>OV656803.1:0-5000000 GCA_927399485.1 Calamotropha paludella | reverse complement strand
CGTCGAAACGACGGGTATGTAAAAAAATATTTTTTTCTCCATAAATATAAATATAAACTTATTAATTGTTTTAGAGTTAATAAAAATACATTTTTTGAATTGGTTTTTGATATTTTGTTTATACATTTTAGTAAATTTAAGTATCTTAACTTTAAATCAACTGAGATCACCTAAAAAATAACAATTTATTATCACTATAAACTTAGGCATGCAAAATCAACTAGAAAAATATATATTTCTATTTATTTGGTTTTATCAGACTTAAAGACATAATAACCTATTACTATAACATAAAATATATTATATATCTTTAGCACATGTAACACAAAAATCAATTTTATGTTCACCACAAATCGATACTTTACATTTAGAACAAACACTTTTTGTCATACGCTTTTTTTTGTAAAGGCACTTCCCGCACGTCTTCCTCTTGCGATTTTCTCCTGCTGAGGTAGCAGAAGACTCTTCTCCATGTTCTGATGATGCACTTGATGTCTGCTGACCTTGACTAGTGGACGTATGCACTAAAAGAACGTTCCTGATTTTATCTTTCACTTGCACTGGCATCGTAGTTTTTGTCAGTCTTGTTTTCAACCAAGGCTCTGCTAGTTGAAAATATAGTGTTTTCATAAAGTTTCTACGTGGAACTACCTTTTGCCCGGCCGTGGACAAATTATGACACTGTATAATGTAGCTATTGATGCAAGCAATATTTATCATTCCATAAAAAAACACACATTGGCCATCTACTGGTTTTTCGGCTACTTGACATGTTAAAGCACATCTGGTCGAAAGTATCCACACCTCCCTTAGTTATATATCATCATCATTTAACGAAGACATTGTAAAAATCTATAACAAACACAATCTTAGGTTAAAAATATAAACACACACTCAAACAAAAAAACCGTCGAAACGACGGGCAAAACTCAAGTACCTCAATAACTATAACACTTACCTGCCCGTCGCATGCGCCACTCCATAGACCTCACTGGCGACTGAGTTGGTTAGGAAAGATAAAAAGTTCGGGTGCACCGTTAAAAAGAGACAGCGATATTTCTGTGCCATGCCCGTCGATTCGACGGAGGTTAGCTATCTAGGGTATAAGTTATTGGAGAAATTCATCGATCATTCGTGATAATCTCCGGCACGTGTAAACTATTATGATAATAAAAATTTATTGAAAAATATACCTTACTTCCCAACAAAAATATATAACATCAAAAGAAACTCACATAAAAAGAAAATACGTCTTATGATCACACATATTCGCACTACAAAAGCAAAAAGTATCCATCTTGCCATCAGTTCACAGAATAATATTCCCTTTGTGTGATGGTTTGAATAGGCAAATATACATTCTGCGGGATTGAATTTGCACATTTGTGTTTGCGGTTAACTTGTAGATTACTTTTTTTGCAACAGATAAGATATTTAAGTTATAGGTAACTTTATATTTAGCAAATACTTACGTATTGTGTCAAACTATTTTTTTTATCTAAAAATATAACAAAAGAATATAATATACTTGTTTTTTTTACTAAACTCGGACAATATAAATAGAAAAAAATATTACAAATGATTTTCCCACTCCTACGTATCACAAAATTATATAGATATTATTAAAACAGAATAAATCACGTAACGAATAGTCAGATTTATCAACCTGAAAAAAAAGATCATTTCTTTTTTCCAGGGGCAGGTTTGCGTTTATCAGCAGCTGCAGTTTTAGCACCACCTTTCCCAGGTTTAACAAATTCATCGATGGTCTTTTGAATCGGCTGCAGTTTCTGATCAGCTGACAATAAAATCTGTGTCCTACGGTTATTTAATATTTCAACACTTCGGGTCAAACAAGATTCTATGGCGTCTGCACCTTTCATTAATGAGGCACAAGTTCTTGTAGCCTCTTGCGCCGAATAACGACCACCTTCATTAAGCAGTTTTAATTGCGCAACAAAGCGAACGTTAGAAATGCGAGCTTCCTGTATTCGATTTTCCATTTGCATCTTACCTATACCGATGGCTTCGTTCAGCGAGTTTTCAAACAGAGTACGGTGTTTCACTAATCGCTGGGCATAACTACACATCTTTAGCCTTCTGACTTCAACGTCGATGGGATCTTGTGCTAAAAGTGCTTCTATGTTATTCTGAATGCGATCTATCCACTCGCAGAAAGGATACAGCTCTGGAGCATCTAAAGACAAGTATTCAGAAGCATCATACGGCAAACTATCTACTAGTTCATAAACAGCGCTGAGGTGAGATTCCAAACGTGTGTCATGGTATTTAAGTTCTGCCAATCTAAGATCGTAGGCAGCTTTTACCCGTTCCTTTCGAACGCTATGTGATATTAGCTTTAATGAGTGCCGCATTTGTAATGCACGTGCTTTTTCATCGACCCACATCCTGGCATGATGAATAAGTTCCTCGCGCAAATTAGATACATTATTCGCGAATGTTTCAAGAAAGCCATTTTTCCAGTTTAACAAGTACATTCCATGTAATTCCGTCTGTAATATGGCTCGCGGTAATGGCATCTGTAATGAATGAACATTCATTCTAGGAGAACACACAGGGATTTCATTTGGTTGATTTAATCCTGGGTCCGGTGCACGTATTGTGGTTCTAGGGAACTTTTCTAAGAAACAATGGAATTCAGACATTAATATATTAGCCATCGATTCGGGAAAATTCATGAAACCTTCTAGGCGCCTAGATTCAGTCTCACTGTGTTGCTCGTACATAGCAAGGGTTCGATCAAGCATAGCTAAAGCAGCATCATAATACTGTTGCACTTTGTCTGGATCTGCAGCGGTACGCAGTTGTTCTAAAGCTATACTAAAATTGACTTCATTAACAAGTTCTATCGTATCATTACTTGTACAAAGATCTTCAACACAAGCAACTGTTAACTTTTGCGCAAGTGCTGATCGGACCATATGATCATCCCAAAGATGAGCCGAGTCGTGCAAAACAGTGTACGTGTCCCGAAGCCGCTCACCTAACGACCATAAACTTTTCTGCACTTCTAATGAATCTGACCTTGCAATATCAGATAAAGTTGATGTTTTCCCTATACTTTCCGACAATCGATTCAATACACGATTGATGATACCCTGAAAGTCCATCACCACCATTTTCTGAGGTGCCGTCTCAAGAAAACTAGATGAACCCAAATTACTTTGTAAATCGCTTAGTTTTCCAGTGAACCCACTTAATATCTTAGTAACGGCTGACCGATATGCCTGTACTAAAACGGAGACACACTGATCGAATTCTTGTGCTTCACCAATAATGTGACTTATTGACTGTCCACCCATTCCAACTCTACTGTCTAAAGAAACACTGGTGGATCGGCGACGGGATATCTTTTCTTGACGTAACCATGGGTAAGCACTATGTCTAAGACCTTCTACAGCGACACCTAAGATAATTTGATTAATATTGGACTTAATTTCAACTGTTCGTTCATCAAGTTGGGAATGCAGCTGAGCTTCGAGTTCTACATAAGCTCTGGTATTACTTAGCAACTGCTGGTTGATCTCATAAACTTGTTGATCAAATTCATGGAGTAAATCTCTTGGAGGATAATGACCGACGTTTACAAGACGCTGAAATTGACCTTGTAACAATTTTCTTATGTCATCGGCTCTCCTTCTTTCTAAGGCTAAGGCGTCACTTTTAAATGTAGAAAGATCGTCAAGGCTTTGTGAATATAACCGGTTCACGTATAAGAACGCGTCATTCGGCGCACCTCGATCAGGTATCTCACCATCTCCACTAAGGTTTTCAACGACACATGACATATCTTTCTCATTTTGATTGATATGAGAGAGTAATGTTTCAGCAAGGGAGCGAATTTTCGAATCAATATTGTTATTGATCGCTACAGCTGCTGTCGTTAAATAATCAAGAATAGCTTTATGATTATGCTCCTTTTCTTCAAGGTATTTTGTGAGTATAGGGCCCGCTCGTTTTGGGACCCAGTTGTCTGGTAATGTTGCAACGGCTACGTCGTCATCAATACAACCTGGCAAAGCAACCAGTTTCTGTTTCCGCTGCCGATCTTTACAACAGCCCTTGGTACCAATTTCAATCGTTCCTTTTGAAGTATTCATTTTATTTCATTTTAATTAAGACAGATAAACCAAATAACTATTTCACTTTTTTTTGAAATAGACAAACTGTCAAATTAATTGCACTCATCACAGAGAAATTACAAATATATAAGCATAGATTATAAACAGTTTGTTTAAATTCTGAAAACCACAAAGATAAGGAAAAACCTTTTTAAATAGTAATACTCTCTGGCTGTCAAACAATACAAGACGATCATTTGAAATTATTCCAATGGAAAGAATGAAATATAAGACATTTGATATTTAATTATCTTTATTCTTGACTAATGGCATTCCATTTTGTAAGAGCACATTTATATAACGATAACCTGGCCTGCCAGCTGAACTTACCCTTATTAAATAAACCTTGTTATCTAATTTTACTAATTCCTTTATAACGTAATTTAATGCGATAAGTGCCATTTGGTCCCTTACAAAAGGGAATTTCATTTTGTACAGACAATAGACAAGATGAAGTCACGCTTTTGAGATTAGGGTTCAAGGATTTCTATAAACCGAATAAAGTTATAGATTCGTTTAAAATTTTGCCACAAGGTAATATATAAATACGATATATTTATCTATATAACCATTATCAAACACGACTAGTCCACTACTACTAGATCCCTACAAAACTGTAAGGCATTAGAGATCCACCAGAAAAATTAAGCCTGGTCATCCAGTTCCTGGTCGCCAGTCGAGAACCTTTTCCCGTTACATTCGAGTAAGTATGTATTTAATTATGTGCGACTATAATGAATTGAACATCGCTTACGAACAAATTGTGTTAAATATGAATTTAATAAATCAGGTATACTACAGTGGTTTGGTACCGTCAGAATCCTTAATTTATTAATCAATATGTAAACAGCGCTTAAACCTACCTAAATGCGTTAAATTTTTAAAGACAATTTTCAATTTTAAATGAAACCATTACAGAAAATTTGAATTTGTTGTATGATGTAGGTTGAACAGTTTAGTTTAATTATGGAAAAAAGTGCGTGACAGACGTGCGCAACATAACATGCTACGGGAATCGTAGCATTTTGTAAATGTAAAGCCACTTGACAGTCCACGATAGCTATTGCTACCGATAGCCAACACCCCTCGGCAGTCCCTGGTAGCAATTGCTACCACATTAAAATTTCCGCGTGGCCTGCTGTTTCTTTTTAATTACGATTAATTTTTGAGCTACAGAGATCCGAATAAGTTGTGTTCTTTATTTAATCAGCTTTACGGTAGTATTTTTTGTTTGGTCCTAGCTTCATTATTTAGCGAGAAAATGGCATTATTATCTAAGAGTCCGACTTTTTTTTTCACAACTCGCACAGCATTGGGACTGTTGAGAGGGTTAGGGTACGCGGTAGTGGGCTGATAAGTGGTTAGAGCAAGATAACGCTTTTTTGAAGTACTCTAGATATATTGCTGAGGATATTATTGGCAATGAATACCTGCATTGGCTGCAGTGGCACATAAAATGCAACCATTTCATATCTTGTGTTGAATATGGGTATCATAAGTATATTGACCAATCTGTTACAGCAGGCGTGTAGTTATTGAAAAGATCAACTAATTTTGTATAATTGAAAATATGCTAAAGTGCGTTAATAAAAAGACAAACATCATCAGCATACAGACAATAAAACTTCATCATAGTTACATCACTGACATTTACTTCATCTTTGTAAAACTAAGTCTCTAAATTATTTATTGCGACATGCATTCTAGTCACGTCTCCATGAAGTTATCGATACGATACGAATACGTGAAAGACTCAGTGGGGCGTTACGTTGGCTGCTGAGCTTGATTTCTCTCGCTATATTTTCTAGTTGAAAACGTGAGTTCAGAATCGATTGATCTAACTGCAATATAAAATGTAGAAGGTCTTTTCTTACATATCTATTCGCCGTCTAAGCCTCACAGTTGGGACACAGTTATTACTTTTAAATGAAAACCCTATGGGGAGAATTATCCAAGACAAAAACGCCGTGTTACCGGTGCACGTGGTATCTGGCAGAATAGAACATCACAAAAACCTTTTATATTTAATGTTGTAAAAGGGGACTAATGATACTAGAGGCAATTATCATACACCTTCGTTAGACCACAAAATGGACAATTTTATCAAATTATAGTCTTTTGTGGACAGACGCCACTTTTACTCGCAATCAGTAAAAGTTATTTATCCGATTATTTTTGAAACCGAAAAAGTTTGTTTAACCCTATTCCAAATCCACAGATTAAGTTTGCTCAAAGATATTTGTCACAGACTACATACAAGATAAAAAGAAAATAATATAATAAATAAATTTAAATTAAGATATAAATAATGTTATGCTTACAATCACATCCCAGGCAGACCACTTCTTTCCACTGGGCACTCTGGGCAAGGGCACAACGCCCCGATGATCGATATTTTTTTACGAAAAACTTATTTAATTGGAATGAATCGAACTTAAATTACTGCACATAATGTACGACTTTACTCTCGCCCAAAAATTAAGTGTTTAGATAAATTTCTATGTATAAAAATGATGATGATATAACTATATAACATATACTGTTTTGAAAAAAAAATCATCAGTGTGACCCGCACCATTTACCTTAAGCATTATCTATTCATTTAATATGACTGTCGTATAAAATAAGTCTACAAATTCTTTTATTTACTTTCTTTGTGTGTTCTAGTAAAATAGTTTTCTGTCAAAATCATAGGGCCCCGTTATCCTAATGTGCCCAGGGCCAATCCAATCCAATAAGTTAAACGCGGTCCTGATGCCAAGCAAATGTTATAGTGAAAAAAAATTGAACAAATTTTTGAGAGTTTAATAACATCCCAAATTTACTACGGTTTGTTAGAGTAAACATGCACGCTACGAAATTAAATAAGTAGTGCTACGGTATATAAATATTAATCGTAGCACTACTATTATAGAGTCAGTAGTGCTACGGCAAATGGAGGAAACTAACTGTGGCACTACTAGTAGTGCTACGGAAATAAACATGATGGTACTTATTTGTTTATTAGATTCATATTTTCGGTCCGTAAGTGTTTATACCTATCAGGCGATAAATCAACATCGAAAATTACATCGCAGACAGAATGATTGTGTTTGCACGGAGTAAAAATATATATTCGTTTAGGGAGCGCTTTATACTCTTTGTTTGAAAGTCCTATCTCCAAATGTCAATAAGAATGAAAAGGGTAGCACTTATTATACGGCTACTCCATTCGTAAGTTTAGCCCATCATAACAGTACCGTGTTTACATTTCGCAATAATATTTGTACAAGTCGAGTAAAGGACATTAAATCAATGGATTGCAACAACAAAGAAATTAAATAAAACTCGTCGAATAAAATAATGTCATCGCTGGTTTCGAATAATCATTAAGTACAGTCACAGAAAGAGATGTATAAGTTACAAATTAAAATAACTTTATTGAAAAACAGTTAAAATAAATTGTTTTATATCGTCTAACATTTTTAATGACAAGAAGAACTGACGCAAGAACTAGACATCTTTAACAGAAGTAACGACGTTTGCAATATTATGTACACATAGTCACCATACATAATCCACAAAAAAAAAATAGTATTCTATCATCACAACAAAGACAATAGTTTTATTACATAGTTGATTACATATAAGTCAACATGTAACTGTTTAAATAAGTAAACTTAAACATTGCAATGACATACAGAAAAATTGAAAAAGCAACGTTACCTAAACCCATATCCATATCAATTTTAAGAAGTGTACACACTACGTTACAATTTATTGTACAAATATGATATATGACGGATACGTCTATTCATTCAAGTGTGCCAAATTTATGTATCCCATCCCGCATGACACTGTAATATGTACGCTCCGAGACCAATTCGGCTTTCTTTACGATCATATTTACACCACAGGATATAGCAATTGTAAATTTCCGAAGTTCTGTCAAAACCAATGAAAACTCTTTGATGGCTATATAGTTAATAGCTTCTTTGTGTCTTATGAGGACACTTCACAAAATATTAATACTGCGTGATAGATAATAACTCTTCTTATCCGTCATCTTTCCAAGTATAGATATCATTTATTAATTACTTGGGGCGTATTCTATTATGAGCACACAGCAGTGACTCATTACAAAAATGCTTCTATTTTCGATATTTCTAAAGGAAACAGGGATTAAGGTATAATTATATAGTTTGATAGATCTTATCGTTTATTCATATTATCTATTAGGTAATTGAAAAAATCCTGCGTACATTAGTGAATGTATGTATAAATATGAAGTTCACACACATATTTTCATTTGTATTGCAGCGTATGATCGTAAATTGTGTTCGGTGTAAACGATGGTACGATGAAGGATTTATTGACATGTCATTTAACCAACGGCCATAGCAGAACTACTGCTTGATTGAAAACGTGATATTTAATCTCCGTAAGTGTCTCCACGTTTGATGCCGAAATGAATGTCAGTTCAAATACTATTTGACGAAAACGTTAATGTGACGTAGCACCATACCCCACGACATGCATTCACGAAATAACAATTTCTGTACTATTCTAAAAAAAAAAATATTTGAAAATACAATATCAGATACATATAATTGTAACTAAAGATGTACACATTAATTCGTTTCAGAGTGTACACATTTACAGTATCATATAAGTAGTGTAGATAAATTTGGAAGATTAATTGAAACGAATCTGACATACGTCATGTCAACAAGTATGTGTAGCAAATAGTGACAATGCCATCGAAGGATATATATTTTCGTAACTTTCAAACACTCTTTGTAGTCGACTGTACCTAATGCTATAATATCATTAAACCTGCAGGTAATATCATAAAATATTTACTGACAATAAAAGTCCATATTCCGAAAACGCCGCTGCCCATCTTTGTCCATGGAATGTGATTGGTGATTAACTTAAGTACTATTATTAGTTGCCTTTTACAACGCCGTAAAATGAGAAGGGTTAGTGCTATTATACTTTGCTAGACACACAGAGCTTATAATATTCAAAGAGATGATAATATTTATAAATTAAAATAGAAACACTTTAAATTTTAAAATATTACTCCACGTAACTCCCCACTCCCCGTCACACGATATTGACCCCCACCCCCTTAAGGCGGGACATAATTTGGATGGCTCTTATTGAAATGTGAAAGGCTTACCGTTAACTGAAATAGTATATATTTTCTTCTTTTAATTCCAGCTTTTACGGATGAAACCTAACTGTAATTATGATCTGGCACTGAGTCTTTGCAGCCTAAGGCATATGTGAGAAGGCCTGAGAAGTGTTTCAATGTAGCTGATTAAAAACTATTAAACAGGCCCTTCAATCAATTGACAATATTTACTTTTAACTCAGAATAGAAAAGTGTTTGCAAATATTTAAGCTAATAAATCTTTCACCAAAAATAAGGGCGGTTTTGCCTTAAAATCCGCACTTGGCGCTATGATCGCTATAAAATTCTTTAATTCAGGAAATGGTGCTCATTTTGTAATTCACTGAATCACTAGATATCATTCGCTGCCTTTAACAATGCCCGTATCGTAGCAATCTGGGTTCCCATCAACCAATCTGTAGAATATCTACAAATAGGCGACACCATTATATAGTAGACATACCAAAGAGTCGCACTAAGCGTTTTAGTTCCTATTTCGTGATACGTACCGCTAAGGAAATCTTTGCCTGATCTATGTTTCTTGACAAATACAATTTAGGGGCCTTCAAGTCACGAGTAAATAGGTATTTTCCAGGCAAGCGCATCACATCCTAGATCACATTGTCGCTTACCATCAGGCAAGATAGGGGTCAAGCGCATGCCTATATTCTATAAAAAAAATATATATCGTCCACTAACAAACTATACTTAAAGGCTTTCTATTCTGATAATATTCATACTCAAAGGCGGCCATACAATACACTAGAATAAAAGCCCCGTAGAGTCCCCACTTCTAAACTTTCGGAAGGATATAAAACTTTTAATCAACCTCGTTAAATTCTACTTCCAATTCTAATTCTCACAACAGTTAGTGAAATATCTGAGGGTTTGTTATTAAGTCAAAACTTCTGAAAAACATCTAAGCAATATCGAATTACATTCAGATTATGAAATTGTCAGCTACGGCTCAACGGAGCATGAGAAGTAATGGGTTTATTAGCATAAAATAAATAACTAGCTGACGCGTACTCACTTCGCTGGACGTCAAAAAATTTTTAATCTTGAAAAAATATAGACTATGTCACTCAGAAATAATATAGCTTTTTACTCGATAAAGACTTTTTAAAATCGGTTGAGTACTTCCAGAGGTTACTTCGCACAAACAAACTCTTTATAATATTCGTGTAGATTACATTTTAACTTACATTCCTGACAAGACGACATTTTGAAATTGAAATATGAAATGAAAATAAACTCTATTCAAATGTTTTCAAAGTTCTTTTGAATCATCCATTATTTTATAACTACTACCCATTCAGGACGTTTATTCAAAAACGGGCGCAAGTAACTCGTCACCTTTAACCGAAGATACAACATTTAAAATATATTTTAGTAATACAACACAAAACAATAATATTCTCTTACTAAAATAAGAGCATTATTATGAATCCAATATATAGTTCACAGAAGTTTAAAAATACAACATTCACAATCAACAAGACTCGATTTCTAATAAGTGCATCGTGATAGACAGAACTAAAAAATATATGAAATTATTGGGGTGAAATCCACGAGACGAAACGACACTACAGCTATGAAAAAGTTTAGATTGTTATTATAATTTTCGACTTTAAAACCTATGTCCAAAGGATAACAATACCTTAGTCATCATATGAATAAGACATCTGAGATTAAGATAAATCTGTTTTAATATGACTGAACTTCGGTCCACACTGCTCTCCCAATTGAGCTACCGAACCTTGTGAGCACCCGTCGAAATATTTCTAGTTATGTTTAAAAATCTTGAATTTAATATTTTTGCATTTTGAAAGCTAAATTGTATGTTTAATTTGAATAGAAAAACAGTTGGAAAAATTTACTCGACTCACGAGTCATTTTCAGGCAAGACTATTAAATTATAATTAAAATTCTAAACAGTTATTAAAATAATTAATCTGTAATAACAATCTACTTTAACATGATGAAAATTCATAATTATTTGATTTATTTTGTAAATGGAAAATTGATGGAACATTTCCCTCTTCAAAATATCTGAGCAGCTTTCATTGTTAATAATCGTTAAATACCCATTTAGATATTATACCGGGAACCGATCAACAAGGCTTTAGAAACTCCTAAAGACTTGTCGAATATTTCTATACAGTCACGAGCAACAAGACGTATACGTTTTTTTTTTTTTTAAAATGGGTTCACTCTTGATCTCAATCAAGCCCAGGGGCCAAGACAGGATCCACGATAGAAAGAGCTAACCCAGAAGGTGCCTATTCACCCTGGCTTTGAAAATGGTCGGCTTATAAGTTCTCGTAAAAAACAGACGCAGGAAAACAGTTCCACTCCTTTGCTGTGTGCATTATGAAGGATGTTGCGAAGCGCTTGGTGCGACAGGTAGGAACAGCAACCAAGAAAGTGTAGTAGTCCGCAGCGCGTCTGGATGTCCGATGGAAAAAAGGAGATGGCGGTATGAGCAAATGCAGCTCCTCAGTACACAAAGTACAGTCTGTAGAAGACCGACAGACAGGCAACTTTGCGGTAATGAGCTAAGGTGTGAAGCTTGCTCTTCACCAATTTGCTGTCACCAATAAGCCTCTCAGTGCTGAATCGTGTCCAGTGCAGCAAGTTGGAACTTTGCTGAGCCGTCCAGAGGTGGTTATAGAACAGGTAGAACTATGTTACACAAAATCGGCCGAAAGTAAAAAGACAACAGTATGGACATAAATAATTGAGGTAATATGACACGGTTCTACGGTTTATATACCTTATTGCTCGAAACTATATGCTTTATGGAAAAGCGTTGTTCAAATCTCCGAATCCTAGTTAAAAAAAATACACTGTTTTACACGATTAGTTTTCGACTAATCAATATAAATACTGTTATCAACACGCGAACAATTACGTCAAAGGTCTCTATTATACATAGGTATCTAAGGTTGGAAACGCGATTAAGTTGATTAAATTAATTAACTTATATTTTTTGTATTAGTTACGGTTTCTTGCTGCCTAGATTTTCTGAAGTTTTTCAATTTATGAGATGCATTCTTTATTGTTATTATTATAATACTATTCATTGCACTTTGAGAGTAATCGAATAGTACATTAACATACAATAGAGAGCAATGTTGGGCTTATCTCTAAAAGAGATCCCTTCCAGCCAACCAAGGTTATGTAGGTGACCATACAGGTACCTAAGCGGGAAAACTTAGTCTAACTTATCTAATAACACTAGCTTTTACACGCATCTTCGCTCGCGTTAGATTTGATTTTGAGTGAATGATTTTTTAAATTAAAAAACAAACTTTGAACCCCCGTTTTACCCGTTTGGAAAATCCTTTCTTAGCGAACGCCTACATCATAATATGTATGCCAAATTTCAACGCAATCCGTTCAGTGGTTTTAGCTATGCATTGATAGATCAGTCGGTAACGGTTGCCTTTTATATACAGGGCGTCCCAAACTTATGGGACATGAAGGGGAAGTACCTTAAATATCGTAGATAGTGAATTTTTCTCAAAGAAGACTTTATGTTATTTTTAAAAGTTAGTAATTCTGCATTCATAGATTTTCTAAAAATTACTTGCTTCGTCTGGGAATCGAACCAACTTAAATGTCAAAAAAAAAATCACCCTACTTTTATGATGCCAATCGAAAGAATAGCTAAAAATAATAAATTAATGTAGTTCTAAAATTTGAAAATGGAACAGTCTGTGCGAGCGTTGAAGGCAAATTTAAAACGAAAATAATGTTGTTCTTAAATTTGAAAATGGAACAGTCTGTGCGAGCGTTTATTTTTCGGATATTGATCTGTTTAGTCTTAATTCACTTACACAAGTGTTATTGTGTTAATTTATTGCGAACATGGCATATCAAGTAAGTTTTGATCTAATGGAAGCATATTTTTTGAATGATAAAGATATCTCTAGAAGTTCGCGGTGGTATAGCGTAAAATATCCTGATAGACAATTACCGTCTCGTAAAGTTTTGAAAAGGCTTGTGAACAATTTGAAAACTCTGGGACGTTTCGATAAACGCCCAAGAGAACCACAGCAAGAAAACCGTACGATCAACGACGAAGAACTTGGTATTTTAATTTACTTTTCGGCTTTTCCGAAAGCATCGGTGAGAGAAGGAGAACATGAAATTGGAGTTTCGAAAAGCAAAATACACCGTGTATTAAAAAAACACGGTTTTAAGAGTTATGTTGAAGGACGATTGGTTCAAAAATTACTTCCGGGCGATACAGAAAGGAGAAGAAATTTCTGTCTTGATATCCAGGCACGCTTGCTCGAAAATCCAAATTTTTTGGATAATATTATTTGGACAGACGAATCTAACTTTAGCAATAACGGTATGTATAACCGCAACAATAATCGTATTTGGTCTAAAGAAAATCCCCTACGAGTCACTGAAACGAATAACCAAGTGCGTTTTTCACTCAACTGTTGGTGCGGACTTTTAAAAAACCGGGTTTTCTTAATCCATTTTTACCAAGGAACACGGAAAAGTATTTAGGAATACTTCAAATTTTAAGGGATAAGATAAGAAATCTTTCCGCGGCGGAGCAAGAAAACTTAATTTTCCAACAAGATGGAGCTCCGGCTCATAATAGTCGGAGAGCAGCAGATTTTCTAAATGAATGTTTTCCTACATGGATTGGTACAAATGGACCGATTAGATGGCCGGCCAGATCCCCGGACCTTACACCATTAGATTTCTTCTTTTGGGGATACGTGAAAGATATGCTATACAAAAAGGGATACGAGAACGTGGGCGAGTTGCAAACAGAATTGTGCCATATCACATCGAGTGTTCACCATAAAATGATAAGAAAATCAACAGGCAGCGGACTCATTAAAAGATTGGAGATTTGCGTAAGACAAGAGGGATCACATTTTGAGCATTTAATTAATTAATTTACAAAAAAATACCTACTTAATTGACTACGGCAGTTTCATGTATGTTTTTAATTTGATTAAAATATTAATTTCACGTTGTTCCTTTCTTTTAAAAAACCATGTAACTTAAGCATAGTTATTATTTTTTAGCTATTCTTTCGATTGGCATCATAAAAGTAGGGTGATTTTTTTTGTCATTTAGTCGGTTCGATTACCAGACGAAGCAAGTAATTTTTAGAAAATCTATAAACGCAGAATTACTAACTTTTAAAAATAACATAAAGTCTTCTTTGAGCAAATTTCACTATCTACGATATTTAAGGTACTTCCCCTTCATGTCCCATAAGCTTGGGACGCCCTGTATACAGAAGATTCATAAAATATAACTTATAATTTCAAGTTTCTTAGTATGAGGTTAGAGCAGATTTCTATAATAGGAATAGCAAGAATGAACTAATATAACACCCATAGATGCAATTTATGTATGCAAGTAGAAAACGTAATACGCAAAATCGTATCATGCCAATGAATTGTACGACCAAATTTTATGTAACATCGACCACAGACAAAGTACCAGAAAACACTTAAGAACTCAATTGCCTTTGGCTATTGGGTACGGCGTGATTACTCAAGAATCAACTCCTAATAAATTAATTAAAAACTTTAGGGTAAAACCTCGTAGCACTGGCGGAAGGGAGTGTGCTACGAATTAAAGACGAAACTATTCTACGAATGCTACGAATTAAAGTGCTACGAAAACCGTAGTCATACATGCAGTTATAAGGCTTTTAAAAACAACGCAATAGACACAGATGTATCTATGTACTTCTCATTACTTCTTAGTAAGTAGGTTTATCTATACATATAAATAAAATTGGAGTGTCTGTTTGTAATATTGAAATAACCGTTTTTTTCTACATACATATGAATATATATATAGGGTACATACACCAAAATATTTTTTTTTTTACAATTTTTGTCTGTCTGTCTGTTTGTTCCGGCTAATCTCTGAAATGGCTGGACCGATTTGACGGGACTTTTATTGGCAGGTAGCTGATGTAATAAGGAGTAACTTAGGCTACATTAATTTGCTGATTTTTAATAAAAATATATATATATTGCAAATTATAATAACTGAGCCACGGCAACGTGTGGCTGGGTCAGCTAGTAATAAATAAGATTAAAACTTACAAATGAGTTCCTAAAGAAAATTTTTCGAGTAACAAAATGAGATAATGAAGTTTACACTTTTACAAGAACATAATAACGAATTTGAATAATGGAATCATTATTTAATTGATTCTATCACACAAAGTGGTTCAACTTAGCACACAAATTAATCTTCTACATGATCTAATTACTATTAGGTTATACTAATATACTAAACTACATTTTTAGAAATGTTCAGTCATGGTCAGTCCAATTTGTCATAATTATTTTATTAATTTATAGAAAGACGAGTCATAATCTTAACATTTATGCACTCAATACGTTTGTTTTAGTTCCGTCACGTTTTATTGATTAGTATTTGATATAATGTCCACTTCGCATTTGTTATTCATAACAATATGGTACCTTGAGTAATGAAATATGTGTAATTTTATTCATTATACTCTCCAATGCATACTAAAAGAGGCTTACTTAGACGTCACGCACGTGTCTTCGTATTGATTTAATATCAACAAGCCGTTTAGTAAGGCTTAAGTTAAATTTTAAAGTAAGACATTTAATTTTTCTATTTTTTTTTGTTATTTGAATTCGGTGAAAATCAATTCAAGATAAAAGATAAAATTCTTTTTATTCGATATGAGTATTTAGAATATTACGAAGTATAGAAGAATATACGAGTATTGAACGTGAACAGGTACGCCATGGCTTACTTCTACGTAAGGACACCAAGAAACAGCTAGAAACTCGGCAAGGGCTGACTAATTCTGCCTTTTGTTCTGTTACATTGCATAGTTATAAAACATTTAAGAAAAATCATCATCTACAACCAAAACGAATAAAAATACTATTACAATGAACGAATTTTATACAGTACGTATTTTTGTCTCTTAAATAATCACCGACATGGTAATGGCCTCTGTTTAAGATTGTTTAAACAACATTTTAAAACTTTTCCAAGGTAAGTTAAGTAATTTTTTTTTGTTTCTATTATTGATTGTATAAACATCATTCTTTTTTTACAAAAGTGTTATAGGATTTCCGAATAAACATAATATTTTCACATTGAGACGCAACTGTTAATATTTATAATTTCCTTAAAAAGTTGTCGGAAAGAATATCTGAATCGCAAGTTATATGGCCGCGCACCACCCTTTTTTGAAGAATAAATATATCTTCAATATTGGCAGCTGAGCTCCACAACAAAATTAAAGTTCCTATACATTTCATAATAAGTTGTCAATTTACTGTCACTCTGTCCAATTTTTTCAGGTTTCAGCGATTGTCCAGACATTTTCTTAGGTTTCACGATTATTTATTGCGTTGCATGATGAGTTAATTGACTGATTGAAAACATAATAATATCTTAAATATTATTGTCGGTCAAAAAAATTCAAAGATTACATAAAACTAAATTTATCTGTACATTCCTTTCAAATAAAAAATTATATACATTTTTATTTTTACTAATTATCAATAGCAGTTGACGGATTTAATAAATCTAAATGTAAAAGTTTAATTAATAAATTCAAAAAGTTAAATTCTAAAGTTATAAATTAAGTTTAACTTAATATATGATTAAAATGAAATCACAAAATTATTTTAAAAGCGTTTCTTTTGCGTAAAGAATGCTTAAAGCTGATACCATATCAGACTCCATTATCTCTTGGCACCCAGCTGTCAATCTGACTTTTGAAAAACCACTTTCTTAATTAATCTTAATATTTTTGCGGTAAAGGTTGAGTTTTTTTTAAAGCGCGGGTTACATCCCCGATTTTAATATCCATTCAAAAGTTTTTTGGAATAATCGCTTTAGGTGATAAGCCGATTGTACTATTTGGCGTTTTTATTTAAACTCTTTGTGAACTGTTTATATTTGAGTTGTTGGTGTAATCTATTTACGAGAAGTGTAAACTACAACACTGATATCTTAAAGGCAAAAGCTAGTTCATGTACAGACCGGTGTGTTGACATTACTTTAGTTAATTAACTATGAAAGCTCCAAACATTACTGAATAGCTAAGTCAGCTTGGAAGACAAATTTAATTACCTATGTAGTTTGAAAGCATGTTTTCCTATATTAATTACAGTATGAATATTTGGAATCCCAAAAAAATATGTGAAATAAATAAATAAATAAATACCCCAGGTTCTTCTGCCCAAACGTAGGCTTTCCTGTTATAATCGGGGTCTTTAAGATGGTGTTTGGTAACATACAAAAACTTTCATCCAAATTGGCCAAGCCAATCTATTTGCGTCTTCCTTATTGCTAACTTCAAGTCAAAGGAAAGAACTCTGCATATTTTAATTTAATTGCGAGTGTCGAAGTACGGCATAAACCTTTTATTACATGGACTTGAAAGTTTAATTTTAAGGGATTTTTTTCCTTCTGACGTACGAAATTCTGCAGGTAACACTATTACATCATTTCTGCATGAAGTAAGGAACTTTTTTTTCTAAATCGTTTCCGAAGGTTTGTAACTATAAACCAAATTGGCTACAAAGACCTCAACTACGACCTTGCAGCGGTATCAGCGGTAGCAGTAAAGAAAAAAAAACTTATTTTTTAATGAAATACGAGATCTTTCATACTTTTAGTGGAGAAACGTGTTGCCAATACAAACCTGCATTTTCTGGCAAGCCAGGCCAAACATAGTAGCTGCTACACTAGCGAGGAGATAATTAAAACTTTGTGAATTGAATAACCATATTTTCTTTCTGTCATTTGAATATACCTTACATCTCAGATGATTTTAACGCGTTTTTTTCTATATACAATACAGACGAAATTGTCGTTTACGTAAAACAATGGGCTGTGTGTAATTTGATACTGCTCTTATATTACCTTCATTGTCGCCCACCGTGACAAATGGGAAAGGAAGAACATGATTAATATTCAAGTGTAATGGATTCTTGTGAACATAATTTACTTCAGCGCAACGTCGACCAAAAAAGATGATGTATATCATCATACAAACATATCTGAACGTACGGCGAAGGCTTACCTGGAACAAATTATTAAGACAATTAACAAAATGGATAAGGGATCACCAAGGGATTTCCTAGGCTCGAATGACGTTATAATTGCTTTGTAATGTACACTCAACAACACATCATCCTATTCATTATAATAATACATTCATGTTACATTCATGTTGCAAAAAATTGGAAGAGGCCACTGACACCTGAGATACAGGCATTAAGCCTAGTTTAAGCGTCAGAGTCGTCAAATAAATTGTAAATCTGGATTATGTTAATAAAGATTATTATTATTAATTATATATATATTATTATATTATATTATTATATATATATAATATATATGATTATCCTTTACATAAGCCTTATGTAAAGGATAATCATATATATACGATACATACGTATTTAATATTTTAGAAATATATTTAAATACCCATAATTCAGATACAAAGGTTTGTATTCAACACACAAACATCTGCTTCTCTTTCATTATGATTAAGGTACCGCTATTACGATGCAGTTGCAATAATAAAAAACCTTTATTTCAGTCTATGTCCATAAAATGTTAGTAAGAATTTTAAATCTTAAAAACTATTATAGTGTTGGTGAATTGTGTTTGAGATCAACAATATATAGCGCTTGGTATGGAGCTACACCCAACAACACAATAATGGGGAATCCCACCGGTCTACAAATACGTTTAGGAACGAGCGCTGCGAAGAGTTAACAGTATCTACTTAGTAAAAAAGCGTGCGTGTGCGTATATGTATGCGCAGCAGAATTCACACTTTTTTTAATTACATTTTTAAATGAGATATCTTGAAGTTAGTTTATTAACTTTAACAGCTAACTTCATGGTGTCGCTTTTTCGTTACATGATGCGTGCGCAACTTCCGTTAAATGAAAAATTTCGCCCTCAATGCACCAAAAGTATAACTTCCAAAAATATAATTAACTTACTGGCGATTGAAAAAGAAATATAGCTTGTAATAGGTTGATGTTTCCATATTTCCTGCATATTTTCCATTCCGAGTTGAGTTACGGTCTTAACTTTATACAGTCATCTCATTAAAAAGCGCTGTCATTTTTATAAGAACATACCGTTACTTATATTCGAAAGTAGCTGTTGTGTTTTGCGTCTGTACTGCCGTCGTAAACAATAAAACCACTTCTTTTGTCATAAGGAGTCTCGTACATTAAACAGTACACGTCTTTCTTTTGTTTCTTGCCGAGCCACAAGCGAATAAGACCCTTCAACCTTCGACATAGTGATGCACTTTAATTCCCGCGACCACAATATTGAAGTTTTAATATTCTAATTTCTTTGTGGTTTTATCTCTACTATATAAAAGAAGGACTTTGTGGTTCTGTTACCATAAATAGTTACCATAAGCCTAAGAATAACAGTTTTTATAATCAATTAACGTTTACTGGAGGGAGACTCTGTACCAGGGTCGTCTGCTTAGGTACCTCCGTCTTACCTATTTCTGCCGCAAAACAGCAGCATTGCTGTGTTCCGGTTTGAAGGGTAAGATATGGCAATGAAATTACTGGGTACAGTGACTTTACATCTTGTGTCACAAGTTGGCAACGTACACTGTGGTTCTTGTGGGGGTTGCAGTTTTGCTGCGAATCTCACAAGAGCCACATGTATTATAGGTGACTGTTACCACTTACTATCAGGTGGGCAGTTTGCTTGTTTGCCAACTTTCAGCAATAAAAAAAAAAAACGTTACCATAGCAACGCGTGGCCGCGTCAGCTATGTATAATAAATAACAGCTTACTTCTTTGTTTCAGTACCGCTTTAGTGTACAAGATGGCGTTACTGTTTTACTATTCTGTGCCCTAAACCAACAAAATGGTTTTATTTAAATTTATATATTTATGTTAATATTGAAATTTTAATCGCTAATAAACCACTCGGTAAGTTACTACGGTTGTTGGTTAGGAGTAAGCCGTCACACAAACCGTGAGGGCGCGGATACAAAAGCTAGATGCAGCGGGAGCGATTGTTTATCGAGGGGAGAAAGTGACCGATTACCGACGAGAGACTTAAAAGTACCCGTGATAGGGATACAAAGTACTTTATATCTATTATACCTTTGTGGAAAATAAAAGAAATATATAAATTAAATTAATTTGAGAGCATATAAAAATGAAGGCGTATTTCTTTTATTTTTCCATTGCACTAAATTATATTTTTTATCGCATTTATACTTCTACACTTCTTAGGAAGTACACTGTCAAAGACTTATTATAGGCGGCATCTTTTGGTTATGGTGACGTCACTATAAAATCTTCACTATGATTATTAGACGACGTCTGATAATATAACTGTAACTAAACTAACTGATAATGAGTGAGACACAGCAACGCGTGGCCGAGTCAGCTAGTAAGATATAAAAGAGAGACGTGCGTTTGAGATATGTATTAAAATCAGGGTTGCAAATTATCAAGATAATTATTTTGTCTGATAATTATCAGATAATTATCCGATAGTTGTCCGATAATTATCTGATAATTATCCAACTATCAAATCAAATAACTTAACAATAACTAATGAAAGCTGTTTTTTCTATTTTTAAACATTACTTTTACCTGAGAGTCTGACGACTACTTTTGTTAAAAAAACTATTATTTTTGATATGTGTACGACTTAATTATTGTAATTTTTGACTGAATCGTAGTATTATTAAATTCAAACTCTACTTGTCCAATTGCTGGTTTTCCGCGCCTCGACAACAATGTACTATAATTTTGTTTTGTACAATAACATTTACTCGTTATTATCAACGATAATTATCAAGATAATTATCACGATAATAATCCAGTGCAACCCTGATTAAAATTGACTTACTATGACAAAATAATTTGTTTTATGGTACACAAAATCTTCAATAGTTTTGTTTTGTTTATTAATAGGAAACGTGTTTTTTAATTGTAAATCAATTAAAATTTAAGGTTGCTCTATTTCGAGACATTTATTAATAAATATCTTGTAAATAACAATTTTCCCTTTTAATTTTGTACATTTTATTTAAAATAACATCAGAAACTTATTAATAATTGGTACAGATTTAACATTGACCATTCTAGCGTTAAGTTTTTACTAGTGAATTATTTACTTCATCTGGATTCGTTATTGTTAATTAATTGATATTTTAACAAAATAGTATAAAGTAATTCGGATTTATTCCATTTATATATTGAATTTGATTTATACTGTAACTAAATGTTAACGCTATTGATAATTAAATAATTCTATTTTTTGAATTACTGTTGCTTAGTTAACAGAATGATTTCAGTGATCTCTATAGGCAATCTCTATAGGCTCTATAGGCAAGAGCTTTGTAGCAGCGTAGACAAGAACCGACTCTTCAAACTAAAACGTGACGTAAAAAGCGAGTAATGATACCTTAAGTAATTACCACAACTGAGGCAAGTTATTTTTTTTCTCGTAAGAAGTTCTTTAGATGACTGTTTAGTACAGTAGCTGTTCACGCCTTCGTAGCGTGACGGAATTTATTGTAAAAATAAACTCGAACTGAATTAAATTATAAAAACGTTAACAGCGCATTTTGATGTTGTCACAAGTGATTTGTGACATGTAATGGTTCCGTAATATCGGAGACAATATTAGTGACACGGTGACGTGTTGCTGTTACGACCTGGTAGGCGATACCACAGACAGTACTGATGGGTACGAGCATTGAGAATAGAAATATCGACATATTTCATCTTTCGGTTGTGTGTGGCTAAATTTAATGGCAGATCACTGTTATAATGTTTTATCTACTCTGATACTATAATACAAAGATTCTAAAACTGAAAACAAAATGCTTATGACAAACATTACGTACAGGCCAAAAATAATAATAAAAAAGTTTCATTACGATACAGGTCTTGTATGGACACCTGTAACATAATATAACTTTTCAATCATAACGATACACCTATACAACCTCCAGCTGGACCAAGGAGGTTGAACCTCTACTTTAAAAAGGTTTCAATGAACGAGTCCGCGACGACGCAGCACGCATAATAGTAATATTCAGAACATCAATAAAAATTACAAGTAAAAATAAATTTGTTGTTATATTCAGCGTTTTATTTGCAATATTGTTTTACGTATTATAGTATGAGAGTAGATAAAGTAGTGTATGACACTGTACATAACTTGGTCTTATAACATGAGTGTGTTTTAAAAAAACGAGCCGTAGGCGAGTAGCGAGAACCCTTATTATGCAACAGTATCATAAACTACTATAACAGTGTTGAATCATGTTTAATAATAATATTTAATTATGATTTATATTGTTTTACAGTAACTTATCTTAAAAAATATCGGTTGTTTAGTCAACGAGTAAATGAAAGGGAAAAAGCTGTATTCACCTATAAAGGCATGTCTAGTCATGTTTGTATTTAAATAATTCAATGTTTAAAGATATGTTGTTGGTGAATCGTATTCAATAAATAAATAAAATAAATTCTTATCGCAGCCATGGTTATTTTCATACATATATATTTATTTGAATATTACATATCTATGAATCATATATGTATGTCTATCCGTTACCCTAGTATCCATAAAACAAGTCTTACAGTGCTTACTTTTAGGCTAAGTTAATAGGTGGGAATGAGACTTAAAGAAGCAAGAAATGTATGTCGGGATAGTATGGAAATCTATATCTCTGCCTAACTCTGCGGGAAAATGGCATAATTTTTTATATAAAGGTATGTATAAAAATCATGCCGTGATATTCCTCAATAACAAAAAAAGATATTTAAAACATACTTAAGTAAATCTATAATCTAAGATCACAGTGGTTTGTGTGTTTGTCTTTCCGCTCTTTTCCATTGTATCAATAACGTTACCATAGCAACGCGTTAACCGCAAGTAGTTCGTCTACGGGACGCTAGATGGAGCTAACGGAAAAATATTTAATAATAGAAAAAAATTAAAGAATTTTGTCCACCCGTGCGAGGCCGGGACGGGCCGCTAGTCTATAATCTAAGATCACAGTGGTTTGTGTGTTTGTCTGTTCGCTCTTTTTCCCGCTCTTTTTTCATTGTATCAATAACGTTACCATAACAACGAGTTAACCGTAAGTAGTTCGTTTACCATATGCTAGATGGCGCTAATATTCGGTGTGGGCAGAAGCCGTAGGGACCAAAGGGAAGGCAGATCTCCGGCGGTCCCAAAGGGTGATTGCGACCCGCCTTGTACGAGGATACAGGACGGTGTCGCGATCGGCGGCTTGCGCGCTCGCGGGTACACCACCGTGGGAACTGGAGGCACGTGTCCTACGGGAGGTGTATCTGCGCAAGGTGGAGGCCCGGGTGCGTGGAGATAGGCCCGCACCCGAGGAGGCCCGGCGAGCTAGGAGGGATGCCGAAGAACGGCTGATGAGGGAGTGGGAGGAGTCTCTCATCGACCCGCCATTTGGGAAGCGCACCCTCGAGGCACTGAGACCAGTGCTTCGGGAGTGGTGCGCTCGGCGCCAAGGGTCGGTGACCTTCAGGCTGGCGCAGGTCTTTACCGGGCACGGGTGCTTCGGTAAATACCTGCACCGGATTAGAAGGGAGCCGACCCCGTCGTGCCATCATTGCGGCGCTGCGGAGGACACTGCCCAGCACACCCTTGAGGTGTGTCCGGCGTGGTCTCCTCAGCGCGGCAATCTTGTCGCGACGATTGGGAGTGACCTCTCGCTCGCCGCCGTGGCGCGAGCTATGGTGACGAGCGATGGGTCCTGAGAGGGGGTGGCCACCTTCTGCGAGGACGTCCTCTCGCAGAAGGAGGCCGCCGAAAGGCGGAGGGAGGAGGACTTAGACTCCTCCCTCATAAGGCGCAGGCGTCGGGGGAGAAGGTGGCGGCGTTATGCCACCCGCATCCCCATCTAGAGGATGGAGCTCCGCTTCTCCTCTAGAGACGCCCCAAATGGCGGAAGGGGCACCCATTCTGCCTGGGTGTCCACCCCCCACGTGAAAACGCACGAAGGGGGAGAGGGTCTCTTCCCACCCTTCCCCGCTGGGAAGGGCTTTGGGTCAAGAGGCCAGTAGCGCAGGCTCGCGGGATGAATGCCTCGCGAGCGGAATGCGCTTGAGGAGGACCCTCGGGAACGGCTTCCCCGAGGGTAGGAGCCTCACTCGGAAACTACGGGTGATACCGGAGTTTTCTCCGTTATCACCCGGCGTGGCCGAGAGGGGGTCCGATGGGATGGCGACCGCGGAAGCCCTCCGGGAACTTTTGTTTCCGGGGGACTTCCGCGGACGCACATTCCGATGAGGTGGGGGGGGGGAAGGCCGTTAGCACACCTCGGCCGCCTCCGGCCTGCACTGGGCGGGGCAACCGCGCCGCCTGCGATGGCGCCCGGGAACTTGTTCTTGGGTGATCATCGCGGGCGCGGGAGTCTCGTCCTGTGTGAGTCGGGGTCGGTCGGGGGGTGTGGTTTATTCCTTCCATCACCGAAAGGGGGCCAGCGGCTGTCGGAGCGGGAGACCGGCAGTCGCATTGCACTTGGCCCTCAGGCGTGCGAGGTGTTCAGGGCGTCACGGTTCACCCCGTTGCTCCGTCCCTCACGGAGCAGGTAGGCGAGGTCCGCCCACGAGCGCGGCCCGGACCAGTGTGGGTACACTGGTCCGGGCCGCGGCTGAGTCCGACAAGGGACCCCGCGACCCGCACCACTGTGTATTGGGACGCCGCAGTTTTTAGTGGGCAGGCCTCCAAAAGCCTTTACCGGGCACTCGGCCGGGTAGAGGCATGGAGGAGAGTCCCACATATCCATCGTGTTCTCCCGACACGATGGAATGCGTAATGCCATTTTCTGCGAAAACAAATAAAAAAAAAAAAAAAGATGGCGCTAATATTGAATAATAGAAAAAAATTTAAAGAATTTTGTCCACCCATGCGAAGCTGTGACTGGCCGCTAGTATATATATATATTTTTTGGAACAGTATATTATTTAGATAAAAACGATAAGCAATAAAATGGGACATATATAAACAAAGTCCATTTACTTTAATTTAATCAAACATTTTTTTCCTTTAATATGGGTAATCTCAAGTATCTTAGTTGTAAGTGAAACAACTAAAATTAATTTCTATTCTAAGAAAATGAATAGCGTACACGAATGAAATTAATGCTAATTGACAAAAAAAAGAAAAAGCAATTTGTTTCATAATGGGATTTTCATAATTATAGCCGCTTCTTTATCCAGGTTATAATTACAAAGAAAGCATTAATTTTTACAAGTTATGCATCTACTAAAAGCCCGAAGGAAAATAAAGTCCTATTAATGTTGGAAGATATTCACCTGAAACCGTCCTTGGGTCTTAAGATAAAAGGTCCATTTTACAAATCCTAGATTAACCTATTCGTCAGATACAATAACAATATTTTTTACATTCACACCAATTAGTCTAGCCCAAAGCACTGTAAGGCTTGTGTTATGGATACAAGGGTAACGGATAGACAAACACGTATGATACGTAGACATGTGATATGCAAATAAATATGTATAAATGATTCAGGTCCAAATTCATCTGTATACATCACACACATGTCCCGTCCGGGACTTGAACCCAGGACTGTCGGTGCGAAAGGCAGAATCGCTAACGTTGTACCAAACAGTTGTTAACAACAGTCAGATGGCGTATTATATTGACACATAAGGATTAAAATTTATTTTAAAAAAATGTCATACCCCCACGCATCAGCTTTAATAGCGCAATGTCTGTTACCCCATAACTTCCCGAGTTCTTAACCGAGTTTAATATTTTTTGTGTGGAATCGAATCAACGGGTTTAGGACCAGATTGTGACGGCCCGAATTTTCAAATACGCAAAAATTTTAATTAATTTTTTTTTCTTTTTTTTGGTATTACGCTCCGCTCCAATATATGGTGCTAGCGTAGCTTTATGCTTAGCGACTGCATCGCCTAGTACTAGTTTAATAGTATAAAATTCTAAGCTTTGTAAAGAAGATCAAGAGCGATTCCATTCTAAAGTTAAAAAAAGAAAACATGTGAAAAACTTAAAAGGTCGAGGAAAGATTAAAAAACGATAAGAGAAGAATAGAATAAATGCTGCATTGCAATGCGTGATTACGTTTGATCAGGTTTTACATATAAAAAATGCTATTGTTCAAATTTTCGTTCTCCGTATATTGTCATGCTTTTTTTGTATTTTACAATTTCACGAACCTTCCCATATGCTACATTTATTTAATTGTGACGACAAAAAACTAAATCATATTTATGTCAGTTGAAATAAAAATACGT
Source organism: Calamotropha paludella (assembly GCA_927399485.1). Lineage (NCBI taxonomy): Eukaryota > Metazoa > Arthropoda > Insecta > Lepidoptera > Crambidae > Calamotropha > Calamotropha paludella. The sequence goes on along the minus strand of OV656803.1, from coordinate 4,973,363 downwards.
TCAAACTCACATTTTGTTACCGTTGTTCCTGGGTTAACATCCCGGAAGGGACAGAGCATTTGTACCTGAGTCATGGGTATTCATATATATTTCTATTAATATAACTTATTTATGTATCATATATATATATATATGTACTGCCTAGTATCCATTACACAGGTCTTACAGTGCTCACTTTGGGCTAGGCTAATTGGTGTGAATGTAAGAATTATTATTATTATGGGTATTTTTTAACTCAGCTGTAAATGTTAACATTATTATTAATACTAGTCGTTAATCTAAGTTGGGAAAATGCCAACTAAAGGTTCCATAACAAGGAATACAAGTGTATTGTTAAAATTAATGGTTGATTAAACCTAGATCAAATTCTGGCTCACTTAGATTCAGTATTTCCATTAAGAACGGATAATAAATTCACAGAAGCGTGTCCCTTCCAATTCCGATCTTCAGGCGTCTATAAAAGGCTTCTTTGGAGCTTTTACTCTTCAGGTCACTTTTACAATTAACTTTAAGTAAAACACGTAATATATTTATCAACATAAATATTTACATTCATACTAAAGAAATTTATTATTTGTATACGTGAGATGTGTAAATATTAGTAAGAAAAGTATGATACAAATCACTGGAGACTAAGAAAAATGATAGAGCATTAAAATATATTACTTTTCTCTTATAAATGGGGAAAGTAAAAAGAAGTAAATATCTCTCATTTTTCTCAGTATAATTTATAGGAAGACATAATTCTATAGCTAATTTAAGAAACAGCCTAAAAGCTCTCGATGTATTGAAAGTGTCGCAATTTTAAGACTGATTCAAAGATTTGAATTTTTTATTATATTGGGATTCCTGATAATGTCGAATTAGCTATGTAATTATTTAAAATTGATGTAAAAAATGTTTTATGCTTTCAAGTATCCTGTACCATCGAGTTCACGAACTGTTCGATAGCGCAGTGATTATCACTTTTGATTTAAGATTGCAAATGTTAAGCCTTCAGATCTGTCGGCCTCCCCCCAACCCCTCTCCTGAGAGAGAGGATAAGGTAGCCGCGGCTTGTCTGCGCTTGCAGCCTACTGCTTCCATTCAAAACAAGCCATTGGCGATTGGGCAAACTGTCCCCTTACGAAAGGGGGCTGAAAAGCTGGCTGCCGTGGTCCATGGTGGTGAGCACTAGGCCGGGCAGGGGGTGGAGGAGAGTCCCACATAACTTCTTCATAACATTTTTCCGTTTATAAAAAAAGCCTTCTAATGCATGGTAAAAGAAATATATCAACCGTGCTTCGGTAGAAATGTCACCATGACCCTGGATGGTATAGTTATGGTGCAGTCCCAAGGTTTTTTAATTCACAGGGAAGGCCTGTGCCCAATGTTGCGTTATGTGGCATGTTTGGTGTAGTTGAAAAAAGATCCACCGTTTCATTAGTTTCACCGGTCCCAGTATCTCATTGTGATCGTCTTAGCAGAAAAGTCCTTCCTTCTATGGCCTCCCAAAAAATGGCGAGGTTTTGCCATAATCTTAAAGCTTTCCAAGCAAGTTGAAAATGGAACCAACTTTAACAAAATTTTACTGCCCCTTTGTGGTTTGCCGTGATTACATCTACTAGTTTTATTAGTCGCTTTTTACGACTTTACCCTTAAGCGTTATGTGTTTGTATCCTAGTGCCCTACCGGGTGTATATCTGGAATCTAATCTTGCAAGTGCAATTTCGTCCGCTTCCCGCTTCTCGATTGAGCAAAGACTTTGCGTACGTATTGTTAGCAACTACAGGAATAGTTATAGTATTATGTATGTAACATCCATAACCAAATATAAAATGGCCAAATGTAAAAATGTGAAAAGTTGTTTAGTAATCACAAGAAATAGTTTAAAAACAAGCCCTTTCCTTCAAAGCATCTGGTTCATGATTATGTTCTTGGTGCGTTCCTTCCAGTAATTCATACTTATTGACTTCCTTATCGAAAGTGGTGATTAATCTCGCCTTACACTTATACTTTTTGTTGCTTCTTAATTCACACGCCCAATATTGTTTATCCACTGTTATTCGGGTTTTTTATATAATATATAAATCCATGTACATCTAATTTTAATCCTCCACGACTGGTTTTGAATGATTTTTAAATAAATTCTCTCCATATTAATAAAGCATTAACACAAACATGCACGTTATGATAATACACCGACATGAACTTAGCAATAGATACAATAGCTATATAGAATACATAGAGCAATAGATACTCAGTACGTAATGTAAAGAATACCCCCAAATAATAATTATACTATCAAAACTATAAATATCTTTTTCTACCCACATTTTTTATTACACTTGGTAAACGTTTCTTTCTTAGTATGAGTGAAAATATTATGATAAAAAACAGTAAGAGTTTAAATATATTTACATTAATGATATTATTAATTACGATTTTCGGAGACGTGAGTGTTATGAACATCGCCGGTAGCACTACAAATAGTATGAATGAAAACTTTGGGATGAAAGATTTTGGGAAGAGTGATCGTTCGGATTGCGGATCATTGGGAGGAACAATTTCGGGCAAATAACTTTAGGCGAGCCAATATGGACCCGTGAAAAACTTAAAACCTGACCGACTGTCACAGTAAAAAGAAAGCCTTTTATTTATTTATACATTCCGTTCAGTATAATTCACTTTTAGGTATTTTGCTATCTCTGGGAGTGCTATTTGTTCGTGGTGTTTATTTCATTTAAAATCGGTTGTTCTTTCTGGATTTTCGTATCACTTACTCTAATGACCTGGCTATATTAACTTGGATTCGTACACTTTGGTGATTTGACTACTGTTAATAATTCTCGACAACTTGTGCTTACCTACCTACTAGATTCTGATTCAATATTATTTTATAAGAATTGTGTAAGACCCATAAGATGTAGGAAACGAAGTAATTGAATAAAAAAGTATTATATGTATGGTTTTATTACAAAATCTTTATTGTTATTCAATAACTCTATGTAAGTGTAGCTAAGAATAACAATCTACTTTTAACAGATAATTATACTATTTATTATGGTTCAGAATAATATCACTCTCTAATAATTAATGGGTAAGTCTGATGTCAACAAAAGTTACTTAAACGTAAATGGTAAATTGAGTGTTGCAATGAAAACTAGCCAAAAAAGCAATTAAAGTAAATGTCAAGGTTATGGTCGAGTACTATTAACAATCAGCCTTATAAAATATAATTTCTGATTATTAATAATATACAGATCTAAAAACAAAACATCAATCGGCGTGACAACCAGGGACTGTTACGGTATCCGAATAGTGTTATGAACACTGTTTTTCATTTCTGTTTTAAAAGTAAAACTGAAAGAAACTGTTACACTTTGAATCTGTTTTAGAAAATACCGGTTCATAAGTTCATATCTGTTACAGTCAATAAGGTTCACATTGGCATAACTATGCGACAGCTCACTAATGATTTGGGTACTTTGAAATGCCTATGTTGGTGTACTGTGTATACACATAGATAGTTAAAAGTAAAATAGTTTCTAACAGATTGGTAACAGAAAGCGTTATATCTGTTACACTTTTATAAGTGTTCGACGCAAAACAGGTTCAAAACACCCAAATAAGTGATACAGGAATAATTCTGTAACAGATTTAATGTCTAACCCCTACGAAAGTGTATCCTTATAAAGGTGTTTTTGAATCCCTGGAGACAACTGTCACTGTTTTTTTTTTATGTCAGTCTGTCCCGTCAACAACGCACTGATAGTGTCTTTCTACGCGGTTGTGATTTAGTGCTATATTGTCTTTCCAAAAATCTAATTGAATATTTTCAAATTACTTTTACCAAGGTACATTTGAGGCTTGAAAAGAGAAAGTCTCTAGGGATAAAATCCCTAGAAACCACACTGGTCAACAAAATACCTATGGAAAGTTTTATCAACCTAGGCAGTGAATATTCTTTGTTAATTAAAACTGATTAGTTTGCATGCTTTATTATAAAGACAAATGTATATATATATAAAGCGTAACTATTGATTAATAGGTTAATAACCTTTTCTTTTACAGCAAAATATTTTAGACACAGAACAAAGAGGTCTGTAAGTCTATTAATATATGAAACAGGACAATGAGGCCTGTGATTTACAAATATATTCATTGAACCCAGTACAAAGAGGTCTGTGGTATCAATTACTAAAGTATTTTGGGGACAATGAGGCCCACTTTTATTTTTAAGAGAAATGTTAACCTTTTTTTTCTTTTACAGCAAAATATTTACAACCCAGAACAAAGAGGTCTGTGGTATCTATTACTATTATAAATTGTTTTGGGGACAATGAGGCCCACTTTTATTTTTCAGAGATTTTTGTTATTAACAATTATGTTAACCTTTATAAAGTGTTTGGGGACAATAAGGTCCACTTTTATTTTGCAAAGATATTTTGTTATTAACAATTACAATGTTAAGTGTGAGGACACACTTTATCTTGGATGGCCGAATCTGTTAGCAACTACACTGGAATACCTTATTGTTAACATTTTATTGTTTTAAAATTATAAATTAGCTGTTCGGCTTGATTAAATTGTTTAAGATTGATCCATTAAAAGTTGTTAAACGATGACTCTCGTACGGCCGCCATCTTGTTGTTTACGTCTGCTTTGAGAGTATATAAATGGCGCAACAGCCGCCCAAACATGTGCTTACGGATGAGCCTGACCCTTTATCGCAAGCTGTGGAACGCCTATCATCGGCCCACACTCGCATGACCCAGCAATAAGAACGAGCGGCCTTCCGCAGCTCGTTAATCCCGCATCTGCGGACCACGTCCAATAGGGGCGTGGCCCGATTTCTCACGCATGCGCTAGCTTAAGCTAACGCGGCGTTGCGTCGCCCTTCATTCCCGGGTGCGATCGCTCATATAAAGCCTGTATAGCCTTCCCAGGCTAAGGCACCTCAGGTGGTGTTTAGTCAGTACGAGTCTGACATAACCTCTCGGCCGGCCGATGTATCCATGTAGGATTCACCACCTCCCTCCCTCGCGTCCGGAGGGGAAAAAAAAAAAAAAAAAAAAAAAAACGTCCGAGCGTCATTCGTTGTGTGAACGTCGCCTTGAGCACATCGTGAAGGTATGTAACTCTTTGTATATAAATATTCTGGTGAGCATTGTAAGTCTTACTAAGTTGATGTTAAAGATTTAAAGTTATTTACATGATGAGAAATTGTATTGGAATTATAAGTTAAATTTAGAGTGCAGGTTTTAATTATCCCGAATAAATCCATTAAATTACATATTTCATTATTTTTACTTCACATCCTAGCTAGTCTGTGAATAGGGTCGTTAAAAGTATGTTAATAGGATAACTTTTGACAATATTATAATGATATAGAGCTGATCCGACACTGCTGCCGCAGCCCTGAGACTGTTTCCTGACACGTACAATTTAGGGGCTTTCAAGTGACGAGTGAATAAGTATCTTCTATAGTCCGTTTTTTTTAGCATTATAAAGAATAAAATTTGGGTGCTTTATTGTACACATATAATGTAACAAGCAAAACGTAACATCGTGAAAAGTTTACACTAAAAAGTACCTTAAGAAGCAGAAGTTGCAAACTTGTGGAACGAAACGTTGGTCAGTTTGACACGATAAAATTAAAAAGTACATGCCGATGTATATACGTACCATATTAGGTGATTTTTAAAATGGTCGCTTAACATGGCCGCCATTTGCAACAATAGCGTCAAATGTCAACGTCTGCATTTATCTGTTTTGACTATTTTCTTTGGATTATTGTTAAGTTTCTATTGTTTATTTTAAAGTTTTTTGTTAAAAGTTTTTGTTGTTATTTGTTATTTAATCTGTTCAACAATGGACGAGCCTGAAGCCGGTCCAAGTGGACTCCAGCACAAGGTTAGCCACCACTGCTTCTTTGTTTACATAATTTCTAATGCTAAAAAAATGGACTATAGTTAAGTGCGTCACATCCTAGATCGCTATATCGATTACCATCAGGAGAGATAGAGGTCAATTTATTATAAAAGGAAGTCATGTGATAAAAGTACATAACCCCATTTAGTTGGGCTCGTGTGATTGGTATTGACAAATATTATGTTCCAGATTTCAAGGACTGGTGATGAAGCTGTATGATGATGATGGAATCTCTATAATTAAACGACGCAACCTACTATAGTTAAGGCTCGTGTCATTCATCTAAAACATCAAACATCATATCCAGATGCTACTCATTTTACATTTTTTTTGTTAACTAATAAAAATTTGATTATTTTTTTCGTTATTATTGTTTTTTACATTTAAACTACATCAAACACAAAACAATAAATAACATAATACTATTTGATATCAATTCGAATACACCAAGTCTTATCTATCGCTTCAAGGTATCTAAAACTACTTAAATTTGTGTCTTAAAAAACAAAACTCCGTTTTTTTCTTTTGGCAGGATAAGTAGTGCTTCCTTAATTAAGTTAGTGTGACGCAACGACCTCAGCATGTGATATTATAGCATACAATAGTAACAAAAATGTCTACCCGTAGCTAACCTGGCACGGTTTCAAATTCTCTTTTTGACGGTACCAAACTTGCCAAGTGGCGCATCGACATCCTACATTTTCTAGTTCTATTTGTCAATGCTTTCGCAACAAGGTAAAGTCTTACCCATTTTGAAGAATTGGAATAATTGATTTGCATTTGCTCTAATAGAAACCAACTCGAACCTACCTATTATCGCTTAGTATATCAAAATCTAAATGATTGATTTTGATTAAACTGTTAGTGTTATGTAAAAGCATAAATAAAAGTTAATAAGAATGTTGTGTTTTAATAATTTTCGGTTAGGGTTCTGACCAACGCCTTTTGTGCTTGCGCATAGGCTATGTTCAAACAACAATAACTTTTAAAGTAGGAGACATACAGCTGTAAATTAAATGTTGTAGTGTAGCTTAGATCAAACCCTATGAATCTAGTGGAAAAAATAAATGAGTTACCGGGGTTACTTTTGCAGTAACTTACAATAATTCGTTTATTTTCATATGGTTTTTAATATTGTCATGAGATTCAATTATTTTTTCGAATTATGAACGTAACAACTCCCTGTTTCAAATTTTTATACGATAGACTAGAGTTTTGCGCTTCGAATAAGCCTATTTTTATACCATTAACGCCTACACTTTGGGAAATATGTTTTTTTTTGTGTCCAAGTAGAGAATATTTAAAAAAAAAAACAAAATGGCTGCCACATATCCGATAAGTATTTTGGACTTAACTATGTAGTGTATTTGTGTATTAGAATAGTTATTCTACCAGACTTTAAAATATCGCTTGTCCATGACCAGACCCACTGTGTATATAAAAAAATACCTGTTTGACCGCGATGAACTCCAAAAGTACTCAACCGATGTCGATGATTTTTTTTTTCTATTTACTGTATTTGTTTCAACTAAGGACAAGGGATAGGTTTCATCTTAATATACAACACAGCTACGCGTGGCCGGGTCAGCTTGTATGTATATAAAAAATCCGTGTCACAGTGTTTGACCGCGATAAACTCCGAACCTACTCAAATGAATTAGTTGTTTTTTTTTTCATTTTGCTGAATTTATTACGACTTAGGACAAAGGATAGGTTTTATTTTAATTTAAATTACACAGTAACGCGTGGCCCGGTCAGCAAGTATTTATACATTTCACAGATTACAGTACTAACCTTACCTTGTTGAGTTTTTTCTCTTTTATTTAGAGGTTATTTTAACTCATTAACGTTATGTCAGCCTTTTACCCTTATATGCCTACGTTAGCTATCTTAAATTCTATCAAAACGAAACTATCAAGTACTAGGATGCTTCATCGCTTGTGGGAGAAGAAAGAATGCTATGGAATAAGCTTACATTATTAGAATATTTAATGCTGCCCACAATAATCGTCTGATGCTTTCGTTCTGGGCGTACTCCACAAGCAAGTGAACGTCTCTGATTAATAAGCAATTATTACAATTTGGCGACTCTGACTTCATGCCGAATCTGCCCAGATCAAAGACTTAGAACTATTTATACAAATCGCCTACTTAAATTAATTATAACAAACCAAGAATAGAATAGAAATCTTTATTTGTGAAGTACAGGTATATAGGTGCACATATATTTTTTTAATGTTGGTGTACGCTATTATTTTTGTATCACTGTAATTCCACCTTAGTCAAGGTATACAAATATAAATTAAGTTGTATTATTAATTAAAACATGTTAGAATATTTTACAGAATCATCATAACAAAAAAATTGAAAAGTATTAAACAAAAGGGTCAAGTTAATTTTAATTATTATAATAATAAAATAATATAGAAATAAACGCAATTGCTCAGCTCAGTGGAGCGTATGTAAAAACAGTGGTATACAAAAATTAATGCAATTATTATCGAAAATGACCATTGCTTAAGTTTAACAATCGCTCCTCAATATGTGGACTGTTTACAAAAAAATATATGTTGGTTATGCGTTTTTTTATATGAATTATATGTTAATTTAATTATTATGTGTCTAAGACGCCAGAAGTCCTAGTGTTGCCTGGGGTATATATTAAGTTATCGGCGGGGTTTTAAACTGATTTAGATTAGAATTACTGTACATTCATACACTACAAAATAGGGACGAAGATCCTAATAATAAAAATATTAATTTTAAGTTCTATTCGAGGTATAAAGAAAATAATTATTTGGGTATACATTTTTATTATGATTTTTTTATAGATAACAAGCAAAAAAACTATTTTACAAAATTAACTTATTACCTTTATTTTATTAACAATGATTAATAAAAATCACAATCAGGTCGACTATACATTAGACACCGTATAGCCATCCCACATAGACTATACATAAATATCTGACGCTTTTTTTTAACGATACGGACGTTTTTCCCCGTACCTCTCCGCAACGACCCATAAGGAACTTCGTTCAAAACTTCAGACTTCTGAGATTTGTAACGTTCGTCAGAACTGCAGTAAAATATTGATCTAAGCATGGCGTTCGATGTTACCTTATAGGTAACATATGTGACGAAATTATGAATATTTATAGAATCAGACAATCTGTTTGCAATTGATGAGACAAGAGCTCATGAAAAGCTATTTCTAAACAAAAACCAGTTGAAATTCAGGAGGAAAACAAGGCGCTGAACCGTTTTGTCTATACTTAATACAGATAGCAGTAATTACGAACGTCCTTATGATAATTACGTAATTAAGATTATATTTACTCAATTATTAGATCTTTACTAAGTGGATATGTCTTAGACAATTTAAATGGTTAGGAGGTATTGACTATACCTCCTCTATACATCTAACATTAGGTGTATTTCAAGAATTTCACATAGAAATATTCAAATTGTTCAATTATGTTGTTCAATGTTGTTCAAATATCTTTCTTCTGTTCAAGATGCCAAAATGAAGTTGTCATTTAGCCTATTAGCCTAACCCAAAGTAAGCAGTTAAGACTGCTTGTGTTATGGAGACGTACAAATGTGACATACAATATTCATAGAAATATATTTATATTAGGTATTTATGACTGAGATGCAAATGCTCGAATTCATCACACAAGCATCTGCCATTGTCTGAATTCGAACCTAGGACCGTCGGTCGATGTGCTCTGAAGGAATACCCTTAATTCTAAGCTCAATGAAGTTGATCAAATTAGAAAAAAGAAATGGATTTTTAAAGGACATAGTGAAAATATTAGAACAACCAACGAAACCAAACATTGTTGAGTATTTACTTAAAATTACTTGGAATATAACCTAATGCCGGCAAATTAGCCGCTTCTATAAATTTTAATCACTTGAATTGAACTTAATTACTTAGATACTTTAATCGTTACACGGTGATTGTATCTTTTACTTATTTAAAGTATTTTTATTTTTAAACTTTTTATTAAAGTCTTTCATGACTGTACTCATCCAATACCTACCAATTTGGAAGTTTTTTCATAAGAATGAAAGATGGCGTTCAAATTACAAAATAGCTGCCCATTTTAAAATTTGAATTAAAAAATAGCTACAATCTGCAGAAAACTCAATTTTAACTCGGTAAACAGAAGTTTTAAACTGTCGGCTTACGTAAACGAAAAATACATTCGGGAAGTTGTTTAAGGTAGAAACATAACAGCTACTATCCAGCTGCTAGAAAGCTACGTGCAACTACCTTTGTTTTGTGTCTAAAAAAAGCGTCTAGAACGAGGTCGTCAGTACAAGTAAATCTATGTCGCACTGACGCAACTTGGTGAAACTATCGTCCAGAGACTTAAACAACAGAGAAACTGTTGGTTCTAAACTTCACTAAGTAATAAATACTTTGAGCGATATATCGCAAGTTGATTGGGAATATTCTCGCGTAATGTCTGGATGTAAGTTTGAGATCGATTCTCACAACTCACAAAAGAGAATTAGATTCGCACATTATACAAATAGGTACAATTTCGAACTACGCCGGTGTATGCACGACATGTAATGGTGGTTAACAAACAAAAATCTAGGCAAGTTTGCTTATTGACTAACTAGAAGATAAAATTAGAAAAAAAAAAAAGGATTTTTAAAGGACATAGTGAAAATATTAGAACAACCAACGAAACCAAACACTGTTTAGTATTTACTTAAAATTACTTGGAATATAGCCTAGTGCCGGCAAATTAGCCGGTTCTATAAACGTAGTTAACGCGGATCAAATCCTACTAGAGGAAATATTATTCTTTCTACTATAATATTTTTTCTACTAGGTACTTTACATTTTTTTCCTATGAACCGCAAAAGTATTAAAACATTAAAATCATATTATTCTAAACCCAAACAGCTAAAGGATTTATGTTAAAGAACTCTGTACCGCAACACCCAGACTCAATGTAGAATAGTCCGACTTCTACGTTAAACTAATGAATTCGGGAGCGACGTTCACTGGAAACGGACCGCAACTGGAATTAAAACCACTCAAACACGTATATCGTCAAAATAAAAGAACAGCGTACATACAGCGTATGTTTTAACGCGGTGCTGTCACTTTTATACCAACAAATGTAATCAACAGCCTGCCCCAACTAGCCATCCATCGTTATAGAAGCGTAGGCGATTTCTGTGAATGACACACCGTAAGGAAAAAGGATCATAACCACGCAAGCTTTTTGCTAATTTGTAGACGGTAACGACTTCATATGCAACATGGATCAACGAATTTATTTCTCGAGGCATGTTAAAACTTGAGATAATAATATACCTGGTCACCCATCCCATATCCAAGCCTTGTCGATCTTTACATTCCCAAATCAAAAGCGCTAACCGCTGCGTTGTCGAACTCATCACTATTGTATGGAATGTTAGTAAATCCAAACCACATTTTGGTTAATCAGTGTTACAGGTATAAGTGACGGCGCAAAATAATAGTCTCTTTTCATCGAGTATTTTAATTTTTCCCCGACAAAAATGTCCTTCATGTCACTAAGGTCAAAGGCAACTAATATTACGAAAGAATTTTTTTGCTCATTTGCCTTTGAGCCATCTCATGAAATAATGTTATATGAAATTGCGTTGCAAAGTTTTGGCTGTCTCGGCCTGTGGTATAGTATTTATAATAAATATTATATAAAAGCTTTTCCATACTTTATCTTGCAAAGTTGAGCCGATCTACCTAATAACACAAAGTAATACAAGATGTTTCCCTTAACTTGAGAATACTTTTGACATCAGATGTTAGAAATTAGGATAATGCTTACTATGACGGAAAAAAATATTTTAGTTTTACTTTATAAAACTAAAATTGATTGAAAATACAAGACACAATAAATGAAATTTTTTTTTAATCTTTTGGGAACATCGTCAATCAGCCCTTCAATAACCGTATTGCAGAGGCACTATGGATGGAAACAGCATAGAGAAGTTAGTCCACAAGTCAATTCACGAGGTGCCAACGACTACTGATGCAGCAGGCACCTGTCTTAAACTTGAAAGTGCCTTCGGACTCTAGGAGGAGCTCGAAATAGGGCATTCTCGACCATAGATACCATACCTATGTACATTTTTTAAATTTATACATATAAGTACAGATATATTCTGAAGACGAGGATTAGGGGTCTTAGGATTATATGCTCTCGGGAAAACAGACGCAGTCAATGTATTTCACTCCTTGGTTGTGCACATTGTAAAAGATTAATGAAAGCGCTTGGTACGAAATACTGTGATACTAAACAAGAAGGGAACCAGCATTGCAACTAGACTCCCGTTGGTACAAATGAGAAGGCGAAATGAACTCATGCAGCTAAAGAGCACCACTCTCCAAATTTCACTCAGTAGAACACTGACAAGCCGACAACGAGAAAGCGGTGAAGCTTGTTTTTTACCAGTTTATCGTCTGCCAATGGTATCCTGGCTCTGCGCTCCACTGAGTCGAGAGCGACTCGTTGGTATTTAGCTGAATTGTCCTGAAAGTTAGAGCAATATTCCATGCACAATTGGACTTCATCTTTATATCAGGACTCAAAAGCTGTCCCGGAGTAAAATAACGCTCAACTTTATGAAGCATGCCCAGCTTTCTGGCAGCAATTCGGAAGCAACGGCTAAGTGACCTCGATATATTAACTTCAAACTTTATCTGCTTTGGAAGGCAGTTTAAATCCTGGGTCCCAACTGCATTTGCGATCGATAGCTCCCCTACTCACCCAGAGTATGAGGAGGCCCATTCTCTCGTGTTCTGTATGGTGCATACAACATTAATAAGAAATAATAATAATATTTCTTACATTTACACCAATTCGTCTTGACCAAAGTAAACACTTTAAGGCCTGTGTTATAAACTAGGGTAACATACATATATGTATATGAAATATATATAAATATCCACTATGGTCTGAAGCGGTAATCGATTCAGTGGTACCCCGGAAAGTGGTAGTGAAGGTCCTATTTGCGATAAAGATAAACACCTCCGTTTTCTTGACTTAACTTAAGGTGACTTAACTTTTGTCATCCCATTAGAAGACAAGACTTTAAGTCAAATTTATAGGCGCAACCATCGCCTATCTCATGGAAGAAACTTCCTATCTGCACTCCTCTTCAGTATACCGGGCAGATGCAGATCGTTGACGTGGAAACCCACATGACGACCGACCAAAAGTCACTTAACCTGCGCAATCAAAGGTCGAATGCGCTAACTACTGCGCCATAGAACTATTCCATCGGAATATTACAACTTACTTCGAAACGATACGAAACTTTACCTCACCGAATGAATTGGAGCAGTTCTAGGGCTCCAAAAGGTAAAAAGACCTCATTAGGTTTCTAGTTCTTCGTGAAATAATAAGAATTTTACAGTACTCAAATTATGATATCATAAGATGTAACTCCATGCCAAACTTGCTAGGTTTGTCATAAAATTGAATTCAAATACTCTTTATCTGTAATTGAGGATATCTTTACATAATGACAAGAGAAAAAGGAATAAAAACTGTGTTCCGTTAATGCCAAATGGAACTGACATTGATGCAATTTGTAATTCTAAGTTATTTTAAATTAATAAATAAAATGAAGTAACTTTTATATGTAGGTTTATTTAAGTAAAAGTTGGTGACAAAAGAATGGCTAAGTTTCTGGTTAAATATTCTCTTTGATACTCGTCAAACAACTCTGGTTTAAATTACTAAGTCACGAAGTTGCCAAAACAGACGTCTTCAAGAGAGTTGGCCAGAACTTGCGCAATTATTCTAAACAACCTGATGGAAACATCTACAATGTTATTTTCCAACTCGTTGAACCGCCCAAGTCTATCACATGTTAAGTTACAGTTAAGCTATTTTGTGCATTGGATTCTAACCTTTGGACTACCTCAAAGCTACTGTCATTAATTAACTTCCAACCTTCACTCGACACTGGACACAGGGCCTTACATAAATTACAGACCATTACATTTGTCTGCTCAGACGCATGAATGTACAGGCACAGAAAATAATAAAACAAAACTTCAAAATAAAGGTGAAAGATGCGCATAATAGGTTGCGCACAAAAACGTAACGTTGTCATTGGCGCCTTATATGAAAATCAATTCTTAATGGGTAAACTCCCAAAAAATGTTCTTGCTTATGAATTTTAAAGTCCACCTTACAATCCTGATATGTGGTATTGTCATAGTTTATCATAAAAATAAAGAAATAACCCACACAAAAAAAAACAAGGTGTTTAGAACTTCAGTGCTTTCCGTTTCGATAACTGGGACAGCCAGACTTTTTAAAATATTGGACAAAAATTCGATTGAGGCGCATTGTAACGCATACAGACTGTATGTGTATATATGTAATAGTATACTTGTGTTTATTTTTTAAAATGTGTAATAACAGATTTCATAAAAAAGGGCAAAAAAATATTCTTTTAAAATCCAGAAACCCGACTTAAAGTATAGAAGAACTAATGTGTATTCAGAAAGCATCCCCAGTTAAAGACAGTTGAATAATTTACATCCATGGGATTCGAGCTGACGTCATATTAGTTACGACACTTCGGGGAAGAAAATCCATCTTATAGATACCTCGCTCTTCGAAATTGGTCAAGCCGTTAAGGCTACAGGAGGTTAAAATGGAACAGACAATAAAATATAACCCTCCTGGGTCAGTCAGGTAACAATTAGTTAATTGTATCTTTAATAACTCCATAACAATTTACTAAATATAGTTTCCTATAAAAATCTTGTATTAGTAATTATAGATAAAAATGTACACTAGAGTCGGGTCAGCTTGTTTAGCAAGTTCTCAACAAATTATCGCATAAAATACGATTTAACAAGAATTTTACAGATATCTATACATATAAATAAAATTGGAGTGTCTGTTTGTAATATTGAAATAACCGTTTTTTTACTACATGCATATGAATATATATGTATACGGCACATACACAAGAATAACTTTTTTTTTTAATTTTGTCTGTCTGTCTATTTGTTCCGGCTAATCTCTGAAATGGCTGGAGCGATTTTGACGGGACTTTTATTGACAGGTAACTGATGTAATAAGGAGCAACTTAGGCTACTTTTATTTTACAAAATAATCTTATAATTACTGTGCCACAGCAACGCGTGACTGGGTCAGCTAGTTATAAATAAAAGATGCAAGAGCATAATTTATTAAAACTATGCTACCAAATATTGCTTTTAACCAGAACTTTTAATTCTGTATAATTTACATTCTCATTTAACGGAAAATAACTGACCTTGATAGGCGAATCTATTTAAATTATAATTATATTGCTTTTGGAAGTTCAAGTTCACGTGATTCAAAGATATTATTTAGGCTTTTAATTATGTAAAGATCTAATTATTTATAAGCGAATATCCATTTTAGAAGTCTTATGATGATCTTAAATGGTCTGTAATTATGTGGTTACTAATTGCTGGAAAATTGTTCTTTAGCATGAAAACCTTTAGGATATTTTCTTTTTGTGTTGCTGTCATGAAGTTCAAATTAACCAATATTAGAACAAAACTTTAAGGGTATAAAATATTTCATAATTATTTTAAATTAACACGTTGGCAACAATTGACATTGTTGAAATATTACTTGTTTTTTTTTTAATATTAAAAACAAGCTAAAATCAGGCCGCGGTTCGTTGTGGCTCATTTTTTATATTAATTGTTAGGGGAGCATCCGAGCCCGTGGGAACTGTAGGAATAGTTCATAGTAGAAGTTGAAATACGATACTAGCTCATAGTAGAAATACGTTTGTAAAATTCGACACGTTTGCCAGCGTCTCGGTAGCTCAGCGGTCAGAGCAGTCGCCCGGATAGCGAAAGGTCGTGGGTTCGAATCCCATCTGAGGGCTCGGAGACGTAGTTGTTTTTTACACACGTATTTTATATCTTATCGAAATATTGCATTGTGAATGCAAAAAATTAAATTAAAAACACTATAGGAATAGGTATATAAAACACCGTTATTAAAAAGTAGTAGATATTGTGTAAAAAAAATCTAACATTACAGTTAATTTGAAAGGAGGATGATCACTTTAATATGAACACTTGCCCCACCTAAAAATGGTCATGTCCAATAATGGTCTAGCATGCATTTAGATGTTATTATGATATAGTATGTGTAGCGACAAATACCTTTCTGTTAAAATGTATCGTTTCATAGTTATCTATACATATAAATAAAATTGGGGTGTCTGTTTGTAATATTGAAATAACCGTTTATAGTACATGTATATGAATATTTATACGGTACATATAACAAAATAACATTTTTTTACAATTTTTGTCTGTCTGTTTGTTCCGGCTAATCTCAGAAACGGCTGGACCTATTTTGACGAGACTTTTATTGGCAGGTAGCTGATGTAATAAGGAGTAACTTAGGCTACTTTTATTTTAGAAAAATTCTTTTATTTTAGAAAAATAAAATTACTGTGCCACAGCAACGCGTGGCTGGGTCAGCTAGTCTATACATATAAATAAAATTGGGGTGTCTGTTTGTAATATTGAAATAACCGTTTTTTAGTACATGTATATGAATACATATACGGTACATACAACAAAATAACATTTTTTTACAAATTTTATCTGTCTGTCTGTCTGTTTGTTCCGGCTAATCTGACGAGACTTTTTTTGGCAGGTAGCTGATGTAATAAGGAGTAACTTAGGCTACTTTTATTTTAAGTTTTTTTTTTATTTTAGAAAAATAAAATTACTGTGCCACAGCAGCGCGTGGCTGGGTCAGCTAGTTTATATATAAAAAAGCCGTATTTTATTTTTATACATGTGATGTGTCTATTTGTTATTGTGTCATAATAATTGTAAATGTCACTTTTACTTCAATATTTTTGAAAAATTGATTTTCAATTTATGAAGTGATATCGGAAATATGGCATTGTTGGACTTAACTGGGGCAAAGACGGTCATCCTCCTTTAAGTATCAAATCCGGTTTTTTTAAGTATACAAAATAGATTATATACGCGTGTCAACCGAAAAGTAGTACCCTTAAAAGAATGTATATAAAAGTAAGTAATATTATGTTCATACTTAAATAGTAACGTTTTACTTGTAAAGAACATATCTTTAACTACTTCTTTACGTAGTCACCTTCCAAATTTAGGCAATTATCGTAACATGTAAAGATTTTTTGTATCCCAGCTTCAAATCCATAGACCGCCAGTGTATTAAAAGTAAAAGATACATAGTCACATACAAAAGGGACACAACTTTGTATACTAACAGCTAATATACAGAACATGTTAGAACTTGTCCGGAGGCTACTCTATTCTACAACGATCTGCACGGTTTCAAAAGGGTATTACTTTCCGGGTGGCTCTCGTATGTATCCTTTGTGAGCATATGTGCAACTTCTCTAACTTGGTAAATTCTACAAGAGCAAAGTAATAGTGTTAATAAGTTTTCATTTTAACGATGGATATATAATCTTTAATTGGATAAAGTTAAAAATCACTTCTATCACTGTTGCCTAGTACTAAAAGGGCCAAAGTACGTTTTTGTATAAAATGAGATTGTAATGCCTAAGTACACTGCAGCCCTTTTATGACATATATTTTTTACTAAACTGTATAAAAGCGCAGACTACATTGGCCTTTTATACATAGTAACTTTTGAAATATTGTTGATTAATTATGGCACTTTTAGCACAAAAAAAAATATTTTTCAATAAACAATCTCATTTTATACAAAAACGTACTTTGGCCCTTTTAGCACTAGGCCACAGTAACAAGTAACTCAATAATAATAATATTTCTTACATTCACACCAATGAGCCTAGCCCCAAGTAAGCATTGTAATAATACAAGATCTATAAAGATACTAGGGTAACGGATAGAAGTACATACATCATACATATTTAATATTTAATGAAATATATACCATAAATACCCAGTGCGAAAGGCAGGATTTATCAGAATACCTGAAATCGTTTACAATGGGATGGTGTGTTTTCGTGGCGATAAAACACATTGACAAGACAACGAATATAAATTAAATTCGCCAAGACCATAGGTATCATTTTAGGTTACACATTTCTTCATTTTAAAGAGATACATTTTCAATGAAACTAGTTTTTAACAGCTGCTTTGTTCACAAAAAAGGCAGCAGGCTTCATGTGCTTTTCTGCACCCCAAAAACGTGTATGCAAAAATTCGTAAGGATCAGTTAAGTAATCGGTAAGTAATAGGTAATCGGTAAGAAACTATCGCATTTTATAATATTATTAATATCATGAATAATATTATTAGACATACTCGTAGCTCTTGAAAAGAATTAAAATCAATATTATATATAAATATGAAAGTATACGCATAAGCAAAGCAAATAAAATATAATTGTTTGTTGACTATTCGCTAATATTTATACATTGCAAGAGGACCCGCACACGTTACAACGTTGTTAAAATAAGAAAATTCTGGAATCCGGTCGCAGAATCATCTATCGGATCCAAGTAGAATTTCCTATCTTTCTTTTATACAAAAGGTTCAATACTTAATTACAGTCTTCTAATTGCAAAAACAGTGGAGTTCTAATACAAAGTTTTAACCCCTTTTTCATCCCTTTACAGATCGGAGATTTTTTCGAGAAACTCTGATATTGAATTTCAAGCCTCTTATTTTGAAATAAGTGATTTCCATACAAATTCCACAATCTATCTTCATAAACACACCTTGGAGGGTGTGATCAAGTCTATTAGGTTTAGGTTGTGCGTTAATGTCGTCTACCGAATAAAATTTACATATATTTCTTTTCCTCGGGAGTACTTTTAACTGTATGAATGGTACCCTATATCTTTTTCTGTACCCCTGAACAAAGAGTACGCAAAGGATCGGTTTATTATTGAAGGCGTAAAAGTGTAACAAAGTAACAAAAAAACGAACTGATTTTCGAATGCAATGATAATTTATATGCAACAAGTTGTATTTTAATAACTCCCCTTTTTCCAAATAAATCGGATTAAATTAAGGTTTCTCTTTATCAAAGGAAACTCTCGAGCTTTTATCGGAGAAGCTCCATCACTTGCAGAAGAGGTTATATAGACAATGTCGGACGAACTAAATGAAGATTTCTTATGGAAGAAATCTCGTTAAAATTAGTATCTCGAGCGTTTGATTTCCTCTTATCTGTAATCGCCGTTATTCATTATATTATTAGAAAACTACTAGCTAACCCGGCAAACGTTGTTTTGCCATGTATATTACTTTTAGGAAAAGTTTTTAATTAATTAATAAAAATAGGGGTTGATGGTAGAGGGGTGAAAATTTAGGGTTGTATGTATTTTTGTATGTTGTATCATAAAAAAATAGAAACTAAAAATGTTGTCTAAAAAATAAAAATAAAAATTTAGGGGTGGACTACCCCTAACATTTAGGGGGATGAAAAATAGATGTTGGCCGATTCTCAGACCTACTCAATACGCTCACAAAATTTCATGAGAATCGGTCAAGCCGTTTCGAAGGAGTATGGGAACGAAAACTGTGACACGAGAATTTTATATATAAGATTAATATATTCGCTGCTAAAGAGGTTAGGTTTTCCAATAATAGGCATAATAACACTTTTTTGCACACAGGTACAGACCCCTCTTTCCCAATGGGCACTCTGGGCAAGAGCCCAGGGCCCGAAATCGATATGGGCCCCCTAGTACTGCCAGATCATCGAAAGATAACCAATATTTATAATCGAAAAACTTATAGGGACTACAACACTAACTTGCTTATTAGCTTTTGCATGCGCGAAGTTACTATACTCTCGCTAGGGCTTCCATTACGTAACTACCGACAGATTTTAGATGTCCCACAGATACGTAACTGAAGAATGCAAATCCGTAATATGGTAAGTGTTTGATATATTATTTAACTACTAATTTATTTTATTTCTAAAGTTTCTCCCTACTCTATAAGAAAATTTTTAATGAGATAATTTACGATTTATCCTAATACAAAATTATTTATTATAGTATAAATTCCGACTTACATTATGGCAACTCTTTCGTTATGACAACACCAACACTCTTTCAGTGGGTATTCCCCGTCTTTTCGGAGTTATTTTATAAATTCCAATTGACTGTGCATATTTTTATTCCTCAAGAGTACAGAATAGAGTTCATTGTTGTGTAAACGGGAAATGAAGGGAATCCCCGTTGGTTGTTGACAGTTGGGGACATAAACAATAACAAGTTTAAAACTGTTACGCAAGTATTTGACCTACATCGTAGCCAATACAGTTTAATATTGTGGATTGAGCAAGCTAAAGGAATCCCCAAGATTTTTCTTTACTTCCGTGAAATGGTCAATACTCGGTACTCAGTCACTGCGTACACTTGCGAGAAACCTGACCTAGTCTAATGTTAATTAAATTGACTTTTGTGTATGTGCCACAAAGTTTCACGTTTGGTTTGTAGAGGCTTTTCATCACAAGTTGCTAAGTATACGTAGTAATAAGTGTATTGATATTTCAACCAACATGTAAGTATTTTAAAATGTATAGACATGTCCACTTATTTTGTTAACTGATGTTGTTAAGATTTGGAGTTTCTTTTTAAAATTATTATATTATTGCTATAGTTTCCTTTAATTAACTAAATACAACTAGGACGATGCATTTACTAAGCATAAAGCTTCGCTAGCACCATATATTTGAGCGGAGCGGATTGGTGGTTTCAAAAATATAAGCTCTAGAGAGTTCGGTGTATATATGCTGCAGCTTGAAAACATTAATCTTTTTCTCATCCCATAGAGCCAATGTTTTTTGATGGTAACTTTTTTAACAAAATTCTGACTCCGTCACCATCTAGTCCTAAACCTGTTGGTTCGATTTATTCAAAAAATATGTACATTTTGTCATTGAAGCTGATCCATGGGAGCTTCGTTCCAATAAATTATTAAGTTAAAATTAAGTTTTTATTTTTGTTTGTTTAAAGTTTTAGTTTAATCATAATTGTCTTGTTTTGTTTTATTTTCTTTTAGTTTAAATTTTTATTATTATTATTTATGTACTGTCTTTGTGTTGTTTGTTAAAGTCCTGTGTTAGTACCAAATAAAAAAGTGTTTATGTTTTTTATGTTTGTTTTTATTCATATGTGCCCTCAAATAAGTTAAAAACAGCCCTGCACAAAGATAGGATACAGAAAAATACAAATACAAGAAAGAAAAGTAAAACAGCCGGCCTTATCGCTAAACAGCAATAAAGCCTCTTCCAGGCAACCTTGAGTGAAAAGAATAAGGGCCTTTGCACATTGCGTTTATTTCAGCAGCTTTTTTTCTTTATCCTACAGAGCAATTTTTTGCAAGTCTAATGCTTTTTATCGGAACAACATCAATACAGATAATGTTTCAAGAGCAAGACTTAATTTTTGCAGGTATTAAGAAATTTGAATACCTACCTAAATTCATAGTTGAGCTGCGTTTGACACGCGTGAGTGTCGCGTTTGTATCAATACAAGCGCGTGTCGATGGCGTCTTTAAAAAACGTGGTATGCAAATTCTCTAAATGAAGATAAAGTGAGTGGGTGTGCATATTGAAAGGACAAGTGTTAATATATATTTTAATGGTAGATATAAAGGAATAATTAGATAAGAAAGAAATAAAGATACAATAATAGTCAATAAGGATTGTAGGAAAGAAAATAACTTCTAACTCTTTTGAGAATATTGAATTGCAGTGGTTATGGCGCGTGTATTCGATGGTAGAAATTGAGTAATTCTCGCAAAGACGATCGTGGCTACAATATCCGAAAAATCACATTGAAAGCGTAGACATTTTAAATATGCATTCGGTCCGCGTCGTGGTTTATATCTCGTATGTTTTAACCTTTCACGGTCACTAACATAAATAATTATTATAAAGTAACTAGCTGCCCCGGCCACGCGTTACTGTGTTATAAATTAAAATCAAATCCACCCTATCTTTTAAGTTAGATCAAATAACAGATAGTTACGAAGTTTGATCAAAACTGGTTGAGAAGTTTAGGAGTCCATCGCGGACAAACAACGTGACACGTAATTTATATATATTAAGATTATAAAAATTGTCGAGTATCATTTGACGACCGTTTGGTGCAACGGTAGCGATCCTGCCTTTCGCACCGACGGTCCTGGGTTCGAATCCCGGTAGGGGCAGATGTTTTTATGATGAATACGAAC
The DNA here is from genome assembly GCA_927399485.1 of Calamotropha paludella. Taxonomy (NCBI): domain Eukaryota; kingdom Metazoa; phylum Arthropoda; class Insecta; order Lepidoptera; family Crambidae; genus Calamotropha; species Calamotropha paludella. Next base: position 4,951,219 of record OV656803.1, on the reverse strand, counting down.
ATTTGTACCTGAGTCATGGGTGTTTATATATATTTCTATGAATATTACATATCTATGTTTCATATATGTATGTCTATCCGTTACCCTAGTATCCATAACACAAGCCTTATAGTGCTTACTTTGGGCTAGGCTAATTGGTGTGAATGTAGGAAATATTTATTTATTTATTTATTTATCTGGAATCTAGTTATCTGTTTATTAATCAAAGAGGAAAAAGGTGTTATAGGTTTGACAGCTATGTGTGTGCGTATGTCTGTCTTTGTATCTGTCTGTGGCACCGTTTCTCTTTAAACAAATTAACCGATTTGGATATGGTTTTTTATTTGGAACAGATAAAAGTATTTTTCAGGTAACCAATTTGTAATAACGAAGAATAAAGACTTTTTAACATTGTTTTTTTAAATATTCAATTTTCTTTATAAACTAGTTAATTCATTATTTTTTTTATAATAATAAAACCTTAATAAATGTTAAATAAAATATCTTAAAAATATTACACAAAAATAAGAGTGCCACCCCTAACGCTTTAATGGAACGTAGGTACTATCTCAACACATAAGCCTAGATTCGGCATTAAGTTAACTATAACTTACAGTTCTCTTGTTTTCCCTAGTACATTTCTTATAATTGTTGGGTACCGCGAATGTCAAGGCCACACAGGGACGCAGCCGGCGTGACTCCTTCCTCGCAGTATTCACACCACATTCCAATTCCAGTAATTTATTTAAGTTACGCCCATACCTCTAATAGTTTTTGCCATCGTAATAAATAGCTTCATTTGGAATTTAAAAACTTTTTTACTTCTTCGTTATATAAGCGACAGTTTATGTACATAGTTTAAATGATAATGTACGATTTTATTTATTACAAGCTGGCCCGAACACACGTACATTGCTGTGGTTGGATGGTTGGTCCGTACCTCGAGAGGAAAAAACGGAACCCTTATAAAATCACTCTGTTATCCGTCCGTCCGTCTGTCTGTCTCAGGAACGCGTGGAGGTATCAAGCTGGAATTTATATCAAATACTCAGGTTTACTGTCCCTTAGAGCTGTAAAATTTTCGACAAATTTTCGACACTCGCAAGGGTATCAAAACCTCCCAGGTAAGTCCCATGAACTCAGAATCTTGAAATTCAGTACGAAACAACGTCTTATAGCACAGATAAAGGAAGAATTTTCGAAAACCGTAATATTAGTTACATCATTTTATAAAAATATTTTTATAATTGACTTTTACTTATATAGGGTATAAGTAAAAGACACTTATATAGGGTTCCGTACAAGCCTGTGGGAGTACTGAACCCTCGTTTGTACGGAACCCTCGGTGCGCGGCGAGTCCGACTCGCACTTGGCCGGTTTTTTCTGTATTAAAAGTTTTTCGCAAGGTCAGACAAATATATTAAAAAGTCAGCATAACTTAGCCAGACAGACGTGAGTTCAACGTGAGTAAAGATATTCAAAACATTTCTTTTTTCTAAATTAATGCCTATTTAATCTCAAAGTTACGATTCCGATTGATTAAGTTGCGACTTTAAATCTATGATAATTTAATATGAGTAAAGAAAACAAGTCTGCTCAAAAACAAGCATTAAATGAATAACAATGAGCGAATATTAATGTGAAAAAGGGCTGAAAAGGCGAAGCAAAATTATAATAATAATTTCCATAGTTTCAATTCTTTTGTAATCCTAAGGTTCATTTGATGCAATCTTTAAATGGGATTCAAACTCTAATTTTCTTATACAAGTAGTAATACATAATAAGATATAAAATTAACTTTAAAAAGGCGTAAATTAAGAGTATTGTCTTGGAAAAGCAAGATAATACAAAATTCAGGTTTTTTCTTTATTTTTATGGTTATTTTTTTTAAAGTTTAGTTTTTTTTTACTGACACTTTCATTTTCTTACAAACTACATAATTTTTCTTTGCTAAATTTTGAGTGTTTTATTGGTTTCCTATACTGTATGTGATATAACAAGTTACAGTAAAGGAAAACTGTTTAAGCGAAAACAAGCCATATAAATGTTAGAATTTTAAGTAACTCTATTTTGAGAACTCAGATATCTGGATTTCAAATTAACGAAACAAATTGAAGTTACTATTGGCTGAATGTTACATTGAGTAATGCTAATAATAGTGTTTGGAACAAGAATTATTCATTTTCATACGTACAAAACGGAACCTGCTTACAAAACTCACACTCAAACAGTCACAATCTCTTCGGTTCCCCTGGTTTATTAATAAATGTTTAAGTTATTGTTATGCCCCTTTGGTTGCGATCTGGTTAAATTCCATTAAATCAATTTAAATTTTTACTGAATATAGCAGTCTTCAAAGTGCGGAAAGTTAGCTGATGTAAATCATTAGTTGATGGAATGTGTACGGAATCGTCACCTGACGAACAAAAACTCATTTGAGGACGGCTCCCATCGTTATATTGCACCAGAACGTTCTGTTCTGAGTTGTCGAAGGTGTCAACTGGACTTTTCTCCGGATCCTTGGACACGCTTGGAAACGCTTTGCGCACGGCATGGTCGCTATTCCGCCTCATCACGTCTCCATATCATCACTCTACTGCTGTTACTCTATGTATTTTTTTATAATGACGGTAGGTATTGTACAAAATCCGTTCCTTGTAATATATTTTTTTCTTATATGTTTAGCAAAGTTATACGCATAATAAAAGAGAGAAAAGAACGGGCCTCTATTGCGGGTTTTTCTCAGTACAATATTTCTCGAAGTTACGAAGCTTACGAAGCCATGACGTAGTTTTGACGTTTAATACACGCATTTCAAATGCGCATATTGAATAAAAAAAATCCTTTTCTGCGATGAGCGCGACCTTATAACTTCCTCTGCTGTTCTTGTTCCTTATTTTATCGCGTCTGGTTACGTATTTCGTTATTTACAGTAAAACTAACGGTTATTGAACAGGAAAACTATACACATAAACAAATAAAACTAAATTTATTCTGTTTACGGTAACATCTTGTTTAAGCGCTTCGACTAATTTCTAGGGCCATGTTTGTAAACAATTAAACTTCTAGCTACTTTATTTTTAAATCAATTCTAAAATTTTTTATCGCGCAAATTCTTTTCTATTAAATATATTTAAATTACCCAATGAACTAATAAAATAACGCCTATGCCTCAACGGCAAGTTAATTGAGTGTAGTGTGTAATAAAAGCTTATATAAATCCAGTTATACGGAACAAAAATTTACTCGATGGTAGCGCGAAATATTAAAAAGTAGATCTTTCTAAATTAATTTCCTGCTGAGTCTTAATTAATTTTGCCCTCAATTAGAAACTTCTTTGTATTATTGCAGATCGTTAAATTAAGGAAGAAAAAAGGTAACGGTAGCCGGCTGACATTAACAACTGTTTTATTTTAAATTAAAAATAAACCTAATTAGTTTCCTTTTTTAATGTATTATGTATTTTTTAAAGAATCATTAGGCAGTATATTTTTAGTCATTGTAAGGAAAGTAAAAAAGGTGGGTACTTTATGTTATGTCAAACTGACGTTCTTCAACTGAGACACTTGAAAAACAGTGATTCTTCCTAACCGAACCGCAGCTTAGTGCTTGAGTTAAGGCGTAAGTTCTGACTGAATATGCAATAACTTAGCATCGACAATTTATCTAGACTCCGGATCTAGCCCTATCCCTTTATCTCGCAGAATCTTGTAGGGCAGAAAGTCACTCGGCATACTAATCAAAAGGCATAAATTAACATACATTGAAGGTTAAGTTAGGTTAGGTTATTTTTTATTCATTACCAGCCAGCAAGCAGTATAAATTATGCCAAATGATCAGTATGCGTTCTAAAATTATGAATTTTTCTGCGAAAAAAGGTAGACCCGCGTAATGTATATAATGAAGTCCTGCATACCAGCATTAAAATAAAAGATAAACGCTTTTTGTTCAATATGATCATTTACAATGAATTTATTGAAAGTCAACTATGCATTGGCTTCGTAAGTCCTACGACGGGAGGCCTTGTGTCCAGATGAAGCCGCAAGAGACTCGGCAAGATCTATTTCTCTCTCCCTCTAATGTGTTATATATATTTTTTAATAATTCAACTTTTCAAGAGCTTAAGGGAATGAGAAAAATTAACATTATACAAATTAATTAGCTGTATAGTTATTTAAAAAGCTATTAGCTGCACGCATTTCTGTACTTTAAATAATCATCAATTCTGTAACCTATGCTAATAATGAATTTTTAACAACTTTTTAAAATTTTCTAAGGGCAGTTCTTATTAAAATGAACTTTCCATTTTCTGCAATCGGAAGCATAATTATTAGTCTACAAAGCAACAAAGCTTACACTAACAGAGAACACAAATTATAGAAAATTGTTATAGAAACAAGATTATAGAAATAAGTTCTCATGCAATTGTATTTCACCAAAGCACCGTCCAGTTTACGAAATCCTTTCAAGGTATTGCCGTAAATCCGTATTATTTTATTCCCTTCACGGCGGCTAATGGACTGTATCTCGGTCATATGGGCAAGACTAATCTATTATGAAAATGCTTTTATCCTTGGTTAAACGCAAAAAGGAAAGCATTTTGACGGCCATTTTGAGCAAAGGTGACGATCCTGTATTTCGCAACGACGCACGGAGGGACACGCTCCATACAAGGGCGGTCATAAATAGTTAAAGTCCAGTTACTATCAATACATTGTATTATTTTAGTGACTTATAGTTGTAAAAGTGTTTTAGGAACATTAAAATGAAAGAAGTACATGTATTTACGGAATAAAAAACGTTTACTTCAGTAAAAAACAAATATAAACAATAACATACTTTTACCTAAATTTATCATGAACAAACACTTAAAAATTGGAATGTAAAACATATATTTTAAATAAAATAAGAGTCAAAACATTGATAACATTATTTAATTATAATAAAATAATAGAAATAAATAAATTAAAATTAATTAAATACAAAAAAAAAACAAAACAACTAACAAAATACAAATAAATTATTCTTATTCTAACAATATTAAACATGTAACAATTCTATTACACTTTGTGACAGAGTATTTTTCTTTTTAGGGGGAAGTTTCCGAAGACTTGTAATATAAGGATCTGAATGTAATAATAGTCGTTGTATTAAATCTTGATTGGTAATTTCACGTGACATTTTTCGAGTGTGACTTCGTCTATAAATTTTGATATACTTATTTGTCGCTTCAGCAGCTTCTTCGGAAAGTTCTCCTATAGATAACAATGCATAACTTATAATATCTATTATAAGTAGTCCTGCTTTATATAATATCTTATATAAAGCAGGAAGACTATACCACGGATATTCCTCGACCAGGCTGTATGCTGTTTGTAATGCATAGTCTTTAAACTTGCATTCATTAATTTTATGTCCAGAAGATAACGTTTGTAATATTACACAACAACGATCTATGAGATCCTTATTCAAACCTGTAATTTCAGCAGATACAGCTGATTCCAAAAAAAACTTCCTGGCCGTGTTTCCGTCGTTAGACGTCCCGCTTCCACCACTACGCGGCTTGTCAACTATTAAACCTAATCGTTCCCTAAACTGGGACTGTACATATTGTTTTTTATTTGATAACAATTGTTTATCGCTATCTAGCCTAACTTGCCATTTTTTTATGTCTAATCTATATGAAAGATGAATAAAATATTCGAAGAAACGTATCCAAGAATGTAGTGGTGATAATCCAAATTGGTATCTACTCTCTATTACAGGTTTTTGTAAACATTCGTCTATTTTATTCATCTCTTTAGGGGTAGCATTACATATATAACATCTACTTGTAGATGTTTCACTTAAAGCACTACAAATTTTACCATCTACCATTGAAAGCTGCAACTTATGAGAAACGACCAATTCACGATTGTCGATCTGAATAAAAGTAGGTTGCAAACTTTCAATTTTATCCTTAAAATAAGCTTCCTCTTGCAAAGACACTGCTGTGCTTTCTTTCAAAAATTGAAATCGAATAGGACGGCAGTACCTAGTGGAAGAGGGTCGAGGACTTTTCCATAAAATTTTACAATTATCTTCAGCTAATTTTACAATAATTTGAAGGGGTACATAAGATGTTACAAACAAACTACTATCTTCTAAAGTTGAATCTGAAAAAAATTGTTTGTATTCACTATGTCCAGTGCTGCCATCGAATCCCCATTTCCCAAGTAAAGAGATATTAGACAAACAATCATCAGGAATCTGATCTAAGACCTCTTTTTGAGATTCAAGGATTCGAGAAGCTGTGTGATCAAAAAGACTTTGTAATTCAACTTCAGCTGAAGACTCGGAAACAGTTATATTAGAAGGGTAACATCTCTGTTTCGCTTTAGTAATTTGTTGGTAACATGGTAATACATTAGGAGAAATCTTACTATTAACAAAGTTTTTAATTAATAAGACTGATGTTTTGTCAACTGAGCATCAGTCACAAGTGACAAGACATCATCAGTGCTAACTCTAGATATACACGAATCGAATGAACAGTCTGAAACATCAAGCAATGCACTCACAGTAGAATCATCAGACTTTGACAAATCAGCTACTCTCCGACGTTTAGTCCTTTTACTACATTGCGTAAAAGGTTTTCGAGGACGACCACGTGAATGACACGGCGACGTTTCAGACGGAGTACATTGCTTATTGTTTTTCACAAGTTGAATTTTTTCAATAACATTAAACCAATCGGAATTCTTATATAAAAGCTTGGTTTTATCACTATTACATTTTTTCCAGAATCGAGCAATAGCTTTACATAAATTATTAACAATTTTCTCTAAATAATGAATATCAATGTTCTCAGCATCGTTCAGAGTAGTCAACAAACTTTGTAGGACTTGACGACACTTTTCCGAGTCATTATCGGTATTGACAGTTAGCCATATTTCAAGAATATGCATTCTTGAAAACGAGCATATATATAAATTACCTAAAACAAAAAAAAAACGGTTAAAATTCAGTCACAAAACCTACACAAAGCACTAAGACTAAATAAACTATCTGGCAACCGTAGCACCCTTGTCATCGCCAAAAGGGCAGATAAGGGCAGCCAAGTTTTAATTTTCCTAAGATAAGAAAGTCTAAAGATTATGGTGCAATATACCTCCATAGTCGGAGCGAGTGGGAACATATTTAAAAGTTTATTCAAACTTTGAATATTAAAATATAATACTCCAAGAAAAGTCGCCTCGTAGCAATGACATACTAAAGAAAATATATACTAAGATACAATTAAAATAAAAATATTAATTATAACATACCCTGTTCTTGGATATCCATTTCAAAAAAAACACACACAGCACTCACAGGTCCCGCAATGACAACAAATGACGTCACGCTTTTTAATGACTTACTGATAACAGTATTTACGATTGGCGATGCGCTCTCTTTGAATGCACAATAGATAATGAAGGCGCACTCTAATTACTGACCTATTTATAGTTTCAGAAGGTACCGCAACTATCCAATGTAACGACAAGGAATAAAATGTAAAACTAGAAAGCAGGTTTTTAAGATTTATGACCTATGGATGTCCCACAGTGCGACGGTCCAATTTTCGTCCCGGAAGGGGCAGATTTTTTTGTAATTAATACGAGCATTCGTACCGAGTCATGTGTATTAATACATATATATTTAATTAATATTTCATTTCTATGTAATTACATGTTGGTTTATTCGTTACCCTTGTATTAACCGATTCGTTGCTGATGGCACGTCTGTCGTGCCATCACTTTCTTTTGCGTGTGGCGTTAGCCACTGGAGCCGTGTCATTTTTAAATCGATGATAACTCCTTCAAATTAAGTTTTAGGGAAATCATTTTTCACGTGAATCAAGCTTGTAGCCTTCCTTTCTGGTAATTGTATGTAGAAACGAATCGGTTAAGGTACCAGCTAACTACGGGCTAGACTAATTGGTGTGAATGTAAGAAGAGAAAAACAAATTAAGATAACAATAATTATATTTTATACTTTCACAGCAATTAGTCTATCCCAAAATAAGCACTGTAAGGCTTGTGTTATGGATACTAGGGTATCCATAACACAAGCCTTACACCGGGGACCGCTGGTGCAAAAAGGAGGCAAATGCACCAAAGACCCTATTGTTACACCTGTTATTATTAACATATCTTATACACAATTTTAATAGCCATTGCCTAAATTTGGTAATTTGATTTGGCAAGTTTTATGGACTACATTTCGTTTGAATCTTTAAAAAAATGCAATGATTATTTTAATTATGATAAAATTGTATATTTTTTATTTAAACATTTAATGGCTAAATTTTTAAATACAAAGAAATTTAAAGACTCCCCACATTTGCACACATCCTTCAAAAATTTTCCCATAGCTCCATCTCTTACTATTACAAGTAAAAGAGAGAGAGGTTGCGTCGCACGTACAAGACTTGAAGCTCTACGGCTCCGTACGGACTATGCAGCCTATCTTGCTCTAGAGGATCAGTTTTTTATGGAACAGAAAAGGATGGAACGACGGGATACTGACAAGAGTCGCGTGTAACCTAAATGCTTGACGAATGTTGTTAAGTTCTGCAATCGCATGTGGAACGTGTTAAACAATGCGTCATCGACCTACTCCATTCTCGACCTCAATATGAAAGACAATATTGTGACGAGTGAAATCTACCGGTCACGGTACGGCAGCCTCAAAACTTCTTGTCAGAAACCACACCAACCACCTTCCAACCTGAAGATCATTAAAAACGACCAGCACATATATGACCAAAACGAAAGGCTCGTAACGCCATTGGTCCCGGCTGCATCTGCAATCGTTAACACCCACTTATCCGCATTGGGGCCGCCTGGTTGTTGATAGGCCTTCTTTTCTCTTTTTATATTCACACCAATTAGCCTTTCCCAAATTAATAATTATAAGGCTTGTGTTATGGATACTAAGGTAATGGATACACATACAAACAGATAAGTAATCGATCTGCCCCTTCCGGGAACCGACTAGCACATTCTGCTACCACCAATCGGTCGTTCTCATCTCGCTATGATTTTATCTTTTCATACAGAAGGATAGTCTGTGAGAACTGAAATATGAATTGATATTCCATTTTACAAAAAAACACTCATCAGGATCATTTTTGTGTAGATTCATTACGTCTTATATAAAAAATACCACACCATATTACTGAACTGCCTTTAGATAAATATAAAAAAGTTGATAAAAATATGACTAAAGGCTATAACTGAATTAATGATTATTTAAAACACAAAATTGCGCGGAGTTAATGGCATTTACTTTATTAACTAAACTTTTTACTAATACTTTTTCTTATGCAACATTAGTGGCGCTAGAAAAGTTACCTTAAATCAATAAATTCTGTAACACATATTATAAGGAAAAAATTTGGTACTTCATCTCGGTAACCAAGATATCCCGATGACTTACGATGTTATGGCGTATACTTGCTTATATTAAATAAAAAAACATTTCATCTTTCGAAATGAACCGCCCGTGGATGTGTTTGAAATTAAATATAGAACCGCATAGTTACAAATGTAAAATATGGTAAATTTTTAAATAAAACAATTTTTTTACAGTTTTTTGCGCATTATTTATTTGACTGACATTTGACTCCTTTACAGGAGCCATGACCACAGGATGACTAAGGTAATGGTTGTCATTTATTTTTTACTACTTACACAATATTTTAAACGGGCACGTTCCTTACTGTTAAAATGTATATAAATCAGAATTGGTTTATTTTGCTTTTTATATAGTTACTAGCGGCCCGTCCCGGCTTCGCACGGGTGGACAAAATTCTTTAAATTTTTTCTAGCATTCAATATAGCCTATGACACTCAGCAATAATGTGCCTTTCTATTGGTAAAGGAATTTTTAAAATCGGTTCAGTAGATCCCGAGATTACCCCTTACAATTTAACAAATATACAAACTCACAAACTTTACTTCTTTATAATATTAGTATAGATTAGATTATCCCTACTATTAAACTGTAATCGTATTATAATTATGCGCAAAAAACCGTGACAAAAGTTGTTTTATTTACATGTGTAATGGGCGAGAAAGTGTAAACTAAATAGACAATTTTACTCTTTTATTAAGTAAACCAGTGTCGAAATTTAATGTTGATGCATAATTTTTGTCTAAGAGTTACAAGAATCCAATTCAATTCAATCGCAATGCAATGCAAAAGCTTTTCTAAAACTTTGATACATTATTTTCATTTTATAAGCAAAAAAAGATAAATATTCTTAATTATCAGACAATAATTCGTAAGCGAAATAGCAAACCTTTTTCAAAAGTTTTCCGGGACAGTCATAATGTCGTTTATTATAATCAAAAGATATTAATGCCTTAATATCAAATATAACAGTAACATAATCAAACATTTTTTTCGTTTTAAAATAATCATATAGACACTACACGAAATAAAACTTTTGGGGCTTGCTCACCTTTTCCGTGACAGCTAAGCCAGCATACTCTTCTGCAGAGAGACAATCTCCCTTCAGCCAGTTTGCAAGTCGGCCAAGTTCACCCAGCATGTTCGAAGGAGTCAGAGAACTCAGATCCATGTTTGGCGAACCACTTACTTGACTTAATAAGTAACAATAGACGACCGTTCAAACTTTGAATCCGTTAAAGTCCAACATTACACAACTACCAAAAGTTAGATTCAAAAGCTTTTTTCATAAAAACTTTTGGTATTATCAACTTATTAAATATTCACAACGACAATGAAACGGCCGTTATGAAAAGAAAACTTTGCAATCAACGTTTACAATTTTGAGAAGTCAATTCAAAACACAAAACTCTATATTTGGGCGGTAGTGAGAATGCACGAGTTGTTTCAAGAGTGCCGCTGAAGCGACTGACAGTTACCCGCTTTTCCACTGTCGAAATATCTACCCAGTTTGAATTTCGAATAAGGCATTCCCGCAAAGAGCGATGTTGCGCTTTATTGTCTTCTAGTACGCCCTATTTTCAAATGCCAAGGGGCAAAGACGTTTAACCACGGAGCATGCGCACAACAATGAGGCAGCGACTTGTGATTTGACGTCTGTTAAAGGGAGACAGCAGATTTGGTCACATTACAACCCCTAGTTCGTAAAAATGACTACTACACACGTGCTCTAGCAATATGCCGAAAATTTGTGACGTAAGATTTTTCAGCATCAACTGCAACTGAAGTTACCTATACAAAAGCATATTATTAATCATATATATTAACAGAATTGTAGTTAATACGTGTGGAAACATCTAGCGTATTAAATAAGTACCAGATCGGTTGATGCAGTCGCTAAGCATAAAGCTTCGATAGCACCATATATTGGAATGGAGCACTTTTTAGTTCAATGGGAAATCCCATAGAGCCAATGTTTTTTTGGTCAAACCCTTTAAATTTTTGCGAATTTCAAAATTCTGGCTCCATCACAATCTAGTCCTAAACCTGTTGGTTCAATTCGTTAACAAAAAATATGTTGGTTCAATTCGTTAACAAAAAATATGATAATCGGCTAGGAACTCATATAGTTATGGCGTCACATACATTTCGCCACTGTAGTTGATCCATGGGAACTTCGCTCCTATTAAGAAGGGCATTTAATTGAGGGAGATAAGACAAATTTAAATAACAACTATAAACAACACAATTAAATAACAACTAATAGAGTTGTTGTGAATTGAGAATATTGACATGTTGTGGTAGATGCTATTGATTGAACATATTCATTAGCATGGTAATTACTTATTTTTAAGGCTTGATTAACTAATAATAAACGAAGATTGATGAAATATAATTATTGTCCTAGCGTAATTTCGCTTTTTAAGGAAATAGCAAAAAGGTTAGTCGTCATCACAGGAGACCGAAGAGCTGGCAGCTACCTCGGACAAAGAATTAGTTTAACTATTCAAAGGGGGAACGCTGCCAGTATCTTTGGAACCTTGCCTAAAGGGACTCCTTTTAGTAATATATTTTAGATATAATATTATATTTTTTAAGGTTTTTAGTTTTTAGATTTAGACTTAATAATTTTAACTTAATTATTTCTGTATTATAGTTGTTACGTAATAATTGTATGGTTCGAATCTAAGCAGAACTTGTATTATGGCTACAAAATAACATAAATAAGTATACTTATAATAGATAAGCAAGTGTAACAAAACAAAGATGATTAAAAATAAACTGGCATAATATGTCATACTAATATAAAAAGATAACTATGAGCTAAAGATCATAGACAAAATATTCTTACATGTTTATGTGTTTATTAGTGTAAAAAGGAGATAAATTCCAATGACATTTTTTTAATTTAAGATCTTTTTTAGCTATTTAATTTAAGACCAGATGTAGAAAAATATGTAGTGACAAAAGCAAAAATTATTTCAGAAATCATCACATAAAAATTTACATTATGAAAGTTTTCAGCTATGAAATTTTTCAAAGTTATTTTCAAATCCTGACCTTTGGTTACCTAACCTGGTGTAGAAATTAAAGCCATTATAGAAAGTGGCTTTAAGTATTCAGAAAAGAGAAAAATACAAGGTTTGAAGGCAATAAGATTTTAAGTAGCATTTAATCTTAATATTTCTATTAATTGTTTATCAATTTTATTAAGACAGCCAAACATTCTCCAACTACTTTGGGCAGACTTGAGCAAAAGAGTCAGTCTCCCTAAATTCTTAACTAAATTTATTGCACTAGTCAGGCATTCAGTCAAGTTTAAAGACTTTCAAATGAGTGATTATAATTGGCTTTCAAATCTAAAAAATCTTACAAAAGCCAGAGAAAACAAATGCCATCTAATATGGCAAGGCGTTCTTTTAAAAATCCATTATCCTGTCTAGCTCTATCTACACTATACTTACATTACCTTCAGAGTGATTATGAAGTTGAAATATTATCCGAGGTACAGTAGAACTGATTATTTAATTTAACTCAAACTTAATTGAACAGTACATTTCAATCTCAATTTAGAATAGTTCACGGTTAGATAAGTAAATGTGCTGCTACAAAGCAATGCAAAAAAGTTTCCTTCTTACTGTTTGGTGCAACGGTAGCAATCCTACCTTTCTGCAGTCCTGGGTTCCAATCCCGGATGGGGCAGATGTTGGTGTGGTGAATGCGAGCATTTGTGCCTGAGTCATCTATATTTCTATTAATATTACTTACTTATGTATGATATATTTATGTCTATCCGTTACCCTAGTATCCATAACACAAGCCTTATAGTGCTTACTTTGGGCTAGGATAATTGGTGTGAATGTAAGAAACATTATTATTATTATCCATATTGTTTTTATCATATTAGAGTGCCATCACATCTTACCATTATTATTTAACAAATTCTGATGCTTTTAGTCATAATAAGGACAAGATAAATTAATTCTGGATGTCATCAAATGTAAAATATCTAAATATGTAATCTTATGTATTTGTCCCTGCATTCCCATTACCACCTTCACACTGGTATAAAAATTGAATATAAAGATGTGTCATATGTAACATAAAAAGTCTGTTATTGATACTTGAAACTCCATGTTGCATGTATGAATCCTTTTATCAGTAAATTATATTAGATAAAAATGATAACAAACATGTTTAGCTATTAACCACAAGCATTGCAAGCAAGTTTATTTTCATGTTAAAAAATATAGTGTTGAAAATGGCTGAAGTACCTAATATTGAGGTCAAAATTAGTGTTTACTGTAATGGTAATACAAAACCAAGTAAATTGTGGCATAAACTCCTTTCTGTAATTCAATCCTTACCAATATAAAACAATATGATCAATAGTAGTAAAACTAATGGTAGGGACATTGTTTTGTATTATGAACCAAAATCTATTCCAGTATATAACAAATTCATAAATTGGTTTTGAAAAATTACGTTAAGATTAAGTTAAGATAGTGATTAAATCCATATTTACTAATCAGAATCAACTTTTCAACGTTAACCCTCGTGAGATACCGTCTTATATGAGTGATACATAAATGTAAATACAATGATTAACAGCCCATATTTAAACAAAAATCGCTTACCTTAGGAGATTGGAGGTTATCCATAGTAAAATTACTCGAAAATCAATACAAGAAACTAAACACTTCACAAAGTTTTAACAAGTTTATACTAAATACAATACTTTTACGATACGTTAATAGTCAACCTCTTTGATAACATAAAGTCTTGTAAAACACAATAAGCGTTATAATACAAAAAAATGATTTGCAAACTGAACAACTGATCAAAATTATAATAGGTAATGCAGGTAGAACATTTATGCATATAAACCATATATAAACGTTTGCTTTGATGTGACAATTTGACATTGACAAGTTGGCAACAAATAGAAAATATTTTTTAAACGAAAATTATCGTCTCTTGGAAACATGGTATTTAAGTTTCAATGGGACTTTATACATCAAAAATATTATTTACATAGGCAATGGAATAATAAAATTCATAAGTTAATATTAATTATATTCATTATTATCATGTTAGTCTTTATCGTTGATACTTAAACCTTTGTTGAATTTTTACGAAATAAATTGCATTATTTTTACACTTCGGGAAACTTTACGAGGAAGTGGCTAAAAAAATTTCCAAAATGGTCCCATGTTTTTGAAATAAGATAACAATCTCATCTGGATCGTGTGTCTATTTATATTTTACCAGCCCGCCCAACATACACAACACGAAAAAATTTTGTCGACCTGTTCATTTAGCCGCGGATTTTAGTCTGCTAACTCTAACATAGCAATAAGCGGTTTGTCAATATTTCAACCGATATTTTCGACATATTTCTCGTCCATGCGTTAGTACGTAGAGAAGGAGACGACAAGTGTTTTGTGTGCTATTTCGATTGAAGCAGTGGCGGTGTCTTATTCGAGCGGAGCGAGCGAAGATCCTATGGATCAGCTTCAATGGCGCAATGTCTGTTATGCCATAACTTCCCGAGTTCTTAACCGATTTTAATATTTTATGTGTGGAATCGAATCAACAGGCTTAGGCCCGAATTTTGAAATTCGCAAAAATCCCCATCAAAAAGTTTTTTTTTCTTTTTGTAGGTATTGCGCTCCGCTCCAATATATGGTGCTAGCGTAGCTTTATGCTTAGCGACTGCATCGCCTAGTTATATTACAATTATTAGGTTGGGGAATAAGTTCGTTCGGTTTTTTTCAAAGAGGATTATTTAAAGTATTTGTTTGTTGTTAAGCAAAGTGTTTGTATTCATTAGACAGTGCCTTTTCTGCTCTACAGAACTGTTTTATTTGTTTTTCGAATATTTTTAGTTTTTCCTATTTTCTAGGTTTCGATATGGAATACCCAGATGACAAAAATTAGCATTTTCGACATCTACGTTTCTTCGCTTTTCATCGGGGTCAAAAAGCAGCTGAAGCCGCTCGTGACATATGCAACGTGTATGGAGAAGGTGTCATAGGTGAGCGCTCAGCACAGAAATGATTTGAGAAGTTCAGAAATGGCGACTTTGATCTCGAAGACATGCCTCGCACTGCACGACCTGCAGAATTCGATGTCCTCATCGCCTTGAGGCGATGCACGGGGAAATGCTTGAACGGAACGCAACAGTCAACAAGGAGCTCTACGCCGTGTAAATGAGGCTATGCGACTGAAAAGACCTGACCGACAAGGCCAAGTCATCTTGCTCCACGACAACGCCAGACCCCATGTTGCACAAGTCGTTAAAACCGCACTCCAAGAGCTTGAATGGGAGGTTCTTCAGCATCTACCGTACTTTCCGAACCTTGCGCCAACAGACTATCATCTTTTCCATTCCTTGTCGAATCAAATGAGGGGTGTTATCTTCGACGGCGAAGAGGCCCTCAAAAACTAGCTCAACAACTTCTTCGACACCAGACCGGACGATTTTTGACGGAACGGCATCAACAAATTAGTCGAGAGGTGGGAGGAGGTTGTAAACAATAACGGCGAATATATTATTGATCAATTTATTGTTATAATTATTGTTTTTTGTTGAAAGAAAGCTCTTTGAAAAAACCGAACGAACTTATTCCCCAACCCAATATATACTCAAAGTATATGAAGAGTGGAACAACACGTAAATATATGTTTTATCCTTTTTTATAGTTAAATAAATATATTTGTATAAGTATATTTCTATAAATAGTTATATGTATAGGTATCGGTATAAGTATGCGCTGGCTAATGTACTCGTTTGTTCTTTTTTAACTTTTAGTAAAAAAAAATCGGTCCCATTCCCAGTAATTTTTTAAGATAAATTTGCACAAATATTTAATTTGTACCTTATTACTTTAAATTCTACAACAGATGTAACGAAATAGTTGTATAAATATATATTTACTGTGACATTCGTTATTTCGTTTTTTTTCGTTTGGTTTTTCATTATTACTTTCAAGTGATTTATTTAATCCTCTTTATGTGGTTCAAACTCAGAGTAAACAGGACGGTTCAAAGTATCGGCGGTTTCAAAAGAGAAACAAACAATAAACTTACGAGAAACGATCAACCACAGATTATGTATGTCATCAGTCAACGTTAAAATTGATGTAATCCACATTTCAAAAAGTAAATAAAAGGGTGAAACACACAATACTAAACAAATAAACGATAACAGTGTGGTTTTGTTAGAAAACAAATTTATAATCATATACCAATAGGCAAAATTAGTTTTTCTACAAGTTTGAGAAAACGAGCAATATGTCGATATCGAAAAACTTCTGTTCAATCTCAATCTCAAGTAGCGCATGCTAGGCCGGTAGGAGCGCGTATACTGATTATTATACTTGTCTTTTAAAAATGATGAAAAGGCATAAAAACTTTTTGCACATTTAACATTCTCTAGAGTTAATTAAAATTTTATTGTTTTTGTTGTTAGCATACAGGAACGTCTGTATTGATAGTCAAACTTCTTACTTAAAAATTACGGACTTATAAAAATGTTCTTTTTTTATTATTAGCCTATTTCCCGAAACAACGAAATATAATTATTTTATTGACATTTACTATATGCTTAGTTCACGCTGTTAACGTCTTTGTATAACAGAATTATCATAAAAAGTTTCAACCCCTTTTTCATCCCTGCAGGGGTAGAAGTTACACCCCTACGCAGGCACTCGCTTAATTATTTTTTACCACAAGCACATCTATTTAATTTCATGATTCACTCTTCACATTAAATATATATTACAAAAATAATAGTTTTTCATAATTCTATGGAAAAAGAAAGTGGTATACGACGAGTTTATCCCCGTCTTCACCCCAGTAGCGGTTAAACTTCCAAAGTCCTCTCTTTCCTCCTTTGGGATTTTACCCTTTTGGAAAAAATCTTCGTTATTCATTTTCACATACAGTTTGAAGGTAAGTGAAACAAAACAGCAAAAGGTGTCTTTTCAGTGATTCCCCATAGCTTTTCTGAAACTGATGGTTATTCATAATCATCATTATATAGTCACTTTATTAAGAAAATAAATAACTGAAAGCTAAACTTTAAATACACAAAGTCCATACAGCTTAGCCTTAAGGATACAAACCCTTTGCCTTCGTTTATAGGACACAACAAGAACAAAACTGAAAAAGAAGCACTTGACTGACTGTCATACTTTGTCAGTATTGTCATTAGATCGGTATTCGATTTCACTTGCTATCATAATTAATAATTATTCACAATTGTACGCAAAGTTGTTATCGCATTAGAACAGATTCAAATTCTTATTTATAATAATATCATTTACTGCAAGAAGATGACATCAACAGTCCCCGATGATAGAAACGAGGAACGACGACGTAGGGTGAGTTAAACATGGTTTTCTTAATACCGATAATAAAAAATATTTATCCTGATGATGCTTTAAAATGATTCATTAGTTTCCGATTTTATTAATATTTGGTCTTAAATTAACAGGTCCTTGACCAGTATTTTACAGTCAGAGATTCTACGTTCCTACTTACGTTGCTTATTTCGTGTATTGATTTTAATGACCCGGAGTTAATACGGCTTGAATGGAATTTTCCAGCAATGTTATGTACGTGTACAGTATGAAACGAACAAAGTATTCCCTTTCTTGGTGTTACAGCACTGTCAAAATAGATGCCTGATGATTCTCAAAAAGATGTAAACAAAGGAATTAACAATTGATTTTTGTTTATGAAAATTATCACAATTGCGCAATTGTTTTTCTTGTTGTCACATTGCTTTGTCATGCCCCCATTTTATAAAAAAATACATTTATTAAAATAAATTATTCATGTTTTGTATTTATTACAAAACTGAAATAGGTGTGGTACAGCATTGACTAATACTGAACTTAGTTATTTGTAACAAAATTATTGTTTGCTTGACTTCTGCCACTCATTTATGACTAATAAGGTTAGATTAGATGTACAAATGATAAAAAAATCTGTTATCAATAGAACAATTGCATGTAATTTTTTTGTTATTGTAACTTTGAGATTTTGTTACTTAGTTTAATTATGCTCATATATGTGTGGAGAAGATAAAGTTTAAATATCAAATTCTTCTGCACTCTTAACAATAACAATTAAAATAGAGATTTGTGTATTAACATAAAGCATATGTTGCCTCATGTTGTGCTAAGTTTATGACTCATAAATCATTTTTTTAACAATACATTTTGTTTTTACAAAAATGAAATAAATTTGAATACTAGTAAACTCCACTTTCACAAATTCTTTATTTTAACATCTTGCACAAATATAATTGCAATTTTGTTTTACTAAAAGTCCATTAGCCAATTGCCATGGTAGATGCCATAATTTTATTATGACAAAATTATGTCAACAACCATTGATAGGTGTACTCTGGTGTGCTAACTGCAGTTAGGGGTGACACGACAGTGACCATTGTAACCATCGGATCTAAATGGATGTTCACTGGCAATCACCAGTGTCCGACATGGTAACATATAAACAATAGCACTCTTATTTTGTTTGACTGTGTCTAGCAAAATAAATTAATAAAACTTAAGTTTATAAAACTAAAACTTAACAAATTGACATAAGTGGAACAAATATCAATGTTAAGACATTACTTTTATTAATGACAGAAGTTGTTTTAGTGTTAATGATTTTTTTAAAGGATAAATTACAATGATTCCTAATATTTTGTTCATAAATTGTAAATGTAAAAAATTTGATGACTTTAAATAAAGAGAAAAATTCTTGAAAAAATTTCACTTACAAATTGTTATAGACAGGGCCAGATATTGTATGTGCTGGAATGCTCTGGATCTTACTCACTTATCATCATTTTATCAACACTACTTTGTTTTGTTAAAGCTCCTTTTATCATTATCGTTCAAGTCAAACAAGACAACTGCCGGATGAAAGCCTCCTCTAAAAAAACAGCTGCAATGCCGATGGCTTCGATTTCCTAAAAGCTGTTTCTTGTAATGCACTAAAGAGGAGGCTTATGACCAGCAGTGCAATGATGGTGATAGAAACCATTGCCAAAAAGCTAATACTGATAATGAACTATATAATTCATATTGATTTCAAACTTTAAAGATCATAATTTTTTTGGCACTAGATTTTCTGCCTTAACTGTATAAAACTCTTTAGTAAGAAACTAATTAGTAAAAAATCTGTTCTTAAAAAAAATAATGAAAAATATAAATAAGAAATGGTTCTAGGTTGTGGTTTTTATAAAGATGAATCTCATAAATGTTTATACTCATAAAAATATAATTTATAATTTTAATATTTATTATTAAAAAAAAAATATATAATTTTTTTAAATAAATTTACTAGAAAAAATGTAGTTGTCTCATGAGTTAGAGAGCACTTTATTTATGTAAGTTTTCTGAACCATTTTTATATTATTACTAATATTGAAACATTATCTTAGTCATCGAGTGAACACAGCTCCTGAAAAGGAGTTGAAAAATCTGAACTACATAAAAATTAAAAAGATTCCAGTAGCTCTTAAAAAAGGTTTTATAAGCATTTTGTTTTTTTTATATTATTATGATCATTTGAAAGAGCACTCGCTTGAATAGCTGAATGTTGTGCATTCGTCCCCCCTGACTCCTGAGATATTTTTTAGTAAAAATTATTTTGCATGTAAAAATCTATCATTTAAATGCTTAAATTAAAAAATATGACGACTGTTATTTATATTCAATAGTAATTTTATTTTAATAATATGTATTTTATTATAGGTGTTGTTGGGCCCTCTTCCAGCTGGTTTCCTTCGCACTGATGGAACCACAGAGAATGTAGATGCAGACTATCAGGCTGCTCTTGCCTTGCAGCAGCAGTTAAGTGGCACTACTGTAAGTTGGGTTGACTAAACATTTTTGATTTAAACCATCATTTCCCAAGCAGTGGACGTCCAAAAATGTTTCACAGAAAGTTAACATTTATATTGTGCAATGATAGTGAAAGCAGCATTTATTTCTGTGCTTTTTTTGAGACATTACTATTTTTGTTCCTACAGAAATTATAAAATAATGAAAGTTATAAAACAAGAATCAATGTTATTCTTTATTTTAGATTTAAAATGTGACTATTATTTTAAAACTTCAAAATTTAGCCCCTTTTAAATTTTTTCATATACAATGGCGGTTTATATAATCCAAAAGATTATATTTCAACAGGTCATATATAATTTTACCTGTCTATTTGTAATTCAATTTTTTTCATTTTTCTTTTCCACATAGAACTTACAATAAGTTATAATAATTTTAGCCATATAAAAAATTTTATCATTCCTAATGTTAAGAAACTTCTCCCACAAATTAACCTTACCCAAGTCCCTGAAATCGGTATAAATATCTGCTCTAACATCATGGTTAATCTTCCAAAATTAATACCCGTTACTTCGTTTTATTAGCATTACATAATATATTGATGATTTCTATGTCATAGTTGCCACCAGCTGGACCACCACTCACAGCAAGATTGAGTATTACCATTGTTCAGGCGAAACTTGTCAAGAATTACGGTGAGTACCCTTAGTTTGTTAACAATATTTGGCTTCAAAACTCGTCAAGAATTGTTAGAACTCTTAGTTTCCCGAAAAAAAAACTGATTTTAAAACTCATTAAGAATCTCATTCATGGTTAGTACTCACCTTAAAACTCAGTTTCTTAACAATATCTGACTTCGCAACTCGTCAAGAATTATAGTGAGTACTTGTAGTTTCTGACCATATAAGCTCGAAACTCGTCAAGAATTATGGTAACTAATCTTAGTTTCTTAACAATAGCACTTAAAGGGTTAAGTAAGTACTCTCATTTCTAAACAAAACTCGTCAAAAATTCAGACTTAAAAATTCATTAATAGTAAGGATGTTGGTGGGTGTTTTTAATTTATATAAAACTAGCTCTGTATCTTTACGTCTGTAAAATTTCAAAGCAATCGGTTAAGTAGTTACGGCGTGAAAGCGGAACAAACAAACAAACAAACTCACTTTCCGATTTATAATATTAGTAAGGATAACAGACTTTCGGCTCTCCATCTGCAATTTGGAAGATATCCTAGTGATAGCAAAATGAGCATGAACCAATTTCTTTCTTTAGAAAGATCTTTCTAAATTTTAATTCGCTTCTCAGAAGATGCGTAAGAAAACCTACCTAACTATTCATGCTCTGTGATTGTGATGTAAGCATTCCTATTGTATACTTGTCGTTATTTATCAATTTTAGTGGGACCTGTATGTTTCCACAATTCACAATAGTGATTTCATCGTAGATTTGTTCTTCAATTTTTTGACAAAAATGTCTAAGTGTCTGTGTTGCACTAAAGAAAGGACAAATGAGCTTAATGAAATATGAGCGATTGCCTTAGCAATGAATAAACATTGTAGGTCAGGTAGTCATATGTCATACTGGATAGCTAAATGTTAGTTTCATACATGTATGAAAAAAGTTTCAGGAATATCGTTTAATCCTTAAAATATTTTACGTCCATAAATATACAAACTCTAACAGCAATAAATTATGAGTTTTATACAGAATTCCACGGGAAGTGATTCATTTCAATTAAGATAGTGTTTATTTGATAAGCAATTAATATTTGGCAGGTATATTTCAACTGATTTAATGACGTCTGACATTTGAAAAACATAAGCCAAGACAACTTTTTTTTATAAAGAATTCAAACACGTACGTAATGATTAACACCTTTTTGAACAAAAAGATAGATAGTTAAGTGTAAATACTATAAGAATTGATTTTTACTCAAACAGGGCTCACGCGTATGGATCCTTACGTGCGCATGCGCGTCGGTCATTGCATTTACGAGACCCACACCGATCCCAGCGGTGGGAAGACGCCCAAGTGGAACAAAGTTATCCATTGGTAGGTGAATTTTATATTTTACAAGTAGGCAAAGTTATTTACTTCTGTTAAATGCGGCTGGGGAACTTAACTGAGAGAGTAACCCGCTTGCTTTAACCCATAAGTTATTATACCAGGCCATGTTTTTATCAAGGTAACTTTGAGAACTTTTTTACATTAATATAATAATAAAGTTTGTTTTTCTTGGCATATAATGATATAAGACAATATCACACACATTTTTCTGAGCCCAAGTCAAGTAACTAGAGCACCTTGGAGAAATCAAGAATTTCCTACAAATTTAATTAAACAAATCAGAAAGAATGCTAAGAGTAAACGAAAAAATATTATTCAATTATTATTAACTAGCGGCCCGTCCCGGCTTCGCACGGGTGGACAAAACTCTTAAAAAAATTTCTAGCATTAAATATAGCCTATGTTACTCAGCGTGAATGTATCTTTCCAATAGTGAAAGAATTTTTAAAATCGGCTTAGTAGTTTTTGAGTTTATTCATTGCAAACATACAGAAATACAAACATTCAAAAAAACAAATCTTTCCTCATTTAAAATATTAGTGTAGATAGGTATCTTCTAGCCAAGCGCATAACATCCCAGATAGCATCGTCGCTTACCATCAGGCGAGATAACGGACAAGCGCTTTCCTATTCAAGATAAAAAATAAATTCAACATTTATATTTAAGATGCAATTTTCATAATTTCTTACTACGATCAAATATGTATCACATAAACATTGACTTTAGGTTTAATTTTGTCTAATGTAAATTATATTTTTGGCAACTTAAATGTGTCTTTTACTCTTGTCTGTATTAAGCATTACCGAAAAGATCCGTACTGTTATTGTTAATAAAAATATCAAGGTGACGAAAAAGGGAGTAATGTAGCTAATATAACAATTGTATTTATTATACCATCAGTCTACTCCCCCCTGGCGTCAACTCAATATACCTGGAAATCTTCGACGAATGCTCTTTCACGATGGACGAGCTCACAGCCTGGGCTCATATCACCATTCCACAGGCAGTACTTAACGTAAGTCAAAGAAAGTTAATTATAATCACAAAATTTAGATTTTTTTGCCTACAATATTTATACATATATAATGATATACTTAATGGCTTACTTTAAACAATACGCATTTAACGAATACTCAGCAGTAATGAACTGACTTATTCTAACTCTATACCACCCATAATGAGATGTATGTAAATGAGGTAAACCATGAATAAATTCATGG
Organism: Calamotropha paludella; assembly: GCA_927399485.1. Classification (NCBI taxonomy): domain Eukaryota; kingdom Metazoa; phylum Arthropoda; class Insecta; order Lepidoptera; family Crambidae; genus Calamotropha; species Calamotropha paludella. The sequence goes on along the minus strand of OV656803.1, from coordinate 4,927,649 downwards.
TTAATATTGGAGATTGTCAGGATATGTTAAGTAGCGTATCAAATGTGTCGGTATGTCTACCTGGTATATCGGAATAGTAACATTTTTTTTATATTACGATAGATAATTGGTTTTAGTCGCGAATATATTGTAACTCGCATGTCTACATGCATCATGCGCGTGTCTATATCCAACGCCTGCGTCACATTAAACATATATATAAACTAGTATGGTAAATACGCACAATTATAACGAAGGCACTCACACAGACGCACGCCTAAGCATACGTACCAGCGCTGTTAATGGCGGCTGCCACGTCGAAATTATATATATGTTAATAAAGACTTATTTGTAAACTTGTTGATTCATTCGATTATTTGGTCATTACGGAACCCAAATAAAATTATAAATAAATAATACAATACAGTAACGCTATAATGGTTTTTTTTTTGTATTTACTTCCAAAAAATAGGCCTTTGGTTTATATTTACTGTACCCGCGTCTACATGCAACACTATAGTATCTTTATGCGTTATGCGCGTCGCCATATGCATGCATGCATGCGGAAAATTACATCGGTCTTTTTTTATTAACGTTTAAATTGTTCGCGGCGACAAGTTTTTTTTATTGAAGGTACAACACGCAAATTTCACAACATGTAAACATTCACAGCTCAAACTATTGTCAGCTTTGTCGTTGATATTCTTAGTTGATTTAGTAAATAAGATTAGGCTAAGATGAAGCTGCCATGTTCGAATATTGGATCAAAGCTCCCAACAACATAAGAGGTCGGCTCTTTTCGTTTGATAGCGCCAGAACGTTGTTCTGGGTTGTCAAAAGCGGTAATTGGGCTTCCACCAGGACCTTTGACACTGTGGCCCACCAGGTGGCAAAAATGTTCGAATATTCCATCAAAGCTCCCAAAAAAATGGAAAAAGCATCTTTATACATTTGTTATTTTTCAAAAGGGGGAGACACACGAGGACTGGTATCCTCTGAATGGAAAACAAGGGGATGGCCAGGAGGGGATGATCAACCTCGTCCTCAGTTACTCGGTGAGTAATTCTATTTGCAAGCATCTTATAAAGCTGGGTTTTAGTTACGGATTCACGGATACACTATCCGTGTATCCGTGAATCTTTTAACCGATTCGTTGCTACATACAATTACAAAAACGAAGGCTACGAGCTTGATTTACGTGAAAAATGAAGATAGTTTTATTCTGGGTTGATTTCCCTAAAACTTGATTTGAAGGAGTTATCATCGATTTAAAAATGACACGGTTTAAGTGACATCAGCAACGAATCGGTTAATGATAAAATTCCTTTTTTTTAGCTTAACCCTTTTAGTGCCATACATATTTCACCAATATATGCTAAAACTGACAGTAAAAAAGTGCGTTTCTATAGATAATTTATATGAACGAAGGAAAGAAAGTAGCGCTATCGCGACGCTGGCATTTTTCACAACTAGCGAGAGCAGCGCGACGGTGCTCCTTGGCACTAAAAGGGTTAAATAAAAATGGAATAATACAAAAAGAAGTAGGTCTAGTAGATTGAGATCCAACCCTAATTTCCGAGTTGAATCGCGCCTTTTTCTTCGTCAACTTTTTATATGAGTAATATAAGTCTATGATTTTTTTATCCTTTTTAGCCATAAGTATTTATCTATGTTGCCTTGGTACGTTGAGGTTTAAGGCTGCCGTAGCCTGTCGATTGATATGTAAGCTTTGAACCCAGCTGAGTTTAAACCGAGCGATGGGTAAAGCATGTTAATATATCAAAAACTTTTTTCTCAGTTGGACACTTTTTTTAAAATTTTATGTATAAAGTTTTTCATATTACACAACACCACATACATTTTTTTAATACAGTTAAACAGCTAAAGCAATCGTTTTATGGAAATCAGAAACGCCGGCGGTACCATAACACAAACACGAGCTTATACAAACAAGGCGGTGTGTAATACACTTAGAATAGAAAGCGACAAATGATAGTGGAGTCAATGCCGTAAACAACGAAATAGTCAACAGCGCAGCGTTTACGCAATTATTCTGGTAGCGTTTTTGTTTTTCACACCGGAGGTCCTAGGTTCGACTTCCAGAAAGGGCAGATTTTTGTGTAACGAATATGAGCATTTGTACCTGAGGCATGGGTATTTATATATATTCTATTAATATTACTTATTTACGTCAAATATATGTATGTATACCCGTTGCCCTAGTATCCATAACACTAGCCTTATAGCGCTTACTTTGTGCTAGGCTAATTGGTGTGAATGTAAGAAATATTATTGTTTATTTCCTATATCTCGGTGGAGGCTGCCGTCCATAAGTAGACGTACTCATGATTTAAAAAAAAAATATCTTTTTTTCTATAAAAATAATTTATCATATAAGATAGTATTGAAAAAATGCAAAATACCTATATATAAAATTATAAAACTAAATGGTTGTTTCGCCTTTATCGATTGCTTAAACATTTGTTAAAATATTTCTTTTGATTACGAGACGATGTTCCTACCATTGATGAGACAACGCTGGCCTACAGTGTAATATTAGAAAGGTATTAGAAAATTTAGATGGGTGTTAACAAGGCTCGGTAGCTCAATTGGGAAAGCATTGGACCGGACTTCCAAAGGTTGTGGGTTCGATTCCCGCTTGAGGTTTTTTTAGTAATTTTTTATTAAATATATATAAAATTATAGTCCTGATGGTTTGATATGTGCAAGGTGGGACCGGCGGCCGTGGCAACGTTCCCCCCGGTGTTGGTAGTGCCGAGTACCGGTATGGGGTATGCAACGATGCCTGTCTACCCGCACGTGCCGCAGATGGCACCGCACGCGCCACAACAAGCACCAATCGCCCAACAGGCGCCAATCACACCCGAACAACTACAACAGGTATACACGGCCAAAATATTTTTAAATAATTTCATTTTTTATGGCAGTTACACGTTATAATAATGCATTAGAAAAGTTTACTAAATATGAACACATTGACCACCTTGTCAGTCAGTGCAGTATTCCAGTGTTAGTCACCTGTGACTGACAAGGCTGTCAATGTGTATTAGAAGTATAGTTCTTAACCAATTCGTTGCGAAATACAATTACCAGAAAAGCAGGCTACGAGCTTTATTTAAGTGAAAAATAAGGATAGTTCTTTTCTAGGTAGATTTCCCTAAAACTTAATTTGAAGGAGTTATCATCGATTTAAAAATGACACGGCTCCCGTGCCTCACGCCACACGCAAAAACAGCGATGGCACGGCAGACGTGCCATCTGCAACGATTTAGAAATTAAAATAAATAAATAAATTAAAATTAAAGCAAAGGTTCATTAACTCCACGCCTTTTTTCATATAATCATTAATTCTGTAATTTGATCATAGGGGTTTTTATAACAACTTTTTTTTTAATCTTAAGGCAGTTCAGGTATATGGTAAGGCATCTTATTATAAAACGCAATATTTTTTTTTCTAAAAATGTGCTGAATAATAATGAATAAGTTGATTATAATAAATTAAATTAATAAATTTGACAGTACTTGAATTAAATAGTATATGTGACACCCCTACACGGGTGTTGGCAAAATGAGTGACGATTTCACCAATCTTTTTTATAAATAATTGTCAAAATAAGATGGAAGTGTTTTATTTAATGTTGCCACATGAAAATACAAAAATATGGCTTAAATTTTTGATTCGCAGATCGAAGAAATGTTCCCTAGCATGGACAAGGAAGTAATAAAGTCGGTCCTGGAGGCGAACCGTGGTAATAAGGACGCGACCATCAACTCCCTGCTTCAAATGTCTGAATAGATCTATCAATGTAAGCGATACAATCAAAATTGTCTACTTAGCTTCACCGGTGACATTTCAGTTCAATTCAGGGATGGTGCTAAAGTGATTTATAAAGTTAAAAGGAATAGATCGTGGATTAGTTTTCGAAAGCTGGAATCTTTATTATTCATGTAATTTACTCAACTTTGATATATTTCTCGAGCAATTAATTTTTACGCCACTACTGTAGTTAATTTAGTAGCAACTTAGCGCTTAATTGTAAACTTTTAACACCTACACCTATATATCACAGTAGATAAATTACACACACGAACGTTTATTCCGTCTTAAAATATTAATTAACCTGATAACCAAGTGAACTTGAAATGTCACGTATATTAGTTTGAAACTAAGACCTTATATTGAGAGGAATGTCTTATTAGTTGGCTATCAACTTATAATTTGATGTTATTATGTGACGCATATTATTCACGTATAAGATTACTTGACGTTTATACATTATTATAACTTGAATGTATAATAAAAAAGGAAATATTCCTTGTATTAGTTTTTATTAGAAAATGCAAAAAAAAATTAAGTGTTTACATTAATATAGTAATTAGTTTTATCAATGAGATTGATTTTAGACTTATTATATTAATCAAAAGCCAATTTGTACACCAATAATAATTGATCAGAATTAGGGTTGCCACCTACCATTGCGTGATTTAAGGGTTACCAACATGAAATATGGGTAACAGTCTTTTTACCGGGAGACAATTAAAAATAGAAATGTATTATGACGGTCTTTAATTTTTAAATTTATATTAATTGTAGATTGAAACAAAAAAAATCGTTTTGTTCAGCCAATTGTTTTAAAATACGAGGACTTTTCTTACACCATATTCAATTTAGCTAAGGTTTCTAAAAATTAGTAGCCGAAAAACAGGGTAACCCGTAAAACACGGGGCATCTGGCAATCCTAGTCGAAATGACATTTAAATAACACTGGTATGGATCTTTATACCAACTATGAAATAAAGCAATGGTATAGAACACAAATATTATACTGCATTATAAAGTTTAACAATTATATAAAATAATTTGTGCACTCAAAATAAATTTAAATGAAAATCATAAGTAAAAAAAAATATCTAACTCACACCCCCCCCCAATTGAGACTGACAGTTTTTGACATTGACATATAACATGTCAACCGCTAGTTTTTCTCCTAAGGTATCAATATTAAAGTCTTTTTTACAATACCCAAAAAACTATTTAGTTGGGAAAATAATATAATACTTCCCGGGCATGTTCGCTGAAATTTACTATGCTATTCTATTATTTGAATTATTCTTTAAAACCACTCTAATAACTACAGCATAAGATCGAAATTCATCAACTTATTTCAATAGCTGCTTATTCTATTATATTATTATTAAATGCTGGCGCGGTTCAAAAGTTAATTGATATAGTTGAAAACATTTTTATTACCTTCGTATTTGAAACTTATAAATAGTAATTAGAGTAAAATGATAAGGACCGTTGATGCCGTGATGACTTGTGGCAGTGAAACGTGGTCGTTCACTATGGGTCTTGTCAGAAGGCTCAAGGTCGCCCAGCGGGCAATGGAGAGAGCTATGCTTGGTGTTTCCCTACGCGATCGAATCAGAAATGAGGACATCCGTAGGAGAACAAAAACCGCCGACATAGCTCAAAGAATTGCGAAGCTGAAGTGGCAATGGGCAGGACACATAGCAAGGAGAACTGATGGCCGTTGGGGCGGAAAGGTTCTCGAATGGCGACCGCGTGTCGGACGACGCTCAGTGGGTAGGCCCGCTACGAGGTGGACCGACGATCTGGTCAAGGTCGCGGGAAAACGCTGGATGCGGGCAGCACAGGACCGATCGTTGTGGAGATCCTTGGGGGAGGCCTATGTCCAGCAGTGGGCGTCGTACGGCTGATATGATGATGATGATGATGATGATAAGGACCGTTAATACAGCACTCAGTCTCAAAGAACATTATTTGCTTGCCATAATTTCTATATTTTAATTCTTATTTTTTTCTGATAATCACGCATCGTTTAAACCATAGATTTTCAATGTACGCCTTAAAATAACAGCACCTAAAACGATAGTTCCCTACAAAGTCTATGCGTGTGTAAGTAGCCTACAAGTGGAAAAATAATGTTTCCAACACAGAATATTTACCCTAAAAGTAAGGAGTTGAAACTATTTCCTACTTATAATAAATGTGTAGGTTCCATTTATCAATAAACAGAATTTACATGTCACGAAGGTATACATTGTTCAAGTTGATTTACTTATAAATAAATTTAAAATCAATAATTAGCGTATGAATAATGGATATTTGAAAATGAGTTTATTCAAATTCGGTTTTCATGTTTCGTAAAACATCAAAATGCATGTTGAGTTAACCTTGAGGAATGTAATGTTATAATCTTTTTTGTGTTTGTCCAATGTACTGTGACATCCGTACACTGCACAAACCGTCATTTATAATTAAAATTTCAGGAGCAGTTCTCGATATTACACTACTTTGAGCACTAACTGACCGAGTAATGAACTAAGCCATTATGGCTTTGTTTAAGTTGCATCACTTTACGAATGCGAACTAGGTTTAAAGGGCACTGGGATAGAGTAAAAGGGGCGTAGGCAGGTTTTAAAAAATAGGGTTAAAATATAGGGCAATAAAAAACTTACACCTTAGTGGGCAAAATAAGGTTGAGAAAATATGGTTTCAACAAAATCTGTAGAGATTTAGTAACGTCAGACACGGCAGTAAAAAATACCGTCAATGATTTTATAGCAAGTATTTATAGCTTACCAAATACAGCCACACTCGATTGTCTTCGATCATAGATATAAAAACCATGCAAATGCAGCAAAATATTTTTTTAAATTATTTCGAGATGCTTTTTTTTGTGGATGTTTGCCAGAATTATATAGGAACGCTGTATGATGCCACAAAATGGTTTTTTTTTTTGAGATATGAGCGTAATACTAAAATATTTAAAATTTTAGTTTTCGCTAGAACTATTTAAATAACACTACAAGTAATAGAAACATTGTCTTAGATAGATCGAATGATATTTTGTTACGTAACATGCTGACATTTAGAACTCATAATGAGTCTGAGGTTTACCGATGAATGACATTATAATAGCACTAACACAAACTTATCCGATTCGTTGCTACATAAAATTACCAGAAACGAAGGCTACGACCTTGATTTACGTGAAAAATGAATATAGTTTAATTATGGGTAGATTTCCCTAAAACTTAATTTGAAGGAGTTTTCATCGATTTGAAAATGAGACGGCTTCAGTGGCTAACGTCATCGTGATGGCACGACAGACGTGCCATCAGCAACGAATCGGTTAATGGTTTCGTAAGAGGCAAGTAATACTGGTGGTAAAGTAACCTCATCTAATGCTCAAGTTGGGCAGCAGCATTTAGAAGTTTATCGCTGTCAAATATTGTGACAGGATTTTTTTGTATATATATATATTGATTAATATATGTTATCATTGAGTAGTTATAACCAAAATTACTAACACTTAGACATGGGTAACTCAACAAAAAACTGTGAGCCGCAGATCCGTTCACTGTTCACATATGTGAGCTGGACCTGCGAACAGGTTCACAGATCTGCTCACTTCTAAATCTAAACGTTTCGTTTCGCCGTCCGCGGTTCCTTCTATACTCACGTGTTTGTGACTGTGGCTGAATATACCTAACCTAGTGAGCCGCGAGCTATTGGTTTTGTCGTTGAGCTGCAGATCAACGGTTCAAGTCTATTTGATCTATATTTGAACCGGTTCGGAGCTGAGTTAGTCCTGTCTACTGGCACTAAAAAGGACCATGCTGAAAAATAATTTCGAAATAAAACTAACTCGGGTTTTGAACTCACATCCCCTCGCTGTACAATTCAGCTACCGAGACCTTGCCAGACCCTTCAAATATTTCCAAATATAACTCAGTCGAATTATATATACATATGTATTTGGCTCTTTCAATATCTATAATCGTGTACACTGCGAAGACTTTGTTTGCGTTCCAATCAGAGTTGACGACTAAACGAGCATAAACAATACTTCAAACCTTCCATGAACTAGACACTGGCTTAATTATTAAAAAGCCATTGACCAAAAAATTGAAATTTGAACTTAAGCTGAGGCCAGCGCAATCTCGCACTATTCTAGGTACTACAATCTTTTCTTGTTTTTTTACATGTAAAAATTACAGCAGTGGTATAATAACAATTAATAGCCTCCAAGCCTTTATTACATCATAAAAAGGCATTACATTCAGACCTTCGAACCAAAAAAATTTAAAACACTATCAATTATTCAATTTTTAGGGTATACAGTTGCATCTCATTACGTGACGATTCTGCCAATTACCGAGTTAAAAGAAACAAATTTCGTTAGATACTGTACAGTTTATGACGGGAATGAGCGGTTCACGTTCAAGTTATTTTAAGGATCTGTAACAAAAAGCGCAGATAGTCATCAACACAAAGCCCACCATTGTTAAAACACTATAATCCCACTACAAAAAGTTGTTTTTGACGTGTGTAAAATTTGGATATTGTTTAAATTGTTTGCGTTTTATTTAAACAATGCCTAAATTCAAACACGATAATTTAACGATATTTAGTGGTAAGATTTACAATTCTATACTTAACAGTGGGTCTGTTTACTAACTATACCGTCACATATAAAATTCGATATCATTTTTCTATGGAGCATGTTTTAATATTTTGTAATATAATTTGCTCAAATTTTCTTTTTTTTAATTATAAAAAAAAAATCGTACAATGGTTTAAAATTAAGTCACTGTAGTTTATAAATTTTAGTAATTTATGTGAATGTATTTTCGTACATAGAATTTTTTAAGCATTGGCACTTCATAGATTGATAACGCTAGGTCTCATAAAATATTATCACGAAATCATGATGTTTAAAATGATTATTGACATTATATCAGTATTGACAAAAGAAATATGCTTCTGTGTTTTCGAAATACAACTTCAAAGTAAAATCTTTCTCTCTCAAAAATAAAACAATCTTTATTTATAATTAAAATAACGTTATAAACGTAAATTAGATTAAGATTTTATGATAAACAAGGGGAAAGTAGATGTGACTACTGTATTTTTATTATCTATTATAAATTTAATCGCACTGGACATATTAGGCAATCGACAACGCATCTGTCAATCATTTCATAATATCACTTGACGTCAACATTAGTCTGATGCTATGCTTCCTGCGCTGTCGATTGTATTTTGGTTAAGTTCAATTCGCATATAAGCATAGTGCGCACGCATCGTTAGATTATTGAAAGATACAGAAATAGATTTCGTCGAATGCTTATCGGCTAAATTTTGTGCCAAATCATTTGCCATCTATAATACATTTCGCTTAAACAAAGTATATTATTGTTGTATTTATTTGTAATTTTACAATGTATAATAAAAAAATAAATTATTGATTATTTAACAAATCGTTTTATTCATTATGCTTTAACTGCAGCTGTACCAAAGAGATATGGTAAGGTATTTTTTAGAAAAATTAAGATGAAATACTCTGACCCTTTTCGTAACTAGTGTTTTATTTGAAATGGTTAATATATTAGGGGTTAAAGTATGAAATTGCCGATTTGTACTGAAAATCTATATTGTTTATTTTTTAAATTTTTAACAAATTTATTTAATCAAAATAGTTGCCATTATTATCTATACATTGCTGCCATCTAATGGGAAGGTCATTAATGCCTTTGCGATAGAATTCCGACGATCTAGACTGCACAAACTGTGTGAAAGCATTTTGTACTGCCTCCTGGGAAGAAAACTTCTTGTCACGTAGATAATTGTCCAAATCACGAAAAAAATGGTAGTCCGTTGGAGCAAGGTCTGGTGAATACGGAGGATGACGAATGGTTTCTAACTGCAGTTCCTGAAGGGTCAAAATGGTTTCTCGTGCTGTGTGAGGTCTCGCGTTGTCGTGGAGCAATAATGGTGAAGATCGATTCATGAGTCGGGGCTGTTTTACTGCTAGTTTTGTCAACATGGTTCGGAGTTCGGCACAATAGACATCTGCCGTTATTGCTTGACCAGATCGGAGAAAACTATAGTGAATAACACCATGCTTAGACCACCAAACAGTTACCATTACCTTTTTATTGGTAAGTTTTGCTTTAGGACACTGTTGTGGCATTTGACCTGGGGTCAGCCATTGCATTTTTCTTTTCCGGTTATCATAAAGAATCCACTTTTCATCACATGTTACAATTCGATCCAATATTCCTTCATTTCTGTACCGGTTCAACAAGGCAACACAAGTTTCAACACGCGTTTCTTTCTGCAGATCAGTCAAATCATGAGGCACCCATTTTTCGTATTTTTTTATTTTATTGATTTGACGCAAGTGAGTCAATATTGTGGGTAAGGTAACGTTAAACCATGCCGCTAATTCCTGGGTACTTTGACTAGGATCGGCTTCCACTATCTCTCTTAATTCATCGTTATTTACCTGTGTGGGCGGTCTTCCTCGTGGCTCGTTCTTTAAGTCGAAATTTCCATCACGAAAGCGTTTAAACCAAAATCGCACGGTGCGTTCATTAGTAGACCCCTCTCCAAACGCAGCATTGATATTGCGGGCTGTTTCTGCCGCGTTAGTTCCGCGTCGGAACTCGTATTCAAAAATAACTCGAATTTTCGCAGTATCCATCTTTCTTGTCTAAATTGAATAACAAAAACAATTGAAAGTCGATATTCAAATGTTTTACATTTTTTAAAAAAAGAACATCATAGAAACCATTTAAAAAAAGTTTCATTCGAAAACCTCAAACCATGAAGATTCTATGTCAATTCAAAGAACCTATTGCAATAAAACGGCAATTTCATACTTTAACCCCTATTATTTGTTGGTTTCAACATATACATTTCACACAAGTCCAAGCATCCCATGCTTTATATACAGAACGTAGATAAATAGCAATGAGACTACGAACAACAGCACTACTTAATTTGGTCTAGTCTAGATAATTAAATCAGTTAACCGATTCGTTGCTACATACAATTACCAGAAACGAAGGCTACGAGCTTGATTTACGTGAAAAATTAAGATAGTTTTATTCTGGGTAGATTTCCCTAAAACTTATTTGAAGGAGTTATCATCGATTTAAAAATGACACGGCTGCTAGCGCCACACGCAAAAGAAAGTGATGGCACGCCAGACGTGCCATCCGCAACGAATCGGTTAAGGAAAAATATCTCAATAGCAACATAACGGAATTTGGCTCGTTTTCTAACAAATCATTCAGACTCCTGTATATTGTTTTTCATTTTAGCCATATGGTGTCCGGCAGGAACGTGTGAAGGATTCACACTTAAGGAACTTCGTAAAACACTAATGATGCTGGCCGGAGGTAAACATGTTGTACCATAGACCAAAAATTGGAAGTAGCATTTTGTGAATGATGGTCTAGATTTTTTGGCGGGAGCGGGATGCGTCACGTTGGTAGTTTTGTCTTGTTAAAATTTGTGTTGTTGTGGATATTAGTGAGATAATAATAATGGTGGATTATTAACCACTAAGTGTTTGGGAACATACAAGAGTGTTGGCAAGTGTTCAACAAGGCAGTTGAAGTTGTCTTTTCCTACTCTGTCAAGAAGTCCACGGGGAGGTTTCAGTAAAACCCCACACATTTACTGAAACTAAGGCAAAATTGTATTTTACTGTTCATTCATCATCATTAAACTAAGAAATTACTTAAGAACTGGCCATTATACTTACCTGACACTGGCTAAATGCACAATTGGTGCAAGCCACAAATAAAGAAAGAGAAAAAAATATGATGGTTTTTTATTACGAGATTATGCCCAACCCCCCATTTTTGGGGAAGTTTCCATCCAGTATTGGACTTATTTCGGCTGAAACAACGATTTTAATACTTTTTTGGGTTTTAATTATAATTCTCATTGCACATAGTTAATTACGGTTGCGATTAAATGAACCAAACGTGTGAAAAGTTATATGGACAACAATAAATATTGTGTAAAAAAATAGTTTTAATTTTTTTAATGAGAGCGATAATGATATCAAAATTTACGTCATTAAATTGGCTAACTAATGGTCTAACATAAGTAGAATCTTCGGACATTGTTAAATAAGATTCGGAATATTTGACAATTCTGTCATAGTATAAAAGATGCAATATATGGTCATATCTAATCTGAAGATCCTGGCGAACATATAAACTCTAGTTATCTGGTAAGATATGTAGATATAGTACAGTCAATCTGTAGGTTGAGTGATGAAAAAATTACCCAATGACTGATTCTTGTTTTTTCTGTTGCCAAATGACGTCACTAAGCTACCTTGGCGATGGGCATGTTCAACTCGTAGCGGTTTTTTGAAAAACTCAAAAAAACGTCCAAAATATTTTTGAAATGCATTTTTCTCGATTTCTATGCATTTTACAAACTTTTTGTTTAGACAAAAATTGTAGAGGGCGTTGAGTACTACAATTTATGTCATTGATGCAATGTCGTACAACAAAAAGTGCGCATTGTAGGTGGCGCTAAAGTGACCAAAAAAGTGTTTTTTCACATTTTCACCCTAAAAATATCATTTTAATGGAAAAGTTTAAATGGTAAAGTTGTTCCTTACGTAATTTTCAACAACTTTTGTCCAAACAATTTTTTTGTATTACTTACCGTTTTCAAGTTATAGGTGGCGCAGGTATGAAAAATCCAATAATGCGGTTTTGCGTAGTACAAGTACACATTTGCAGTGCATATTTCAATGTACTTTTTACTATTTTTTATTTTTTTATGATTGTATTAATTGTGATTTGTTATTAACTTCAAATATCGACAATTAGAGCTCTGGATTTTTTGTTTTGCATGAATTAATTGCAGGAACAAAAGTAGTTGATAAATTACCGTTAGTGGCACTGTGTTGTATACGTAGCGCTGTACAGCAGTGTAACTTGAAAACGGTAAGTAATACAATAAAATTGTTTAAACAAAAGTTGTTAAAAATTACGTAAGAAACAACTTTTCCATTTAAACTTTTCCATAAAAATGATATTTTTAGGGTGAAAATGTGAAAAAACACTTTTTTGGACACTTTAGCGCCACCTACAATGCGCACTTTTTGTTGTACGACATTGCATCAATGACATAAATTGTAGTACTCAACGCCCACTACAATTTTTGTCTAAACAAAAAGTTTGTAAAATGCATAGAAATCGAGAAAAATGCATTTCAAAAATATTTTGGACGTTTTTTTGAGTTTTTCAAAAAACCGCTACGAGTCTAACATGCCCATCGCCAAGGTAGCTTAGTGACGTCATTTGGCAACAGAAAAAACAAGAATCAGCCATTGGGTAATTTTTTCACTGAAACGACCTTTTTTTCGACAGATTGACTGTACTAATAGGTAGAGGGACATGATGCCGGAAAAATAAACAAATAAGAACATTAAATTATTTTATTTGACACCAATTTTTTTCTTTTTCTTTTTATTCGGATCTTCTTTCTGTAGTTGTGCTTTATCGGCTTTTCTTTTAATCTTGCTTATCTTTCCAATAACGTCTTTGAACCTATCGTCCTTTTTCATGAGAGTTTTGTTGACTTTTTTTAGGTTTTCTTTAATTGTATTATCTATATCTTTAACTTCCACCTCGCTTGGTTGCAATATACTGTCGCCCTCACCAGTTCCCAATTGTTTCATCTGCGCTTGCATTTCTTTGATCTTGACAAGTTTTGCTTTCTTTGCGGCCTTAATTCGGCTCCTGCGCATCTCTTCCAAGCTGTTGGATAATGCATTCTTATAAATAGATAATTATAATCTTTATAAATAAATAAAAATAGATTTATCTTATATTAGCTCTACCGAGAAACTTAACGAAAACTGAAAAAACGAATTAATATTTTTTTTAAATGGCCATACCTAAAGGTAAATGGTGAACAAAGAAGTTATTTAAAATATAAATACGAAAACAATAAAGAAAACTATACAATAAAAAAATCTTTATTTTATTTTCTCACCACAAACTTAGTGCACGCCTTATCTATGAATACTAAGTTTCTGTGAGACTGATGCCCAAAATAGGTATTACCTGCTAGCACAGTTCATCAGGTTCCCATCTTCTCGAACATTTGATGCGATCGAGATTTAGACTTTATGGTATAATTAATAGAATCAAAATTACAAATATCAGATAATATAGACTTGATATATTGCCTATCATTTGCGCAATCACATGATCTTACCATAAACCAAATTTCATCGTAATCGATCAATCCATTCTTGACTTGATAGACAGTCAGATAGACAAAAAATTTAAAAATAGTAGAATTTGTATCATTGATCTATATAACGAATATTTGTATAAAAAATACTGTAAATAAAAGTAAATAAACTATGGATTTAATTTTATTTATACTTGTACGAGATTTTCTACTGAAAGTACGAGATTTTTGGCATCCCTGGTACGAGAAAAAAGTTCGGCATCTGGTATATTGTTACACTTGTGGCAATTGTGGCACTTGTTATAACAAATGTCTCTTAGTGAACAAGAAGAAATGTTAAAATGTTGCTTACCCTTCCTGCATAAGCTCAGGGTCTACGCCCGCCTGGATCCACCTTTTGAGGCGATAATTGCGCTTGCGCTGTTCAAACTCCTCGTTATCCAACTTTGCTTCTTGCTCTCGACGCGTTACGCTCACTGTTGTAAACACTTTTACAGCTTCGTCGTCTGGAAATGTTACACCGTTAAATGTTACGACCGTTTGGTGCAAAGCTAGCGATAGCGAAAAGAGGTTTCGCACCGACGGTTTTGGGTCTCGAATCCCGGAAGCAGTTTGTATGATGAATACGAGCATTTCTACCTGAGTCATGGGTCATATATATATTTATATTAATATTACAAATCTATGTATCGTATATGTATGTCTATCCGTTACTCTCGGACCATAACACAAGCCTTATAGTGATTACTTTGAGCTAGGCTAATTGGTGTGAATGTAAGAAATATAATAATATTTCTTACATAATATTATAACTAGCTGACGCGGTAACGCGTATACAATGGAAAAAAATCGGGGGAAAAGAGCGGACAGACAAACACACAAACAAAAAATTTGTATTCTTAGATTATAGATTTTAACTTGCCTTAGAAAACAACGTGTTTGACTTAGAACACCAATTAATTTTTAAACAGCTTTGGGTGTTTTGCCCTCAACCGTTTTGGTAACCATTATTGACTTGATGTAATAAAATTATTGTTCTTAATATCGGTGTGCTTAATTTCCAAAGTTTTAAGGTTGAAGTTCCTATTCTACTACACCAATCACAAACAATTAACACAGTGTTCATTAATTTTTTTTTATTTTATAATTATCATTTATTAAATAAATAAAATAGATAAATTAAAGATAAGTCACAACAATTATTCAGTCCAAAACTAATCGAAGCTTGTACCATGAGTACTAAATAAGATATACAATACATAAATAAGTATATATACGACCATGACTCGGGAACAAACGGTTATGTTCATCAAACAAACATGTGCCCCTACAGGGATTCGAACCCGCAGAAGGTAAGATCGCTACCGTTGCACCAAGCAGCCATAAATGGCTATCAATATAACGACACAATACACACCGCAACTTTCATACTATACGGACACAATTCGAAAAACATGATTGTTGGGAAAACACGTTTAAAGAATTTTGAGCCCCTGTATTATCACAAAATCGGTCATAAATAAATTAAACTATTAATAGCACGTAACTAGTACTGGGAATAATTTAATATGCGATAAATATTTCATGCTTAATGGACATACTATTATGATGTTTTATGATTTTGCTTTCAATAGTTTAATTTATTTATGACCGATTTTGTGAAAATACAGGGGCTCAAAAATCTTTAAACGCGTTTTTCCAAGAAACATGTTTTTCGAATTGTGCCCCTATAGTATTAAAGATGCGACATATAAAAAAAAACAAAACTAAAACTGGTCTACTCAGGTATAGTATATTAAACAATTGTCAAAATAATTATGATTTGGTTTTTATAAAACCAGCATTTGGTAAATGATATTTCTAAACCGATTCTGAGTACTGTAATTTTTAATAATTGTCTAAATAGGTTTTAATGGTGAGTTATAAAAAAGTATTATAAAATCTACCGTCTATTTTGTATTCAGTAAGTTTGGTCTTGATTTTGTCCTCGATTTCACCTAGACGCAGTATGTCATATGGAGTGATCAGTGAAATGGCCATTCCAGATCTTCCAGCGCGAGCCGTGCGACCAACCCTGCATAAAACAGACAAATAAGATAAATTATTATAATAGAAAAATACTAGAAAAAAATCGACTCGGGACACAAGTGGATTCTCAATTTACAAGGCTCGGTAACTCAATCGGGAGAGCATTGGACCCGATTTCCAAAGGTTGCGGATTCGATTCCCGCCTGAGAATTTACTTGTGACCCGAGTCGATTTTTTCTAGTATTTTTCTATTATAATAATTAATTACATAGCATTGAAAAATGCATAAAATATGTAAAAAATATAAAACTAAATGGCTGTTTCATCTTAATCGATTGCAAAAATTTGTAAAAATGTTTCTTTCGAATACGAGAGGATGTTCCTCTCATTGATGAAACAACGCTGGCCTACGACGTATAATCAGAAAGGTACTAGAAGATTTCGACGAGTGTTCACAAGGCTCGGTAGCTCAATTGGAAGAGCATTAAACCGGATATCCAAAGGTTGCGGGTTCGATTCCCGCCTGAGAATTCACTTGTGATCCCGAGTCGATTTTTTCTAGTATTATTCTATTATAATAATTTATCTTATAAGATCGCTTTGAAAAATGCATAAAAAATTACTAGGCGATGCAGTCGCTAAGCATAAAGCTACGCTAGCACCATATATTGGAGCGGAGCGTAAAAACAAAAAAAAGAAAAAAAAATTTGATGGGAATTTCTGCGAACTTCAAAATTCGGGCTCCGTCACAATCTGGTCCTAAACCTGATGATTCGATTTCACACAAAATAACTCGGGAAGTTATGGCGTAACAGACATTGCGCCAATAAGACAAATTTCACTTGAGAAGCAACCTTGCGTTATTTGAATAAAACACTTTTTTACGGATTTTGCGCATAATTTATTTTATATTTAATCCTGACGTTTAGACTCCTTTACAGAAGCTCATTTACATCACAGCGATCACAGATGATTAAAATAATGGTCGTAATATATTACGACGATTATCTTAGTCATCTTGTAATCACGGCTTCCGTAAACGCTACCCTCCAGACGCAAAACAGGCGCACGAGATGTCGAGTTTCAAAAAATCCCGCGTATAGTATTAAATATATTTAGATATATAGACATACATATTAGAAACGTAGATATTTGGGGAAGTATTGTCATTGTCAATTCGAAAGGCAGGATCGCTACTGTTGCACTAAAACATTTTGGAATAGAGATCAATTTAAAGCAGACAGATTTGCTTATCTGCAAATATATGAGGATTTGATTCTGAAGCATCGGAACACTGGTGGCATTGTTAATGTTGCACTGGGGTATGTTAAATATTGATTAATAGTTTACAGATATATGTTAACAGACAAACATTCTAACAATATGATTACCTGTGAATATATTCCTTGGGTTCTAGAGGCAGTTTGTGATTGACTACTAGGTCCACGGTTGGTATATCGAGGCCTCTAGCAGCCACATTGGTTGCCACAAGAGTGCACTTGAGGTTACTCCTGAACTGAGTCAAAGCTGCTACTCGTTCCTTTTGTCTCATAAAGCCGTGGAGGCATACATTATCCATACTAATAGTATTCAACATCATCGAAAGGACTTGGCATTCCCTGTAGAAAAAAACATGTTAATCTTTTTGTAGGTATTAAATGTTTTTACTCAATGCACCTAACTAGGGAATACAATCCCGCAACAAAATCTTAATCTCGATATTTGCGAGACTGAGAGATCTAAGTCCCGCGGGATCCTGGTATATGCGGAATCCCACATGTTTCTGAAAGTCATTGCAAAAAGAGAGAAATCCTGTATCATAAATGCATCTAGAACTAATAATGAAACAAAAACATATTATTCAAAATTTTGTATTGAGACATTAATAAAAAGATATAATAATAAGTAATAGTCTTGTCTACCAAAAGAATCCTAACTTTACATGCCATCTGGCATGTAAATCTAGTCTATCTAGCCAGCAGCAGAAAACGCTCGTTCTGCTTCCACGCTTGTGGGTACAACTTTAATAATTGATTTACACAACTTGCATTTAGCCGTCTGTGAATAATCCGCCTTAAAAAAGTATTTCCACACAATAACTGGACTGACAGAGTCTTTATAAACAATGTTCGACATAATTGAACACTTTTCTAACTGTTTATAAGTAGTACAAGAAAAGTCAAATCGTCCTGATTAAATCACTAAAACAAATAAAACTAAGCACGTTATTACGTTACGTCACAATTACAAATTATAACTGACGAAAAAGACCTAAACAAAAGCCGCGCGTGTGAAAGAAAGTCACAGCCCTCGCGCCCTACACCCATCCCCGTCCATCATTGGCAAAAGTCTTTCTCGAGCCGAATCAATCCGGCGGGATCCCGCTCGATTTATGTGTGAAAAGTAGTGCGGGATCCTGGTATTTCGGGATTATTATTATTCAGTATTGCATTCCCTACACCTAAGATAACAAAAACAGTTAAGACAACTTACTTCTTAGTGTCTGTGAACACAATGATATGTGAGGTGGGCTTTGTCTCCCTGTACTTGCGTAGAGTCTGAACGAGGTAGACATCGCGTGCATACGCTGGGCACACCACATAACGTTGGTCGAGGGTCGAAACAGTCAGCTGAGGGTCAGACTCCTTCCAAACAATTAGTTTCTAAACATAAACAAAAATCACATTTATATTTTTGTAACAATGATTCAACATAAACAGTACCATTTCCCTATAACAAAAGAACTTTGTGACTGTTATATAACAAGACTAGCGGCCCGTCCCGGCTTCGCACGTGTGTACAAAATTCTTTAATTTTTTTCTAGCATTAAATATAGCCTATGTTACTCAGAGTAAATGTAGCTTTCCAATGGTGAAAGAATTTTTGAAATCGGCTAGTAGTTTTTGAGTTTAGTCATTGCAAACATACAAAAATACAAATCTTTTCTCTTTATAATATTAGTGTAGAAATATAAATTTGTATGTTTTAATGTAAGAACGAAGATTGATATTTAAATTACTCATTAATATTTTTTTACCTCCTCATTAAGCGACAATAGCTTTGAATTCCGGACATCATCAGTTATAGTGGCAGAAAACAGTAAGTTTTGTCTCTTCTTAGATATTGCATTGAATATTGTCTCCAAATCCTCTTGAAAAGATTCACTAAACAATCTGAAATTAATAAATTTTAAATATAAGTAACTGATGTCTTTATTTCTAAGCATAACCATATATTTGCAAAGGAAATAAATTATGATTGTACTCAATTATTCATCAATTTTTAGGTTAGACATAAATTACTAACAACTATCATTCAAAAAATCTTTAACACTGTAATAAGCCTTTTTGCATAACTGAGTTTTAATTAAAAATTTAAATTTATTCATTGACAAGTCATGCATGTTACATGGCAGCGTGTTGTACATTCGTATACAGTGACCTGCAGAGGAGTTGCTTATTTTATGGAGGAGATTTTATTGTGAATGTACAGCATAATACCAATTTCTTTAAATTTTTCTCTTAAAGACTCTCGGGAGCCCATCCTATAGATCGCCCGACAAGCCCTCTTCTGCAGTACAAAAATGCAGCCAATATCGGCGGCATTTCCCCACAGTAGTATCCCGTACGACATAATACTGTGGAAGTAGCTAAAATAGACTAAGCGCAAAAGGCATAAACTGACATACATTGCAGGTTAGGTTAGATATTTTTTATTAATTACCAGCCAGCAAGCTATTTTATACTATGCAAAATGATTAGTATGCATTCCAAAATTATGAATTTGAAATTTCTGCAAAAAAAGGTAAACCCGGACAGAACTACATTATGTGGAATATATATCACTCTTTAAGTTTTTCAAAGATTGAAATAATCTTTTGAGATACATACCTATCCGCTTCATCCAAGACCAAAAATTTTATCTTTTTCAGAGAGAATGTGTCACATCCTGTTATATGGTCCGCCAGTCTTCCAGGCATTGCCACAACAATATGTGGCTTTTTAGCCAGCTTGAGTGACTCCTCCAACTGATCAGAACCTCCTGTTACAATACACACTCGAAGTTGAAGAGGCTGTCCCAAAATGCTAAACTGATCTGCTATCTAAAGACAGAAATAACATTAACTTTAATGTTAGAAAGAAAAAAGAAAGGAGAAAGAAACATTTATCTGATCTCAAACACACAACAACAAAAGATATCATAAGATAGACTATTTAAAAGAAATAAACAATACCAGTTTCTATTATTATTAACATAGAAAATAATATGCACAAAAAAATAAAATAAACATATATAAATGAGAAAAATGTTAAACATTCTATGGTTTTACAGTCTCATAATTTTGATGTGTAGAAAAGACATATAGATTTACAAATACAGTCGAACCTCTATAAGTCGAACATCAAGGGAGACGCCAAAAATTTCGAGTTATAGAGTTTTCAACTTATGGAGGATTTCGACTTAAGCGGATTTTGATTCGACATAAAGAGTTTGAGGTTTATTCTTATAAATTTTGAGTTAGAGAGGTAAAATAAATAAAAATTCAACTTGCAGAGGTGACAAACATACATATTGATAGACATTTTGGTATACATATTTGTTAACGCCATTTTGACACTGCTTTCTTTCATTGGCAAAAGTACATACCTACTAAATGAATAATGTAAACAAACGGTTCGCGACAAAATTGTAATATTTGTTTGCTGAGCGTTTTGATTTTGTTTTGTTTTAAGAATAGTTTATTGAGATAATCAAAATTGAACACCTGACACCAAGCAAGCAAACACGTGTGCGTGAGTCATAAATTTATTATCGTATACTCCTAAAATGTTTTCAAGTGTACACAATAGTGTACACTCACATTGTCGGCAAGTTCTTAAAGTCGGTAACTTATTTTTGTTCGAACAATAGAGGTAATAAATTCCAAATGATCAAGTTGTAAAGGTTGTAAAATAAAACGTTGCTATGTTCGAGATACAGAGGTCAAATTTAATTTTTCGAGTTATAGAGTGAAAATATGTACCAAAATGGCTTGGAGGGACTCGGTGATTATTTCGACTAACAAAGGGTCAAGATTTCAAGTAATGGAGGTTTTGGTGTTTGAAGGGAAGGGAACAAAACATTTTTTCGAGATTTGGAGGTTTTTGACTTATCGAGGTTCGACTTATAGAGGTTCGACTGTATAAAAAGAAAGGAGGCTAAGGCTGGCTTTTGACCTATTATATTTTTTACAAAAAAAAAACATTTTTTTTGCCAGTAAATATAAGTCATAAGCAGTCTATTTGACCATAAATAGAACCTCAATTGTGTAGGGTTGGTGCTATTTTCGTCTACCGGACAGTACACAGCAAACTGCTGCTATTACCAGTTAATAGCCCCAATGGAATTAGTCCCATATATCATTGTTTAAATAAATGACTATGACTTATTAATTACATATTATATTAATTATTATTACTTAACAAAAACAGTTCAGTAAAGAGCACAATAGAATTTAAACCAGTTTTATGTACTTGAAATCCCAATAAAGATTTTTTATTAGTGCATGTTTATTAATAAAGTATAACCACTTATAAATCCACTACCATGTGCTCCACCCCTCTCAACAGTCCCAATGCAGTGCGAATAGTGAAATGTCAGACTCTTAGATTTGAGCCATTTTCTCGCTTAATAATAAAGTTATGACCAAACAAAAAATACTACAGTCAAGCTGATTACATAAAGAATCCACCATAGCATATTTGGATCTCTTTAACCCAAAAATTAATCATAATTAAAAAAACAGAAGGCTATGTAGAAATTTGAATATGGTAGCAATTGCTACTGTGGACTGACAAGTAGATGAAGTAACATTAAACTGTATGTAGATAAATACCTGATATGCCAACTCATGTGTTGGTGTCAAAACTAAAGCGAAGATACCATAAGGATCTTCGGCTAAATTTTGTAATATTGGAAGAGCAAAGGCAAAAGTTTTTCCAGATCCCGTCTTAGCTGCTCCAATACAATCATCACCAGCAAGTATTTGAGATATACAGCCTTTCTGAATAGGTGTTGGTGTCTTTATACCTATAAAATGTTAATGTAACTTAGTAGTCTGCACGAAAATAAAATATTATATAAACAAGGATTTCATTAATAGGTTATAATATAAACACTGTGTGGTTACAAACCCAGGCTATATAGCTGTTTAATAAGCCACGGTTTTACACCGAGATCAGCAAATTCTCTTCCTTCTTTATCGCCCATTGCATCCTAAAAATAAATAAAATATTTTTTACTTATACAAAGCACATAAATAACATATATTATAACTCATAAAACATAATTAACACATACACGCTCCCCTTAGCAACAATGGCTATTTTAAATATCTTAAATCACTGCCGATTTTCACCTTATTTGCTTAAATAGCATGAATAACTTATAGATTTCAATAATAAATAATGTTCGACGAATAACTAACCGTCAATGTCAAAAATGCACGTGTACTTTTTGTGTTTTATTTTGCGTTAAAGGAAGGCAAATGGGTCAAAGCCCTTACAGCCACATCCTAAGGATATTGATTTATGGATGGATGAGAATATTGATCCAGTAAAGGTGTATAGGGTTTCTTGTATTCGTGCATGTTCAAGAACACTAAGTCGCTTATAATCCATCATTATTTATATTAATTCATTTAAACTATGTTGCACACAAAAGGCCATGAACAAATGATGCATTCTCCACCATTCAACCGACCATTGTATTAGTTTAGTACACACCTATATAAACCACGACATAAATTTCCACAGGAAAACCAAAACTACTAGTGCCGCTTCAAGCTCCAGCCAAAAAGTACCTCGCACGAGAGTGTAGTGTATGTGAAACTGTTACATATACGGTTTCTTTGTGCTTTTTGCGGACCAATGAGATTTTCTTATTAGAGTTTACTCCTTCAGAATTGATTCCCATATAAGGCACCCGTATGCAAAAAAAAATATGAAGAGTAAAATTTAGTGATCGAATGACAGCGTTACGTTTTTTGTACGCAACCTATCGTGCGCACCTTTCACTTGTAGAAGTTTACTGTTTAAGAATTGTTTTTCATATAATGCGACCATATAAGGCGAACGCGTATGAACAAAAATATTAAGAGTAACATTTTGTGGTCAAATGTCTGCGTTACGTTTTTGTGCGCCACCGATCTTGTGCAACTTTCACTTTTATTTTGAAGTTTTGTTTCATAAATTTCATTTTGTATGCCTGTTCATGGACAATCGTTCGTAAGGAGTAAACTCCAGTTGTGCGTTGAAGCTGTCACACACATTTTTATTTTATTTATATTGAAGTTTTGTTTTATTACTTCCTGTGCCTATTAAAAAAAAAACATTTTTAAAGAGTAAATTCCTGTCGTGCATCGGAGCTGACACACATACTTTTTGGAGTCTACCTACTCCTTAACACCCTACATATAGTGTGCACCTTTCACTTTTATTTTGAGATTTTATCTTATTATTTTCTGAGCTCGTTCAAAGACACAGACACACATTTTTTCTTACTTTTTGGTGTCTATCAATTAAATGCTGTTAATATAATAAAACACTTTGTGAGCTGGATAGTTCTTTGATGAGCCTCTGGGTCTGGCTGGAGCCACTTGTTCAAATTTTTTAACGAATAAAAAAAACACGAGAAGGCTACTGCTAGACTACGAATCTAGACCAGATTAAGATGTTTCTTCCTAAAACATTTCAAATGAAAATAGAAACAATGTATGAGTAAAATAACATTTGAACATCGAAAACAGCGCAAATTTGGTGTTCTCCGCCAGTGGTGCAGCTTTCGAAGGCTGGACCATGCTCTGCCCCAATCCTCCAAGCTCAGAGCCCCCGGCACGTCACCATCAAACCTCGCATTGAACTAGCTGAAAATGCTTCCACTTTGGAATGTAAATATAATAAGGTTGCAACACAATATTTCGTTTTCAGAACATTTTAACTTGGTATGAAATGTCATCAATGCAAATAATGTTTCAGAATAAGGAGCACTAAAATATATGCTTGCTGGATTCACACAATAGACTATCACTGCTTTGTAAGCTCTACGTTCACTCTTCAGATTCCCAAACTATAATAGTTCAAGTGACGCCAATACTTACTACTCAGTAGTACATATCATTGATAAGAGACAGTCGTATTACTTTTCTTCCACAAAATATATGTACAATACATTCTTAAGTATGTAATTCTTTAAATATTTTCTAATGGGCTCAGACAACAAAGTGTCATGCAATTTCAGGATTCATAATAAAATAGAATAATCATTTTTGTATTTTTTGTAATTTATGAATATTTTAAACTTCATACAATTCGCCAAAAAAGTTACAAATCATGCCATGGACATGGTATTTCAGCATCTCTATCAAATTATTGAAACTGTAGTGATAGAGACTTTGACGATTTCATTTATTGAATTGAAATCCACTAGATGACTGAAGTAATTTCAGGTGATTCTTTTTTAAAACTTGTTCGTCTGTTGTATTGATTTTCCTAGAAGTGGTTTTTTTGGTGGTTTTTAGTTGTTTCTGACAATGCACAACACAATGTGAATGACAGTACGATGAGTCGTGGCTGTGCTTCGATGAAGGAGTTTTTTCTGCTGTGCTCCGTTTGGATGCTAAATGGAAAATCTTGCTCCGGCTAAGATCAAACTTGGTTGGGTTAGGTTAGGTTGTAGGTTAATTTATATTGTTATTATACATCTTAGAAACTGTAACAACGCCATGCAAATTGTCGCATGAGTGAGTCATCGCCGCAACATCAGCAAGGTTCCCCAGTGGCATCGCAGACAACAGGATTCCTTCCTCCGGTAACATTGGACGGTAAAACTCATTCATAGTTCCTCAACCCACGACCACGAAGAATGCCTAGCAGAAAAGTATATTACCTAGGTACAAAATGTAAATGATCTTCATTGGTAATCGCTACGCTTGAGAATAGATGTTAATTATTTAAATTGATAGAATTGTAAAATTTGGAAAAAAAATGTGAGGTACTTACTTACCTGTATTTATTTAAATCTAAACTCGGGTTGTGTCTAGCTTAGCTTGTAATATTAATTTATAAACGCGAAATTGTTTAGTCTGTGGTTACTAACTGAACTGGTATAGTAGCCAGGGCCGGCAAAATTTAAAACATAAAAAGCACACGTTTCGGTCGTGATAATCGTGATCATGTATGAATCATGTAGATACATAGACTATATTTATTAATACTTATGCCCTCAGAACAATAACTAAAGCTATAGAAGGAGCGCTAAAATAAAAACTGTATAACAGCTCTCGTATTCACTTAAAGTAATCTAACATACATGGGTAAGAGCGAAATAGACAACAATTGTAAGGTTTTATTTTCACGTCATTGTCACAAACTCTCAAAGTACAAATGTCAAATGGTTGTCATTTGGTTGTATATTATACTACTAAATTAAAAGTACGTCTTTGATGAACGTGGTTTCTTAAGTAAGACCAAATTCAATGCGGTCGTATTACAGTGGCCGAACAGCTTTGTGAGCGGCTAGCGTGAAATTATATTATTTTACAAGGAAGTTCGTGATAAAATAACAGGAAAGTGTGCATATAGACGCTTCAGACATCTTAGAGTCCGCGTCCAGGATGGCTTGTGTTGTTCCAAACTGCAAGTCTCATATATCACGAAAAGAAAATACGGATGAGGTGTTATCATTTCATCGGTGAGTTTGGTTTCTAAATTCTCATATTTTGACAATATAACAACGGTATATTCAGAAAATTGTAGTAAATTAATATTACAAATAGATTGCTCCATGAGTTTTGGTTTAAATTGTCTTATTTTCATGCCTTCTGTTTTGTATATGATAGTATCATAGTGATGTGTTCTTTGTTATCGATGTCAACGTTTTTGGTTTTTACTTTTTGCTTTAGTTTTCCCAAAGATGAACCTATTAGAACTGAATGGATACGCCGTATATCAAGGATCAATTGGACACCGAAAGCGCACAGTCACATTTTTTCGAAACATTTTAGACTACATTCATTTGAGCCACATGAAAACATTAGATTTCAGCGGCTGAAAGCAAATGCTATACCCACATTACATTTACAGAACATGCAATTGCTCCTTTTTTATTCCAAACATTATCTTAGTCTTGATTTGTCATATAATTATTTCGATCCTACCAATAAATATTCAGATTGTTAATTAACATTGTGGCAGCGTGTATCCCAAATGCTAATGATAGCTTATTTACAATAATATTTTTGTGTTTCAGAAACCACTATCGCATTAAGAAGGAATTATGAACCACCAAGTAAACGCCCCAAATCTACGACCACAGTTGAAACAAATACTGATTCCGATATCTCTGAACTGATATCTTATTTACAGAAAATTATAGCAGATTATAAAAAACCAAATTGGAATATTAAAAAAAGAGTTAGAAAGTATTAAAAAGACCAGCAGAATAAGTGACGTCTTCGCAAAATAAACACTAACAAAGAGAACATTAAGGAGCAACGCGAAGAAATCTCAACTCTATAACATATTGATAGAAAAATTGAAACAAGAATATGTTCAAGCCGAATACCTAGCACTTTTAGAGTGTGTAAACAAAAATGACAAAAATTCGCGGCGAGAACTGATCTCAATTCCGGAAACAGCGTTTAAAAAATGTTTTGATGATTGGATTAAGTTAGCGTAAGTGTATCGTTTCTGAAGGAGCATACTTTGAAGGTGATAAAATAAATTTGAATGAATAACAAACATTGTGTATATTATTGATCTTTTCCCGGTACTTTCTTGACAGAGTAGTATATAAAAATATAAAAATAATAAGTAAATATGTATAAAATAATAGTTGGTTAATTTAATTTAAATAGTCGATTAATTTTCTTTTAAAATTTTTCCTCTTTTTTAATATATACCTATAAAAATATAATGTTGAATGCAGTGTTCACTAATGTACTGCTAGAGGTCTAACTTAAAATAGAAACATGTAGCCTTATATGATATACCTATACAAAGTGCAATTTTTTAACTGTACCTACCTGGTTTCTCTAGATACTGAAGACTGCAAATCTAATAAATAAATTGGTTCGGGTCCAAAATTCTACTCATGAATACTGCATTATAAAATGTTCATATTGCAGATTCTACACGTTTATTATGACACATTACCGTCCGTTCTAGTGTCATAGACATACCAACAGTATATTTTTTATTACATGTTTTTATTTTTATTTTTATCGATAGTAATATCGATGCCGTTACATCATTGACGTAAGGGCAACTAGTGACTACCTTATAAATTACGAAACAAAATTTGTATACTTATTTCTTTCTTACACATTTACAACTGTATAAGTCAAAATAGTACGAACTAACGTATTGTGTTGTTTAGTTATTGTTCTGAGCTTATGCCTTTCCCCCCTCCCGTACTGTCTAGCATGCACCGCGCCGCCGCCGGCCGCCGATTCCGCTCGAACCTCCGCTCCGCCCCCCTCTCCCTCCTCAATCAGTTGCAGTAGACATCCTTGTTTTGCGTGGTGATAGTTGTATTTTGAATGGAAACTTAAATTTTAATATCTTTTTCTAAATTTAAAGTTTCTTTGATTAACTTAAACGGCCTTAAGCCTATACGTAAATAATAAAAGAACAATAAAAAAGTGTAATTTACTAAATAATTTTCTAATTCGGCGTAACGCGACTGCATACATAGTTGCATTGTCTTAAATTAACCATACAGTGAGGGTAAGTAGCCGACTAAATAATAACTACTACTAAGCCAGTTTAATGTCCCCTAATATGCTTTGTTTTAGTATCAATTTTCATTTACAAATTTTTTATCTACTAATACCTACATTTTTTTTTTATGTTGTACTCTTGTAATTTTTGTTTTATTTACAAAACAATTGAAGACTCTTTAACCTAAAAAAAAATACGTTATTTAACAATAAGGTGTCAAGTTAACTTTCATTGTGTGTTAATTGCCTAGTGCAAAGTCTGATTGTTGTGAAATTAATTTTGTAATTATCAATTAATGTGAAGATCGTTTTGTAATTATAAATAAAATAGCCATGTAGGAATAAGTTTTTGTCTAGGATGTAGTGTTTACTAGCACAGATGCTAGATTTTTAGTCATTACATTGGTATACAATGGTATACATATACAGTTTTTGATTAATTATAAATTTAATAGTTGGATACTAGTATATATCCCATAGTATTCCAAATTTAATTTTGAAAGATATTTTTTATTAAACGTGTATTTTTTATTGTATCAATTGAAATAAATTTCAAGAGTTTTACTGGTGTCCTAATAATAGAAATATTACAGGTTCGTGAAGATTGCTGAAAATGGGAGTGTTCCGGACCGTTCTCTCTATGACTATTCATAATGGGAAAACTGGATTGAAGAATAAATCAAATGTGAGTTTATTTCCATTTTCACAAATATGGCAATAACAACAATTTTGCTGTCATAACAAATTGTCAAAGATGGAACGTCCCACCTTTAAATGTGGTCGAGACACAAAATATCTGATCACATATTTTTTCACATTTAAATCTACCTTATGCTGTTGTATTACAGATTATATTATTTTTAGATTATACACTATAGCATGATGCACATTCCGTGCTTCACATTGCATGTCAAAAACATTTGTCATACATAAAAATTAAACATGTTTTCCCATCAAGTAATCTGCACTATACATATCCTGTGTCGTGTGGGCGAAATAGAATAAGTTGATTTACACTTACAGTTGTAAAAGACAGCTAATAATAGGGAAGATAATTGTAAGATATCATGCTCAGGTGTTTGATAAGACTATTTTTACACTCATTATTCAATACAATACTCTATTATTATAAATTATACTTATAAAATAGCTTTTTCCAATCATGTTTTAGTTAGTGACATATGATCCTTTTTTCACATAACTTTTCACTAGAAGAAGAAATTCTTCTCTAGATATCTATTAAAAGCTCTTCTATTACAAATGAATTTTTAATTTGGTTCAATATTTGTTTCATTAATATACTAAATCAGAGTATTTTATAATTATTAATATACCTATGTTCTAAGCCTTTAATTGATAAGAAATTTTTGAAACATTTAAATAAGTAACAGCTGTAGCAGAAACAACATAAAATTGTGTGAAGCTGCAAGAAAATTTAACAATTATTTTTTCGTTTGTGAAAAATATTGACTGTTAATATTGGTGGGAATTGTCAAAATAATTATGTCAAAACATATTTCTAGATACTTTTTTTACATAAAATTATCTCATAAAATTTATTAGTTTTATGAAAATTATTTCATTATTTAAATTCGCATGCCCTTAATTTTGCAAAATAGTCAAATTCATAATTACAAACAATCCTAATATGTATACTCTGTTTTGTATGAATTAATAATTTCATGTCATTCCATTTTTTTTGTTTCATAAATTTTAAGTTTTGTTACAATTTAAATATATATTTTTTATAACATAAAAATGTTTTATCAAAGAACTATGTTGATTGTTAATATGAAAATTTTTAAAAAAGGTAAGTAATAAATCAAAACTTTTCAGGCAAGTCAAGTCTGCAATTTCTTAGGTAAGCAACTATATTTTCTCTTCACAATGAAGATTGACAATGAAAATATAACATTAAAAATTAATTTCTTCAAATGTGCAACGGTGTTGCTAGGGGCCGCAGCTTTTTTTTTTGTTGCACTTGGCAACCACAAGCCGGCCGGTTCCGCGTCACGAGTCGCGCACGATACAGCCACGCGCGCTGTCTCACAGAATGCATGTTACCGTCCCACGGTATAATCGAAACAAAAGTCTTGCTTGAATTAGGGATATTATATCGTTCTATACTCTATAAAATGGTGCCTACACGAGTTACAGAATTTCAAATATTTTCTATCTTTTTGTAGTACATAGTTTATTATTAAATTCTAGTAACAAAGTTATTTACTTTTAGTTTTTTAAACTAGTTTTGTTTGTAGAACTATTAATTCGACTTCATAATAAGTGTTTATTAAAATATTCACCTCTTGTAACAAATTTTATTAAAACAGATTATAGTTAATTAAGAGATTACTTATCTGGATTTCTGAAGTAGCGATAACCTTCTGGTTTTGTATGTGTTGCGAGACAAATAATAGACTCTATTGTAAAGAAATACAAGTAAAACATGTGTCTTCAGATTATTTATGTAAATCCGGTTTAAAACCGTTTTTTTTAAATTGGCTTAGTGAAATGTAAAACTTGAATATAGAATAACTTTTCGTAGCTTACCTTTATACCTACATTCACTTTTCAAGTTTTCAACCTGTTTCAGACGTTTTTTTTTTAAATAGTAAACCTTTTTAAGTTATCAATCGTTAAATAATAATTTTATCAATTGTTTAAAATTAAAATTTGCAATAATTTATTTTTTTACACTATTTTCTGTTGCTACAGAAACTAATTAATGACTTGACAGTGCACGAAGTAAAACTATTATTCCTTTTTAATTACTTTACTTTATTGCTGAAAACTGGAACATGAATTTCACGATTATTTGACAAAACGGATAGAGAAGTGATTGAGATAAAAATGCAGCTATTGTCAACTATCAGATCTTTGAGAATGGTCAAAAAGATCTATACTGCTTGAAAAAACTGAATTCTATTTTCATAATTTTTTGGAGCGGAGCGAGCGAAGCTCACATGGATCAGCTTCATGGCGCAATTTATGTTACGCCGAACGAGTTATTAACCGATTTTAATAATCTTTATGTGGAATCGAATCGACAGGTTTAGGACCGGATTGTGACGAATTTTGAAATTTGCAAAAATTTCCATTGAAACAAGATTCTTTTTTCTTTTTTTAGGTATTACGCTCCGCTCCAATATATGGTACTAGCGTAGCTTTATTCGACTACATCGCCTATAAAGTCGTGGTTATTATTTGTAGCTTTACTCGAATCTTAAACAAGGGAAAGAAGATCCTAACAATGAGTTAATACGGTTGATTTTACAGTATAAAGTAGTTTTTTCTACAGTATAAATGTTTGGTTATAATTATTAGACGTGTGTTAACAGAGTAGAATGGCATCAACCCTACATGTTTAAGCATGGCGTGAAAGGCAACTAATGCCATTAAAGATAATCAGTATACATTTCTAAGACCACAGAACTGGCAGCAAAGTTTTCTGACGACTTATGGTCTTGCTAAACCTGGAGATTACGTTAACACCCTAAATTTTTATTCGGCTGAGTTGATAATAAAAATTTGGGACCACTTACAGTCTTAGCACACAACGTTTTGTAAACGCGCCGTTTACGCGCGCTTGTATCGATATAAACGCAATACTCGCACGTCAAACGAAACTTGACTATGGATATGTAGTTCAAAGTTCTACCTTTGAATACCTGTATAAACTCAGTCTCAAACGCATTAGACATGCAAAAAATTGCTCTGTAGAATAAATAGAAACGCGCTGCTGTCGCGCGTCGACAGCGCGTTAAAAAAACGCAATCTGCAAACCCCCTTAAATGGACTATGTATCTATCTTATCTGAACAACTCGTAAACTCAAATACCTCATCTGAATAAGTAAATAAGGCATCAAAAATTATCCCCGTGTGATTTCACAAATGTATAAAAAGTGACTCACGTAGTATAGGTATGTTCCCTAACTTGTGCAAAGTGATTTAAAAAATATTTGTTTACAGTTCCATTAAATATTTAACGATTGATAGCTGAAATGACACCTTGTTTGTTAATTTTAGATGTATTTATTTTCCTCTTGAAAATCCTTTGATAGTGTTGATTTTGTAATATTCGAATAAAATTATTTTAACGAATCACTCATTATCCTTTAGGAATATTCCTCGCACTGTAAAGAGCATGCGCAGACGCCGGCCTTTTTGTTCAATCTAGTCAGCGACATGACCTTTATTACTAGGTGCGTAGCTTGGCCACGTGTAAATTTTCGCAGAAAAATTCAACCTTATCCTCTGTATAATAAAGACGCTTTCTTTTCGTTTATATAGATGAGGACACTAAATAGATATGTGGCATCAGACGCCAAAATCAAGGTTGTCGAGCTAACCTTTTTCTTTTTCGTTAAATTGCGAAGTTTCAAAGAATCTATATTTGAATATTTGCTTTTTTATAATTATAACTGTTATCGGATTTTTCGCTTCTTATTAGTTGCATTTTTGCTGGCCGTACACAAACCTTCTTTGGTATGCGTACAATAAAGTATCAAATTTTCCTTTTCGATCCATTATTTTAAATAATTACCAGAGAAATTATAATTATAAAAAAATGTCTATATGTCAAGCGGGACCCGAAACCACGTCCGCTCGCTTTCCGGGCGAGTACTCTTTAAATTGAGCTGCCGAGACCATTTTAATTAATTTAATTTTTTTATCAATACTTTTAATTAATTATTTTTTTATAACTATTTAAAACAATTGCTACTCGTTAACATATCGAAGCAATAAAACGTTATATTTTCTATTTAATTATGTGAAGAAATATATTACTTTGTGCATACATTTATTTGTTGCAATAGGTATAATTTCAGTGTAATCTACTTCAGATCCGGTAAGTTAACGTCAAGTTTATTATTTAGGTAGTAAGTATTTCTAAGCTCATGAACGATAATTTACCTTTTGCTATTCGCAAACAATCCCTTCAAAACAATGGGTTAAACAGGAAGAGAGCTGGACGCATCGAACAAAGTACAGCATAATGTTTATTATACAGTTTGATTTCTTCCAAATCAAAGACGCTATCCACTCGCTTCGCTCGCTCCGCTCGATAAAAGGTATTACAAATTATTTTTAATCTTAATCTAAGAACAGTTTGATCTATATTTCCATTGCGACGAAATACAATTTTTTTCATGATCCAAATATGAAAAATCAATCTCTGATCAAGGGCCCGTCCAGGTATGATTTGCCCAACATTTATTTATTACTACCTCTAGAGCCTTCACATTTTACTTACCAAGACACGATCAATATCTTGTTGTCATGTCACGGTCAGGTCAATGAGTTGTTTTAAAAATGCATTATAAACACATCAGCAAATACTAAAGGACGTCTTTTCATATTATGAAATATTAACAGTTTGTGCTTATAAATTCATTATTAATACTAGCTGACCCGGTAACGCGTTGCTATGGTAACTTTATTGATACAATGGAAAAAGAGCGGACAGACAAACACACAAACAACAAATTTGTGTTCTTAGATTATAGATTCCCTTCCAACACTCGGAGCATTGAGTTAAAGTTTTATTATTGTACAATCATATTATATATTACAATTTTAACTTAGAGATTTAGCTTCAAGATATCGTTTCTCATAATAACATAACATTCAAAATATTGAAAATAATATTTTTTCTACAATCACAACAATTACCTAAAACAAGTACTGCAAGGATTGTTTTTTAGGGTAAACAGATAGACATAAATATATGATAGATAAGTAATATTCATAGAAATACTGGAATATGTTAATAGCCACGACTTAGGTGCATATTATCGTATTGAATACACAAACAGGTGCTCTTTCCCAGACTGTATTGTTTGGCTTCGAAGGTTGGGTCGCTTCCGGTCGATCCTATTAGTTTGATTATGATATTCCAATCCCATAGGACAGGAAAAAGCGAGTTATCATTTTGTATACCAGGAAAGTTGTAAGTATTTAAAAGTGCAAGCCTTTTGTTTATTTAACACTAGCTGACCCAGCCACGCGTTGCTATGGTAACGTTAATCTATACTAATATTATAAAGAAGTAAAGTTTGTGTGTTTGTATATTTGTTAAATTGTAAGGGGTAATCTCGGGATCTACTGAACCGATTTTAATTTTTTTTTTCACCAATAGAAAGGCACATTATTGCTGAGTGTCATAGGCTATATTGAATGCTAGAAAAAATTTAAAGAATTTTGTCCACCCGTGCGAAGCCGGGACGGGCCGCTCGTTGATTATAAAAACTGTAATTCTTAGGCTTATGGTAACTATATATGGTAACAAAACCACACACACACAAAGTATTGTCATAATATAATGTACTGATAAGTAAATCTGTAATCTAAGATCACAGTGGTTTGTGTGTTTGTCTGTCAGCTTTTTTTCCCGGCTCTTTTTCCATTGTATCAATACCATACCATACCATAGCAACGCGTAAACCGCAAGTAGTTTGTCTACCAGACGCTAGATGGCGCTAACATAAAAATATTTAATAATAGTAAAAAATTAAAGAATTTTGTCCACCCGTGCGAAGCCGGGACGCGCCGCTAGTTGTATTTCTATTATTGTCATCTTGTTCTTTTGATAAAAAATATAATTGACAACAGTTTTTATAATTCACCATTTAATTTTGTTTGAAAATAAATACAGGGATATCGACTTTTGTACCTTCCGGACATTTTGGGATTTAGACATTATGAACCTTGGTTGCTATCACTTTATTTGTAAGATAGACTTTAACGCTACAAAAATAAGGTCATAATTATTTTTTTTAACTCAAACGCGATAGTAACTTTTGCGCATTTGACAACTTACATTCAACTCGCTGATAAAATTAACATATACGTTCGTCAATTCTTTTTTCTTTATTTTGTTCATAACACAAGTCTGACAATGCTTACTTTGGGTTATGCTAATCGGTTTGAATGTAAGATATATTATTAACTAGCGACCCGCCCCGGCTTCGCACGGATGCAATGCTCTACTATATTATACATGTATTATACATATAAACCTTTCTCTTGAATTACTCTATCTATTAAAAAACCGCATCACAATCCGTTGCGTCGTTTTAAAGATTTAAGCATACATAAGGATATAGGGACAGAGAAAGCGACTTTGTTTTATACTATGTAGTGATGGTATTGCGGTAAGTACACCTAAACAATATCAAGAGAATTAGAAACAAAGTTCTTCAACACATTCAATGCTTTTATATAGTAAGGTGTTCCGACTAATCATTATCGCTATGTAACGAATACACCAGGCTTTCTCTTTTAGACTGTTTTGATAATATTTCGATAAGTAGGTTAATTTTTTTATTGAAACTTGCAGTCCTTATCGCAACCCTCACAACCTAACCTAACCCAACATTAAAAACCAGCAATAGGCCGGAAGGGGGAATGGAAAAGAGTCCTACAAGCTGCGCTGCTCGCCCGGCGGCACAGCGTGCGTAAAGCATTTGCCTTGTGTGTTTGCATTATGAAATAGTTATTTATTATACAAGAGTGGAAAGTTCCTTTTTAACCGCGTGCTCGATTTGGATGACCGAGCAAGCGAAGGATTCTAAAGTTGAATCACGAGCGCAGCGAGTGATTCTAAATTAGAATCCTGAGCGTCAGCGAGGGAAACAAACGAGCACAAGGTGAAAAATCTTTCCACTCGAGTGCAATACGTAACTTTTCATCCCACCTCAGCGAGGAAATGACAAAATGAAAAAGAAAACAATTTATAATGACAAAATATTTTTATTTCAATTAAAACACATTAAGATAATCTATAAATTGAAGAAAATAATAAGAAGTAGAAAATAATTAGGAAATATTAAATGTAACGTTGCTACAGTTACTTATGTTAAGTTTAATATTTTTGTTAGGTAATGTTATGTTGGTGTTTGTGAATTGTGCGCTGTTTTGTGGTAAACTATCAGTAATTTTAAATAGTTGTGCCGATTCATTGGATTCTATTGGCGTAAATGTTGGCGAGAGAGGGCTATTGTTTCCAATCTTATGGGGGCTCATTTTAGATGTAGAAGGGCGAGACCAAGAATCTGACAGAGGTTCTTTCAGCGTTATGGCCTCCACGATACTATTACAAATTTTTGATTTACTTTGGATTGAATCCTCTATGTATCCCTCTACAACCGAATTAGACTTCCAGCCTCCATGGCGCTTAAGCGATAGAAGATCAGCCCCTGATTCGGCCAAAAGTGTGGCTGAGGTTCTTCTAAAACAGTGACCGGTGTATAACGGGGGTTCTAAAAGTCCGAGAAAAGTTGCTATTTCTCGTGGAATACTGCCAATTTTATTCTGACCCATAGGTTGTCGGATACACTTTCCGTTGCGATATTGTAGAAAAAATCGTTCAATTGGGGTGTTAGAAGGACGTAAAGCTTGATATTTCTGAACAATGTTTACATATTCCTTGCGAATAACGAAGTTGCGGTCTTTTTTTGTCTTGGTATTTAGTACATTAATTAATAGCAATTCATCAGAATTATGAGAATATTTTGATACGTTATTGACATTAAGTAGTGTAAGTTCATTTGTTCGACATGCTCCGGTTATACCAATAATAAGAACAACCTGTAACAAAAGAAGTATTTATAATCGTAAATAAATTAATCAAATTAAAAATATTGTAAGTACTATGTACAATTTTATCAACAACAAAAAATTACACGTATTGACTTACTTTTGCCGCTAAATATACGGAATCAGGTGCTTTATTAATAAACTTTGCAATTTCAGATGCTGTGAAAACCTTCGATTTTTTTGGCTTATAACCAGATGAGGCTCTTTTTAAAAATGCCACTAATTTATGATAGGTGTCGATATGAACGTCTTTCTTCATCTTAATTGTTAATTTTAGCATTGAATACGTACTCCATAGCGTGCTTGCTTTCTTGGTCTCAGATAATTCTATAAAATATGCCAGCAAAACGTTTTCGGAGAAAGTTTTTGCTCCTTTAGCTAGTCGCCACATGTTAAATATATCGTACTGTTTCAAATACTTCTCTCGTGATTGCTGAGGGAGAAGGCTCATTTGCGCATTATTAACTGTTTCAGTTAACTCAGTTGGCGTTAGATAAACTTCATCGTCGCTAATGTCACTCATTTTAGTTGATTTTTTTGTACAGTTTTTAGGTTATGTTAATTATATTAAGCAATAAAACGTGAAAAACTAGAATGGCGCGAAGCACGCAAATAAAACAAAGAAACCAAGAAGGTTCCAAATTTAAATTTTTTCACAATTTAAAA
Source organism: Calamotropha paludella (assembly GCA_927399485.1). Taxonomy (NCBI): domain Eukaryota; kingdom Metazoa; phylum Arthropoda; class Insecta; order Lepidoptera; family Crambidae; genus Calamotropha; species Calamotropha paludella. The sequence continues at coordinate 4,890,548 of OV656803.1, read as the reverse complement.
AGTTCTTATCATAAATTTGGCACCATAGAGGTTACATTAAATAGGTTTAATGACGTTTTGAATTTACAATTATATTGAGTACTCATTATATGTGATGTTCTAAATTCAAATCTACTTTGCCGCTCAAGCGAATAAAATAGAATTTTCCAGCCAGATTTCGAAGCGCAAAATTACACTTTCCGAGGTGGTGGGATGAAAATATATGTATATAAACGCCCATGACTCAGGTACAAACGCTCGTATCCATCACAAAAATTCCGGGACTCAAACCCGAGACCGTCGCTACCGTTGCACCAAACGTTCGGGTGCAGTATGACCCATAAGTTCTACTTTTCTGACCTTCAAAAAAGGCAGAGTAAGAACTGACATTGACGTGCTACAAGATGATGGTATTTACGGTTATTTTGAAACAATCAATAATTTCCAATAATTATTATAGTATACCAATCATTATTAAACATACGCCGATTCTCAAAACAACAGTTGCCACGTGCCCAGTTTTATTAAACAAAGAGCAATCCGCTTAGAGGCAAATTGCACACGCGCTTCTTTGTTTGGTTTCAGCTCATCTGTAAAAACTCGTACATTTATTGCTGCTTTGTCTTTGGACCATATTATATATTAATTCTGGTAACGGAATATAAACCCATGTTTCGTTACATATATAGTAGGTTTATTATCTGGTGTTAAAATCAGAATCAATATCGTAAATATCATAATTCCAATATTTATGATATACTAGCTGACCAGGTCACGCCAATTTTCGTTATAAATTAAAATGAAACCTATCCTATGTCCTAAGTCGGAACAAATCCAGCAAAATGGAAAAAAAACATCAAAATCGGTTGAGTATTGTCGCAATACATCGCGGTCAAACATTGGGACAGGGATTTTTTATATATATAAATAAATATCAATCAATATGACTAATTCTTGTAAATACCATGTAATTTTAAATTCAGTACACCTAAAATTTTGCATTGGAATAGAATTCAAATGAAATTCTTTGTTATTTTTTATTTATTTTTAAGTAAAATCTGAATGCGAAGAAATCGAAAGATCGAGTGCCATCAATCCAATGTTTTCGTAGAATCAAAACGATTTAATATAACACAAGCGCGTTTTAAAATATCCCTGTGCATTCGATTGTCAGCAATTCGCAAATATGAGGTAAAGGCAAGAGTGCGTGGGCATTTGCATCATTTGTAATTGTGTATGTCGTTGATGTCCATATATCCATAGATGAATATCATCAACCCTGCCTGCTTGACGCCCTTTATTTAAATCTGGTCGTTGTGTGATCTGGTGACGGCATTGCATTAAGTGACGCAGTCCGAGGTTTTTGATCCTCAGTCACATTCACAGAGTTAACTTTTTCGTACCCAAATGTATGATTGATTACATTTAACTCATGCTTAAAGATGCCCGATTGTCGTGGTAGGTCATATGCCTGTCTGTTTAGATTATATGGCGCATCGATTTTTTTATCGTTCACAGCTGATGATAAGCGATAATGCGATCTAGGTTGTGAAGCGCAGTTCTAGAAGACACTTATTTACTCGTGACTTGAAGACCCCTAAATTGAATGTGTCAGGAAACACAGACTTAAGCAAGGAATTCCACTCTTTAGCGGTGCGACGCTTAGTGCGACTCTTGGTATATCAACCATGTACTGGTAGTGCCTATTTGTAAATCTGGTTGTCCTTGGGAAAAATGGGAACGGTGGAGCAAGGCTGTGCAATGCTGCTGCACACTCTTCGAAATTTTTGCTATAAAAAAGGATAGGCTAGCTACCTTCCGTTCAAGGCTTTTCAGATTATTAGCAAAAAGATCGTCATTGCCGATAAGTTTCTTGGCCCTCCTCTCAGTGGACTAAAGCGTCTGGAGTTGGTATTGGGCGGAAACGTCCCAAAGATGAGAACAGTACTCCATACACAATCAAAACAGCTGTGGATTGGCAACCGTCACGAAACTCTTCACTGATATTGACAAAATCGTGCTTGAATTCCGAAAACCAGATGGTTTACAGAAGGAGAACGACTATTTATAGATATAAAGAATCTTTTTGCACTGTGGTTTAACGCCAAAAGCAGTTTGGAGCCAAACGAAGCTCTGCTGGAGCGGTAAAATTACATTGACATCGTCAAAACTATACCACGAAAATTTTCACGGATTAATTCCATGGTGATGTAGACATGCAATTTTTGAAATGACGCCAGAATATAAAAACAAGCGACAGTCAGATGAAACGAACTGTATTCTACAGCCAAAGTGTTCCATTTTCAGATGTAATTGGCTTGTTCTGGAAAATTTCGGTGTGACTTAGCATATGACTTTTTCTAAAGAATGCAGGTACAATTTTGTTCAGAAGAATTTTTAAAAATTTGTATAGTAGTACAATACTTATATTAGTATGTACCTAATATGTTGTGTTATTTAATTTATGAGTATTATTAATTGAATTATTTAATTTAACAAACGGCTGCAGAAAAATATCGACTTTTGCAAAAAAAAACAATAAAATAACGATTTGAAATTTTTTGATAATAATCTTCAAATAAACATGAGTTTTTCATGATTGGCTTGGTACTTGTGTGATACGTCCATGCATGGAAAAATCCGAGAGCGCAAAACTTTGGCTACTAGCCATCTTCGGTAAATTTTCAGAAGTTCGTTAACATCGCATTTATTTCCACATTTCATTTTTATTGAGAACTAAATGTAACAACGTATTACTCGAAGTTTCTAAGCCTAAAATTTTGTGCTATCAGTAATAGTTCACTTCGGATTAATTTATATAATAATTAACGTATTATTTGATATGCCTATTGCATAAGCGTGTAATTAATAATCCATTAACTTATCCATTATTGTACAGCGATAAAAGAAAACGTATTTCCGTAATCACTAATTTTTAGGGTTCCGTTCCGTTGAGCAAGAAGGAACCATTACAAAACCATTTAGTAATCCGTCTGACTCTTTTTGTCATGTCACTTATGTCATGATCTTTTGTCTCTTAATGCGACTCGAATCAAAGTGAAATTAATACCAAATATTTAATTGTCAGGTAGACTTTCCGCCAAGCTAAAGAAATAAGAATCAAATCAAATTGAAATTTATATTAAACTAGTGGACCCGACAGACGTTGTCCTGCCTGTTATTTTTGCAGTATAGATAAATAACCTAGATACCGTCTGCAGCGCCATCTGCCGGGCTGATTTGTGAATCTAAACCATTCTCAGATCCCTTTGAACACACACAAAAAAAATCATTCAAATCGGTCCAGCCGTTTAGGAGGAGTTCAGTGACATACACACTCACAGAAGAATTAAATATATAAAGATATCTATCTTTCAAGCAAACTTCAACTCTAAGCTAAAGAAATAAGAATCTTCTAAATCAACACAACAGTAAATACAGCCTGAATAAAGGCTTGAAATTTTAGTAGTTGGTTATTAATTATAACACGTAAAATTGCGACTGATCGTTGATCACTAAGTTAAGACTGCTATCATATTTTAACTTTAAAAATGTTAGCACAAATCCTATAAATATCTTTTCATTTTCGCCTTCAAACTGCCATTATTGTTGTTATTATACGTCTCTAAGGCCGATATTTGCGAGCTTTAACACTTGTAAATGTGAGCAAAAATTTACGATACTCAATGCCCTTGTCGGACAAGCCACTAATCTAAATATAGCTCCCGGCATATAAGTAGAACTTAGTTTTGAATTCACGTGACATTCGCAGTAGTGTATAATGTACCTAAACTTGCTACTGCGCATGTCACGTGATTTCAAAACCAGGTTCATCTTATATGCCGGGGACATTACCAGTTTGTACGGAACCATCAGTAAGGGAGCTGTATCGCACTTTCCTTTTATTTTTATTGTTCAATGTCAGTGTACGTCTCGTGTCTGAAACAGATAAAAAATATTAATATCGTCAAATATTTCTTACGTAAATACGATATGTGAACAAAACAATATTTTTTCTATCTAATATAGCAAGATAAAATATTGTAGAAGAGTATCTTTATTTAGTATCACCGTAGAATCAGGTCACCGATCAACCAGTTAAATATTCGTATTGTGCTATCCAGTACGACCAAAGATAACCTTTATTTTTATGCGGTACATATTAATAAAAAGTGCTAAAGATTTTCAAGTTAATGTATTTTATTTTGTGCATTCGCCTGTAAAAAACAACCACATCTCAGGGAGGACTAAACGCATTTAGACTTTCGCTATCTGGACGAGTGCTCTGGCCGCTGGGCTATTAAGACGCTGGTAGACACGTCGAAATTTACAAACGTTTTTAAACTTCTACTATGTGCTAGTCAAGTAGTAGCTAGTACCAGTAACATTTTACGAGAGAATTATCATCTACTTACACTAATATCGTCGCCCCCACCGAATAATCCCGTAATAGGAAAAATCATTTTTTTCAGGAGAAGCAAAAAACCGTATTTCTTTAATAACTTTGCCAATATTTAATCTACGAAGATCCTACAAATACTAAATTAAATCTATTTTTTTTGCCATCGTTATATTTAAATTATATACATTTATTCTGGGCGTAATCTGCGGTATGAAGAAAAAAAGATAATACTGGAAATAAAAGCAAAAATCTGTTCTGACAATGACCTTTACGGTATTATTCGTGTAAAATGTTACTTATACGATAAACAGTGAGATTGCATTACGATGTTTTTCTAAATATATTTCTATCAACTGCTATAACGCACTAGTTTCGTACGGTCTTATTCGTGCCTAATCAGCATTGTTTGTGATCGGTAATGGAGTGTAACGGGGTTGTTCTTGCAGTATTTTCTAGAAATATTGACCCGTAAGTAAATAATGCTGAAAAGACAAGTAATATTTTTATATTGTTATATTTTGCTACGTCAGAAAAAAAACAAAAAATAATGACTTAAATGGCTTTATTTAAAAAAGGTAAGTTATTTTTAGAATTATAAATTCTAGTTAAATGTTACACATAATTAAAAAATAACATAAATCAACTTTATCACCATTTTTTTAGTTCCCTTCAACCCTATCATCGTTATTAATAAAGATTTGAATTTTTCAATTGGTAGTGTCACTCTCACATCGTAAGGAGTTGTATAATGCATGATAGTGACGAGGAATTGCTTCAGATTTACACAAGCTTTGAAGATCGTTGTATAGCTCTTTGGTAATAGGTAATAACTGGTTGTATGCTTGTTTTAAACCAGGCAGTGTTTCTGACGGTAACAAAGCCTGTCGTTGTTGGCTTGAAGAAGTAGAGCCTCGTCCACGGCCGCGTCCTCTGCTTCTATTTCCACCACGACCACGAACACGACATGGCACCGTAGTCGATTCAGAAATGTCTAATTCGGAATACGGACCATCATCAAAATCATATTTGAAAAAGAGACGATCTGGCGTTGAATGTGAAGCGCTGATTTCCATTACCTCTGACCATCGGATGTTTTCACCTTTAATATCCTTTTTCCATTTTTGGTCTATAACAAGCGTCTTTATGTTAAGGATTTTAGTCTGGTCCATTTCCTTCACATCATACTTATGTCCAGTAACTTTTGCGTTCATTATTATGCTGTAAATTTGGTCCGGTGTGTAAATAACTTTATTTTTTAAATTTCTTTCAATACACGAGTGCATTGAGTCACCTTCGTTCTGGCTATGTCCAGTAACAAAGAATTTATGTGTTATGTCCAAATTTAACTTCTTCGCAGCCAAAACATATAAAGCAAAAATATATCTGTTCTTGTTCTGGCCGCCACAACCGTCAGAATAAAAAAGTATCTTTTTAATGCCATTTTCTGCTTGAGAAGTCATAAATTGGAGTAAACAACTGCCTATCTCGTTACAGCCTTTCTTAGCAATTTGACCATGCCAGACAAAGCAGTAGCCTTTCTTACAAATGGCATCAAACACAGTAAAATTATATACTGGATACTTCCTTTTATAATGAAACACAGATACTTCAGATTGCGGTATATTCATAACTTTTTGTAAGTCGTAGATTGCAAGTGAAGTAGTATTATCATTTTCAGTTTTGGCAATCTCTTTTTCATTGTTTTTCAATTCTCTTACTTTATCTTTTCTAGTCAAATGAGCTCTATATTCATGTTCCAAAGCATTTTTTTCTACAGAATCAGCTTGCATGTATTTGGCACACAAAGCACATTGATCTTTTTTAGGTTTGTGGAAGGAATAATTGAAGCGTGTGTTGAAAATGCGTTCGTATTGCCGTTTCGTTGCCATGTTAGTGAGATCATAACGAGATTGTTCTGCAAACCATGTTTTATACAAACGGTACATTTTAGATATATTAAGCAGCTCTGATAGATATTCTCGTTTTGTATCTTTTCGTCTGTAGTGCGATTCTACAGTTGGAAATCCCTCAATATGTGACATTACACTCTCTTCTGTATCAAGTTTTATTTTCTGTGGCCTGTTGTCATGCTTACCTCTGTTATCAAACAGACTTTCATCTTTTTTATGTTTTTCTAGTGTTGTCAAAAACATTTGTTCTGTGATATTCAGTGTATTTAAAAAAAATACCTTGCAAACTTGAATTTGTTTGAGATCTTCTGATTTTAAATAATATTTAATAGTCTGCATGCGTGTACTTTTTCTAATAACTGTAATTTTTTTTACGTTTTCGTTTTTTAAATGTCTGGAAATGTATTGCCACTGCAGTTCACGACTACCTAAATTACAAAATTTCTTGAATATTGAAGTTCTTTGTAACTCGGTAAACTTGTCGCCACATTTTTTTTTGCAGGCACAACTAGGTTTTAAAGTCTTTTTAGGATATTTTTTTCGCTTATACAATTTTAATGATCGTGTATTCTCCCACGAACATTATCGTATTAGTGTTTTGCCGTTTGAGGTACTTTGAATCATTTACGTAAACATGTATTACAGGGTTTTTCGGGTAAAACATTAATTGTTCAAAGTAATAGAATAAACCGGTAAAAAAACTTACATCCGTAATTACACTTAGGAAAAGTTTGAAAAAAATTCACAATGTGTAATAGGACCTCCAGATGCCGAATTTTAAGAAAAAGCAAGAACCCCGTAAGAGTGCCTTGCGGGATTATTCGGTGGGAACGACGATATTATAAAGAAGAAAGATTTGTATTTTGTATGTTTGCAATGAATAAACTCAAAAACTACTAAGCCGATTTCAAAAATTCTTTCGCCCTTCTAAAGCGGCTCTGCGCGAATGTAGTCCCGCTGAGTAACAAAGGTTATATTCAATGCTAGAAAAAATTTAAAGAATTATGTCCACCCGTGCGAAGCCGGGACGGGCCGCTAGTTATAAAGGAATTTCTTTATAAAGAAAATTACCTATAAAACCTTGCAAAATTAAACTTGTACCGAAGAAATTCTTTCTTTCTTTCTTTCTAATAACTAATAAACTATTTGTCTGCGGATCCGAAGTTCGTGTAGTTGTTTTTTTTTTTATTAATGCTTACTAGTTATGTCAAAATAACATTTAGGCTCGTGTAACATAACAGGTAACGTGATAAGATCAAAAGTAATCTTAACTTAGCAAATATGAGACAGCGCGTTGCACTGCTGACCGTTCATTGTAATTGCATATTGCATATAAAAGACTCACTTTGTATCCAGTTACACACAATAATGCCAACTTACATTTCTTTATTTCGAACCCTGAAAAAGAATCTTTCTGGAATATTTATCTCCTTTATAAACTGGTGCTGGCTCATTTATTACCGCATTAAAACAAGCATTCTGTTCACTTATATCAAAGCAACAAGATTCAAAATAGTATGTTCTCTGTACACAGTACCGTTGTTTATCTACCTACTTATAACGCGGTAGACGATACGAAAGTGTAGACATCAAGCAGAGTCCAAAGTTCATTCCGAATTCATACCAGACGTTTACAATGCTCCGTTATCACGATTCTTTCTAAAATTATACTTTAGGTATTTTAGATGCGTTTATTATCACATTATAAAAACATTAGGTTAAGAAACCAGTATTATACTAATTTTGTAACCTTATCAAAGGAAAATGGCTTATAAGACTTTAAAGATAAAAGATAAAATGCTAAATTATAAAATATGAGCTTTGCAATGCTACTGTTGCATGCCTTTTGTTCCCTCTTTGCTTTAATCTGTAATAATCTAATTTGTTAGCAATAATTTATAGCACGTATTTATGTATTTATATTTATGTTCACTCAACCAGAAAATTTTGAGGCTGAATAAGTGTTTCCCTCGTCGTTTGACATTGTCTGTCGGCACACAGACATACATGATACATATTAGAGTTCATTCATATCTGTTTTATCAAGGGCATTATATTGTCAAGGTGACTTACTCGTCTTATTTTCGAATATTTCTTTAAAAATAAAGAATATAAATTTCAGAACATTAAAACCAGTGTAATCAGTTATGGACTTTGATACTTTTTGTTGGATTTCATTTTAACCTCTCATCTTAGCCGTAAGACGTCTGCTGGATGGAAACCTCTCTCTAAAATGTGAACTGTAGTTGTTATTCTATACTGCCAGATATCACCATTTTTGCACATCTTATTATTTATCTTACAAATAATTATACTAGGTGGATGCAGTCGCTAAGCATGAAGCTTCGCTAGCACCATATATTGGAGCGGAGCGTAATACTAAAATAATAATAATAATAATAAATAAAAGAATAATGTTTAATAAATTTTAAAATTCTATAACAATGAAAACTTTCAAAAAGCGCGCGCTTTTTGTTTCAATAGGAAATCCCATAGACCCAATGTTTTTTGGTTATAAGTTTTTTTACTAATTTAGGGCAAGCAAAAATAATGTGGTTTAGTTTCCTTCGTCTTGTGCATTTTCATACCCATTATATTAGTTATGAATGCGAGAATGGATGGCAATGAATGCATCTACAGTCATACATCCGTGATACTAGTCGTTGCGAATATTGGTTGACTTTGTCAGGCTAATAACCGACCGGCGCACAACGGCTGATGTCCCCGACTCGCTGATTCGACGCTGTGATGCTATTTTACCGGCACTTCACGTGATGTTCACGTGAACCGGCGTGAAGCAACGTACCTACCATATGAATGTATAATATCGTTAGCAAATACTGCATAGCACGCTTCGATGAAAGCGGAGTATCAACATTGTACATGAATTATATAGGTCGGCAGATTATACAGAGTATAAACTCTGGAAAATAAAACGCTAATTCTATATAATAATAGGTAATATTTCTTGTTATCAAATTAGCCTAGCCCAAAGTAGCTGCAAGGCTACTGTTATATATACTAAGGGGAACGAATAGACATACTTATATTATACATAGATTTATATTTATCAAAATCGGTCCGGCCGTTTCAAGATCATCAGCTCTTCTTGACTGCGGTATGGATCTCAGACTCATAATGCGTATAAATTAACATTTCTTCCTTACTTTTACACGACTTTGTTTGTTCTCTACAATATGGAACATTATTAAACATTATACGTAATTATACGCTATTATATAAGACAATTAAATATACGATTTCCATATATGTGACACATATATATATATATAGTACTGCTAATCAGAAGAAAACAAGAAATAAACACCAGGAGAAACACAAAATAATTTGTCAATTACTTTATATACAAAATTAACAATAAACACATTAGTAATGTACACGTTATACAAAGAATGTATAAACAGAAATCTTCAGAAACATATATTTACTTAACAATTAACATATTTTTAATGCCTACGAATAACTCCAAACTATAACATACAATAAGTATAAATACAGTTATATCACTTAATCGTAGATGGTGATAGCTCAATGATAGGTATTAAGTTTGGTAGATTGTCCAACTAAACTAGAAATTCGTCAAGAAGTATTACTATTGTGTTCCGCTCGGATGTATAAACAACCTTATCACGATTGTAATAAGAAGTAATAACATTGATTGGAAGGACCTTGACCGTGACTTCGACATTGAAAGCGGTCAATAAGTTGCTAGCTTTTATGGCACTAGTAGACTATAGAAATCTCTACGTAGATTTGTAAAGGCAAGATAAAATTGTGTGATTTGTGTCATTTTTAGGTTTATTGTTAGCTGATTTCACTTTATCTAATGAAGTGTTGAGAAAGAGAAATAACACTGTAGTATTCTTCTCTTTTTTTCCTAAATTTTCGTACCTCCATTAATACAAAGATAGACTTCCAATTTTAGTTACTTTTACGTTACTGTTCACGATGACGATACGAACACGTTTTTGCAAATGTTCGTGCTCGCCCAACTGTATTGTCAAAATTTCCGTAAATGAGTTAATAAAACCAGAATGTCTCTAAAACTTTTATTATTTAAACAATATATTTTTAATTATTCTTTCTGGTTGCCAGTGATCTGGATAAAAAGGCTCTTTTTTAGCCAAATTTATACGGTATACGGCCTGTACCGGAATTTGTTAGTCTTTTTAAATTTGACCGTTTTTTACATTTGTCATGTGTTTGTTTTTGCTCCGACTTTTCGGTCTAAAGACCTGGCAAGCCTACTCAAGGTGGGGAATCCCGTCCGAAGCCATACGATTACGGCGTCTTGTCTAGTTGGCCAGAACAGGGTTTGTATATGTTACGAGTTTTGCGTTGATATGTTAGCTGTACATACTATAATTTACTTTGCAAATGATAAAAATGATAACATACGACTGGTAGAAGTCAAGAAACACGTATTTGATAAGGGACTGCCTTTTGCAACGACTGTCCTGGCTTCTTGTCCCTGAAGAAGCAAATGTTTGTAATTGATAACGAGCATTTGTACCTGAGTCATTGCCATTTATATATATTTCTATTAATATTGAATATTTATGTATTACATATGCCTATCCGTTACCCCAGTATCCATAACAGAAGCCTTACAGTTGTACTTTGTGCTATGCTAATTGGTGTGCGGAGTGTAAGAAATATTATTATGAAAATTAATTGGTGTTATACTTAAGCAATTTTTTTAAATGAATACTATTTTTACTACTGTTTTATAATTTTCTACATGAAGGAAAGAAAGAAAGAAATTATTGATCGAAGGTTAGAATAATTAAATAATTACAAACAATAACGACGTATAAAATGAAAACAATTGTGCTTAAAAATAAAATAAATTAACACTCGGTTTTAAACCTACGATCAACCAGGACCCTGCCTCAGCATATAGGTCACTGCGAGCAGAGATCCGCCGCAGCAGCGCTAATATTATGGTAGGGCCTGAATGGATAAATGCTTATTAGATCTTTGAATTACGTTGGTCATGATGGACAGAACTTCACACTTAGCTCACATTCACTGGAAAGCTTGTTATTCTTGGATTTTAAAACTGTTTAATATACCTTAAAAAAATAACCACATATTCGAATTTATAAGTTTAAACTCGAAGTTTTTTAAAGATGTGTTTGCGTATACATTCTGGATGTCAGTCATTAACCGATGACCTGGTGAACCTTGATGTGAAGATCCGCTGTTCTTAATCTTTTAAGATAAAAAAAACTTGTAGTCGGAGTAACACAAAAGTATTTTTTGTTTTCAGAGTTCATTTCGGCCCCTATTGACCTGTGCTCCCGTCGCCATGATCGGCTTCGATCGCAACGCTCACACGCAAGAACTAACCAAGAATATACAATACATAAGCAATGAAAAGACTAAAGTTTCCGCCGATCCCAACACTATGAAGTAAGTATCATCTATAGGAAAAATATTTTTTTATTTCTATTAAAAGGGTAAGGGGGTGACGGTAAACAATTAAAACAAATAATGCTAGCTAATTTAACTAACGATTAAATCGGGTTGCTTGACCCCGACGGTTGTAACCTGCGAATAAAAATAGCGAGCGAATGCGACATATGCGAAATGTAATTATATTATTCGTTTTTAATTGCAAGAATGACAATAGCTTTGTATAAGGAAGGACAGCTGTCCTTGGAGTAAATATTACTATTGCTTGGGGTGGAGGTCGTGTGGCTAAAAGCGGTGGACACGGTTGTCAACTTATATTGACAATAATACATAAGTTAACAAGCGCCTCTGGACAGTTTGGGCACCCACCGTGGTGGAATCCTCATAAATACCTTACAGCTGACTGTGCGGTTATGACAGACTTTTACTGTCTAAATACCCTTTTTGGCTCGTACCCGGGAAGGGTCAAAAGCTTTCGTCGGTTATCCGCTTCCTGTAATATAACATGTGCATTTGTTTATCGGCGAATCATCGTCACTCCGTGGTTAAACAGGATTAGTAACTAGTTCACGATTTGGCTTAGGTTGGGCTATCGATGCAACGTGAATGATAGAAGTACAGTCGATATAGCGTATCATCTTTATGGCGCATTGTCGAAGCAGTGACCCATCGTTATAGTGAACTGAATTCTTACTAAAATTACCTGAGATGATGTTTACGATACAGCAACCATCGGTGTAATGACTGTCGACTAGCCCCTTTTAATCGGGCTGTAAGTATGGTTCGCGCCAACGCGAATTTTGATCGACGTCTTTTGTTTAAGTTAGACTGTGCTAGCGTAAAGAGGGCGTTATTTGTTTATTACGAGTATTATTTATTCATTGTGCATCGCGTATCATGTTTTGTACTAACATATATTAGCTTACCACTTTAATATTGAATTTGTTTTATTATAAGGTACATTTTTTAAATACTGCAGTACTTTATAATCCGACACCGCTCTGCAAAACGGTTGTCTGGCGTCACTGACTGACTGTCACGTGTCAGCTGTTAATGATGTGCCTTTACAACTGCTGACCTTTGTGGATGCTCCGCAGCAGACTTAATGTACTTACCATTGCGCTAAGATAAGATTTAAGAAGTATGCATTCTTGAAAATCACCAAACGTCATTGTATAAACTTTGTCTACCCTATCCAGTATTTTCGATAGAAAAGTATTATAGCAATTGCCGGCGCATAGGAAACTTGGGAACTGCTGCAAATGCGAATTTTTATGTTTTTATTTAGTTTAATCTGCCCCGCCGTCTAATTGTCTGTATAAAATATTTGTTAGTATGGCCCATCTGAAATTTTGTATGCTTATGTAATTCGGAAGACAATGCTAGAGTGTTATTATACCTCGGAGAGTCCAAATCTAACCATTGGACCTCAGAAATAAAACGACGCTACACCTTGAATTTTGTGTGATGCATCTTCAAGAAATTTTCACAAACTTTTAATGAAATATCGTATTTTACTATAATGAACAATAATTTGTGATATTTTCGTTAAACCTGTCAAGTACCCTTGTATAACCTGGAGTTATTATTTTCCAAGAAAAGGGTATCAAACAAAGTCGTGACTCAATACCAGTCTATCTCACTGAAGAGCCTTTGACCTTTTAATAGTTTAAAATCGCTTTCAATATAAAACCTTAACAGTGTAAGCCAATAGGCAATCCAAGAGTCAGCTCCGCGGCAAACTGCCTGTTTCCGATCATTCCGTAGGATCCTGTCCAGAACTTGTACTTGCGTATAAAGTTGTTTAACAGTGTTGCCTGAATGTTACTTTTGTAACATTTTACGTAACTTTTGACTTATCACTTGCCTCTATGTTGTACTCTAAATGTTTCTTTTACATCACTATAAGAAATAATTAAAAAGAACCAACGACACGAATTTAGATTTAAAGAAAAAAATAATTTAAAAGGTCCAAGTTGAGTACCGGCCTAAACAGCCGTAGAATTTGGTTTTGTTTTGCGTTTGTCTGCTTTAGTTTTTAGCGAGAGTAGTATTAAAGTCGTTTTCTAAATAAAACAAGATAATATTTCTAGTGAAAATATTACTTTTGGATTAACTTTTGAATGAGAGTTTTGATTTGTCGGCTACAAACACCGTAACTTTAAACAACAGTGTTGCCAACTGTTGTTTAAAGTTACGGTGTTTTTATCATTTTATCTGTTACGATTTTGCATTAATAGTAATTATAAATTTCGAACAATTCACGAAAATTATTCAGTCCCAAACTAAGCAAAGATTTTACTATGGGTACTAAATAAAGTATACAATAAATAAATTAATATATATACGACCATAAGTCTGGAAATCCTTGTGCTCACCACCCAAACAAATCCTTCGAGGATTCAAACCTGGGGACCACTGTCGCAAAAGATAAAATATCTTCCGTTGCATCAAAATGCCGTCTTAATATAGGAAATTCTATAAAAACAATTCACTTTAGAAGCTCGTTTACGCCGTAGGAATTCTTCCACGATCCCGGACAAATTTAATGATATAATTCGTTTTATAACTCACCATTTTTTTTAATTTTTTGTCTTCTGTATGTCCTTCTTTAAGTCAAGAACGGGTGGACTAATTTCGATGATTTGTATATGGTAAGAAAATGTGACTGCGCAAATGTTAGGAGGCCATATATCATAATCATATCACATTTTTATATCTGCATTGCAGGTGACCTAAAAACATTTTTTTTTAATTATAAAATTCATCCTCCTTTCTTCTTCAAATTACGATATCTTACAGAGTTATTTGGACTTCTCTTAAATTTTACTTATTTAAAATTATAGTTGCAATAAATGGATTGTGTATTGTGTGTGTATTTTACTTACATTATAGTTCACTCCAGTACAATTTGACCCTGATAGGCCGGCGAATTAATTATAATTGCAGAGTATTCTGAAATGAGGTTCAGATCAAGGCTTTTATTGTTTCAACAATAGGCATGATTTTAAAATATAAATATAATGAAAAAAAAGTTTTTAGTAAGTTCGTTTATTATATTTTGTTGTAAGCTCAAACCGCTGAAAAAAGGTTTTTATCTTATTTCATATTAATATTAAGACCTTCTTTTTAAAGTTGTGAAGTCATGAACAATATTGTTCAATGACGAAAATTTCAGCATAAAGCAATGTGGTCTATTCCACCTTTTTTAATAAACTTTTTTTTTTCTTTTTTAATTAATATTCCTGGATTTTTAACAACTATTTATTACATTGTATTTATTTTTAGCATTCACAACGCATAAAACACACGTATGACAATAGGCGTTTTTAATCTTACAGAAATACATTATTATGTCTGTTCCGTCTTAATCGATTGTAAATAATATTCCTTTCTATGTAGAAGGTAGTTTAACATAAGTTAAGTGCACTTGTAAAACTATGTAACAGCTTCTCGGTAGATCAGCAGAGCGCGTCCGGATAGCGAATGGTGGTGATTTAGAATCCCACCTGAGGGCTCGGAGATGTGTTTGTTTTTTATAGGCATATGTAATATTTTTACTATTACGTTCAAGGTAAAAATATGCTGAAATAAGATAAAAATTATAAATCCGCAAAATACATTAACATACCGTAAATACGAATGAAAAAATAAAAAAGAATTATTTGAGGACCTTTTTGTGCAACGGTAGCTATCCTGCATTTAGCACCGACTGTCCTGGGTTCGAGTCCCGGAAAGGGCAGATGTTTTTTTCATGATAATGAGCGTGTGCTCGTCTGTCTCAAATACAAATATACCTGAGTTAAGAGTATATATTTCAATGAATATTACATATCTATGTATGCCTATCCATTACCTTGGTATCCATAACACAAGCCTTATAGCCTTAATTAGGCTTACCTATTGTGAATTTAAGAAACATTATTGTTTGTATAATTATAACTAAAATTTTAAACGATTTGGTGAGATGGTTACACTATTTAAACACGATCTACCAAGCGCTAGCGAATTTTGTAGCTTTATCCATGTGTCGGATGCGTATGTCTGCACAGCTGTCCTGACATCGCAAAATGCGTAGTTCGATTCCCGTCTTACATACACTTTTTATCAATTTTTATCAACTTTACTTTTTTATTTCTTAAAGGGCTATCTTTAACAAGTTAAAAAGGAATGTAATACTATCGTAATATATATAAATTACGTGTCACGTTGTTTGTCCGCGATGGATTCCTAAACTACTTAACCGATTTTGGTCAAACTTCGTAATTATCTGTTATTTGATCTAACTTGAAAGATAGGATAGGTTTTATTTTAATTTACAACACAGCAACGCGTGGCATGGTCAGTTAGTAAATCTACAAAAATATATTATTCTCTGTCTCATCTTAAAGTTTCGTTATTTATATGTACTGTATCTTCTGTACTTTTGATTGGACAATAGTATAAGAAAATATACTTCATATATTAAACACATAAATTATGCGTGTTCTTCGATAATTGCCTCAGTGAAGAAGCGACTTGATATATTTTATGCCAAACATATTTTTGTGTCTTATACTCGTATAATGCCATAGCGATTTGCTTTTGTCAATGCAAAATTATTAATATTGTCATGTAGCCCCGCACATTTACTAAGATGAAATGAGTGATGAACTACATATTTCATTTAATGCGTATGTTCATATATACATATCATTTGCTCGTTTCGAATAAATCACATTTGAATTTAGTCTCACCTTTTTGAACTTATAGAGTTAAAATCAGAAATAATAAAAAAAAAAACAAATAATAGATTGATTCTGCTTCATCGTCCAATCCTTATGAATTTAAATAATCTTCATTTTAAAGTAATTTACTGCGAGTTTTAAAATTATTCCTAAAAAAGATGGAGTATTAAAAGAAATGTTGTTTCTAATGATAAAAAGTACAATTTAACATTCGTCACTTCCCACAACAAACCAACAGCCATTCATTGAATATGTTTCGGGAACGAGCAAGACGTTTAGACTAAATTGAACGAGTTCTTTCTTTTCTCTTTCGCTCGCGAACTACTCAAGTCTATTGTCTTGTATACATGTCTTTGTTTCTACCATGCATAACTTGCCTATATTTGTCACTGTGTTTCAAAAGAAATTTAAATAATAGTACTTATTCTTACAATATTAATATGCCTACCTCCTATACTGAATGGACGTAACCAATGTTCATGTCAAAAAGCCGCTTAGGTCTGTATGATATGAATGTCAGTACATAATGTTTCTTCTGTTAACAGATTGGATAAGATGCCAAAAAAGCCGATCTGTATCATGATCAACTGGCTGTTGGCTAGACAGAAGCACGTGATGAAGTATGCATCCATCTACCTGGAGCAGGGCTTCGACGTGGTCTCCGTTTCGTGCACACCATGGCAACTCATGTGGCCTACGAAGGGATCGCAGGTTCGTATATGATGCTTATTAAATTTTTGTATAAAATGTTTGTTTTTATAAGAGGGTAACAAGAAAAAGTGGAGTTAAAAATTAAGTTGGATTTCGTCACTTAAATATATTATTATCATCTAAGCTGAAAGACGTCCACTGCTGACCGAAAAAAAATGGGGGGTTTAGCTGTAAACTTCACATTAGGTAATCTCGGTAAAATACTTCATTTGAAGGAAGTGTTGCCTTTATTGGTCCACGGAAGATGTGTGGTGATTGCATCGTTAGTTTATATAAAAATAGTAAAATAAGGAATGATGTGATAAGAGAGTGGTGTGGTGTGGAAGAAGATATAGTGACAAAGATAGTAAATGGGATACATACTTAGATGGTTTGGACATGTAGAGAGAATGGGTGAAAGGGAGATTGACAAAACAAGCTTATGAGGCTGTAAAGGTTTACTTATGCCAGCTGCTAATAGATGGGGCTGACCTATTTTAGAACGAGGTATTATTTCGTGTGGTCTATTTCCGAACTTGAGTTTCATTCATAAGCTTAGTGCCTCGATGGTGAAATAGTACTACCATAAGGGAGCGGCCATAGTTTGTTCAGAGGCAAATATGTATGGGAACTTCGATAGAGGCAGACCAAGGCCAGGTCAAAAGTACCTTTAACCGACAAGCTTGTATGAAAGGTCTGATGAGAAGTGAAGAAGTGAGAAGGCATGATTATATGTATATTATTTATATATTCATCTATATACGTCCGGTAACTCATAAATTCCATTAAGTATATGAAACTCTGCAGCTGGTGGCGAAAGATGTGATCAACTTTATGACGGCAAACGACAACGGCCAACCGCTGATGATGCACGGCTTCTCTGTCGCCGGGTACATGATGGGCGAGATCTGCGTGCACGTCATGAAGAATAAAGAGCTGTGAGTTTGTTTTCACCGCCATTTCGGAGCTAAATGAAGACTCCGAAATGACATAATCAAGTAGGGTATTTGACTATAATGAAAATAAATATTAAACTGTTGTTAACCTAATAGTATTTGTTAAAACAATTTAGTCCACAGTAATTAAATTTTTTATCTAATAATATAAGAAATCATTCATAAATTAATAATTGTAAATACACGGAATTGGGAATTGGCAGAATGACAGAGAGATTTCTTTCGTTTCTCTTCTTTCTTTATTTATGGCTTGCACAATTTGTGCCTTTAGCCAGTGTCAAGTAAGTACAATCTTTCTTCTAAGTTCTTGAGTAATTTCCTAGGTTTCAGTAAAGAAGTGGGGTTTTACTGAAACCTCCTCGTGGCCTTCTTGAGAGAGCGCGATAAGACACCTTCCACTGTTTTGTTTCACTTGCCAACACTCGCGCATATTCAGAAACACTCAGTGGTTAAAAACCCCCTATTATTACACACTGATAACAACCACAACACAAAATTTAATAAGAAAACCAAAACCATTAAAGTGACGCTTCGCGCTCCCGCCAAAAAGTCCCATGTCAGTCTTAAGTTTTACGTATTACGATTTGACAGCGAAAAGTTTCTTTACAAAAAGGTAACGTCATGATATCCAGTAACTTGAAACTGTCTTTGTTTTTTGTTAATTTGAAACTTTGATGGTGATCTTTAAAGACAATAGTGTAATCAACAAATAATTAATTAAATGGCAAAATTATTATGCTAAAACGAACTATTTCAGCTTTTTTTTTTTTTTTATAGAAAATAGGCATGCGCTTGACCACCATCTCGCCTGATGGTAAGCGTCGATGTGATCTAGGATGTGACGCGCTTGCCTAGAAGGTACCTATTTACTCGTGACTTGAAGACCCCTATATTGTATTTGTCAGGAAACACAGACTCAGGCAAAGAGTTCCACTCCTTAGCGGTACGTATCACAAAATTGGAACCAAAACGCTTAATGCGACTCTTTGGTATATCCACCATATAACGGTGTCGCCAGTTTGTAAGTCTGGTTGTCCGATGATAAAATGGGGACGGCGGAAGAAGATTGTACAATTCAGCTGCACACTCTCCCAAATGTATCCTATAAAATACGGATAGGCTTGCTACCTTCCGTCTATGCTCAAGGCTTTTGAGCTTTTTATAGAAAAGATCTTCATTGCCGATGAGCCTCTTTGCCCTCCTCTCAATGGACTCAAGCGTCTGGAGCTGGTATCTGGCGGAACCGTCCCAAAGATGAGAACAATACTCCATACACGATCGAACATGTGCTTGGTAAAGGTTGAGCAACTGTTCCGGTGTGAAGTATTTTCTCACCTTCGCCAGAATGCCAAGTTTTTTTTTCGTAAAACCCTTCAAATAACCTAAGTGCTTTTAGAAAACCGGAATTAAGTGGTACATGTATGTGAAACTGTCGCAAAGAGAGTAATAAAATTGTTATAACTTACATAGTTAAATGGGCTTGAAATTACGTAGTATTTTATAGCCCAACTATTGATGAAAGTACAGTCAACGTATGGTTGTATAGATTACGCTACGACCTTTAGAAAAAGCAAAAAATAAAAAAAACCTGTATGCGAAATCAAAGCAATAGTCAGGACTTTTTGGCGGGAGCGGAAAACGTCACGTTGGTGGTTTTGTTTCTCGTGTTGAAATTTGTGTTGTGGTGGATATTAGTGCGTAATAATGGTGGATTATTAACCACTAAGTGTTTGTGAACATACAAGACTGTTGGCAAGTGTAACAAAGCAGCGGAAGTTGTATTTTCCTGCTCTTTCAAGAAGTCCAGTTTCAGTAAAACCCCACACATTTACTGAAACCTAGCAAGAAATATATAAATATATAACTGACAATTATACTTACTTGACACTGGCTAAATGCACAAATCGTGCAAGCCATAAATAAAGATAAAAAATAAAAATAAAGTAATAATCAGGGACCACCGATAAAAAAATACTTTGTAGAGCCGAACTGTTTGATGAACCCAAATTCCACGCTTAAGAAGTCAGACCATCAGTAATATGTATATCTCTTTTTTTCTAGTTATCAACCGGCGTTAGATCGAGTTGTAGCTCAGGTTTGGGATTCGGCGGCTGATATTAGCGAGCTGAGCATCGGAGTACCAGCTGCAGTCTTTCCTAAGAACAAGATCATGCAGAAGACACTTCGAGCTTACATGGAGTAAGTGCTTTTAAGAATACGGTGTTATTGTCCTAACAATGTCACAGCTATAGAGACCGATGACTGTTTCTAATATTTTTTAGGAGAGTAAGTAGGACCGTTCATAAGAGTTGTTTAAAACACGTTGTTTATAGTTGTCGTAGAATGCAGACACTGATTTCCTTAAAACCTGTAGTAATTAAAAATAAGATTAATACAGTAAATATGATGCTAATCTGTCTCACAGTGTAAAGAGTGCACAATTTTAAACGCATTTGTACGGTCAATGAACCGTACAATTATGAAATGTGTCGTGGTAGATGATCAGTATTCATGGAAAGTTCATATAGATATGATTTGTAAAAAATAATAATAACAAACCTATGGGCAGTAAACATGACCTCTGACTCTTAGCCTACAATATGTATGTAGTTTCTTATCTGAGATACTGTACTGTAATCTGGATGAATCCTACGCTAATTTATAAAACTGTTTTAAATTTGTACATATAAAGTTAGTATATAATGCAATATAAATTCCGGAAACAAAAAAATACTATTATTATACTTTGTCCAATGTAGGATGATACTTTTGAAAGTTGACACCTATAAAGAGGGTATAAAGTTGCTATTGCAATGTCAAGCCAAACATAAGGAAACAAACGCAATCTTAGTACGTAGCAATAAGGAAGTGACACCTGTCAAAAGTATCATCCTACATAGGACAAAGTATAACATTTTTGCCAGACATATATAGAAATACGACGTAATTGTTCAAAAAATTAAACGGTCGGGTTGTTGTGTATTGTATTATTAAATTATCCATTAAGTTACTATATTAATTTTTATATATTAGTGAGGGGATTCGTAGTTAAAGTACCGCTAAAGAGAGGAACTCTGCCTGAGTCCATGTTTCGTGACAAATACAATTAAGGGGTCTTTAAGTCACGAGTAAATATGTATCTTCTAGGCAGGCGCGTCACATCCTAGATCGCATTGTTGATTACCATCTGGCGGGATAGCTGGCAAGCGCTTACCTATTTATAGCACGTATATATTTTTGTGCAAGCATTCCTCAAGATGCTTTACTGTGTGGTACATAAGGTACATTATATTACGTTTAGTAAACCGCAATTGACTCAATTGAAGAAACCTAAATTTAACCGTTGAAGATAGTCAAGCAAATCCGTGGTCCGAGAACAATTTTATAAGTATTTTTATTTATTTCACCAGGGATAAAAAATCACGCAATGTGTTATTTAATTATATTTAAAACTTTTTAGATAAATATGTTCAATTCAATTCAATTTTGGGGAATATGGCTGCGTCGCATTACGTGACGATTCTGCCAATGTCCGAGTTAAAAGAGACAAGTTACGTTAGATACTGTACAGTTTATGACGAGAATGAGCGGTTCATCTGACGCTAGCTCTCTTGAGGATCTGTAACAAAGACCAGAGACAGACATCAACACAAAGCCCACCACCATACCTGTCTAGTTTCCAATAGGAGTACAATTAGGGGTTAATGCTAAAGGATAATACGTGGTTACTTTTACAATTTTATATTATTAAGTTTTAGGAATTTACAAAGGATATATATAATGGGACTGCGTACTTGGGTCAGCATATAATTAATGTTAATTGGACGATGCACATTTTTGTTTAGTAGACTATAAAGAGGCGTGTTGATTTTTGGACATTCAAAGAAGATGTGTTCAAGGTTCCCTTCACCCATACCGCACTCGCATATGGAATGGTCTCTAATTCTCATCTTAGACAAGAACACAGGTGTACATACATGACCTAGTCTTAATCGGATAATTGTGGACGTTATTGCTTTTGGGATTTGTTTGTGGAAGAAGAACCAGGGTTTAGTTGGAATAACAGGTTGTAGGCTACCGTAGTGTGAGCCTTTATTACGCAAGGACCTTTGGTATATTCCATTCCACATATTCCACATCTTTGATTTAGCGTTACTTCGTAGGTCTCGCGCAAAGACTGTGTTTTGATATTCGATGCCAGATGTAATGGCATTTTTAGCGCAGTTATCGGCGACTTCATTGCCTTCGATTCCCTTGTGACCTGGTATCCAGGCTAGAACCACTTCTATATCTGAATTAGAGCACTCCAGCAGAGCTTCTCTGATTTTGAGAATGACGCTAAAATTATGTTTGGAATGAAAGGGAGGTTTTGCTATATCCTTCAAGCAACTGAGACAGTCTGAGAAAATTATTGATTTATTTAGCCGGTGGGATTTCACATATAAGATAGCTTCAAGGATAGCTATGGCTTCTCCGGAATTTACTGTTAAGAGGGGGGAGCCTTTAAAGCTTAGAATTATTCTATATTTTGGTAGCCAAATTGCTATACCTACGTTACCGCTCTTCTCTACTTTTGATGCATCTGTATATAAAGCGACCCCGTCAGGCCAGTTTTTACAAAGGTTGCCTTGAAACGTATCGTTAGCATCAATTGAGCTTTTAGAGATTCCAAAATCTAGGAGAATGCGGGGTTGGGACGTTAAAGCCTCAAAAGAGACTTCAAAGAGAGCATTTTTTGACAATTTGGCTACTGCCGATGGGAGTGAGACAAGGTCCTTGTAGCTTTTGACCAGAGGAGGAACATCTTTATTAATCCAATACGCGGAGTTAGAAGTAAGGTTGTTTAATTTTTCAAGTTTACCTAGAAGGGGGTGGTCCTGGTATTGTGAAATATTTATAAGATATCTATCACTCATCATCTGTCGCCTAAGTTGTAGGGGTGGGTCAAGACATTCAGCTTGTAAGGCATTTATAGGGGATGATCGCATAGCGCCTGCAATTATGCGAAGACACTTCGACTGGATCAATGTTAATTTACTTAATGCCGACTTACTACAAGGCTCCAGTATAAAGCTTCCATAATCGAAGTGACTTCGTACAATTGCATTATATAAAAGTTTTTGGCTGATCGGGTGAGATCCCCAATGTACCCCGGAAAGGCACCTGAGAATATTTAAGTTTTTTTCAGCTTTCTGGCAAATGTATTTTAGATGATACACACCGTTCATTTTGGAGTCAAAAATTATACCTAGAAATTTACAATTGTTGACAATTTCGATTTGCTGCCCATTTATCGTTATGTCAAGCGGCGGTATGCTTCTCTTGCGAGAGAAAACCAGAGCTTTGGACTTATCTGGAGAGAGTGATAATCCGTGGTCCGAGAGCCAATTGCTAAGGTAATATAAGGCAGAATTTATTCTAGAGGTTGCTTCCATCAAATCTTTTGAGGGAGCATACAGAGCAATATCATCTGCGTATTACAGGATGTTGCAGAAGCTGTTAACTGATCTGTCAAGATCGTACGTGTAAAGGTTGTATAAAATAGGGCTTAAGACAGAGCCTTGAGGGAGACCCTTCCAGACTGTTCTCGGCGGTTGTAGCTTGCCGTTGACGCGTACGGAGATTGACCTAGACATGAGTATACTACATATAATGTTTATCAACCTCACTGGGAGACTCAGATGGTGCAATTTTTGCCTGAGTACAGGAAGTAGGACATTGTCATATGCAGACGTCACATCAAGGAAAACACCCACCACTGAAGCATGTTCAGAGAAAGCGCGACGAATATCTGTAGATAAGATGCTCAGGCTATCTAATGTGCCCATCGCTTTTCTAAATCCAAACTGGAATTTAGATAATATTCCTTTGGACTCAACAATCCATTCAAGTCTGTTTTTTATTAAATGCTCTAAAATTTTACATAAGGTAGAAGAAAGCGCTATGGGCCTATATGAAGATGGGTCTTTGGGGTCTTTGCCTGGTTTTAAGATAGGGATTATAATTTGGGTTTTCCAAGAGGTTGGGATTTGACCAAAAATAAATATGTTGTTTAGGATATCGAGCAGAATTATCTTAGCCCTATCAGAGGACTTAATTATAAAAGAATATGGGATCCCATCTATGCCTGGAGTACTATCCCTTAAACCATCCAGGGCACAGTGTAATTCTGTAAAGGAGAACGGTGAGTCCATTGATTCGAGGGTACTTGTTGGGAGATATGAAGGGAATGAGTCCTTGTCAGGAACAAAAGGGGGGGCAAGCTTGTTCTGAAACTCTGGCAGCCAGGAGTCAGCTCCAGTGGGTGAAGAACTATTCGAGTCAGCTGCTCTACGAAACGCGTTAACTTTTTTCCAAACAGTAGAGGCCGGAGTGCGGGGACTAAGAGATTCACAAAAACTACGCCATCCAAAGCTCTTTTTCCTCGCAAGGACACGTTTTGATCTTGCGGTCGCCTTTCTGTACTCGAGGTATTTTGTCATGCTAGATGGGTCTTCCGAGAATTTTAGCTCAGCTTCATTGCGATGTTTAACTTCAGCGGTGCATTCTGCGTCCCACCAAGGAGGCGAAGAGACTTTACTACGCGCAGAGTTTTTAATAGGAATTGTTTCATCAGCTGCACTAATTAGGGTAGCTATAAATAGATCATACATTTCTAAATAGTTGCTGTTACAAATGTTGTAAAATTGATCTAGTTTAGAATCAACATTATTTGCAAAAGACTCCCATTCTGCATGATTAGTTTTGTATTTGAGGAGGGGAGGTATTTTAATCTTAGGAGGGGATGGACGATTAATTGTAGTTAGTATTGGAAAATGGTCACTGCCATGAGTAAGGATTAGAGGTTTCCAATTAATACTAGAAATTATTTCTGGGGAAGCCAGAGTGAGGTCAACGCAGCTCTTTTTCTGTCCTGGGGAGACTCTGCGTGTTGGCGAACCGTCATTACATACACAGAGGTTGAGGCTATCTATTACTTCAATCAAAGAGGAGGAGTTTGTGCAACTGGAGATAGAGCCCCATAGAGGGTGGTGGCAATTAAAGTCGCCAAAAATAAGACAACTGCCCCTTATATGTTGCATTAGATTTGATTTTAGTTCATGAATTATACCAGGAGTAGGGTAAGGGATGTAAACCGAAAAGACTGAAATGTCTAATATTTTCACAGCTACCATTTGGTACTCATCGTTATGGGAATGTAGATCTATTTTTGTGTAAGGAATATTCTGTTTTACAAGAAGTGCTTTACCAGCTTTGCCATCGCTTCTGTCAGCTCGGAGACACACATAGCCTGGAACCCTAAAAGAAGAGCCAGGTCTAATCCAAGTCTCAGAGATGGCAAAAACAAAAGGTTGGAATTTGTTAATAATATATATAAGTTCAGCTTTTTTATGTCTAATGCTCTTGCAATTCCACTGCATGAGATTGAGCATTTTTGTTAAGGTTGATTATGAAAGCTTCCAGTAGGGATAAGACATGGGGCGGTATTGCATCGTTGAACTTTTCCAACATGTTTACCATGGTGGATACCATGAGTTCAATGAGGTTATCGTTGGGAGAGGGGGATTTTGATCGCTGATGAGAGCATGTCAGCCCACAACCATTAGGCATGACGGGAGTGGGGGGGCGGATGATATCATTTGCAACCGTATCATATGTGCGAGGAATAGTAGGATGTGCTGATTTTTGTTTAAGAATAGTTTTCTTATAAGATTTGGTGGGAGTGATAGGGGATTTTATTCTGTTTACATTATGAGAATGTAAGCTAAAATTTGAAGATGGCGACAGTGTACTAGCTTTCTCTACATAGCTTGGGCGAGAGGATGGGAAACGTTGAGATGCATCAGAAAAGCTAATGTTTTCCTCTGACATAACCAATTTAATAAGTTTTTGCCGATTGTGTTCTGGGCAGTGCGGATCAGTTGCCTTATGATCTCCTCTACATAGGAGGCAAGAAACTTGAGAGTCTGGGGTTGAGCAAGTTGCACCAGGGTGGTTCTGACAGCAACGGTAACACCTAGGAGTTGACCTACATTGCTCTGTAACATGTCCAAACCTACAGCATTTCCAACATTGAATTGTTGGAAGTTTATATATTTCTACATTTATTGCCATATAGTAACAGTATATCTTTTCAGGTAGTGATTGTCCCTGAAATGTTATAACAACTGTTGTGGTAGGGCTCCAAGACACCTTACCGTCTTGGTTAGTTTTTCTATTAAGTCGCCTAAGCTTAATGACAGGGCCACAGTTTCTAGAGTAAGTGATACCGTGAAATAGTTCTTCTAAAGTTCAATCAATAGGGATACCACGAACCACACCCATTCTTGAAACATGGAATTTAGGAATCTGACAATCAAAATTTTTGTCAAGGGGGTTGCTATTTACAAAAGAGTTTGCTTACTCTGCGGAGTTAAATTCTATGGAGACTTTATTCCGTCCGACAGTGGTAATTCCGCCATTTATTATACCACATACTTTATTTTTATGTAGAAGTTGGGCCAGTTTCAGGGTGCGCATTGCAAGACCGGAGGATGTGTCAGGTTCTTTGCGAGAGATATGGACAATAAAGGGACCTCTGTCATCGCAGGTGTAGGTAAGAGGAGAGTCTCCTTCGAATTCTGGGTTTACAAATGTATTTTGGATGGATTCAGATGGTTTAGTATTTCGTTTAGCTAGAATAGCATCGGAACCGGTTTCCGGTGCAGGGCGTTTAAGACTAGTGGGGTAATCTGTATCCATCTTTTGAGATATTGGCGTAAATAAGGGTTGGGATTCAACCCTTACTAAACCAAACAGAGGCTCTTCTCCCCCCCCTCCATCGGGGGGTTCCTCATCAGACATATTCACTAGTAAGTATCAGTGTAACAACACTTACCTCTGATAAAAACTGTTGGTTTACATTACTACAAGGCACAGATATAACAACACAAATATACAGAAACTCAATGAGAAGCACGAGTAAATTAAAATTTCACGCGAGCACGTGTGTCAGTCAACACCAGAGCAGGCAGAATCGATAAATATGTTACTTTCTTTTATATAAAGTTAATATGTACTGTTTTTAATTTATTAAAATAAAAAAAACATATAATTTTTTTAATAAAATTAAAACACGTTATGTTAGAATGGGGGTAGTTTAGAACATCACTACGTATCACCATTTTGTAAAGAAGTGGCCTAAGTCCTCAAGTGGTTAATGGAACTCTAGATTAAAAGATTCTTACACTTCCGCGAACATCACATATTTAAATAAAACAACTTTTGAACGGATACGAGCCCATACTTTATATTTTATATTCACGTTTCGACTCCTTAACAGGAGCCGTGATCACAGGATGACTAAGATAATGGTCGTCAAACATTTGCTACCTTTCCAAAATTTTAATCAGGCACGTTCTTAACTGTCATTTTTTTTTTATGAATAAAAACTAAATATTAAATGAGCTTTATTATAAAACGTATGTATCGTATGTATGTTTATAGTAGTAGAATAAAACACTTCGACAGTAAACATGAATCAACAATCTTGCTACAGCTTTCTTAGTATAAAATAGCTATGCACATTCTTATCTGAGATACTGTATTTTGGAGGATATTTGGAGGAATCCACCGGTAATTAATAAACCTGTTTTATATTTATACATATAAAGCTAGTGTTAATAAATATACAACAATGCAATATAAATTCCGAAAACAAAAAATAAATATTTTTAACATTTTTGCCGTTTTAAAATATTTAGCACCATGGATGGGTTGCGGCCCGTCCCGGCTTCGCACAGGTGGACAAAATTCTTTATTTTTTTTTCTATTATTAAATATTTTTCCGTTAGCGCCCTCTAGCGTCCGGTAGACGAATTACATGCGATTAACGCGTTGCTATGGTAACGCATATAGAATGGAAAAAGAGCGGACAGACAAACAACAAATTTGTGATCTTAGATTATAGATTAAGCGTGGGTTTACTGCTAAAGAGTAGAACTCTGCCTGAGTCTGTGTTTTCTGACAAATACAATTTGTATGTATTATTGAACAGATACCACATGAAGACGTTCCATGATGCGGCTACCATCCACTACATTCGTTCGTCTCAGTTGTTCCACACTACGCTATGCCACGCGCCAGCTCTGTTCTTTTTGTCCAAGAGTGACCCCGTTGGTGCCGAACGTAGCAACAAAAGCGTATACGAGAGTTGGCAGGAGCTGGGCATCAAGGTATTTATAATTATAATAATATTAGATATAAAATACGCATGTAAAAAACGACCACGCCTCCGAGCCCTCACGTAGGATTCGAACCCACGACCTTTCACTATTCGTGCGAGTGCTCTAACCGCCAAGCAACCGAGACGCTGGCAGACGCGGCGAAATTTTACGAACACATTCCAACTTTTACTTTGAGCTAATATCAATCCACCAATGTTGAACGATTTCGATGTTGAAGGTAGCTAGCTACCTTCTGGGAATCGAACTTCTGACGTCGAAGTTCTGGGTGCACCAAACAGTCATCAATGCTCCTGTAATTAACTTTGAATTTAAAAGTAACCTTCACATGTAAAAAGCTGTTTTCTCATTCAGTGCACCTGGAAGTGCTGGGATCGATCTCCGCACGTGCAGCATTTCAACTATCACAAGAAGGAGTACCTCGAAGCTTTGAGCGAACACCTGGAGGCAGCTCATCTTCTCCTGCAACCCGAAAAATTACGCCAGAGGTTATAAACCCTCTGTTCAAACATATTTGACGCGAAAATCGTTGGCCGCAAACTTTTTATTACAAAATATACCTTATTCATATTAATACAAGCATTATTATTGAAACAACTGTCGGTTGAGGTTTACTTTACATTATTACTGGAAGGGTAAATAAGATATTTTAAGAGTTTAAAAATTCTTTTAATAGTACTAGTTGAAACACCAGCTTTGAATCAAGTGGATAGAGTTCAAATTGATATAATAATTTAGCTTACCATGAGGGGTTTAAATGCGTTAACGAGGAGCAACGTTTCATACAAACTTTCATGTCTAAATACTTTGAAGTAAAGCTGTTTGTTATGAAATTTTATACGCTTAAGGAAAATATATAAATTTTAATAAGAATGAAAAACGTCTTTATTTTCTCTTAAATAGGGTTTCACCTTGCACATCTATCGTCGCTTCCAAAAAGACCCATAATCATTAAATCCTCTTGTATTTATCGGAGAGTCAATCAATAAAGTCAAATTATAATATAAATTTACTTGCTAATGCCTCTTAAATGTTATGCAAATGATTTAAATATATATTTTACACGTTCTAAATAGACTACTAGCTGACCTGACTACGCGTTGCTGTGACTTAAAATGAAACCACCTATGTCCTAAGTTAATGTCATAAGTATTATTATATTATAGTAATTTAAAATCCTTCTAATCAAAAGTATCCACCAAATATTCGTCACTAACTTTAAACGTACGAAATTTCACAAGGTTCGCTAATTATCAGGTATTTGGTCTTTGAAAGTTTGTGGAAAATTCTCTGATAACGCTCTTAATGCACTTTAAATATTCCTTATATAAACAATTGATCGCCTTGTTGAGCCCAAGCTCTCTTATGAATAAAACCTTAAGGTACAGTATTGTTTCAACGTTTTTCCTTTCGATACTATTGAGTCTCTTAACTATTATTAAGGGAATAAGGACAGTAATGGTAATTTACATGCTATCTCACACACTCATTGAAAGCTGCCAGCGATTAACGCACTTATTGTAATGTAGTTTAGAAGTAAAATAGAAACAGTAGTTATGTATCACTTTGTATAGCTCTGACGTTAAGAGTACAATTTATTCTTCACGACAATAGGGTATTTGACAAGGTTTTACGAGAATATCTCAAAATGTACAGCCTTTCCATTTGATTATTTATTTTAATAACTTATCTCTTGTATAAAAGTCGCAATCAAAGTTTTAATTAATAAAAAACCCGCCAAATCGTTAAACCTTTATGCAGATAACTCGCTTGTAAATAAATTTAACTGACATTAACTGTAAACAAGCATGTGACGTCACTCCAGATTCAGCCAATTCCGTGCATTTTTTATTATTTCCTAATGATTTGTTATAAAATTATATATATTAAAATTATATAAGGTGCTAAATTGGTTTAAAGATATTTACTGTTAAGTTAACAACATTTTGATCTATATTTTCCTCGTAGTCAAATACCCTATTATAAAAATTGACAGTGCCTCATACCATCAGCTTATAGGATGTAAAAACTCTGCTATTGGTTTGACACTTTGCTATTAAAACATGACCTGAACCATTTTAATACACAGTTTTATATCGAGTTCGAAGTTCATAGTAAGGGTGGTATGCCACATCGAATATCGTGATCCATTATTTATCACCATCAGAATATGCAATAACCCACAACTGTTGCGTTGGATTGTAAGTTAAAGATGAACATCCACATAGAAAATATTGTAAGAAACGCGGCTCGTATGTTAGGATTTCTAAAAAGAAACGCAAAAGAATTCCGTAATATAAACACCAAGAAAGTTCTCTTTAACAGCTTAGTACGTAGCCATCCTGAATTTGCTAGCGTTGTTTGGAACCCCTCCTACAGCGCGCCTTCCCAAAGAATAGAATCTATACACGCGATATCTGGCCTTTTCAGCTCTCGGCATATCACACAGACACCCTTATAGTCAAGGACTTGCGTTTTTTCAAATGACATCCCTAAGAAACCGACGTTTGATTTCGGACTTAATGTTTCTACAAAAGATCTTAAACGGCACCATCAATTGTACCCATCTCCTTCAGAGAATTAAATTTCATGTCCCTTACAAATACCCCACAAAACTAATCTAGAATTGCATCACCCTATTTCTCGAATATGTAAAACATACAACGAAATAAAACAAGAAATAACCAATATTGATATTTTTAATGACTCCGCTAATATTTTTAAGAATAAATTAATTAAATACTTCCAACCGGTCAGCACACACTGGACTACTTGATTTTTCATTTTTTTTTTGAGTATCTATTTTGTAAACGGTAGCTATGTTTTGTAACCACCCAAGAAATGACGAATGCTGTGTATATCTGTATATATTTTTTTTGTTTTTATATTGATTCGGATCTGGGTTTTGTACCATTATTGTTTCTGAACAAGTACTTTAGCTATTGTATTACTTTAACTTGTATTCAGACCAATGTGTGTGATGTTGTTAAATAACTTAAAGATGCTGGAGAAAACGCAATTTTTGCAATTATGAGAGTAGCCTAACCTCCGTAATTT
Source organism: Calamotropha paludella (assembly GCA_927399485.1). Taxonomy (NCBI): domain Eukaryota; kingdom Metazoa; phylum Arthropoda; class Insecta; order Lepidoptera; family Crambidae; genus Calamotropha; species Calamotropha paludella. The sequence continues at coordinate 4,859,165 of OV656803.1, read as the reverse complement.
CAGCGAAGCTTGCTCCAGAACCCAATCATGGTCAATTCTTGGTGTTTTCGTTAACCCATACCTCTTTCATATTTGATCAATGAAACAGCGATATGAATTATGCATAAACGTCATAAGATTGTTTTTGAGAGATATTAAGCAAATAAGAATGGATTTGTTTGGATATGTGGCATATCACTCTAAGGTAAAAAGAGAATATAGTATAAATATTTTCTAAAATGTTACACTCAAATCAATGAGCAGATTTTTTTTTAAAACATGTATTTTCCAATTTATCTTTTAAACTTTGTCAATTAGTTAGAAATACACTAACTAACTTTCGACACTTTTATAAGAACCATTTTCTTTAAATTTATTCGATATAATACACAATATATCAATTAATTCGACTATAACAACACAAACATACACAAACTATGATTTCCAAATTAATTACTAGCTACTTGATTAAAAACTAGCTTCACGTTATTGAGTAACGCTTGCTTATTTTTCTTTAGGAGATATCGAATTTAGGATCTTATAGAATATTATATCATAATGAAGAAAATTTGTCAGCTAAGTATAAATGTATGTTAAACTTTAATATTTTTTGCTGCAATTTTCTTCGTTGCATATTTTGTGCAATACGCATTTGTTCTTACAATCAGTTTAATACCGAAAAAATAATCACATAGACTGAAGATCAAATTACTTCACAGTTTTTTTTTCATAAACTTTTATTATAATACTGATATTAAAGTTTAACGTAAGTAATATTGGACTGAATGTTTATCTTAAATAAAATAAATTGTTTGATAAAAATATAAAATGTATTTTTTCTTACGAAGTACCTACTAAAATGAGCGATTTCGATTGTATTGGAGCTGTATGCCGTGTTTTGTCATTGAATGTAACTTATGTTATTTCTCAGTCATCAATATTCATATACCTACATCTATAACTTGAATTGATACTTTAACTCAACCCGTCGACATATACTAATGGACATGCCGTACCCGTATAAGATGCAATAATTTCTTGTTTTGAGAAGAGTAATGAAGATGGCATATGCTTTCGGACTAACGCTATCTCTTTCCTTATATACGATTGGCTCTCAATTTTCATGATAGATACGGAATATATTTTAAGACGGATAAAGATAGTCCGAAACTTAGTTTTATCTCTTTCGTAGTGCCACAATTCTCATGGCTAAGGCATGTCCATTATTATATGTCGATGACTCAACCCATTAGGCTTGCCACATGTCCTGTATTTTACGAGTTATCCCGTTTTATTGGTTACAAAATCCCGAATTTTTCCCGATTGGACAAGCAATACGGACAATTTTTTAAAACGTATCGACTAACAATTAATATAAATTAAAAATAATAAGATTTTGTCATAAAAAATGCTATTTTAAATGTCGCCCGTAAAAAAGAATGAAACCCGTTTTTTATGTTGGTAACCCTTAAATCACGCAGTGGCGGTTGGCACCCCTTAATCCAATACATTTTCAGTAACAAAACACGCTGTACGAATTAATTAGAATGTTAATATAGTCGGGAAGGTCAATCTATCGAATTTAAATTAATTTTGATCGTCACCTTTCGTCTAGTAGCATGAATTTTAAGACTAACCTCGAACGCAATGACAGTCTCGTTAAATAAGTTTGGAGTTTCAAATACAATATTGAATAATTAATCTGTGCTTACATAATTACTAGCTAACCCGGTAACGCGTTGCTATGGTAACGCGTAAACAATGGAAAAAAAGAGCGGACAGACAAACACACAAACAACAAATTTGTGTTCTTAGATTATAGACTTGCTGACCCGGTAACGCGTTGCTATGATAACGCGTATACAATGGAAAAAGAGCAGGGAAAAGCGGACAGACAAACACACAAACAAAAAATTTGTGTTCTTAGATTATTATAGATTATTTGTCGAAAACTAAAATGACCATCTAAAGGTTTAAGCAAATAGTTGTATTAAAGGTTTTTTTATAGTTTTAATGTTAATTAAATCTTAAAATTCAACTTTTGAGTTTAACAGTAAGATAACTTAGGCTAAATGTATATTGGATCCTATCTGACCTGGCCACACGTTGCTGTGTTATAAATTAACATGAAACCTATCCGACGTCGGAACAAATCCAGCAAAGTAAAAAATTATCAAAATTATTTGAATAGTTACGGAATACATCCCGGTAAAAAAATTCCCTGTCTCAGTGTTTGACTGCAATGAACTCCGAAACTACTAAACCGATAATGATGTTTTTTTTTTCATTTTGCTGAATTTCTTCCGACTTAAGACATAGGATAGGTTTCATTTTAGTTCATAACAGCAACTCGTGGCCGGGTCTGTATATATACATATATATAGAATTTATATCTTATTCTATTAATCAATGCACTTCATAACCTCAATAAAGTTCGGTTTTGTTGGTAAAATATTAGTAAATTTAGGTGGAAATAAATGCACTGACACACATAGGTTAACAATGTACTTTGCATTTAGTCAAATAAATGGTTTTGTATATGATCAAGTTGTATTATTATTTAAATAACCCATATTCACCCTTATTGAGGTAATACGTAGTAGATTTTTTTTTAAATAACTAAAAGAATCTTTTATTTACTTCTATTTTTTCTATTCTATATTTCTTCAAAGATTATTGAGCGAAGCTCTCTTTTAACCAAATCACAAATTTCGCTTGTCTCCCTCCTGCTACTTAACGGTTCAACAGATTCGAACGAATTTTGGCATGAACATACATGATTATAACCTGAGGGACATAGGCTATGTAAAAAAAATATAGACACTACCATGGAGGAATAATCACCGAAAGAAAAATTCAAAAGCTGATCACAGCCAAACCGCTGATACTACATTGATGAAATTTGGCGCCAAAACTCACATCGTGGTCGTGACAAATGTGCAACAAAAATTTTTGAAATCGGACATACAATCTAATTGCTTCGCTCAGTATTTGCAAACATCGGCATGTATTGCAGACCTAGTATAGGTGTTTTAATTAATTTATTGATATTTACCTAACTATTCAGTTTATATTAATGATAAATGAACTAATTTATATTAATGGTAAAATTTAGAGCTCTTTAGGAGTATCAGAAGTGGTCTAATTTCGAGTTATAAGATTAGAAAATTTTGCTAACAGGCAGAAGGACAGACACGAACGAAAGCAAGTTAATAAAAAGATGATAAAAATGTGTTATTTTTTTATATTTCAAGAAAAAAATCAACTGCACTTTCGTGCACTAGCACCAACGTAAGAAATAAGTTAGAATAATTTGACGGATCTATCAAGGTCTCGGTAGCTTAATGGAAGACTCGCCCGAATAGCGAGGGATATGGTTTCGTGTCCCGCATTACACGTGAGGCAAGTTGAATATTTTCCTGTAATATTTCTATGGATAAAAATTCACCACAAGAACGACTCGGACCAACCTTTTTTAGCGTAGTAAATATGGCTCTATTTCAATGGCTTTGGAATAGAGTAACTCCAAACAAATAATTTCCATTTTCAAAATGCTGATATTTAATTTATTTTTCTATAATAATAATAATAATTTATCATGTAAATAGCATTGAAAAATGCAGAAAATATTAAAAAAATCATGCTGATAATTGGTTAGTGAAGAAGTGTCAAAGAATATGTTATCAATGCGTTACAATTAATAGGTATTCCAGGTCTTTGGCATAAAATATTTATTTATTTCACTAGCAAATCCTCATTGAATCTATACTAAAAAAATAACTACGTTTTTGGAATTTCCAAAAAGTATTTAATTCATGATATTTGCTAGCATGAACTACTAAAAAAAACATGAGCCCCTTTATTTATACATTGCATTTTGCATAGAAATGTGGCCTAAAAACAAAGTTTTTACGCACCATATAAACAAAATTGTTTCCATATTTAACGGACACATTACCAAAAAGATTCAATTTTTTGTCTACCAAGCTTAATGGTGACTCTGAATTTGTAAAGACATAGGCAGCTGCAGACTACGGGCAAAAAAAACAATAGAGCAAATATTGATTTATCGGGAACAAATAAATAAAAGGAATTTACCATATTTTCAAAGTCCATGGGTTTTGACCCATGGCATGTTTATATTAAAATAATCAATACAAAATACATTTAAATACTAGCGTTATTAAAACGACCTAGATTCTGTAAGCGTTTACCCAACTACGTATTCAGACAAGTGAATGAACTCCGCGTCGAACGTTGGATATAGATATATTTTAGTATAACCACAGTGGACACTGTTCCCCTAAACATAACCAACAAATTATGAACAGTTGACTTCTGATGTTCAAGCCGAATCCACGCGCGTCATTTTTTTTCTAACATCAGTTGTTAATTTAACCTTTTAAAATACCATTTTTTATGCCGCTATGGTATATAACTAAGAAATATTGTTTAATAATGTTTCAAGCTTCAGCGTAATAGAAGCCTAATGTATGCAATGATTGTCACAATTGAATTTTATTTAAAATGTTAAAACTGCTCATATGACAACGGGTACTATTGGTGAGTATAATTAATTACTGTTTGTTGTCTGATATTAAGAGGCTTGGTTATATATGATTTTACATATAAATTGTATGTATGCCAAGAATATAAATGAAATAGAGTAGTTTTTGGATTCGGTGAGTAATAAAAATTATCTATCAAATATTTACAATTAATTAAAGTAAAAATTATGTCGAAATATAAGATCCAATACTAATGTAATTTAATATTTAGAGAACTTTTTTATAATAGAGATTTTTTTTTAGATGCTGACATACTGTTTAGTTTATAAGTGAAATTAAAAACTGTTTCTCTTTGGAAGTCAGTTATAATGGGGCCTTTTAGAACATTGATATACAACATACGAAATGATAGCGTTTTACATGTAAGTATTTGTGTATTGATTTTCATGTCACAGTCATGTCACATAAATGTTAGACCGAGTTCATAAATTACTACATTATTATGTTACGTTTGCATTCCATTAGACATTGCTGATGACAATTCTAATTCAAATATTTTATTTCGGTAAAGTCAATTACAAATATTAGATGTGGGAACTCCCCTTTAGGCAAAACATCGCTTGTGGTAGGAAGAACCGACAATGGTTCGCTAAGCATGCTATATCCAAACTTTTATTTTAACCGATTCGTTGCGGATCTTTTGCGTGTTGCGCTAGCCACTGGAGCCGTGTCATTTTGAAATCGATGATAACTCCTTCTAATTTTAGTAGGGAAATCTACCCAGAATAAAACTATCTTCATTTTTCACGTAAATCAAGCTCGTAGCCTTCGTTTCTGGTAATTGTATAGCAACGAATCGGTTAAAAGACAGCAAATGTAAAGTATTGTTTACAATATTATAAAGCCCAAAACATTATCTTCCCAATAATTATATAAGAAATATATTCTTTAGTTCACCGCTGGCATTTAAATGTTGGTCCTTCGAGCTGGAGATTCATTTTACCACCACCACTGTTACATTTCTCGATTAATCAAATAAACTTATCCCTAAACAGCCTCATGTGTTAAAAAACGCTAGTTTTTTTTTAAGAATACTAACAATAGGTTCAATACATCCCTACTTATTAGTAGGGATAATATTTTATAATATTTTATAAATGTGAATGTAAGTTTGTTTGTTATGCTTTTACGCAAAAACTACTCAACCGATCATCATGAAACTTCGTACATATATTCTTGGAGGTATTATTATGTTACTTACATAGGATACTTTTTATTGAAAAAAAGGCTAGTTAGTTATATTCCTGTTAACCCCTCGTGGTTAGCTAAACGAATATATCTAGAATTCGGTCTGCTTGGGTTGGCTGTCTTAACAGATGGGGCTATAGTTTTTATTCATAATATACCTTATAACATCGTGTTATATATTCTTTTTGCATGTTCTTTTTTTCAGCTATCACGACATAACCCTTTGTTGCTAAGCGATCTAGTGAACTCAGTATGGCGCTTAAATGTTAAACGTCATGCTCACATACAATCACTTACCAAGAATTTGAAGTACATCAGTGATGACTCCGTAAAACTGAAAGTTAACACCAAATCTATGAGGTGAGTAGTGAGGTGGTGACATTTCGGAAAACAACCTTATATGTTTTTCGAATTATACATCAGTATACTGGCCAGTAGTAATTTTTTTTTCTTTATTTATGACTTGCACAATTTGTGCATTTAGTCAGTGTCAAGTAACTATAATCTTTTTTCTATATTCTTGAGTAACATAAGTTTCAGTAAAGAATCACGATTCTTTACTGAAACCTTCAGTAAAGAATCGTGCCTTCTTGAGAGAGCGCGAAAAGACACCTTCCAACCTGTTTTGTTTCACTTGCCAACACTCATGCATATACAGTAACACTCACAATCAGTGGTTAATAACCCACCATTATTACACACTAATATCAACTACAACACAAAATTTAACAAGAAAACCAAAACCATTAAAGTGACGTTTCGCGCTCCCGCCAAAAAGTCCCAGCGGTAATGACGTCATGAATAGACGCCATACTGTTGATTTGTTCCGAAATATACTGGCCAGAACGTTGACGTTAGAAATCGAATTATTTAAAATAGTGTGATAGCGAGGGAAAGGAAAAAAAGCAAGCAAAAAGTCACACTTTCTGACCAATACAAAATTGAGACGAATTCATGACGTCATTACGACTGGCCAGTATACTGATGTATATTTCGAAATACAGCCTAACTACAGCTGGCGGTAAAAATATAGATATATAAAGACTTCAAAAGACATATGTATCCATTTGACAAAAGCTAACCTTAATACAATGTACATTAGACACACTTTCGATCCTCATTACCTTTTGAAAATGAAAAAATGAAAATCGCTATGCGAGCCACTCGACCAAGGAGTTCGTTGTCATTATGCTTAATGTTTACTCCATTATGATTAGCTTTGCAGTATTTTACAATTTAAAAATAATTGTAAAAAGATGAAATTTTTATATATTTTTAATAACCTCATCTGTAGTATGATTACTGAATATCGTCACCATAGTGCGTTTAGTGGCTTCTTACGTCTGCAGCTGTAACAGTAAGTATACTGTCCGAGTAAGCTTGAGAAAGATGTTGGGTCATATATATCCGATAATCATTCCTTTCAAAGAATAAGTCCGTCGAAAAGGTGGCTGATCTATCTGCTACGCCTTTGCCCCAGAATACAATCTACGCTACTCTTTATATGAAAGGCTGATGGCATATTCGACCGTCATCCCTTCGGGTCAAAATTGCGAAGTACGAAACTACGAAATAATTCCATATCAATGCACTTGTGTCAAACAGTCAGCGGCATAGCTACCGAACCAGACGGTGTGGTGCACCAGCGAGGACCCTGACTAGCAAACCTCGTATTGAACTAACAAAAAATTGTTACTACCTTTGAAAAGTAAATAAAATAAGTAGCAACGGTTTAAATTCTTTTAAAATTTGGCAAATCAGTACATTATGAAACCTACTTAATTTTATTGCCTAATACCAATATTATTAATCTAAGTATGCATCCCTAAACTCTTTACCTGTAGAACCTAGAAGATCACTAAAACTCACATAAGACACTTATGCACATAAATGTAGTAAATAGTTTTACTGTGCCATGCAGTGCACGATAAAGAGCTGATAATAATAATCTAGTATCTTTGTATTTTGACGTGATAAAACCTAAACAGTAGTTAGGGCGCCATTTTTATGGCCTTTGGTTATTTAGCTACGCCACTGCAAACAGTATGTTGTGGTGACATTAATAACTTATGTTTACCATTGCGATGTACAGAACTCCAAAAGTTAAAGTATGGGTAAATTCAAAGCTCCATACTTAAAAGGGGTTTGAAGATTTTTGTATTTTGATTTTTTTCAAAATTGCGGTGCACAACGAAAGTTATATATTTAGATGGAGAACACCTACACAAACAAAAAATGTTATATAACATGATATCCTAAAGAATCACGTTTCGGAGTTATTCACCAAAATAAAAGTATAGGTAATACAACAAATCATTATAATTAAACACATTTATATCTGATTGCCATACTGAATTGTATTAAAAAGTTATTAATGAAAAAAATCAATTATTAGCATTAAAATATTTGTTTTCTTTCTTAAAAGTAAAAACTTAAACAACATGAAATAACTACAAAATAAAGAAATAAATTCGTTATATCAACTGTTATTTTTATCTTTGAATAACTCAGAAACGTGACACTTTATGATGTTATGTTATATAACATTTTCTGCTTGTATAAGTGTCCCCTATCCAAATATATGACATTTAAAGTGCACCGCGATTTTGAAAAAAATCAAAATGGCGGCTGATCTTAGGGCCAAGTTGTGTACTTCTCAGTTTTGACCTTCGAAATACAGTATAACAGTCGGCATATGCGTATTTCTTTTGTCTGCTCCAATAGACTAGACAAGGAGGTGAAAAAACCGCTCTGCATCATTATGAACTGGATGTTAGCGCGACCAAACCACATCATGAAGTACGCCGAGGTGTACCTGGAGCAGGGTTTCGATGTGGTCTCCGTTTCTTGCACACCTTGGCAACTCATGTGGCCTGCGAAAGGGTCGCAGGTTAGATCTAGCTGTCAAATGGGCACAAACCGTGTTTGGCAGAAAAAAGCGCTTGAGAGCGCTTGTAAGAAAAATGGCAATCGCTGAGAGATAATAAGCAAAATGGCGGATTGTGTCAGCGCAACTGAAGTTATATAGCAAACGTGTCCTGGCCGAAAACTGTATAGTTTGTTTTTGAGCGCTGGTAAGCGCACGCAAGCGCTTTTTTCTGCCAAATACAAGGAATGTCATTATTCTTTATTTTTGGTAAATCTGACTCAATTCAAGTCTATTTTTTATTAGAATAGATTTAAAAATTAACTTTTTTCTTTATAGATGTCTACATAGTCGAGAGTTTGAATCATAAATTAACTGTAATGTACATTTGGGTGCAAATAAATCGAGCACATTTTATCATTTTTATTATTGGTATTTAGAGTCATATTTATTATAGCTGAGGGGTAATTTGGTAACCTTTTAAGTGATAGTAATTTCTTGTATAATTGTGACTTTAAATTAAAGTTCAATGGGTTTTTAATATGATAATTGTCGTCATCTGTATTTACTTTATGAAATTCTTGTGATATCCTACGAAATATCCGTCGGTATAGTATCCATTGATACTAAATCGACGGAAGCCATCTAATATATGTTATCACCTGTGGAAGCAGGACTGACAACGTAAAGTTACTCGCAGACTTATTTAAGCCGATCAGCGGCACAACGGCTATATAGGAAGTATCTAGAGACTGGCAGAAACAAAAGAACGTTACGACCGATTTAATACAACCACTGTTTTAAACACACCCGGTTTATAAGCAAAATTATAGATTTTTTCTTTAAGAGCATTATTAAGATAATGGAGATTTGATTCAATGAATTACACATTACACAATTTAATTTAAAAATATTAGTCATTAATCGTGAAAAAGCAGGGTGGCTCCAATTATTTGCTCCTAAAGTGTACAATAAATATTATGTGAGACCTAAATATTGTTTGTTTGTTGTTGTTTTAGGCAATGCTTAATCTCTGGCACATCTGTGGTTGAAACACTATGATTTGATTTTGTTATAAATTCGCTTGTGAGTCAATCTTATTACAGTTTTCTGTACAATGGATACTTTTGGAGATATAGTAAAAAACGTGTTTTACCCCTTTTTCCAAGATGGCGGCTGGGGGACAAGGGCGCCAACCCCTCAAACTTGGGTTTAAGCTTGTATTGACCCCCCCTGCATATCCCAAAAATAAAATTGCGTCCTCTAAAAATTGTTTAGCCAATGTAACATTTCAATGGAGTAAAACGCATTACAGACAAAAGATTTTTTTGTCTTATATCTATCTATATTACTTTATATAAGTTTCGTTGGTTTTATTTTTAAAAGATGTTGCAATATATAATAATTAAAAATATACTTTTCCATATACTAAAAATTCAGTGTTACATAAATAATTAAGAGAAAAAAGTGCTTTAGTTTTTTCGGCTTTTTCTTTAGTGCAAGGTCCCCAAATAATTGAACATATTAAACCATGACATAGCTTTATAATATTGACTTTTATTTATTGAAAAAACACATTAAATTTGAATAAAATTTCAGATATCTATTGCCGATCTGATTTCGATTCTATAGGGTTTTTCTTTGAAAGGCTCAGCTGTGGGTATCGCTTGAGGCCGTGCGTCTTATAATTTTATATATTTGCTATCTTTCTAGTTAGTCGGCAAGGAACTGATGGATTTTCTAGCCGAAAACGATCACACGCCACTTGCTTTACATGGATTTTCTGTCGGCGCTTACGTTTGGGGCGAGGGATTAATATACGCCATGAGAAATAAAGAAAGGTCAGTTAACCATATAACCGTTATCTTTGTCCCAAAATTTATTTTATTTAAAGTTAAAAATAAAATAATGTTAATTAAATCTTAAGCATATTAATACGCTCAGCGCCAAGCCCTATATGCCAATGCTAACAAAATTTGACATTTTTGAAAAAAACAAAATTTCTTGAAACCATCTAAATGTTATAGATGATCATTTTTTTCCTATCCCCACCTTTTTACTACCCCTCTTTCTAGTGTGTATCTTTTTCGATACACAGGCCTGTGAAAATAGTTTCGTGGGCCATTATGTATCGAAAAAGATACACAAGTCTTAGTACAGTGTGTATCGAAAACGATACACATAGTGCTGAGCGTGTTAAAGAAGCTTTTACTATATGATACCACTGCGCTGAAAGGGCTTTGATTAGTCTAAAATCTATGTCCAATCTAGCTGCCAAGCGTGAAAAAAATTTATCAACATCACAAAAACACTCACTGGTGGATGGAAACCCCAAAAAAGGTTTTCCATTATATCTACGTTTGGGAAGCTCGTTGAAGATCACAATAAAAATTTTTTTTTTAAAAATCATGAAAACTGCTTCCCATTCCATGGTCTACTGGAGTCATATGTCTACCTCCATTAATCGCATTTTACGATTCTCTCCAGTCACAAAAGAAAGGAATATAATGAGTCAATTGATTCTGTTGTGTGTTCACAGATTCCAGCCTGTGTTAGACAAAATGAAGGCGCAAGTGTGGGACTCGGCGGCGGATATAACGGAAATCCCAGTGGGTTTTCCATCGGCTCTCTTTCCCAAGAATATGTTCCTACAAAACACATTTAGGGCCTATATTAAGTAAGTATTGTCAGTATGTTACATGGCAATTTGATAATGACTTTACCATAAGAAACGGGACATTCTATGGATGAGTGAGTTTCTGCGGCACACAGGTGTTTTTACACTTGAAAGAATGAGCCTGCCTTGATTTGATTTGACGGTCTTATGTTCGAATCCCGGAAAGGGCAGATGTTTGTGTGACGAATACAAGCATTTATACCTAAGTCATGGGCATTTATATGTATATAAATATTACATACCATTATCTCATACTAGCGGCCCGTCCCGGCTTCGCACAGGTGGACAAAATTCTTTTAATTTTTCTAGCATCAAATATAGCCCTATGTTACTCAGCGTGAATGTAGCTTTCCAACGGTGAAAGAATTTTTGAAATCGGCTTAGTAGTTTTTGAGTTTATTAATAATGACAAACATACAAAAATACAAATCTTTCCTCTTTACAATATTAGTGTAGGTATGTATCCTATCCGTTACTCTAGTATCCACAACACAAGTCATACAATGGTTATTTTGGGTTAGGTTAATTGGTGTGGTTTTAACAAGTATTATTATTATTTATGTAACCTGATTTAGCAAAGAAAACATTGTGGATACATGAGACAGAACATAACAACATAGCCGGAGTCCCGGATAGCGACGGGTGTGGGTCTCGAAGTCCTGTCTGACACCTAACATATGAGGATTTTTTACTTGAATAAATTTCTTTATATATAAAAATCTAATAGTTTAATTCTGAAATAAACAATGTGGTAAAGAAAACATTATAATTATTACTTCTTTTGTAGAGACATTCCATGCATTAGGTAGAAAAGGCAAGACAGTTACAGGTAGTTAACCTTCAACATCGATGGAACGATACTAGCTCATAGTAGAAGTTGATATACATTTGTAAATTTCGACACGCCTGCCATCGTATCGGTAGCTCAGAGGTCAAAACACTCGCCCGGATATCGAAAAGTCGTGGGTTCGAATCCTAGCTTTAAAACGGAGATGATATGGTATTTAGAATGCTAAAAAATAAAATAAATGGTGTTTTTTCAGGTTTCATTTAAAGTTGTTCCACAAGACAGCAACGGTGCATTACATGGGGTCTTCGCAAATATTCCACCATCCCCCATGCCATGCGCCTGCGCTCTTCTTATTATCAAAGACTGACCCTGTTGGCGCCGAGCGTAGTAACCGCGACGTTCATGACTGCTGGGTGAAGGATGGAATTCAGGTGCGTAAATAGGCTTGTCAGATGTTCCGTAAAAATACCCCGTTGTTTCGGCAAAAAAATTACAGAAACCCATTGAATACGGAATAACTAAAGTTCCCGTATTTTTGTCACTTGCTTTTGTCCACAAGACTGAGGCAAAACTTCTTTAGCTCCATCTATACATATTAGATATAAGTGTTGTCTATGAGAGAAAAAGAGAAAGAAAAGGTTCTCGCACCTCTCTCTCTTGCCCCTACAGTAATATACGAGACGTAACTCTATTTTCACTAACTTATATCTCCCTCTCAACTTCCGTTCGCCTCGCCCGATCACACTTTTCGTAACGCTCTCGTCACGCATTCACCAGCTTACTCGTCAAATCAAGCGTGCGTAAAGAAATTTTACTTCAATTAAGTCATAAAACATTGCTATTTGAAATCTCTTGTAAAAAAAGACACTTGTTTTTTGGTGTTGGTAACCCTTAAATCGCTTAATTCGTGTTGAATGTTTGCAGTGCAACTGGAAATGCTGGGACCGCTCGCCACATGTTCTTCACTACTTTCACCATTCAAAGGAATACCTTAAGATACTATACGAACATCTCGACAAAAATGGATTAATTACCAATCGCGAGAAAATGGTAGCAAGACTGAACAAGAGCTAAATGTAACAGTTAAAAAAAACTGTTCTACATCATTCCACGACGATTAGCCGACGTTTCAGAACGGAACGTACAATCAAATCTAATCCTATAGTTGCCATAAACACTAATTGGCCATTTGACAGTTTTTGAAAAAATAATCTTATTATTGCGTAGGATTATTTTAAAACTACTACAGTTAGTTTTTTTTTTTTAAAAAAAGCCATGTTTATTTTGAAAAAATATATCTTTTAGCCGCGCGCGCGAAAACAGCCGGTCACGTGACATTTGCTGACTGTGACGTCACATTGCATAAAACGCACCATAAAAGCATCTGCTTTCAGCAAAGTTGCGCTATCAGCTTTTATCGAGTCCGACTTCAAAGCACACGTGCTGTTTTGTGTAATGTGACGTCATCCGATGTTTAGTCATGGCCGCCCGCGTTTCGGTTCTTGTAACGAGCAACGCAGCAGTAACGAGTTTTTTTTTCGCCAAAATTATATTATATAATAATTACTACCACTAAGTTATGTTGTTTAGATTATTATTTTATATTTTTTCGTTACAACTGTCAAGTAGCTAATTGAGCAGTGGCGGATTTACCAGCAGGCTGAGTAGGCTTGAGCCTAGGGCGGCAGATTTTTGGGGCGGCAAATTTGGTTACGATTTCTTATTTTTTTTGCTACCAGAAATCAAAAAGATTTCTGAATGACGGTTTTCTGTATTCTGTTTTCTGATGTTTTACAGATAGAAGTCTGCAACAAATTTTGCCGACGACTTTCCCTTCTCACTTATCATTTGTCATTGTACGTTCCGTGAATCCGTTTAGCAATCTTCCATATTCTAGAGTAAAACAGCTAGTTCGCCGCCCCCAACGAGTAATCGGTTGGGGGCGGCGAATCGGTAATCGGTCTTTGCGCCCAATGCGCCCTCTCCCCGCACTTTGAATGAGTGTAAAGAGCGAAATTATAGAAAATGTATTTTTCTTTCCTACCGTCAACCCATACAGCCAGTCCTAATATTTTTTGGAGGCTGCGAACTGCATGGTTTGTATATAATTTAGTGATTATAATTTGAATTTAGTGCATAATTTTACCGATTTTAATCTTATGTATCGAGTATTATGTGTTGAACACGCACTAGCTTTAGAAAAATATACCTAAAATTATTTTACGTGCAATTCCAACGAAGTTGTTGAATTTTAAAAATAATCTAGGACATGACAATTTGACAATTGTGGAGGCAAGGGCGGCAAAAGCTTCACAGCCTATACCTTGAAAATTTTTAAATCCGCCACTGTAATTGAGCTTAACGTCTCGTATGAGTAAATTCAAAGAATACTTCCTATCGAAAATTATCACTCAATCGAATTTACAAGCATTGATTAAAGCAGTGTATCCAAAAGTTTTCGATATCATAAAAAAATAATTTGGTACAGTTTTATGCTTATATAATTTGGCTCACTAACAAAATAAGGGTTAATGGCTGGTTTTCACACTTTTTAGTTATAATAAAATAAACCAAAAATGTTCCTTCACATCTTTATTTAGTGTTAAGTTTTGTAAGTTAATTCTTAAACTATTGTATTTTGTATGTGATTATAGGAATAAAATTTTGATACATCAATGTTTTGTTTCAATTTGTATTTGTCTATAAAGTAAAATATTATATTTATTTTAAAGTATGCTCTCATTGATGTTGAAGAATAAATTTTCAGGATTTCAATAATAATTGAAAAGTTTCAGTTTTGACGGTAAAAGTTATTTTTATTGATTACAGTTAACGCACTCATGTATATTACAATATACTCTGTGTTTTTGTGTTCTTTGAGATACAACCACAGTGTATTCATCTGTATACATCTTACCATAAATTTTGTGTAAAATGAATCGTTAGTTTTGGAATCAGAATATTTAAATACCATAATAGAAAAGAATTGAAAAAAAAATTTTTACGGTTTACCGTACAGTAAATGATAAATAGAAAATATGGTGAACACTAAATTGATTGCTATATAAAATTACACTGGATAGATTACGTTGAAAGGATATTTTAATTGCCAAAAATGATATGAGTACATGGTATGATGACGAAATATTCATTGCGGGTGAAACTCAGAGTAAACAGGACTGGAGTAGCCTTTGCCTAACATTACCCCTCTGCCAAACGCACAAGCATCGGAATCCTGTGCGTTATATAAAACTAGTTGAGCGGCCATTTTGAAATCATATTAATCAGAACGTCTTACCGTGCAGAGCTCCCACGAAAACGCCTGCCTGTGCTGTTTTCTACTGTAAAAAAAATTCGAAAATATCTAGTATGCAAAAAGACGGCGTCACCTTTCATTTGTAAGTATAATTTTTAGGATTTGATTATTATTTAATTCATAATTTCATGTTTTAGCAGACTACAATTTCAAATTTCGCGCTCAAAGTTCGTTTGATGACGTCACGGCCGCACTCCCCACGAGACTACCTAGGGTTGACCATTATCGCATTTCAATTAATTAAGACAAAAATTAGAAAAAGTTTGTTGGTAATAAATAACTGTAATTTTGTATTAATTAATTACCAATTATAATATCGTTTTAACAATGTATGTTGCGTGTTTATTTTTAGTTTATTATTAAGTACATACCTACACTTTTGCGGCTGCTTGAAGCCTATTCTTTGCCACACAACATGGTAATATAAAATAATAAATAAAATAATAAATTAAAATAATAATCAAACTATTTGCCCTTTTATTCATGCTGGGCGGCGCTCATAAACATTAAGAGTACTAATGCTGTATATACTTACAGTGTCCCTGACTTCTTAAAAAAGCACGGTTAAAAGGGTAACATCGCCACACCAGATCATTTCCGAGAAATCAAAATTTTTTTTCGAGCCACAGGACAAATTGTTTTTATTTTGTAATCAGCAACCCTTATTAATTTGTACAATATTTATTTGCACAATAGTGATGTCAACTTCATCGATATTGTGATTTTACGAGTGAGTAATGAATGAATGTATGAATGCAAGTAACATACTTAAATTGAAAATATGTATTTTTAATTTAAATCTATATGTCGCAGGGAAATTGTATAATTCCGCAGTTTACATTCGGCGTCATCAGTTTAAAAAACAGATACTCTATTCTTAGTTCTTTTTCTTAACGATAATAAAATACAGCTTAGATAAATTACAGTTTGTTTCGGTAATTATTACCAGGTATTAATGATGATTTCATATTAGAATGAGGTATGTGATTTTAAACTGATGACGCCGTATGTAAAGTGTGGAATGGGGACCAGTCATGTTTTATGTTATGAATGCAGTTTTATAGACATTGAGAAACTAAAACATAAAGTGCAAAAATTTTTGTTCTACGACCAAAACTCACAAAGTTATGAGCAAAATACCGAACGAGGTTCACAGAACGCGCGAACGCATGCGATGACGTCACAATGACCCAGCGCTTGCCGCCGAACCACTGCGCGCCCCGTCCGCGCGGTTTTATTCTGTTTGCGATACTCGTCCAAGAGGGAGCTTAACGTCACCAGTTTATACCCAATCGATTAATAAGTGATTTTATTTGTTTATTATTAGAAGGTTGTTATTATAATATAACAAATGAGTGGTTGAAATAAGGTAGATATTGGTTTTGAGCAAGCGCAAACCGATAATCTACCTAAAATTGATACCTTCATGGTATTTGATTGTCTTAATAATCATTTAAACTACGCAAGCGCTTAAATTCGTGATTGGAAACTTCAGAGGTAAGCAAATCTCATTATCAACCTAATCAGAACAGAAGGATAATAAATCGGTAGGTACACGTACTTGGACTAGCCTATAAAATACCCAAAAGGTTTAGGTTAGTCAGCCAGGGCAGTTGTTGTTGTTGTAACTACCTACGCCGTTATTTTCAACATTGTTATTTAGATGTGTATGTAGAAACTTGACTGTTTAAAGAAAAATATTATGTATACAATAAATAAAATTAGACTTAAATACTTCATTTGACAGGAATGTACCTACGTTCTTTGGACACGTAATTTTGAGCTTTGATTTAACGAAATCGCTATGTTAAGTCCTAGTATTGTTAGTAGGTAACGAATTGATTAATGATTAATTTCATTTCAATCTCATTGACTTGCGTATTGTTGTCGTCTAGTTTTGTAAGTGCAAATGAATTTAAGAAACAAAGTGATCGGTATACTTTATTCGTTTTTCATTTCGATTAATTTATCTCTTTTATTTTATCGTTGTTTCCATTAAGATGGGGTATTTAGTGAATTTATCCTTCACTGCTTCTTTGATATTAATCTGTACACCTTTGGTTTTCTGGCCAGTTTGATGATATTCTGGCAACTCATTTACATTTTCTGGTATAGAAAGTGGATCATTCTTTGAATCATCTTCAATCTCAAAATATTCTATATCTTGCCTTTTCTTAAACCCAGGTCTCTCAGCTATGTTTTTTGAGGTTTTTGGCAATCAAACTTATGAGGCAATACCCTTCTTCAATCTAAGCATTCCTCCCACAAGATTTTATACTTTTATACTTGTGGTCTTCCTAGTTCCTTGGGGTCGAGGCGTGATTATTGTACAAAATTATGTTGAAGAGGCAGACGGACACTCGAATGAAAAAAGTTTTATTTAAATACGTCTGTTTTCGCATGGAAAGCGTACAACAGACAGACAGTCAAGAAATTCAAAAACAATATTTTCGGTTTCTATTGCGTGTATGGAGCCCTTCTAAAGCGATTATTCAAAAAAATATTCAATGTACAGAATTCACTTTGTCTACAGTTTCATTACATGTATAGATAGATATATATTCCCCAAGGTGGGAATATTTCCCTATGTTCCCGGAATTATCCCATATGTTCCGAGGAACTTCGGGGATTATTCCCGGGAACGGCATATTTTATTGTAGTTAGACCTGAGTACACCCTGGTTTTTACCCGACTACAGAGGAAGGGTTATTAGAAACTTGACTTCTCACACTTTTTATCATTTATTTACTCATTGAAATATACATAGTACGACCCTTTATTTTTTTTAACATTCGTAGACAAGTTTTACTAAGTTACCTACCTACCTGTTTACCACACGAGTAATGATGATAAAAGTTGGTATATGATATATACTTATATCAAAATGATCCTCGCAACAAAATCTTGAAGCTTGGCACGAAAGCGGAATTTTGTCATCCCTCTTCATGACAGTACACCATTTTTAGCGTACTTTCAGGTCATTTGGCACATTGAAAAACAGTTTTTCAGGTGTACTAATTGAAGTATTAGTACATTTCGGTACTATACAGTACTTATAATGCGGCATATTTTCACTTAAAAATCGCAAAACCACAACACTACCCACGCAGATCGAGGGAATCTTAATAAATGAATGGCGGAGAGCGCACTCGCGGGCGTAAAGGTAATCGTGACGTCACATAAGCTATTCGGCCGCCCCACGGTTGGCTTGTACAAAATGTGTAATATCTTCGCAACCAATGGACCGATTTCAATGATTTAAAAAGTATCGTACCTAAACGAGTTAAAGGAACAGCATTATATAGATAATATATGCATTTTCCGACTTGATACGGGGTCCCATTATACTATTTACCTGCGATATTATACATACGAGAATAAAACTGTCAAGATATAGAATAAAACAGGTCAAGTCCACCTTAAACCAAATGGCTAGTAATGAGAGTAGAGGAAGTGAAATCACTAATTTTTGAACATTTTGTCTGTCTGCATGTATGTTTGAGCACGCATCACGCAAAAACTACGCGACTGATTTTGATGACATTTTAGTATGGTAATAGCTAAATGTCATCGTCAACATTTAAGTTAAGTTTTTTATTAATATTGTAGCATTTATAGCTCCTTTTAAAAACCGGCTTGTCCAACTGCAATACTTCAAGATACTAGGAGTAAGGTATGTGGTGCCAAAAGTCCTTTGTACATAAATGAAAGCTATTGGAAATAGTATTGCAGTATTAAAATTAGAAATGATCGGTATGTGTAGTTCATGCAAATATACTCTGCCCCTAGGCGGCATACTAATTGTTGGTATTTATACTTTAAGCTTTGACATGCCCGGAAAATCTAATTTTTCATAATCAGTTTTCCTAAAGAATACAGCATACGAAAAAAATGGATTCATGCTTGTAATAGGTAAAAGGGCATCTTGGGCATCTTCAAGAACAAGTACTATATGTTCCATACATTTTTGTCTCAGTTTCAAAAATTATCTAACAATAGAAGAAGATTAGTTGCCCATGCTGTGCCAACGTTATTCTTGAATGATCCTCTTAGTTTATTATATAACTAGTTATGTTTCAAATAGATATTAACATGTTATATTATAACAGTTTTAGTTGATTACATGTAAATGTATTAATTTTAGGTTAAAGAATAAGTTGAAAAGGAAATACCTGCAAAAAGTGATGTAAGCAAATCGCAAAAAAATACAAATAATCAATCCGTCAAAGTAAAAATCTGAGAAAACTAACTATACTCACTATCGCTTTGTTAAAAATAATGTTTCAGTGTTCCTCCTTTCCATTATGGTTATACGCGAAAGGGTCCACAGTGAATTCTTTATATATAATAACACCTATTGTAAATATCTTTTAAATGCAATAAACTATTAAGTTTCAATTTGTATTTTATGGATATAGCCTTCGAAACTGACCGTTGTAGCGTGTAATATCATCATTAATTTAATTTATTTTTTAATACATAATGTAGGAAACCTAACGCAAAGTTAATACATTCATTCATTGAACATAACTGATTTATCGATATCGATATTCTCGTGCTATGTCATGTCACTTCTCACACAATGACATTCGTGTGTTTGAATAGAACGTTAACACACTATTTTAAGCACGTGTGCGTGTATTTTAAATATGTTTGTCGTATTATGCATGTGTGCGTTTGTAAACACGCAAAGAGTTTTTGTTTCTGTGTGCTGGCATTGAATGTAGTAGTAACCTCACCCCCCGCAAAAAATGGCAGAAAAATATGTACGAGAAATTGACTAATGGCTACTCCAGTCCTGTTTACTCTGAGGGGTGAAATGTTGACCGAGCTGAATGTAGGTACGGTCGTTAGCACCGTACAATAGTACTTCAATATATGGGTCGTTCTACTTTTCTACCGACAATGGTCTGTCCTTCGTCTTATTATGGCATCTCGTTGGAGTATTGATATTTACGGTTTTTTAATTCGGTTCGAATAAACGTCCATTTTTTCTTATCTATTAATATTATCTAATTTTTTATTTTCTCCAACCAACATTTTTTTTCGTTTGTTTTCCGTAGAATGCCGTGACAGAGTGGTAAACCGAAATGTGATCTCCACAGAAAAAGGCCACTCTGTCACATAATTTAAAAAAAAATTAATATTAAAAAAGAATTAATATTTTCGCAAAGGAAACTTTAATTAGTCCTAATGACAACACAGATGCAATTTCTTTTAAATTCCACACAGAAACCACAATTCTGGATAGTTCAAAACCAAAAAAACAGAAAAACGTCGTTTCTCTGTCGGTAAAAAAGAAGAACGAGCCATATCTCGTCTGCTTATCCGCAAATGTAGTTAGAATTAGTGTTAAAATTTCAATAAAATTGCAAATGGATATATTTAAATATTTAATTATACCATAATTTCAAAACAATTATTTCAAAATATCCTTTATATTAGTAGGTTTATACTTTTTCCTCTTATTATTCTTGCCTGGATTCTTGTTGATCTTCTGTTTCGGCAGTTTCACTCTCTCCCTCGCCGCCTTCTTCAACTTCAAGGCGTGCTTACTCTTCTTCTTTTCCATCTTCACTTGTTGTCTATGGATGTCGGCTTGCGTCCTGAGTTTATGGTTACTTCTCATTTTGTGTTGCGAACCCTCTTTCGCTGTTATCCCAGCGTAATTGTCAACGACGTCAGGCTTCGGCAATCTGACAAATCTGCCTATTTCGTTCTGTTTATTATAGTTCTGATTTCTTTTATTCTTTCCTTGATTATTTCTAGACTCCCATTTTTTCTCGTTGTCAAAACGTTTCTTCTTGAGTTGACTCTCATCTGGTTGTGGCTGTCCTTTCCGTTTTCTGTTGTTGTGTGCTTCTTTATTTGCGTTGTTTGTTTTGTTTGAGAGTGGATTGTTTGCTATGGATTTCTCGAGTCTCTTCTTTCTGGCGTTCAATGCTGTTCTATCTTCTATTGAGAAGGAGACGATGGGACGCTGTGGAAATTATTATAAAATTAAATAAGATAAATAAATCAAATTTGTGTTCGTTAATGGATTTTTTGAGTCCATAAGGCAAAAATTGAGTAATTAAAAGATTTTATTATTTGTTCTTCATAAGAACAACAAGGATGAATTTCAAGCGATATTGTAACTAGTATGTACTACATAGGTAAAAAGTAAATGCCTTCACTATTATAATAGTGCATGACTTACGTTATTTCTATCAAATATGTCAGGATTGTTATTCAACTTGCGGAGGCAGGCCAGTGCGTGTTCGTGTTTTGTGAACATAACAAATCCGTACCCTTTCGACCTGTAAACAAGTAAAAATATTACTTTTGGAAAATTTCTGTCGATAGTTAGGCAAACACAGAAATAAAACACTAAAATTAAGTGATGATAGGTGGATATAACTGCTGTTTGGGAGTAAATAAACTTTCAAGTTAATTGATTCTAAAATAATGGTTTTTATATTTTATATTAGAGCAATTTTAATATTTTTATAGTTACGAAAAATTATAAGTATTTTTTTTTGAGTTTTATTATTTCCCTTATTTTAAAGTATTTGATCTAGAAAGTTTGTAAGAAACGTAATGCAGCTTTAACAAATACACATAAAATTAATTATTTGGATGCGTTGTGCAAAACGTGGCATAACTTGGGTAGCACCACGCCGTATTTTTTCTTTTTTTTCTGTTAAGATTTACTATAAGGAAAGGCAAGGGGTACAAAGCCCATACAGCCTCAACAATAATACTGACGGATGTTTTCCATTGGCGCCGACAGGGGCGCGAAGGTCTCTCATGACACGGCACTCGGTGACTAGACCAGAGGGTGAACATAGACGACGCAGACTAGCATCGTCGTATCGCGACGGCAGGTTCGACACCACCAGCCGGTACCGGGACACGAACCTGAAACAATCAGAGGCCGAGTTAATCCTCATCTCAATAATAAAAATATTTCTTACATAATATGTAAGAAATATTATACACCAATTATTAGCCTAGCCCTAAGTAAGCACTGTAAGGCTTGTGTTATGGATATACATACATATGTAATATTAATTGATAATTATATATAAATATCTATGACTCGGGTACTACCGCTCGTATTCATGGTAAAAACATCTGCTTCTTCTGGGTTTCGAGCCCAGTACCTTCAGTGCTAAAGGCAGGGTCGCTACCGTTGCATAATATCTGTTAGGGGGCGTCTTTCATTCACATATTTTATGAGCCACAATAACAATTTATTTTTAAGTATAATGCAATTATTTATTTAAGTAATTTAGAAGAAAACCAGTGAAGTTAACCCTTATTCAGCCATAGTTTCTAGCAACTTTTCACTTTGTATGCCTTTTGACATTGACAGATAACCATCCGAAATAAGTGTTGCAATAAAAAACTTCAAGTAAATGTTGATCTAAGGAGACGTTCAATCTTTTTTAATGTAACTTTAACAGTAGAAAAAGGAAAAATGGATTTATCCACAATTTCCTGGTGGGAAATAAAAGTCTACATATAGTAAAAAAAAAAAAAAGTTTTTTTTAATTCTCACCTGTTCAGATTTTTTAACATCTGTGTCTTGCTACGTTCTAGCGCGAGCCGTTTGGCCATGTCCGAAGCAGACACGCCTTCGGCCGCCTTTGTGCCCGCCACAATCACTGCCAAACATTTACTTATAAGGTATTTGACTACAATGAAAATATAGGTCAAACAAAAATTAAATAAAAATATGATTATTATAAGCAATCAATCATAAAATACACCAACAGCATATAATATAAATAGTATTTTAGTTTCATAAAACAAATCAATGCATTGTTTAAGTATATTCATTCAAAATAGATACACTACTATTATTGTGATAATAGAGTAATATTGTTTTGCTGGATTATTTAAGAGGATGACATAATGGTCGATATAGACTACTTTGGGAATCACTGATCTTAACGATCCACACAAAAAATATAATACAGGTACAGACGAGTTATATTATATATAGAGATAGTTATATAACATATATGAAATTGGACACATATGTACTCACCGCCTTCTTTCACTAGGTATAAGTAACGATTGTCTTTTGGCTGCTTCTTGCCTGCTTTCTGAAGATTTTCACGATTGAGAGCCGGCTTCACTTGAAGCACCTGGCCTTCTAGTTTCAACTGATCAGGGGGCAATGCTAAGAACTTATCAGCGTCTTCCTTTGTCTGGATAAAAGAAATTATATTAATGAAAAATAAGTTAAATATTAAATTTATAAAAAAGAAAAGCTAAAAGTATTTCGCATTCTAACACCAGCGCTATCTCTTCATGATCTCGGTTCTATTATTCTAGTATTCGCCCGGTTAGCGAAAGGTGTGGGTTCGAAGCCCTGTTTACGACAAGTAAATTTTTTCTAGTAATAATTTGTTTGGCATAAAAACTAGCAAAAAAGTTAAAATAAGATATACGTATATAATAAAATTAGGTACGCTGTTATTCTAGAAAATTAAGGGTTAATAAATATCTAAAAGGAATTTTATATTTAAATAATAGTTACATTAATTTGTAAACAGGTAGGTATAAATTAAAAGCTTGTATTTTTTGTGCATTATTTCTTATTTTTATTATTTTCGGTACTTTGTAAAAATAAAACACCGGACACAATTTTGAATGACTAAATTATTGCTTGTATTATGATACTTTAACCCTTTTAGTGCATTTTTATAGATAATTTATATGAACAAGAGTTATATGAACGATGTTTATATAAAAAATATGCGATCGAAGATAGTTAGAACGCACTTAATGAATAAAAATATGAACACGATAACACGACCGTCAACTGCGCCCGCCAAAAGTGAACTGTCAAAAGGAGCGCTATCGCGACGCTGGTATTTTTCACAACTAGCGAGAGCAGCGCGACGGCACTCCTTGGCACTAAAAGGGTTAATAACCGTATATAACTGTTTGTTACCTAAATAAATAAATAAAAAAATAATTAGTAAAAAACTCAATTTATAAATATTTTATAATAAAAATAAATAATGATTTATTATTTCTGAACTAACCGTAAACTTGACGAAACCAGATCCTTTGGAGTGCTCTGTGAGGCGATCGACGCATATAAGAGCGTATGAAACTGATGCAGTCCTCTCAACAAACCGCCGCAACTGAATGTCATCTATGCTAAACGGTATGTTTGTCAGGAACACAGTCAAACCATCTTCTGCGTCATTCAGTTTGGTGCTGTAAAAAAATTGTCTATCAAACTCTTCAACTATTCCAACACTATGTCAGAAGTATAACAGCTTAAAATTAAAAAATACCTAAACTAAGTTACTGAATAATTTTATTATTTGATAGATTCAGGCGTCAATGGCGTAAGTACGTATCCATTTATTTAAATTTTTGGCATCACACGAAGAAAGCTACGATAAGTACCTGTAATTATTATTAAAAAATAAAATAAACTATCATCCTTACTTCCGCTAAAAAGTGGAAAAAGACTAGATATTTTTGTTTTTGAATAATAATTTTAGATTACCACCATACTGACAGAGCAGGAGTAAACTAACCTTCAAAGATAATTAGATCTTGGTTGCTTGTGTGATAAATACAAGTATTTGTACATTTATATGAATACTACTTATTTATGTATCATATATACATGTCTATCCATTCCATTTACAACACAAGTTTCATTCAGGCTAGGCTAATTGGTGTAAACGTGAGAATTATTTCACAACTCTATAAGATATTTGACGAAACTCTGCTATGAAAAAAGTCCCTTAATTATAATACATGTATATAATCTCGCCTTTAACAGGGGTAGACAGTTTACAGGGGTAGACAGATCCACTTTTCACGATCCTGACATTTGACCCTTCACACAAGTTTGTTGGCTAAGGGTACTTTTATTTATTTATTTGCGTCAAACATGGTATTACGGTTAACAATAATTTGAAGGTACAACATGTTCCGCCATTATGATTAAAGTATGCAAATATTTAAATGTTCATTTCTCTATAATTCTTACTACTTATTCTATTAGCTAATTGCACATTTAATTAATTACATTTCTTATGTCAGATTGATATTATACTTTAACACTATAAAAAATGTAATTAGAAAGCCAATTGTATAATTTCATCTTAAATGATTTTATGTTTAATAATTTAATATCGTTCGGCAATTTATTATATAGCCTAACACACATGCATAAACAACTCCTGTTATATTTTTGAGAATTTGCGATTTCTCTAAATACAAGTCTGTCTATTTTTCTCCGAGTACGTAAATATACTTTGTGAGCTTAAGTTAATAAATGCGGATTTTGTTTTACAAACATGCAGGCTTCGTATATCTATAATGATGGTAGTGATAACAAACTGAGCGCCGAATTTCTGACCTGGCCTTTTTTCAGGATATCTCCTATTTGGTTTACTGACTTGTCCGTGCGCATTTTGCCACATACATTTGTCTTATCAATCTTGTCTCGTCCATTCTCTCTACATGTCCACGATGGTATAATCTAAGCATCCCTTTTTCTATCTTTGTCACTATATCTTTTTCCATACCACACCACTCTCTTATAACATTTTCTTTAATTTGTCCATCAAATTCACTCCATCCTACATTCGTGCTTCCTCTGTCAAAACCAAGTTCACTTCCATACATAAGTACCAGCACCAGAAATAAATTAAATACATACCGATTCCTCTCAACTTGGGTACTAGCTTCACTCTGCGCGTCCTCTTGGTCATCCTCCTCTTCATCTTCGCCTTCATCATTATCGTCATCATCACTCTCATCACTTTCGTCATCAGCACTCTCATCACTTTCGTCATCATTCTTAGCATCCATTTCATCGTCAGAGTCTTCTGATTCACCTGTTTAAAAAAGGCTTATATAAAAAATATAATATATAATAGCGTCTCTCTGAGGGACAGCATACGAAAAGGAGACATTCGCCAACGCACTCGAGTTACCGACTTAGGTACCCGAGTTGCTCTACTAAAATGGCAATGGGCCGGACATGTATCCCGAAGAGACGACAACAGATGGTTGCACAGAACCCTTCTCTGGAGATCTCGTACAGGAAGCAGAAGTGTCGCAGACCACCTGCCCGATGGTCGGACGACGTCAAAAAGACGGCAGGGCCGAGCTGGACCAGAATCGCCGCTTCAAGAGCATCTTGGAGAGCCATGCAAGAGGCATATGTTCAGCAGTGGACTTAAATATGCTGACAAGATATAAAAAAGACTATAACAACTATAAAAGTATTCAAATTGATTGTTGTGAGTTGAGGCACTACTCACTGACAAAGCTAAAACAATAATAGCATAGATTAAATAAAAACTTTCCATTTACCAAATCCTCAGAGTAAACAGGACTGGAGTAGCCATTAGTCAATTTCTCGTACATATTTTTCTGCCATTTTTTTGCGGGGGGTGAGGTTACTACTACATTCAATGCCAGCACACAGGAACAAAACTCTTTGCGTGTTTACAAACGCACACATGCATAATACGACAAACATATTTAAAATACACGCACACGTGCTTAAAATAGTGTGTTAACGTTCTATTCAAACACACAAATGTCATTGTGTGAGAAGTGACATGACATAGCACGAGAATATCGATATCGATAAATCAGTTTCGTTCAATGAATGAATGTATTAGGCGATGCAGTCGCTAAGCATAAAGCTACGCTAGCACCATATATTGAAGCGGAGCGTAATACCTAAAAAAAGCAAAAAAAAATCCGATGGGAATTTTTGCGAATTTCAAAATTCGGGCTCCGTCACAATCTGGTCCTAAACCTGTTGATTCGATTCCACACAAAAATATTAAAATCGGTAAAGATCTCGGTACGCTACAACAGTCAGTTTCGAAGGCTTTATCCATAAAATACAAATTGAAACTTAATAGTTTATTGCATTTAAAAGATATTTACAATAGGTGTTATTATAAATATAGAATTCACTGTGGACCCTTTCGCGTATAACCATAATGGAAAGGAGGAACACTGAAACATTATTTTTAACAAAGCGATAGTGAATATAGTTAGTTTTCTCAGATTTTTACTTTGACCGATTGATTATTTGTATTTTTTTGCGATTTGCTTACATAACCTTTTGCAGGTATTTCCTTTTCAACTTATTCTTTAACCTAAAATTAATACATTTAAATGTAATAAACTAAAACTGTTATAATATAACGTTGATATCTATTTGAAACATAACTAGTTATATAATAAACTAAGAGGATCATTCGAGAATAACGTTGGCACAGCATGGGAAACTTATTAATTAATGTTAGTTAATTTTTGAAACTGAGACGGCTCAAAATGTATGGAACATATAGTACTTGTTCTTGAAGATGTCCAAGATGCCCTATTACCTATTACAAGCATGAATCCATTTTTTTCGTATGCTGTTTTCTTTAGGAAAACTGAATATGAACAATTAGATGTTTCCGGGCATGTCAAAGCTTAAAGTATAAATACCAACAATTAGTATACCGCCTAGGGGTAGAGTATATTTGCCTGAACTACACATACCGATCATTTCTAATTTTAATACTGCAATACTATCTTCCAATAGCTTTCATTTATGTACAATAACTTTTAAAACTTTGTAAACTTTTGGCACCACATACCTTACTCCTAGTATCTTGAAGTATTGCAGTTGGACAAGCCGGTTTTTAAACGGAGCTATAAATGCTACAATATTAATAAAAAAACTTAACTTAAATGTTGATTAGCTATTACCATACTAAAATGTCATCAAAGTCCGTCGCGTAGTTTTAGCGTGATGCGTGCTCAAACATACATACAGACAGACAAAATGTTCAAAAATTAGTGATTTCGCTTCCTCTACGCTCATTACTAGCCATTTGGTTTAACGTGGACTTGACCTATTTTATTCTATATCTTTACTTTAGTTTTATTCTCGTATGTATAATATCGCAGGTAAATAGTATAATTCCGCACTTTACATACGGCGTCATCAGTTTAAAATCACATACCTTATTCTTATTTGAAATCATCATTAATACCTGGTAATAATTACCGAAACAAACTGTAATTTATCTAAGCTGTGTTTTATGATCGTTATGAAAAAGAACTAAGAATAGGGTATGTGTTTTTTAAACTGATGACGCCGAATGTAAACTGCGGAATTATAAAATTTCCCTGCGACATATAGATTAAAATTAAAAATACATATTTTCAATTTAAGTATGTTACTTGCATTCATTCATTCATTCATTACTCACTCGTAAAATCACAGTATCGATGAAGTTGACATCACTATTGTGCAAATAAATATTGTACAAATTAATAAGGGTTGCTGATTACAAAATAAAAACAATTTGTCCTGTGGCTCGAAAAAAAATTTTGGTTTCCCGGAAATGATCGGGTGTGCTGGTTACGCGATGGTACCCTTTTAACCGTGCTTTTTTATGAAGTCAGGGACACTGTAAGTATATACAGCATTAGTACTCTTAATGTTTATGAGCGCCGCCCAGCATGAATAAAAGGGCAAATAGTTTGATTATTATTTTAATTTATTATTTTATTTATTATTTTATATTTCCATGTTGTGTGGCAAAGAATAGGCTTCAAGCAGCCGCAAAAGTGTAGGTATGTATCTATTATAATAATTTATCTTGTAGGTATGTACTTAATACTAAACTAAAAATAAACACGCAACGTACATTGTTTTAAACGAAATTATAATTGGTAATTAATTAAAACAAAATTACAGTTATTTATTACCAACAAACTTTTTCTAATTTTTGTCTTAATTAATTGAAATGCGATAATGGTCAACCCTAGGTAGTCTCGTGGGGAGTGCGGCCGTGATGTCATCAAACGAACTTTGAGCGCGAAATTTGAAATTGTAGTCTGCTAAAACATGAAATTATGAATTAAATAATAATCAAATCCTAAAAATTATACTTACAAATGAAAGGTGACGCCATCTTTTTGCATACTAGATATTTTCGATTTTTTTTTACATTAGAAAACAGCACAGGCAGGCATTTTCGTAGGAGCTCTGCACGGTAAGACGTTCTGATTATTGTGGTTTTAAAATGGCGGCTCAACTAGTTTTATATAACGCACAGGCATCCGATGCTTGTGCATTTGGCAGAGGGGTAATGTTAGGCAAAGGCTACTCCAGTCCTGTTTACTCTGAGACCAAATCCGGCCTAGCAAAAAAGTATTTTGTCTATGGTCTAAGGACACAGCAAAATTTGAGGATTATTAAATGCAAAGACAATAATTTAAAATTATTTGATTTATTTCCTTCTTTATCATATAAAAATGCAATATGACCAATTTCAATTAATAAAAGTTTCTTTTTATACAAGAAATAACTTTTCCTTATTAGGATGCAAATCTTGTGATTGTTTTAAATTAAAACTGTAACAACATACATGTATGATTTCTAATATCAAAAATAATCATTTATGTATATATTGTGTTAAAAAAAGAAGATTATATTGTTTTTAAGCTTTCGTATTGTATTTTGATTTACCCTGCAGTAAAGTAGTTTTGCCTGCCCCAAACTCCTCTACTCTCTTTATGATGTCATCCTGCCCCGTTATATAGTCCGATCCCTAAATGTGCATCATAAGCCTCGTTAACACCCCACTTTTAAAAACTATTTAAGAATTCATAACCAAATATAAAATTATAACTGTGTATGTGGTTTCATATATATGGGTGTATATGTTTGTGTATTCCCTACCTAAAATGCCCGCATTGTCCATACAGCCTAACAATTTGTCCAGTGTTGTGTATGCTTTGTGTGTCATTGTGTTTGTCCAAATAGGTGTTGTTTTGTTCAAGAATCTGTTCTGTGCTATAGAAAGGAATAGTGCTTTCTAATTTCTTTGGTTATCACAAGGAACCCTTACCGTGTAATAGCAAACCACATGAAAATGGCAGATTTGTACGAAAAGTGCAACTGAGCCATTGTAAAAGAAAGAAGAAGAACAAATTATATATTTGCCTGTCCATTAAATAATATTGATGAGCCATAAGTTTTTCATTTTATGCATAATATTTTGTTTGAAAGCAACCTAAAAAGGCATCAAACCTAAAGTATACCTTTATTAGTAATCATTTAACTTGTTGAGGTGAAGGATGTAGTTACTCACTCTTAACTTCATTCTTCAGATCATCCGTAGATATATTAAGAGGTGGCCCATCATCATCATTGTCTGAATCCTCTTTTTTAATTTCGTTCTCCATTTCAAGCTGCTGATTCACAATGTGCTGCATATACTTGTCTTTCGCTACCGCCCAGTCCACAGATATTGGCCTACCTGTATACCAAAGTCTTAATTTAAATAACTTACACATAAATAAAATTAGTCAACTTTCAATTACTACCAGGGAGTATTATATATATATGTATAATAATCTAGAAGTAATCAACTACACAACCATCCTATGGTCCAATGGTAGCGATCTTGTCTTTCTCATGGTAGGTCCTGGGTTCGATTACCAAAATGGGCAGATGTTTTTATGATGAATATTATCATTCGTACCTGAGTCATAGGTATTTTTATATATTTCTATAAATATTTAATATCTAAGTATTTTATACATATTTTTCTCTGTTACTCTAGTATTCATAACTCAAGCCTTATGCTGCTTATTCTGGACTATGCTAATTGGTGTGAATATGAGAAATATAATTATTATTAACTCTATAATAATTATTTCCAGGTTACTCACATCTTTAATGGCATATTCAAATATAAAACATTAAAGCACAGCACAGCATTCAAAACATAATAATAGTAATAATTGTTACAATTAAACCTAGCCCAAAATAATAACTTTAGCCTAGCCCAAAATAAAAACTTTAGCCTAGCCCAAAGTAATAACTGTAAGGCTCGTGTTATGCTTCACAGATTTGTAGTATTCATAGAAATATATATATACAAATGATAACTCAGGTACAAATACTTGTATATGCTCCTTATGGAACTTGAACCCAGGACCATTGGTGCGAAAGGCAGGTTTGCCACCATTGCACCAAGAGATTGACAAATGATTCTTTATAAATATATTAATCGTTATAAAAATTGATTTACCCAAAAATGCTTTCATATTTGTATTCAACAATGCTTTCTTTGCCATTGGTACATTCTTGAAGTGAACAAAACCACAACCAACAAGTTTCCCATCTGGTTTTTTAAGTAATTTCACTTCCAGTATATCTCCATATGATTGAAAATGTTCTCTCAAAGACTCTTCAGTGGCTTTGAAAGATATATTACGGACTATAAGGCGAGCATTCCGATTTACTCTTGATTTATCTTTCTGTTTGCTTTCTTCCCCGTCTTTCAAATCATCATCTGCAAAAGAGAACAAGACTGTTTAAAAAGAAATTTATGCTTAAGTACTGATACAAACAGAAGCTATTTCTATGATAGTAAGCGGACTGTGTGAATGATTTTTTGAGAGACATATAAATATATAATATATACTCTAAGAACACAGATTTGTTGTTTGTCTGTTTGGTGCCCGCTTTTTTTCCATTGTATATGCGTTACCATAGCAACGCATTACCGGGTCAGCTAGTACTTAAGTAAAATGACACCGCATACAAAATATACTTCACGTTTGAAGAAATGATAAAACAATTTGAACAGAACAGGAGGCTTTGAAATTATCATCAGACCAATTCCAGAAATTACTTCAACAAGATAGCACATATGATGCACACATATCTTTGACAGAGTGAAATGGTTGTTAGAAGCAAATTTTAAATGTTGCTGTAGTCATTTGTAATCTTCTTTAACAACTGTCAACATTTATTTAGATTACTAAGTGAGTTAAAAGATTTATTTAGGAACTATTTTAGAAGAATTTATAACTTTTGTGTGTAGTATATTCAGTTCCCTTAAAAGTTGGTTTCATTTAATTATTTGCTTTATGACTACCCAATACCCAAATATTTAGAACAATGTTAACCCAAAATAATAAAAAAAGCTTATCGAAAATAATAACCATTGACTTCCTTATCATTTTTGGATACAGTTTTCTTTGTATTACTGCTTGGTTCTTGATTCTGCTCTTGTTCACCATATTTATGCTTAGGCACTGCCCAAGCTACATACAAAGGTCGATCTGAAAATGCAAGAATTTATTAACAATCAGTATTGTTTCTAATATATGAATTAATTAGAGACTCCAACATGGATACTGAAAAAGTACTAACCTAGAAAAGGTTTCTTGTTAGTGGCTCTCAGAGCTTCATTAGCCATGGGAACATGAGTGAAATGTACGAAACCACATCCTACCAACTTCCCATCAGGCTTTCTGAGCAATTTAACCTCTTCAACGGTGCCATATCGCGAGAAATGCTCTTTCAATGAATCCTCGCTAGCTTTGAATGATATGTTCCTTACGACCAGCCTAGCGTTTCTGTTAACACCATCTTTGTATTTAGTGTTTGAGTTAGTTTCCTTCCTTTCTTCTTTCATGTTTGGTGATGTTTGAAATTTTAGAAATAAATCACAAAATGTAAAGCAAAATACACACGTGCCTACAACTTAACCTATTCCATATAAATACACTACAGAATTGGGCGCAAACTGGACGACGTGAATTCTGGGTGTGAACCCTACACCAAGAAAATCTTATGTTATTATTTAGTTCCACTTAAGAACTGCAATTCGGGAACCCAAAAGTAAAATACATAAAATCAATTTGACAAATGTTGTTATTAAATTCGCCAAAAGGCAGGCAAAGGTACTAAGCCATACAGCCTAACAATTTGACAAATTAATGACAGCCAGATTCTTGGTTAGTTATTTTGCTATTATTTCCTCAGAAGGCAAAGGTTACAAAGACCATACAGCCTTGTCTTAACCATTTCTCTTAATTTTATGTTTTAATTGGATGGATTGATGGATTGATGATGGATGATGAATGAATGTTGAATGAAACCTGAATTAACCTGGTACCTCTTAGAAATAATTTTAATAGGGTTTTTTGAAACCTGAGCAAACTTATTTGGAGGGTGAGTAAGTCACACTTCAGAAGTTTGAATTTTCTTTTTAAAATGTGTTTCAAAGTGTAATAATGATGGATTGATTACCATTAACTGTCCGTGATCAAACTATACTGTTAGCAAGTGAAATAAAATATTAAATGAAATATTTAATCCGCGACTTCATTGAACTAATCTCGGCCTATCCTCAACAATACTCAAAATAAAAAAATCAATATAAAGTTAAATGATATAGTAAATGATCTCGCGGCATCATCCACGACTGTTTGCCCTGTTATAAGCCTAAGCTACTAGAATAATTTGCAAAATATTTATTTCATCACCTTCAAAATAAAGAATATAAATAACTGAAGAATAGGCTGTGTAGGCTACACGTTTAAATGCTACTTGTACTGTTGTGAAAAATAGTTAGCGGTTCTGTGTTTAATAAGTTACGATTGTTGAATAAATAGTATGTAAATCATTCATAAACACCTAATACTGCTTGGACACAATTGAAATTCAGTTTTTCAATGAAAACTGATGATTAACGTTTATTATAAAAACGGGTTTAATGATTTTTATTAAACCGATTCACATCACTAAATTCTACATACATTACATACTCTATAATGTCAGCTGATCGTCAATTCTTAAATTATAAATACGGCACTAATCATCAAATGTACGCTACGAATTGAGAAAAAAAATTGAGCTAAAGATGAGTTATCGTAGCATATTTCGTTTGTGCAATAAGTTCATACGTCCCGCCATTTCATGCAGAACCTTCAGTTACAAAGTTATAAAAAGACCGGACCCGAAAACACTAAAAATGCCTACACCAGGCTCAGCTCCCAGTTTGATAGAAATCATAAAGGAAAAAATACGTTTGAATGGGCCTTTAACAGTAGCCGAGTATATGCATATAGTAGCTACTAATCCTACAGAAGGTTACTACATGAAGAAGGAGGTTATAGGTGAAGCAGGGGATTTCATTACTTCGCCAGAAATCAGTCAGTTATTCGGTGAGATTGTGGCCATTTGGTTCTATGCTGAGACACAAAAAATGGGCCCCGGTAAACCTTTGAATATTGTTGAACTTGGCCCTGGGAAAGGAACTTTGATGGTAGACTTCCTCAGGGTATGTATAAACTAATATCTGACTAGGTTTAAACAATAAAATACTTGTTTTATAGAGAGCCTATTTTGCATTTATATTGAAAAACATATTATTTCAGGTCTTAAACCGTCTTGGTTATGAGCCTAATGAGTTAAGCCTTCATTTAGTCGAAATCTCATCTACCATGCAGAACATTCAAGCTAATCGACTCTGCATCTCTCATCGAGCTACTGAACTAGACTGTCCACACAACTATGAGGTGATAGTCATTTTAAATATTCCCAGTAATACCAAGTAATTTATCTGACATCGACTAAATGTTTTTTTATAGGGCGAAACTCTCAATGGATCAAAAGTATATTGGTACAATGATCTGAAGAAAGTTCCATGTGAATTCTCATGGTATATTGCACATGAATTCTTTGATGTACTCCCAATCCATAAGTTTGAGGTGAGATAGTGAAATGATATAATAATAATTAGCGAAATGATAGTAGCAGTTATAATTAAAATTCTATACATGTAAATTATTTTCAATAGAAAACTGAAGAAGGGTGGCGGGAATTGCTCATAGACATAAATGATGAAGAAAAACTTTACTACAGGATTTCTGCTAAGGAAACGCAGTCAGTTAAGATGCTTTTGCGGCCTCCACTAGATTCTGGGGATAGAACTGAAGTTGAAGTCAGTGCGAGAAGCCTTGGTCTAGCCAGACAGCTTGCTGAAAGAGTAGATCGGTTTGGTGGGATTGCTTTAATTGCTGATTATGGCCATGATGGTGAAAAAGGAGACACCTTTAGGGTAAGCATTATCAAAAAACTACCATTTCTATCACATTATAGAACATAATGGTGAGATAATTAATGTTATAAAAGATTTGTGCTGTTTCAATAGTGTTAAAATTTTATGCCATTTGAACATTTCTATTATAAACCAATTCAATACAAAATAATAAAATATTTAATTGATGAGACATCCTTTGCAGCCATGTGGCACAGCCACTTTATGCTATGAGGTAGCAGTTTGGTTAGTTGGGTGGGTGTATAAGACTAAGGACTTCAGACTTTATACCTTGTTGTTCTCACTTTGTATATAGTTTGATACTTGATTATATTAACATTTTGACTGCCAACTATGAGATAACTCGTAGATTGCATTCTTAGCTAGGCCTACGAGTTATCTCGTAATGTGTTTACTTATCATATTCATGCAGCTACAATTAAACTCGTAGTATATCAGATAATTCTTAGGGCCTTTTTTTTAAATTCTTTATTTTTTTGTTATTCGTTTTAATGATAACTATGTACTGTAATTAGAGTTTTTAATAATATAATATGATTAAATGACATTGGATTTTTAGACCGGAATTCTGAAAATTGCCATGGCACTCAACGTGTTAGGTAATTGTTGTGTATGAATATAGTTATAAATTGTTCTATATATGTAATCCAGATGGTGATCTTATTTTCGAATAAGATTATTACATGTGGGTAGAAGAATAATATACACTTTTACTTGTCATACGTTTTTGCTACATAGCTCAATAAATGAATTATAATATTTAGTGTTTTAATAGACATAACAGTAATTTAAGAGATAAAAAAAAATTTACAATAAAATTATACATATAAATGAAGTATATATAATTTTTTGTTTGTTATTCTGTAAGTACTAACTACTAATTAACAATTGAAATGTAATTAACAATATATTGCAGGCCTTTCACAAACACAAGGTTGTTAATCCATTAGAGCAACCTGGAAATAGTGATTTGACAGCTGATGTAGACTTTCAACAATTGAGAATAGCAGCCTCAAAGACTCCTGATCAAGAAAACTATGCTATAGTCGTGGGTCCAGTGAAACAAAAAGATTTCTTGGAACGGTCACAAGCGGAAATCAGATTGAAGGTAAAAATAATAGTTTTTAAAAAAATAAAATAAAATAGTACAGATTAATTATTAATAGAAACACTCAACAATACCCAGAGAAGGTGGGTAAGATCCCACCATATTCCTGGCACACGTTTTTCAACCTATTTACTCTTTATATCAAAATCTTTCAGACTTATAAAATTGAGGTTCATTTTTATCTTAATATTTTTTGATATTATCTTTGCGAAATAATAATAAAATATATTTTCTCAATTTAAATGTAATACTTTCATACCTCTTGGTATGTTGACAAGTAATAGTAAGGTGGTTGAGGGTTTGATGCTATCCAAAGTAAAAATGTTAAAAGTAATCTTTTACTGTGGAATGTTTTAAATGATACCCTAACTAAAATTAAGTAATTTTAATGTTTTATTGCAGTTGAATTTACTTTCTAAATTTATTACTTAGAAGCTGATTAACTATGACATCCATTTGTATTTAAGGTGCTGATGGACTATGCGAAAACTGAAGAGCAGAAAGAGAAAATCAGAAGTTCATACCAAATGCTTGTTGACCCTACAAAAATGGGCGAAAGATTTAAGTTCATGGCCTTTTATCCTTCGACAACGGCGCCAATACTAGAAAAATATCCTCCTTTAGGTTTTACCGATCAAAAGTCACAGGACACCTAAAAAGTCCTTATTAAATTATAAATAAATAGCTAGTATTTTATTTGTGTGTTAAAGGAGAACGCGCACTGACGTACAACCCCTTATTGTGAATGTTTTGGTATCATTTTTGCATAGTTTTTTCCTTTATTTTTTAGCATAATTTTCCAGTAAATTTTATATTTTTAAATGTTGGGGTTAAAGAAAAATCCTACAGTGAAATCATAATACAAAAACTAGTAACGAAACGCATTTTTAAATAACTGAACTATACGCGAAACACGAAACTGCTGTCAGACTTGCCATGCGTAAAAACTTTTAATAATCGATTTTGTAATCGATTATCATATGGCTAATACGTATTAACTTATTTTATAGTTTAGATTGATAGATTTTATCTGTGTGGTTGCACAGATGCCACAATTACAAATTCGCGCGAGTGGTGAGGCGAATAACGAGCCCGCATGTGTAGATAGTAACCTCACTATTTTCCTCTCACTCGCGCGCTCGCGTTGAGAGTGGCATTTCGGATGCGAAACAAAGGGCAGTAGCGGTCCTTACAGTGTGGAAAATATACTCTATGGTCTCGTGCGAGCGTCCAAAATCCAAATGAAGACCACCGCGCGAATGTGTAAACAGTGCACCAGTACACGAATGTTTCATCGAGACGTGTGATTCGCGCGAGTGGCGAGGCCAATAGCGAGCACGATTGTCTGATCGTGGTATTGGAGCATTAAATACAATCACACATTTTCATAAATAATGACTGAGTGAGTTGGTCATTTTTATGGTCAATCGATTTACTTATCGATTTTTTTATCTTGTAAAATAACGAATGACATTTAATTGCAACACTGTCAATGTCAGTCAACTTGACGGCGTCTGTCTGAGGTTTGTGTTTGTGCTAGTGGATGTTACTTCCGTTAATACGTTGAGTTTGAACCGCGCCGTTCCTCCGTATTTAATTGTGAATGTTGTTGTTAGATATTTTGCGAAAGGACGCTTTTTAGTGTTAGTGAACACAATCTGTGTTGTGCTTGCGCAGTGTACGTACTTTTAGTGTTATCTTAGTACTGACTGGCTGACTGGGTGATACAATCACAATGTCGAATTTTCAATGCATTAATTGCAACGTTCGATTGGATCGCATCAAGCGACATTTACTGATGAACGAGAGTGAAGCCTTAGTCGACACTATTCGCTTTTGGACCTATCCCAGAGAGGTAAGTCGTACTACGTAGTAATTATTGAACCATAAGTAGTAAACGTTTCTAATGCCGAAAATACACGGTTCCACCAAATTGATTCATTTTGCCTGCAAGGTTCAATTCGAGAAATAACATTATAAAAAAAAATACTGATAATAACAGTAAAAGTATGTGGCTGGGTTAATAGAGTTAGCAAGTATAGTTTTATCTCATTATTTTTTATTAGCCAGGCTATTATTATTCTTGTTTTTTATATTTAGCGCAATGGTTTATGCCAGACCATAAGCTAGCTTGGTCAGTTAATATACTTCATACTTTTATTGTTTCAGATAACACCTTCTGACCATATTTGTCATGCTTGCTGGGAATTAGCAATCCATTCGTCAACATCTGAAAGTACAACTACAAGGCAAGTTGGCCATCGCTATGTGTGTGTTGTATGTGGACGCTCAATACTAAGAATGAGTAGACGTAGAATTGTCGTTCAAGAGCCAAATGAGCAGGATCAAAGGATAATTGACATAACTTCTAACTGGATTCGACCACGAGAGGTATCATCTCACACTGTACTTATCTTCTTTTTTATTAATCTTAAATAAGTGCTGGAATTATTTACATATTAAAAACTATCATCCATACATTTAGTAGCTTTTGTAATATAATTGGGATTGTTTGTTTCAGCTTTCTTCAGAAGATGAAGCTTGTATTCCTTGTTGGCTTCGAGCACAAAGAGCTTCACATAGAAGTGGGCAGCCAGAGCCACAAGAAATGATCCAGCCTGAAAATGTACCAGATGATAGGCAGCATGAAATAACAAGAACATGTTGTCTATGTAGCAACACATTTGAATTTACTTATGAAAGGCAATCTATGAGTAATGAAAATGAAAGGCAGATAATAGAAATTATCTCTGAATTGATGGAGCACCGGCAGGTGAGAACCATGTAATCAATGTGGAAAGTAAAAGTAGGCCCTGTACTAAAAAGTCTTCTGCATTGCTACATTGCTTGTTGAATGAAATGTCTAAATAAATAAAAAGACAGCAAGTTAAGATCCGATATGTACATATGTACATTGAATAGAAAACCAAGGTACTATACTTGTCACATTATAACATTAATCTCATTATTTACAGGTGCCCTCAGCAAGTGAAGTTTGCTCGTTATGTTGGGAAAGAGCACAAGGAATATTAAACTCCAGAATAAGTGTTAGAGAACCTCGGTACATAACATTACCGAATATACGGAGAGCAGCTGAAACACCAGGTCACTGTATTTTTCGAGGATGTACTGGCTCCAAACGCCATATTGTGCCTGAAGATACACGACGTCGTATACTTTTACAATATTATTATTTTATACCTCATGGTGCACGCATATGCAATCTTCATTTGCATGAAGAACAATATGGAGATCTTTATGCTGCAGAGTACAGCTTAGATACTTTTTCCTCAAATCATATAGAGGAAATTGTTTTTATTTTAATGGAAGGATTATCCAATGTTAGTTATGAGAACATACAAAACTACCCTGAACACCAAGTACAATATTTTATTGGACTAACAAAAAGGCAACACCAGCAGATATTAGAGGCAACACCCAGCCTAAGAGATCTCCATCGGGGTAGTTTTGCTCTAACAGCACTTCTGTGCAAGTTAAGGACTGGAGACTCAGGGGATAGGTTGTCTATTTTATTTCAAGTCCCCCGAAGAACATTGGAAACCTTAATGTCTGTAGCTAGAGGCATTTTGATTAGAGAATATGTACCGCAACATTTAGGGTTTGAACATATAAGAAGAGAGCAAGTAGTTCAAAAAAATTCAATAATTGCAGAAGGTATTTTTGGTGAGCCTGAAGCACCTCAAGATCAAAAACCAGCAATCACCATTGCAGATGCAACATATTTATACACCCAAAAAAGTTCAAATTATTTGTTCCAGAAGGATACATACTCGCTTCATAAATACAGGAATTTGCTCAAACCATTCATATTATGTGCTTGTAATGGTTATATTATAGATGTTAGGGGACCATATAGTGCCACAACCAACGACGCCACAATAATGCGGGAATTATTAAATGAGACAGGATTTAACGATTTTTACAGAGAAAATGACGTATTCATTTTAGATCGAGGTTTTCGTGACTGCATGGATAGCCTCCATGACAAAGGTTATTTGGGTTTTATGCCAGAATCTAAAGATGAAGGCCATTCACAGCTTACGACCCTACAAGCTAATAGATCGCGTTGTGTTACTATTAATAGATGGGTTATAGAAGCTGTGAATGGTCGTTTCAAACGCGATTTTAAAATATTTCGGCATGAATATTTTAACCGTGCATGTCGTCACTTAATGGACGATTTTAAAATCGCCGCTGCACTTTTGAATGCTTTCTGTACTCAATATACAGACTCGGAGAACGCAGAGCAGTATCTCAATATTATTAATGAACGACTGTTCTTGCAAAACACCATTGCAGATTTAGTAGCGCAATTGAATTTGAATAGGCGTAGTTCCTTTTTTATACCGATTGACGGTACAACCATGCCATTTCCAAGGCTGTCCATGCAGGATTTAGTGTTATTTGCATGTGGTACATA
This sequence comes from Calamotropha paludella, assembly GCA_927399485.1. Classification (NCBI taxonomy): domain Eukaryota; kingdom Metazoa; phylum Arthropoda; class Insecta; order Lepidoptera; family Crambidae; genus Calamotropha; species Calamotropha paludella. The sequence continues at coordinate 4,818,319 of OV656803.1, read as the reverse complement.
CCAAATAAGACAGGCGAGATCGTATGTGGGTGAGCATTTTCGGTTTCATGGAGTATATACATTAGAAATATGCCGGGAACAAATAACTGGACTAGAGGGTGTGAATCCTATGTTGGTCCGAGCAAAAATAAAGTCTCGGCATTCTTCGGCTAAGACATATTTCGTCTTCATAACTATAGAAAGGGGTGTAAACGGACGTGAAGCAATATTAAGTTACTGTTGCAACTGCATTGTGGGGCTACGAACTGTTGGGTGCTGCTCGCACGTAATGAGTATTATCTGGTACTTAGGGTATGCTCGTCACGAAGGCATGACTAGACCTGCTCCCTTCTTAGATGAAGTTATTTTAAGAGTGCCTTAAGTTCGTCAATATTATTTTAAAAATATATTTATTACCAAATCAAACTATTGTTTATTTCTACAAACGACACCTGATATAAGTAGACACATTTTCTATGATGTGTTCAATTCATTAATCGTGTTTGTATGTACTAAAATACTAATTGTATACCGTACTATATTGTACGGTATACAATTGTATACCGTACTATATTGTACGGTATACAATATGAGCAGTATTAGATTAAGTTAGGAGATGATAGTAAGAGATTTCAATTTCTTACACAAGCGATAAGTAGTCTAATGTATCTATTAAATAAGAATTACTAGTGGCATATCTCATGCATCATGTCATGTTATCTATTTGATTTGTATCTAAACACCATGAAGTTCCAGATAGGTACCTATTTCAAGTCTAGAAAGAAAATACGACGACGTAGAGTGACCATACATTATTAAAATGCAATTAAGTAATTCGCTTTATTAAAAACTGTAACCCGTGCGGATTATAGAAACAATCTGTAAATGGTGGCCATTCTGAAATGCTATGTTGCTAGCACATACCGTCATGCGGCATGACTCATGATACAACATAAACACGTTGGTGGGTCATGCTATCGCGCTCTCACTCTTAATGTTTCTATAAGGTCTCACAGACAGAGGCGAGCTGCAGCCGCGGCAAGCCCTTATTAGTCGCTCATATTTGTGCACTCGCTTACAGTGCAAGCGAATACAACTGGCTGTGAGACATTTTATCTGCAGTACGAATTCGAACTAACGGAAGTACAATTTGTATAATAAGTTGTCACTATCACTCAACTGTCACTGTCAGTCAATTGTCACTGTCAGTCAATTGTCACTGTCAGTCAATTGTCACTGTCAGTCAATTGTCACTGTCAGTCAATTGTCACTGTCAGTCAACTGTCGAATATGGAGAAAATCAACCTCAAAACATGATTGGAAATACAATTATAACTTTTAAACCCCAACATTTAAAATTCTGTTAATTTATGTAATAATTAACAATAATATTATTTACCAAATGTATAAATCTCATTGCCAAACATGAAAGTTGTGTACCTGTACAATATTTCCATAGTACCCTGCCATTCTCCTTTGTGTTTATCTAAATAATATAGGTACAATTTCAGAGGCTGGCAGTCTGTTATATTGAATTAACACGACTACATTCCTCATGTGAAAGTTTGTAGTTATTTGTCATTCTTATCCATCAATGATGTAGTCTCCCATTGCTCAATATGGGTGTACAGTCGGCCAAGAAAGTGGTGTACCACCCTAAGGCTAAATGTCGCTTGCAGTTTACGGAACAATAAAGATTTGTTTTGCTAGCACCTTGATCTGACAACATTGCTATCTTATGATATTGACGTTTGTCGCAGTTGTCACCTTATGCATAGATATTATTAGTCACTAGCAAAGAGTACATTATTGTTACTACTGAAAGTCACTAAGTGCTAGAAATTAAATCAAAACTGGTTTGGTTAACCAAAAAATTGGTTTACCACCCTAAGGTTGAATGCCGCTTGCAGATTCATAGGTGATAATAGTAGATTTAACAACAAGTGCACAAAACGAACCATTTTTATCCGAGGCTCGGGCTGATAGTAATGTCGAGGATAAATGGTTTTGTGGACGAGTTATAAACTCTGCTTTTCACTTCGATTGCGAGGAAATAAAACAGTAGTATAACATAACATTTCTTTAATTAAAATTCAAAGTAAAATGAGTACAGCTTTGAATACTGAAGGAAATTGTTTTTATGTCTATACACATAAGGTAAATAAATTAAAGTAAATTTTATTAAATAACGAATTCTATCTATGAACTTCTTATTGTGTTTGGCTGTATGGTTCATTTTCTTTGCCTTAATAAAGATATATTTAGGAGTAGATACGTTAATGCACTTGTGCACAAAATTCGATTTTGTGCAGCATATCTCCTGCACAAATAAGCATTTTCAGAGCAGGAGAATTGAAAAAAATTGTTTCAATGCAGAACGATCATATTAACTCTAACTTTTATTCCAATTTTATCTGATTAGTTATTGATGGAACCATGCATGACGTCGTGAACCAATAACTTATAATCACTCGTAACATTTCTAAATGATCAAAAGAACTATTGAAATCAGTTAAGATTTTCTCATGTTTTGCAACAATTTGGGAAAAACTTTTTGTTAATTATATTGCGAAAAAGAAAAGCGTAAAAAAAGATATATAATTTTATTAAATTTTGACAATCACTTGTAAAATATAAAAAAAATTAACTGTTCTTTACTTTAGCAAACTAAAAATTCTTGTGGATCTGTCTTCACCCAGATTCACCTTCACCCAAAAACACAAAAGAACAGAAGCGCCCCACTCATATGATCAAATTTATAAGAGGTTGGAATAATAAAAAAATAGAAACGAATGTGACCGCCATTGGCCTCTATGACCTCTAAAAGACGAGACCTTTTTGAACCAACCAGCCGTGAGCAAATATCGGTTCCCTGCATTTCCTCCCAAATTGAATTGCAGTGGCTTTCAAGGGCTTGTTTGGTTCTTTCATTTTGATGAAACCATCTTTGGACCATAAGGCCCCAAAGATTTTCTATCGGGTTTAGGTCCGGTGATCTTGAGGGCCACGGTATCACCGTTACATCGGTGAGAAACCGAAACCAGGCTCTTACGATCCTCGCATTATGAGTTGAACAGTTATCTTGAACTAAATCAAATTGTGACTATTCGTCCTCCGGGTAAACATTACGGACTGTCGGTAGCATTACATTTTGAAGCACGTCTTTATTATCTACAGCCGTCGCTCGAGGAGGTAGAGAGCACAATTCTTCAACACCAGCCGCACTCATCCAACCCCAAATGTTTACAGAAATATATCGTTTTTTCTGACGAAAATAACAGAAATTACGAATATATATTTGACAAAATGTCAAATGTCAGATTTCTTTATAAAAAGAATTTGGTTGACTATTTAAATAGTTTGTATTATTTTTGATTAGAAACATTGAAATTTTCTTTGCAGTAATTAATGTCTTATTCCTTATTTAATAAAGGTTAAAACGCCATGCACTTTTATGTGACCTATAACGTATAAATATTTATCAATTAGGTTTACGTCATTACTATGTATCTGTTTCAGCTAAGTCTAATATGAACGTTGTTGTAATTTTCGATGACTAGCAAACTAAATCAAAAATGGTACACCACTTTCTTGGCCGACCGTACCATCGGAAAGGCCATATTTGTACACAATATGAAAGTGATATTGAAAGAAGAGTGAATGCAGGAAATCGAGGGAATGGGACTTTGCATGCTTTTATGAGCAGCCAGAATGTCAAATAAAGGCCTGACTGGCTGTGCATAGAGGTACCGACTCTAATGTATGGAAGTGAAAAGGAATGCTTAGATAGTTTGAACATGTAGAGAGGATGGACGAAAGAAGATTAACAAGACAAATATAAGAGGCAAGTGGACATGGGCAAGTCGGTAACGGCAGGCCAAGGCGAACTTTCTGGGACCAAACATCCTCTGTTTTTTTCGTCCTGAAAAAAGGCCAGGACAAAAGTACCCTTGACCGACGAGCTTGTATGAAAAGGCTGATGAGAGTTGAAGAAATGTATGACAGGATCGTGGTAAGTGAAAAATCTCTGCCCGCAGGGGTCTGCGGGAAAAAAAGAGCGATTTTATGTATGTATTTGTACTCTGATGAATTTTATGAAAGGGAACCACCGTATTCACTCCATACCTCCTCACCCCCTTAGTGAATTTTTTATTTTTATACATACATAATACAATATATTAATAAAAGCTTTATATTTTCTTTTCTTTTCACTCCACACTTTTACTGAAACCAAGGGAGAGTAAATATTTTATTATTTATTCGTCATACGTTGATCATTTATCATTCATAAATCAACTGTCATCATCATGATCTAACTAAGAAATAACTCGTGACTAGGCTGTATACCCTTTGCCTATAAAGGAAAAACTTGAGAAATAAATATTTTTGTAAAATAACGTCTGGGCAATCCCATGTAGGATGTTACTTTTGACAGTTGACAGTATAAAGTTGCTATTGCAATGTCAAGCCAAACATAAGGAAACAAACGCAACCTTAGTACGTAGCAATAAGGAAGTGACACCTGTCAAAAGTATCATCCTACATTGAACAAAGTCATAGCTCGAACAATTCAAACATATACAATAATCTGTGAATTAGACGTGAGCGGTCAAACAAAATACCGAAGAGTGTACCGCACATACTTACATATTAAATTTTTTCTCTGAAACCGATTTAACTATTGCAAAAGTATTGTAGTACTATTTTCACAGTCATTTAAATGAAAACTTCAAAAAGGGAATACTAAAATTTTCTTTGATATACATTAATTGAAGTTGATTTTTATCATAAACTTTAACATGAACATCTCGATTGAGAGAAAAAAGATAGATTGTTCGGCTCTGCCGAAAGGATGGCAAAGAGAGGAAGTTCTAAGGAAAAGAGGTCTTTCTGCTGGCAAAGTTGATGTCTACTATTACAGGTAGTTAGAACGTATTTGTGTTTATTTATACCTATTAAGTCTGAGATACTAGATGGTATTGATGATTGCAAACATGATTCTTAAATAGATACTTAGTACAGATGTTCTAAATATCTATTTTAGAATCATGTTAAAAGTAGGTAAACTTATAAGTTGTTTATGAAGGGCTGTTGTGAAACTAAATTTAATTTTCATTTTCTCTTTACTATTGTTTGATGTAATTAAATATAAATCCTTAAATGTGTAAGTAGTTACATTGGATTTTCTACAGCCCAACAGGTAAAAAGTTTCGAAGTAAACCGGAGGTAATTCGTTATCTTGGTGATAGTATGGACCTGTCGTGTTTCGACTTCCAACAAGGTCAAACAAACACTGTGTTGATGTGCAAGGCCAAGGAAGTTCGACCGCAGTTTGATTTCAGGTTCTTTGCTGGTGTTATTTTCGCATTTCTCTCAATAGTGTAGTAGTTGCCTGCGTAGTACCTTTTTGTGCTTTGTGTTTTGTTGTATGCTATAGGATAGAAGCTTGTAAGTGTGATGTAAATTAGCTTTTTTATGCTATTGATGTTTGGTGTGAAAAAGTTAGTATATCTATAACTCTTTTGTAATAGGCCATACATTAATACTGCATATCTTTTGTCACTGTATCAGTACTAGTTTTTTTTTGCTTGCTCACCCAAAACATCTGTATAACTAGGCTTTTTACTTAGCTGGTTGAAAACTCACTATCCTCTTTTATTTCAGAAGCTTTACTAACTTAATTTATGTGCATATATGTATAAGGGGGGGGGGGGGGGGTCTGAGCAGCCATGCCCACTCTATATGGTTTAGTGCCCACCCCAGCAATACAATTAAACATTTGTCTATGGGTAAGAAATCTGCATATTTACTTTTATTTTTAATAAGTAATTATGGGTGGGTAAATACATCACCATCACCATGTACCATATTTTTACTTCAATTTATGTAACCACATAGTAAAGTTATTATGTACTTTGTCACTAGTTTAAACTTTATCATTAGTGTTAGGTTTTTTATGAGTAATAGTACATTGAATGCTGACTCTGCTTCATCGCATCGGCCATATCATGTCAGGGGCTAGGCTCCCCCTGAAAAATAACCCTAGATATGTCAATGGTTATGTTATGAAAATCACTTTTCATACCCTAAACTACTAAATTAAATAATAATATAATAATTTTGTTTATATCCCATGCAGTTCAACCTCTATATAACAAAGTTTTATTAAAAAATGCTTCTTAAATTAAATCACTGTAATTTTAGATTGTTTGTTTTACATAATATTAAAAACATTATAATAGACAGAGAGTTGTTTATGTATTATTTGTACAAATGGATGCATTATTTCATTTTTGTAATTGCTCTGCACATGTTAAATTACTGTAGATTATATTATGTATTATGAAATACTTTGCCACATAATACCTACAGTTAACATAAAAAAAACAATTTAAATAAATGTAAATTATATTGTTTTCTTATACTCTCTGGACTGCTTATAAGTTCTTAAATTCTGTTGTATAAGTTAAATTCTGTATAATGCATATGAAATGCAGCGCAATTAAAAAATGCAGTTGCAACTTAACCTTTTAATTGTTCTGAAAGAAAGATATTTATTCTCTATATACATGAGAAACACTATTATTTCGGGTTCAATCAAAGGATATCAGACAATGCTTTGTCAATACAAAAAAAAAATATCTTAATCATTATTCAAAACTAAATTCACTAGGTACTTATATTTTGTTTTTTGTTTAAAGTTATTATCTTTAGAATAGCAGCATGACAAATAGCATGTTTAATTTAAAATTAACCCACTATATGTATTATTTGTATTATTATCTTTTGTTATGTATGTACAGTGACAAGCAATAAGATGTATACATGGTAGAACCGTGTCACATTATATCACTCATTTATTTTTATATTGTTGTCTCTTTGCTTTCGGCCAATAAAGTGTGACATGGTTCCATGGTATATACACATAGTGCTTGTGACTGTACTGAGTTGCAATTACAGTCCTGAGGGCCTACCAAGACCTTTTAGCGCGATGCAAGTTCGATTGTCAAAGTGAGACACCGATATACGCGGTCTATAGAGGCGTCTCTCTTCAACAGCTGAACTTGAATCGCAATAAGAGGTGATGGTGGCCTACCATGATCTTTTAGCGCGATGCAAGCTCGATTGTCAAAGTGAGACACCGATATACGCGGTCTATAGAGGCGTCTCTCTTCAACAGCTGAACTTGAATCGCAATAATAGGTGATGGTAGGGCCTCAGTCTGTTCTAAGACAATTAACATCATAAATTGGAAATTTGCTCTGGGAAAGACAACATGTGATATTAATTATTTGTACAGCATTATATGTAAATCTTGTCTTTATATAAATTTATCATTTTTTTTGGTTTTTCTTCATATATCTGTGAGATAATTCTAGAATAAATCACCAAGTTAGTACTAAAACTAAAATTTACTAGGACTAATCTGTACAAGTGTGTTTGTAATTGTAACTTTTCCATACAGTGGTCTCCGGTCTGATGCTATATTGGTGCCACCAATAAGACAAACAGCTTCAATTTTTAAACAGCCCGTTACTATTTACAAGACTCAAGACAGTAAAGTGAAGACAGACTTGAAGCATGGGACACAGGAAAAGCCAAAACAGCTATTTTGGTATAAGAGATTAGAAGTAAGATAATTATAATTTATCTATCACCTTTACTAAACTGTATTAAACTGTTTTGTTTTATAAGTACAGTTACTAACTTACCAAATGTTTACTTTAAATAAAAGGTTTAAAAGTTCAAAATGTACTTTATCCTATGTTGATTGGAAAATAACAATGTTTCAGAGGCTGTCAGCTTGTGATGCAAATGGAATGATAGGCACCGCAACATTGCCAAAGTATATAAAACCATTAGGTCCATACACCTCTGATGCTACCACCATAAGGTCACTGGCTGCTACACTTCATGAATCTTCTCAACCCATAACAGGTATAAATTTAGCTAGAATACAAAATTTAACCAATAGAGTGGGTGTCAACAATCATAAAATACATATCTTCTATGCACTTTAATACACATTTTTTTCTTACATTCACACCAATCACCCTAGTCCAATGTAAGCATGGTAAAGCTTGTGTTATGGATACTAGAGTAATGAATAGACTTAGATATATCATTAAATAACTATGATTTTAATATTTCTAGAAATATGACCATGACTCAGGTACAAATGCTCTTATTCATCACATAAATATCTGCCCCTTCCGGTACTCGAACTTAGAACCATTGATGCGAAAAATAGGATCGCTACCATTGCACCAAACAGTCCCCAAAATACACAATGTAATTATACAACTGTATGACATTCACAATATAAATATACAAGAAAACAATAACAAAAAAAATGTGTTTAAAATATTCGCTTCTGATGGCATTTGAACCAACGCCTTTTAATATTAAGAGCTTTTCACATTTACCTGTCTTGTATTTACTTCTTCTTTGGCCTCGCCTGTTTCGCTCGCCTCGGTCGGCTTTCTTAATCATTCGGCGCCATTCATTTCGCTGGTAAGCATCGACATCCTTCAGACCAAGCTTTAGCATGTTTTTCCGGACATTTGTCATGCACGTAATTTGTGATCTACCTCTCCCTCTCTTTTTTGTGACCATGGAAAGGCACTTTTTCACCACGTGGTCATCTGGTCTGCGCACTACATGTCCGTACCACCTCAGCCTGGACTCAGTTATCTTCTCGGTAATAGGCGTTATTTTGAAACTCCCCTTGTCTTGTATTTACTACACCAAGTTAATCAATTAATGCCAATACTTATCCGAATACACCTGAAGCAAATTTTGCACATTAAGTTGATTTTAATTTGCTATTTCAGGACAAACAGGTGGCAAACAAGCCATACTGGAGAACCCCGGCGTGTTTTTAAACCCTCAGCAACCGCTCATAGCGGCAGTGACTATCACTAGAAACGACGTTCAACACCAGGAGGAGCGTGTGAAGCGCGCGCGACTTCGCTTACAGGAGGCTATCGAGCCCATGTAGGGAATCTTGGGCGGGCAGATCCCCACCCATTCTATTACACCCAAAGAATTCTATAGATAGAGTAGACAAGGGGTCTATGTGTACAGCTCGCGATACTTCGAGGGTCACTTGTCCTTCTCACTCTTATATTGCTCTCACACTCGCACGGTCTCCCCTTCTCCACCGAAATTGTGAAAATGAAATAGGCGCGCTTTTTAAAGTTTTCACTTTGACAAAGGTATATGAAAAAATATTTTAAAAGCAAGAAGGTTCATAAACAAATGAACATTTTTTTATTAACAATTCTTTTGGCTTCGTGACACAGTCTTACATTAATATAAATTAATACGCGATCGCCGCCGATATATAGTCGGAGGAGAAATGACTGCGAGCGAGAGAACACGCTATTGTGCATGAAGAACAGATGATCCGCCAAGTATCGCGCTGGAGGCTGAGTAGTCTTCTCTAGATATAGAACTCTTTGATTATACCCGCTCCCACTATTCCGCCCGCTTCCGCTACCGCTTCCTCTTCCGCCCCCCATCCCGTTCTGTCCAAACCTGCTCCCGCGCTTTCCGTCGCTACGACTTTTGTACCTACGCTCAATGTTTACCTACCGGTACAAGAATTCCCCTCCAAGACTCCACTGTTATGAATAACCCCAGAACCGACGTCGCCTAAACGGTTGTCTTTTGATTCTGCAATTGAATGTACAGATAAAGACTACCAATCGTCAAGAAATTGTGAGATTCAAAACAAGTCAGTCAAGTACAGATTTTCAATGTGGAGGAAGCATAGTACCTATATGGTTAAATATTTTTTATGCCAAAGAAAAATCTGAGAAAGATCTGTGAGTTCTACATCTCAGTCGTAGGGTTTACTAAAAACAGCAATCAGTTATTTTTACAACAATTGTTAAGCCGTGTTGTGCAATAATAATAAGTCAAAAACAAAAAGTTAGAACATAGCTAATTTTTTTTTCGGATATAACCCATATCGTTGACAAAGCGTTTTTTGATACAGCATAAAGAGGTTGTTTTTTAATAGACTTAAATTTACTCAATAAAACGCCTTTAGAGGCGCGCCTCCTGCGAATTTTCGAAATATTTCACAGAAAAGATGCAAAAATATTAGTTTTCATTCACAAGGTATGTGTTAACGCAGTATGGCGGTTGTTTTAAACAAAACAAATGTATACAGCCACACCCTAATGTTTCGACGTTTTTGTGTTATGCCTCTAAAAGAACGCAGGAGTCACGCCATAAAGCAAATACTAGATAGCTTTAATACGAAATCAATATTTTTAGATAATAATGATATGATTATTGCGTAACATAGCTTCATGAGGCTGATTATTATAACATCCTTAAATTGTAGTAGTGGATTTAAAGATGATCGAATTAATTTTAAAACATTTTCGATCTAAAGCTTTAGTAATCAGTATATAAATAGCAGATCAATCTACCAGAAAATGTCGAAGTTTCACAAATTACATATTTTCAAACTAATTTTTTTTTTCGAATTGTATAAAGAATAAACTTTTTGTACCTATACTTATATTTTTTATTGAATTTCCTTTTATTGCCACTTTATCTAGCGACACATAAAAATAAGGCGCTAATTAAAATTTTGCGACATCTCTTCCAAACTATCGCTCATGTCTCAAGACTTCGGAACGGACGCGTGGTGCCTTACTATTGGCCTTATAAGAAGGCTCAAGGTCACCCAAAGGGCGATGGAGCATAATAAACTCGTAGTTTTTATACATGATCGAATCAGTATTCAGGTGATCCTTAGGAGAACCGAAGTTACCGACATAGCCTGCAGAATTGCCAACCTTGAGAGGTAGTGGGCGGGGCACATAGCTCGTAGATCTGATTGCCGTCGGCGCAGAAAAGTTCATGAGCGGCGACCATGGATCGACGATCTGATAGAGGTCGCTGGAAGCAACTAGATCGGACCGGTCGTTGTGTAGATCCTTGGGGGAGTCCAGTGAACATTTGCCTGAATTCACGAATACTAATAAAGTTTTTTATAGAAAATTATCCCACCACTTCTGTAGTACTAGTGGGTATTGGAGCTTCATTTTTTGATACTGTAGATACCAGTGTTTGAATCATTCCGGGATAACGATTGCTACTCACATAATGGTTATAACCATTAATACAAACAGTTAATTTTTCAAATTTCTATACCTTACATGAATTGCCTGCTGCTAATATTAATTAAAAAAACTAATAAAAAGTTTCATTTCTAGAAATAAGAAGACATTATTCATTAGTAAAATAAAAATATGTAGCTTACTGCCGCAAAACACAAGCACTTTACACATGTTTCGCCCCCACACGGAGCATCATCAGGAGCTGTTAGACCGTGCAATATCGAGCACTTGTGCTCGTGTGGGGGCGAAACACGTGTAAACACATTGTGTATTTTCAAGTGGGCTGCCCTAGTCAGGCTAAAAATAATAATAATGTTTGGAGAAGCGGTAGTAGGCCTCATATTAGCCGTCAAAGACCTATAGCACTATTAATTTATTTATTTAGAACTGCTTAATCCACTTGTTTATTTTTATTTCAATACTAGCGGCCCGTCTCGGCTACGCACGGGTGGACAAAATTCTTTAATTTTTTTCTAGCATTTAATATAGCCTATGACACTCAGCAATAAAGTGCCTTTCTATCGGCGAAAGAATTTTTAAAATCGGTTTAGTAGATCCCGATATTACCCCCTTACAATTTAACAAATATACAAACACACAAACTTTACTTCTTTATAATATTAGTATAGATACACATCAAACCCTTCATTTGATACCCCACTCGGATATGTTCGCTGAATTCAGTAAATTCATGACCTTTTCCGTCCCCTCTCCCTTCGAACAGCAGAATTTCTAATACACAAATCAAATTATTTGTGTATTCATCCTTTTTTCCACCACCTACTAAATTGCTGAATTAATTTTCTTCGAAAATAGCCTAACATACAGAGCGTGTTCGAGAGTTCTCATGTAAACAGACATACAGGCACACGTCAACCTTAAAACACCTCTCGATTTTGCGTCGGGGTTTAAATAATTAAAGTAGATATGGTAATGCCGCCATTAATACTAGTCATGGAGTTATAGGTAAAGGTGGTGACCATAAATTATACTTAAAGTTGGAAAAAACACTTATAATACCTTTTTTATTCAAAACTTACATAGCCTTGTCCTGCTCTCTGGAGATCTCTTTACTCTTTCTCATACTACCTAACAAGGCTTTCTGATGTCAAATAATTGTCATAAAACCACTTAATGCAAATAATATGTGACAGCCTGGATACCACATGCTTCCACAACCATGCACTACATTTTAGCTCTATTGACACGTAAAATTTTACAAAATCACACATCTTAATCGTAAATCGAGAAGTAAACTAACGTAATTCTTACTACCCTAAAAATTGGTAAGGTTCGTATTATGAATTTCTCTTGTTATTATGTACGGAAAAATTAAACTACATTATATAGTCCGAGATGTTTAGTTTTCTATTCTATCTTTATACTTTCTTCACATTAAAATTTAAGAAATACTAGCTTTTCTATTAAGGACAGACTATTCGATCTATCTCCTCTTTCATTAATTTCAAGAAACATTTTCTTGCACCTGATATGGACTATTAGAAAGAGATAAGCTCTCTCCAGAGAGCAGTACAACACTATGTGAGTTTCTGGATTAAATATGAAAAATAAAAACACTTGTAATAACAAGTGTTTTTTCCAACTTTACTTTACCTATAACTTCAACTAACACATATCTTTCTCAAATAAAACACGTTTCGCTCGTTTATTTCGATATCATTTAGAAATAATAATTAAGTTTATCTGCGTTATTGATTATATTACACATGTATTTACTTCTTGGGTATTGGTTATAATTCTATTGTAATTTTAGTAACAATACCCTTGTCAAAATCATTTTTTTCAAATATCTAATCTGTTCCACAATTAATAATGTCTGGCTCTAAGTAACACTATTTACTTTCATATGGATGAGAATGACAGTATCGCGTTGTGCTTTATATGTCTAAACTTCATATTGTTTTTAATTTTTATTTAATTTAAATGTAATTTTAGTGTTAGTGTAAGTAATTTACAATACTAGACTAGGATACTAGGAATTCTTAAGCATTTTTTAATAATATTTTAATGGCTGTACGTTTGTTATCCCTTGATCAGAACAGATAAAAAAGCTGATTGAAACGAAATAGTGATGAGGTCATTAGATAGTTTTAAGAAAATTACGGTTTTCTAGGTTAATCAAAAACATTGTTTTTAATATATGTTTTCCTAACGAAAAATAAGTATTTCGTCAGGTTTGGCATAAGATTATCAACACCTTTTGTATTATATGGCAACTTATTTATAATATTTTTATTGTTACCATTACAAAATGGTCGGTTTTTACCGGATTGCGTTACTCTAGTACCAGTCGATCATCTGCGATGGAACCACAAAATAATTTAGTGATTTTATTTTAATTAAGAAACTAGCATTTCCAATAATCATCTATCTATAGGTTTTTCTATTAATTCATAATTTAGATAATGGACAAGATTATAATTTTCTTTTGTTTTATTTTAAAATTTCTGAAAGGAAAAATCACGCCGTATTGAATGTCAAAATTTATGTGGAAAATCGTGGATTTATACTAGCCAATTTGATTCTGTTGTGATGTACTCGTTGGAAACTGGTGATACTCGAGTTTTGTTTTGTGTATCTTGACTATTCATAGAAAGGTTGAACTGAAGATTCCTTGCTGGAGCGTCACTGCATGATTTAACAGTTTCGAGAAAGTGAAGGTGATGTAGTCTTTCTTTTGTTGTTGGCTTTTATTCCGTAGTGCGTGTAATAATTGATTGAGTTCAACATTATCAGATTGCTGTTTACGATTTCACTTTTGAAGCGAATTTAACGACTGGATAAGCTGCTAGTTGTAATAATGGTTTGGTATGAGATTTGTCTCTATTGCGCGACAAAACTGGATGCCTAGCTTTTACTACTTTATTATCTCTTAAGGAGGAAATAACAAGTAAAGTTTGTATAAATATATTCTTGGGATAAGGATATCATTATTTAATAATCAGAACTGAAAATAAATGTCTGTAACAGAAAAAAGGGCTTGCTAAAATTGGCCATGTTGCAGAGTTTCTGTTTTAAGGTAATATTTTTGCCAATATTACAATTTTTACTCAATATTTTTATAACAAAGCATTAATGCGGATTAAAGTAATGCTACAATTATATTTCTTCATCTCCCAAATTTTTATATTATAAACCAAGTGATAACATCTGCTATCATACATAATTTAATACATTTAGTGCAGTCATTGAAGCGAAAAATAGGGTCTTACCTCTGAATTTTTTTACTGTGAACCGATTTGCATCGAATTTTGGAATTATGCTCTTCTTACCCTTAACTTCAAAAGTGAAAATGATCTGAGCTCCGCCTATTACTTTTAAGGGGTCTAAACAACCCCTTAATGGAAAAATTGACATTGATCCATTTTATCGCTAGAAAACATGTCTAATAGTAAGTGGTGAAATTGTATAGTATTTTCAAACATAATTACCTCATATTAAAATCATTTTCAACCCCTTGACAATCTTACAACCCTTGCAAACAACCCCTAAATTGAAAAAATCACAAAAAATACTTTGGTATTACATAAAAAGATGTAAGTATAGAGTAAGTAATATATATTATATTCTCTATAATAATAATCAAATTTTTAACCCCCTTTCAACCCTTGAAAACTACCCCTTGATAAAAAATTGTTAAATTTTTTTTTTGATAAAATGAAAAGGATTTAAATATTCGCCACTCTTGAAAATGATTATCATATTCTTAAGCTTTTCTACCCTTAAAACTACCCCTACATATAAGAACGTTGGTATGTATTCATGCCTACGTTTCCAAAATATATGAGCCATATCATGTATATATATACACATTACAATAGTTGTGGGTCTCTATTATACTGCGTACTTTCACATTGCTCCAAATATTCACACTCCGAAATTTTCAGTTACTAAGTAGAAAAAAATATGATAAGTTTTTGGACTATAACTCCTTCAATTTTTATGCTATCACAATTTATAAAAAACCATTGTAAAGGTAATTAAGAGAGCTACAACATTCTTCATTGCAATATATAGTAAAAAACCTTTTTCTAAAACGGTGAAGGGTTAAAGGGCTTAAGAGAGGCTGTGATTGCGCTGCCACGTGCTCTTTAAACAATCATATCTCCGTCAATTTTTGTTTGACAGAAAAAACAAAAAAACCAAATTGTTTGTCAGAAAAATACCTAAATTTTTAATCCGTACACTTTTATACGTATCTGTCGTCATTTTTGAGATATTATGAAAAAAAAGTGGGATTTTTAAAAATTTGAAATTTTGTTTTTTTCTTTAATCGTGACTTTTTTGAAAAATATGTATCCTGAAGCAGCCAAACTGATACTATCTATCAAACTCTTCATAATAAAGTAAATTTTAGGCGGAATACGATTAATTTTAATTTTGGTGGAAATGGCACTTATGAAACCCATTCATTTAAAAGAAAAAAACATTAGATGCTCCCCTTATTTGCAATACAGCTAACTTATTATACGTGCAAAAGACTTTTAATAGTGCTCATTTTAAAGCTTATTTCAAGCACTACAAAACCATTTGTATTAGAATGCATAAAATGCATCTGCTCGCCGCTAGATGGCATTGACCACATCGATTAAATTTCAGACAAAATAAAAAACGGCTTTGATCTTTAATATCTAGCTTAATATTGCACTTAGAATACTTTATAAAAAACCAAATTGTTCATTGTTTTACGTGCTACTATTTTGTTCTTTATAAAATTTTCGATAAAACGTATATTTTTGGAGATATTTGCAAAAAACCGATGAAAAACGTGAAAAAAATGCGAATTTTCAATTGCCAATAACTCGAAAACTATTGGATTTTTTTAAAAAACTTTATAGATGATTTGTTGCTTAAAATTAGGCCTTCTATCGATATCCGAGGTTACTTTGCAAAAAAATAAATTCACCCCCGAGAAGGGGTGGCAACCACCCCCAGGGTGGTTGCGGAGTTCAAATGATTTTCACTTTTGAAGTTAAGGGTAAGATGAACCTAATTCCAAAATTGTATGCAATTCGGTTCACAGTAAAAAAATTCGGAGCAATAATGCTTCAATGACTGCACTAATTGGCTTATGTCATATTTGTAGAGTTATAGTTTAGTAGAAATAATAAGATCTTAATTTGAATACAATATAGTTCATTTTCCAATGGTGTTCTGATAAAACATTTAATTGATATTGTGATGCCTTACATGCATTTGTTTGTTAATCAAATATTGAGAACAGTGTCAATGACAGTTCTTTTGTTTACAATATAAACAAATTGAATCTTTGGTATTTATAATTGTGCATGATCACTAATATTGTCATTTAAATTTAGCAAGCTATAAATTGATATTTGAGCACCAATCATTACACTGTGCATCTTCTAACTTCCGTCAGACATCCTCATTGAATGGACAATAGAAAGAATGACTTTTAATCCAAAATGCAAATAATTTGATAACAGTTCTAATCAAAATTAGTAGTTCTAATCATATATATTTGACACATTAAAAAGAGCAGAGAAGCCTAGTAGTTTCTTTTTTATTCAGCTAATGACTCGCTTTCCATAGTTGCAGACTGAGTGTGCTTTGTGTAATTTATAGCATAATATTGCAAATGCGAATTATTAATAATGAAATAGAATATATGTGTTCAAAAATTCATCACAGCCAGGAATTAGTTTTCTGGTTAGATATACATTTGCAATGCTAATAAGAAGAATGTGAATATAAAGTACCTGTTTAAAATTGGTTACTTCTAATAATTCTTCAAATAAATGCAAGTAACTAACACTGATATTCTATTGTGTCTCTTCTTATGACCCTAAGAGTGACTTTCACCAACAATCTATAAAAATTCTTATCACTAAACATTTTTTTAAATATCATTGTATTTCTTCAATTAATTAAAGTTTAAACGGAGATAACAATGTGTAAAATATGTGAAGCACTAATTATATTTATCAACTGCTTGTGAAAGTTGCCATTAATATTCAAATTTTAACGTAGATAATTGGTATGCATTTTGAATTTTTAATATAAATATTTGCTGCTTTTTTAACCATATATACACTTTCAAATGTACACCATAGACTTGAGCTAACATTTATAAATGTGCAGATATAACCAGTGATGTCACTTATCTTAGATAAAAGTATCTGAAATACAGATACAAGATACAAAATACGTATTTGCATCTTGTATTTGAAATACTTTGTAAATATTTTATTTTGTATCTTATATTTAGATACATTTTCCTGGTATCTTTGTATTTTGAAGATACTTTGTTCCCTAAGATACTTTTACTAAAATGAACTTCGCAGGTTTTCTTTCCGAACGCAACTGAACGGAACGTCGTTTCTTTAGTCGACATTGGACTATTTGGCGGGAGCGCGAAGCGTCACTTTAATGGTTTTGATTTTCTTGTTAAATTTCGTGTTGAGGTTGATATTAGTGTGTAATAATGGCGTATTATTAACCACTGAGTGTTTCTGAATATGCATGAGTGTTGGCAAGTGAAACAAAACAGGTTGAAAGGTTCGCGCTCTCTCAAGAAAGAAGAAGACCATGAGGAGGTTTCAGTAAAACCCACTTCTTTACTGAAACCTTGGAAATTACTCAAAAACATAGAAGAAATATTATACTTACTTGACACTGACTAAATGCACAAATTGTGCAAGTCATAAATAAAGAAAATAGTCGATATTGTCGGGAACTTAATGACAGATGGCGACACTATCTTTCTACAAATGTCATCAGCCTACCGTCACTCCTGTCGGTCCTGTCTGACCTCGGTCTTGGTATCTTGGCTATGCTGTACCTGGTAACTCATTCTGGAGGGTAGCGGGATCCGAAGCACGGTTTAAGCCGCTGGCCGACCGCAGTTAGTAGGAGACTCTACTAGCGCGCTAGCCACGCGTGAAAGGCTGCCCCGCCAACTCGCGACAAATCCCGAAATGCTCCATCCTGCCAGTTGGCGACTGGACGGAAGGATCCGATGGCCATTTCGGGGGGGGTTCGGGCGTCCCCGCAGTCCTTGTGTGTGAGTCCGCAGGTGAGTTCCCTTTTTTGGTCAGCTTAGCCCAAGGAAACTTCCAATGGTCGACTAAGTAGCGTCTCGACTAAAAATCCTACTCACTAATCCTAAATCACCTCGCGAACATTAGAGGACTGCACTCAAGTCTCCATATGGTCCATCACCATCTGGAGACCGAGAAGCCGCACCTATTCTTCTTGACGGACGTCCCAATATCCTGGAAGCTTGCCAATGTGCAACCAGTACCCAAAAAGATAGTCGTGCCAACCCATGCAATTACCGACCGATCACCATCACTTCCATACTCTGTAAGGTTATGGAAAAAGTGCTGAACAGCAAGTTGCTCTCATACCTAGAAGACAACGATCTCCTCAGTGACCGTGACAATATGGCTTTCGCCGAGGACGCTCAACTGGGGATTTCCTAGTTTATGTGACACATTTCTGGGGCGAGGCCCTCGAGATGCTCGGCGATGCACTTGTCGTGTCACTTGACATCATAAAGGCTTTTGACAGGGTCTGGCACGCAAGTCTATTGCGCAAGCTTCCTTCGTACGGTATCCCCGCTGACTTTTGTAGTTTGATAGCCGATTTCATGACTGAACGATCGATCAGAATAGTTGTCGATGGCTGCTCCTCTGACTCAGTGGCTATTGATGCCGGAGTTCCTCAGGGGTCTGTTCTTTCTGCGAAGCTTTTCCTGCTACACATCAATGACCTGTTAATGGGTATGCAGACGACAGTACTGCCGTTGAGAGATACCTGTCTAGCGCAAAAGCCAGCGATGACGACGTGATGTTCATGAGAGAGGCCATGGTTTAGCGAATAAACCAGAGGCTAAACTACGTTTCCCAGTGGGGAGACAGTAACCTCGTTAATTTCAACGCCTCTAAATCACAAGCGTGTCTTTTCACGGCAAAAAGGCATTCCTTCCACCGAACTCCTACTTTCCGAGGTACATCTGTACCTGTGACCTGACTGTAGCCTCAGTGTCCCATCCCATGTTTAAACTGAAACGGGTACCAAAAGCGGGAAAGGAATATGTAAAAGAACTTGTCCTGTTTGAAACAAGAAAGATCAAGCGATCTGACAAACAAAAATCGGAGGTTTTAAACAACATTGAAGGTGATATAAAAAAAAACAAAAGGTGACTCTTATTATATGTTTCTAGAGGACTACGATTCCTCTATTGCTAGTGGCGAAAACACAAGTAGCTCCAGTGATTTTGAGACACTCCAGTACCTCAACAATAAAGATGCTTATCCTACAATTAAAAAATATTTCTAAAATATAACACCTGTTTGCCCAGCTCTGCTCCTGGGGAGCGACTCTTCAGCTTTGGGGGCATGATAATGAGGCCTCATCGAAGGAAGATGAGCGACAATATGTATGAGGAATTAGTTTTAGTCAAATGTCAACTAAAACATAAAAAGTCTCAATTTTAATACCTTCATATTTTTTTCTTGTCACATTTTCCTGATCCTTGTTATCAACGCGATCTATTCGAAAATTGTTTTCTCGAACAAATAAATTTAAATTCAATTAAATGTTGTTTTCTTACAAAAGTATTTTATCTTTAAAAAGTATTTGAAAGATAGGTATTTTGTATCTAGTATTTCAGATACCTTTTCAGAAAATTATTTGTATCTGGTATCTGAAATACTTTTTTTTTAAGTATCTTGCATCTAGTATTTCAGATACTTTGTGTAGGGTATCTTATACATCACTGGACATAACCATTGTGTTACCACCACTAGAGGTGCTGTGGGAGGTAGATAAGAAATGTGCTTGGGAAAAGTCCACAAAAATCTGCTAAAGGCTTAGAAAATGAAGTAGTCTTATGGCTAAAATTTTTACTCACATATATTAGCTATATTACACATCTTTAATGGAAAAGCAGTCTAATATTTCTAATAGTAGCAAAATAACATCTTAATTTAATACTCAAATCAAATGCGATAGTATCATTTATATATTTGAAAACATAGACACCTATCTGCCCTGGGAGCAGGCATAACTGTAATATTTGCGATTGATAGCTCCTGGTCAATTTTCTTTTAGGACTTTGCAAACCATATAGTAGATTTTATTGAGATCAAACACACATCGAAAAAAACACACACAAAACATGTAAAAACTACTTACTTTATCTATATATTAATTATAAAATATAAAATTTTATTTATCATATATGTTGTATGTCTAATAAAACCAATTTTAGTCATAAAACACAAAATTAAAATTTGGTTTGGATTCAAATAATTTTATTTAACCCAATTGTGATCAGCAGGCATTGGGAGTCTGGTAATTATTACTAGAAATGAGCTCACCACCACCGGTGCAGTTGGAAGTAGATGTTGGTGATGAATCCATGGAAGAGGATGCACCAGAAATGATTCCTTCTGATAGGTGAGAAGTTAATTCAGTTTCCTTATTCTATTTCATATTAAAGAGATTTTTGTTTACTGAGACATACCAACTTTTGTAACCATATGTTACAGCATACTGTAGACTACAGTTTAGTCTATAAACAAAAAGTGAGATTCTGGTGAAAGCAAAATCCTGCCTGTCTTTTTAAACTTTCTACTGATTTTAATGATTTTATATTAGTTATAATTTTTTAGATTTGATGAATTCCACCATTTTAGTCATACATGTAAATTTAAATATAGATATTATTTCAATTTGTCAGCCATGTCTATCACAATAAAATAAAAAATCCTAGATTTTATAATGAACCAATGTAAAATCAATCAAATATTTTGCTTAATCATGGTGACATTTAATAAATACATTTCTTTCCGTTGTCTGAAATTTAATTAATTGATATAGGTCGTGCAATTTTTTTCTTTTTTACATATTCACCGTTCGAATAGTCCGACAAATCTGTGCCATATACAAGCATTCTTGTGCACGTTACTATGAAAAGTACAAATACCTATATAATGCCACTTGTATTGTACATACACAATCTCGGCTCTAATAGCCATATCGATGTTAGCCTAGGCCAGCCAGCTCATTACTGTTGAGAAAGATTTTGGTGCGTAACTATTGTATCAACAGAATCACCGATATCTCGGAGCATTGATGCTTGAACTTGGCCAATAATTTATATCGCAATTCATGATTGTCCAACGCCAGTTTTGGCCCTGTAACCGTAGACAAAAATGTCACTAGCTCACGTGTCCGCCTAATCATCGGGTTCAATGTCACACCCAAGGTTCTCATTAGAGGCAGGTCACTTCACTGGTCCCGTTTCTCATCTGGCTGGGTGCCAATCTTAGTTATTTCGGAAAAGTGTCTCTTCTGGCCAAGAAAATAGAGATCACGCTTAAAGTCGAGAGATAATAAATTCAAAAGGCCTAAATGTTACTCTTGTATTGATTGAGGTATTATTGTGCTGATTTTCTGTTTATCACTTTCCTTTGTGTTTTGTTTCTCTTACCAAGCAACTGCCTCGTGCAATTGTTTTGTAACTAGGATGTGATATCCGGTATATAGAATATGCAAAGCAATTTTAAACACTAAGATATTGTTGTCTTGAAGGATTTTCGCTTAGAAACTTACATAATCATTCTAAATATTTATTTTATTTGAACATTTAACTCCTGGCTTTTTATATAAAGAAATTATTACAAAAAAAATCAATTTGTGTCAAGTGGGACTCGAACCCTTAATCCCCTTGTTATCCGGGCGAAGAAGGTAGCTCAATAGAAGGTAGGTTCCAGTCCCGCTTAACAACTCGGAAAGGTTAAATTTTTTCTAGTAAAAACTTCTTAAGTTACGTAATCTTTTATATTATTATTGAGGTCAACTGTAAAGTTTACACAATCGGTGCTGGCGAATTTTGCACAATCGTATGGTAAAGAGGTCTGACCTATATTTTTCGTTCTTACATATAAACTGTATTCAAAACCTTACCTTTTAAATAAAATATCATAAAATTTTACTATCAAATGAAGCTTGCTATGTTGTAGAAAAAATGGCGTCAACTTTGATAAATCAATATTTATATTTCTAGAAGAGGAAAACGGAATTTATACACTGCTCATACAACCCACACAATGAAGATTCGCGAAACACTTACAGAGGCATTAAAAAAATATGATTTGTTTTATGTCTTTTAAACTGTACATCTCAAAACGTATTATTGCAATCTTTCTTTGTCTTCTAGTTCACTACAAATCTTTCTTTGTTTTATCAAAGAACTGTTTGTCTGGAATCACATTCAATGCCATAAGAATTTACCTATATATAGATATAAAATTCGCTATCACACGTGTTTGACCACGACGAACTCAGAACCTATTCAACTGTTTTTTTTTTTAATTTTGCCGGATTTGTTTTGTTTTAGGACATAGGAAAGGTTTTATTTAAATTTATAATGAAAAAAAAAATATTATTGCAAATTGTAATAACTGATCCACAACTACACGTGATCGGGTCAGCTATTATCTTATTTATTGGATTAGTCAATAATTTATTTTTAATTGTTACTTAATTGTGAAATGAATCTTCTTATCGATAAAAATAAGGCAATTAAAATATTTTTCACGCTATTGACTATACTAATACCTTTCTACGAGACCAAAAAGTTTGGGAAACTCTGCAATAGCGTCATCATTGAGATGTACATTGAGATCATTAAAGAAAATAAATAACGTAAAATGTAATGTTAAGTAAATACAGATATATATTAAAAAATATATTAAAATTAGTTATAAAATAGTTGTATTTTTTATAGCGAAACTTTTATAATATTTAAGATTGAATAATATTTTATATATATAAAAATAAATAGTTACTTTATTTCAAAATTAGCTTGGAAGGTTCCCACTTAAGTTTAATTACCTTTTACTTAAATTAATTGTAATGGATAGCACTACGTTGTTTATGTTATTATTAAGGAAACTATAGGTCTAATATTATGTATACTGATAGTTTTTATATGACCGTTTGTTTCTATCAATAAATAAATAAATAAAAAATCATCGTCTAAGGTACCGAAGTTATGTTTCATTACGTTGAGCTTCGTATTAATATGGCTCTTTCTCATTTTAAATAACATAAAATAAGTAGGTTGTTAGTAGGAAATATATTTATGTAGAAGTGAGATTTTGTTATCGTTATTTAGGTCATTAGTATTTGCTTTCTGATAGTTTATATTTTCTTTTTTTATGCATGCTGTGCTTACATTTAGCATTATACATTTTTGTAAGACAATATAAGTTAGTAGTTTAATGTGTTATTTGACGCCAACTAATAATAAAAAATACAGTGCCTATTTCACAAATCCGTGTACCACGCTTAGCTCTATTATCAATGAGACGATTCAAATAAAATAATTCCTTATATCTTTAAAACGAAGAGTTAACGTACGGAGTATATTGTGACACTCAATTAGCGAAGGAATCTATTTTGCCGCAAATATATTTTGTTATCCAAATCTATATTTAAGTTTTGAATGTGGGGAGATATCTAAGGGGATGAGGACACTTATGTGACCATTTACATAGTATCCTAGCTTTACCGATATAATCGAAATAGATGCCAGAACTTGAACGGATTTTATAAGGCTCGGCGTCGCAGAGGTCAGTACCCTGTAATGATAAAACAAGTAAAGATTATAAAATGTTATGTCTAGTTGAATATAATAGTTTTAACGGAAAAGCATTTTATTGGAGCTAGGGAAGGTGAGATCATCCAGATAATTATGGGCAGGACCAAATTCTGGTAGGGATCCGATGATGTCAAAAGCCACCCTTTGAAAAGGACTGGCAAAAGTTATAGTAGGTGGCGCCCTATTCGAATAGTATCGTTCCTGGATTCGATTTAGCATTCTGTTTGTGCGTAAATGATAGTCAGAAATCATGATTTTCTCTTAGAATTTTCTCAATATCTTTGAGGTCTGGGTACATTATAGAATGGTTGAGTCAGGGTTCGAAACTGTGCATACCAGCTTTTCCTAGCGACTGAAATACCAATTCCGTTCTAAACTATAGGTCTACTTGAAACTCCTCGAACATTTTTTTTAATAATCTGTATTCACCGTAGTGTGGTGGAATACGATTGGACTCGCCTTGACTGTTTCAAATAAAATTACTTTGAGCCATTATTTCGCAGTATCTCGAAAGTTTTACTCAAACGGTTTGGTCTTAGCTCGATTAACGGTCAGTGACTGCGATCAATTGATTAATACGTAGCAACATAAATAAAATTATTTATAATTTACCAGTTATTATATCGGCTAGCAAGCGAGCGACGAAGCGATAAACTCACAGTTATTATATTTAAGATTTAATTATCTATACTACTATATAAAACTGTAGGTTCTATCTGTACATTTTTGATAAATTTTATGATAAACTAGATGCGCCGGCCAGGCGTTGCTGTGTTATAAATTAAAATGAAATGTATCCTTTGTCCTAAGTTGAAACAAACCTAGCGAAATGTAAAAAAAAATATCAAATTCGGTTCAGTAGTTTCAGAGTTCATCGCGGTCAAACATTGTGACACGAAATTTGTATAATCGTTTTATGACTCAATGATATCAATTCTACGGTATATCAAGTCAAGAACGGATTGACCTATTTCGATGAAATTTGTTTTATGGCAAGACATGTGATTGTGTAAATGATAAGCTATATATATATATATATATATAAGAATCCAATATTATAAATAATAAATTGAATTTGTTTAATACACTTTCACACCTAATACTCATTCGACTATCATGAAATTTAGCATACACTATGCCAGGGTTACAGAAAAGTACAGAGGACAACTTTTATCCAGAATAAAGTACTATTCCTGAGGGATAGAACTATAACTTTTAATTGGTAATTGGTAAAAACTAGTTATCCCTACTAATATTATAAATGTGAATGTAAGTTTGTTTGTTATGCTTTCACGCAAAAACAACTAAACCGATCATCATGAAACTTCGTACATATATTCTTGGAGGTATTAGAAGTAACATAGGATACTTTTTATCAAAAAAAAAATTTGCGGACGAAGCCGCGGGTAAAAGCTAGTATATACACTACCGTCCAAAAGTTTGGAAACACCCTATTTTCATTAGATAAAAAAAATTACCGCAAATAAATCTTTAAATATACACGTTCTTGTTAAAGTTCATTTATTTTTACAATCGTGTTATAACAATAATGAAGAAAACTACTTATTTCTTATCAGTTATTTCGTACTTTGACAAAAGACCGGCACACGTGTTTTATGACCACAAAAGTTGCTGCACTGCCAATTGTTAATTTCTTAGAATTGGTAGATACAAACATTGTTTTTGTTTTGAATAGAGATCAGTTTTTTAAAATAAGTATATAATTCCATTAAGTATCTAGTTTAGAGTTCAGTGTACTTTGTGAGGTTCATGTGATAGTAACATCAGTCGATAACTGCATAAAATGGCAAAAAGGAAACAGATTTCTCTTGAAGAGCGAAGTGTTATTTGTACTTTGAACAAAGAAGGATATTCTATACGCCAAATCGCAAAAAAGGTTGGAGTTTCATGTAAAGGTGTACATTATACTCTTACACGAAAGCGAGCTACGGGAGAAAATCGAGACAGGAAGAGATCTGGACGTCCCAAATCCACAACAAAGCAGGAAGATCAGTTTATTAAAGTGTTATCGAAACGAGATCGACGTTTAACTGCGCCACAAATTGCTGCTACTTTAAATAAAACACGAGAAAAGCCAGTTTCAATCACAATTGTAAAGAGACGTTTACTTTCTGCTGGCTTAAGAGGATGCGTTGCAGCCAAAAAACCAAGACTAACTATTACCCATAAGAAAAATAGACTAGAGTGGGCCAAAGCACATAAAAACTGGACGGAAGAAGACTGGAAAAAAGTCCTTTGGACGGATGAGTCTAAGTTTCAAATTTTTGGATCTAATAGACGTGTTTTTGTGCGCCGATCAAAAGACGAACGGGCTTTAGAAGCGTGTACTGTGCAGTCCGTTAAGCATGGTGGTGGTAGTGTAATGGTTTGGGGGTGCTTTGGTAACAATAAGCCCGGTCATTTGATTAAAATTGACGGAAAACTGAATAAAGAAGGCTATCTGAAAATACTGCAAGAAAATGCAATTTCTTCTGGAATGAATCTGATTGGCCGAAATTTCATTTTTCAGCAAGATAACGACCCAAAGCATTCATCAAAATTATGTCAGGAGTTCTTACAGCAAAAACAAAACGAAAAATTTTTGCAAGTTATAAAATGGCCATCACTATCGCCAGATCTCTCGCCTATAGAATTAGTATGGGATGAGCTTGATAGAAGAGTTAAAAGGCAGTGTCCATCGAGCTCAGCACAGTTGTGGCAACATTTACAAAATGAATGGAAGTCACTGGACCCCGAATACTTCGCAAAATTAATCAAAAGAATGAATAAAATTTGTGAAGAAATAATTAAAAACAAGGGTGGTCATTTTGATGAGGCCAAAATTAAATGAAAATTACATTATTTTTGCACTTAATTGTACTGAATATTTCTTACTTAATGTTAATCTAACGTTTGATTAAGATTTCATAGTAATAAATCATGACTTATGTGTTTTATTGTTGTTTTTATTTCAATTACCATGGTGTTTCCAAACTTTTGGACGGTAGTGTATATAAATATTGTAGTATTGTATAGGAATAGATTCGATACGATTTTTCATATTAATTACAATACAGTAACGTTACCGAGTATCGAGTGGCTAAACATATAGTTAAGTATAGTTTAGGAAGCGATGAATAATTACTAGAAAGTGCAAACTAGGTGAATTTGATCTGTGAAACTTGAACAAGCATAGTTCACACGCCCTTTGCTGTCTATCTATCTTTATAGTGCAAATATCTAACAGTTAGATGGAAAAACTTAATTCGATATAAAAAGATATATCTTTCTATTTGAAGTTTATAGATAACTAGCTAACCCGGCCACGCGTTGCTATGGTAACGTTAATTGAGTTTAAAAACTGTTATTCTTAGGCTTATGGTAACTATATATGGTAACAAACCCACAAAGTCCTTTTATATAAGAGATAAATATTTAATGCAAAAGTTATCGGTATTATATTATATTTTAAAACGGTCTTTAATTATTACGATTTTGGGATTTTCATATTTTTATTAAATCCACTGTTAGTTCATAATTTATCTCTGGAGTTGTGTAATAAAATTTTAATTCGATATTTAGCAACAAATAAATAAAAAGTAACTGCCTCAAATATGATACGAGGTATTTAATCTATAATCTAAGATCACAAATTTGTTGTTTGTCTGTCCGCTTTTTCCCCCGCTCTTTTTCCATTGTATACGCGTTACCTTAGCAACGGGTTAATCGCAAGTAGTTCGTCTACTGGACACTAGATGGCGCTACCGAAAAAAAAAATTAATAATAGAAAAAAATTAAAGAATTTTGTTCACCCGTGCGAAGCCGGGACGGGCCGCTAGTACTTTGTATTTACATTTTGGTACTTTAGAACGTAACATGAAGATACCTCCAGAATTAGAACGGTTGTCGATGGTTCGATTTATAATCTGTCGTCGGAATGCGCCTTTTTATTCTACTAAGTTTAAAAAAAAATCATTTATTACTATCAACTGTTTCCTCCCACGCTACGAGACATAAATTGTCTCACCATTTGAATTTAAGCACGACTTTGTTTTAATATTATTTTTTATCAAAATGTGAACGCAAAAACATCGCGTTACGCTTACGTGAATCGTTAAAGTTATATATAGCTTTTTAAGACTAGTTTTTATTTCTTAAGAGATAAAGTGGAAAATCGCTTGACAATTTGTGCAGCTAGGCTCTATTTTATCTGCTTAGGCTGTGGATTGAAGAAACTTTTATTTTCGTGCGACCTATTTTAAAGATCTTAAAAAAAAATGCGCGTGTAAGTTGGTATGTAGGTTGGAGACGGTTAGATGTTCCAAGTTTATTTATCCGACTACGTGAAACGAGAATAATGCGTTTATCGCTCCCGCCGTTAGATATATTTTATAGATGCTTTCATAGAATGTGTACACAATTAAAATTATTTATTTGATAATTTAGAAAATGTAATATTTTGGCAATCTGTTGCCAACTAACCCTTACGCAGGCGACAGACGGGTGGAGGAGTTCTGAACAGTTTTACATTCAGAGGTCTCGATACTCGATACAGTCTGAGTTAAATATTACAATGAAGTTTTGTATGAGCGCCCCTAGCGGTAATCATCAGGTACTAAGAATCTTCATAGAAATCTGTAACGCACTCGATAACGGATAACGAATGCGTGAACTCTCTGTGACACACGGTAGTTGTCATGAATTATCCACATGAGTCCTAGAATAATCCACATATTTTTTGTAAACAGATTTCATTCGCCTTTGTGAGATAAGATTGTCTTATTTGTCAAAATCACGCCTGAGGTTAATTTGTCGTAAGATATGGATAAGTTTTTTTGTTGACTTGAAACTTAATAACTTTACCCATATATTATAAGATGTCTAATGTGACTATTATAGGTAGATAATTACTTCTTATTCTTTTGTCAAAAGTCTTTCTTAGTCTTTGCCAGAACTGTTCAAAAATTTACATGAAACTTATTCAAAACGCGCCTTATACAGGTTTACGGATTCTGTAGCATGACAGATTTCTTTTTCAAGCAATTTGAGTATTTATTACTCTTTTAAAAAAATAATATATTTTTAAAATTAATTCACTATGTAGTAATAGTTTTAGCGTATACAATTGTTTGTAATTGACTCTATAATATTAACTGGCATTACAAATTTACTTTATTTTTTTATTACATTAACTATTTTTAATTATATTAAGTTTTTGAATGCTAGAAACGGCTTATTGTAAGGTCTCAACATTTTATTCTTATATCTTTGATCCACAATTACAGCAAATACATTTTTTTCAATTAATTTCTATACTATTCAATTCATATGGGCTTGCCTGTCTGTTACTTTACTCTCTAGCTCTGGTATTAGTTTGTTTAAATGTTTATTGCTCCCTTCGTTACATATGGTTGAAGTCATTGAATTTTTGAATTAATGATGATATTTTGCAATTTAGGCCTGAAAATATGTCTTGACAATATGACCAATTGAACTGACTGAATGAAATTGACTTGCACTAATTACTCAGAAGTAATAAGAATCTACAAGAAAGAGAAAACAATATTGCATTAACGAGTTTGAGGGTTTTAGTAAAGTCGGCATTACGGCATTAGTTTTTTCCAAGATTGTGGTTTACAAAGTGGTAGAGAGGTAAATTCCGCGATTGTACGGATAACGCATACAGCGCGTCAAGTTATTACAAACTGTCACGTTTTCTTCGTGTGTTTGTTCCCTAGCGTTTCGAAACCATTGATCAGATTGTGATAAAACTTTTCTAACGTTTCCTATACTTCAGTTAGCTTGAGTTAAAGAAATAGCTTTGGTACACAATCCTATAATTGAATCTGCAAAAAATCACCTTCTAAGTCTCAAAATATCTTTTTATCTTTTGTATCCTACTGATTTTCTAATAGATTGTCATTCTCCAGGTTAGGTCATTAAACCCATAACAGAACATTCTCAATAAGCATAATTATAAAGCAAGAAAACCTGACAACCTTTACTACCTATTGCTAGACCTTCATTATTGTAACATCTGGTAGTTTCCTAATAAGGATGACATTGATTATTCAGCCCTTTGAACCTTATGTAGCTAGAAGTAGAATGTATATTTCAATATCATCAGATCAGTTAATTTGTTTTTTTTTTTATAAATAGCTTGTGTGTAGTGGTGGCGTTATGCCAAATCTGCTATTCAGTATATTGTTTACTGTCGTGTAGGCAAGTGTGGTGCTTAAAAAATAAAAATACTAAACATCGAAATTGTAAGAGTAGACCGATTCGAACTAAAAGATCTAGGAAATCATATGTATTGAATAAATTGGCGCATTGAAACGACATTCGGTAAAAATAAATTGATCAATGAAATAATAAGATACCAATCTTTGCCAAATATGCAATTGATGGGACTATACGTTAACAATCATGGACATGTCTGTTATTTGTTTCTATTTATAAAAATATATGTGCTATCAAAAATTATATATTTCCCTAAACTATATAGTTGAAATAATTATTAATTTGAAAATAGGCAAATAAAGAAAATCAATGTCTCGAGCAGCCTACATCTTTATTAAAACAAAATCGATAAGAAAAATACATTGTTATTGCTGATAAACAAAGTGAACGATAAGCGGAATAGGATATTTATGATGCTTAATGGTAATATAATATGTAACAGATTGTGTTTTCACACGAAATGTTAGAAGAATATAATAACAAAAAGTGCTGACAACTATTCGCTTACACGATTGATAGCCTAACTATATATCATAAACAATTTTATCTTAGACTTGATAAAATTGTTGTCTTCTAAATTCGAAATTAGTTTTTCAAATTATACACGTGAAACATCATAGGGTATCTACAATTTGTGTCAGACTCGAGATATAAGGGATACAATTTTGTAATAAAGAACTTGTTATTAAAAAGAAAACTTAGTGAGTGTTGAGCAAGGTGAAAATACTTTTAAAGTGAATAAATATAAGGTTTAAAATAATGAGTGAGGATTCGGTCAGGTATACGTTGCCGGCGCGCGCTGAAGCCGTGGTGGACTTATGGCGGATGAAGTTAGCGGAAGGAGTCCTGTCGCCTTCGCACTTCCAGGACCATTGGCGTGTCACAGTGCCAAGGATATATTCGCCGCAACCAAACAGGACATGCCTGGGTAAGTGATGAAGCGCATTCAACGATATGATCGTTTGGTGCATCGGTAGTGATCCTGCCTCTCGCACCGACAGTTGAATCCGGGAAGGGTCAGATGTTTGTGTGATGAATACGAGCATATATACCTAAGTTTCATATATCAGTATTTACATATACAGTGAAACCTGGTTAATTGGGATCTCAAGGGACCAAGGATTTTGTACCATTTAAAGAGATTGTCATTTATCCAGTTTTCCAAATAGACAGGTTTAAAATGATACTTGTCTCATTTACAGAGGTTATAAAAGTCGAAATGAACCGTTATTTCTACGAAAGAAAATCAAATGTTTGCAAACAAACGTGTCGAATAGGGCATTGAGCTACAGAGTCCCAATTATAGATGTAAACATAGATAAAACCCAAGAAATCAAATCTCATTTAACCAGTTTCTAGAAGACCCATTAACAGAGGTAATTTGATGAAAAAGTGCTGGGACCTCATTGGAATTCTCAATAATAGAGGTTTCTCACTTATCCAGGTCCCACTTAACGAGGTTTCATTGTATTTTCACATGTATGTCTATCCGTTACCCTAGTATCCATAACACAAGCCTTATAGTGCTTTGGGCTAGGCTACTTGGTGTGAATGTAAGAGATGTTATTATTATATGTGCTCTTAGACTGAACGATTTGTTTAGGCGAAAGGAATTGTTTTACAAATTGGTAGTGTCAAATCGTGGGGGTCGCTATCCATTAAAATAATATAATTGTATATGAAGTTTCATCGGTTTTGGAGACATTTTTATTTAACTAATGAATCGTATTCTAAAGTAAATATAAAATAATACACTGGAACAAAATTAATAGCGAATGACCGAAAAATTTGTAGTCTTTCTTACAAAGCAAGATTTGGACCAGACAGATCTTACTCGGATATTGAGTTTTAAATGTATTGATAACTATGTTCATTTATTTGACTACAAATTATCCTCTTACGTTTATTTAAGAAGTATAACTTGATCTTCTTTAAGATGGCGTTTGGATGTCAGAATATGTTTTTTAATATATTTGAATTTGAATGAAGAACCAGACAGGTGCTTTTAAAAGTAAACGGTTTCAGTACATGGCTATTATTGAAATCGTACAATTTGATTGTAATTTCTTATTTTAACCTACAGATATTATATAGAGACATGAACATTTTTTTTTCAATATGTGGGTGTAGAGTAAAAACCTTGTAAATCATGATGTCTGAAAGACTTCAATACTTCACATGTGGAAAATAAGGTTTAAAACTTTTTGACACGTTCCTTCCGCAAACCGGGCTGGGTTTTGTAACATTTAACAATTATTGTTTATTTTTTTTACTTAGTTATATGTATTTATTTGTATGTTTTAGCATATTACGCCTATAAAAGTAACTTCATCTCCGAACCTTCAGGTAGGATTTGAACCCACTACCTTTCGCTATCCGGGCGAGTGCTCTGGCCGCTGAGATACGGAAACGCTGGCAGACGCGTCGAAATATACAGCGCATTATAACTTCTACTATGAGCTAGTATCTATCGATCAATGTTGAAGGTTAACATTCAATGCCGAAAGTAATATTTTTACAAATATCTAATAATCGATCTAGTAACCTGTAATAATACTGTATTTATTTCACTTTGTAATATTCCATTTATAACCCATAACACAAATTCCAGATTGGTCGTTCGACGAAGAGCTTGCAGCCAAGCTCTTAATACAACCTTTGGAGCAGTTTGTGTGGGGCTTCAACGACGGGTCCCAACCGCCGCCGCGCCGCTCTACGCTGTGCGGTCGTGTGTTCAAACAGGGCGAACCCGCGTACAGCTGCCGCGAGTGTGGTACGCCCTCAATTGATGCAGAATGAATGATTGACGAACTTGATTGCTTTTGAGCAGCTTTAACACATAATTATGCACTCTCCAATTACTGTGTAATAATTAATATGCCGAACCGTATTACTGTTTTTAATATATTTTGAGAAGAGAATATAGGAATATACCACAAACGAATGATAGGTAAAAATTACTAAAAATCTCCCTCGAGGAATGGAATAGTGGTCTTTACTTGTTCTTTATATAATATCAAAACTTGGACATCATATATGTTGATGAATATATTTTACTAAAATATATGTGTAACAAAATCAGTAAGATGTTAGGTTGTTGAGTTGCCGTCATTGTCTCAAAACACTATGGTTTCTTTTGTCTCTTGACCACTCGTAGTTGATTTCTTGCATTGATAATAAAATTTAATTAGGCTTTTGTATGCGGCCTGAACCATATATGAAAATTGCAATGTTATTTTCACTTCAGGCATTCCTAATAGTGTATATTTTTTACGGCCATGGGGAAACTGGGCGAAACGCTACCAGAGTTTACCTAGCGGAATATGAATTAATATGAATGTGACAAAATCTAATATGATACAAAGAAGTTGTAATTTATTATTGTAAAAATTAAAATAGTGAGAATTTACACACGATCTTGAGTAGGGAAGTTAAATAAATCCAAATTACTAATTCGCTAGGTTGTACCGAGTTTTTATCGTCCAATTAAATTTTGTTACATTTTTTCTTTCGATCGTTAATTTGTTTAGTGGCAAACCGTGACCACAAGGTTTGAAATCTTGAAATATAAAAAAATACTAAAATATCTTGAATATGCATTACTAACAGTAGACAGGGGTAGGCAGTGATCACAGATTTCCACTTTATATGATCCTGACATACACATCTCTCTTCTTCCACTCTCGTCAGCCTTTTTTCAAGACATCTTCTATTTAGTCCCTGGAAGTTCGCCATGTTCTACCCTTACATAGCACATTACACGGTTATAAAAAATACTCGCTTTCCAGGTATGGATAACACATGCGTGCTATGCGTGGAGTGCTTCAAGGTGTCAGCTCACAGGCACCACAAGTACAAAATGGGCCAATCAGGTGGCGGTGGATGCTGCGACTGCGGTGACACGGAGGCTTGGAAGAGAGACCCCTTCTGCGAATTACATGCAGTAAGTTTAATGTTTATTTATAAGGTATTAGCTGTTGAATAGTTTCGGAGTTCATCGCGGTCAACCACTGTGACAGGGATTTTTTATATATATATAAATATATATATATATATATATATATAGATGTATTTGCTTTTGTTTCAAACTCTTTTTGATGTTTTTATCTTCCAGAATCTTCCTAAAAGATCAGTTTGATCAGATCATCTTGCGGGCAGCGCAAGACCGGTCATTGTGAAGATCCTTGGGGAAGGCCTTAGACCAACAGTGAATGACATTTGGCTGAGACGACAACGAATAATCATGGCACATGCCATCTTTTTGTGCATCAACTGCGCCTTATAATTAATTTAATACGTTAAGTAATTAAGGAGCACAACAATGCTTTCCCGTCTGTAGGACCATATTTTTACGCAGTAATTTTTTTACACAATTTTTACAAAACTCCGAATATTTAATTAGGATATCTGTACAACAGTCTACTGTGGGCCTATAAACCGATTACTTGACCAAATTCTTAGTAAATTCTTAAATAAGAAATTTGTTACGTTTTCAGGCCCCCGCTGGTGATGAAGCGCAATCGAACATTAGCCAAGACGTGGTTGAACGTATGAAGATTGTAGCGTCTGTCGTTCTCTCGTACTGCTTGCGTCTGCTCACGCACGACCACGCCCCTAGCTTACCCAATGACCTCAGGTACAGTAGCAGAATGGAAAGGTTCAAGTTGGTCCATTAAACGCACATACTTGTAATAAAAGTGATCTATCTATGTATAAAACCGATTTTTCGATTTGATCCGAAAAATTTTTCCAATCAGAGGGAATTCTAGTATGTTAGTATTTTAAATAGTTAACGTTTTGATGCAAAGCAATACTATTTGAAATAAACTCAAAACTTGTTGTAAGATTAACAGATATTCCAAATTTTATCCCATTTATTTCATACCTTTTATCCCCAAGAAAAACTTTTGTCATTCTTCATTTGCAAAAGTTACTTTTATAGTATAGTTTTTTTGCGGGAAAACTTAAGACTTTTTTTAGCGGTTTAATAATAGGGGTTAAAGTATGAAATTGCCGTTTTATTGCAATAGGTTCTTTGAATTGACATAGAATCTTCATGGTTTGAGGTTTTCGAATGAAACTTTTTTTAAATGGTTTCTATGATGTTCTTTTTTTAAAAAATGTAAAACATTTGAATATCGACTTTCAATTGTTTTTGTTATTCAATTTAGACAAGAAAGATGGATACTGCGAAAATTCGAGTTATTTTTGAATACGAGTTCCGACGCGGAACTAACGCGGCAGAAACAGCCCGCAATATCAATGCTGCGTTTGGAGAGGGGTCTACTAATGAACGCACCGTGCGATTTTGGTTTAAACGCTTTCGTGATGGAAATTTCGACTTAAAGAACGAGCCACGAGGAAGACCGCCCACACAGGTAAATAACGATGAATTAAGAGAGATAGTGGAAGCCGATCCTAGTCAAAGTACCCAGGAATTAGCGGCATGGTTTAACGTTACCTTACCCACAATATTGACTCACTTGCGTCAAATCAATAAAATAAAAAAATACGAAAAATGGGTGCCTCATGATTTGACTGATCTGCAGAAAGAAACGCGTGTTGAAACTTGTGTTGCCTTGTTGAACCGGTACAGAAATGAAGGAATATTGGATCGAATTGTAACATGTGATGAAAAGTGGATTCTTTATGATAACCGGAAAAGAAAAATGCAATGGCTGACCCCAGGTCAAATGCCACAACAGTGTCCTAAAGCAAAACTTACCAATAAAAAGGTAATGGTAACTGTTTGGTGGTCTCAGCATGGTGTTATTCACTATAGTTTTCTCCGATCTGGTCAAGCAATAACGGCAGATGTCTATTGTGCCGAACTCCGAACCATGTTGACAAAACTAGCAGTAAAACAGCCCCGACTCATGAATCGATCTTCACCATTATTGCTCCACGACAACGCGAGACCTCACACAGCACGAGAAACCATTTTGACCCTTCAGGAACTGCAGTTAGAAACCATTCGTCATCCTCCGTATTCACCAGACCTTGCTCCAACGGACTACCATTTTTTTCGTGATTTGGACAATTATCTACGTGACAAGAAGTTTTCTTCCCAGGAGGCAGTACAAAATGCTTTCACACAGTTTGTGCAGTCTAGATCGTCGGAATTCTATCGCAAAGGCATTAATGACCTTCCCATTAGATGGCAGCAATGTATAGATAATAATGGCAACTATTTTGATTAAATAAATTTGTTAAAAATTTAAAAAATAAACAATATAGATTTTCAGTACAAATCGGCAATTTCATACTTTAACCCCTAATATTACCATTACCTTTTCAAACTTGGTTTTATCGTTAGACGATAAAGTTCAAATTGATTCGAATGAAAGTTGTTTGGCTGTTTTTTTATGAATCCTAAGTTTAGACGAACTACAACGAGGACCGATTAAGATAACCTTTTTTATACTTTGGTACATGAAATTTGAATAATCTTGTTGGCATGGAGGTTTTATTTTTCTGCGTCAAAGATAAGTTTTAAACCCAAGTCGAACTAACTGTTATTGATTTTTATCTTAAAATGTGGTTCCCGTTCTTTTCAGATTAAAGGACACGGAGAAAGATCTTCTTCAAATATTAGACTCGCCAGATTGTTATTGTACAGTGCTGTATAACGACGAAACACACACTTTTGAGCAAGTACGTTTACGTATCATTTGTTTATGAAAAACTTTTTGAGTTTTATGTTAAGAAAAAATTAATAAGTTGTCGTAATTAGCGTTTTTTTATAATTTTTTGTATTGAAATTAGTTTTGTACATGATAATGTAAACAAGTTTAGCTAAAGGCTAATCGACTTTATATTTAACGTATTAAAGAAATATATGCATGATAGTAGTTACTTTAGCATTTTAATACAATGTAATACTTGATATTAACTCAGAATAAATAAATGCAATTAAGAAATCCATTCATCAAAAGTTTCTTTTTAGGATAGTTTTATGTAGACAAACATAGATTTTTTTGATTAGGTTATTCGACTAGTAAAGGTGCAATATATTTTTTAAATAAAAAAAGGAAATAAAACATATTTTTTCGACGTTTACAGGTGATCACAACACTGACACGCGTTATGAAATGCAATCACCGTGACTCGGTGGAGCTAGTGACTTTGATTGACCGCGAAGGGCGAGCTCTCGTCAAATGCAACTCCTTTCAGCTGTGCGACAAACTGAAGACCGATATCGAGGTGTAAGTACCACATCATTAGTAGAAATTAATAGTCATAATATAACAATTACTAGAATAATTATTTCAACTTTAAAGGCAAAAAAGCTATGTTACATAGACAAAAATGTTTTTACAGTTTTCTAATATTTTTTCCCTTGGCTGTACTATTTCCGTCTCGAAGTAAAGATTAGTTTATTTCAAAATATAAATAAAAATCGTAATATAATAAAACTTTATTAGTTTTTTCTTAATTGTGCTTTCCACCCTGACATTGAAAATGTCATAGAAATCTTACATTCGTAAAATATATTTATATTATATACTAAATGATATAAAATAAATATATAGTTCGTTAAGCAATCAAAGTTGACTTCAAGTTTGAAAATAAAAAAATCTAAGCTACTAATCAAATTACATAGTTTACTTGTTTGCTTTGAATTCTGTAGAATTACAATCGGATCACTGAGAAATCGACATTATTCAAATGTGTATCTTAATATTGAAAGATGCTTAACTTTTTTTGCTTTATCTCACCATGGCATATCCTCACTCATGTAAATACCTGTATATTTTTTTAATACTTTAATACATACATAATATCAGTGAATACTAAGACTACAGTCGTCGTGAGATAAAACATATTGTATATAAACAAATATAAAAGCATAACGTATTATATGGTTTAAATTAAAGTACAATTTCAAATACTTAAATTTAAACCATATATTTTATGTTTTAAATGTTATTAGGCTATGACCCATTTTCAAGGGTGACACGTTCCTTATAATTACGATATAAATAACATGGACTTGCCTGACCCTAAAGTTTAGTATTGAATTAAACCAATTATTGCTAAAGTGTAGTGCTCCTGTAATTTAATACATTAGACCCGATTGTAAATTGTTTTAAATTGAATTTTATTGGTTTTGAATACAAAAAAATGATTATTGTTTTGTTTCTATGATATTCATTCGACTAAATTGAAACCTTGTTAAGTTATTATATGCAAAATCGTAAAGGTTTTCTCGTAATTATATATACTTTATAATATTTCAAATAAAAATTGATTCAACAATTATTTTATAACTGTAAGAGCTACAAAAGTAAAATTTTACCATGTAATAAGTTGAAATTCCATTAAAGAATTAAAGTGATTTTGAAAATCCAAAAAAATGGAGGTGTATCCTTATTAACGTATACGTCTGATTATTGGCCCTAAACCGATCTACCCATTCCGATATTACCTTATACATAATATATGAAAGACGTTAACAGGCGTTCCATTGATGAGATGATAGATCGTTATAAAATATTTTAAGGTCTCGCCTTAATAGCATTTGAAACGGATAATATAAAAAGGACACTGGGCACATATATCGTATGAAAAGTAGTGACTAAAATAATTATGGAAACATGTCATGCGTAGGAAATTGCTGTCTGTTAATTCGGGTCAATATTTAGACTGTCTTTTATTTATATCACTATGGTATGCAATAAAGATTGAATTGAATTGAATTTATACAGTAATATGCTGGATTTGCCCATTGTCCTTTTACTGCCATTATGTGTGTGTTACATTGCTATTATTCTTGATATTGAGTGGTAAGCTATTGTATATTTTTGTTTTGGCGTTAAATATCATTAATACATTGACACCAGGGGCCTTTCCATGATCCCTTAGCGCGATGCAAGTTCGATTGTCAAAGTGAGACATCGTTATATACGGTCTATAGTGGCGTCTCACTTCAACAGCTGAACTTGAGTCGCGATTAGGGCCTCAGGTTCGAACTCGTCTCCCCTAACAATAGTAAGGGCTCTACTATTGAAGTTTTAACTTTTCAACACATTTTTCATGTTCATTTGTTATTAGATTCATAATGTGCACGTTAAGTTTATAACATACTAATAAAAAGGGGAAATTCTTTGCTATTTAATTGTTTTAAATTATGATTTTGTATTTTTATGCTGATCAACTGCGGCAACATTGCGCCAACATAAAGCAGTAAAAAGTGTGCCGTATGTTTTTATTGATATTGTTCCGTGCTGGGAGTTTGGATACACAAAATTAAAAAAAATATAATCCAAAATTTATTTACCACATTGATACTTTGTATTAAAATTTCTAAGCACGTTCCCCAAATATTTTTTCAATATACTCAGTCATTGAATAAGTTTGCCGCAGTTGTGAGCAATTGATTTTTTATATTGTCGCTAAATATCCCAATCACGTGCATAAAAGCACGGTCATAGTCACAGTATTCAGTCACTTCTTGAATCAGTCTAATGCGCTTCTGAGATTACTTTCAAATCGCTTTGATCGTTGTAATAAAAACCAACAAATAAAAACTTCTATTTTTGGTTTTTAATTATTATGTAATATATAGATTTCGCGTCAATGAAAAGTCTGTATGTATGAGAAATAGATAAAAAATGGTCTTTATTTTTATACTTTAAACAATAAAATTGAGTAAGTGCAGCATGGGTGAGATGAGCACTGATCTAGTCATCTGATGCTCTCGCATAGCAAAGGTATTTCTATGGTACTACTTTTAATGTTATTAAAATAAAATCTTTGAAATTGAGTAGATGTTTGTACAAATAGCAGCAAAGAAGCTTCCCCTTTCCCTTTTCACCGTTTTACCCTAAATAAACTTAGTTTTTGATCTAACAAAATAGACAGTGCCGAATTTGGACCAATTTGAGCACACGTAGCGTTTCCTTATTGCCTGTAGTAGCATTTAAATGTAGTGTACCGGTAAACCCATAATTGAGGCACAATTAGAACCGTGTAATAGTGGTACTAGGTGTCATATCGCCTAGTAGTTATAGTTGACACTATTAAACTCCAATAACGGTTTTTTAATGCCACTATCGACTTCTAAATGGAGAATGTAGTGACAACACTGCCTTATACAATGTGTCCCGTCACTAGTGTCGGAGCCTTTAATGGTGTGAAATATGGCATTTTTTATCGACAAATTGCCCCTCAAATTTTGTTTTTCTCTTACTGTTATAAAATGGCTGCCATTATATTTTCTTGGTAACCAGGACCTGGGCTCTCATACTAATTCGACCACCACTACTCATGTAAATGTCCTATCAACATTAAAAAGGTGTCATTTGATAGCTAAACAAGTAGATAACAGTTACACAGCCATCATGTTTCAATTGTCATGGAATAAAAAATAGAAAAAAATAATTAAAGATAAACAAATAGATTCTTTTTTGTGTGTTTTTTAATTATTGGCTTTTTGAGAATAACCAAATTTGGGGGGCAATTTGTCGATAAAAATGCCATATTTCACACCATTAAAAGCTCCGACACTGGTGACTGGATGCATTGTATACTACGCTTATTAAACAGCTGTAAATACGTTGCCTGTAAGAGTCGTAGAAATGTATATATTAAAAATGTGATTGCTGTAAGCCGATTGCATGACTTTTAGCAATACTATTGCTTCAGTATTCTGTTAAAGAGTTTTGTAGAATACAACAATGTACATAAAATATAATTTTATATTAGGAATAATTGTATTAGAACTTACAGAAGGAACGTGACTAATGTCATAGCGTTCTTTCTATGATTTTTAAATATAATATTCAGATTTGACTAAACTAATATTTTAAATTCGAGTAATATTTTTTTATATTAATTTAAATTCATTGTCATCGTATATTCATGTCATGTCGATATCGTATGTTCATTTTAATCAATTAAATATTTCAATGTTCTCATTTTATTTTGCACAATTAAATGTTCGGGTGCCTGACGTTTGGCTACTGCATTAAATCAAATTTTAAAAGTTCACTAAATACGCCTTTAAGTTACATCTATATATTTTTAAAATTTGAATTGAAATTATAATGTTCCCATTGCCGGCACTGTCGATACTGTCCACACGTAAGTTCCGAGGAATCTTTTCTCCTGTCTAACGTGAATCCATATTTATGCATTGTTTTTGTATATTCGAATCTTAGTAGGGGCAAATGTTTGTTAGATGAACATAATTACTTGTTATGTAGCTGCGGTCGATTATAGTCTTATTCTTCTGTCGGAATATCATTATTATGTTGATATTATTTAAAAAATTAAAGTATCGCGCCTCTAGTTTGTGTGTATCTGTCCAATTGATACGCCAAAGAAAAGTATCGCTGGGAGGTATTTTACTTTACTCGAGATTCCATGGAGCCTGCGTTCGGCCTGTTACGTTTGGTGTGGGGGTGGTGGGTACTGGTGTGACGCGAGTGTGACGCGGTGTGACTGACCCAGCTGCACGGCGATGTTCGAAAGGTTCACGTCGAGGCACGGACCCAGTCTGAAGGTGCTCGTCATGCACGCCCACGTCATCGCGCACCAGCTCTACGCCATGAAGCTGTTAGCTTGGTAAGTTTTTTTTATTTTATTATTTATCTACGACTTGTGTTATGATATAATTAATGCCATCGTTATTTGAGAAAACTCTTTACACATTTTCAAAGAAATTAATTAAATCAATAAAATTACAATATTTTATATACGATTGAAAATATGCCTGTAAAAAAGAAACGAAGCTTTAAGTATAAAAAGAAAAAGAGATAGAAAGCACACTGACATGAGTGAAAGCGAAACAGAAGGACATGCACACTGAGGCGAGGAGGCAGCTGGCTGAAGGTAAAGGTATTAAAACTGACGCTCCCGTGTAACGGCAAAATCTGACGCTAAGCATGGATAGCTATAGGTCCGAATGTCCGTAAAGAAGCTTCGCTTCAAAAACAACCACGTCTCAAAGCCCTACCTGAGGACTTTGAATTGTGATTGTTATTTACAGGCGTATTTTAAATCTTATATATGGAATTATAAATGCAACAAATAAAATAAATACAACATTTTCTATTTAAATCGTGCAATAGTAACGTGTTAGAATTTTTAGCAATCTTGGGACATTTCGATATGTATGAGAACTTTAATTTATCCCGATTATAGACAAAAGTTTTAAGAGTTATAATTGATCAGTGATCAAGATAATCCTGTACTGTATGCAAGGGCGGATCCAGCTTTGGCGCCAGGGGGGGGTCAAATAGTCGTGGTCAAGTCACAAGAAGTAATAATTAAATTTTGATAATAATTGATACAGGTAAAAAGTAGGTATTTTATCTATGTATGTAAGTACTGTACCTACCTACCTAAATTTTAAAAACACTATTCCTTATATTAGAATTTTAAACCTGTGTGAACTTGGCACCCGACTTTGCAAAATTTGTTTCTTTTTTTCGAAAGATTTTGATTAGTAGTGGATATTAGTGAAGTTATTTTTGTTAGTAGTAACTTCCCGCTAACATCAATTATCAAACGCGTGCGATTTTATCGCTAGTTCCAATGCTTTTGAGCTCTTCGAGCTCAAAAATTCAATTTTTGTGTTATATTGACCTCGAAGAGCCCAAAATAAAGCTATTCGATGCTTTTGAGCTCGAAGAGCCTGATGACAGTATCTTGAACAAATAATTGCTAAATTTTCAACCTGCCATAAAACCTTCGAATAAGTTAACCTATTTTCACATAAGTAGCGGCAATCAATGCAGTTTTTCAAGTTTTATAATAAAGCATAATAGTAAACAATTAATCTGACATGTAATTTAGTAGTAATTTTGGAAAAACACTTTTTTGAGATTTTCAAAAATCGACATCTCTCGAACAAATTAACCGATTTCAACAAGCTTGTTGGTGATTGATGTCGATTTTCAAGCTTTATGAAAAATGTAGAACAAAAAATCGATCTGATGAAACATTTAGGAGTTATTACCAAAAAACACTTTTTTCCATTTTTTTCGACTCACGAACGAATCAACCGATTTTGACGCGCTTGGGCGCGATCGACGTGGTTTTTCAAGGTTAAGAGCTGATTAGTTTTTCGATGTCGATTCGGAGATATTTTGAAAAAACGAAAAAAAAACAACCTTTTTTTCACTTTTCACAAATTTTCAAAAATCGGTTTAAATTTTCAGGAAATCTAAGTTGAGTGAAGCCCTTTCGAATGACCTCAACCGGGATCAAATCGGTCGAGCCGTTCGAAAGTTATGAGAGGCGTACATACCCACACACACACACACACACACACACACACACACACACACACACACACA
The DNA here is from genome assembly GCA_927399485.1 of Calamotropha paludella. NCBI lineage: Eukaryota > Metazoa > Arthropoda > Insecta > Lepidoptera > Crambidae > Calamotropha > Calamotropha paludella. The sequence continues at coordinate 4,774,997 of OV656803.1, read as the reverse complement.
CACACACACACACACACACACATACGGACAACATACAGACATCACCGCGGGAATAGTCAGGGAAGCTTCCGAGGGCCTCGAAACGTCAAGATCTAATGAAAACTCGACGTTCGAAAATCAGGGTGAAGACAATAACTTCCCAATTTTTGAAAATTTTCAATTTTCTTAGCGGGAAGTGAAAAAACCAAATTTTCCAAAGTCGGGTGCCAAGTTCACACAGGCGATTTTGAAAGCTTTTTAACTAAGTACTTTATTAACTTGAATAGTTGATTGAAGTAAGTTTAGTCGTTGAGGTTACGTAGTTCTTGCTATAAGTTAGTAGAAACCTGAGACTAAGTATACCAATGGACTCGCAATGTATTAACTATGGCACAAATAAATTTGCGTACAGTCTACCATAACAAAGCACCGTGTGATCGCGCTAAAATATTAGTCAGTGAGCATTATTTGTGAATACATTTTACAGTTCTATGTTTTTCATTGAATTTTTTAATGAATTGTATAAAAAAACATAATAAGTGTGGAATCTTGGATGCGGTGTCCCTAGTTTTTGCCGCTATCTTAGAGCACCAACACAAATTTTTCGCAGTATTTCATGTCCTTTGCTAGCCATAGTCTAAGGTCGAAACACAGCGCGCGCAAGTGTCACACGAAGATGTAAGGTGGGGCGGTAAAATTAAAATTTTAAATTCGTTCGTTTCCGAATAACGCATTCTCCATCATACAAAGTATTATATTAAATTAATTAAATATTGAAGATACTTACATGAAATATCTTGTGACAAAAAATATATAAAAACATTGTTTAACAATTTTAATTAGTGGTCTACCTAGGTCCTGGACCCAGCCCAGGGGGGGGTCATGACCCCCATGACCCTCCCCCTGGATCCGCCCTTGACTGTATGCTATATATCAAAAATACTGTGAATTGCAATCTGATCTCCTAATAATATAAAATTATTTCTGTTATTGACTCAATGCTTCTATCCCAGTAAAATACCATAATTTGGAAACGATGCTGCCCATTTTGTGATCTAAGGGAGGTGCATATAGCCTTTTACTGCAAACTTCGACAAACTAATCAAATAGTGAATCAAAACTACTTGGGTTTGTAGGATTTTACACATTTGTGCTGTGCTATTTCGTTCAGGCTCCAGAACTTTGTAAGTCAAGAGCCGAGTCTTCGTCTTGCTGTAAGCCAAGTTGCACTTGGGGAAGCTACGTGGGGCTCCAGTGGGGCCGTAGCCCTAGGGGGCGGAGGCGTCGCCGGTGCAGTCATGCAAAACGATTCCCGCATGTGGAAGGCGGCCAGAACAGCCTGGCATCGCCTCCTCATAGCTACCACCATGATGGATTACTCGACGAAGCGTGCTATGGCGATACTGTTCACTAAGAACTATGGTGAGTGAAATGAAAATAATTTTATTTAAATGCACTTAAAATAATTTGTTTTGTAATGTCCAACATTTTGATTTACCATATTCAAGACGTCTTTTAACTGACAAGAAGAATGGGTGCAAGAAACTCGTCAGCTTTAACAGAAGTAATTTCAATTACAATATTATACGTTGTCACCATACAGAATTCACAAAAACAATATTAATCTATTATTACAATAATCTCATTGATGAAACAATGCTTGTCTACAGCGTTAAAACTAGAAGGTACTAGAAAATTTCGACGGGTGTTCACAAGGCTCGGCAGCTCAATTGGGAGAGCATTGGACCGGATATCCAAAAGTTGCGGGTTCGATTCCCGCTTGAGAATGTACTTTCGAACTGAGTCGATTTTTTTCTATTAAAATAATTTATCGTATAAAGCAACATAACTTATACACAGATTTAAAAGTTATGTTCAATACAAACTGTTCTTGTTTTCTCTCAAGTGTTGATGCTTAACTAATTTAGAACGAAATGTTTTCAGCATTAAATGTTTATTATTTTAAATTCTTTTGATTACCTAGGGGTATGCAACTAAAGCGATACGGCCTACTGCAAAAACTATTTCGGATTCGAATCCTAGTAGGGGCATATGTTTGTGTGATCAAAATAGTATAAATTATGTTTTTTTTTTAATATTATTTGTGTAATGTATGTGTTATTCAGCATCTGTATATTCTGCTTAGTTGGGTAATAATTGGCGTGACTCATCAGCAATATATTCATTGTTTAGAATCAGTTATAGCTGTGCGAATACATAATAATGTATGCATTTTCAAATATGACAAGTCTTTAAATGAAAGTTTTTTTTAAAATTTGGAATCATAATAATAACTAACTAGGTAGACCAATATAAGTCTACCACATTGACTTGTTAATGTTAAATTATTTTTGCGGCATCTTCGTCGCATCATCTTTACTGTTGCGCATCTTTAATGTTTGTGGACCTACATTTCGGTAGTGCATTGACGCATTACCTATGTGTATGAACCGCCATGTTCCATCATTTCAAAACTAATCTGTTCAATTATAATGTTTACGTCTTGGAACAAACTCATCTCCTCGCATTTTTATTTCATTTTTTTTAGACATTTCAAAATATTATTTTTAATTGACTATTAGGTTGACATTTGCATCTTTACATAGTTTTTTTGGTGCGTCGATAAGGATTGTATATTAAATTATTTTCGTGTCCAGTTAAACAAGAGATGAGAGTTGTTTCTAGGATCTCTATATAAATCAGGGACTTCGCGAATATTCCTAACTGCGTTATGTTACCCAATTTTGTACAATTAGAAAAAAACTGGTTGGTTGCCTGTAAAGCCTGTTGTGTTTCATTTAATAACCTGTGCTCGCTTCCTATCTTAATGCTAAACGAAGTGTTGATGCAGTTGCGATAGTGAAATACACTTTGAAAAAAAAAACTAACATTTCTGCTCATTAAGTGCCGGTTAGGACTAGACTTGTAAGCCCGCTTATCCACGGATTTGTTGTGCAACTAATCCTAAATTGTCTAAACGCGCAGAAAAGTAGACATCTCATTCCATGTAGTCAGTGCTACATCATACAAAGAGCGTTAGCGGATGTTTCTCGCTATCTGTTTGTATAGTTCATAAAATAATCAATTATCCCATATAAATGGAGTGTTGTTATTAGTGTCACATTTTAAAACACAAATAAAGTAGTAGGTTTTCATTTCAACTGAGATGTGCATACTAACTTACATTTGTTGACACCGGTGGTGAAACAAGCGTTACGGTGACTGATTGGGCAAATTGAACGCTAGGGTACTGTAAATATGGGTTAAATAAGAAAGATTTTCCACCAAAAATGTGCCATGTAAGTAAGCGAAGTAATCTCACTATTCACTACCATAATCTATTGATGGATTATTACTAAGCGTTTATATTATTTATAATATAAACATTTGCTGACTTCTTAATTAAGTAAATGCTAAGCGAAGTATTCACAAGCTGAAGCTCAGATCATATTTATAATGCAGAATTTACCAGTGTACCAATTATAAGCTTTTGATCTTAAATTTAAGATTGATTTTTTAAAGTAAAATATTTTGTCATGTGAATTTGTATATTTATTGTTTGATTTAAGGAAAACACTTTAGGTTGTCAGTTAGGGAGACTCACGGATAATTACTTAAGTCTACCGATTGAGTATTACTTTTTCATAGAAGTGAAAAAGATCTTAACGAAAAATGAAGCTTTAAATTCTTTCCATCATTACAAAGATTCCACCTGGAAAAAATATAGTAATGAAAGTATTGAAAATTAAATCGACCTTCTTTATTATTTTTGCATGAAATAATTTGCAAAGTTTCTGCCATTTTGCAATAAATTACCTAAACTGACTACACTAGCTGTTTGTTGATATGTGCATTATGTTGCGTACGATTTTACAACACATAAAACTAAGTACCAGTTAATTCTCTTGGTAATCTTACTTAATTTACTGTGCCGTTTATATGTCTTCTCACACCCATTATATTTTGAACTATACGCTTTGTTTATTAAAGGTGAAATTTGTTTAAGCACTTACACCTATTAAGAAATTCTCATTCAAGCAGAGCTTGTACATGAATGAACATAAAAACAAATATTACTCGGGAAGAAATGCTCATCACACAAACATTATACCCATACCTTGATCCAGGATCATTGGTGTGGTAGGAGGGTTCGCAGTCGTTGCATCAACCGGGAAATTGTTACAAAAGGAAAGACTTGGGGGCATCCATTAATTTTGTGGGGCGTTTTTCATGATTTTCTGACCCCCTACCCCCCTGGCGAGTTTTCGTGAGTTTTGGCTCGATCCTCTTCCCCCAATTTCTTATCTCACGTGCGATTTTTTTATATTTGTAATTTTAATTGTAAATATATTAGATTTATTTAAGCAAAATAATTTACATCATTGTTTTTAATTAAATCATTAATATTACCCCATTTTTTGCAATATTACACTGTTTACTACGGGGAAAAAATTACGTGCTATTTGTCAAGACTTTCCCCCGTTTGAGGTTGGGTAAGATTCAGCTTTATCCCCTTCTCCCTGAATACCTTACGTAATTAATGGTCGTCCCCCTTCTTACATTCACACCAATTAGCCTAGCCCAAAGTAAGCACTTTAGGGCTTGTGTTATGGATACTAGGGTAACGAATAAACATTCATATATACAAATACTTGTATTCATCATACAAACATTATCCGGGACTCGAACCCGGTACCATTCGGCTTCGAAATTATTATCATTTAACAATACGTTTCTGAAAGATCTAATGTTTTAATCCTTTTTCGCAGCTTCCATCTTGAAGGATTTCATCCGAGACGACCATGATCACTCGTTTTCAATATCGTCGCTGTCGGTGCAGTTGTACACGACACCGACTTTTGCCCACCATCTCATCGCACAACACGACGCGTTGTTCGTCGTCATGAACACTTTTGTCAGCGAATGCAACCGCAGGTGCAACAATAAGGTATGAATACTATTTACTTTATTTGGACTAGCTGACCCGGTAACGCGTTGCTATGGTAACGCGTATACAATGGTAAAAGAGCGGACAGACAAACACACAAATAACAAATTTGTGTTTTTAGATTATAGACTAGCGGCCCGTCGCGGCTTCGCACGGGTGAACAAAATTCTTTGATATTTTTCTATTATTAAAAATTTTTCGTTAGCGCTATCTTACGTCCGGTAGACGAACTACTTGCGGTTAACGCGTTGCTATGGTAACGCATATCCAATAGAAAAATAGCGAACAGACAAACAGCAAATTTGTGATCTTAGATTATAAATTACCAACAGCGTATATTCTACAACATATGGAATCTAAATTCTGTACTCTCTGAGATGTATTATCTATTCCCACCGAGTCCACTCGTGGAGACGTTGCGGCATTCACCACATGGGACCGCTTCTAGTTGACCTCCTCTTGTTGGCCACCAGGCTTAATACTGTCTGGAGCATCTACCTACGTACTTATATTATTTTTAATCTCTACTATATAAAAGAAGGACTTTTTGGGTTTATCACCATATGTAGTTACAAAAGTTACCATATTCCTAAGAATAACAGTTTTTATAATCAATTAACGTTACCAAGGCAACGCGTGGCCGGGTTAGCTAGTTTTTAATAAAAATAAATTGTTTCCACCTCTTTCTCGTAAGGGTTTTAATTTAATTGTTTAAAATTAAAAAATAACTGAAGAAATGCTACACCAGACCGAGAATCGTTTTCGATATTATCTTCGTGCTCTTTTTAATTCTGCAATCCACTTTTTCTGCTTTTGTATACGGCAACGCAGTTTCGCCTAATTTTGTTTCCATGTCGTCGTCAATCTCTTTCGGTGTTTTTTGAATCAGGTTTTTTTTGACCGTTCATAGTTGTCAATTTTCTAAAAATTTTGCACTTGGTCTCACTCCACAACAAAAATCGTAATGGAAACGTAATTTTACACTGTTGCAAGTATAAAACCAGTGAACCCAATGACATTAGATGAATAAAAATAAAATGATTATTTACGTGTTAGCCAGCGTAATTTAATCTACCTTGGTATTTAATTTTATCGAGATAACACAGATACTACTTTAATTTTTTTAAACTCTTTCACAGCCTCCATTCTTAACGCTTAAATAATATCATAGTTAAAGTTATATAACGTCTAAATATATTTTATATCTATCGTTGTAATAAAAACTTAAATCATTCTTATTGGCAAGCCTCAATAACCTGCTTCATATATTATAGATGCTAAAGTGAGTTGTTTTTTACGCATCCACCCCTTAACTACTTATTGGATCAATAAGAAAATTTACATAACAGTCAGGGATACATTAAAAAATAAACAATACCTACATCTTTATGATTTCGAGCAATCATAAACCCTATTCCCCACTTGAGTAAGTTCTTTTTTGCGAATTACTTATATTTGTGGTGTATCAACAGGGCCGGCTCGAATTTGACCGCAATCACATTTCTATGGGATTCAAGCGCGCCCAGTTCATCCTGTATGACGTGAAGTATCTGCTTAGCTCAGTGCCGAGCAGCTTTGACGATGACCTTCGTAAGGGTTTCCTGCACGGGCTGACGCTCATGCTCAACTTGCTTGTGATGATGCAGGGCATGGACTCCGTAGTCAGACAGGTGAGGTTTTCAAACTATAATACTTTGACGACCGTTTAGTGCAACGGTAGCGATCCTACCTTTCGCACCGACGGTCCTGGGTTCGAATCCCGGAAGTGGCAGATGTTTGTATGATGAATACGAGCATTTGTACTTGAGTCATGGATATTTGTATATATCTCTATGGATATTGCTTATTTATGTATGATAGTTGTATGTCTATCCGTTACCCTAGTATCCATAACACAAGCCTTAAAGTGCTTACTTTGGGCTAGGTTAATTGGTGTGAATGTAGGAAATATTTATTATTATTTATTTATAATATACAATACTTTTTTTAACGCTATCAGTCTTCTGGCATATTCCCGCAATTACAGCAAAAATTTTGGGAATAAATTTTATTTAGTTTTGTGCCCAGAGTAATATTGTTCAGTTTGTTAACATTTTGTTTAACTGATAGGTTATTGAATTTAGTTTTAATTAAGATTAAATTTATCAATCTATCATTTCGTTGCGGTATATATAACAATAAAAGACGTAATGTAAATAATTATAATATGTTTCTATAACAATAAATGTTTACTTTTAAATATTTATTAATTAAATGTTAAAGCAAAATTAGCATATTAAATAAACATTTTGATATAAAAGACAATAAAATTACTTAAAATGTGCAAACACTTGTAGTCTTTGCACACCACGCTTTTTAAACGCGCAGTGGACGCGCTCTTATATACTGATGCGACTCAAACATTGCTGGACTATGAATTTATGTAGGTGTTTAAAGATCTACCTTTAAATACTTCCATAAATTTAGTCTCACGCTGGAATCGACAGAAAAGCGTTAGACAAAAAATAATCGCTCTATGGAATAAACAAACGCGTTTAATAAACGCAGTGTGCATAAACCCTTAACGTCTCTTTGGTTAGTTGGTCAGTAGATTAAAACATCTATATTCTCCCGCAGGTTGGTCAGCATATGGAATACGAACCGGAATGGGAGTCAGCGTTCAATCTCCACGTGAAGCTGGCGCACAGTATTACACTGTCGCTGGAGTGGTGTTCGGCCGAACGGGCGTTGGCAACTTCGGCATATCGTATGGCGCTACGTCGTCACGCAGACACGTACACGCATCCGCCCAAGGTGGTCAGAGGTGAGAGAATGGTCTTTGTATAAGTTTAGGTTCTTGACTGTACATCGGCGAAGAATAACCTCGCTCGATTTTGTTGAAAGCGGACATTTTGATGTCCGCCTAAGAACGAATTTTTGTGGTGTTACCAGAATTTGTCAAGAGTCTTTGAAAAGTTACTGTAAGACCCTTGAAAACAAAATTTGTTTAATGTGATTATATAATTTTCTATATGTTGTAAATTGTAATAATGATAATCCACTGATAAGCATAATATATCTTAAATATATATATAAAAAAACGTGTCAAGTGTTTGACCGCTAAGAACCCCGAAAGTAATCGACTGATTTTGATGTATTTTTTTCTTTTGCTGGATTTGTTCCTACTTAGGACATAAGATAGGTTTCATTTTTATTTTAATTAAAAAAAAAATTACAAGTTTCAAACACTGACAGGGATTTTTTATATACATATATAGATTTAAATTACATAATAAATACAACTGTTAATGCTATAATTATGTCCATTAATTACAATATTACGATTGAAACATACAGAGTTGGGCAACCAAAGCGCCTCGGTGATACCATACGACGTTTCCGTGGAGCCGGTATCGATCCACCGACCGCTCTCCCGATTTATCGCCGGATTACATCTGCAACTGCAACGCCATGGACTCGGCTACCACAGTAGGGAGTGCGATAGACCGGACAAACCTAAACCAACGCCTGAAGAACTTATAGGTCAGTAGGAATATTTAAACGAGTTTTTCTTTATTCATTATGAACATTTACAATGCCTTTATTGAAAGTTAACAAATATGCCGTGGCTTCGTAGATGAAGAAGATGACTCAGGCACTATGTCTCATTACATCAAATATTTATTTTTACAATGTGGCCTCTGCATATGAAAAAATATGAAATATGTTAAAAAGCATACCTTAGTGGTTAATAATAATGATACAATTTGTTTTGCAAAGTAATAAATAAACATATTTTTTTTTTTTAATATGTCGCACTTTTTTGACTGTATGTTACAAGAACCGAAACGCGGACGATTAAGCATCGGATGACGTCACATCACACAAAACAGCGTCGTGTGCTTTGTTTGTCGTAAATGTGTGATGAGAATATAAACAGATTAACACATATATATTTCGATTCGTTCTAGTAAAAATATGAAGTCAGGCGATACACAAGCTGATATCGCAAATTGTATCTCTAAACTGTATTTTTTTCCTTAATAACAGGGCTTTTTCGAGAAAAAAGAACTGTAATAGGTATTTAAACCTATGCGATTATTTTTTTCCGAAATTTTTCAAATAACCAATTGTATTTATACGTGCGACGCTTTGTCCATCAGAGCCGGTGCTCCAAACTATGGCGATGATCGCGCAAGTACACGCTGGCATGTGGCGGCGGAATGGATTCGCGTTACTCAACCAGCTGTTCTTCTACCACAACGTCAAGTGTCGCACCGAAATGCTCGACCGTGACGTACTTATGCTACAGGTGAATACTTTACAGAAAAATCGGTCAGTAAAATTCTTATCCAAGTTAAGAAGAATGCAAGTAATTCATAAGTTTGTTATAGCCCTGTGTGTATAATTTGACATCTTTGTGTGAGTGAATTTGTGAGATTTGAGTGTGTGTAAGTGCAATCCGTCTATATAGAGCCTTAGTGTAATTGTTGCTATTTTACTCTTCCGGATACCACAGGGCTAGTACTAGTTTCATTTATATATCGACGGCAACGTGCAAATATCTCGTAACTGACATTTTTCGAGAGATTCACCTTTTTATTTTTAAGGTGTTATTCGCATGTTTTAGTGAAATCACCTCAGCTTATCTTTAGTTGCAATCGGAACAAATTTGAAAATAACAAAATAGATATATTGACAAATTTTTTACTTATCAAGAAATTAAATGTATTTTTCAGTTTGTTTTAAATATTGAATTTAACGGTTACGTGTTATTGGCACTTCTCTGTCAATATTACATTTTATGAGAAGCGATAATGTGGCAACCCACAAAAACGACCCTGCCCACAATTGTGAATCTAATCCATAGGTTCCCAAACTTTTTGGTCTCGTAGACAACTTGCCATGTTTTTGGGTTTGGGTAGACCCCTACTTGATAAAGATTTGTTTGAGAAGTCATCAACTCCAAATGTAATTTTGAGAGCTAGTATAGCGCTAGTAATTTTTTTTTCGCAGATCTATATGAAAGGACTATACCCCCTAATTAAGACATCCTAGCACAAGGTATATTAAAGGGCTGGCGATATATTTTTATTCAATAAAATTTAACTTTATATATGTAAGCTAAACTATAATAAAAAAATCGGAGGTCTATAGCAGTGGTTTTTTACATTGGTAACCCAGTTTCCGTTTCCCATAGATTGGCGCATCCCTGATCGAGAGCAACGAGTTCATAATCCACGTGCTAAACAAATTTAATTTACTGGAATGGGCCAATGCGGACTTTGAGAAGCGTGGCTTGGAAGATGACCAGTTGCGTTACATAATCAGCATGGTTGAAGAGTTCCTGGGACTACTCATCACAGGTATGATATATGTATATTAGAATTATGACAAGAAAAATCATCTTATCATTTTTTTTGTTAGTTTATGTATATTTACCTTTAAGCATAGCTCAGTATTAAATATGTTCCTTATTTAATTTGCTATTAAAAAATCTAAGTATACAAAAATACCTAGATTTTTTTAATAGCATAAAATATTTTTATACCATTAAAAAAATCTAGGTATACAAAAATTCACACACACATACTGGGCAGTGACAATAAAGTGAAGGCGTGTTTATCATATTGTTTCTTATTTTTTAATATACTACTACTAGTTTCTATTTTTATTTAAGTAATCCCTTATAAGTTTGTTGAGATAAAGAATTAATTCCCGTTCACTGATTATATTAATTTCCAGTAAAAAAATAAATAAAAAAGGTTTAGTTAATTAAGAAAAGAAATTATTGAGTTTCAAAGGTAGGCTTTTCCATTGAAATGCTAAGACACCTTTGCCAGAAAGTGTCACTCTTCCATAACAAATCGTGTTATTTACAGAAGTTTTACAAGTACAGTTTTTATCTTATTTACTTTTATTTTAATAAGGAAATATAAATACAATATTTTAAATTTTGTGCTTGTTATGATGAATCTGTATGTGTGTGAGAGTGAGAGAGTACGTGTATGCGCGTGTGTGTCAGATCTTAACAAAGAGTCCATTCTATGTAAGAGTCATATGTACGAGCGATAAAAGTTATAATTCTTTGGCGTAGCAAAAAAAAAAATGTAGCAAAAATGATAAAATAATTTTGTTTAAATATCATAAAATAAATATATATAAACAGTAAAATAAAATATAAAAAAAGTTGTTGACATATTTGGGTCTAGTCTGTATATGAGTTAACATAGTAAAATAAATATACACTTTTAATTATAATTAAAGGTCAACTTCATACTGTCGGATTGCCGTAACGTTGTACGCACGTAGGTTTCAATTTTACTCTCAAAAAACATTAATCTTTTTATAATATCGTAGCCCATTAACGAATTGCCCGATATAAAGATATCTTTCTCCATAGTGGTTGGATCCCGTTGGGTGCCTGGTGTGGGCCAAGTGACCAATGAAGACCGTACCAAAAAAGAGATAATTCAGATGCTGTGTGTTAAACCAATGCCGCATTCAGAACTCAACAGGTGAGTCCACACAGAAATTTTAATACAACAAAATAAGGAAATTCTTATCATCCGATTTAAAATACACCTTTAAACGTTAGATGCAACGGTAGTGTTTCAAAACCAACGGTCATGGGTTCGAGTCCTGTAAGGGGCATATGTTTGTCTGATGAATACGCGCACTACTTGTACCTGAGCCGTGGGTATTTCTAGAAGATAAAAAATGTATGCATCATATATGTATAGCTATCCGTTACCCCAGAATCCATAACACAAACTTTACAATGCTTACTTTGGGCTTTTCTAATTGGTATGGAATGTAAGAAATATTACATTACATATTATTATAAACAAACAAATATTTCTCCAAGCCCCCATGTACAATCTGTTCATCCTAACTTGTCCTATTTGGTAAACAATCTTGGCACTCCTTTTTATTAAAAATGCAGTTATCAGTTGATTTTTAATCAACTGATAACTAGATTCAATAGGTTTCAGTCTATAATAACGATTTATTGTAATAGATTATTGACTTTGTTATTATTTTATTTTTAAATGGTCGATTTCGTTGTGCCAAAAGTCGTCGAAAAGTTGTGCCAAGATTGTTTACCAAATAGGACAAGTTAGAATGAACAGACTTTAGGATTTTAAATGTTATACAACGTGTTACAAAATACCCCGTAAAAAATGTAATAAATTTATCAAAGCGAAAAATATTGTCAAGCCTAGTAAGCTGACTGAATTGTTTAAATAAGATTTCAAACCTGGAAATAATTGTATGGCTATGCGGAGCTTTTTGGCACAGATAATATTTATATCTAAAAGAAAGCTTTACCAAGCGCAAGTTCGATCGTGTATGGAATACTATTCTCACCTTTGGGACGGTTCCGCCCAATACCAACTACAGACGCTTAAATCTATTGAGAGGAGGGCAAAGAAGCTCATTGGCAATGAAGATATATTTTAAATAATAAGGTCAAAAGCCTGGAGCATAGACGGAAGGTAGCTAACCTATCGCGTTTTTAAAGGATACATTTCGGAGAGTGTGCAGCAGAATTGCACAGCCTTTTTCTGACGTCCCCATTTTTTCATCGGGCAACCAGACTTACAAATAGTCGCTACCATTAAATGGTTAATATACCAAAGAGTAACACTAAGCATTTGTGATCCGTACTGCTAAAGAGTGGAACTCTTGCCTGAGTCTGTGTTTCCTGATAAATACAATTTAGGGGTCTTCAAGTCACGAGTGAATAGGTATCTTCTAGGCAAGGGCGTCACATCCTAGATCGCATCATCGCTTACCAGGCCAGATAGCGGTCCAGAGCTTACCTATTACTATAAAAATATAACGCTTTAAGGATTGTGTTCTGGTTTAGTAATCGATATTTTTGTATTTATTGTATGTAAATGATTCTCAGGTCGCTCCCAGAAGACCAGTTGCACGAAACTGGCTTAGAAGCGGTGATACACGAAGTGGCGGACTTTATCAAACCCTCGGGTGGAAACAATCGCGGGGTTTACAAACTGAAACCTCACTTGTACGATGAATACGATACTTTCTTCTATCATTACACCCGAGAAGAACTATCTCGTAGCGAAGAGGAGCAGAGGAATCGAAGGAAAGCAGCCGGTTAGTACATAAAGTAATTTTCGATACATCAAATAAAAAAAATATGGATGTATACTCTATGCTAAAGAATTAACAATACATCGATTTCACTGATGCATCGATACTATACATCGAGTGTTTTTAAATATCTATGTTTTTCGTCAACTCCTAGTTCGAGCGTACTGAACATAAGCATGAAGAATAATTCGTAAAACACGTATTTCTTTAAGAAATATTTCTGGATATGCTGCTCCGCCCTACGTTGAGGCAAGTCTTATGTGGGGTACTTATTTCTTTATTCAAGTCTTTCGTCTTCCTATATATATATACTCTACCTTGGGATTACATGTATGTTTACACACATTGGGTTAACTATGTCTCAGGATTGGAGTTAGTTAATGGTGATCGTTTCCTTAAGCGCTGGTTGTTATGGTTTTTTTTTAATAGAAAGATTTTTTTAGGCCTTCAAGAATGTTGCCCACCACCCCCGCTGCCACAGCTGACGTCATCGTTCCGATTGCTGGCGAACTTACTGCAATGCGATGCCGCGTTGCACGTTCTAAGGACTGTTCTAGAACGAGCTGTGGACTTAAGAACAAGATCCTTCTCGGAGACGCAAGTCCACAAGGTGAACGCCATTGACTAATCCATATATTGTCGAATGCGTCAGTTATTTAATGATTAATTACTATTAATGTTCATCACCTATTGATTATCCATCATTCATATCAACTCCTCATTCGTTATCATTCGTCTCCTATAACCCCTGATATACCCCAAACATTCGGTTTTTTTATGACGTACACACGCCGCTCGTCTTTTGTTTTTTTTATACCTTGAGAGTTGTATTTTTGAGAAACAAGTGCGCTCTAGAGCATTCTGGAAAGCTATCGGCATTTAACATATCGGTTACGAGCATGTATACATGCTCTCGGGACTTAAGGAGTAACGGAAGACAAAGCAGTACTAATTTAATACGTGGCTGTAAAGGCATTGGACCCTTTGCCTTTTCCAAAGTAAAATAAACCTGAAAACTAGCGAAAGCTGGTACTTAGTAAACCAAACTTGAACTTGGTGTGAATGTAAAAAATATTATTATTATCATTAACTAATTACCGTACCTGGCATGCAAAACAAGTTTAATCACAATCTGATCAATGGTTTAGAAACGCATAGGGAACAAACAAAAAATATTAGCTTTAGCTTCAAAATATTAATATCCTACTCGGTGACAAAGGAAACTGTTTCCTCATCCATGTGTGTTATTCCAGGCTCTCCACTTGATAGGCTACGCACTTCGTGATGAAGAGAGTGGCCACTACGAATTCCTGGCTTTCGCTGAGAGTGCTGCTAGGAGTGGACTTCTGGCACTCCTGCAGAGACTGGCTACCAGCCCTCGTGTCGACGCCCATCGGCAGCTGGCCAAATGGACCCTGACGAAAATGAGGTAGGTCTAACCATTCGGTCAACATTAGAAAAAAATGTTGTGAATATCTCAATTGGATGTTTTTATAGCCACTTTAAATCGAATTGTTTATTTATATTTAAGGACAACCAACAAAATATACACCAGTACTATATTATTAACATTCTCCAGTGATAATTAAGTGCTATTTTAATTATAGGTCGCCACCGCATGCATTTCTTAAACAGGCATGCAAAATATAAAAATTAACTAATTTATAAATATAATACATACAATACAAAAATAGACAAATCAATTACATAAACAAATACAATCACATTCTAATTAAAATGGCTTTAAATAAATTTATTAATTTAATTCCTATTCTTCCATGAATTAAGAATCCTATTTTTAAACACAATGTACTATTATCTAACTTAACCAGATTATTATATGATTTACACATTATATCTAATATATATAATTATATGATAATAATAATAATTATTATTGTTATATCTATCGTTAGATCTTTGCTGGGACAAACGGACGAATACGCAGGCGACGGAGACAACATGGAGGCCGATGAAGAAGTAAAACCTGCCTCAGAAGAAAGTGCAGGTAATAACTAATTACTTATGCGGTTATAAACTCAATGCCTGAGAAAATAACGTTGAATTTCTAATGTCGCAACAAAATACATACATCACAGATGTTCAATTTCCAGGATCCTGACAAGCATCTCTCGCTTCTTCAAATCTAATCAGACCTTTCATACAAGCTCGTCGGAATGGTGCTTTTGACTTGCCTTTTTTCAGGACACCTTCTTTTTGGTCCCTGAAAGTTCGCCTTGGTCTACCTCTACCTACTTTTGCCTCATATACTTGTCTTGCCAATTTTCTTTCGTCCATCCTCTACATCTCCAAACCATCTACGCATCTCTTTTTCTTTCTTTGTCAGTATTTATTCTTCTACACCACTCCACACTGTTATCACATCATTCCTTATGTTATCCATAAGTCCATCCTAAAGTTTACGCTAGCTATACTTTCTAAAACTCATTTCCATTGCATTATTTTAATTTAATTGCATTGAATGATATGAATTCAATTTAACTGTGTAACTAAATTCGTTAGCAGAAGCAGAGAAAAACCGTCGCGCAAAGCTGGCGGCTGAGCGACGCGCCAAGTTAATGGCCCAGATGAAAACTCAGATGAGCAACTTCATATCGAACCACGCCAAGCTCTTCGAGGAAACCGTCACTGAGGTAGAAAATACAAATAAAATATCTAATTATACATATTTAAATGATCATCAAAAAAATGCAATTGGTAACCTTATCTAACCTTTAGGTAATCTAACCTCATCGAAAAACGATGATCATTTATTATTTTTTTGAGGATAATTTAAATATTTCCCAATTAAATAAAGTTTTTTTCATACATTAGGATATTTGAAAGTCATTAAGAAAATATCTTAAATTGTTCGTTAAAGCGTTACACATTTCCCATTTGATAAATTCTATGTTTATTTCTCTATCTTCTTAATATATATAAATTACGTGTCACGTTGTTTGTCCGCGATGGACTCCTAAACTACTTAACCGATTTTGATCAAACTTCGTAACTATCTGTTATTTGATCTAACTTAAAAGATGGGATAGGTTTTATTTCAATTTATAACACAGCAACGCGTGCCTGGGTCAAATCAAACTTCGTAACTATCTGTTATTTGATCTAACTTAAAAGATGGGATAGGTTTTATTTCAATTTATAACACAGCAACGCGTGCCTGGGTCAAATCAAACTTCGTAACTATCTGTTATTTGATCTAACTTAAAAGATGGGATAGGTTTTATTTCAATTTATAACACAGCAACGCGTGCCTGGGTCAGCTAGTTTTATATAAAAATCAACAATACAGTTTACTATATCAAATAAAAAATAAACCCGGCAAGTGATAGACACCTTTATACAGGTTAGTCGTTGTCAGACGTCATGGCATAACAGGCATTGCGTCATTGAAGCTGATCCATGGGAGCTCAGTTCCAATAAATACTATATACTGAAACTTTACCTGTTAGGTTGGGTCAGAAGGGCAGCAGCAACAAGGCGAGCTACGTGCTCTTTACTGTGGGGCAGCACTGGGCGTGTGGGGAGGAGGAGTCCCTGATGCGCCTCGTGTATGCATCATGTGCCAAGAAGAGGTATACCTAACAATATATCCCACCCTTAGAATTAAAATGTCCAATCTAAACAATAAATTGGAATTATGTCAATTGGAAAGTAAATTTATAGTATTTTTATAATACATTATTTTTATAAAACACAGGATAAACAATTTTAATTTTGTAAGACTTTTTTTAAAGTTTCTTTTAGAAGATAGGTTAAAGTAGGAAGACTTGAAAACTGGTAATTTTTTTGATATAGGTTAGGTTAGTGCTTGTTTCCTTACTTGTTTAATAAAACTTAAAAGAATTAAAACCAACATAAAAAATAGATTGGTTTGTTGATGGGTTAAATGAAAAGAAAATTGTCTTTTAGCTATTTTTAAAGTGTGATATACATATTAATATTTTAAATTGATTAGTCCAATGCCAGTTTGCTTAGTTTCTGTTTATACTAAACGGATTTTTTCTTTACAATAGTACGGGGACGCTCAGAACAAATGAATCGACGAAAATATTATGACAAAAAATTTCTTATTTATTAAATTTAATAAATAATAAAAGTAACAAACAAAATTAATCATGGATATATTTATAGAAAAGATTGAATGAAGTTTTTACATTATTAATATTATATAGGCGCGAGTGGAAGCGAACGGAGTACCAATGGTCCTAGTAGCGTTCGTCCAACATTCGAGCGTTTTAAACCGAGGCCGGGAGCTTGAACCGGAATCAATGCATGGTATGCCCGTGTGGCGTTCCGCCCACCTCCCATGTGGCCTGGGGGCGCAGCCCCACGTTTCGTCTTGTGGCCACGCATTACATGCCCGTTGCTGGAGAAAATACGTCGACAACGTACTGGACAAGGAAAACCGAAGGTGAGTTAGTAACCACTTTAGCGTAGAGCTACTGTTTCACTGTTTTCTAAATGTCAATGGATATTAACAAATATATTGAACTTTTTTTACGAAAGACCAAAATAGGTTGCTGGGTCATATCCGGCTCAAAAGACCAAAAAACTGTGTCGTAGAATACAATTTGTAGAGAAAAATTATAACAGTTTTTATTACTTAGCAACTATAAAATTGATTTGTAAGTAATCGTACCGTAAGTAACAATTAATTAAATATAATTTAAAGTGACCTATATAGCAAGTCTATGACATAACATATTATTGCTGTGCGGTAACCCGTACACAGTTACTTATTTTGTTAACACTTTTTGATTTCCATACGTTACAAATACAAGTACCTATTTTAGTAATATAATGTTTGTGACTGCTATAGCTATAACTACTATAGCTGTGTATATTCCCAATGATTACGTAATTTATTCAGGGTACGATTCTTTCCGGCTAAATTTAAATACTCTATAGATATTTTATATATGTGTGACAAAGGAGATAACTCAATTTGGTCCTGCAATTTAGTAGTTTACAAAAATGATTTATGAAAACAAAATAATCGTTAACTTGTCTACTCATAAAATAGTACGCATTATTCAGAATTTCAGTCAAAATTTATGTAACACCATAAACTCCACAGAGTAAGGTTACGATTATGCAGTTCTCTTCATACCTAATCTGTGGTCGTCATCACTCTCTAGTCGTTGTTCTCGTCAAACTATATGTATTTTTAGTTTGTACTACAATTAAATGATTCAGGATAGAAAACTGCTGAAACTGTTTCGTTTGTAACGGCTTTCTATTTATTTAACAGTGATTTAATTAATAAAAATCAAGGGAAATTGTATTAAAGTAAGTAAAAGCAATCGTGATTGATTCTCAGACCATACCGTCTACGCCAACCGGCCGCCTTCGACGTCGAAAAGAAGGAATACTTGTGTCCGCTATGCGAACGGCTGTGCAACACGGCGTTGCCTTTGTTACCAGCGCCCCCTCACCCTTCGGGCACCCCCCCGCCCTTATCCGAGCAAGTGTACGCCGACTCCGTCGACTTGATACTGAAGTTGAAGCACCAAGTGTCAAGTGAAGCCGTCCACATCTGTACGGAGACTTGTGAAGAGATGCATTGCCAAGCGCGTGCTAGGAGTGTCGGCGCTATGTCTTCCGATATGGAGGATGGTGATTCTGCCGATGAATCCGAAGTGTATGTGTCTACTCATGCGGAAAATCTTCTGCTGCCAGAGTTTTTGGTGCACTTTGAAGGAGATGTTCTGGTTTACAATGAACAGACCAAGTTGCTGATCGAGAGTTTTAGTAGTGTAAGTTGTATTTTAAAGTGCTACATAATTTTATCTCAGTTGGTATATAAACCCAATATTTTCTAAGCCGCAACGTTATAACTGATTGTACATAATACTTAATGTTTTATTTTATTGAATTGGAACCTGGACCTTATAATTTTCTCTTCGCTCACAGATAATGCCACCGATCTGTGGTCTACCCGACTCTGGTGGTATGGCGGCGATAGGAGCGCTATACCGAGCAACCGCGTACACAGTACTCAGCACTAATGCAGTGTTACAAGCAGAAAAGCGACCTTTGCTAGGAGACCTCCCGGCGAGGCATAGGGATGCACTTCAAGTCCTCATCCGACTTGCCGCCGCCGTCCCCAGCATATGGCAGAGCCCTAAACATATATCCCATCACGCCCTCTCCTCTCTAAACACACTAGAAATTACCTCCCCTCTCACACACGAACCTTTCGGCACTCTAGTTTCCTTAGTTTTGACTATACCCTCCCTCTTCTGCAAAACTGCTGGCCCCGCTCGCCCTACACATCTCTCTAGAATAATCACTCTTCAAGCATTACGCGCTCACATTGCTCGAGCTCTCCTTGTCATGGACTTCTCTTCCTGTAAAGGAGAGCCTATGGAAGGTCAGGAAGATTTTAAAAAATCAGAAGATTTGAGCAATTTACTTCCACTAATAAAGGAGATGCGCAAAGGAGTATTGGATGACGATCTTAACCCCTTGGAAGTGTGGGCAATGGTGAAGAGGCAATGCTACGGGTTCCTGAGATGCTGTTGCCTGTTTTATCACTTTTTGAGCGATATAATCCCGCCCACCGAGCTGACAGTTTACAATGGTGACTCATGGGAAACTATGTGCGGCTATTTGGATATGCCGAACACTTTCAAGGAATTGTTGGATACGCAACTTGCTAGGAAGAAATTAGTGGAATGGAGCAATATGGCCGCAGAAAGTTTGCCACCTCATGTAGTGTTGGAGCCGAGTGAGCCGCCGAAACTGGTGCCGCTGCCGGAAGATTTCTCCGAGCTGATGAATGTTGTTTCGGAATTCTCGTGTCCCAACTCTGAAAGGGAGGATAGCAAGTACCCGACTATGTGCTTGGTTTGCGGCAAGATACTATGCAGCCAGAGCTATTGCTGCCAAACGGAGATCAGAAAGGTGAGTTTTGTTTCTGCTATTAATAAAGCCCTCTTTGGCGAACGATTAGTGCGATGATAGGGATTTGTCTATGCATTAAAGATCTTGGTAACATTGTCGATATTAATGACTTCTTGCGACTTCGTGTCGGTGGCAAGGTGTTCCATAGGACGTACTGGCCTTGCTTTTGACTTTCCATTGTAAATGCTCACACTGAACAAAACACAAATCTATTAGTAATGCTACCTTTACCAATAAGTCCCCCTTTGTGGTCATATTAACGGGATAAAATAATGACCATAAAAAAACAGGGGATTTTATCTTTAAACTTAATTGGTTAAAATGGACTATTATTTTATTTATTTCGTTAATTTAAAAATATAGTAATTTTATTTCACACAGCAAACGATTCATAATAGGTACAATATAAGATGTACAGGTACAATTTAACGATTGTGGCGGGCTGATACCCCAACTAGGTAGAACCTGTGCCAGGTTATCAACCCTCCACCTCATACAATGATCAGTAAGCTATGAATAATACAGACGATTTATACAGTACAGTAATAAATAAAGTATCTGTACTTTTTTAAACTTTCGACAATTTTAAATAACATTTTTAAAATCAGACAGAATATCTTTTGCGCCTTTGACTCTGTCGAAAAAGTAAATAATCGGTTGGTCGTGTGTGTAGTCGTTTATTAAATATATAAAAATATGTTACATACTCGCGTGTCTGTGACTTTGTGGCTGAATATACCTAACCTAGTGAGCCGTGAGCTCTTTGTTTTGTCGTTGAGCTGCAGATCAACGGTTCAAGTCTATTTCATTTGAATATTTGAACTGGTTCAGAGCTGCCTTAGTCATGTCTACTTAAGATACGATTATTGTATTTTCGTTAATTATGTGTATGTGTAAAGTGGAAAATAAAGATTTTATCTTTTTATCCATCTAGTCGGGGCGTAGTGGGGTGACTGAGCACGTGGGCGCTGGTGTTGCTCATGCGTTACAATGTGGCGCGGGCGCAGGCGTATTCTTGCGCGTGCGCGACTGCGAACTGATGTTGCTATGCGCACCAGCTCGTGGCGCTATGTTGCCGGCACCGTATCTCGATTCGTACGGCGAGACAGACCAGGTGAGAACTACACTCTGTGACCACCATCCTAAGATTCTATCTATATATATCAAAATTACGTGTCATTGTGTTTGACCGCTATGAACTCTAAAACCACTCAACCGATTTCGATGTTTTTTTTTCATTTTTCTGGATTTGTTTCAACTTAGGATCAAAGGATAGGTTTCATTTTAATTTAAATTAAATAATGCTAATTGTAATAATAATTATTATAATTAGCTTGTTTTTAATGTATATAAAAATATATAAAATCACTGATATGCACGCGTTGCTGCGCCGTAGTTATTATAATTAGCATTTTTTTGTTTTAAATTAAAATGAAACCTATCCATTGATCCTAAGTTGAAACAAATCCAGCAAAATAAAAAAAAACATCAAAATCTGTTGAGTAGTTACAGAGTTCATCACAGTCTACAGCGTAAATTATAGAAAGGTACTAGAAAATTTCGACAAGTGTTTACAAGGCTCTGTAGTTCAATTGGGAGAGCATTGGACCGAACATCCAAAGGTTGCGGGTTCGATTCCCGCCTAAGATTTAATTGAGCTGAGTCGATTTTTTCTAGTATTTTTCTACTAAAATCTGTTGTCAGATGTTAACATTATCCTGATTATACATAATCCGTGATATACATGTCCTATACATACATTTATACATATACATACATTTGCATCAGTCTGCCTTCACCGACTTTTGCCTCATACTTGTCTTGTCGATCTTTCGTCCATCCGCTCTACGTATCCAAACCATCTAAGCATACCTTTTTCCATCTTTGTCACTATATCTATTTCCACACAACACCAAGATGTCTATGTTGATAAAAAACATGCGGTGCATTTTACTAAAATTGAAGATAATAAAAAAATTATACGAGACTCCACAAAAAATAATAATTAATGTAAATTAACGTTATTTAAAGAAAATGTATATTTATGGCATGTTATGTATCTATAGCAGTTTATTATATAAAATTCTATAATAAATTGACTCACAAATGCTATTTAGTATATATTAACTGCATTTTTGTTATGCTGTTGCATAATAACTTTCTTTTTCTGAAACTAGACAATGTTGTCCATGGATTTTTACTATAATTCTACAACTACGCCTTGTCAGACCTACTGATATTTAGACTCTTTGTACACTATGTTTTTAAACTCGGTATCCACGCGCGTTTTTATCGATACAAATGCATTGCTCACGCGCATCAATCGCAACTTGACAAAGTAGGTGTTCAAAGATCTATCTTTAAATACCCGCATAAATTCAGTCTCGCGTTTGAATCGGTACTGACCTAATTATAACACGCGTTTTTATTAAATACACAGATTAGATATGTAAATAACATTTATTTGCCCGCATTTGTCTGCATACGTTCTTAAACTGTTGATGTAGTTGTTAATAAATAAAAAAAATGATAATTTCACAGGGCCTAAGGCGTGGGAATCCTTTACATCTTTGCCCTGAACGATACGAGAAACTTCGAATATTATGGTTGAGCCACGGCCTTCATGAGCGCATAGCTAGAGCGCTAGACAGCAACATGCTGATCACCGCACCGTGGCAAAACATGTGAGCCGCGTTGACACCCTATGCCGATGACATAAGGTTCACATTGTAGACACAACTGGTACACTCCTGAGTTTACTTCGTCGCATGTTGACCGACCGAGAACTGGAATTGGAAATACAGTGGAAATTTGGATAAGTTGAATTTGTTAGGCATTGACTTGAAAAGACAGCCTATCCTGTCACGAGACATTGTCTATGATATTTGTCTATATCAAATATTTAAGAATATTCTGCTTTATAAAATTGGTTTTTGCAAATACTTTAATGTTTATAGATTGCCTGGGTCTTGTCATATTTTTTTCGGCAATCTATCAAAGGGCATAATTCTAAATGGCCGAATTAGATTTAACTTGCCAGCTGGTAATAGATAGAGAATTATCTAACTGAACCTTACCTGTATATAAAATTATATGGCTTTTGTTTTGCTTTGCCTTTGCCGAAGTAAATTGGTAATGAAAACTATTGAAATGACGCTTCAACGAAGTTGCATAAATAAAACGCAATTAATTCAAAATGGCCGCGTCATCTGTCAACTCATTTTTCAAATATAACCAATGAAAAATGATTTTCCATTTGATTATTGTACGCGTTTACGAGTTATCTAGTTTCCACTGTATATAGCGAGATCCTTAGAAGTATGTGGTTTCAAATACTCCCTTTTACCGCAGTTAGGTCGAGTGGAAAGCAATTTTTTGTTTTTTTGTGTCTTACAATTCATTGTAATTTGTATTAGATAAATTTTATGTCAAAGCGTTTATTATTGGGATTGAAATAATTGTATAAATAAATACCTAGGTATATATATTGACAACAATATATTTATTGTAAACATAATATGTATCATTGAAATGCCTCTGCATGTCTTTACCCACGATTTCATGGAGAGATCTGTGTTACCAGCAACGTCAGAAAAAATACTTTTTAACAAATCAGATGGCAACACTGTTGAGACATTGACTACGCAAAGAAATCTTTAACCAAAAGTTTTTATATGCTTAACTTAAAATCATTTTATAACAACCAAATTTATAAATATTTTTTCGTCTGCCAATCAAAAGCGTTATTCGTTAAACAATTTAACAGACAAATTAGGCGAACATAACTGTGTGCACTTTTTTGTTTAATACTAAGTTTTTCTCACCAATTGTACAGTAAAAAAAAAAAAATTACAGCTATCTTAGATAACTGTTAACTTTATTGCTAAATTCTTTCTTTTAGGCCTCGATATAATTATGTTCTGCCTCTGTACATTTTAGAATAAACAAGCTCGACAGTGCTGACATCTGTTTTTAGTTTTGGAGCTTTCCCGTTTCATATTATTGTATATAAAATACAACTTGTTCGCTTTATTTTATTTTTTTAAATACTATCGAAAAAGATATTCAGTAGAAAAGCTTCTATTAGGGAGGTATAGGCAGCAGAGACTTGTGATTTTTTTTTTAATTTCTTTGTATTTAACGATTATACGAAAAGTATATTATGTATATTTAAATAATTTTGACTTCAGAATATATGTATCTTGTAATTATTTAATTTGACGAGTACTTGACTGTACGATCAATAAAGGACATTACATTTACAGTTACATTTCAAATCTTGCCTTTAGTGTTTGATAGCAGAGCGTTTAATTTTGCGGCGTTTCGTCCGTAATTTTTTGTGAATTTGGTATCGAAACTAAAAAAGAGGCTTTGAGGATATGTGATCAATATATACTATGTTTTTCAGTTGGCAGCATATTGTAACATAATATTATATTTAATCTATTCTTATATTACTTCTTAAAAACCGCCGGTACTTTATAATAACGAAGTAATCTGTGTCGAATTTTGATGTTAGAATATTATTTGATATATGTGTTATCTGCTCGATTTATCAACGTTTTTGAGTGGTATTGTGTAATTATATTCAAATTTGTTATCACTATTAAACTATTTTAATCATTATAAAAAAAAAATCTCTAAAATGGGTACCTATTATGTAAGCAGCTATCAGATTTTAGCACAAATTTTTCTTTAATTGTGATTAGATATAGAAAAACGGAACCCATATGTTATTAAGTAACTAAAATTATGTATGTAACTTTATTAAGTTAGTCACAGATTAAAAAGCAACCTATGTTTTATATACATTTAGTGAACGTGACCGTATTTAAGACAAAAATTACTTCGATATGTGAAGAGAGGGTAACGGCTGTGTTATGTTATGACTATGGAAAGAGATATTAATGTAATTATCGTAGTGGGCGTAGACGGAATATAATCGATTATAAAGCCTAAGTCCAGTAATGCCCCCGCTAAAGGTCCACTAGAAAGATACTATAGATATTCACTACGCCCGTGGCATAGATAATAAAGAATCATGGTAATAGATGCTAATGAATTACGTTTGGCTTATTTTTAGGTTAGAATTTTTAAGTTTTTTTTTTAGTAAACTAATTCCTATAGAATTAAAAATGATTTCTCGTTGACGTCCCTGTTGTTTTATCGAAGTATATAATTTATGGAACGCCCAAAATCTGATGTATTACTCATATTCTAGGCTGTAACAAAATTAGAATGAATTTTGGTTTGTTTCTCCTAAATGTAACAAACCTTTTTGATAATATAAATGGAATTCGGTTTTAGTCACTGCAAACTAAAATTTAAAAAAAAAAATTGGATAATTCAAATATGGAATTCTAAAATGAGCTTAATATACACGATGTATTTTTATTGTTTTTGTGCAATGTTTAAGTAACATTTAATTTTTCATTGTCCTACGTGTGTTTTTTTGTTTATTGTGCTTAGATAAATATGGTTATAGCTAAAAATGATATAAAACGCAAATGATGTTATAATTATAGTGTTAAATCTATTATGATTCCCTTTATATTGATTTCAATTCAAATGCAAGTAATAATAATTTTGTGTATATATAAAACAGGTGGTCTACCTCCAATGTTTCGATTTAGACATTTTTCAGCAGGTATAAGAGTATTTTAAATTAAACACAAAATATTGTTTAAATTTCTCGTTTCATTCTGCTTACAATAGTAATAGAATAGAAGAACAAAAGTAAGCAAAAATAGAAACATGCAATGACATATCGACACATCTGATAAACATTTTTATTTATTATTAAAATATAACATAATATTGAAAAATGCAAAACAATACATAAAAATCATAATATTTAATACGAGTTCGATGCAAAGTGTGTAGACCGCCAGTTGCTTTTTTGAGAGACTAACAATCATTGTTTTTGCTATTTCGACATTGTTTTACTTGATTCTTGCCACATCTTGAGCGCAATAATTCATAAATATATATGTTATAATTTCCGATGTAATAAAAATAATGATTGCTTAGGGAAATTCAGTGTTGCGCAAATATCGGCTTCTAATGATTATATACCAAAGTATTATACCGATTCTATTGCGTGTTAGCTTCAGTGTTGCCTCAACCCGTTTAAATGTGGTTGTTCACCAAAATGAAACTCTATTTGCGAAATTGATAATATTAGATTTATTAATATGACATAAATTAATAAAATTATATACTTTGTTTTATTTCCTACCTAATATGTCCTGATGATCAGTTGAGTGGAGTAACCTCTGGCACAGCGTTTTTGTTTGCTAGTTTAAATTTTTCATCGTTTGGTGACGACCGATTGATGCTATGATAGAGGTCTTGCCTTTCACACCTACGCTCCTGGGTTCGAATCCCGGAATGGTTTTTGTTGTGTGGTGAATATAAGCATTTGTACTTGAGTCATGAGTATTGTATAGTTATATAAATATTACCTATACATGTGTATGTCTATTCGTTACCCTGGTATCCATAACACAAGACTTACAGTGCTTACTTTGGGATGGGCTATATGTTATGAATGTAAAAATATTATTTTATTTTCTGTTACTATTACTTAGTAACTGGACTGGTAATTCAATAAATCAATTTATTCTGTAAGTAATGTGGTACAATTAATAGATGTTAATACGTTAGTAGCAACGTTGCCAGATTTTTATTTTGGCAAATCGGCACTTTGAAACTTTTTGAATGAAAAAAGCTGGATTCTTTCGCCGAAATCGGGACATAGCAAAAAAGACGTATAAAATCAGATGTTTTAAATATTAATGTTTGAGTTTTTATTATGTTTACATAATGATAGATAGCAAAAATAGTCTTCTGAATAAAAAACAAAAATCAAAGTCAAAAAATGTGGTGTTATAAACAATAGTCTCGAGAGTTATCCTCCGGCCGAGTTAATCCCGAAAAGCGGGCTCATCGGGACATTTAATTGTGATTTTAAAAATAGGACGGAGCTGGAACCGTGTATTGCTTATCGGTAACATAACACTGATAACTGGTGGAAGTTGAAGTTTCGAGCTAGCGCTTTTTACTAAAGTACGTTGCACTTTAGGAGCAGTCTTTGGTATTTCTTGTGACATGATAATTATCTACTATACTTGAGATATATATATTAGAAAATGTGTTGGAGTTGTGTCCTCTGGAATCTTGATACTGATATGAATTTTGCGCTTGCTCACATATTGTATAATTAAGGATAGTTCTCTTATATTTTTAAGCGATATTTCGTTCCCAGTCCAATAAATAATATAAATTATTTAGTCCTTTCTACTGCACTTGCCCAATTTACAGCAGTAGCGTGGGTAAATGCATCATTCAACGATCCCAACATATTTGCTCTATTCTGCAATGCACGCAGTTTCTAAACTGCATACGCCTGTTGGCCAATAAAAACAAAGGTCGTCTTAGTTTTTTATCATAAAAGCTATAATATTATTAATACCTACACAGTTACATACACAGTAATTTTTTTAAACAATTCCCTTGCATTAAGATCGTGCTCTCTACACGCTACTTAATTATGTATATTAATAATGATCTATTATTCTATTTTTATCGACTTTTGCATATAACTATATAGCTAATAAGTTATAGCTAAATCTATAATCTAAGAACACAAATTTGTTGTTTGTGTGTTTGTCTGTCCGCTCTTTTTCCATTGTATACGCGTTACCATAGCAACGCGTTACCAAAGCAACGCATAACCATAGCAACGTGTTCCGGGTCAGCTAATGAGTTACAAGTGAATTAAAATAAGTCCTTGCTGCGTACCCATTCACGTTTAGTTACAATAAACAGAAGAATCATCTCATTCATCTGTCTTGAATTCAATAACGAAGAGTATAAAGTAAGAAGATTGTGCAAACAGATCTCGACGATCTCCTTGGTCGAATGGCTCGCATGATTTGCATGGTAACGCCAGAAAGTCCCAGGTTCGATTCACGGCTAGGTCAATGCAGAAAATGAATTTCTCGGCATTGGATTGAGTCTGGGTCTGGGTCGATTTCTTAATTCCATAACACAAGTCATTTAGTTACTTAACTAGGGTTAATAATAGGGATGTTGCGGATGTAATTTTTTTCACATCCGCGGATGCGGATGCGGATGCGGATTTTAGGATGCGGAACTGTACAAAAAACTTAAGTGTTGGTTTGGTAGGGTAAAAAGCAGTAATATTTATCCTTCTTTATCTACACATATAAATAAAATTGGAGTGTCGATTTGTAATATTGAAATAACCGTTTTTTACTACATGCATATGAATATATATATACGGTACATACACCAAAATAACATGTTTTTCAATTTTTGTCTGTCTGTTTGTTCGGGCTAAACTCTAAAATAGCTGGACCGGTTTTGACGGGACTTTTATTGGCAGGTGAGCAGCTGATGTAATAAGGAAGTAAGTTAGGCTACTTTTATTAAAAAAAATAAAAAAGAAAAATAAAGTAATATTGCCATGTCCAAGTACTGTCCAGTACCGCCCGCAACTCACGCACATGCCACCACTGTGCCGTCACGTCGGGCGCCTCCCACCAATGAAACAATATCACAAAGGCTGCCTATTGCGCGGGTTCAGAACGCGCGAGCGGGCTATTACTGATTTTTAATAAAAACAAATTATAATAACTGAGCCACGGCAACGTGTGGCCGGGTCAGCTAGTTTAATAATAAAGTAATGAGTGAATTACTATTATTGATTAATTGTTTTAGTACCTAATGAAATTTAAATATTGGAGCATTATATTTAATGCAAAGTAGAATGGCCACCTTTTCGGACTCCAGTCTGTTTCGCAAGGGTTCGTGTATTAATCCTGCGCTACTAAATAACTGTTCACTTGGAACACTGGCTGGTGGCGCTGATAAGAATTTACGTGCTTTTTTAGGTAACAGTTTGAACTCACTTTAATTAACACTCCAACATTTAAGCGGACTCTTTTTATTTATTTTTTTTTATTACGAAAAGTAAGTAACTCCTTCTTGTGTCAGGGCTGACAATTTCTGGTGTTTCCTGACTCTCCTCAACATCACTTTATGAATCGAGCATCATGGTAAGATTACTAATTAAATAGGACTGACGTCCTGTAACCTGAGGTCTCTAGTCGTTCCGTTCTGTTTCCATGAAATCTGTCATTTTCATTTTCTTCGCTCTTTCGGTACTTAGAGATATTGTTCGAGAAGCCACGATGTCTTTCGTGTTTCTGTTAATCTTCAATATACTTAGGTAACACGGAAAATGTTTAGAAAAATAAAAACGGCTTAATGAAGGAAGTTGCCAATACTTTTATTGTTTTTCGAAGTAATCTCCGTTCCTCTCTACACATCGTCGCATTCGAGGGAACCACTGAGAAAAGCAGTGGGCCCATTCGTCCTTAGGGGTCTCTTCTTTAGCATTTTCGTACGCTTTCACCGCATCTTCAGGGCTCGTAAAGCGAATAACTCGAATTTTATGTTTAGTTCTTGGGAATAAATAAAATACGCAGGGCGTCAGGTTAGGACTGTATGGTGGATGACTCATTATCTCGACACCTGCCATAGTCAAATATTCAACAGTCCGTTCTGCGGAGTGCGCTGAAGCATTGTCGTGGTGAAGGAGGATCCTGCTTCGAGGGCGCTGCTGACGATTTTTTTCTAAAACAACAGGCAAACAGCGATTGACATACCAGTCTGCAGTAACTGTCCTTCCATCTTCTAACACAACTGTCGCGAAATGACCCTTCCGACCAAAGAATGAGGCAATCATCTTTTTTCCTTCACTTCTACCTTTCTTTACCTTAGTTGGACGATCCTCGAAAGCAAACACCCACTCAGCTGATTGTCTTTTGGTTTTGGGTTCATCACCTGTTACGATGTCAAATACAGCATTTGAGTCACCGCCGTTGAACTTATCTAACATTTGCCGACACCAGTCCATGCGAAGGTGTTTCTGGCCGTCGGTTATAGTATGGGGAATCCATATGGCACAAAGCTTCTTGACGCCTAAATGTTCGTGTAATATTTTTAAAACTTGACTCATACCAATGCCTAGGCTTGCCCGTATCTGCTGATAGGTCACTCTCTTATCATCCTCTATCATGCGTCGCACAGTACTGATGTTATCTTCAGTAGTCGCTGTTAAAGGACGTCCTTCACGCGGATCATCATTGAGATTGATACGTCAACACTTAAACTCGTTAAACAATTGTAAATAGTGGCACGAGATGGGGCTTCATTAAAAAATGCTAGTCGCAGCCTATCATAGCTTTGTTATTGAGTTAGCCCATAACGAAAGTCATAATAAATTATTGGACGAAAGTTTTCTAGCGTTAGGTTAATTTTCATTTGTAACAAGAGTGTTAGATTTGCCGCCAATTCACAAAAACTAATGACAAATGAATGCAATATGAGTTTTAAAATTGAAATTGAAAAAGTTTTCATTTGCAATGTTTCTAACTGGTCAGTTCTAAACATTTTCAGTGGTACCCACGTATCATCTTCAATCTTTTACTCGGTCGAAACGTGCCACACGCCGGCCCCTCCTCTTTCTTTCTTGTCGCATCCGCATCCGCATCAGCTCCGCATCGATTTATGCGGATGCGGATGCAGATGCGGATGTCTAAATCGATGCGGAAGTTCCGCATATGCGGATGCGGATGCGAATATTCGCAACATCCCTGGTTCATAACAATGTTTGTGATCAACATCCCATGGAGCAGCTTCAATGGCGCAATGTCTGTTACGCCATAACTTCCCGAGTTCTTAACCGATTTTAATATTTTTGTGTGGAATCGAATCAACAGGTTTAGGACCAGATTGTGACGCAGCCCGAATTTTGAAATTCGCAAAAATTCCCATCGAAACTAAAAAATTTTTTTTTCTTTTTTTAAGTATTACGCTCCGCTCCAATATATGGTGCTAGCGTAGCTTTATGCTTAGCGTCTGCAACGCCTAATTAAAATGTTCCATGGGAGCTCCAATAATTTTGTAAAGGAAACAAACTTCTAACACATATTTTTTGGGATATAAAACTTCTATATACCTAATAAAACATCGCGTAAATATAACGGAAATAAAATTAAATTGAAGAATCATTTAATTAAACATCTTGCCAAAATGGCACATCGCTGTTTCAGTTGAATTGAGTTGTTTATTTATGGTATTGAATCTTTTCTTATAAGTTGAAAGAGAATGTTATTATATATTAACTAGCTTTTACTTGCGGCTTCGCTCACGTTAATGTTGACTACCGATTTAAATTTATATTTCTATCACTCACGAACTGTAGTTTTTCTGGATAAAAGGGACCCTATGTACTTATTTGTACATCTGGCAAAGTGAATGCATTTCACGATAATCGATTAAGTAGTTAAGACGTAAAGTGTAACAAGTGTAACAATATTACTTCTATAAGGTTTTTACCGATATGATATAAGTATAGCCTTTCTTTTGCGCAGTAATATGTTCTTTCTACCTAGTCCGGCAATATATTCTGTTACAAATGAAAATGTATTTTTTAATCGAAGTAATGTAATGTTACTAAAACTCATATTTATTAAAGTCTCAGCAAAAAATTAAAAAATATTCTATACGAAATAGCCACCTTAGGCTTTTATAGAAGCCTTTAATCTGTCTGGCCAAGAATATATGGATTTAAGCACTGTTTCCATAGGAAACAAGCAATATTCTGGAAACTACAAGCAGTGGCGAAATTTCCCATAGAAACAGTGTGGAAATCCATAGATTCGTCGCCAGACAGATTAAAGGCCCAGTATCAAAGCCAAAGGTGGCCATTTCGAATAGAATACCTACTCTTTAATTTCTTGCTGAGACTTTAATATAAGTAATTTAGTATTTATTTAATATGTAAATATAAGTTTTAGTAATATTACATTACTTCATAGAAAACGTGCATATTTTCACTTGCAAGATTTCGTTACAGACACCGGAATAAGTGAAAGTAAACAGAAGCTTGTAAAAAGAAAAACAATCAAAATCATCTCAGTTTTAAAACTGAAATAATACATTTTTTTATTTTCGGACCAATTGTTAACCGATTCGTTGCTGATGGCACGTCTGGCGTGCCATAACTTTCTTTTGCACGTGGTGCTAGCCACTGACGCCTGTCATTTTTAAATCGATGATAACTTCTTCTAATTAAGTTTTAGGGAAATCTACCCAGAATAAAACTATCTTCATTTTGCACGTAAATAAAGCACTTATATTTCGTTTCTGGTAATTGTATGCAGCAACGAATCGGTTAATATGGTAATACATTGTCAATTACAATTGCTTGATATTTATATTTCATAACATAAATGAGATCCGCTAACTCTGATTCAGTTATTAGGCAACTTACTTAGTTTCCATTATTCGATACAATGATCGAAATAC
The DNA here is from genome assembly GCA_927399485.1 of Calamotropha paludella. NCBI lineage: Eukaryota > Metazoa > Arthropoda > Insecta > Lepidoptera > Crambidae > Calamotropha > Calamotropha paludella. Next base: position 4,742,638 of record OV656803.1, on the reverse strand, counting down.
AATGACCTGACTTAATCCAAAAAATACTAGCCCTCAGGTATTACTTTATAAAACCATCCTATAAGAGCAATTTTAAAAAGGAATCACTCGATTACTTGTATTAATTCGGAGTTTATATTAAAAAGTAAAAAAGAAGGCTATACAAGTCGCATTTCCGAAACTATTTTTAAAATTACCTGGTATCTAAATATGAAATATGTAAATTTATATAAAACAAATACACTTGTATGTGAATGAAGGTAGGAGCCGCCCTTAGACATAACTAGGTCTGCAATGCTGCTGCTGTTTGCAAATACTGAACGAAGCACTACCTTACCTAACTTCACCTACATTTCATCAATGTAGTCTCAGCTGTTTGGCTGTGATCAGCTTTTGAATTTTTCTTTCGTTAATTATTCCTCCATGGTATATCCGATTTCAAATTTTTTTTACACATTAGTCACGACCACGATGTGAGTTTTGGCGCCAAATTTCGTCAATTTAGTCTCAGCGGTTTGGCTGTGATTAGCTTTTGAAATTTTCTTTCCGTGATTATTCCTCCATGGTAAAGTCTATTTTTTTTTACATAGCCTACGTCCGTCAGGTTATAATCAAGTATGTTCATGCCAAAATTCATTCGAATCGGTTGAACCGTTAAGTAGCAGAAGGGAGACAAGCGAAATTTGTGAGTTGCCTAAAAGAGAGCTTGGCTCAATAACTCGTGGTGTAAAAATAATGTAATGCAAGTTACCTCACAATTTAATCTACATAATTCCGCCCCATATCCGATGTCAATAAAAGTTTATAATATATTACCAAAATATTTAAAAGCCGAGACAAACACAAATTATTTTAGTAACGCTTTAAATAACCTAAATGTCAAAATACTACTATTGCATTTAAGAATATTTAAAAAAAAAATAATGCCATAAGTTTATTGAGAAATTTATTTATACGCCTATCTATATCAAATATAATGCAATTGTAAACTAGGCGATGCAGTCGCTAAGCATAAAGCTACGCTAGCACCATGTATTGGAGCGGAGCGTAATACCTAAAAAAAAAAATATTCTATTGATGGGAATTTTTGTGAATTTCAAAATTTGGGCTAATTCACAATCTGGTCCTAAGCCTGTTGATTCGATTTTGATGAAAAAATATTAAAATCGGTTAAGAACTCGGGAAGTTATGGCGTAACAGACATTGCGCCATTGAAGCTGATCCATGGGAGCTTCGCTCGCTCCGCTCCAAATATACATTGTATTAAGACGTCGAAGTAATTATTCTTAGTACAAAAATATTGTTAAATTACAATTAACTTCCTATCAATTAATTAGAGCGGAGCGAGCGAAGCTCCCATGGATCAGCTTCAATGGCGCAATGTCTGTTACGCCATAACTTCCCGAGTTCTTAACCGATATTAATATTTTTTGTGTGGAATCGAATCAACAGGTTTAGGACCAGATGGTGACGGAGCCTGAATTTTAAAATTCGCAAAAATTCCCATTGAAACAAAAACAAAATCTTTTTTAGGTATTACGCTCCGCTCCAATATATGGTGCAAGGGTAGCTTAGCGACTGCATCGCCTAGTTCACTTCTTTATATATTCTATACATTATTTATTACCCATAGGACATAAGTTCCTAGTATAGGCCTAAATAAGTGTTGAGAATTACCATTATTTATTATTATTGTCTTTCATATATCTATAAAATGTGAAGAAACATGTTGACTTATTCAAAACAAATACTGACTATGCTCAGTAAGGGAGAAGAGGTATCAAGCTACACATTTCACACCAAGGCCTGCATTTATATTCTAAAAATTGCTATTGCATGGCCATTTGTATTTTTAACAAACTGCCGTTTGAATTGAGAAGTTTAACGCTATTTGAATGAGAAAGTGGTTAATGATAAAAAAATATTACTGCATTTGAACTTATCGTTATGTGAAAATATAATTACTATTATAATGATTTTGACATTCTATTAATTTAATTTTGTAAGTAGTGTGATTTGTTTAATTTTAATTATTGCTATGATTAGATAGGTTAATTTAATTTTAATGGTTCGAAAAGTAGATGTTATTGTGTACCTATGGGATATTGAATTCTAATGTCTTTGCAATAAACATCAAAAAAATCAATAAGCTCTTCGAACACTAGGCTCGTGTATAGGACACTTATTTTTATCACTGACCTCAATGACTCCGTGGCGCAACGGTAGCGCGTCTGACTCCAGATCAGAAGGTTGCGTGTTCAAATCACGTCGGGGTCAAAACCATGTTTTGTATTTTTGATTTTTTTTCTCTATCGATAGTAATTTTATTATTGTCTTATTACTACATTTGCATAAAATACATTTTCTCTTATCCATTGCTTTTTAACTATACACTGATTTTTTTTTATGCACCTTTATTTCTATAGTGCCGTAATAAAATATTCTTTTAGTTGATCAACTCGTAATTTGACAGTATTGACTTACAAATGGGAGGTTTTTTTATTTATAATTTTTTTTCACAAAATAAATACATATTGCTTACAATAATAGCAACTAAATACCACTAATGTTACCCTGTGTTACCAAACTCGTTAAAATTTATTAATAGTTCGCAAAACTGTTTTTACATATTTATATCTATACTACTATATAATTCTGTACGTTCTGTGTGTATATTTATTTTTTTTGACAAATTTTATGATAAATATTCGTTTTATGACTATCAGTGAGTACTATTCTATTTTTTAAATTTTAGTCTGTCTGTCTGTCTTTCTATCTGTAGGTCCTTCTATAAGTCAAGAACGGGTTAACCAATTTCGATAAAATGTGGTATACATATAACTAGTCTGGCCATAAATACAGTTACATAACCAAAACCTTTTCTTTATTTTCAACTTTTTAATTGTTTTGAATTTGGAACGCGTTTATTATTTTAAAAACTTCTTTTGAATTCGCGCCATTCCACATATTTTTTCGTGTTCATTATCAAATTACAATATGGAATTGGGTGTTAAAGAAAATAGGATTGCAGTGATCGCCTTACGCAAAGTGGGTATGGAGCCGTCGGTCATATTCCAGACACTTCAAAAGTTTGTTATCAGCCGTAGGTTCGTATATCGTAGTATCAACAGATACAACAACACTAATCTCGTTCTCAGAACTACAAAGGCTGTTAATGCTGTTTCAAAGCCACGGTGAATAGGCACCTTCTGGGTTAGCCCGTTCCATCGTGGATTCTGTCTTGGCCTTCGGGCTTGATTAGAATCTAACCCATCCAAAATAAAAATAAAAAACCATATAGATAAGAAGCAAAAAATCTTATCGTGAGAAATGAAGATTCCCGCTAGGATTTTGTCGTGTTTTATAAAACAAGACCTGAAGCTCGGTGCTTATCGTCGATATACAGGACACGCGTCTATTATTTAAAAACATAATAGACGTGTTCCAAATTCAAATTATTAAAAAGTAAAAAAAAAGGAATGGCACGCCAGACGTGCCATCATTTTCTTTTGCGTGTGGCGCTAGCCGCTGGAACCGTGTCATTCTTAAATCGATGATAACTCCTTCAAATAAAGTTTTAGGGAAATCTATCCAGAATCAAACTCGTAGACTTCGTTTCTGGTAATCGTATGTAGCAACGAATCAGTTAACAAATGATAATAAAAGTTGTTTTAAAAAAAAGTCTTTTTTTTACTTTTATCTTGTATACTTGCCAACTAAATTCCTAATAATAACTCAAAAAGTTTCAGGCTATAATTCCTACTAGCAAGTTAATAGGGGTCGACATTTTTTTAAATACTGTGATTAAACTACCTTTCCATATTTTTATTTGTCAACCTTATAATCAGAGCCGGATTTGGGGGAGGGCAGGCGGGGCACAAAAGAGTGGCCCCCACAACAGAGATAAAAAATACATTTTTTTTTGTAGAATATAGAAGAACTTTTAACATTTTTATAAAAACTATATCACTTATATTGGCAAAAAGCTATTTTGACTTTTTGGCAGTCTGTTGCCCTAGGGCCTCCACACATCCAAATCCGGGCGTTGGTTTTATATGACTAGCAGAGTAGGATAAGACCTTTACCATTTAAGGGGATCGTAAAAGACGACTACTGATACTGGAGGCAACTACAATACACCTCCCGTGGAACACAAAATGAACAGCAGCGTTATCAGAATTATTTGCTTGAGGTTAAAGCTCCACCGTTTGAGGATAAACTTAATGCCAGGGTTGCCAGAATGTTTCCTTTCACAGAATTTGTAATTAAGGAATAATGTGCCAACAGAGGACAGTCCCCACTGTCGGCAATGCTTTTTAGAATGTTACGGCTGCCACGCACCCGGCGCAACAAGGATCCTGCCTTTTTGCGCAAAATAGTCGGGAAACTGTCGACCATCTGCAAACATCCCTGACGCACTACAGAAACGAAATCTGTACATATTTTTACCTTTATTAACCACTAAGTGTTATGAGCATGCACGAATATTGGAGTGTACAACGAATTAACTAAAGATGTCTTTTCACGACGAAGTCTTCCGGTCCGTGGTCGCCACTCGAGAAAACACTGCCAGTTAAGTTTTGGCAATTGTAAATCCTAGGTATAATAATACCAGCTGTTATTCAGAACCTCTGCTTTTGAAATGTCTTAGGGATGCAGTTGTTTTTTATGTTTACATCTTATTTTATATTTTGTCTCTGTCGAATGTGTAAGTGTTAGGTATACTTAGTGACATATTTAAATATTTTGTTGACAAACTCAGACTGCGCCGCATCAACCTATATTATGATATTTCTGAGCTTTGACCGCTGAACTTAATGTTTAAGATTGAACTTTGAATTTTACCAGCTCGAATGGAAGATTAAACAACGGACAGACTTTCCTGAGCTCTTGGATCTTGATATCTTTTATTTAAAATGTATACGGTTATGATGCGTCTAGCTTAAAAATGTTAATAATGTAATGGTAATAACGTCCTGTGTTCTGTCAGTATTTAAGAAGTTCGTGGGGGAGTTTCAGTAAAACCCTACACCTTTAATCAAACCTAGGGAAAGGAATTATTTAATTGATCATCCACCATTCAAATTTAAATTAGCTTTCATCTTCATTTTTAAACAGTCCTTTCTTAAAAGATACGCTCCAACAAAGCTTTAAAATCTTATGAAAAAAAGATTTAGGATGTAGCTTTAATTAAGCCAATAATCAAAACACGCATTTTATATCAATGTTAGGAAATAATAAAAAAACACATTAAATAAATAATGTTTATTTCCACTTCTTACTTAATGAATATACGTATTTACAAAACTACAATTTATTTAAACAAATAATTAGGAACTGATTTAACATAAAAATCTACAACGTGTACCACCGATCGGCAACACATTAGGCATAATTGACAACAATTAATTAAAAAAGAAAACATACCTACTAATAAAATTACTAGCAGTTTATTTAAAAACAAACGAAATCGGATTCTTACGTCATTTATTTAAAAACAGTTCTAGGTAATAATTACTTGAACATAACCTAACATTTTGACGGTATCTCCAAATGAATAATGCATATTCCCATGTTGATTACTTACGCCTTATGTAGTTGTATTAAAGTCCAATTTAATATCTCAAAGCTAGTTTCTATGCAATAGAAATATAAAATAGTAACAGAAGGATTCAGCAGTACTTCTATTCTCCTAATAGGTTGCCGACCATTGGTATTTTGCACCCATGATATAACAGACAAAAATATTTTTTTCTAACTGCCTGTTTTTATTGATTCATTTAAAAAATATATTAGAAATGAATTCAACTTTTATTTTTATACGTTTACAAACTACGAATATATAATTTACATATAGCGTTTATATGAATCAAAATTAATCCAGGTTATTAGTAAAATGTAATGTTGTCAATTCATCGCACAAACTCATGTAATTTAGACGACCAATTAAAACGCATCGTTACACACATACTAGGCTGCCTCTTGGACTTCTAAAATAATTATAAATGGGAACAGAGTCCGGTTGTATTCCGAAATACTCATCAATATACAGACCAGTCGTAATGACGGCATTGATCCGTCGCCGTTTTGTACTGGTCAGTAAAATGTAATGCTGTCAATTCATCGCATAAACTCATGTAATTTAGACGACCAATTAAAACGCATTGTTACACACATATTAGGCTGCCTCTTGGGCTTCTAAAATATTTATAAATGGGAACAGAGTCTCAGGTTGTATTCCGAAATACTCATCAATATACTGACCAGTCGTAATGACGGCATTGATCCGTCGCCGTTTTGTACTGGTCAGTAAAGTGTGACGTTTCTTGCTGAGGCTTTTTCTCTCTCGCTCTACACTATTTTAAATATGGCGTCGATTTCAGAAGTCAACGCCAGTATGATGCAGTACAAATCAACAACATGGCGTCGATTCTTAACGTCATTTCCACTGGCCAGTATACCGATGTATATTTCGGAACACAACCTCAATAGAATAAAAAAAATAATACAGAAATCGATACAACACCAACACAAACACAAACATTCAGTAAATGTATAAAATAGATTCTATAATTACAATGTATACTTTCTTTTTGCCTAAGCATTGTATATCAAATAGGAAATGTATACATTTTACTGTAGTCATGCCTTTTGGTTAGGTAGCAAGTATACAAAAATCTTGTAGAAACAAAAATATGTTTTGGCTTTTCAGGGCCGGATTTAGAGGCCCTGGGGAAAGGAGAGCCCCTAACTGTATTTCGAATAAAAATTTAATATCAAAATTTATTATTGCGAATATGAGTTATACAGATGTTATAAAAATACATAAAGATAATTAAATAATGATAATACTAAAAATTCAAAAACATGAATTTTATATAACTATAATTTCTCAACGTCGAAATTTGTTTTTATTTATCTATTTGAGGGGCCCTTACTTTTGTTAACCCTATGGCAGTAGCCCCGCCTCCCCTAAACCGGCCCTGTCGTTTGTAGAGTAACATCAAGCTTGTTGGCTTGCTGTATTAGTCAAAGTCCTAACTTTATGAAGACATGGCATATTAATGCATTTTCTTTTACCTAACCCAACGTAATATTTTATGAATTTATTTTGAATATATCATCATATAGGAGAAAATAATGTTATTAGTATTTAAAATTACATTTCTACTTTTGTTTGACACTTTAAAATCTACACTTTAAATTATATACAATGCCGCAGACAATAAAAACAATGCCTAAGCAATCTTTATAAACATAAATCTATTTGACATCAAAATTGTTAACAATGCTGGTTACATACATAGAGCGAACTGATACAACACCATCGATAAAATAAATGTTCTTATTTTAAATTATTTTAAGGCAATATAATCATTTTAGAATATAACTTATCGCTTTGAAATAAGGCTTTTAAGATAAGCTAATAGCTTTTTTGAAGTAGGATTTAAAATGCATTAAAATTTGTACTTTATTTCGATACTATTAAAGCGTTATTTTATTGCACTATCTATTTAAATATTATTAAACTGTTCGCAACATCCAATGAAATGATTTTAGTAGCAAAAACTAAACGCTTTTTTTTAACCACTACATACTCTGATTTTCGTTCCTACCATTTTACAAAATGTATAACTTTTATGCATTGTAATAAATAAGAACTAATATGGTATGTATGTTATAGATTCATAAAATACAACAATTGATATTTATATGTACTAACTACATTTTTCATGAATATGGTTTATTTTATACATTCTCTGATTACATAAGCACTCAAACTATATAGTTCTTTTATAAGGTGGCACATTAATTAGAGGACATTTTAAATTATAAAAGATAGGCAATTATATATCTAAAAAGGTTAATATACTACAAATAAATTGAAATCAGTCGTGATTTTACACAAATTTTATTAATCTCATGCTAGCCCATACAAAACCGAGATGGTATCCATTAAATTAAATTTCATTTATTATCGGAATAACATATTGTGTTAGTAACTACAATAAATAGTATAACACATTTTAACACCTTAAATCCCGAGAGCATGTATACATGCTCGTAACCGATACGTTAAATACCGATAGCATTCCAGAACGCTCTCAAGGTCCTAAGGTATAACAAAAACAAAAGACGAACGGCGTGTGTACGTCATAAAAAAATGTTTGGGGTATATCAGGGATAGACATTTCAGCAGTCTGAAATTCACTGTATTAAATTTTAAATAAATTGTTTATAAAAGTAATACATTTCATCCAAACTTGGCACGTTAATGTGAACTAATAGGGGAATAATAATTCTTCATCATATTCTAGATCAAGGTTGCTCAAGATTTTTAACAATCGGGCCAAATGGATTATTAAGAAATTTTTGGCGTGTCACTAACCACTTATTTATCTAATGAAATCAAGTCGTCAATGATCCGCTTGTGCAATAGAAACATATTCAATATTTTCAACTTGGCGGGAATTTCTGAATATTCATCCAAAACCAAAGTCGAATCGAATGGCGTCGGTGGGCCATTGTGTGGCCCGCGGGCCTATGGTTGAGCAGCCTTGTTCTAGATCATCAATAAATGCAGAAATACCCATAGGGGCCATCCACAAATTACGTCTTACGAATTCTAGGACACATTATAAAAAAAATAATAATCAAAAGAAAAACGGTTCAAATATTTTTTTCTTTTTTTTTATTAAATATACTTCTATCTATTATATAATCATATACATTACATTATGACAATACTTTGTGTGTTTGTTACCATACCAGCAACGCGTGGCCGGGTTATACCAGCAACGCGTGGCCGGGTTAGGTTACATAAATCAAATATTTGAGATAACAGAGAAAATAAACGACTAGTTATGAAACAATAGACGATTAATTATTTTTATAATTTAGCGTTTTAGTATTTTAAATTTTAATATGTGACGTCATTAAGCTTTTGACCCCCCTTGTCCCTTGTCACAGAATGTCACATTCCGGTGACACCTTCCCCCCTTTAACGCGTGACGTAATTTATGTATGAGTCCATATCAAAAATAGTAAAATAACATTAGAACAATATTTTCGATACGGTGTTCAAAAGTACCCAGACTTTATGTCTTACGCCATACAATTTAGTAGATCATCAATGGGTGTGTTTGACAGAAAAAAGCGCTCGACAGCGCTCGAAAGTAAAATGGCGACCGCTCAGCAGTAAGCGCAGCTGAGCGCTTTAGAATTTGAATTTATATATTTAATACTTTAGTGAATGACAATATTGAAGAAGACGCGATTACTACTATTATTTTAATGATTGCACAAAACCACCGGTTAACTTCAGTTTGTAAACAAACTTATCTAAGCAAAATGGCGGATAACGACAGCACTGCGAAAGAAAGAAAACGTGTCCTTGCCGAAAACTGTAAAGTTTGTTTCTCAGGGCTAGCGAGCGCTTTTTTGCCAAACGCACCCAATGTTAAAAATGACAATCGATAAATACAGAAATATCTCTATAAAAAATTATAATATAACATTAGGAGCCATCTTTTTGCCACTGTGTGATCAAAAGTACCGTGACATTGATTTACACCTGCATGAACCACTATAATCACTTTAGTGATAACACCAGAGTAATCATAGTGAATAATTACTAAGGGTACATATTTCACTTTGATCACCTAAATAATATAACTTAGGACCTATGCACACTGCGTTTTTTAAGCGCGTTTTCTAAAACGCGCATTGGCAGCGTGTTTTTTTTTTCTTTGTGTTTTCTTGGATGATCATAATTATAATACTTAGTTAAATCCGCTGTGGTCACCTAGTTGATAATAAAGGTGATCACAGGGAAATATTACAAGCAATATAAGCTGCCAGCAATATAAAATTCATAAAGTTTTGTATATATTCTTTGTAAACTATGAGATCTATAAATCTTTCTTAATCTATAGTTTTTAACTGTAAATTAAAAATATATATCATACAGTCCTCTCTAGTTTTTAATTGTTCACATAAATTGGCCTCTGATTGAATTATTATTATTACTACTTAAAATCTAGTGTCACAATGTTTGTTATCAATCTCCTCCGAAACGGCTTGACCAATTTTGTAAGGTCTCAGAAAATAGGTCTTAAGCAGTTTTTTATACCCTTAGGTGATAAGAGTATCAAGGCGTACGAAGTCGTAGGCAACTACTAGTAATATTATATCATATCATACATTATATTATGACAATACTTTATGTGTTTGTCACCATACCAGCAACGCATGGCCGGGGTATACCAGCGACGCGTGGCCGGGTTATACTAGCAACGCGTGGCCGGGTTAGCTAGTAAAAATAAAGTGGACACTTTATGTAAACAATTGACTGACACCTGTAGACTTTTTTAATTGATAGAAAAAAAAAACAAAATAATTTAAACTTGTAGACAGCAAAGAGTTTACAAAGAATATATGCAAACTTTATAAATCAACACCTATTCAATTGGTGAACCTAGCTGCAAAGGCAGGAGTCGCGAGGTGGAGAGACGCGACTTTGGTGACGAGGCAGGGACACCACTCCGTAGCTCATATCACCCTAAAATATATACAGTCTTTATTGCACTTATAAAGTAATTGACCAGTACAATAGCATATATTAATGAGCAATCGTGGGTTTATCTCTAAAAGAGACCTCTTCCAGCCAACCAAGGGTATGTGGCAATTAACAGGTAAGCGGGACAACTTAAGAGTGCAGATAATATAATTTTCGTAAAATAAAATAAACTTATAATTTCAATAAAAGTTCTGAAAAATCTATTAGACTATTGAATATACTACATAAATAGGAACTATACTTTGTCCAATGTAGGATGATACTTTTGACAGTTGACACCTATATAGAGGGTATAAAGTTGCTATTGCAATGTCAAGCCAAACATAAGGAAACAAACGCAACCTTAGTACGTAGCAATAAGGAAGTTCACCTGTTAAAAGTATCATCCTACATTTTTTTTTTTATTGCTGAAAGTTGGCAAACAAGCAAACTGCCCACCTGATAGTAAGTGGTAACAGTCACCTATAATACATGTGGCTCTTGTGAGATTCGCAGCAAAACTGCAACCCCCACAAGAACCACAGTGTACGTTGCCAACTTGTGACACAAGATGTAAAGTTACTGTACCCAGTAATTTCACTGCCATATCTTACCCTTCAAACCGGAACACAGCAATGCAAGCACTGCTGCTTTGCGGCAGAAATAGGTACATTGGACAAAGTATAACTATAAACATAAACACAATAAATAAATAAATAAACTTACATATTGAGTTATGTTCAGAATATGATAACTGTACTAGAAAGTAATCTTTAAGTTTGATGTTATGAAGTGATGGACGGACAGTCTTGGATGCCCAAAGGAAGTTTGTTCCAGAGTTATGCCGCTCGGAAAGAGGAGTTGTCAAAAAATTTGGTATTCGCTTTAGGCATTTCCAGCAAATAATATTGATTTGGGACAATTCACGACAATTTTCTAGTCCCCAACTTAACAAAGCTTGTACTATGGGTATTAAATAACATACAGAATACATAAATAATTATCATATGCCATGCTTATCACACAAACATATGCCCCAAACAGGATTAGAAACCGGGACCTTTGGCGCGGAAGGTAGGATACCACCATTGCACCAAGCGGCCATCATACTAATGCCAAAGTAATATATGAATGTAAAGTTTTACCATGGCGTCACTACGGCATTTCATAATGACTATAAAATGATGTCTTATTAATGGATTACTTATCAATATCCACTTGAATTCAATTACTACTAGCGGCCCGTCCCGGCTTCGCACGGGTGGACAAAATTCTTTAAATTTTTTCTATTATTAGATATTTTTCCGTTAGCGCCATCTAGCGTCCGGTAGAAGAACTACTTGCGGTTAACGCGTTGCTGTGGGAACGTTAATTGATACAATGGAAAAAGAGCGGACAGACAAACAACAAATTTGTGATCTTAGATTATAGATTAACTGTGACTGAAGAGTCGTTTTTTTTTATTTTAGACATTTCAAAAGATGTCCGTTCTTACGATAAACTTAAATTATTATAGTAATTTATTAAATTATCCTTTTTTTATTATCCTATATAATTGGCCTTGTTTAAGTATAAAAACACTAATTAATCTAAGGCCTGTTTAATATAATCTGTGGTCTGATTAATATAATCTATGGTCATAGATTAAAGTCAAAGCGTTAAGACCTGCCCAAAGAGTATGTAATCACTACGTTTTAAGAGACGGCACTCTAGTACTTCAGGCTGAGCTCACTCGAACTGTACCGGAACTAATACCAATATCATAACACTAACTTGCCAGCCTCTGAGCCAGTATGGCCAACTTGACTATTTGGCACCTTAGTGATGGCAGATTTATCGACTAATTATCGAAAATAGTGTTGTAGCTCCATATCGATAACCTCCATTTCGTGGACCGGCTTTAGAAAATAATTTCAGATAAGAGGTAAGGTAAGAACATGGAAGACAGAAAGATACGAATAAGGATATTGTACATAATATAATTATTCTAAAATCTATGATCGATCTTCCGTCTGCCATATTGTGTACAAAAAATAATACTATGTATAATATAATTACTTTTCTTTATTTTGTTGTTGTGCTTTTTTAATTTTATCTGTAGTATCGCTCTCAGATTTAACAAAGTCATCATTGATAACTTTACATGATTTTCTAATGAACAATTTACTTAAAAAGTTAAATAAATATTCATTTACTAATTTCGAATGAATATTGCATTTAAACCACTTCATACTGCAGCAGATGCTTAGTTGCAAGGTACAATATTGAGCAATATGCTGTTGGTGTAACTCAGGCAAAATTTTAGTTTCGTACATTTGCTTTGCTTCATTAACTACAACACACAATTCTTTCTTGGGATAAGTTAATGATATCTTATCTTGCCACCATTCTTTAAGAGAAATAAATTTATATAATGGATCATCTAGATTTGGATTTTCTTCTTTTAAAGAAAGCTAACAATCTTCACAGTTAAATTTATCAAGAACTCTTGCAGCTAAATATCCACTAACATATACAATTGGTTGTTGTTCAAAGTTACAAAAAGAACTTTCAATATATTCAATTTCCGATTCGTCAGGCAAAGACAGCACAGGGTAACAAACATCAGTGTCAATGTTGGAATTCTGTTTCTGTTGTATAGCTTTCTGTTCAGATGCACACTTCGCATTTTTATTTAATTCTTGATGACTTATGAGCAACTTATTATAATCAGTTTCACAATTCGAGCCACGGATGTGTGGGTCTGTTAAACCAGATATTATACTAGATTTTAAAGCTGCATTAAAATGAGTACATGTTGGATTTCTGTTTGTTGCGCTGTGCTGTCTAATGTTCCCGAATAGATTTTCTAAGGAATCTTGGTTAAGTTGGCGTAAATTCAAATATTTAAAATTTGCTTTTTCATTCAAAAGATTCCAAATACTTTTTAATGATTTCAAAGATATTTCCATACCCTTAATGCAACGTACATTTTTTAAACGTAATTGGGAATCTGACTTCAAAAATTTTATTGTGGGAATATACTTTAAATAATAATTCCAAGATTCCTCATGTTTAGTCTTTTTTGATACATTTTCTCGGATTCCTTTTTTTACATCTTTTGGTGACGCTGGTCCATTAGTGCAGTCGAAAAGTTTGTCCATTTCTTCAACAACAAAAGCTGTTTCCATGATTTCTTCTGAATGAGAATTGTTCCACGCCATCATCTTCAAGACTGCAGCCATCGTGTTGCTTAATGCGTGAGCTGCAAATTTAACACGCATTTTAGTTTTATATGTTGGGTTAACAACTGTTTGATTGATTTTCTTAAAGTTTAAAAAGTTCCTATTTCTCTCTTCCGCTTCTTTTAAATATTGCCATTTGGCCTTTTTTCCTTTATATTCCATAACACCAGCTTGAAAAAAATTATTTCGGACTGATTTAAAAAGATGAGGAATATCAAACATTTTAAAAACTTTTTTCTCCTCAACAAAAAAGTAGTTTGCTTCTATAGACAGACCATCAAACTTTTTTAATAAATTCAGGGCACCTATGTTAGTAGGTCCTTGGTCACAAACGGTTGAAACAACAATAAATCCAGCTTCATATATACTTCTCACAATGTTTTTTATCAGTACTACTAATTTTTCACTTTCTATAGTACCTTCAACAAAATAATGAGCCACTGGCTGTTTGAATTTTTGTTTTAAACCTTGGATCATAAAAACTAAAGCATGTCCAGCAATTTTATTTTTTCTGCCCATACTTTCTTCAGATCCAAGATCAACAAATCCTTCAACTTTATCCAGTGATTCATTATATATCAACCGTTTTTTCAAGGCAATCTCATCAAATAATAAGACACAATACTTATCTTTATCATCCATTTCTTGAGCTTTCTTCCTTAAAACATCTATTACCATGGCATGAATACCTGGTTCCATAGGAATTTCTTTTAACATCCTTTGAAGTGTTCTCGTGCTAGGCAATGGTAACATTTGTTGCATGTAGCGGTATGCCTTAGGAGAGCGCTTGAAAATCGAGAGAGCATAGATTTTGTTTCTTAGATCCCAACGATTGCCACGAGGTGCTTTTTTTAAGTTTTTCACTGCATTTTCTACAATTGATTTAAGGACTTTGGAGTCTAACTTGTCAAAATCTAACTTTAAATTTGCCATCCTCCTTAAAGTGACTTTAGACTCCTCTAGTCGTTTTACTAATTTTTCTTCCCTCTTTGTTAAAGGCCTTAAATCTGAAAAAATATAATCCATTTATAATGTAATTCTACTTAATAAGTAGTATAATAATTTAAAGTGGCTATTTCGCTAGTCTACAAGATCTCAGGTATATATATACCTACATATATATCTCATAAATCACACTGAAAAAAGAGCTAGTACTTCAGACTGAAACGAAGTGCTCTTTCACTATCAGGATGGTCTTAAGTATAATATGGGCTACCAGTATTGCTTCATCTATCGTATTTGCCAGTTCTTGGTGCTCACATTATTTACAAATAGTAGTAAAAGAAGCAAACAATATATTTGAAAAAAAAAACAATAAAGACAATAAATATACAAATGAATTAATATATAACAATCTCAGATTATTAAAACCAATTATTTGAGAAAATGTTGAAGTGCTATGTGAATCTAAAATACAAAGAAAAAATGTTATTCAGGAATGCAAGCACCAAGTGTTGACAAAATTTCAATAGAAAAAGTGAGCCCAAATGGCAAAATAGCACAGATAAGTGTTACAATTGCATTCTAAAATACTTTCTTTGTCACAAGGTTACATAAATTTCAATTTACTTACCAATTGCATTATTTGTTTTTTTAAATCTCTTATAGCTCTGAACAAATACTTCATCAGCATCTGGCCTAGATCTTTTCTCTGCAAAATTAAATCTAAGCTTAATATAGATATTTATTTTAGATCTCATCATAATAATATAAATTACTGTTCCATCCAATAAATTCCTTCAACATACATTATGATTAAAGAAATATTATTTCTGTGGTGTTTTCTGTTAAAGTCAACTACATATATGCTATAATTATCAATAAACATTATGCATAGGTACACTATTTTATGCTGTAACATGTCATTTGTCTCAGGGTTTGACTCGTGACTATTGCAGGGGTCGCCAGCAGTATAGCATTTTGATTAATTGCTATTTTTACCCCCTTGAACCAAAAACAGGGGTTTATAGCATTTTCACTTGAGTATTAGCTATTTTAACCCCCTCGACGCAAAAACAGGGGATTACAAATTCTTTGCTGTACCTAGCTAAATAGTCAGATCATTCCACAGAGTATATACTGTTTTTATAACACAGTTTTCCCAGTTCTAACAACAGCATCCCAAATAGCCATTATGTATTAAATGTTGGAGCTAATTGAATTACATAGTTTCTTTTACCTTCTTTTATTTTATATGTCAGATGTGAGGGAGCTTTAGAAGTTGATGGCATTGGTATTACTTCATTAACACTGCATGGATTGTGATCAGTTGACCGGACTGATTCCCCTGAAAGTTTATAAATATATTATTCATAAAATGCACCAACATAACTATATAATTTATAATACAGTGACATGATTGTTATTGTTACCTAAAATACTCAACCGAGATACTTTTTGGTATGTTATAATAAAGATAAAAACATTATTTATAAAAAAAACTGTAGAAAAAAACTGAACAAAGGGCTTTTAGACCAAAATCAAATAACATAACTTTCGCTTTCCAGGTGGTCTGCATTAAACATTAATTAGGCTACCAGTATTGATTTCCCCATCATATTTGGTGGCTGTTGGTGAATATTTATTACTAGATTTGGCTCATGTTAATATAGACTACCAATTAAAAGTTTTATTTCTATCTCTTGAATAGTACTTTTTTATCTGGATAAAAGGTACCATATGTACCCTTGGCAAAGTGTATGCAAAATTTAATGATTATGAATTAAGTAGTTAAGGCGTGAAAGTTTAAAAAACTCACTTTGGGTTTATAATATTATTTAGGACTAAAAGATTTTTAGCAATATGATATCGACGGCGAAGTGCCAGTACCTCCTAACTGAAATTCATCGAGAAATTCACTTTTTTGTCATTTTGAATTAAAATTCGTTATTTGCATGTTTTAATGAAATATCCTAAGCATAGTTTTAGTTGCAAGCGCTTCAAGTTAAAAAATAAACAAATTTAACAAACAATTTTTAACTTGTCAAGAAATTAAACATTTTATTTAGCTTGTGTATTATTTTGAATTTAGCAATTAGGAGTTATTGGTACTTCGCCGTCGATATATGGGCTATCATTTGCACAATCACATGTTCTTACAATATACCAAATTTCATTAATTGCAATCAATGAACCCGTTCTTAACTTATAGAAGGACATACAGATTTGAAATAATTATTTGTATATACCTTGTAATGTTTTATCCTTTTCTTCATTTTCTGCAGTGATAGTTTTAACTGCCAACTTGGAACTACCAATTAGTTCACCTGAAAAATTAAATTTAGAATATTTTTTATAGATACTTTTATGCTAGCACACCTACTAAATATGGATAACAATAACTTATTATTAATAACTCTAATAACAGTTATTACATTCACATTACATTTTTTATAAAAAATGTGAAGACAATGGGGATAATCTTAAAAAATGATTATTTAGTTTTTGGAGTGGAACTTTTTTAGAACCATTGTGATTTATAATGATCAGATTTCTGTGATTATTCTATGTCATATACTGTATTGTACACATGTAAAAAAAATGTGATATATATACATATATACTGAATTTTTCAATTGTTACTAACCTGACTTCTTTTCATAATATGTTTTCACATGCAAAGGAAACTCGGTTAAAATGTCATCAGATAAATATGGTCTAGTAAGTTTTTCAGTTGGCACAGCAGAGTTAAGCAACCGATTTCCTTTTTCGTTGAAGCATTCACTGGCAAAGTGAGTACCACAAATAAACTTATTTTGGTGTAATTTCTCAATTGGCACATAAGCAAAGTCTTCAATGCCTGATGCCTTAACCCACAATCGGCATCTGAAAAAAAGTTCGTCAATTTCTATTACGTTCTTTCTATAAAGAATGACTTAGATGAAAATAATTGTTCTTTATTTACATGAAAGTTAGAATGACAATAATATTAGACAAATATAAAGCTTGCTTTCAAATCAATAATTTGTCAATCATGTGGGTTGAATGGGTAACTTGTTACTAAAAATATATATGATATGACTGAACTACAGTAATTTAAGAAAGTTCAGATAGATAGTTACTACCCAGTTTAGACTTACCGATCAGGGTCGAGAGGAAAACTTGCAAAAAGTATGCCCGACTTGGGTAACTGTTGCATACCACAAATCGTACACTTTCTGTAACGCTTAACTTCCATGTTACCTTCAGTATCTCACCAATTTACACGCAAGTAAAGCGAGATTACCGGTATGATATTAGGTTATTAACAGAGACGGAGAAAATAATATTTACACAACAATCTCTGCACAACACAAGACAATGTAACAGGAAAAGCACAAAATAAAATAGGTGCAATGGTCTCTAAATCACACATAAAGTGAAATAGCGAATATTCATCAGTTTGAACTTTTGAATAAGTTATCTCAAAACCAAACGTCAGATAATGAGATATCGGCCATTTTTTCCAGTACCGCCATCATTAAAATGTTAAAATGTTCGTTATTTTAGGTTGGTATTAATCATGTTTCAGGTCTTGACGAAACCTCTTCAATGAAATAGAGACCTTAATTACAAAACAATAAGAGAGTATTTTAAATAAACTAATTTCCCGAGGATTCGTTTCAAGGCAGTGTCGACCCACTGGACCTGCCTTCATAGGTACGAAATGCCGCTGTGAAGTCATATACTACAACATTATTAGAAAAAAACAAGAACTTATATTCTAAATAATTGCTAGCTTTCATTTTGTATGAAGAAATAGGTAGTTACCAAAAATAATTGTCTTTCAAATACATTTTGGTACCTATCCGGACTATTGAAACGGGGGGAATATATATAGACACAGTAGCACAGCAATGTTTACACATTTTAGGCAAATAATTGTACTAAAAAAATCTACTTGTCTCAGATATTAGATGAGCTACAGAACCTAACCTAATCTAACCTTTTTTTTTTTTTTTTTTAATAATAACCTAATCTAACCTAACAAACATGTTGAATTTATCCAAGTTTTTCTTATGTATGATTCGAATTTTATATATTTATTATCATATCAATAAAGAAGACGACAGTTTGTTGCAATGGTAGCAATCCTGCCTTTCGCACCGATGGTCCTGGGTTCGAATCCCGGATGGGGCAAATGTTTGTATGATACGAGCATTTGTCCCTAAGTAATGGGTGTTTATATATATTTCTATGAATATTACATATCTGTGTATGATATATCTATCCATAATAGTATCCGTGATACAAGAGTTCCAGTGCTTACTTTGGGCTAGGTCAATTGTTGTGAATGTGAGAAATATTTATGTATTATAAAGCTACAATTTTGCAAATAAATAATAGAAATATAAAAACTATAAATTACTATAAATATAGCGATGACAAACAAACTTCTTACCTCAACACTGATCACCCTCAATGGCTGCTTGGAGTAAAGTTTATGAGCAAGGGTCATGAATATTGACTCCACATTGTCCTCCTCGGAATCTAATAGAGCAGACGTCTCAAATAACTGAAACACACCACATATTTAAATTAAACAATGAACTTACAAAGATAATAATAACGAAAAATATTAAATCCTAGTTTTAATTAGCAAATCAATAAATAAGGTACTCATTTCAACCACTCTTCCTTGTGGCTCAGTCTACTATTGCAAAAATATCAAATGAATACATTGACCACTTTTAGAATTTGTAGACACAAACACGTGACAGCATATATATTATGGACAAGCTTTGTGATATTAACCGTTAAGCTCACTCAAACCAGTCACAATACATAACCAAGATAAATGTACAAAGATTTGTAATTCAAATTAGGATTTTATGGAAAACCTTGTTAAATTTATCAATATCTATGTATCAGTTACTAGGCATTTTATGTTACTTCCTGCTATTTGACATAAATATCTAAGGAACAAAATCTTTTATTATCTATCTGATACCAGGGACCTGTTATTAAATTGGGCTGTTAATGATGAATTAATGATGAATGAAAAGTTAAATTACTCACCGGCATGCCATATTTATCTGCAGCCCGTTGGGCATATGTGGTGGCAAGCCTTGACTCAGGTGTGCCACAGTCACACTTGTTCCCCACTAAAACGCGTGGTGCGTTTGTCAGCCCATGAGACTCGACTTCGTGCATCCAACCCACTATAGACTTCAAGAAAATTGTCAGCATTAATATAATTAAGATTTGTATAGAGGTCAAGTTGTAATGGCCTGATGAGAGGTGAAGAAGCAAGAAATGTATGACAGGATTTTGGAAAGCGGATATCTGTGATATGCCTAACCCTGCACAAAAAGGCCTGTGTAGAAGATGACTTAATTTTTCTTTTATTTAAAACTAGCTTCTAGGCTTCGCCTGCAATTTTTTTTTTAAAGTATCCTATGTTACTTCTTATACCTCCAAGAATATATGTACGAATTTTCATGATGATTGGTTTAGTAGTTTTTGCATGAAAACATAACAAACAAACTTACATTCACATTTATAATGTTAGTAGGGTTTTCAGAGTATCATTAATTATATATTTTAAAAATTTAGTAACAAATTCACACAGAATAGTGTAGCTTTTTCTAAAGTGAGTTAAAATTGACTTTGATGATTGTTAAAGAGTGGTACGATATAAAAACAGATTTATTAGCCACTGAAAAAGCACCTATTAATGAGTGTTTTAGCCACATGGATAGTAGTGTTTAATCCACATAATTATTAGACAAAATATTATACAGTTTTATTGCTCGTTAGATCAATTTATAATAGGGGTTAAAGTATGAAATTGCCGTTTTATTGCAATAGGTTCTTTGAATTGACATAGAATCTTCATGGTTTGAGGTTTTCGAATGAAACTTTTTTTAAATGGTTTCTATGATGTTCTTTTTTTAAAAAATGTAAAACATTTGAATATCGACTTTCAATTGTTTTTGTTATTCAATTTAGACAAGAAAGATGGATACTGCGAAAATTCGAGTTATTTTTGAATACGAGTTCCGACGCGGAACTAACGCGGCAGAAACAGCCCGCAATATCAATGCTGCGTTTGGAGAGGGGTCTACTAATGAACGCACCGTGCGATTTTGGTTTAAACGCTTTCGTGATGGAAATTTCGACTTAAAGAACGAGCCACGAGGAAGACCGCCCACACAGGTAAATAACGATGAATTAAGAGAGATAGTGGAAGCCGATCCTAGTCAAAGTACCCAGGAATTAGCGGCATAGTTTAACGTTACCTTACCCACAATATTGACTCACTTGCGTCAAATCAATAAAATAAAAAAATACGAAAAATGGGTGCCTCATGATTTGACTGATCTGCAGAAAGAAACGCGTGTTGAAACTTGTGTTGCCTTGTTGACCAGACCTTGCTCCAACGGACTACCATTTTTTTCGTGATTTGGACAATTATCTACGTGACAAGAAGTTTTCTTCCCAGGAGGCAGTACAAAATGCTTTCACACAGTTTGTGCAGTCTAGATCGTCGGAATTCTATCGCAAAGGCATTAATGACCTTCCCATTAGATGGCAGCAATGTATAGATAATAATGGCAACTATTTTGATTAAATAAATTTGTTAAAAATTTAAAAAATAAACAATATAGATTTTCAGTACAAATCGGCAATTTCATACTTTAACCCCTAATATTTCAAGTTACATTAAGATAAAGTATTTTTTATTTAGTAATCTAAAGGAGCTTATTTACAGAAAGTATTTTAAGCATAAAAAGACCAAAAAGCTCTTTAAAGTATGTAGTAACTCTTTTAAAACTGTAGCATTCAAACCTTTGCCGGCCTTAGCAAATTCCACCAATACTCTTCACAATCTTTGTTTTTGAAAAAAGAGAAAAGAAACAAAAATAAAGAATACAGAAGAACACATTATATACTAGGCTTGGAGCCACAATTTATGCAGCTTTGTAGTGATCTATTTGGAATAAAGGCTCCTATATAGCACACATACAGGTTCATATCTAACTGCAAAGTTAACTGAAAGCGTTCAGTTAGCATTGTGAGAGTCTCACATGTCAAAAAAACCTTAAAAACAGATAATAATAGCAAAAAAGAGTAAAAACATGTATCAGCCTACTTACATGAAATGTTTCCGGCTTGGTCACATCGTAAACTATAACAACAGCATGCACATTTCTATAATAATGCTGAACCATAGACTTTCGGAACCTTTCTTGGCCAGCAGTATCCCACAACTGAAGCTGCAGCAAATATTCAATTAGTTACACATTAAATTGTAAATTTAAAATATAATATTAGATGGTTTAAAACAATTAGAAATAGTATATATTATGATTACTTGTAATTTTACCTTGATTTTTTTCGTTGCGATTAATTGTTATTTCATGAAAATCTCATATTTTATGGTTTAAAACAAAGTATAATATTATATGGTTTTAAACAGTTAGTGATAAGATATTAATAAAAAATAAAATTATCCTGATTACGTATAATTTTACCTTAATTTCTTCGTTACGAATATTAATTGTTCTTTCCCGAAAATCTACACCAATGGTAGCATCAGACTTATCTAGGAACTGCCCCTCGCAAAAACGATACGTTAAACAAGTTTTTCCAACACCAGAATCACCGAGAACAATTATTTTAAACACTTTCTTTTGCACTAACCCGGGAATTTGACGATAAGATGACTCAGACATCTTAGATAATTGTTATTTTACACTATTAGTAGTAAATTCGCAAAGACTCGATCAACGATAAAAATAATACAAAATTCGAAAAACATCAATATTATGATAAGTGCGTAACGTAAGCAATTTGATTTGTGCTATTTCAAATGTCATTGTCAATATATTGTCATTTGTAACAGTGTTCCCCGTGTTCAGTGTAAATGACCCCGCTAAATAACGATGTAATGTTGATTAAATGCTATATTTTTACAATTTAATTACCATTATTAAGTTGGTATTTTACGTAAAAATACCTCAGGAAAAATATTTTTCTTGCCTATGGACTGGTAAGACAGTGGAGCACCTGGTTATATATGGTAAATTTTCTCACTTCACATCTGTCCCCAACTGTGACTCCTTAAGTTTTTAAGTTATTTCAGAAAATATTTGAAAGAATTTATTATGTTCGTAAAAACAACTTTAAATATATTTTTGATTGAAAAGTAACTTTCCCATATAATACATTGATACCTATAATAATCTTATATGTTCACATGTGCTTTCTAGATCCCGTAATCAGCTGCAGCTGTAATCGAATGCAGGTGCAGCCGGAGCAAATGGCCTAAAGTGCCTTATTTATCAATAAAAAGTATTGGCGACTCGTTGCTTTCATTGCGCTCTTCTCTGGCCATTTTTCATATTTTCTTTTCTCTTCGTTTCCTGTTTTAAATTTACTGTCTGTCTCTGTTTCCTATTTTAAATTTACTGTCTGTCTCTTTTTATTTGTTTTGTTCGAAGTTTATTCTTACCAGAGTCAGAGTAGCGTAGAGTGGTTGACTCACCGATAACAAATTATTTAAATATATTTATAGTGCTGAGCAGTTATAATAAGCTCACAAGTATAATAAGCTCATAAGCATAATTCACAAGTTTTCCTGTATATATATTCTGTACCACCAGTTCCTGTTTATAAGTCTATAAGTTTCTTTAAGGCACTATTGTTAGTAGCCCTACCTTTTATAATATGTTTTTAGCGATAAATGTGAAATTGTTTTTGTATTCAGTGTAATTTACCTTTTTTTATATAATTGTTTCAGTTGTGCCTTAATTTCATAAATACAAAACTTAAGTGACTTTGAGTGCTTTTATTTCTCCGGCTGCACCCCGTCACAAAGTTATATGTATCCCTAGGGAACAGTATTTTTTGTGGATAAAAGGTACCCTATGTACTTATTTGTACCCCTAGCAAAGTGATTGTCGCTGCGCCAGCTCAGTAAGTAAGTAAGTCAAAATAAATAGTAAGTATATTTTAACATAAAAAATCTAAAATACAGTAATAATTTTTCACCATTAATAATTTCCTTAATTTGTCTTGAATTAAAATAGCGTTAATCTTATCAATTCAGACGGGAGTTTGTTGATAATACAAATGGTCATGCAATGACAATTTTTAGAATACATGATCATGCAATGGCAATCCCACCTAAGGGCTCGGAGGCGTAGTTGTTTTTTTACACGCGTATTTTATATCTTATAAGTCGAGATTTTCTTAACATTCGTTAGATATATGAAAGACAATTATAACAATAATAATAAATTATGGACAACTCACAACAATTACTTAAGCCTAAACTAAGCAGAGCTTGTACTACGTGTACTAAATAACGTATAGAATACATAAATAAGCATATATATATATAAGTTGGCGATTTGGCGATACAAAGAGGTAACGCTATCATTCTTCTGGGCACATTACCTAAGAGCAAAGCTTTAAGGGGATATTTTTTATTTAGTTAAGTTTAGTGCCTATACTAGAGTATTATATTTATTTATTTTTTTACATTTCCTTTTTTATTATCTATAGGTTATGGAATTTAATTTGGATTTCTATATTACTACGGTTCCTCTCCTACCGGGATTCGAACTCAGGACCTTTGACACAGATGATGGGGTCGCTATCATTGCACCAAGCGGCCGCATGAATTCGAAACTTGTTAATTGACTAGGTGACTTGGCCACGCATTGCTGTTTTATAAATTAAAATAAAACCAATCCTATGTCGTAAGTCGATACAAATCCACTAAAATGAAAAAAATCATCAAAATCGGTTAAGTAGTTTCGGAGTTCATTGCGGTCACACATTGTGACAGGATTTTTTTATATATAACAGCCACGTGTTGCTGT
Source organism: Calamotropha paludella (assembly GCA_927399485.1). Lineage (NCBI taxonomy): Eukaryota > Metazoa > Arthropoda > Insecta > Lepidoptera > Crambidae > Calamotropha > Calamotropha paludella. The sequence continues at coordinate 4,718,066 of OV656803.1, read as the reverse complement.
GTTATAAATTAAAATGTACTGTATCACCATATACTTTCTTCTTAAATAAAACGCCACGTTTTTGGGAGAAAAATTTAATACTGGCAATCGACCTGACGGAATTGTCACTTTCAAGTATAACTGTCACTACTGTTTTGAGATTTTATAAATGTTGCCAGTAACTTAGGTCCTTGCTATTTTTAGCAGTAATTTCACCGTCATAACATAATACATATTAAGATGTATTTGAGTAGGGGTGTTAGTATCTCTATATTTATATATTAATATTCAGGATTGATACGTTATAAAGCATAAATAAAACAACAGTGTATTTTTTTAGTAAAAGCTTTATTTAAAAAAGTATGTCCGGTCCAATAAATAAATAATTAAGCATATAATACAATTTTAACATATTTTACAATTAAGATCTTCGCCTGAAACATTGTAAGAGCAAACGACGAAATACTATAACTATATTCCATAATTTATGTGTATATGAATATAAAAAAATGTTTAAGACAATACCTACTTTGTATTATATTGTTAATGGAAATCCTTTGAAATGTTACTTGAAATATTGAAACTAATGCAATCATGATTATGTATTAAGGTGCCTTCTGCAAATATGAACATTTTGCTTTATGGCATTTCATTCTAATTGGTAGTTTTATGGACAGTGTTATGTCAATCCATGGTAGGTTTAGTTGGCAGTTTTACATTCTCTTTGGATGAAATGGGACGGGAATGTCTGTCTGTTGAATCGAATGAATTGAGATTGGCATTTAAAGACTGTGATTACTGATTACAAAGTTCTTGGGCTTGTTCGTAGTCAAAGCAAGATATTTAGTGATTTTCGCGTTTTGATATGTATTTTGAGTTTCTATAAGTCTAAGGCGCTTTTCCGATCTATTCCTTCGACAGTAACTGGCAACAGTAACCTCTTGAAATGGACATATTTTTACGACGATCTAGTAATGTAATAAGGTTTTTTTAGTTGTTTTATGTAAAAAAAAGTGTTGTTTACATCCTATGAAGTGCAAAGCTGACGGATTTTATACGTACTCCTGTTCCTGTGTCTGGTTGAATCCAAGGATTACGGGAGTTAGCGTTTACAACCGATAATGTGGAAAATAACGACTTTGTGTGTAAAATGTGTATAAAGCAGTGTAATTCAATTACAAAGTGTTTTTGTGGTGTTCGTATTCGGATGTTACTGTAGGACTGCCATGTCCAGGCTTGTTGACTACTTCGTTATTGTGGGGTTTGACCACGAAAAAGAAAGTAAGTACCTACTCAACTACACACCAATTTAAAATCTAGTAAGATATTGTTTGCCACATTACCAATAAAGCTGATCTCTTATTATTGAAACAGAATTATTTTCCTCTGGAAAAATTGTATATTGTTATATATTTATTATTATGAGCGTTAAAAGTAAATTAACAATAATTTATTCACAGTCATTAATAAATTCAGAAATATAATATATTAAAATTTCTTCTTTACAAATTAATGAGAGTTATTGTGATGGATGCCATCTGTCTATTTATAAATATATTTTAAATTATCAATATCAATAATAGAACAAAGCTGTGTAGGAATAATAAAAAACAATATTATTAATTTGTAACTGTTGCTATTGTCATCAAAAACATTGATTTGATGTAAATCAAGATTATTGGCACTATGAAAAGAATATTACATTTTCCTGTATAGATGGAGTGAGTGAAGTTTCACTTATATCAAGGATGACCTAGACTTGTTGCTGAACTTTTTTTAATTTTAATTTTTTACATTTATTCTATTAATTAATTTATGTATGTATTTGTCATACACCTATGTTCCATATCTTTCAATTATATCACGTAAAAGTTATCTCTATAAAATACAGTTATCCCAATATACAATTACTAATAGAAGTATTAGGTAATAAATTATTGTATTAAACTATTATTGTTTAAGTTTACAAAAATATCTACATTCATAAAATCACTCCTGATTGGTGTGAATGTAAGAAATAGGTATTATTATCATTACGTCCTGCGAGGGTTTAATGCTGCTAAATCTTGATATTGATATTTACTGTTAGATGCCTTTGGTTTGATGGAGCTCGGGCTCTCGAACTCCCCGCATCCGCATTTTACTTCCAATCAAATTAAGTCATTATAACTTAATTAGGGGTAGGCAGAGATCACAGATTTTCACTTACAACGATCCTGACATACATCTCTAGCTTCTTCAACACTCATCATACAAGCTTGTCGGTTAAGGGTACCTTTGACGTAGCCTTTTTTCAGGACATCCTCTATTTGGTCCCTGAAAGTTCGCCTTGGATACCTTACCGACTCGCCCATGCACATTTGCCTTATATACTTGTCTTGTTAATCTTCTTTCGTCCATCCTCTCTACATACCCAAACCATCTAAGCATCACTTTTTCTATCTTTGTCACTATATCTTCTTGCACACCACACAACTCTCTTATCACATCATTCCTTATTTTATCTATCAAATTCACTCCTGCTCTGCCGTCCTTACGATAAGTGCAATAAGTTGAGTTTTTGGGCAAATTGATTTACGTACAATTTGCATACAAATGTATGTACAAATATAATATACTACATTAAATTTGGCTACATTTTATAGTTGTATAGTAAAAGTTTCTAGTCAATAGCTATTGCAGTTATGATGAGACACAAAAAAACTAAAATTAAATCTTTAATCGCAATTATTTCGAAAGTAGCTGAAACTACTTATTGCACTTTTCATAAGAACGGCAGTGCTGTACTCCTTAAAACTCATGATTCATGATTCTTCTGCCAAACCCAGGATTTGTTTGATACATTAGAGTTGTTACCAACATGCCTCTATGCATAGGCTTTTCTTTGACACATTCTGGCTGCTCATAAAAGCGTGCAAAGCCCTACTTGATTTCCTATCTTCCAAAAATTAGTGCTTAAAAATTGAGTACTGTGGACTTCATGACTATAACAACGCTTTTATTTTTTTTTTACTTTAATTATTGTAAAGAAATTTTTACTAGAAAATAATCAACTCCACTTGGTTTTCAGGTGGGAAATTATTTCCCTTGTTATAATATAAATTGACAGACTGCCACAAAAGTAAATTATATACAGGTTCACAATTTCAATTACCATTCACGAAATAGTAGACATTGACATCATTCAGATTAAAGCTCCAACAAAACATCACTTTATGTATATATGTTTCATCAATTTTATTAACTATTGATTCAAATATTAAAAATAAAGCCAACGTTAAATATTTAATTTTAAACAAAAAAAGAGTTAGTTAATATCCAAAATCAAATTTTAGACCACACTAAAGAAATATTAAAATAAAAAAAATAACATAATTTTTTTTTTACTATTACTTTGTTGATTAGTTTGTATAGTTGTTTTTAGTGGTTGAGTCCCATCTGGGGGTTGAAGCTATAGATACTTCTTGCCCGATAGATAGAGTATAGATAGATAGAGTGATAGAGGGATAGGAAAGAAAGAAGAGAAAGTTTTGTTTGAGTTGATTAGTAGATGTAGGTTTGAATTTTTCTTGTAATGATTTCTTTAGAAATAAAACTAATCATCTGATTACCTAGTTTTATTTTGCTCCACTTCATGCATCTGCATGGAGCCAGTCAACAGGTTTTAATAATTTTTGGACAAGGTTGTTGGGATTGTCAGCTCAGTCGTATTATGTCATAAGACATATCTCTGATTATTTCACAAAGGTTTCTTTTATTATATTTTCCTACAGAAGTCATTATTTATTCATTAATTATGTATTAGCAAAAAGCATGGATGTTCCCAAGAGTCAGTCACCAAGTTTGCGAATTATAAATAAATATAAATATTCCTTACATTCACACCAATTAGCCTAGCCCAAAGTAAGCACTCTGAGGCTTGTGTTATGGATACTAGGGTAACGGATAGACATACATATATGATACATAATATGTAATATTCATGGAAGTATATATATAAACATCCATGACTCAGGTACAAATGCTCGTATTCATCATACAAACACCTGACCCTTCAGGGATTTGAACCCAGGACCGTCGGTGCGAAAGGCAGGTACGCTACCGTTGCGCCAAACGGTCGGAATTATGGTTGAATTTGTATATTTTAATTCCTATTAGAATGTAATAAAGATGTTATTCTTTCTCACTGTCTCAATTATGTGCAGCAGAATTGCACAGCCTTGTTCCTCTGGCCCCATTTTTTATCGGACAACCAGACACAATTATATGGTTGATACAGCAAAGAGTCGCACTAAGCGTTTTGGTTCCAATTTTGTGATCCTTACCGCTAAAGAGTGGAACTTGTGTTTTCTGACAAATACAATTCTTCAAGTCACGAGTGAATAGGTATCTTCTAGGCAAACGCGTCACATCCTAGATCGCGTCGTTCGCGTCGCTTACCATTAGGCGAGCTAGCGGTCATGCGCCTACTTATTTACTATAAAAAGCAATTTTCGGCTGTGCTAGAACTATTAAACTCACGTCTATATTGCTTACCTACATATCTTTTATTTCGTGTTTTATTTTGTAACTACCTAAACTGATAATTTATGAAGGTTATTTCGTCTTCGAAGACACTACTTCCAAATTAACCGAAGCATATTTAAGCAATTAAGATAATGACACTTAAATATGTTTGTGTCAATTATAATAAGAAATATTAAAAAAAAAGCTGATAAGAGAGTTATATATTTATTTCTTATACTTTTTAGAGTTAAGTGAATATATCATTCAAAATCAATAATATGTCTAGACTATACCTGAAAAGGAACCTTATTACTTTGTTGCTTAAATCCTTTTTTCCGTTATTTTGACGATGTATATACGTCAATTACGACAGTAGCTAATGCAATACGTGATAAAGCAAAATGCCTTGGATCAGTGTAAAATATTCAGTACACTAAAAATTATATTTGAACATAAATATGAAAAGAAAAAAGGCCAGTAATGGTACCTTATTTTTAATGTAACCATAAAAAGCGGGTGTTTATGAAAAATTAAACGTTGTTAATTGGGGTCAGTAACAAATATAGGTTCCTGTTCAGTTTGCACGTGTAATTTAATCATTTGTTTATTTAATTTTTAATTAAAATAAAGTAACGGTTCAGAGCGCACAAACAATGAAAAAATTGTCATGAAGGAAATATTGTTTTGTTAATGGAATAGAATTATAACACGAGAGGATTTATACCTATAACATTTTTTTTATAATATTAAGCTTAAGATAATACGCTCAATAGCTTATTAATGGAGTTTACTCCTTAAGAATTGATTTTCATATAAGGCACCCGGTATTAAAAGTATGAACAGTAAAATCAAGTGATCGAATGACAGCGTAACGTTTTTTCATCGTGCGCATCTTTCACTTTTATTTTGAATTTTTGTTTTATTGTATTCTGTGCCTGTTCAAAAACAATAGTTCTTAAGGAGTAATCTCCAGTCGTGTGTCGGAGTCGACACACGCTTTTTTTTTTAATAGTGTTTGTCACTTTGTCATTTGGCAATCTGAAATTGCTCGGTTGATATCAATTTAAAATATCCAATTGTGTCTATAAAAATATTATACTTTAATATGGTATTTGCATGAGCAATATGAATGGCGACCGTTTGGTGCAACGGTAAAGATCCTGCCTTTCGCACTGTGGTCCTGGTTTCGAATCCCGAAAGGAGCAGATGTTTTGTGGTGAATACGGGCTCTGAATCTGAGTCATCTATTTATGCATATTTCTATAAACATTACATATGTACCTTATAGGTATGTCTATCCTTGTTAATATATTTCCTTTGTTCCTAATGTTTATTTATTTATTTTATTTATATCTAGGAAAATGAAATAAATGTATCAATTGGAGCTTTAATTTATTCATTTGTATTATAAGTATTTTTTTATTATTCGTATCATATTTTACATTTTTTATTTAAAGCGTCGAATGTATTTTAATATAGAGAAATAATTCAAGTTTTATTTCAATATTCAGCTATGTTTTACATACAGATGTTAGAAAATAAGTTCAAAATCCATTAGAGCATGCTCTTCATAAAAAATCAACAAAAAAGATATTTTGAGAGAAACAATAGTAATTTATTATAGTAATTTCTCTTAAACTATTCATTTAAAAACTCTGAAATAAATGAACTTTAACTGTTTGACAAAAGACTTATTCAAACTTGTCTCTCCGTTAATTATCGTTTCGTAAGTATAGCAAATAAGTGTTTTGCTAAATGCGTATTCGTTTGAGCATAAGTGCCAAATGTTCGTTCATTAGCGCTTTTATGCTAACAAGATTTAGTATTTGTATACTTATTTACTTAATTTGAGTACAATGATATCTATAAAAACTAATCAAACTTGAGTTTTACAATACGCCAATTTACGACAAGAACATTTTGGTGACGTCATTGTACATAGTCTAGAGCCCCATGGCCAGACATTATTTATGTTCTCAGAGATAAAATGTGTGTGATAATGTTTGGCTACCGTTTGGTGCAACAGTAGCGATGCTGCCTTTAGCACGGACGGTCGTGGGTTCGAATCCTCGCTGGGGCAAATGTTAGTGTGATGAATACGAGCATTTGTATCCGAGTCATGTGTATTTATATATTTTTTTTTATTATCCGTTATCCTAGTATCCATAACATAAGTCTTATAGTGCTTTGCTTTGCTGATTGATGTGAATATAAGAAATAGGTATTATTATCGTTATGTCCTGCGAGTAACAGGTTTAATGCTGCTAAATCTTGATATATATCACTATATTTGTTCTAGAGTATTATCAATGCTTAATTTTACCAATACACACATTGAACGTCGCTTTTACTCATATTTTACGAAACGCTGTTAGATGCCACCAGTAGTATTTAAAAGGCGCTATTGTTTTGTTTCTACGAAAACATTGGTTTAATGGAGCTAGATCTTTCGAACTCCCCGCATCCGCACTTTACTTCAAATCAAATTAAGACATTTGATAAGAACACAGTGTTATTGAAGGCTTATTGAAGAAATACCAAAGTAATAGGAGTTATTAATTTAAATTTAAAAACTTTTTTATTAAGATTAGATTTATATCCGATATTTATCATAATTATCGGATACCTTGACATTTATTATAAATGTCAGATATTTTCGAGCCCTGGTGAGTATACACTGGTCAACAGTCAATAACCAGGTGCTAAAGGTAATTTAAAAAAAAACTACTCACTTTTTTTTAGTCTTATTACTAATTCTTATTAATATTTTGTAGAATATTGTTCAAATTTCATTATATTATTCATATATTCATCATAGAGAGATAGACAAAGGTGCGAACTGTGCGAATGAAGTACAAGTAATTTTAGTGCATCGCTGAATTATTGCTAGTTTAGCTGCACGAATGATTTGCATCACTTGCGGAGTTATATTCGATCATGCCCAATGCGAATTGACAAGTAACACACGGAATGTGCGCGTGACCTTGACGCAGCGCGATATTTTTGACAGTTCAATGTGCACTCTATTATATAGATTTTCTTGTCTTTAAAAAAACTTTTGCATTACATGTCTGGCAATGAAAATCGTATCGTATTTAGTGTATAACATACGAATAGATTATTATTAAATATGTTATACTATAATCAGTTTATTTATGGAGAAGTACGATTCCTTTATAATCTTTTTTTGTAGTTACCGACTATGTATTCTATAAGAATATACAAAAAAAGAAAAATATTGTCAACCAATTTATAGTCTTCCAAATTTATGACGACGTGTGTGCTAGTTTTTCATTTTTAAATGATAAGAATGCTGTTTTGCTTCCTTTAGAGAAGACTAGCAGCCCGTCCCGGCTTCGCACGGGTGGACAAAATTCTTTAAATTTTTTCTAGTATTCAATATAGCCTATGACACTCAGCAATAATTTGCCTTTCTATTGGTGAAAGAACTTTTAAAATCGGTTCAGTAGATCCCGAGATTACCCCTTACAATTTAACAAATATACAAACACACAAACTTTACTTCTTTATAATATTAGTATAGATTAGAATTAATTCTTCACATTTGAGCGTGTCTTTAAAGGAGTTCCCTAGTCTACTAGTTAATAATATTGGAAGTAATCCCCACCTCTTATGGACAACGAAATGGAGAACAGCTTTTTAAATTATGAATTTTCACTGCGGCGTGCCAGGCTTGGAGATTATCCCTTAATTATTCATGGAGGTTTTAATCAAGCAGCGGATGTCTTTCGCCTAAGATTAAAGAATTATTGAAAAAAAAAAAATGGTGTTCTCATACTACAAAGACTTTAACCAATAAGTAAATTTATCTTTGCATTCTTTTGTACTCATTACGTATATTACTTTAGATATCTTTATATGTAATGATGAACGCGATGAACTCTAAAATTCACTCAACCGATTTTAATGATTCTTGTTTCTTTTAGTTGTTTTTTTTCCGACTTAGGGCATAGAATAGGTTTCATTTTAATTTATGATAGCAATTCGTGGCCGAGTCATCTAGTAATATTATAAAAATTAAACACATCTTACATACACTCGACTTAGTTTTTAGTAGGAAGGAACTTTAAAAACAGTCAAGATTGTAGAAATGTTTGTACTAAAAACTTACGATTACGAAACTTAAAGAGAATAATACAACTGGCAACTGTAAAGATATAAAAAAAGAAAAAAAACTGAGCGATTAAATGAAGCAAGTAGTTGAGTGAGATAATAAGGGCAATGGCCGTTAATAGTAATTCTCGATATTTAATAAACGTTGCGTTATTTAAAAATGATTGAGTATGAATAGGGGCCTCTCGCCCTAATTGGACACTTAGAGACCCAGCCACCAAAATAGGTCAGTTGCGCACTCCATTCCCGGGCTTAAACCTATTTTTGGTTGCTGATATTGCATTTTATAGATGGCTGAACACTCAAATCGTTTGTTATAGATTTAAGTTAAGCTAAAGTCGAAAGAAGTTTATTATAAAACAAAATTGCATTAAATATTAAAAAAAAATTAAGTACGTCCATTATGGACAGTAATTTGAGTTCTATAAAAGTCTTTATTGAAGATTAAAAAAATATGTAATTTTAATTCTTTAAGATATTTGTTAATTATTTATCTTCTTGCTTTGGTTATCGTTTTAAGTTTTCTATAAAGTTTGTATACCTATCCAACAAAATTACTTATTGTTATTATTATTTTTTATTTTATTGTTTGTTGTTTTTTGTTGTTTCCTTTATTTTTTCGTCCTATTCTTGTTTTCTCTTTCCTTCGCTCTGTGTGTTCGTCAATGAATGTTTTTTTTTCTTTCAACAACAAATTGATATAGGTATCAGCTCACGAAGGCGCATGGAAATAGCCATTCTGCCTTCGAGAAATCAAATATATTTTTTTTAATATAAAAGCCAAAATAAGGGTTGTACTTTATTTTTTATATTTTTAATTGAATCAATAAAACCAGGTACTACTGACAAACAATTTTTCATCTATTGAATTCGAAAGATCTTAATAAGAGGTTAGATTTCCTTCGCGTTGACTTTATCAAAAAATTTCAAATGAATATTAGGGCCTGTAAGTCGCTTTTTATTAATCTCATAGGAACCAAACATTTTCCGGGATACAAGTACTCAAGGTTTAAAGGTATCTGTGTGCATTTTATTAAGCTACTTTTGCGTGGTTTATTAACAAACAATTACACACTAAACATTTACTACAACATTTATAGGATAATAATAATAGTTTTATTATTTAATTATCATTTTTGAATAGCAATTTTGTACGCCAACCAGTAGTTTGAAACATTAATAGGCTATTAACAAATTTAAATTAAACATTAAGGCGAAATTACTCGTACATAATTAAAGAGTCATAAACAAGAAGGTCTATATCTTTATGGTCTGATCTCATAAAAATTCGTTTGTCTACGTGCAGGACTGTCTTTAACCAATTGGAGGCCCTGGGCATAAAAGAATAATGGGGTCCCTATGTCCTTGACAGCGCACTTTTTTATAACTAGAATAGACAAAGAAAGTGGATAAACAAGGATTCAGATTATTTATTGACAGACAATAGTAGAATAGATAATCTTTAATTTAAATGGGGCGATTCACACATATTTAGAATTATCTAAGCATGCTGAAATTGGATAGCCTTTTTTGGGCGAGAGTAGAGTAGCTTGGCGCATGCAAAAGCTAATAAGCAAGTCGATAATATAGTCCCTAATTGAGGTTCGATTTACTCTAATATTAATATTAATTAATATTAATATTTTTTTCAGTAATAAATGTCGGCATTCTTTAAGTAATTTGCCCAGATTGCCCAATGGGAAAGAGGGGTCTGTCTACGTGCGACCTTTTTTGCTAGTAACCGAATTTAACCTATCTCCAGTAAAAGATAGGGTTAGTTGTTGTTTCTTCTACCTTCACAATATTTTAATCGGGCACGTACCTAATTGTTAAAATATAAATAAAATTGTTTTATTTTTACATTTTATAAAAAATTAGGAACGTGCCCGATTAAAATATTGTGAAGGGAGTAGAAAATACATGACAACCATTATCTTAGTCATCCTTTGATCACGACTCCTGTAAAGGAGTTGAAATTCAGGATTAAATATAAAATAAAATATGCACAAAATCCGTAAAAAAGTATTTTATTCAAAAGTTTATGTAATTGTTTGAAGGTCTACCTTGAATACATACTTGTATAAATTCAGTCTCGCGCTTGAATCAGTACAAAATCAAACTTTTACAGACGCGTGATAAAGCGCCTTTGTATGTATACAGACAATAAGTTTATATACAAACGCCTTAGAAATGCAAAAAAATCACAAATCAGAAATTAAAAAACAGGGGCGTTTTAAACAAATAGTGTGCATAACATAGGCACTTAAAGTTTAAGGGTTTTGGGTCAAATTTTGTGATCCGTACCGCTAAAGAGTGGAAGTGTCTGTGTTTCCTGACATATATAATTTAGGGGTCTTTAAGTCACGTGTGAATAGGTATCTTCTAGGCAAGCGAGTTACATCCTAGATCAAATCATTTCTTACCATCAGGAGAGATAGCGGTCATATATATAAAAATACCTGTCACAGTGTTTGACAGCGAACTCCGAAACTACTCAACCGATGTTGCTGGATTTGTTACGACTTAGGACATAGAATAGGTTTTATTTCAATTTATAACACAGCAACGCGTGGCCTAGTCAGCTAGTTTATTATAAAAAACGGTAGTTTGCCCAGTGATTGTACCAAAGCAAGCCTATATATTACTGAGGATGGTTTATTAAGAAACTCCTGTTGTATCTACAATTTGACGACCGTTTGGTGCAACGGTAGCGATCCTGCCTTTCGCACCGACAGTCTCAGATTCAAATCCCGGAAGGGGCAAATGTTTGTATGATGAATACGAGCATTTGCACCCGAGTCATGGGTGTTTTTGTATATTTCTATGAATATTACATATTTATGTATAATATATATATGTATGTCCAACCGTTACCCTAGTATCCATAACACAAGCCTTACAGTGCTTACTTTGGGCTAGGCTAATTCGTGTGAATGTAAGAAATATTTATTATTATTATTAATAGTGGCACGCTCACATGCATAACTGGTGATATTGAGTGGGTGTTAAATGTCACCTTTTTAGAATGGTATGCCAGGAATAGTGTTCATTATATCCTATGAAACAAAAAAAATAAAATCTCAGAATTACCCGTTCATTTTTATATGTCAAAGTAATTAGTTAATGTAAGCGTAAATAATATAATGCCAGTTGATCCGTACCGGCGTTTTAGTCGGGTCCACGCGATAATTAGTTATAAATAGTTTTGTATTGCCTTTGCAGCTGTATAGAATACATTGGTTTCGATTATTAAAAAAAACCTTTTTTTCAATAGACAAAATGACACAATTTTGTTCTCTATTTATACCATAGAACTACGTTCTCTATTTATACTAAGCTTTTCACTTGAGTTTACTGCCATGAAACAAACTAGGATTCGTATTTTACCAAAAAATCTTATATGAGATAGTTATGACATTAATCACGACTTTTTTGTCATACGATTATAAGTTCAATGTTCTTGATTCATAGAATATTTTGGGTAGTAAAATTATTACATGGTCTGTGGTAAAAAAGAGGATAAATATGCCTTTTTTTAGATAACTGTACTGTATTCAACATTTTAATCAGCAATACAGCAATTTTGAAAACAAATCTCATAGCTCCGGTGGCGCTATAGCTGACTTCTCTGACTAAGGCCTATAGGGAATCGCTCATCTAAGATGAGTAAGAGGAGTTTTATGATAATGCTTATAAAAACATAATATTAAAGACGCTTTTGAAAGACAGCAGTGGGAATCACAGAATCAAAATCTTGTTTCGAATTTTTGAGAGTATTTTATAATATTTATTACTATTGGTTGTCCGTGAAATAAGGTAATATCCTTATATCATACTAATTATTTATTAAGTGACGTATGATTTTTTACGTACTTAAAGAAGTATTCCGTTATCAGGATTCAAGTAATCTTTCTAAAAAATGTCATCAAAATCGAATCAGCTGTTTCGCCGTAGAAACGTAACATGTAAAGAGATAAACAGAGTTAGTATTGCATTCGTGTATAATAATGGATTTTAATATATAAGATTAACATGACACATAATTTAGGGGATTAGATTATAAAGTTCTCTTGAATATGAGACACTTTATTAGGTCATAAAATAGATTTTTATTCTTCGATGTTGTTCCGATTGTAGAATCTTAAACAGTCTGCCCGCAAGTTTAAAATTTATCGTTGATGTAAACTCGATGTGAATTAACAAAAAACGGCTTACTAGCTTAATGTTTTTGTGACTTATATGATTTAATAGGACTTTTGTATTTTTTCATTATTAAATTAAATGATTTTTGCTTGTTTACATAAATGGTAAAACATTATATAAATTATTAAATTCTGATTTATTTAACTGTTAGTTTGTTTTCGTGGAATATGCGAAAGTTAATTAACATATTTCATAATTTTTCATTGTTAAGTTTTTTTTATAGAATTAAGAGTTTATTTACGTTATTATTTAAAAAATTCTGAATGTTTCCATTGAAAATCTATATGCATACATTAATGTAAAAACTAAAACATATATATATTTTTTTTTCTTTTTGGGTTATGATGTTTATATATATCTACACAACGTATCATCATTTAATTATGCTAATATAAAGTCGATATTATATAAAATGAATTATACTAGCTCATGAATAGTAAAAGTTGAAATGCCAGCGTCTCGATAGCTCAGCGGTCAGAGCACTCGACCGGATAGTGAAAGGTCGTTAATTCGTTTCTTACCTGAAGGCTCGGAGACGTAGTCTTTTCTTTATATATTTTATATCTTAACGAAAAAAGGTATTGTGAATGTAAAAAATAATAATTAATACAAATTTTGATTTCTTTAAAAATGAAGTATTTGATCCGACTTCCAAGTGTATAGCATGATATGTTGTCGACAGTACAATTTATATTGTACAAGAACTTCTAACTCTGCACATTTTGAGAGTACAAAACAAAATAACTTAGAAGGATTTTATCGAGAATCTGTCGCTTAGTAATTGTGACGTAGTTTTTAGGGTTCCGTACTCCGTACTAAAAACGGAACCCTTATAAAATTACCTTATTGTCAAGAAAGCGTGAAAATGAAGTTAAAATTTATGTCGAATACTTAAATCTACGGTCCCTTGGTGGTGTAAAAAACCATGCTTCTAAGTCAACGCAAGCAAAAGATTTGAATTGACACTCGCAAGGAAATCAAAACCTATACGGTACTTCCCGTTGACCTAGAATCATGAAATTTAGCATAAAGCAAGGTCTTTTAGCAAAAGTAAAAGATCAAATCTCAAAACCGGTAATTTGGTAAACCCGTACACATTCAAAAAAATATTTTGTGAAATTTTTCGGAGCTCATATATTACAACTATAAAGTTAATTTTGTTTTTTGGTTAGAATCAAGAACATGGTAGATCTACAAAATTTTCATCATACGGAACCCTCTCCGCGTGAGTTCAACTCGCACTCGTCCGGTTTATTGTGTAATCTTTTGGATTAAAAAAGATACTGTTTTAATAGGATTACATGAGACAGGCGTCACTTTAATCACTTAGTAGTGTTGTTAACCGATTAAAGTTTCAATTTAAAAGGAGAAAAATATCATACTTGCAACTTGCGCCGCACCTCTCTAGAGGGGCGGTCGCCCCAGACGAAGGCTTCTAATCCTTCCCGGATACAAACCAACTTCAGGTGGTGTTTAGTCAGTACGAGTCTGACGATAATTTCGAAGCCGGGCCGGATTCACCACCTCCCTCCCCTGAGTCCGGAGAATTCCCAGTCGCTAGGGGCGCAAAAAAATACTTGTAACTGTAAAGCCCTTCAGTAGGCTTTATACACATGCTAGATTTTACCTGATAAAAAGTAAGTTAATTTAACCTAGCACAAAAGTAAGCACCGTAAGGCTTGTGATATGGATACTAGGGTAACGGATAGACATACATATATAGACATTCATTATACATATAAATGTATGTAAATACCTATAACTTAGGTACAAAAGTGCAAAAGGCAGGATTGCTACTGTATTTCCACACCTCTGTTTTGGTAGCACAGATTATTATCGATATCTGTTTATTTATTCGTTATAAAAAATAAAGAAAATGGTGGACTTAATGCTGTCAGCATTCTCTATTTGTTAACCGGTAAAAGTGTGGAGATAATCTAAAACCACATTAAACTAAAACGACTGTGACAAATTATTTTAATAGAAAAATACAAGAAAAAATTGACACGGCTCACGGGTAAATTCTCAAGTGGGAATCGAACCCGCAGCCTTTGGGTGTCCGATCCAATGCTCTCCCAATTGAGCTACCGACGTTTGTGAACACCTGTCGAAATTTACGAGTACCGTACTACTTTTTAGGGTGAAGGCCAGCTTTGTCTCATCAACGAGGAATATCCTAAGATGAAACAGCCTTTAAGTTTAATAGTTTTTATATATTAAAATTAAGCGAATGTGATTTGGCATTTGTGATAATACTTCAAGTTCAGACATCGCTTGTCATCGTCGTTGTGGCCGTAATGACCTATAGATAGGCATTACGTACCTTAGACTTCGGCAGTTACGTCATGCTGTTCATTCTAGCGATGTTTATGAGTAACACAATACGTAACGTGGTATGAATAAGCAAGGCATCTTAATCTTTTACTCAATCAAAATTAGGCGCTAAATCTACATTTTCTAAATCGCTTACTTTTACGTTCACGCCAGCAAATCGCTCGATGTGTACCGTGTGAAACGTGTACAGATGGCTGAATGAAAACGTTCGTCAATTGTCATAATTAATTTGCATAACGTGACACAAGCACGTTTCCTTTCGAAACTTTGTCATCACAAACTTGCATACAAAATCAAGTCTAACTATTCGTTAATAAGGTTCACAATAATTAAGATAAAAGGTGTTTGAATATTTATTTTGTCTGAAGATTATTATCTTATAAAGCTTTAATATGTTTTGATGAACTTACACCTTATTGTCGGTTTGACCTGCCATTGTTATTGTTATCAGCAGAAATATGAACTTCTTTCGTTTATCATTAAAACTATTGTTGTTCACAGTTCTTTTTTATTTAACTTTCTTTTTAATTTTAATTTTATTTATTTAACATTTAAACGTATGAAAAAGAACTGTGAACAAGGATGCATGGACTGTTTACGCTTTGCCTTTCCCGTAAAAAAAAAAACATAAAACTTTGAAGTTGTAACTTTTTTGAGGTTTTTGGTGGGAGCGTGAAGCGTCACACATACATAATAGTGCGTTATTAACCACTTAGTGTTTCTGAATATGCATGAGTGTTGGCAAGTGAAACAAAACAGTGGAAGGTGTCTTTTCGCGCTCTCTCAATAAGGCCAGGAGGAGGTTTCAGTAAAACCCCACTTCTTTACTGAAACCTAGGAAATGACCCAAGAACTGGCAATTATACTTACTTGACACTGGCTTAATGCACAAATCGTGCAAGTCATAAATAAAGAAAACAAAAAACTTTTTTGAGACTGAAAAAAGTTTATTTTACCTTATTGTAAAAATCGTTGTTACCACAAATAGGTTTTCTTTTTGGTTAAAAAATTATGTTAATCCAAGTTTGTATGTGAAGTTAGAATATATAAAAATTCATTGATTGATACTGTCCTAATTTGAAAATCTGAATTCTGTACAAACAATTCTGCTGTCTCAGAGATCTTTGCCTCCTGAAAAATCCTGGATCATTTTGAAAGTCCTAAATTGCATCAAAATATTTGTTGAACACAATTCAGCACAACAAGGTGTGCTCAACATACGAGACCAAGTACAAGGTACAGCGGCTTTCGTTTCACATGACGGTTCTAATATTACCTGCGCTTACGCAGTCAGTGCAATGAAACCAGTCGACTGACTCTAGCTACCTGTTAACCTTCTTCAATGCAACCGGACGAGATCTCACTTAGTGTTGTAAATACGCTCGAGTCGACGCTTAAACGTTTGAGTCAACGTTTGAAGTCAGCAAACGCTCTGCTCGCGAGTTAAGTCGGTTACAAAATTCTAGAGCACTGGCTTGAGTGTTTTAGTAAAAGCGGTCTTATAGACCGCTGAACTCGACTCTTAACTCAAGCTTGAGCGTCGTAAGCGTCGAGTATAGGGGATAACTTGCTATCTTTTTCCGTAATAAGTCGAATATTCGATGTAATTAAAGTAAAATAAATAGCAAAGTAACATTAACTAATTTGATTTTATAGCTACAAGTTCTTAACTTGCCCGTGATATCAAAATGAGCAAATAATAATCATCGCCATAAGGCGGTTCACACACTAGAGATGCATCCCGCCGCGGTGCGCGTAGCGACAGAAAACGCGCGCGGGGACGGAGGCGCAGATCTGCCTATCTTAGCGGTGTAATCTGCTTCTCCGCGCGGTTTAACAATACATGTTGACCCTACTTCTTCACGCCCCGCGCTCCCGCGCAGAATCTGCGCGCGGGGCGCCTACCCGCGCCTTCCCGCGTCGGCAGTGTGTTGTCATAGGCGTGTTTTCTATATTAATTGAGATTCTTACATACAATGATAAAATCTTCGGCCACGCGCACCGCGACGGGGCGCGGTGCAGTGTGTTTACCGCCTTACGCTTCCGACAGTGTAGGTATATAAGTTTATTTATTAAGTATACCCTGCGCTACGGCGTCTGAGCGCGCGACTTAAGCGTTAAATTTTATCGCTCGCTTGTACGCTTAAAAGCGCATATTTTAGCAACACTAGATGTTTAACCGCTGGATATGAAACTTATGTATTTCGCCGAAAGTGGAAATTGGCGGACTCAATGCCTTGAGCCGTTGATATGTGCAGGGAAAACAGAAATCCTTTTCTGTTTTCCATTTAACCTTGGAAATATTGTTTGTTAAAATTTTATAATGTACTGGAATGGCTGAATTAAATAAAAAATAAAAGTATTTAATGAAACAAAGATTGAAAAAGTTGCGCTAGAGATGGGAAAAATTGCGATTCTAACAGCACTGTTCGTCTGTCAAATCAGCTAGTTTATGGTTAATGTGTAGGTAAATATTCGAAGAGGGCCTATAAATTTATCTTTACAATCTTAACGTTTATGACTAATAAAAAGCGGGTTTTTAATATATAGGTAATTTACTGGAATAGGGATTATCTTATAATGTTTCAAGTCGATCGAAAAATATGGTTCAGTCGAAATTTCGCTACAGTTTGGAACTTAGTTATCGTATGTATTTTCTTAAACGGGAAGATTAAATCCGATCATTTGGATTGATTTACCCTGCCTTTCGCATCCACGGTCCTGGGTTCGAATCGAAAGGAAGGGGCTGATGTTTGTCTGATGAATACGAGCATTTGTACCTAAGTCATGGGTATTTATATGTATATATTTCTACGAATATTACATATCTGTATGTCTATCCGCTACCCTAGTATCCATAACAGTCCAAGTTTATTTTGACTGAGGTTAATTGGTGTGAATATAGGAAATATTATTATTGAGTCTTCATGTGACTCAGAATACTGAATCGTTTTAAACAAACGTCTTTCCACTAAAGAATGAGTTTACACGCCATCAATGAAAAACCAACCTTAATAAATAAAATATAAATAATAAATAAATTAATGTAAATAGCTATCAGAAGCGAATTGAAAAATATAGCTATGGAAATTTTAGCTTACTATATTAATATCGTAAAGTATAAACGAATTGTTCCGCATGACTGTACTTATCACAGATTAATTCTAATAGGTTTGCGTTTTCTTGCATTAATACGTTTGATCATTGAGTAAAATACTGTTTTTATTGAATCTATAATCTAAGATCACAAATTTGATGTTTGTCTGTCCGCTCTTTTCCCATTGTATATGCGTTATCATAGCAACGCGTTAACCGCAAGTAGTTCGTCTACCGGAGGCTAGATAGCGCTAACGGAAAAATATTTAATAATAGAAAAAAATTAAAGAATTTTGTCCACCCGTGCGAAGCCGGGACGGGCCGCTAGTATATACTCTAAGAACAAAAATTTGTTGTTTGTGTGTTTGTCTGTCCGCTCTTTTTCCATTGTATCAATTAACGTTACCATAACAACGCGTTACTGGGTCAGCTAGTTTTACATAATTATGATGATGTTTTAATTGTGATAAAAATGACAAATATCAACATTCACTACGATGGTGGCAACGGTACAGACGGACAGATTTACAAGTTATGTATTACCTAAAATTTACTACCTACTCTTTAATTTCATCGAAACACAAATCATTTTAATAGCATAAATAAAGGCTCCTTTTAATCTAATATATTTTCCACCTCTGCTCTTGAATAATATAATTTACGATAAATGTCCCCGGTTGGAATGGTGGTAGGGCCATAGAGATATAATGATTTTATTCAATAAGAGTATTTACAATATGTGTAGGTATTGAACGTAAATATCTCTGCCTTATGACGCACATCCCGTGTATGAGAAAAGCGCGTTGGAAAATAAAAATCGTATTTAATTCTTATTTCTAAACAAATTATAAATTTATGTGATAAAAAAGGGAAGAAATAAATGCAATATTCCTTAACAAGACCGTCTTATTTTACACAATATCGGAATTATTTGCCAACAGCGGTTTGAAATTATAGCTTAATTAATTTTATACATACAAATCGTGTTACGCGAGGGCGTGTATCTAAGTTACACTCGATCCGCGCAGTGAGTTGTATGTATGTCTACTGAAACAAACTTATCAGTTGTAATTGCAGTTACACGGAGTAGGCTAAATATTAATGGTATTCTTATAAATGATACGAGATTTTACTTTTAAAGAAAATGAATTTAATACACGAAAATTTTACAGTAATTCAGGAAACAATAAATTGAGATAAATCAGGCAGAGCTTCCAGCTTGATGTTTCTTCCACAGCGGCTGATGGGCAAATAGGCAGGGAACTGGCGTGTTGCCCATTTTATAGTCACGACGCGGCGCACGATGTTGCCAGGTGGCCGGGAGCATTATGTCATTTATAACACGGCCTCTCCTGACGGGGCAGCGTCCTCGCAGCCTTCACGAACTTGCTGAAGATGGCCCAGCTTCGGCATCGTCAGCGGGGTCTTCATTCTCCTTGCAAGCTGAAACAACCACATCACTCTTAGGATATCACGTTCAAAACAGTTTAATCAAAGTTGTCGAAAATTAAATAAATTGATGCATCTATGTACCAAACAACCAATCACTAAGAGTTCACATTTAGGCCTATTACAGCGCAACCAGATGCCATGACCATGACATGGGAGGACTTACACCAGTCTCTAGCTGGTCATCCACATCTTTAGCTCCCATCACACATAGGGTTTACACATGGGCCTATTCCAGCGCAACCAGATACCTCAACCGTCGTCACGGTAGGATTTATTCGGTCTCTAGCCAGTCATCCGGATACCTACAAACACTGAAGGTTTACTTGCGCAACCGAATACCTTGTGCACACCAGGTGTTTACATCGGTCTATAACAAGTACCACCACAACCTTCAGGCACATATATGAAGGATTTATACAGGTCTCTAATTAGTGTAGGCCTCCACTAACGCAACCCCGATACCTTACTCCACACTCAAACACAAACTAGTTTCGGAACCAGTGTATGATTCACCTCAATCCCTGGACTCGCACCACCAGGACTTACATGGGTCTGTTTCAGAGCACATCACGAACTAACTTAAATTGTTTGGCACATAAGAGTACATCACGTAATCAAGGCGGGAATCGAACCCACACACAAGTACACTGTAAAACAAATGTCACAAATTACGACACTCATTGCGGCACTAGGTACTAACTTTCGAAAAATCCAGCACATGTATCCGGGGTCCACTCCCCTCGCCACAGAACCATGTACCCAGCTGCCGCCTGGCTCGTCTTTCCATATGAGCCGGTCAACAATTTAAGTTCATATCTGTCATTCGCCAAGATTCGAACCACTTTATATGGCCCCCTCATACCACAATCAAGCTTTCCAGTGCTTTGAGAGTTCTTAGTAACATAAACAAGATCATCGACTGCAAAACTTTTAGGATGCACCCTTTTTTTATTAACGCGCGAATCCTGCCTCTCTCTGTTCTCCTCAATAAGCCTCTCGGCGCGTTGTCGCCGCAGTTCCCGCATCGCCTGCTTATTTGGATTACTACCCTCACAAGTAACATCTCTAATGAGAGAATTTATGAGTGGAGTGGTCGTGTCCGAGCCGATCAACAAGTTCAAAGCTGAGCATTGCGTCGTTTTGTGTTTCGTAACATTCAAAACTAATTGTAATTTCCACAAAACTTTAGACCAATCGTTCTTATTATAATTTACTTCAACACGAATCATATTTAGAACTGTACGACAGTATCTCTCGACTTGTCCGTTTTCTTGGTGCATTTCAGGGGTGATAAAATGTACATCGACACCTAGTCCCGTCATCCAGTCACGAAATTCGCGGTTGTCAAACATGCGGCTTCGATCACAGACTAGCCGTTTAAAGGTGCCAAAGAGGGAAATCGTTTGAGTCATCACACGCTTTAATTCTGAGCGGTCTTGTGTGTATAGACCGTACAATAGGCAATATTTAGTGTAGGCGTCTACTAATATGAGTACGTATTTATAGCCTTCGCATTCGGTCAGCGGGCCAAGTACGTCAGTATGTACGGTATCAAATGGCACCGGGGCCTTATGCCACGAAGTAATTGGTTGTAGCGGCGCGCGAGGGACATGCTTATGCGAGATACAGACTACGCAATGGGTCACGTACTTAGTGACAAACTGTCTCATACCCGGGAACCAGAAATGGTCTAAGATCAACTCGATAGTTTTGTCTACCCCCAAGTGCTCATGTTCGTCGTGGAATGCGCGCAACAAGCTTAAACGAAACGCTTTTGGAACATAGCATAGGTATCGTGTACCTTCGCCTTGCCTCTCGTACTTATAGTACAAAAGATCGTTACGCTTAACGTACCGCGAACTATCTAGCTCACCGTTATTTAATTTTTCGAGCATCGTAAGGGTTTCCTCGTCACCTGCCTGAGCCACCTGTGCCCAATTTCGTGGTCTATCAGCAACATCAATCGCGTTTACCGGATTTCGGCTTAAATAATCAACATGCGACATTAAAACTCCTTTACGATAATCTAAAGTGAAGTTGTAATCCTGCATAAAAATCCACCATCTCGCAACTCTAGGCTGGAGATCCCTTTTACGCTGTGTCATTTTTAAAGAGTTACAATCCGTTATGATTTTAAATTCTTTCCCAATTAAATACTGTCGAAAATGCTGTAACGTCTTAACCACTGCGAGGGTCTCCAGCTCATAGCTGTGGTATTTAGATTCCGCGCCTACCGTCAATTTACTAAAATACGCAACTACTTTCTTTCGGCCGTCTTTTTGCGTTTGCATCAAAATTCCGCCGTAACCAATCGAGCTAGCATCGGTATGTAACTCTGTCGGTAGGTCGGGGTCGAAAATGGCCAAAACAGGCTCGTCAGTTAACCGGGCTATAATTTCTTGGCGGGCTTTCTCCTGTTCGTCACCCCAATTGAAAGTTACACCCTTTTTAGTAAGCGCAGCTATACACGCTGTTTTAACCGCGTAATTAGGTATGTAACGGCGAAAGTACCCCGCAAGGCCCAAAAACTGACGAACTTGTTTGACCGTGGTTGGTCGCGGCGATTTAACTAAGGCCTCGACTTTGTGCTCACTCGGCCTCACCTGACCTTGTCCTATCACCCTACCAAGGTATTCTACTTCATTAGTAAGAAAAGTGCATTTCTTTAAGTTTATCGAAAATCCGGCCTCAGTTAGAGTTTTTAACACTGAATCGAGCAGGATAAGGTTCTCTTCTATGGAATCCGATAAGAGCAACACATCGTCGATATAAGCGAGCACCTTTCCCGTTTCTATGAAGGGTTTCAGCGTTTTCGAGATGGTTTTCTGATATATAACTGGAGCGTTGGCGAGTCCATAGGGCATTTTACAGTATTCGTACTGCCCTTCCGGCGTTACAAACGCTGTTTTGTGAATGGACTCCTCACTGACCTTCAACTGGTGGAAACCAGAAACCATGTCGAGCGCGCTGAAGACTCTAGCCTTACCTAGCCTATCAATGTGGTCATTGATCAACGGAAGCGGATGCCTAACTTTAACAGTTATTTGGTTGAGTGCTCGGTAATCTACCACCATTCTATCCGAACCGTCTTTCTTTTTAACCAGCAAAACGGGGCTTGCGTATGCTGAATCGGACTCCCTTATTATTCCTTTGCCAAGCAGATCATTTATTATCGATCGAACGCGTAACTTTTCGTCATGTGACATTTTATACGGACGGTAATAGACAGGCACGTCACTAGTTAGGTTAATCTGTACCTCACTATCTTTAACAGTTGTGGTAGCCGTACCACTTAAAAAATGATCAGAGTATTTCTCGAGTACGGTAAGCAAGTTCAGCCAGTGCTCGCCTGAGACAGGAGTGCTCACTTTTTCCGAAATAGGACTTTTATCTACCTTTAAGACATCCACGACATCACTATGCATAATACGTTGGCTATCGCTAGTCCTAATGTATGCAACGCCTTTCCTGTTCAAAACATCAGTACCGATAATCACGGGAACGTTCATATGAGAGCTGTCTACAACATAAAAATCAACCTCCAACGTAATGTCACTCAACTCGATAGGCAAAGTAACAAAGGATTTTGTAACTACCTCCGTACCGCCTAAACCACGTAATAACTGATAAGTTGGTTTCAAGTTGGCCGAAAAATGCTTCACTAAATCAGAGGATAATAATGATATACACGAGCCGCTATCGATTAAAACGTCCGCCGGTATACCCGATATAACTGCAGTGATAATATCCTGATTCTTTGATAACCCCTCATTTTCACGACAAAAGTTAACACCGTTCTTATTTCTAAATTCTACCCGTTCTTTAGCAAAGCATTTACCTTCCGAATGACCTAGTTTTTTACAAAAAGTACATTTTTCTACTTTAGATGTACTTGCAGCCGGCGCGGTTTCACTATTATTGGCACTAGTCAATTTAGACTTCTTTGGACAAAACGCACTTTTATGACCAAACTGTTGACATTCGTAACATCGAATATTACGCTTATTATCGAAATATTCGCGCTTTAACGAACTCGGACGCTGGCTATAAAACTTGTTATTACGATTGGGCAAGTGAGGGAAGTTTTTCCGTGGCACATTATTAACATTAGGCTTAACATAGTTCGATAAAAACTCCACAATAGTCTCGGGTGTTAACTTTGCGTTTGTAGCGGCCGCCTGAATTTGCGGGTCAGTTATTCCACGTATTATGATTGCAGTCAACAACTCACTACTAAGTCCTTTGACTATGCGCAAGCGTAGCAACGATCTACGGGCATATTCCGCGTAGGTGGAGTATTTATCAGACTCTGTTCGTATCACGTTATAAAGAATGTTCGCAATGTCGATATTACGCGGGCACAACGCTTTTAATTCTAATTTAAAATTAGACCAATTACGTTCGGCACTTGACCACTGACTGAGCCAGGTGCGAGATTCCCCCTTTAAACAATGACCAACACGAGCAAGGCATTCCGTGTCATCCCAATGATTCGAAATACGAGCTTTATCTACTTCGTCGCACCACGTATCGACATCATGAACACTGGAGTCAAAATCTGAGACAAAATATTGGTTTGATCTCACCGGGATAGAGGTCAGCGCTGCCAATAGTCGCTCCGCCGCATTCCCCGCGTCCGCGCCGTACGGCGCCCCTCCAAGCGCTGGCGCGCCCAGCGGCGGCGTGCTCGGCGGCAGTGGCGGCAGCGCAGGTACAGGGGTGACAGGGGAGTCGCGCTTGCTGCGCTCGCTCGATGCTCGACGCTCGCTCGGCGTCGCACTAGGCACCTGAACAATTGCTTGCTCGCGCCCAGCGACAGCAGGCTGCTGGGTGGCGCCGACATGAATCCCTTGTTCTAGGGCCTCGAGTCTCCTCAAGACCGCCTGCATCGCTTCGCGGGAAGGGGAAGGTGAAGGTAACCTTCTTTTGCGTTTGTCCTTCTGCTTGCTACGACAGCTATCCGACGGCATGTCGTGTAGCAACTCTGCCTGACTACCTTCAAAAACTAAAAATCTGCTCGCGAAAAACAAATTATTTATAAAACCAGATATGGCGGCGGCCAAAGCCTACGAATCCCACTTCTGATCTTATAAATGATACGAGATTTTACTTTTAAAGAAAATGAATTTAATACACGAAAATTTTACAGTAATTCAGGAAACAATAAATTGAGATAAATCAGGCAGAGCTTCCAGCTTGATGTTTCTTCCACAGCGGCTGATGGGCAAATAGGCAGGGAACTGGCGTGTTGCCCATTTTATAGTCACGACGCGGCGCACGATGTTGCCAGGTGGCCGGGAGCATTATGTCATTTATAACAGTATTATAAATCAATGAAACCATAAAGGAAACATAATATTTAGTTAAAAATTTTATTTTTTCTATTGTTTTACTAACAATTGTTACGCTAAATATAAAACATACAAATATTAAGGAACTAACTAAGTGTATAGTGAATAATAGGTAAACACCACATGCAATTAAAACAAACAAAAGTATCTTACAATATAAATATAGAAAAAACAAATACAAGAAAGAAATAAACAATATTAAAAAAAAAACACCATATTAACAAAAAAATAACAAAAAGTACCCTAGTTATCACCTATGGAATTCTGTACGGAATATGTTCATGTTCACTGTGATGTCAGTGGCTCTTCCAAAGCAGTTCAACAGTCTACGCAGTGTTGGAACTGGAGAGTTAGAGCCGAATACAGTTGAGCGCATTGGTGGCACCAACAGAGCTACTGGATATCTTGGCATTCTAAAATTCAACCTTAATTATTATAAATTCGGGGTATAACTTTACTTGCGTCCGTGGGATTTAACTCTCGTTGTCGACACGTGGTCCCTGGGTAATGCTAAAGGCGGAAACCCCTTTCAGTTGGTAGGCTTCGGCCGCGGCGTGTTACCCACCAGACTAAGTGTTCCAATGTTGAAGTCTGGTGAAACTACATTGGAGGACGGGTTAGAACAAAGCCAAATTCGGAGAACAGTGGGATCAGAGGCACGGTTCTTCCACTGGCCGACCGCTGATAGTTAGATAGCCCAAGTAGTGAGCTAGCCATTCGCGAAAGCCTGCACTACCGTCTAGCTGGTACCCACGCCTGTTATGCGTATCTGCGGTAACTCTATTACAGAGGACCGCGTAACGAGCGCTTAAAATCCTAGAGTGACACTGAAATGCCAGGGTTGTACCTGATAAATTTCAGGAACAAAGTATCTTTTTTAAGTGCCTCATATAGGTCCCGTGGGCGCCCGGTATAAAAAAAATTAAGTGATGAATGCATTACGCTTTTTGTGCGCAACTTTCACTTTTATTTTGAAATTTTGTTTTATTATTTTCTGTGCATGTTCAAAGACAATCGTCCTTAAGGAGTAAACTCTAGTCGTGCGCCAGAGTTGACACACATTTTTTTTTTATGTGAGTACTTAAATATTCAATGCAGCCATTATCGGTCGGTGCTTAAGTATTTTATTGTAAGGTATTTTGGACGGCGATGACGTCGCGCCGGTCGCCAGTATGGGTGGCGGAGAGCGACGTGACTTTAATACCGTTTAAGTCACGTCGCAATTATAACAAAAAACTTTGCTTAAGTTAACAATAAAAACTTTGCTGCTTCAGACATATTTAGCACAAGTCCATACTCTTTTAGTAAGGTGTTACAAAGAATTTTAATTGTAAATTACGACTGTGCAGACCTTTTTTATTTGTTTTTATATTTATTTCTGTTGTAGATACCATAATTTGCTCTTAATAAGTACATAATTATTTTCTTGTGGTTGACTGTGTAGTTTTTATACAATTACGGCTATTTCCTGCAGGAATAGGCGATAGGTATCAGTCGAACGCGGGAAACCCAGAGCCGAAACATCGAGGGCCCTGGTAAACATTTGTTATTAAAATATCCTGAAAATTTAATTACGTCTGCATTACATCTTATTTTCGTATTATTATGATATTCAATAAACAAAATCGGTTGATAAGATTTCGTCGCTTTAGCATTTAGAGGCATTTTCTTGAATAAAAAAAATAGAAGGCATGCTCGAAGTTTATTGATTCTTCTCCTGAATCATTCTTATACATTTACTAGCGGCCCGACCCGGCTTCGCACGGGTAGACAAAATTCTTTAAATTTTTTCTATAATAAATATTTTTCCGCTAGCGCCATCTAGCGTCCGGTAGACGAACTACTTGTGGTTAACGCGTTGCTATGGTAACGTTATTAATACAATAGTAAAAGAGCGGGAAAAAGAGCGGACAGGTAAACACACAAACCACTGTGATGTTAGATTATAGATTTATCGAAATAAAAATTAGATCTCACAGAATTAAACTGTACAGAAATTGTTTCAGTATAATTATTACGCCGCTAGTTTCAGGTCCATACAGATTTCCACTTACCACGATCCTGACATACAGTACTCGCTTCTTCAACTCTCATAAGCCTTTTCATATAAGCTCGTCGGTTAAGGGTACTTTCCACCTAACCTGTTTTCAGGATATCCTCTATTTGGTTCCTGAAAGTTCGCCTTGGTCTGCTGTTACCGTTACCGACTTGCCCATGCACGTTTGCCTCGTATATATGTCTTGTTGATCTTCTTTCGTCCATCCTCTCTACCTCTCCCAACCGTTTAAGAACTTATTTTCTTATCTCTGTCACTATATCTTCTTCCACGCCACACCACTCACTTATCACATCATTCCTTATTTTATCCATCAAATTCACTCCAGCTAATCTTCATAAAGGACTCATTTCCACTGCATTAATAACACGTCCGTGCTTGTTCTGCCAAATTCAAGATTTATAATTACTAATAAACTATGAGATATTGTTTATGCATTAAAAATATAACATTTTATTCTGGCCATTCTATATTTAAGATATGGCATAGGTTTATTCTATTATCTAAACATTTTATTATGCAAATATAATAATAGTTTGACAGCATGACAGTCATCCTGTGAAACTCCTGTAAAAGAGGAGAAAAAAATTAAATGCACACCTAATCGAGTAAGACTGATTTTATTTAAAATTTTGAAATCCGTTTTCTTTTGTTTTTTATTTTTACCCAAGTTCCTTTTTTAATCAAATATTATTCAAAATATCATAGAATATTGTAATTTTACATTTATTTTCTTAAATAGTTTGTATCAAGTTGTCAATTCTTTTATGAAATAATTCTTTGTCATATAAGCCTGGATTTATTAAAAAATAAATTAATAAAAAAGTTTTATGAGATGCTAGCTGTGCACGGAGTGCTTTACAATGTTGCTTTTTTTCCTGACCAATTTGCTGTATATACAATAAAAGCAAAGCAAGCTACGACTGTAAACCGAAGTTTTATTCGCTGAAATATCGTTTCGCCGAATAATTGTATTGTATCTCAAGATCCCTAATACATCTACCACGATTACATTATTCTGCGAAACTAGTTTTCGGCGAATAGTACTTCGCCACGGAAAGTTCTGACAATATCGGTCCAGATGTTTCGGAGATTAGAACGAAGAAACAGACAGAATCACAAAAATATTTTTTATTGTTATAATTACCGTGTGTTCTTTCAAATGCATCTAGTAAAAAGCTTATTACAAAAAGGAGTTTCAATTGTTTTTGTTATTGATTCATAGATGCGGGATGGAAGTGATTGTTTTTAATTGGATTGATAAAATGTTAAGTACCTTCCAACGGCCCGTCCCTATTTCAACAGAGTTAAAATATAACAATATATATTATATGTTTATATGGAATAAAATATTTTTTGAATCGCTCAAGATTTTTAAAGTAAATTTAATGTTTTCAAAGATGTTACCTTATTACATTCTGAACGCTCTATCTTTTTCTCTTTTTAATATTAACATAGGTAGATCATTTGACGACCATTTGGTGCAACTGTAGCAATCCTGCCATTGGCATCGATGGTCTTGGATTCTAGTACCGAAAGGGGATGTAACCTTTATGTCATCTATGATGAATACGAGCATTTGTACCTGAGTCGTGGGTATTTAATACATACTAGCTGACCCGGCCAGGCGTTGCTGTGTTATAAATTAAAATGAAAACTATCCTTTATCCTAAGTTGGAACAAATGCAGCAAAATGAAAAAAAATCATCAAAAGCGTTTGAGTATTTTCGGAGTTCATCGCGGTCAAACACTGACAAGGAATTTTTATGTCTTTATTTATAAAAATATGCTGGATTTTTTCCGACTGAGGACATAGGGTTATATTCCAAATTTTTTTTGCAAATTTTAATAACTGAGCTACAGCAACGCGTGGCAGGGTCAGCTAGTAGATTTATACATATAAATGTTTCATATCAATGTATCATATATTTATATTTTTCCTTTACCTTAGTGTCCATAACAGAAGCCTTACAGTGCTTCCTATGGTCGAGGCTGATTGGTGTGACTGTAGTAATATTATTATTATCATATTGCAAAACTCGCAACAATCTTAGCATATGCGAAATTGTAATTTATCATCGCATAATGAACTTTAAACCCAAAGAAATAATGTTTATGGCATTACATCATTACCCCGTACCTCCGCGTCTCATATGAAATACTCACATGCCAGGGAAAGTGGTATTTAGTTTTAATGAAGGGTGCTTCATAGGAATTACCGTAGTCGTTAGCTCGTAATGTGTTCAGGCAACATCCAGAATGTGGTTTGTTGTAAGCTATTGCTAAAGGTATAAAATATGTTACCTCGTGTTCTACGTACGTCAGAGGAGGCCACAAGAATCTCTCCAGCGTCTATTTTTTCTCGTTTTAATTAATTGTGTTGTAAGAAAACTTTTTTTACGTCTAAGATTTCATGTTACAATGAACGGATTTTTTACAGATCTGTCATTATGATATAATATTGAAACCACAGATTTAATCATTCAGTTTCTTTATTGCTAAATTTTCTGTCAGAAGAACGATAATTTAATTTGTGGAATGGTAACAAGAATATTCGAATTGATTTCTAGTTTACTTTGAAAATTTCTATTTTTTCTCCAAATTAATTAATTGTTGTAACTATTTTCTAAATTAAAATATAATAATTTATTTTTTCTACATCATTATATAACATTAACCAACAAGAGCCCACGCAGATGACGGATTTTTTATACTTTTAGTTCCGCATTTTGTTATCCGCATACATTATAAAAAAAATCCAAAATTATGTTATTTATTAATTGTATCGAAAAAATAGAGATAACATTTATAATTTCTTTAAATTTTGAAATAAGATCTTTTTGGTTTTTGTTTCTTTTTTATATGAACCGCTCACGGCAGCAGGGCAGTAATGTATTGTTATACAAAATTTACCTTCCGCATATTTAGAAACCTATTTTCTGTCCCGTTCTTGCACAAGTAAAAACCTAATTTCCGAGAAGTATATTATTTCTTAATGTCGATCAATACTCAATAACCTGGACTTTGAATTAATCAAGACAATACCTTGCAGGAATAATAAATAGCAATTTCCCTATGCCGTTTGACATGCAGAAATTTACCTTACCTGAACAGCATTATTATGAATTAAAAAAAAAACTGCTCTGGCCAATAATAATTTAAAGTACCGTTCGTTTAAATTTTCCTCTACATTTTATCGAAAGCAAAACGGAATTATCGTGTCTCGTTTAAAAATGGATTTACTAAAGCAACTGCACAACGATTTATGCGCGGTCGTCTTACTTTGGGGGAAGAAGGAAATCGAAAAAAACATGCTAGCAGGGAAAAATTTACATATTAGTAAACTAGACGATGCAGTCGCTAAGCATAAAGCTACGCTAGCACCATATATTGGAGCGGAGCGTAATACCTAAAAAAATATTTTTTTTTTCAATGGGAATTTTTGCTAATTTCAAAATTCGGGCTCCGTCACCATCTGATCCTAAACCTGTTGATTCGATGTCACACAAAAAATATTAAAATCGGTTAAGAACTCGGGAAGTTAGTAACAAGCATTGCGCTATTAAAGCTGATCCATGGGACGTTCAATGGAATGTTCAATAGCGGAGCCCGAATATTAAAATTCGCTAAAATAAAAAAGTTATGACCAAAAAACATTTTCTCTATGGGATTTCCTATTGCAACCATAAGCGCGCGCCTTTAATAAGTTTTCAATCTTATGGAATTTTAAAATTAACTGCACAGTTGAGAAGCAGTATACTAATTAAGGAGAAAGACATTCAGGCATTCTTCAGATACTTTCAAATAGGTTTATTGCGATCATTATGTTTTTACGTTTACCCAAAAAAAGCCTAAAACTAACTTTGTAGTAGGAATTAAGAATAGTGTATGAGCAAGTACTCAAGATGTGTTATGGATTAGTTTTCAACCAGCTGTAGTGAGATTGCATTATTCACAAACCTCCTTGCTTGCAGGGGGCGGCTTGAGCAACGGCATCATACTTCAGCGGTTCCCGGAGACCAATTGGGATGACACACCCTTCCACGACGGTATAGAATGGGTATGTTTTGTTTTTTTTTTTTTAATTGTATCTAGTCTTTGTATTTATAGTAGTCTTACGTTGTTATGCAACCTCTTCCACAGAGTAGTGTTCGTGTAGAAAGAGACCTGATACGCAAGAAATAGATATAAGTGAGCCTCAGTTAGCTAGTTCCATCGTGGATCCTGTCTTGGCCCCCGGGATTTATTGCGATTAAGAGCAAACCCATTCTAAATAAAAAAAACATCCAGAAAGTAGTACCCGTTTGGTAACATAATTAAAACTAGTAAAAAAATATTTTCGGTTTATTTGTAATGAACATATTTTCTACAACTTCTCAACATAGTCACCCCCTAAAAAAGCATTTATCGTAACGTGTGACGCGTTTCTGTATCGCAACTTCATATTCATGCGCAGCCAAATGCATCGAGATAAGTAAACACAGGTTCTTTCAGTTCTTCATCTGTTTCAAATTATATTCCCCCCAAAAACTCATTTAGTTTTTTAAACAGATGGTATTCCGATGGAGCAAAGTCTGGACTATAGGGTGGACGGTTGAAAGTCGGTTGGTTGAAATTTAATCACATCTCTAACTGCACAACTGGCGGCGGTCTTAACCAGCTAGACGCAACTTTGCACACAGACAGCTAATATGCAACTAATCGTGTTAGAACTTATCCGGCGGCTACTCTACACATCAGCGCTCCGCACGGTGTAAACGGGTACTACTTTCTGAATAGCCTCGATTTAGCAAGACACTCAATCTTTTTATTGTAAGACACGAGTGCCTCTGTATGTTTGGTGAATCTACAATAGTTTCGTCTCCGTGCAGTTCTGTCAGCCGCAAGGATGGGCACTGTCGACGGAGCGGTCGGAGCCGCGCTTCTACGTGTCCGTGTTAACGGATGTAGACGCCAACAGACATTACTGCGCGTGTCTCTGCTTCAACGAGACTGTCGCCATCACTCCTACAAAACCTGCAGACGAGGTACGTACAATCAGCCATGTATCAAGCAATATCTCATCGTGTAGAGTCCGGCGGAGTAGAATAGCACCACTGATTTACATTTGAGGGTGTCGTGAATGGCAAATGATGGTACTAGGCGTAAATACTCCTCCTGAAGACCACAAAAGCAGCAACTTCTTCCTAATTAAAGTATTTTGATGCGACCTCCAACCCGACTGAGAAGTCTTGATGATGGCAATACCCCCCTAATTTTTGGTGTAGGCTTCATTCCACCACATCTAGGGTTGCCAGATACAGATTATGGTTATATAGGTATACGAGACAATTTTGGTTAAACGGAATTGAATCATGGAAATAAGCTACGTATATGATGAAGTCTCGATTATATTTCTATATAATAATTTTAAATTAATGTATGTAGGTAATCCTTACTTGTAGCTACACATATCACACTACTCCGTTCTATGCTGCAGATTAATTTATTACATTGTTTATTTGCATTTGTTCCAAACAATGAATAAATACGAAAAAGTGGATTTAACTTACATGGAAAGGTGTTGCCAATATTGTTTGACGGTTTTATACTTATGCATTTACACTGGGTCTCTTATTGTACGGTATTTATAATATCACAGATGATATACTACTTACGTGTACTAGGAATATACGTGGTATTCATTTTTAAAACAAAGGAAACCAAAAGTCGGATATAAAAGGCGTGACGTCATTAGTTTATTGCGGATGCCATGCATGACAGATAAACGCGTTTTGGCACGATATTATTTAGGAATGGCTTTTAAAGAAGCATTTTATTGAAATATTCATTGTATTATTGAAATAACAGAAAAAATGTAGTATCATCCACTTTTATCATGCCCTATAGTAATATAAAAGGGTATTCAGTAATACCTGTATAAACCTAAATATAGTAGATGGGTACCATGCATTCAAACCTTTTTTATTCGACGAGAAATGCGCCTTATGCATTCTGCTGCTTGAGTAGACAGCGGATTTATGTGGGGCTCACCTTCGGTCACCCACCCGACAACGACGACTCCCAGTGGGTGATCGAAAGTTAATCCACTAAAACTCGTCATTGTGCCATCATACTGTCCTGCAGCCTTGTGGGTCCCTTTGTTGGAAGCACCAACGAAGCATTCAAACCTAGGAAAATTATTATAAAGCCTGAAAACCACCACACATGGTCGATAAAAAAATATTCTGAGTTTATAAGAAAAACAGCAAAATAACAACCCTAAATGTAGATGCGCTATTGTTTTTGAAAATCCATCCCATAATGGTCAATTACAAAACCCGCATTGTCTAGGGTTGGCACTATGCAGTTTTTAATAAAAGAAATATTGTCGAGAGTTAGTTTTCAGGCCTTATAAATTATACATATACATAAAATTATATAGGTTTACCAAACATCTCCTGTATATGATAGATCCTCGTAGATATGTTATGTACTCATTCCTGTGCGGTTGTCTCGTGGTTTTAGATATCAATTTATAGTGACACGATTCTGCGATGTAAACATTCATTGCTCGCTTCGGTTGCTTTATCAATATTCTATCTCTTTTATAAGTGTTCCCATGTCGGTCGACTGTCTGAAGCGAAAAGCTGAATGCCTCAAAACGAATGACATGTCCTATTGTCGCCCACTCGACGATATCAATCAACGGCGCTGCGACATTGACCATTGAACGACTGGATGTGATGTGCCCTAGTAACATTGTGAACTGTTTCCGTTCACACTCTACGCTTTGGCGGTCACTGGAAGCGATAACTATGAAATGCGATTGTTTTTGGAATTCCTCATT
Organism: Calamotropha paludella; assembly: GCA_927399485.1. NCBI lineage: Eukaryota > Metazoa > Arthropoda > Insecta > Lepidoptera > Crambidae > Calamotropha > Calamotropha paludella. The sequence continues at coordinate 4,684,126 of OV656803.1, read as the reverse complement.
TGAATTGTGATTTATGTACGATACGACATAGGTCAGAGTAAACATAGAGTTTATACATAGACAAAAGATTTGATCATAATAGGGTTGCGTCACTAAGTTTCGTAAGTTGACCTAGCTTATGAATTAATTCAAAACCTACGCTACTTCTAAATAAAAGTGAGGGCTTGTTAAGAATATTAGGTACTTCCGACACATAAATTTTTAATGACCCAATTTTTATATTATTTATACTAGTTCAGCAGTGCTGCTGCTGTTTGCAAATACTGAGCGAAGCACTCCCTTACCTAACCTCACCTAAATTTCATCAATGTAGTCTCAGCGGTTTGGCTGTGATCAGCTTTTGAATTTTTCTTTCGGTGATTATTCCTCGATGGTATGTCCGATTTCAAAACCTTTTTTTTGCACATTAGTGACGACCACGATGTGAGTTTTGACACCAAATTTTGTCAATGTAGTTTCAGCGGTTTGGCTGTGATCAGCTTTTGAATTTTTCTTTTGGTGATTATTCCTCCATGGTAAAGTCTAATTTTTTTTCACATGCCTATGTCCGTCAGGTTATAATCATGTATGTTCATGCCAAAATTCGTTCGAATCGGTTGAGCCGTTAAGTAGCAGGAGGGAGACAAGCTAAATTTGTGAGTTGCCTAAAAGCGAGCTTTGCTTAATAAAATGTCAGTAATTTGGATAGTAAAATATTTTACCATTCATAAATGAGTTTCGTCATCTTATAATCACGCCATATTTGAACTTAAAATAATAAAACAAGCGAACTCATGAGTAATGCTGCTTTGATTGTAATACAGTTTCAGTTTTATTTGCAAGTTCTTCGATATGTAATTCGATACAATTACCTTTTTAATACCCGTGAATCATTCTTTGTTATTTATATAGAACTGTTTATACCATTTGAGGTGGTTGACGGTAGAGGTTTTAAGCAACTATTTCAAGACGTATCATTGGACGGTTCTCCTAAACCTTATCTTTAGTTTTTAAAGGACCACTAACACATTCACACCAGTTAAAAAAAATAAGTTTATAGAGATACATATCATCGTGTATCCAAAAGATCATATTACATATTAGCTAGTATTGAGGTGGAGCTGGTCTTAGGTATTTACTAGAGCTAGTATTATACGTAACAAGTTTAATTATGTAAATAAGGAAAATATTTTTATATTTTGTGTGAGGGCGTGTGTTTTTGTGTTCGTATGTGTGTGCGAAATCTTGAGTTGTCTTTATTTTTTTATAAGGGATGTTAAGCCGTTTCCCTGGACTTTGGCAATCGCATTAGTCTAGTCAATATCTAATAATTTAAGATTTCAATTAAATTAATTTTTATTGTATGTATAAGAACGAATTCCTCGTTTGCCCGCACCATATTTTCCATGCAACTTTCTTTGAATGCATATGCGTTTATTTTATGGCACGTATCCGGCTTTTGTTTTGGTTCTCATAACCGTTTTGCTATCGGTAATTGTTGTGGAACACTTTTATTTTTATGTAATCTAGACACGAGGGAGCGTGCCGAGCCAAGTTCAAGCCAAGAAAAGAGAACTGGCGAGCAGTACCCGTGTGTAATATTACACGTATCATTTTTAACTATTGAGTTTTATAACTCAAAATCACTAATAACAATTAAGATGAAAATATTTATGGTCACTATCAGGGATTCAAAAACACCTTTATAAGGATACACTTTCATAAAGGTCACACATTGAATCTGTTACAGAATTATTCCTGTAACAGACAGAATGTTTTCTGTTACTAATCTGTTAGAAACTGTTTTACGTTTAACTATCTATGTGTATACACAGTACACCAACATAGGCATTTCAAAGTACCCAAATCATTAGTGAGCTGTCGCATAGTTATGCCAATGTGAACCTTATTAACTGTAACAGATATTAACACTTATAAACTGGTATTTTCTAAAACAGATTCAGTGTTACAGTTTGTTTTTGTTTAACTTTTAAAACAGAAATGAAAAACAGTGTACAGAACACTATTCGGATACCGCTAAAATCCCTGGTCACTATTGCTACCTTATGTAGTATGTGTACCATGTATCCACACACGTTCGCCTCTTCCCTATACATAATGTAATGTAATCAGACATTAAACGCTCAGAACTAAAGCTAAACTGTCATTTTAATAACCGTTGCGTCTAAGCCTTTTTCTGCCAGTACCGCTTGTCGACAACACTGTGCGAAAGAGTTAAAAAAATACAATAATAAATACAATAGGGTATTTGACAGATTTTCGTAAGGTACTTCAAAATGTTCTAAAGTCGCTAGAGATACGCTTGAAAAATCTTTCTCTTATATTTAGAGCCATTTTAATAACAAAAACATAGTTTTAATAATTACATTTTGTATTTCCCGCTGAAACGCTAGGTCACGTGACAAATCAAGGGCGTGACGTCACGATGTAATAGTCTTTATGTAAACAATACGTGAGAGATTAGTTTTTCGTTCATGATTCTTTATAAAATGGCTTTAAAGTCCTATAGAATATGTGCTGTTCCTTTGTGTGAAAATACGAGTATCAAAACCCTTCTAAATTATTTATCCACGTGCCACAATCGCAAAATCTTCGTGTAAAGTGGCTGCAGTTAACACGACGTGATCCGACAAGTGTATCACCCAAATCTTCAATTTATTTTTGCGATGATCATTTGGATGTAAGTAGTATTACATCTAAAAATATTGATAATTTACGTTTGATAAAACTGTAGCTACTTAAACTAGTAAAATTTTGAGGTTAAAGCAAAGACAAGACTTTATTTATTACATCGTGACGTCACGTACTCTGATTGGTCGTTGAGACGTTTCGTCTAAATGATGCACAGATTCAAAAACTCTAATTTTTATTTAGGAAAATAAAATATTTAATATTTTTTATTTGTAATTTAAGTCAAATATTATTAATTAGGACAAATAAATATAAAATCTTAAATTCTATAGTGTTCAATTCAATACTTATTTATTTGTTAACTATGTCAAATACCCTATTAACTAATTATTCATTAAAAATGAGCATTGAAATGTGTTATAAAAGTCTTTAAGTGCAAAAATTAATAAATACATGGACAAATCAATAAACAATCAAAATTAAACAATCTGTGAAGAATGGCAACGTACCCTTCCCGTGTCTGGTCGCTGCATTGCTGCTGGTGGAAAGTGACAAAGGTTAATAGCAGGGTGCCGGGAGATGCAGGTCTTGGATGTGGATGCAGCCGCGAGCTGATTGAGCCAAGGAGTAAATAAGATAACGGGAATAACATGAAAAATAAATTCAAGGACATTTTTTCGGTTTAATTTTGTACTTTTCATCTTTTGTAAAACTACAATAATAAATTCACTTTATTTATTACTAGCTGACCCAACCACGCGTTGCTGTGTTATAAATAAAAATAAAATCTATCCTATCTTTTAAGTTAGATCAAATAACAGATAGTTACGAAGTTTGATCAAAATCGGTTAAGTAGTTTTGGAGTCCATCGCGGACGAACAACGTGACACGTAATTTATATATATTAAGATAAAATATAGTTTTTAAAGTAATTATATGTATAATCTTCTAACATTTTTTCTTATTTATTAAATGTAGAACAACATTTAAACATTTGGATAATTATTGCGAACTATAAAATAGTAATGAGCAAAAATTACTTGAAAAAATTATTTTATTATTTTGATACTTTATAACGATAGTTATAAATATTTTATTTCTATTATAATTAATGTGCAGTTGACGATTTACGTTATAATTACAACAAAAATTGGAACAGTTCCTAAAAGATATTATTTTAACTTATAATGAATTATTTATATAATTTCTAACTTTCCAAAGATTCTGATTTATCTGATTGATTGCACAGAAAAAAATACATTTGTTTTCATTTAAATTATATGTATATTTCAAATTACAGTCAGATATGGAATGAATAATCTACATTACAAAAATTGTGCACGTGTATTTATGCAAACTGTTAATTTAGCGAAGCAGTGTTATTAGTCGTATCGAAAAACAATGAAATAATGCCACACAAGTTTGCTGTACATGCTGAAATTTAAAATATTGCAACGTGTACAGAACAGATAAGAATTATTTTAGTTGAAATGGAGACTTTACGAAATACTTTAATAGGTATATTTGAAAACATTACAAGTGAGAAAATTATTTGATTGGGCATAGGAAAAGGGTTTTGTGGCTGTATTAAAAAATCTTTTTGTTACTAGTGTACAATTTCTTAAAGCATTTTATAATGGTACGAGTTTTGACGTTTTATTTGGTAGGGTTTTTGTTTTAGTTTAAGGTATGAGGTTATTTATTAATAGTAAAGTAATCATATGGTTTTTAAGGTTGCACATGCGTTTGGACTGATCACTCAAGAGCGATGAAATTTTTATTCAACCTGTGTTCATTTTAGGAATAATTAAATGTTCAGTTAAAACATGAAGATAGGTATAGGTACTATAGGGTTCAGGTCCTTTAATTATAACAAGATGTCAACGAGTTTCCACTTTGATTTCTGTTGGAGATCAAAATAATGTCTGAATTCCTATAAAATGATACATGGAGGGTCAGATCCGATAATGTTGCGAACGAGCTCTCCTCCGTGAGATAAGTTGAAGGCCTAAACCATGACCCTAAAAGTCCATTGTCCATTTATTATGAAATAATAGTATAAATTCGACTTTAAATAAAAGTAAGAAAAGAACCATAATTTATAATTAAATGAAAATGAAGAACGCCAGCTCCGAGTGAATGGGTGTATAATTTATAAAGAAATGTTATGAAATAAGTGAACCGATATTATCGATGAAGTAAAGAAAATAGAACGAGCAAAGTTGGATGTTGAGTAGGATTGAGAAATAGAAAGTTACAAATTACACAATATAAATGAGTATTGAAATGGAAATTTAAGGACACACACTATTTAAAAAAAAACACACACTATTTAATTGACTCAGGGAACAGAATTTTTATACAATTAATGTTTATAAAAATTGATATAATTACCACAATGATTAAGATTGTTAAGATTGAATTGACAATGGTTAAGATTGAATATTTTTGATATTTTAATACATTAGTCTCCTTTTAAAGAGATAATAAATGATTAAATGAAAAATGAAAAAGTTAAGGTTAAAGTATACTTTTTCTTATTTAAATTAAAACAAGTTGCAAAATTATTAAATAAAATATGTTTCGCAATAATTACTTATGACAAGACCGTATTTAATCATAAAATGAAATCAGTGAGTTCAAGCAAAGTTGAAAATCAAATATTGGATTGGGTAAATATAATTTTAAATGTTATTTTTTAATGTAAACCTGTGAAATCTATAGTAGTATAAATCAGGATCCATATATTGTAAAATATGCAAATAAAATAAACATTGCTTAACACGTAAATTTTACGATACAAAGTGAAATTCAATGTATGTAGGTGGAAGTTTTAAATACTTGTTATAATTATTAAAATATGATTTAATTGAATTTAGATAGAATGGTTATAAAATAATTATTCGATGTTTTTATTATTTTGTTATTATATAAAATTTGTTATGTCAGTGGTGTTATAAATTTATAGAGATTTTTATATGCTTAGCCTATTGGTTTGTTTAACAGGTTATCTTCGGTTATTTTTTTATTTATAAAAAAAATATTTATTTCATATAATATGAAGCAATGCAAAAGTTTGCAACAACTACAAAGTATGTAACAATGAATGATACAAGTGTACATCTTTTTACTATTTTTTAAGTTTGTCATATAATCATTTTTAAATTCTGTCATTTATTTCTACTTATGTAATTTGAAACTGTTAGTACGTTTCCATGATATTTTGTCCGCCATTGCATTTTCGCCTTATTGTATTGATACAGTTTGGTTATTAAAATTATTTTATACTAGCTGACCCGGCCACGCGTTGCTATCTTATAAAAATGAAAATGAAATGAAAGCTATCCCATGTCGCAACGAATCCAGCAAGATGAAAAAAAAGTCATCAAAATTGGTTGAGTAGTTACGAAGTTCATCGCGGTCAAACACTGTGACACTGACAATATGACAATAAAAGATAAATATTGAAATTAATTTTTAGTGAAAATTGTTAAATTGCTTTATTTAAATGATATATGGTCAAGTACGATAAAAAATCTTTTTATTTATTATTTATTTTTCAAGGGGAGAAGGGTAGTGTACCATGTATTGATACACGGTTGCTTCTTCCCTATATACATATAAAGTAATTTAATCAGACATTAAACGCTCAGAACTATAGCCAATCTTTCATTTGAATAATCGATGCGTCCAACCCTTTTCCGCCGTCGCAGCTAATTATCCCACTAACGTGACGCCATTATGTTACATGACGTTCGTGCGACGCCATTTTGACTATTTTCAAAAGGACGGACCGGGATGAGGCCAGCCTCCATACAAATAAATTCATACCCCTTCGGTTTCCATAAATCTTTCTTTGTTAATGCAAATATATTATAGTATATAATATAAAAAAATTACTATAAATGAATAAGAAAGTAGCGGGGTGTGTTGTTTGATGAGAATCTCGTGTTTATTACCTGTGTAGGCGTTGTCTGGTCAAACGGAAATTAAGAAGAAGCGGGTTGAAAAAAGTCGGAACGAGAAAATAACGCATTATATTTCGTTCATTACTTTCCTTCTATTATTATTCACATTTTTTTATAAAGAAATAATGAATTTTGTAATAAAAATCACCAAATTCGAAATTTTTATTGCTTATATTAAAAAATTATTATCTTAATAATATTGAAAAAATTTCTTTAACTTTAGAGGAATATAGTAATAGGAAAACACACATAATCGAAGATGAGAAACTCCTTTAAGGTTATTTTTCAGTTTTTTCCAATACCATAGAAATTAACAGAATCAATAAAGTTGGACATAATATTTGCCGTTACGATCGAACACGAAATTAAAAGACACGCGGTTCGATACGTAACAATATGGCGGCTGCTTCTATAACTGTCAATTTCAACTGTCACTTTTTTAGGAATTTTAGATTGTTTTGTCAGGTGTGTAGGGTTCAAATTGATTGCTATAATTGCCTTTAGAAATATTCTAGTTTTAGAAATATTGAATGAACAGGAAGTAATAATATAAATTATGAAATACTGTTTTTTTCCTGAAGCATACCCTAATTTGTAAAAAGATGTATGATTGGAAGAGTTTTTGTTACTTCTTTACAAAAGTTTAATAACATTTCCATAATTAGGGTTTTTTTAATGATATATTGTCGAAACGTAAGGAAGAAAGAAAATAATTCCTAATTTGGTTTTGACGTAATAAGGTCTTATAAGTCCGTGAACACCGGCTGCATGCACGAAAAAGTGTACTTCATGAAGTGAAAAGTCAACGTGATTTCCATTGTTTATTACACCAACATAATGTTTATTTATCGAAAAAATAATCAATTAACTCCTTTGTATCATACAAAATAATGATAATTCAGTGTATAATAATTCAATTCATAAAAGTATGCAATTTTTCATCAATGTTTTCTTATGATGTTATCGCGTAAAATTATCATCCGTAAACTGACTTTACAGGCAACCAATTTTATTTTTATAACAAAGTTGTGGTAGATTGAAGCCATGCAAACTGGTTAAAATAGCAGTAGGTAAGCATTATTGGCTTCGTGCTTATATGTTGACATATCCATCCATGTGCAAAAAAATCTTGAAAATAAAAAGTGTTGGTACCGTCCTAGGTACCCAGGCATTTCAAATTTTTGTGTGGACCCAATCAAATTGTGAAACCCGTTGTATACCTATATAATGTATACAGTAATCGATTTATATATACAGTCACGCCTTATTCCTGCAGGAGTACGTAGAGATCACAAATTTCCACTTTCCACCATCCTTACATACATCTCTCGCTTCTTCAACTCTCCTCAGACCTTACATACGAGCTCGTCGGTTAAGGGTACTTAATCTATAATCTAAGATCACAGTGGTTTGTGTGTTTGTCTGTCCGCTCTTTTCACCGCTCTTTTTCCATTGTATCAATAACGTTACTATAGCAACGCGTTAACCGCAAGTAGTTCGTCAATAATATTTATCAAAAATATTTAATAATAGAAAGAAATTAAAGAATTTTGTCCACCCGTGCGAAGCCGGGACGGGCCGCTAGTCTATAATCTAAGAACACAAATTTGTTGTTTCTGTGTTTGTCTGTCCGCTCCTTTTCCATTGTATAGGCGTTACCATAGCAACGCGTTACCGGTTCAGCTAGACTATAATCTAAGAACACAAATTTGTTGTTTGTGTGTTTGTCTGTCCGCTCTTTTTACATTGTATCAATAACGTTACCATAGCAACGCGTTACCATAGCAATGTGTTACCGGGTCAGCTAGTATGCGTTTATTATTATATAGTAATCGTTGTGTGACGTCCATTTAAAAACAAGAGACGTTCGACAACGAAATGATTATGGACAAGGAGATCATATATTTTATTCATTATTAGAGATAATAATCTGCTTCTGTTGAAGTACCGGCTCGTTATGCGCCGGCGCCGCCGCGCAGTAGTTGGCTGCGTAGAGGCGTACGATAACAATGTGGTTAACCGAGTGTCACGGGCCTGTTGATACTACAATATAAGCATGTTAGCACTCATATCTATAGCCATTCTTTTCTGTTCAGTTGATGGTTGTTTGACAGAATGGTAGTTGCCTTTACTAAAGATATGATGTTATTACTGTACGCAGGGCCTATATTTCTACGGCTAACATTTGGGCTTATTGAGCCTCCATACATGACATTAAAGAAATTTAGCTTTCACAGGCCATGCTATAAACTATGGCATATTTTACGAGAACAAACGATTTTCAACCTTATTAACAATGAATTTATGTCGCGTCTTTCCCTGGGATGCTGCTGCACGTTGCGCCATTCCTTGGGATGCATCACGTTAGACGCCGCTGATGCATCATGTTAGACGCATAAATTACTAAATGTCGTTAAAGGAATGTGAGTGCTTAAGTAATTGAAATAAGGTTGAATCTAGCCCGTTGCGGCGGCAATCGCAGGGACTAGCGCGAGCATTAGGCCGTGGTTGCTTTCGTCATGAAGCATAATGCCCCAGGATTCTTCGTCATACCGAATGATACTATGGGATCTCATGTTGTGCTGTATTGTCTATGAGCATATTGCGTTTTTTACTCCACAGAGCAATTCTTTTCATGTCTAAGGCTTTTGTAACGCGTGTTAGTATAGTGTCTGTGCCAATCCAAGCGCAAGACTGATTCATGCAGGTTTTCAAAGGTAGATCTTTGATCGCCTACAAAAATTTATAATCAACATGCGTTTAACTCTTGTGAGTATCGCGTTTGCATCGATAAAAGAGCACGCGATAAACGTTGTAATTGTAACGATTGTTCGTTATATTAGGTATAGTAAACGCAAAATGTAAGGCACGCTAACTGTTCTAACGTAGACGGTCGTATTGTTAATGGCATAGAACGGAACACTCCGTAACCTTGCGCATAGATAAAAAAAATAGATAGGTTCCTTAAGGTTCGCCCGGGATACGACCTCCTTTCGGCTCAGAGTCTAATTGTACTTAATAACTCGAAAAACCGGTTTTGTTTCTTCGCACACAAAGGCCCTATTCGAATATTAAAAAATAAAAAAAAATACGTTTAGTTCTGTCAAATTTAAAATTTTAAATATCTATTCTATAACGTTATTTCTAGAATGAACCAAATAGTTCGTAATTGTGAACTACTATAGTACGATCTTCTCGGTACGACGAACTATATCTTTTATCTAATTGTCTAGTTCATTTAGTTCGCGTGTTCAATTAACTCAGTATACACAGAGGAATTTCATTTGTTACGATTCAATCACGTCTGAATTTTAAACATCATTTGTTTGTATAATTTGTATAATCATGAGTCATTTATTTTACACAAAATTAAGTGAAGAAATAATCAAAAACAAATAGCAAATGGTTAATTTCAAAAAATCTTCATAACGAGGTTGGCATAATAAAAACAAAATGTACGATTTTATATTCGTGTTATGTCGCAGATAGTCTAGATGAGTTGCGATTTATAATGAACTAAAAATAAACGTACGGAACTAAACTAAAAGATACACTTCCTCATTGTCCATGAATTAGTTCTTTTTTTCTCTTTCGTTTGCGTCCTACTAAAGTCTACTTCTCCGATCTGCGGTAAAGGTTCACTTTTATCAGTTCTGTTAACCCTCAGTTTGAATCCTGCTGACCGTTTGGTGCAGCGGTAGCGATCCTGCCTTTAGCACCGACGATCCTGGGTTCGAATTCCGGAAAGGGGCAGATGTTTGTGTGATGAATACGAGCAATTGCATTGAGTCATAGGTATCTATATGTATTTCTATGAGTATTACATATTTATGTATCATATATGTATGTCTATCCGTTACCCTAGCATCCATAACAACCTTATAGTGCTTACTTTGGGCTAGGCTAATTAGTGTGAATGTGGAAAATATTATTATTATTAAAGTCTAATAAGCTCACAGTAGGCCCAATGAAAAAGATCAGTTAAAATAAACTGTTCATCAAATAATCAGAATATTTATTTAAAATACAATATTTTCAACGTAATCATAAAAGTAACCGAGGCATTTTTTATTTGTCTATGGCCTTTTTGTCTGTTAACTCATTTCGCGTCCTTAATTTAATACGATCGTTAAAAATAAAAAAGAAGGAGGTGCGCCTCGTTTAAGAAAAGTAACGGGTGCCCACCGTCCGCCATAAGTTTTCATTGTTTTTAAAATTACATACAAAATCTCCTTGGTGCCTATAAATTCTCTTGATTTTTTAAACCAACATGTTACATAAGAATAACGGTTTAAAATTTGAAATCATAAAAAGCGTAGAAATGGTCTCATCATTATAATGAAGCTAAGAGTTTTTGGTTTTGTTTTTATGTTAAGAGTTTATAATTATAATTAATCTAGTTCTCTTGGGCTTGACGGATGTTATATGTCTTAATATGTATAAATTACGTGTCACGTTGTTTGTCCGCGATGGACTCCTAAACTAGATACGAAGTTTGACCAAAACCAATTTTGATCAAACTTCGTAACTATTTGTTATATGTATATATATATATATATATATGAAAATTATATATATGTAAGGAACCACTATGATACTTTTATAAGAAAGAGCGATATTCATACAATTAATAATCGAAACAAAAATAAACTGGCTCTTCCAAGTTCCAGTCTTATACTCGTATTGATTAAAAGATTTTTTTTCTTTTATCTTATCTTTCATTTAAAATTGCTGTCATAAACTTTTTACCCCTATTTTTATGTTTAATGAACATACATCTTCCCTTGTCTATAAAATTAATTTCATATTACCGGTCACGGTTTGTGCGAGTGCATTCTCTTGTTACTGCACCGGCACTGCTCGGGTGTTTTAGGGTTCAACTATGGTTTTTTAGTTGTTCTAATAATTGTAAATTGTCTATTTATTTATTAAAGAGATCACCAACAATGTTACACTAATACAATTATGAAACATATACAAACTTGAAAATAGGTTTCTTGCATGTAATTAAAAAATATATATATTTTTTTTATTTAATTTTTTTGCATTCACAATGCAATATTTCTATAAGATATAAAATACGTGTGTAAAAAACAACCACGCCTCCGAGCCCTCAGATGGGATTCGAACCCACGACCTTTCGCAATCCGGGCGACTGCTCTGACCGCTGAGCTACCGAGACGCTGGCAAACGTGTCGAATTTTACAAACGTATTCCAACTTCTACTATGAGCTAGTATCGTTCCACCAATGTTGAACGCTAACTACCTTCAACATTGAAAGAAATATTTTTACAAATATTAAACAATCAATTAAGATGGAACCAGCTATAATTATGTTTTTATTTAATTTTTTTTTTGCATTCACAATGCAATATTTCTATAAGATATAAAATACGTGTGTAAAAAACAACCACGCCTCCGAGCCCTCAGATGGGATTCGAACCCACGACCTTTCGCAATCCAGGCGACTGCTCTGACCGCTGAGCTACCGAGACGCTGGCAAACGTGTCGAATTTTACAAAGCAGGTAAAATTCGACACGTTTTACAGGTCAGAGCAGTCGCCCGGATTGCGAAAGGTCGTGGGTTCGAATCCCATCTGAGGGCTCGGAGGCGTGGTTGTTTTTTACACACGTATTTTATATCTTATTAAATATATATATTGTTTTTTTAATTATATTTTTTTTAAGAAAATTTTTTTTTCGGTTAATTATTATGCATAAATGAAAGTAAATTTCAAAACAAACTGAGCGCCTCCCCATTGGTTGTGACATATGTATATCATTAAAATCTATGTAGATTCACCCATAGTAAAGTGGCGTCATGTGACGTCATTCAAAGCGCGTGAAAATGGCGGCTATTTAAATTACAATTAATGCACTGATCCAAGAAAATAATTTTTTAACAAAAATTTGTTCTACAAAAAAAGATTTTTAAAGTATTCAAAATTACTTGATTTGACGATTTACACAAAAAAAAATCATTATTACCTGTTACTTGATTAAGTAAAACCTTAATTAGAGGCGACCATAGATTAAATAACAGCAATAGCATTACAATGACACAGATTTACGTGGTTTTACAGGTCAAAGAAAAATAAAAAATCTATAATGATATAAACTAACTTAGTAATACAGATAGTTTTTTTAAATATTTACTTAAAAATAAAACTCGATTATGATTAAAATGTTGTCTTTGTCATTTTACTACCGTCTCGCTTTATTTGTATACACTAGCTGCACCCGGCATCCGTATCATAATGCAATAAGTTTCAAAAAACTAATATAAAACAATTATATATTGAGTTTTTATGCCAGGAACCGTCGCGGGCTTCCCAAAAATAAGCCATAGATAACAAAAATAGCCATCTTTGTCTTAATAATAATAAATTTATTATTATATTCCAATTCCTATTATTATTTAGATAAAAAAATAAAATAAATATAATTATGGTACCCTTTTTATGCCGAGTCACACTTTGCCGCCTGTCATTATGCAAGAGCAGGGACGAAGGGGGCGATCCGATCTAGCAGGTGACAGGAAGTGGTGTTCAAACTGTAACGCCAGTGGTTTATGTTAATTTTTTAAAATAATAATAATAAAAGCAATAAAGTGGCGGTTAAATTTTCTTCCACAAACATTGAGCAAATTTAGCTTTTGACGGCCTTGCTTTACATCGCCCAGGTTGTAAAACGTATACATTACACATAGCTTTTTGGTAAAATTTAATTTTGTAATGGAGAAGTTTCTCAAATACTTTAAAGGTTTCTCGAGATTATGCTCCACATGTAAATTAAATTACAAAATTCATTGTTACTCTTTATACTATATTATGGATAACTGGCAGAAATTAAGGGCTTTTCCATCTTTTTATAAAGGCTGGGTGGAAAGTTTTTTAAAAAGATATGATAAAAATATTATATCCGTATAAGTTGGTTTTTTAATTACCAAAAACATTTTATGTGTCCCGAATATATTTCTTTAAACACAGAAAATAATCATATGATAATTAAACAATGTTTTTATTAATAAGTAGTAATTATTAAACTACTAAGCTCCGACTAAACAAGTTGTAAAAAGCGTACTTCTTTTGTCTATGAAAATCCAGGTAATGTTGGCGAAATGGTTGATATTTCGAGACTTTGTCGACCCTAAACAAAGTAGTCACTAGACCATGCATCCCTTTTACGTAATCGGCGTGCCGGGAGGAGGCAAGGGCAGAATTAGAAAAAGCACAGGTGCGTTACGTTACTCGAATACCTGAGGGTAGTCAGTCTTTTTATTAGACACATTTACGATTGTTTGGTGGAAGGGCAGCGATCCTGCCTTTCACATTGACGGTCCTCGGTTTGAGTCTAGGCAGAAGCAAATGTTTGTGTGATGAATACGAGCATTTGTTCTTGAGTCATAGGTTATAGGTACTTATGTCACTATATTTCAATTAATATTAAATCTATCCGTTATCTTAGTTTCCATAATAAAAGCTTTTCATTGGTGTGAATGTAAGAAATAATATTTATTTATTTATTGTATACTTAGTATTAATTAAAACGATATTATCAACATGATTTTTTGAGAAAAGAATTATATAGTTATTTAGTTTAGTTAAAATTATGAATGAATATTATTTTTCGAGTATGTTTATTCGTGTATATCATAAGCTTTAATATTTAATCCTATAAATAACATACTGCAGATTGTTTGACCCGGATTTTGTGATAAGCGAGTGTTCGAGTCACGTAGGTGGTGATTTTTTTAAAAACACATAGGTAGGTATACATATTTCAATTGAACTTTTAAATTTATGAATCATGCGCGATATGTACATAAATGGAACATACCGGCACTAAAATATCAAGCAAAACTTTTCAATCTATTGCGGAGCCTATTTTGGATAAAAACATACAGACATCATTAGTATATTAGTCACACGGTTGAAAGCACAAATTTTGGCATTCGAATTCAAAGAGTTACTTTGAATTCAATAGCCTCGAATTTAAATTACTTAAATTTAATTTATTACTATTTAGATCCTTAAAATATTGAGAAAACCCCTCTAATTAATATTTGAATAATTTATGGTTCAAACATTTGATCTAAATCTCAAAGAATGAAAGGTGTCTTTGATAATTAGGTAATTTGAGTGCGGTGTCTTTAAATCTTATTTGCTATAAATATTACTTTCTAAGTAATTGATAATGCAGTTATTTGAAATATGTTTTCTTTACGCGAAGATGAAGCAGAAGAATCATGTAAGTCGATGCTTTACAAGTGGTCTTCGAATCTGGATTCTACTTTCACTTAATGTTATGTGGGGCAGAGCTATTTTTTCTCTTTCATAAGGGTTACACTTTGAATCTGTTACATAATTATTCCTGTATCACTTGTTTGGGTGTTTTAAACCAGTTTTGCGTCGAACACTCATAAAAGTGTAACAGATATAATGTTTTCTGTTACCAATCTGTTAGAAACTGTTTTACGTTTAACTATCTATGTATATACAGTACACCAACATAGGCATTTCAAAGTACCCAAATCTTAAAAGCGACAGCTCACTAATGATAGTGAGCTGTCGCATAGTTATGCCAATGTGAACCTTATTGACTGTAAAAGATATTAACACTTATGAACCGGTATTTTCTTGTTATAGTTTCTTTCTGTTTGACTTTTAAAACAGAAATGAAAACAGTGTTCAGAACACTCTATTCGGATACAGCTAAAATCCCTGGTGATGCGAAAGCCTTTTTTCAATTGTTCACAATTTAAGATACGATGAGTTTATGAGGTAAATGTTCACAGGCAAATCGATGAAGGCAGACAATGCGACCTTTTAGGGACCAAATAGAAGATGTTATTGATCAAAGGCCATGTCAAAAGTACCTTGTATGAAGGCTGATTAGGGTTGAAGAAACGAGTGAGTGGAAATCTGCGGTCTGATTGTATTTTGTATTGACCGTTACCGTAAATAGTTCATTTATAATTTAGACAATAGTATACCTTTCCGAATCCCCGTATAACCGTTCCCATGGGCGCCGGTCACGGAAACAATAACACCGTACTTGTAGAGGGACGGCAGGTTTACTTTGTATCTGCTTATTAATTGACCCGAGAATTCGAACCATACCTTCTATATACCTATTTATATCTATACTGCGTATTCATAGAAGTGGAAGATACTCCATATATGAATATTCAATACTAAATTCATTTTATGTGTTATTTTATGTTAAGAAAGACACTACATACTCATGGTAAGTGTATAAAATGCTTTTAATTCAATTTACAATCCATTTTTTGATAGCCAACAAGTATGCCATAGCTTAGTAAATCCTACGACAGGAGATCTTGTAACGAGAAGAAGCCGCGAGAAACTCGGCAAGGGGTGTTTCCTTCTCCCTTTTATGTGTTACAGATTTTTTAACTTAAGGAATCTTTATAATAGAAAAATACTAGAAAAAATCGACTCGGGTCACAAGTGAATCTCAGGCGGGAAACGAACCCGCAACCTTTGGAAATCCGGTCCAATGCTCTCCCAATTGAGCTACCGAGCCTTGCGGACACTCGTCGAAATTTTCTAGTACATTCCTGATTTTACGCTGTAGGCCAGCGTTGTTTCATCAATGAGAGGAACATCCTCTCGTATTCGAAAGAAACATTTTTACAAATGTTTGGTCAATCGATTAAGATGAAACAGCCATGTTAGATCTATAATTTTTATATATTTTATGCATTTTCAATGCGATCTTATAAGATAAATTATTATAATAGAAAAATACTAGAAAAAGTCGACTCGGGTCACAAGTGATCCCGCCTGAGATTCACTTGTGACCCGAGTCGATTTTTTCTAGTATTTTTCTATTATAATAATTTATCTTATAAGATCGCATTGAAAATGCATAAAATATATAAAAATTATAGATTTAAGGAATCTTCTTTAGTGCAGTAGAAAAATTAATTTTACAAAATATTAATTTGCAATATCATTATTAAAGACCATTAATTCCACTCCTTTTTGTCTTTATGTCAATAAGAATTGACAAGGTTTGTCCCCGCATCCTTTCACCTATATACATATTTATAATGTTATATTTATACCTTTAATAAAAAACCTTAAAAGGAAAGGCAAATATTATTGCATATTAAAAGTTGTTTCTTAGGGGCTGTGCAAACGTAGACACTTTTTGCTATCGACACGGCACAACATCATAGGGAACCATAGTTTCTATGTCTTGTAGCGGCGATCGGACGTAGTCTCCCTTATTTAGAAGAGAATGACCTCCTTAGTGACAGACATTGTGGGTTTTGTCGAAAACGGTCTACCGGAGATCTAACATACGCCACTTAGGTATGGAGCGAAGCCCTCGAGGGGTATGGTGAGCTGATTACCGTCTCTTTTGATATCTCGAAGGCTTTTGACAGGATGAAGCATGAAATGTAGATGTAGATTCTCAATATTAGCGTCGACTTGATCCTCTGCCATTTTGTTTGTTCAAACGAAGGCACACACGACCGCCCACTGCGATGCACAGGGCGAGATTATTTTCGGCTCGCACCTCCCGCTCCGTGTGCGTGGCTTGTGCGCACACAGGATACGGACACTGATTGCAAATCGCCCGTTTGCTCAGCTCAGTAGATTTGTAAGAAAATTTGTTAATGTTGCTTGTGTCTTCAACTGACGACTTTAACTTTCCAGTTACTGACACTGGATACTTTTTGATTGTCAACAAGTATGTGTTAAGAAGATAGGACGACAGCCCTCTGTGCAGTGGATGCATGGAAGCGGAAGAAACAGTCACC
This sequence comes from Calamotropha paludella, assembly GCA_927399485.1. Taxonomy (NCBI): domain Eukaryota; kingdom Metazoa; phylum Arthropoda; class Insecta; order Lepidoptera; family Crambidae; genus Calamotropha; species Calamotropha paludella. The sequence continues at coordinate 4,666,731 of OV656803.1, read as the reverse complement.
CATGTCATAATGGAATTTGAAGGAGTGGCCTACTACTGGGCAAAACATCTCGGTTCGCTGGGCAGCCTTACCAAAGTGAAAGCGCCTGGAGCGTTCCTGGCTGAAATAAACAAGCAAACATCCTCAAGATGCAAAATAGGCGCTAAAAGACGTCGAGCTGCGGTTACCGCCCGTATTGGATGATGAAGAAGAGAAGGATGTTTAAAGTGAAAAGCAACTGAACACGAAAAATGATTACTTCTGCGCAGAAAGTGGCTGACATCAAATATTCATTGGCAGCTTGTATCCGACACAAGACATAAAAGTATTCATGTTTGCGCAGCGCCTTAATGAGAAAATTTTCAAAAGCTTCTCCATCACCAACGAGCCTATTTTACTGACGATACATTTGAGTAAGAGGTTTAAAGAAGCGAACGTTGAATTATTATTATTACAATCAACATAAAGAAAGATAAAAAAAGAAAGAATGAAAGATAAAAGTTAGTGATTTTATTTATTTATTTGCATTTTTAATGCTATATGATAAAATATTTCAATAAAAAATACTAGAAAAAATACTCTCAGGCGGGAGTATCTCCTGGCTTCTCTTCCGAAAATAATTCATCAACTAGTTTGTTTGTAGTACCGTCATGAGATGGAGTTAGCATATCTTTAGCGTTTTGACGGGTTTTTTTAATTCATTTCAAACTGATTTTTATAGAAAATAGAGAAATAAACAAAGAATCAAATGGCAAATGTATGATAATAAACGAACAATTTGCAATATTTTCGTCCTGTCAAATACCATATTGTGCTATGAGTAGTCCTATGTGTGAGTACCATACTAGCTCCTCACACGACGTGAATCACGAAGTAATCGTTGCGTATCGCCGGTCGGTCGTGTGCTTTGTTTTTCGAGTCACTTCTGACGTCACTTGTTTTATGGACTTTCGTTCAACACACTTTTATTGACAAAACAGTTTATATTTTACTTTGGCTCGTATACCCGTTTTTTCCAGGTCGGTAGTTAACAAGTGCGTGAAAAATGTTAATCAATTAATTATGTTAACTCAAGTGTCAGTTTTTGGGTTCCTTTTATTCTTTTATGAAACGTTTGTAATAAGATTGCTCAAGTTTAAATAAAGTGAAATTTTTTGTGTGTTTTATTTGAAAAAGCGCTGTCTTCATAATTATTTACGACGTTCAAGTTCGTTTATTTGACTTTTTGGCGGGAGCGGGAAGCGCCAGTTGCGTTGGTTTCTCTTGTTAAAATTTTTGTTGTTGTAACAAAGCAGCGGAAGTTGTCTTTTCCTGCTCTCTCAAGAAGTCCACTGGGAGGTTTCAATAAACCCCACAAATTTACTGAAAGATAGGGGGAGCAAAATATATATTTTACTGTTCAGTCATCATCATGAAATTAAGAAAAGAACTGGCTAAACGCAAAAATTGTGCAGGCTACAAATAAAGAAAAATAAGTACGTTCGTTTATTTTAAATAAATAAATAAATACTAGCTGACCCGGTAACGCGTTGCTGTGGTAGGTAACGTTAATTGATACAATAGAAAAAGAGCAGACAGACAAACACACAAACAACTTTGTGTTCTTAGATTATAGACTAGCTGACACGGTAACGCGTTGTTATGGTAACGCGTATACAATGGAAAAAGAGCGGGAAAAAGAGCGGACAGACAAACACACAAACAACAAATTTGTGTTCTTAGATTATAGATTAGACATCATTAAATACAAAACAAAATTGAGTAGCTGAAGCACTTGTGCTATGGAATTTAAAAACAACGAAGATACCACAACATTTAGACACGAGATAATATAGAAAAGTATTTTTTCTACATTGACTGGCAGGGGATCGAACCCGAGATTTTAGAGTGGCGTTACCCTGAATACTGGTGTGCGAGCCACTCGACGACGGAGGTGGGAATCTTAATATATATAAATCTCGTGTCACAATGTTTGTCCTTAATGGACTCCTAAACTACTTAACCAATTTTGATCAAACTTCGTAACTATCTGTTATTTGATCCAACTTAAAAGATAGGATAGATTTGATTTTAATTTATAACACAGCAACGCGTGGCCGGGGCAGCTAGTATATTTATAATTTATAATCGAGTATCACAAATTTGTTGTTTGTCTGTCCGCTCTTTTTCCATTGTCTATGCGTTACCATAGCAACGTGTTAACCGCAAGTAGTTCGTCTACCGGACACTAGATGGCGCTAACGGAAAAATATTAAATAGTAGAAAAAATGCGAAGCCGGGACGGGCCACTAGTGTCTTATAATATCAGAAATTAACTACATCATTGGTCTACGGCATAGACAATAGACATGTTATAGACCAAAGAGTATAATTATCTATGTTATAGACCTCAACTTGGCATCTATGTGTGATGTATAATGTTACGACTCATCAATTGTCTTTTCCTCAGTGATAAACGTACTGTTTTGTGGTTTTCTCAGCTGTGATATCCATTTTGTTTTAACTATAACTATAAACGTTTATTACCCTCCTCTTATGTCACTTATGGGAAACCGTTTACGTTGTAACTGTTTTATCATAGCTTGTTCTTTGCTCTACAATCGGTAAAGCTTTTTTGTTTCTTATGCAATGCATAATAATCAGGCAGGCATAATTAAATTGATTTTTCAATCATTTAACAATCACAATGAATAATTAGTTAAAAATCGCATAGCTTTACATAAAAATTACCGTATTTATTTTTAATTTATTTATGGGTGGTCCCATCCGCCGGAGACCTAAGATTTTCTGTGAGGTTCAAATTTTACGTAACTCTCTAAGTGTTTAGGTAATTTAGAAATAATTATGTCGAACTGACAGCCACCTGTTTCGTATTTTTAAATGATTGAAATATGAATTGAACCCTGTGAGAATAACAGCGCCTCTGTGTCTATTCTGAAGGACACAGAGGCAAAAATGCTGAGGCAGGGTATTTTGTTGCCCCCGCACATTAGTTTTAATCTTTTTTTTTTACTTTGTATTTTTTTCCCCTTTGTTTGTCCCTTATTTTGTTTTTTCTCTGTTTCTTTAAGTGCGCATATGTCAATAAATGTATTTTCTTTCTTTCTTTCTTTATTTCAAATATAGAATACTAGTCTGAACTGTATGTAATTGATATTTGCACGTCTAACAGATATAAGGCAGAATAATGTTGTACTAGCTCCAGGAACATTATCGTTCGCCTTTACCTTAAACAAAATTGTGTAAACACTTGTTCTGATTTCTGATGCCCTCTTCGCTGAGCGTCAAACATTTTTATCTGTGATGAAATTGTTGTGTATTTCTTAGTACTGAGTGTTTATAGTTTATTTTATGTTTATTTCTTGTTGGCTGCTACAATGTATTAGGCGGGTATGTTCATTGTTTAACACTTCTCTGTATACTTTGTTTGAAGTTGTGCTATTGTCTGGTCGTAAAATTTATTGATTCGAGATTTGCCAACAAATAACTGCCCATGGGAAAAAAGATTCCTATTTCAAGTTAATGCCTGCCAGAGAGTATGTAGATCTCTATGTTATTCAGAAATAATGTAGCTTTCTACTTGTGATAGAATTTTCAAAATTGGTTCAGAGAGTTTCGGAGATTACTTCATACAAACAAACTTACAAACTACTTAAACATATTACAAAATTTTATCAGTACATTATATTATGACAATACTTTGTGTGTGTGTGTGTGTGTGTAGTTTTATTAGCATATATAGTTACCATAAGCCCAAGAATAACAGTTTTTATAATCAATTAACGTTACCATGGCAACGCGTGGCCGGGTCAGCTAGTAAATAATAACAATAGCTTTATAATTAAATTCTTGTTACTTTTTATGTAAGAAGACCATTAGTATTTATTCCTTGAAATCTCGACCACATTATTTAATCTTTAAGAGCGCTATTTGTAACGAGAGGGTTTAATTTTTAGCACCCACTAACAAAGAATCAGACTGAGCTGATCAGCTTCGTCGCTCGTAATTTTGTTAACATTTTGACGCCCCATCTTTCATACTGGAATCCATTTTGAACAAACGCTCAAACATCCGTTGTCGGAATGGGATCCTTGTAATAAACATCTGGGTGTTGAGATAGCGATAAATACGTTAGCTGTGGATATACCGGGGTCAATGGCCTTGAGCTAACACCGAATTGATCGTGAAATGTACGCGGATGTCCGACTAAATACGATGTGGCATTCACACGTGGGTTCTTTTATCGTGAAAACATTAAGCATTTCCTTGTGTATTTAATACGAAAGCTTCTTGTCTGCTTGGCATTTAAAAAGTAACGTATGTATATTACAACCTCCTCAAAAGTATACTGAAATTAAACTTTATTCAAATGTACTAAAATTGCTTTCCGTCTAACATTTTTACCTTCCACCCGTTCAAGACGTCTTTTAACTGACAAGAAGAACGGGCGCAAGAGACTCGTCAGCTTTAAAAGAAGTAACGACATTTACAATATTATACGTCGTCACCAAACATAGCCCACAAGAAACAATATTATTCTGTTATCATAATAATAGTAGTGTTGTGCTTTCATTACATCGTTAATTATAACAAAATCAACAAACATCTGTTTTTACCGTAAAATTACGATCGAATTGTTTAAATCACAGTTTAAATCTAAAATTATTCAGTAAATCGAAGAAAAACAAATCACCATTTAACATAGTTAAATCTATAAATCGCGCTTGCTCTCAAAGCAACGAATTGAGTTAATTACATACAATTTGATTTAGGTACATACGTGATACGATTCCAGATGATCGAGAAATCCGTTTCTATAACGATCGATTGTACAGTAACTACTATAAGGACTAATAGGGCAAAGTATAAATATAGTTACGTAATCAATTTTGAAAAAACTTATGCACAAAAGATTTAAAAATGCTGAAAAACTGTACTATCACATTATAACATTTTTGAATGATAAAATATATGGAATAAAAGGAGTGGTTTGTCATTATCGGCTAATAATAGAGATAATTGTCGACCGCTTGGTGCATACGCAGCGATCCTGCCTTTCGCACCGACGGTCCTGGGTTCGAATTCCGGAAGGGGCAGATGTTTGTATGATGAATACGAGCATTTGTACCTAAGTATGGGTGTTTATGTGTATTTCTATGAATATAACATATCTATGTATCATATATGTGTATATCCGTTACCCTAGTATCCATAACACAAGCCTTACAGTGCTTACTTTGGGCTAGGCTAATTGATGTGAATGTAAGAAATATTAGTTTTTGTTTAAATATTATTTTATATTAATTATATTGACATTTACTGAATTAATGAGATATATTATAGTGAAAATAATTATAAGGTATTAATTATAAAATAAATATTATCCATAATACATTAAGTATGATAAGATAATGCATGTTCATATACCTGTAAAGTGAATCACGGCTGTACTTTACTATACTCTGTACCTAAAATCTATGGTTATAAATACAATTAATAATTGAATTGAATTAATTTTTTTTGAGAACGGTTGGATTTATACAATGAGTGAGTTGTTCTTTAAGAAGTGCATCTTCTTATCAATTTACTAGTGATGTATCGATACGTCTTTTTGCCGATACGATACCAACACTGATATGCTTAGTGAGTTGTGTTGATATCTTTCATTTTTATTAAAAAGTATAAAAAGGCTAGGCGATGCAGTCGCTAAGCATAAAGCTTCGCTAGCACCATATATTGAAGCGGAGCGTAATACTAACAAAAAATTCAATAATGTTAATTAAATTTTAAAATTCCATAAGAAAGCAAACTTCCAAATAGGCGCACTTTTTTCGATGGGAAATCTCATATAGCCAATGTTTATTGTTCATATTTTAATTTTGTGAATTTCAAAATTCGATCACAATCTGGTCCTAAATGGATGGTCTTGGATTCGATTCCACACAAAAATTATTAAAAGCGGTTAAGAACTCGGGAAGTTATGGCGTAACAGACATTGCGTTATGAAAACTGATCCATCCATCCATCCAATAAAGTTACTTTGAATGAGATTATTAGTAGTTATTAAAATGCCAATGAAGGTTAGTTAATAGTGTGAATAAGCAAAATTAAGTGTTCTCAATTTTTTCATAAAATGCAGATTTTGAATGAGACCGACGGTGGAAATTTCTCTCACAGTTGCGACAGGACTAATGGGAAAACTGAAATAGTACTGCGCCATTTTTTTTTCAAAGGATATAAGACGACATCCCCAGATAAGAATCGGATCTACGTCTCTCGATGTATTAGGTATCTTTCAAATTCGATTAATGATATTTTTGCAAACCTTGAAAAAAAAATACTATGCGCGACAGTAAGTCTCTAGCGGAATGGAATACTAGAGATAAAAAAAAAGACCATTTTTTTTTTTTTTTTTTTTTTTGCCTGTAAAGTCGGTTTTACGGGCGAAGATTTTACGTGACAACGTCTTTTTCTCGGTAGAATATTTATTGATATGAATATAATTAAATTGCACAATGCGCGCGGCAGACCGATCATAGTTGAGTGGGAGAGAGACGCAAGGCATTCGGCGGGCCTCTCTCTCGTTCGGTGACTCATCGTAACGTTACCGAGCGTTACACTTTTTCATAAGTGACTCCCAGCCGCAACCTAATTTAAGACGTTGTCACGTCAAAATACTCGTATTAGGTGAATAAAGTGCGGGGTCCACTCGAGTGTAGTCCATGTCCCATTTGTAACGAAATAGACTTCTCGTTAACATTACTTTTTTAAAGCGCGAAATTTTAATAGTATCGATCGATCGATATCGGATGCAGTAAGGGTTGCCAGATGCCACTTCTAAAATTCACAGCAAAAATACGGGTTTCAGTCATTCTTACGGGAGACAATTAAAATAGAATTTCAAATTTATTGTTAGTAGTTAAAAAAAAAACTATATTTGAAGCAAATGTGTAAAAATTGAAAAGCACATTATTAGGCAACGTCATAAATTGTTCTAAACCCATATTTAGTAGTAACACTTTTATCAACATCAGAAACAATCCAGACCCCAGATGATATAGAAAAGTTCTTTTTTTGCAATGACTCAGCCGGGGTCGAACTCTCGGAGTTCAAGACCACTATAAACACGGCATGTAAGCAACACGACCACTGAGCTCGTCAAAATCTTAAAATGTTAACTTAAAAATTTCGTTTATCTGTAACTCCGTCTTAATTGTACTATTCTATGCAGGCGCTAAGCATTAAACTACGCTAGCTCCAATATATGGTATATCGGAGCGGAGCGTAATACCTAAAAAAAATTATATTTTTGTTTCGACGGGATTTCTCACAATCTGGTCCTAAACCTGTTGATGCGAATCCACACAAAAAATATTAAAATCGGTTAAGAACTCGGGAAGTTATGGCGTATCAGACATTGCGCCATTGAAGCTGATCCTTGGGAGCTTCGCTCGCTCCGCTCCAATAAATATTAGTTATTTTTAGATATATCCGGAATCGATAAAACCATTTCAAGTATTTGAACATCATTTTCATGTTGCTGTTGTCTTTGTAAGCTTTAAACAGTTTTTCCATATGCCAATATATATAATTATTGACGGGAAATCATGACATAATCATTGTCAAAACACGTAAATATCATTTAACCCTCTGAAACTCAATTTTTACGCCAGCCCCAGCCAATTGATGAAAATACGGTAACTTTGTTTACCCCGTATTCAGTTTAGATACAACCCTACAATTTACTCATTAGTTACACATCTTTGTAAAGTAATCTGTACTATAAATAGAGTAAATAAATACTACGTAACATTAAGTACGCTTGTAAAGCTATCATTGGTATGAAAAGGTACTGTTCCAGTTCTAAGGCGTACTTGCCACATCTGTAGTAGCTGCATCTATCCAAAAGCGCTCCAGCAAATACTGTTGTACCCATAAAATGTTTTAGTTGACATTTAACTTCTCATAGCGTTGGTGTAATTGGTTCCTCTGACGTTTTACTCATGGTTTATTGTTTCTGTGGTAATAGTTTACTTTTGTGACGGATTTCACGCGAATCGTGTCACAGTTTCGCTTGAATATGGTGGTTAAAATTGGTTCCTAAACGATATTGTAAAATTATATTTATGAATGGCTTTCGATATTATAAGGTAGTTTTAGTGATCATTAGGTATCTTTGTATGCTTTTACATGCATAAGGAACTGGTGCGTGAAAATAAATGTGTTTCTTTCTTTCTGAAAATGGTTTCAGATTAATTTTTGAATAGTATTCGTTTAACTCAACCTCACCAAGCTTGTTTTTTGTTAGATCTTTCACTGTTTATTTTGCCAACAAACTTTCATTTAAATTTACAATCATTATGGACAAAAACGGTGAAAAAAGTAAAAGAACTACAGTGTCCATGATACTCTTATTTAGAATAATTCTAACGTGATCAAATCCTGATTAGTTACGTATTTATGGTGAATTAAAAAATATCAGTTCGATTTATTACAAACAGTGATAAAATCAAGTTACAATCAAACAACATTTCTTTTTTGCTATTTTTATACGAAACATCAAACAATTCGCAAGTTAAAAAAAATAAATGGAAATCAATTTAATAGTTTATTGAAATAGTAATGTGTGTATATGTTTGAGTTTATTTTACAAACTTTTATTTACTTTTCACCTGTTCCGATGTCTGTAATGAAATCTTGCAAGTTAAATTTTACCCATTTCCGGGCCGATTGAGCTGAAATTTGACATGCATATGTGTATCGTGTGACAATGCGATATTATGGTGACGTTGAGCTAATCTAATGCAAAGGCTTGAAGGCCATAGAAAATCCGTAATAAAACGACATAACCCCATCGAGTTTGGACTCGTTTGATTTGTATTGACGAGTACTTTGATCCTATATGGTGTACAGGATCTGGTTAACTTTTTAGTTCTTTTTGTTAACCAGCAATTATAAAATCTTATTTTTAAAAAGTTTTTTTTTATTAATTATTTGATACTGTTAAGAGATAGGTTTAATGTTATTACTATAATGACTGAAAATAAGTTAGAACTGTAACGGGCCTATAGACAGTAACTATTACTTATTAGAAAAATTGATCTATCGGATAGTTTGTTCTGTGTTATTGAAATAATGTAGGGTAAATTGAATGTTGATTGTTGTTAGGTGATATAATTTATTTCCATAAAGTGCGAGGTGGCCTTCCAGACTCCTTAACGGCCAGTAGCTTGATTGGTAATACAAACGTGTTGTCTATGTGTTAAGGTAGGGTTACCAGATGAAAAAAATATTTTTCCTTACAATATCCCAATTTTGTTTATAATTTAATTTAATGCCAACATATTGTGTTTTAAAAATAAAAAATACGTCGTCATTTGTTTGGGTTAATAAATTCTTGTCTTGAAAGGTCACCTTTATAAATCATATCCAACGAAATGTACGTACTTTTTATTTATATCTACAAACTTTTTTAACATCTTCCTCTCTCTGTCAATAATTTCCCCGTACCGTTACAGAGTTTTGAAATATCGGAAAAAGTAAGAGAATTAAAGGATAAATTTAACGTTATATTTAGAAGCGACGTTAGACGCTTTCTTGTGACAAGTTTAAATTAGTTTAATATAACATAATTTTTAGATTTTTGGTTTAATGGATGTATCTAATTTTGTTTCCTATTCGATTTAACTGAATATTAATTTAATGCTTTAACCGATTCGTCGCTATATACAATTACTAGAAACGAAGGCTACGAGCTTGATTTACGTGAAAAGAGAAGATAGTTTTATTCTGGGTAGATTTCCCTAAAACTTAATTAGATGGAGTTATCATCGATTTAAAAATGACACGGCTCCAGTGGCTAGCGCCACACGCAAAAGAAAGTGACGGCACGCCAGACGTGCCATTAGCAACGAATCGGTTAAATTATTTCCATTTACTTGAGAAATATTTGACATGATAACGAACATGATGCATTTTGTACATAGTTAATGTACAAAAATGCAATCAACTTATTTTCTACGAATAATCATGAGCAATAAGATTACCCCAATTATTTCTTTCTAAAATGTTGTCTTTTTGCTTTCGGCCGATTTAGTGTGACATGGTTCCACGGTGTATACATTTTAACTAATTGTTTATGTAAACTAAACAACGTGGAATAGTTTATCGGAATACTGTCTCGTTTCACCCAATAATGTAATTCTGGTTTTGATATTTCTTAACATTTCCTATAGATTCATTTTAAATTAAAAATGGATAAGGTGTGAGGTCACATTATTATGGTTAGATTAAAAAAAATCGCGCATTTGAAACAATCATATTTACGAGTCCTCTGATAGCATAGAAATATAGATATCGTTGTATTCCATTTGTACACAAATTATTCATAGCCATAAAAAATATGACACTGTGAATGCTAAATTAAAATATAAATACATTAATACGATTAGGTTAGGTTAAAACATAGAAACATTTAAGATTTTGAGGTATCAATCTTTCGCCGAGGAAAACTTCGGTAAACAATTTTAAGCTCTAAATTAATGGCCTTTGAATTCAGTTTGAGTAGAATTTTTGGCCGACCTTCGTCGTTAAAAAAATGTCCACCAATAAGTATTCGCATAGCCACAGTTTTTTACGTTGTTCACCTTCCTTATGACTCCACAATATGTACTAATTATGTCTACATAATTTCCGAGTGTTTTGTCACACTACAATCATAGAACAAGGAATGTCTAGACTCGTTGGGTGTCTGGTGACCCAATTATTTTGTAGTTTCCTCTCGACGGTTTGTGTTGCATACTTGTAGTCCAGATTGTAAATAGTACGCGTTATAAACATATTTTTTAGGGTTCCGTACCTCAAAAGGACAAAACGGAACCCTTATAGGATCACTTTGTTGTCCGTCCGTACGTCTGTAAAGACTTTTTTCTCATGAACGCGTGGAGGTATCAAACTAAAATTTATATCCAATACTCAGGCCTACTGTCCCTTGGATCTGTGAAAAAATCAAACTCCTAAGCCAAAGCAATCAAAAGATACAGACATTTATGCCGCAAATTTCCGCAAATTTTCGAAACTCGCACGGGAATCAAAACTTACAGGGTACTTCTCGTAGGCTTAGAACCTTGAAATTTGGTACGAAGTAACGTCTTATAGTACAGATAAAAGAAAAATTGCAAAAATCGTAAATTTTTAGTTACATCATATAATAAAAAATATTTTTGGAAATTTTAAAGTTACTACCTCTTTTCTCATGAACGCGTAGAGGTATTAAATTGAAATTCATATCAAATACTCAGGTCTATAATACCTTTGAGCTGTAACAAAATAAAACTTTTATGTCAACGCAATTAAAAGAAATAGCAATTTAAGCCGCATATTTTCGAACTCGCAACTACTTGCGAGGGAATCAAAACCTAAAGGGTACTTCCAGTCGATGCAGTTTAACTATGGAAGTTTATATTTTATCATAGAATTTCCGGGTAGATTTTAGGCTGACTGAATAATTTTCTAAATCAATCTAATTGTGGTTATTAAAATAACAGTAAGTAGCTTAACATATTTTAACTTATGCTTATGCTTAACACATTTAAAGATATTTCTTACAAAGTTAAATTTAAGTGATAATAAATATAAAATAAAATGATATTTTACATTGTTTTTAAATTTTATGATATAGATTCGTTCATGTCAGTTTACATATTTCTTCGGTATGTTCTTATAAACTTTTACACATATATATCAACAGTTTTTGCTAATAATAATGGATGTAATACCATTTATTGTCTCCATCCAATCCATAATTGTTTTTTTCTGAGATAGATATCACATACTCTTATTAAAGAGTATTCTTTTTATAACATATAAACATATTTCATAAATATAAAAGGACGTTAGAGTTGATAACTGTAGGCGTTAAAATCAAGAATGACATGAGCGAATGACTTAATAAACAAATGACTGTGACATATATATATCTTTAAATATAAAGATTCCCTGTCACAGTGTTTGGCGGCGATGAACTCCGAACTACTTGACCGATTTTGATGATTTATTTTTAATTTTTCTGTATTTTTTTTCCAACTTAAGACATAATATTTCTTATATTCGCACCAATTAGTCTAGCCCAAAGTAAGCACTGTAAGACCTGTGTTATGGATACTAGAGTAACGGATAGACATACATATATGACACATAGATAGGTAATATTTGTAGAATGCTCGTATTCACCACACAAACATTTGCCCTTTCCGGGAGTCGAACCCAGGACCATCGGTGTGAAAGGCGGGAGCGCTACCGTTGCACCAAATAGTCGTCAACATAGGATAGGTTGCAATTATAACACAGCAACTTTCTATAAATATTACATATATATGTATCATATGTCTATCCGTTACCCTAGATATTCTATCGGCAATTTTTAAAATACGTAAGTTAAGGAAAGAAAGTCGTGGATATTGAGAAAAATGAATTAATCTTATTAATTTTAAAGTACTTTTGAGTCCAGTTTAAAAGACAAATATTAACAAGCAACAAATCTGTATAGCAATCATGAGCATACTCTCTCTAGTTAAACAGAAATATAAGACGAAGTCAATATTTGCGGGCAAGTATGAGGTGGCCAGGGTTAGTAACTATTATGGAGAAGGACTAGATAATGTCTAACCCTTAATACTTAACAGCTTGCTTGCGTATATCTGTAATAGTCAGTCAAACATTACAGTAATAGTATGCCCTTTGGCATTGGCCTTCCCTAGACTATGCCATATTTTTCTATCTGTGGCTTTTCATCTCCAAGTCTTTCCAGCCATTTTTTCAATGTCATTTTCCCATCTCTTTCTTTGTAGTGCTTTTTTGGGCTACGCTAAATACTGTGAAATATCTCTGTAAGAATGTCTAAGTTATAGAGAAATCTATGCAGAAGCTTACTAGTAAAAAGGTAACACAGACAAAACACATGCCCGGTTATGGTGTTCCAAATGTAAAGATAGCCGAGGCATTCCCATCGTGTTATCATTACCATCATAAATTGCTGCGTGGTTTATTTCCGTCTAATATATTAAGTACCGAGAGTTAAACTGTTCGTTCCTATTTTATGGACTTAGAATGTGTATACTCGCTTTGATCGAAGGATGTAGCGTTTTTTTTGTCTTACTAAATAATTTAACACCGTTTTCCGGACTTTAAGTTTGATTGTTTTCACAAACTTGAGGATACTTTGTATATTTCATTTTTACTATTTATGTTGTTTGCAGTTGATTTGTTGTTTTTACTGAATTTAATTTACGTACGTTTTTCACATTCGGTGGTATACGTCTGCGGATTTTGAAGGAAATTGCCATTTAATCGGCTATGTCTTTGAACGGTTCGAACGATGAATTTAAAAAAGATCACGAGTCTTATATAAAGCTATAAATGCTTACTTTAGTTTGAATACATTTTTGAAAGTAATTTTTCAGCTATTGAGGTGTTCGAAAAAGGAATTAACCGTGATAAGCCTTTGTTTCTTCATAAAGATGTTATGTTTTAGTTTCTGCTCTACAAAAAAAAAATATTGTCTACTTTTGTGATTGTATACCTCACTGGGCGAGTGGTTAAAGCAACTTTGGAATGGATTATCTATGAACTTCTCAGTTTAATTCCTTATTTGATCATTGAGTGAAAAGACTGTCAGTGTATCTGTTATCTCATTAGTGGACAATTTTAAGATCAATGCCAATGTAAAGTGGAAACTTCGTGAATTAAATGTCAGTCTGAATGATTTTGAGCTTTTTAAGTACTACATAAAGTTGAAAATTTTTTGGAACAAATATTTGTTTTACTAAGTTTTCACTCTACCCCAATGATATATTTTCGCTATTGATTCAAAGCGCTACATAAGAAGTTATAAATAAATATAAATTGCAGAATAAATGAAAAGTCCAAAATTAAATAAGTGATCTGATAGTACTAAAAAACGAAACCTGAATCACGCTCGCAGAGTTGTTACGACGCGCTGACATAAATTACCAGTTCCAACGCAGAATAGCCAAATCCGTCCTGACGGATCAACCCAATCAAATCTACAAGCGACCCTTCAGGTCAACCCCAGTCCTCTTTGTCGACCGATCCGTCTTCTTGAAGTCAGCCGACCTAACTTTTCTTCGCCGCCTCCTTCTGGGAGCCGGTAGACGTTTTTCCATGAGCATCCTCACCTGGGTGAATAGCGCTTGCGCCATCCCTCTTTTGAGGCATGTTGGCATTGACCTTTCCCGGGTAAACCAACCGCAGGTGGTTAAGACAAGTCAGGCCAAAGTATCCATGAGGATTCACCACTTTCCTCTCCCGAGTCTGGAGGGTGCCCAAGTTGCCAGAGGCGCAAAATAAAGGAAAAATAGCAGAATAGCTGGACTCCGATCCGCAAGTAAAGACACAGTTCTCTTTTCTCAGAGTCAATGGCGAATATATACCGTTATTATAATACATACAATATCATCATCAATTTTTTATGGTTTACACGGATTTATCATTAAAACGAAATAAATAAATGAATGACTAACCGCCCCATTAATTTAATACGTTCAATTAGAAGCAAGTGGCTGCATTGTTCTATGTTTTATAACCTGCTGATATATCGACGCATGCGTGTCACTTGTGGAGCTATCGAAGCGTGTGCGTTGTGTTCGAATAATTTTGACTTGTAATTGAAATATTTTAGGCCGCGGTCGGACAATAGCGACTATAGCGGCGACGAAGGACGGTCGTGATAGCGATTTTGCGTTTACATTGCTCGTCGAAAACGAGAGAGATTAAAAACCATTCGATTAATAATGCTTACTTATATATAAACCTGATATATCTTTTATTGCACACAAATATACATTTACATACACAAACATATTTACGTACACAAATAAAAACTTCCCCTAATTTATAATTTGTTTTTCAACTTTTTGAATTTATAAACATAATTGTGTATTGATATTAATAGTTTGGGAAGATAGATATATAGAGTTAAGTACTACCACAGAGTAAACTGATACATCGCAAAATCGTATTATTAAATTACTTAAATAAAAAATATAGTTATTCTAAAATCGCCGCAGCCTTTACAGTCGCTACGCTTATCGCGGCCGTCCAAACCACATCTTAAGTGTTTAATATTGTGACGTTTCTAAACGCAAACCGTTCGAAATCATTTAATTGTGTCTGGAATTTAAATTTAATTCACGCTCTTTGGTCATCAACCTGTGACGATCATCGTCACTAGGCACAGGCTAGAATGTTATTTATGTGTGGAAGCACCATAGGTGTATAGAAAAGCTTCAGTTGTTTTGCTAAATCATCGTTTGTGTCTAAAGAAATCTTAGGTCTGTAGACAATATACAAATAAGACCTTTCGGTCCGGGACTATCGATAAAGGTTCAACAGAACGCGGGCGTTCTCACGCGCCCGTACTACTTTAAAGTCTAATACCTTCTGCTACATTATATTTATCTATAAACAAATTAAATTCAAAGACAATAATATTGTTTTTTTCTGAAAATCTATAAACGTTATTCTGAAAGATATTTCACTGTTTTGCTATTGGCGGCCATGAGGTACTTGTCATTTGACATGTTACTTAATGCCCGAATTTTAAGCGGTTAATGTATAGTAATAGTGGATTATTAACCACTATAAATAACATACACTTGTAAAATGTATAAGGGCTGACTAAGCTTTCGCGTGCTCTCGAATAAGTCCTCGGATGTTTCAGCAAATCTTCGATAAAATCCGTGAGAATGAATGGGAACGGTGGTATTTTATTTATCTTTCGTCATCCATTGATTGTTCGTTGTTCTTAAATCAGCTCTTATCATTATTCGTAATCATCGAATAACTCAAAACGAGGTTGTACAAGCTTTTCACCCTATTTGTTTTCCCGTAAAATCAATAAGAAATAATTTAAAAAACTAAAAAACTCCACTGCGTTTCTATGTAATTTAGAAATGAGAAAAACCTAAAACAAGAAGAAAAATTGTAGTAGTCGGGACCCATTTTAGAAAGACAGCCGTCTAGTCAGTAGATTGGAGTAATCTGCAATGTAATAAAGGTATGTGCTCTCAATTTACTAAACCTCCATTTCTAGAATGGGTTCCAACTGCTACATTTTTTTTTCTTGTTTTAGGGTTTCTCATTTCGAAATCATTGAATATTATTGAATGAGTTGAGCCATTCAGGCTGCAGAGCTTGCCAAACATTTGAATTTGACTCCAAAAATCCGCCATTTTTTTATTTTGATATACCCAGTGTCACTCTCACAGTAAAGACGAATCTAACGGTACACGAAAAAAAAATATATTAGGATTTTTAACTGTTGTGCTTTGACACATAGGAACAATACAATATTTGTAGGCATTTATTTAACTTCTGCCATCGGGTAATAAACAAAATACGAATCGACGCAAGCAACTACACAACAATACATTCGTACGTACTCAGCGAATACGCGCTGCGTCGTCTAGGTCAAATGACGTCACACGATGAAGCGCCGCGTGTAATAAAATTATTCTTGCAAGCGCAACTTCAAAGTCCCATAACTTTTTAAATTCTTGAGATATTTTATTGATTCTTTCACTTGTTTGTTTTATTTTACTTAAATTTTTATTATTTATCCATAAAAAAATGGAAACTTCTTCATTATACACACTCTCGAAAAACATAACCCTCCTCCTGGAGAAGTCCGGTAAATACACTAACATTACATTGAATTAAAATACAAGCTGACTGAATACGAGCATTTGTACCTGAGTCATTGGTATTTATATTTCTATAATTATTAATTATCTATGTATCATATATGTGTTGTCTATCTGTAACCCTAGTATCCATAGCACAAGCCTTACAGTGCTTTGGGCTAGGCTAATTTGTGTGAATGTATGAAAAAATATTATTATTATTTAAATACTTACTATAGAAAACAGACGCCTTATGATATTAGCATGAACTTGGCCTTAAGCTCAGTGTTATTGACGCAACAAGGAAATTGTTTGCGCATACGCAACTGTGCAAACATATTATTTCTGTGATAATGAGTGTGGTTAATGTCCAATTAATAGTTTAATTTTAAAAAAGTAATTGTTCTTTGTTCGTTCCTTTTATTATTATAAGTAAATTATGACCAAATAAAAAAATCTTCGAATATTTGTAAAGACCACCAACAAAACGTACACAATAACATTTAAATAATACAAATTTATCCTAGAGCTAAGTGCTGTATTAATTCACGACATGCGCGCACACAAAAACCTATAAAAAGCTGCTATCATCTCTTTAAATTATATAAGCCGAAAAGAAAAAAAAATAAAATTAATATTATTAATTTATGTAGACATATACTTATATTATATAAAAAATACAGACAAGCTATCGAACAAAGAAAAAATAATCATATATTTTTAGTAATATTAACAACGTGCCAAACTCTTGCTTATTGTTTAAAAAAGCAGGAGTAAAAAAATAAAATATCTTTATATATATAATTCTACTGTAGGTACGTGTGTATGTCACTGAACTCCTCCTAAACGGCCGGACCGATTTGAATTTTTTTGTATGCGTTTGGGTGGCGCCCTAGATAGTATAGATTCACAAATCAGACCGGCAGTACTTAGCTAGTACTTATATAATATAAAAAATAACAGACAAGCTATCAAACAAAGAAAAAATAATCATATATTTACTTATTTATCTTATTGTTATTATAGCTTATTGTTTAAAACAGCAGGAGTTAGAAAAAGCCTAATTTCTTTATATAAAAAAATAATATACGGTGTGTAATATTTATTGGGTTGTATATTTAGGTTAGTATGACGATACTTACCTAAACTATTCTGCTTTGCATTAAATATTTATAGCATGAAATATGGTGTGTTACATATTTATTTAAGTCCACTTGTAAAAGTTGAAAGGAAAGTAATTACCCAATCACATTTCAATTATGTTGTTACCTGTTCCGCTCATTTTGAGTAATAAAATTGGCATTGTTTTATCTTTCTAAGCATATTCATCTCTTAATCACATCACGAATCGTGTAATCACGCGCCGTTAACCTACCAACGTTGAACGAAAGCGCATCTTCTATATAAATATGTAGACTCTGTGTATACATTTATTTTTTTGTTCAAATTTTATAATAAATATTCGTTTTATGACTTACTGATACCAATTTTACTATTTTAAAAATCTTTGTCTGTCTATCTGTATTTCCTTCTATAAGTCAAAAACAGGTTGACTGATTTCGATGAAATTTTGTATATGTTAAGAATATGTGATTGCGCAAATGATGGACATATATATTATATCTATACTACTGTATAAATCTACTGTATAAATCTGTAGGTTCTGTCTGTGCATTTATTTTTTGGACAAATTTTATCATAATTATTCGTTTTATGATTCACTGATACTAAATCTACTAGGATTATTGTTACATCTAGTACACTTATTTTTTTTATATTTGTTACAGGACGAAGAGTCCCTAGATTCAGCGAGGCCTGTTGCCAACATTACACATCACAGCATCATGTATGCACCCAAGTGTCTCGTGATCGTCTCCCGCCAGGACTACATCGACACTTTCAGAGTGAGTGTTCTTTTTATACATCATGAAACAATGCTGGCCTACAGCGTAAAATCAGAAAGATACTAGAAAATTTCGACGAGTGTTAACAAGGCTCGGTAGCTCAATTGGGAGAGCATTGGACCGGATTTCCAAAGGTTGCGGGTTCGATTCCCGCCTGAAAATTCACTTGTGACCCGAGTCAGTCAGTAACGAACTATCGCTATCCGGGCGAGTGCTCTGACCGCTGTGCTACCGAGACGCTGGCAGACGCGCCGAAATTTACAAACGTATTTTAACTTTTACTGTGAGCTAGTATCGTTCCACCAATGTTGAACATTAATTACCTTCAACATCTAAAGTAATATTTTTACAAATATTAAACATTCGATTAAGATGGAACCAGCTATAATATACATATTTCTATAAAATATGAAAAATAAATACATTATTAGATTTTTTAATTACAAAAATTGCCCTTGAGTATTATGAAACTTATGTTTTATATGTAATACTGATAATGAAATGTCTTTTAGTTCTATTTATTGAATAGTAAAAACAAAGATTTATAAAGTGGTTATGTGTGGAAGATCTTACCTTAAGGGGTTTTAACTAACTTTGGGTTTATTTTTAAGTTTAACTACAAAATAAAAATTGCTTTCGCTCTAGAGGACTCGCATTAGATTTTTCAACTATATTTAAAATGTTCATATCCCAAACGTCATCATTACAGGAACTTAAAATTCTAACATACTTCTATAAGTTTATATTGTTACTAATCTACTAATAATAATGTATTCAAAATATTTAAATATTAATGAATTTGATGGATAAAATGAGAAATGATGTGATAAGAGAGTGGTGTGGTGTGAAAGAAGATAAAGTGAAAAAAATTGAATAGGGGATGCTGAGATGGTTTGGACATGTAGAGAGGATGGACGAAAAAAATCGTCAAAACCAGTATATGAGGCAAATGTGCATGGGAAAGTCGGTGAAGTGAAGACAGACCAAGGCGAACTTTCATTGTCCAAATAGAAGATGTCCTGTAAAAGGCCAAGTTAAAATTATCTTTCAACGATGAGCTTTGTATGAAAGGTATGATGGGAGATAAAGAAGCGATTAATGTATGTCAGAATCGTGGAAGTGGAAATCTGTGATCTCTGCTCTCTGAAGAATTATTAATAATTTGTTATTTGAAAGTATATTATGTCACTTGCAGAACTGCCTGGGTATTATATACACGGTGTGGGTGGAGAACTTGGGCGTACCGCTGGAGACGCTGGTGGGCAACCTGCTTGGGTGCGTGCAGGTGCCAGGCGCCGGTGGGCCTCAGGTGCGCTTCAGCATCGGCGCTGGCGATCGGCAAGCGCTGCAACCGCCGGCTGCACCACCGATGCCTGTTACTATCACCGCTGTCCATATGTTGTTGCGGCTTCTCGGTCAGTCTATAAATGCTCTACAAAATTGGATTACATTTTACCCTGATATACTGACACATACGTTAAACATGACTCCCACTTTTTGCGTAGGTGCTTGACAATGCCATAACTAGCGTTTCCAACTTCTTTTACAATAAAAATAGTATGTTACGGTCAGAGGCAGAAAATGGACAGCATTTTGCGAAAAAAATACAGCAATACATTTAATGTGTTTTAAATAAATATTTATTGTATTTGCATAAGCTTTAGATGCACTCTCAGCACTAACTTAAAATAGGTAAAAAGTTATTTTGTTTTAAATATTGATCGAAGTTTTATTTTTGTAAAATTGTAGTCACGACACTTCGCATTCATTACAATAAATACTTTTTCTGTAAATGCTGAGGTGAGAGGAACATGGAACTCTAGTGATACTCTACCACTTCTGCTTTACAATTTTTTTGGCCATTCTGTTTATTCCACTGATATTTTCAGAGATTAACTCGTCCCAACAAGCAAACTCTTCATTATTATATTGATATAGAATAGGTTATTTGCCTACAATGAAAATATATTTTAAATTGTTGTTCGCTTAACAGTAAACATTTTTAAACTAATTTATCACACACATTATTTTATAATATATATGGTTTTTAATAAGTAATCATTGATAACATAATTTAAATTTTATAAATCTGGTATGTCGTCACCTGCTTAATTTTTATTTAATTTTGAATTGGTTTGCTGTTTCAATACATGTCAAAGTTTTACATATTACGAGTTGACAGGAAAACTTTGTTTACAAGCAGGTGACGTCATAACATGATGACGTGATGCTTGAAGGAGGCTAGCGTTTCGTGGGTTTTCTTATTTCTATACATATACTTTGATGATGATTTTTATAGAAATAGATAAAAGAACAAAGAATAACTCAAGTGACAAATGTATTATTGTGCTACAAGAAAAAGTTGAGATATTGTCGTAAAACCTGTCAAATACCGACAGGCATTCACAACTCCGTGACGTTATGGTGCGCGGTGATGAGCGAACACAAGGTGCTCCTCGTTTCGCTCGCAGCCGCGCGATTGGCCGCGGTGTGTCGGGCGCTCGCCGCCCTCATGTTCCCGTTCCGATACGCGCACGTCTACATACCGCTACTGCCCGCGGGTTTGGCTGAAGTGCTTGCCACCCCGACGCCATTTCTGATCGGAGTGCACTCCAGTCTGAAGGAGGAAGTCTCAGAGTTGGTATGTATTATCTGTGGTGTAATAGAGGTGACGAACGCTACGCACAAGTTATTTTTCGTGAATTTATTTTAAGAAGGCATTATTGAGGCATGGGCATATAAATTAACGTTTTAACCAAAACAGACTTGTTTTAAAACTGTTTTCGACAACTCGTGGCCAAGGGTCTTTTTTGTGATGCAACAGTATATGCCGCTAACGAAAAATTAAATCAAAAAGTGTTTTCCTTTACCTGTAGTTTAGCAGCTTTATAATAGTCGCGGTATCCCAAATATCTATTGTCGTTTTAAATGCCGAACCATCATTTTTTTGAGTGGTAGTTTCCGAAACTAGACCTTAATTAGCAAGGTTTGATTGGCTTTAGGTCAAGCAGTCGTTTACATGAATAAACCTAGTAGCTTAATAAACATATATAACTGGTTTTATGATTATATGGCGTAGTTGGCGTCATTGTTATTACATGGGAATATCAATATATAATAAGATTCCCCAAGCTATAAGGGAATCGCCTTTAAATAGGTTTAGTTTCGAGCTGCATAAGTGGCTAATGGATAAATTATTCTATTCGGTCCAGGATTTTTTTAATTAAAAATAAATAAATCAACTAGCTATTATTTTTAGTTTTAATGATAATTATGCGGACTTATTTGATTGTGACAATTTTTTTCTTTCTTTTTATATGTTTTTAATCCTATTTTTTATTTTTTGTTATCATGTAATCTTTATTTTATTTTTGATTTGTAAATTGTAATTTTTATTATTTGACATGTAATTTTGCTTCTATAATGTTAAAACGTTTAAATTAAGTTTGCATGATATATTATCATGGCTAAATAGGTCACAAAGCATCAAAATTGTTACCACCCTATTTAATGCAAATAAAGATATTCTTCTTTTCTAGTAATTAAAATTTAACGTAACAAACCATACCACCTGCACAGGCATATCGATGTTTTTCTTACTGATGGTTTGTATTTTCAGTTGGACGTAATTGTAGCCGATTTGGACGTGGGTTCTCTTCACATTCCGGCGGGGGTAAACATCCCTAGACCCGAAGGTGCACTACTAGCGGGATTGCAGGGCGCTCTAGCGCTGGTGCTCCAACCGGAGCTAAGGGCGGCGGACTCGGCTTTCGCCCCGCCACCGCCACAAGCTTCACCCCCGCACATGCTCGATAAAGAGATTAGAGCCGTGTTCATGAGAACGCTCGCCAGGCTGCTGCAAGGATACAGGTATTATCGCTTGTAATATTTTTCCATGCCTTGTGCAACCTGGGAGACTAGGCGACTTACAAATTTCTGATTCTGATATCTGGGCATCCTCTGGAAACACGGGCAGTTGGTTAAGAGGTTATAACGGTCTCTTACTGATTAAACTTCACATTGATGATGACTTGTTCATAAGTTCATGTGTTCATAAGTCTACGATAGATCTGCTGCAGCCTCTAGGAAAAAGGCGGCGCAAACGTTATTCACCTATGTGAGATAGAAGTAGCCATTGACTGCCCGTAATTTTTTTACTATAGTGATATTCTAGAGATCAGCCGTGAGATTTGAATGATTTGAGGATGCATTCATTCTTATCGGGTTGGCTTCGAAGTTGTAAGCTTTCAAAAAGAGGTTCAGATAATCGAGTTTTGGTTGAAGTGTTCAACCAAAACTCGATTGTGGGTAGACTGGAAAGGCTCTGCTATTAAGAAAAGGGGGTAGGAAATAGGAAGCAAGGTGTGTGTATGTGCGCGTGAGTGTGAAATTTGTATGTACTCATAAATATAACATGTTAGTAGACCTTCAGTCTCATCATATTTAAAAAAAGAAGATGATGAACTGAAGTTGTTTTTAATTTGAATTTTGTTTATAAATATATTGACTTATTTTATGTATCCTGTTATACAGTTTTGACTTGACAGATTTTAGCCCACGTTCTCCGACATTTGATTAGTGGACAAAAAAGGGCACTTTTAATCCTTCTTGATATTAAACGGAACTGTATCGATTTTCTAGGCACTGTCTGACGATTATCCGCATCCACCCTTGCCCAGTGCTGACATTCCACAAACTGGGTTTTCTGGGCCGACGAGGGCTGTCAACATGCCCTTTCGCGGTCCGTCTGCTCGACTCCATGTTCTTCAACGGTCTCGTGGCCGAGCGTGGCCCACCCTGGCGGGCCACAGATGTCTGGGACGATTTGCTACAGTACGTATACTGAACTAATATTATTTCTTACATTCACAACAATTAGCCAAGCCCAAAGTTAGCACTATAAGGCTTGTGTTACGGATACTAAGGTAACGGATATATATGTAATATTTATAGAAATATGTATAAATACCCATGACTCAGGTACAAATGCGTGTATTCATTATACAAAAATCTGCCCCTTCCGGGACTCGAACCCAGGTCCGTCGGTGCGAAAGGCAGTATCGCTACCGTTGCACCAAACGATCAACGGTGAACTATTTTGTTATGGAAAAAAATTGATCAAGTACGAGTCGGACTCGGCCACCAAAGGTTCGGTACAAAGAACAATGGCGAACTCCCATACATCATTTTCTTTCACCTAAAATTGATGCGTCTTTAGATTAAAAAATACTAAAATGATCAACCATTAATTCCTGAAACTGCGTGTCTTAGAATTTTTTATTTAAGAGGCCAGGAAAAAAAGATATTAAGCTTCGAAGTTTTTAAGATTTAGTTACGGTAGTGTTGTCACAAAATCGATTATATCAATCGATAACATTCACTCTGATTAATAAACATATAGATATTATCAAGACCAACGTGTTTGAAAATGTATCTATTATAATCTGTTATATATGTAGGTAATTAGGTATGCAATGTTGTTGAAATTAATAGGTACCTATCGTTTAAGTCGCTGCTGAAGTGTTACCTACTATCGATAAAATTCGATTTTATCGCCGTAATCGATATATCCAGACAATTATGGTAACCTTTTTCTTTTAAATTCAATCAACGTCTGTTAGAATTTCAACATATTTAATCACATTATTAGCAATGCTATCGTTACTAATAGGTCGCTTAAAATCGAGTGTATGCCATCTTATTTCTGCCTGCTGGTAGCTACTTAAATAATAAGTAGAATTATATACTCATTAGGTAGGTGAGTATGTTGCACCTGTTTCACGGGAGAAAAAAAAATAGCAGTGTTGCTATAACAATGTTGCAATAAAAGAAGAAAACACTAAATATCTCTTAATATCATTACTTGATTAATTTTAAATAACACAAAGTATGGTATAGATATATTATATTAGTTAACAATAAAATGAACTTATCAGGATATCTTGAAACCGATTTTTACATAACTCGAACAATTATAATAAAATGGCAACACGAAAGATAATGGTACCCAGCGGAATTTCGATGTTTCATTTAACAATCAATGATATGTCCCAAAAAGCAGTGTTTTTATTCTGGCTCTTACTAGTTATAAGCTTTTGATGTAAAAATGTAGAAATATATTTCATTTCGTTCTGTAGAAAGAATTTTTAAAGACGCTCAAAAATATCTCAAAGAATATTTCGCCATTGTTCTTTGTAGATACATATTTTAAATAGTAATACTGAAATTTGGTGCTATACGATTAAGGTTCCCTTTTGAATAGTGTAGTGTGTAAGTTCAATTTGACCCGATATTCTTATACCTTCTCTGTACGAGTTGCTTTAATATGCACAGTTAAGACAATAGGTCAAATGTCAAACTTATCCAACCGATTCCAATCTTTAAGTTCAATACATAAAGTTCAATAATTGTTTAAGTGTGATAGGCTGTGTTACTTTTATTTACTGTGGTCGATGCATTGAACTAAATTCCTATTCACTTTAATTAATGTCTCACTTAGAAGCATATTAAGCTTTTAATAGACTTCAACAATTACACAAACCTTTTATTAATCCGTATTCGGTTTGCTGTTCAAATTTTAAAAATAAACAAGATAACGTATTATTCAAGGAATCTCCCGGAGCAGCTTCGGCTGGAAGCCCTGAATCCGGAGTTGGAGTTGCAGCATATCCAGGATCTCGCTATGCAGCTGCACCTCAATGAAAACCCAAATCCACAGGTACACGTTTTCCTTTGTAAGTTTATTAACAGCAATAAAACACTATGGACGGTTAAACAGTCATTTTTTTTATTTATTTTGATCCTTATTGTTTTACTTGTAAGGAGCTTTGCTTTCCAGTGTGTCATTCTCTGAACACGACTCCTACACAAAGAGTCGAATAGTTAGGTTTTATAATACAGATAAACTAACAAATTTTAGGTTTTTAAATGGTTTATTTCATAGAATGTATTAATTTTACATCAAGTATTTTTCGGTTGCTAGAATATATTGTTAATGTAATAGCAACTCGGAGTAGATTTGTATCAGTGTTGCCAATAGCCGACAATAAAAAGTAACATAAGACTGCTTATAAAGTAACATTATCTTATTGAATTTATATAAAGAGTTCAATACTAGATGCTTGTATTGAAAATAATGAAAAATAAAACCAAATGCTACGTCATTATTGGAATGTACGTATGATTTTCTAAGATGCCGTAAATAATCTTCAGTTTCTCGATAGGTTAATGGTTGCAATAATTCAATTATTTTCGAAGTGAAGCTTCTATAGGGACTTTCGGGCCGCTTGCATATAGGCGCTCGTCAACCGGTCTCTATTCGTGCTAAGCGTCAGATTTTACCGTTACATAAGAGCATCAGATTTAGTATCATTACTCGCTATATATAGGAGCCACCCCGCCTCAGTGTGCGTGGCCTTCTCTCTCGTTTTCATTTATGTCCGTGTACGTGGCAGTTTATACTATAAATCTTTGCTTCTTTCGGCATTTTTATTTTTTTCTTCTTTATATTTGTATGCGACTAGACGAACGAAGTTTAATGTTAAATTACTTTGAAGGTGCATTCCGTACAGGCGTACCAGCAGAGGGTGCTTCGCCCCCCGGAGGGTGCGTCCTCGCGCATCCACCAGCCTCCTTTGCCGCCTTTGGATGCGGCGAGGGTGCGTGACGTCATCGCCGAAGTCACCACCAGGCACGCCAACAACCCCAAGTGAATACAACTTCTTTACATTTATATATAACTAGCTGACTCTGCCACGCGTTGTTGTGTTGTAACCTATACTATGTCCTAAGTTGGAACAAATCCAGGAAAATGAAAAAAGAATCGTCAAAATCGGTCTAGTAGTTTTGGAGTTCATCACGGTCAAACACTGACATGGATTTTATATATATATACGTTTGAGAAAGCTGTCGTATAAGCACTGTTTAAACGAAAATAACAGCACTCAAAATTAGATGTTTAGTGTGGGCCTGCACCTGTAGCAATTAAAAAGAAAAATAATTCAAAACTAAAATAATTGCTGATTAGATTTTGTATATTTAGTTTTTATTCCGGACCACACACAACTATTATTTAGTCTTAAACTTGTTAACTTGTGTTAAGATAGATACAAAATAAGTATATAAACGACCGTGACTCGGAAACAAATGCTTATGTTTATCACACAAACATATACTCCTACCGGAATGCGAATATGGGACCTTTGGCGCAGAAGGTAGGATCGCTACCGGTGCATCTAGCGGCCGTCAAAATCTTATATTAAAAATAGTCTTTATTTAAATTTAGTAAAAGCTTTAACAAGATCATAAAGTACACAAAGTAAATTCACGTATTTGGCGGTATTTTTTTATTTAATCTGTGATCATCTATCTTACGGTCCGAAATGCGCTCGCTCAATTGCTTACGATCTACTCAATACTTAAAGCTGTATGTTGAACGTATTTCGGACCGACGACATCAATCTGTCACTCCATGTGAATCTTGATTTGTCTTTTGTTTATAGCTTTATTTTCGGTAGCAATATACAGTGACACATTTATTTATTAAAAGTGTACTTTTTTTTTCGTTTTCTGAGTTGATGTTTCTCTCACATCAAACCATTTGTATTTTGCAGTTTGTACTAAAATTATACGATTCAGTAAACACTACTGATATCCAAGGTTTTAATTTTGAGGCTAGGTCCCATATAAAACTGAAACATCTACTTCAATGTTCTCACTTAATTTTGACATATAAAGTCATTTAAAAATAAAAATTTAATGTCCCTTTCTGTTTGGGCACGGACGTTTTATTACGTGTTAATAATTCTATATTAGAGAAGCTATGCGTACCCAGTTACGAATTTATTAAAAAATGCTTTTTCTGCTTCTGATATTGTGTCGTGTCATTTTCTAAGTACGTTTTTTAGCTTTTGTCGCACACAACTGTTTGTCTTATGCAATTGCGCTTATGTGTTTTTGAATTACTTCGATGTAACCTTTAATTGTTATTTTTTTCTTGATACACTCTATCTCTCTTCTTTTCTATCTCTTTCTTTTAGATGATCTTGTTATTAAGTTCTTTCTTGTGTATTTACTAATGTGTTAGCGACTTGTTTAGTTTTTATTGCTTATTCTTTTTACACAAAGATATACCCACTCATAATTAATTAAAACTAAAAGGTATTCCTTAACAAATTTTGTATTGAAAATTACTTGTTCTTTACTTTAATATATGCGAGTTCAAAAGCTAAGCGAATGTCTTTCTTAAATATAAAGCACTTGAATTCACCATCCATTATACGAAAATAAATAGTTATTTCGTTTAACCATGCTTAATATGAAACTAAATAACTGTTTGGTTAAACGGATGTAGTTCTGCTTTTCTTTTTCATTTATTTACTTGTGTGTATTTTTGTAATACTGAGTAATTCTTGTATCATACTTTAGCACTCTTGCTGCCTTATCAACTTTAATATTTATCTAAAAGCTCAGCGAATGATGTATCCATTATTGTAATATCATACTCAGAAACTTTTTTGTTAATTTGCACTGACGAGATGCAACCACTCAAAAACGAAGCGAAATAAGCGATTTATTAGATTTCTTTTTAACAAACTAAGATTCGAAACCCTTTTTAAGATTGTAAAGCTTTTATAAAAACATACCAGATTTGTATGATGTTAGAGAGTTTATATAAATATGCAAATATTGCTGTGCAAAAAATTATTATGTGTCATTGGTGATATTTCCAATTTAATGAATATTGTATAGCACATATACGACGACTATTACCTCGGTAATCATGTGGGCACGGCTCCTGTAAAAGAGTCCAAACGTCAGGATGATAAACTATGACTTTAGAATCTAATTGGATCCCATGGATCAGCTTCAATGACGCAATGTCTGTTACGCTATAACTTCCCGAGTTCTTATCCGATTTAAATATTTTTTGTGTGGAATCGAATCAACAGGTTTAAGACCAGATTGTGACGGAGCCCGTATTTTAAAATTCGCAAAAATTCCCATCTAAACAAAAGATTTTTTTTTTAGGTATTACGCTCCGCTCAAATATATGGTGCTAGCGTAGCTTTATGCTCAGCGACTGCATTGCCTAGTAATAAATGGATCAGCTTTAATGACGCAATGTCTGTTACGCTCTAACTTCCAGAGTTCTTAACTGATTTAAATAATAAAAGTGACCGAATCTACACATTTAGGACCAGATTGTGACGGAGCCCGAACTTGAAATTCACAAAAATAAAAAAGTTATGAACAAAAAATATTGACCCTATGGGATTTCCAATTGAAACAAAAAGCGCGCGCTTTTTGACAGTTTTCATTATTATGGAATTTTAAAATTGACTTTTTTTCTTCAATTTTTACGGATCGCTCCAATTTATGCTAAGCGACTGCATCGCCTAGTAAATTTAATTTTATTTAAAAAAAAAGGAATACCTGATTGAATTTGTAAAGGTTGTAGCATTACGACTGTTTTGTTGTAAGCCGCTGTTTTTGGTTCTGCTTGATCAGCTTCAATTTTTTCTGTATAAAGTGTAATCATTAAACGAAAACTAAACTCACATAGCCTTCCATTAAACGGAGTTTCTTTGCTCCATCAGTGAGGACTCACTCGAAGAAACTCCGATGGCGACTCCGAAAAAAGGCGATGTTAGTATAAAAACAGTGACCTCTATTAAATTGTTTAACCATATTTAACCATGAAAAACCATAAAAACCTTGACATTATTTGGAATGTACTATGTACTAAATATTTTAAGAAATTTATATCATAGTTTATTAAGCTGCCAGTAAACTTTTTAAATTTAGCGAAACTGAATTTGGCTCAGCTAATTATCCTTTAACATAACTTTTAAGTATGTGTTGTAAAAAGGCTGTTAAGTTTCCCAATAAAAAAAATAGATTTAATATGTGATTTAAAGCACGACTTCCGTAAACGAGTGGTACGTATCCCGGGTACAATCCCCGGTCGGGTCAATAAAACGTACTTTATATTGGCTCATGTCTGGGTGGTGCAGTCAGTGTTTCTCAATTCACACAAGTGCTTTGGCTATTTTCAGGTTCAGGACAATATATGAGATGTTGGCTAATATTTAGGTATATCATCTTGGTCACAACAAATGACCTGTCTGAAGTTGCTTCGGAACGCAAGCGCCTAGCGGTGCTGTATAGAATCTTGGTGTTAGCTTACTTTCGTCCTAACCACCTGACCACCACCCCTGTGAGCCCAAGTTCCCTAGAAACTGTCGCTTACCTACTGTGTTACCTATTTGTGATATGAATTACACTTTACTCAAACATATCGAGACTTGTGATTACAACCAACACTACTCACGTACGCCTACTTAATAACTACGGCCGAGAATGACGACGACGAGTTCGACATACGTATATATATGTATGTATATATCTCTGTGTATATATTATTTATTCATAATGATTTTTTTTCGTTCGTCAGGTTGACGGCGCTCCGCCCACCGCAGGCACGTATTGTGGCACCGGGTGCTCCACCCACTGGCGCCTCCGAACTTGGACACGCCTTGCTCACCAACTCAGCGAGGAGGCTAGAGGTAATTAATACAATTCCTTTATTTGTTAGGAAACAAACGGTATTTCATAAAACGTGAATCTACCTAAAATCAGTCTCTAACTCTTCGGTTGACTGGTAGAGAATGCCCATTGGTATTAAATCTGCCATATATTAGGTGTAAAACAAATTTCAAATAAATAAAAAATAAGTAATAATAATAATTCTTATATTCGCACCAATTAGCGTAGCCCAAAGTATACTTAAGCCAAACACCTCTGTAAATTTGCATTATTTTTTAAAAATACCGTCCGTAAAATAGTCTTGTTTCTGATTTCCATAACACAAGCGCTTAACACCTTAAAACCCGAGAGTATTATATCATGCGCGCGACAAAATGCGCGAGCATTATATAATTCTCTATAGCGCAGTCTGATTTAATCCCTATTACGGCATTGGTAATGGTTCTTTTTGATTGAATGATATTTTTTCCCCTTAAAGAGAGAAATAACGCATTTAACACAAAGCTGGGCTTCAAGTGTAAGCACGTACTAAGTCAAACTAGCAGAATAACAACAAGAGGTTATTTCTCGTCGACAGGCCGAAGTATAAAGGGCTCAGTTGACAGCAAGGTAAACCTTTTATAACATCAAATGGTGGGGGGGGGGGGGAACCATTACTTTGACAAATAGCCAATCACAGCACACGACCAATCATCGCAATCGGCCAATTACACGTAATCGTTTAGTGACTTTCAAACACCGTTATACTCATTTCATAATTGTACTCATATTCATAATTTCGTTTTGATAATAATAATTACTGAACAATTGCTAGCATGGCTTACACAAGGGGTTAAGCTACTTAAATTGGGTTCGGAATAATGTGTGTGATATTCCATTCAGTCCAGAATTTGTATGTTTGATTATTACTACAGAAATAATAGACACTATTGATTACATTTTAACGAAACTTTGTTAACTTGTCCTCATGGCAGGGAGGGAAGTTTTATACGTGTAGTAAGCAAAAAAGAGCATTGCAAAGCATGCCGGGTGTAGCTAGTTTAAAACGTTGACCGTTTAGTGCAACGGTAGCAATCCTGCCTTTCGCACCGATGGTCCTGCGTTCCTATACAAGAACAGGCAAATGTTGTGTGATAAATACGAGCATTTGTACCTGAGTCATGGGTATTTATATATATATTTCTATGAATATTATAAGTAATAAATGTAAATGTTATGGATACTAGAGTAACAGATAAGTCTGTTACTCTAGTATCCATAACACAGGCCTTGTGATTGTTTACCTTAGGCTAGGCTAATTGGTGTGCATGTAAGAAATATTATTATTATTAACTAGCTGACCCGGCCACGCGTTGCTTTGGTAACGTTAATCTATAATCTAAAAAAGAATAAGAAATAAAGAATAAAGAATCTAAGATTACAGTGGTTTGTGTGTTTGTCTGTCCGCTCTGTCCCATTGTATATGCGTTAACATAGCAACGCATTAACCGCAAGTAGTTCGTCTACCGGACGCTAGATGGCGCTGACGGAAAAATATTTAATAATAGAAAAAAATTAAACAATTTCGTCCTCCCGTGCGAAGCCGGGACGGCCGCTAGTTGATTTTATAAACTTATTCTTAGGCTTATGGTCACTGTAACAAACACACAAAGTATTGTTTTATATAAGCAGCTGTACACAGTGAAATGTATTCGCCAGGTGGTACGTGGTTGTGTGTCGGCGATATTTGAGTGCCGCTACGCGGATGCCCGCAAATCATTCCCGGCGGTGTTACGCGCACTTAGGGCACCTGCTGCGCGTGCGGCCCTCACTCGTCACCTTGCATCGCGTCTTCCTACGAATAAACACCTATTACACCATCACCAGTTCGAGCTCGTTGTCAGGTATTTTATTTTATTTATTGAAAACTATTTACCAACAACATATTATTACACAATGAAATATAAACATACAAACATTATTGGACTATACTTTGTCCAATGTAGGATGATACTTTTGACAGTGTCACTTCCTTCTTGCAACGGACTAAGGTTGCGTTTGTTTCCTTATGTTTGGCTTGACAATGCAATAGCAACTTTACACCTTCTATATAGGTGTCAACTGTCAAAAGTATCATCCTACATTGGACAAAGAATAAAAGACAGAGCTTTATAGGTGAATACAGCATTATTTTTATTTACTAGTGTCAGGTGGGATATGTTTAGTTGTAAAATGTGGCTATTTAATGTTTTAATAACAAAAATATACTGAAATGACCTTAATAAAAATTCCATTTGTTGAAAATAATTTAAAAAGTGGAGTGTTAATAAATTGTGTGTTTTTTAATTTAACTGTTTTTAAGGAAGGTTACTAGCTCTCAATACAGTTGAGTAAAAGCAAACTACACCTAATCTTCATAGGTTTAAGATTTAAAATAAAAACAACTACATCTCCAAGCCCTCAGGTAGAATTCATTTGCCTTCGAAGATTTGGTTGTTATAAATATAGCATTGTGAATGCAAAAAATGAAATAAATATTCCATAGGTATGTTACATCATTGTAATTTCTTTCTAAGGGTTATTTTAATTCCAAGGGTGTGACTTGTATGTACAGCGTCAAGATTGACACTAGTACGGACTCATATAAGCTTTAGACCGTTCGGGACATAGCGCATCCGCAGAACACCATTCAGTTCGGTGCGCATGTCTCGTGTAAAATTTACTCTTAGAATATTTCATGTTGATTATGACTGGCCTTAAAATTATTTAATCTACGACTGTCACGAAAAAGGAATAATATATTTTAACCATTGAAAAAAAAGGAGTTTTAGAGTATAATAGAATATCTATTATTAACCCATATTTTGTATGAAGTTACAAAATGTATCTTTTAATCGGATCAATAACAAATAGATTTATTTACAATAACATTGTAATATAATCGTGACATTAATATAGTAAGGTTGCAACTGTGATTATCAACGCCGGATTTAGGGGAGGGCAACCGGGCCTCCACAAAAGAGGGGCCCCCCACATTAGAGACTTCGGAAAAAAATTCAAATTCAGACTAGTAAACAACTTTCCCTTTCATATTTTTTTTCGCATTTTACCTTTACCTACTGTACTTTGTACAAACATGATTAGAATATTTCATTAAATTTTGGGCCAAGGGGCCACCAATCCTTTGTTGGCCCGAGGCCTGTAAATGCGGCCCTTGTGATTATACTGTGATATCTATATATTTAAATACTCCCTGTCACAGTGTATGACCGCGAACTCAAGCTGCTCAACCGTTTTTGATGATTTTTTTCGGTCGCTGGATTTGTTCCGACTTAGGACATAGGATAGGTCTTATTTTATTTATAACACAGCAACGCGTGGCCGGGCTAGCTAGTATGTATTAAATACCCATGACTTATGTACAAATGCTCGTATATAACCACAATTACATGGAGGGTAAATTCTCTTCCTTTACTCGAATTCAGAACCATCGGTGCGAAAGGCAGGATCGTTAAAGTTGCAAATTGTCGTCAAATGATCTATGTTAATATAAGAGAGGGCGTTTAAAATTTCATAATCTTTGAAACCAATCAATTTACTTGAAAAATCTTTCGCGATTCGAAAAATACTCTATATGAACGAACACACACACACACACACACACGCAGACACAGAGAGAGACATATGTATATATACATATGTTTTGTGGGTGGTCACCGTCCTACAGTAGACATCCTGAAATCATTTGATTTGATCATCATCATGATGGTGATTAAAGAATTCACGACCTAACCAAAAAAAATATGCAAAAGATTTTTTTTTACGTAATTTCAGTCTAGTTCTACATCCAGAAGCATTGAAGACTGAATATCCTTATAAGAACACAAGACTGAGTACTTCGTGGGCGATAGGGTTTTTATCCAATAAAGCACAAAGTAAAAATACAGTAAAAAATAGTTAATAGTCTTTATTCTGTACACAACTATTGAAATATTCAAGTAATAAAAGAAAATAATTAATACTAATAATAAATGTGTGCTTGCTTGTGTGATTGCTTGTGTGTCTGATTGTAAGTAAATGATTTTAATAATGGACACCCATCCGATATGTTATTCGCATTACAAATAGCAATCAAAGACAAAGTGTAAATAAATTTGAAATAAAACAACGGATAACCTAAAAGTTATTGCCAGACGAAAACATTTTTACGTGATATTTTGTATAAAAAGGAATATTTTGAATAATAGAACAAAATTACATGTTTTATAATAGCTCTAGTTTTATTACAACTACGTGGGGATTTTTCCACACACATGTGGGGAACATATTATAGTTTTTGATTATAAAAACTTTATCGAATTTGTCTCTTCTTTTAAAGGAAGGCAAAATAAAAACAAATAAAAGAAGATAATGACACTTAGCCGACGATGTTTGCCTTTACCACCACCGTTCATTAAATATATGTATAAGAGAAAAATATTTTTATGGTGTAGATGTCTTTTGGACAGATTGTTTATGGTCAATTTCATGTTTTGGCTGTCAAGGTAAGCCTAGTGTTGTCTAAATACGTATTTGTGTCACTCTTCTTGTTTTTCCATGAACTCCATTGTGAGCTTCAGGCAACCCAATTCGACGCCGCCGGCCAAAAGGTATGCATACACTTCATATATTCCAGGTATGCCATCCTCAGGTAATTCTCCGAGATCAAACATATATGGACCGTTTAACTCATGCTTTCCCTAAAAACAATCAATTATTTAAATAACAAGAATTTTTATTATTATTATACTAGCTGACCCGGCCACGAGTTGCTATGGCAACGTTAATTGATTATAGAAACTGTTATTCTTAGGCTTATGGTAACTATGGTGACTATATATGGTAACAAACACACAAAGTATTATTATTATAATATGTACTGAGTACTGATATATACAAGGGCCGTCCAGAAAGTAGTAGCCATTTGGGAATATAAAATACTATCATGTTTTTACAAATATTAACGCTTTATTTGTAAGGATGATATTGTTACGAAAACACAAAGCACAAAAAAACTAGCGCCATCTAGCGTCAACCAGTAAAACCACTCAAAGAACAAAGACATCATGAAACCCCCTACTCAATACTAGATGGCGTTAGAGGAACTACTGTGGAACTATATAGAAGTATAGTCTCGTAAACCGGTTACATGCGCAAACTTTCCAGAGTTATCTAATCTGATCGATCACGTTCGCGCGATTCGGGTTCCACTCTGGACTCTGTTCCACTGTTCTTCCAGAAAGTTCCTTTCTGGAATGGTCTGTGACTCGTCTCGGCCCATATAAATAGCCGCAGAGAGGCGAGCCAGTGCAGTTCACTTTGAGCTGCCTTCAAGGCGATCAAGAGTAATAACAGTGAAACCTACGACTTGGCTACGATCTAGGACATCGTTAGTGCTTAGTGTTTGGACCTAGTGCTTTATATTGGACCTAGTGCTAGTTAATAGTCTTCAAAAGAGTCAGCAGGTCTTTCTCTCCAAATCCTTCGAACCCTAACTCGTAACAATATCTTAAACTTTTTCTTAAATCACCTCTTAATTTCAAAGAATTTTCGTAACGTGGATCGAGTTTTTGTATTCCAGCTTCATATTCATGCACCACCATTGTATTGAGATACATATTCACAGCTTCTTGTTGCTGTTTGATATTTCCTGTCTAAAACTATTTTAGTTTTGTAAATAGATATTAATCTGAGGGTGGATGGTCAAAATCACAATTCTAACTTAACATCTGGCGGTGTTCTCTACTTTCTTGACCATTATTACACACATAAACAATATAGTCAATACTAGCGAGACGCAACTTTGCACGTCAGCTAATATACAATTGAACATGTTAGAACTTGTCCGGTAGTTACTCTATTCGTCAGCGCTCCGCACGGCGCAAACGGGTACTGATTTCCAAATAGCCCTCGTATAAAAATCAAAGATCGTTCGTTACTCTTGCAAATACTCGAATAATAGTAGATACTTTCGAACATGCCATGTTGTATGCATGTCAGCAACATCAGGTACAACTAACAAAAAACCAATAAAAAAAATAAAATTTTGTTCCATAATTATATGTGCAGTAGGTACCGAGTAATAGCTTCTAACCTCTAAACCTATAATCTAAGATCACATTGGTTTGTCTGTCCGCTCTTTTCCCCGCTCTTTTTCCGGTGTATCAATTAACGTTACCATAGCAACGTGTTAACCGCAAGTAGTTCGTCTACCGGAGGCTAGATGGCGCTAACGGAATAATATTTAGTAATAGCAAAAATTTAAAGAATTTTGTCCATCCGTGCGAAGCCTGCTCGGGCCGCTAGTAATGGTAATAAAATAATATCTTGACGTATTTCCTTTCATCTGGTTTTTGCAAAAGACTGCCTACTGACATATGACGAATGGCGCTTCACTTCAAAAAATTTGGAGAAAGACCGCGAATCCCGCTTAGGGATAACTTGTAAGCTAAGTCAATTTTTTCTAGTATTTTTCTATTAAAATTTATTACATAAGATAACATAAAAACGCAATAATATAAAAATCTTAAATTAAATGTCCGTTTCATGTTACTCGATTAGCAAACATTTTAGAAAATATTCTTTTCGAATTCGAGGATATGTTAAAAAGAAAAAAAGTACTAGAAATTTTCGACGGGTGTTCACAAAGCTCGGTAGCTCATTTGGAAGTGCAGTGGACCGGACCTGTGAGCAGAATCGATTTTTACTACTATTTTCTTTTACGCTCTGAAATAATTTTTATCTTTAAATCTTGTTATATAGTATTCTGTTTTAGTATCATAGACTTACGCGCCTATCATATCATACATTTAAATAAAACCAGTTTTACGGGATTAACGACGTTAAACTTTGTTTTTTTTTTAATTTACTCCCTATGACAGTTATTTTGTGATCAGGGCTCGAATAAAGCAGTCGAAACGTCTAAAATATTGTATTCGTTAAAGATTACTTATCTTACTTAAGTAAGTAGTAACAGGCCATCGATATTTATACTTACTGCTAAAATCGGACACAAGGGCAGTTTGCGGTCGTATGGTGCGAGCATCCTCTCGAGATTTTTTTTGGCGTATTTCTCACAAAATGCGCAAAAGCTGTTTTCGCTCAGCACGTAGAAGTGTTTGCAACCGCCGTCCACACATTTGTATATGTCGCATTTGATCTGAGAATGTAATTATAAATTTATTTTAGAGGGCGTTGATGGAAAAATATCCACTAGTTGAAATAGGAACCAATATAACTTATTTGCCTAACACAAATGATTAGTTATTATCAGTAATTAGAAGCCAAATAGAAAAACTTATTTCTTACAAGACTATTATTTATATAACCGTCCGACCGTTTGGTCTAACGGTAGCGATTCTGCCGTTCGCACCGATGGTCCTGGGTTCAAGTCCCGCTAGGGGCTGATGTTTGTGTGATGAATACGAGCATTAATACCTGAGTCTTAATTTAGGTATATAAATTCAAAATACCTATGTATTCATACAATGTATATCTATTTGTTACTCTAGCATCAATAACACAAACCTTACAGTGCTTTCTTTTAGCTAGGTTAATTGGTGTGAGTGTATGAAAAATTTATATTATTAAAAACATTTATGCACATAAAATCAATGTTAAAATGGCGAACTTAATGGCAATAGGTATTCGCCACTAGACGACCGGAGCATTTAACCAAAAAACCATTTCGATGGTGTTTGGAAGAGAAAAAGTAAGATTTATAATAATATACTGATAAATAAATAGTCATAAACTATAGATGATTGCATGAATCCAAGTGAAGATGATGAGCTGTGTCTGTTTGGATGAAATTTGTGATGGGTGCAGCCGGGAGAAATGAAAAGGCTTCGTCACTTCGTCACTTATATCTTTAATAATTATGTAATTAAGGCACAACTAAAACAATTATATAAAAAAGGTAAATTACACTGAATACAAAAACAATTTCACATTTATCACTAAAACATATTATAAAAGGGCTACTTACAATAGTGCCTTAAAGAAACTTATAGACTTTTATATAACAGGAACTGGTGGTACGGAATACAGATACAGGAAATCTTGTGAGTTATGCTTATGAGCTTATTATACTTGTAAGCTTATTATAACTGCTTAGCACTATAAATATATTTATATAATTGTTAGCGGTGAGTCAACCGCTCTACGCGCTGACTCTGGTAAGAATGAACTTCGAGAACAAAACCAATAAAAAGAGACAGACAGTAAATTTAAAAACGGAAACCAAGAGAAAAAAGAAAATATGAAAAATGGCCAGAGAAGAGCGCAATGAAAGCAACGAGTCGCCAATATAGCTATGGCGCCTCGTTACAAATTAATCTGAACTTGAATAAAATAGCTTTTTAAATAGCTTATATTTACTTTATATTTAATCCTGACTTTTTGCCTGGTAAAAAATTATACAAATATGTATTTGCACGTTCCTAACTGTTAAAATTTTTACAAGTTGGTATAAATCGAAAGGTAATCAACGCGCCTGATTGTATTATTATAAGTACCTTACATAAAGGATCACGGCTTCTGTAAATGAGGATAAAATATAAAATATGTGCTAGTATCCGTTAAAAAATTGTTTTATTAAAATGAGTGCAACGTGCAAGAACTAAAAACGATCGAAATGTTGTGGTTGTGGATTGATTGGGCTACAATAATGAAGCATATGCAGACAGTACAAAATATGAAAAAAAAAACAAAGCTTTGGAAGGAGGCGCTGAAGATACTTTTTGGTCACCCTTGTAAAAGTTGCTCAATCTCACCAGTCGGAGTATTATGACCACAGAGTTAGGAACCAGATTATTTTAAACTGGAGGCTGTTACTCACGCTATGTTGATCAGTCAAGTCCTGCTCAAGTTGTATATAGCCGATGTAGCCGTCGTGGGTTCGGTTCATCTTTTGCTTGGTTATATCGATTTGCATTGCATAACTCTCGTGACCTGGACACTTTTCCACGTGCATTACTCGATATACACCCTAGCAAACAATTGAATTTTTATCTCATGATAACTGTAACTCTATAAAAAATGTATTGTACTTTAATACATTTTTTATAGAGTTACAAGTAATAGAAATAAGATTCCTATAAAGATCGAAAATAGTATATTTCATTACGAGTGCGGAAAGCCTGTCACTGCAAAGAGTTCCGGCAAATGTCTACCCGAGCCGAGGCGCAGCCGAAGGTGAGGGTTGACAGTCGGAACAAGTTGCAATGACGGTTCCGCACGTGTACTGAACAACTATTTTTAATACAGTTGCGAAAAAATGAAGCAAAATAATAAGTTAATTATAATAATTTTTTTAATTAATAAGATGGCGCCAACCGTAAAAGAATATAAGCAGATTTTTTTTTGTTTTCTTCACCCATTCTGGGTAGGCAAAGGGAAGTATGCCCATACAGCCAGATTTTTTTATTGACATGAAATGAAATGAAAACTAAGCTAACTCATGGAATCAAATCATTAAATCTGATATTGAAACAAATTAGTAGAATTTTTCCATGAATCATAAAAACTTCTATGATTTTTTTTAGTAAAAACTTCGTGGTTGTTTTTTTCTTTTTAATAGACATTATTTTGACAGTTTGGAAAGAACGCACGAGCTCGGAAAAGGTAAAGAAAAAGCTCAAGTATGTAATAGCCCACATCTCCAACGCTATACGTCCCTGCAATACGCCACCTTTTGAGCAACTGTATAAAAAAAGATTTTTTTTACATTTCCTGGCATTAAAAAACTCAAAATCAAAGCTTAGCGTCTTTTTAGCATATACACTTTTCCTCGATCATGACATACATCTCTCGCTTCTTCAACTTTCATCAGACCTTTTTACTTTTGACCTGGCTTTAGCTATAAAGGACGGAAGAAATATTATACAGACATTTACGCGTAGCAATCGAAAAATATAGTCGCAATCTGACCATCGATAAGACATCAGTACTCACTTTGTCACTTTCATTTTCTGCTGTAACCATATTGTAAAAAATCAAAATTGTAACAATCACACATATAGAAGCGAATGATTTCAACATGATTGCGTGTCGATACTGGAAACGTGAAATCAAATGGCATGTAGTGTTAAGCCGACTATAAATAAGAGATATTTAGTGAGCAATAAAGATCATTGATAAACAGAAAATTACTCTTATTGACTGTTCGTTATAGACCTAGAGCTGTTTTTTGTAGCTTTTACATTTTTTAATAAAAGCAAAGTGCTATAATAATTGTCTAATAACGGTACAATATTATAATATAGCACTTTTTTAGTGTATACATTTGTATAAAATATCGTGTATCCCACTTTCTCTTTAAATATTCCAATTATCTTCGCTGTGAAAATCTTAATATTGAAAACTACAATTAGGTTGATTATTCGTTAGCTTACTATTGAAAACTACAATTAGGTTGATTATTCGTTAGCTTACTATTGATATTTGAAATAACCGTAAATTTGTTTAAATAAATAAGTATAAAAAGTTTTTGATGCTTATATTTTCCGTTTTTAATGCTATCTTGTATGAGATATTTTTAATGGAAACGTTAGGTGCTTCATCCTCTTATTGATCAAGCAACGCTGGCCTTCAGCGTTAAAAATTGCCAAATTGTATTACCTATAGTTACATTGAAATGGCTGTATTTCCAATAATAAAATTGTTATTTTTACAACTCTTATTCCTATTATCACATATGGACTTGTTATGTTGAAACGGATAACACTAAATCAGTTTCATGTAACAGAGTTTTGAAATCCAAACAGAAAAATCTATACCAATGTGGGCCTGAACTTCATTCGCAATTTTAAAAGGAAAAAATTCGCAGCGTTAATTCCTCTTGGTAACTTTTTACTGCTATTTTAGTATTAATAAAAAATCAGGCCCCTAGCCTATTTCGTGTTGGCAATGGTTTTTTTTATTGCCACAACAACCAGAAGCTTTAGCCGATGCTTATCACGTCGCTTCATATTTTTGGTTCCATTACAATATGAGATGGAATAAATAAATCTCGAGTTTTTTTTTATTGTTGACATTATAATTTGTAGAAGAACCTCATTATTCCGTTCAATAAAAAAGCATCTATCTATGAAATATAAAATCTACATGAGTTTTGAATTTTATTTTATTTATTTAGAATGGGTTCGGACTTGATTCCAATCAAACCCGGGGGCCAAAACGGAATCCACAATGGAACGAGCTAACCCAGAAGGTGCCTATTCACCCTGGCTTTAAAAGCAGACGGGTTAAAAGTACTCTGAAATACAGACTATTTCACATTGGCAACATTAATTGAAATTAACCGGAAAATTTGATAGACATCAATGTTTCGTATAATCATTTTATACGTCACAACTAGGTAATTTGGTTTTTGGTACAGACAGTCACAGATGTACCATCGCGTACATTTAGTATCGTTGCAATGCAGTAGTTGATGTGATATTGTACTGTCGTAACAAAAAAAAATGCAAATATTAAATTGTTGTTATATAAGATTTAAATGAAAAACCAAATAAATACAGTAGAAAAATCTGTAAAGTAGAATTAAACTTGTATAGTAAATTGTCTTATTACACATATGTTGTATAGTAGATAATAACACATATGATTGATATAATTATTGAATTCACAACGGTATGCCTGAGAGATTTACATCAACTATAAATGATTGCAGTGTCTGTTTATAATCTAAAGATAATTACAAAATTAATACAAAATTATAAACGGTACTTTAATCTTTTTAATAAACAAATATGTTAATAAAGTAAAATCTGTTTACTTATTTATTTATAATACACAATACAAATCTAACTTTTAATCAGTAGTTCCTTAAGGCTTTTCGGTGTAGAGTGAAAACCTCGTCCATCAAGTTGCTTTTCTCAATGATTTTAAGCTTTCATAAGTAGAATATAAAATTTAAAACTTCTTGGAGACAATATTTGATTTACTACATTTTCCCTCTGATGATGATATTTAGGAAATACCTTTTCTAAATATACGGGATTGGTACAGATCTATTATAAATAATATAAATAATTTATTTTATTATTTTATTATTATTATGTTGTTTGGTTCTTGAGCATTTTATTTGAATTTTGTTTGCAGATTGATGAACTGCGCTCTCCAATCGACCACTGCGTTGGACGAGCATTCCATAGCGGCGGCCATGCTTCCACTGGCCACTGCGTACTGCAGAAAATTATGCACCGGCGTCATTCAGTACGCCTACATGTGCATACAGGTTGGTTATTTGAAACCATATTTGGTTAAACCATTTGGCATAATATACTTTTGCGTAATCCGTCTCATAGCTCAGTTAGAACAGCGAGAGCCTACGGCTTCGAGTTCTGTACAACTGAGATAGGTTAAAATTTTTCTAGCAAAATTGTGTAAGAAAAAAAAAATATTTTTCTTTCACTTTTTAAGTGGTTATAATACTTGATATAAACCAACTTATAGAAACTCTGTTTGTGATACTACCAGTGTAAATAATGCCATATACATTTTAGATTAAGTACAGATTTTACACTAACTGATGTCGCTACAAGTTTTATTTGACGACCGTTTGGTGCAACCGATGGTCCTGGGTTCGAATCCCGGAAGGGATAGATGTTTGTATTATGCATTTGTGCCCCAGTCATGGGTGTATATATATATATATATATATATATATATATATCTATGAATATTACATATCTATGTATCATAAGTGTATGTCTATCCGTTACCCTAGTAACCATAATACAAGCCTTATAGTGCTTACTTTGGGCTAGGCTAATTGGTGTGAATGTAATAATATTTATATCCGCTGCATAACTAAGGCTTTCCTATACTTTTAATACTTTTTTCGTACAAGTTTTTGTTTTGTGAAATTGTTATTTGGAATACTGTAGTTTTTTTAATGGTGAAACTGTTTCCAAATTTCGAGCCCGATATTTACACCGTCGTGATTGGCCTACAAAATTACACGTTTAAAAATTGTTTTTATCAATGCTCACTATACTGTGTACTATCCATATTATAAATAAATAAATAACTGCAAATCGTTGATATCCTTATGATGTTGACAGGAGCATCAAGTGTGGACGAGCCAGCAGTTCTGGGAGGCAGCATTCTACCAGGACGTACAGAGAGATATTAAGGCTCTGTACCTACCCAGCCCTCACCATCAGCCTGCGCCTAGCCCGAGGTAAGCCAAAATCATTACAAATATTCTTTTACTGTACCCCAAGTTGCAGAATGATACAAATAATGAACTTTACCATTCCATTAACGAAATAAAGAAAGCAAAAAATACCCAAGCCATAATAGAACGCATAACATTATGCGAACCAATAGTCAAATGTAAAAGTGGCTTGACTCATATTCATTATATCAGAAGAATTACAGTAATAATAATAATTATTATTTATAGTTTGATAATATTTGGCATCGAAATACCGTTTTGTATACTAACCTGGACTCTTTTTTTATACGTAATACGTTTATTTTAAGTGTAAAATAGTAGTATATATATGCATTGTTAATAGAAGAGCGGAGCTTCCTAACACAAGCAATTCTCTTGCTTAAAAGGAAACTCCTGCCACAATTTACTGTAAATTTAAAACTAAGTTGATGAAATACATATATTTGAATATATGTTTTTTATACTGAAACATTAATTATAA
Source organism: Calamotropha paludella (assembly GCA_927399485.1). NCBI lineage: Eukaryota > Metazoa > Arthropoda > Insecta > Lepidoptera > Crambidae > Calamotropha > Calamotropha paludella. The sequence goes on along the minus strand of OV656803.1, from coordinate 4,622,916 downwards.
TAAACATAATTAGAAAGTTATGATTTCTGAATTTGATTTGATTGGACACTGAACTCTGCCGTCAAAAGCTGAGTAGGAAATTGTACATAATGTCAATGGTACTACGGTCTAATATTCATTCGGTGAACTGCAGGAAAAACAAACGACGTGTTGTTTAAACGTTTATTGGTGTGTAGTTTATTCGATGAGAATTATAAAAGTGTAAAATTTTGATAAGATTTATAAATTGGTAAAATGGTTTTTGGAAACATGTTCGGGTCTTGAAAGTGAGGTTGTAATACCTCCTGCTCAATCAATGACACCATTTCTAACCATTTATATTTGCCTGGATAACAATGAAGATTACTAGGTGACAGTCAAGCAGTTTCATATAAGATCACGAATTTGTTGTTTGTCTGTTCGCTCTTTTTCTATTGTATCAATAACGTTACCATAGCAACGCATTCATCGCAAGTAGTTCGTCTACCGGACGCTAGATGGTGCTAACGGAAAATATTTAATAATAGAAAAAATTTAAAGAATTTTGTCCACCCGTGCAAAGCCGGGGCGGGCCGCCTGTATTTAATTATATTGTTTATATGTTATCTTATGATATCAGTCGCAGTGAAATAAAAAAAAACATTTGAACAAATCCATATTGTCGCTAAAACTGCAATACTGCCTAACCAACAGTTTCTTATAAAGCGTAACTACAACAAAATCAAAATTGATATTAGTAATAGGTTCTAAAAAGCCATTTGCGTCGTCCCATGTGATACTAAAGTGCCTAAATCTTTTAATATATTTATAGTTTAATGGGACAAAGACGTTATAATAAAGAATATAACAGGTTTTTTCGCTCTCCTGTAAAATTGATCACTACCAAGTTAGGTCGTATTAACCACTGTTGGTTCCGCGAAATTGCAGTATCGACGACGATATGAGATAAATTAGGAAATAAAACCAAAAATTCTTTTTGATAATTTTATTTCGACAAGGAATCATATAATAGCATTAGTTTAATAGGATTTTAAAATAGCGGTTGGCAAACTTGCTCTTTAACGGCGAAAAAAGTAGTAGAAATGCATGATTTTTGCACTAAACAATTGTTTTGTTATAGGGAGGACGAAGAGTATATGTCTCTCCTGAAGGCACAGGAGCCAAGCGCACTCGAGATCGCAGCCGAACAGATGAGGCTTTGGCCGGGTCTACCGCCAGGTAAACTTTACATAACCAATTTAGTGTGTTTTTTTATTGCTTTACCAACGTTTGAGTACATTGTTACATTAATTTACTATTAATTCTATGGTTTGAAACTAAATGCGTCAAACAATTATTTTCTTTTTCTTTTCTTCTTATTTAATTATTAAGGTTAATACCACATGCTTAAGTATAAACTTAACAATTAAATAAAATTACAAAACGAGAAAAGTAACTAAATTTAAACAATTATCTATGCCAATTGATTGTATTGTAAATAGTTAAATTGTTATTGTATTTTTTAATATATATAATCAATTATTTGATAATGAAATTTTACTCAAATAGTTTAAGTGCATTGTTACTACCAAAATATGGATTTATATTCAATTTGTCAATAACGGTAAGATAAATTATTGTAATAGAAAAATACTAGAATAAAAATTATTAAAACAATAATAAATTAAACTTTTCTATTAAATAATTATAAATCAACATATAAATGAAGATTAATACCATTCCCTTAAATTTTAGTTAATATTTTCATTCTTTTACTCACAAATTAGTATCGTTAAAGAATTCCAATATATTATAATAGCTTTTTTTAATAAGAAAATGCTTTAATTTTTTTTTTAAAGTGGCATATTTTTGAAATAGTATATTTTATTAGTATTATTATTTTGTTTTTATATTTTCAAATATCCGTTCCTAAATACGATAATAAAGAACAAATCGATGTCCCCAAGCGAAAAGTTGACAAAGTGCTATTATAGATATTTAATTAGTAATGTGTGTTTGTTAAGATATTTACAACATGGTTCTTTTATTGCAGAAAAATAAATATACAAAATTATGTCAACAAAATTACTGTAACGCAATCTTAAAAAAACAATATTTCGTTTTGGTAAGTCGCGTTTACCGGACTGTAACTCATTATGGTTTTGGAAAACCTTTATACAAAACAGTAAATAATATTTTCATCTGTAAAATTTGCATTTTTCAATTATCGACTTTCTGTTTGTGGGCGTTGAAGTGTTTTTCTTATAAATAGAAATTTTATATTATAAAAATTAATATTTTGTTACTTTTTAGAGAAACAAAAAGAGCTGATAGCGAGTGAGGAATCGACGTTATACAGCCAGGCAATTCACTACGCGAACAGAATGGTCTACCTCTTGTTACCGCTAGAGGGAGCTGGGCGGAGGGCGGACGCGAGGGGAGATGACGCCGACAGAGCCAGTAATAGTATAACCAACAGGTACATAAATAAAAAAACAAATGTGGAGATTCGAAGGAGGAAGTTTCTAGAATATAGAAACATGATAAAGTTTTAATAGTACCAATTGTTTTATCGACCACCAGGGTTGTACTAAAACACCTGCACCATACTTAAATTATTAAATATAAATGGTAATTCACACCTGTTAGCCTAGCCCAAAGTTAGCACTGTAAGGCTTGTGTTATGGATACTAGGGTAACGGATAGACATACATATATAATACGTATTTTTAGAAACATATATAAATACCCATGTCTCATGTGCAAATGCTCGTATTCATCATACAAACATCTGCCCCTTTCGGGACTCGAAGCTAGGATTGGTGCTGCGGAAGGCTGGATTACTACCTTTGCACCAAAAATTATTTAGTTTTCATAATAAATAGGTAAGCTATTTTGACTGATAGTAAGCTATGATACGATCTAGAACGGGACGCGTTTGCCTAAAAGAACCTTTTCACTTGTGACTTGAAGACCCCTAAATTGTATGTGTCAGGAAACACAGACTCAGGCAAGGAATTTCACTCTTTTGCGGAACGAATGATAAAAAAAGTTATCAATGCGGTTGTAATTCTAATATTAATACGTATTATTGTGTAATTTATTTTATATATCATATGTGCAGTGTAGCAGAGTCTGACAGTGCGGACGCCGAGTCTGGCTTCGAAGAAGCTGACCCAGGCGAAGCAGGAAATAACGTCATCAAAATGGTCTCAAGATTTGTAGATAAGGTATGTAAACTGAATTTCGTACTGTATTGAAAATAAGTTTGAGCTTATTTTGGAATGTAGTTTTGTTTTGACATCGCAATAGCAAAACGAAACTTACCCTAGAATCAGTTTTTTAGCACTAGTAAAAGTACCGATATAATGTTTGTATGTTTGTTCCATATGCGTTTCGGAACCATTAATCAGAATGTGATGAAATTTCGTTAAGTTGTCGTATGCTTGTCAGAGAAGATTTATATGTACAGTCAGTAACAAAAAGAGCACTGCAAAGCATTCCGGGTGCAACTAGTATATATAAATAAAAATCAATGTATTTTAGTTTCCTTTGCGTTTCGAAACCATTGATTAGATTGTGATGAAACTCTGATAGTGTTTTGGATCACCCACGACGTTTCTTGGCCAAATAAATCTATATATAATTCTTTTGTTTTCATTTTTAATGGCATAGCAAGGCATGCCGGGTACAGCTAGGATTTTATCTTATCTTAATTTGGCATGAGCAAGTCGGTAAAGGCAGACCAAGGTGAGCTTTCACAGACCAAATAGAATATGTCCTGAAGAAAGCCCAGGTTAAATACCTACTTAACTAAAAGTCTTATTAAAGTTGAATAAGCTAAGAAACTGGAAAGTGGAAATCTGAGAATTCTGCCTATCCTTGCAGGTGTGCACTGAAGGTGGCGTGACTGCAGAACATGTGCGCTGCTTGCATCAGATGGTGCCAGGCGTGGTGCACATGCATCTGGAGACACTGGACGCGGTCGCCCGTGAAAGCCGACGTCTACCGCCTGTACAGAAGGTAATATGAAACCCGTGCCTGAACCCTTGACTTCCCCTCGACTTAGGCGAGCAAGAAACAGCCACTCGAAAAACGTCATCGTTTTTTTTACCTTCACACGCCGCTTATATTTTGTTTTTGTTATAGCCACCCGAATTCGGCACTTAAGACCTTGAGAGTTCTATTAATTTCTGAGAAGCTAATGTAATGAATGAAACAAGCTTCAAAGGAATGCTCACAGCAAATATTTTGAGATCGTAGTAATATTTTTGTTTCAAATGGACCGCTTGTGATGGATGTTCATAGTAATAACAGTTTTAACAAGTTTTTTGTTCGGCAATACATGAGCTTTGTAATAAAAAATAAATATAATTCGCATTATTAACAACCCAAAGCGAAGAGTTTAAAAAGTATGAATACATAAAATATATTTTCTTTTTGGAAGATAATACGGAAGATATGCAAAGGGAAATGGGAAAATTATTAAAACATAAAAAAATGTGCTAAAGAGAAGTAACGAACACTAAAATCTTATCGAAATGGTCATGAATTTATTGCAGAATATTAATTGCAAGCTGAATAATTGGATAAAAAGATTAAGATAAAAAAGTCATCATTTACAATGCCTTTATTGAACGTCAAAGTTACGCCATGTTACGTAACGTAAATCCTATGTCGGGAGACCTTGTAGAAGAAGCCGCAAGAAACTCGGCACGGGCTGATATTTTTCCCTTTTTATATATAAGTAATATAACATTATTACTTATATAGTTATACAACACTTACGTAAACTTTTCTTGTACCACCAAGATGAAAATATAAATACATATATAGAGTAAGTGGAAAGAACAATGAAAACCAATCTACTGCAATTATTGTGGAATCCTTAAGATCGGTAAGGCCTTCATTATTAAAAACATGAGTAAGTTGTGTGATAAAAATCTAGGCTTTATCGGCGTTTTGCCTGCTATACTTGTCTTGTCAATATTTCGTCCAACCTCTATATGTCCAAACCATCTTAGCATACCTTTTTCTATATTTATATATATATATTTTATTAAATTTGCAGCCGCGCATAGTGGCTCCTGCTCTGGCGGCGGGTGAAACTCTAGCGGGTCCAGCGCTTAGAGCGTTCCTTGTTCCCGACGGTAGAACCGCTCCACTATTGCCTGCTGAGGGCGCTTTATTCCTCACCAACTATCGTCTCGTGTTTAAAGGCACTCCTACAGACCCATTCGGTAAGTCTGCCAAATATTTTTTACAGCGTTTATTTTCAGAGTTTTTCCGCTTGTTAACGGCATTTTATACTCTAGCAACACCATACAATACTCCAACGCGCTGCTATCTCCTTCGAGGCCAATGTATGTACAGTCACGAGCAAAAATGTAACATTTGTCCACATGTTACCACACGTTATTTTAAAATCTATCTATATTTTAAAATAATGTGTGATCTAAGTTGGTTTTAATAAATCTTTACGAATTATGTTTTCATCGTAGTGAAATACCCTATTCAAGACATTCAACAAACCATTTTTGTCCTCAGCGTGCGAGCAAACGGTAGTGCGTTCGTTCCCAGTATGTTCGCTTACTCGCGAAAAGGCAATAAGGACTCACTATTTGCCACACCTGGAGCAATCGCTACAGGAGGGATTGCAACTGCGTTCGGCTACTTTCCAGCTCATCAAAGTAAGTGAATCAACCGCAGAGTACTTATCAAGTAGCAAATGCAAAATTTGCATTAAACAATGCCATATTGCTACGATTTAAAAAGTAGGATTCGAATGCTTTGACCGCTGAAATACCGAGACTCTGGTAGACGCGTCGTATATACAAACGTTATTCAATTTTTGTTATAAGTCGTCGCTGTGTTATAAGTTAAAATTATAGATATCCTATGTCGCCACAAATCCAACAAAATGTGTGAAAAAAAATCGTTAAAATCGATGGAATACTTTCCGAGTTCATTGCGGTCAAACATAGGGAATTTTTATATATAAAGGTGGCATTATGAATACAAGAAATATAAAATTTAATAACATACATAAAATAATTATTTATGGTTATTTGTTTGTTAATTATTAATTAACGTAATGACTTGTAATTTTATTGCACTGACGCTTCGTGGTAATATGAAATTTGATGTGATATTAATTTTATGAATAAGCTAATGATGAATATTTGTACATCGAACTATCGAAAGAATATGTTGTACAATTTATTTTAATATTAAATATGATCATATTCTTAGAAAAAACTATTTATGATTTTTAAATTATTTCAAATGGTTACATTACACCATAAAATAATTTTTAATTTTGTGTCGATCAATGGTGTTGCAAAAGTAATAGTAAAGAATTATAAGCCATATTACCATGTGTCCAGAGTTTAGTATCGTAAATCTTAGTATCTTTTAAAAAAATCGCGAATTGGTAAGCGCTTGACCGTTCGTCTGATAGTAAGCGACGTTGCACTTCACTTCACTTGTAGACCCCTAAATTTTATTTGTCAGCAAATACAGACTGAGCTGTTTGTGTATTGACACGTTGGTCTGATGTTATTGAAAAATTGTGCAGGTTGCATTGGATGAGGAAGTGAGCGGTGAACAAGCGGAGGCGTTCAGGAAACAGTTGGCTCGTCTACGGCATCCTCCCCACCCGTTGCTTCACTTCGCGCTCGCGCCCAGGGCCCCACCACCGCAGCCACACCACCCACCGAAACATCACACACTCAAGTAATTGGGACTTTTTTAACACGATTTTATGAAGATAAATTATTTTAATAAAAAAATACTGGAAAAAATAGGCTCAGCTCACAAGTGAATTCTCAGGCGGGAATAGAACCCGCAACCTTTGGAAGTCCGGTCTAATGCTCTCCCTATTGAAAGCTGCATTGAATGCTGGTTAGTTTTATTCTGTTCTACACGGCAAACGATGAAATTAATTTAAATTTAATTTACAGAGGTTTTGCTAAGAAAACGCTACTGAAAACAGCGAGGAAAGCCGGCTTGAAGCCTAAACCGTCCAAAAGGCAGAAGTACGTGTTGCCTTCAGCTGACGCACGGTCACTGACTTCGCCACCCCTTATGTCTTCGCTATCGGCTGACACGTTGTCATGTAAGTTTTACATACCACATATTTGAAACGCAATGAAAATAAAATTTATTCCAATGCATTTAAGTTGGTTTTCGTATAATTACCTACTACCCATTCTCACAACGTCTCACAACATAACTTAAAAGTTTATGTCAAAAATGTTTCATAAATAGTAAATACATTCAACATAAACTTGAAGATAAATAGAAAGATCTATTTAATGACTGTTGTGTTATGAGCTTGAGCATATATGATAAAATTTAGTATCAAATTCTGAACGAATGTTACAATCCTGATTGTGTATTAGAAAAAAGTAGGCCAAGGTATCTGAGATCTGTTCCATACCTAAATAAGTACCATCTTCGTAAATGTACTAACTTGTACAGGTCAAGAGTACAATATTTAATACCTTTACAGATACTTAATACCTTTTTATATAAATAAATTGCTTTCTGAATTACAAAATATGTATCAACATCTGAATTACAAAATTACAAAATAATATGGTGGATATACCAAAGAGTCGCACTAAGCGTTTTGGTTTCAATTTTATGATACGTACCGCTAAGGAGTGGAACTCTTTGCCTGAGCCTGTGTTTCCTGACAAATACAATTTAGGGGTCTTCAAGTCACGAGTGAATAGGTATATTCTAGGCAAGCGCGTCACATCCTAGATCGCATCGACGGATCTAGGCATACCACGTACCTAGTAGTACCACGCACATCAGGCGTGGTAGTGGTCAAGCGCATGCCTATTTTCTATAAAAAAAAATAAAGTGTTATAATAATCAAACTTAAGCTGAAATAGTATTATTTACCAACTAAGCAATCAATTTATAAATAACGCCGTCACCCAGAAAAAAAAAAAGTTTAAATTGCTTACTTAAATATCTTACTTAAATATCTTGTAATATAAAAATTAAATAAATGAAAAAAAAGTTTGTAAGCGACAATAGTAGCTCGGATACGTTTTGAAATTAACATAATTTTTATAATTTTTTTGGTATTGCAGTAGAGGAATTGGAATTAGCTAGCGAATCGGGTGAGCCAGCAGCTGGTAGGACTCTGGAGCGATTGCGTGAGCGTGCTTACGCTAGAGACTGGGCTCGCCTCGGTCTTGCCTCGTCTCCATACCGACTGTCCCATGCCAACGCTGTATACACGCTCTGCAGAAGGTGGGTGATGTATTAGACTATTCCAGTTCTTCATAGGTACCATACATACCCGATCGTTTTGTTTTCTAAAATATTACAAGTGACTGCTTTACGTCATGCTCGCGAACGGGTAATGCGCGCTAATATTATTTACCTTAACATAAAATTTTGCTGCATATTAAATTACATTATATTTTCTACTCTTAAATAATTTATGAATTAAAATATCTGAAACGAGAAATGTAAAAAAATACATTAATATACTATGCACTTCTTTACAAAAACTAGATTTTTTTTTTCCAACTATATAGTTTGACTATATAGTTTAACTTTTTTTTAAGAAAAAAATATAAAAATTACAGCTCTAACTTAATACACTTCTAATATATTAATATACACTTCTTTATGAAAACTACAAGGGAATCAATAAAATGTTTAACTTTTTAACGGATACTTCTGCATACCTTATACTCGTATTTAATCCTGACGTTTCTACTTCCTTACAGGAGCCGTGATCACGAGAGTCGTCATCCTGTGATCACGGCTCCTGTAAAAGAGTCGAAATGTCAGAATTTAATATAAAGTATCCGTTAAAAAGATGTTTTATTGCAATCCTTGTGTTTGGCAGAAAAAAGCGCTTGCGAGCGCTTATCAGCGCTGAAAAACAAATTATACAGTTTTCGAACAGGACACGATTGCTAACTTCAGTTGCGCTGACACAATCCGCCATTTTGCTTCTTATCGCTCAGCGATCGCCATTTTTCTTACAAGCGCTCACAAGCGCTTTTTTCTACCAAACACAAGGAAAGTGTAATGTTTGAGTAAGTGTATCAATTAAATATTATATATTTTTCATGGCAGTTACCCAGCGGTGATACCGGTGCCAGAGAGCGTGGGGGATGAATCTCTGCGTCGTATCTCGCGTTGCTATCGTCAAGGGCGGTTGCCAGTACTAACATGGCGCCACCCACGAACACACGCGTTACTAGCCAGGTACTACGGATTACCATTATTATTTTATCATATTTTCATAAAAATAATAATATTTGTTACACTCACACCAATTAGCCTAACCCAAAGTAAGCGCTGTAAGGCTTGTGTTAGGGATACTAGAGTAACGGATATACATGTATGATATATAGATATTTATAGAAATATATATAAATACGCATAACTCAGGCAGAAATGCTCGTATTTAACATACAAACATTTTCCTCTTCCGGGACTTGAACTTAGGACCGGATGTGAAAGGCAGGATCTATACTGTTGCACCAAACAGTGTCATTATCAGTGGTCGGAGTAGGTATATTGATTTTAGATACTTGCGTCATGATATCATAACATGGACATGCATTTCTTCCGGAATGTACCGGAGTTTCCAAAAATTTGGTAAATAGAGTAATAAAATAAAAAACCATATGTAAGCAAACAAAATTGTTTATTGTGAATACAAATAATCATTATTACAGTTTTATTAAAAACAATTATTTTTAATCCTCATCGGTTACAATTTCTACATTTTGATTTTCTGTCTCTATACAATTAAAATAAATAACTATAATTTTTTCAATATTTTCGATTTTTAAGCTATTTCTTTTAACATCTAAGATCCATTTGTAAGTGGAAAATGATCGTTCAACATCTGTAGATGTCAATGGAGCGAATTTGAAATAAAGTTTCTGATTATTTGCTACGCTTTTTTCAATACTCTCGCTGTATTCTCTAATTGTATCTAAATCTGGATTTCGTTCCATAACTGATTCTATTTTATTTTTTATATTCTCATTATTGCACTCGTTAAGCGTAGCCCTTACTTGATCAAATACTAAAAGTGAATCAGCTAGAGATAAATTTTGTTTTTGTAACTCTTTTAGGGCTAGTAGTATAATAGAGTAATTTTCTTCGATATATTTTAAATCATTTTCTAAATTTTGTTTTTCCAAAATGTTTTTTGCGTTTCGTATGGCTATAGCATCAGAACTGCTCAAGCAGGATAAAACTTCTTTTATTTTATCTAAATGTTGAGCGTAGTAAGATGTTGCCTGTAACCAAGTACCCCATCTGGTAATGACTGGTTGCGGAGGCAACGGTAAGTCAGGATATTTTTCTTTTAAAATGTTTACCCTACTAGGAGCCTTTAAAAATACTTTTTTAACATTTGATATAAGAATATCAATATCGTTGTATTCTGACCTTATCTGCTCACTTACACGATGAAGAGCGTGCGCCAAACATGTCACATGCTTCATTTCAGGTAAGTAATGTTTTAAATTTCGCCCTGCAGATAGCATGTACGCGACACTGTCAGTGCAAAGCATTAAAATATTGTCAACTTTCGCTTCAAAAGTGTTTTGCCATAAATTTTCTAGACATTGCAGTACAAATTGTGTTATTGTTTGTCCATTTACTGCTGTTAGCATTTTACAAGCAATCAAATAAGGCCGGCCTGCACTATTACTAGGATGCAATGGTTTTATTAGGAAATTGACTATGTATCGACCAAAAATGTCTGTTGTCTCATCCAGCGATATCCATAGTTTCTCATTTTTATTAATTTCATAAATCGAATTGATTTTATTCCTATAAAACTTCTCCAAATAAACTTTTCGTAACTGTGATTCGTCAACCACTTTACGATTGGTACAAACGCAACAACAAGTACTGCACATATATTTCTGAAAAAACTCTTTGAACGCTGGATTTTTCATTTGCGACCAAGGAATATTGCATAGAATCAGGAACTTAATGAGGTCGAAGTAAAATTCCTCTTGCGGTCTCTTAAATTTTCCTTGATGTACAGCGCCTTCAATGTGTTTGGTAATGTTGCCTCTATTCACAGCTTTCAAATGACTTTCACACTTTGTACAGTATATAGTGCCACTAGCGTTATCGTAAAGTAGCTCAGGATAGTGCAATAACCACTTTAGCACTGTTTCAGCCTTGACCTTTGCCATATTTATTTATATGTCACCTAAAACAATGATTTAAATTTACAATATATACATACACAACTGTAAAGTCGATAATGAAATTCTGTTTCATATAAAGTGATTTTTTTAACTGAAGCGGTGATAGCCCTGCGGTGTGCGTACCGGACTCTCATGCGCTATGATGATTGCTATAAAGTGATATTTTAACTGTTTCCAAGTTCTAAAACCTTCTTAAATAGTGAAAATAATTAAAACTTACCCGTACAAAAACAACTTCAAATGGGCCCAATCCAAGAGTAATAAATCGATGTCCGTAGTTATAAGCCAAATTCGTCGTTTTAAGTAGATTTCAGAAGACAGTACACAAGCCAGGGTCAAGTCAAGATATTCACAACACATAAAATAAGCGCACTCCACGAACCGAAATAAGTGAGTGAGCCACTTGGTCTGGATGTCGGTGCGAGCATTGTTTTCGAACAAACAGTCAATGAGTCATCCAGGATACTTGATTCTAATTGGTCAGATGCGTTGAGCATAGACATAAGAGGACAAAAGACCCTGTTTGCCGGATGTCGTGTGTTGAAATGAATATTATTATTATATCATTTTATAAATGAGAGCGAGTGAGAGGCACGCGTCCCTTCCACTCGGGCATGGTTAGCCCGCCTAAGAGCGAGAGAGACAGAGCGAGAGAGAGAGTGAGAGAGATAGGCATACACACCGGTTCATGTCTTGCGCTTCTATTTCGCTTAGGCGGTGATATATGAAATTCAGTGCGAGATTCTTTGTATAAATTAATGTTTTAAATATAATTCTTTGTATAAATAAATGTTTTAAATTGTTACTATTATTTCATCCTTCTTCCTACTATACGAATGAATATTCACATTAAAATTATTTTACCACTCAAAGTCGTTGTCACGTAAAACTTTCGCCCGTATATCGACTTTACAGGCAACCAATTTTTTTTACTATTAAATTCTGGCCATCTACGCCACTAGCAGCATAGCGTTGAGAGTATTGATACATTTTTAACTAGTTTCATGTAATAATTTCGATGTTTCGGTATTTTTATCATAATAATCCGGAAACTCGGAGGCGTATCCATATTAACATATACGTTTGATGTCAGTGACCTTAATTCAATATACCTACTCCGACCACTGGTCATTATATACATGCAGTATTCATAAAAAACTAAATCAATTTTTATGTGTTTATTTTATTCTTTAACATTTACAATACTAGCTCATAGCGAAGCTGAAATACGTTTGTAAATTTCGACGCATCTACCAGTGTCTCGGTAGCTCAGCGATCAGAGAACTCACTCGGATAGCGAAAGGTCGTAGTTTCGAATACAACCTAAGAGCTTGGAGGTGTGGTTGTTTCGTTATAGACTTATTTTTAATCTTATAAAGCTACTTTAATTGAAGAGTGTATTATAATCTTCATTCTAATTATGATTTGATCTTGAAAGAAGAAAACAAATCACTCAATAACTGAAATAGGATTTTTAATTTTGTGAATTTTGCGTTAGCGTCAGTAACTGCATGATAAAAACAATGTGATTATCACTTATTGTGGTAATGACAATGCCTTTTATTTTACTTCGTTACTTCAGTTTTTTCTCGTGATTTTTTATATATTTTGCATTTTTATAGACAATTATTTTTAAAGAAAAATACTAGAAATAATCGACGTGGTTGACACGTTCTTATCTGGCGGGATACCTTGTGAGCGGAGTCAATTTTTCTAGTATTTTTTTAGTAAAATCATTTGCCAGTTACTGCAGGTTTTCAACTTCAGAACTAAATGCAATCATTATATCTTAAAGATCAGTATTATACCAGCTTTATTACAAAAAAACCTTCTCCTTTTTAACCTCGAAAAAGCAAAGGCGTGTGCTTAGCACACTTCCTTAAAGGTTTTCAATATCCGTTGCCAAAATATTGGTTTTATTTCATCAGATCTGCAGCTTCACATCACAAAGGCGTAATGGGAATGTTGAAGGCGACCCATCCTACGCCCACCGCAACTCAAGGCGGTACAGAGACCACGTCTAGTATAGAACAGGTACATTATATAATTCGATATTAATCTATCATATAAGATCACAGTTGTTTGTGTGTTTGTCTGTTCGCTCTTTTTCCCGCTCGTTTTCCATTGTATCAACAACGTTACCATAGCAACGCGTTACGCGTCAGCTAGTGTCTACAAATGATAAATTATCTGTACAAATTTTATTTAGTTTTTACACTTCTTTATACATTACACATTTAAATTTATTAACTTTTTACGGATGTTTGCGTATACTTTATACTTAATCTTGTATTCACGGCTCCTGTAAGGGAGTCGAAACGTCATGGTTAAATATAAACGCGCAAGTATCCGTTATAAAGTTTAAGTTACGAAATTTAACTTTAACATACTGACCCGTTAGCTGTTTCGACACCCACGCGGCTAAGATATATATTCTAACTCTTGCTGTGATATAAATTAAAATAAAACCTATCCTATGTTCTAAGTTGAAACAAATCTAGAAAATGAAAAGAAAATCATCAAAATCGGTTCAGTAGTTTCGGAGTTCATTGCGATCAAACACTGTATCAGTGAATTTTTACATATGTATTTATAAATAAAAGGTCATAAAAGCAACAGGATAGGTTAATGGAATTTCAATTCAATATTCACGACGTTTGTTTACAAACCTCCTGTTTTATTCTATTGCAAATCATTAGGCAAAAATATTTTTTGTCTGTGGCTGCAGTCAAAGATACGTCACTTTGACATATCTGAAGGACCGATTAATGTTTTTTCGACAGAAACTGGCAAAATAGATACTCTGCCTGCAGATATTCGAATTTTAAAAAGTTACGAAATTACAAAAAATAATGAAAACGAAACATTATGGGTCTCCATATTTTTTTTATTCCTTGTGTTTGGTAGAAAAAGCGCTTGCGAGCGCTCACCGGCGCTGAAAAAAAAAACTATAGAGTTTTCGGCCAGGACACGTTTGCTAACTTCAGTTGCGGTGACACAATCCGCCATTTTGCTTATTAAATCTCAGCGATCGCCATTTTTCTTACAAGCGCTCGCAAGCGCTTTTTTCTGCCAAACACAAGGATTGTTGTTAATTAACTAAATGATTATTGATTGTTCAGTATCTTAGTTACGAGTTTTGTGGTTTATAAAAAAGGTTATGTTTTTATAGATTAGTTTGTTAACTTAAATGATCTGTTACATGCAGGAGCGCTACATAGCGACGTTAGCGTCATGCACGCCAACTCGTACGGAACTAGCGGATTCCAGCTTAAGCCTGGATTCGCTTCTACTGGGATGTGACGATGCCCCCGCCCCTGCGCCTGCGCATACCCCCCTCCTCACTAAGGCCGCCGGCACATTGGGGTATGTTGTGAAATCTTTCCTCATTCAAAATAAATATTGACTTGTCGTTAAAAAATACCAGGTCAAAAGTACTCTTAAGCGATAAGCTTGCTGGATCCCATCCAATATATTTCTGTATTAGACTTCGTTTTCTACGTTGAACCAGCCGGAATCGAACCCGAGACTTTGGAGTGGTTTACCATAAAACCCGGAACGCACTAGACCACGAACGTCGTCGACTAAGATGTAACAATGTTCTTATTTTATTGTTTAGCCCAGCAGATGTATGCGCGATATTAAAAACACTTTTTTTTCTTTACTTACGTTCGATTGAGTGTCTTTATTGTCTTACATTAGTGTAAGTTTTAGAACGTGCAAACGCTATCACATTTCTCTTAATATTTGTATGATAGATCTCAATATTAACACGATGACTGCCACGACAATTTTCAGAATTCCTGTCTAAAAGCCAATGTTATTTAATCATATTATATTATTAAAAATTCTAATTGTAGTACATAGTTATTAAGCCAGCATTGAATTGTTGTTCTCTTCCTAGAAGCCATTATCCATAATAGCACTGATATACTACGAGTTTAATTGACGACCACGAATTTGACAAGTAAACAAACTACGAGATACCTCGTAGTCAGCATCCTAGCAAAGAACGCAATCTACGAGTTATCTCGTAGTTGGCAGTCAACGTGTTAAGGAAATGACGTGTGAATTTCATTTAGACACAAATTAGTAACGGGTTCCAATGTCAACATATTGGATATTGGTGTATTCCAAAGCATTTTATCCAAGCCCTCATCCAATGATACCTTGTTTGTTGAACATTTGCAGCTGAAAGTTCAAAGTTCAGTTTGTTTTTTTGTTAGAATGCTATTCACAATAACAATGAGATTGACATATAAAATAGTAAAATTAAATTAAGATAAAAAAAAAAAATTTATAAGTCAATCAGGATAATCTGTTGTTGTATGTTTATAGGCATTTGGTAGAATTAGGCTTTACTTGGCGGAAGTCCATATTTTTAGCAAAACAAAAATATGTAGCTTGCTTCCACAAAAAACAAGCAAGGTGCACCGCCCCGTTTCCGAATTTATTTGCGAGTGGTGCATCTTGCTTATTTTTTTGCGGAAGTAAGCTACATGTATTTGTTTTACTAATGAATTTTTATATATCTGTAAAGCTATACTCAGGCCTCAGTACACTATTGACTGAACACAGTAATAATTGAAGTTTACCCCATTTATTCGCCCAGGGTGTTACGTAACAGTGGGGGCAAAGGCGGGGGCGCGGCTACAAGCTCTGGGGGCGGGGGGCGTCACTTCGGCCGCTGGGGATCGCTGAAGGACAGACGGCAGCCGTCGCACCTCGATCTTTATGCGCCACGCCAGAGACTGTCCACTGCCGACGTAGACTCAGGTCAGTAAAATCAATAAGAAATAAAATAAATTTTATTGCCCAATAAACAAAAACAATAGTCTTACATAAATAATTTGAAGTATAATCCTAAACATAAACAATATTACTCTACCCCCGAAGTTAGGTCAACCTGTATACTAAGAGATAGATCCTTCTCTCTTAGTCTTGGTATTGCATTGCACATAGCACTGTCTCATAGCTATAAACTAAGAGTATCATTAGATGCATTCATGTAATGTCTAGGTCTCTCGAGCCTTACCACTTTGTAGAAATAATTGTTTGAACTGATCGCATCGGACACGCCCACACGACCCATACGTATCCCTAATTGTATCGTATTTTACTACGATTTATATTTATACTACGGCCAATCATAAACAATTAGTTTTAAAATCGCCCGTGATGTCAGTACTGTCAACTGTCAATCTGCACCACACAATTATTACACGCACGCGCGCCATAGTTGAATGAATGGAGCGAGGCGTGGCCTGAAGCAATAGGCATCATGCAGTGTGCAAGCGACTTTCGACTTAGGACTGATAAGGCGCCAGACGCTTCGATAGTACTTGTTCGTGTGTTTACGCGCGCGTTTGCGTGCGTGTGTGCGTGTGCGTGCGTGCGTGCTATAATATGTTGGAATCGTTCCCAACTTTTTAATTACAAACTGCAATTCAATAACAATGTTATAATCATTAAATAACATTTTAATAATCATTAGGTTTTTTTTAAGATAGTGTGTGCATACCTTGATTTCGTTCAGCATTTTAAAACTATATGTGTGCTTGTCGTCGTCATCGGTTGTGTTGCTTTGTTAATAAAAAAATGAATGTCCGATAATAGAGTAGCATTACAGAAGTATAATAATCAACTCCATCAAAAACATTCGTGAAGTAACATTTTTTACTTAGTCGAATGCAATCCAATGCGTGTTGTAGAAAGTAATGTCATCTAAAAGGTTTTTTACACTTTCATATTATCGACAAAATAAACTGTGTGTAATTTTTGTAATACTATCCTTGTAAGCATATTTAGATAAATAAATGATAGTTAATTGCTTGTATTTTTAATACATAGAATCTACGAGTTTTAAAAAAGAATAATTACACTTGTTATACCATCAACTTACGAGTTTCGTTTATAATAGATTTTTTTTATTATTCCAGTGTCTGGAGAAGGCGGGTGCTCTGTGCGTCGTGCATCGCTGTACATAGTGTCTGAGAAGGGAGTGAGTGGGGCGTGTGCTTGCGCGGGAGTTGAACCCGTACCGGTGGAGTACCCGGAGGCGAGGCACACGAAGCACGCGTTCAAGAAACTGATGCGTGCCGCTGTTCCCTCTGCACCTCAACCTCCTACCGCACCACCGGATGAGCCCGGCTTTCTGAGGTAGGTAAAAAGTATTTATTTGAACAACAACTCAAATTAATTGCCCATTTGTTAAGCAGACAATTTTCAATAATCACTGTTATCATAATAATTTTTAAGTTTAAAGCATTTTAAACACTAATACGCCTTCTCAAAGTCCATGCCACTACACAAAATAACGTAACCATATTCAGTTTAAACCATTTCCGTATTCTGCCGAATAAAGGTATTTGGATTTCAATCTTTAGGTCCTGTCATTGCACGGCACACTGGTAGTGTAACTAAAAATCAACATTTAATTTTAATAAAAAAAAAAACAAGAAAAAATTGAGTTGGTTTACAAGTTATTGTCAAGCAGAACACGAACCCTCACACTTCAAAAGGATTAAACTGATATTTAATATCAAAGCGTCAAAGTAGAACTCTGTTACTCGGAATAGGTATTTGTATACTGCTTTTAGTGGGATTCAATCCAATTATAAAAAATTAAAAAATGTACATTTGCACGTATCAGGTTGATTGAGGAGTCAGGGTGGCTGTGGCAGCTGAGGCAGCTGTTCCAACTTTCTGGTGCAGTGGTGGATCTTCTGGACTTGCAGGCCTCATCGGTGCTACTCTCCCTTGAGGACGGATGGGATGCAACTGCGCAGGTAATGACGTTACCAACATTATTTATAAAAAAAAACTAGATTTGAATCATATAAATATAGTAATGATAAATATGAGATCATTATGGCATAAACTGTTAAATATGCCAAAATTGCCAAGCAACTTTTTGTATTTAGCGCTGGTCCATAGTTTTTTTTTTCATTTTTTTGCATTGCTATGTACCTGGAAGACTTTTAGGATAGCATTGCGATTGACTTTGGATCTGCTAGACCGTGAAGATAGCTATGTGATCAACTTTATTAAGTTAATGACTGTGAGAATAGCTTTGAAATTGACCTTGAAACTTGTTTTAACTATTCTTATATAGTTTTTTAATAAATCCTGGCATTTTGAAAAACTGTTAGCCTTGCGATTTACTTTAGCTACTCTAGACCTTGAGGATAGCTATATGATTGATTTTGCTACTTTAATGACTATGAGGATAGCTTTGTGATAAACCTTTTAACTTGTTCAAACTAAATATAGCTTTGCAATAAATCCTGGCATTTTGAAAGACTGTTAGATAGCCGTAAGATTGGCTTTAGCTACGCTAGACCGTGAGGATAGCAATGTGATCTACTTTGCTAATTGAATGATTGTGAGATTGAGATTGACAGAAACTTGTCGAAACTATCCTGATATTGTATTGTAATAAAACCTGGCATTTTGAATAATTGATAGTCTTTCGATTAAGTTAAGCTACGCTAGACCGTGAGGGTAGCATTGCGATTGACTTAACTAATTTAACGACTTTGAGGATAGCTTTGAGATTGTCAAAAACTTGTTGAAACTATCCTTATATAGCTTTGAAATAAAACCTGGCATTTTGAAAAATGATTAGATAGCCTTGCGATTGAGTTAAGCTACGCTAGACCGTGAGGATAGCAACTAATTTAATGACTTTGAGGGTAGCTTTGAGATAGACCTTGAAGCTTGTTCAATCTTTATATAGCTTTGCAATAAATCCTGGAATTTTGAAAGACTGTTAGATAGCCTTGCGATTGACTTTGTTGTGCTAGTCTGTGAGGGTAGCTTTGCGATTGATCTTGAAACTGTTTAAACTATGCTTATATCGCTGTGCAATAAATCCTGGCATTTCGGTAGACTGTGATTTTAAAATCTTTGTGAAAAGCTATGCGATGGTCTTTGATTGTTAAAAATCTTTAAGGATAGCTTATAGCTATGCGATTGATCAAAATTGTCAAAAAACTGCTAAGCTAGCGTTGCGATTTATCCTAAAATGTTAAAAGTTTGAGAAAAGTTTAACCTAAAAACAGTCAAATTAGCTTTACTATATCCCTTGGTATTAAAAACAAGACAGGGGATAAGGCGCTGGGGATTGTATACATACCTGGTAGGAAGGCTCTTAGATAAAAATAATTTTATGCGTAAGCTTTGTGAATTGCTCTGGCATAAAGTCTATCCTATGAGAATAGCTTAACTTATTTAAGTTAAGCTATTCTCATAGCTAAATATTTATTTTTATTGAACAGAAATATATAATAATAATAATTCTCACATTCACATCAATTAGCCTAACCCATGTAAGCACTGTTAGGATTGTGTTATGGATACTAGGGTAACGGATAAACATACATATACGATACTTAGATAATTAATATTCATAGAAATATATACAAATACCCATGACTCAGTTACAAATGCTCGTATTCGTCAAAGAAGCATCACGGGATTTGAATCTAGGACTTTCGTTGCAGGATCGCTACTCTTGTACCAAACGATTATCAAAACGATCGATGATTACTCAAAACACTTTGCCTGTCATGTTAATTGTAACTTTTATTACATATATATTACATTGTTTTCTTATTAGCATTTATTGGATATATGGACTCCCATGGATCAGCTTCAGTGGCGCTATATCTGTGACGCCATAACTTTCCGAGTTCTTGACTGATTTCAATTTTTTTTGTGTGGAATCGAATCAACAGTTTCAGGACCAGATTGTGAAGGAGTCCTAATTTTGAAATTCGCAAAAATTCCCATCGAAACAAAAAAAAAAAACTTTAGGTATTACGCTCCGCTCCAATATATGGTGCTAGCGTAGCTTTATGCTTAGCGACTGCATCGCCTAGTTATTATTGTACATAAATTTATCCAATATATAAACCATTGCGAATTGATTTGTTATCAACCCTACATTACTTGAGGCTATTTTCGTATCTTTGCGATTGATAATTTAATTAGAGGAAGGTTTTGCTAATAATGTGAAAATAGGCATATTTAAGTCACTCGTTGTTTTTTTGCGTTTATCTAATAAATCACCAATATAAGGCATGTTTTAAAACATATTTATATTTCTGCAGTAAAGATTATAATCGTGGAAGCAAAAATAGATAAACTTTAAAAGAAAAACCTCTCCTTATTTTGGATTTGACGTAAGGTGTTGTTCTTTTTTCACACATGCCGTAAATGTTGTATGGAGAAGAGGACAATATCAAATTTTGTAATATTTCTAATAATTTCAATAGTATAAAATTAAAAACGACCTTAAAGAAAAACAACCATATCTCCTAGCCCTCAGGTGGGTCGGAGATGTGGTTGTTTTTTTTTGTGTAGTATTTATTATATATTAAAATTTGGCATGGTGAATGCAAAACAAAATTTATACATGTTATTGGTATGTAAAACTATTTATGCCAACACCATATCTAATTTTTTTTATTTTAAGATGAAATGGAAAAATATGTCTATTTAGGATTTTATACAAATCTACGTTCTTCGTATAAATGACGGTGAGATTTCTTATTTGTCCATAGATATCATCCCTAGCCCAGATCTGCCTCGACCCTTACTACCGCACGTTAGAAGGCTTCCGTATCCTAGTGGAGAAGGAGTGGTTAGCACTTGGACACAAGTTTCAACAGAGATCGAACATCGCTCCAGCACCACAGCAGGGATTCACGCCTACATTCCTCATGTTCTTGGACGCTGTGCACCAGGTAATATGGCTTATAACTCCTTACAATACCATTGACCTACACAGAAGCAAATTATTTTTATTTAATAATAATAAATTACCTATTTGTTATAGTCACATTGGATATGAAAATAAATTGTTCAACATATTCTTTTTGTAGGTAGATGTACTAATATTAATCATTATTCATTTTATTTATTTCACTAATCATTAAATTAATACTACATTAAATTTCAAATTAAAATATAATATAAAGCTTGTTTAAAAGTGTATACACAGCCTAAGCTAAATTGCAGCGGCTGCCTCCTTACTGTTCAAACACTTAATTTCAACGGCAACGAATTGTTTATCGGAGTTTTTGAAACGAGCGTCGTCAGTACGTTTTTTATCCAACAGAGCAATTCTTTTCATGTCTAATGCGTTCTTATCGATACAGATACCGATTTAAGATCGAAACTGAATTTATGCAATTATTCAAAGTCTACCTTTGAACACTTACATAAATTCATAATCAAGCTGCGTTGGCCTCGCGTGATTATAGTTTGTATTCACGTTCAAAACCTTGGTTTGCACAAGCTCTTATCCAAATCCAAAATCCAAAATTTTGGATTTTTTGGATTTGGACCACTTTATAGAAATATTCGTTTGAACTGATCGCCTCGGTCACGCCCACACGACCCATACCTATCCCTAATTGGCTTCGTATTTTACTACGATTTACACTATGGTCAATCATAAAGAACTAATTTTAAAATCGCCATTGATGTCAGTACTGTCAACTGTCAATCTGCTCTCACTTGCTTGTTTGCGCACGCGCGCCATTGTTGAATGAATGGAGTAGGCCTAAAGCGATAGGCATCGCGCAGTGTGCTAGCGACTTTCGACTGATAAGGCGCCAGAGGCCTCGATAGGACATTAAATTAACCGAAGAAGTCGGTTATAGAATAGAACGATAATTGTATTCGTTTTCCATCACACAGTTGCAAAAACAATTTCCGCTGTCATTCGAGTTCAACGACTTCTACCTTCGGTTCGTCGCGTACCACAGTGTGTCGTGTCGGTTCCGTACGTTCCTGCTCGACAGCGAAGCTCAGAGGGCAGAGTTGGGACTGGCCGCAGCCGACGACAAACGTGCTGATACCACCCGCCTGGTAATTATCCGTTAGCTAATATTTTCTTTAGTTTTAAGGTTGTATTACTAAGCTTGTAATAAGATTCAAAATACTCATATAAAAACAACTACATCTCCTATCTGAGGGTTCGGAGATGAGTTTGTTTTTTATAGCCGTATTTTAAATCTTATGAAAAACAAAATTCGAAACTAAACCCTTTAAAAAGGGCTCCATATTTACCAAGACAATTAAACTTTTAAATCATAAATATTTACAATGATTCAAGTAAAATCAATTTATGTAGCTGAAAATATCTAATTTTTATTTTGTTTTTGTAAGAGTATTAACTTCTGCAATTACTGGTAAACATAATTACAAAACTCTAGTCTATGTCTGGTTATTGCTAAACTTTATCTTATAATTAAAAAATAAGATTTCTTGCATTCACACCAATAAGCCTTGCCCAAAGTAAGCACGTTAAGGCTTTTGTTATGGATACCAGAGTAACGGATAAACATACATAATATGATACATGGATATTTATTTTTTATAGTAATATATATAAATAAAAATGAATCAGCTAAATTGTTTTAATAAAAAATACTGGATAAAATCGACTCGGGTCACAAGTGTATTCTCAGTCGGCAATCGAAACCGCAACCTTTGGAAGTCCGGTCCAATATTCTCCCAATCGAGCTACCGAGCCTTGTGAAAAACCGGCGAAATTTTCCATTACCTTTCTAATTTTACGCTGTAGGCCAGCGTTGTCTCATCAATCAGAGGAATATCCTCTCATATTCGAAAGAAATGTAAAAAAGTACTTTTTTTATTTCTATACATTTTCACAGGGTGTGGAGACGGGAGCAGGACCTGAGGAAGAAGGCGCAGCTCCTCTAGGACAGTCTATGTTTGACTACATTGACCGGCACCATCAGAAGGCGCCTATCTTCTATAACTTCCTCTACACTCCTGATCTTGACAACCCGGTAAGATTACCACACTACTACCAAAAAAATTGGATATATATTTTTTTATTAATTAATTTAATTTACTTATTTAATTTAATTTACCAGATTAATAAAAAAGACGAGTGTGCTTTAGATCACACAACTGAGGTAAAACTTCTTTTTATCTTCCTCTCGACGTTCCGTCAGCCTCGCCCGATCACACTTTTCGTAACGCTCTCGTTAAGTTTTACTTCAAAAAATCTATAGGCGTGTAGAAATGAATGTGACGATTTTTCTTTTGGTGTAGGTATTGAGACCGGTGTCCGCATTAAACTGCCTTGAAGTGTGGCAGTACTACGTGAGCGAGGAGTTGAGTCATGGTGCGCCATACGATTTGGACACCCTAGCGCCGCCAGAGCTAGCAGACACGCAACGAAGGCTTGTCACCGCAGGGTATGTATTAGCAAATATATTTGTTCGTAAATTAAGGTATTTGAATAGTCCTTGGAAATCTAAACTGGGTATTTGACTACAATGATAATATTTGTATTTAATTTTATGTTGCGGTCTTGGTCTTACAGCAAGAGTCACGATCTCTGAAAGCTCGCCTTGGTCTTCACCAACTTGCCAATGCACATTTGCCACATACAATTGTCTTGTCAATCTTATTTCAGCCATCCAATATTCAAGACAAAAGAGAAAGCTGCCAGTTGTGAAGTAATATAATTTCAACCATTTGTCCTATAGCCCAGGCTTCGTTTTTGCTTTACACATAAAACGTTAATATTTGTCAACATATACTATTTGTATTTAGATTTACAAACGGATACTACTGTCCAGATGGCCCTCTTATAATGAGAGCAATATTTACACCCTTAACACATAGTCTTATTTTGAGCTGGAATACTGTACCTTTACTAATGAAACTATAAATATAAAAAAAACTATAAAAAAAATATAAATTCCGCAACTATAATAGATTCGTTACAAAAATAAATAAAAAATAATGAAAAATACTTTATTGTTGCACATTGTAGGATGTTCACTTAGTTGATCACGAACACCGTACAGGTAGATGTTGTAGTTAGTTTCGTTGCTTGTTATTTACGAAGTAAGTGGTGGCTGGCACGATGTTGAAAGTTGCGTTGTTGCGGAGATAAAACGAAAGGATTTCTTCACTAAGTTTAATAAAGTTATAAAAATAGCTTAGTTAAGTTACAGTTAAAAAGGTAGTTAAAAGATGGGTCCTTTCACGACTGTGGCCGATCGTAATCTCATAATGTTTGATTGCAGCAGATAAAAGGTAAACTTTAAATGCTGACGCGTAACCCAATTTAAGCGTATTGAACTGAAGAAAGGAATATGCGGTGTAAGACCGTACACACATAGCTTTAATAAAATAGAAAATAATAAGGGGCGCTTCAATAGGCGGTCTAATCACTAAGAGCAATCACTACAATACAACCGTGGACGGAAAGAAATAATGCTTTAAATGACAAGGGTGTGATGCCCAAAGAATCATTAGCTTATTTAAAAAAAAAATTGTAGTGCACATATTATTCCTAATTTTGATTAGCTGCCTGTTTCGTTTTGTCTGTGATTTTGTTCTGTCCTATAAATTGTGCGATTGTGTTAACAGGTATGACAGCGTGGCGCGTTGCATGCCCGACGCGTTCTCTGGTCTGCTGGAGAAGCTGCGACAGCTGGAGCTGGAGCTTGGCCATCTGCCACAGAAGTGGCGAGTGCGATGCGACCAGCTCGAGCTACCAAACACGCTTGAGCTACAGGTGAGAGCATTGAGCTGGTGCCTTTTCATCAACCATTTGATGCAAGAGTCCTATCCATCCTAGATCGCATCGCCGCTTACCATCAGGCGTGATAGCGGTCACCTAGCGGTTTCTATTCACGATTGAAATAATAAAGTGTTTAAAATTTTGTTTTTTACGTCCTCGGCTGTAGCCAAACGTAATACGTTGTTAATATTTAAAAAAAATACTCTTCGATGTTTGAATAGAGGAACTCGTCGATGTGTTCGGGCGTGGTTCGGAGGGCAACCCTAGCTGCCCATAAGCGGGGTACTAGGGAGGTGTTGGTTAGGGGGCGATTAGCTTCCGCGCCCCCCGCCCCAGCCCACCGATGGGCCCCAGCCGCCCCCGCCGCTCCCGCCCGATGCGACCACTGCCAGGACCTGCTTTGGGGGCCGCTTAAGGTAAATATAACACCTTCTTTTTATAGTACACAAGCTGACCTGGCCACGCGTTGCTATGTTATAAATTAAAAAGAAACGCTATTTTATATGTTCTAAGTTGGAACAAATCCAGGAAATGGAAAAATTATCTAAGTCGGTTGAGTAGTTGCGGAGTTCATCGCGTTCAAACACTGTGACATGGAATTTTTAAATATGTAGACTAGCCGACCCGGCCACGCGTTGCTGTGTTATAAATTTAAATGAAACTAAACTAAATAATGTAATTTTACTAATTTTATGATGTTATGAGACAAAATTTTCTATTATAATAATTTATCTTATAAGATCGCATTTAATAATATTGCCCAAACATTTGTAAAAAAAAATCTTTCGAATACAAGAGGATGTTCCTCTTATTGATGAAACAACGCTGGCCTACAGCGTAAAATCAGAAAGGTCCTAGAAAATTTAGACGAGTCTTCACAAGGCTCGGTAGCTCAATTGGGAAAGCATTGGACCGGATTTCCAAAGGTTGCGGGTTCGATTCCCGCCTGAGAATTCACTTGTGGCCCGAGTCGATTTTTTCTATTATAATAATTTGAATAATGTTAGTTGAAATCCAGCAAATTGAAAAATAAATAATCATAATTGGTTGAGTAGTTTCGGAGTTCATTGCGGTCAAACACTATGACAGGGAAATTTTATATATAGAGATAAGATATGGGTAAGAGCTTGACCTCTATCTCGCTATCTCGGAAAACAAAGGACGAACATCTTGCATACTAGTGGCTCGCATACTAGTTTTCATGGCAACGCTATGTAGAAAACTAACTTTTGTATGTTGTTCTTGTATTTATATTATTAAAAAATATACCCTGGAAGGGTTTGAATTCCGGACTGTACAATAGGCAGGTTCGCTGCCATTATACCAATTGACTATTAATTAATCTACTAATGTTGTAAATACGAAAGATTGGATTTCCATTAGCTCGTTCAACTGGTCATTTCGGATACAATTTGACATATTGGTTCAACTTAAATAAAAGACAGTAAGTAATTTTAGAAATTAAAAAATATTTCTTCAATTTTTATTAAAACAATGTTATTGAAGTCACATCTTTTGGTGCGTTTGGGAAAAATGATGAGTCTAAACGTGCGTGCATACCGACACCTGAAAGCGACAGGATGAAGTTGGCCACTAATAGTCTCAAATTTTCGTTAGAACTAATAACTATATTCAAGTCGTTATTTTGTTAAGATATTAAGATTAAGATTGTTGACAAAAAAAAAATTCTGAGGGATTGAAATAAAATTTTTCATCGATATTCTACATTAAAAGATAGTTATATTTATAAAGATGTAAATGATGTGCAGTCTGGCGTGCGGTGTATGGATTGCGGATCGGCGTGCCACGAGCGTTGCGTGGAAGCCTTCTCGTTGCCGTGCACCAAGTATAAGGCGCCGCCAGCGCCTGACAGAGAACCGATGCGACCAAGTGCTGGGAACAGTATGTCTTTATCATTTTTCTATCGGTCTTCTACACAATTTTTGGAGAGTGTGCTCAGGAGCTGCATAAGCTCATATAGCCATCTCCCTTTTACCATCGGACATCTAGACGCACTGCTGGCTACTACCCTTTCTTGGTTGCTATTCCTACCTGTCGCACCAAGTGCTTCTCAACATATTTTATAATGTGTACAGCAAAGGAGCGGAACAATCTCCCTCGATCTGTATTTCCGAGTACTTATAACCCGTCCGTTTTCAAAGCCAGGGTGAATGGCCACCTTCTGGGTTAGCTCGTTCCATCGTGGATCCTGTCTTGACCCCCGGGCTTGATTGGGATCAAAAGCGAACCCATTAAAAAAATCTGAGTTAACAATGTCAGAATGTCCCAAAACGTTTTTGGGACATTTGGGACGAATGGCAGTTTTCCTTTACAGTTTTCTTGTGAGATCACAATTTGAAAATTCAATTAAATGTTTCATTTTCCATAATCATAATTAGAAAATGCTTATTTTTGTTGCATCACACCCCTGTCATTGATAGCAGTATTATTTCTCTCTTCCCAAATGTGATCTTGTAAAGATCGCTCTAAACCATAAGACCGGCTATTGTAGCACCCTTATTGTGCTTTATTTTATTAAGGTTATATATCGGTAACCATGAAATATTTTTTTATGAATTCATTCAATATAATTGTTCAGTCAAAAGTAAAAATTTAGACTCCACAAAAACATGTATGATTTTATGATTTTTTTTTTGCATTCTTCAATGCTATCTTATATGATAAATAATTTAACTCGAATCCATTATTTCTATTAAAATAATTTATGTATGATTCATTAGATTCTCTTTTCTATTGATACATGAAAATTATGAAATTATATGGATATTTTTAACCTTAATTGTTCGCCAAGCATTAATTTGTGTACTGTGGTCGTAAATAAAATAAAATACGATTCTACTTGCAGGTGTCTCGACGCTCCAGTCTTCATCACAGCAGTATTACGAGCAGTTCTCATCGAACGTAGCTGAGAATCGAACCCACGAGGGCCACCTCTACAAACGGGGCGCCCTACTAAAGGGGTGGAAACAAAGGTAAATGCAATAATGTGTTAGTATGTGTGTGTGCGCGTGAATAATGAATAAATATGAATAAATAATAATAAAAAAATATAAGATAAAATTTAGCGACAAAGCTACGCCATGGCTTCTTAAGTCCTACGTTTGTTTGGTTTGCTATTGTTTGGTGTGTTATTGTTTTATCTATTGTTTGGTGCAACGGTAGCGATCCTGCCTTCCGCACCGACGGTCCGGGGTTCGAGTCCCGGAAGGGGCAAATGTTTGTGTGATAATACGAGCTTTTGTACCTGAGTCATGGGTATTTATATATATATTTTTATAAATATTACATATCTATGTATCATATATTATATATGTCTATCTGTTACCCTAGTATCCATAATATATATTTTTTAATTTTGGGCTAGGCTAATTCGTGTGAATGTAAGAAATGTTTTTATTATTGTTTCAATGATATTTTTGAATTCCCCAACAGATGGTTCGTGTTGGATTCCATTAAGCACCAGCTGCGATACTATGATGCGATGGAAGACTCTCATTGCAAAGGATTTATTGGTAAATTTATATATAATTAATTCGTTGTTGAATTAGCATTTTATCATATAAAATAGTATTGAAAGTGCAGTATAAAAATCATAAATATTTTATTTTTATTTAATGTAATAAATATTTATTTTAATAAATTAAAAAGATAATTAATTAATGTCATCGCGCTACTATCCCATGTGGTCGTGGCTAAAAATCAGCGATTTGGGGCTCTTGAGCAATTGTACTCTTGATGAATGACCTTTTTACACTGCTGCAGCACACGTACATATTTTGTACTTATATGTTGTAAGAATTTATTTATTTAAGGAAACAAACAGCACTTATACTACTTATGATATGGGTTTAGTTAAATATTGCATTAGCCAAAAAGAGTTTCCAACTATGAAAAATTCATGGGATGACTAATAAATTTTGAGTAAACTTTATCAATTCCAATTATACAGTTAACAAAACAAAATAATTAACTTTTTAAGCGTTACTTGTCCACATTTGTAACCAGTTGTGTAAAATTGTGTTTTGATATTTTTTCTCTATCTATGTATGACTGTAGTATCAAAAAATACATTTATCTATCTATCTACCTATGTATCATAAATCGAATGTCTTTATTGATTGTCAAACATTTGTGAAAATGTTTCTTTCGAATGCGAGGACATTCCTCTCATTGATGAAGCAACGCTGGTCTACAGCGTAAAAAAATAAAATATACTATGAAAAATTCGACGGACGTCCAAAGGGTCGCGGGTTCGAGTACCGCCTGCGAATAACTTTGAAGCCGAGTCGATGTGTTCTAGATTTTTTCTTATAAAATTTGTCATTTAATATAGCACTCAATATATAAAATATATAATTCATATAATAGAAATGAGATGTATAATATTGGATAACACGTACAAATAAAGAAAGCCTGCGTGTTCTTATTTATTATGTTATTTAGTTTAATAAAGATACACTTTTTATTAAAATTTGATAAATATATTTTTATTTTATATTATTATTATGATAAAAAAAATATTTACTTGTCTAACATGCAGCGAGGTCAATGTGTGTTCCGCCTCAGCACAACTCCTCTTGATTCCTAAATGAACTGTTTGCGACTGTAAACTTGTAATTATCGTTTATTGGTAACTTATCAAACCCGGCATGCTTTGCAATGCTCTTTTTTGCTGATCATACATATAAACCACATCCCTGTGCATGTCAGGGCGACGACATACGACAACTTAACAAAGTTACGTTATAATCTGATCGATTGATTTTTATTTATTACTAGCTGCCCCGGCCACATGTTGCTGTGGCTCAATTTTTGTAACTTGCATTAATTAAATCTCTAAATTAAATCGATTAAAATATGTCCTAACTCGGAACAAATCCAGCAAAAAAAAAACATAAAATTTAGTCGAGTAGTTTCGGAGTTCATCGCGATCAAACACTGTGTCGTTTATTAATATACGAAACTAAAAATTACTGAATTTTTACTGCCAGTGTTAGAAATTAAGCGATGATGTCCTATTCAATTTGATATTTTGTTTCAGATCTCGCGGAAGTGATAACCGTGACACAGGCGCCTCCTGCACCCGGCCCGCCCAAGAAATGTGATGATAGATCGTTCTTTGACGTAAGTCATATCATACCTATTCAATATATATTAAAGATGACCCGACCACGCTATGTTTTGGCTCAGTTCTTATATTTTGAAAAACACGGCGACAGGAAAATTATATATATACTAGCTGACCCGGCCACACGTTGCCGTGGCTCAGTTATTATAATTTGCAATATAATAAAATTCTAGTAGCCTAAGTTACTCCTTATTACATCCGTACCGTATATACATTCATACGCATGTAGTAAAAAACGGTTATTTCAATATTACAAACAGACACTCCAAGTTTATTTATATGTATAGACATATCGTTGAGACAAAACAATTATTAGGGAATTTTATGCACTCACTATTTTGATATGGCGACCTTTTTAATTATTTTTGTTACCTTATGTGCATAAAATTAGGCAATAAATTGACTATAAAAGGTTTATTTAATCTCCCATAAACCTAATTCTATTACTATAATGATAGAGTATTTTTTATTTACAGAATTACTCTAATCTGTAATAAATGAAAGAAGATTGTAATTACATAGTAATACGTTTGCTTTTCTATTAAAAGCTTAGGTGATTCTGATGCTTATAGTAGATAAATATCAGGGGATCTGTGTATGCTTTTCGTAGTTTGTACATGTGTGTTCGCGTACACGGTAATCTGTTTTTATTTATTTTTAATTTACTTATTATTAAGTGAAACAAACAGTTCCTTTTACACAAAATTACATGTATCAGCGACAATGCATAAGCGAACACAGTTTCCTCAAGACACGCAACAGTATTATACCATATTTACTTCTTATAATTAAATAACTTAAAAATACAAAAACATTATTCGATACTAGTTTCAAAGTACCTAAATATAGTTTTATATGATATGGTTATATTTTCAGTTGCGTACGAGTAGACGCACGTACAATTTTTGCGCGAGCGACGCGACCGCTGCGCAGGAGTGGATCGAGAAACTACAAGCCTGTTTGCAGTGAACGCAGTAATCCACTTTCAAGCTATTTACTATGTTATTCATTTCGTGGATCAGTCTTATTTAACTGCAGACTGTTTACAGACGGCCATATTGTAATTAGTAAAACGCTAGAACATGTTTACTTTTTTCCAAAGCTTTTAAAAGAGTTTTGGTTCAGCTCAATTGTAAATGAGTTTTGTAAAGTTGTTGTTGTGTAAAAGAGAACCGTAACTTTCATTTGTTTTTGCTGTTTAGGCGATCGATGAGAAATAAATGGATAATATTCCTTTGTACGCTTTCGTTATGCCATAAAGTATACATAAGTGAAAATAAAAACCTTTTTGCTTTACGAGTTTTTAATGTAACAAAAATATGTAGAACGATGATACTGAATTGATATGGGCAAAGTATTCAAGTTTTGTTGTAAAATTTATCAAATTAATATTGCACACTACGTGTTGGATTTAAAGTTGAAAATTTGTTTGACAATTTGACATGATTGGGTGGGTTTTTTCTCTATGAAATCGTATACCCATGAACTGTACTACAAAATTTGTTTTGATTAGTTCTGCCTACTATTGACGTGTCATAAATACCGATCTCGTCTTGACATAGACTGCGTTGTTTCCACAATGCCGATGTTTATGCTAGTTTTAACATTATTGTCGTCAAATAGTTTTAAAACATAATTGTTACGTTGGCTATTTGTAAATATTTTATCTTATCATTGTTGTGTAAAGTATTATGTTCCATTTTAGTGATGTACGTCGCACAGTATTGACGACATTCTAGTGTAGTGGTTTCAAATTGATCTGGTATAGTTTCACAAACTACCCTCAGTTTTAGTTAGACTGAAAATGTTAAACATTTTTGTATCTTATCGTTTAAGTTTCTATATTATTTTTTCGTTGCGCAATGAGGCACTCGATATTGTTATAAATGAAAAAATGTCACAGAATAAATAATAAACCAAAAAGTTTATAATATATTTAATTACACAAATACTTATTTAACAAAGGATTCCATACTATCATATACATTAAAAATGTATAATTATTTGTCTGTTAATAATAAAAATATACAAGTGGAAGTTGGAAAGCAAACACATTCCCTATATTTTTATTATTCAAGCATTTAGACACATCGTTTAGTTTTAAATATCCATTGTATTCTTATTGCAAAGATATTATTTTCTATTAAGGGGTACCATAGCCCAGCCATTTTACTCAGCCTTGTATGGTTTGTAAATAGATTGTTTGGTTCAACATATGAGTGGCTTGGCGCGATCAGCGTCTGTACATAGTTCTCTTACTAGTGACGCGTTTAAAACTATTCCCACTAAATCATAGTTTTATAACTAAAAAGGCTGTATCAATAGAAGTGAAATGCCCAATATTTATTATTATTTTAACCAAACTTAAAATCAGCAAAAGATTCAAAGTTAAATATTAGATTATTTCTTAACTGTGACGTAGTGGGAATATCCCTTAGGCAGCGTGCACATGTACTGCGCTTACTGTTCCTGTGTCGAAGAACGATAAGAGATTATTTGTGCCAAATATGCACACTGTGCACACTCTATTGCTAAACACAATAGTATTTGAGCACTCTCGCTCGTTGTAGAAATTATATGTGATAATGTGTTTTGAGCTTAAGCGGACGTAGGCGTGGCGAATAGATTGAAGTATAACTTATAAATCAAAAAAGTAATAAAGTTTTTCTTTTTTTAAGTTTAGTACTGAATTTTTTGAATATATAAAAACAGTTATTTTGAAGATTTTTTCGCTCTATGTTATTCACGGAAGGATAGAAAGTGGTACGTTGGACGCCATCAGAATTATGCGGTGCCGCCAAAGAAAACATTAAACAAACAGTAAATTGTTTTCTCAGCAGTAAAAATGGCGCTGTACAGATGTTGTTGTGAATTCAAAGTATTTCCAATTTGTTTCGTACACTAAATAAATAAATGTTTCCTATCATTTGGGTTTCTTTGCGTGCTTTCCTATTTAAAATATTGGCCTACAGTTTCGGCGAAATAAAAAAAGGTATACAGTAAATAAAACACAGATAATGTCATATGTAACAATTTTTATTTTACCAATATTAATAATATATTAACATATGTGGTCCAAAACCACCCTCTCTCTGATAATTATATAATACAAAGAATTTGCAGAGGTCTCTGAACCCATAACAAAGAAAACAAGGAGCTAAAACTAACTACGGCCGATAATGTCGCGGGTCAAAGGTTAAAACGACTCCCACTTTATTGACGACAATATTTAAAACGAGGTAAAAAAGGGAAAAGAAAGGTAAACATTTCATAATATATTATTATTATTTCTAGTTAAAACAACGAGAGGGCGCCAGTGGCCTTAGGCGACGGCGTACAGTCGCGCACTGACCGCCCGCCCGTTGAACACTCGCATCACTTTACTGCTGAATTATACATTATATACAACGACAAATAAATATTCTATATGCACGACGAGAATACGCGATCGTGTATGTACACAAGGACACCTACAGTAGTGCGACCACCGCCATATCACAAATGTATCAGTTGCGAATGAAACGTGGTTCGCCTTATTGGCGTTTACACTTTGGCTTAGCTAGTTCTTACAATTCGCTTCGCTCTCGCACCGTATCCACCCGCTGCAATTTAGCGAGCGTTTTCAGTAGAGAAACGTTAAAAGCCGCCATTAAAAACTTCCTTGTAAACGTCACTAAAAGTTATGAATAAACATATTTATTTGGTTACCAAATCGTATCTAAAACAAATACATCGAAAAATATCTGTATGCTGCACTGCTATACACGATCCCTTGACGCTAAGCTACTATGTTCAATCTTAATAAGTAGTTTTTATATATTGAAAAAACATATAAAATTTGGTTCTGTAATTCCTAGTCTGATACAAGATATTAAGGGATGTTTTCAAAAACGAGGATATTCAGTCGACAGTGTCGTGAATGTTAAAATATTTTTTTTATACTGATGATTACTTAAATAATTTATATATGTACTTAAAACATCACTGCAATAACATAATGACTACTTGGTGACTCGCACTTATAAAACATAACTAATTTTATAGGGAATCTTTCACGTACTCGGCACACCACTTATAACGACGCCACGGTACAATTTATTTTAATTATTGCATACAGCTACCGTAAAGCTTACGAATTCAGAAATGATCAAACACACTTATTTATTCACATTACTACTGATACTAATTACACCCTATAAAAAAACTCTCACCACAATTTTTTTGTTGCTATCTTTTTATGTCTGTTAATTCAAAATACTAATCGGTTATATTCCTAGTGCCTTGGATCATTCCTAAACGATGTTCTAACGATGGATTTATACAATAGCTCTTAAACAGAATTTAAACGCTAGTATGATGTGTGTACGGTGAAGGTTATAAAACTGACGTTACGTACATACGACTTGAAGTCACCGGAAAGTTCATTCAACAATATAAAATACTAAAATTATATTTTTTTAACAACATTTATTTGTTATTTCAATTTAAATAATGTATTGTCTTAAAAACAATTAATGACTAAACATTTTAGGCCATGAATATAAAATAGCAACTCATGTCGTATGTACGCGTATGTAATAGTGTGACGATCGTGTGTATAATCCGATTAAAATGCTAATAAACCGTTTGAATCAATCACAGCACAGGTATATGAAGTTGGTAAAGTTAGCGACGCAATTTATTACTTGTATTAAGAAAACAACCTTAATGTAACAGCAAACTCTTTGGAGTTACGACCTTCTTGGACAAGTAACACGGTACATTTTTGCCGCATTTTTCAATCGACTATATTGCGGCAAATCACGTCGCAACTGTGCAACAAGTAGGGCAACAGAAAAATAATTCGTTTACTATACGTTGGCTTTTGAACGGTAAAGTTAGTTTTGCGGCTAACTTCAAGTGGCTGTACAGTTTATTTGCCTATATATTCATTTATATCAGATTCTCCTACAATAACTGTATTATTTAGACTTGTCTCCTATGCCATTTTATAACGACTCCGTGTGGTATCTACTTCTAGCTCGCAGTAGATGCATAATAAATTATTCCCACTAAATTATCACATGAGTTACATACGTCTCACTCTTGTCGTTGACACGCTGTGACAAGCACAACTAGGTATACAAAATTTTTAGGTAGTATGGACGTTAAACAGTAAGTGATGGTAAAATACGTCCATACATATAGAGATAAAAATATCGCACTAGTCAAAGTATTCAAATCGATTAAAAAAAATCATTTTCTGTACGACAAGACGTTTCAAATATAAATATTGTTGTCAATATAAAAACTATTGAATTATTTACACATTTTTACCGCTGCATTTTCTCCTTGCAGGGCCATGTTTGTTTCTAATTTATATATATATATTTTTTATAATGAGTGCAATAAAAAACTTGAACTTGAGACGCCCAATTATAGTATTCTTGTCTGTGGTTATCGATGAGCGCGTCCTAAGACCGTTTATCCGTGTATAAGATATTGGCGTCGGTAATATTAGCATTTCAATCGGTTAGTATGCAGTGTGGGCGTGGCCAATGGGCGGGGTTAATGACCCACCGGCTCCACGTAATTGGCCGGGTAGAGGCCAACGCGACCATCCTTGCGTCCCTTACACCAGCCTTGCTCGTCTTCGTCTTCTAGTTTTTCGAATAGGTCACCTGGAAGTAATCAACATAAAATATATAATATATACTAGCTGACCCGGCCACGCGTTGCTGTGTTAAAAATTAAAATGAAAACTATCCTGTCCTAAGTCGGAACAAATCCAGCAAAATAAAAAAAAATAATCAAAACTGGTTGAATAGTTTCGGAGTTCATCACAGTCAAACACTGTGATAGGGAATTTATAATTTATAATATATTTAAGATTTACAAACTGAATGGTTCTTTGCATAATCCAGGTTTGCTTAAACGAGTAAGGCTTAAGGTTCCTCCACGATTGCCAACACCCCTACTTAAACATAAAATTTATGAAAACTAATTTGGGACATTACTTCCAATAGCTAGGCGAAGTAGATTTTATGGGTAACTTGTCAATAACAATGCAACGATAGACGTATCATCAACTCGACAGCTCAACCTTTTTCAAAGGCAAATTTCTCGATTGTTATAAAGTTAGCAATACTGACTGTTACCTAAATATTGATAGTGCATGCTGTGTAATAATTATATTTTTTTTTAAGCATAAGAACATGTTAACTCTTTTGATAGTCCAAATAAATAAAAAGAAAATATATAAGCATAACGGTAGTTCTGTAAACATTAATTTCTTATTATCAATCCTACTCTTAGTGCCTTAAGATAATCTCAGTCTGTTTCTGACCCGGACTGAGTGAATTATAAAATTTCATATTAGACTCAATTTATTGAAAATTCTAGGTATTATTACATTTGGGTTCTTTGAACATAATAGTTATTATATTTTGGCTGTTTATATATAGGATTCTTACATTGTCTTGTATTATATTTATATGATTTAAATTCTTTATATTTATTTTATTGTACCTTTGTATGTACTGGCATAATTTTCCATTTTTTTAATATTTCTTTATAATTATTTTTAACGCTTTTTTCTTGTTTTTATTATCTAACAGATGTTTAAAGGATCTTGACTGTATTTATTTAATCTTTTCCAAATAAGTCTTATAATGTGTTGTGTTACGTAATCTGACATGGTTCTACGGTGTATTCAATATGTCTAACCTACCTTGCCTGAAGCTGAGCTCATCGCTCTCGGCGCCAGTGTAGTCGTAGAGGGCGCGAACTGGCACTCCAGGCTCCCCAGTATCGGTGAGGGCGCTACCGGACTCTTCGTCCCACTCGTCCTCCTCAAAAGGGTTATCCTGTTTGCCCCCCTCCTTCGCTGGGGATGTCTTGTTCGATTTCGGTGCAGAAGCTGTGCCATTCCTGGAATTTCGATGTAACTATTATAAATGGCGCCACTATGATATGGTTGATAAACCAAGGAGTCGCACTAATCGTTTCGATTTTTAAGTCTGTCATCTGTATCACTAAAAAGTGGAACTCCTTGCCTGAATCTGTGTTTCCTAACACACAATTTAGGGGTCTTTAAGTGACGAGTGAATTGCTATCTTCTAGGCAAGCGCGTCCCATCCTAGTTATCATTCATCGCTTAACATCAGGCGATGTAGCGGTCAAGTGCAAACCTATTTATTTAAAAAAATCTGCCTTGTCCTATCTAAATTAGCAATTTTTACCTTAACACAATGTAGTTATTTCAGGTTGTTTATTTTATAAAAAAATCAACCTTTTAAGCTTAATATAATGGGAAGTACATAGTTTAATAGTTTAAATTTTAGCCTATCTACTGTTACAATGTTTCGACTAACGATGGCAGGAACTGATCCGTCATATCGGTGACAGTGTACTGGTTGTGTGCGTCGGGGCGTAGCGCCAGGCGGAGCAGATGTCTTCCAAGAGCATCTGACGGTACCCGAGTGCCGCAGGGTGGAGTACAAGCGAATATCTCCAATCGCTCTATTCTAAGAATACGACGTAGGGAGGAAGGAAGGATAGTGTTAACTTAATGCAGGAGAGGAAAAGGTTATCGGTTTGCCTAAAATAAATTGGTCCTATTTTCATGTGGCCCACTAACAACTTGGCATTATTTGATATAAATTGCAAGTTAAATATTTTTGTTTTATTTTATATTTTGCATTTACAATGTCATTAGATTTAAAATATGTCATTATATTTTAAAGATTTAAAATACGCTTGTAAAAAACAACCACATCTTCGAATCCTCTGGTACGATTTGCGATCCAGGTGAGTGCTCTGACCGCTGCGCTACCGAGATGCTGGCAGACGTCGCGAAATTTACAAACGTATTTTAACTTCTACTATGAGCTAGTATCGTTCCACCAATGTTTAATGTCAACTACCTTCAATATAAGTAACATTTTTACAAATATCTAACATTTTAAGATGGAACCAGCAAATATATATTTATTTTATTTAGTGCATTCACGATTCCATTTTTCTATGAGATTTTTTCATTCCGTTACTAACAAAGAAGCTATATTAACTCTGCCAAAAGTTTGTGTGCCACTTTACAAATAAAGCTAAAAAGAATTCGTCACAGTTCATATTGTCAATACTGTAAGCATACAAAGTCTGTTGAAAGAAAGAAAGAAAGAAAAAACATTTATTGACACACGCGCACTTAAAGAAACAGAGAAAAACAAAATAACGGACAAACAAAGGAAAAAAAATACAAAAGTAAAAATAAAAATAATAAAAAAAGATTAAATCTAATGTGCGGGGTCAACAAAATACCCTGCCTCAGCATTTTTGCCTCTGTGTCCTTCACAGCTGGGCAGAATAGACACAGAGGCGCTGTTATTCTGACAGGGTTTAAGCCAGTGATAAAAAAATAAATAAAAAAGCGCCTTATGATATAATATTGAAACTAATAAACCTAGCAATCATATGTATACACATACACGCACACATACATATATATATATATATATATATATACACATACACACACAAATTTAAAATAATAATAATAAATGTTATATACAAGTTCACATAAATCATTAAAGAATTAAAACAATAAAAATAAAAGCGGCTAAGCGGCAGCATGGCCCGATTCATTTGCCGTTACTCTACGTAGCAAGTAGTAGCAACCGATACTTAATCTGTGATGACATTTTGACATGACTAAAAAGGGATCAATTGCCACGTCAAAAATGCCACGCAAGTACCGCATGGTGATTAGTCGAATGGTTGGTACATATAAGCGATTAAATATGTTGCTACGAGCTTTACACTTTACATTAAAAATAAAAGACGATTCCGAACAATAATGGGGTATTTGACTGTATTGAAAATATCAATGAAACTATTGTTAAACATTTTTAACGAATTTAACCTATTTTGAAATAAATAATTAATTCAAATTTCATGTTTGATCAAGTTATTGAAAATGCACGGGGTTGGCTCAATCTGGAGTTTTCACTTACTTGTTTATAGTAAATGTCAGTCTAAGTTTTACGTATTAACGATATGACAGCCCTGCATAAAGGTTTCCAGCATTTTGACGGGCTTTTTATTCATTTAAAGTTTGACGATGATTTTTATTGAAAGACAAATCAAGAAAGAATTAATCTAATGGCTAATGAATTATGCTATAACCTAACAATTTGAGATATTTTCGTAATACCCTACCTGTGAAGTACCCTAATTAAATAAATCCTTATTGTTTTGTATATTATAACTAGCTAACCCGGCCACGCGTTGCTGGCATGGTAACAAACACACAAACTATTGTCATAATTAGTGATGTGCCGGATCGTCAAAAATGTAGATCCGCGGATACGGACCTAAATACGGATATTTGGTGTCAAGATCCGCAGATACGGATACGGATCTTAACTGTCTTGCTCAATCGGTGTCGGTGCGCGATTGCGCGGCGGGTCTTTCTTTTGTTTTGTTTTAGTTTGATTTGACACTGGGCAGCATAGATAACGCTTGTGTTTGGTATTGGTACATGAGGTTAACAAATGTCTACAAAGAAGTTTAGTAGTGTGTAAACCGGATCTATTTTAAATAATTGTGGACCATCAGAATCTTGGCAATTGGCGTCGCTAGTGCGCCTTACCCTTTGCCTTAAAGAATTTTATATATAAATTTAAAATTAATAAGGTAAATAGATCCGTAAAAGATCCGGCAAAAAGTAACGGATACGGACACGGATACAGATCTTTCTTCTGCCTCGGATATCCGCGGATACGGATACGGATATCCGGCACAACACTAGTCATAATATAATGTAGATTAATGTTTAGGTATCATATGAATTAACAAATTGCTAATTATACGTTTAAATATTAGATAACAAACTTACGTGACAGCAATAGGGGCGCTGATGCTCTTCTTGTCTATGGTGTTGTTGGCTGTGGCGTTCTTGTCGTTGGTTGTGTTATTGGCGAGGGGTGCCAGGGGCGGCTCCGCGTGGTTAGATCCCTTGTTGTTCGCCTTGTTGTTGCTTATTGGCGGCAATTCCTGTCCAGAGACAATAAAAGAGTTTACATTTTAAATAGCGCAGGAGAAGAGACTTATTATTATAAGGTCTTTGATTTAATTAAAGATTTTTATTAAATCATATTTTATGTAACATTTAATTATATTTTAGACTTCGTATATAAAAAGACTCTTAATGAAATGACAACAAAACATGAATATAGTGTATATGAAACCAAGTGCAACATCGTAAATCGCACTTTTTTTATTAAAAACACCATAATTTATGACTAGTTTCAGGACTAGTCTTTTAAGTCTAAATCGTAGTCAGTAGACATATTTAAAGCTGAGCTTTTAGACTGACTAAAAAGAGTTCTACATTTTTAAGTCCTTAATAACAGCGATAAAATAATAAAAAAGCTTAACTAAAAGAACAGAATATACAAGTTTATCAGAGACATAAAGTTTTTTAAAATAATCAGTCTTTTTAATGAACTTGAGTTATATTGTTTTTGAGTCGAAAGAATTTTAATAGTTTTTTTTTATTTAATTTTGAACCACATCTTCCAGACTCACAAAAGACTTTGATATTTTAATCATTCACATGACTAGACTTAAAGTCTTATTGTAGCGACTCATGGAGTCTAAACAAATTTTATGAACACTTGAGCCATCTTTTGAATTGGAATAAAAAAATATTTAAAAAATAAAAGACTTAAGTCCTTGCCAAAAAGTCATGCAAACTGCAATGAGTGTGTATTTTTAATAATTTTTATATTCAGATATGACTTAAAAATTATCTTACGAAAAAACCATTTCAATGGTAATTTGATCTTTAATAGCTCCACAACTTTACAATTTCTCAGAAAAGGTCTAATGCAAAAAGTCTTTATACACTCGGCGTCAAAAAAATCGCACCTCTAAGAAAATCACGTTCAAATGGCATTAACTCTGGATATGCACATGCAGTCGTATTAATTATAATTTTATTTAAAAGGTTACTTAATTAACTTAATAAAAAAACATTATTTTTCATTATCAAATAAAACCTAAAGCAACAAATAAAGGGTCACAAAAATTCTAAGGAAATTTTGCTGCTCGGGAGAGTCGCGAGTTGCGCTAACTTTGTGGGTATAAAGAGGTCAACACGGGTTCAATGTGGGTCATTCGCTATTAAACCGTTGAAGGGGACACACGCACTGATTTTACTGAAGAAAGAACATCTGGAAAATGGACACTACAGCTGATGAGGCCGCTCAAGTGGTTGCACTACTGCAAGCAGGGGTGCGGCAGTGTGATGTCGCCCGGCAACTGAATCTGAGCCGTTTTTCGGTTCGTAGAGTCTACCAGCGCTTTTTAGAGACCGGTGGCTATATCCGGCGACATGGGTCCGGTAGACGTCGCTGCACTTCGGAAAGAGACGACCGGTTCGTTGTGTCGTACTCTTTGAGAAATCGCTTCTCAAACGCTGTTCAGCTGCAACAGGAGCTCCAGGCAGTTCGCAGACGCACCGTGAGTGTATCCACGGTTAGAAGAAGACTGAAGGAGAAGAACATAGCAGCCCGCAGAGCTGCTACAGGTCCAAAATTGACTGCAGCGCACCGACGAGCCCGCTTGCAGTTTGCTCGCGACCACGTCGATTGGACCATTGAGCAGTGGGGAGCTGTTCTCTTCTCAGACGAGACACGAGTGTGTCTTTTCTGCAACGACAGACGAAGAAGAGTATACCGGAGGCAGGGTGAACGTTTCGCTCAAGCCTGCATCCAGGAGACGGTGGAATATGGAGGCGGATCCTGCATGTTCTGGGGCGGTATGTCGGCTGCCGGCAAAACCGACCTGGTCTGCGTCTCCCGGACCGGAGGTGCTCGCGGACAAGGGTCGCTGACTGCGCGCCGCTATATCACAGAGATCCTGGATGTGCATGTGGTCCCTTTTGCCGAATCTTTTGGCGAGGGGTTCACATTAATGCACGACAACGCTCGCGCACACACTGCAGCCATCGTGAACGACTTCCTGCGGAGGTCCCAAATTCCTGTGATGCAGTGGCCAGCGAGAAGTCCTGATCTGAATCCGATAGAGCACCTCTGGGACCATCTTAAACGTAAGGTTCGATCTCGGGATCCGGCTCCTTCGACTCTAGAGGAACTCCAAACCGCGGTGATTGAAGAATGGGGTCTTATCCCTCAAGAAGAGCTCCTGAAGTTGGTGAGGTCTATGAGGGACCGTATGGAAGCCGTCATCAGGGCAAGGGGGGGTAACACTAGATTTTGAGTTAATTTTAAGACACTTTTTGTACATTTTTTTTGTAAATTATCGATTATTAATTAGGACTTAATTAAGATTTTTTATTATTTTTCAAATTTTTATGCTTTTTGTATAATTTTAATTAAAAAAAAGATTGCACTTAATTGTTGTTTGATGCTCCTTTTTGTTACCTTTCTAATGATACCTAACACTATCCTCTATATAAGGTTTAGGAATTTTTGAATAAGATTTTTATAAGGTGCGATTTTTTTGACGCCGAGTTTATATATAAAAAATAAGGGTCATTTTACACGTTTTTAAATATGTTTAAAGTATCACCAATTTTTTCATTTATCGTTAATCATGCGTTGTGCATTGACAAAGCAAAATCCATCATGCAACATCGATACAATAAAAAAATATTAAAAAGCACAAGTTAAAATAGTTTAGATTTAAATGAGAATGACCATGTACCAATTTTCTACATACGGTTTTAGAAGGAGATCGTATAGCATGCCGTTTTATAAGACACAAGTCTAATTTTATCGCATTCTCATTTGAATCCCGTAAGGGCCTAACCACAGCATACAAGCGGAATATTAATTTGTAAGGCCAAAGACTTTGATACTTACTCGTATGAAGCACTGTATGGCGTGCTTAGACCCCATCATTATTATAACGTGTTTTGTAAAACGAGAGACAATTGGACAACGTTAACCTCACATTTATATTAAAATATATACGATATAATGTGTTTTATTTAATTAGTTAAAGAATAATTTGATTTTAGCAGATTGTTTAATATAAATACATTAATAAATAATTATAAGGACGTGTTATTGCGCGTTTAAGATCAGGCTCAATGGCGTAGAAATGGGAATTGAATGAAATCTATTAGAAATTTTATTTTTACGTTTAATGTAAGTATTTAGCAACTGTAATTGATATTCGATTGTATATCATTTTTACATCTTCTTCAATAATAGATTTATGCACTGAGTTAGATTAGTGGCGACTAGCTATCAATCCCCGCTAGTGAGTACTTAAAAGATTTGCAAAGTCCAGAATACTGTCTTTCTACCGCGATCTATGCCCGAAGCTCGAACAACTTAAAAGATTCATAAAAAATACTCATATATTTTACATGTTAACTATCTTATATGAGAATTTATTTATTCTGAAACATATTTAAAAATGTATTTGTC
Organism: Calamotropha paludella; assembly: GCA_927399485.1. Classification (NCBI taxonomy): domain Eukaryota; kingdom Metazoa; phylum Arthropoda; class Insecta; order Lepidoptera; family Crambidae; genus Calamotropha; species Calamotropha paludella. The sequence continues at coordinate 4,579,572 of OV656803.1, read as the reverse complement.
AGCAAGTATTAATATTCAATTAAAATATGACATACGTCATATCGTTACTTCTATTTAAGGACATAGGTGGTACTATACATAATTAATGACAGGTTGAGTATACTCAGTAGATGTTGCTGCCATAGATTGAACTTTAAAGCCGTTGAAGCGCTCTTGTATCGATGCAAACGCGATACTCATACCAGTCAACCACAGATTAACTATGAACTGCATAAAAATTAAGTCTCGCACTTGACTCGCTACAGATGCGATGCTTACGCGAGTTTGTATCGACACAATCGGATTAGTCATGCAAAAAAATCGATCTTTGAATTAAAAGACCTCCCCATCGAAGTCCAATAATGCGAATGCCGCAACGTCCCCACGACTGGACTCGGTAGGACCTACTTCTGTCTACGCTTCGTGCGTCATGGCAGAGGGAGTCCTACATATCCCCGCTGCCACCCACAGCGGGTAAAATTTATAAAAGTTTTCCTCTGGGTCAAAAAAAGCCTTTAGAGTCGCTCTATATGGTATCACGTGCCTCCTTTCTGTTTAGGTGCCTTAGTGAATCTACGGTGGTTGGGAGTCCCCCTCATGGGAGATGTCGTCCATCTAGAAAACCACTACGGTGGCTCGCTACTCTCGGCTTAAGGTCCACCTAAGGATCTCGCCTTCCTAAGCCCCGGAGGCGTGTAAACATAAACATATCATTGCAAAGTTTAAGTTATTTAAAACATATACTTGTTAACTTTGTTATAATCAAAATATTGTAAATGTAATTACTTCTGTTAAGCTAAAGAGTTTCTTAGGTTCTTCTTGTCAGTTAAAAGACGCCCTGAATGGTGGGTAAAACGTTGAACGAATGAAAAGAACTTATTTTAAGTTGTTTTTTTTAATAGTAAATAGGCAGGCGTCTGACCACTATCTCGCCTGATGGTAAGCGACGATAGGTCTAGGATGTGACGCGCTTGCCTAGATTCACTTGTGACTTGAAGACCCCTAAATTGTATTTGTCAGGAAATACACAGGCAAAGAGTTCCACTCCTTAGCATTACGTATCACAAAATTGGAACTAAATGGATTGGATAAAGTTATTTTCGTTTTATCAAAAAAAAAAAGTAAAAAAAAGCGCATTGTCCATGGACCCTAAGTGTAAGTGAGGTGAACGTTGTCTCTGTGAGGTGTGGTGGAACGTACATCCTCGCTGACAGGTCGCTGGTTGAGCAGCGTGATGGGCCCGGTGGGAAGGCTCTCCTTCGACTTGCCCTTGGCGATCTCGCGGAACTCCTCCGTGTACTCCTGCACGCACACAACCACGCGCTCGCGTCACACACAGCGCGGGCGATACGTTGGGACACACATAGATAGTTAAAACAAATTGTTACGATTCCTTAACTGATTTCGAAGTGTCTTCACAGGGCAGCGAAAATAGGGTTGTCAAAATTGGTCTAGATAACCGCTGGAAATTCAGGCAGGAAGTAACATTGCAAATGTCAAGTGAGGAAGCCCTGAACGACGTTTATATAGTTTCTGTTTTAAAGTTTTATTGCCTTTAAATTAAACCTTTTTATAGAATAAATATAATGTAGCAGGAGGAATTAAAGTTTAAAGTAGTCTGGGCGAGTGAGAACGCCGGCGGTCTATTGAGCCTTGCCTTAAGTTCCGATAAAAAACAGAGCGAACCCAGTCAGTCTTAAGTGCCAGAATTGGTTAATATGCGACTTAATGTAGCTTGTAATTTCGCTACATATTTTAAGTTATTTTGGGTAGGGTTGGAAAAACTACAGCGTACTTTAAGTTTTTTCGGGTAGGGGTCCTGACTGACCTATAGCTCTACGATGTTACTGTTACAATGTTTTTGGTACTGTAAGTTTACGAATGGTCTCCTTATGTAGATATTTCTTAGTTTTTGACATTCGCTATTATACTTAAAAGTATTGGGTGAGTTCGATTTTATCGGTATTTGTAGAGACTACCAGAGAATTTGAATCAAAATATATCAGACAACTCTTTAATATTATCATAGACAAACAAAATAAAATTACCGAATATTTGTTCCTTTTAGTCATTTTTAATTACAAGAAAGTTTGATAATTATTGAAATTGATTTAAGGACTTTGAAAGAACCAAGGGATATATAGTTGTACAATTGGCAAGTCAGAGTTCTCATCTACTTTCTATCATGCCGATGTAATACTGATGTGCGTATACAAACAAACATCGGTGAATTCAGACTTAATTACAAATATTTTAACCAATGTGATAACAACTTCGAATCAGTTCAATCGAAAGTTCCCAACGTCTCGGCGCACGCGCATATGCAAACTCAAAATTAAGGAAAATCAAATTAAATTAACAAAATTGTTCACATCCATCCAAAGCCATTGTATTAACGGGTATGCCAGCTACACTGCTATAGACAAATAAACTGAAAGAATAGAGGAAGACATGCGATTAGGTAAACAATAGGAAAGGATAGTATCTAATACAGTACTAATATCCTAATAGATTATACTAATTAATTTAATTGTCTGCTTGCTTACAATACAATACTGCCCGCTGCAGTTTCCAATGGTTTTTAATATTCTATTATTTTGAAGGATAAATAATGCTTATTTAGTTTCATGAACGTTGTAACAAACCAATTCCCTTCAGTGCCGTGAATTTCAATAAAAAAAAAGATCAATGTAAATCCAAGTATGATTATCCCATCTCTCTCTATTCGCTTTTAGTGAAAGAAATAAAAAGAGACGGATAATTACTAGGAGCGTTTCTCCGATGTGATGACAGGTGCGGTGCTTGCGCTCGGTGGTCATTGTTGCTATGTTTAATCTAAAATCAACTGTATTACCAGCCATCACGGTGTATCGTTGTGCCTCACCGAGAACCCCCGTGCAAATGTTTTTCGTAATCACCTCCATTCGTGATTGTGTATCCAAACTCTTTTAATAGTTGACAATTTTTACTTTTCATTATAGAGTGTATTTATTCATTTCCTTTCAGTGGTCGTAAAAATTATGTGACTCGGCTATAAATGCGGTGAACATGTCTCTTTCATTACAATTTAATGTTTTATTCGTGCAGCTTCAAGCGTGTATCGGAAAGCGAGTCACTTTATTGCAATATTTCGTACTGATGTGACGGAATACTTATTGTGAATGCAATTTAATGGGCATGGAAACATTACAACTTACATGGTATTTGACAGGTTTAACGAAAATATCCCAAATTGTGATATTCTCTTTAAAAATCCCCATCATAGTTTTAACTATCATCAAAGGTTTAAAACCCGCCAAAAAGCTAAAGGCAGTCTATGCAGTCTACTTGATGTTATGACGTCACCTGCTTGTAAACAAACTTTTAGCTGTCAAATCGTAAGTGTAACCGTGAATTTTCAATCACGTGGACGAACATAACATTTTAATAATTTTATAATTGATTTCGTATAAAACTCATATGCATATTTAAAAAAAATGTGTGAGCTTAACTGGTTTAAATAAGTTTTGTATTGCATTACAGCGATTTATCCACGTCTAGAAAAAGATAGGACTAATTTTCCAATCCCCAAAATAATGACATCCACAAGTGTCCGATTCGCATAAGCACCAATATTGCGTGTGAGTTTATCGACCAATTGTCCCGTTCCGGTGGCGCACTACCCACACCGGCGTACCATCTGGGGGTAGAAGCGACTGCTGCCGTATTCTTGACTACCCGCATCGGAGGGGGCAACTTTGCCGAAGCAGAGCGCGGGTAGAGCGGGTAGCGCGAGCCGAAGCCGGCGGACGGCGCGCAACCACGCGCCGGGCCGGCTCGCACGGCTCACGAACGCAGCAGTTGCCGTCGCCGCGCCGGACAAGCGCGCCGGCAGATATTTGTAACGGATAGGCTCCGGATCGTCGGTAGTAACGTCCTTTTGAACACATAGCACACCACTGGATGAAGTAGACTTTAAAATTTATGTATTAATTATACTTTTGATATGTTGTGCCGTTGCAATATTTTTTCAGATTTTTGTGTGCAGTATGTGTTGCGTACTTTGTGTTCAAAAGGATGATTTGTCGTTTTATTCTTAATGCTAATCGATAATTAAAAACGGAATATGAGTAACATAGACAATAGCTTATTCCTAATTTTATTATAATTTTCACTACAATCATATGGGTAGACTAAAATTTAAGTGACAATCTATCTGCAAGCAGGGCAATGTCCTATCTACATCGACATAACTCTATAAAGTTACAGAAATAAGAAGGAAAGATACTAGTTTCGTCATGCTCCACGTCTGAGACTAGATAGATGCCTACAATGCAGTCTAACCTATAAATAATAAAGCATTCAACAGTATTATTGATGCACAGAATTTTTTAGCTAGCGACAAATCGACATGGTCCTTGCGATAACAATGTGAATAGGTACACAAACTAAGGTACGTTGCAGATTAAATATCTTTTTGTATTAATAGGATTTATTACGTATTTCATACAAGAACGAGTTTCAGTTTATTCCTTTCCGGTTTACCTCCAAATATTATTCCAGATAAAGAGATATTGATAAAAATATTTAACGTCAACTACGCCGTTGCTTCGTAAGATCTACTTCCGAAGGCCTTGTACCGAGAAGAAGCCGCAAGAAACTCGGCAACGGCGATTTTGTTCTTCCTTTAACCCGTGGCATATTCCAAACATTCGGATTTCTTTTTACGACGTACACACGCCGCTCGTCTTTTGTTTTTGTTATACTTTAGGACCTTGTGAGTTGTATTTTCGAGAAACTAATGAAACAAGTGCGCTCTAGAGCATTCTGGAATGCTATCCAGATTTAACGTATCGGTTACGAGCATTTATAAATGCTAAATTAAAAATTTGACATCTTTCATGTTTACAAAAACATAAAAGATGTGAAATTTACAGTTAACGAATTTTATACAGTACTGCCATTACAAAAAAAAAGAAACAAAGCTGTTCATTCCACGCGTTCTTTTTTTAAATTATTTATTTATTTTGTGATGAAAACAGCCATTCTTAATCTATACTTAGACAATCTAATATGGATAATGACGTTTTCGGCCAAAATGTTGCCAACAGTAAAAACAATCACAATACGCCTAAGGCAACAAAGTAGGTAAATATCAAATTAACACAAGCGGCAAAAAGATTATTACTAATAGCACTTAATATATATAATAATTTAATAAAATGTAATAAAATACATAAAATATCAATATACATTCAGCCACAATATGGTGTAAAGGTGTAAAATCATTGATATTGTATTCGCAAAGAGTTCTGTTCTCGATATCAAAACTATTTTTTATTTAAATATATTTATCTTAACCTTTTTTATTCTACATGTCAAGGTTTTAATTCAACTTATTTGTAACAGAATCAATCTTACTTCAGTTTGTGCTGAATATTTTTTGTATTCAAATAACTTTTCGACTTATTATGCGTGTACGTGCCGCATAGGCGATTCATGTGACCTCTGGCCCCTTTAAGAATAACTGTTTTCTTGTTGCTTTTAAAAGTTATCTTTATATTGAAGTCTCTACTAAAATAGTGAATAGCTTCGGCTTTATTACTACTTAGATTACTACTACTTAGATTCTTTTCAGTTCCAATTTTATATTTTTTTATGATAGCATTATGAGAATTGGAATAAACATGATTTTGATAATTATGCATTTTCAATGGTCTCATATGAATTATATAAATAATCGATCCTTAATAATAATAATACCTTTGGACGTTCTCCCAATTGAGCTACCGAGCCATTGCAAGTACCCCCTCAAAACTATTTTGTATTTTTCACTTTTTTACGCTATATTAGCATGTCTAGTTTTAGCTAGTTTGTTCTTTCATTCTTACTAGTTATATAAAGGTTACTTTAAGAGTCGTGTAACAAGGAGGTAACATAGTAATGTCAAAAATAACGTAAAATGTTACAAAAGTAATATACTGGCAACACAAGCAATTTTTGCCTAAGTCAGTTATCACTTAAATGCGTATTTTAAAATAGCATATCAGGTAGCAGTAATAAGATTACGTTAAGCGCTATAATGATTTTTAGAGACTTGAGCGATATTCATTAATTTCCCCTAATTATGCTTAAGACGGTGCGTCGTTAAAGTAAAGCCCCACATGTTAAAGTAATACTGTTTAATAAGGCGAGGCGGTAACGTGGCGCCATTGAATTTATCGAGGGTAGTACCGCACTAAACTTATTCCCACAGAAAAGCATTTTCTGTATAACTCAGAGGTTATCTTTTCACTTATTTAGTCATTATAAGCGATGAATGTGAACTGTCATACAATATACACATAAAGAGGTATACACCTTTTTTAATTTAACAATTTATCAACGAAAAAGCTAAGTTTATTCGCTTCTTTGTTTGTTTCACAATATTATTGTTGTGGAGACCATGTCGCTTTGCCGTGCTTGACGCGTTTGGTGAGTCTTCAAGCTCGAGGGGTAAGGAATATTAGGCGGATGGGAGGGAGGGAGTTAAGGGTACATACCTCAAACTGCGGCCACGCCATAGCCATGTTTACGCCGTGGTTGTTTGCCCACCATTTTAGATCCTTTTGGTGGTCAGCGTTATTAATGGTGTGGTGGAATTCTTCGTATATCTGTGGTAACCTATAATATAATTTAAATAAAGATATTTAATAAAGTTTTATATAGAAAAAGAAACTGCCGTTATGTCGTCTGGCTCGGGTCATTAAAAGATCTGAGTTCAAAACCAAACTGAGACGAATACTATATTCGCATATTCGATGCTAAAAATTAAAATTTCAAAAGTAATATCTAACATAAAAGGTTGCTATGTAGCAGGCTGCTAGGAGGCAAACCTACGGATACTAGCGACAACAAACGAACTAGATATAAGAAATAGTTTATATATTATTATATATGACATTACATATAGTACATTGTTCTGAACACAAGTAGCTAAAGCACTTGTGTTATGGAGTCCAGAAGCGACGACGCTAGCACAACACCCAGACTTAAAAAAATGTAGAAAAGTTCGTTAAAAATCAGTATGCGAGGCACTCAACCGCGGAGGTTTAATGTAGCGTTTTCGATATTCATTTATTATCTGTAACTAATGACTTTTAAATATGTAAAATTGACCAACTCTCATGTTAAAGTAACAAGTAAACTAGTAGGAAATCTAGAAGAAAGATAGCCAGTGCCATTTAACTAGCAATACTGGCAGCGTCAAATTATTAGGCATGGTTAAGTAGTCCACGTAATTGGATACAATTAGAGTAATAAAAGTATCGAAAAAGCTATCATTTTAAACTGATGACAACATTCTATATTTGATTCATTTTGTTATATTTTGTGATTGTGTCAGTTGTTTGCCAAATGATGCCAAGTGATTAGTTTCATATGTGACATTTGAAGTTTCGACTTTATTCCAAAATATTTTTTTATCCGGATTCCTGAAATATCTTACCTGACCTGGTTCGGTAGGTTAGATATATCAAAAGTTTGCCAAACACAAATAGGGCTAAAACCAATTCGGCCACACAATATATGCCCAAAAATCGTTTTGTTAGAAACGCAAGTCGATTTTCTGTCAAAGTCGAGTCGAATGATTGAGTTTTGTCAAACATCAATTGCGACGTTACATGGCAAACCAATCTGATTTTTCTAAAGACACGATGACTGTAAATTGATGGTAAGGTACAATAGATTATAAATAAAATAGGTTATAAATAAGGTTCGGACGCAAACCCACTTGACCTGACAGAATCGGCTAAATCAACATACAAAAGAACACTTCAATTATCAGGAGCACTTACGAAGGTTCTTGGCTGATGTTCAGGCACTTGTGGAAGCTGAAGAGCACATCCTTGAAGAAGGTGAGCCTCTGAGCCTCCATTTGCTGGCAGCGGTCGAACACCGACGTCATGTCCTCGATGTAGCGCGAATTGTATGCACTGATCTCCGCCAACGCCGTTTGGTACTTTTCACGATTTTTGGTCACCTCTTCTCGACATTTCGCCACTCGTTCCGCCATTTTCTTGACCTGAAATTGGATGTAACTTTAGGAGAACAGCTTTAGGAAATCAGTCAAATATCTTGTGGTTTCGACACTTTTTCTGGCTTAGGACAATTGCTTATGTGTAAATATACTTTATTTGCATACATTTTTCTTTAAATTTACAGGAAAAATAAATTATAAAACAATTCGTTACAAGGTCCTACAGATAAACAAGTGGCATCGCAGATTATATTGACATTGATAACAAGATACCCTTATGGTTCGTGCAATGTTTTTTCATTGATAACACTAAAGAATTCCTTACTTCAAATATTATTGCACTAACCGAGCGATAAAACGTGAAAAAATTTACTTCCTGATTTTTACGTTTAGCTATGCGTTCTTTATTATTTTTGTCTGTTTTAAAAGACATAAAAGTTTTATTGCTACGGAAAGTGCACAGTTACATTTTTTTTAAGATGATTTATTAGAAGAATATACTCGTAAGATTGAAGCGTATTTTTTCATAGCAATAGTATATGTGACGTACTCCAAAGTAATTTAAAGAAATACCTAAATAAAGACAACTTCACATCGCTTTCCACATCGACCCGGACGGTGACCGAACCCGGTAAATCGGGGATAATTGCACGAAAAGGGCTATGCGAGCAATTCGACCATAGAGGTCAACAATTTTATGTGGTAACGCCGATAAATTTTTCTAGAAGTTTTCCCTTCATCTTCATATTATAACAACCTTTTATAAACAGGCGGGTGTGTAGTAAAGCAACTGAACAAGTTAAATATAAAATATGTCAAGAATTATTAGCTGTTACCATTTATTTTAATCAGTTTTGCTAAACATTGTACGGCAGTGACGATTCCCTGAGTCGTTTAACATTAACTTCACAAACTATCGCAGATAACATAAGTTTACTTTTTTAATTTGTAAAATACTAAAGATAAAGACACCATCATCTGGTATTTATTTGTAAATCTTTCGTTATTTTCAAATAATAAAAAAAATAATTAATGGTAAAAAACAGAAGCACAAGATTTATCCTTTTTTGTCGGTCTGCAGCGAAAGTAACTACACCTGTGTAATCGAAGATGAGCAATCCTATGGCCAGTACATGGTTTAATTTTCACAAGCTACGTTAAATCGGTATTAATTACTTGCACAGTCAATATGTCAAAATAATCAGATTTAACTAAAGTGATCAGAAATATCGGAACAGCTTGTTTTGAAATCGATGACAACGTTTAATATTTCACACTTTATTCAATTTGAATACATAAGAAGCTGTTTCAATACTGTTCTTCACTTTGTTTTGTTACTAACTACATGAACGTGTTGAGTGTCTCCTAAAATTTAACACTGACTGTACTAAATTTAGTGGAAATCTCGCTCTTGATTAGGAGTCGGGTTCAACGCCAAACAAGAGAATACTTAAAAAAAAAATGTAATTTACAACAAACTCAATAAAAAATCTGATTGGGAATTTAGGAGAAGAACTACATTGATAATTATATATTTGAAAATATACATATATTAAACAGTCCCCTATTTTAAATGGATCATAGGTTGAAACAGGAAAAAAACAAGCCAAGTGGAAAATATGGGGCGATTTTTATATACAGGAGCCAACAACAAAGAACATTAATACAATGGACAAACAAGGGCAGGGTACAAAATGGGCACAAGCAATGTACTCGCTTACCAACATCGTCCTCTGCAGCGTTGAAAACAAAACAATACAAGAATTATAAAAAAAAGCAAACAAAAAGGATTATGCAAAAGAAAAGAGATTCATTTAACGTAAATACAATAGTCGCATTTTAATAATACTTTTAAATTTTGTGCAATGAAAATCAACTTTACAGCCAGATAGTTATAAAAGTCTGTGGTTCATTAGGGTTGACAAAATACACTACTATAATCCCATTGTTACATCAGAACAGGGTTCTGTCAAACTGTATAAATATGTTCATATGTTTCAGATACAAATGTTCGTGTTTCCAGGATTAGTACTCGGGACCCTACTGAACCTTGATAGACAGGTGGTACGCCCCAGTGTTCTTTAGTTTATAGGTATTCCCCGCCAAGAGTCCTACATATTCCCGCCGTCAACCCAAGGCAGGTCGAACCCATAAAGGATTTTTCACTGGGTCGAAAAAAAGGTCAGCTCAGTTCAGTTTGCACCTGAACTACGAAACTAGACATATATGGATTTCAGTGTTGATTTTTTACATTTAGTGTGAGTTATCAACAAACTGAGGAGCCAGAAGGCCCAGCGGTTAGCAAGTTCGGCCTTTAACTGCGTAGGTTAAGCAATAAAAAAACAAGGGGTTATTGACCAGGGGTGGATGACCAAAAAGTGAGGATATCGATCCTCTCAACCTTCAGAAGGCCAGAACCGTTTCCATCCATAGGTAAGGTTTGTGCCGTAGCAGTGAGAACAATAATACGCTGATTATATTAAATAAAACATTATTCTTGGTATATTTCTTTTTTTCGTTGAAAGTGGATAATGCACCCTAAAACTATTACACAAGGTGCTTTCTTTCACAAATGTACCTTCACAACAGTTCACATAAAAGCAACCCAATATTTTATATCAATTACTCAAATGTTATTCCATTGTCGCTATGAAATTGGTGCCGTATTGCGTCACATAGTTAATTTTGCTTCTATTGTATGTAGGTATATGGGCAAAATGCGAGTGTGCGCTGGTCTCAGACGCCAGTCTGGAGCGTCATCCATCACAAATGTCTACTCCGAATACACTAAGGTTGCCACAAATCAGTCTTTAAGTTTCTTCCAGATTAGTTAAAACACCAAATAGCGGAACAACATTTTTGGTGTGGTTAGTTATATCAAAATCCATTGATTTCCTTTAAAATTTTCAATAAAATTCATTACGAGTTTTAAAAATTTGATAAATAAGTTAAATTTAGATTTACAAACCGCTAGCGCTAGTTTTAACCTTCAAAAGCGCTTACAAATAGCTTAAACGAAACAAACGATTTTAAGTTAAGATGAAATAACGACTGTAACATATAAAAAACTGAAAATATAACTTTTCACAAACTCCAGCAACATAAGTGCCAACTTACAACCTCCAATTGAAGAAACACTTATAGTCAGATTCAATGCGCGGACAAAGCATTTCAGCCCGCCCAGGCCTTCCGACGCCGTCTGTCCAAGAGGTGATGTGACAAAAGGGTACACGTTTCTTTTTAGTGACACGTTTGTGGACCGCGATTCTAACGTCTACCGTAGTGTGATGAGAGCTACAAAAGAAAAACTAACCTCAGTGAGATATAATATGATCTATCATACGTAAATAAAAGATATTACATTATAGACCTTTTCCCTTTTATGATTTTAGGTCAACGGAAAGTTAAAGTAAAGAAATATAGGTTCTTGGAGTTTAATCCTTAATTAATTTTCAGGCGCCCGGTATGAAAATATGAAGAGTAAAATTTAGTGATCGAATGGCAGCGTTACGTTTTAGTGCGCAACTTATCGTGCACACCTTTCACTTTAATTTTGAAGTTTTGTTTTGTTATTATTTGTGCCTGTTCAAATACAATCGTTCTTAAGGAGTAAACGCCAGTGGTGCGTCGGAGCTGACAAGCACAATTTTTGTTTTTAGCACTAAACAAAATGATTTCGGTGCTAGTTCTATTCAATCCAAATATAATATTTACATGAAATCTGCACATTATTGAAAACTATTACATACAATTAAACTACGTCGTACAGGCGAGTTTTGTTATGCCAGGATTTATACACCACATCGAAACTTAAAACATTTTTTGACGTGACAACGTCTTATAAATTGGTTTGCCGGGTGACACTTCAAGAAACTGCGTTACGCTCCGCTCACGTTATGCGCTTACAATGAGAGCGAGTGAGAGGCACGCGTCCCTTCCACTCGGGCATGGTTAGCCCGCCTAAGAGCGAGAGAGACAGACATAAAAAGTGGAAGGAACGCGTGCCTATAAATTAATGTTTTAAATATAATTCTTTGTATAAATAAATGTTTTAAATTGTTACTATTATTTCATCCTTCTTCATACTATACGAATGAATATTCACATTAAAATTATTTTACCACTCAAAGTCGTTGTCACGTAAAACTTTCGCCCGTATACCGACTTTACAGGCAACCAACCAGTTTTTTTAATTCGGCTGTGTTAAAATTTACGATTAAAGATGTTGTAATTTTAATTGACAATGTAAACCAAGAAATGATAAAATTAATTTTTCATTTATCCCTGCCGAAGGACATGGACATGCTAACTATAATCTTCATGCTAAAATCGCCTGGGTTTGGAAATAGCAGTAAAAGAACATCATTTAGAAAACGTTGAATTTCATTTTGTAGGCTATGTGAGATGTATGATGATTTAATTCCAAGATCTATTAATCTACGACTTAAGCCTTGGGCCTTTTGTAAAAGCTTTTCTAGGCTACCGGACATTACACGGCAATATCGTGTCACACAGCGTTATCACAACAAAATAACAACGTATAATGGCACCTTTTTTCTAATGGAACTGCGTGAATTTGCTTAAGTAATTGGAGCAATTGGAAATGCTCAGGTTTGTGAGTTTGTTCTTTTTTCGATCGCAGATCATTTCCGAAGTGACAACCCTATGTCATTTTCACCCGAGTAGCTCGGCAGCCGTATTCAATAAAGAGGTCCGTCGTACTCCAGCCCTCCAAAGCAAGCCCCTATTAATCTCCAAGGAGCAAAACGTGACATTTTGCTAAGACCATACTTTTTTATTGATAAAACCAACAAAGGATGCTATAGTAAAATCGCCGAGAGAAATTCAAGGATAGAATTTATTTTCTCCTTCACCAGACTCACGTAGACACAGAACCGTATAAAAACAATACATGAGAAGATAGATATGATATTTGAATAAAGTTAAAAGTGCGTATGCGTTGTAGAACTGCAAAGTAATCGTGAATGAATATTAATAACTGAAATTCTAAACCGAAACAAAAAACGGAGTTTTAACATAATCTCAGTAGAAGAAGAATCTAGTATTGGAGACCTGTCTGAGACAAAATTGCTGTCTAATAATGCAGTCAGGATCAACGCTATAATGACTTCAAAATATAAAGTAGCACACATTTATTGAAACTGACAGGTGCCCATTCAATATCCATCCAGCCCGAGCACGATACACACTGCGCGAGCGAATTGCTCAAACATGAGCTAAACATATAAATCAATGAATTTCACAGCAAAAATGGGAAACCATCACGAAACAGACAACTGCACGCAAACATAGCGGTGACAAAATACAAATCTCAACCGTGTGGGACGCGTCGACGTGACGTGCAATTTCCTATGTCGCGCGTCGTCAACTCGTTTCTAGGTCAATGTGAACTCAATGCTGCGGACAATTTTATTTCGATTTCGTTTCTTTTTTAGATCAGACATCTTGTGTATGACCTTCGTATCTCCTATTAATAGAGTACATGTTTTGGGTCTGCACTTGTAACACTTAAAAAAAAAACAAAAGTAATTGTTGATGAGTTTGAGAACGAATAGATAGTATTATTAGTTTTAGAAAAAAAAACCTAATCAAGACCATAAACTACACAGAGTAGCGTTACGATTGTAACCTAATATGTTGTAATCACTCTCGCGTTGTTATTCTCTCACGTCAAACGACATGTATCCGAATTGAAAACTGCTGATATGAATAGTTTTATATTTAATATCGCAGATTTTTTATGCTACATATTGAGGTCCAGGTCGTAATAAAAAATTGTAACATTTCGTTTACGGACAATTGTTTGTAAAACTCCCTTTTTTCGGTAGCAATATATATTTGTAAACAATATTCGTATTTGACGTAAAGTCTAACAAAATGCTGACATAATTTGTATGCACTCATTGTTTTACATTATAAATTCACTTATGAATAAGCATTTTCAATAAATGGCAGTGAAGAAGATGCAAAATCGATATAAGTACCCATGTAACTAAGTGTGTCTGTTAATCGGAATGCTAATAAATAAAATTTAAAGAATAATTTTACAATGAAATTTCAGATCCTACAAGTATTACACAAAAACTTTATTCATAATATTGGCAATAACTGTGGTTTTAGTTTTCTTAACTTTTTAAAAATCTTGAATTAAGGACTTATTCGTGATTATAGAAGACTAGCTGACCCGATAACGCGTTGCTATGGTAACGTTAATTGATACAATTGAAAAAGAGCGGACAGACAAACACACAAACAACTGTGATCTTAGGTTATAGATTATGACATTTCTGCGACTGATATTTTGTATTCTATTGTTGTAATTATAAATTTAATAATGAACTATTTTAGTAATTGTTATATTATACTTATACATTTGAAAGGATAAGATTATACCTTTACTAACTACACTAACTTTTATTTCATGTTGTCTGTTACAATATTGAATTTCACTAGACCGTCATCAAACATGAGTCCTATATTGTACGACCTAGAAGGACGCCAACATATTTACGTTTTAACTATACAAACAATTCTGTCAGCCATTCAACCCGCTGTTGTACTACCCGAAATCTCATTGAATAGTCTTTGTTAATAAATTATTTCTCCATTGTGCGTCTACATGTTGAAAGAGGAAACTGAATTACACTCTCAAATACTTGACATCTTATTTTAAAAGTAGTTGAGAGCTCGAAAACTATTTCTAGTTTATCTAAAAAGTACATAGCGTATAATAAAAAACTAAATATGTACAGAGTTATAAAAAGAGGTTCTTGTCACGGAATTCGTGCCGGAAGCATTCGTATGTAACATATCATATTTGATCTGGAATATCCGAAACACTCAAAAACGAGAAAAGTAGGTAATTTTATAACTTTCTTATAGTTTAGTGATATTATCTTTAAAATGGTCGATGCTATTCAAGATATATGTATTTTATGCAGAATATGATGTTAAAGACACATTGAGTTTCTGTTTTCAATATCATTGATCGATACAAACGATAAAGCTTGGTCTTTTTGGAATAGGCAATTGTCAGCACCTGATTTTAACAGAGTCAAAATTGAATACACGTAAAGTAACATTTTTTTACAAAGACTTTCGAATGAAGCTGTATTTTCCGATTCGCAAACGAATGTAACCAGTCAGTTTGACCTAACAGCTTATCGAATAGAGTCGCGAGTGAAATTTGTGTGTCGGTGTATTCGGTGCGACCGCAAATGTTGTGGCAATCTGAACATTTCATCCAAATGAATGTGGTGGATGAAAGCAGCTGTTAACTGGCACAGTCAGGGAAAACAGAGTACATTAACTTTTAAAGACAAACTGCTGGGTAAGGTGGATTACTAATAATAAAAAAAGCATGTGTGCAATTCACACGTGGTAGAAGTGATACCTTCAAAAATAATACGTACACGTATACAAAATACCACGGTTGATGTGATGCCTTCTCTCAAGCTTTGTACTACGCATGCGCACACAAACACGTATTAACCCACACGTACATACTGCTGAATATCTCATTTTCTCATACGTTAAATCTTATGAATATATGTGTCTGTCTCTTTTTACTGTCGCTTTTTCGTTTCATCGGCTTTCAAATCACAACGATGCTAAAGAAGTTTTCACTTCAATAAAAAACAAAATAATATAAGAGACTTTTGTAGCGCGCACGGTTTATGACTGATCCACAATAAAAAAGCTAACCAGAATTATATAAAAAAGTGTGTGTGTCAGCTTCACCGCACTATTGGAGTTTACTCTTTATGAATGATTGTCTTTGAATAGGCTTAGAAAATAA
The DNA here is from genome assembly GCA_927399485.1 of Calamotropha paludella. Lineage (NCBI taxonomy): Eukaryota > Metazoa > Arthropoda > Insecta > Lepidoptera > Crambidae > Calamotropha > Calamotropha paludella. Next base: position 4,563,778 of record OV656803.1, on the reverse strand, counting down.
TAAAACAAAACTTCGAAATAACTATGAAAGATGCGCACTATAGGGTGCGCACAAAAACGTAACGCTGGCATTCGATCACTTAATATTACACTTCATATTGTTTCATAAACGGCGCCTTATTTGAAAATCAATTCTTAAGGAGTAAAATCTTAAAATAAAGAAATGAAATAGAAAAGTAACAAGGAATGCAACCTTTGGTTATTCGATCCACTGCTCTCCCAATTTTTCTATGAAAACTTATCATATATCAAAAAATATATAACCACAAGAACATATTCAGCAGCCTACTTAGAAATTTTAACAAGTTGTAATTCCGAAGGATACGCAATAATAAAGTGTCTGGTCAATATAAACACCATGCGCTGTGATTTACTGAATAAACGTTAACTGTGGCAAAGGAATCTGTGCTATCGGCACAATGAACGCATGGGAACACCGCGGAGAAACGAGAAACGCAAGGAATCGTATTGACGCCGGAAAAACTGATCGCGATGACTCTGTCCATCGGGCCATAGACAACGAACCGATGATGAAAGGAGATCGTCAAATAATGATGAACTGTCTCTCTGTAGCCATGCTAATGTTAATTGCCGATACAAATGTTATAAAGTCCTGATAGTAAGCTTGTCAGATGTCCCATATTTTACGGGTTAACCCGTTTTTCGGCTACAAGTTTAGGACCCTTAATTAACTAAATTGAATACGAGGTAACCAAAGCTCCCGTCTTTTTAATCAATTGGCTGAGCAAAACGAAGAATTTTTGTAACTAACAATTAATGACAATAAAAATAATAATTAGGTGATAAAAAAATGCTATTTTAATTTTCTCCCGTGAAAAAGACTGAAACATATGCTTTTGACGTTGACAACGCTTAAATCCCGGAATAGCATGGATGTTCTACGCGTCGTATATTCGATGTATTTTGCACGTAAACTAGCGTGCCTCTTGTATTGGAAACACATCAGTAAAACAATATCTTGAAATAAGTAGACTGTACAGTCTCAATCAAGTATGATTAAGTTGTTAATCGAGCACAATTTATTTTTGACGATTTTTTAGTGCAACGGTAGCGAGCCTGCCTTTTCTACGGTCTTGGACACGAGTCCCGTAATCGGCAGATATTTATGTGATGAACATGAGATTTTGTATACAGTCGGAGATATTAAAAATTATTTCTATGAATGTTTCTATGTATCATATAAGTACCATGTCTATCCATTATTGGAGCTCCCATGGATCAGCTTCAATGGCGCAATGTCTGTTACGCCATAACTTCCCGAATTCTTAACCGATTTTAATATTTTTTCTGTGGAATCGAATCAACAGGTTTAGGACCAGATTGTGTAGAAGCCCGAATTTTGAAATTCGCAAAAATTACCCTTTTTCTTTTTTAGGTGTTACGCTCCGCTCCAATATATGGTGCTAGCGTATAAAGCTACGCTAGCACCATATATTGGAGCGACTGCATCGCCTAGTTATAATACAAGCATAGTGTTTACTTTGGGCTAGGCTAATTGGTGTGAATGTAATTTTTAAGACTATCATTTAATACAGGCATATACATCATTCTATGAGACACATTTCAAAGTGACTCCCTAACTAACGCTATTATTATTGCTCCAAACAAAATGCAACACTAATATATTTAAATGATGAGGTCGATAACTGAAAACCGGAGGATATGAAATGTTTGCGAAGTTCATAATAGAAATAAATGGTGTTATTTAAAATTATTTAAATTTAAAAAAACATATAAGTTACTTCAGAGACTAAATCAAAGATTACTAATAATTGGAATCTATATGTTACGGTAAATTTGATTACTATGGTTATTATTAATAATAACCAGTAATTATTAATACTTACCTTAAGATTCGGTCAGGTTAGGTTAGGTTATCGAAGTTTTATTATTAATAATTGTTGGTAATTATTAATAATTTTCAATTAACCACACTTACCATAACATATACACTCTAAACGGATGAGTAATTTCTACGAGTGATGTCTGCCAATATCTCGTATAGTATCGTATCTCGAATTGCAGTAGCATAATTAAAGGCGCTCGATTTGCTTCCCTCTACTTTTTAACGTTTGATTGTATTTACCATAACATAATTGCATGTTAACACGCCGTGGTCAAGTAAATCGCAATAGTAGAGCCACTCCGAGACCTCGGGTTCGTACCCTGACTAGGTCACTGTAACAATTATTTGGTTACACCCGCTTGCTTCTTTATTCATTCAGGAATTGTACTTAGATTAGACGTTAAAATAAGAGTTCAATTATGTAATTTGGCAACATTTTGCCTTTTTAACATTGCTACACTGGATCATCGCATTCTAAATTTAAAATTTTGTGCTTGTCGTTCTCTTTGTTTTGTTAGCTTTCACTGTTACACTGCATTGAATCGGTTGATGCATTTATAGATATACTGCAAAATAAACAATAATAACAGAAGGCCTATTTCACACGATTAAAAGTTTAATAAAGCAAAGTCATGCAGGTGGCTGTATGGACTGCCCTACATAGTTGTTACATAACTACAAAACAAGACAAGGTTGATACTGCATCGGCTCAAACAATATTTAGTGCTGTTTCGTAACCGATTATTCGACGATTATCTTACAGTGGTAATCGATTAAAACACGATTGAATGAATTGTTTAATTCAAGGTTGCTTCAAGTTTTACCCCAGCGATTGCCTGAGGAGAATACAGATTGGCAATTAAATCGCATTGTTTCACAGTAGGTCTTTATATTAGATTCACTTGTTATTCAATGGAGATTCGTTTATACTAACAATATTGCGAGATGTGAATAGCTTGAAATTATAAACAATATTAATTTTATTCACAACTAGATGGCGCTGTAGCGCGTAGAAACACGCTATCGTATTGTTTTTGCGGGAGTACGTAAGGGCAAGTTTAGTTTTGCAATATTAAACCTTTTACAGCCTCTCCGGCTAAAGGTACTTGCGGACTACTTGACATAACATCTTTTTAAGTGGCTTAGCCATAAAAGGACTTCCACGTTAAAAAAAAAATAAAAAAATTGCAATATTAGGATAGCGAGACAATATGGTAACAAGCACACACACAAAGTATTGTCATAATATAATTGGAGATAAATTGCACCCTAATTTTAAACTTTTACTTGGGAACCTAATTGTATAGATGCGCCCGTTTGGTGCAATGGTAACTGGTTCGTGTTAGTGTCTGAGTTATGCGTATTTTTATATATTTCTATCAATATTACATATCTATTTATGTGTACATGACTATCAATTATCCTAGTACCAATTATAACACAAACCTTGGTGCTAATTGGGGTAATTACTATTCGTATAAAAAATCTTTAAAAAATATATTATTGTTTTTTTTTATATGCATTCTTCTTTACTATGATTTGATCCTAATATGTGCGGCACGACAACGTTCGTCAACTGTCATGTTTCCATTAATGAATATAGAACTCTATTGATTGGAATTTAAGTTGAAAATTGATTTTAGAAATTTTATATTGGATGACGTGTGAAGACGTACTTTCTTATAAGAGAATTAAATCTCTCACCAACTATCGCGATTCCATATGATTCTAACTCATTCGATTCTTACGGAGCCAGATGCAAATTATTTCAAATGTAACGAGACATTACCTAGAATTTATAAAGAACCAATTGTGGTTAACAACTATTAACTACATTTTAAATTGAATCTTCTCCGTTTGCAGTAGGATACAAAATGTTTTGTGCGAAACTTTAAACGTTAAAATGGTAAACATTTATTTTAAATTACCGTCGATACCTAATAAACTTGCAGAATACGAAAACATCAAATTTCGATGATTATTATATTACCAGCGACTTAGCAAAAACTTTTTTTCTTAATCTGTTCTAAATTACTTGTTTTAAAGGAATATAATGATTAACTGATTATAAAATGCTATTACTAAAACCATTATTTTAATTTAAATAGTTACTTAGAATCCTTAAACTCCTTTGCATTACAAGAGTTGGTCTCTTTTCAGACATATAGTTACATATTTATTAGTCTCTTGATAAACAAAGATTAAGGGATAAATATTTATGAATTTGCAATTAAAATAAGTGTTTTTCCCTCTTCTGAACGTAAAAAATATGCGGTTCTGATAAGCGTCACATCACTTTCGCAATATTATATGGTATCACTTGAGTCAATCGTCAACTGTCTGCATAGTTGATAGTTGTCTTGTGATAAAATGAGTTTTATTAAAATCTCACTTGATAAGATAGCACAAGACATGTAGGTAGAGTCAACATAGCTACAATTTGTACAAAACTGAATAAAAAACAAGTATAAACGCAGCGATCATCCTGTAAACCTTCTATTTAATTTAACGATAGGCACGAAAGTGTAAGAACTAAATATAATATTAACATTTCTTACATTCACACCAATTAGCATAGCCCAAAGTAAGCACTGTAAGGCTTGGGTAACGAATAGACACACAAAAATGATACATAGATGTGTAATATTTATAGAAATATATATAAAATACCCATGACTCAGGTACAAATGCTCGTATTCATCACACAAACATCTGTCCCAACTGAGACTCAAACCCAGGACTGTCGGTGTTGAAAACAAGATCGCTACCGTTGCACCAAACGGTTGTAATAAATAAAACATATATTTAGATGTAGATGCACTATGTTTCCTTAATTCCATAATAAATATACAATTAGCAGCATATTGACATTTTAATCTTCCCTATGTATGTCGTAATAAAGATCATGTTTATCATATATTTTTTGATAACTTAAGCATTTAATTGTTGGATTTTGATATATAAGAAATTATAAAAAAACAATCTGTCTTAGGTGTCAATTGGGAGTCGAACCCACAACCCCTCGCTATCCAGGCTATCTAATTGAGCCACCGAGATCTTGACAGACCCTTCTTTAAGTATCTCTTATTGTTTACCTATGTTTTATTTTACGATATAACTAACTAAAAATAAGAACGATAGAACAGAAAAGAAATGTAATTTATTTAAACCACTTTTACAGGATGACATCTTGTGATCACAACTACTGTAAAGTCGAGACATCTGGATTAACAGTGATTGCCGAAACCGATACGTTTATTCATATATAAAATAAAAAATGAGCTACTCATCCGGTAAAAGTAGTTTAGTTGTTGTAGTAGAAGTGTAAAAACTAAAAAAAAAGCAACTTACTCGGCTATAGGATGGAGTCATAACTTGGTTATTGGTCTTTCGTGTGAACGGTATTTTAAAGTGGGATGCGTCCATACCGATTATTCTGCCGTACACCCAGCGACTTGCAGGCAATCCGTCCTCTCTAACGAGGGGCCCCGACTACCACCTACTCCTGAAATTTGTAGGTTCACAGGAGTTTCTCTTTTATCCCAATTGCACAACAGTTCGCTTTGCTTTGATAATATTACGGCAGAATAATTGGTACGGAAACAATTGACACACGTTTTTTGACACCGATTACCCGGTGTAAACTTTTTACAATAACCAAGCTTACTCATTGTTCTGAATAAATTCGCATATGCATTGACTTACGATCTAATATATATAACTGGCATAGATCACAGATTTCTTCGGATAGAGGTGCTTTTGACCTGGGCTTTTTTCATCTCCTATTAGGTCCTTGACAGTTCGCCTTGGTGTGACTTTACCGATTTGTCCATGCACATTTGCCTCATAAACTTATTTTATCAATCTTTTGTCTATCGCTACATGTTCAAACCATCTAAGCATACCTTTTTATATCTTCATCACTTTATCTTCTACCACATCATTATATATTCTTAAAATCTATTTCTGTATTTCATTTCAGAAGACCTGTCTCATCAACTTGAAATTAAATCATAGATACATTCCATTTGCTGATTCCGTAACTATGTTTCTTTTACACAACTCCTCGCTCTAGGATTTAAGGCTCAAGATTTTCATTACGTACGTCCGTGCCTTCAATAATTAATATCGTTCACAATTCCAAATGGAATTGGAATCCGCAAGCAATTGGAATGTGTCGCAACAGCTGTTCAACTCGGCCAGCAAGGTCCTTTCAAATAGGTAATGAAGTTTCTGTACTTTAATTGAGCAGTTATCGAAATGGATTAGAAAACGGATCTAGATAGCCAAAAAATATATTAATATTTCATTTTTTGGGATGCTGATACTACATCATAAAGTTTAATGTTAAAATCCGATAAGAACATTGCTGACTGCTATTGACTATAATGGTAGCAAAAGTCGCCAGCATAACTTAAATATTACCAAAATAAGTGAACAATTGAGACGAAAAAGTATTGAACAAGTTCCTACTTACCTTATAATAAGACTATATATAACAGATATTTTATTTTTACCATTCAAACCGATTTTCTTCGCTCTTATTTCCTAGTTCTTCTTTAAATACTTAGGGTCCTGACATTTCGACTTCTTCACAGGATGACTATGATAACACTTTGCTAAGCAATGTTTATGTAAAGGAGTCAAACCGTTAGGTTTGAATGTAAAAAAAACTGAATAAACGCATAGTAAATCTGGTACAAGTGTTTCTTTAAATGTGTGTGAGGCAGAATTGTCAGAACTAAAGATATATTTTTTTTTCGTTTCGCACAGCCAAATGAAAAAGAGAATTTATAACAGTTCAAATTTCTTTTTATATGGAACATTTTTCCTTCTTTGATTAACTTCTGAGATCATTTATCCGGCTCGGAGGGCAATATTACATTTTCAGATGATGAATCAAAAATATAATAAAAATTAATTACATACCTTGCTCCGATCTTCGGAAATAGGAAAGAAAGCAAGTGTATTTAAACCAACACCGCCAACAAAAAGACAGTTTTTGTAAATCGAACTGATCGTTCATAAATCCGGTATCACGAGTAAAGAACAATCATGATTTAGAGGATATTATAGAGGATAAGAGAGTGACATGGCCTTACATTTGGGCCGAAAAACTCACAGCTGTCTATAAATTTCTGTGTTACCAGCTAAATTTTTTTACGAAATTTAGTATGACGGTAAATCTGGTTTCCAAGAAATACTTTCCGACTTCGACGACTACTTTCCGAGCAGTCCTACTTTTACGGAAGCTGAAGCAGGTTTTCAAGGGAATTGAATAACATATTTTAAGAGAAGTTGCTTTAATTTAAAGTCACATAGCAAAGCAGTGATTGTAAAAACAGAGAATCAAAAACGAGTCAAACATCTTCAACACCAGACCATTAAAAGGATTTTTTTATTGTGAAACTTGTAATACAAATGGAATTTGCCGAAGTCATCATTCGTTGAATTGATTGTTGTAACATGAATTCGCAACGTGAATAAGTACGAAGACGAAACCATTTGGTCAATTTACTGTAAAACGAATTAAATTTGCACATTTAATGGCAAAAGCGAGGTTAACCTAATGACTTTTAGACGAAAATAATTAAAAAACAGATTACCAAATCGTTTTATCTATTTGAATAAAGAATGTATTCATTTATTTACAGTTTTTATTTCAAGATGTTTTACATACAAACATATATCCATTATATGTTTGTGATAGTTTGCCTTATTAGGCGCCAGATTTGAACGAAAGATGTTGAAGATTTGTATGTGACCCTGGTTTCAACATGAAGCACTAAGAAATTTGAAAATAAAACGATCAGCAGTTTTTTATTCTGAATCATACAATTTTAGTACAAACTGAAAATACAGATGATTTGGCGTGAGAAAATAAGAACGGGAGAGTGATGACGATCACAGATATGGTTGAGTGAAGCGATGGCAGCATCATGTATCATGCTCGTGAACAGGTGAGATAGACAACATGGGAGATAGATCTGTTTTAAATTACCAGTATTATCGACAGATACTAAACACATTTTTATGTTGCTTTCTTAACTTTGTCGTTTATATTCTTTATATCATTGCAGTACACTTATTTAAAACATTAAATAATGAAATATATTATGATAATAGAATAACATTGATTTTTTTGTGGATTATGTATGGTGACGTAGTAAAATATTGAAAATGTCGTTATTTCTGTTAAAGCTGAAGAGTTTAATGCGCCCGTTCTTCTTGTTAGTTAAAAGACACGAATGGGTGGTAGATAAAAATGTGGGACGATTCGAAACAAATTATTTTAAGTGCATTAGAATAACGTTATTTTATTTAATTTCATTTAATAATAATATGTGATGTTGTCCAATAGTTATATACAAGTCAATGATAATCAAATGGAGGCCCCAATCCTTTTTTTTATTTAGTTTGGCAAGTACGAAGAAATACTTGACCTAGTACAACTCTTACCCAAAGAGAATATTTACCTCTTTTGCAATCATTAAATATATTATATTCTCTTGGGGTGGATTAGGTTTGTAATGTTGGCTTTCATGCAGTTGATAGTTTATGAATGTAATGCCAATATAGTTATTATTTATCATCTTTCAAAATGGAGTCGGTTTATAGATTTAGTAGTTCTCTTTTTTATATGTCTTTGTCTAGAAATAGAACCGACATCTCCGCCTTAAAACGTTCACTGCTGGTAATCTTTTCCTAAAATGAGGAAATGTTCCTATAATATAGTTAATTTAAATTTCTAACTTAATTTAAAATAATAAATGAAGGTACTTTATCAAATTAAACACTAAAAATGATAAATCATGGCAGGCGAAGACAGCTAAATGGATTTTCTATCCGTTTTATCCTTATGACTTGGGATCAGTCAACCGTTTTTATCTTTATGACATTAGAATTTAACTACATATATGATTTTAAATAGGAATTTAATTATTATCAAACACGGACAAAACATACTAGAAACAGACAACTGGATTTATTTTGAATGGAATGATTAAAAATAAAAAATATATTATTTTGAAATGAGACATATTAAATTGAGATTTAGTGTGTCTTTATAAATTCTGCTTGCCAAGTATTTGGTGTAATGTGTAGCGGTTGGTGATTATCTATTGATTGTACCATATTTCTTGCAGAGTAAAATGATTTGACTTGAATTTGGTTGCCTCAACTCAAACTTCATTAATATTAATCATCGGAAAAGATTCAACCAGGCTTATTTTAAGAAATCGTTACAAATAAAAGGTATTAAATAAAGTACATTTATTAAATAGACAAAAGTTATAATTTGAATAACAAGTTTCTAATGATACTTATTTAAAACAATCCCTGTCTGTAGAAATGGTACGAAGGACAAAGGCATGGCATTAAAAAAATACTTTGGCGCGGTATAATGTGCCGTCCTCTGTTTGAAGCTAAGGAAGAGTGTTCATGGTCGGGTGAACGCAAAAAGAACTATCCCTCTGTACCCCTCCGTGTGCAACCGAGTATATAGCCAAATTGTTCTGTGAATACAAAAGTAAAAAATATCTTTCATATACGAGACTTGCACTTGGTTTGATCAGTTTGAGGGCTTGTTTTAACTCCGTCTTATCTAGTGTTATAGAAGACTTAAGTCCTAAAAATTGCACTTAAGCATTAAGTAAAAATTTTAAAATTGAAGCGTTTAAAATATTGTTATGTAAACTTGAGTTAACAAAGAAAACTTAATACTGATTACTTAAAAAGGAGCCGTTCCATAGAGAGAAGATATCTTAAATGAATGTTAATAGCATAAAAATTTGTTCAGGTATATATACCTATTGCCTATAGGCAAATATATAAAATTATAAAATATTAGGATTATTAGGCCAATGCCCACATCAACGAGTTCTATGCGAGTCCTTTCGGTTAAACTGCAGTCTCCTTCTTTGAAGTTTAAATCTCAATTTCACGTCAAAAAGTTCAAAGGACACGAGTTTCAAAATTAGAACGATTATATTCAAATACTTCAAAACTCCACAGAACTCAAAGGGCTCATTACTCGTAGGGCTAATAGGCGCGAGTGATAAAACATTCTCGACCCTCAAAGTTATGACTAAAGGACTGGAATCTGTGACATCAATAGTCTTATCGAAGACAATAATTATATGAAATTGGCGGATCATCCGTATTTGTTTTATACGTATTGATAATAAAGAAACGTTTAAAGGAAGAAAGGCGTAGGACGAAGCCATGGCGTTGGCGCAGCTTTGACGTTCAATAACCGTATTGAATAAAAATTATTATGTCTATTATCTTATATTTATCTTAGGTTTATCGCGTTGCCATCTTTCAGACTTGTCAACACTTAACACCAATAAAGGGCAAGTAATTAATCGCTCGAAATAATAAAAAAATATAGTAAACAGTGATTTTTTTAACACACACGGACGCTAGGGGCAAATGATTGTGTGATGATTACGAGCATAAGGAGTAAAAGGTATTTCTATATTTTTCTGTCATATATGTATTGTATATCTGTAATGCTAGTAACTATAAAACAAGCTTTACAGTGCTTACTTTAGGCTAAGTTAATTGGTGTGAATGTAGGAAATATTATAATTATCATTATATTCTAACTATTCGACTATTTAGACGTAAGTAAAAACAATATTTGTCGATTTATAATACCTTTTAGCTATCGACTAAAACAAAAATGAACTAAATTTATCGGAAGCTTGTTTTCGAGGAGGGTTCACAACTGGATGATTCACAAAAGACTAGTTCTGTTAGTTCAGTCCCCAAACTAACTCTGACCGGACACTCGTTCAATTTTCCAAATGAGTGGAATTGTTATTGTTCAGTTTTAAAGCGAGAAAGTTTACAAATCTTAAAGTTTTGTGTAACTACATGGAATTATTTCAATTAAAATATATAAAATATAATTGTTTATCGTAACTTCTTGTCGCTGTGACTTTCTGCACTTGTGTCCTCGAATAAATTTTTGAGACTATATTTTTCTATAGCAAGCAAAAGATCACGATCTATATCTTATAACTACGTCAATATATATATAGAAGTATAATAAACTACGTCATCAAATCATCTAGTCCTGTTGAACATAGACTTTCCCACGCGAATATATCTCACGGGGATGGCCGTGATCCATGATGCGGGTCCATCGCGAAACAGCGGATGTCAGCAGACGCTATCCATAAGCCATTGATGGTGCAAAAAAGGTGGTACATAAGATAAATTGTCTAACGACGGCTGTTTGTTAAATACATAATTTTAGATGGCGCTGTAACTTTGTGCATCGCGATAGTACTATATAGCTCGAAATAATATTTTAGAGTTTAGTGTTGGACTTCAATCTAAAAAAAATAATAAATAATTCTCTCTCAGATAATCTTGTTACAATATTTTTTTATAAACAATTGAACCATCCTGCTCCCGGAAGTATATAGTTAATGCTACAACCTCTAGTTTATAGATCAAAGTTTTCCTTTGCTCTTTCGAGGCGTTCTAAATCTAAAGCCATTGTTCATACGGCCAATAAAGTTAATTGTTATCTTTAAACTCAAAACAATGGCGATGAATGGGCATTCAGTCGAGATATATTTGGACAGCGGCTATTACCGAATGCGTAGGAAAAGCGCTCCCTCTGTTTATAAACATGGAGATTTTAATGTGTTCTTGTGTTCTTTTAAAAAAGCCAACGTTAATATTAATTTATTTCACTATAAAAATAATGACCCCTCATTCCGAATAAAAGCAAATTAGTGCAGTCATCTCTGAGATACTATTAACAGTTGGAGCAATCTACATAAATGCAGAATGCTGTGTAATTTCAAAATATCAAATCACATCGACCTAACATTTCAATACGAAGAAAAGCAACTTTTCTAAAAAAGTTCATATATACAGGTACACTTTAATAAAAAAGAGTTCTGTTAATACAATTCACGCTAGAAACAAAAATTAACTTTCAGGCTTCAAAAAATAAAGAGGCTCATTTTTCGGTAAAAATTTAACATTTTATAACAAAATTCCATACAAACTGACTGAACTACCCTTTGAAAGTGAAAAATACGCTCATAAACTCAAAATTTAAAAGACAAGAATGTGTGAAGTTTATACCCTTGTTTCTTTTCTTTGTAAAGTAAGTACTGTATAAAATACTTTCATTGTAATAGTAAACTTTTCTTGTAAGTCTTAGTAATAAAAGAAAAGTTTTCTTAAATGTGTGTGTATTAATTGTGTGTTACCTTACTATGTAAGGTAACACACAATTAAAGGGAGAAAAATACCGGCCAAGTGAGAGTCGGAATCGCGCACGACGGATTCCGTACAAACTAGTTAAGTAAATTAAAACTACTCGCTAGATCTCGACAACCAATTTTCGAAGGGAGCTTGCATGGTAATGTACATCATAATTTTTTTATTAGTTTTATCATTCTCTTATTTGAGAAGTTAGGGGGGGGGGGGGGGTGGGGACATTTTACCACTTTAGAAGTGTCTCTCGCGCAAACTATTCAGTTTAGAAAAAAATGATATTAGAAACTGAACTACCCCTTTTCTCCAAGTATCAACAGTATATTTCCTATAGTTTCGGATAAAAGTGGCTGTGACGTACGGACGGATAGACAGACAGACATGACGAATCCATAATGGTTCCATTTTTTGCCATTTGGCTACGGAACCCTAAAAACAACCCGTGCAGAGTTTCATGCGGCTTCTTCTCGGTACAAGGTTTCCCGGCTGTCAATACAGACATTGTTAATGCTCATATTGAATAAAAATCATGTTATATCTGAATTGGTGACACCTCTAATAAGAGTAACGCGCATGCTCACAGGTTGATCAGCATTCGAATGGAACCGCGACAGATGCGGTCACAACGGCATTGTTCGGTGCCCATTTAAGCGTCGTCCGACGATAATGGCTGTTTTCCTCCGCACAGGTATCAAAGAAACCATGTCAAGGCAGCCACGTAATCTCATCGAGTACTCATTTCTTAAATTTCCTTACATCAGATGCTACAAACAATGTTAATTTTTCATGAAATTCATTTTTTTTTTTCAATAGAAGATGATATAAATTTTGATTCTTGAAATTCACTGTTCTTTAAAAAACATAGATCTGTTTTCTTTTCTTCAAAAAAATATTTAAGATGGCTGATTTTGTTACGTTGCAGCCTCGAGTATCAATACAATATTATTAAAACTTTGTCATTCGGGGTAATTTTTAATTGCATTCCAATACTCTCTGTGTATGATAGAATCACATTGAATGCCTTTACTGTTTCAATAAATGAGACGTTTTCATGTCAAGGACACAGCGGCGTGTTTAGGTCGTTGATTGTGTGTACGATACTAAGATCCGATGCCTTAATACCTACGACTCCATTGTTTACCACCAGATATGCTAGATTACATCATCTCCAAGATAATTGCTATAGGTAACGATGATACTGGACAAAGAGCAAAACATCTTTTGTCATAAAATTAAAGTACCTAGATAATCACGATATTATAATTGGGAACGCTGGTATGTCATTCTTTATTAGTAAATATTATTTCGTGACAAATATTAATAAGAGAACAATCATTATTTTTATCATAAGACAGCGTCGTCCTGATGTTGGCGATTACACTGACGCAAGATTATTTTTATAGAAAGTGTACTTCTCAAGAGTGGCCAAAATAGCCCGGCGGTTGTGACGTCAAAGCTGAATGGAAACTTCATTCTCACAGAGCCAGATTATTTACTTACAAGCAGAGTGTTGAAAGCGCTATTTAGAATGGAGTGGAACGGGGGAACACATGGGAAAATAATCAGAGATTGAAAGTAGATTTTGTTAAATGGCGATTCAGAGTCAGGTGTTGACCTGATTCAAAAGCATGACACTCGGTGTTAAGTGGGACGGCTGTAACTAAACGTTATTTAAAATTAACTACTCATGATTAATGCAGACATTACGTAAACTTAGTTAAATAAAGAAAATTATTTAAATGTTTTAGAAGCACTGAGTTTGCTGTATTTAAAATTTTGACCAACGTCAATAAATTCTGGCTTATTTTGGAGACAAAGATTGTGTTGCAAGAAAAAGCATGCTATTGTTTTTAAGAATACCACATCCACAGCACGCTTAATACGAGTTTGTATTAGATTTTTCTGAGTTTTTTAATCCATCACACATTTTTAGTTGATTTGTACCAAGATTATGTATAAATTGGTAACATTCACGGAGGTAAATCTAGAAGAGACTGAAGAAAGCGAAATTCTGAAGCCGGCCAACAAGACTGTGTGTAGTGTAGGCACTGATACGACAATTTGTATTGAAACTACTGACACAAAGGGTGAAATTAAATGAAGTTGTTTAATTATATTTCTTAAAGTGAGAAAGAAAAATACAAGTAATTTAAACAATTATTATAACCAGTATTTTGCTGACAAATACTCTTCGTCAAGATCCTGAATAATGTCACCGACAAGCGAACTTCGTGTAAAAATACTTTCAGAGCACCTCAAACGGCGCTATTATTGTGTGTTCGAGTACAAATAAATGTTTCTTTCTTTTTGACAAAGTCGTCCTGCTGTCTGTCTGTCCATATGTATGCTTAGATCTTTAAAACTCCGCAACGGATTTTGATGTGGTTTTTTTAATAGATAGAGTGATTCAAGAGGAATGTGTATATTTATTTATTTTTATTTATTTATACTTTTGCACAAATTGTACAAAGGCGGACTTAATGCATTAAGCATTTTCTACCAGTTAATCTTAGGGTGATGTGGAGACAAATGAGAGGTAGGGTGCACAACCAGTGTAAAAAAAGGAAATAAACTAAGAGTTATTATAATAATACATAGACTAAACTAATTTATATTTATATATGTATAATAATAATACATACAAAATATAGTAGAGAGACACTGATAATTTAGAGGATTCTAATGTGATGTCGTAAATAAACACATTTTTTGTGCTTACATTGCAAACGCTGGCTTAACCATACGAGATAGATCAAAATAATGTACTACAGTATTGTACACCTTAAAAAGGTCTACAAAAAAGTCCGGGACGGTATATGTCTATCTCTTAGCGATAATCAACAATAACCATTTTTGTTGTATATAAAGACATTTTGTAGTATATTTAGTATTAGCATTGCACTCGTGCGAAGCCGGGGCGGTTATTTCAATTATGAAAACCTTAGTGGAGATTTTATATTTCAATCGTTGGGGAACATCTTTCATTAGATTGGGTAAGCGTGGCCAGAAACTTTTTAGACATATCAAGAAAAAATACAAAAACTACTCAAGAACTCAAGACCCTCGAGCCAGAAACTATTTAGCACAATAATTAAGTCTAGCCACCCAGCCTGATAATACAATTATTTGATTTCTATTCACAGTTTTATTTAGCAATATTACTGTATGATTGTAAATAGTTATATGCCCATTTGATGTAAATCAAGTCATTTTTATTACTGAACAATAAACGCATCTAAATATATTCTACTAGCTTCTTTTTTTTCAATAAAAAGTATCCTATGTTACTTCTAATACCTCCAAGAATATATGTACGATGTTTCATGATGATCGGTTTAGTATTTTTTGCGTGAAAGCATAACAAACAAACTGACATCCACATTTATATATTAGTAGGGATTAAATAGAGAGTTTGTCTAAATCATCGTTTGTAAGTTTTCTAATTCAGAGTTACAGAGAAGTAACATTTGAATGGCTATACTTTAAGTAGTAACTTTGCTATTATTTGAAATATCAACACTCAAATAACATAAATATTTGAAATACTAATTCTGGGGTCAGTAGTTAGATCAAATCCCACTTTTTGTTTGGCATTAATTTTGTTGTTATTCGATAGTTTGGTTTTCAGTAAACTAACGTTTATAATTACAGATTCAAATTGATTGTGTTCCTATAGCTTATAATTTAACAACTAAAATGGAGTTTCTTCAAAAGCAATACAAACAGTTTTACGACACAGATGACAAGCAATATGAATACCAGGTGCAGAGTGTTAACTGTAAATAATTCATAAATGCTGACTAATGGTCGAGTTCAACAAGGTTATTGAGGATAGGTATCCTAGGTAATAGTAGGGCTACAATAGTTATTAATGTAAAATTACGGAAAATATTCAAGGTAATGATAATATCTCTTACATTCACAACAATTAGCCTAGCCCAAAGTAATTACTATAAGGCTTGTGTTACGCATACTAGGGTAACGGATATGATACATAGATTTTAATATTTATAGAAATATATATATAAATAGGTACCTATGACTCAGGTACAAATGCTCGTATTCATCACACAAACATTCCCTTCCGGGATTCGAAACCAGGAATGTCGGTGCGAAAGGCAGGATTGCTACAGTTTCACTAAAAGGGTGCCTAGCGACTAAACTAAAGCATGCTTACCTCTTACTAAGAATAGGAATAGCCGTAAGAGGTCAGAAGCGAACGAAGATTTCTGGATCAATCTAAAGTGTTTTAGATTTCGAGTATTTATAAGACCTTTTTTATTGCCAACCATCTATTTACTTCGAGACTCGAAGCAAGAAAATTTTAGCGTGAGAAATCGAAAGAAACATTATTATTCACAGTATTACCTACAGATTATGCTTACAATAGTGAATTATAAATTCATGTTCCTTCAAAGAATTCCTGTTACTGATATAATTAGCGGAGTGATTCTAGAAAGCTGAAATAACTCCCACTAATAAAGTGATAAGGAAATGGGAAAATTCTTGAGTTATTTCAAGATTTTCTCGGCATGGCATTTTCTTGACATATCATAAAAAAGCCGCAAATAAGTCGGCAAGGGCTGTTTTTCTCTCCCTTTAATGTGATACAGAATTTTTTATATAAAGAATTATTATGAAAAGATGGATTAGAAAAAAATATTTAGGAAATTATTAATTATTATTTTATGCATTTTTGTCATTTCAATAATCAACAATTTTGTAATGACTTTCGGTCATAAGGATTATTTTCAGCAACTTTATTATTTTTTTCTAAAGATAGTTAAGGTACGTTTGCATGTTGGTTGGATGTTTGATCTGAAGCTTGAAACAGCAAGTTTATTTTTGTTTCTTTATTACACAAATAATATTTTCATATTTATATAAGGAAGAAAGTACGAGATTCAATTTTCCTAAAATAATTCTGGAACAGAATCTCTATACGTTAAGTTATAAATAGCCCGCAATGCTCTTTTCTAGAGGATAAAATATGTTATTAATACTAGCCTCTGACCCTCACACATTTATCAATTCTCAAATATGTCTTTTTAAAAAGCTCTTACGACAGCCTGTTAGTGAACCAATTGTTAAGGCATACGCCCTGGCTGTGGATGAAGACACCGTTAAGAGAATTGTCTAAAGCTCTCCATATGCTTGTTAGAAGCTACCACAAAAAATATAAAGCTATAGCAGTAAGGTACAATCGATTGAAACGCACGCACTCACAAAGGCAGACGCCTCAACACCCCTAACCTTACAAGACCCCTAAGCGAACGTCGCAGTGCTGTCAGTGGTGGTTGCCGCGTCAAAAAGAGTGGTCACTTGGAATAAAAGTTATTACGCTATAAAATTTAATAATACAGCAATTCGAACATGCCGTAGTAGTCAAAAGTACTTGTCAATGGCCAATTTGTAATTACTAAGAACAAAGAGTACTTAAATTGTTGATTAGTTAAATCAAAAAAAAAAAAACGTTAACATAGTACAGAAAAATGACAGTGCCACTTAACTCTCTAATGGAACATACGTATTTATCTCGACAAATAGGCCTAGTTTCGTTACTGCTCTAGATAAC
The DNA here is from genome assembly GCA_927399485.1 of Calamotropha paludella. Classification (NCBI taxonomy): domain Eukaryota; kingdom Metazoa; phylum Arthropoda; class Insecta; order Lepidoptera; family Crambidae; genus Calamotropha; species Calamotropha paludella. The sequence goes on along the minus strand of OV656803.1, from coordinate 4,546,092 downwards.
GACTGCAAATAGAGATGGTACAAACGATTCGAGAACACTCATATCTCGTGATAATAAATTCTTAGCCACCCATAGGTACTACCCCCGCGATAAATGCTTCCCCGCCATCATAAGCTGAAGTCTGTTAACAGAGGTGTGGCTCGGTAACCTAGAGCCCAAAGTAAATTGTTTAATTTTTCTCAAGTTAATATATATAAATTACTTTAATAGTACAAAGCTACTAGTTCATCACCGGCTCTTTATCATGCGATGCATGGTACAGCAAAACTATTTATAACATGAATGATGTTTTAGTTAACACGTATATCTTTTGCTCCTTATCTTTTTTCAAATTAAGAATGGGTTAGCTCTTGATCCCAATCAAGCCCGGGGCCAAGACAGAAACCACCATGGAACGAGCTAACCCAGAAGGTGCCTATTCACCCTGGCTTTGAAAATGAACGGGTTATAAGTTCTCGGATATACAGAGGCAGGGAGTGAGTTCCACTCCTTTGCTGTGCTCATTATGAAGGATGACGATTTAAATAATTATTTTATTTTAAAGATAAAAATAACGCATGGTGAATCATGTAGGTGGCACGCGGAACCGACCCAGATACTTCACGAACAACACGTCATACCGCGCTCAAAGAATTCCAATAAATCGATAAAAACTATAATTTATTAAAAGTTTTCGTTTTAGTTAAAGGAGGTTAACAAAGTTTGATGTTTATTTGACTTTTTAATGACTTATCATTAAAACATGTGTCATGTCTATAACCAGTAATCATTCGATGATGGATGATGATGATGTCAAATGCCAGGTCTATTTATTTTAAAGGGCGTCTGTCAAGTTTTACATCTGTTTTACTATTCTTTCAAGGGCGTCGAATACGTAAACCATAATACGAAGAAAGAAGGTTCAATTTTTAACAACAACACAATCGCAAACAGTGTTATTTGAAATAAGTCTCATTTTTTAAATATACTTAATTAAATATACATATGATACGCTCCATAGAAGATTGTTTTTGCGACAATTCTAATAATTTTCTTATCTCTGGTGCTCTACATTGCAGATGAATAATTTTCATTATACTCTTTCAGATATAACCTTAAAATATATATTGAGACTAAAGGACCTGTGTGAATATTTAAATTACAGTTTCAGTGAAAAAAAAATTTTAATTTTATTTTTAAGCTTATTAAGTGTTTTGTTATTAAGAATGCATTCTATTCTTACACTAATAAAAGGAGTTGCGTAAACATCGAATCCTAATGTAACGTACCTTAGCAGTATTAATTTTTTACAAATTTTCTTTCTGAATTGATTAATTAATTGTATTGTTCTTAACACTTTTTGTTGAATAAATTTTCCTTTGTCAAAACGCATGCCGTGGCAGCTTGTAATAAAAATAGTACTGCACGAAATAGACAATTACGTCATTTATTACATTCAAGTCAACCTTTAAAATTGATATTTTTTAATTTAAAAAAGCATTGGTAAAAACATATTATATCAATTTTATTGATTCTTAATCTTAATCTTGTGACATTATTGAAAAATTTGTTATATACTAGCTGACCCGGTAACGCGTATACAATGGAAAAAGAGCGGACAGACAAACACACAAACAACAAATTTGTGTTCTTAGATTATAGATTATTCGACATTGATACTTAAGATATAAATAATAAATTTTAAATAAGTATAAATATTTGCAGACCATATTGGTATGTTCTTTGTTAAATATCTTTATTTTGATCATGTTTTAGCAAATAATCTTTCAATTATTTATCACTCATTGTAATAATGATGCTACACAGATAACTCGCGTTATTACGTAAGTAAAACTTCAAGGTTAGTTGGAATTATTCCCGTTATATGGCGATTCATCACAGTGATGCGATTGTTTTATCTTAGTTATCACCACTCGAATTCTTAGCCTCCGATAAGTGTATATATCTCTTGATAGATCGACGATAAAAAATATCAGTATATACGACGAAACGATCTAATGACGAATGCTTTTCCCGTAATAGTAAATATGTATCTTAAAATTTTTATATATAGTGCTGATTCCTGCTGCTTTTGAGGGAAACTTAGGAAAATACCATATCTGCAGCTTTGAGTGATCGAGGAAACCTAATCTTCGGTTAACACTGCTGATGTTATATTTTTGATCAGAACTGCATCAAACATTATCGATGTCCCGACCATCTGTCGATATTAAAATTTTATTTTCCCAGTAGTAAACTCTCTTAATTCTAAAGCAAAAAGCAATTATAGGCAAAAGTTTTACCCAGAGTTGGCAATCAATTAAATGAAATGTGCTAAACTTTAGATATCGACGTTTTTAACACTAGCTGCGCTAACGTAAGCTTGCTCATTTATATTTCAAAATGTAATCGCTTATTTATTGAGCCTTTTAATTATATAAGGTAATACTATTTGTTATCATAATAACTTATTTAGTTTTATTACAAAACATTTTAGTAAAACTCATAAAACTGTTGATTCAGCAAAAAAGATAAATACTTATCTCAACATATATCGCAGTATAAGATGTTTACATGGACATGTTCAATCCTAGCATTCTTGAAATTATCGCTTAAATAACTTACTTCTTAATATTTAAGACTCGATAGGGACGCTTGTACATAATACACGCATCGAATTGTCAACAGCAAAATTAAATTAAAAATTCTATTGTCTAATGAAAGGTTCTGCATCTTTAAATGTCTACAACAATACAAGGCATGAGTAATTTTTCTACATACCTAATTTACTACTCTTCAGTCAGTTGTCTATGTTCACCTCATTATCACGATGCTCCACTCATGTCATAAGAATCGAAGAAACCGATAGAGATATAAAATAGAAAATAGGAATCAGACATACCCTGGCAAGAGCGAAGTGAAATGACCTAGTCTAATCCTGAACTGTGAGCTTCTTCAAAAACATACATTGGTCTTTGGAGAGTTAAGAACTTAGTACTACCATTTATTTACAGACCCATTTGAAAAACGATTCGTTTAAAGACTATAATGTGTACTGTATCTGTATATGTTTTCGTAATAACATATGCACTTACCTGATCGTTAGGGCTGAGAAAAAATATTCAACTGCGGTTTTTCTTGTTCTACTACTACTTCTATGTAGTGCCCTTCAGTTTGCAATCCGTGAGATATTTCTAAAATCTTAAAAGCTACATACAGTCCAGTAGCGAGATAGCGTCCTTACATGTCCACTGACCTGGTCCGGGCTGAGCGAGCTGTCTCCGCTGGCGTTCCTTTCCTGGTTCTGTGCTGTGCGCTCCTGTTTGCAGGCCGTGTGGTACTCCAGTCTAGTGCGTTCCACCTTCTGGAGTAGTTTCGCCCAAGGTTTCTGCGCTTTCTTGAAAGCTTCGTCCATTTCTTTGCGTTCCTTTAGCTGGATCATTGACTGTGAACAAGAAATTTGTTCGTTGGTATACAAAAGTAATGTGCTACAAAGAGGTAACAAATAATTAAATTTTTTATAGAGTTACGTCGAATATGACGCAGCTCAAGGCCAAAAAGAGTCGTTAAAAATTACAATTACATTGTATCATTAAGTAGTACCTTACGACTATTAATACAGGCACCATAAAAATGGAATGGCTACTTGTCAAGTAGACAATAGCAGGGTCTTCACCCTAAAAATTCATCGACGTTTTGTTCCGATGTAATATATTCTAGAAAGTAGTCATCAATTCGTTTATGCTAATGGGTTATATCACCAAGTTACGTAACACCAAGATCTATATGGGAAAGTGATTTATGTATTAAAAATAAAACTGTTGTTATCATTAATTTAATTAAAATTCTTTGTCGCTTTTTAGGGAACAGTCTTTACGTGAAATCATTTCAAAACCAACCTTTTTCTAGTATTATGTAATAAGTTACAAATTATTATACAGCTTTCATTCTTTCAACATCTTACGTTTGTTTCGATTCGAAATGTCACATGAAAATATATCGACATTTAGTAAAGAAGTTGTTATTTAAATAAAGACGTTTCTTGATTCTGGCATCCGATACTGTTTGTTATCACCACAAACTTTCAGTAATTCCAATATAAAATTCTCCAACATTGCCAAGAGATTTAATCAAAAGCAAGAAAGAACTTTTTCTGCCTCTGCTACGCTGTATATAGTGGCTTAAGTTTATTTAGGAGTTTTAATATGTTTGCGAAACCATCCTAGTCACTTCTATGGGAACATCTTGGCTCGTTCAAACACTCATCTTAAAGTCGCATGCGTTAGCACGCTCGACCTGTACGTCACACATAATGCGACAGCTTGAGACCTAAACTGTGTACTTAGTTCAGCTTTAAGAAATAAAATTATGTATATCAAACAATCTTGGTAGAATCTTTAATGTGATATTTCAAAGTCACTATTTATGAAATGTTATTATTAATACGGTAAAAACAAGAAGTTATTTTTACCTTTTCAACATTTTTTGAATTATTACTGGATTAGAACAAATCATTTTTAAATAGAGTAAGATAGTGCTTTTGTAGTATTTGCATTCAAATGGTAATCGACGTTTAAATAGTTGGATTAGTGGAGAAAAGCGTTTCGAAAAATTCAATTGTCATTCATCTAATGTGCCTTGGAGAGTTTCACGGAAAAGTGAACGCTGTACGATGCACCGAGGCAATCGTGATAAAATTGAAATAACCATTTCACTGTTGCATACATAATCAAAAGATTCGCTAAACGTGCACGCGGGAACGCGGCAAGGAAACTGATGAATGCGAACGATGCATGTCCAAGGCGCGATATCACTGTCTATTGAAGGCGTTGGTGATGCACACCAGAGCTTGCGTTGTCACGCACTGAATGCACGCGATCCAATTATGTTGAGTTGCGCAATGCACACCAGTTTTTGCATAAATCAAACAGCGTAGTAATATGACATTAAACTGTGAATGATTTTTCAAATGTAACAAAAGATGGCGTTGAACCATTCTTTATGTCATGTTATGGTTTCATTCTGTTTGTAATATAAGTAAGTAGTAAGGTTTTGTTTAGAAACTCTTCTTGAATTGAAAAAATATTTCGTCAATTTATCTTCCACATTTGGTTGTTTTATTTCTTTCAGTGCTAGGCATAGCGCACACCAGTCTGGTTCAGCTTAGAGAAATCGTACAATCAATGTTTATTTTTAAGTGTAATATAATCCAATATTCAATATGTTACTGCTTAAAACAATAATGTACAAAGATGTTAAATGGTTACAGATCTTTATGAAACCTGTCGGGCACAGCACGCAGAGGGAAATACCTTTTGTTTTATCTATTATAAATATATATTTTTTATACCAAATAGAGGGTATTTGGTACCTGAAAGTTCGCCATGGTGTGGCTTTACCGACATGCCATGCACATTTGCTTTCAATCGTCCTTTGTCCATCCTCTCTACATGTCCAAACCATCTAACTAAGCATCTCCTTTTCTATCTTTGTGACCATATCTTGTTCCAAACCACACCACTCCACTCTCTTAACACATCATTCCTTATTTTTTCCATCAAAATCACTTCAGCAATACTTCTAAAAGCTCTCATTTCCACTGCATTAATGATACAGTCGTGATTCTTCTGCCAAATCCAAGAATCACTTTCATACGTACGTTTTTCACATCAGTTGAACTGACGTCCATCCAAAATTTGATCGTGTCGAATCATCAGTCTAGAGGTTTAACTGACGACGCGCCACGTATTTCAGAGACTCTCAAAAACCTTACTCGGCGCGTCGCGGTAAACTGATCGTGAGTGTGTGATCGTCAATCCAATAGAAACCGGTAGTACACTTCCTAACAGCCCAGCCGATTGAAAACTGATGAAGAAGAAGAAGAGCCGGAGTGACGCCACTGAATGCGGAAATCGAGTTGGCATAAAACCATTTGGAGTGACGCCACAGTTTTACGTCTGGACTGACGCGAAAAACACGTCTCATTCATAGCCAGGATGGCCCTTTTTGACACTTTCTGGCGGTTCATTATTTGAATAATATTTTTTAACATAATAAACAACTGAATCTGAAACACGACAGCAATGTATGTCTTCTTACAATATCTAATAGTGATGTAATGACTCGAATATTGTATAAGTGTTCGAAAAGTCAAAGACAACATCAAACCACTTCACTCGCTTATTGCAAACTTTATTTATAACATCATATAATTATCGAGTGGTATTTACTACACAATACACACTGTTTCGTAGATGGAAGATAAGGTTCACACGTTGCCTTACACAATCATTCGTACTGCGAACATGACTAGACATGCGACTCGCTCATTTAATAAAGCTATGGTTAGTTTAACTAACACAATTACCTTTCTTTTGCCAAAGTGAGCTTTATTAACTGCATTTAGATAACGATTAGTATTTTCGCTATAAATTACGCCTTTATAAGTTTAAAGAAAACAAATAAAAATAGGTGGTCTTATCGTTTAGAGCGATCTCTACCAAACAACCTTTGGGTAGAGAGAAATAAAGCAATTAATGACGGTGGTGTGATGCATCAAAACGAAGCATGTTCTAATAATAAAACCTATTACCATTGTTATTATCTTTTAAATAAAAATGTTACTTTTTGAGTTGTCTCATGTTACTTTTGAATGTCGGCTGGCAACATTGATATGTTTGAGTGATAGAAATAAGTATATATGTACTTATTTACGTATTCAAATCAAATTAAATATTTATTAGCATAGAATGTGGGTACAAACAAATGCTGTTGACATAAATATTAAATAAAAGTGACGCCATATTCAACCTTAAAGGGCGTGCAATTTTAAAACATGAAAAGGATTATAACATTATTGGCATAAAAAAAAATCGTGAAGCAATTAATTTATATAAAAAATGTCATGATTCTGCCCGTTTTAATGCATATACTCTATGGATTAGTATAATCACTGCTTATTTTAGACAAATTACTTGTGTTGCTCGGTCCGAAATAATAATTATTAATAATTTAATTAGCTCACATTAATGTTAGGCACTTACAAGACATGTGCGGACTGTGTTAAAATTGCAATATATTCGAAAAAACTAGCTGTAATGGTTTTAATATGGTTGAATTGAACTACGGATGTCTGCATTAAATTATGGCAATTTAGTGTTGCCAGAAATTGTTTTGAATTTCCATCTAAATGACACTTATTTACTATAATAACACCAATTAAATACAAAATATTTAAGATCGAGACTGATTGATGTGAACGGAGTTATTATGGCAATTTAATAAATTGTATCCTCAATAAGCAAAACTCTACAATACAATGCAATATCATATCAATTTCTATCATATATTTTGCCCGGATACCGAGGGGCTGTGGGTTCGAGTACCTGTACCCGCTTGGCAACTGAGATGTCGATTTTTTTCTTGATTCTGAATTTTCTAATAAATATTATTTTTTTATTTAAGCACTTCAATTCTGGATTTTTATATTATTAGAAGAAAAAATTCAATTTATATCAGGTATAGGTGGAACTTAAAATATCATAGCCCTCACTGGCGTCACTTAAAAAATACTGGGAATAATTCTATGGGTCTATCAAGAGCTCAGTAGCTCAATTGGATGAGTACTCGCCTGGAGAGCGAGTTGCGGGATCGAGTCCCGTTTGACACCTCAGACAAGTTCTATTATCTATACATATAAATAAAATTAAAGTGTCTCTTTGTAATATGGAAATAACCGTTTTTTACTACATTCATATGAATATATATACGGTAGGTACATAAACCAAAATACCATTTCTTACGATTTTTGTCTCTCTGTTTGTTCCGGCTAATCTCTGAAGTGGCTGGACGCATTGTGACGGAACTTTTTTTGGCAGGTAGCTGATGTAATAAGGAATAACATAGGCTACTTTTATTTTTGAAAAATAAAGTAATGTTGCAATGTACCACGCGGACATTAGTGGCGGGCGGCCGCTAGTTCTGTAATAATTTCCTTAGGATCATGTAATAAGCCGATATTTCATTCTTCAATAGTTTAACTTAGGATCTGATACCAAGTTTTGGGTGACGCCGCCCAAACGAACTGTCTAAGTACATTGAAATTCGCAAATTATTTTTAACCTCAGATCCCATTTTGAATAGTAAATCAAACACGAGTATTTAACCAAATCACCGTAGGAGTAAGCTAACGTATATTTATAAGTAATTAATTCTTGTCGAGCTGCGTTTATTATACAGGAAAAACTGTTATTTGTTTTTAAAATAAGAAAGACATTTCTTGTGAATCAAATATTCTCCTCTTCGACATTAAGACAATCTGTATTGTTGAGTTCTGTAAAAACTTGTAACTAATTCTATAAAAAAACATACGAATATCAAAATAACAGAAAGTTCTCGACAAAACTGGGGGTCTACTCTCTAACTCCGTCAACGATAATACGGATCCGTCCGAAAGTAAACCGAAACTTCGGAGAGAACCCTACCCCCGATAAATTTCGAGTTTATGAGTTTCGAACGGAATCATAGACAATATTAGTGAACGAATGACAAATAACGATAGTGTTGCGTCAATTTACCCATAGAGCCAATAAGTTTATCGGTAAATTATTTGTTTTATCGGTTCATTGATTTGTAGGTTTTTAAGCTGTTATATTTATAAGATAGCCATTTAAAAGTGTCTCTTTCCGAAGGTTTACTTTTTATCAAGTAATAACATAAAATCTAACTGCTTTTACAGTACTTTTATCCTAATTGTGGCTGTATCGTAAGGTTATCTTTGGTCTTTTTCTTTTTAAGGTTATATTCTAATCTATGTTATTTTGTTTACGTTACGACAATATTAATATATAATATGTGGTTACGACGAGCGCGCAAGATTTGTATTATATAGTAATCAATCTTTGCCGTAATTGATTGATTGTTAATGTTATTTCTATTAATAGGTTTATTTCTAAAATTGATAATTTATGTTAGAAATTTGTTATTTTTATGTTAGTTTAAGTAAAAATTATAATATTGTTATATACTCGGAAAGCAATACAAACTAGTCTTTCACTGGTGATCTGTAAAAAGAAAATAATAAAAATGGGGCTTTTACTATGAATATAATTTATTTTTGTTATTCTCCCAAATCAACACCTATTGTGACCTGTAAGAAAAGGAAAGAAAGAAAGGTTAGAACAAATAACTTAGTCAATCCTTAACAAGAATACAAATCTCTGAGATTTTTTTTATAATGTGAGATCGTATATAATGTACCTATTTCTATCCAGTAATTGCACTAAGCTGTTTCTTGCCCTTTGACCTTGCTGAAGAGCCTGATGAGCAGAGATCAAGTTATCAGCCTGTCTACTGCGTTCTAATTGTAGGTCTTCTTCATTTAGAGTTGGTGCTTCTAAGCCGGCATGATTACATATATTGTGTAAAACACAGCAGGCAATGACCATCTTTCCTACAAAAATCAACTCTTTGAATATATGATAACAGATATTTCACAAACTTAATGTTTCAAGAAAAAATCTAATCTTCTTATAATATAAGCTGTGATAAATACCTGCAGTGATGGGTGAATAATGCAGCTGTCTTGCTGCCAGGAGGCACCTCCAACGGCCTTTTAAAATTCCAAATGTACGCTCTATAGTGGAGCGAGCATGTTTTTGAATACTATTATATCTGCCTTCCGGTGAATCTTCGATAGCATTGTCTATTGGGGTCATCATGAACTCCCTAAGTGGGTACCCAGAATCCCCTGCAACATTGGTACATTATTGGTAAACAATCACAATAATTAATAGAAATCCCTTTCACAAAAATTAAATTAAATTCATACCTAATAAATATACTATCTCCTGTTGTAGACTCTCCAGATGAGCTTTGATCTCATGGTGGGACCAAATAAAAGAGTCATGGGTCGCTCCGCCATATGATGCATCAACATTTAAAATAGTGCACTGTGCGTCACATAGACCTAGATTTGTTTAAGAATAATAATATACCAACTTACTCTCTTTTAATAAGGTTCCTCTCAGCTATATTTTGGGGAAACCTTATATCCTTTTTTAATATGGAAGGGCTGTTAAGGGCATATGTGACATCCCGTAAACAGCGAGATACCGTCTGTTGTGCCATTGGGGTGTCACTGCTAAGACCCACTGCACCTTGATAGCTTCCACGAGCGTAAAAATTAAGTGCAGTAAGAATCTAAAAGTAAACAAAAACAACGGGTGAATGTTACGGATTGGATTTATAAAATAACAGCTTGATTAGTTACAAATATTTTTATTATTACCTTTATTCTTGGATCGACACCACTTCGCCGTACGCGTTGAGGCATAAGAGGTATTAATTCCTCACACAAATTTTGAAATATATCCCATGTGAGCCTATAATTGTTTATAAATTCGACATCGGTTATATTCGCTAGCTGAAAATTCTGGCGCAAGTATTGTCGGCGTCGCTTTCTCTCTTCTTGAATTATTTCTTCAAGCATTAAAATAGCTGCCAAATCTTTTATTTAGTTGAATTTGTGAGCACGATAGCCTATCACGATAACTAGTTTGTTGTCGTTTAAATTGACATAACGATGCGTTGAAACAAGTGTCAAATTCATATTTTCGGACGGATAAAAACATATCGGGAGTAGGGACAACTGTCAAATCACGTTGCCATTCATTCTTAGTATGAGCCACGAACTAATCTTACGTCCGTAGGGGTTACGTAGTAGGAAACAGCCGTAATTTCGGCCGAAACTACGGATTTCGTGTTTAGGGAGTAGACCCCCTGAAACAATATCGAAATTACAACCGATGTTAAACCAGTGGTTGAAATTTAATTAGAGCGGCAAGGCATGTCTTTAATTGCCACCTCGCCTTTCAATGAATCAAAGTTTTCTTATAAATTAAATACGAACAACAAAGAAAATTGACGAACGAATAATTAAAAATAAAAATAATTGAATTGAAAAATTATCGCAGATTTTCCATGTCACTTTGTTTTTTTTTTATTTTATTTTGACTGGGTTCGCTCTTGATCCCAATCAAGCCCGCGAGCCAAGAGAGAATCTACGATGGAACGAGCTAACCTAGAAGTTGCTTATTTACAGTGTCTTTGAAAACTGACGGGTTACACACAATAATTACTTTTTCAATGCGATTAGTGTACGAAACAAGGCTGATTGTATTTAGTTTTTTAAGGAATTTAATTAAAACGTTTCGTATACAGGGTTATTATATAAACACCATCCAAATTTTTTCTAGGCATAAGATATCATTCAAACACTTCATTTATGAAAAAAAATTGGGAGGTAAAATTTCCGCAAAAAAAAATTTTGTCCGAGCGAATTATTACAACAGCTGGTTACTGGCAAAATAGGTACTTACAGTTGAACGACCGACCGCCCGAAGCGCCCCACCGAGCTGCGCGCGCAAGTTGTAACGACATCGGCGCAATGAAATCAGTCACCCGCGGACTTTCCGCGATGTACAATGTTGCGTTCACGCATTTACGTCGCATAATTATCTACCTAACGAAATGTGTTCACACTTGCAATTGAAATCGAGGGCGAAATTGAACGACGGGTTTATGTGAAGAAGGCCCAAAGCCTCGAGAACTTAAATATAAATATAATCCGTGCATTTAACGAAGTGACAAAGTGAAAAAATAAGTAATACAATTAAAGACAATGTTCATAAACGTGCAAGACTGTTTAGAGATAAATTACCTACACTTTAAGGTAAAGTGATTGTTTTCAAACTTCATGTAAGTGTATTTTGTTTGGATTTTTAATTAATTATTTTGTTGGAGTAAAGCAAAATGTGTGCAGGGCGGCTAAGACTTGTGAAATTTTTCACAAAAATATTTTTAGAACTATTAATTATACATTTCTTTATCGTATCGTGTAAAATAGACAAAAATAACTTAGGTAGGTAGGTACTAAGGTTTTGGCACTGCATTTTTTTTTGCGATTATCGAATTGCCTTTGCGATCCCTGTGTTTTTTTAGATTGTGTGGTTAAGAAACACCCTTTGCTTTACTCCAACCAATTATTGTACATAAGTTGATTAAATTTTAAAAAATGCGACGTAAGTGCATAAGGTGTGGCTTACTTTTATGTTCATTTTTTATTTATTAAAAGTGTTATCGATTAATATTGTTATAATCAAAGAACAAATCAACTTATCTCTTCTAAAATTTGACGTTCCTATTTTTTTTCGTTTAAATTTGCAACTTATGAAAATCATTGTAATGTATCAATGAAATACGGGAGGGCGGCAATCGGTAGTTTTCCTCGGATAACTTTGTGTAGGCTTAACTTAATATTTTAATACTGAGTGATATTAAAAGAAAAAAATCTTGTTTCGTTACTTTCTTCAAAGAATATAATATATAAATTTGGATGGTGTTTATAAAATGGCCCTGTATAGCTTTGGCCCAAAGTAATTCTCTGAGAAGAAAAAACTCTGTCAAATAACATTGTTTCGTCAACTATTCAATAATAAACTAGTAATTTAAAGAAGAAATAAGTCGAGGAAAAATCCCACGTGTGCGAGGCATGTTGCTAAGTCAGCACGTCTAGTTATAGTTAAGTAAAAAAATCATGAATTTTATACGTTTTACTGTTTGTTACACTAAAATAACGTTTCACACTTTTTGTAACTACACATCTCCTGTATTTATGCAATATTTTTAAACTAGTTATATTATTATTTAGTAATTATTAAACTTTAGTAAAAATATATTTCATAGCATATAATAAAAAGCTGATATTTGTAATAATATAAATATTTGTAATATTTGTAAAGAAACGTGGTCGTTCACTATGGGTCTTGTAAGAAGGCTCAAGGTCGCCCAGCGGGCAATGGAGAGAGCTATGCTTGGTGGTTCCATACGCGATCGAATCAGAAATGAGGAGATCCGTAGGAGAACAAAAACCGCCGACATAGCTCAAAGAATTGCGAAGCTGAAATGGCAATGGGCAGGACACATAGCAAGGAGAACCGATGGCCGTTGGGGCGGAAAGGTTCTCGAATGGCGACCGCGTGCCGGACGACGCTCAGCGGGTAGGCCCGCTACGAGGTGGACCGACGATCTGGTTAAGGTCGCGGGAAAACGCTGGATGCGGGCAGCACAGGACCGATCGTTGTGGAGATCCTTGGGGGAGGCCTATGTCCATCAGTGGGCGTCGTACAGCTGATATGATGATGATGATTTGTAATAACGAGCGGTCGAAATTTGAATTTGTTTATATAACACTTTTAAGGTAAAAGAAATAAAAAAAAAAGTACAATAGTTAAAAAAAACACCTTAAAATATGTTGTTTTAAACTTTCATGGTCACTAACATTATAGTAATATAAGTTATGTACGGGATTTTTACCATGTACCTTTTTTGTATTTATTGAGTTTCCGATATTTTGGCACTGTTGAAACTCAATAAAAACAAAAAAAGGTACATGGTAAAAGTCCCGTACATAACTTATATTACTATAAAACCTTAAAATTCCTTAATTCAATTTTATTTACTCTAATAATACAGAAGCAACCTGTTATCTATAAGAAAATATAGCAAGCGTAAAAATTCAATACAAGTCCTAATAATTTAATATTTACTTTAATGAAAATTCTCAAATCGGCTACTAACCAAGTCCATTGTAAATACCAGTTTCCGTTAAAACTATGTGACCTTACATGTTGTTTGAAGAGTCTCAGTGTCGCGTTGCGCAGACGCACGATAGCGCAAGCACGCGGAAGGATCGTAACCGAGGTATCGTCGAGCAAACATACCTAATCGAAAGACAAACATTCGTAATCATGCCGAAATTATTAATCCAACTAAGTGTACGTAAAGTGAAAGCTTTGATTTCGATAGCCAATTACTGTGAAGCGATGAGTGGGTTTTATAATCCATTTTATCGGATTGCTGGGTGAAGTTTCATCAAGGTAAAAGGGCCCGGCTAAAACATTAATACACACTTTGCCTGTAAACGTTAGCATCGTGAATATATTCTTACGATTAATCTATAATCTACGAACAAAAATTTTTCGTTTGTGTGTTTGTCTGTCCACTCTTTTCCCATAGTATCAACTAACGTTACCATAGCAACGCGTTACCGGGTCAGTTAGTATATAATCTAAGAACACAAATTTGTTGCTTGTGTGTTTGTCTGTCCGCTCATTTCCCGCTCTTTTTCCATTGTATACGAGTTACCATAGCAACGCTTTACCGGGTCAGCTAGTCTATAATCTAAGAACACAAATTTGTTGCTTGTGTGTTTGTCTGTCCGCTCTTTTTCCATTGTATACGCGTTACCATAGCAACGCTTTACCGGGTCAGCTAGTATTATATGAAGTTCAAAACGTTCACAAAAGTAAAGGCTGTAGCATAGAGAAACGGTAGGCACCCAGATAATATAGCGCAATTTAATGCACCAATAATGGCATTTGAAATATTCCATCAAGTACTGGAACGTATTAATCAATTCGAAATTTACAATTACACTTTTAAGTGTCAATGAATTTTATAAATACCGTAAGAAACAAACTCGTGCATATTGATGATGACGGTTTTGATGAATGATTACTGATGAGGCTTGATGATGATCGCGTTCCTTGTTTAGTTTAAGTTTCTCTGCATAAGCAGGCCTTAAATTTTCATACGCATTCGTTGCTATAATTTATTGATTTTGTACTTATAATGTTTTTTGATGTCTCACGTCTTATTTTTTATTTTTTAACTTAAATACTTAAAATAGTTTTCTGGGCTGTTTACAATTTTACCTTTTTTGTTAGAAAAAATTTAAGGAAAAAAGAATATCGCAACTCCTCTAAGAGAATTGCTGCCAAAATTATTAGACCGAGTGTAAAATACACTTATTAACTAATACTTTCACAACACTGCTACAGTATCGCCCCATCCAAAGGCACTGTGTTAAAATAGCGACGAGGCTGAGATATTAAAGTTATTGTGAATGAGTATGTTTTATTTAACAATGCTAAGATAGATATAAAAAAATTGTTACCACCAGAATACGTGTAATTATAATAATAAAATAATTTATTTTCAGACAGAGTCCATAGATGTTAGTGACAAAATACTCAAATTCTGTTTGTTATGATTTTATTTTCAAATTTAATTCAATACAATTTTAAAATACTATTACAGATGTAAGTGTCAATTGTAACTTTATTTCTATGTTAGTTTTAATTTCAGTTAATTCTATACAATTTCAAACAAATTAAATTGATGAAAAAACACTATGTTTAGTATTCAAAAAATTCAAAAATTCAAGCAGTTTGTCAGCAATTTAGAAACTTCAGCTGTTAGATCGACTTTTTCGATCGATTTTCTAATTACTATTAAGACATCTTGATCTAATATTAATTATTTACCGTAATCATAATTTGAAATTGGTCCTCTTGGTTCGGTATCGAACTACTCAATCGATATGATATGACCCTCCTCATATATCTAATACAGTAGCGTTAACAAGTTTCGTGACACCCGGCTGACCGGATTATAGACGTGTCCTCTTTTGTCCTCATCGTATGTTTCGATTGAGCGTCCCAATTATAGAGTAAACACAAAATTTGATTGTCGAAATATAATTGCAATACATCAAATAAAAAAAAAATTTTTTTTATTAAAATTTTCCACTTGCCATTGTAAAAGCGACAATATAAAATTCATAAATCATAAATTAAACGGCTGTTTTTCATCTTAACAGATTTTTAAACACGTGTAACAATGTTTCTTCCGAATGCAGCAAATCTGGTCTTCAGCATAAAAAGTACATGAAAATTTCGACGGGTGAGCACAAGGTTCGGTAGCTCAATTGAGAGAGCAGTGGACCAAACATCCAAAGTTTGCGGTTTCGAGCACGGGTGAGAATAACTAGTTAGTCAATTCTTTTGTTTTTGCACTATTTTTCACTATTTTTCACATACCTATATATCGCACATCCGGTGCTATAACGTCACTTATGTAATTTCAGACAAAACTTAACTGAGTATGAGAAAATACTCCTACCTCTACTCTACCTCTTTACTTTGCTTGCTTTTACTCTAAAATGAAGTTCAAAGTTGTAGCTTAATTATTTTATTTGTTTAGCCGAGAAAAACTATATGTTGTAAGAATGTTCAATTTTTAAATGCTCCCCCTGAAATATTACACCGTTTGCATAAGTGACGTTATAGCACCGTATGTGCGAAATAATATGAGTTATCAGGTCATAATTATGAGGAAGCATTAAAAATGCAAAAAAAGAAATCCTAAAAATATGACAACTTTAATGACATTACTACCATTGCGTATCTAAGTCATTTTTGGATATCACATCATTCGTATTTCAAAATTTAGTTAAGAAACAAAACATTATATCAGCATCGGACAGCAAAAAAAAAAATAATCAAGTGGTAGAGAATGCTACTAGCATTAAGTCCGCCTATTGTACCTTTGTTTTATAATTATGATCATTAAACTTTCCAAATAATTAAAAAATAAATAACTACAAAGTGAGCCGAAAAACGATACACAAACATAATTCAAACTCTAGGGTTTCAAGATGTCGGCAATCTTATATGGAAGAAATCCGAAATGGTGCTGGTAGAATTAAAAATCGATAAGTAACTTCTTTTAAATCGTATCATAATAACAATTCGACTTAAAAAACTAAATAAACGCCCGCTACTAATAATTTCAAATGTTCATTTATAAAAAGCATAAACATGGTATCCAATAAAGTGTACGTGATGGAGCATCCAAAGAGTTTTTAATTAACAAGCTCTGTAGCGCTAAAGGATTACAATATCCGAGGGGCGAACAAAAGTAGTTACAAGTTGGTAACTGTGGAAAGTTTGTTAAATTCGCCAATAGGATGGTTAGCCTCTCCACAGAGGAAGTAATAAATACTTGTCTCTATACTTGCGGAGACATTGTATTTTATGAGCGTGCCGCTTGAGTTTTCACTTCATGTAATATAAAATTAACTACAACACGTATACGCAGTGAATTTTATAATCAAAGGCTAACCACACCAATAAATAATATTTCGTTCGAGATTTTAAATCTATAACCTAAGATCACAGTAGATTGTGTTTGTCTGTCCGCTCTTTTTCCATTGTATCAATAAAGTTACCATAGCAACGCGTTAACCGCAAGTAGTTTGTCTACCGGACGCTAGATGGCGCTAACGAAAAAAATATTTAATAATAGAAAAATTTAAAGAATTTTGTCCACCCGTACGAAGCCGGGACGGGCCGCTAGTACGATTTAAAATTCGAACCCATGACCTTTCGCTATTCGGGCTAGTTCTGATCTACCGAGACGCTGGCAGACGCGTCGAAATTTAAAAACGCATTTCAACTTCTACCATATTCTGGTATCGTTCCATCAATGTTGAATAAATTTACTTAAGTGTCGCTGGCGATCGTGTCTGCATATTACAAACACTTTACCGAACAAACGCTACGTTGAAACAGTGTCTAGTATTATTTAATAGTTTGCTGGTCTGGTCGTGTTGTTACGTAATTTGTTTACAGCAAGTCAAACTCGCAGAGTCGACATCGTCTTTACTCTATTGATTTTTCTATACATATCTGGTATAGGGAAGATATTCTCTTCGGGTAAGGTGATTTTCATGTGTTACACAAACTGTCAATCTTGATCAGTGTGTCAATATAGCAATACAAAGAGCCGTCTTTATGGATGGAACAATAATTCAATACGTATATTAATCATGTAGTGTTTTTGTGTGTTACTCTACTTCTATTACTTTTTACTTTATACGATTTGAATTTGATATTCCTTTGTTCCATTCTAGAGATTTTAAATTTGAAAATTTAAAGTTTTACTTCTATAGTTCTCTTACTTTTATTTTGCTTTATACGATTTGAATTTGATATCCCTTTGTCCCATTCTAGAGATTCTAAATTTGAAAATTTAAGGTTCTACTCCTATAGTTCTCTTACTTTTATTTTACTTTATACGATTTGAATTTGATATTCCTTTGTTCTATTCTAAAGATTCTATATTTGAAATTGTAAAGTTCTGCTCCTATAGTTCTCGTCTAGTGTGGATGCGCTTATTCTGCCGGCGGTGGATGAGTAGGGTAATTTTATTAATATAAGGATACTTTAATTTCTATTTTTGAGGGGTGTCAAATTTGTTACAAAGAGCCATCCTTGTAGATGGCACAATATTTAAAAAAAATCCCAAACATTTATTGTGTGTTGCACTACTTCTACTTTTATTTTTTACTTTATACGATTTGAATTTGATATTCACCTTGTATAAAGCTTGCTCTTCACCAATTTGCTGTCATTAATGAGCCTCTCAGCTCTGAGCTAAGCAACATAGCAAGCAAGCTTATCCAGAGTTTGACGTCTTTGTTGACAACCCTAGATCCTATTTAAATAAAATAGATAGTAGTCTATGAATTATGTTACTCAGCTATCCATAATTATGTAATTGGGATAACCCCGTTTAATTATGTTAATTAAATAAATAAATAAACATCACAAACATTATTCTGAACCCAAGTTAAGTATTGAAAGCACTTGTGTTATGGAATTCAGAAACAACGACGGGTACCAAATACCCGAGCCAATACAGAGAAGTTGTGCTATATCAACCGGGCGGCGATCGAATCCGGCACTTTGGAGTGGCGTAACCATGAAAACAGGAACGAAAGTCACTCTACCCCGGAGACCTCTATTGTAAATATACTTGAAACAAAGCTCACTCCGTAATTCCGAGAGAGATTCGAGTCGAGAGTACGTGACTAAGATAGTCTGATTCTCATATCTTTGATAGACATATCAGTTTTTGTTTAATCGTATCGAATGCCGACATATTATTAAGATACAATACAATTATTTTAAGCGAGTACATATCATCATTGAGTAACATTTCTATATAATACTAGCTGACCCGGTAACGCGTTGCTATGGTAACGCGTTGCTATGGCAACGTTATTTATACAATGGAAAAAGAGCGGACAGACAAACACACAAACAACAAATTTGTTTTCTTAGATTATAGATTATATACTAACGGCCCGTCCCGGCTTCGCACGGGTGGACAAAATTCTTTAAATTTTCTTTTATTAAATATTTTTCCGTTAGAGCCATCTAGCGTCCGGTAGACGAACTACTTGCGGTTAACGCATTGCTATGGTAACGTTATTGCTACAATGGAATAAGCGGACAGACAAACACACAAACCACTGTGATCTTAAATTATAGATTATATTAGACAATGTCACATAAATTGTTCTGAACCCAAGTAGCTAAAGCACTCGTGTAATGGAAGTCAGGAATAACGACGATAACATAAACACCCAGACCCGAGCCAATAAAGAAAAGTTCGTTTTTCTACATTAATCCGGCTTAAAATCAACCGAACTCGAAGTGGCGTCACCGTGAAAACTGTGGTCAAAATGAGGGCATTAATAAGCCTATGATAACTACGGTGATAACCGGACCAAGGTTGTTCTTTTAACGGTCAGCTGTAACTGTTAGGCCGAAAGCGATCAAATAAAATCGAACAAATAAAAAAGCTCTATCTTTCTATATGCTCAGCAGTTTTACTCTACTAACACGAAGACCGTACTATTTGGTTGACAACTACAGTTAAGACGGCCTATGACTGTACGTGTTGTAATTTAACTTGTTAAACATAAGTATATTTCAACAATAACTTATATTTTTTACTGATTATTATTATAATAATGGTTGTCCATGTTATTATCTTAATTATATCATGACAATACTTTGTGTGAGTTTGTTACCATATTGTCTCGCTATCCTAACATTGCAAAACTAAAGTTGCCCTTACGTACTCCCGCAAAAACAATACTTATAGCTTGTTTCTACGCGCTACAGCGCCATCTAGTTAAATATAATAAGAAAAGAGTCACCTCAATGACTGATCGAAGCGCATTTCAAATGAACTTTACCCCTAATTGCCATCACAACAATATTAAAATAAAAAAGTATCTCTTGTGTCAACTCCGACGGACGACAGGAGTTTATTTCTTAAGATCGATTGTTTTTGAACAGGCACAGAAAATAATAAAACAAAACTTCAAAATAAAAGTGAAAGATGCGCACTATATGTTGCGCACAATAAACGTAACGCTGTCATTCGATCACTAAATTTTACTCTTCATATTTTTTTCATACCGGGCGCCTTATAAAAATTAAATTTGATTTCAGACCACTTAAGCCATTTTAAGCCTTAAGCCACTTTACCATCAAACATTTTCAAAATTATTTCATTGACATATTACCGTATATCCGATCACAAAAATGAATGCAGTAACACTCACAGAACCCTAAGCCATACTTAGGGTACTTAGGGGGCGCATTGAGATGGCGTAGGGGGGCGTGGGCAGATAAACCACGTACTAAAGTAGAAAAAAATGCATATTATTTGTAAATATACGTATTTCGGTAGGTCATTCGTTTTCATTAGTTATGTTATAATTTCCTGTCTTATGAGTGCCTATACAAATATTTCTCACTATAATTAGGTATAGGTTTTCATTGCATCCAGAAAAATAATCTCATTTTAAATTTAGAATTGATACTCATACTAATTGCAAAGCTTTTTTGGAAAGAGGTTAGGTATTATACAACCTGACCTAGTTATGACAACTGATAAACAAACAGACCACATAACAGTGACATTATCGCGTGAAAAAAAAAATAAACCATCCGTGACAACACGAACATTGAAATTTTACTCATTATTTTAATCAGTATCGACAAGAAACGTTTGCAATCACGCCAACCTTATATCATGCACCCAAGGTACATTATCCTGCATTGTATTGCGCCATGTAACTCAGTTTGTCTTGCAAACAATGGACAATTGTGAGTCATCTTCACAACAACACTACGTTCACTGTTCACCGCGTAATCACTCAAAATAAGGACTAAATTGCTGAATATATAAATATTTATAAAACAACCACAAAACTCAATATAACAACTTTTAACGCATACTAGCACATAGGTACTTTATGTTTCATTATTTTCCTTTCGCAACGACGATCCTGAGTTCGAGTCCCGAAAGAAGCAGTTGATAATGTGACATTTTAATGTCAGATATATGAAATAAGCATTTTCGCATGGTCATATATATATATATGACCATGCGTTACTCTAGTATCTATAACAGAAGCTGGTGTGAATGTAAGTAACATTATTATCGGTATGTGTGATGTTGAAATTATGAAAAAATGTGTACAAGGAGTCAAGGTAATACCCTACAAGACGGTTTTAGCTTTTAATGATAATAAATTAGAAATTGATAAATTTTAAACAGAATATTGAAAAAGAAATCGTCAGATAACTCTCTAAGGAAAAGATGAAATTTAACGCGCATTAACGTAATACCATAAAAAATGCAACAATCATAAAAAACGGTCTGTATTAAATTTCTCAGGTTCATTATCCTTTCACAACCTCCAAGTGTCTCGTATACCGGTTCTCATAGCAACGCTCCGAGGCTCCGGGTTCGATTATATAGATTAATGTAGAAAATGAATTTTCTAATTTTCTTAACAGGCGATATTTAGCTGTCTTAACTTGGATTCAGAACAATGTATATATTTGTTTACTTATATCTACGTCTTGCAATTCCATAGAACCACAAACATGCCTTTACAATCCTAAATTGAGAGGAAAATTAATATTAATGTTTCAAGTTTGACTCTCATTATATATGAAGAAATAAAACAGGTTTTGGACTGAGCGGTTCGCAAATTAATAACTTATACAACGTTTCATATTATTATTTTACTCTTTTAAACAATTTCCTAATCGATATTTTATTATTTGAAATTACATTTTAAATAAACTATATCAAAAATTTTAATGAATAATTAAATTAACATAAGTGGAGTTACATACTTCTGTGCAATAATGACAATAATTGATTTTGTATATAATGAAGTCACACATTAACTTAGCAAAACAGGTAGAATGTTATGCATTATAATCACATCATACAACCATTAGTCAAAACTAGCACGGCAGTGAGTGAGTTCATGATGTACAGTCAGTAGCAAAAGTATTATAAAAAAGTAAAAAAATAAGTAAAAAAAGGGCTACAGATAAGTTATATTATGCACTTCCTGAACAATTCAATACGTTGCTCTAGAAAACCTGTTAAACAGTTTATCTGGGAATGAGCTCTACGATAGATTAAATTCTTTAACGTCGTAAATAAAATGAAATGCAAACCTTTTTCAGTTTCAATCACAGTATTCAGTATCATTTTTTATATTATTAACAACTAGCGACCCGCCCCGGCTTCGCACGGATGCAATGCTCTACTATATTATGCATATATTATACATATAAACCTTCCTCTTGAATTACTCTATCTATTAAAAAAACGGCATCAAAATCCGTTGCGTAGTTTTAAGGATTTAAGCATACATAGGGATATAGGGACAGAGAAAGCGACTTTGTTTTATACTATGTAGTGATATAAAAAAAATATTAAGGCACCAATTATTGACCAAAAGAGACTATGGATTGTAAAAAAGGCGTAGAATACATAAATAGAATACTCGTACATATTATAAAGAAAATAATACTTAAATGATAAATTAAGCGTCCAACGATTATATAAGCATTGCTTCTAAACAGAATCGTTATAAGACATGCTTTTCTTCTTCAGCTCCTATACCGTACTGGGTCTGTAATGTTCTTTTCATAAAAATAACCACCTATATATTCACTTTATGGTGTGCAATAAAATAATTAATTGAACAATCACCGACTTGGGAACATGCTTATCTCACAAACAAACGCTTCTACCAAAACCTATGGATCTAAAGCAAGATCAAATGATCTTGCGGTAATCCGTTATACCAATAGGCTGTTAGAAAGGCAGTCATTCTAGCGTATATTACAAAGAAAATCCATTTATGGATTTTACTCCTTAAGAATTGATTACGCGAAATGAAAAACATGTGAAGATTAAAATTTAGTGATTGAATGACAGCGTTACATTTTTTGTGGGCACCCTATCGTGCGCACTTTTCACATTTCTTTTGAAGTTTTGTTTTATTATTTTCTATGACTGCTCAAAGACAAACGTTCTTAAGGAGTAAACTCCAGTCGTGCGTCGATGTTGACGCACACACTTTGTTTTATAAAACGCGATTTTCAAATGTCGCCACATCATCTATTTGTATTCCAACAATTCTGTTATCAAGTGTACATATTAAACTTGGAAGTCCGAGTTGTCCCAGCCAAGGATGCGACGTTATTAAAATATTAAACTAACGGATTAATTATAAGCTCACTTCCAATACTTGCTCTTCTAATAATAATGCTGATGCAGTTTTAAAACCACGACTAGTATAACGTGAGTTAAATATATTTAGTTCTTAGACTTCCGCGCAAATCATATATTTAAATAAACTTATGATCGGATAACTTGCGCATCATATCACAGGATGACTAAGGTAATGGTCGTCGTACATATGCTATACTACCTTCACAATATTTTAATACGGCACGTGCTTACTCTTAAACTTATACAAATCATAATTGTTTTATTTTGTATTTCCTTGAGTTATTTTATTTATTACTGGGTAATAAGTGTGCAATTTGATAAACCACAAATGAATCTCGAACTGGTGGTAGACTATAAAATAACTATATGCAAATATAACAATTTTGATTTGTATAAATTTAACAGTTAGGAATGTGCCCGACTAATATATTGTGATGGTTAGCACAATGTATGACGACCGGTAATGGTTGTCATACTTTCGATAGCCATCCTGTGAGCACGGCTGCTATAAAGGAGTCGAAACGTCAGGAATAAATATATGGCATGTATAAGTTATTAGTTGATCTCCATAGTAAGTACTAAGTAGGTAGGCATTTAATTCAACTGCCTCTGCTGTTGTAAGTAGTTATCATTCAGCACTGGGCTTGCCTGATGGTTCCTTCTGCTCTATGATATTTTTTATATTTTGCATTTTCAACGCTGTCTGTAATAATAAATTTTTAATAAAAAATACTCGTCTTCCAAGTTTGACGGCGGGACTCGAACTCTCAACCTCTTCATGTCCGGTTAACTGGTCTCCCAAACGAGCTACCGAGCCTTGTGAGCACCCGTTGATATTTTTTTAGTACCTACGTTTTATTTTTTTACGCTGAAGGCCAGCATTGTTTCACCGTTGAGATTCCTTCTTATGTTTTACCTATGGGTAAGCTTGTGCTTCTAGCATCAGGGTCATGAAGACGGACTATGATGGAGGATGGTACTAGATACAAAGCACCTACTGTCCTTCACTTGATGAATATGAAGGTGCCTTTTACTCTTCCTTATAAGATTTGGATAGCTCAGCTATTCGTAGTCTACAATCATTCTTGACTCCCTAGAAGGAGTTCAGTGTATAATTCATGAGCGCCATATAAGTGTCGATATGCGTCGCACGAGCCACTTGGTAGTATTCTTATGACACTTGATCGTTTGGTATTAGATTGAGATGTTATATGGCCAATTAGCCTTGAATAGTTAAATCATGTTTTTAAGCGAATAAGCATAAACAGATTTTAAATTACCTCATTAGGGGAAGTTACTCAAGGTTGCCTTAACGTTAAGACGCAATAACTGACCTGCTTCAACTAAAATAAAGTAATAATAAGGCATTTTTAGAATTACAAAGATTTGACTACAGACACTGTACATCCCTACTAATATTATAAATGTGAATGTAAGTTTGTTTGTTATGCTTCCACGCAATAGCTACTAAACCGATCATCATGAAACTTCGTACATATATTCTTGGAGGTATCAGAAGTAACATAGGGTACTTTTTATTGAAAAAAAGTTACAGTACACTTAGAGTTGGTAAGGTCACAGTAAAAATAAATTAAATAAAACATTAAAAAATACAAGAGTCGTTGTTTCTTGCGTTAATTTGTTAATTTTTAAAGTGTTTGGTAGTTAAGTCAGTTTCACTATTTTTGCACTTGTGTCTTTGTAATTATAAAGGTGCGATACATACATACGAGCCCGCAAGGGTAGATATAGACGCGATAGATAGCGGATTTCCACTTTCCGCGATTCTGACATACTAACTCGTTTCTCCAACTCATCAGGCCTTTTATACCAAATCGTCGGTTAAGGCTATTTTAGACGTGGCCTTTTTTCAGGACAACTTCTATTTGGTCTCTGAAAGTTCGCCTTGGTCTACATGTCCAAACAATCTAAGCATCTCTTTCTCTATCTTTGTCACTATATCTTCTTCCACACCACACAACTAAATCACAGTATTCCTTATTTCATCCATCAAATTCACTTCAGTTAAAAGTGCGATATATGTATTTAAAAACATAAATAAAAACAAGAATATGCTTGGTCATAGGAATACTAATAGAGTGAAAACACCATTACAACAATAACAGCTAAAGATACAGCCAAAAGCAACGATTCAATGTGTTTCCTAATCTAGCCACAGGTGATAACTTCTTGTTCACACATTCCTTGCTCTTACGGAGTTACTGCATTTATATTACGAAACTCTTTCTTAGGAATTCACACTATCAACTACATAACCGCTATGTCAGAACAGACTTTTTATCTATTCTTAATAGTTAAACTTGCTTTATTAATCGCTAATCGAAACTGCGTGAAAGTTTCACAATTAAAAAAACTGTGAAAGAAAGAAGTTCATATTGCAATTACGCATAGACAAGCTATAGCAACCAACTATATATACTATGGTAGCAATCAAATTTTGATTGTATTAAATCGTAATGCAACATATTATTTTTTGCTAGACACTGAGTTTATTTAGTTCTCGTACTTCCGGCCACATTACACATTTAAGTAAAACGACTTTTTCCCGTTTTTGCACATAATGAAATTTTTGAATAGCTTACAATTTTATTTTATTAACTTTCTCAATCAAATCTTTATATACTCTTTCTGATTAACTTGTACGATTAATAAAGTTTACTGAGGGAAAGGCTTTTTATGTGGACAACACAAAACAGTCGAATTCAAGCGTTTTATATATTATGTTAAAATAACTCACTAGTATTTGTTAAAGTAGAATAACGTTAAGATTTTAAATTAGTGAACAGTCTTCGCTTTAGTTTTTTTTATTAGATAATTCAGTTTTTTATGATCCTATAGTTTAAAAGTTTGCACATTTGATCAATTAGAGAAATAAAAATCTAAATAGATTGACCCTAAAAACCATCTTATGGAACATAATAATAGAATCGAGTATGAATGTTACAATTGTTGTGTAAATAAATTTCACATTTCTGTACAGAAAACACCATCCGCGGACTCGAGCTTACAGTGGAAAATATTATTCTGAGCCACGTTTTTGAGCCTTTGTCGTGGCCAAAATTCTTTCAGGGTGTGATCAAGCGTCCTAGTCACACCTCCGTAATACAGACATGTTCATGAAAAACGTAGAACTTGTGACTATTTCCCATACTACAACCTAAATAAAGGCAGTTTAATAAAACAAGACTACTAACCTTGTGATAAGTGTCCTTCTGCCAGTTCTTGATTTGGGCGATGACGTCATTGACGAGCCGATCCCTTACGCCGAGGTGCAGGTCTGAGAGACGTTCTGCCTCCACCATTCCGCCCTTCCAAGCCGCTTCCATTGTGCCATATTCTGGACCTGTGACAATAATAATTGCAGAGTTAAATAGACTTACTACCATGAGATTAATAGCAAATTTTATCAATTTTTAGTGGCGCGGATATAAAGGACCGTTTACATGTGCGTTCCAAATGAAACAAAGCAAATAGATCTGTATTTAGTGGTCGGCAAAATAACTAAATTGATCAGCTAGTAATCTGAAATTAGGCAGCTTTCAAATGTTAGTAATAGATCAGCCAATTGTTCATTCAATTCGGATATCATCAGATTTTGGTAAACTGTATATTTTAAATTAATTTTACAGTTGCTGAGATCAAAAATTAATAATTTTATTGCTACAGAAAAAATTTGTGCAATTTTTTGCTGTGATGTAAATGGGCTAACTTTTTAGTACCAACCACCATAAACAACAACTCTATCTACCTCGTAGTCTTCACTACTACTGCTTGAGAGCTAACCGAACTTATAGTTTATTTTTTAGAGATTGACATTTGATAGAAAAATAGTAAATCACTAAATTGTAAACCACGTCCAACATGTTACTTTTGATGCAATGCAACAAATCTTCAAATGACAATGCTCACTCTTATTAAAAAGCAGACCCTTAGATATTACAGTTTATAAATAAATATCTTACTAACCAACCAATAGCTTTGTATTTTTTTTTTCCAAACAATATCTAGATAACAAAATATTATATCTTTCTGATAAACTTTGATTCAGTTGGTGACCAGGTACGTGCGTTTTTTGCGTTTGACAATAACATCCCTACTAATATTATAAATGTGAATGCAAGTTTGTTTGTTATGCTTTTACGCAAATACTACTAAACCGATCATCGTGAAACTTGGTACATATATTGTTGGAGGTATTAGAAGTAACATAGGAAACTTTTTATAGAAATAAAAAAATTCGGGCAAAGACGCGGGTAAAAGCTAGTACAATATAACTTTTAGTTGATTTGACCATATAAATATGAAACAACTTTATAATTTTCCTTATAATTTCTCACTTTGAGCTACAACAAACGTTAATATTAATTATATTAAAAACACCGAATTACGCAAAATAAAGATGAACTTGTTCCATGACATATAAAATAAAATGTAACCTGATTGAAACGGGTTCAGTACAAATCACAGGCGGTCGTTCTGCGCGTTACAGAGTCCAATCTACGAGCCGATTAGAGCTCGATTACCGCAATTTAAATCACTCGCTGCCCTACTTCCTCGCTTACAGAAACTCTTACATATGCCCGTTGGTAGAAGGTTCAAATTAAATCAATCGTTTGTGAAGGTTGTTGTTGATAATTGCAGTGGGGTGAGCCTGTGCCCCAGACGCGTACGATTTTCGCTAATAGCCGGTAAACACATTGACAATGCCAACTGAGGTTGAAACCTCATTGTAAGGTTAACACAGAAAGATTTCACTATCGACGATGAAACGTTGATTGATTCACTCAGAATTCAATGTGATTCACTCAATTGCAGAAGACATATAAAGCAGCTTCTGGAAAGGTCTTTAATTTACCAAACATTTTACCATTTAAAAAAAAAAAAAAAAAAAAAAAACATTTACCAACTATTAAATAACTCCCTACAATAGTTTTGTCTCAAATTAAGCAGAGTTTGAACTATAGATACTAAATAACGTATAGATGACATAAGCATATAGACGAACATTGTGAAAAAATTTACAAGCTCATCACAGAAACAGATGAGAAATCGGAGCCTTTGACAAAAATTAAACTAACATGGAATTTAACAGAATGTTTGGTAATAACAGTATAATCCTGAATATAGTTGATACAGTACCATACATACAATCTCGAAAAATTATTACATATCCTTAAAATATATGGATGGATGGATTGGTTTTTAATTTTTAATTTGTATAAAGAACGGCGAAGTGACAACTGAATAAGTAAATGGTCTATTGTTTTAGTTAATCCATTCTATTAATGGTCAATTACAATACACCATCACGATCTAGGGTTGCCACTTAGCAGTTTTTATATAAAACACATTTCCTCAAGTGGAGTGATGATTATCTTATCAGGTTTTATAGTTTTCGGCGGTTGTATGAATACAACCCCCGTAGCATATTCGAGAATATACATTGTATATCTACACCAAACTCTTTGTTTATCGTTCTTTTCTTCTAATATCTTTTAAATTATATAACTATTGCCATAATAATGGGGACCGCTTATTTCGCCTTGCCTGCTTTCAGAATTTAATCATCAATTTTCCAGCGATTAGAAATTATGAATATATAAGTAACTGATAATTGTTACAGTCAATTCGTATGAAATATATACCCGTTATCTTTTGATTAAACTAATCTGTAAAACTCTAAAGATAATATTAAAATTATGTCATGAACATTTTTGTAACATTTCGAATTTGAGTTACACATATTTTAGTGCCGGCATTTTCGTTTACTTTTGATATCATATTATTCAAAATAAAGGACTATAGTTTAAGATATTATATAAATCAATATTTAAATGAGTATGGGCTATAATTGTAAAGATATCACAAATATCTGGAGCAGATATCAGTATTAATAGCGCATGAATGTGTTTTGGACAGAGTGGACTCTGTGTATTTATGTTTACAAATGGACGATCTTGATATGAACCACTATTGGTGATATAAGTCGATTGGCGACTGGATTAATAAGTATTGATGGATTATTCAATTACTCAGTCTGTGTAGTCAAAATTTTAAATCTATTAAGCCTAAATTTCCAAATGGTAAATACTACAAAGCCTATTTGCTATTCTTTCCTAAAAATATAATCTTCTAAATTGTTTATCCTTTATTACCTACGACCGTTTCGTGTAATGGTATCGATGGTGCCTTTCGAGCCGACGGATCTGGGTTCTAGTCTCGAAAGGAGCAGACGTTTTTGTGATGAACACGAGCATTGGTACTTGAATCATGGGTATTTCTAGATATTTCTACGAATATTACATATGTATAGTATATGTATGTTTATTCATTATCTTAGTACCCATAACACAAAAGCTTACAATGCTTACTTTGGGCTAGGCTAATTAAGTAAGAAATATTATTATTTTTATTTCTTTAATTTTGTGTATCATCTTGAAGTGGAGATTGTTGTCGTCATCGTCCAACACGTTTGGCAAGCGTGTTTTTTCTACGTGGTTAAGTACATTCAAAAGATAACTTCTGTAATCTACAAATAAGATTAAAAAGCCAAATTTCAGAATTACTCTTTCATATCGAATTAAAATATTTCTATAATTCATTTAAGACTAACCAATATCCCCTCGCTATCTAGGCAAGCATTCTAAAATCAAGCACCTAAATGCTTTAATTTACATAGCTATCTCATCGTTTTTTTTTTTATAGAAAATAGGCACGCGTTTGACCACTATCTCGCCTGATGGTAAGCGTCGATGCTATCTAGGATGTGACGCGCCTGCCTAGAAGATACCTATTTACTCGTGACTTGAAGACCCCCAAATTGTATTTGTCAGGAAACACAGACTCAGGCAAAGAGTTCCACTCCTTAGCGGTACGTATAATAAAATCGAAACCAAAACGCTTAGTGCGACTCTTTGGTGTATCCACCATATAACGGTGTCGCCAATTTGTAAGTCTGGTTGTCCGATGAAAAAATGGGGATGGCGGAACAAGGTTGTGCAATTCAGCTGCACACTCTCCGAAATGTATCCTATAAATATATATATCTTTACAGTTTCTTGGATACTTGTTTATTACATTCGATGTTGTAAGCAATAATACTAATAATAGTACACACAACATGAATCGGAATCATAATCTTTATTTGTGAAATGTAGCTTAATATTACAATGATGGTATTTGAAAATGTTGTTAGTACCATTACATTTCTACTTTAGATAGAGTATATAAATAGAAAATAAAATAAATATACAATATTCATGACAAAAACCAAAACATATTCAAAAATAATATTAAATAAATAGTATAATAAAATGTCGTAAATATTATGTAATGACATACTTAAGTATACTTTAGTAAGATAAATTATTTTAATAGCTCACAAGTGAATTCTCAGGCGGGATTCGAACCAGCAACCTTTGTAAGTCCGGTCCAATATTCTCCCAATTGAGCTACCGGGCCTTGTGAATACCCGTCGAAATTCTCTGGTATCTTTCCAATCCTTTAACGGTGTAGGCCAGCGACGTCTTATCAATGAGAGCAACATCCTCTCGTATTTGAAAGAAACATTTTTACAAATGTTTGGGCAATGTGAGCCGAGTCGATTTTTTCTAGTATTTTTCTATTAAAATATTTTATCTTATAAGATAGCATTGAAAATGCAATAAATATATAAAATTAAAAATAATAATAAAATGTCAAGAATATGTTATATGTTTATTATATACTACCTGACCCGGCCACATGCTGCTGTGTTTTAAATTAAAGTGAATTCTATCCTATGTCCTATAAGAGGGAACAAATCCAGCAAAGAAAATAACAATCATCAAAATCAGTTCAGTAGTAATGTTATTCTTAGGCTTTTACTGACAATATGGTAACAAACACACACACACACACACAAAGTGTTGTCATAATATAATGTATGATTTAAAATATGAAGAGATGGCGCAGCTCAATCAACACTTGGAAAAATTGACTCGGTAGCAATTGGAAGACTACTTTGGCATTATGGCGAGGGAAGTTTTTCTAGTATTCATTTGTTTAGATATTAAAATATAGCAGTTAAAATGCTTAAATAACACAAAAGATATTAAGTACTCTTCACATAAACATTGTTTCTGATTGAACGCCGCAAATACACAATACCTTTAGTTTGACGTCACGGTCAAATGAAGTCAAACAGTGTGACTTAAATACCAGCAGACAATGAATCGTAAAAACGAATGTCAAGTTGAATGCGTATGCACATATTTTATGTTGACAATGCATTTTTGTACGTACAATCAACGCGAAATATTAGTGTACTGTGCAGAGTATTTAAATTGGTGAGATTTTTTTTTATTTTTATAATTGCTGAAAGTTGGCAAACAAGCAAACTGCCCACCTGATGGTAAGTGGTAACAGTCACCTATAATACATGTGGCTCTTGTGAGATTCGCAGTAAAACTGCAACCCCCACAAGAACCACAGTGTACGTTGCCAACTTGTGACACAAGATGTAAAGTCACTGTACCCAGTAATTTCACTGCCATATCTTACCCTTCAAACTGGAACACAGCAATGCAAGCACTGCTGCTTTGCGGCAGAAATAGGTAAGACGGAGGTACCTAAGCAGACGACCCTGGTACAGAGTCTCCCTCCAGTAAATTTCTTTAATTGAAGCATTTGGACATTCTTATCAGGGTTTTTAGTTTTATACGTCGTCACTTGAGTATTACTTTGCCTTCATTGATAGAACAAGTGAAGGAAAAACTGACAAAATGCAATTTCAATATTAAACTGCTAATTTTTTTTAATGTTAATAATTAATAACTAGAAAAATTAAACTTTTCTTAGGCGGGATACGAATCTACGTTCACTCGTTATACAGATGAGTACTCTTCCCGCTTGATACCTGGCTTCACCAATAAATTCTTATGGTATGTCCAAAAACTTATTTTCAATAGTCCGATTAGTCCGCTTTTGTAATTTTGCCGACGATATCATATGTCATAAGTCATTAAGTTTTTTAATTGATTTGAAAATTAGATATTTACTACATTTAAATATAAACTGATACAAAAATCAATAGCAGAAACAGATCTCTTATATTTTTTAAATGAAGTTCCTTATGGGGCGTTGCGGAGGGGTACCCTAGCCGGGAAAACAAATCCGTAGCGTTAAACAAAAAGCGTAATATTTTTATGTGTATTCTATTTGGAATGGCTATACAGTGTCTAATGTATAGTTTACGTGATGACTGTTATTATATATTTTTTATAAAATAAAGGTGTTAAGACAATTTTGTAAAGTAGTTTCTTTGCTTTTTATCGATAAAAAAATCATAATTAAAAATGTATACCCGAATAATTATTTTCTTAATTCCTCGAATAGAACTTAAAATTAATATTTTTATAATAAGGAACTTCGTTCCGGTTCCGTTTCCGGTGTCCCACGACACAAGGCAATATATGTGAGTAGACATAAAGATGCAATGTTGTCAATTAATTATAAAGTATGTCATTAAATACGCCACAATTTTGTTACAGAAACAACATGACTAAATCAAATACCAGTTAGGACATCTTGTACAGGTTTCAAAACGCTACAAAGCGAAGACAGGCAAGCTTATAAATAACCAGGCCAGAGGCGGTCCGCAACATATACTTACGGAACGATACAAATATGAACTGAACACAAATAAAATTCATCTCGTAAATTATTGTTCTTTAGATTATGCGACAGCGAAATTTTTCCTGCTTTTATAAATACCATGGGCAGTTTTCCAATCATTCGATATCGATGGTATCGACCATGCATTATCTACTAATTTTCACTTGACAACGAAAATTCTCTATTTTTGAATCACGTCTGCAACATTCTGCTTATAGGCGATCAACATTGAATGTGTCAGATACATGGTCAGTTTAAATGTATAAATATTTGTCGAATATAGCTGTGCAAATAAAAAAATGAAATCGCGTTTTGTCTTTTTTTAAGTGAATGGGGTGAAATTCATTACTTCATATTCTATTGCCAGTAACACAGAAGAACGATTCGAAAATAAGGATATTAGTTGATTATGACCTAAATCGCATCAGATAACACAATTTCAGCCCTATTTTAGGGCTCCAGGAAGTCTAAAATTAGTTCATTCAAACTATTCTCGCTGCTGAAAACCATCGCTTCATCTCTTTTACTCACATTAACCGTGAACAGTATATCCGATATAGTTAACGATAGCGAAATTCAGTTAGCACTATGCTAACCAGCTAAAGGCGGTAAACGCTTAAGGAAACGAAAGCGGAACTTATTATAGACACCGAATTTACAAAGTGCCTGCCAACACGATAAGAGAGCTTAGCTATGTTGGCCCTAATCGTAGGATTAAATAAGGCTCGGTAACTAATGATTTCATGAGGGGATATAAGGGCGAGAGTTGAATGAATGAACAAGAAAATGTTATTGACCGCCACAATTTCACAAACACGAGAAAAGAAAAATAAAAATGTAATATAAGACAATAATTATAAGACAAATAAATTAGAACCATGCTTCAGAATAAGCTGTACAATGCGAGAAAAAATGCTGGTTTGTGGTGTAAGAATTAAATCAAATAATTTTATTCTGCAAGTAATATGGTACAGGGTATGTTAATATAGATAATCGCAAACCGCTACACATCAATTAATAAAAAAAATCAAATCAAAATTTTAATATGTCCTAATTCAAACTTTTATTTATAATTTCTACTATTAATCTACATTGTTAATATTATAACATTCCATTCAATATAAGTTTAAATGTCTGTTTATAATGTTAAAAATGTGGTGTCCGTAAAAGATAATTTTAAATGACATATGAAGTTGAATTCTGTTTTAAGAGAAAAAACTATGATCTAAAAGTATCAAACTTATACCATGTCCTAAATTACATACATTCTTTGAGTGGAATCGATTGTCTTTTAATATTTTTTTAGGTTTTTTGTAAATTACATTGTAAGAATATTCTTAGGAATGTAGTTGCAGATTTTGATATTTTTTCTACTTAACATATTGTATTCCTTCGCGCTTATACACTTAATTGAGAAGATAGTGCAAATAGATGGCAATTAGAAATAAAAGTTACAGGATCTTTTTACAGAGCCGACAATACTGATTATGTACTATCATAGGATTGGTAACTCTTTTTATTTCGCACAAAAAATCATAACATCTCTATCTTGGATAGAACGATAACTTCGTGTGCCAGGCAACTGTATTTACACATAGGGAGCGAATCCAATGTTTTCAAACGGAACAAATATAGTTGTATAATAAATTCGTGCTTTACGTAACTATAAATTCCAAAACATGTTCAAATCCAGAATCATGCGCAGCGAAGTTTCATAATAACAAAATATTTTAAGGGAGTAACATTATAAACATTCGTTGTACAAGACCAATCATGCTGTTCTATTGTAAATATCAGATGGGCACGTAACAAGCTAACAAGTGAAAACTTCACTATTGAATGTTGTTAATTGGTTGTTAAGCAGGATGATTTATCGATAATGTAACAAATGTATCCAGCGCGTTGAATGATTACAAAAGAAATTTATATTTTTTTCATGTTACTTTCTGAACGTTACCAATGAACGAAGCAACTACTTCACAATTTCACCTTCATTATACAATGTGTCCCGTCACCAGTGTCGGAGCCATTAATGGTGTGAATTATGGCATTTTTTATCGACAATTTGCCCCTCAAATTTGGTTTTTCTCAAAAAGCCAATAATTAAAAAATACACAAAAAAGAATCTATTTGTTTTTGTTTAATTATTTTTTTTCTATTTTTTATTCCATGACAATTGAAACATGATGGCTGTGTAACTGTTGTCTACATGTTTAGCTATCAAATGACACCTTTTTAATGTTGATAGGACATTTACATGAGTAGTGGTGGTCGAATTAGTATGAGAGCCCAGGTCTTCACCAAGAAAACAAAATGGCGGCCGTAAGAGAAAAACAAAATTTGAGGGTCAATTTGTCGATAAAAAATGCCATATTTCACACCATTAAAGGCTCCGACACTGGTGACGGGACACATTGTATAGTATAAAGATGAGAGGTGTCAGATATAGGCTATCTTCTTAAAATTATACATACATATATTCACGCCTTGTTCACACAGGGGTAGGTAGAGATAATAGATTTCTACTTTTCCCTATCCTGACATTCATCTCTTGCTTCTTCAACTCTCTTCAGACCTCTCATACAAGCTCGTCGGTTAAGAGTACTTTATACCGAGCCTCTTTTTGGACATCTGTTAGGTCCCTGGAAGTTAGCCTTGGTCTGCTTTTGTCGACTTGCCAATGCACTTTATATTTTTCTAATCAATATTCCTTCGTCCATCTTCTCTACATGTCCCGACTAAAATTATTGATAACCAAAACTCCTTTCAATATTGAAATTCAATATTCTAGATCTGCTAGGTACTTTACCCCCATTTGCGATCCACTGGTCTCGTCCGAAACTATTTCCTGTTTCCTTATACTCTAATGTTTACAAGTAGTATTACATAAGCTGTCGCCAGCGACATCTCTCTTTGTATTCTAGGTACTATACTACATACAACATCGAAAGTAATACTTGTCAAGTATCCAACAATAGGTAAAGAGTTAGCATTTAAATTAGCAGTTGAATCACAAAGAATATAAAAGACGCAGACGCCGGGAAAGATCATAAAATTTACATTCGAAATTCAAATAGTTCGGAAGTCATGTTGGTATGGGCTGCATTTGTAGTAAACAGGACCAAGCTCCCTTACATCGAGGTTTATGGCTCATCCTCCTTTGTTCGGTGTTTGTGGGATGCCTGTGCCGTAACAAAACATTTCAGAGCTAACCATGATTTATGCTTGGTAATTATATGAATATAAGCTCTGCAGAATACCTTCACATTAAAGGGTATCGTAATAGAGGACTAATGACGAAGGACGAGGCGTCGTTTTATGAATTATGATTCTTGACTGCGATCTCACGATTTTGGCACGCGTAGAGATGCTGGCAGTCATCCCCCTTTTAGGGGTAAGGCTTGCGTTCAACTGTGTACGCCTTACAACTTGAAATGATAATTATATGAATAGTAGTGTTACCATCTGTAAGTTTCTTTAGTTTTTTTGGTTAATCGATCTCCACAAAAAGCCTCTTTCCAAATTATATGCGGTCTTCCTCTGAAAATTGCTAGCATGTCAAAACATTGTATTAGTACCAATTATATTTGTTCACAAATCAGTGTTAATTATCTATTATTCAATTAAGCTTGTATTTGTAAGTGTAGTAACTAAGACGGATTGTAACTGGCAAATACCCCGAGGGTTTTGCACAATCCTAAAGTTAAATAATATATTTGAAATTTTATCTTGAATTCCTATTGTATTTGATATGTAATTAACCCTTATCATCGTATTTAATAAATTAGTATTACATATTATTCTGTAAAAAACATTCAAGGGTAAGGCTCATATTTTTTGCGCTATCGCACAACGGAAATCACAATGGAACATATCACAACTGAAAGATTGTGTTACAACGGAAATTATAAACCACTGTACACATTTAACTTAAAAAAGTGTTATAACGTAATAGTTTTTAACCGACTTCAAATAAGGAGGTCATCAGTCCGACATGTACCTATGTATTTGACCGCAATTATATGGCGTTTGGCTGAACTGAATTCGATGCGGTTTTCAGAAATGTATTTCTTACATTCTGGAGTAGGTAAAACCTACTCCACCATGTACAACAATCGGATTTCGGAACAATTTTTTGATATAAATAAATGATACCAGGTTTGTTTTGATATTTAACATTTATTTTTCAAACATTCGTTTTACACACCTCAGTAAAATCAACAAAATTACCAAATCAGACAATAACGAAATACACATTTAGTCTTTCGATTTTTTTTAATATTACGTACATACGTACGTTACGTACATTTTAATCACAGCAAATTAGGTAATAGGCATAGGTACAGCAAAGGTAAGTTTTTATTATCATAAGAAAAGCAAGTTTTTTTCTTCCTACAAAGCCTACATACATTTTTTTATCAACTAAAAATTTACATTTGTCACAATATCTTAATAACAGAAGTAATGGCATTTGGATTAGCATGTTATGGAACATCTTACTTATTATATCATAGTGACTTACAAATCAGTTTTGATACTAAAAAAATAGAAAATTAATTGCAAAAAAGGTTATTTTTATCGCTAATTTTACTTAACATATTCAATAATCCGAAGTAGAAAAAAAACTTTGATTTTAACATTAATAGCATCAATGTTCCGTCTCTATAAAAAATTTAAAAATATATCTTATCTGCATCATCAGTCAAGTAGTACTCGCCTGCTTGTTTAAGATGAATTTTAATTTTTTTAACAACCAAAATATTTGTAATTACGTCAATATCTTTTTTTTTTCGAATAATGAATTTTATATTATTATCTTCTTGTACTGATTTTAAAAAATGCACTGTATACAAGATATTTTTATTATCTTTTTGTTCAATCTTTTCTACAAAGCCTATGTAATATTTCCAATTCTTGCGTTTATAGTATCTAACTAATAGAGAATCTTTCAATTCAAATACCTGATCAATACCAGAAAATGTATCTGAAATATCAGAAGTTGTAGCTTCTGGTACTTCAAATATATTTTCTTTTACATTTCCGGGACACAAGTCAAAATCAGCAGAGATGGGCTTCAGGTTCATTGGTCCGAATTTCGACAAGTCAAAATATGCTACATTTTCTTCTGTATTTCGTATTTCAGATAAAACCGTCACTTTGCATTTTGTTTTATCCGTATTCTCAATTTCTTCATCTTCTGCGTCAGCACTTGGGTAACAGTCATCAGCGCTATCATCATCATACGGTATTTCATCAGAATCAGTGTCTTCAGATGTAGAGACTGATACACTTCTTTTTTTTACAACGCTTTTTCCTTGTGTCTTCCTATATTGACTTTGTTTCTTATATTTCAAATTAAAAGTTTTAAGTGAAAAACATTGACAGTCAGCTCTTTCGCAAAAACAACTCAATGGTCTGTACTTGATGATATGTTCATATTCAGTAGCTATTATTTGATGGATTTTCATTGTATTGGGGACTGGTATTATATCTTCTGAAACATGAATATTCTGAATACTATTTTCAGAAACAAAAAATAGTTTTACAGTTGTCTCTGTCTTCGCCAATGATTCATATGCGGAAAGTGCGTCAACTATGTTCTCTCCGTTTGCGACTTTTCTGTCTAAAGTCCTTTTGATGGTTCCGCCAACGCCATCCGCAGCGCCTTTTCCGTGTGAAGCTTCAAAGAATGACCATGTTGCTTTATCAAAACCCGCTTCTTTAGTTTTAGTAGAAAAAAGCCAAAAATTCTTCTTCTGCCTATACTGTGTCGTAGGTCCGTCCGAAAAAAAATGAACACAATTTAGATCGGGGTTTTTTTCTTTTATAAACACAATCACTGGTTTTAAGTGACCCCATATAGCTTGAGGGTCATGCTTTAATGATGGGGAAATACTACAAAATTATATAGGTTTTTGTGTTTTTATGTAGATAACACCTGTATGTAATGTTATTTGTTGCCTTGAACCTGCAAAGTGCATAGACTGCACTTCTTCGGCCATTTAACATGCGTAATTTTCAGAAAAATCACAATGGATGACAACTTCATTGTCCTGCACGTTTTCTATGGCAAGTTTATAGTGTTGGAATTGGTGGTAAATATTAAAGAAGTGTCTTTTAAATTTTAATAGTTCGTCTTGGAACTTAATAAACAGGAATTTTAAAGTGCCTGTTTTTTCCTCAAGACAAGTTTTCTTAGTAGTTTTGCGAAGACCGGATTTTTCATATTCAACATTTTTGATTGTCCATTCATTCCACACTACGTTCTGTGTGTCTTCTGTAGCTGTAGTAAGACTTTTGATATTTCTTCCTATGCAATCTCTACACTCTGAATACAGGCAATCTTTTGATTTTATATCGCATACTATTTCAGAAAGCAATTCTTTTGGGTCAGTAGACGATATTACGCCAGCTTTCTTAAGAGTCTGTGCCTTAAAATCTATGTTAGCATGTTTAATGCAAGCACACGTGTTTCGGTTAGATACATGCGGAGGAATAACATAAAATGGGCGACAGCGTTTAAAAGTTGCAAAAGATAAGGTTCCACATTCATTTCGGTACACTTTGTACAAATTGGATAAAGTATTCAACAAAATTCTTTTTTGTTTCTTATTTTTATTACGAGTAATGCATTCTTTTTTACCAGCTGTCATACGACTGATGTCATCCCGTTCAAAGAATTTTGTTATTTCTTTTAATGTTCTCACTTTCCTCTGCTTTATAGAATGATAATGACGTATACCCCTTTTTAAACCCAAGCATTTTTTTATTTTGTTTTGCATTTTATGTTTATGTACAGACTTACTTACAAATAGTTTTTTCAACACTCGTTTTTCAATTGGTTTGCTGTTTTTGTATGTTTCTTTTAAAGTTTCTTCTAAAACTCGAGTCTCGAGTAATTTCCTTCTGACCTAAAAAGAATAAAATAAAAATGAGTTATATTAAACAGCTTAGCAGGTAATATCAGCTATGAGGCATAAATAGGTATTAATTAAACAAAAAGTAAATTACTTTATTTTTTGATTCTTCCGAGATATCGGGGGTTTCTTCTTGAATGAATTTAGTTATTGGTGTAACTGCAATAGGAGTTTTGGGGTTAATTTCTTTGCTTGAGTGGTTGGTGATTGTATCTATTCTGTTATTTAAATAAGTGATCCTTCTTTTGTATCTTAAAAGGGCTTTTTGAAGACTGGCAATTCTGACAATTAGGCGTTGATTCTTTTTCTTTAAAACTTTGTTATCACGAAACAATTTGCTACGGTATTTACGACGGTTTTTTTTAATAATGACAGGTTCTTGAGGTAAAACTTCATTGGTTTTAATACGCTTAGCGTCTCGCCATTTCTTTCTTATCGCTAGTTTTTCCTCTTCGTTCATTTCTGCGACTTTCCTTTTTTTTGCTTTCGTTCTTTCTGCATTCTTCTTTTTCATTTCTTCAAATTTTTCAGGATTATTCTGTTTTAATTTTTCCCTATATCTTCGACACCTTTCGGCTGCCGTTAATGGCATCTGTAAAGCATTATGTAAAAATGAACATTACATCTACAATCCTATAACTGTAAAACTGACGATGAGTACGAGTACGATTTTTGAAAAATCTTTTATAAAAAAGAAACTACTTCAAAACAAAATTCATTATTATTGATCCAGTAATGTTTTAAATTTAGTCAGCCAGTCTGTACCTACATTTCCTTTCGTTTTTATGACGTATATAATGTAAACATGAAATAAAAACTTTAATAATCTACTACCCCAAAAATTCTAAAAAGTGTGAACATAAATGAGGTTTTGTGTGAGTAGGTATTGAAAATTCATCCAGTTATTGTAAGATATAACAGCATACACTAACCTTTACAATTTCCGTTGTGATTCGTCGCACAATTAGTGTCACACTAGTCTCACAATAGAAGTATTTTTAACACGACCTAACCTAAAAAAAATCACTGCAAAATAAATAGGTACAGAATTCTTCAAATATCACATTTCGACGAAAGAATGATTGTTTAACATAATTTAAAACAAAACATAATGATTACTTTTTAATTAAGAGTGACAATACAAAGGAATAAATCTTACCTTTTCTTAACGACACTCACGCTGCTACAACTCGTTTTTCCAACTAACTCAAAAACAAAATGCCGCATTTGTTCAGAAATTCTCAAATACGATGGGCTAGTGTTGTCACTTCAAATAAATTCCTTTTTTATGGTAGATTTTAGTAAATACGGGAGATATCGAGTATCACAACTGTGGTGTTACAACAGAAGAAAATTCGGGACACCTCTAAATTTGTTTTTTTTAAATAATAGGGTGTGATGTATCTAGCCCGATCTTATTTAATTTCGTAGCTTAGATTTAATACAATAAGTCTTAATTGAAAATTATAAGTCATAGCTAAAAATACCTATAAATAACGATCAATTGCGTGGAGTGGTCGGTATGCAGACATCAACAAAATGTATGGAAGAAAAAATATACCTTTTTTTGTTTTTAACATATAATAGTAAACACAAGGAATATAATAATTAAAAAAATATGAGTTGAATAAATATAAAATGTTCTATGTAATGGCTTAAATAAAAACATGATTTTATTTAACTATAATTTTTTTTTTGTAGTCAAACTTGTCAGACATTAAGTTTTTACAAAGTGCGCTAAAAATATGAGCCTTACCCTCAACACAATTTATAATGTTAGGAATAAAAAGTAACACACTAAAGATTTCGTTAAACAACATATAACATACAACATATAATCAAGTCAACGTTAATAACTGATAAGCAAAATATCGTCGCTACGTCTATGATAATTCAGTTTACAATCAAATGGATCGCGTTATTTTGACACCCTTGTATGAATA
Source organism: Calamotropha paludella (assembly GCA_927399485.1). NCBI lineage: Eukaryota > Metazoa > Arthropoda > Insecta > Lepidoptera > Crambidae > Calamotropha > Calamotropha paludella. The sequence goes on along the minus strand of OV656803.1, from coordinate 4,504,268 downwards.
AAGCATTAGCTTTATATAATTTTCGCTCGCTACTGGTTTCCCAATTCACAATTAAGCTCCCGCATATAGAGTCGGAATGGCGGCCATCAGACAATGTTTTGCAACAACCACTTTCATAACGACCACGTAACAGGTGCGAAGCCGACGCCGGCGGCTTGACCCGTCCCGTTCGACAACACTTTCGACTTCGCTGGACGTGCAGCCTACACACGTCATCTTTCGATCAGTGCTTCATTACAGCTCGTGCACATATACACGAGTGGTAGTAAAAGAAATAACAACCCTTTTTTCTATATACACACATAGGTTGCACGGTTACTAAAACTTAGAGAAATAGCTTATTTTAACTTTCATTTATCACCAACACTCATTATTATTCATCATCATATAAATAAAGAAAGAAAGTATTGAAAACTAGGCTGTATGGGCTTTGTACCCTCTGCTTTCTGGTATGTGAAAACTTAAAAAAACCACAAAGGTTATTTTTGTTTATGTATACAAATGCTATTTATTGTTGTCATCTTATTTTTGTGTCTATAAACATCGAATACTTGGGGAGAATCATTTCGATAAGTTTTGTTTTAAAAGAGTTAGATACAAAAAAAGTTTTTTATCCGCACTCGTCTATAAAAAAATCTTATACCGTATGTGCAAAATTAATGACAAAAATAGTTTAAAACAAGTGAAATGGGAATGGCAGTTATACTTAGTTTATCTTTCATAAACTAATCCAATCGCTGTAGTCAAATTACCTGTAGACGCTTCGAAGCAGTCGAAGTTATTAAGCACTTAGTTAACTCCAAAGTTTCTCGATTTGCATAGGACAAACAAATGTCTGTGGAAACTAGAAAATCTTACTGACTTCAAAAATACAGACATTTTGCGTCGAACTGAAAATAGCTGTATAGTCGAATTAAGTGCTACCTGGTACACGTTTTAATTTGTTTAGGTTTAAAAAAAATATTGATATTTAATATGAAGTACGTCAAACGTTAATGGAAAATAAACCTTGTTTTAATGAATCACAGGCATCATTATCAATTATCACGTTTATAAATAACAACCTTCAAAAAAGCAGATACTTAAATCATCATAATAAACTAAAATTAGCCATGCATGTTTGCACTGCTTCTTTTGTTAAAAGAAGCGATATCTTCTTACACAATTACTTCACAAATAAAATTGTTAGTAAATATTATATAAACGCAAATTGCTGCACATTAAAATGCAAGCACCGTATCTTATCAGCGAACATGCGCACGCGTCCTTGCCACGCTCTCGTCTCGTCCGTGCCCCGAATAGAAGAGATCGCTAATCGAATGCAATTCGAACACTGAATTCTCGATAAACTTTCCATTTCGTCGCATATATTATAAAGAGACGGGTGTTGTAGACGTAACAAGTGAAAAATTGACTTTTCGTTTATGTTTACTTAAAAGTGAAAACGTACGTGCAATGAGAAATCTATAAGCTTGCAACCGATGGCGTAACACGTACATAAATATATAAAGAACGGACTACGAACGTAATTTTGTTCGACTAATGTACATACTATATTAAATTAATTTATCGACCCGCAAATTTTATGTTCTAATTAAATTTGCTCAAGTTTAACGGTACTTAATGCCTTAAAATACAACGATATGTTATAATAATATATAATGCTGTCTTATATTAAATAGCTGTAAGTATTCCATATGCTTATATGGCATATAAGTAATACTTTATATCAGAGATACCTTGCTGACAACGGTGTCACCAGTCATTCCAGTTGCTGACTTAGTTACGTCAATCAATAACGATTTGATTATGTTATCACCTTTCAAACACTAACAATCAAATATTATTTCAAGATTTAAACATTAACACTTACTTATTTTATTTCTTACACTTCTATTACAAACCAATCAAATTTAAATAAAACTTTTTAACGGATATCAGCGTTTATATTTCATCCTGACGACCGTCACGGCTCCTGTAAAGGAGTCAAAATGTCATTATTAAAATTTAATAATATATATATTTTTTTAATGTTATATTTAATATAAAGTATGCGACAATATCCGTTAAAAAGTTGTTTTATTTTAATAACACATGTTTATTAGTTAAAAGATTTATTTAAAATATTACACTATAAGGCATTACTTAGTAATCAGCATATTTTCAACCAAAAAAGTGATGCAATCTGTAATAATCTTTGTGCCATCAATGTCAAAAAGAGGCATAGGAAATTGTCATTCTGCCTTGGAATGATCAGGAAATGTCATATTTTATTTTTAACACAGAAATTAAGATTACTCATCATTTGAGGTCGCAGCTTTAACCGAATTCGAAACTCGCCGATTTAGTACATACGTATAGACTTACTCTCAACATACGCATTTAGTTTACCATCATGGGTACAGGGGAATATTATTATTATGCTCATTATTCTTATTTTCTTTTTGCTTTTTAAAATATACATTTCTATTATTGTTAATCATATTTTAAAATAAATAAAAAGGTTTTTATATAAATGTTATACTATGAGTTATTTATGGATATGACATTGTTTAATTTTATTAATCGGAATGTATTTATTTACATGAATTATCAAATTTATTATATATTTAAATAATACTCTAGGTACACTAAATTCAACTAAATAAATATATCCCCCAAATCTTTGCTAGTAGGTAATTAGTTAATAGGTTTGCTAGTACCTGCCAAACTTAATCTCTGGGTAAGGTTTTAACCAGGCTTCCGATCACTTGACCTCTCGATAAGCTTATTTTATGGATTATTGTGCTTTAATAAAATAAATTTTAGTTAGTCGGCTTTAACGACTTGAAATATAAGTCGAAGCCTTTATAACTTTAAAGAAAAGTAAGCGCTCAGATTTCAGTGAAGAATTACAAAAACTTTTGTAGTACTTTACTGTAATCTCATAGCTTCCTTCAAATTAAGAGCTTTATGAAACCTTTGACTGTTTGACAAGTAATTTATACTGCTAAAGCAAACACCGTATTCAAGGGTGGTAACAACAAAAAGAAATGAGGTTTCTTAATTTAGCGTTCTCGAGTATTGACGATAATCTGAAGCCTGGAAGATAAATGTGCAAAGGTTTCCATTGTATTTCAGTTAATACGTGTATATATACAGGGCGTCCCAAACTTATGGGACATGAAGGGGAAGTACCTTAAATATCGTAGATAGTGAAATTTGCTCAAAGAAGACTTTATGTTATTTTTAAAAGTTAGTAATTCTGCATTTATAGATTTTCTAAAAATTACTTGCTTCGTCTGGGAATCGAACCGACTTAAATGTCAAAAAAAAATCACCCTACTTTTATGATGCCAATCGAAAGAATAGCTAAAAAATAATAACTATGCTTAAGTTACATGGTTTTTTAAAAGAAAGGAACAACGTGAAATTAATATTTTAATCAAATTAAAAACATACATGAAACTGCCGTAGTCAATTAAGTAGGTATTTTTTTGTAAATTAATTAATTAAATGCTCAAAATGTGATCCCTCTTGTCTTACGCAAATCTCCAATCTTTTAATGAGTCCGCTGCCTGTTGATTTTCTTATCATTTTATGGTGAACACTCGATGTGATATGGCACAATTCTGTTTGCAACTCGCCCACGTTCTCGTATCGCTTTTTGTATAGCATATCTTTCACGTATCCCCAAAAGAAGAAATCTAATGGTGTAAGGTCCGGGGATCTGGCCGGCCATCTAATCGGTCCATTTGTACCAATCCATGTAGGAAAACATTCATTTAGAAAATCTGCTGCTCTCCGACTATTATGAGCCGGAGCTCCATCTTGTTGGAAAATTAAGTTTTCTTGCTCCGCCGCGGAAAGATTTCTTATCTTATCCCTTTAAATTTGAAGTATTCTTAAATACTTTTCCGTGTTCAAGGTTCCTTGGTAAAAATGGATTAAGAAAACCCGGTTTTTTAAAAGTCCGCACCAACAGTTGAGTGAAAAACGCACTTGGTTATTCGTTTCAGTGACTCGTAGGGGATTTTCTTTAGACCAAATACGATTATTGTTGCGGTTATACATACCGTTATTGCTAAAGTTAGATTCGTCTGTCCAAATAATATTATCCAAAAAATTTGGATTTTCGAGCAAGCGTGCCTGGATATCAAGACAGAAATTTCTCTCCTTTCTGTATCGCCCGGAAGTAATTTTTGAACCAATCGTCCTTCAACATAACTCTTAAAACCGTGTTTTTTTAATACACGGTGTATTTTGCTTTTCGAAACTCCAATTTCATGTTCTCCTTCTCTCACCGATGCTTTCGGAAAAGCCGAAAAGTAAATTAAAATACCAAGTTCTTCGTCGTTGATCGTACGGTTTTCTTGCTGTGGTTCTCTTGGGCGTTTATCGAAACGTCCCAGAGTTTTCAAATTGTTCACAAGCCTTTTCAAAACTTTACGAGACGGTAATTGTCTATCAGGATATTTTACGCTATACCACCGCAAACTTCTAGAGATATCTTTATCATTCAAAAAATATGCTTCCATTAGATCAAAACTTACTTGATATGCCATGTTCGCAATAAATTAACACAATAACACTTGTGTAAGTGAATTAAGACTAAACAGATCAATATCCGAAAAATAAAAGCTCGCACAGACTGTTCCATTTTCAAATTTAAGAACAACATTATTTTCGTTTTAAATTTGCCTTCAACGCTCGCACAGACTGTTCCATTTTCAAATTTTAGAACTACATTAATTTATTATTTTTAGCTATTCTTTCGATTGGCATCATAAAAGTAGGGTGATTTTTTTTTTGACATTTAAGTTGGTTCGATTCCCAGACGAAGCAAGTAATTTTTAGAAAATCTATGAATGCAGAATTACTAACTTTTAAAAATAACATAAAGTCTTCTTTGAGCAAAATTCACTATCTACGATATTTAAGGTACTTCCCCTTCATGTCCCATAAGTTTGGGACGCCCTGTATAATAGACTTTAAAGCTATGAAAATAAACGATAAATTTCACCGAATTTTATGACAGATTTTGAGAAATACTCAACGCACACGACCGCTTGTTCATAATTCACTATAAATTCAGAAAGTCGTTAAAATGGGTTCGATTCTCGATAGCCACATCAACTAATTAATATTACTATAAACGACATGTATATGACGGCAATTAGATACATTAGTCAACCTGTCAGGATTAAATATACCTAAAAAAAACACTAAACGCGACGCGAATCCGGTAAAAGTTGTTATCTACACTTGTATTATAAAGAGGAGGAGATTTGTATTTTTGTATGTTTGCAATGAATAAACTCAAAAACTATTAAGCCGATTTCAAAAATTCTTTCACCATTGGAAAGCTACATTCACTCTGGCAACATAGGCTATATTTAATGCTAGATTTTTTTTTTTTAATTTTGTCCACCCGTGCGAAGCCGGGACGGTCCGCTAGTTATTTAATATGCGGAAGCGCGGAAATAAGATATAGAAAATTTACCGTTTTTTCAAAAATAATAAAAAATGCATCAAACTTAATATTCCATTATTCTACCAAACAAGTTTTTTTTTTCACAGATACATGCATGCATTACGAATAGTGAATAACAATTGTTCAGTTATTTGTGTTTTGTTTCTTTTGTTAAAATTCACAATGCCATGTAAATGATGTGAACCAAATACGAATAACTATAAGAGTTGTGCACACCACGTATTTTAAACGCACCGTCATCGACGCGGGCTTGTATTGATACAAACGCGATACTCACGCGAGTCAAACGCAGCTAGACTAAATTTATGTATGTGTTCAAAGGTTACCTTTGAATGCCTGCATAAATTCATTCTCACACTTGAATCGGTGCAGTGCAGACGCGATGATAACGTACTTTTGCATCGATACAAACGCGTTAGACATGCACTGCCGACGCGCGTTTCTAAAACGCAGTGTGCATAGATCCTAATACTCTGAATATAAGTGCTTTAATAGAATTGAATATCGCTGAAAAAACATTCATTTTAAATCGTTTGGCAAAAGTCGAATGACAGATGATCATTTTAAAAATAACATTATAAATTACCATTTGTCAAATATAGGTTCCACAAATGTTTGTTAATGTTCTATTATCATTTTATTATCATGCATTTACGATTTTTATTTATTTATTATTTATTTACGATTTTACAAAATAACGGTTAGCTTACTATAATGATTTGGGAAAACCAAAACTTTTTATGTACCTTATGTACCAATACATAACATATACTTGTCTAAGTATAACTATTATATATTCAGTATCTGATGACCCACATCCTCAACTCTTCAAACTAATAGGCAAATATTGCAGAAATCTAAACACAAGATAAATTATGCAAATGTACGTACACATAACACTGAACATTTCACTTAATTTCCATAACCGGTGAACTATGTTAACGAATCCCATTCAAAACCAATGGGCTCATTATTTTCTAGTGTCCGTAGTTTAATAGGATATTTTACTATTATGAAAATATAGTTATAGTTAACACTGATGAATTTTATTGATAATAGAGAAATAAACAAGGAATTAATCAAATCCAGTATTTGACAAATGTTACGATATTTTCGTAACACTGGTTAGTTTGACGGGGCTTTATCCGCACTTAGCCTCGTGATTGGGCTATTGTGGAACTAGTCAAATACTCTATTGAACAATTTTAACAGAAGGCGCAGTGGGTAAGCTCATCCGGTCTGGAATTGCGGAGATTAAGCAACGTTCACGAAAACCAGCGAACGGATGGGCGGCGCAATTTTTTTAAATTAAGTACTTTAATAGCCCTCTTTTATGTGTTATATTTTTCTATATACCAGAAGCAATAGCAGTGTGGGACTTTATCAGGCCACTAATAATGACCCTTCTGCCATAGCAAGTTGGAGATAAAAGTAAATAAAATTGCAACGTTGTGTAAAGCAAATTCGAAGAAGTTTGGCAACACATACACAAAAATAGGCAAAAAAGAAACATCTTAATAATAGACACGATAGTCCAGTATAACGTCATTGACGTCAACTAAAAAGCTTAAAGTAGAAGTCATTTCATAATCTGAGCAGAAAAACGACCACTGAAGCCTCCCCATCCAGAAAATGGGATGCCACAATCTCCATACGTGGTAAGCGCAAAGGAAATCGCCGTAAAAGATCATCATTCTGGAAGCACAGCAGTGTTTCCAGAATTCCTATTGTGTACATACGGACACCACACAGCTTAAGTTTCATATTGACCGGCTCAGACTCATAAGACCGACGGGGTTCTCTCTGTTTTGTAACGAAATTTAGTCACGGCTCAATAAAACGCCGGCGTCCTCAAGTACACAGACTACTTTGAACTCTATATTTTTATATGAACAAGTTGAGTTCAAAGGCAATAAAAATTATTTATTTAAGTAGTACCATCACAGAAAATATTTAGTCGTCATTCTGGATTTTCTTACTGTTTCTGTTATCGGCGGCCATTAATGAGGCACTAGACATTAGACATGTTACCGTCCTGGCCGAATTATCCATCGACTAAAATGAAGATTGTATATAGAGAGAAATAACAACGTCTTAGTAATATGCAGACATTTCCGTAGGCCAAGATACTTAGCATACACCGTTCTACTTATCACCAACCTGTAAAATATCACACAACGGGACACGAGGAGACATCGCAGCTTACGAGCTGGTTCTACAAAGGATGTTTAAAGTGAACTCTAAGTGTCACCTAAGACACTAACTTCGACGTTAACCGAGAAAGATAATATATAAATCCAGTATGATGTACCTGTCAAACTTGTTGTGCACGACAATTAAACAAATGATGCAGTTATTATTACTTACTTTTACATTTCGCTTTAACACGTCAAATATATAATTATATACTTTTCTTTTTTACACGAAACACTCGTTTGGAACTAGAATTCAACCCCATTTAGGTTTTAGTTGGATAAGATAGAATTCTAGTTGGAATAATTCGAATGTTCAGCATACATTAACCACCTGAACACTAATAGAATTAAAACGAAGCTATTTGTTGGTAATTAAGTAAGATTTGAAGAATGACATTTGCTTTTCGACCTTTAAAATACGACATTTTATTACTGATTTTATTTTAATAACTACTTGATATTAAATCTGTGGCAAACCTGTATAATTATGTTATGTATAACTTATTTATATTTTTGTATTACCAGAAGCATGCAAAAAAAATAAATCTTTCTTATGTCCTAAGTCGAAACATAACCAGCAAAATGAAAAAAAAAACATAAAATCGGTTGACTAGTTTCGGAGTTCATCGTGGTCAAACACTGACAGGGAATTTTTATGTATAAAGATTTGTAAAAACTTTTAATAAAACACCCTGATTCTCTCTATTTTGAGTGCGCGTGCATATTTTAAATGGTGCGACATATTATGATTATAATACCGGGCTAAAAAGTATCATATGTCCATCCTAAATTATTTTATAAATCAAATGTAGCTGTACATCAATATTTTAAACAGAAAACTATTATCACGCCTAATCTAAGCTTTTTCATTTCCTTCAACATCATCGTTTACAATGTAAATTATTCAAATAACACTAAGAAACCGTAAAGGTGAATAATAATTGGGGTAACTTTCCAATGCCAACAGAGAAATAAATTATTAAGAAATTAAATAAAGTATTTAAATAAATATGCCTTTTTAGTTTTATTGTTCTGTGCGTTAATGGCATCTCGTAAAATAGGAGGCGGTACGTTAATGAACCAAGGAGCGAGGTAAGCAGATGTTCGTTCGCAGCAGCAATTGTTTATACGAGTCGCACTCACACAAACCAGTTTTCAAGAAATAGCGCGCGTGTTTACAAGGTGGCAGGTAACATTAATTAAAAAACTGATTTTAGTAGCGTACTCTGTCTATACAGTTCGTCTTAAGTCTAACCCTCCTACCTGATTAGAGTTAATAAATAAAATATTTACATTTGAATAATAAAACCATCAGATCATAATAGTGAATTCAGATATTTCATGTCACGTGTCAATACAAATGCAAATAACAGTCTGTTTACTATAGAGACATCGAGTGAAAGAAACCTCCAGTGATATTCCTTGAGACATGTGATGTATTGATGTATTCATCTCTTTCACAAGCGGCTATACTGGTCGACAGACAAAAGGCGTGCCATAGACTTATCGCAATCAAAGACTATGAATAAATATCCTGTGCTAAGATAGACGTCAATGAAAGAGGCATCGCCTAAATTTAAGTTACATGAACGGATTTTATTGTATTTTGCTGAAATGTTCTTTGAACTTGGGTTAGATAAATAAATGTGAAAATGAATAATCGAAACGTAGTGCCTATTCAAACATTTCATATAAAGCTTTTCCGAGAACTGGAAAATGAAACTTAAGAGGAATTGATTGCCAATCAATAAGTATTTATATATACTAACAAAATCTATACGTCTCGCAGTGTGTATTATCTTATTTAAAAATACAACTATAAATAATTACATTCTTATAGTAGTTTATGATACTGTTGCATAATAAGGGTTCTTATAACATGAGTGTGTTTTAAAAAAACGAGCCGTAGGCGAGTTTTTTTATAGTATCACACGAGTGTTATAAGACCAAGTTATGTACAGTGTCATACACTACTTTATCTACTCTCATACTATATTACGTAAAACAATGTTGCAAACAAAACCAAACTTTGTTTAAATATTGAAAAGATTTTTTAAATGTCAAATGTTGGCGCCAAGGTGCAAACATCGATTGTGAATGCGTGTTGCGTCGTCGCGGACTCGTTCATTGAAACCTTTTTAAAGTAGAGGTTCAACCTCCTTGGTCCAGCTGGAGGTTGTATAGGTGTATCGTTATGATTAAAAAGTTATATTATGATACAGGTGTCCATACAAGACCTGTATCGTAATTAAACTTTTTTTTTAATTATTTTTGGCCTGTACGTAATGTTTGTCATAAGCATTTTGTTTTCAGTTTTAGAATCTTTGTATTATAGTATCAGAGTAGATAATAGTAGTTTATGATACTGTTGCATAATAAGGGTCCTTATAACATGAGTGTGTTTTAAAAAAACGAGCCGTAGGCGAGTTTTTTTATAGTATCACACGAGTGTTATAATACCAAGTTATGTACAGTGTCATACACTACTTTATCTACTCTCATACAATAATACGTAAAACAATATTGCAAACAAAACCAAACTTTGTTTAAATAATGAAAAGATTTTTTAAATGTCAAATGTTGGCGCCAAGGTGCAAACATCGATTGCGCATGCGTGTTGCGTCGTCGCGGACTCGTTCATTGAAACCTTTTTAAAGTAGAGGTTCAACCTCCTTGGTCCAGCTGGAGGTTGTATAGGTGTATCGTTATGATTAAAAAGTTATATTATGTTACAGGTGTCCATACAAGACCTGTATCGTAATTAAACTTTTTTTTATATTATTTTTGGCCTGTACGTAAAGTGTGTCATAAGCATTTTGTTTTCAGTTTTAGAATCTTTGTATTATAGTATCAGAGTAGATAAAAACTTTTATCTACTCCGATACTATAATACAAAGTGTGTCATAAGCATTTTGTTTTCAGTTTTAGAATCTTTGTATTATAGTATCAGAGTAGATAAAAACTTTTATCTACTCCGATACTATAATACAAACGATACACCTATACAACCTCCAGCTGGACCAAGGAGGTTGAACCTCTACTTTAAAAAGGTTTCAATGAACGAGTCCGCGACGACGCAACACGCATGCGCAATCGATGTTTGCACCTTGGCGCCAACATTTGACATTTAAAAAATCTTTTCATTATTTAAACAAAGTTTGGTTTTGTTTGCAATATTGTTTTACGTATTATTGTATGAGAGTAGATAAAGTAGTGTATGACACTGTACATAACTTGGTATTATAACACTCGTGTGATACTATAAAAAAACTCGCCTACGGCTCGTTTTTTTAAAACACACTCATGTTATAAGGACCCTTATTATGCAACAGTATCATAAACTACTATAACCTGTTAATTCCTGATGTTTTCTACTAAAAATACAGTCTACTCTTGAAGATGACGATGTCAATTACTTCTTGAATGAAATTTTTAAAACCATTTTATAGAATTGACGTGTGAAATTTTAAAATACCCCTATTGCTCTCAATAATCAAAATTTTCTAAACGGTTTGTGCAACGGGATATGTTTTGGTCCGAAACATTCTATTATCAACTAATTTGCGAATGCCAAATACTTCGAAAAAAAGTGTTTTCTACAGACGGAACATGCGTACGGACTCCGCGTCTGTTTAGCTTTGCAACACAGAAAATACGCAAAATCAGTCGCAGTTGCAGTTAAAGAACTAACCTTTCTCTATGAGATCGTTCCACTTTTTCGCCCAGCCACGCAGGCTCTTCGCGTATGTTTTTTCGATGTCGGCCCTCTCTTGCACGAGGGTCTGGAGCTCGCTGCAGAGCCGGTGGCCATCGTCCACACGCCTGGTGGTCCGCTTGTAGTTGCCGGGCTCCCAGAAGGAGTCGGAGGCGACGGTGAGCAGCGCTTGCTCGTCGCTGTGATGCGACATGCCGCTGCGACACTCACACACCGCCCCTCTGTACCAAAAAAAGTCAAGATTGGATTCTAAAACAGTTTTTTAACAACGGCATATTTGCCTAAATTATTATTTAGCTTTGATTTATAGACAGTGTAACTGTCGTAAAAAAGGCCAGGTGAAAAGCAACTTTAACCGACGAGTTTGTATTTAAGGTCTTAGAGTTTTAGAAGCATTTGATGAATATCAGGATCCTAGAAACTGGAAATCTGTGATCTCGGCCTTACCCTACGGGAATAAGGCATGAATGTATGTACGTGTGTATGATTTCAACTAAAAAAAATCCTTTCAGACAAGCAGGAACTGAGCAATCACAAAACTGTGCGATACGAAAAGTATTATTTTTATTATTATTCAAACACCGGCAGATTTTTTGCAAATGGAATAAGAATGTTATGATCGACGAGGAAATACTATGACCGTGGTAAAAATATTATTCAGTTAATTAGTAACTGATTAGATTCTGGTATAAATCACTTTAGACCATGATCTTGGATTCAAGTGTGTCGTGATCAACTAAACATTAAAACCATTAACCCAACCCCTATCACAAGTAATGGTGATATTTTTGATCAGGAAGATATAATTAGAAATATAGATGCACGATTTTAGTTTCTATAACTCAGATGTTTTATATACTTCACTTGGAGGAGATGTTTCAGTTTTGTAATGGATTCGAGTCTCAACATAATAAAAAAACTCGTGAAATAACACGATTAAATAAGCATTTTTTAATTCTGAATCATATAATTTTAGTACTGGAAATACAGATGGTGTCATGTGAGAGAATGACGACCACAGATTAGGTATGAAGATACAACAACAAACGTGACCTTGCTCTGTGTTGTTTATGGTCTTAACTGGATTTTTTGAAAGCTTGTCAACAATAATTTGCTTTCAGATATGTTTTCTTTTTTTTAAACTGCAAGAAGTGCAGACCTAAATTAATACATGTCCTTTTGGTTATAGTTTGGCAGTACAAAAATATAACTGCAAGTAAATACAACCTTCCACAGTTTGGCAACAAATATGAATGATAATTGTTTATTTATTATCGTTTCATAACTAAACAAGATGTTAGTCTGATAAACGATCTTGAACTTTCCGAGCGATGTTATGATTTGGCAGTTACGATCAAATGATACGAAAGTATTGCAAATGACAAGTAAAAATACACTTTGAAGTGTATTTTTTTTAATAGGAATGCATGTCAGTCGGAGCTTACATCGTCATATCAGTGGAAAGACGTAGCGTAAGCTTCGGCCAAAAACGGAAGGATTTTGCCATAATCTATGAAGTCGGAACATCAGGATTAAATAAAATATTCTATAAAATGGTAAATGAGGCGTTGCATTCAAAGTACAAAGTGCTCCATATTAAAAAAAACCTTCAGGAGAAACATTGTAAAGTTTAATAATTATAATTGTGATGCAAAAAAATTTGACTGTTTTCTCGTCTCGGTAGCTCGGCGGTCAGAGCTCTTGCCCGGGTAGTGACAAGTCATGGTTTCGAATCCTACCCGAGGGCTCGCCGACATGGTTGTTTTTTACAGACATGTATATATGTTATAGAAATATGAAATTGTATTTTATTTTTGGTACATCCAGTCCCTATAACATCAAGTATAACCAAAACTATCCTTTTTAAATAATATATATAAACAATTCCTCTCAACGCTTAATTATTTTTGTATCGAACTAAAAGGGAAAATAATGTACGAATGGTTCCAGTTTCCCAAATACGTGATTCCCCTAAGGGCCAGTTCTCAATTAGGATCACTTAAGCCACTTCATTGCTTTAGTTTGAGACGCACTATCGATACAGGTCGAGGTTAACTAACTTCCTAACCATTTACGAGCCGTAACTTTTCTATGGAATTGGCGTAAATATCACATTAAAAGGTAAAAAAGACGTACTAATAACTATGTGAATTATAACCAATGATTAGAATAGATAGTACAATTTAGAGTAAATAAATTTTAAACTTTCTATTAATAACTATGGATAAGCCTTGTGGGACGCGGGATTTTATATATTACTAGCTTTTACCCGCGGTTTCGCTCGTATTTTTTTTTTAATAAAGAGATCGTATGTTACTTCTAATACCTCCTAGAATATATGTACGAAGTTTCATGATGATCGGTTAAGTAGTTTTTGCGTGAAAGCATAACAACCAAACTAATATTCACATTTATTATATTAGTAGGAATAATAATCAAATGTTTTTCGTTTTATAAAGATTTTGTTCTTATTAGGTAAAAGTTAATGAACAAAATGGAAATATTTTTTCGTTCAACAGTTGCCACAATTACTTATTCTGTGTCAAGTTTTCTTAGAATTCTGTAATTCATTTTTAACGTATTTTTTATGTTTCTAATACTTAGCTTCGACATAAACCAATTTTAAAACCATACCGAAACAAATAGTATGCTTAGGACTCTTAATTAGTCCGTTTCATTTGTTTTTGATAATATTCAAATCTTTTAAGCTAATCATTACAAATCCCAGACAAATGGGATTTAATTGCATGTCTATATTAAGATTTTTCGATTTCTGTTTATACCTCTAAATGGAGAAAAGCAAAAAGTATACATTGCAATTTATGTACGGTTTGTTTTAAAGCTTCGAGTCAATGTTGTAATTAAGCGGAAGATAACGTAATAGGCAACTCGATTTAAACTCTATGAGTAATGTTTACATTATAAACTTGAATAAAAAATTGTGGGTGTCGTCAGCTCGCACGCACAACTGGAGATTACTCCTTAAAAACGATTGTCTTTGAACAGTCACAGAAAATAATAAAACAAAACCTCAAAATTAAAGTGAATGGTGCGCACGATAGACTTAGCATAAAAAAACGTTACGCTGTCATTCGATCACAAAATTTTATTCTTTTAATTTTCTCATACCGGGCGCAATGAAAATCCATTCTTAAGAAGTAAACTCTTAAAATAACTGCACTTACAAATATAAGTTAGTAGCTGTACTCGTCATGCGTTGCAGTGCCACATAAACAAAATCATTAATCTATAATCTAAGATCACAGTGGTTTGTGCGTTTGTCTGTCCGCTATTTTTCCCGCTCCTTTTCCATTGTATCAATTAACGTCACCATAGCAACGCGTTAACCGCAAGTAGTTCGTCTACCGGACGCTAGATGGCGCTAACGGAAAAATATTTAATGATTTAAGAATTTTGTACATCCGTGCGTAGCTAGTATATACAATTTATGGATCAGGGACCGTCGCGGGCGTCCTAAGAACACTCTCAAAGTTCTATCACAATCTGATCAATGGTTTCGTATCGTATACGAACATTGATTTTTACTTACATAGATATGAACAAATATAAATTATACTCTATCCATATTATAACCTATTTTAGACAAAAAATTGATTTGAGTTTGCAAGAAATAGACAAAAAACTGTAGTATTTAAATAGATTTATTAATAGATTGATTTTTATGAATAATACAGTTAAAATATTACTTAACTTTTTAATGGGAATCAATTACTATTGAGAGTGCTAAACATTATTATTTATGATTTAAGTCATTCGCGCTCACGATTCTACATTTTAATGAACATTTCCATCTGATGAGGCCACGAACAAATCCGTCGTTGACGTCAGCTCGCCGAGGCATCTTCGTTGACGTGACTTAACTGCTGTTTAAGTATCTCTGATAAGCGCTAGCTATGTGGAAAATAATTTTGTTATTGAAATAGTTAAAGGTGTTTTTTTATGTACAGTAGATTTAAATACTAACAGTAGTAGTTTGATCGTAAAGCCAAAATTAAAGAAACTTACAGATAAAGATAAGCGATAAACAGCCATTTTATTTTATAAAGGAATTTGGAATAAAATATCAAAGTAAAGCATTAGGAGATTCCTTGACATAACCACAGAGTATGTACTTATTCATATCTATATCTGTATGACAGGTGGCGCTAGTGGTTGCGATGACTTTCAACTCTTGTCTTGGCTAAAAATAGACAAAGTAATTTTCAAACGACTCGCGTATGTTAGTTATAATAATACGATTGCATAATGGCGTTGGGATCTTTCGTAAAATCGACCTAATCACCATGTGTTACCTTTCAAATTATATCAAATTGTCCTACAAAATACTAAATAAGTATGGACCGATATATGACATTCGTCGAGTGGTTACTTACGGGTATAAAAGTCGATTAATGATGTCAAAAACAAAAATTACTTTATTCAAATACACCTAAAATGAATTGTTTTGAATCGATCAATATTTTTACCTACAACCCAATCAGACTGATAAGAAGAACGAGCGAAAGAAACTCGTCAACTTTAACAGAGGTAACGACACATACAATATTATACGTCGTCACCATCAAAAATCAATATCTGTTCTTAATAAGTATATTCAGTTATCACTATATTGAGACATAATCACTATAAGACGCATTGTGGTCTTATACTACGATCTCCAATCCGCTTGCCAAGTGTCAAAAGAACGGCAATCTCCCTATTTCTTTCGCCCATCAGTGGAAACCTTTACATGCCTATATCGCTAATATATATTCTAAGCACACAAATTTATTGTTTGTGTGTTTGTCTGTCCGATCTCTTTCCGGCTTTTTTCATTGTATACGCGTTACCATAGCAACGTGTCACCGGGTCAGCTAGTCTATAATCTAAGAACACAAATTTGTTGTTTGTGTGTTTGTCTGTCCGCTCTTTTTCCCGCTCTTTTTCCATTGTATCAATTAACGTTACCATAGCAACGCGTTACCGGGTCAGCTAGTTTTATTCTGAAGCACACATGATAATTTACATATATTTTTATTTTATTTATTGACTTTTCTTTTGTATTGAATCCCATGTTTCGACTTGTAGCGTTCGTATTAAATGTGATATTACCATATAATATTTAATTTAAACTATAACTTATCTAATAAATTATTTAATAGCAAGATAAAAAATTTAAAGAAACGAAATAAATAGTTTAAAAATAATTAATATTTTTTAAAGTGATCTGGATCATAAACGAACCCGAAAACTAAAAAAGAATCTTAACCCTAGGATGGCTGTTATGCATAGCTAAGTAGCTACGCAAGCTAAGTACCTAAACATATAAGTATACAAACTAGTTTTCTAATTATTACTGTAATGATTCGCCATAATTGTCTGTCGCCATTGCCAGCTGTCAAGAGGTCCGCATTACATTCTTATTACAGCTAATGTCAAGATCATTGCCGCGAAGCAACGCCCCACAATGCGGTGCGATTAAGTTACTCGAGTTGCATACATAACTTCCACTTGACGTCGCCTGGTTGAGCTCCAATTAAGTATTTAACAGTGTTGCCAGTATCTGACAATCAAATGTAACATGAGACAGCTTAAAAAGTAACATTTTCACAAGAAATTTATTTTATGTAAAAAACGAGATAATGTTAAATTATTTTTCTCTTCGCTTTTAAGTTTGTGTTGTTTTTTTTAATTTGTAAATTATTTATAGAAAAGTAACATCTATAGTCGTATAACATGAAAGTAACATTAGAAGGTGAAAAGTAATGTAAATTGTTACATAACTAACATTGTGGCATCACTAGTGAGCAGGGCTCGAAAATATTTGCCTTTTAAAATGAATATCCCATTCCCATCAATTGATTTATATCCATTAATGTTACTTTTGTAAATACTTTAAAACCCAAAATTTTCATTCTTTATTTAATAAGTCTAAATTAGAAAAATTCAAAAGAACAAAAATATTAATTTTTAACCGATTCGTTGCTGATAACACGCCTGTCGTGTCATCACTTTTTTTTGCGTGTGGCGTTAGCCACTGAAACCTTGTTATTTTTAAATGAAAGAAAGAAAGAAAGAAAGAAAAAACGTTTATTGGCAAGATCTTATAAAGTAACCATTTCATATTACATATATCATAAGATGCCAACTAGGCCATTGCCTCAGCGTATGCCACAGCGACAGACGGCACTGCAGCGCTGATATTCTGGCAAGACCTTCAGATAAGAAATAATATTCCGGGACTCCAATGCTATCGGGCAACCGACACGCATCACACTCCCGACCACTCAATGGAGCTCCGGAACAAAACAATATAATATAATTAAGACAATTGTAACAGTAAAACATAATTGTAACAGTAAAACATTAAAATATAATTGTGACAGTAAAATAATAAAAAAATAACTATATTAAATTTACGTATTACATATATGTGCCTAAAATCGAAAAGCAGAGATATACGGAAGACCAGGCTGAATTGGCTTATTCCATTTGCCTTCCCTTATAAAGGGAGTATTTAAAAAATAATTCAGAATTAAATCGATGATAACTACTGCAAATCAAGTTTTAGGGAAATCAACTCAGATTAAAACTATCTTCATTTTTCACGTAAATCAAGCTCGTAGCCTTCGTTTCTGTAATTGCATGTAGCAACGAATCGGTTAAATAAAGTGCGGATGCTGAGAGTTCCGAGTTCCATCAATCTAATGTTTTTGTAGAAACAAAACAATAGGGCGTTTTAAAACACCTCTAGCGCCATCGTTATCTTCAGCGTTTCAAAAAAAATATGAGTAATAGCAAATTTAATTTGTATATTTGTAAAATTAATAATTGTTATATATCATGAAACCCTTATTTAAGTCCAATACCACATCGACCTATTAAATAACGATTTAATCGAATTACAACTTTAATATCCATTGAATTACGGTAGTAAGTAGCAAAAGCTGTGTTTAGTAGTACTTACAGCATAACAACAGTAACGACATATCCCACCTGAGAAGAACTTATTCGAAGAGCTTTTTCTAAGACTTTTCACATTTTTAATGGTAAATCTAAAAGTATTCAAATAATCAAAATATATTGTTGTAGGTTATAGATACTTGAAAATAGATATTTCTAAATAGTTAGAAGAAAGATTTCAGTAACATTTTTTATATGCTAGAAAACCAGCTAAATTAGATAGAATTCTATTATAAAAAACCATTCTGAATATAATTAATACACTGTTATCGGATTCACGACGTGTTTATTTCTGTTTTGTTTTTCCATATTTAATCACTAGATGTCAAAGTTAGTCATTTGTTGTTTTAATTAAACGATAGATTAGATACGATTATTGGTTTCTTTACATTAATTGCTCTTGGTAAGCTAAAGTAAAAAAAAATATTGAATAAGGCCTCCTTGTTTAATTGAATGGAAAATGTTATTATTTTTGGGGCTACGCTGATGAAATTTAATTTCTGGCACAGAGCTGTTGTTCATTTAGTTCAGTAAGTCTTCGTATGGTGTTAAAGATTACTAACGTACAGTTTATTCCTTGTGGAATTTAAAGTAAAAAAATATAAGTAATAAAATATTCGGGCACATAAAGTCAAATAGTGAAGTCTCATTTGAAGACCATAATCTTACACGGAAGTGTACAACTTTCATAATAACAAGAAAATAAATATTTATCAAATCGTATCAAAAATAATTTATTCATATCACCTAAAACACTGCAGCACGTGATGAAGTTTACCCTTACACCTGCGTCTACTTCTGGTCATCCTCCAGTATAAACATACAGTCACAAATCACAGCTAATTTATTTTTATTATTTACAGAATTGGACGGTTTTTTACACACAACCTATTTGTACTTTATAAATTATATTTACGTCAGTAGAATCTCAATCAGAAACCTGGTTTCTGTTTTCGATTACAGCTTTCGCTAAACACTAAAATCTGATTATATCACAGTAGAGAACAAACAAATGAAAAATGTCGAATAACACACCTAGAGTAACTAATGCGCACCTCAATCGCGAGAGGCCGCTTGTGATTCACATGCGCCACTGAGGTTGAGTGGATTCCTCCCACGGCCACTTAATAGTGATAACGTATTGTAAACAACGCGCAACTATACGCGCACGCGAATGAGGATACGCGAGATTGTTGGTGCAATAGTTTCATTGTCATATCTATACATCTGAATGATATAATAGCTTTGGGATGTCGATTTGCTTTATGCGTTATTATTGTTGACGTAGCATATGCAATTTTTTTTCTATTTAGTTATTGTATTTAGAACAACAAACAGTTATATTTCTATCTATATATAAAAATTCCATGTCACAGTGTTTGACTTTGATGAAGTCCGGAAATACTTAGCCGATTTTGATTTTTTTTCGCTATGCTGGGTTTTTTTCCTACTTTATTACATCACATAGTCTTAATTTTTGCCATGAGCCACAGAAACGAGTTATATATTTATATTTTGCTGTCAGTTCGCTTGATTTAAGTCATTAAATAGAAAGGTACTGTTCATTGGATAGTAGCTAGGATAAAAATTACTTTAAAACTGTATTACTGGCAAAATTCTCCTAAATATATTTATTGAATAGTTTACTTTAACAAAGAGATGGATGTTTTAAAGCAAATATAAAATTTAGACATTTAGAGAGGTCATAGCGACTGAAGCATTTCCAGCTATTTCTCTAAATCCAAACTCCACTTCTTTAAGTACGTGTCATATATGGCTATATTATGTTAACTATACAGTTATTATAATATAAGCAATAAATTAAAATAATAATTTATAAAAAAGGAATAAACCTATACATGTGTCGATAAAAAATATTGTTTATTAAAAAAGCATTAAGTATAGAGAGCGTATGACGTAGAACAATATGAAACGGAATTTTAATACTAAATTGATTACAAAAATAATTTAAAACTTGTTGAATTAGGAATTCTTGTGGCAACATTTATTGCTTTTTAAGTCACACAACAGTTAATGACGTAACCAGCAACAGTTAAAGATCAATTTCCAATGACGACTTTTGTTTTCGATACCGACGGCACTGGAGAAACCCGACACCTCGGAACAGACGCCCTATGATATCTCGGTCTAAAACAATAAAACTTAAACACTTTAAAGCCAATTAGAACTTTGGATCTATGGTAATAAAAGACAGAATAGTGGATTTGCTTACGCAAAAACATCGTCGAATACTAATTGAACGACCTTGCAATGTTTAAGCTGATTCATACATTGGAACGAGTTGACATATAGGAGTTTTGCACATCTTTTGTATAACTGTTTGTTGATGAGGTACTTTTTAGGTAAATTGTGTCTTTTAATATGAAAAGTCTTTAATAAAACCTCTTTTAACGAATAAATGTCGCATTTAATTTTGTTTATTATATTTAATCCTGACATTTCAACTCCTTCACAGGAGCTATGGTTTCAGTATGACTGATTACTGACTGACTTTTTGACTGACTGACTGACAGTATGAGGATAATGACAGGTAAAGAATGCAGTTCCGGTGGCATCAGAAAGGCTTGCCCGCCACTTCATTAGATTAAATAGGGACCAAATCCGTAAAGTAATAAGTACAATAACTGATAATTATTTTCTTACCAAGCACCTATCTGTTATAGGTGAGACGGACACCGATCTATGCAGAGGTTGCATAAAAGCAGAAGAAATTGCACAGGACGTGCTTATGAAATGCAGGAGCGTGGCAGATCAACGGGAGCTTCTCCACTCTCCAATATCAGTGCTCATAGCAGTTTGAATAACCTCTTGAGACCCCCGGTGTCACTCATGACACTTGCGTTTTTATTTGTTTCACTTCGCCGTCTGTGGGTATTTATAAAAACCACGACAAATATATAAAACGTTGTAATACGAAGAACGCATAAAACCTAGTTACGACTGGTATATCAGTGCTTTTGTTTTCGTAAACATTAGTTGAAATTTTGAATAAGTGCAAGTACTGACATGGCGGCTTTTCGGAGAGGTAAATATTATTTGTATTGCGTTTTTTGTTATTGTTTTGAGTTGTTTGTGTGCTACGTTCATAGATCATCCAGATATTGTGATAAAACTTTCAAAGTGATTCCATTTTAAAAGTTATTTGCATCGATTTCTTCGGGTGTCACAGGTGACACTTTGGGCAGTTATGACATAAAATATACACTTTTACATGTCTACGACATGGTGATATCGAATCGATGGTGTTCGACTTTGACGTGTCTGATTATGACGATGTTATTGAATATAAGAAGGAAGGCTTTACTGAAGTGCAGGAAGGCATTTTTGAAGAGATAATCTCTCAGGTACTCGATGGTAGTGAGTGGGATTCTTCAGACGAAGAGCCGCTATCTCTCTTCAACGTGTTCATGATGTAAAAATATCAACAAATCGTCCATTGCGATGGGATCGTGTTAGTAACTTCGAAAACACTTCAGGCAATCGTTATGAGGATCCACCATTAGCAGAACCAACAACCAATGCAAAACCTTCTTATAAATTAGTTACGCCAATCAAACCTGAATTCTTTGAGCAAATGTCGCATTGTATTAATATTGGCACCACCCAAAGAACTTCTATAGGAATGTCCATGGCTGTGGTATACTAGGGCTTTCTCGAGTGCAGCACTAGTAATTAATACCATGACTCGGAATAGATATTTCCTGTTGATTTTGGAAAATTCGTTCGAAAATTTACTCAATACATCGTTGAACAGAAATATTTATCCAACCGGCACTCTGAAGAAGGATCGTTTACCTGAATATCAAAGGCCAAACAGTATTTTGTGATAGATAAAAGTGATAGAATATTAATAAACGAGGGAAGAGGAGAGTTTCAATTGTATTGTCAGGCAAGATAAAACTATTGCTGGCCAGCCAAAAACAATTGGCAAGACGGTAAACCAATTCACCTTGCCTCGACTGAAACTGCCATCAAACCTTTGGGAACATGTCGGCAATGAAGTAAGAAAGACAAGTCATAGATTGATGTTCCACAGCCAGTTGCTATCAAGTGCTATAACCAATACATGGGCAGAAATGATTTATCACGTTGTATTATCATTCTCTTGCCAATTTTACCCTGTCGTCTCACGATAGTCCTTCTGAAGAAGAAGATATTGAAGCTCTGTCGTCACAGCAAAAGCGTAGACTTGATGAACTCATGCGAAGAGACTTAAAGAAGATCAACAAACGGGTAGGCCGTTTTACGCGGTTTAATTTTTAATACTATACAATAACTTAAACTAAATTTTACACATATACAGCACTGCATTAAATAAAAGATGCAATTTAAATTGAAACTTGACGCCGGAATTACCTCACATTAATTCAACTAAAATATTCATTGATTTAAGCCTTTTTAAAGTCTTTGAAACCCGAAGTGTCACTGGTGACACCCCCCTTTTTGGAGTATTTAGAGGGGATAGATTTTTTAAAATATTTTTTTTAACTAATCCATATTACATTTAACGTAATTTACAAAATTCATGAATATCCCAAAAAGTTCACTTTTTGGGGTCTGGGTCTCAGGAGGATAAGCTGTTATCAGGGATTTTAGCGGTATCCGAATAGTGTTCTGAACACTGTTTTTCATTTCTGTTTTAAAAGTTAAACAAAAAGAAACTGTAACACTTTGAATCTATTTTCGAAAATACCGGTTCATAAGTGTTAATATCTGTTACAGTCAATAAGGTTCACATTGGCATAAATATGCGACAGCTCACTAATGATTTGGGTACTTTGAAATGCCTGTGTTGGTGTACTGTGTATACACACAGATAGTTAAACGTAAAACAGTTTCTAACCTATTGGTAACAGAAAACATTATATCTGTTACACTTTTATAAGTGTTCGACACAAAACAGGATCAAAACACCCAAATACGTGATACAGGAATAATTCTGTAACAGATTCAACGAGTAACCCTTATGAAAGTCTATCCTTATAAAGGTGTTTTTGAATCCCTGGTTGGTAGGAGTAAGAAGAAAACCCAAGTCACGTAAAATGGTCCAATCAAATAAATTTTGAAGGGCAAAATGTTATTAACATAACCATTCGTACGAGTACTTTATTTCGGCTACTGTTTACACAGCCGGGGGCATAGTCAAAAGCGAGTACCTACTCCAAACATGTGTTGAAGCAATAAAGAAACAGATTCCCACGCGCGACCCGTTGCGGCGCGGGCGCATTGACATCGCTACGCTGGAAAACGATCACGCGATGCTAACTTCCTCAGTCGCACGTCAGAAATTTCCCCGAGCCAGACGGAGACCGCAGACGCAGAAAATATAACAGTAAGGTAAATACGTACAATCGATCGCAACTAACGCACTCACACAGACGCACGCATACAAAACCCTTTAGAGAACGTTGGAGTGCTGTCAATCGCGGGTGCCGTGTCGAAACGGGTCATATTTGTTTATACTAGTTGCTTTTCGATAAAATGGGGCTGTTTTGAGCTATATAATTTTATGATAAAGCATTTCGAACGCTTATCAGACAAAACTATTGTTCAGTGACCAAATTGTAATAATGAAGAATAAAGACTTCTTAAAACATTTATGTTTTTTAATACTCAATTATATTTATCTAGTTGATTAATTAAATTATATTATCATAACAAAACGTAAATGAATTTATTAATAAAAAAACGACTGTGCTTTGAACCACATAATTGAACTAAAACTTCTTTAACTCCATCTATATATAAACAGATTTATACAAGATATACGAAACGTAACTGGCTATAAGAGAAAGAGAGAAAGAAAATGTGTGCTCTCACTTCACTCTCTCATGCCCCTACATTAATATACGAAACGTAGCTCTCTCCCTTTCTTTTATCTTCACTAACTTGTATCTATCTCCCTTTCAACTTCCATTCACCTCGTTCGATCACACTTTTCGTAACGCTCTCGTCACGCATTCACCAGCTTACTCCCCAAGTCAAGCGTGCGTTAAGAAGTTTTATTTCAATAACTGTAAAATTTTACACAAAAATATAGCTGTGCCACCCTTAACGCTCCAATGGAACCTTAACAAATAGGCCTATTTTCAGTACTGATCTAGCTATATATCTACTAAGCCGCAGACTTTTGTCAAGATAGGAACTACAATCGAAGTCGTAACGGTCCGCAGGACAGAGAGAGGTAAGCAAAAAGGTGCAAGTTGGCAATTCGTGATATAACCGAGTGAATTACGCAAGTCTAAGACTTGTTGAAAGGAGTTCTCATGTAATGCATCGAGTTTCTCATTGCCGCACATCTTAGTCTGGTCACCAAGACAAAATAAAAAAAAAACTGCGTGTATATGCGTGTGTTTATGTAAGCACGTGAGAAGTTATACTTCTTTAGCTTAACTAAAGAAAAATAAAAAAAAATCGTCCCTTGTGCCAGAACTCTTTGTTTGTGAAAAGAACGATAAAAAAAAATACAAATAAACAAAAATTAAAAAGGACAATTAACGTAAAAAGGGCTATAAAATATAAAAAAACCTAAAAATTGTTATAATATTATTATATAACATAACATTGTTATTATAAAATTATATAAATTATTGATAACCACAATACATAATTTAAAATCGGACACACACACACGCACGTTTATTTACGTATATAGTTTATATCTCCACTGATATAAAACACGTGTTATAGATAGATTCATAAATATTGGTGTAACTTTGAATATAGTTATCTATCAGTTCTCACGAAAACCTGAGACAATACGCCGCCAACTTCATCCTGTCGCTGTTAGGTTAGGTTAGGTTAGGCGTGAGAGTGAATTTATACAATGTTGTGCGCATTGTATAAATTCACTCTCTTCATTTTTCCCAAACGTGTCAAAAGAAGTATAACTTCAAAGGTTTAATTTAGTTATTATTTCTATATATTATTATTTCTTACATTCACACCAATTAGCCTAGCCCCTAATTAGCACAATAAGGCTTGTGTTACAGATTCTAGGGTAACGGATAGACATACATATATGTTACATAGTATATTGAAGCCAAAGAACCCAGGCTTAAATCCTGGTAGAGGCATATGTTTGTGTGGCATACACTTATTGATATATTCCATACGTTATTCAGTACCCATTTACTCTGCTCAGTTTGAAACTAAATATTTTTTCCGAATTATTCGGAATTGATTATTTTATAAAGAAAGTTTACTAGAAAAAGTCAAATTGTTTTCTACTATAATCGGATGGTGTACATTTTATTGTGTACCATCCGATTATTGTAGAAAAGTGAATATTTAGTTCTTATTATCATTTGTAATATTTGGTTTTTGTTTGTAATATTTGGTCTTGATCGAATATAACGGTAACGGTATGCTACTCCAAAAAAATTGTAAATATTATTTGTGTGCCCGATTAAAATATTGGAAGTTAGTAGTTTGGCACATGTATGACGACCTTTACCTTAGTCATCTAGTAATCACTACTCCTTTAAAAAAACGAGATTTTACATGTAGTGAATACGGTATGTGATTTATTTTAGAAGTCAACTAGTTGTGACCCCGATCCTAAACACAATTTACGTCATAGAGCGTTATTTGTTGTAGTTTATATGAAAAGCGATAAAATGTGCTTATTGTGCATTGTAAAAATGGAGTATACAATGAAACCTTTTCTATTCCCAGCAACCTAGGGATTCACAGAGCGATATCACTTTTGGAAGCTTTTAACAGTTACATGATATCTGAACAATATTTCACCATACATAATTATAGTAGTGTTATGGTCAACGAAAATCTGTTTTAAATAATAATACTCAAACATTGCAATGCTATAGAGAGTATAAACGATAAATTAAGGAAAGCAACAAAAGATATATTTTAAATATAATAATGGTAAT
This sequence comes from Calamotropha paludella, assembly GCA_927399485.1. NCBI lineage: Eukaryota > Metazoa > Arthropoda > Insecta > Lepidoptera > Crambidae > Calamotropha > Calamotropha paludella. Next base: position 4,478,009 of record OV656803.1, on the reverse strand, counting down.
TTAAAGCAAACCCATCTCCCAAACCAGTACCCGTTCACGAGCATGACGCATTATCATATCTTAGAAAATATTGTTAACAATAAGAAACCGTCATAAATAGATGTTACAAACTATGTACCGGTCATGTTGGATTTAGTCGCAGGCGCAGGTAGCGTCATTTTAGCGGTTTTGGTATTCTTGTTAAAATTTGTGTTGCGGTGGATATTACGTACGTAATAATGGTGAATTATTAACCACTAAATGTTTGTGAACATGCACGAGTGTTGGCAAGTGAAACAAAGCAGCGGGAGTTGCGTTTTCCTGCTCTCTCAAGAAGTCTACATCATTGTTCGTTGATCTTAAAATGATCATCATTAAAGGATCGGCTCTCATCATCATTGATCATCATCTAGTAAAGAAAATAAATTTACTTAATAAGAGGACTAAAAACTTAACTAAAAAATAATATAAACTTTACCATGCAGGAATAACCACCGAAAGAAAAATTCAAAAGCTGATCACAGCCACACCGCTGAGACTACATTGATGAAATTTGGCGCCAAAACTCACATCGTGGTCGTGACTAATGTGCAAAAAAAAGTTTTGAAATCGGACATACCATGGAGGAATAATCCCCGAAAGAAATATTCAAAAGCTGATCACAGCCATTTTTTGAGGCAATTGTTAATGACTAAGGTGATGTAAGGTAAGGTCAGGTGGTGAGGTTAGGTAAGGTAGTGTTTCGCTCAGTATTTTCAAACAGCAGCATGCATTGCAGACCTAGTGTAAAATTGTTATTGTTCTATATTAGTAGGCAAATATTCAATATAAAACGAGTTGACTCATAGATGAACTGGTTTTATGATTACAGAACAGTTGACAAATCAATTATGAAAAGTTGCTTGGTTACATTAAGGCCTAATTGAAAATAAACCGCATGCCTTATAAGTAAGGTTACGCATAAGCTTGCGTTTTCGACTGTCCGATGCTAACCTATATATACGTTGCGATAGCCTAGAATTAACAGAAATATTTAAGTATGATTGATGTGTTGAGATTGCATAGCCAACCGTGTCCGATCGCTGATCACGTAAGAGTTAGTTTTGAGATTGCAATAAAAGTGGCACTTCCAGTTTTGTATTGTCAAGAACTGGGCTGGGTGCCCCGCAGGGTCAACGAACTCCTAAACTGAACGATTTATGTACTACTTTTATGTACGCATTTGGATTTCTAATGGAATTTCTTGGGAGTTGCGTCAATACTCATTTAATAACAAGAATCTTAAGTGTCGGAGTCCATACGAAAATAATAATTACCTATAAATAATTAAAACGCACTCTAGGGAAACAATCAGATTATACAAATATCAATCATCTGCCCTTACCGGGACCGAGGAAGGTAGGATCGTTACCGTTGCACCAAACGAACGTCAAAAATTACATATAACGAGCAGTGTAACAATTGATATGTTGCTGTAGGTACTTGATGGTATCGACCACTTTTCTTGCGGTAATAACCGCGGCGATTAAAGGCCATGGACGTAAGCAGCTAACATTTGTTTTGTTACAAAGGTTATATACGTAATGATTCAAAGAAGTAATATAATCATAATTTCTATGTTGAATCTTACGTATATAAAAAAAAAAAATTTGCTACCTATAAATTCCAAAACCCTTGACCAGATTGTGATAAAAAAAAATTATTGTTGTCTGCATCCATCCATCTGGAAGGTTTATATGTATGACTAGCTGTGCCCGCGACTTCTTCCGCGTAGAGTAGTGACTTTGAGAGCATTTAAATTTTTTCCCACTATCGAGTAAAATTTGTACAAACTTTGAATGTATTTCATTTTATTTAATTTTTTCTAAAATAAAAGTAGCCTAAGTTACTCGTTATTACATCAGCAACCTGCCAATAAAAGTCTCGTCAAAATCGGTCCAGCCATTTTAGAGATTAGCCGGAACAAACAGACAGACAGACAAAAATTGAAAAAATGTTATTTTGGTGTGTAGTTTAGTGTATCGTATATATATTTATATGCATGTAGTAAAAAACGGTTATTTCAATATTACAAACAGGCATTCTAATTTTATTTATATGTCTATAGATTAGCAAAAAAGAACTGTTTAGCTTGTTGCAGCTAGTCTATAATAATAAAATCAATGTTTGTTTGTTTTTTCCTTATGCGTTCCAAAACCATTGATCTGATTGTGATGAAAATTTTTATGGTATTGTATGCACGCTAGGGAAGGTTTATATGTATTGTCAGCAAAAAGAGCATCGTAAAGCATGTCTGGTGCAGCTTGTAATAATATATTTAATACAAATCACATAACAGTATTGAGGTGTTACAGCAGAAGACTTAAGCGAAAATGTGACGCCACGCAAGGGCCTAGCAATACTAGAGTGACGTGTTTTATTTTACGTTACTGATATAGAATTTAAATACCAAAGAATCGTACTAAGTGTTATGATTCGACTTGTCTGAGTTTGTGTTTCATTTTAGGGGTATTCAAGTCACTAGTGAATACGTATCGTCAAGGCAAGCGCATCACATGCTAGATCGCATCATCGCTTACCATCAGGCGAGATTACCTATACCTACCTACCGATTACCTATTACTTATCGGCGGCTACTTGGCGCAACGGTAGAGATGCTACCTTCTGAGCCAAACCGTAGGGGCACATGTTTGTGTTAGGGATGAACATAAGCACTTGTTCCCTAGTCATTATCGTTGATATACTTATTTTTGTATTGTATATGTCACCGTAAATTTGTAAATACCGTTAGATTATAATTTATCTCGCGAGATTGTAAACTATCGAAAGATTGTGAACCGTACGTAACATACTGCTTACAGTTTAACGCATATTTTTCGGTAGAAAAAATATGCGATATATGATAAACCTAACCTAACCATAAGGTTTGGTTAGGTTAGATATTTTATAATCTATCGAAAAATAATGCGTTAAACTGTAAGCAATATGTTACGGTTCACAATCTCTCGATAGTTTACAATCTCGCGAGATAGATTATAATCTAACGGTTTTTACAAATTTACGGTGACATATACATTATTTAGTATACATAGTACAAGCTCAGCTTAGAAACTAAATAATTATTGTGAGTTGTACTAATTTTTTTCTCTATTTATTATAAAAACAAATAGGTTTATCAAAAGAATAACGTAATCACCTGACAAAAGAAACAGTATGGTGGTATGTCTCATGAAACGAGTGTATCAACGAAAGGTCAGGCTGAATGGTGGAGCTTAGAGATCGTGACGGTCACGCTTGTGTGACTCCGCTAACTCGATTTCCCCGAGCCGTAAAATACGCATTGGCACTGACATCTGATTAAAAGGTAGGCACTTTACCATTGTTGATGCGGCAAGGTTGAAATTACGGGGGACTATTTTTGGTTAAAAAGCTCCCCTTTTGAATTAACCCCAATTTTTTAAAATTCTCCAATTACAACGTGGCTTCGCGCGCGTTAATCTATAATCTAAGATCACAGTTGTTTTTGTGTGTTTGTCTGTCCGCTCTTTTTCCCGCTCTTTTTCCATTGTATCAATAATGTTACCATAGCAACGCGTTAACCGCAAGTAGTTCGTCTACCGGACGCTAGATGGCGGAAAAATACTTAATAATAGAAAAAAATAAAGAATTTTGTCCACCCGTGCGAAGCTGGGACGGACCGCTAGTTTAGACTAAAAATTGAAAGTTATATTACTATCCCTCGGGAACAAAACTTATTTCTGGACGAAACGTAACCTATTTCCTTTTCTGTACCCCTAACAAAGTGTATGAAAAATTTCGTGATAATCGGTTAAGTAGTTGAGGTCTGAAAGAGTAACAAACAGACAAACAACTCACTTTCTTATTAATAAAAATGTATTAATTTATTCTTTGATTGTTCTACCAAATTCATTCGCGCTGACTTATCACCAGAATATGTCAGTCATTATTATGTGTAACATCCAATTGTATTCAAATTTTTGCAGATAATTTTTTTCTGGTGATACCGAAGAACTGGGATCTAAGATAGACCTTTTTGTTATAGAACAAGTAATAACGAATCTTAATAGTTTTACCTAAAACTAGTTCACTTTAAGTTCGTGGTAACTTTGAAGAGACATCTAACATACATTTTGAAAGTAATAGCCGTTCAAAGTATGTTTTGTTTGACAAGATTCAGTAAAGGTTGAAAATAGGAATAAGTCATTATTTATCAAAATACATTTAACTTCAATTTTCTTTTAAAATTAGGAATATTTATATTACAGCAAAATTACTGTTTTGATTGAAAACAAACAATGTTACGATACAAACGAAAAACTTTCTGAAAGTTTGCGTGATTAATTCAAGCACTTGTACCTGAGACCATGGATATTAAAATAAATCTTAGAATATAACATATCTACGTGTCATAGAATGTATATATGTCCGTTACCTTAGTATCAATAATACAAGCCTCAGTGCTAACATTGCTAACTTTGGGCTAGGCTAATTGGCTAATGTAAAAAAAAAAAAAAAAAACCACACAAAAAAGGTTTACAATAAAACATTAACAGTAGTAATAAATATAGGACAACCATTAGCTGTTCACATGCATTCAACAAGGATGATTTCGAAAAGTCTTGTCAAAATAAATAAAACAGATAAAATCGAGCAAATAACTACATCAACGTTTCACTTTAACAAGGAACGCGAAATTGTATTCAACATTAAAACGGTATTATAAGTAACAATGGTACAAATTAAACAAAGATAACATCAACACATTCTCAAATAAATTAAATCGTTAATGGTTGAGTACAAAGTATAACCAAAGTCAGACCCGCCGAGAAGCGTGATTTCATCTGTCGAACTCTGCGCTCGAGACTGTACCACAGAAAAAAATATAGAAGCATCAAGACAAATACGAATAATCGATCACAACACTCACACTGATGCAAGCCTCAACTAGACCTCTAAGCGAACGTCGCAGTGCTGTCAGTGGCGGGTGCTGTGTCGAAACGAGCGGTCATTAGAATGAGGTTTTTTTACAATATAAAATTAATTAAAAAACATTTCGGGAGTCGTAACGAATGAAAGTATATTTCAATAATCAAGTTGTAATAACGAAGTATAATCTAATCTCAACTAATGCATAAACTAGGCGATTTATTAAATTATTTGATAAATAAACAAACTAAATAAAGGTTTAAATAATAAAAAGAAAATACATAAAGACAACACTGCCACTTAATTCTCTAATGGAAACGTAGGTATAACTCTCAAGTAATAAGCCTGGTTTCGGTACTAATTTAATATATTTACTGTGATCATACCACGTGGCCAGGATTCTTTCGACCTTGACATTGACGCTCACGAACCAGCGGAGTACAGTGAGAGCAGCGTCCGTAAATAAACGAGTGTTAATAATTAGAGCTGTTTAGATGCAGCACGTCGTATTAATTACGCAACAGAAGCGTACTCATTGGAAACACTCGGTCGGATACCCGAGCAAATGTATCGTTTTTAATATGTCGGTAAACGATGGGTGGCTAATTCTCACGCTTCGAAATAACAATTTTCAATGTAAGCAGTATAAAAGGCTTGTGTAATAAGATACTAGGATAACGAATAGACTTGCATATATGATACATAGATATTTAATAATCATAGAATCTAATATATAAAATTCTCGTGTCATGTTGTGCGTAATTGAACTACTCCGAAACGGCTCGACCGATTTTCGTGAATCTTAGCGTGCATATCGGCTAGGGTGGAGAATCGGACAACATCTATTTTTCATCCCCTTAAATGTTAAGGGTAGTCCTCCTTAATTTTTTTTTTTGGACATAATTGTTTTTTTTTATGATACATCATAGAAAATACATACAACCCTAAATTTTCACCCCTCTACGATCAACCCCTTTAACAATTTTCTACTCTCGGCGGTCGATAATAAAATTGATCAGTTACCACTCGATCAGTTATTCCCGCCAGGCGTCTACCAGACTCACTACTCCCATTACAATAAACAGCACAGAGTAGGGATGAGAATGAAGCCGGATAATTTATAGGGCAAAACAACGTTTGCCGGGTCAGCTAGTTATATATATGTATAAATACATATGACTCAGGTACAAATTCTCGTATTCATCACACAAATATAATAGTTTTCATTAACCACTTGTCAGTCCGCGGTAGCAATTGCTACCGATAGCCAACACACCTCGTCAGTCCGTTTTTTTTAAATTACGATTACTTTTTGAGTTACAGATATCCAATTATTCTGTGGGGGATTCTGTATTTAATCAGCTTTACTGTAGTATTTTTTGTTTGGTCCTAGCTTCATTATTTAGCGAGAAAATAGCATTTTTATCTAAGAGTCCGACAATTTTTTTCAGAATTCGCGCAGCATTGGGACTGTTGAGAGGGGTGGGGCGCGCGGTAGCGGACTGACAAGTGGTTAGGTTAGGTTAGGTTAGGTTATTACACATTACACTTCCTTATTGCTACGTACTAAGGTTGCGTTTGTTTCCTTATGTTTGGCTTGACATTGCAATATTGCAACTTTATACCCTCTATATAGGTGTCAACTGTCAAAAGTATCATCCTACATTGGACAAAGTATAAATAAAAATCATTCGCTTTCGAACTTCGTACACCTCGAAACGTACTGTGTATAGCGCAGTACTAACATAGTAACTGTTGATAACAACTACGGCTAGGTAATCCACACGGGCCAATTAATCCCATACAATATTAAACGTACACATTACGAAACGAAATGAGATTACGTATACTTCCTTAAACAGTGCTCGAGTCGGCTTCCACGCAACTACCAATATAATTTTCCTGGTTAACTAACACCTTCGAAACTTCGGAAGTGGTTTCATTATGAAATTGACGTATCCTTTTCTCTAGTAAATTGAGTAATCAAATTTTCGTTTCGCAAGCATTGACGAGGTCATCGGGCACGTACAAATTGTATAGGTATAATAAGACATGAAGATTTTTCTAATATCAATGTTTTATTAGTTTTCGTTTACTAAAAGATAATCTATTCAGAACACTATAAAAGGAAAAATAATACGATTGTTGAAATAAAAAGAACTCGGTCGCCAACAAGGTGCTATTAATTGTTATATTGTTTTGTTATTTAACTTCGTGTCAGTCCGATAACATGTTCTCTACCCCTCTAAACAGTCCCAATGCTGCGCGAATTGTGAAAAAAAAAATGTCGGACTCTTAGATAAAAATGCCATTTTCTCTAGCGATGTGCCGAGCACGGCTTGACTCGAGTCAGACTCGATTCCTGCTTTGGACTCGCATATTCGAATACCAATTTATTTTGATTCGAGTACGCCGGACTCGATTCCGGTACTCGAGTCAGGAAGAATCGATCTTGTACTCGGTGTCTCGAAACTATTATGCGAGTCCAACTGACTCGAGTCTAGTATTCGAGATAGCTTGACTCGCTCGTACTCGATTCCTGTTTACTTAAGCAATGAAGTGACACCTAAAATAAAAGTACATGCTAACTACCTAATAGAACAAATACTCGAAGTTTTTAAATACCTAGCTTCTAAAATGATCTCTTTTTGTTAATAAAACAAATAGAACTTGATCTCATTAACAGAAATTTTCTGGTTCCTAGATATCTCCTTAGTAGGTATTCTATGTTAATTTGTTATTTTTAAAAATATTTTTCATTAAAATGTTCAGAGTGTTATTACGCTAAACCTAGATACTGTTTGAAGTTTACTCATTTCCAAGTTTTCCTTTTGTACTTAAATCGGTAACAGACTCGAGTTCTGGACTCGAATTTCCAGACTAAGGTTCTAGACTCGACTCCAGGACTCGAGTCAGCATTCGAATACCAAACATAGAACTCGAGTACTGGACTCGAATCGCGGAATCGAGTCATGATTCGAATACCGTACAAACTGACTCGAGTCGACTCGATCCTATAAAACAACGACTCGGCACATCACTAATTTTCTCGCTAAATAATGAAGCTAGGATGAAACAAAAAATACCAGCGTAAAGCTGATTAAATAAAGAATCCACCACAGAATATTTGGGTCTCTGTAACTCAAAAATTAATCGTAATTAAAAGAAAAACAGCCGGCCACGCGGAAATTCGAATATGGTAGCAATTGCTACCATGGACTAACGAGGGGTGTTGGCTATCGGTAGCAACTGTTACCGTGAACTGACAAGGGTTTAACCATTTGACTGCTGGGTTTTTCTATCTCAACAAATAATTACAAGAAAAAATACTCATATACATTGCCTCAATTGGCAAAATCAAATTGCCTCATATACTTGTCTTGTCAATCTTCATTCTTTCGTCTTCGTCCATCCTCTCTACATATCCAAACCATCTAAGCATCCCTTTTTCTATCTTTGTCACTTTATCTTCTTCCACACGATACCACTCTCTTTTAACATAATTTTTAATTTTATCCATCAAATTTACTCCAGCAATACTTCTAAAAGCTCTGATTTGTCAAATTAGAGCTTTAAGTATTGTAAATCATAATCTGTGCTTCTTCCACCAAACCCAATTTATTATTATTTTTTAACTAAGACAGATTATCTTAAAAGCTTAATTTCCATGAGTTTCGTTAGCATTACTATCAACATAATTATTTAACTATTACGAACCTATTAGACTTTTACACTTCATCTTTACGATTATTACGAATTATGAGAACCTATTACCAACTACGCTTACTTACTTGTAAGAACTTGTAATTAAGTATCTATTATAATAGGGGTTAAAGTATGAAATTGCCGTTTTATTGCAATAGGTTCTTTGAATTGACATAGAATCTTTATGGTTTGAGGTTTTCGAATGAAACTTTTTTTAAATGGTTTCTATGATGTTCTTTTTTTAAAAAATGTAAAACATTTGAATATCGACTTTCAATTGTTTTTGTTATTCAATTTAGACAAGAAAGATGGATACTGCGAAAATTCGAGTTATTTTTGAATACGAGTTCCGACGCGGAACTAACGCGGCAGAAACAGCCCGCAATATCAATGCTGCGTTTGGAGAGGGGTCTACTAATGAACGCACCGTGCGATTTTGGTTTAAACGCTTTCGTGATGGAAATTTCGACTTAAAGAACGAGCCACGAGGAAGACCGCCCACACAGGTAAATAACGATGAATTAAGAGAGATAGTGGAAGCCGATCCTAGTCAAAGTACCCAGGAATTAGCGGCATGGTTTAACGTTACCTTACCCACAATATTGACTCACTTGCGTCAAATCAATAAAATAAAAAAATACGAAAAATGGGTGCCTCATGATTTGACTGATCTGCAGAAAGAAACGCGTGTTGAAACTTGTGTTGCCTTGTTGAACCGGTACAGAAATGAAGGAATATTGGATCGAATTGTAACATGTGATGAAAAGTGGATTCTTTATGATAACCGGAAAAGAAAAATGCAATGGCTGACCCCAGGTCAAATGCCACAACAGTGTCCTAAAGCAAAACTTACCAATAAAAAGTAATGGTAACTGTTTGGTGGTCTCAGCATGGTGTTATTCACTATAGTTTTCTCCGATCTGGTCAAGCAATAACGGCAGATGTCTATTGTGCCGAACTCCGAACCATGTTGACAAAACTAGCAGTAAAACAGCCCCGACTCATGAATCGATCTTCACCATTATTGCTCCACGACAACGCGAGACCTCACACAGCACGAGAAACCATTTTGACCCTTCAGGAACTGCAGTTAGAAACCATTCGTCATCCTCCGTATTCACCAGACCTTGCTCCAACGGACTACCATTTTTTTCGTGATTTGGACAATTATCTACGTGACAAGAAGTTTTCTTCCCAGGAGGCAGTACAAAATGCTTTCACACAGTTTGTGCAGTCTAGATCGTCGGAATTCTATCGCAAAGGCATTAATGACCTTCCCATTAGATGGCAGCAATGTATAGATAATAATGGCAACTATTTTGATTAAATAAATTTGTTAAAAATTTAAAAAATAAACAATATAGATTTTCAGTACAAATCGGCAATTTCATACTTTAACCCCTAATATTAATGTCGTTTACTGATAGTATAACTAGAACAATCGCAAGCGATAATATGTATTCATCTTAGAACAATGTCATACTAAATCGGCCGAAAGCAAAGACACAACAGTATAGAAATAAACAATTGATGTAATGTGATATGGTTCTATATACATTTTATTTATCGTGACTGCTCACCAGTGACAAAATATAAAGGAAACCTAACGTAATGTATATACAATATGTCTTATCCGCTTCTAACGTGATGTGTTAGAGACTGGAATGCCACCAGACCTGCCTCAAGCCTGGAGCTATCTCACAAGAGCGACTTGTGTTGAATATCTCGATCTAATAACCCGAGGCGGATTTTACCGCTGTTACATACCATAAGTGTAATCAAATTATCATTTACTGGCTTTTACACGCGGCTTCGACCGCATTAATTTAGACCAGCTATTAGTTATATTTCTATACCTCTGGAACAGTATTTTTTCTGGATGAAAGGTACTTTGTACCACTGATAAAGTATTTGTTGAATAGTTAAGGCGTAAAATTGTAACAAACAAATATTTTATTGCTTCACACTAAACATACCATGACGGGTCAAATGACCCATTTTAAACTAAATTAAAACTTATTTTTTTTCTTGTATTATTTTTATCTCGTTTAAATTTAATATATAAACTATTTTGAATGGTTATTTGAAAAAAAGAAATGTTTTATTCATGTACCAAATTGCTTAACTGACATATTTTTCGCTAGACATAGTAATATATGTAACATTTTAAAGATGGGTCATTTGACCCGCTTGAGTAAGAATAGAAATACATGGAGTATCGGTAGGTTTAGTGTTAATACGAATGTTATTAATCCAAGAGTTCAGGAACTTATCCTGAACTTTTCACCTGTAAAACCTAGGCGATCACTACAGCTCACACAAGGCATTTAAGCTGTATGCACATAAATCTATTAAAATGTTATTGATGTGCCATGCAGTGCACGATAAAAAACTAATGATAAACTATTACCTTTAATGTAAACTTTGACTTGAAAAATCTTAAACGCTTTTCTTTTTGTACCTACCCTCTGGTTATTTAACTACGCCTCTGCTGTGCACATTAACCCTTTGAAGTAGAATTAATAATTATTAAGACAATAACTGTATGTGGTAGACGACCGTTTCTTACAGCGGTAGCAGTCCTGAGTTCGAGTCCCGGAAGTGTAGATGTTTGTATGATGAATGCGAGCATGTTTATGATTATAACATATCTATGTATGATATATGTCTGTCTATCCGTTTCCCTAGTATCCATAACACGAGCCTTATTGTGCTTACTTTGAGCTAGGATAATTGGTGTGAATGTAAAAGACTGAGATAAACAAACCACTGAGATAAAAAAGATTTTTTTTTCAAAAGATTACATTCTAGACCAGTGAGTTTAAATAAGACATAAACTGAGATCATATTAGGTACTACTATATACTACCGTTATTAAATTATATACTGTAGACCAGATATATAATATTAAAAATAACTGTGTGATATCATATATGTTGAGTGATGGTGTAAATACCTATATTTGATTTCAAGTGCCTCGAGTCCGTTTAAAATTATTACGTTATTATATACATTAGGCACGCATTCCGCCGGCAAACGGTACTGAAGTAAAATGTTAGGGTTGTCACATGCGAAAGCGAGTTAGCCAATACGCCTGAAAATTATAAAGTTTCTGTTATATTTATATAAGTAGGTATATGCAATAGCATTTATTCGGATACGTGTTTATATTTAATTTGTATTTATTTGTTAATTAATGTACAAACATATACTTTACTTGACTGCTTGATTGCATTTTGTGACACCCACTTAGACAAATTTGGCCGGAAAATATCTTTAGTATAGATAATTTCACTTTTGCAAACTATATTACCTGTTTTTGTAACGTGTTGTAAATTATTGTACAATAAAGAATCTTCGACGACATCAGTGGTCGAGTGGCTCGCATTGTAACGCCACTCAAAGGTCCCGGATTCGGTCCTCGGTCGGGTCAATGAATAAACCAAACTTGTCTATTCTACCTTAGTTGTATCTGAATTCCATAACATATGCGTATTATTATGATCAATTTATATAAAAACTCCCTGTCACGGCGTTTGACCGCGATGAACTCCGAAACTACTCAACCAAATTTTGAAGGAATTTGTTTTTCATTTTGCTGGATTCGTTCCCAGTAAGGGCGTAAGATGGGTTTTATTTTAATTAAAAAAAAATGTTGCAATGTTTATTCTTTGCAACATTTTTTTTTTAAATTAAAATTATACCTAAAATTAGTCCTTATGGTCTCGCTCCTTCTTAATTAGCTACTGGAATGTTAAAATATAAATTTTAAATGTCTCAAAGAAACTATATCGAAAATTGGAAACCTGGGTTTTGCTGCTGTTTTTCTGCTGCCAGTTTCAGCCTCATCAAAAATTTAATAAAATTAATGTCAACCATATAAATTAATTCAATAAAAAATATATAAAAAAACACTTAAGTATTTAATGCAGTTGTTTACTCTTCTGGACTAGGCTCTTTTGCAATAGGAAAAGCAGTCAAATGCACCGCGATCCTCGCATATTTACGTTTCTGTTGGTTTCGGCTCTAAGATCGCCACTGGCAGTCAGTTCGTAGTACAACGTTAAGTAAAACTTATCAACTACTTATATATATAGATATATGTTTGATTATGTGGGTGAATAGATGCATGTGTGAAACTAGCAATAGGGAATATAAAAAGGATAATGGGATGATGCAGAAAAGACTATGACTGTCATTAGACAGTCTCCTTGATTAGAAGCCCTAACGCGTCAAATTTGCCAACCCTATTCGGTTAAATGCGCGATCTGTTTCCGAGTGTTCAAGTACGTAATTATGGCGTCGCTACTTTCATTGATCTGGAGTGTCTGCCGTACCAACCATTAGAATTATTTCGTGTGGTGTTCTGCTATTTGTCAACACTTTTAATTGATAATACAAATAATTAGTTATAAATAATACAAAACGGATATAAAATTATTATGCAAGGTGTGAATGACCCTTAACGAAAACCAAAGCAGTTGCTTTTTGATTATGCTATACGACTTTTTATTATTTAATTTTATCGGCTTTATATAAATTAATAATTTAAAAAATTTGACAACATTTTTTTTATATTGTACTATACGCAATTTAAGTAGTTAAAGCACTTGTGATAGGGTACAACGGTACCACAACACCCAGACCCGAGCCAATATAGAAAATTTCGATTTTTACATTGATTTCCTCGAAATGGCTTTAGCATGAAACCGTTATGCGAGCCACTTGACCATGGAGGTCGTGGAAAAATGGCTTAAAAAAATAATATGTCAAATAAACGCACATTAGCACATAAGTGAAACCGCCAAATTTCACTAACCTAACCTAACCTATCTAAAAATATTTAAACCAATCGAAAAAAAAATAAGGCGTTAAATTGTAAACTCTATGTTACGGTTGACAATCTTTCGACAGTTTACAATATCACGAGATAGATTATAATCTAACGGTATTTACAATTTTACTGTGACATATACCTCGCACCTGTGACTAATCTTGCATCATTTTCATAATACACTAGATGACCCGGCCACGCATTGCTGTGGTTCAGTTATTATAATTCGCATTTTTTTACATATCAAAATGAAACCTATCCTATACTCTAACTCGGAAAAAATCTAGGAAAATGAAAAAAAAGACATCAAATCGATTGAGTAGTTTCGGAGTTCATCGTGGTCACGCACTTTGACAAGAAATAAAATACTAATTTATCTTGAGTTTATATCAAAAAGAATTCCATTGTATTAAAACGCTGAACTATGTATTTTGAGTAACAAAATAATTAACTTTTCAAAAACATATTACATCATTTTCCTTCACATCTCTCAAGATAGATCATTCTATTCTAAATAGCCGAGTTTGATATTCTGTAACCCAAACAGAATACGTTGAAACGTCTATGAATTACTTATGTCGTTTTATAATTTATGTAAGCTTTACTGGGTCACATTTGTAATTGGTTTAAATTCTCCCTTAAACGGTGATATTCCTTGAACGTGAAACGTGTAGTCGATAAAACAGGTAATTTGTTAGGAACATCTTGGTCGTGTTGTGTCGACTCGTGCGCACCTCGCAGAACCGGTACTATCGCCCATTGTTTGGATTGACATCACGTGGCTCAAGGCAACGGCTTTAGCGTTTTTACAGACCGTGAACGTCTCGTAAATTAAATATATTGTCTAAAAGTTTGGAATACATTACGCGTAATTTAATTTTGCTTGAGTTAATTTATCAACAAATTATTGCAAATATTGCTCAACATAACATTTGTCTGTCATTTTTTGTTTTGTTCATCGCTGGTGCAACAATCTAATGTTAGAAATAACGGCTTTGAATGTTTTGTTACACAAAAGGATTTTTTACATGAAAACAAAGGACCGGACCAGCAAAATACGAACCATTAAAAAAATTTTTTTTTATTAATCGAACAAACAACGATTACTCAGAGCTTAAGTTTAGTTTTAAATAAACTATTTATATTAGCTCGCAGCTGTACAGATTGTTAAACAAGATTTAAACAGTAAATAACTTTCTTTTCATTGTATTGGTTGAGGTCAAATAGGTATTTAAATAACACCATTTTTGTCGAGAATACGACTTGATAAAAGATGACCAACGTTACTTTGGTCATCCTGCGATCACGGTACTTGTAAACGAGTCGAAATATTAGTAAAAAAAATAAAATTATTTTCGACCGTTTGGTGCACCGATAGAAATCCTGCCTAGAAAGGGGCAGATATTTGTGTGATAAATACGAGTATTTGTGCCTGTATCATCGGTATTGATATATATATGTTTATTTATCCTTTATCCTAATATCCATAACACAAGCCTTATAGTGCTAACTTTGGGGTAGGCTAATTGGTGTGAATGTAAAAATATTATTATTACTTAATTTGTGATAGGCGTGGCAGAGCTAAATAACAAATAGGTATGTTGAAAAAAGTTTGTTCATAGCCCGCGACAAGCTTGTGGCTCGCACCTGAGACCTCGTGAAGGGCTAACCACGAGCCACTCAAAGAATTTACCTTCATAACGAGTTTAGCTAAAGCCTTTCATAGATGAATCATTAACACATAAGACGCGGTCAACTTTCTATATTTTCATAAATATACTTTTTTGGTGAAACGCACTTAAACGATGAGTAATGGATATATATATTTTTTTTTTTTTTTTAACTGCAAAGAGAATTTACGATTGTTCTTGATTCAATTGTGACTAGTTAAAATTTATAGTAATGCAGCTGTTTAACAAGCCAGATGATATGAAAGCAGTTTAAAACTATTGAAATATATATCTTTGTTTTACTAATAGAGTATTTTACCTAATTTGTATACGATGAAGAAATTTCATACTTATTTTATAACTAGCTTTCCGCCCGCGGCTTCGCCCGCGTGGAATTCGGTTATATTGCGGTATAAAGCACAACTATAAGAAAACTTCTCAATCCCACGGAAAAATCTATGAAGCGCGATGTAACGCTGGATACAAAATTCATATAATTCATTTATCTTCTGTACTTTTCTTCTTACGTATCTTAAAAAAACACTTCGTCACCACGTTTTAAAAAACACCCAGCGCCATCTATCGCATACCTCAAGAACTAAATAACGTAACTAATACTTATACCAATTAGTAATTCGTTGACTTTAGTGATTTCAGGATAAGTAGATGTAAAAAAAAAATTTAGACGATAAAACAAATTGTACGTCATCCCTCGGGAATTCCTCATTTTCGAGGATTCATTTTCGTATCATTTAGCTTCAAAATTTATATGTTCATATTCGTTTGCAACATATAAGTAGATGTAAAAAACAGTTTAGACGATAAAACAAATTGTACGTCATCCCTCGGGAATTCCTCATTTTCGGGGATTCATTATCGTATCATTTAGCTTCTAAATTTACATGTTTATATTTGTTTGCAATATTTTACGTTGTTTTAAACGACACACAGCGCCATCTACAATCCATCCATCAAGCAAACAATGTTTTTGTTTTCCCTCGGGAATATCAATGTTTTTCCAGGATAAAAAGTACCCTATTATTTAATCCGGACTTTTATCTTTACGTCTGCAAAATTTCAAAGCAATCGGTTCAGTAGTTACGGCGTGAAAGCGGAACAAACAAACAAACAAACAAACAAACAAACTCACTTTCCCATTTATAATATTAGTAAGGATAGTTCTATATATATCGAAAAAAGTAAAAGAATATAATGTATATCATTCGGCGTTACTTACACAAAATTTTATATGAAATGTAATAATTTTTTCATTTAATTTTTTGCATTCACAATGCTATATTTCTATAAGATATAAAATAAGCATGTTAAAAACTCAGGTAGGATTCGAACTCACGACCTTTCGCTATCCGGGCGTGCAACATTGGTGGAACGGTACTAGCTCATAGGAGATAGGTAGCGAAATGTCGTGGGTTCGAATCCTACCTGAGGGCTCGGAGGTGTGGTCGTTTTTACATGCGTATTTTATATCTTATTAAATATAATTTTAGGTGCCTTTAAGCTTTACATTTTCTTAATTTGTCATTTATAACTACCGTTACCTTTTTTGTCTATTTTTTATTCTAAATATTATTTGCATTTAAGCCAATTGTGTTCATGAGAAATAAATGTTCTTTACACCAAATTAAATAATATGAGCAAAAAAATCGTAAATTTTAAATACAAAACATTAAAAAAACAATAAAATTCTATCGCCTTACTATGAAATACTTGAGATAACCTTGACCTCATACTGTTTTACATCAACTCCTCGTGTAAACAATTGCTTACGTATTTTGTCCGTGTTCCATGAAGATTTTCCATAGACTACAGCGGTTGTGTATTGAATAATGGCTAATAATTATCCAAATTGTCCACGGGCATTGTAAAATTAGCATTCTGTAAGTTCCACTCCATTGAGTGGCCAAGGGCGAGCGGTTGTGCGTTAGAGAAAACATTAGATCTCTCGTATTGTTAAATTTAATAACAAATTGTTGCTCAGTTTTTAAAATTTTATAAGAATAGCAAGTAAAGAAAAAAGTGGTTCGTTCAAGTGTGTCACGTACGTTTTCAATAAAGCTTTTACGTTTAATAATGTCAATACGCGAATCATGGCTTTCCAGTCCTAAATTCAAGAATTCATAAACACTTCTGAATTGTTAAAGGGAACAATGTCAGTCCGCTTTTTTTACAGAAGTTGTAAGTATTCAAATGTTGATAAACGAAATAACGAGGCAAAAGAGATACTCAAAACTATCTTTTATATCTCTACTATATAAAAGAAGGACTTTGTAGGTTTGTTACCATATATAGTTACCATAAGCCTGAGAATAACAGTTTTTATAATCAATTAGCGTTACCATAGCAACGCGTGGCCGGCACATACCAGCAACGCGTGGCCGGGTCAGCTAGTTATTACAAAAGACAATGTAATGTAGATATTAATTAAATTATTTGCATGTTGTTATATAGTTACGTGCTTGATCCAAATTGTTATTATTATTGCGTTTTTTTATTTTTGTGGGGTATTTATATTTGAATAGGTAAGTGTAAAATATTTTTTAATTTAGAAAAATTCGAATAAAAGAGATTGTATCTCTCTAACGACAGCAAAAACAAAGTGTTTAAAATCTTTATTGCTTTGGGTTTAACGGTGTTGAAAACAATAATAGTAAACTGCAATTTAATAACTGTTCTGCAATCAATAGCTATACTTATCCCTTACTTCAAATATCATAAAAACAATAATGAAAAATACTGAATACTTTGTATGTTTCAACGCGCTTATCTCTAGAACTACCTGTCTTATATAAAAAAACTCTTTTTGGTACATAAAGCAATTTTATGAGGAGTGTCACAGGTGGTTAAACATCACGATACCTAAAGAGCATAGAAAAAAATATATAGCTGGTACATAATAAATTTAAACCTTAATTTATTATGTACTAGCTATGTGTAATATTTAAGAAAAATATAAACAACTTGTTTGTTCAACTATACGAGTGGATGTGTAATATGTTTGTCATTTATCAGTTATATAGTTATTGTAATTTATTAAACAATTAACCCAAGAACCTCAAAGATTAAAAGTAAATGGTTTAGGCGTCATCAAATATTGAACTTCGCTTTGCTTTGACAAAATTTAGCAGAACTATTGCAAACAATTAAAACAAATGTTAGTTTAAACTAATATTCGACGAGAGTCGATATCCTTGGGATTATAAAATGCAAACAAAATAATTGGAATATGGTACATATCAAGCTTTACACTGTAAAATTAAAATAGTCTCTATTAGAACGGCATAAGGCAGATGGTAACGTCAAAATGAAAAGATTGTTGGCCTGTCTGTACTGTACATTCGCATTTGCATAAATCCAAAAATCAACACAAATATATATATATAATTCCTTATTTACTAATTAATGCCAAGCCGTTTGCTGATTCGTAAACCGAGTATATTAGTGACACGAAAAATTCACTCTCTTTTATACAAATGATCACACTTTAATATAATACTGTAACCATCTTTTATTTTATATTTCTTTTCTCAATTGAATTAGATTATAGAGATTGACTATTGAATTAGTTTTTTAATTGAGAATATAATCTCATATAATTTTATCGTTATTCAAGATACAATGTGAGATTTTTATATATAAACAAATTTTTAATACAAAATATTCAACTAGTCTCTCAGGAGTAAGGCAGGCCTCAAAACCACGTCCTCCCCTATGCGGGCGATAACCCAACATAAACTAAGATACACTAGCAATATTTAAACATTTTTAAATAACCAAAAATAATGTACGTCAAAATCTGATATTTTCAAATAATAATAGAATTTAGTGCCATTAAAGAAAATGACAAATATACACGGTTACGTCAGCAAACGGAGTGGCTCGCGACAGCGTTGTCAGCAAGGTATAACTTACAAAAAATATATGTATGCAATATAAGTTTATATTGAAAATAATGTAGATTGCAATGGAACCTTGCTAACAATTTTCGCCAGCACACAATAAAAGAAGCAGTTGCAAATCTCGCCAGTGCTGTTTTGAGACAAAAAAAAACATTAAAGTTATCGTTTGTCAGCATAAAAAATTACACGTTTGTTTGTGTGCTTCTTATAGATATGTGTGTATGTGTTGTATGCTTGGATTGGAAAAGGGATGTAGATACAGAATTTTCAAGGGCGATCAAACGCACGAAATACAACCCTAATCCGTATATATTACAGTACACAAAGATTTATTAAAACCCTATGAAGACTTGCATTACTCTTAAGGACCAAGTGTCAAGTCTGTTTTGAATTTATTATATCCCCGATGTCATAACGTTTTTAATAATTGAATGCTCGAAATGTATTTTAACGAACAAACAATATAAAAGAAATATTTTGAACGGCGTACATTAACAAGGTAACTTAATTATCCCTCTTCACATCATCAATTGACACAACGCGCGTAATGATTACCTTGTTTCACATAAACTTTCGCTTGCGTTTCCCATTATTTTCTTTATAGCGTTGGTTTCGTAAACATAAAGAATTATCGTCGCGCCACAGTATAAAAATTAAAGAGTAACATGTATCTTGTAAGAAAAAACCTATAATTTTTCTCCTCAAATGAACTTGAAATTTGTTTGTAAATTGGTTTGCATTTTATCAAAATATAAGGCTGATAAATTTTCCTGGGCGATCAACGACGCTACTTTCTGTCTTGTTAAACATTTCTAAGCATAAAGTTATAACGACGATTCCTTTGATTTTCCTTCTAAATTCAATTCTTGTTACATTTGAGAAAAAAATTACTGACTATTAGTAAGCAGCACGCAGTATTTGAGCCGTTCGTCCTAAACAGTTAGGTTAAATTTCATCAATATTCATTTTTAACAGGGTGATCGTCGACACTGACTTTTGTGTAAAATTGTATGTATACATTATATTTCTTAAGTATCTGTAGGCATAAAGTTATTACGACGCACTATTATTTCTAATTCCTGTCTAAATCATTTCAATTCTTGTCACATTTAAGAAAAAAAATACTGCTTATGACCAACCAGCACGCAGTACCTTAGCTGTTCATCCTAATCAATTAGGTTACCGAGGTTAGTTAATCTATTAGGACTTGGAACTGACAGAACAGTATAATAATGTCTATGGGCGCGAAATGGCGCGAACGACGAGCTGTTGCTGACATTTTTTTTTGCATTCACGCAACACATCCCAACGTCGCTCGTCGATATAAAAATAATTCAAAGTGGTGATATGTCAAACTAATTAACAAAATAGGTAGTTTTTAGGTCTAAAGTTAGGATAGGTAGACTGAAGTGAAAATTGGTAGATCTACCAAAAATTTGGTAGATATGACATCACTGCTTGGAACCCTGATCTTATAATAATAACATGTTTAGACGCCATTAGATTAAAATTCGTAATTCGGAATCCTAACTAGATTGTTTCAGCACGTTTTTCTGTATTAAAAATATGTAAAACCTTTGATAAAATATTTAATAGTATTTCTGCATTTAAATATCTACTGTGTCTTTATTTGCCCATCCAACGCAGTCAGCTTCACGGCAGCCGTTAAAAATAGTAAAGGATTATTTAGATTCGAATGCACCCACATAAATGCTTTTTACTGCCTGAGTGTGTTTTATCACGTAACATAGGATTGGTATGTAGGCGGATGAAAAAAGTTCGGCAGGTTGATTTTAGTTTACCGTCTGAATAGGTGAATGTGGTAATGGAATAGATCTCAACTGTTGGAGTTCAATGAAGATGATTCAAATAGAATCACAAATAAATAGAAAAGTATTTATTGTTTGTTACTTTGGGTGTTTCAGGTAATTCTTCTTTAAATATTAACTTTATTAATTTTTTTATTAATTATAAAACAATTTATTTATTTTATTTTATTTTTACATTCACACCAATTAGCCTAGCCCAAAGTAAGCACTGTAAGGCTTGTGTTATGGATGCTAGGGTAACGGATAAACATACATATATAATACATAGATATGTAATATTCATATAAATATATATAAATATCCATGACTCAGGTACAAATGCTCGTATTCATCATACAAACATCTGCCCCTACCGGGATTCGAACCCGGACCGACGGTGCGAAAGGCAGGATCGCTACCGTTGCACCAAACGGTCGTCAATTATAAAGAAATTATATCTTTGAAATATGGCTAAAATCGATTAACGTGAAACGAAAAAAATAACTTATAGTTAGAATCATTTATATAAATAAAAAAAAAAAATGATTCATTGGGATGATAAAAAACTTTTTTTTATTTACATAAATAAGTTTTTGATCCACAATGTTTGACTAAAAGAAAAAATTACCTCCGTGATAACAGAGTTATTTTTTATTTAAGTTCGAATAAGAGAAAGAAATTGTGACCTCAATGTTGCATTCAGATAAAATTTAGATGCAAATACATATTTAAAATTTTGTTCTGTTGTCTGTAGGGAAAGTTTTAACCGTCAGTGTTCTGTGATTATTAAACAATATTTCTTATAAATTACTAGCCTTAAGGTGAAACTATTTTTAATTAATATAGGAATCTTGCGCGAGGACGTGGTCTCGCCCACATGTGTTGAGCTATTATATCGTATGTTTTGACCTTATAACTATTTGATGCTATTTGATAGCGCTATGTCGCATGCAGCAGGCATAATTTTTAAGCAAAATAGATATAGATTTATGAATAAGTGATATCACTTATTCATAAATCTATATCTATGTATTTTGCTATATTCCCAATTTTGGGTATATACCCAACTAATCATAATTATGTAATTGAGTTAACATTTAACTATTTAAAAATAATACAATATAATAAAGACACAAGTCATGGGTATATATATATTTTATAAATATTACATATTAATGTATCATATACACTACCGTCCAAAAGTTTGGAAACACCCTATTTTCATTAGATAAAAAAAATTACCGCAAATAAATCTTTAAATATACACGTTCTTGTTAAAGTTCATTTATTTTTACAATCGTGTTATAACAATAATGAAGAAAACTACTTATTTCTTATCAGTTATTTCGTACTTTGACAAAAGACCGGCACACGTGTTTTATGACCACAAAAGTTGCTGCACTGCCAATTGTTAATTTCTTAGAATTGGTAGATACAAACATTGTTTTTGTTTTGAATAGAGATCAGTTTTTTTAAATAAATATATAATTCCATTAAGTATCTAGTTTAGAGTTCAGTGTACTTTGTGAGGTTCATGTGATAGTAACATCAGTCGATAACTGCATAAAATGGCAAAAAGGAAACAGATTTCTCTTGAAGAGCGAAGTGTTATTTGTACTTTGAACAAAGAAGGATATTCTATACGCCAAATCGCAAAAAAGGTTGGAGTTTCATGTAAAGGTGTACATTATACTCTTACACGAAAGCGAGCTACGGGAGAAAATCGAGACAGGAAGAGATCTGGACGTCCCAAATCCACAACAAAGCAGGAAGATCAGTTTATTAAAGTGTTATCGAAACGAGATCGACGTTTAACTGCGCCACAAATTGCTGCTACTTTAAATAAAACACGAGAAAAGCCAGTTTCAATCACAACTGTAAAGAGACGTTTACTGTCTGCTGGCTTAAGAGGATGCGTTGCAGCCAAAAAACCAAGACTAACTATTACCCATAAGAAAAATAGACTAGAGTGGGCTAGCACATAAAAACTGGACGGAAGAAGACTGGAAAAAAGTCCTTTGGACGGATGAGTCTAAGTTTCAAATTTTTGGATCTAATAGACGTGTTTTTGTGCGCCGATCAAAAGACGAACGGGCTTTAGAAGCGTGTACTGTGCAGTCCGTTAAGCATGGTGGTGGTAGTGTAATGGTTTGGGGGTGCTTTGGTAACAATAAGCCCGGTCATTTGATTAAAATTGACGGAAAACTGAATAAAGAAGGCTATCTGAAAATACTGCAAGAAAATGCAATTTCTTCTGGAATGAATCTGATTGGCCGAAATTTCATTTTTCAGCAAGATAACGACCCAAAGCATTCATCAAAATTATGTCAGGAGTTCTTACAGCAAAAACAAAACGAAAAATTTTTGCAAGTTATGAAATGGCCATCACAATCGCCAGATCTCTCGCCTATAGAATTAGTATGGGATGAGCTTGATAGAAGAGTTAAAAGTCAGTGTCCATCGAGCTCAGCACAGTTGTGGCAACATTTACAAAATGAATGGAAGTCACTGGACCCCGAATACTTCGCAAAATTAATCAAAAGAATGAATAAAATTTGTGAAGAAATAATTAAAAACAAGGGTGGTCATTTTGAAGAGGCCAAAATTTAATGAAAATTACATTATTTTTGCACTTAATTGTACTGAATATTTCTTACTTAATGTTAATCTAACGTTTGATTAAGATTTCATAGTAATAAATCATGACTTATGTGTTTTATTGTTGTTTTTATTTCAATTACCATGGTGTTTCCAAACTTTTGGACGGTAGTGTATGTATGTCCATCCGTTACCCTAGTATCCAAAACACAAGTTTTACAGTGCTTACTTTGGGCTAAGCTAATTGGTGTGAATGTTAGAATTTTATTATTATTTTTTATATAATCTCTTATATAATTTTATATAATCGACAGATGTGGAGGTGGGCAGGACACATAGCCACAATGGAATAGTCCAAGTGGACCAGGAGATTACTGGAATGGCGACCGTGGGAAAATCGTCGCGGTAGAAGCCGTCCCCCTATGAGATGGGTCGATGACATATCCAAAACAGCTGGATCGAATTGGATGTGAGTGGCAAGAAGTAGGCAGAAATGGAAAGATTTGGAGGAGGCCTACGTCCGAAGATGGACAAACGAAGGGCCGTTATGATGATGATGTTGATGATGATTGCAAAAATAAAGTCATTCATGTTTTTAGTTCTAGTTCTTATTACATTTTGTATTACAGAAATAAATGTAGTAATCTCTCGGCATATAATATTTCTTGTTTTTCAACGTGATTCAACTAATCGTCATTAACAATTAGTTATGTTAGACGACTGTTTGGTGCAATCGTAACGATCCTGCCTTCCGCAGCGACGGTTCTGGGTTCGAGTCCCAGAAGGGGCAGATGTTTGTGTGATGAATACTAGCATTTGTACCTGAGTCATGGGTATTTTATATAGATTTCTATAAATATTACTAACTTATGTAGGTATATTATGTCTATCCGTTACCCTAGTATCCATAACACAATCCTTTATAGTGCTTTTGGGCTAGGCTAATTGGTGTGATTGTAAGAAATAATAGGGGTTAAAGTATGAAATTGCCGTTTTATTGCAATAGGTTCTTTGAATTGACATAGAATCTTCATGGTTTGAGGTTTTCGAATGAAACTTTTTTTAAATGGTTTCTATGATGTTCTTTTTTTAAAAAATGTAAAACATTTGAATATCGACTTTCAATTGTTTTTGTTATTCAATTTAGACAAGAAAGATGGATACTGCGAAAATTCGAGTTATTTTTGAATACGAGTTCCGACGCGGAACTAACGCGGCAGAAACAGCCCGCAATATCAATGCTGCGTTTGGAGAGGGGTCTACTAATGAACGCACCGTGCGATTTTGGTTTAAACGCTTTCGTGATGGAAATTTCGACTTAAAGAACGAGCCACGAGGAAGACCGCCCACACAGGTAAATAACGATGAATTAAGAGAGATAGTGGAAGCCGATCCTAGTCAAAGTACCCAGGAATTAGCGGCATGGTTTAACGTTACCTTACCCACAATATTGACTCACTTGCGTCAAATCAATAAAATAAAAAAATACGAAAAATGGGTGCCTCATGATTTGACTGATCTGCAGAAAGAAACGCGTGTTGAAACTTGTGTTGCCTTGTTGAACCGGTACAGAAATGAAGGAATATTGGATCGAATTGTAACATGTGATGAAAAGTGGATTCTTTATGATAACCGGAAAAGAAAAATGCAATGGCTGACCCCAGGTCAAATGCCACAACAGTGTCCTAAAGCAAAACTTACCAATAAAAAGGTAATGGTAACTGTTTGGTGGTCTCAGCATGGTGTTATTCACTATAGTTTTCTCCGATCTGGTCAAGCAATAACGGCAGATGTCTATTGTGCCGAACTCCGAACCATGTTGACAAAACTAGCAGTAAAACAGCCCCGACTCATGAATCGATCTTCACCATTATTGCTCCACGACAACGCGAGACCTCACACAGCACGAGAAACCATTTTGACCCTTCAGGAACTGCAGTTAGAAACCATTCGTCATCCTCCGTATTCACCAGACCTTGCTCCAACGGACTACCATTTTTTTCGTGATTTGGACAATTATCTACGTGACAAGAAGTTTTCTTCCCAGGAGGCAGTACAAAATGCTTTCACACAGTTTGTGCAGTCTAGATCGTCGGAATTCTATCGCAAAGGCATTAATGACCTTCCCATTAGATGGCAGCAATGTATAGATAATAATGGCAACTATTTTGATTAAATAAATTTGTTAAAAATTTAAAAAATAAACAATATAGATTTTCAGTACAAATCGGCAATTTCATACTTTAACCCCTAATATTATTGTCACGCTAAAGCCGTTTCAAGAAATACAAAAATGAAAACTAAATTGTCATTCAATATTATATTTGCAAATACGAGTAGATTGATCGGGCTTTACTAATTGAAGTTTTTTTAAGTTTAGTAAAATTAATTATGGTTTCAATGTAACGACATATTTCCTCTTGAACGGGCGAGAATCATTTCTATCTTATCGACTGTTTCCAATACTAGTAGTTAGTAATAATCATTAATTTACCTCATATTGATTTCGATATATTTATTTAACAGTATTAATATAATTTATAATACTAGCTGACCCGGTAACGCGTATACAATGGAAAAAGAGCGGGAAAAAGAGCGGACAGACATACACACAAACAACAAATTTGTGTTCTT
This sequence comes from Calamotropha paludella, assembly GCA_927399485.1. Lineage (NCBI taxonomy): Eukaryota > Metazoa > Arthropoda > Insecta > Lepidoptera > Crambidae > Calamotropha > Calamotropha paludella. Next base: position 4,451,917 of record OV656803.1, on the reverse strand, counting down.
AGATTATAGATTAAATAACACATCCATTGTTCTGAACCCAAGTACCTAAAGCATTTGTGTTATGGCATTCAGAAACAACAACGTTACCACAACACCCAAACTCGAGACAATAAAGAAAGTTCGTTTTTCTACATTGACCCGGTTGAGGAACAAAATCGGGACCTTGGAGTGACTTAACTATTAAAACAGGTATGCAAAGTACTCGGTCACTATAACTTTATATAAAACCGGACATTTTTAACTCTGCAAACTATACAGGTAGACGTAATAAATTACACGTATAATCCTCCATGTGAATAAACATAAATTAAAAATATAATTAAACATATGTTAGTCATTAATGTTTATAATGAATCCTCTCACCTTGATCGGTGTTCAAACTGTATGAGTCATTGTAAGTTGCCATTGAGACAGTGTTGCCAGTAACAGATAATCAAAAGTAACATGGGACAGCTCACTAAGTTATACTTTTACAAGTTACATTATCACATTTTATACAGAAAAATACTGGGAAACTTGCTAAATTTAACTCGTAGCAAAGAGATCGCAAAAAGACAAACCACTGTGTTGGTTGGTACTTGGTTTGTAATTAATACATAAATAAATATTTCTTACATTCACACCAAGTAGCTTAGCCCAAAGAAAGCACTGTAAGGCTTGTGTTATGGATACTAGGGTAACGGATAGACACATATGATACAAAGATATGTAATATTCATACAAATATGTATAAACATCCATGAGTCAGGTACAAATGCTCGTATTCATCATACAAACACTTCCGGAACCAAGACCGAAGGATCGTAGCGATCCCACCAAACGGTTGTCTTGTTGAATCGTATTTCCTATTGAAGACGTGAATCCCTAGATTTTTAAAGACAAAAAATACTGAAGCACCAATTAATGTCAGCACACACAAGTCGATAGCAAATAAACCAACCATTTTAAACAAAGGAACATTTAGAGTCCTGTAACATACAGGTACCATGAAAAGATCAAAAATAACGTAAAATATTACAAAGTAACATACTGGCAACCCTACATTGAGATGTAGTATGTTGATAAGTTACGACGACTGCTAGTTAAAAAGGCAATAAAATAGGTGTAATCAGCGAATAAACACGCACCGAACGAATCAATTTTAATCATCAATTTGAATTTCCTGAAAATATAAAACCTCGAGAAAAGCAATACATGTTTCAGGTACACTACACAAAAAATTACACAGATTCGGTAAAGACAGGCCAAGGTGAAATTCAAGGACCAAATAGAGGATGTCCTGAAAAAGGCCAGGTGAAAACAAAAGTACCTTTAACCGACTAGCTTGTATGAAAAGGCTGATGTAAGTTAAAGTCGCGAGGCATGTACATATATCAGAATCGTGGTAAGTGGAAATCTGTGATGAATGTGAAAAATGCGTGATTGTATGTATTTAATACTAACTAGCTGACCCGGTAACGCGTTGCTATGGTAACACGTATACAATGTAAAAAGATCGGGGAAAAGAGCGGACAGACAAACACACAAACAACAAATTTGTGTTCTGAGATTATAGATTAAGTACCAGTGGACTAAATGTAAAAAACTTAAAAAATTACAATTTTATTTTATACGTTTTTGTTTATTAATTATTTAACGGATAGATATTTATATTTAAAGGAATAAGGATAAGAAAAAAATCAACTGATCTCAAGTGTCAAGCGGGACTCAAACCATCTCAAATCAATTTAAATACTTATATAACAAAAACTTACAATAATTACAAAGCTGTTTCTTCTTTGATGATAATTCGATACGATGATGGTAGTACCTACAACAGAGACGACGCAAGCGACACCTTGAAATACTTGGAAATAATCAACGGGTCGTCAGACGGTCTCGGTAATATAATTGGAAGACCACTCACCTGGAGAGCGCGGGTTCGAGTCTCTGTTACTTGAGACAAGTTTTAATATTTTTATTGTTATATAGTCAAATGACTGATCATAAATATCCAAACATATCTGTGACATTGAAAATCACCATGTTAAAGTAATTTTAATACAAAAAAGGACTCCAAGTATATCATTTCCTATTTATAAATATATAATATATATACAACAGTACATGCATTATTCTGAACCGAAGTAACACAAGCACATGTGTTATGAAATTCAGAAACAATTACGGTACTGCAACATCCAGACACGAGCCTGAGGATCGAACCCTGGACCATGATTTAGCGTTACCAAAAAAACCTTAATGCGAGCCACTTGACCACAGAGGTCGTAAAACGGAAAACGGTAGATTTACTATGATTAATGTTATGAAATTTAAAAAAAAAAAATAGTAACTATAGTAAACCAAAGAATGTCGTAATAGTAGTTTATGATACTGTTGCATAATAAGGGTTCTTATAACATGAGTGTGTTTTAAAAAAACGAGCCGTAGGCGAGTTTTTTTATAGTATCACACGAGTGTTATAATACCAAGTTATGTACAGTGTCATACACTACTTTATCTACTCTCATACTATAATATGTAAAACAATATTGCAAATAAAACGCTGAATATAACAACAAATTTATTTAAATGTCAAATGTTGGCGCCAAGGTGCAAACATCAATTGCGCATGCGTGTTGCGTCGGTCGTCGAGGACTCGTTCATTGAAACCTTTTTAAAGTAGATGTTCAACCTCCTTGGTCCAGCTGGAGGTTGTATAGGTGTATCGTTATGATAAAAAAGTTATATTATGTTACAGGTGTCCATACAAGACCTGTATCGTAATGAAACTTTTTTTTTATTATTTTTGGCCTGTACTTAATGTTTGTCATAAGCATTTTGTTTTCAGTTTTAGAATCTTTGTATTATAGTATTAGAGTCTTTTATGCTTTCCAATAATGTGCGTGAATATTAATTTTACTGCCTCGCGAGCTGCTGTAATGTTATAACACTTCATAATATGGCGCGTTAAATCCACAAAACAGAAACGATATTTTATAATTATAATATATTAACCGATTCGTTGCTACATACAATTACAAGAAACTAAGGCTACGAGCTTGATTGACGTGAAAAATGAAGATACAGTCGACTCTCGTTAATTCAAACCTGCGATAATTCGAACCTCTCTGTAATTCAAAGCTATCACGAGTTCCGTACGGACTCTCTTTATATTTCGAACTAAATCAATACATTTTTATGCACTTGGTAAATCGAACGAAAAAATCATTGCTATATAACAAAACGACGCGTTAATTCGAACTCATAGGCGTCCAACACTCGACAATTCAAAGTTGCAGAGAGAAAGAGGCGGAAAGATTGTAAGTACATTTTGCGACAAGTTCAAACTTGTATCAACGTACACGAGCCTTTGTTTTTGATGAAAAAGCATTTCAGGCACTTTTTCTCTTAAAAAAAGTTATTGAGCAGTCTGAGCAGCAGCAATGTGCATTGAAGCAAACCAATATAACAGAGTTCTTTCGAAAGATTAAATAATTCACATTATGAATATATGTATGTACACGAATGTACCTCTTAACTTTTGACATTGTTATCGAATAACAGTTAATAAATAATAATTGATCAACACTTAATAATTCGAACTTTTATTTATTTTCTCTCACAAATTTCGAACCATTTGATATTTCAAACACTCGATAATTCGTAATATTTTAAGAGTCCCTCGGGTTTCGAATTAACGAGAGCCGACTGTATTTCTATTTTGGGTAGATTTCGCTAAAACTTATTTGAAGTAGTTATCATCGATTTAAAAATGACACGGCTCCAGTGGCTAGCGCCACACGCAACAGAAAGTGATGGCACGCCAGGCGTGTCATCAGCAACGAATCGGTTAACATTTGTTACGTTTACACCAATTACTTCTGTTATAGTACTAGAGGAACGGATAGAAATACATGACATATATAAGTATATTTTCAAAGCCAGGGTGAATAGGCACCTTCTGGGTTAGCTCTTTCCATAGCGAATCCATTCAAAATAAAATTAAATAAATATAAAAATATCAGTTACAATGTTTGACCGCGATAAACTCCGAAACTACTCAACCGATTTCGATGATTTTTGTTTCATAATGCTGGATTTATTTCAACTTAGGACATAGAATAGGTTTTATTTTAATTCATAGCAAAAACAAAAATATGCACATTATTATAAATGAGCCACAAAAACGCGTAGCTGGGTCAGCTAGTATAATATATAAGTAATATTCATCTTAATATATATAAATTACGTGTCACGTTGTTTGTCCGCGATGGACTCCTAAACTACTTAACCGATTTTGATCAAACTTCGTAACTATCTGTTATTTGACCTAACTTAAAAGATAGGTTTTATTTTAATTTATAACACAGCAACGCGTGGCTGGGTCAGCTAGTAGAAATATATAAATATCAGTGACTCAAGTGCAAATGCTCGTAATCACAAAAAAAGAAATCACCTGCCCCTTCCAGGCTTTATATGTAAGGCACTCCCTTGCTGACTTTGTTGTAATCAACGACGTAAAGAAACCATAACACTGTTATTATTGTGATAATTGATTAATATTGTATTTGTGAATTATGTATCGTGATAATGATAATATTGCAAATGTCGTTACTTCTGTTATACTTTGTCCAATGTAGGATGATACTTTTGACAGTTGACACCTATATAGAGGGTATAAAGTTGCTATAGCCAATAATAAGGAAACAAACGCAACCTTAGTACGTAGCAATAAGGAAGTGGCACCTGTCAAAAGTATCATCCTACATTGGACAACTAGTTTCTTGAGTCCCTTTTAACTGACCATCTTCATAGTTAAAAAACGTCCCGAATGTGGGTTAGGTAAATGTTGGTCGATTCTAATCAACTTATTTAAAATGCATTTAAATAAAGTTATTGTAGTTGATTGTAAGCTGTACTAATATATAGTTATGACGAAAAAAAAGTGCATGTCAGCTCCGAAGCGTAACTGGAGTTTGCTCCTTAAAATTATTATAACCGATTAATTAAAATATATATAACTAGCGGCCCGCCCTGGCTTTGCACGGGTGGACAGAATTCTTTAAATTTTTTCTAGCATTAAATATAGCCTATGTTACTCAGCGTGAATGTAGCTGTCCAATGGTGAAAGAATTTTTGAAATAGGATTAGTAGTTTTTGAGTTTATTCGTTGCAAACATACAAATATACAAATTTTTCTTCTGTATAATATTAGTGTAAATGTAGATAGGCAAAGGAAGTGAATGAATTGGTATATTTTATCATATTTTTTATTATTATTTATGTTGTTTTACATGTATACTAAATGCCATAGTAAGAAATAAAGAGAGACTAAATATGTACTTGGGACGAAGGAGCGGGGAGCGCTATAAAATGTGCGAGCATATTACGCAGAGGAAATGTGGCCCTTCACTCTCTGTTAACGTTTGATTTAACTACCCATCTATTTTTCATACCGTGTGCTATATACGAAACGATTCTTAAGGAGTCAATCTTCAATAGAAATTGCAATTATATAATGTGTGTAATATTTTAATTGTCAATGACCGTGAACCGCGTAGACAATAATAAGGGTCATACAAAATATATGGAACTATATTATATTGACGATGTAGGTCATGAGGGTGAGTCACGTCAAAAAGTTTATCGGATTGTAAGTTTGATTGTATATTTGAACAATATGTTTATTTTTTATTTTTTGGAGAGCTAAGACTAAATTTACGACGGTTTGGTGCAACGGTATCGATCCTGCCCCGAACTAGTAAGCTAGAGAACAAAAATTTAATTAACAAGAACTCTTAGTTAAATTGAATAGTTAATGTTATTTTTTCTCGAAGCCATGCTCATGATATATGACTAAACTTGTCTAAAACTATAGTTAGTACATAAGAACACGCCATCGTTCGTAAAACAGATTTCAAAAGAGATAGAAAACATAGCGTGATCGATAAAAGCGACACCTGGTAAAAGTAATCAATCACGAAGTTCGATATTGAGTGCGTCACATAGATAACTGTAATGATCGTCGTACGGTCGCGCGTGAGTATCGCTCCGCCGACAGGCGCACGCGCAATTGGAACCCCTACTAACGAGAGAAGTCGAATTTTTATAATACAACATTTACAGTGAAACCTTTTCAACTGGGATGTTAAAGGACTTAGAATTATCTTTAACTTATAAAGGTTTTTTGTCTTAATTACAGAGCTCCTCTCTTCCTACACTCACGGAAATTAAACTATTTGTAAACAAGCATGTCATAACCTGTCTAAACATGATAAATTGTCTCACATATACGGATTATTAAGCTACAAGTTTAAATTATAGAGGTAAACGTCGAAAAGATCTATGAAATCTAATCTCAGTTAACAAGGTCACAAAATTCAAAAGAGGTATTTCAACGTAAAAGTGTCGGGATCTGTTTGTAATTAAGAACAGAGGTTTCTCACATATCCAGGTACGAGTTAAACAGGTTTTACTGTAATGTCACATTTATTTCTCCTCATAAAATACAAAGCTACCTCACATATCCAGGGCCGAGTTAAACAGGTTTTACAGTAATGTCACATTTATTTCTCCTCATAAAAAAAATAGCTGATACTATCAATAACAGATTTACACGAATAATATAGGTTGGTATGTGAGGAACTGGTGTTTGATATGGGAATAACCTGTATTACAAATCACTAGGTCCCCGAAGCACGGATATGGTCAGACTCAGAACAGCGCGAGCTTTAGCGCGACGCAAATACAAGTGTCAAAGTGAGACACCGCTATACGCGGTCTATAGTCACGTCTCTTTTTCACAGCTGAACTTAAATCGCTATAAGGAGTGATGGTAGGCAACAGAGCACACGTAGTAAGGGCCATGCAGTGCCCGCAGCGATATATCGTGTCTAATAAAGATTACGTATCAAATACTGACCCAACAGAAAAACCTTTTACAATTTTGTAACCTTATTAGTCTTTGAGAAACATAGATATATTTTAATTAAATGTATTGCGGCTTGAGATCACAATTAACGAGCACAAATTTTCTTTCAAGTTCAAATACTTTTTGATAAAGAAACCGTTTCTTATAAAATTTTATACACTTAAGAAAAATAAAAAGTAAGTAGTAAAAATATTAAAATAAATTAAAATTTATGGATTAATAGAAACCTTAAACTTGCTCTAATTTGTGTAATTTTATCAAAAATGATTTCTACTTATTTTATATACTTTTGTATATAAAGTTAACAGAATCCTTAAGAGTATAAAATTTCATAAGAATCAGTTTCCTTATTTTAAAGTATTTGGACATGAAAGTTTGTACGAACCGATGCGGCATTAACGCTCATAACGCTCCTCCGCACTATGGGACGTTTCGCCTATTTTCTGGCCAAAATATCAAAGATTCGTTTTCTTGAGTTAAATGTCTATATATTGGGGTTTTTGGGGTCGCTGATTTTGAATATGACATTAAAAATTAGAAATACAAAATGGCAGATCCAATATGGCGTCCGAAGATATTAAAAATTGCTTTTTTCGCATAAAAATGAAACCTGGAGGGTTTCTAAGGGGTTTTCGAGGTCGCTGATTTTGAATACGACTTTAAAAATTAGAAATACAAAATGACGGATCCAATATGGCGCCCAACAAAATTAAAAAATTGTCTTTCAAGACTTGAAATTGAAAATGACTGTTAAAACTTATTAATTAATAACGACTAATTCAATATTTTCATCCTAAATTTCATCGGGTAATGGTTTATTTACAGCACAGGGGCTCTTCCTTACTCTCCATTTAGGAATCATCACGAGTAGGCTGTAAAGCCCTTTACCGGAGATTTTAAAGGTTAAGAATGGATGACATACCCACATGGCACGAAATACACATATTTATATCATAACGATTGCATTTCTTCTATATACTTTCTATATACATTTACTTTGATTTCAAATTAGAATTTAACGAACTCAACAACCCTTTGGAAATAGCCTTCATTTCATTTTTATGCAAAAAAAAGCAGTTTTTCATATTTTTGGGCGCCATATTAGATCCGCCATTTTGTATTTCTAATTTTTAATGTCATGTGACCCACTGTGATATCGCTTAGCTTAATCACGAACTTGTTAAGAAACACATAGTCGATTGCTTTTACTTTAAAATATTATATCTCCCGGATAGGGTTCTATCGGGTAATTTACGAAACGGTTTTAGGAAGAGTCGAGTCCCACCTAATATTCAAGCCAAAGATCGCTTTGTTATTGTTTGTTATTCGGAAGTTCTATTCTTTTAAATATTAGAAACTGATAAAATCATTACTTTTCTGTAATTTAAGTTAAAATTTTTCTCCCCCAGAATCGCCAAAGCTTAATTTATTCTTATTATTTTCAAGCATTAACTTACGCTAAATAAGTATTTCAAGCAGTGGTTTGTACGCCTTCAACATTGGAGGAGAAAAAAAAGATAAAAGAAGCAATAATCTTTCGTGATTTCAAGGTACATTTTTACACACTTTCGAACACAAAATGCGACAGAAAAAATTCTTTGCGTGGAACAAATGGTCTTAAATTTTTCCCCAGGTCTCACTGATGTTTATAGAAACCTTTCCAGTCGTTAAACATTACGAATTTCGACTTTGATTTTCGCCACTTTTGGCCAGAAAATAGGCGAAACGTCCCATAGTGCTCCGGTGGAACAAAGGCACTTCTGCACTTTTTGCAGAGAACTATTTTTTAAATAGAAATTGCATTGAAGTATTTTTTTTTTATCACGACATAAGTATTATTCTTTTGTTTAAAGCGCTGTTTTTAAAGCGTTTTGGAATACTAAACATTTTTTTCGAATTATTCCTTCCTCTTCTTGTTTCATCAAAGGAGCGGTAAGGTGTCGCAGTATTTTATATTGAGGAAGCTCAGTAGCGCAATAATTGCAATTAAGGATCTAATCTAACCGACTCAGGCTCATAATTCGGTTTTTTACCGAAAGATCAGTCAAGGCTCAAGAACACAAGCGTTTTACGCCCATACGAATTTAAATTCTAATTCCTCTTACTACATTATAATTTTCAATAAACAAGTTTAGTTCAAAGGCAATAATATTATTTCTTTAAGTAATACCAACATATAGATATTAATTAGAATTTTTTAGCGTTATTTATACACGATTAAAATATAATTACCATAAAAAATGGAATGCCAAATTTAAGAAAGCATCAATATTATAAATATGGGAAGAATTTTTTTTTTTAGTAATAATAGTAGTTATTCAGTTTTTAAAATTGCGGAAAATATCGCCTAATTTACAGACACAATACATTGTATTCAATGAACTTCCGTCAATGAAAACGTATCACACCATCTCAAGTGAAAATGAACTTACTGTACATGGCAATAAGGTAGAATATATGCTAGCAAGCCGCCCCACTCCCGCTCAAGAACCAAAAAGCACCGATAGGTAAATACTCAATTAATAAATCAAACTTATCTTTCATACTTTATTGGGCGTAGAACCGACAAAATTACGTTTAGATAGGTATTAAGTTAACAAAATAACATACAAATTTTTTTTAACCAAAATGCAAATAGGTCATTAAATTATTCACGAGTAATTTTGGCGTATTAACATAGTTAGAATTAGCATATGTAAAAAGATTATTGTTATGTACATTACCTGTTCACATTAAAGTCACTGTCTTACAAATATTTCATTAATTGTTCAAAGTGTCCTCCTCCATTTTCAACACACACACGAGCCCGTTTTAACAAATTTCCTTTTAAAGAAATTAATACGTTTCTTTGCATTTTCACTTCATTAAAAGCGTCTATTATTCGCTGTTTTAGCACTTCAATAGTGTCAGGTTCACTTACATACACTCTACGCTTTATTTCACTCCATAGGAAAAAGTCTAAAGGTGTAAGGTCTGGTGAGCGCGCGGGCCACGGCACCGGGCCGCCGCGGCCGATCCATCGGTCACCGAACTCTTCGGTGAGGTACTCTCTCACAGCACGATGGTAATGTGGAGGTGCACCGTCTTGTTGAAACCACAACCCTCTCAAGTTCGCCAGTGGAATGTCATCCAACATAGTCGAAACCATCGTGCGGAGTAGATTTAAATAGGTTTCGCCCGTGAGTCGGCTCTCAATAAAATATGGACCGATGATTTCATCGTTCAATATGCCGGCCCAAACGTTTACACTAAACCTATGTTGAAACGAATGGTCTCGCGTGAGCATAGGATTCCTGTATGACCACCAATGTTCATTATGATGGTTAAACAATCCTATTCTGGTGAAAAGGCACTCGTCGGAGAAAAGCACGTTGGCGTTTGGATTACTTATTACCCAACGACAAAAAGTAATCCTCGGCTCTCGGTCAACGGTCGTAAGTTCTTGAACTTTACGATAATGGTACGGATGCATACCAGCCGAGTTTATTATCTTCCAAGCCGAATATTGATTAATACCAAATCGTCGAGCAGCATCATGGGTGCTTCTTCGTGGATCTTCCTCAAAGTACGTCACCACGTCGTCATACAAGTTCTGAGAGATCGGTGGTCTCCCTCTTCCTTGCGCGTGCGATGGCACGTAAAATGAGCCATGGTCTAGGAGCCGTTTATAAGCACTTAACACTGTACTGTAGTTTGGCTGTCGAGCATTCGGGTACAGCTCTCGGTACATCCGTAAAGCCGCCGACACGTTTTCACCGCTCAAAAAATAAGCACGAACCATCATGACATATTCACGAGATGTAAACTGATAAGCCATGATTTTATTATGTACTTAACGAGTGTAACTGATCGATCACAAAAGCGTATGCGCACAGGCCGACTGACGAGTGGTAACTAAGTAATTAGGTCAAGGTCAAAGAAATGGTTATGTTCCCGGCATTTACGTCATCAAATCACGTGACATGCGCAGTAGCAAGTTTAGGTACATTATTTACTACTGCGCATGTCACGTGATTTCAAAATGCCGGGATTATACACGTGCAGAGTGGTGCGGGTTAGGGATATTCGATATACATCGATGCATTGAAAACATCGATGTTTACAATGCGATGCATCGAATCGATCCAATGTTTTGAAATGCTTTCGATATACTCGATGTATCGATGTTTTTTGCATTCACAATGCAATATTTCTATAAGATATAAAATACGTGTGTAAAAAACAACTACGCCTCTGAGCCCTCAGATGGGATACGAACCCACGACCTTTCGCTATCCGGGTGACTGCTCTGACCGCTGAGCTACCGAGACGCTGGCAAACGTGTCGAATTTTACAAACGTATTCAAACTTCTACTATGAGCTAGTATCGTTCCACCAATGTTGAATGCTAACTACCTTCAACATCGAATGGAATATTTTTTACAAATATTTAACAATCGATTAAGATGGAACCAGCTATAATTATGTTTTTAATTTAATTTTTTGCATTCACAATGCAATATTTCTATAAGATATAAATTCAAATCCCATCTGAGGGCTTGGAGGCGTAGTTGTTGTTTACACACGTATTTTTTATCTTACCAATGAATTTCATAAAAACTCAAGTTTAACCACTAAAATTCTGCCTAATATTTTTTTCCCAATTTGTTTAATTAAAAAAGAAAAGTTGATGATTCAATAGTGGACTGGCATGAGATACAGGCTGGTGACAATCGGACAGCGAAATCTTAGTAATAGGGTTCCATTTTTCCACTTGTCAGTCCGTTACCGCGCCTTACCCCTCTCAACAGTCCCAGTACAGTGCGAATTATGAAAACGATGTCGGATTCTTAGATAAAAATGCCTATTTCTCGCTTAATAATTAAGCCAGGACCAATCAAAAAATACTACCATAAAGCTGATTAATACAGAATCCACCACAGAATATTAAGATCTGTGTATCTTTAGGACGGTTCCGTCCAATATCAACTCCAGACGCTGGAGTCGAAGGTGAAGAAACTCATCGGCAATAACGAACTTTTTAATAATAAGCTGAAGGGCCTTGAACATTGACGGAAGTTAGCTAGCCTATCCGTTTTTTATAGGATACATTTCCGAGGGTGTGCAGCAGAATTGCACAGCCTTGTTCCGCCGTCCCCATTTTTTCATCGGACAACCAGACTTACGAATTGGCTTTATTTGTTTGATATACCAAAGAGTCGCACTAAGATTTTTGGTTCCAATTTTGTAATACGTACCGCTAAAGAGCGGAACTCTTTGCCTGATAAATACAATTTAGGATCTTCAAGTCACTAGTGAATAGGTTTCTTCTAGGCAAGCGCGTTACATCCTAGATCGCATCGTCACTTACCATCAGGCGTGATGGCGGTCAAGCGCTTTCCTATTCACGATAAATAAAAACTCAAAAATAAATCGTAATTTAAAGCCACACGGTAATTTGAATATGGTAGCAATTGCTACCAGGACTGATGAGGGATGTTGACTGGCAATTACTACCGTGGCTTGACAAGTAGTTATACCCTTTGGGTATGGAACCCTAAAAAAGTACTCGATGCGTACAAAATATCGCTGTTTACACCTGATACATCGAAAGACATCGATTTACAGTTCTGATTTATCGAATCGAGAAAAACATCGATGTTTTTCCAAAACGGACACCCCTAGTGCGGGGGAAGGGAGCAGCGGGGGAGGGGCGCAGCGGGGAAGGGCGCGGCGGCGGGGGTTTTATGTTTGCACGCGCCAGGATTGGGTCATTGCGCACCGATACATACCTATGTGTAAGTTACGTATTCAATAAGATAGTAAAGTCGTAGTAAATATTTGAGATAGACCATTTTTTAAGTTTTTTAAGGATAAATTAGTTCATGTTTTTTTTTGCGCTTAAACCTAGGTCTATAGTATCAGTAGTCGATACTGATAACGTAGTTTAATTTTTTATGGTAATTATATTTTAATCGTGTATATTTAAACTCACACTAGGCTCCAAATTAAACTGACCATATAAACCTTTATATCCGTGACAATAAATTAAAAATGCTTTAAAACTTAAAGTTTAAGCTATCTCGTTATCAGTTCGCACAATGTTTTTAATAATAAAATTTTCTATACGATGTTGATACGATCAATTAATTTCATTCAACCCATTGTGTTACAATTACAATATGTCACTATATTATAAGAATTAAATACATATGACGTTACTGGTTAAAATCATATTGTTAGTAGTTTCGTATATCCTATTAACGCTTCCTTATCATGGTTTTATCTTCAGCTGCTCTGCGTTCACTTAGTCGCCGCTATCTGATACGGCTGTATCATCAAGCGACAATTATTCCACACAGAAAAAGCTATTGCGTATGATATTGAAATAAATATAATCTTCATTCAAAATACTAGCGGCCCGTCCCGGCTTCGCACGGGTGGACAAAATTCTTTATTTTTTTCTATTATTAAATATTTTTCCATTAGCGCCATCTAGCGTCCGGTTACGAAGACGAACTACTTGCGGTTAACGCGTTGCTATGGTATTGTTATTGATACAATGGAAAAAGAGCGGGAAAAACAGCGGAGAGACAAACAACAAATTTGTGATCTTAGATTATAGATTAGACATCATCACATACAGTTCTGAACACGTAAGTAAGTAAGTAAGTGCCTAAAGAACTTGTGTAATGGAATTCAGATACAACCACATATTGGCTGGGGTTTTGTGTACCACACAAAACCTAGACCTGAGTCAATATATATAGAAAAGGTCGTTTTTTACATTGACCCGCCCGGGGACCGAACCTGGGACCTCGGAGTGATGTTACCGGTATGCAAGCCGCTTGACCACGGATGTAGTGAAACAAAAAATAAACTTTATAGCATCTATATGCATGGATATGCAATAATAAAATGTTTACTGCATCAGTCTATACAATATTATAAAACTTAAGAGTTTGTTTAGCTTAATTCTCTAATCTCAGAAACTATCGGTTCGAATTAAAAAATTCTTTATGCGTTCCATAGTATATCGAGTAAGATTATAGGCTACAATCTTAACATCACATTATATCGAATAGAAGCGGAACATCAATGAAAAATGTCACAAAATGGGAAAATTATTCCTTCTTTCGTTTAAGCAAAAATATCTTTTCTTCCAATACTTTTCGAGTGAGGCGTTGATGTGGTTTGTTGTATTATTTGATGATTTGAGCTGGGAAGCGACATGGGTCGTTGATAAAGACTAAGTGACAGACCGAACTCAAGCAGCTGGGGAAAGCTAGTTTCTCTACATTTTTATAAAATACATATATCTGTTCTTTGACTTTTCCTTTTTTTCTTTCGTTTTTAATGAAGCTGGAAACTATGAACACAAAATTCAATAAAAGAACGTCGTTAAGAGTTATTCAGAATTTCGATGCGGATGAGCCTCCCACAGCGTTATACAGGTCGTTCCTTAAATGTGGTATCTCCCGAAAACATCATAGAATATGCCAACGAATAATAAATTACACACATATGACATTAGAGTCGAATATAATATGTATAATACTTATTTCGTTTCATGTGGTAACAATACAGATCTACAATTATTTAGTACATACACACTGTTGTTACGGGCAACTTTGTGTATGAAATCTAAAACGTTTTTCATGATGAGTTGAGTATCAGTTACAACTGGAAGCAGGATCATTTAACTGAAGAGGAGAAGACAGTTCGTATTAATTGGTGTCGTGTTACTCTGGAGCCGGGGTGCCACAAACTCTGTCAATAATATCTCAGATGACGAATAATGGATATATTTTTTCGGAAAGAAATCACCAAACAAAGTCAACGCAAGGTGTTAAAAGAAATGGTCGCTTCGTTAGTTTTAAAAGCAAAATCGCTGATTGGTACAATACGGACAGAAATATTAATCAAATTCCATGAGGATAACCCGAAGCGTACTTGCAAACCAGTAGCAAATAATAGAAGGAGATCGGCGATATCCTGCTCAAACGACTTTGGGCTCTCTTTATAAGAAAGGTTGTATATCTGTCTATTGGGCAAGTTATGATCTAAGAAGTTGGGAACTTGATTCTAAAATATAAATGCTTTAGATTTATTTAACACTTACCAAACATGAACAACATTCTTTATACTGCAGAACTTGGGATGGAAAGAAGTTGTAAAAAGTTGAAAATGTCGCGCTAACCAACTCTCCATACAATAACAACCATCAAAATTGGACAATAGCTTAATTGGATCGACGGGACATGACCTTAAATATACTTGCGTTAACCTTGAGGTCTGTAAACTGAGGATCGCAACTAACTCCCTACATACGCACAGGTATTAATTGAAATGTCACTTACTAATAACATGAAATATAATAGTTATTGTGCTAGGCAACTAAGCTTTCCGAGTGTCCTGTTACCTTAGCATTACTATTAATTTAAAAACAAGGCCATACGTTAATAACATTCTTTATTTTTAATAATACAATTGTTGTTTTTGTTATCTTTCAATGAAGAGATCTTTGATAAAAGAAACTATGGTAAGTCAGTGTCAATAGGCACAAAAAATTTAACCATACCAATTGGCTAGACTTTCCTTAGTGTGATAAAATAAAAAGTAATGAATGATTGATGCCTAAAATTTTATAATTGATATCTTTAATATATTAAATCACAGACGCGGGACACTGCATAATTATACAAGTAATCGTAAAACAATGTGTTTATTCAATACCGTAGAACGCTCTGACCAATTAATAAGCTATGATTACAAGAACAGCACATAGATTTTGAAGTAGATATAACAATAGATTCTGCACTAATAATAAAATAAAGAGGAGGTGGTCAACCTCGTGCGCTCGCGCAGACGCGCCGCTCAATTTCCGCACATTCAATGAGCCCCCGGCCAACCGTGACGAGCACAATGGTCAGCCTGAATATCACCCAATATACGTGCAATATGTTATTTACAATCGAAAGACCTTTGACCTGAGCTTATGTCACTTCAATAGATGTCGTTTGCTATGATACAACAATGGGCCCGCCGTCTGTAACACTATCTATTGTTGCCTCACTGTGAAAGGACCTGAGAGTCTTCTAGATCCTGATGTAAAATTAATGTACAGAGCTCGCGTTACAACTGAGTTTTGAGTTTCGAGTCGTTTTAGGGATCTCTAATGTAGGAAAACTCGACTCATAAAATTCCATTCCCATAACGTATGTACCACCGACCGTAAGTGACATCACGTTCTTAAAAGAACTGAAATATTTTTATTAGTCTTTAGAAATTGATTTTGCAGCATTTATTTAAGGATCGATTTCGGTCAAATAACATACATTTTAAAATATATCCTTATGATGATTTTACTTTCTATTTGTGCCATAAGGAATACTTTATATGATATATTCAAAAGACTCCAGATTATGTTAATAACTCGAGTTGTGAAATCATATTTTACCAATCACCTAAAGACATGAGTGCCTTATTTTCGACTTAAGACCCAATAAATTGAGTCTAGTCTTTTCAAAAGAGACTCGGAAGATTGTCGTTTCCAACATTTTGATGATTAATAAAGTGACGCAATTTATAAACACATTAATTAAAAGTGATACTGGTAATTACTAATACAGTTTGACACTTCTTAAACCTATAGCTTTACAATAACTTTCTCCTATTAGTTAGTACAGAAAATTATGTACGCATTGAAGTATTTGTTTCGTCGCCGCAAACACGACTAAGGCGCGTGATAACTCGAAACATTTTTCAGTGTCATATTATCTGATGTAGCTCGCATATTTCATATCACGTGTTGGATGTGATACCAAAGAATGTATACGCTATACATATTCGGCTTACGTACATTACTGTTACTTTGTTAAATGTTGACAAGTTTAAAACACGTCGATTAAAACCCATTGTCATACCCAGCATTCTTTGTTAAACCAAATTCTGATCCCTTGCGTAATTTCTCTCACATTTCTGGTCTTAAATGGAAATAGTTTAATCAACCTTGGCACATAGGTCTAAAAGTTATTTATAAGTGTATAAATACGAAAACAAGAACCCGTTTGGGAATATAAATAAAACTAATTGTATATATTTAATAACTTTAACTACTTTTCTACGTAGTCAGCTCCGAAATTTAAGTATTTGTCGTAATATGTGTAGAGTTCTTTTATCCCAGCTTCATATTCATGCTCCGCCAGTGTATTGATACGAAGTCACACCTTCTTTCATCTGTTTCAAATTTCTTTCCTGACAAAACGCCTTTAGTTTTGTAAACAGGTGGCAGCTCTTTTTTCTTCTTTCTTCGTTTTCTTTCTTTCCTATCGTTCTATCGCTCTTTCTCTCTATTTTCTTTTCTTGTGTTCTTGTGTTTTTGCTCCAGGGCGAAGAGTATTTTAAAATAACAAACCCCCAAAATTTTAACAAACTTTATAAATTGAATCAGTTGCCCAAAAATTTAAAAAATAAGAATCAAATTAAAACAAAACACATGGTAGTGTGATGTAGCCAGGTCTGGACTGTAAGGTGGATTGAAATTTAATCACAGCTCTAACTTCTTAAATGACGGTTTTCTTTTCTTTTTCGAACATTATTAACATTCACATAAACAACGCAGTCGATAACAGCGAGACACGACTTTGCACACAGACAGCTGATATACAACTAATCGTGTTAGAATTTGTCCGACGGCTACTCTATTCACCAGCGCTCCGCACGGTGCAAACGGGTACTAATTTCCGGATGTGCTAGTATATGTGACACCCGTAAAAGAATTGGTGGATATTTTGAGACATTGTCAGCTTATATTTAATGGGGAATCAATATTATGCTACATTAGATCTTTTGAAATATGAAATTTATCTTGTAATGTATTTCTTTTGCCTTATAAAGGGGTTTATAAGATGACAAATCGGTATATGACAAATATTGTCCATTTGTTGTAGACAGTGACTCGTACACATTTTATTTATATTTCTACAACTGATTCATATCTTTCATTATCATTACAATAAGAATTGATTCGTACCTACTATCAAAGTGTAATAGTAGATAAACGAAAACAAATGACGCATTGAAAAGGGCATCGAAAATATAGTAATTATAAAAAACAAGTCACTTCTAATACGTATAATTATCATTTTTCATAATTATACTTTTTTGTGACGATTCATATAACATCGCTTGGTCTTTTCTTAATGACCATAATGATTTCATTTAAATACCATTTACTATCTCTATAGTCCGTTTTTTTTAGCATTAGAAAGAACAAAATTTGGGTACTTTATTGTACACATATAATGTAACAAGCAAAACGTAACATCGTGAAAAGTTTACATTAAAAAGTACCTTAAGAAGCAGAAGTTACGAACTTGTGGAACGAAACGTTGGTCAGTTTTACCCGACAAAATTAAAAAGTACTAGCCGATGTTGTAATACGTACCATATTAGGTGATTTTTAAAATGGTCGCTTAACATGGCTATCATTTGCAACAATAGCGGCAAATGTCAACGTCTGCATTTATCTGTTTTGACTATTTTGTTTGGTTTATTGTTAAGTTTCTATTGTTTTTGTTGAAGTATTTTGTTAAAAGTTTTTGTTGTTATTTGTTATTTAATCTGTTCAACAATGGACGAGCCTAAAGCCGGTCAAAGTGGACTCCAGCACAAGGTTAGCCACCACTGCTTCTTTGTTTACATAATTTCTAATGCTAAAAAAAATGGACTATAGGTATCTTTTATAATTCTGTAAGCAAAAAGGTGTGTACTATTCCGTCTCGACCTCACGCAGATAAAATATAATGTATTATATCTAGATTGTGACAGATTTTTTTCAATCTAGTTAAGAAAGTGAAACCTCCTAAGATAAAAAAAAATACACAACTCGCTCTCTCCATCTCTATGAAATTAGTGTACGTTTATTTTTTGAAATGAGGACTCTGTTGCTCTCAGTAGCAAGGGCTCG
Source organism: Calamotropha paludella (assembly GCA_927399485.1). Lineage (NCBI taxonomy): Eukaryota > Metazoa > Arthropoda > Insecta > Lepidoptera > Crambidae > Calamotropha > Calamotropha paludella. The sequence continues at coordinate 4,433,054 of OV656803.1, read as the reverse complement.
TTCAGTTCAGAGATACGCGGAGCGTTTAGCTACGCATCGAGCGACGCGTTGCTCGGTTCCTGTATTCACGAAGTTGCGCTGCGTGAAACTCGTCCACTGCGTTGTCCACGGCAGGCGTAGGCCGAAAAAATATTGATACCTCGATATTATCTGTTCGATATATCGATATTTTTGACGATATTTATTTAATATATCGATATAAAATTCCAATAAACTACTATGTTTTTACTTTATTTTATAGCTCATTAAAAAAGGTACGTTTACAATTTTCTTTCTACACGTCAAGTTGAATGATATGGACCTTGTAACGTATGATGATTAAGGTATGTTACGATAAATATACATATTTTTAAAGCGGGAATATTCCTTTATCGTCCAGCTAGTCCGGCATGCCCACCCACTAAATACTTCTTAATGTGCCTCGGTCTCGTGATATCGAAATCATTCACCGCAACCAAACCAGTCGGATGCTTGCCAAAGCAAGCCCACCGTGGAATGCACAAAACTATATCTGTAATCCCAAAGGATTTCTCCAACCTCCTGCACACAGGCGCACCAAGCAAACTATAGGGCTCATAAACCTTAGAGCAGGGATTCTTAACCCAAATTCAGAGCCCTTTCCTAACATATTACTAAAAGAGTTTCTTTCAAAGTTTCTTTAAAGAATCACTGCATCCCTTCTCGTCGCCTGGTATCCAACAAAATACGCTTCTATCTGAACGCCCTCTTATATTACCATATGTTTGAATTTGATCACGCGACGCGATGTCACCCTGAACAAGCCCTTAGTGTAGTGTAATAAGCAAGCTCTTTTCGCTAACACTAAGTGCAGTGCGTATCGTATTTGCATTTAAAATACCTGCAATTCTCAACCAGTTTAAACGTAGCAAGAAACACGCTCATAAGCGGTCGCTGGTGCAATGGCCGAAGTTTATTAGATGATTCCAGGATGCCTGGCCATTTGGCTATTGGAGTAATAGCCACAGGCTGTCGCACCAAGCCGACTTCCTCTGGCAACTATTCAAACGAAGCGCAAACCAGTTTGTGTGAAGATGGGAGTTTTATATAGCTAAACACTACACCTAAAGAGGCTAATATACTATTAATGATAACGGCTTTTAATTACAATAAAATTATACTCATATGAGATCAAGTGAAATGTATTTGATGTTTAATAGATATTTAGAACCGATATAAATGTTTGTATTTTTTTAGATATTGGTTATGTGACGACACCTTTTTTTCGTAAGGACGTAGAAATCATTATGGCTTGCCAAAACCCAGCAAGCTACCGATAGGTAACGGTGAGTGATAAAGACTTCGCTAAAGGCTCTCTGGTTCAAATTGACAAAATCAATATTTATTCCATATGCATTTCAACCCCATTGTTCAGATTGTGATGAAACTTTGTTTAGTTGGCGTATGCATGCTAGAGAATATTAAAATGTACAGTCAGCAATAAAAGATCAACAACAAAAAAATTTGCAAAGCATACCGGGTGCAGCTAGTTCTGTAAAACTACCGATTCCTCCAAAACGATAAACCGTTTCCATAGGTGGCAGGGTAATGCTTTAATGAAGAATTTGGAGCTGGATCGAGCGAGAATTCTTTGGTACACCAGATATACTTCTTGAGTTTTAAGTTTTCATCGTCGACAATATGTACGGTACAGTCGTATGGAAAAGACTCAATAAATTCCCTGATTCCGGTTTCCAAAGGAGAATCAGTTGATTTCTATTCACCCAATCCAATAAACAGCTTTACAGGAATCCCCAGAAATACACTAACAATTGATGCCATGTCACATTAACTGTTAACCTACATTTACGTTGATCGCAACGCAAAAGTTGGTATGACATGGTTCTACTTTTTCTACTACATCACTACTTTTGAGGCTGACATTACAGATGAAGATTTTTTATTTAAATGTATATAACAATAATTTCAACCACGCGAACAGACACGGCACTAAGCAAATTACATCGCAAATTGACGCCCACGATACCGAGACCAGCGAGAGGTATCTTGAACGTTAAACACGCATAATTTAACATCCTGCTTCTCGAAGTTGGTAAATTGAATTACAGACATGATAACAACGCAAAAAGATCAAACACGTATTATGCTACTGTTGTTAAATGCAATAGCAAAACGAAACATGTTAAATAAAAAAAACGGGTTGCACTCCGGGAGAAGTGAAAACATGAACATTAACGTTGTGCATTTTTGATATTTTGTAATGGTTAGGCAATAATTTCGCACGAATTGCTTTAATTATCAGTATTAAAGTACTATCATTTATGTGTTGAAATACAATATTCATTTATTGCGCTAACGTACACAAATTGGCAACAAACACACACTCGTGCAAACGCCCTGCCCTCAGTCTTACGAATTTTCGATAAGCTCACCTGATCGAGCGTTTAACATTTTTTACCCATCCCAAAAAGTGCACAACGCCTCTAAAGAAATTTTCACTTCAAAAACAAGGGAGATATAAAAGAACTTTTACTGAATTTAGTTTATTTACAAAATAGACAGTCAGATACAGGTCCAACAAATTGTAGAACCGTGTCACATTGAATTGAAAGCAAACAAACAAACAGCGGTAAGGAATTAATCAAACAAAGTAATATGATACAGTTCTATATGTACACATATCATTAGTTCTGTCTGTATAGCATCACCGTTATCATTACCATCAGACTATATCGCCGTTGATGGTAAAGACTACAAATGGGGCAGCAAATTGCTGAGTCTTTCGAATAGCTTATTTTTTGGTAAAATCTACTAAACTTATAAAAATTTTGGTCACTCTTCAATAAAGACAGTATAATGAGTGTGAAGAAAAGCAAAAGCAAAATCTGATATAATTACTTTACATTTATATGAGTGACATGGTAAAAACAAAGGCACTCATAGCTTAGATCAAAATTTCACAAAATAAATCTAGTAATCTGATCACTACATTAGTTAGATCTAATCAGAAACTATTAACTTTATCTAATCAATAATGTAATAATGAAAAAGGATCATGTTATTATTACAACGCACTTGACTTTTCAAAGGTTCATCACATATTTACAAGCACATCAGCATTTGTTTTATTACTTTCCATTCTCGAAACGAGCATTTTTGGTTTTAAAAATACAACACCAACAGACACGCTGGAAATTCCATAAAATTTTATCAGATATCCATCTCGTGATCATTTCCCGGTTTTTTTTTACCTTCAACATGTTCTCTATGTATAAAAAGATCATAAGCACCACCTCCTTAGTAAAAGTAGCATTTACATAATGCACTAACAGTCTAGCTCTCGAAAAAAGTCTTGTTAAGGCCAAGGTTGTCGACAATTTTACACGAACGAAAAACTAGAGTTCAACGACCGAAAGTTATGACTGACTTATGGCCTCTAAATTCTGAGAGTTAATGGACAGAATCTGCAGTGTTTTAAAAGTAAACTGATGCTCTGTATCGTCGCGATAAGGATCACATTGCGACTTTAATTATAGGTCTAAACACAGTGGGTTATATCAAGAATGTAAGAAACCTGTTTTAACTGAAGGGATTTTTTTTTAATTTATTTACGCATGTTACGACATGCATTCCTTTGGACTATTGTCAATACTTAGCGTAGCTACAAACTATTTTGTTCACTCTTACCAAATTAAGAAAAAAATTAAAACTTGGACTTTTAATCAGTTTTCATTCTTTTAAACAAGCAGATAAAATCTTATCTATACATTTATACACAAGTCATTTTAAACCGCTCTCGATTAAAAGCGTTACCCTATTCCCGTAAAAGATACAACACATCAAACAGTTTAATCTATTTATATATTTTAATTCACAATACCATATTTATATAAGGTTTGAAATACGCTTTTAAAAATCAACCACAACTCCGAGCCCTCGGATGGAATCCTCCCTACGGCTCAGATATGTTTTTTTTTTTCTATAGGCTTACTTTAAATCTTATATTATTGTCAAAAATATAAATCTTTAAATTGGGTTGTCCCAAATATATTACCAAAAAAAGACCATTTATATCACTAAATATCTGTCTGATGAGAAACATTCACCTGCTGCTTTTAAAAACTGTGACCCCAGGGGGTATTACTGGTAGATTTGAAATAAAAAACCAGAGATTTTTGGATACCGTAGCGTCTGATTCATACCGCCACATTAGTTAAGAATAAATGTGACGCGATGTGTGACGTTAGGCAAAACAAAGGAAACCTGAATCACGCTAGTGATATTAAGATGCCGTGCCAGCTAACTAATAATAAATACAAAATCCAATGCAGATCAGAGGACATAGAGCCGAACCGAACTACATAAATATAAAATAGTAATCGGCTTAAGTAATAATAATTATATTTCTTACAATTACATCGATTAATTTAGCCCAAAGAAAAAGGCTAGTGTTATGGATACTAAGGTAACGGATAGACATGACATATTTGATACATACATAATGTAATATTTATATCAATTAATATGTCCACTACTCAGGTAAAAATTCTCGTATATAACACAAAGATTTACCCGTTCCGGACTCGAACGCCGGACAGTCGGTGCCAAAGGTAGGGTTGTTACCGTTGCACGAAAGTGACATCAAATTATATTGCATAAATTGATTATGCTGAAAAAATATATATAAAATGCGCGAAATAATAATATTCTATTTGACTGAAAGTAAAAGATATGTAAGAATCATCTTTATAATGAGACTGGTGTGACCCAAAATATGATCTAAGGCAAGAGGTTATTATTTCATCTGTACACTCTGCTGCTTTAAAAATCGTAAGGAAATTACAAATGTTAACTATCTATTTTGTTATAAGCCAGATAAACATTTTATAAACACAGAAAAGCGTGCTGAATTAATTTTCTAGGAAGCAAATTATTTAAAAACAAAAATAATATTTTAAAATAACTGGTCCATTGTGGTCTATAAAGTTGTGGAGCTTAAAAGTTTACCGAAACTTTCTGCGCCGAAAGAACGTTGAACCGAATGTTTGTTATTTCATGATCATATTTAACCACTATTTTCTAACCTAACCGTATTAAATTAGACTTAAATCTATTCCTTTTCTTTTTTTAGCTAATAATATAGCGAATAATAAAAACAATTGAAAAACAAAATCACATTATTCGGCGAAACGAGCTTTCGGCGAACATTACTCCGAACAATTCCAAACCGGTAAGAGACTCGGTAACCTAAATGAATGCGCCCTGTTTTCCAGGATCTAAGGTAAGGAGGCATTTAATATTTCTTTGCGTCCTCGTGGTACGCAATGTACAATGTAAATGAACCTCCAACTCGGCAAGACTGCTAACTGGTTGTGCTGAAAGTAAGAGCTCTACACTAGCATCTAATATGTGGTGTTAAGGTTGTATATTGCTTACAAGTAAGTGATCCGAACAGCGTGCCGACGCTCCCACTACAAGAGCTGGCGTTTCATCGATCCACCACTGGCACTATCTGAGGACAAGACACGATCGTATTAATATACAATAATAGTAAACTAAGCATATTTAGGATATAGTATCGTCTTTAACGTTACATATTTTAGTAAACGATATTTTAATAATAGGTATCGAATTGAAGTATTATATTGAGATAAAGAAATACCTATAGCATTGATAAATAATGTTTTTAAATACTAAAAAGGCAGCCATTGACTATGTTTCAGATATCTCAAAATAATACGACACTAACTTCTTCTTTAGAAAAATATGTTTAAAAATAGAGGTTTACTGTATTAACATCCGAGTCTGAGAAAACTGAATCACAATCGTGAGGTGACCACACCAACTTCGATCATCATGAACATACTCCTAAGAGGAAAACATTTGAAACCAACTTTATCTTCACAATGTGGTCGTGTTAACAGGTATACTATTCGTTTGGCCTTGTTTCTATTTATTTTAATTATTGTAACGGCATTAGTGTATACATATCCCGATCATATAAAGGATATTTTTTCTTAAATATCTTAGTAATGAAAGAAGAGTTATTTTATTCCATTTTTCAAGGGAGAAAAGCAAAGTTAATTTATAAAACCAAAAAACCCCAAAAGATTAAAAAAGATCTAAAAATGTGTTTATAATGCATCCCCAATCATTGATCGTTTTCCTGTACATCCATATAGATTTTGAGCTGACATATAACTATGACACTCCTAGGATGAATAGCAATCTAATGGTAACTAACTCTTTAAAATCGGTCAAGCCGTTTAGGCCACAATGGAATAGATAGTCTAGTAAAAACCCAGCCCTTGCCGAGTATCGCGCGGGTTCTTCTCGTTTTCAATTCTGCCTAGAAAGGACTTGGGAAACTATGACGTAGCTGACGACGTTCAACACACGCATTGCTCAAAAATAATTTTGTAATGGAAAACAGATAAAATGTAAGTTTGATCCTTGTTTTAACTTTCGTTGTCAACTTAAATGTATGCGTTGGTAGTGTTTGTTTGTGTCATAAATCTGTGGAAACTCGATTGTTATATTGATATTAAATATATGTTGTGTATAGGGCTAAAATTATGTATGTTTAATAAATTAATATAATTAAAAATTATTTTTTATTGGGCATTCATTTATATACATCAGAAGGGTCGAATTTCTGGCAGCCCATTTGGGTACATATTTTATTTCTTGTTTAGTACCCACTGTTCAATGGCAGATTCACTTATACCATAATAACCAAATTTTTTCATTCAATTTCCAGCCTAATTACCTCAATTGGGATAATTTAACAATATGTCTGTTGGTTGACATGCTGTTGTCGGCACAAGCTCTGCATAATTTGGGACTAAACAGTATGATTGGTATGCTCTGTTTAGTTTTAGTGTGATTTGACTAGAATTTGTTTATTATTTGATTCATAAACAGTAATGACGTTATACGTAACAAATTTGACCAGTCACCAGTGTTGAAAGAATGTTACTTTTGTAATATTTTATGTTACTTTTCATCTTCTCATTTAACCTCCATGTCAAATGGCTATAAATCATAATTTTTACACAACTAGTATGAATTAATGAAAAAAATGTAAAAACAAAAGACACTTTAATTCGAAGATAAAACTAGTTTAATCTGTGATTTAATTTCGTGGAGTTTTTAGTACAAAAACTTTCGTATAAAACAGTTCGTTGGTGTGCTATTTACTTGTGTATACTAAGAGTATTTTGTAAGTAAATATATTTTAAGTAAGCGTATTGGGAATCAGGAATTCCAAACAGAACATCCAAGCTAAGTACCGGCCTACACAGCCGTAGAATTTGTTTTTTTGCGTTCTCTTCGTTACTAGTTTAATTTGTGAGGTTTATAGTAATATATTCTTTTTCTATATAAAAGAAAACAATGATACTTTTTGAGCTTTCTCGTGTTACTTTTGATCATCTGCTACTGGCAACACTAATCAAAACTCCCATCAATTTTAACTCAAACTTTAGCGGCGGTGCGGTTTTTACTTCAACAACTAACAACCCTTCAAAAATCGCAAACCAGACCAAAGAACCGGCATAACGAAGTCCTTTGAGAAAAAGTACCGAAAGAAAACGAGCAAACCCTAAAATTCACTGGTAGCCGGTATCTCCACAATGGACGTCCTTGGCCAACCCTCGATTCGTCTTCATTCATGTACGCGACCTTGAGATACCGCAGTTTTTACAAATTGGACCTTACAACCGCCGCATAGAATTCAGTTTTCTATAAATGAATCGGTCATCTTTTTTATGCACCATAATGTTATTAGAATTGTAGCGAACGCCACGGCATTTTAAATTCAACTAGGCGTAGTGTGCAATTTTACTTTCTAGATTGTTAAAGCGTCATTCGAATGGTGATTGATGATTATGTGTTCAAGTGTACTGTAATCAGAGTTGTTTTTTTTTTAATTATCACCTAAAAAAGTGGTGTTGGCAATATATTTTGTTTTTATCAGTAAATCAAATGTTTGTTATGTGTAATAAATTCTAAGTGAATTCGTTATGGTTTTTAGTTAAATTCACTTAACGTAAACTAAAGTCACATACGTATTCTTTTCATTATTACGAAATAGTATACGTAATGACATTATATTTTGTAATGTGTGTGTAAGTATGGGATAATTTCGAATCAAGGAACAAATCGAAAACTTTATTTATGCCATCTTATTTCATATACCTAATATATTATAAATTAAAGTATTATCAATAAAGAACACTTAACGCATACCTATTAAAAAAAAACTTAAAAAGTGTTTTGTCAATTTCATTCAAAATATGAGTTTGGAGAAAACAAAACACAACTAAAATTGTTGTATTAATAGCTTATGAATAATAAGGATATAATAAGAATATAAGGGGCCTTAAAAAAGTATCTAACTACGCCATCTGACTATTGCAAATTATTATTGCCTCTGTTGATGTTATTTATTATTTATTGCACTTTCAAAAAATAATGAAGTAGTAGCAACAAAACTTATTTATTTGTATCTTTTGTAATTTTAGAAAGAAAGAGTTTAACTTGTGTCTCAGGCGTTAAACGGGAATTGAACCCGCATCCCCTCGCTATCAAGCCGAGTACTCTACCAATTGAAGTTAATGATTGTAAGGTCTCGGTAGCATAATTGGAAGAGATTAAATTAATTTTAATAAACCCTGTAAGGGTATGGCCATAATAAATATAAATTTATCAAACTTATATTAAACAGCGTTATTCACATCTTAACATCTAACCACTGTATCAAATGTGGCATACATAAAACTCTATAAGACCCGATTATGATATCGTTAATGATTCTGTGGCTTCAGCAAAGGCCTTAAAGTATATTTTCTTGTTACACCTTTATTATTTTTTGTTTAATAATTAAACATACAAATTTTATGTTTTAATTATTGTGTACTTCCTCGCCCGGAAATATTCCGTGCTTATTAGTATATCTGCTTTCATAGAGTAGGTGTAGATGTAGTGTAATAAGTTATATATGTATTTTTGTTGTTAATTTAATTATTATAAACCAGTTTTGTGAAAATACTTCAATTATGTATGCAAACAATATATCAATGAAACTATTAAATTAGATCTAAATATTTGATCTAAAGTTTAATATTTTCTAAACAGCAATCTCAATTTGTTACTAAATTTAATTCTTTTATTTTATTTATTGATGTAGGTAATTTACTGACATAAAATGAGGACAATTTTTGATAATTCTTATTTTGATGTTGGGAGTATAATTTCATTTTTTTTATCTGTGTTTTTCCCATAGAGTTATGAATACGAACATTTGTGCCTGAGTCATGGGTATTTTTTTATCATGAATAGGTAAACGCTTGACCGCTATCACGCCTGATGGTAAGCGACGATACGCTCTAGGATGTGATGCGCTTGCCTAGACGATACCTATTCACTCGTGACTTGAGGATCTCTAATTGTATTAATTAAGAAACAGATTCAGATTCTGTATATGTATCAATTATGTGTATATATCTATCTAGTATCCATAACACAAGCCTTACAGTGCTTACTTTTGGGCTTGACTAATTGGTGTGAATGTAAGAAATATTATTACTACTAGCTGACTCACGGCCACGCGTTGCTATGTTATAAATTAAAATGAAGCCTATTCGAGTATGCGGGAACAAACTCAGCAATTCGAAAAAAAAATCCTCAATATCAGTTGAGTAGTTTCGGATCTCATTGCGGTCAAACACTGTGTCAGGGAATTTTTATATATCGTCGTTGCCACCTTAAGACCCCCTATGTGTAAAATTCATATTTACGAGATAATCGATAAAAAGTATTTACTGAAAAAAATATGAAGAAACATTTTTTTTTTACACATAGGAGGTCTTAAAGTCGCAACGACGATATACATATTTATATAGACAAGTAGCTATATGTAGACTATTAGTTTATTTTTATAGTACGCACGTTTTGCTATTGCCATTTACCATGAAGCAAGAACAGGGTATTTACAACTAATCCTGCGATGGCCGCAATCCTATAATTGTATTATGTGCCTACTAGGCGAAGCTTCGCAAGGTTGCCTTAATAGCCAGTCGCCAACTCATGGTGAATTCTGTCGCGTCAATTACTTTAATAAACGGCATATACGCTTGTTATTTCTAATTTAATAATAATGATACATTTCGGTCCACTACCTACTCTCCCAATTGAGCTACTGAGTCTTGTGAGCAACCGTCGAAATATTCCAGTACTTTTTACGCTGTAGGCCAGGAATATCTACACATTTAGAGAAACTTTTTCAGATATTTTTGAAAATTAATTCAAACATCATTTAATTTATGATTCCATATTTTTGCAGTTTCAATGATATTTTAAATGATAAGTTTTGAATACAGTCATGGGTAACATAGAGATTTTACAACACATTACATATTTAGCGATTATAAATACAAAACACCTAGATGGCTAGGTCATAGGACTGTAACAGTCATAGAACGGTTCTGAGCCCAAGTTAAGTAGCTAAAACACTTTGTGACCACACTCAGACTGGAGCCGCCATAGAAAAGTACATTTTCTACGATCACCTGGCCCGGGAGATACGCCGGGAGTACGCTATGCATACGGTATGTATGTCTATCCAAGCAATTCAATGCTTTCTTCGGGCTAGACTTATTGGTATATAAGTAAGAAATAAAATGATTTAGGTACCTACCTACATATAGTCGTATCCATTACATAAACATCTGCCCGTTCTGGGACTCTAACCCGTGACCGTTTTAGCTTCGAAGGGACACACCGGCTCTTACAACCGGTCCTCAATTATGCCAAACAATTAAATTATATCGTCTCCTAATAAAAGATGAGGCATTTATTGATAACCCATTAAATATCATTACGCGGAGGTATTCATAAAACGTGAAGATGGACAATGGAATTTTTTATGCCATCGAGGCCGCTGTCTTTTGAATACTCCCATAAATATTTCGGAAGAAGGTCACGTTTATTATATTCCAATACATCATTAAATTAACCATAAAACCAACTTTAACCCAAGCGTGCTGAGTTCGACTCTCGCCGATACACTAAGGACGTGGACCTACTCGTAACACAAAAATTAAGCTTACTACAAGGGATTAACGAAAATATGTGTATTGTGTTTATCTCATTGTTTATATATTAATATAAAAAAGTTCGTGTTAGCTCCGACGCACGACTGGAGTTTTATTCCTTAAGAAAGATTCTTTGAACAGGCACAGAAAATGATAAAACAAAACTTCAAAGTAAAAGTGAAATGCGCACGATATGTTGCAAATAAAAAACGTAACGGTGTCATCCGAACACAAAATTTTACTCTTCAAACTTTTTTATATCGGGCACCATATTTCAAAAACAATTTTTAAGGAGTGAACTGCAATAATAAAAATGTTCTTTACTAATTTCATAATAAACTTTATTTATTTATTCAAATTGTATAAAACGTCTTAAAATTACACCTACCTGCTTCGAGCAGTGACATAAATCGTGTGATTATTTGTAGATATCAGGTTGAGACAATTATACTAGTAAGGTGTATCATTTGATGCAATTTTCCTGAACGGTTTACGACTAGAGGAATAACATGCACAGTTTAAACAAATGTAACAGTCACGCGAAGCAGGGGAACTGTAAATTGTAAACCGATTGGCATTCTGGAGCTGGAATTTTGGGTTGCCGTTTTAATCGGATATTTTTAGTACCCGAATAATATGATAAATCACATTACAGCTCGTAACAAACCTAGAATATCATTCACAAATATTATATAATAAATGAATAAGAATTGTGTTCTGGTTTTGGATGGAAGTGGTTTGAGGCCAATAGCGCTGTCTTTCAATGGGAACGGACCGCTGAGGTTCAATTGTAATCTTATTCTCATTGCTATCCAAATTTGGACGAAATCGATAACGCGCTAATTTTTACTCCACAGTTGAAACAATCGAAGTTGGATCGTAGACGGAATAGAAACAAAAGAGATGTCACCTAGTATTGTAGGTATTACGAAGTACTTTAGTTCGGAAACACCACAGAGATTATAATGACTGCCCACAGCGTTCACCTTCAATCGGGTTGCGTCTCAATCATCTGTCAAATCATTACCGCGATACGAAATGTCGTAAAAGTTGAAGTTCAGCAGTAGTCCAATTCCAATCCAACTGCATATTTTTATGGCGAAATGGTAGCAGTTCTGTCTTTCGCAACGAAGCTTCTGGGTTCGAAACCAAGATGGGGCAGATGTTTGTGTGATGAATACAAGTATTTATGTCCACGTCTATAGGTTACCCTAGTATCCATAACACAAGCAAAGCGGATCTCAGTTTGGGCTAGGCTAATTGGTGTGCATGTAAGAAATATTATTATAACTTTTGTTACCAAAAATTGTTTCGAATGAGCACCAAGCTACATGAAATCTTACAACCAGACAGAATCATCTTGTGTAAGTGGTCAGGAGGTTAGCGAGTTAGCTTGCATAACCAATAAACAGTAATTTATGAACTTTTGATCGCGGTCTACTTATCATGTGTTACGTCCACGTGTGCATTCCGAGTTACGTAACAATCTGATTGTTGATATTTAAAAATCCTTTATAATGAGGAACTTTGTCTTTTTATATTGGTTGTACATACATACAATCCCGTAGGTAGACAGAAATCGAGGATTTACACCATCTACGATTCTGCAACATACACCTCTCGTTTCCGAGTCTCGTCAAAGCTTTTATGCAAGCTCGCCATTTAAGGGTACTTTTGACCTGATTTTATTTCAGGACATTATTATTATATATTACATATTTATTTTGATTTGGTCCCTGAATCCCTCGATCTACCTTTATCGACTTGTTCATGCACATTTGCCTTATAAACTAATCAAACTTCTTTCGCCCATTCTCAACATGTCAATACAAGTTTAGCTCAACAATAGAAGTTGCCAATGAGTATGAGATAAAAGAATTGGCTGAAAACTGTTTCAGTTCAACGAGTAAACAATTCCTATATTTTAAGGAGTGAAAGAAATAAGTAAACATCAAACAAAAATAAAAGAACATAGGCCGATATATTTAGTTCTTACAATTTCGCGCCTAGCCCCTTGACGCCCAGCTTTGTGTTAAATGCGTCATTTCTCTCAATATCTCTCTCTCTATAAAAAATATCATTCAATCAAAAAGAACCATTACCAAATACAGATTAAATCAGTCTGCGCGCTATAGAGCATTATATAATGCTCGCGGATTTTAGGTATCGTTGTCGCGCGCATGATATCACGCTCTCGGGTTTTGAGGGGCTATAGCACATTTAAAGAAAACCACAGGACTCCTTTACAGGAGCCGTGTTCACAGGATGACTAAGGTAACGTTCTTCATACATGTGCTAGTACCTTCCAATATTAACGTTCCTAACTATTACATTTATACAAATGAAATTGTTTTATTTCCTCACTTAGCTCGTTATTTTATTATAAACAACTAAGTCTACCACCAGGCCTTTCCAAATGATTTAGCATATATATAAAAGATATGAAAGAAACTAGGACAGAGGACCAACTTCCATCTTTCATTTATTATTTACAGAGTGAATAAATAAGGTTACAGTTAACTAAAAGAGGTTTCGCATAACACGACCAACATGATGAATTATTTTGATATCGATTAGTCCTTCGTCTTTTTGTAATTAAAATTAGGTTGATGTCAAAGAGGTTGTGAGGTTAACACTATAGTTTTGAACAAAGAAAAAGTATCTATTTTCTACAGTTTAAAGTTCTAAGAAGTGGAAGTGTTCTGAATGTGAGTGGTTCATAATTAAGGACAGCACAAAATGCCCGCAAGACATCGCGTGCCTCCGAGCAATGACTCTGTCGGGTCACGTGAGTTTGACTAGAAGAACGTCGCAACTACCTGAAAGATTCCATTCATCATTATAGCCCCAAACCGAAATAAGTTGAATCCCGCTATTTTGTTTTCATAAAACAAAATCATTATAATAAGGAACAATTTTATTATAAACTTTTAAAGACCCAGTTTCTAAAATTTATTAAGTGTATGATTCGAACCGAAGCGACGGAGGGGGAATATTTGTGTGATGAATACGAGAATTGGGACTAAGCAGGTAATGGGTTTTTACAATTCTATGAATATTACACATATATATGTGTCATTATGTATATTTATCCGTACCACCCTAGTATCCATACCACAAGCTTTTCAGTGCTAACTTTGAGCTCGGCTAATTTTTCGTGAATGTAAGAGATATCGAATATTATGATCAAATCTACTTATGTATATATTTTCTTATTCATTATTTGTCAAAAGCTTTATTATCTATTATACTAGCTATAACAAACCTATAATGCCGATAAGGATATATTTGGACGAGTTACAAGTAACAAATTAAACAGTTGCATGAACATTACTTAAATAATTTACGTTAATTTCACTTCGATAACATTTGATTACAATAATCATCATTATATTTGTTAAAATTTCTAATCAGGAACCTATTAAAAGTGCAATTTTCATCTGCGGTGGTATTTATATCTTGGGTTCGAGTCCCAGAAGGTTTGTACGAAGGTTAGCATTTGTACTTGAGTTGATTTATTTATATTTTTACTAGCTTTCCGCCCGCGGCTTCGCCCGCTTGGAATTCGGTTATATTGCGGTATAAAGCAATAGCGTAAGCTATCATTCCACTTCTTACGTATTTTAAAAAACAAATCGTTACCATGTTTTAAAAAACACCCAGCGCCATCTACCGCATACCTCAAGAACTAAATAGCGTAAGCTATCATTCCATTTCTTATGTATTTTAAAAAACACATCGTTACCATGTTTTAAAAAACACCCAGCGCCATCTAGCCAGCCAGAACTAAATAACGTAACTAATACTTATACCAATTAGTAATTCGTTGACTTTAGTGATTTCAGGATAAGTAGATGTAAAAAAAACAATTTAGACGATAAATCAAATTGTACGTCATCCCTCGAGAATTCGTTATTTTCGAGGATTCATTTTCGTATCATTTAGCTTCAAAATTTACATGTTCATATTCGTTTGCAACATATAAGTAGATGTAAAAAAAACAGTTTAGACGATAAAATAAATTGTACGTCATCCCTCGGGAATTCCTTATTTTCGAGGATTCATTATCGTATCATTTAGCTTCTCAATTTACATGTTTATATTCGTTTGCAATATTTTACCTTGTTTTAAACGACACACAGCGCCATCTACAATCCATCCATCAAGTAAACAATATTTTTGTTTTTCCTCGGGAACATGATTTTTTTCCAGGATAAAAAGTACCCTATTATTTAATCCGGACTTTTATCTTTACGTCTGCAAAATTTCAAAGCAATCGGTTCAGTAGTGTCGGCGTGAAAGCGGAACAAACAAACAAACAAACTCACTTTCCGATTTATAATATTAGAGTAAGGATTAATATTACTTATGTATGTATGATATATGTATGTCTATAAGTAAACCTAGTGTCCATAACACAAGCCTTACACTGCTTACTTTGGGCTAGGCTAATTGGTGTGTATGTAAGAAATATTATTATTATTATATACCGTGATGCAGTTTTGCTCCATTCCTTTATCAAAATGGAATCAAATTAACATTGCGAATCTCGATGTATTTTGACAGATGTCAGTTGGGTCATTTACTAGTCGGACTGGAGACAGCCAGTTCGCTTGACCTCAACATACAAAGGGCACCCGAGATGCGTATCTCATTAAGTGAAGGCACGTGGTAAAAGGCGCCTGTTCAATTCGCAACTCTAAAGTATGTACTAGTATAAGTATTATCTTAGTCATGTGTTACAATTGTGTGTTAAACACGAACTAAAAAAAGTATCAGGGTTGCGTAATGGCAGTCGACTGGAGCACGAGTGTGCGTGTACACAGATAGGTTGGAGCTAGTACATACTATTCTATCTTTGCATGGGAAGCTTATAAGATACTCTTATATCAAACTTAAAATATACTCCTTCTAACATATGGGGTTGTTCACTTTTTGAAATAAAAGAAATTTAAACGGATCTCTCAAAGAGTTTGCCTTCGCGTTTCTTTTTAATCTTGACGTTTTGACTCCTTTTTAAGAGAGCTGTTTTCAGAGATTACTAAACTAATAATTCACTATTTAATAAATACTATTACTGACTATATATAAAGGATTTTTTTAACAAAACATTTATAAGAATGCAAGATAAATTAGTAAGACATGCCAAGTACTTTATTCGAAACTGTAAGATTTGAATTGAAATAATAAAATATTACGGGCGCATTCTCATATTTTATTTATTTTAATAAAACTGAAAGTTCTGTACGGAGTCCCAAACCATCACGAAAGAAATATCTTTTTACAGCGTTGTATTAAAAACATATTTTTACAATTTACATGGTGTTTCTAATGAGTATAAGAGATCTAGAACAAACGAATGATAAGAAAGTATCGTACATAAAAGCAAATGTTGAGAAAAAAACGTTATCTCTATATCTTTTACGTTTATTAGTATGGTCTTGTCTTACTAAGTTGCTGCAACCTAAATAAATCTCATTTCTTTTTTATATTTGAAACCGAACTATGTGGGGAGTGTATTGAGAATATTCAAAAATATTGCTAACATTGCTCCGGTAAACTATTGTACAACGCCCCTATATCTTAAATTAAATTTGTGTGAATTAATTACTTTAATATCCTACTACGAAAGTGGAATTGAACTGACAAAATAAATTAAAATTCCTATAGCACAATTCTTGGCACACTCTTCGTCTCCGTTGCCGTTTCGAGTTTCATATATTCGAAGTACGAAGTAATCGTCGTATTAGTATCGGTTCAAATTACTCGCATAGTTGAGAATATTGGAAGCGTTGTGTTTACAACACGTCAGTCGTCAGCAAGATCTGTACTTTCTTAACGCTAACCTTGCCGGTGCGTTCACAAAAATAGAGCTACGCCTATTCCCGTAGACGAAAAAAGGTCGCAAATGCATGAAAACAACTGAAGTTTACAAGAAATACAACGTATCAATTACTGACTGCTTGTATCTTATTAATTGATTTGTTTCACGCTGAAAATTATTCTAATTCGAAATATGAAAAAGCGTAACTCGTTTTACGTGACTTTATCGATTCACTTTAATATTCAATATATAATATCGGCATGCCATCATCGGCGATAACAAAACGCATAAATTTCTCTACACACACATACGCAGTTTCGCGTTTTCTTACGGGAATATAATTCAAAACGGTTACTCTTCAGTTTATGATATCAATACTAGATACATTAAACTTACCGCATCTTACGCGGCATCGAGCGTATCTTCAGCGTACAAGAACTCTAAATAACATGTTTGTTGGGACCGGACTGCGGTCCCATTAAAATACCAAAGACCCACGCAGGCCTTTCCCGCGATCGCCATACGGAAATAGAAATTGTTGTAATAGACTAACAGTTTATATTCGCTCGCTTTACGGCGTGTCGGACGGGTTCGCGACCAAAACCATATCCGATACTCAACGAGCAAGGATTTTATCGATGAAGGATCTGCTTTAATAAGCGTAGAGTGCGCTACGATTTCTTAAGATCTTGGTATCGTCAGCGATAAAACAATAATTTTTTAAGTTACCACACTCTTGAAAATAGATCGAAGGCGGTTATGTGATCGAGATGAAATTGGAATAAAATGGATTCTGTTAACAATTTTCGCAGAACACTAGCGTAACATTGAATTATAAATATAAGACAAACCTAATACTGTTATAATATCTTTAGTAGTAAAAAGAAAATCAACTAGAACCTTCGACGCTGAAACGCTTTTGCTACACAGAATATAAAACAAATATTACGGATGTTATATTGCAATTAGCATAGACAAAACAAATTATTGTTTTCATAAAATAACGATAACGGAAAGAAATCGCAACAAGGGATAGGTAAAACAAAAAAAACTCACAACACAACATCCTATCATGCAACTGTGTAGCATGCATGAAACGAAAGACACCTAGTATATAATGAGTTCCTTAAAAAACTTAACCGCCAAATCCTTTTCCGACCTCGCATTCCCGGATGCCCGAATCGCTGGCCATTAGTCATTAGCCGATGGAAAGTCCGCCGGCAAGGTCCATTGCAACTAGCGCCCCAATTTCTAACGCTTCCGGATGTAGCTACGCTTACAAAAGCGGCAGTGGAGCGTGCTTCCACAATTGTTGTTTGTTGAAGCTCGTTACGAAAATATATGCAAGGCTAATGGTAGGATGTAAACAACGACTTACGGGAACGCCCGTTGGCACCACTTTAATCGGTTACGCAATAAAAGCAATTTTCAAGCATAAGTGCTGGGCTAAGCCCAATTTTATGAGAGTGCGCCATAAAAAAAGGTTTTAATTTCGAAAAGTATATTTTTTATAATTAAATTAAAAGCAAATAAACTGTTCGAAATTCAAATGGTAAACAACGTATTCCTTTTCGATTAATAAAATCATCTTTATTAAAAACTAGCCGTCACCCACCCATCGTTTACTTTTCACGTTCTTATTTTGACGTCTAAGAATTAGTTATTTAGGTAGATTTAATACAGAGAAACAATGACTGAAACCGTTACCATAGCAACGCACCGAATAAAATAATTTATCCAATATGGTAACAAACACACACACACACACACAAAGTATTGTCATAATGTAATTAGGATATAACACCTTGTGTTCAATAAATAAAAAAAACTTATAAGAAAATTAATAAAGATAACTGTAACTATGCAATTAGTTTAAGTGAGAAAATTTTAAAATTAACACTTTTTACGAGTAAGGGACACGTCGAAAGACGCCATAATTATATTACACTTCTAAAAAAATAACAATAGCCAACGCCACTTACAGCGCGTGTTAACTGAAACATGTATATTTATTATATATTTAATTTTTAAATTAAAAATTAAAAAGGTGGCTCGCATATGTAAGTCACTTCAAAATCTTGGGTTCGATCGGTCGGTATGTAGAAAATAAACTTTTTCTATATTGGTTCGATTCTGGATGTTATGGCACATACCATAACACAAGTATTCTAACTAATTCAATCAAAACAATGTGATTTCAATTAATATGACATTTTTAGTAGCCCATATCTAGTTTTGAGTGGTTCAAAATGTATTTTAAAATTTAAATTTCCATACGTTTGAGTTTGTTATCTCAAAAGAATAAATACTGACTTAGTTGAAAATTGAACACAAATGTTGGTTTTTAATACGCGCTCGTTTTTATAGTGAAATGAACCTGTCTGCTCCAGGGCTCCATCCCAGCGTAATTGCGGCGTGTTCCAAGCGTTTTCATAACAAGGCGAAAGGCGTACGTTTAAAAAATGTAGCTATAAATGTAGCGTAGTATATAGTACCTATATACTAGACTTGCTTTAGACCTTACGATGTCTCTGTATTCCTTTTTAAATGCCGACACTAAAAGAGTGGTGTTATAAGTTTGATCGCTATGTGTGTGTGGACTTATGAATAGATGGACTTTAAATTGACAGTGGATTTTGACGACCGCTTGGTGCAACGGCAGCGATCCTGCCTTTCGCACCGACGGTCCTGGGTTCGAATCCCGGATGGGGCAGATGTTTATATGATGAATACGAGCATATGTACCTGAGTCATGGGTGTTTATATATATTTCTATGAATATTACATATCTATCTATCATATAAGTATGTCTATCCGTTACCCTAGTATCCATAACACAAGCCTTACAGTGCTTACTTTGGACTAGGTTAATAGGTGTGAATGTATGAAATATTTATTTTATTTATTTTTATTTTAATTGGGTTCACTATTGATCCCAATTAAGCCCGGGGGCTAAGACAGGATCCACGATGGAAGGAGCGACCCCAAAATGTGACTGGCTTTAAAAAAGGGAAGGGTTATAAGGCCGCAGGGAGGGAGTTCTACCCGTCTGCTGTGTGCATTATAAAAGAAGTCGAGACGCGCTTAGTTACGGACTTTTGACTAAAATAAATTGATTCATTAAGAAACGAAACGAGTAAGATAACCAAAAACGATTGTTGGAAAACATTTTGTATTTATACTTATTTATTATAAATACAGTACGGTATTATAGCTCTTTAACGGGTGAATTAGGGAGCGGTTTTTTTTTGTTATTTGATTTCTACATCTGTTCAAGGTCATCAGCTCTTCTGTTACTTGCGGCAGGGATCTTAGACGCATAATGGGTATAAATTAACTCATCATTCTTACTTATACATGACAACAAATTACGTATACGGTCGTTATGTACAATAACGAACATTATAAAACACAATATAAATGTACGCTATTATTTTATCCGTAGTTGCTTTTTATTTTTTTAATTTTATAATAAATAAAACTGACAGTATCAATTTAAGTCCAGGTTTTGAAATCACAATTTTTATAATGTAAAACATTTGGACTCACAAATAAAAGTAATAGCAAAATCGTGTGCAAAAACTGGATAACCAAATTAGTTGTTTTTTGACAAAATCGGAATATTTCTAACATATAAGACTGCCACAGCGGTTGAGTTCAGCTAGTATATACATATAACAAAAAACCTAATCAATGACCGAAGCAAAAGTTGAGTTACGATCCAGATAAACAGGTCTCAGTACCTTTGAGAACGCAAAAATTGTGACATGTTTACTTTTTATACAATCGATATGTGGACGACACGTCGTACTGACAGACCAAGCTAAATCTAATAATTTTCATTTCTGCTATTAACGTATACTTTTGGATTCGTTCTATAACCCAATCAAGACGCGATCACGATGGAGCGGTAACCCAGAAGGTGGGTGGTTATCACCGTGGATTTGAAAACGGACGGGTTATCGTCCGTTAAATACAGATGCAGGGAGGGAGTTCCAATCATTTGCTGTTTGCATTATAGAAGATGTTGAAAAGCGCTTGGTGCGACAGGTGGAAATAGCAACCAAAAAAGTCTGGATATCCGATGGAAGGGAGATGGCGGTATGAGCACATGCAGCTCCTGAGCATACTATCCAGTGTAAATGAATTAACACGTAATAAAGGCTTATTACTATATTAGTCTAATTAAAAAGGTACTTAGGCACAAAAAACATTGACTTCTGAAGAGGATATTAATAGGTAAAGAATATTTCTCAAATTCACACGAATTAGAATAACTCAATTGCTTACATCGTATATTAATATAAATAATTGGGTTACTAGGTCAACTAGATTCAACTTGTGACATGTTTCAGGCGGAACTCGGAGCCTTATCCCCTCGCCAACCAGGCAAATACTTTGTCAGACCCGAGTCGAATATTTCGTTCGATTAGGTTTAGTAACACCTCACATTTGAGACCAGATGATTTATTTTTTAGTATTAATTTTAATTAACGACTTGTTTGACGACTGTTTGGTGCAACGGTAACGATTTTGCCTTTATCATCGACGGTCCTGGGTTCGAGTCCCGGAAGGGGCACGTGTTTGTGGCATGGATACGAGCATTTACCAGAGTCATGGGTATTTAGGTATATGTTTGTTTAGATATTACTTATGTGCCATATATGTATGTACATCCGTTATCCTAGTATCCATAACACGAGCCTTACAGTACTTACTTTGGGCTAAGTTAATTGGTGTGAAAGAAATGTTATTATTATTAAAAACCATAGTTTACCACCAATACCAACACTATAATACACATATATAAGAAACACTGCTCTTGCGCAACTTTTGAAACGAATAAAGTATGCCATCACATTGTCTGAACAGACAACATTGAAAATCAATATGTAATCTGAAATTACAATTACTTATTATTTCGATTAGGCAATCTTTATCGGTATCATTGACTTACATACTCAAATTAACCTAAATATTAAGTGTCAAGCGTTTTAGTAATTAAATTAATTGTCTTATTAATTACCTACCTGCCTACGAAATCACTTGTCACAAAGCCATAGAAAACCTCTACAAACATCCCTTCGGTAGTTAATCTCCCTTTCCTGCTAATTTTAAACAAATCGTTAACAATACTGCTAACTACCTGCCATTTTTTTTTTTTTTTTGTACCAAACAAAAACCTCTATATCGACTACCAATTGAACAGTAGAAAGATTCAAGTCGTAGAAATATGACTTTAACACAATTTCACTATTGGTGTATAGTGAATATAAATATATTTTCAATAATAATAATATTTTTTACATTCAGAAACTAATTAACCATGCCCAAGGTAAGCAATTTAAAGGCTTGTATTATGGATACTAGGGTAGAGAATAGACATACAAATATATATATTTTTACAAATATATATAAATACCCATGCCTTAAGTGTAAATTCTCGTATTCGGCATACAAACATCTGCCCCTTTCGAGATTCGAACCCTAAACCAAACGATCGTCAAAAATATGACAAGCTTAATGGCGTCATAATTAATGTGTTGCTATGGAGGAGTACGTTTAACAATTCTAACAATAGCCAGACATCGAATGGAATGCCAATAATATGCTCCATTCGCAATTATAAAAATTCCACAAATTCAATCCGCCAATCACAGCAGCTCGAATACAAAAAGGTTAAACACTGGGTAAAAAAGGTCCATATGCAGGTAGACGATTTTACTGATGATCATGATGACCGTTTACAGTACAGTACGCACAATTACATATTTATTTAATTACACAATTACGTAATTACATATTTGAACATCGAAAATTAAAAATGAGAATATTTGAAACATCGAAAATTTAAATATGGTTTTATTATCAAAATATCGAAATATGTTGTATCTACATTTAATATGTCTAAGATTGAAATGCCGAATAACTAAAGATGATGTTCATTGGCAGATGGATATAAAAGAAATACTTTTATGGCGCTCTGCCGCGGCATGCTCGGGCTTGGTTATCGTCACAGCCCTAAACTAGCCTATTGTCAACATTTATACTATGTACTTCAATATTAGGTACTTCGATATCATTTTTGTAGATAATTAAATTTAAGATATATTGGACTTAGGATATCCAACTATTCGATAAAATAAATTGACGTTATTTTAATATTCGGGTTTATGATCCTTCGACAATTAAATCTTCGATGTTATAAACCGTACTGTATACCGTTGGTATGTTTTAATTTTCGACGATCAAATATGTACCTTATTTCCTATCTCCGTAGAACGCTTAGACTCTGTTCGAAACGCATCGTTTGTATAGAGAGATAGACTTTCAAATGGCCAACTTGGGGCGGCAGGTTAGCGGCGACCGGCGCGCGACCTTGGTACAGCATGTTATCCAATTCCCAAATACCTGTAATGCCATAATCTGGGCCGGCGAACGTTCGAGCCGAAGGACGTTAATTGTACCACAATATATATTTACAGTCGCCATCAGACATATTGTAGCAGACTTAGGTGTTTAATTATAAATGGACAGTTAAAAAATTTAGTGCGTCCTTTACACTAAAAGTAAACATTGATATCTGAACACCTATTTCTTCATAATTATCGGAACACCTACGCTTCATCAATATCTTAACACACGACTTATAGTGTCGGGAATAACTCTGGAAGATGATAAACAAAATAATGACAATATTATTTAGGGTTTGCGTTTTTACACTTAACAGTTATATAATTCATTAAAATTATGTATTCATAGATTATCGTTTTGTGTTCTTTTCTATTAACTAAACTAGGTATATCTTTCTCTCAATTTCCGAGATGTTTGTGAGAGCTGACTGCGTAGATACATCTGACGCACTGAGTGTTCAAATATTTTTGTCAATCGTGTGTGACGGAATTAAAGAAATGTAGCTACACGGATATTAACGAAGAATTAGAGTCTATTTCTTTGATGTTCAGATATCAATGGCAACATTTGTTTAAAAAATTTTTTTTTCAACTAGTTTTTTTAAAAAAAAATTTTGATATCAGAAATACTAATAATAAACAATGCGACTATTAACAATATTTCTGATATCAAACGAGTAACAGATTTCACGCAAGAATGCTTTAGATGAATTCATGCAATTGATCTCCTAGGATCACAAGTTACTGGATTGTTACTTTGGATGTTCGGTCCACTGCTTTCCAAATTGATATACCGAACCTTGTGAGTATCTGTCGAAATTTTCTAGTCGATTATTTCTAGTATTTTTTAAATTTATCTTTAAGAAAGCATTGATAATACAAATATATGAAAAAGAGGTTATAGCCCAAGAGCCCACGACGGCCAGACCTTCGTTATTTTATAAAAGCTGAAAGTTTCTCTGTACATGTCCCTTATACGGGTAAGAACGACCAGCGACTATGGAGTTTGGGTAGTGGTTACCTTGGCAGATAGCAGGTAGTAAAGGTGTACAAAATAGTACCCAAAATTTGTTAGAGTATAAAGCTCAATTTTTTTATATTTTCATCGGGATAACTTTAGAAATCTCGTCATCCATTGCCGGACACTTATGACAGTTGCTACCCCCTGCCAGACACCCCTAAATTTTAATAAATTAAAATTATACTTTCGGTATAGTATAAAAGCTAAATTTTATATAAGCTACTTGGGGACCTATAAAAAGATGTTACCTCAATAGACGGACAGTTTTCATGGTTTTTACATATCACCAGACACATTGAAAGCTTGCTGTGTTTTCGGGCGCGAGGTAACAATTGTTCAAGCGGATGCGAGTGAGATAGGGCGCTTAGTCGAGTGCGATCTTATACTGCGCACCATCTGTTGTCTCAAGGATTAATGAAGAGTTGTCATGCCCAACTCACGAGGAAGCAGATACGAAGATAGTATACCATGCATGTAACATCAACTATCCAGCACAAATAGTTATCAGAAGTGCTGATACCGATATTGCGACTATAATGCTTGGTAACACGCATCACCTTAAAAGTGATTCGGTGGTTCGGATGCTTACGGGCACTGGCAATAATTTAAGATATGTAGACCTAACCAAAACCTACCTACCTAACTACCTGGAGTAGTAGTGATGAAGAAAATGAAAACGTCAACGACAATGCTTTATAATTAATAAAAAAGTTTAAATATATTTTTTACCTGTAATCATACTTTTTTTTATGATATTAAACTAACATTTTTTACTTTATACAACATGGCCATGAACGTAATATTTTTTTTATTAGATATCTTAAAAAATCGTAATCGACTAAGCATTCGCGCTCGCACCTACAGCAGGCTTTCAATGTGTCTGGCGATATGTAAAAACCATGAAAACTGTCCGTCTATTGAGGTAACATCTTTTTATAGGTCCCCAAGTAGCATATATAAATTTTAGCTTTTATACTATACCGAAAGTATAATTATATTTTTTTCAAATTTAGGGGTGTCTGGCAATGGATGACGAGATTTCTAAAGTTATCCCGATGAAAATATAAAAAAATTGAGCTTTATACTCTAACAAATTTTGGGTACTATTTTGTACACCTTTACTACCTGCTATCTGCCAAGGTAACCACTACCCAAACTCCATAGTCGCTGGTCGTTCTTAACCGTATAAGGGACATGTACAGAGAAACTTTCAGCTTTTATAAAATAACGAAGTTCTGGCTGTCGTGGGCTCTTGCTCTATTACAACACTGTCATAAAATTGTATTAAGATAATAAAGAAACTAAAGGCAAACATTCATACCCAAAGCACACAAACGCAGTTTTGTTTCGTATGTAATAACCAACTCACCGAACAGGTCTCAAAGTATAATTTTAACGGTTGTTTTAGTTTCTACGGTTAATTTGAGAGAGCGCCATCATTATTAAGTTGCCGTAAACAAATAGACACTGTGGTGAACATAACAGTAAAAAATACACCAAAGAGGTTACCTCTAGTTTGCTACGGTTCATTACAATAGATTCGTGAAGTTTACAAGGGTGCAGAAAGCGTAAAGATTGATGTAACAGCTTAAATAACGCAAAACCCGCGGTCCGTATCACAATGAACACCTAGTGTGTAATAAGTTGATTGGTTTTACACATTTACTTGGAGACCTTGTCTTAATGGAACCACCCACGCGCATTATTCAATCACAAACTCGGCATAGTTGAGTTGTATTGGTGTAGACATAATAGTTAAGCTCCCACAAGCTTTAACTCATAAATTAAAAAAAAAAAAAGAAAAAATCTATTTAAAGGTGATCTTACTTTGTGATGTTTAATTGTGATGTTTACAACGTCGAATAAGTTTGTAAGTTACCGCTTATATCATTAACCCATATTTAGTAAAATCTTACAAATTGTTTAAAATTGTCATACGGACAATAAGGCTTCTATAAAACGGTGTCTAAAAGCCAAAATATGTAATTATAAGTTTTTTTATACAAAAAAAGCATTAGTCTTATACTAAACTATGCTAAAGAAATTTGCCAAATTATAGATATAAAAACATGGAAATATACTCGTTTCTTGATCTAGCAAAAAGTGTTTTTATTTCAAGGCAAAAATGTAAGAACAAAAGATATAATTTTCTCGTATAATGTAACAAGAAATTTATGATCGGGTTTCCATCATGTAGGTTTAATATAATCTGCCACCTGATGCCAAAGCCCTCTTCATTAAATTCACTACATGGGAACCATGGGAGATGAAAATACTTATAATTTTTATTTTATAATTGCAACTTTTAGGTTCGCGGTCAGGATCACTGACCATGACTGGTAACTATGAAATGTTAATTTAACCTCATTATAAACATTTCCAGATAAAAATTTCTTATCATTTAATTAATCTAGTATTTATTTCCTTTTTTTATTAAACTAACTTGGCAGATGTTTTCATGCCCTATCGCGGCGCTAGCAACTAAATCCAACTGTGAATCAACCGTCCACGTTTCGATATTCAAACAGAGAAAAAACCCCAAAGTTGGTCTTTGCGTTTTGAAGAGGATAGTGTTGGTGAACTAGAATGAATAAGAGAATTCGTGAAATCCCACGTAAGAAGAATTTATTATAACAATTTTATTTGCCATCCAATGTAATTTTCAAAAGTATAGTGAATTGGTATCTTTTAGGCAAACGCGTCACATCCTAGATCGCACCATCGCTTACCATCAGACGAGATAGTAGTCAAGCACCTACCTATTTAATATAAAATAATACAGTGTCTTCCATAAAAAATATTTTTGCTTTATTTATTAGAGGATCTCCAAAATAATATACGCGGTTTAGGCTTAGAAATACTATAATTTCGTTTCGATAAATTAATGGAAGATAATAACGTCTAAATAAACTTAATTAAAATCTAAGAAAACTGACTATGCAATAATAATAATTGTACTAAAATAATTAAATTTAAAAGTTAAGTATTAAAGCATTACGGTAACAATAATAATTCCTTCAGCTTCTAATGGCTTTTATATTAAGACCTCGAGAGGGCATTGTACTATCTACAGAATGCCCAATATTTGTAGAAGTTGTAGGCGCGTTATCGAGGTAGGCGAGATGACGTATCAATTGGCAAGGTGCTGAATAGTGAATTAATCCCTACTAATATTATAAATGTGAATGTAAGTTTGTTTGTTATGCTTTCACGCAAAAACTACTAAACCGATCATCATGAAACTTCGTACATATATTTTTGGAGGTATTAGAAGTAAGTATTTATTGAAAAAAAAAATTGCGGGCGAAGCCGCGGATAAAAGCTAGTAATTATATAAATTATAAAAGGAAATTTTGTACAAATTTAAAATTAAACTAAACATTTTTTAAGTACTTCTTTTTATGTGGTAAGCAATCAAACGCAGATATATATATATATATACATACATACATACATACATACATACATACATGTGCGTGTGTGTGGGTGTGTGTGTGTGTATTATTAAAGGCGAGAAAACTTACAAAACTGCAGTGATAATTTTAATTGAAGCTAGGCATGAAAATATGAAGTGATTGTTAATGTTACAAGAAAGACAGTTTAATTCGCAACATGTCGAGTAGACGGAAGCTGATCTCAATTTCGGCGTAAGTATTTGGCTTTTGTAGGTTGCGGTAACTCATTTAGAGTATGTAGATTTTAATTACGATTTCACTACGCTACATGCGACCAGCGATATTAAATACCGGTTATATTAATTGATGTTAGCGTCAAATTCGAAATATAACAGTTAGCTGTAATTATTCAAAAATTTTACTTATGTATGGTTTTATTTGTTCTTTTAATTGCTTCAAATGCTCGTCTGGAAAGTGCTTTTAAAATGTTCGTATGGAGGCTTACCTGTTAAACTCAGAATTAAACAAAGTAATTTGGCAAATGTAAGTGTTTACAAAAAAAAAAAGACATTTTTTGCGAGATTATACCATTTAGTATAAACAGGTTTTACTAAAATTGATTAGTATTTATCAAACAATATTAATAATGTATAGTAATGTTTATTTGAAGATATTCTAAATCTGTACTGTAGGCTAGAAGTACGAAACGATGCGCCAAATTCGATTAATATTGAATCGAATGTTTACTAAATTATTAAACGTGATTTTTTATCATTTTGCGAGCCTGAGAATAACCTAAGTTTTACTGATATAATGCTGATAAAAAATTATAGGTATAATGACAGAATACCTTGTGATTTTATACCAGAGGATAGGGCTAAGGAGGGCTGAGGATAGGGTAAGCTTTTTTCTCTGAAAAATCTTTGAACTAACCTGTAATTGGAAATGGCCTACATCATTAAATAACCATAATTGTCAGATTTAAAAGTCATTGCTTAATTTTCCGTGTAACGCCGTAATATATAAATAATTATTTAATAATAGACAACATTCCATATATTGTTCTGAAGTCAAGAAGCTAAAGCTTTTTTTTTTTAATTTTGTATAAATGAGGTTTTAACACACCACTATTTGGAAGGTGTCTTTAGTGTTAACTACAGAGTTAACGATAATGAAGTATCTAATATAGAGTATGGAAATGTGCCAAAGACATTACTTTAACGGAGGGCGATCTTTTAATGAGGTCGATACACTCATACTTTAAAAACATTGATCGCGATAAAACCAGCCATTTTACTCAACACAATCTCACCAAAAATAAAAGCAAAAGAGTATAGAAAAAAAAGCAAAAACTATTTGTTTATTGATTATTTGTGCAAAAATATACTATGAGGGAAAGGGCTAAGTATGGCCTTTAACAAAGGCAATCACTAACTTGTAACAATTATTGGTATAAATGTTATGATAAAAAAAATCAAGACCGTTTTATTATACATTTTTCAGGATACCTATAAGCAAACTGGTTTTAGTGACATAGTTTTAACACAACAACAAGACAACGAGAGTAGAAGAAGATAGCGTTGATTAAACTAGATGATGATCAAGGTGGGTGAAGTTTAAGAAATTTTATTTATTTATTTATTCGGGAAAACAAACAATTCACCTATATAGCAATGTATACACCGTAGAACCATGTCATACTAAATCAGCTGAAAGCAAAGAGTCAACAGTATCGAAATAAATAATTAATGTAATGTAAAATGGTTCTACATGGTATTGCTCGTGACTGTATGTTAATTATATAAATGAAAAACATTGATGAATAATAAGAGGATAAACAAAACTATTGTCCAAAACTTAAACAAACCAAAGAGTAAATTCGCTTTATTATACTACTATTATTAAAAAAGCTTGAACAATATAGCAAACAGTGGTGTGAAATAATAAACACAGGTTATTATTGTTGGACAGTGCAATTTCATCACCAATAAAATTACGCAGTTTTTTGAGGTTATACCGGGCAGAGTGACAATTGAATTGACAAACGCCATCTGTCATTCCAGCAGACTAGACAAAGCGTTCCGTTCTACGCACTCGACATGGAGCAACAAATGCAGCTATGGTTCGAGAAAATCAAAGAAGAAATGAATAAACAAACCGAAGAGATAACCAATAGATTGAAAGACTCCTTTGAAGAAAAATTTATGATACTAAAGCAAGAAAATCAAGAACTGAAAAACACAGTGGAAATTTTAAATAACAAAGTCAATGTCCTAGAGAGCAAAGCAAGGAAAAGCAATTTAATAATACATGGAGTGAATGAAACCGAGAAGAATATGAGAGAACTCATAGTTTTAATCGTGAAAGTGCTACAAAGTATGGATATAATTGTAGGAGAAACGGAAATACGAGAAGCATATAGAATCGGGAAGCAAAATGAAAGGAACAAGAGACCTATATGTTTTTCATTAACCACTATCTGGAAAAAAACAGAAATTCTACGAAATAAAAAGAACTTACCCACTAAAATATACATCACAGAAGATTTCCCAAAAGAAATACAGGCAAGGCGTAAAGAATTACAAGGGCAACTACAAGAAGCAAGAAAGAAAGGAAAATATGCATACATTAAGTATGATAAACTCATAGTGAAGGAAAGCAGTGGAAATAAAATAGAAAAAAGGAAAGCTTCACCGTTCAAACCTTCGGAAGAAGTTAATAATGTGAACAATCCGCTAAAGATTAATAAAATTAATGCCTTCACTTACATGAGGAAAAGGTCAGACTCACTACCAACTGCGCAACAAGACCAGAAAAATTAGCAATTAAGAAACACCAACCGGAAGATAATTAATAATAAAACAAATATCAGCAATACAACTAAAAAAACAAGTCCCAACCCGGTTGGTCCCCGTGGGACTTATAACGACCAATACCCCTCATCTCAAAGAGCAATTAAGAAACAAAAGACACTAAAAATATGCACATTTAACATAAGATCTCTGGCCTCACCCACCCGCTTTCTAGAACTAACACAAGCCTTAGAGAAAATAGAGCACGATATAGTAGGACTGGCAGAAGTGAGACATCTTGGATACGAAATTCAAGAACACGAAAAACACATATTTTGTTTCATGGGCGAAACACAAGGATTGCACGGAGTAGGATTCTTAGTAAAGAAAAATCTAAAGCAGAATATAGTAAACTTCGTTGGCATCTCTGAGCGTGTCTGCCTACTCCAAATGAAATTTGAAAATGAAGCCATATCATTGATCCAAGTTTATGCCCCTACCTCTAAGGCAAGTGATGATGAAATCGATAAATTTTATGAAGACCTAGCAAAAGCCCATGACCTCACTGATGAAAAGGTTACAGTGATGGGAGACTTCAACGCGATGATTGGACAGCCACAAGAACATGAACACCACATAATGGGACAGTACGGATATGGCACTAGAAATGAAAGGGGGGAGAGACTACTACAATATGCATATGAGCACAAATTGTCGATATTGAATACTCATTTTAAGCAAAAACAAAGTCGAAAATGGACATGGCTATCTCCAGATGGAAAAACAAAAACTGAAATTGATTTCATAATGACTAATAAGCCAAGAAGTTTTACTAATTTCAAAGTACTAAACAGAGTTAACTTCCTATCTGATCATAGACTGCTACGAGCATCTCTTACACTAGAAGTACCAAAATTGAGCAGGAAGAACTTTAAATCGGCATTAAAAAGACTAGACACAGAGTGCGAGAGAGAAAGGTACATGGAAAGCTTGAAAGAGAATTTGTCAAGGCAGCTTGATACACTGGAGCGAATGGACGAGGTCCAGGAATACTATGATGGGCTGGAGAGCATAATTGTGTCCAGTCTCAGATCCGGAAAGGACAATAGCAACAGTTATAGGGAACACAAAATATTTAAAAATGGTACGCTAGAACTGATAATTAAGAGAACAGAACTAAAGGCAGTCAAAAATAAAACAAGAGAAACCAAAGAAGAGCTAAGAAATATTTACAAAAAAACACATAAAGCAATTAGGGAAGATTATCAGAACTATAGAAAAACCATTTTGGAGAGAAACTTAAAAACATTTAGAAGTGCAAAAAGAGCATATAAAGAATTAAGTACACATAAGAACTGGATAAAAAACCTGACAAATGACAAAAAAGAAACAAAAACAAGAAAAGACTTAATTAAATGCGCCACAGAATTCTACAAACAACTTTATCAAAAAGTTCCAGAAGATAAAACGATAGAAGAAAACCACAACATTGATAAAGAAGAGATAGACAAAATTGAAAAAATAACAGACAAGGAAATACTAATCCATATTAAAAAGTTGAAATTAGAAAAAAGCCCAGGACCAGACAACATCTGTAACGAAGCACTGAAATTAGGTTCACCATTACTAATTACATTTTTAACAAGATTATTCAATATGGTGATTCAATCTGGAAAAGTTCCACATCAATGGTGTAAGTCTGATATAATACTGCTGTACAAAAAAGGTGACCCAAAAGATATCGGGAATTATCGGCCCATCAGCCTACTGCCCAGTATCTATAAACTATTCGCATCGCTGCTGCTGAGCCGAACTACAGCAAAAATAGACAGCCGGCAACCATTGGAGCAAGCAGGCTTTCGCTCTGGTTTTTCTACAATGGACCACATTCAAACCATGGAGCAACTGATAGAGAAATTTAAGGAGTTTAACCGTCCCCTTTACATCGGCTATGTAGACTATCTAAAAGCCTTTGACAGTATTACTCGCAGCTCTATATGGGATGCATTAGAGTCATGCAACATAGAGCACTGCTACACAAGAATCATACAAAACATATATTCACAAAGTTGGAGTTCAGTACGCCTGGAGAGCAGAGGAGAAGAAATAAAAATCGAAAGAGGAGTAAGACAAGGAGATCCACTTTCACCCAAACTCTTTATAGCAGTACTTGAAAACATCTTCCGAAGAATAGGCTGGCAACATAACGGTATATGGATACACAACAAATACTTGAGCCATTTGAGGTTTGCCGATGACATAGCCGTGTTTGCTAACTCGGCTACAGAATTAGAACAAATGATGAGGACTTTGAATGTAGAAAGCAAAAAGGTAGGACTGCACATGAATACTTCCAAAACTAAAATAATGACAAACAGCCACCAAAAACAAATACTAATAGAGGGGAACCCAATACAATATGTGGACCGTTACATCTACCTTGGTAAACAAATATCTTTTGACCCTTGCAATAATGATGAAGAAGCGGAAAGACGAATCAGAAACACTTGGAATAATTTTTGGTCTCATAAAGAAATATTAAAGGGGAGCTACAGCACCGAAATGAAAAAAACCGTCATGGATACCTGCGTCCTGCCATGTCTTACGTATGCG
Organism: Calamotropha paludella; assembly: GCA_927399485.1. NCBI lineage: Eukaryota > Metazoa > Arthropoda > Insecta > Lepidoptera > Crambidae > Calamotropha > Calamotropha paludella. Next base: position 4,399,921 of record OV656803.1, on the reverse strand, counting down.
TGTCAGACATGGGTGTACACAAACAGAGTAAGAAATAAAGTGCGATGCTGCCAGCATGCAATGGAACGAAGCATACTGAAACTTCGAAAAATCCATAAAACCAGGAACAAGGACATACGGAATAGGACAAAGTTAGTGGACGCTCTGGAGTATGCACTAAAGGCCAAGTGGCAATGGGCAGGACATGTTGCTCGTTTCACTGACTGTAGATGGACCCTAAAGGCCACCGATTGGAAAGGGCCCCCTGGTAAACGGACTGTGGGCAGACCACGCGCGCGCTGGAAGGACGACATAGTCAGTGTAGCGGGCAACAACTGGATAACTAGGGCCCAGGACAGAGACGTGTGGAAGGAGTTGGGGGAGGCTTTTACCCAAGGGGATTCAGACCCAAATTAGTTATAGTATTATAGTATAAGTAATATTGAATTGTGAAAAAAGGGTTTGAAAATAAAAAGCTTTATTATTATTATTATTATTATATACTACTCAAATAGAAGTAAAAGAGATTACCAAAAATATAAACAATAGTTTCTCTATAAGCATCAATAACCAACTAGGCACTCACAGACAGTCACAGGTTAGCATGGTTTTTCAAATCCAACAAAAATATTAAAATATTATATAACTATATATGATGAAAATAAAAATTCCACGATACCTCATTAGTGTGTGAACTGTTTTCAATTGATTATTTGATAGGAAAGGATAGTGTTCCCTTGTGAAAGCACAGGATGTTTGATAACAGCTTACAATACAACGCTTTTTATAAGAAGCATTGTCAAAGCATAACACAAGGGTGCGAAAGATGCATTAAAAAAATGAAAAGGTTTTTATCGCTCAAACTTAATATCGCTCAAAGGAAAAGACATTTATCGCTCAAACTTAATATAATAGAACATATATTTTTGTGTATGAACATAAAAATAGAACTATTAAAACAGCAACAATGACCATAAATGGTAAGTAAGATTAATAACTATATGTATAATAAAATATGTATAATATAATAAAATGGGACTCGAAATTGAAAATTTATTATATAAAACACTAGCTGACCCAGCCACACGTTGCTGTGTTATAAATTGAAATAAAACCTATCCTATCTTTTAAGTTAGATCAAATAACAGATAGTTACGAAGTTTGATCAAAATCGGTTAAGTAGTTTAGGAGTCCATCGCGGACAATCAACGTGACACATAATTTATATATATTAAGATAAAAATAATAATCATTTGAAAAATTTGTTGTTAATTTTTTTATTAATATTATAATAAACAATATTACAATTGTTAGTTTATACAAAAAATTTTGAACTCCATAACATGTTTCCGCACATTGCAAATATGGCCTGTTTTTATTAATTAGTCATTGCAAGAGACCTGTAATTTTATTTTATCAAGAAAACTACCCTATAAAAACCAACAGATGAAGGAAATAATCATTTGTACACATGAGCATGTTAAAAAATTGTCAGAGACAGTGAAAGTGCATGAAAGTCTCTGTAATAATCAGAGAAGATAATAAAGTTGATTATTACCATGTAATTACCACATTTCCTTTATTATTGTTGTCATAACCAATACACATATAAAAAATTAGTAAAGAATAAAACCAAAAGCTTTAATATTGAAACGAAACATTGACCAGTTAATGTAGGAATGTTTGTTAATTTACCTTGTTGTCGGAAACACTGATGATTCAAATGGGAAAATGATGATCAATATCCTTGATAGGTGTATATCATTAGAGAATATCTGTTCTTTAATGAGATGGTAATGGATTCCATGAATGGATATGGATGGCTAGTCGTGGTGTAACTACCTAACAGAAATATTAAAGCACAAACATTTTTATATTAAATTAATTTAATAACAAGCAGATGAGGGTAGAAATGGGTATCAATGTATTGAAATTTACATCTATGTTTATGTAAACAGAGATGACGAATTATGGAAAAAGCTTTATAATAGATTTCTTTTACAAGGTATAAGTAAATACCTCATTCATAATCACTATGGAAAAATAAATGAAAAGCACAAATATATAAGGCATTAATATATGAAAAAAAAATCATTTAATTAATAAAGAATTGACAGTCAGCTTTGCAAAGTATTATAGTATAAAAAATGAAACATATAGGTAACCGGAATGATTAATAAAAAACAACAAGAGTTGACAATCATACTTCCATCACGCTAAGAGATCATGGTGAGGAGTTTTCTTTTGCTCAATTTGTAAATACATAATAAACATATGCTGGAGCAGCTTGTAATAAAAACAGCACTTCTGCATGTATCATAACATGCTATGCTTTTATAATTGTTTCTCTTCGATAAATAAAAATACATGCTCCAAATATTTCATACTTACAAGCAAGTAATACAAGTTAAAACCTGTAGAAACTTTGTTATTTAAATTATCAATTTTATCATTGCTGAATTGGAATTAATAAGTATTGTCACTGTCAGTTTATGAATTTATTGCCTTTAACTACATCTAAAGCATTGAAAATCGCAAATTGAGGACAGGAATGTGTATATGTTGTCATTATATTGCTGGCTAAAGCAATTTTCAAAATTACTATAGGTATAATACACAGAACTGTTTTGAGGCAGGGCGAACCACGAGGCAAATCTCCTAACAAAAATTTACTCAAACGCTGTTTTTTATTGCAGGTTTAAAGAGAGTGTAAGAGACTATATATTATGTTTCATTTTTTTCTAGATTATCAATGCAATGCATATTTTGTATAAAGACAATTTGACATGAAAATTTGAATTACACGAACAAAAGACAATTTATATTATAATGAGTTATTTTTTTTATGTAATCTCCATTTTTTATGCATATTTTATATATATTTTTTATATATTTTTATGCAAAACAATGTAAAGAATAAATGCTGGCTGTATAACAATAAATTCATATGCCTGCCGTAAATAGGAAAGATTTTTAAACAAAAACATTACTATGAAGTTACTTTCTATGACTTTACAAGCATTATATTTCTTAATCCTCTAAACAGATTAATATTTAAATAAATTGTACCAATGAGTACCCATATATAAAAAGAAAAATTGCATAATTTAAGGTGACCCCTTTTACCAACTGTAACATTTTATGATGATAATATTGATATTTTCATGCTTTTATATTATGTGCCTAAGTCAATTCTAAAACAAATTTTTATTCTGTATACATTCAGTATAATTTATTTTTTCAGTCAACTTTGACATTCTCTTATAATAGTTCTACCCTATTCAAAAGCAAATAAATTATTTCATATAATATATATTTAATATTAATCTGTTACATAATTATTACTTTTTTAACTTAAACAAAAATAACAATGTCAACTTTATTTTTTATAGGCAGCTAATATAAGACTTAACTAAGTTATGTTATCCTTAATAGTATTTATTTCCAAAAACTATAGACAGTTGCTCTATATATACACTATTATTCTTATTTTGAAGCAATAAAAATATGAAACATGTCACAATAAGGATGTTTAAGCAAAATTTAAAGATTATATCATCTAAATTACTTTAATACAAATGTTTATCCTGCGTAATAAACAGAATAAATAGAAATTGTAAATGCATGTAGTCATTTCAATAATTCAGGGCTCTAAAAACAGAAATGAAACATGATGTAGGTACATCTATCGCCCGATTCGTATACAAAATCTGATAGCATACATTACGCCAATATTTGCCTCAGGTACACAGTTTTTAAAATTGGGTTGTGTACTTAGAGTTACTAAATATCGTGAATTCGTGTGGAATGTTATCAGAATATGTCCAATCTTTTTTAATCTTCCGTTATCTTGGAACCGAGCGGAATCAACCCGGTCGAATAAGACGACGCTCTCAGCGTTCGTGGCAAAAAAAAAAACGATCTCACCAGTGTACTAGTAGCATTAAAAACTTTGACAAACTCTCTACTTACCTGTAGTCTGCAACAATTAGATAAACAGCACAACCGTAATCCAATAGATATTGCTGATCCTATTTACAACTATAGCACAACTAACATTCTTTAGCGAACAACACAAAATATAGTCATCACTTGTAACACAAAATTTACACTATAAGAAATTTTGATAACGAATTAAATAAGTGCACACGGAAAACACCGAATTATGGAAACTTATTTTATTTCAACACAAAATTCGGCTAAGACCATTCGCGTCTTTTCAATTTGAAACATCGGCCATCACTAATAATGTTGCCACAGCACAAGTCACGTTATTACAAAATCACGTGTACTTTTGTTACCACCTACGAATAAGAAATTCCCAAATAAGTTTAGATAATCCTCCACGCTGTGACAGTTTGAATTGGATTAACAACAATTTAAATTTATTGTACTCCAATGACATAAAATATTACAATTGAAAACTGTACCAAATACTCTACTAACCATATGCAATGTTTTCAGAGCCTAACTACGTAAGAATAGTGTCCAACACATATACTTCTTTTTCACTATACTATAAATAATTCAAATGAAAGATGTAAAGTTATATATCTATATTATGGGATTCAGTTTAACTATTTCATTTTTAAGGGCTTTGATATATTTACACACTTCCGCATTTATTCCGTTGTTTATAAAGCATTCCACATAGCGAAGGATAAATAGTGTGTCAAGGGAATTATAAAAAAGCTCAATTTCTACCCCGTACATAACACGTGATTTTTACACATTTATAGGGCTGTTTTAATTTATGTGAATGTAGGAAATTCACTTTACATTATACAATTCATTAATAACATTGACTGGGGGTAATTTTTTTTTACTAGCAACACAAGCCTCTGATTACTAAATCGGCTTCTTTGACATAATGAAGCAGCGTTGCCAGATGTACCGCTTTTCGTTTTTTACACCGCCTTTTTCTATGTATTTTTAAAATTATATTTCTGTTAGGCGTGTGTCAAAAGGTAGTGGCGGCATATGTCACACACATCGTTATGTTATGAGACACAATTATATATGTATATTCTATTCCTTGGACCTAGGAGCAGAATTTATATTACGTAAAACTACGTATAAATCTTTAGGTTTCTTAGAGATAAATATCGATCCTACAAACAGATACATCACATCTTTCGTAGTAGAACATGCTTTATGGAAAATATAATGGGACATTTGCGACAACCACAATTGATCCAAAAATTATGTCGAGATTCCAAAATAGCGAAAGCCACAATTGTGTTTAAACAAAAATAACTAACATATTGCCATTTAATACAGACTGATATCGAAGCATAGCGACTTTTTAATCTGTGGTACAGATTTTGCCTCCATATATCTGGCAGCACTGGTTAGTGGTATGGAATTATCACCAGCAAAAATAATTTCAGGGAATATCATAGAGTAACAACTGATTAACCCCAAGTACCAACTCAATGCTCTCAATATAAAGAAGTCTCCAACTCATTCAACTATTCAAACTAGATTTTCACGTTAATAAAAGTTTGTGGTATGATGTGCAACGTACAACGTGCTGTTGTTCGTACATTTTACATTCTGACATTGCTGTTTAACTGGCAAATGGAGTTTTGATAATAGATTAATAAATTCAAGTACATGTAATGCTTTATATGTTTTTATTCAGAAATATATGTATATCAGTATACTGGCGTCGTAATGACGTCACGAATCCGTCGCCATTTCAAGCAAGATACGTCAGAGCGTATGACGTATCTTGCCGGGCTTTTTTCCTCTTTCGTTCTCACACCGTCGATTTCCGACACCAACGCGCTGTCCAGTATATTGAGGATTAAATCAACAGCGTGGCGTCGATTCATGACGTCACTACTAGTGGCCAGTATACTGATGTATATTTCGGAATACAACCAATTACTGATATGGCGAAAACTGTAGAAAAGTAAAGTAAATTAGGTAAAATAAAAATTCAAATTTAGAATACTAAATAAATTTATTTTTAACAATTCCTTCGCAGCTAAACAGTTAGCAACAATATAGTTCTTACACATTCAATATTGGAATATACCATTTTGTAAATACGATTAAGGTTCTAATAAACTGTTATTATGATGTTACAGAATTACGCTAATTTTGGACAAATTGTTTTGCTGCTGATAATTTTTACAGCAATAGTAACATTTAAACAAATGTTATTGCTATTATTTCTATGTATTATGAGCGAAAATGGAGGGGACATAAATTACTTAAGATATAGAAGGTATAAAATTATAACTATCGACATCAAGCAGTAACTTTTGCACAATACCCTGCTGCAAATAACAAGCTTTAAAATGTAAAAACAACCATTATTATTGCAGTAAAAAAACCACTGTCTGCATTGGGACCCATTTTTGCGAACAAGAACCAACCCACAGCAGGTTGGTTTCGAGAAAACGAGACTTTTGTAAACAGAATGTGCAAATTGCATACATATTATATTAATGAATGAATACTTGTTAACCTCATGTGGAATACTGTAGCCTATCTAGGAATATCAGATTTATGAATGTTATAAATAATAAGTGTTTAGGTACTATGTTGTATAGTTCTCAAACTGTGTGTTGGTTGTTGTTTGCAAAAATGGGTCCTGGTATAACTACCCCCGTAGAACTAGTCATCATGGGCTTTCGTACCGCTTAACAGTCTTTTTCCAAAACATAATAGTAACAGATAGAGCTATTTGTTTTGTTAGATAGATACTTCTGTACATTTTTTTAATTTATTTACATTAAAAATACAAAAACAGATTAAATAGTGCCACAGAAATCTAGCAAATTTTTATGATCATAAGAATCATAACATACTTCAAACAGAAACTTAAAGAAAACACATCATCAACATAATATGATAACATGATGTTACTGAGAATAAAGTATATATTATGGTCAAAGCAATTTTGAAAGCAATAACCAAACGAAATAATATAAATTTAACAGTTCTTACCGCCAAAAATTTCAAAATGGCGACATTGATGTTAAAATGGTGTTACCTACAGTTGATTCATGGTAGCTATTGTGACCGCCTCATAGGTGTCTCGGTACGAGTTTTTGTATTCAACCACTTCGTAGTTTTGTATGAAAGTTAGAGTTCTCGACTTAACCGCCCCCGTATTGATTCAAAGAGCATAGATTGGAGATAAGTTACTTTGTCAGTTGCATATCAACTGTATGGGCGTTCAACACGGTAATTTTTTTGCTCACTTGTATATTTACAGCCAGATAGTGTACAGATTATATGGTACAGGCACATTTTTCATGAAAACTAGACACACAAATGTTTAATTAAATCGAGATACATACAATTACAAAAGTGTTGCCAGTCAAACAAGTACGAATATATAGACAACTTACCAATGGCAATAAAAGATTAAGCCTTACGGTAAATTAATTATATTATATCTGGATTACTTAATTAACTATGTTGGCTGGCAACCTTTACGAATTTAAGATTATACAATATCATAAAATAGATTTACCACTAGCAATATAATTATTGCAGATTTATAACAAGTGACATAACTTATATATTTAATATATCAAAATACATCCCGAAAATACAAAATTTAGAAATATAAATATAATAATATGAATGTAATATTGGACATAAAAGAAGCTACACCTTTTAACAGAAAGGAATCTATAAAATAATATTGCCTTTTAAAACATTTTATAATATTTACAAATATTGCATAATAAAAATTACAGTCTGGCGCTTTTGGCACAAAATAATATTTTCGTACAGAAAGTGAATAAAGTATTCACTATCGCTGAAATTGCGAGAACTAACACGAATTTTACATCATCTTAACAAAAAGTTTATACATATAATAGCAACAAAACGTCACGTCTACTAATTGTAAATATGTATTTTTAAGTAAAAAATAACTAATTGAACAAAATTGGGAGAGAACGAATCCATTAAGTCTGCCTTTTGTATCATTGTATATTTATGATCAATGACTTGAATGACCTGGAATTTCTCTTATCCATTATTATAATTTATATTATGCTTAACGTATTGACGAAAAAGAACGCTGGTATCACGTGTCTCTATCTTTTAATTTAATAATTTAGGAAGTTTTCTAATAATTTAAGCCATATCAAAACTTAAATATTTATTTAAAGGTTTTCAGTAGGTTATACCTTTCAAACTTATCAAATCAGGTAGAAAACTATAATTATAGGCATCCTTTAGAGTTTGATAATGAGTTTTCAGTTAATCATGTTTATTGTGATTTACACTAAAATTTTATGGCAACATTATTTGAACCATACTTATTTTGATGCGTAATTGTCAGTATTAATACTACTCGATTATGGTATAGAGTAGCTAGATTCAGTATTTTGACAACAATAAGCCCGTGGTTCTATGAAGGGTAGACAAGGTTGCTCTTATTACTATCGATAGAATTACGGTTTGAAAAGACCATAGCCAAAAATTCGCTTGCGATAGTAGAAGTTTGCGGTCGCACTACGAGCTCCCAGTGTTGCCTGTATTCAGAATCAATATTACCATAATACCTACTAACTCAGAGTAAACAGGACTGGAGTAGCCATTAGTCAATATCTCGTACATATTTTTCTGCCATTTTTTGCGGGGGGTGAGGTTACTACTACATTCAATGCCAGCACACAGGAACAAAAACTCTTTGCGTGTTTACAAACGCACACATGCATAATACGACAAACATATTTAAAATACACGCACACGTGCTTAAAATAGTGTGTTAACGTTCTATTCAAACACACGAATGTCATTGTGTGAGAAGTGACATGACATAGTACGAGAATATCGATATCGATAAATCAGTTTCGTTCAATGAATGAATTTATTAACTTTGCGTTAGTATTCCTACAAATACAAATTGAAACTTGATAGTTTATTGCATTTAAAAGATATTTACAATAGGTGTTATTATATATATAGAATTCACTGTGGACCCTTTTGCGTATACCCATAATGGAAAGGAGGAACTCTGAAACATTATTTTTAACAAAGCGATAGTGAATATAGTTATATTTCTCAGATTTTTACTTTGACCGATTGATTATTTGTATTTTTTTGCGATTTGCTTACATCACTTTTTGCAGGTATTTCCTTTTCAACTTATTTTTTAACCTAAAATTAATACATTTAAATGTAATAAACTAAAACTGTTATAATATTACATGTTAATATCTATTTGAAGCATAACTAGTTATATAATAAACTAAGAGGATCATTCAAGAATAACGTTGGCACAGCATGGGCAACTAATCTTCTTCTATTGTTAGATAATTTTTGAAACTGAGACGGCTCAATATGTATGGAACATATAGTACTTGTTCTTGAAGATGCCCAAGATGCCCTATTACCTATTACAAGCATGAATCCATTTTTTTCGTATGCTGTATTCTTTAGGAAAACTGAATATGAAAAATTAGATGTTTCCGGGCATATCAAAGCTTAAAGTATAAATACCAACAATTAGTATACCGCCTAGGGGCAGAGTATATTTGCCTGAACTACACATACCGATCATTTCTAATTTTAATACTGCAATACTATCTTCCAATAGCTTTCATTTATGTACAAATGACTTTTGGTACCACATACCTTACTCCTAGTATCTTGAAGTATTGCAGTTGGACAAGCCGGTTTTTAAAAGGAGCTATAAATGCTACAATATTAATAAAAAACTTAACTTAAATGTTGACGATGACATTTAGCTATTACCATACTAAAATGTCATCAAAATCCGTCGCGTAGTTTTTGGGTGATGCGTGCTCAAACATACATACAGACAGACAAAATGTTCAAAAATTAGTGATTTCGCTTCCTCTACTCTCATTACTAGCCATTTGGTTTAAGGTGGACTTGACCTGTTTTATTCTATATCTTTACAGTTTTATTCTCGTATGTATAATATCGCAGGTAAATAGTATAATTCCGCACTTTACATACGGCGTCATCAGTTCAAAATCACATACCTTATTCTTATTTGAAATCATCATTAATACCTGGTAATAATTACTGAAACAAACTGTAATTTATCTAAGCTGTGTTTTATTATCGTTAAGAAAAAGAACTAAGAAAAGGGTATGTGTTTTTTAAACTGATGACGCCGAATGTAAACTGCGGAATTATACAATTTCCCTGCGACATACAGATTTAAATTAAAAATACATATTTCCAATTTAAGTATGATACTTGCATTCATTCATTCATTACTCACTCGTAAAATCACAATATCGATGAAGTTGACATCACTATTGTGCAAATTAATATTGTACAAATTAATAAGGGTTGCTGATTACAAAATAAAAACAATTTGTCCTGTGGCTCGAAAAAAAATTTTGGTTTCTCGGAAATGATCGGGTGTGCTGGTTAGACGATGGTACCCTTTTAACCGTGTCTTTTTTATGAAGTCAGGGACACTGGAAGTATATACAGCATTAGTACTCTTAATGTTTATGAGCGCCGCCCAGCATGAATAAAAGGACAAATAGTTTGATTATTATTTTAATTAATTATTTTATTTATTATTTTATATTTCCATGTTGTGTGGCAAAGAATAGGCTTCAAGCAGCCGCAAAAGTGTAGGTATGTACTTAATACTAAACTAAAAATAAACACGCAACGTACATTGTTAAAACGAAATTATAATTGGTAATTAATTAATACAAAATCACAGTTATTTATTACCAACAAACTTTTTCTAATTTTTGTCTTAATTAATTGAAATGCGATAATGGTCAACCCTAGGTAGTCTCGTGGGGAGTGCAGCCGTGACGTCATCAAACGAACTTTGAGCGCGAAATTTGAAATTGTAGTCTGCTTAAACATGAAATTATGAATTAAATAATAATCAAAACCTAAAAATTATGCTTACAAATGAAAGGTGACACCATCTTTTTGCATACTAGATATTTTCGAATTTTTTTTACAGTAGAAAACAGCACAGGCAGGCATTTTCGTGGGAGCTCTGCACGGTAAGACGTTCTGATTATTGTGGTTTTAAAATGGCGGCTCAACTAGTTTTATATAACGCACAGGATTCCGACGCTTGTGCATTTGGCAGAGGGGTAATGTTAGGCAAAGGCTACTCCAGTCCTGTTTACTCTGAGGGTACTAAAGATATAAATATTAGTATTTAGTACTTATACCAGTAAATGCTTATGTTTATGAATTGTATTTTCTCTAAATCTATCATACCAGATTAATTTTTCGCCAACAACAAGTAATTGAGAAATAGGAAAACTTGGGTGTTCGAAATGGCAATAGACCATAATATATTTTAATCACAATATTTATCTATCCGTCCATCTGCCGGCACTAAAGTCCGGGATGGAAACCACTATTGATATGATCAAAATGTCTTACAATTAGTAGAAAATTTTATAAAAGGGTATTTGACTACAACGAAAATATTCATCAAACTGTTGTTAGCATAACAGTAAACATTTTTATAAATCAATTTAGTCCACACATTATTTTAATATATGTGTTTTATAAGAAACCATTAATAAACTAAATTAAATTTTATATTCGACCACGTGATTTGAAAATGCACAGGGGTGAAGTAACTTGCTTGTTTATAGTAAATGTCCGTCTCAGTTTTACGTATTACGATTTGACAGCTTAAAGTTTGCTTACTAGCAGGTGACGTCACAGCAACAAGTAACCTATTTTAAGGTGTTTCTAGCGTTTTGGAGGCCTTTTTTAATCATTTAAACTTTGATGGTGATTTTTATAGAAAATAGAGAAATTAACAAAGTATTATGATATAGGTAACGAACAATTTGAGGTATTTTCGTATAACCTGTCATATACCCTATTTTGCTAAGTCTCAATGTTCACAATGATACAATTGTATATTGCTATATCTTCCATATAATATTGAGTGACAAAGTGTCAATTTACATAATATTTTAAACTATATACATTTTACACAATTAAATGTTTCGAAGCACAAATTGATCGCCTATAGATGATCACACGATAATAAATGCGTCGTAAGTACAACGAATAATTATAAAATCGATTTAAGTTACAGTTTTCAATTACCTTAAATATTAAGACACTAAATAATCATACAATTCAGATATAATTTCATGACTATATCTTTGACAATTGTAGTAATTTTTTTTCTGCTTTCAATTTATAATTTAATTCACATTCCCTTAAATAACGATTATCGGAATCATTTGGCAACATTTTGTTATAAAACCACTTTTACTATCGATGGAGGTCGGTCCCCATGTCCCAGTTTCTTTCGGCAGTTCTCAGAATGCCTCCCAATTTACGCACTAGCGGTAGACTCAATAGTTTACAGTAATCGTAGATATAATGACTAAAAATGTAAAAAATGAGTAATTATGAACGTGCCCGATCAAAATATTGGAAGGTAGTATATTTATGATCACCATAACCTTAACTATCCTGTTATCACCGCTCCTATAAAGGAGGACAAAACAACAAATTTGCGGCCAACTTCATCCTGTCGCTTTTAGGTGTCGGTATGCGCGCGCATTATAAAAATACACCCTCATAATTTTTCCCAAACGCGCTAAAAAAGTATAACTTCGAAAATACATCCGGTAAAAGTGGTTTTATTTTAATATTTTGTTACCTACTGTAGGTTGAAGCTCCTAGGTCGTGCTAATTATTTTGCTTGGAAAAGGAATTGACACTTTATGTGATAAACTTGCAAAATTTTGAAAAAATAACTTTTCTTTGGACTCTCCTATGTATCCTAACCTAGGGACTGGCATTATTCCATTTGTTGTTTTATTATATTACTAGCTAACTCGGCCACGCGTTGGTGTTATAAATTAAAATGTAACTTATCCCATGTCCTAAGTTGCAACAAATTCAGTAAAATGAAAAAAAAAAATTGTGTTCAAACACGGGCCGTGTTTGGGGTAGGGCAGGCGGCGCTACTTCTTTAATTTTTTTAAATATTTATGAACTGTTTACATGGTTATAACAAAAGAGGCATTAGTGTGAGTTGAGGCGTAGATACTCAATACAGTCTACGTAAAATATTACTATGGCTTTTTGTATGAGCGCCACTTGCGGTAACCATCAGGAACAACGAATCTTCATAGAAATCTTTAATGCGCTCCATAATAAGAATCGAATGTGGAAACTCACAGTAAGATCTCTGTGTAGCCCATATTCGCAATAAACGATTTTGATTTAATTTTTATTCGAAATCCGCCCCTAGTGTTAAGATCAAAGAACTGCCTTATACCTAATCATACCTTGATGTGTAAGACCGAGTCAGGTGTCGTGTTTTTCACCTACCTTGGAAGCTCAAAGTTTAAGAAATGAACTGATTACGTCATTATAAAATGATTTTTTCTTCGCAGGAACATGGATTTTAAATATAACCAATGTGATTCCTAGACCTCTCCAGAACTATATTACAATAAATCAGTCAATAAAAACGCGTAACTTTATAAGCAATTTAAACGTAGTAATTCTTTAGCAGTCGAAGCGATACAGTTCTGAGATGGCTCTACGAATCGCTATTTACGGTTCTCACTCTTTACACGAGTACGTTACAATCTATGGACAGTATTATACTAAAAAGCCTCGCGATTGGTTGCGGGATCAAAAATACGAGCTAGTGCCGCATGAATTCCATAGATGGCGTTGTTAAGGGTTGGTATTCGTTTGCTGTGGGTCGTAAGTCTTAAACAGATACTTGTTGACTTTGTTGTAATCAACGATGTAATGAAACCATAACACTACTATTATTGATGACAGAATAATTGTGATTATTTTGTGGAACATGTATGGTGACGACGTACAATATTGTAAATGTCGTTACTTCTGTGAAAGCTGACGAGTTTCTTGGGCCCATTCTTCTCGTCAGTTAAAAGACGTCCAGAATGGGTGGTAGATAAAAATGTTGGACGATTTAAAACAACTTATTTTTAGGTGCATTTGAATAAAGTTATTTTCATTTTAGTGGTGTTGCATACGATCCCACTGATCCAGACTGACGGTAAGGTATATCCCGAATTCATAGAGATTTCCCCAGGGTCAATAAAGAGAAATTGATGATTCCAAAACAGGGAACCACAAAACTGAAGGATAGCATGTTACAACGGGGGCTTTAGTGGGAATGCCTGTCTGCTTTTTACTGACAGGTGAGTCCCATATAACCCTGTTGAACCCAACGATGGGTTATTCGAAAAGCGTTTCCTGTCGTCAAAAATAGGTCCATAAACAGATAAAAAGCTTGGTATTCGTTAAAATAACTAGTTGTTCCGATTCAGGGGTGTAAAGTGAGGGTGTCTAAGTCTGCCGGTCGCCACAGCATGCCGTGCAGTCGAGGCAGCCCTGCGGAGGACCGCCTCGCGACCGCTATCTCTTGCCACGACAACCCATTTGTTCCTGAAAATTTTACTTTTTTTTATATGGGGACATCCATAAATTACCACAAATTTTAGGGCTTTTAATGCCTCCCCGTCCTTGTCATAGGTTGTCACATTTTTAAAACCGGAGGGGTTTGTGATGTGACGTCACAAATTTTTCAGTATTATGCATGTATTTAAAAATAATCAAAATTTATTCACATACAAATTTCGCGTTTCAGTCTTTTAAATGTTAACATATGACGTCACAAAGCTTTTGATCACCCCCTGCCTCCGGTTACACAAGGTCACAAGGAATATGTTCTTTACAATTTATATTTTCAAACGGGTAATTCTTTCCGAATGACCCTCATACATATATGTGTTTTAATGCACCTTAATCATATTAAGACGACTAAAATCAGTTGAAAGGATATAGTCAAATATAGTAAGATACAGCCTACCCTGGCAGTCTCACACCCATCAACATATTACACACGCACTACACAAAAATATCTTGTTAAATAAGAAGGCGATATTTCCTAAAAATTGGGCATATTAATAGTTTTCAGTAAACTAAATTTTTTTTTATAAAACACAGTTACGTTACCTGTAGTATACGCATGGCTTCTAAGAGTTCTTGCTTATCCGCCAACAATGTTGCCGCTTCATGCTGAGCGGCGTGTACACACTGGCGTAGTACTGAAGCTTCTTCTACTTTGCTGTGAAATCATATTTAATATTGACTTAACTTTGGATAGGATAGGTATTTCGGAATATATATGTTAATATGAACATACCCCCGGAAGATTCTATTAAAAAAAACCTTTTCAAACACAGCCTATTCGTTATTTTACATGTCAATTAAAAGAGTAATTCATGTAATCCGTGAAAGTCCCTTTGCAATAAAAATTCAATATCCAGCTATGTTTAATTCTAAGATATTTCTATTATTTTTTTATCAATACTTAAAATGTATCTTTGGATACATATAATACTTTTTATCCCATCCCGTGAATAGAAATTAAACAAAGTATGACATATTGGTAATTATTTTATGTTTTGTATTCACAATGCCATTTTTTATATAAGCTATAAAATAAGCTTGTAAAAAATAACTCTTACCCGACGGATCGGGGTCGTATTTGTTTTTTACAAGCGTATTTTACATTCAATATTATTTGTTTATATTAAAGTACTTACGCTCTAAGCTCCCTGTTGTCTTCAGCTATCCTGGATAGAGTGACCAATCTCTTCTTAAGCTCTTCGTTCTCCCTGCTAAGTCTGTCTATTTTTTCTCTAGCTTCATCCAAATCAGGAAGCAGTTTAGGTGTGGTTGGCGACTCAAGTATTGGAGGAGCAGAAATAGGAGGGCCCAAGTGCAGGATCCCTGAGGTATCCCTCGTGAGACGAAGAGTAGTCAAGTCGAGGTTTAACGGCTGAGGTGGTGGCGAAGAAATTGAGCGGGTTGGACGGTCTTCGACGAGATGCAGTTTCACGTTCTGTATCAAAACCTGGAATTGACGGTATATTATGTGTGGATTCATGGTGCAAATAAAAACAGGTCAGTCCCGAACAAAGGTTTATTGCAGAAGAAATTGAGTTCCGTACAATCACAAAATAAATACAGATTATACTTATTAACGACGTTGACGACAGTTGACAAAAGAATATCAATACATACATTACAGAGAGTTGAACAGAATAAAATTGTTCTAAAGCTTTTAATCCTGGGATAAGACAAAGGCCACTTTTTTAATCAGCCAAAACAAATTATCTCTCTTTACTAAAAACAACGAGCTGGCATTGACCTTACCAGTAAGTAAGGTTCATAGAATGCCAGGAAGCCACTAAAAGAATTCAGTCTAGGTGATCTATGCTAGGGGACCAGGTTTCGATTATGTATATGGTTGACATAAACAAATATAAAACAACATTACATATAGTAGTTAAGAACTTGTTTTATGGAATTCAGAAACAAACACGGTTTCAACACACCCAGCTCCGAGGACGGAGCACGGAGGATATGCATTAAGTAAAACTGTGTATGCGCGATGCAGGGTATATACTTAATGGCGGTTTCTTTCGTATAATGTGGAACTAGCGCCATCTAACTGAGCGTCTGTTTTGTACCATGTAGATGTTATTAGGTTGTACATCACATGCACCGATGACATTTAACGTATTTCGTATAAATAATTTTGTAATGTTAAATTGTGCAAGCAAAGATTTCTAGACAGGAACATATGTTATAAACTTATTATATTAATAAATGCTGTTTAATAGTGTCCTTGATAGCCGAGACACGACAAAATTCTCTACGAATGAAAATACCATAGGAATAGGTAAATAATGAACTACACTAACTACCTCAAGTGTATTGCTGGTTAACCATTATGACAATCTATTGCTATTTTCAATAATATCAAAATTATATTTTTTATTTATGATTTTTAATATTTATTATCTTATAAGTTTTAATAGAAAAATACTAGAAAAAATCGTATCGGATCAAAACGTATTCGCCTATCAGCCAAGTGTATCTTACTCATATATTTTTTTAAATTTATGTTAGCAAAAAGTTTTTGAATGTGTTACCTCTAATGGCATTGGCGGTGCGATGATTTCGTCTTCAATGAATTCGGCTAGAGCGAGAGCGGTGCTCATGTTAAGCGAAAGGCTTATATCTCGGACTTGCGCTTCCAGCAATTCCTCAAATGGCGCTAAAGTTGGTGACTCACTCTGAAAGAGAAGATTTTTATTACCACCGACAGTTAATACTAGAAGGCAATTCTACGCAAAGAACGATTACGCACATGTGCCTCAAGCAAAATATTAGGGTGTCCCATATTTACACGCGTCCTTTGACGTTTTTCGTCGCTTCATCCCTTCCTGTTATACAGAAGCGTCGTAATTTAGAGTGAATGAGCTAGTGACGCTGGATTGGCACACAGATACATTATGCTACATTTTTTGCTTAAAAGGTTTAGATTCTTATGTAATAGGAAACAAAGGACATATTCGCCTGGTGGTAAGGGTGTTATAGGCAGTTATGAATTATGGGTATATTTGTATTACTTCATAAAATAAATTGTTTTGATTTGAATTAATTTGAAATAATACTTAAAAATGTTGAATTACTTAAAAAAAAGTACAGCAATAGTATTGTTTAAAAAAATGTTGGGCTTGGTACATTTTAACATACACGTATGTAATACTGATGACAAAGCTACGGTTTTATTTTTATACTGAAAAAAATAGTTTACAATTAATTTTGTGTCCTAATGCTCCCTTGTACTATCGAAGCCTCTGGCGCCTTATCAGTCCTAAGTCGAAAGTCGCTTGCACACTGCACAATGCCTATCGCTTCAGGCCACGCCCCGCTCCATTCATTCAACAATGGCAAAGCAGATTGACAGTTGGCAGTACTGATTGGCCGTAGTAAAAATCGTAGTAAAATACGAAGCCAATTAGGGATAGGTATGGGTCGTGTGGGCGTCTCCGATGCGATCAGTTCAAACGAATATTTCTACAAAGTGATAAGGCACGAGTGACCTCGATAGTACATATCACGCGAATGGAAACTATGACAGCATCATTTGTCAACTCAGTCTTTAAAGATTTTCGGAAAATATCGTTAATAAATGTAATAACTTTCTATTCCCCTTGTATTTAGGCGAGGCATTAATTATTTAATAAGCTAGTTAATTTTAAATATTCCTTAATAGGTCCTATAAAAGATTAAACAAGTACCTCAGTTTCCGGTTTCGGTAGTTCAGTCCGAGTGAGCCTGGCGGTCACTTGGGGTGTATCTCTGGTCTTCAGCTCGTCGTCTTCGTCGGTCGCGGGTTCGGACCACGCGCGTGCCCGCATCGCGAACTTGTTCTACGCACATGTACTACATGTTAAGGTATTGTTTCATAATATGCGGATTTTTCTACTAACGCAGATTTGCTACAAACACGTTTATGCCTGTGTCGCAGAGGAGAATCACGAAAGAACGTGAATCATCAGCAATATAGATTTATACTTAAAGAAGATAATTATCTCATTATAAAAAATAGTTATTATACAAAAAAACAATTTGGTACGGTTTTATTATATTGACACCATTTTGTAATGACTTACACAAAAAATATATAAAAACCGATTTTGACGTTTACTATAATTCACAATACTATACGATAAGGCATATCGGAGAATACCTTAGCTAGCGTTGAAAAGTCAAAGAATTTTATTATTATTTAGAATAGGAATTGATAAAAACTTAATCGTCACTTATCATGAATTCTTGATACTTTTAATTTAATTAAAAAAAAATTTGGTTACAAAATCCGTAAAATAAGTAAAATAAGCAATTAAAAATATATATTTCAATTTAATTTTATTTCATCTTTAGATTCTCCTTCAGTACCTAACGGCAATGGGCATATCTTGAATTGAAATTGGTAAGATTCATAACTTGCTTATTCTCCGACGACAATGCCAGTCACGCACGCGATAGCAAATCTACATAGCAGGAAAACCCTTAGTAGTAGGAGTAAAATGGCCGACACAGACCTGACGACATATATTGTAGTAAGCAAGTCTTTAAAGCATTTTTTACTTACACCTTTTATCTCAATATATTTGTCTTTCTATTATGCAAGTTTACGACGTCTCGCTTAGTTACTCAGAAGCACGTGGTTCGATTCCCACCTAAGGCAATATTTTTCTACGTTAAGAATGCGAGTTGCTGAATACGCCTCAGCTTATACTCGGATAATCCTCGGATTGTAGCAATGTCAACTAAGGGATAAAAAAATAATAGTAAATATTGTTTTTTTTTTGTTTTTACATTATCGGTTGATGTAATTCAGAGGGCTAAGATAAAATTTCTAAATATGCAAACCTATCTACAGCGTTCAGGTTAAGAAATTTGAATACAGACCTTATCTCTTTAGTGTTAAGCTCTATTTCACAAATATTAAACACGACAGTCGGTCGGCAGGTCTGTATCGGTTTTCACTACTATAAATAAAGAAGGTATATTCTTAATAAGTCTTGGTTGTGTATTGTATCAACATTTTATTTAAATTATCACACCAGTCATTTGTTAATCTATAAAGCTTTTTTATTGCAAGCTCAATATCTTCTAGGCAACTAATTTGTAAAGATATAAATAGCTTATCAAGTGCAGTGCGTAAATTATTTAACGGTTGGTGCACAAGTAAATAAATTCACATTGAAATGCAATGAGATGAGCGTGGTAAGACACACATGCAATGCAAGGCGGTATCATACTTAATTTCTATGTAGCAGATCGGTATGTAACGGGACGTACGTACGTAGACATATATACCTCTACCGCCCTGTAGACGCATATCGGTTTCAATTATAAATACAGGACGATAAAGGACGATTGGAAGAAAATTAAACTCGCGTATTCTTCGTATGCTTTCAAGATAAATAAAACTAGCTGACCCGGGCACTTAAAATGAAACCTCTCCTATGTCCTAAGTCAAAACCAATACAGGAAAATGGAAAAATAAACATCGAAATTGGTTGTGTATTTTATTTATTTTCTCAAACGGGTACTACTTTCCGGATAGCGCTAGTATATAAAAATATTATTAGTTTATATATGTCGCCGTTGAATGACTAGGCCGAACGTTGATTGAACAAACGTCACTCAACGTCCAACTAGTTAGCGGATTGTAACATAGCCCTTTGAACAGAGCGGACGTAAAATCAGTCAGGTGATTGAAATTACATAATAATAATTAATTAATAATAATTTTTTGAATAAATTTACTTTAAGGTGCGTTAATCGTAATAATATAGTGTGACAGCATGGATTTAACCTAACCTAAACAAACATTACAAAGTCGGCTATATCCCATTTAACGACTATGCTAAATGACGTTCAGTCAAGACGTTGATCGTTACATTAAACAACTTGACGAGTTATCCTTTTGTCATTCAATTAAATGTCGTCATTCAATGAACGCGCTAGTCATTCAATCAAATAGCAGATTCAGCCAGATGACTGCATACATATACACTGTAATTTGAACTCATCCGGCTAATTGACGGTCAGGTCAGCAGTTAGTCTAATATCGCAAACGAGAGCGAGTAAAAGAGATGGAGCTATAAATTTCGATAGCAACAATAGATTTAATGATAATAATATCCCTTACATTACACACCAATCACTAAAGTCCAAATTAAGCACTGTAAGGCTTGTCCTATTATATTAGGGTAACGAATAGAGATACATGTCTGATATGTAACATTTATACAAATATATATAAATACCCATGGTTCAGGTACTCGTACCTAGGACCATCAGTGCGAAAGGCAGGATCGCTACCATTGTGCCAAACGGTCATCGAACTCATGCTAAACCTCACCCCATTTTTGCAGAAAAAGAGTAGAGAAGATTTTAAATTGCTATGAACAGAATGAAAAATAGTTCTGACATCACAAGTTCAGTTAGCAGTCGTTGCAAAGGTAGTATAGTAGTAGCAATAGGAAACGATTATATACGAAAAACAGTTTCCTTAAAATACTACAATGTTTGCAAATAATTATGTGTCATTACGGAAGTATTATTTGCTTAATTTTCTATTGTCGACCTTTAAATAATGTTTTTTAATTTAATTTGCCTTGTACAAGCAAGAAATATATTTGATGTTTTGAAAGACGTTTTATTTTTATCGTTTCACAGTACTTGTTGATATTAGCATGGATGCGTCCAGGCAAGCTTAGTATCCGAAAAGTTATTATTGGGAAAAAATAATGTTGTAATCGTCTGCAGTTTTAAAAGAATCTGTCCTTAATAAATACTAGATGCACCAGGCCTGCTTTGCTATGCTCTTTTTTGCGAAATATATACAACAACTTAAAGTTCTATCACAATCTGATCAATGGCATAGGAAACAAACATATCCACATTCATTTCCATTTATATCGATATTTAAATCATAAGAGAAAATCATAAGAACACTTTTTTTTATTAAATTAGTTTCATTTTTTCTCTACATGCTGAAATTTGTATAATTATTTTAAATAGAGACCGTTGAAAAGAAATTATATCTAAATTTTCATTTCGCCATTGGCATAATTTCATACACATTGCATGTTAGGTAAGATATCTTTTCATCCATTACCAGCTAGCAAGCTATATCACTTTAGCTTAAGACATTGCACCGTAATAAAGTGTTTGGTTTCAATGAGTAAACTAGAAAGTGTTAAAAATATGCCTAAGTGGTTTATTTAAATTCTTTACAATAACATTGTTAATAATTATGACGAAATTACGTAAATGGGCGAAATCAAGTACGTCGGGGATATATACCGATCTATATTTATTCATAAACAGGAATATTTGTAAAATATAAACACAAGGGAGAGTATTGGCATTTCAATTTGTACATGCGGTATTTTCATATACAAGTTTTCAATATTAGTCAGCTACCATGCATGTCATAAATCTGTTTATTCTGCAGAAGCGAAAAGGTTTATTTACATTTACTTACACACTTTTGGCGGTAGATGAAGGTTTAAATTTAATTTTAAGAGCTTGATCATTACAAGAACAACACACTTTATACAGTTTATATATAATACAGGTTTTCATTATATCTGTTTAATGACGTAGCTATTGGTAAGTGTCTAGCTAAAAAATAACTTTATTAATGTCACCGTAAAATTGTATACACCGTTACATTATAATTTATCTCGCCAGATTGTAATACGCGATATATGACAAACCTAACCTAACCATAAGGTTAGGTTAGATATTTTATGATCAATCGAAAAATAATGCGTTAAACTGTAAGCAGTATGTCACGGTTCACAATCTTTCGATAGTTAACAATCTCGCGAGATAAATAATAATCTTACGGTATTTACTAATTTACGGTGACATTAATATCCAATGATTTTTTTATTATGTTTCAAGATCGATCAAAAACAAATAATTTTAAAAAGTCGCTGAGGTCGAATAACTTCTTAGATGTTGTGTAAGACAAAAAGAAAATTAATTACAACCTTTTTGAACTCTGTGAAATTTAAACGAATATTTGGTTCAGATAATTTCATATTATCAAATAGAAATTGGACATATGTAAACAATACAATATCATGACATTTCAAATTACGCAACATGGTGAAAACAATCGCAGGAATACCATGCGTAAAGTATAAAAAGCTGACGTGTCGTGAATACCTGTGTCTTCTTCAGGTGGCGTTTGTGTTGCTAAAATGTAGATTAAAAAAAAACAATATTATACAGAAATTAGCGTAGAAGCGTAGTCAAAGATGTTTCCGAATATATCGAGTAACATTTGCTTGTGAAAAAAAATGACACTGCCTTTGTATAAATATGTAAGCAGTAGTTTTTATGAACGGATAACTATATTACTTGTTTTATCAGCGAGAATTAAGCGATTTTAATAGATTGTTGAAACTGTAAGATAATAGGATATAAGTTACTATAATTAATTAATAAATAAAGTCGAATACATATTCATAAGATTGAAACGACAGGAACATAGTAAACCATCCATAAAGTGTACGTAAATATCAATAAGTGAAGTGAGCAGTGTAAGCGTAGCGGAAACATCTTGTGTCTCATTCATTCACACACAAACCCCCTTGGCTACGACACATAACCTCTACAGCTAACTTACGTAACCACTACCATTTCAAACAGCGACCCTAGGATCGCACAAAGTACCTTGAGTCGAGTCTTTCCATGTATTAGCCGAGCGGGCGGGATAGGCCATAGAGAAACACACGTAGACACATAGTTAGAGAAAAAAAACGGATGCATGTTATATATTTGGTAAGTAACAGCGTTACGGGGCGTACGATGGGACGTGAAGGGGTGACGGCGGTACATGCAGACTGCCAATACCGACTACGAGATTTATTTTAATTTAAATGGTTAAAAACTTAATTGTCTTAGGAAATTATCCTAAAAAATCCCTAAGCTGGCTGTCAGCAACTGTATATGCCTCGCACGGTTGTAACTAAAGGGTATTTAATAGCTATGTCTTAGCTAGAACGTATTTCTTTCTGTAATAGAAGGAAACACTAACTAAATATCGTTTATAGATCTTACTTTTATTTAAGTACGATCATTTGACGTTATTTCGCCACATTCGTAGTTTTTATTTACTAAATTATGTAAGTCCTAAGAATCATGGTCACCTTTTTTTTTATAACTTAATAATCATATACCTTGCACAGCAGGGGCACACGTGTGTAAAACAAAATATGGGGCCAATTAAAAATCAGCGTTAATCTTCAAGCTGACATAAAGCCGGATTAGTCACCATTTTGGTACAAACGTGAGATATAGTAAGTTTTTTAGTTGTAAGTTGTTTAAGGTTTTTGTTAATTATTTTATTTTGTTTTGTTTTTTACTGTTACTGTTTTTATTTTGTTTGTTGATGTCTTATGTACTACAACCAAATGTTTGGTTAATTGTGAACGGTTGGACACCGTTTGGTAGTAAACTGCTTAACAAATACTAAAATTAGAATTACTGTGTTTTTAGTCTGCGTGATTTGAAATAGTCGGCAGAGGCAGTCTTTGGTAAAATAAAATAAACAATGGTAAATGTAACATGCTAAAAATGACCAGTAAATTACTTTAATCACAAAAGTACTTAAAAATGGTTATCGATTGATTATCATAGGAAATCTATTTATGTACTTAAGATTTCGACGGGGATGGGCGTTAGTTCATCATGGCGGATAATTTATACTATAATATTTATATTTTTTTTTACTAACTAATTATTAAATTCCATAAAGAAGATGGAATTTTATACAGCTTCCTAAATATAGATAGTAAAATATTTTTATATAACAATGAATTAAACGTCCATCGAGTAATTTGATCTTAGTCAAACAATACTAAGGGCCTAGGCAATAACTGTGGGCCGTTTTCTCAGCGACATGATCTTTATTACTAAGAAAATAAAGTTGAAGTTTCCTGCGTGATTTTAACGTGGCCAATTTAGACTTTAATTGCATAGCAATAAGGAACACGTCGTCATTTGCTTAGGCCCTTACCATACCATTTAATCTGACAGTCGTTATTCATTTGTCGACTTCTATGTGATGTGTATTGAGGTGTTCTGAAGGAGTTATTTGAAATGTTAAACATGAAAGAAAAATAAAATATTAAAAATGTCTGGAGTATGATTTGAGATTATTGAAAAACATATGAAATACACAATTAAACAATTTTAACAAAACCACCAGATATTTAATTTATTTTAGAATTTTTCTCAAGAAAAAAGACGGATAACCACGTCAGCCCTTTTAAGCTAATTAAATAAAAATTAAAAAAGAAAATTGGAACGTCACTTTAAATGACAGTAGGTGTTTGGTCACATGCTTGTTTTATTTTTAAATGTCGCTTTTTTATATGACGCATTACATAAAACATCAGTTGAGGTAATCCAGCGATTTAAATACTGTTAGTAAAATTAGTTGTATACTATCGTATCGTAACGAAGGAAATATAATTGATTAAAAATATTTAAATAATTCATATTAATATGCTTTCACTTCTCGAAGTGTAAGTTTCTGTTGTCGAATTCCATATCCAAAGACAGCTAATCAAGTACTCTCGTACTGAGGAACTGCAGATGAGGTAAATTTCATTTTAAACAAGTATATTAAAGATATTTTCTGCATATCATTGTACGATTCGACGTAAAGGAAATAAATAAACATACATTTGGAATTAAAAAGGATGACGTATGTGGTTAATAGTTAGACCATTTAATATATAGTGGTTTTGTGTTCAGGCGACAACAAACGGCAATGTCAAGCACACCTTCGTAGTGGCGACGGATGTACTGCTTCAGATAACAATTAAAACACGACTTTATCCCTTTGTTGTAAGGTTGATATTATTTTTCAAATTGACTTACCTTACAATGGGAGATAAAATCGAGTTTTGAGGACTGTCGTTTCACATTTCACCAAATCATGAGCATTATATGTCTATTTCTAACTAACATTATAGGTTCGATATTTGGTACATTGTTAAAAGTGTTATTAGATTCTTTTGACTCAATAAAATCTTGTCTGTGAGAGAAAATATTTTCAGAAGACTACTTTTGACATGTTTTTATTTAATTTTTTGCATTCACAATGCAATATTTCTATGGCCTCCGAGCCCTCAGATGGGATCCCATCCCATCTGAGGGCTCGGAGGCGTGGTTGTTTTTTACACACGTATTTTATATCTTACTTTTGACATATCATATTAATATATTATTGACATAATTAAAATAAAAATCTTTTCCCAATCTGCGGCAGCACTAGGTTTATGTAATTTATTGGTAGATTTATAAGATATGCAATAATTTAATTATAGTTCGATGGAGCTGGCATGTCAGAAGACAAAAGCTCCTAAATAAATAAAGAGAAAAAAAAATAAAAGTCAAATTATGCGTTTTAAAAAAATAATTATTCTCTATCAGAATAATTGCATTCCGATTCGAAGTGCCACTCAGTGACAGTATCGATTAAATGATCAAGTGTTGTTAACGTTAGTTGTGTACACAATGTCATGTAAAAAATCTTATGTAAAACTGTTATAATATTCTACCTTAAAAATAAATACGTCAGAATGATTTTATCAGTATTTATTAGAAAAAAAATACTATTTCATATGTATTTTTTTGTACTGGCAACACAATTGTTTACCTGTATGTTACGAGATTGGTAATTTGACTGCAGATGTGAATTCATCATATTGCCATCATATTGCTATGATTTAATGATCACTTATTATACTTGCTTTTGTTTTATATAGAGTTTTTGATACCAAAAACTATATTAATCAGAAATACTGTATATTTATGTTTATATTAATTTTACATTAAGAAAACTCATAAAATGCTTACTCACATAACTAAATGTAACAACCTTTAAGGCGAACACCACTTGCATATAAGATGAAAATTTAGTTAAAAAAAAACATAAATGCTCCATCAAGTGTGTCACATATTATGCGCCAAACTAAGTTCGGCTTAGGATTGACTTAAATTTAGCGAACAAATCGGTATGGATGTCAAATCACTACCGCCATTGAGATGATAGAGCTATAGTCTTCTAAATAGACTTTATAAAGGCTGATAAAGAATTGGGTCACGATAGTCCTCGTGTTATCATTGGAGCCAGTCGCCACTTGGATGGTATGCTTTGACTTTTACCTGGAACTCGTCCCATGGTATGGCGGCGCATTCGTCGGTGGCTAGACCGTCCGCAGCCAATCGTAATCGAGATCTTCCATTGGCGCTCTGGTGCACCATATGGATGTTGTTCAGACGCCAAGTACACGTCGATATCTAAGAATGATATGGTATAGAGAAAATATCTATATTAGAGGTTAGTACTGAAAATGTCTAATTATTGATAATTCTTACTATTTGTGTAAAAGAATCATTTAGAGACATGTAACGTGAAGGTAACATGAGATGGTCAAAATTAACGTAGTATGTTACAAAATGTAAAAAGTAACGTTGAATGTTACAAAAGTAACTAACAGTAAAAAAGTACTTAAAAGCAATACAAAAATAAATTCCTCAACTAAAACTTATTACAGATACACAGAGCATTCTCTGCCCATTGGCAGTAAGCCCAGTGTTGGCTGATGGTACTTTTCTTGTGATTTTACGTTCGGTTTCACGACTCTAAATGTTACTTTTTATATAATAAATGAGCCACACAAACCTTGATTAGAAGTTGTTTTATTTATATGAGGTATGTCATCTTAGGACTCACCACATCTCGCCGCCTGCAAGAGCTGGTGAGGGAATGGTCGCTTGGTGAAGATGATCGCTCCACCACTTCAGCGGCCACCTCCACACTGTTCGACACCCGTCCGTGCTCGAACTCTCTACGTCACAGTTTTGGCAGCCCATTAATAGACGTAGTCACATAATTTATTACTGAGGACCGACTTTAGTCTTACTGACATTAGTCTGACTGACTTTAGTCTGGCCGATTTTAGTGTCACTGACTGGCGTGACATTAAAAAGTGGTATGACATCTTCATACGTAATTTTCTCAAAAGGAAGTTCGTGTAAGTTGACACATCGATGCGTCCAATTGGATTTGACAGTTGTTAGAAAAATGTTCTAATAATTGCGTAGCTTCATTTAAAACCAACTACAGAATTATTTTTATTTCTCGAAAAAAAATTAGAAAAAAGATTTATTTTTTACCCCACCAATTCTAAATTCGGGCGAAAACAGCCGCGGTTACGTGACATTTGCTGTCTGTAACGTCCCATCACATAAAACAAGTTAAACATGAAGCTCTGGCGCTATCTTGTGTGATATGACGTCATGCGACGCTTAGTCATTACAATTCTTGTAACTTGTACATAAAAAAAAAAGATGTATTTTGCAAAAATTAAAATACGTCTTTATTTAAAAAACATATTGTTTAATTATTTTGTGCTTTTAGCTATGTTATAATTTTTTGTTACAACTGTTAAGTAACCAATTATGGTCTTTTGAGCTTAACAAAATCTTGTAATAAATGTTTTTTCTTTCTTTAATAAAAGCTTACCTGAAAGCAACATCTGCATCGTCAGGGGATTCGGCGGCGAGGCCAACGACGACGTAACGCTCGCTGTCAGAGCTGGCGGTGGATGCGGCGTCACTACGAGCGTCGTCACGCGTCAATGCACTGTCGATCGACGTAACAAGCGACGTCAGCCCGCGACGCATTGACGAGAATCCTAATTTAACAGATTTATTCGTATTTTTATTTAATTTTTTGCATTTATAATAATATTTCTTACTTAGCCTAGCCCAAAGCTGTAAGGCTTATTTTATCAAAACTAGTCTTCAAAACAACTAATATCAAGTGCATTTGAATAGTTACTTTCGGTCATTCATTCAATCAATGTAACACTATAAACAGTGATTGGAAATTACCCAATAGGCATTCTAAAATTCACAATCAAACAATAATTATTCAAGCTGGGTAGGGTTAGTATTTTATATTTAAGAAAGTACGGTCCATAGCTGTCAGTCTGACCTATGCTTGTTATAATCCGGATTATTGAAAGGTTTTTTATTTTTATTTCTTCTCTGTCTTGACACCTAAGATTCATTTACGCGATATTTCAATGTTATATGTAATTCTAATGAATTGACTATATAAAGTACCACCAAAACCAAGGCCAGGACTGGCCGGAATCTCCTCAGCAGGTAAGGGTTGAATCGTGTACACTTCAACAGATGCAGTGGCCAACACGCCGCTGTCTCTATCCACCATAGATGGAGCCATCGTTGCTTCCGATCCTGAAGACAATTTAAAATTATTTCTCATTAATTACTTGTTATTTTAAAATTTATTTTTACTTTTTCGTGCGGTTCAGTAAAAGCGTGTTTTTTAGTTTTTTTTTCTTAACTATAGTGAATTGATCTTACAAATCCCAATTACTGTAAATACATACCCATTTTCAAGTCTTGCAAGCTGGACGAATCTAGTGGCACACTGTCCAGGTCTCTGGAAGATTCTTGACCGGGGCAGCTGGACGGCAGTACGAGGGTCAGTTCCACAGCTGGGACGACCAGACCCAACACTATTGATCTGTATTATAAAGAAACAAATACCGTTTGTATTTATAAAAAATATTATATAGAAAACTTATTGTTACATTACTTACAACGTGTCATGGTTTCAAATATGTTTGTGTGATGAATACGAGTATTTGTACCTGAGTCCTACGACTCATATATATATATATATATATATATATATATATATATATATATAAAAACACCCACGTGTTTATATATATTTCTATGAACATTACATATCTATGTATCATATATGTATGTCTATCCGTTACCCTAGTATCTATAACACAAGCCTTGCAGTGCTTAATTTGGGCTAGGCTAATTGGTGTGAATATAAAAAATATATATTTAATTTAATCAGAAATTAAAGAGATACAAAATTTTCGAGAAAAATGAACAAGTCTCAATTGCATACCGTAAATTCTTTAACTACAATACTTTTAATAAATAATCCTTACTAATCCTTACTAATATTATAAATCGGAAAGTGAGTTTGTTTGTTTGTTCCGCTTTCACGCCGTAACTACTGAACCGATTGCTTTGAAATTTTGCAGACGTAAAGATAAAAGTCCGGATTAAATAATAGGGTACTTTTTATTCTGGAAAAAATTGATATTCCCGAGGAAAAACAAAAATATTGTTTGCTTGATGGATGGATTGTAGATGGCGCTGTGTGTCGTTTAAAACAAGGTAAAATATTGCAAACAAATATAAACATGTAAATTATGAAGCTTAAAATGATACGATAATGAATCCCCGAAAATGAGGAATTCCCGAGGGATGACGTACAATTTGTTTTATCGTCTAAACTGTTTTTTTACATCTACTTATATGTTGCAAACGAATATGAACATGTAAATTTTGAAGCTAAATGATACGAAAATGAATCCTCGAAAATGAGGAATTCTCGAGGGATCACGTACAATTTGTTTTATCGTCTAAATTGTTTTTTTTACATCTACTTATCCTGAAATCACTAAAGTCAACGAATTACTAATTGGTATAAGTATTAGTTACGTTATTTAGTTCTTGAGGTATGCGATAGATGGCGCTGGGTGTTTTTTAAAACATGGTAACGATGTATTTTTTAAAATACATTAGAACTGGAATGATAGCTTACGCTATTTAGTTCTTGAGGTATGCGGTAGATGGCGCTGGGTGTTTTTTAAAACGTGGTAACGAAGTGTTTTTTTAAGATATGTAAGAAGTGGAATGATATCTCGCTCTTTAAACTGTAGCTCATACACTTATTCGGTAAACTTTTCGACTCATTTACTTACTTGCCTATCATTAATCACTGTTTTGCGCTTTTTTTGGTTCCTACCATTTTACATTGAATCCCACGCGGGCGAAGCCGCGGGCGGCAAGCTAGTAATAAATAAATAAATAAATATTTTTTTTTACATTCACACCAATTAGCCTAGCCCAACGTAAGCACTGTAAGGCTTGTGTTATGGATGCTAGGGTAACGGATAAACATACATATATAATACATAGATATGTAATATTCATATAAATATATATAAATATCCATGACTCAGGTACAAATGCTCGTATTTATCATACAAACATTTGCCCCTACCGGGATAGCTACCGTTGCACCAAACGGTCGTCTAATCGTCGTCTATTCTATATACATATATTTACATACTATTTTAATATACATAGAGTATGTATTGTATTATAGCTAGTATTGTACTGGAATAATACACATTTCAAATGGTGAATATATTTTTTGTAATAGATTCAATGGTTTCGGACTTGCAAGCTCAAAAAATCCTATCTTGCTCTGTATTTTTCTCTCTTTCTTTTAAATGTGTGTATGTGTGCGAACGTGCGCGGGTATGTGTGAGCGTGAGCCTGTTTTATGGGTATTTGCAATAATATGCGTGTAGATAATTTAAGATAATATTGTATTGTTGTAAATATATTATTTAGAGACGGGGAAAATACAAAAGAATTAGAAGATTTATAACTATGAAGTTATTTATTTAATTATGGTTATTTATTGTACAAATAACGGCTAATTCTTTATTGATATAATTATGAATTTTAGCTGAGAGAAACTTGATGAAGCAAACAAATTTTTGTTCTTCTTCTATTCTCTTTTTTGTCTGGATAAGAATTAGATTTAATTTGTTGTAAAATATCAAATTACCCTTCATCAGCATCAGGCTGCCTGCTAGCATCGTGGGCTAACCACGCCGCCATTTCAGATATCCTCTCGAGCTGACGGAAGAGGAACAGCATCTGATAGTGGTTCAATTGAAGTCCAGCCAGCCCACACGTTCTGGCCACGCACCAGATTCGAGAAAAACCCTCGTCGAAGCACAGCTGTATGGGAAAATATTGATTCAAAAATATTCTTTTAATACAATCAGGCGTAACTTGGCGGAGGTCCATATCCATTAATTAAATAAAAAATGTGTGTATGTCAGCTTCGACGCACGATTACTTTACTCCTTAAGAACAATTGTCTTTGAACATAGAAAATAATTAAATAAAAATAAAAGTGATAGGCGCACACAATAAACGAAACGCTGTCATTAGATTACAAAATTTTGCTCTTTTTGTTTTTTTACATAACGGGCGCCTTACGTCAAAATCAATTATTAACGAGTAAACTCCAAAAACTTCTGCAAAAATCAACCGAGCAGATTTCACCTTCATCAATACTCTACACGTGTTTTGCACACACACGGAGAATCATCAGGTCTTAGATCGTGAAATATTGACCACTAAGTATTGTCGAATATTTCACAAGCTTTTATTGGAGCGGAGCAAAGCGAAGCTCCCATGGATCAGCTACAATGGCGCAATGTCTGTTACGCCATAACTTCCCAAGTTCTTATACGATTTTAATATTTTTTGTGTGGAATCGAATCAACAGGTTTAGGACCAGATGGTGACGGAGCCTGAATTTTGAAATTCGCAAAAATTCCCATCGAACAAAAAAAAAATTTTTTTAGGTATTACGCTCCGCTCCAATATATGGTGCTAGCGTAGCTTTATGCTTAGCGACTGCATCGCCTAGTTTAACTATATTTGTTTGGATAGAACGCTAGATTTTAATATTCATATCGATAAAGTCAGAGTTGCCGAATTGTAATACCTGCGGAGTAATTGAAGACGTCTATAATTTGCTGGAGTGTGTTCGGAACGTAAGTATCAGACGATTATTGTTATTATTATTATTATTTATTATTTAAGAAAAAAAAATCACAACAATAATACATAGGTTAGGTGCAATCATAAACTCATTCGAGTTTTACCGTACACCTAAGTCGTCGAGATTGACAATTTTTATACATTACTACACAGATAGACATTATTAATATTATAACAATATGTAGGTAGGCATTAAAAACTCAAATAGGAGTCGGGTTTACCGTGGACTGCAATGCATCATAATCATTTGTCTCACTCTGACATGTGACTAGCGCGACAAGTTACAACTTATAAATACATAGTTAAAGTACATCTGCTACATTCAGGGTGTTCTCACTTAACAATTCACTAATGTTGATAATTTAGTTTTAATCAATTAAGAAATTATTTAAATTTATTGGTTACTATTAAACTATAAAAAATAAAAATAAAATAATAATAAATTGGTTACGATACTACCTTTTGTTACTACAAATATAATTTATATAGAATTATACTAAACATATCGCTACGCATACACATACACACACATATCCATATACATACACACATACAACATTACATAAATGTATTATATGCTCCATAAAAAGTATTCTTTTAGTTTATTTTTAATATTTTTTGCATTTAATTCATTTTTAGAGATATGGGTAGATTATTGATTAGGAAGGGTATAACATAAGCTAACCTACGTTTACCATATAAATTGTTGTATCTTGGCAATTCCAAATTTCCACTTCTAACGTTACGGGTATTTATTCTGTTCGGGTTAATTGTTTTAACGTTTTTTAAATTGTCATCAAAATATTTCTCAATCAAAAGGGCGAGCTTTACTTTATTGTGGACGGGAATAATTTTACAAAATTCAAATATTTTTTGATCGTCATTGAGTTGTCTTTTTAAATTCTGTGGTATTATTTTTTTTAGTATACGCAATTGTAAAGTATATATTTTTTCTAAATGAGTTTTGTATGTTCTGCCATAGCTAGACAGTCCGTAACTTATTACTGATTCAGCCAGAGATTTGTAAAGCATTAATAAAGTTTGATAGGGAATTCTATATTTAATGATAGCAAATTTAGCGAGAATAGCTCTCAGTTTGTTACAAACGCTATTAATGTGATCCTTCCAATTCAGCCGGTCATCGATAACCAGTCCTAAATATACTTGATTATCTACTTCCTCAATTGGTTCACAATCGCAAGTAAGGAGTGTGTCCTTTTTAATATTTTTGTGAAGACAGTCGTGGTTGTGTGCTATTAACTTTGGTTGACATGGAGTTCTATTTTGACTAGTACTGATATACATTAATTTAGTTTTATTAACATTGAGGACTAGTCCAGCATCATGTGACCATGCAATTAGTTTATTAAAGTCTTTCTGGAGCTTTTCGATAGCTTCTATTGGATTATCACCGTAGGCTAACAAGCATGTATCATAGCGAATTGGTATATGTCACACTCGCTCATTAAATTCGGTAAACTATTGACATAAGTGAGGTAGTGTAACGGTCCTAACACAGAACCCTGTGCCGTGCCTTCTGTCACATCAACTGGATCGCTGCTTGTGTTATTTACTTTAACTACATATTTTCTATCTTTGAGGTAATTGTTACACCAGTTTAGTATATTGCCTCTGATTCCACTTTTATCAAGTCTGTCTAGTAGGACATCATGTCGTAAAGTGTCGAAGGCCTTGCTGTAGTCCACAAACACGACCATGACATGTTTTTTTGAGTCTAAATATCCATATATTTTATCTGTAAAATTAGCTAGTAATTGAGTGGTGTTTTTGTGTTGTTGGAAACCATATTGCTTATTAGTTAGTATGTTATTTGCTTTGTAGAAATAGTTTATCTCGTTACATATGTATTTCTCGACTATCTTATCAATCACCGGTAGTATAGTAATTGGGCGGCAATTTTTGTAGTCTGCACGACTAGCTTTTTTATGTATGGGCCTAACAATACCTGTTTTTAGTATATAGGGATATACACCTTTGGCCACACTTTTATTTGTTGGTAGAATTGAACATAGTTTCAAAAAATGTAAACATGTTCCATATGGCATTCTGTCTTCTCCGACAAGCCATTGAAGCTAAAGTATTTTATAGTATCGTTTTTAATAGTTTAGTTGGTAGAACTGAGTAGAATTACGTTATGATGGGGATGACATAACCTTAATGTGTTAAAAGTCCCTAAATAAAAAAAATAAAAACGTATTCATATTAACTAAATTTGTTTTTTTTTTAAATTAAATGAACCAGAACTAATGATTAAATTTACATGTTTATCTACACAGTTAAATCTCGCGACAAGCTTTTATATCATATAAATTATGTAATGTATAAATAGATCCTAAGAGTTTTACGAAACGTTTGCTTAACAACCGTAATCGCGGGTCAAACGCCTCCAAGCTTTATGTAATTACGGTAGCATTACCCAAGCGGTAAGAGGCGTGGCATCGAGGAGTGGTGCTCCTCTACCAGCTGCCCTTGACCCCACGCAATCAGCCCACAGCGGTTCAAAACGAGCGCACCACACTGCTCGGTTCTCACGCCACAGCAGTTCCGGGCTCATCGCTGTCCCGCGTTCGATGTCGTCCAGGTCTAGTGTAAGGTAGTTCACTTTATTAGGAGCTTCCAGGCACAGTTATTAAGAAAATATCTCAAATAATTCGTTATAGCATAAAACATTTACCATTTGATTTATTCTTTGTTAATTTCTCTAGTTTTTACAAAAATCACTATCAAAGTTTAAATGAACGAAAAACCAGCCAAAACGCTAACTTTGATGCAGGTTATTTGATGTTATGACGTCACTTACTTGTAAGAAAACTTTTAGCAATCCTAATAAACTTAGGCTGACACAAGCAGCCCGTCCCGGCTTCGCACGGGTGGACAAAATTCTTTAATTTTTTTTCTATTATTAAATATTTTTCAATAGCGCCATCTAACGTCCGGAGGACGAACTACTTGCGGTTAACGCGTTGTTATGGTAACGTTAATTGATACAATGGGAAAAGAGCGGGAAAGAGAGCGGACAGACAAACAACAAAGTTGTGATCTTAGATTATAGATTTAATGTAAACAAGCAAGTGACGTCAATCCATCATTTAGCTAGTACCGTGCATTTTAATCACGTGGTGGAACATGAAGTTGTAACTATTTTATTGATTTTTATTAAATTGATGTTATCCCTACTAGTTGCCTCGAAATAAGGTATAATTTCGTATAGTTCTAATGTAGAATACTTACTATTCGCGTGCAACACGAATTGTTCATGCATGGGATCCAGATCATCGTGTGCACATGGGAACTGGCCGCTAGGTGGCGCGGATCGTCTCAAAGCCGACAAAATGGCCGCCAGATCTGCTCGGGTGCCTGCCGAATCTAAAGTTTCAAGTAACATTATGGTTAGTGAAAACAAAACATATATTAAATGGCAGAAGTAAACAAGCAATTAATACTTTTTTCATCAAAAAATTCTAAGTATTCAAATCCCAGGAAGAACAGAAGTTTGTGGGACGAATACGAACATAAGTTAGATTATATTATTGCGAATAATGTCTATCCGCCCCTAATAACGTTCTAGCAGTACTTACTTTGAGTTAGGCCAATTGGATGTGAATATAAAAAAAATGTTATTGATATCATTTCATTACGTATATAAAGAGGACAAGCTTTTTCTACGGATAAATATGTAGTAAGGAGATCTAACACTCAGTATTATTGGAGATATGCTCGCTCAACATTTCGAGATCGATATATTTGGAAACCGCTTTGAACAAGTGTGCAAGGCACTAGAGTGCTATCATAAACAGAGTAGACTTTAATTTTGACATACAGTGTACCTGTTTGTTGACAATGATTGACATACTACTGATCGATTTTGTTCGTTCTATTATTCATTATGATATTTCTATTCTTTTTGTCATTACGCAATTGTATTTTAGTTCATAAGT
The DNA here is from genome assembly GCA_927399485.1 of Calamotropha paludella. Taxonomy (NCBI): domain Eukaryota; kingdom Metazoa; phylum Arthropoda; class Insecta; order Lepidoptera; family Crambidae; genus Calamotropha; species Calamotropha paludella. Next base: position 4,363,841 of record OV656803.1, on the reverse strand, counting down.
CTATTTTGACATTAAATATTGATGTATGTATTATACTAGCGGCACGTCCCGGCTTCGCACGGGTGGACAAAATTCTTTAATTTTTTTCTATTAATAAATATTTTCCGTTAGCACCATCTAGCGTCCGGTAGACGAACTACTTGCGGTTAACGCGTTGCTATGGTAACGTTATTGATACAATGGAAAAAGAGCGTTAAAAAGAGCGGACAGACAAACACACAAACCACTGATCTTAGATTATAGTTATATCTTTGATTTTTTTTACTGCCTAGCCGGGTTAATGTAGAAAACAACCTTTCTATATTGACAGATTGTGGTACTGTGATTGTTTCTGAATACCATAACACAAGTGCTTTAGCTGTATGTTGTCAAATTTAATTTATTTAATGTAACTTGCTGGCGTTTAAGGCAAGTTTGTTTTAATAAATAAGTAAATGGGCTGATTTATATTGGTAGTATTTAGAGTGGTGGTGGTATAAGTTGGTATCTTGCTGATTCGTACCAGAGGTGGCTGTAATATTCTATGCAAAATCGGACTTGTGCTTTATAGACAGTTAAAAGCTGTGTTGGCATGAAATATGTCTTGACCTTATTTAGAACGCCCAGCTTATTGGCTGCAGTTTCAGCTATTTATAATAATAAAACTTTTAAAATAGTTCAACGCATAATGGGAAAATGAGTATTTTATTAAAATGCCAATTTAGTTAGTTTATATACTCACTGGTCCGCCCAGAGTCGCGTACGTTAGTGAGAGTTGCCCGCGCCGTGCAAATGTGAAGTTCCCTAGGCCGGTCACGCTGTTGAGAAACATGTTCCGGTCCAGCTTCTAACACTATCTAGAACGACATAACAAAATATACTGTAATGTTGTTTTTTTTTATTTTGAATAGATTCGCTTTTGATTCCAATTAAGCCTGGGGGCCAAGACAGAATCCACGATGGAACGAGCTAACCCAGGTGTCTATTCGCTCTGGTTTTAAAAAAGGACGGGTTATAAGTACTCGGAAATATAGACGCAGGGAGGGAGTTCCACTTCTTTGCTGTACACATTATGAAAGATGTTGAGAAGCGCTTGATGTGACAGTTAGGATAAGCAACCAAGAAAGGAAGGTAGTCCGCAGTGCGTCTAGATGTCCGATGGAAAAAGGGAGATGGCGGTATGAGCACACTCTTCAAAGTGCATTTTGTAGAAGACCAACAGAAAGGTAAAGTTAAGTTTAATAGTATATAGCCGTAATTTTACATTTATACAACTAATATTATTGACTAACATTTTATTGACTTATACTAAACAATTAAACATACATCTTTGATGCTTTCTTAAATTTGTCGTTTATTCCCTGTATGTTATTGCAATGTTCAGGGATACTTACTTTAAACAGGCACTTGTTGACTTTGTTGTAATCAACGAAATAAAGATATCATAACACTACTATTTTGTTTACAACAGAATAATTATGTTTTATTTTGTGGATTATGTATGGTCGTTACTTCTGTTAAAGCTGACGAGTTTCTTGCGCTCATTCTTCTTGTGTGAAAAGACGTCCTTAATGGGTGGTAGGTAAAAATGTTGGACGATTTGAAACAACTTATTTTAAGTGTTTCGTATATTACTGTATGGGCAAGAGAGATTTGCGAGCACACATATTCCTTCTCTCTTTCTCTCATCATCTTTCTCTCGTATATTATATATATATATAGAGATAAAGCTAAAGAAATTTTACTTCAGTCGTGTTGTTTAAAGCACACTTTTTTTATAATTATACCTACCTTGGGCATGATCGCTTCGGCACGCACGTCCATATAGGCCGGCGCATCTTGACTGGCCGCTGCATGTTGAAGAGCTCGAGTAACGTGTGGCAAGAATGCACCCAACCACACAACGCTAGCCACGTCTACCGAAACACGTACTGGACCCAACTGCACATATAACTTCGGGGCTGGCACTGCAAATAAAATAATTTCGAAAATGTACGTTAATTTATATATATATATATATATACTAGTGGATCCGACAGACGTTGTCCTGCCTGTTATTTTTGCAGTAGGATAAATAACCTAGATACCGTCTGCAGCGCCATCTGCCGGGCTGATCTGTGAATCTAAACCATTCTCAGATCCCCTTGAACACACACAAAAAATTTCATTCAAATCGGTCCAGCCGTTTAGGAGGAGTTCAGTGACATACACACTCACAGAAGAATTATATATATAAAGATTCAGTATTTAAATAATAATATTAAGATTAATATCTTACATTTCTGGGCACATTACATATTTAAATAAAATAACTTTTTTAATTAGCAAAATAGAAAAAAATCAGTAACCCCTTTAGTACCCAAAACACATCACGTATCATTTAATGTTTATCTCAACTTAACTATAGAAAACACCCTTAAAACTAACACTAGTGTACGGTCATTTAACCGCACACTAGCATCAATTTATCAATCAGCACTTTTGTAAATGAAATATTTAATTATAAATTTAGTTTGCTTTCCGTCACCGATCGCATTACTCATTACTCATTACCATCAGCATTTTAATTAACACGTTATAAAAACATCAAAGTTATCTTCATCTCGTACTATTAAAGATATAGCGACCCTTGTTATTAGCAGTTAAGGTGTGTGGGTTTAGCAAGGACTCATACATCTAGAGTTAAATACCTTTTTGAGCGAGGCGACTATGACATATTCGTAAAACCTGACAAATGTTGAATAAGGTATTCAACATCATGTATACACTGCTGGGACACTACACTTCTGCAAGGATGAAAATACAGTTTGGAGAATGAGTTATAATCTGTCACGACTGTAGAACCATGCCAGTTTACAGCATTTATTTATTTCTATACTGTTGTATCTTTGCTTTCGGCCGATTTAGTGTGATATGGTTCGACATCTTAGTAATAGTATGTTAAACGCCAGCGCAACACCTTTTTGTGGGGTAGTGTTAAACTTATGAAGCGTCTAACAATAGCTAACAGCGGGAAGCGTAGTAAATAACCAACAGCAAACTTTTAGTTACTAAGTACGTTTAATAACGAGTAAGCTTAAAGACAGAATGCATACAGTGAAATCGTACATCAGCTTTTATACAAAAATATTATTAATAATAATTAAGTTTCACGCTTGACACTTTGCACCCATCACGAAACGCTTCTATGGTAAATCACACGCATTTACCATAGAAGCTCAAAAAGCTGAAGCTTAGGGCGGCAAAATTAGCCGTTGGCATTGGCAGTAAAAACAAAGCTTTGCTTTTCTTAGCTTAAAAATATACCCAAAAAGTTGTAAAAATAATCTTGAAACTAGATTGATCCTTACAAAAGGAATTTTAGAGGTCAGTAGGGGCGGCAAAAAATTTATAGCTTTGGTGCGGCAAATGTGTAAATTCAGCATTGACACATCGTACGATCCTATGCTGCGTTTAGTAGTGCTTTCTGGAACAGTGAAACTTGCACGCACGCTACACTTAAAACAAACGCCGGAGCAAACTATTTATACACACAAGTAATGAAATAATAATATTTCTCTCATTCACACAAATCAGGCTCGCCTAAAGTAGACTTGTGTTATGGATACTTAGATCCGTTAATAGACGATAAATATAAATATTAGACAAACATCACACACATTGGTCTAAGCCAAAGTTAAGTATCTAAAGCATTTGTGTTATGGAATTCAGAAGCAACGACGGTAAGTACCTTAATACTCAAACTCGAACAAATATAGAAAACTTCGTATTCTTTATTGATCTGTGGCCCTACCACACCTCTTATCGCGATTCAAGTTCAGCTGTTGAAAAGAGACGCCACTATAGACCGCGTATAGCGGTGTCTCACTTTGACAATCGCACATGCATCGCGCTAACCGATCAAGGTAGGCTCTCTGGAGCTCGGAGTGGCTCGCATAGCGGTTTTAATGCTAATGCCGCTCCGATATCCCGGGTTTGATTTCCGGCCAGGTTCATATTGAAAACGATGTTTTCTTTATTGATTCGAGCATAAGTGCCTTATATAAAAAAATTCTAATATAAAAAAAATCTTAACTCTAGCTGTTAGCGAGTACACGCAAAATCTAGAGGGTTGTAATAAAAGCATTCGCTCCATTTTTTAAATTGTAAAAAACGCATCGCCGATGCTAATTTAAAAATTAGTTTCCATTAAGCAATCACGAACCAAAACAAATTTATGAGGACTAAAATTAATATCAACAATACGCCAGCGAAAATCAATACTTGAAACTAGAATAAACAAAATGCCAGTGCTGAACTATACTGTTACTTACTTTTTAAGCGAAAAGATGCTAGATTTTGCAACTTATGATACAGTATGAAAATAAATAATCGCTAGCACTATAGGATATGGTTTTGTACGGTTTGTGCACTTTTTTACTGATTAATAATGAAAGAACAAAACGTCTTCTTTTAAAGAGAAATTTAACCGACTCAGAATAATGTGAATGGAACGAACTTATTTTCCCAAATTTAATGGGGTTGCATATGGATATTATCTAGGACCAAATCTATTATCTAGGTCGTTTTATTGCGGTGTTCCTAATGCCACTTTCCAGCTCCAGCATCAGATCAGCTCCAAGCTATCATAATTTTACAATATCACGCGATATACATGCAAAATATCAGCTGGGAAGTGGGTCTTTAACTTACAAGATTTCATTACAAGCACTGGGACAGATGAAAGTAAATCAAAGCTTGTAAAAATGATATGAGTACGCGCAGCATGATTGAGTGACCTGTGGCGAACTGTTAATATATTTATCTAATTTAACGAATGTGGTATAAAATGCTTACATGACTAAACTGTACGAGTTAGTTCGTACACTTTTATAAAACATTTTTAGTGGATTAGGGTTCGAACTAAAAACAAACAACACATCAAAACTATACATATATGCGTTAATATTAAATTTAACAAAACGCCATTGCTACACAACAACATTAAGTCGAACAGTAGTCACATTCAAAAGTCAAATCGCAAGCACTACACGGTACTGTAATATACGGTTAAAACTGAAATAAACAAAACGCCAGCCATAAAGTTTTATAAGAGAACACTCTTCAATAATGCTAATCGGTTAATTAAATCATTGTTAACACTAACAGTCAATAAAAAAGATTTTATGTCGAATAGTTTTAAAATAAATTAATAAGAACACCAGTAGAATACTAGTGTTATAGTTACATTTAACAAAACGCCAGCACTACTGAATATTCCTATAAAAGAGTTAAAAGGAATAATATAACTATGTTTTATTAATAATAAATAGTAACCATATATTAAAAAAAAAGAGATGAAATCGACCTCATCAGAGATGAATTCAAACACACGCCTCTTTTAGTAAACCAAGCCAGTCAGTGTAACTGTTAAATCACCAAGTTTAGCCTCGATGTGATCACATCCGCCTGCCTTCTGAACCAATAACAGATCAAAACGATTGTTTTATTATAAATAATATGTAAGATAATGTCATTAACACAATGACAGTTCAAAGTTTGACCACAGATTAAATAAAGTTTAAATATAAACAAATATTATTGGTGTATCATCTCTACTATATAAAAAAGGACTTTGTGGGTTTGTTACCATATATAGTTACCATATTTTCCGTTAGCCTAAGAATAACAGTTTTTATAATAGTGTGGCCGGGTTATACCAGCAACGCGTGGCCGGGTTAGCTAGTAATACATAAATATTAGACAACATCATATTAAAAATGTTCTGATCCGGAGTTAAGTGGCTATAGCACTTAGGATATGGAATTCAGAAACAAAGACGGTACCACAATACCCAGACTCGAGCCAATATAGACAATTTTGTTTTCTATTTGACCGAAATGATCTCCGAAACTACTCAACCGATTTTGATGTTTTTTTTCCTTTTGCTGGATTTGTTATTAAGGACATAGGACAAATTTCATTTTTATTTTTAACACAGCAACGCGTGGCCGGGACTAAATATTAATATTATTAAATAATACATACCAGGGAAACAGACGTCCCCTGGGTAGTAGAAGAATGTGAGCTCAGCGTGTAGCAGACCTGCATCCCCTGGCAACGTTGCCTTTTCAGCGCTCACCAGCGGACGTGAGAAATCTCGCCCTTTCGATCCCGTCGATACCTATATTTAAACCACATTAAAAGCTGTATATCATGAAAGATGATACTTAATAGTCAGAACGCAAGCGCGTAATTTATACTTTATTTATTGCTTGGATACGGCTGTAGAAAAGTTCCTATCCATAACATGAATCTCGGCCCTTTTCAGGACTCGAAACCAGGGACCGCCGGTGCGAAATGCAGTATCGTCAAATACAATAATTTAGCGAAATACAGTTTGGCGTTTCATAACTTATATTTGATAATTTTTGTTGCAATGTTAACTTTAGGTTTTTTGAAGTCGTGAGTTTTTCATGTATTGTCTTTACCTTGTATACCGTAAAATCATCTATCCTGAGAACGAGGCAGGTTGTCATCAACTTCCCTAGCTGCTGCAGGATTGTAGTCCTTGTTGGAGGCGCTGAAAATATATATTAATCACTAAATAAAAGGCTAAACTATATGAGATATTTTGGAGTGGACTAGTGAGGGTTGATAAGTTGTCATTGTTTTTCTATTTTAATAAATCTATTTAAATTTTTACTGGAGGGAGACTCTGTACCAGGGTCGTCTGCTTAGGTACCTCCGTCTTACCTATTTCTGCCGCAAAGCAGCAGTGCTTGCATTGCTGTGTTCCGGTTTGAAGGGTAAGATATGGCAGTGAAATTACTGGGTACAGTGACTTTACATCTTGTGTCACAAGTTGGCAACGTACACTGTGTTTCTTGTGGGGGTTGCAGTTTTGCTGCGAATCTCACAAGAGCCACATGTATTATAGGTGACTGTTACAAGTAACCATCAGGTGGGCAGTTTGCTTGTTTGCCAACTTACAGCAATAAAAAAAAAACTTTTTAAGATTTCTTACCACCCCTATTCCAAAAGGATAATTTTGTTGTGTGTCTTTTACAGTAATATTATTTTCTCAGAAACGCATGCCGTAGCATTATAAATTTTAAAGAATTAGAATATAAAAATAATGAATGAAAAACAGTTAATTAAAAATAGCTTTGCTAGCGCTATTTACGTTTCAAACGTTCTTTATAATTAGGCACAATTGTAAAGGTAATATGTTGTCAGTCAGATGAGGTGTCGAAACGAGTGGTCACGTTAGTTTAACTTTGTTGCTATTAGTTACAATAAAGATTTTTTAACGTTATAAAATTTAATAATAAAGCATTTCGAATGTGTCTTATAGCAGACGAAAGTATTTTTCAGTGACAGTGTTTTTTTTAAACTAAATTTTATTTATAAACTAGTCGTTTAATTCAATAAAAAAATTGAATGATTGATGAATGATGATCAAATGATCATTGTAAAAACCTTAACGAGAAATTGCAAAAATAACAATAAAATTTCACAAAAAAAAAAAATAACATTGCTGCCTATAACACTCTAATGGAACGTCGATATTTATATCTCAATAAATATGCCTAGTTTCGGTACTGCTGTCTTAATAACGATTAAAAAAACAAATTAACAAATAAAAAACGGTTACTTAAAAACAGCATTGCTAATGCTATTTTCAAGCGTTTTAGCAGGTTATTATAAGGAAAAATGTTGAAGGTATAATGTTACCTTGTGATGTTGTGTTGGTGGCGAGCGTGTGAGGGGTAGCGGACGCAGCGGGCGGACGAGGGTTGGTTCCATTTGACATCGGCTCTTCTTGTTTGTCCGCTTGCTGCTAATGCCATAAAAAATTGAGTATGAGACAAAAAGACACAATTTTAAGCAAACAACCTATTTTGTTGTTTTTTTTAAATCAGACATAACAATTAGACGTAAGACAATAACGTCGCGGTAATAGTAGATTTCGATTTTTTTACATACCTACGAGGTTTAAAATAAACAACTGAAACACGTCACTAATAATTTGATGGAATCTCCCATCAGAATATTATTGAAATGTCTATCTACAAAATAAATAATATTTTATAGGAAACTCTATTAAATTGATGTGATATTATTGTAATCGATTTCAAGTTTTACAAAATTTATATAACTACATAAAAACTGACTAAATGATAGAGCCAACGATAGCAAAGAGGGTTTGTATTATAATATCCATATCGTAAAATGATCATGTTTAAGGCGAAAAATGTTCATCCTAATATTAGAATGGCCAATTACCTAAATAAAGATTATCATTGTTGTTTTGACGAAACTCCTCGTGGAACATGGTACTACAACTTACACAATTTCATTTATTTCTAACTATCTTTATCAATAAATATTTGTTCAATGTTTGTTCTCTATGAAACCATTGATCAGATTGTGATGAAACTTTGTTAACTTTTTCTATGATTCCCATGAATGGTTTATATGTATAGTCAGCAAAAAATCATGCCGCGGGTAGCTAGTTTGACATAAATGTGACGACACTAACTAGGCAATAATTAGGACATTAACCTTATGACTAGGCGTTACTGGTCTAGGATCCAGATGTTCGAGCAGCATCGTGCAAAAGGAAGACAGTGATTGTGACAGCCATTGGCTATGTGGTGTGGCAGCTTCCCTAAAAATAAAAATAAGGGATATTTCTTGTTTCAATAATTTTTACAGCGTCTTCTGTACAAGTTGTTATTTATAAGTTGATTTTATCAATAGTGAATCTCAAAAGTAATTTTTATAAACAGTCACTAAATATAGAAATTCAATGACTTAACTTTTATAGCGCAAAAAATAAAAAAATATTAATAAAACACGAAATTCTGCAACTTTCTCCAAAGGTATTACAAATTTTGAGTCTCATGATCGCATAGATCGCTCATCATGTGTTCACACATAATGCGAGCTGCGTTCACTGCGTACACTATACCGCAGTCCCGACAAAGCATCTAGTGCGACAATCGTACGAAAATTAGTTCTATTTCTTTCCCGTCTATATTTAGTTTGATAAATTTTTCGGTTTATAGAATACCTGTATCCCCGCCAATGGGAGCGGTCGGCAGCTGCTTTATGGTAGGGGAACAGATCTGCCTGCATACTGACTAACGTAAGCTGCAACGCTCCCCCTGAAGCTAGCGATGGTTTCTCTGACCGACCCACTGTAACAAACCAACATCAATGTGGTATACTTCAAATTTATTTTAATCATATAAACTACTTTGAGAAGTTCAATGGCGCAGTGATTAGTACGTCGGCATATGATTGCTTAACCCCTTAAAACCCGCGAGCATTATATCATGCGCGCGACAACGATACCTAAAATCCGCGAGCATTATATAATTATTATTATATAATTATTATTATTATAATGCTCTTTAGCGCGCAGTTTGATTTAATCCTTATTACGGCTTTGGTAATGGTTCTTTTTGATTGAATGATATTTTTTCCCCGATAGAGAGAGAAATAACGCATTTAACACAAAGCTGTTCTTCAAGGGGTTAAGTCAAGCTCGCGGGGGTCGATTAGTTAAAGTCAAACTAGGCGTTTTGGTTCCAATTTTGTGTTCCGTACCACTACGCTAATAGATCTGCCTGAGGCAGTAGAGCAGCTTTCTAGGTTCTTTGTGCCTGACAAGTACCTACGCCATCGAGCTAACCGGCGGCATCCTCTATTTGCTACACCTGCATGCCGCACCGAAGCGCGTGCTCAGTCCCCACTCTGCCGAATGCATACGGCCTTCAATGCCTTACTAGTGAAGTTTCCTGAACTGGACTTGTTTGCTGACGAGTGGAAGCTCATAATGAATGCGGCTTTGAAAATTATGGAGAATGACTGATTTTATCTAATTATATTGTTTTAATTAATGTGTATAATTCTATGATTGTATTATGAAAAACAATTTTGTAACTGGGATAAACCCGTTTAATTGTAATGAATAAATAAATAAATAAATAAATAAATAAAGGGTGAAACTCTTTGCCAGAGTCTGTGTTTTCTGGCACATACAATTTAGGGGTCTTCAAATCACGAGTGAATAGGTGTCTTCTGAGCAAACGCGTCTCATCCTAGATCGCATCGTCGCGTACTCGTAATCGTTACTATCAGGCGAGGTAGCGGTCAAGCGCTTACCTATTAACGATAAAAAAAAATCTACGCAGTTGCGGCAATTAGCCTCTTGATTGGACCATAATGCGTGTATAAGGTTTTCTTCCAATTCAAACCAGCTCAGTTCATCCCAGAAGGTAAGCAGCCTTTTCAGACTGCTGTAGACTCTTGGAAGCGATGCTGAATATTGAAGAAACAGTGCCCGTTGATCTTCCAGGCTCCTGCATTCTATGAGCACGTGCTGTGGAGCATTTCTGCCTTCAGGCAACCTCTACATAGAGGGCTGTCTGTCGCGCTTATGCTAAATATGTACTTGTTTAAAGGACAAGGACCAGTTTTTGTGCCAATAGCTTTGCGAATTTTATCTGCTTACAGCCTTCACTGTTTTATCATTCTTTCAGGTAGATTTCTTCTGTTTTGCGAGGCAGCCATGTTTTTATTTGGGCACTGGTTTCCGGTCCATATACCGTTGCATTTGAACAGGTTTTAGGCTGGTGCGTCGTTTCTAATTGAGTTACTGGATTGGAATGTGCTATGATATTTCGTTAGCACTGTTAGAGATGATTTTGAAGTCATAGTCTCTGGTTGCAACCGCCTGTGTCGCTTCGGTGATACCCAAGCTTACTTATAGATGGCAGGAAGAGCAAACCTAGTAAAATCACAGAGACTGCAAAATTTCTTCCGTATGCGGACGCATCAAGGCAGAATTATATGATAATTAGTCAATAAGAGGTTGTCCTGTACTATTTTAAAGCTCCTAATAAGTCTAGTCTATTATATAAATAGATACTTACAGCCAGGGTCGTCGCAAAGGTGAAGGTCGATCCGCGGCGCCAGTAAATGGTACGAAGTTTCACGTACGTCGTGTTTCGCGAACATACGGGCGAGAATGTCTCGATCGGCACCCGATGATCGACTTTGTATTTGTTCGCGAGGCTCTTCTATCTGTAATTAACACATTCTGTTAATACGATCAGCATAAGCAGAAGATCACTTATTACCACGTCAAATCACTATTGGATATATTAAAATTTCAATGTTTTTATTAATTACCAAACCATGTAAATATTTAAAAAAATGGTAAACTATAGATTTAAAATACATTCATAAAAACAATCACGTCTCCGATAGGATAAGAATCTACGACCTTTCGCTATCCGGGCGAGTGGTCTAAACGCTCAGTTACCGAGACGCCGGCAGACGCGCCAAAAGTTACATACTCATTTCAACTTCAATAGTTGTGAAAGATTAACTACCTTCAATATCAAAACAATAGTTATAAAAATATCTAACAATTGATTAAGATGGAACATGCTATAATTTTAATATAACCAGGTTGTATGCGATTTGTACCCTTTGCCTACCCTTGTGGGAAAACATGACTAAAACAAATATTAGTGCCGTCTAGGTACGCCCGAGAGAAGCGAAGCCTTATTATGTAAAGCGCAGGACCTAAACGTTAAAAACAGCCACGCACACTGACGTAGGGAGGCAGCTGGCTCCCATATATATCGTGTAACATTACTAAATCTGACCTTCTCGTGTAACGGTAAAATCTAACTCTTAGCACGGATAGAGCAGTCGCGCGGCGAGCGGCTAAATCCGGGCGGCCCGAATGTCCGTATAGAAACTAAGTTTCAAAAAATTACCTTCCTCAACGCTTTGGCTCTAGTAGCTGCGGCGGTGGCCTTCTTCACTGGTTCCGCGAGCGCTGCAGCACAAGCCAGCGCTGCACGCAGCTGTCCATCTGTCAGCGCCCACGCTAACGGCTCCGGCCTTATCGCTAACCGGGACCCGATCACAGCGCAATCTTTTCAAAAGAAAACAAAATTGATTTGCGATAATAATATTTCTTTCTTACATTCACACCAATAAGCCTAGCCCAAAGTAAGTATTATGGATACTAGGGTAACGGATAGAAATACATATATGATTAATAGAAATGTAATATGAATAGAAATAATAAAAACGCCTATGACTCAGGCACAAATGCACGTATTCATCACACAAACATCTGCCCCTTCGCTTTCATTGTGATTTCATTATTTTCATGTATCGATAAAGTGTACCTAATGGAGACTGACTTAAGGTAAATTTTTGTGAAATGACTTTTGTTGAATGTTTTTTTACCCTTCAGAATTACGGCAAACAAGTTTTTGAAATTTATGCTTGTCTTTTTGGCTGGAGCGGGAAGCGTCACTTCAAAGGTTTTGGTTTTATCTGTTAAAATTTGTATTGTGGCGGATATTAGTGTAGTAATGGAGGATTATTGACCACTGAGTCTTGTAAAAACGCGTGAGTGTTGGCTTGTTGAAATCCAAAGGGTGGTTTCAGTAAAATCCCAAATCTTTACTGAAACATAAGGAAAGTCTAATAAATCAGCTATCATCATTCACCATCATTTAATTAAGAAAATAAACTACTAAACATGAAGACATGGCTTAAAGGACACGTTTCCAGGCCATAAAATATTATTTTAAAAAAACAATGTTGACGTTAATAAATGTTAGGCTAAAGTCACACTAACCGGAAAGTCGCTTTTTGATAACGATGCGGCATTGCGTAATTCCTAGAAGCAACCGTAGAGGTGGCAAGTTGGCTGACGACGCCCCATGTGCCTTCGCCTCGATTCTAGCGCTCTGCCATTCCAATTCCTACAAAATAAATAAATTGTTAAAAAATATACTTTTCATAGAAAAATGCTAAAATATATAGACTCGGCTCACAAGTATTCGCCTGAGAATATCAGTAACGGGAAAAAGTAAAATAACAACGTTAAATGTTACAAAAGTAACATTCTGGCAACACTGTTGAGCTCCGTTCAGCCAACGGTCGCGTCATAGACTCCGTCGAGCGCCGACAGGTGGCGATGGCGTCCGATTTGACGTAATTACCTAAATATACATGATCGTCCCGGCTTCGCACGGGTGGACAAAATTCTTTAAATTTTTTCTAGCATTCAATATTGCCTATGACATTAAGCAATAATGTGCCTTCCTATTGGTGAAAGAATTTGTGAAAGAATTCGTTTCAGTAGATCCCGAGATTACCCCTTACAATTTAACAAATATACAAACACACAAACTTTACTTCTTTATAATATAAAAAAAATGAAAATAACTTTATTCAAATGCACTTAAAAATAAGTAGTTTTGAATCGTCCAACATTTTTTCACCACCCATTCAGGACGTCTTTTAACTGACAAGAAGAAAGGGCGCAAGAAACTCGTCAGCTTTAACAGAAGTAACGACATTTACAATATAATACGTCGTCACTATACAGAATCCACAAAAAAAAAAAACAAAATTATTTTGTTATGACAATACTAATAGTGTTATGATATCATTATTTCGTTGATTACAACAAAGTCAACAAGTATCTGTACTTACTTAAAGTAAGTATCCCTGAACATTGCAATAACATACAGGGAATAAACGACAAATTTAAGAAAGCAACAAGATTTATGTTTAGTATTAGTCAATACTGAATACTGAAGGTTAAAGCAGACCCATTTCCCAAGGCAGCACCCGTTCACGAGCATGACGCATGATACAGCCATCGCTTCGCTCAACCATATCTTAGGGAACGTAACGATCCGCACCACATGCTACCACCCAAGAAATGTATTAAGCGTGCTTGTCATACTCTAACTACCAGTAATAAATTAGTTTTAAAAAATTAACAAATGCTAATGCTGTATGATACAACCTGTAATAAATAGTGTCATGTTGAAATGACACATATTACTTCCATGCATCGCGATCTATTAAATAGTCGTTGACCTTGTAATAACCTTTGGACATGAGCTTATTTTTTACATACATTTTAAACTTATGATAAGGCAAATCTACTATTAGTATAGATAAATGGTATTATACCTTAAATATAAGTAGTTGGCCCGTGTCAGGCGATTTGATTCTAGTCAGTCTTAAGTCTCCTTTTCGACCCTCCGGCGTCCGAGACTCAACTGTCACCCTTGTGATCTAAAACAAAAGAGATTGATTTTAATTAACGAAAAATAAAAGCAACACATTTGCATGTATATAGATATAGGGTAGTTGACTAAATGAGAAATAAATTAAACGGAGATATTTTGTAAAACCTGTCAAATACCCTATAATTACAAAATCCAAGCCTTCTCTTCTATTTGAGCTACGCCCATATAGCGTGGGGTAGGGTTCTGCCTGATACAAGTTTCATTTTTTCGTTAACACTTTTTTGATATACTCGTATATATCCAACAGTTACATGCTTATAACTAAAAATATAATAATAACATTTGTATTTACTCAAAAATAGTTCTTAGTGTAATAATAATAATACTTCTTACAATAAGCTTACAATTCTTACAATTAGACATACACATATAATACATAAATATGTAATATTCATAGAAATATGTATAAATACCTAAGAGTCTTGTACAAATACTCGTAGTCTTTAAAAAAACACCTGCCCCTTCCGGGACTCAAACCCAGGATCGCTACCACTACACCAAACGGTTATATAAAAGTAGGTAAATAAATTAGTATGGCTATATTATACAACTTTAACAACTAACCTTTCAATGCATACTGACTACGACACAGTGTGATTTCTATTATGTTATAGCTGCCCCGGCCACGCGTTGCTGTGTTATAAATTAAAATCATATCTATCCTATCTTTTAGGTTAGATCAAATAACAGATAGTTACAAAGTTTGATCAAAGTCGGTTAATTAGTTTAGGAGTCCATCGCGGACAAACAACGTGACACGTAATTTATATATCGCACATACGGTGCTATAACGTCACTTATGTAATTTTAGACATAACTTAACTGAGTATGAGAAAATACTCCTACCTCTACTCTACCTCTTTACTTTGCTTGCTTTTACTCTAAAATGAAGTTCAAAGTTGTAGCTTAATTATTTTATTTGTTTAGCCGTGAAAAACTATATGTTGTAAGGATGTTCAATTTTTAAATGCTCCCCCTGAAATATTACGCCATTTGCATAAGTGACGTTATAGCACCGTATGTGCGATATATTAAGATGTGTTTTATTCGAGACGTAGAAGTTAAAATATGTGATGACAATACCTGAACACTACTGGTAAAAGCATCACAATTGAAGTCTATTTGAACATGATTCACAGCCACTGAGATTCCATCTATGACCTGCAACAAAAAATATTAAATATTAGACAACATCCCATACATTATGCTGAAAGTAACTACAGCACTTGTGTTATGGAATCCGGAAATAACGACGGTATCATAACAAGCCCGGGGGCCAAGAAAGGCTCCACGATGAAACGAGCTAACTCAGAAGATGCTTATTTAACCTAGCTTTAAAAAAACGGGTTATAAGTACTCGGAAATACAGACACAGGAAGGGAGTTCCATTCCTTTGCTGTGCGCATTATAAATGATGTTGAGAACCGCTTGGTGCGACAGGTAGGAATAACAACCAAGAAAGGGTAGTAGCCAGCAGTGCATCTGGATGTACGACGGAAAAAAGGAGATGGCGGTATGAGCATATGCAGCTCCTGAGCACACTCTCCAAAATGCAGTTTTCTACATAGACCCGGCCGGGCATCGTGCCCGGGACCTCGGAGGAGCGTTATTATGATAACATGTATGAGAGCGACTCGACCACGGAGGCTGTCCAAAAAAAGTTGTTTATTGTAATCAAAAAGATTATATGACGGGGGTTGAATCAACTTTTTCCTTTGCATCAACTGTGTTGTTCATTCTTTATGTTTTTTATGTTCTCCTCAATGCAAGGCTCTTTATATAAAGTGTGAAGTAAAGTGATCGCGATGAATGGCGGCTAACTCATTCGAGTAAAATTTTGACAACAATTAATTTATTTAAATTTTCTTGCATACAAAAAAGCCATGTACAAATGGCGGACTAAATGGCAACAGGCATTCTCTACCAGTCCTCCAGGTGCTTAGTAAGGTAAAATTGAAAATGAGAACTATATACTAAATAAACATTTTTTAAATAAATATAATAATAACATTATTTATTAAGACATTGCGATTCGTAAAACATTCCAGGTAATTTATAAAAAAATATTTGAGATTTTTAAGGTAATTTATTTAGAATTATTTGAATATTACCGAGTAAAGAAGTATTGTTTTTGCCAATGCGAATAAAAAGTAACGAATATGCGACAGTTTATATCAACGTCAAACTGCGTGGGACATTTTGTCTAGATCTTGTACCTACATGAAATCAAGTAATTGAAATAAATTTGGACACAAATACAAAATGTTAACTAAAAAGAAGAATTTTTTGTCAGTAAATAATACCATAAAATTATTGTCAATCGAATTATAATTAAAAAGGGCGGGAAAGTCGAATAGGTTGAAGAGAGTAAGTACAGTTTGTGTATTATGAATTCAAAACCGATAGCAACCCAGAGGGTTTATTAACAATTAGTTCATGAACTATTCTCCTAAATAAGAAACTATCACTTCGTCCCTTTTACTCGTATTTTCTATTTGGAGTATTTCCCATAGTTTTTAATATCAAAAATAATTTAGCGATAACTCGTACTAGACTTTAAGATCAAAATAGAAGTGAAAAAGGAACTGCTGTACAAAATATTTATTTATTCATAAGGTACACCAACAGCATAATATACATAACATATTAGTTTTATGTAACAAATCTGGTATTACTCTTGTATATAAGCCAATTATAGTTATACACAACATTGCCCGAATATGCGAAAAAATCTTAAAATATTACTTTTATACTATATGAAATCTAATGAAATTAAAGATGTGGTTTGTATGATGAATTAAGAGAGTATAAATACAATTACAGATATTTACCAACATTCGCCTAAAAATGTTTCAATTTATCGCAAAAAATATCCAGCTCGGGTATGTTTACAGTCAGTTGATTGTAAATGGACGATATTCTAGAGATTGGTTGATGGAAACCAAGATTTGTATGACAGGAGCGGATACTAAGAGGTTTGGTAATGCGGGATCTAGGGTATTTAAAATGAACTGTAAAGCTTATAAGTCTAAGTACTGGAGAGCTAGAAATTTATTAATATCTATGAT
This sequence comes from Calamotropha paludella, assembly GCA_927399485.1. NCBI lineage: Eukaryota > Metazoa > Arthropoda > Insecta > Lepidoptera > Crambidae > Calamotropha > Calamotropha paludella. The sequence continues at coordinate 4,346,665 of OV656803.1, read as the reverse complement.
GAAATCTTTAAGTTAACATACCTTGTGTATGTAGCTATATTTGCCAGGAGGTGGCATCGAATTAGCGGCCGCTGCATTCATAGTACGCGGTTCCGAGCACACTTCGAGAGCAATGCGCACCTCGTCTAGATTCTGTGAACAATAAAAAGCAAATATTTCATCACTGTCATTAATCTATTAATATCACTATGTAGGGAGAATATTTAGGCCTTTTTTGTTAACGAGACGAACATTTAACAGCCTGGCCGTATAGTGAGGCAGCTAAGTTCAGGACTCCCAGCAGAGCTGATCGGAAGTTATTCCCTCTGTCATTCCAGCTGGAATAACTGCTAAAACCCCTCAGATATACCCTCAATTGGTGGGGCCGATTTTGGCAGTCACCAACCTAGGGCCTTACTCTCCCTACGCAGGCTTAATAAGGATTAATAATAAATGTATTTCTTCTCCACACAATCTCTTTATAAAATAGAAGTAGTTGGTATATGCAGTTATTAAAAAAATATACAAGATTGTGGACATTTGGTATCTGAACTAAGTCGCATCCTATATCTCAGAAAAACCAGTACTCTCCCCTAGTACAATTAATACCATTATGGTCTATATTAGAATAATATGTTAGAAACAAACAAGGCGCTTTAAAGTACATTAATTGAATTAATAATTTGACGATCGTTTGGTAGCGATCCCGCCTTTCGCTCGGACGGTCCTGGGTTCGAATCCCAGAAGGGGCAGATGTTAACATTAAAATGTAATCTTTTACAACTATATATGATACTGGCTGACCCGGACACGCGTTATTGTATTATAAACTAAAATAAAACCTATTCTATGTCCTATATCGGAAAATAAAAAAAAAAACATCAAACCGGTTGAGTAGTTTCTGAGTTCATCGCGGTCAAACGATATGACATATACGATACGAACGATATGACTTTTTATATATATACATATTGTAATCTATGACGACTCGTATGATATTAATAAACAAAACACTTTCTTTCTTAAACTTCAAATAATATTGTAAATAACTCTATAAACCAAAAAGTTCTCATAACGCGTGGGAGCTACAGTACTGTCGATACGGCAAGTCAAATGTAAAAAAGTCTTATTTGATTAGCATAGTACTTAGTATAGGCGAAACCGGATAGGATAGCATATGGTACTTATCATTATCAGAACCACATGCTCTTAAGCAGTAATTAATAAATTGTTTTACATATTATTTTCTGTCATTTTCTCAATTTTGACTGGACGGTTACGGTACGGTACGTTTTTTCAATAAATAAAAACTGTGATATCTTATAAGCCCTAATGTTAAAAGCAAAAACAAAATCAAAGACAATATTTTATGTTGACTCTCTCGTTTTTTCAAAATATAACGAGATAATTATCTTATCACTATCAACTAATATGCCAAAATTCTGAAAATTTTTAACGGTAACACTGACTGAGCTTATTTCTTTAAAATCGTGTTCTTATCTATTTTATCTACATTTCAAAGAGAAATTTTAGCTAGTTAAATACGAGGTTTGCTGGTCAGAGGCCGAAGGGACGAACAGGCACAGAAGTGATCAAACACCTATAATGCCCGGAACCTATAATTCCAATTGCAGTGAGTTGGTTTAACCAAAAAATTCGTGAACACACCAAAGCACTTCACCAGCACTATTGGAACTCTCTGAAGATGTAAGCAAGCTAAGCTATTACTGACGCGGGTAGAGGTTCGTCTCTCTATATCAATATTACAGCTAAGTAGATCAGAACTGATCACAGGCGCCATTACTGGTTGCGGCAACTTTAACAAACATATTTTTAATATTGGCGCTACTGACAGACTACTATGCAGAGGATGCATGTAAGCTGAAGAAACAGCCACCTATGTCCTACTGGAATGCAGAGGAGTGGCACCCTACCGGGCAAGAAATCTTGGCTCACTGGGCAGCCTTCAAGAAGACCTCACCAAAGTGAAGGCGCTTGGAGCGTTTCTGGCACAGCTGGGGTGTTTAAACACCCCTCAGACGCAAAACAGAAGCACAAGACGTCGAGTTGTCATATAGAAGAATAAGAAGAAGAAGGATCCGAGGGCCCCTGAGCTTGGGGGCCCTGGTGCACAGCATCGTTTCGCCACTGTTCTAGAGTACCTTATAAAGTGTTTTACTGCTGATCAAGGCAAGTGTTTCATATTATTTTGCGGGAATTTATTTATAATACACATTTACTTCGTGCAAAAAGCTTATCTGCTGTTTTTACTGTTCATTATGGAGTACTAAGTCATCACATTGATAAGAACGGTGTAAATTGAAAATAAGTATTGACGAACATACATCGACAGCTGATAATTGCTAACATTCGTACGCTTTATGCTTTATGTTCTACTAACTAAAGTTTAAATTACTTAATACACTGAAACATAAGTTAGGTACAATTGTATTGACACACAAACACAAGGCCAGTAGCTGCATGCAATAAAATTTGAGGCGCCCAACCGTGAAGAAGACAATAGGGATTTTGGTCCGTAACTACAATGTGCTGAAATAAAAGACGGATATTGTACCGATGACTAAGATTCTATTTAGACTTCGAGCGTTCATTATTTTATTGCTATGTTATAACCGTACAAACGATAAAAAACTCAAATGTTAAATAAACTTTTTTCGTTACTATTTTGTTTTTTTCTTTTAAACTCTAAATTCAATTAAACTTACATAACACTTTTCAACGTTTGATTTTTTTTTAATTAATATGTTGACGACCGTTTGGTGCAAAGGTAGAAATCCTGCCTTTCCTGAGTCAAGAGTATTTATATTAATTATATATATAAGTTAGCCTAGTATCCAGAACACTAGCGTTACAGTGCTTTCTTTGGGTTAGGCTAATTGGTGTGAATGTAAAAAAAAAATATATTAAAATACAGTCAGTTTGTTAGTTGTTTTTTAATCTAGCCATTGTATAAGATTTATTTCAACAACTCATTCTGTACAGCAATGATAAAGAAAATTGACAATTTATGTTACTTATCAGGGGACGACGGACCCATGAGCTTGGGGGCCTTAGTACACAGCACCGTCTAGCATAGTAAACAACAAGTAAATCTATGTCTTTTTACCAACAACTAGGATTCAAGATGCCACCTAATAAACAGCCACAGCTGGCCACTGTTAACATAGTCTCTTTAGGCGTGTCACATATTAAATGCAAATGAAATATTAAAATATATTACTGATCTCGTTGCACATATTGTAGAAAAAGTTTATAATTCTTATGACATATCTTACGGAACAAGAGTTTAATTATAAACATGTATACAATTATTTTTATAAAAACAGGGAAAATGTCAAGGGAGCTTTAACGAATGTCGAGCATTAATGTTCAAATCTTGCTAATGTACTAACACATTGTAAATATATGTTGCACATCAATAAAATGGCGAGAAATAACAAGTGTGTATGAAGATATATTTACTGAAAACATTGATTTTTAATTATTTTTAAGTGCACACAAATAAGTTATATAAACGTAAAAATCAGTTAGTTTCTTTTGACATTCACATGCCCTGCATTTGACAAAACAGAAATTCAAAATTGATATGACTAACGACCAACATGTACCTTTGTTTTGTATGAATAAATAAATTTTATTTAATTTTAAAGAGATATAAAACGCAGACTGTTAATGTTGATAACTGTTATGTCTAAACTAATATTGACTTTGAATATCTCATGATAGTCATAACCTATTTCATACAGCAAATAGATTTGAACAGATGAAAAGTGAATATTAATGAGATACGTTATTGGTCATTCAAATTAGGAAATGCTACTTATGAATAATTATATTCTCTGAATATGTACACAGCGAAGACATCTCTCTCATTAGCATAACTCATCGAGTAACAACTTTATTTTTGAAAATATCTTAACAGACATTATTTATAATTTAATGAGAATCAGGCCTTAGATCAGTGTACAAAGTGACTAGATGACTAAGTTGATTCAAACACGAACTTTTTTGTGGACTAAAAATTTGAATTGAGAATGAAAACTGATTAATATTCCTTTTTATTGGGAATTTTATATTATTGCTAGTGTCCGTCTGAGGTATCGGTTTCGGCCTAAAATCATGTTTCTGCCAATCCGAACCATTGGCAGAAAGCTCTCAGCGTATCGCGTTCGGCTAATGTCGGGTTCGGCTAATATCGGGTTCGGCTAATGTCGGGTTCGGCTAATGTCGGGTTCGGCTAATGTCGGGTTCGGCTAATGTCGGGTTCGGCTAATGTCGGGTTCGGCACGGTTAGCAATATGGCTTCGCTCGCCATGTGTTTGTTCCCCGCATAATAATAGTAATTATTAATTACTTACATACATCATATCATATTTAGTTAATAAACTTTTTTTAATTTTATATCATCTATAATTAACTGGTTTTTAGAGTAGTTTAATTGAGACCCAATGTTGAAATTTCAGTTTGATCAGACATGACAGCTAGGTCAGTTTCATTATTCATATATCTGAAAGGAACGGCCTACTGACATTTAATTCAACATTTATAAAAGGTTTGGTTTCGCCCGAAACTATAATAAAAAAAGAACCGTCAGTTTTTGCAAAATAACTTTTTTGGTTGAACACTAATTATAGGCTTGGACTTTACATGATAGAGTTATATCCTTTTATACTACACTACATATAACAATATACTTTTTAGTATTGTGAACTAGCATTAGTATTATTGAAAATTAAAGTTAAATATATGTATATAAATACAGGCAGTCCTCGACTTACGTCGTTTCGATTTACGTCGTTTCGAGTTACGTCGAACAATGTTTTGACACTATTCCTCAAGCATACGTCAGTTGTTTCGATTTCCGGCATAGGAGAATTTACTTTTCGCGAGGTCAATGCCCGTGGGACCGGTGGGGCGCGGTGTCGGCAAGCGGGGATTACCCCGCACATGCTGCTAATTATGTTTAGTTAGTTCAGGGACAACGGACAATCAAGACGTGGGTAATATGTATTAAAATTAATAACACACAAATACCAAAAATAACTAGAAATTTCATAAATACATATCTACTTATTTTAATAAAGTATGTATATCCTTTGTTATAAATGCTGTATTTTTTTAAATTTTGAGTCAGTGTGGATCCTAACCCTTGAGTTTTACATGTAAACATATGAAAATATATGTCTCGACTTACGTAGTTTCGATTTACGTCGAGTATTTCGAGAACCTAACCTGCCGTAAGTACGAGGACTGCCTGTATTACAAAAAAGTACTAGTAGGCCATGAATGTTGGAAACAATATAAAATTACTTTATCCTGAGACACGCTATATCTTTAAATAGAAATACACATCTTTACTATAATTTAAACCTATGTCTCGTCACCAGTAACAATGCTTTTCAAGAATGTTGGGTCAGCATTGACTTGTTCTAGATGTCCTCAGCGATTCTAATGCGATTGAGTTTTTGGAGAAAATTCAGGTCTTTTGGGATAATAGTATATATAATTAAAAAAACCCTACAGCCCATTAAATCTCTGTATTCGATTAACAATATATATATATTTTGACCTCCTCAGGTCTCAGGACCAAGATAATTGGGGGGATTATTTCTTAAAGTGAACAATGCACTAAAAAGTAAAAAAAACTGATTTGCTACATATATGCCTCTTATATTTAAAGAGTTTCCTCATGGATCTTATCGTCAGAACTTGACTTTAATAATAATGGAGATAACCACAAAATATATTCTATATTTTAAGACAAACATTAAAAATAAATACAACAATCTCCTCCTTATATTGAAATTGGTTAAATATATTTAATACTTTATATTTGCTGAGTCACTTATCATCTTATAATGGAAGGCAAATCTTATAACCACCTTAACTTGGTTCTTTATAACAAGTTTGCCAAAATAATTTTTTCTGCCTTTTCTGAAATATGGTTTTTTACTGCGATCTCCGACCCACTGACAAGCATGGGGTAATGATAAACCCCCTGCATTTATGGTAAGGCTTCCAACCAGCATTGAAGATCTTTCAACTGAGATGATGAATAAAATCAACATTGAATCAAACAGTTACTTCTTCTTTATGATGAATAGACACCTTCTGGGTTTGCTTGTTCCATCATGAAACGGATCTTGCCCCGGGGGCCATCAGGATTAAGAGCGAACCCATTCAAAATAAAATAAACAAATCAACCTACTTAGAAATTTAAAAACAAAGAACTAATTAATCCATGATAAAGAATAAGTTATTATTGAACTAGATTCTGAAACATTATCCTACCCTACATTATTGAAACCTTACAGTCTAGATAAGTATAACACAAACATATATACATGTGATATAAAAAACTGACTTGTTTTTATATTTAATGGCTGATATAATTGGAAGGTAATCAGTAACTCTAAATTTCATGCTTTTGTAATCCTACTTTGAGAAAATTAATTTAGACAAAAGCTGTTTGTAATGATATAAAGGTTAAAAATTTACCAAGACTATAGGCACTGTCTTCAGCTTGGTCCATTGTATCCTGAATGTGGCACGGTTGCATTTGGCAGACGTAAGTCGCACCCAGCCAGGAAGCTCAAGGAGATCTGTCAAGAGGTCCTCATCAAGGGTGAGGTCTTGAAGTTCTCCTGACCCACGAAGAGCAGACAATGAAATTTGTTCTGGTGACAGATTCTTTGTGAATCTGTAGAAAAAAAAAGCAATATAACGTATATGCAATAAGTATACTCTTTAATTAAGAACTAAAAAAAAAGGTAAAGATAAAAGAAAGAAATATAAAAAAAAGGAGGATAAAAATGTCTGATGTAAGTAAACTTAGGCAAAGATGAGATTTTCCCTATTTTCTATACTGATAGCAATTTTCTCAATCAATAACAAAGTTATTGTGCTTTTTTACATTTTTTTATCTATTAACAGGTTGCCAGTTGATTTCAAATTAAATGTTTTAATGCAAATGATATGAGGTATTGATACATTTCCATTAATATATTCATAACTTTTAGTACAGCATTAGATATATAAAAAAGAATTTATAATAAAATACAATTAAGATAAAATAATTTTCTCCTAAAATTAAATGACCATAAGTGAGTTTGAATACCCATAAATAACATCACTTTTCAAAGGCTTATCATCATTTGATTTAATTATAGATAATGTTCAGCACTCATCAGAAGCTTTAAAAAGGATAATAATTTTTTCTGTAATTCTAATATAAAAGCAAGTAAAATATTGATTGAACAAAAAGTAATAAATAACTCAATTATATACGTATACAACTAAAACCGTGCATCAAAGGGCGTTATAAACTTACCTAGACAAATGTTTCAGGAGCTGGTTCTTTATAATAGTAACCATTTTCACGATGTAGGTAATTAAATAAGTTTAGCTAAATTAACATGGGGAATTTATCGTAAAATCATAACCACAAGATGATAATTCACTAATAAGTCTTCTTGAGTTTCCTATATTCCACAGATTACTTCTTTTTTTTAATGAAATTGAACGAACTTCACTCACAGTGAACTGAAAACGTCAAAACAAAATCGACCGTGGACTGGATTGTCAGGCAAATGTCAAAAATACGTTCGCGATGATGCACCCAATTACAAATTTACGTAGTTATTTATTTAAGAATATTAAATTCAATGTAAATTTATAAAATAATATAATAAAATGGTTAAGCGTACTGTCAATACCAATTATTAAATAACGAGATCTAAAGAAGCTGCGTATAACGGAGTAATTTAGGTAACATAGAAACGGAACGCAAACTTAGTGACCTCATTCAACTCTATGGCGCGTTTATTTGTTTGTAATATCTCCAAGTAATTTTATTGATTTTCGTTGAAACGTGTCTTCTTGATAGAACGAAGTACTTTATATATTTGTTATATATTTTTTACAATAAACAGATGCTTCCAGTTTAATAACCAGAACATCGTTAGCACTGGCTCTAAATAAAATACAAGTAAGATTTAAAAATAATATCTTTGACGCAATCAGTCATACACAGTTGATGGAAGTGATATTTTTAAATGTTTCTATTTAGCCTTTGTAACGTGTAATTTAATTTGTGTTTTAATTTATTCTGTCACGGTAATTTATTTAACTTAAAGTAGATATATTGCATATATTTGTTCTGTAGAGTAAATGGTTGTAGAATTAACAGTGATAAATTAAGGTGTTTGGTGAGCTTTTCTAAATTAGATGGCAATACTTTAGTAATAATAATTATTTAGTTTTATTTAAACTTGCTTGATAAAGCAGTTTTTAAATACTTATCTAGCTTATCTGTGTTAAAAACTACATTGTTAAAACTTTTTATTGTGTCAGCCAGTATCGGTGTGCTTCGCCTAACCCTGGTACTCCCTGAGGTCTCAGTAAGGGCCTCGGGTCATGTCACTTAGGATGGGTGTTTAATAAAAAAATATAGTGTATTAAAATAAACTTTTACTGAAACGTTACTTTATTTAACATACTTGCAATATCTTTTAAAAATAGTTTTTCTGGTAGAAAGGAGAAGTACTTCTGGGCATAGCTGGGCACCGTTAATCAAATAGTTAACTTCGTTAAACGTTAAAACGTTACATTTCGGAAGATTTAACGCAAGTTAACGTTAATCGTTAATCCGTTAACACGTGATAAAAATTGCATTTGTTATCGTTGCGTTAGTAATCTGCTTACAGAAACTTGTTTTCGGTTCTGGAAGTTAATAGGTTAGGTTAAAAAAAGACAGTGTATAAATATATAAAAAAAAGTGTGTAATTTAATCATCTGTTACAAAGAGCGATATCTTTTTGGAAAACAGTCGGTACTGGATTGACGATTAACGGACTTAGGATAATTTAACGGCAGTTAACGAGTCCGTTAACATTTTTTAAAGTTAACAACCGGTTTCCCATTAATAATAAGTTGGCAGAAATTCTGGCTGCTATAAAGTCAACTTGCAGACGTAAACGAATGATAATGTCCACAGACTGTTGATTTCCGTAATCACAGGATCAGTCACTATGTAACGATATTACTATACACGCGATAAGTCCCGCTTTACGAAAGCTCGAAGGACCACAAATGTAGGGTGTCCTACACAGGGCTGTAGCTAGAGTCTAATTTGAGGTAGGGCAGCATTGGTTACAGGTAGGGCGGAAGTATTTTTATCATAATTGATCTGCCCTCGAAGCACGGGCTCCTAAATCAAACACTATGTATATCACTGACCTCTAGGTCAGGTATTGGACCGGATTTCCAAAGGTTGCGAGTTCGATTCCCGCATGAGAATTCACTTGTGACCCGAGTCGATTTTTTCTACACTACTGGAAAAAATTAAAGGATAAAAAAAAATCCAAATTTTTGGGCAATTTTCAACAGGCCGTAACTTCGAGAGAAATAGTCGTACAGGAAATCAAAAAAATGTAATTTGTAGCTCCAAGTGTCTAGTTTTTGGATTAAAATTTTAGTATTCTCCGCGGTTTTTGAGTAATCTTTAAAAAACCAGCAACAAAAAAAAATCAAATTTTTTTGAAGTGAAAGCTTCTTTAGCGGCTTTGGGCATTTTTTGTATTGGGTGAAAAATTTTAAACTCGCGTCAGGACACGTGACCTGATCGAAAATTCGTAAGACGGCGCAGGGCGCTTGCACGAGTGTGCGTGTGTGTTTGTTGTCATGTTTGTGTGCGATAAATGAATATTGTATTTTACCACATAAATTATAGTACTTTTATACTGATAATTAAAAAAATTCCTGCGAAATTATTCCCTAACCAGAAAATTAAAAAATGCATTAATGTTCATGTTTTCACTTGTACTGGCACTCCCGGAGTGCAACCCGATGTTTTTTTTGTTTTGGTTTTTAGTCTACGGGCGTAGAAAAAATTTGTTTTGCTTAAGGATAAGGATCAGACACTTTGTTTATTTAGCTTTAATTTATTTTTTATACACCTTGATACGTCCACTTCTCGCCGAGATATCGGTCTTCAAATGGAAAAGGATATCGATATCTCAGCAACCAATGACCGCATAGAAAGATAAAGGTGGGTTTCAAGAACTTGAATGAATTCTCTTTAACTACTAGCCATTGCTTTTCTGAAAAAAAAAATGTTTTATTTATGTCACATAAATTTAAAAATGCAACAAAATAAGGGCTGGATCGAAATCAAGCGCTGGATCGAAAAGATTGAAGAAACCACTAATGTTAAGTGTGCCTTTTACAGTTCAATATGTCCACAAAATCCCTACAAAGAATCAAAAAATATTTTTTTTGTTTCACTTGATCGAATTTAGGAAAAACTTAAAGGATCACGTTTTTTGCTCTAAAAAGTTCATAATTTTAAAAATGAGAAAAGAAAATGTTTTTTCGAGCTTTTTCCAGATTTTGGTTCCAGAAAGTGCTTAAATTTTATTGACGAAAGGTTGTCGTCGAACTTCTCTAATAATTGCCCGATCATCGCGGGCATTAGTGACTCGATGGCGACCTTGTCCAGAGCGACGATTGTATTGGTTCGTCTCTTGGTATCTGGCATAAGCTAGAGATACGACGGATTGACTTACACCCATCCGGACGGCAACTGCATGTTGACTGTAACCTTCGTCAATAAGAGTCACGAAATATCTTCTAGCGCAAAGGCATTAATTTTGTAAAAACTGTTAAGGATTATTTTTAAGGATCTGCTAGGAAAAGCGTATTAAAAAGATTGAACTTCGATTGGGGGTATTAACTTTTTTTTCAATTTAATTGAAAGGAAATCAGTAGAATCAAGGAATGCAGCGGCGGAAACGCGTTAAAAATGATTGGGTGATAGTTTCTTGAATTTCCTTAACTTTCTGAAACAAAAGTGTGGAAAAATCTCGGAAATACATATTTTTTTTATTTTCAAAAATTCGATCAAGTGAAACAGAAAAACGGCTGGCTAGATTAATTTAGTTCTTTGTAGGGTTTTTGTGGACATATTGAACTGTAAAAGGCACACTTAACATTAGCGGTTTCCTCAATATTTTCGATCCAGCGCTTGATTTTCCAAAAAACCATCAACATCACTTATTTTGTTGCATTTTCAAATTCATGTGACAAAAAGAAAAAAAAATTTTTTAGGTTGTGCAATGGCTAGTTTTTAAAGAGAATTCATTCAAGTTCTTGAAACCCATCTTTAACTTCTGTGCGATTATTGGTTGCTGAGATATCGATAATAATTAAAGACAAAAGGATCGTTTTCCATTTGAAGACCGATATCTCGGCGAGAAGTGGACGTATCAAGGTGTATAAAAAAATTAATAAAAGCTAAATGAACAAAGTATCCGATCCTTACAGTGGTTAAGCAAAAAAAAAAAAATTTCCACGCCTTAATACAATTAAGGGGTCTTCAAGTCACGAGTGAATAGATATCTTCTAGGCAAATTCGTCACATCCTAGATCGCATCGTCGCTAACTATAAGGCGCGATAGCGGTCACGAGCTTACCTATTCAAGGTAAAAAAAAAACGGTAGTCGTTAATCATCGCTTTGTCCTTTTCCTGCTGCTAATTAGTTTGATTTCACAACTAAATATTGTTTACTTTTTTAGAGTCTTACAACACAGTATTAGCACGCTTGACCGCACCATGTCACGCAGTAATGTAGATGTCAGTGGTTACATCGACACAGAATATTCTTCAGGAGATTCTAACAGAGCGAAAACTAAACAGTATCAGGAAGAGAACAATAACGAAGTCAATGAGCTGTCTAAGGAATTGTCCGAGATGGGATGCATTGTGGACGCGGTGAAACGCCCGCCAAACATCTGCGTCGAAACATGCGTGTACGATTCTGAACAAGAAGATGAAGTAAAGGCAAAGTCCATAGAAGACGACGCTTACTCCGACGAGTTTGAAGAAGATAAAAGCGATGGAGAAGAGTCCGTACAAAGCGTCAAATCGCAAGCAAAGTCGGAAAGTGGTAACAGCAAAAGCCTGGTGGTGCCGTCTTCCATAAAAGTCTCCAAAAGTCAGTCTTCAATGTCACATAAACCTCCAGCTTCAATCTCCGGGAGATCAACAGATTTTGGGTGAGTTTGAGAAGAAGAATATAATATTCCGATATATATTTTTGTACCTAAGTATATGGTCCACTTACTCTTATCTTTGCAAAACCAAATGTATTCTTTAAGACTAATGTAAAATATCCAATTATTCTTGTGTTTATTATAACATACCTATATTGTTATAATGTGTCTAATATATATATTATTATATGTATTGTATTTTGGACTATAAACAGTTATTGGAGTGTCTCTACTGATTTACGGAGTAATAAGTCGTGCCATCTAAAGTGTGGGGATAAGCACTCTTGTAATAACCTTGAGGTCAGACTTTAAAGCTACCAGTTTGTATAGTTAGTGTTAAGAATAAAAGATGTTTTCTTATGTTATTTGGTGTGGTTACTCTCGCTAATAATAAAGAAAATATGTTGTTTAATTTCACCATAATACAGCATCCCAGTCTGGTCCACATGCTTATGTGAATTGATAAAAGATTACGGAATCTTACCCGATTCGAGTTCACTTCAGTGAATAATCTATATCTTCATTAAATAAGTTATTAACTATGTAATCCTTACAAGATTTTCGTTTACAATTCCTTTCAGTTCGGTCTCCGTTCCTCCTACGCGTAGAATTAACATGTCGTTCACTAACGAGAGATTACGCGAGATTGAACGTCACAATCACATTCTACTTACAAAGATATTGAGCGCGAGAAACAGCAAGAAGTCTTCCATACCTGGCCGTGATCAGCCACCATGGAGAGCGATGCCTTCAGCTGCTGTTTCCAGGAAAAACCAACAGAGGCAGATTGATCGAGACAATATGGTAAGACAGTAATATAAATTATAAAAATAACTCGCACGGGATATTTTTTGTTTTTTTTTGGGACTTCATGTCGTATCGAAATTCTATGGTATGTGGGTCGTGTTTTATTTATCTATGTACATACTAGCTTACCCGCCCACGTGTTGTTATGTTATAAATTAAAACTAGCGACCCGCCCCGGCTTCGCACGGATGCAATGCTTCTACTATATTATGCGTGTATTGTACATATAAACCTTCCTCTTGAATTACTCTATCTATTAAAAAAAACCGCATCAAAATCCATTGCGTTGTTTAAAAGATTTAAGCATACATAGGGATATAGGGACAGAGAAAGGGACTTTGTTTTATACTATGTAGTGATGAAACCTATCCTATGTCCTAAGTTTGAACAAATCTAGCAAAATGAATAAAGTCATCAAAATCGGTTCAGTAGTTTCGGAGTTCATCGCGGTCAAACACCGTGACTGGGAATTTTTATAGAAACATCTGCCCCTTTCGGGACTTGAACCAAGGATCGTCGGTACTAAAGGCAGGATCACAACAGTCGCCATGATGGAGAGTTTTTCCATAATCTCTAGGCTTGGTATGTTGGTTGGAGATCACAGTAATATATTGTAATTCAAATAACGATGCTGCCGATTTTTGGCCCAGTGGAAAATCCTTTGTGTTCGACTCGCTGCGGGTTGACGGTAGGGTTGTATAGGACTCGCACAACTTAGCGCACAGAGCGTAAATGGGGCATACCTAAGAAAATAACCCACTGAGACGTATCATCTGTCTGCAGAGGTTCAGTGGGTTCGTTTACGTCAGTCACCACTACGAACCCACGCAGGCATGCAAGCAATGCATGTTTAATTTTAATCTATACCCCTTAAACAACATATTTTTGTTCTATAAACTTTTTGTAACTTGATTTGTATAATCACTGTTTTCATTGTATAAAATAAGATTCAACCACATTCACACCAATTAGCTTAGCTCAAAGTAAGCACTGTAGGGCTTGTGTTATGGATACTAGGGTAACGGATATACATACATATGTGATACATAGATAGAATTCTTAAAAATATATATAAACATCTATGATTTAGGCACAAATAAACGTTACCATCATACTAATATCAGCCCCTTCCGACACTCGAACCCAGGACCGTCAGTGCGAAAGCTATCAATGCATCAAACGGTCGTCATAAGTCGTCCTTTGAGTGATATTTGAATTGTATTCTATCTTGATAACATTTGATGACATGTGACATTTTCTAAGAGATCAGGAAAACAAATGATATGATAATATTTCTTACATTCACACCAATTAGCCTAGCCCAAACTATATATAATACTAACTGCCCCGGCCACGCGTTGCTGTGTTATAAATTTAAATAAAACCTATCTTATCTTTTAAGTTAGATCAAATAACAGTTTGTTACGAAGTTTGATCAAAATTGGTTAAGTAGTTTGGGAGACCATCACGGACAAACAACGTGACACGTAATTTATATATATTAAGATATATATCTATAAGGCTTGTATTATGGATACTAGGCTAACGGATAGACATACATATATGATCATAGATATGTAATATTAGTAGAAATACATATAAATAAAAATTGGTGGACAATGGGAGTGGTTCTGTCAATAATTTATCTGCTCCCAGGAGGGTTGGGCGCGGTGTACCTCAGGGTTCTATTCTCGGACCATTACTGTTCGTTGTTTTTACTGCCGATCTCACCAAAGTGATAAAAAATTGCAGATATCACTGCTATGCGGATGACCTGCAACTTTATGTCTCTGAAAAGCCGTCATTTATTCATGATGCTTCGGAGAAATTGAATGACGATTTGAAACGCGTTGCAGACTGGTCGCGGGAGAATGGGCTTTTGCTTAATCCTTCTAAATCCAAATTCATGCTGTTGGGTACCAAAGCGCAAATTAGCAAAATGATAAGTTGTGGGCCCACTGTGACTATTGGTGACCAAGCCGTAGAGAGAGTACTGGAGGTGCGTAATCTCGGAGTTGTCTTCGACGGCTTTCTGCGATTTGAGACCCATGTTTTGAATGTGGTCAGGAACTGCATGTATCGCTTGAAAATTCTTTATCGGATTCGGAATTTTCTAACTGAGAGTGTTCGTGTCATGCTATGTGAGTCTCTAATACTCTCAAAACTCAATTACGGCGATGTTGTGATCGGTCCTCGCTTATTGGCTAGAACGCGGCATTTGATTCAACGCGTGCAGAATGCATGTTGCAGGTTCTGTTTTTGCGTGCCTCCTCGAAGTCACATTACACCTTTTCTGAATTCGGCAGGTATGCTCAGGATGGAGTTGCGAAGGCGTCTGCACCTGACATGCCTTGTATTTAACGTGTTGAGGCATCGCAAGCCGGAATATTTATTTAAGAAATTAAAATTCTCCGAGAGGTTAGGTAGGTACGAGGCGCGTTCTGTTCGGGTTCTACTCTCATATTACCGTCACCGGACCGTAGCATTCAGGGGTAGTTTTCGCTTCCAGGCCACCAAGTGCTGGAATGATTTGCCGCCTCCGCTGAGAGAATTGTCTAGCGTATTCATCCTCAGAAAAAATCTCAAGTGCCACCTATTACAACTACAGCAACTTGGTGTCGCCTAATGGAGCCACGGTGTTTTCTCTTCATAATATAACTACCATAACATAACTTAAACTACCCACTCTAATTTAAGTCTTATTATATTGTCTTATTTACATTTATATTATTTCTTACTGGTTTTACTATTTTTACTGTTTTACATTTTTTACCCATTAATTGAATTATAATTGTTATCTAATTATCTCGACCAAATTATATTATATTTATTATTACTATTTTATTTCCTTCTTTTTTTTTTTTTTTCTAAATCCACTCTCTTTGACAATTTAATTGTACACATATGACACTGACTTTCATTGTTTCATCACACTTGCGCCCCATCAGCTAGGGTGATGGCTGAAAATCGGTGCTTCACCTAATTCCAGGTGAATTTGTTTTTTGCATCGAGCCTTGACCCTATTCCTGCTGCTGCTCACAGGTACCTGCCAATGTTGGTTGTTATTTATTTTATTTTGTTATTTTCCTAGACTATATAATGGTAATGTATTTTGTGTGTACAACTGGAATAAACGTATTATCTATCTATCTATCTATCTATCTAAATAGCCTTGAGTCAGGTACAAATTCTCGTATTCATCACCCAAACATATGCCCCTACCGGGATTCGAAACCAGGACCGAAATGCGAAAAGCAGGATGGCTACTGTTGCACCAAACGCCATACACTTTTTACGAGAATAGCTTGCCGAGTTTAGTATTGACTAGAATTTGATCAGTTTTCAGAATTGATGAGAGATAATTAAAAGGGGTTTTTTTGTCTTTTCTAGATTTTATTGAAGAAAATTCAGCGCGCCAAATCTTCGGTGTCGAGTATCCGTCGTTGATACAGAGGGCGCGCCCGGTGCGCGGGCGCTGCGTTTAGTTATTACTGGCTCTCCCATGTCCGCTTGTTAATAAAATTTATTATACTGTTTATAAAAGCTAAGTTTTTCATTTACAATTTTTCCCTAAAAGAGTTGAATTTAAAGTATGAATCTAATTTTCGATTTGTTTATTCGCATTTATTTTTTGCACATTAAGTGTAAATAATAGATCTGAATGCTAGAACGGTACAACATCCTTCATAATGCGCACAGCAAAGGAGTGGAACTCCCTCCCTGCGTCTGTATTTACGAGAACTTATAATCCGTCCATTTTCAAAGCCAGGGTGAATAGGCATCTTCTGGGTTAGCTCGCTGCCCCCGGGCTTGATTAATTCTCTTCTCGAGTACCTATAGCAAAAGTTTATTAAAAGTTTTTTTGTGAACTCATTTTTTTGTCCCAGAAATCCTATTTCCCGTCGTCGCATTAATGTTTTTTTATCAGACTAGCTGACCCGGTAACGCGTTGCTATGGTAACATTATTGATACAATGGAAAAAGAGCGGACAGACAAACACACAAACAACAAATTTGTGTTTTTAGAGTATACTAGCTGACCCGGTAACGCGTTGCTATGGTCGCGCGAATACAATGGAAAAAGCGGTAAAGGGCGGACAGACAAACACACAAACAACAAATTTGTGTTTTTAGAGTATACTTTTCTCCTACTGTTGGGGACACAAAGAAAATTTAATTCTACAAAAATCTGCAAGAGCTCTACAAAAGCTTCTGATCGGTACTGGTTCAGTTTATTTTTTCGAATTACTATGTTGACTTAACAATAAGAACTCCTTTAATAAAACTTATAGCAAGAGAATATAATGCGTGTCGTAGCGCATGTAAATTGCGTAGGAGCAATGTTGAAACCAGACGATACGACCTTGCTTTTTATGTGCGTTATCTTCATATCCATTTTTGAGGTATAGCCAATGACATCAATCCGTATCAGTTATCTAGACCAAACCCTGTTTTGCGTATGCGATTGATTTCTGTATAAACACGTATAAGAATAAAAAAACGAGTGTGCTTTAGAACACACGATTGAAGTAAAACTTCTTTAGCTCTATCTGTAGATATATACAGTCGAACCTCTATAAGTCGAACATCAAGGGAGACGCCAAAAATTTCGAGTTATAGAGTTTTCAACTTATGGAGGATTTCGACTTAAGCGGATTTTGATACGACATAAAGAGTTTGAGGTTTATTCTTATAAATTTTGAGTTAGAGAGGTAAAATAAATAAAAATTCAACTTGCAGAGGTGACAAACATACATATTTTTATTTATTATTTTACTCGGACTTTCTCGTACTTAGATTGAAAGCATTAAGGAATTGAGCTTTAAGACAAGGCATTAATAGACATTTTGGTATACATATTTGTTAACGCCATTTTGACACTGCTTTCTTTCATTGGCAAAAGTACATACCTACTAAATGAATAATGTAAACAAACGGTTCGCGACAAAATTGTAATATTTGTTTGCTGAGCGTTTTGATTTTGTTTTGTTTTAAGAATAGTTTATTGAGATAATCAAAATTGAACACCTGACACCAAGCAAGCAAACACGTGTGCGTGAGTCATAAATTTATTATCGTATACTCCTA
Source organism: Calamotropha paludella (assembly GCA_927399485.1). Classification (NCBI taxonomy): domain Eukaryota; kingdom Metazoa; phylum Arthropoda; class Insecta; order Lepidoptera; family Crambidae; genus Calamotropha; species Calamotropha paludella. Next base: position 4,328,719 of record OV656803.1, on the reverse strand, counting down.
AAATGTTTTCAAGTGTACACAATAGTGTACACTCACATTGTCGGCAAGTTCTTAAAGTCGGTAACTTATTTTTGTTCGAACAATAGAGGTAATAAATTCCAAATGATCAAGTTGTAAAGGTTGTAAAATAAAACGTTGCTATGTTCGAGATACAGAGGTCAAATTTAATTTTTCGAGTTATAGAGTGAAAATATGTACCAAAATGGCTTGGAGGGACTCGGTGATTATTTCGACTAACAAAGGGTCAAGATTTCAAGTAATGGAGGTTTTGGTGTTTGAAGGGAAGGGAACAAAACATTTTTTCGAGATTTGGAGGTTTTTGACTTATCGAGGTTCGACTTATAGAGGTTCGACTGTATTAGATATACGAAACGTTACCGGCTATGAGAGAGAGAGAGAGAGAAATAAAATGTGTGCTCCCCATTCTCTCTCTTGCCCCTACAGTATCTTTACTATCTTTACTAACTCATATCTCCCGTCAATCGTGCGTAAAGAAGTTTTACTACATAAAAACTGGAATACGATCAAAACAGATTACTTTGATTGCGATGATGCCATAAAATTGCACATCATACACGACAAAAAAAGACAAGGAGAAACAAACATAGGGACAAAGTACAAATGGCGGGCTGATAGCTAAAAAGTAATATCTTGCTGGCAATTTTTGGATGGATAGAAAATTAAGCAACAAAATAATCCAGGGCAGTCGGTGGTGTTGAATAAAAGGAAATATACTATGAATATACTGATATATAACTAGTCTGGCCATAAATACTGTTACATAAATCCTTTTCTTTTTTTCAACTTTTTAATTATTTTAAATTTGGAACGCGTTTATATTTTAAAAACTTCTTTCTATTTCGCGCTTTTTCACATGTTTTTTCGTTTTCATTATCGAATTATAATATTAAATGAGATGTTAAAGAAAATAAGATTGCAATGATCGCCTTGCACAAAGTGGGTTTGGAGCCGTCCGTCATATTTCAGACATTTCAAAAGCTTGGTATCAGCCGTATATTCGTATATCGTAATATCAACAGATGCAACAACACTTCCTGTGTCGAAGACAAAAAAAGATCGGGGCGGCCGCGTGCTGTCCGAACTACAAAAGCTGTGTCGAAACCACATAAGGAAGCAAAAAATCATATCGCGATAAATGAAGATGGATTTTGTCACGTAATATAAAACAAGACCTGAAGCTCGTGCTTATCGTCAATATACAGGACATGCCCTAAATCAGGCCACGGATTAAAGGCCAGTTTAAAAGCCAAAAGTGGGCATTTCGAATAGAATTCGAAAACGTTTTTATTTTTTGCTGAGACTAATAAATATGTAAGTTTTTAAAGAAATGTCAATAAGTTTGGTCGACGTCTCAGGAGACCGAAGAGCTGGCAGCTACCTCGGACAAAGAATTAGTCTCGCTATCCAAAGGGGGAACGCTGCCAGTATCTTCGGAACCTTGCCTAAAGGGACTCCTTTTAATAATATATTTTAGTCATTAAATTATATTTTTATTAAGGTTTTTAGTTTTAGGTTCAGTTTAAATTAAGTAAAATTTTAGTAATTTTACATTAATTAATAAAAAAAAATTGCATTTGTATCATCATTTGTAACAGAATTTATGGCCGGACTAGGTATTATGTGTTACTAAAATATATACAAGATATACCTATATATAAATACTTAATATAATACGTCGTTAAATATATCTACATATATATATATTAAATCAGTTGTTCTACATCTACAGCGTAAGGTGGAAATCTTTAACATTTTATTTTTCAAAAGGACCACGGGGAAATAATATCCGTGATACATACCAGAGACTATTTAAGAAATCACGTGTAAAAAGATATGAGTAGGTGTCTGGAAACCATGTCGGCATTATCAGGTCTTTGCTAAGAAGTAATATCTTCCTGGCAATTTTTGGATGGATAGAAAAGTAAGCAACAAAATAATCCAGGGCAGTCGGTGGTGTTCAATAAAAGGAAATATACTATGAATATACAGATATATACCTAGTCTGGCCATAAATACTGTTACATAAAACCTTTTCTTTTTTTCAACTTTTTAATTATTTTGAATTTGGAACGCGTTTATAATTTTAAAAACTTCTTTCAAATTCGCGCCTTTTCACATGTTTTTTCGTTTTCATTATCGAATTATAATATTGAATGGGATGTTAAAGAAAATAAGATAAATAAGAATACTGAAGAATGAGTCATAACCCAATATACGCCGATTCATCACTGCAGATGGAGCAGATATACGGCTAGACGTGAAATGAAAGGCATGAAGAAGTAATCATTATTTTGATAACAATTCATGATGCCTGGACCTTGCGTAAGTTATCATCCGCGAAGGTAGGTTAAATGCTATCGACCTCTTTAGAAGTCTTGCCATAAACATCAAAACACAGTCATATGTCTTATCGTAATAATATTAATTGGAATAGGTACTTAAGATAACTATATCAATGAAAGATAAATGGCGGATTGTTATTGTATTTTCTACGAATCATTTCACTGATCGCTTCGATAATTCATACAGTATAGTTGACTGACTTCATAACTGTATTCCGGGGAAATAAGGATTTCGTCATGTGAAGGTAGGTATAATTGCTTTTAAAAGATACGTTGTCGGTTTTTAAAGGTCTACTGATGTTTTCTTTGTGCATGAGAGTCAAAATGGCTGGTGTACCATGGCGAAAAAAATTAACCCAAATTGTACTTAGATCGAAAAAATATGTACCTTTATTAGAATGAAATGATATCGCATTTAAAGTACTCCCGCCATATTGATTTCAAAATGGCGGGTTTTCTTTATTACATCTTTGTTAAAACCATATAAATATGACTACATCAAAAAAGTACTTTAATAGTACATCACGCTAAAAGACCTTGGGTAGTTCTTGAATGTCTTTTTCGTTTTAATAACGGTATCGGTTTTTTTTATCTATGTGCAAATAGTACATTTTAGGAACATTTTACTGGTATTTAGGTTAGTTTAGTACGCTATGGTATAGTCTCCGGCAAATAAGTTGAACATGATTTTGAAATCACGTGACATGCGCAGTAGCAAGTTTAGGTACATTATTCACTACTGCGCATGTCACGTGATTTCAAAATCATGTTCAACTTATTTGCCGGGGACAATATACCAGCCATTTTGACTGTTATCTAAGTAAAAGAGATTCAGTGTTTGAATCTTGAAAGTAGCACCATGTCAGATGAGCAATAAGGTTTGTTTGTTTGTTCCTGATGGTTCTCAGAAATTATTTAAAAAATAGCAGTCCGCCCCGTTTTCACACACGCAATCTACTATAAGGAATATTGTACATTTCTATATTTATAACATTACTAATAATTCATATTTAACTTGCTGATAATGTAAGGAGCATGAAGGTGAGGAATTAGGTCTAGGATTGCAAACGTTAAGCAAGTTTCGCAAAGACCATAGGATGGTCGGGTAACCATTTAAGATATGTTTAGAAAGAAATTTTATCATCCTTAGGAAAATTCTCAATTCCATCAGGATGATGAGGATCTTTTGAGAATTTGGTGCCCTAGTTTAGAATCACCCTAGTCCGGGTTTCGTGCGAGCTTCCAGAGGTAATATTTTTCTCTAGTAATTAATTTTTAAATCCACAAATCTAGCACTTGAATATTGAATTAACAGAAATATATAGGCAGATATTACAAAATATGTAACTGGAGCAGTTAAGTAAACTTATTGCAGTGATAGCAATAACGAATGAAAAACAAGCAGCAAACAAGGTTAAAGGTCGCAATTGTAAGTACCTATGCACAAACAATACACAATTGATCGACCCATCTTGATAATGTTAGTATAGAATACTACGTAAAAATGTTTGCTACCAACCTATATGGAGCAGAATAATCAAATGTCATTGTTAATATGTTGTGCGTTCATTCAATGTAATAGTAAGTTTTTCAGTAATCTATAATCTTAGATCACAGTGGTTTGTGTGTTTGTCTGACCGCTCTTTTTCCCGCTCTTTTTTCCATTGTATCAATAACGTTACCATAGCAACGCGTTAACCGCAAGTAGTTCGTCTGCCGGACGCTAGATGGCGCTAACGGAAAATATTTAATAATATGAAAAATTTAAAGAATATTGTCCACCCGTGCGAAGCCGGGACGGGCCGCTAGTTTACAATTAATTACTTATACACTTTTGCGCTTATCGCACATTTAAATAAATCACTTTAACCGAATATTGGATTTTAGGAGTGAAACGTCAGGATTAAATTTAAATTTTGGTTAATAGGTATATTTTCAAAATATTTTATTTATTAAATTGCATCATAAGTAGAGAAAGTAGAGTTGTAGAACTGAAATTTAGGAGTAAATTGGACAATTAAGAATTATAATAATACAATATTAATTAGATCTGGATATTAGAAAATTTAAAAAAATACTAAAAAATGTGAAAACCAGTCTCAACGCTGCCGTTAATAAAAGTGCCCAAAAGGCTGACAGCGGTTCTTCGTTGGATAGCTATACTTAAACGTGTAAAGTGCTGTTAATAATAAATATATTTATACGTGTTAATTTGGCATTTACTTTATTGCCTTAGGCGTATCATTAATTTTTTACTGTTGGCAACTTTTTGGCCGAAAGTGTCATAGTCCAAGTCAGATTGTATATTTATAGATTGAGTGTATCTGTAAGGCATAATTATAAAAAAAAAAACAAGAACATAGTAGTCGTTTATCTCGTAAAAGTGGATTTATTTAAATCTTAACATATTATTATTCATTGAATGTCATTCATAATTGGTGTTTTTAATTAATGTAACGATATAGGAAACTAAATATAAGGTACTGAACTACTAAGGCGATATTTTGTTGACTTTGTTGTAATTAACGATGTAATGAAATCATAACATTACTATTATTATGATAAAAGGATAATTGGAGCGGAGCGAACGAAGTGAGCGAAGCTCCCATGGATCAACTTCAATGGCGCAATGTCTGTTACGCCATAACTTCCGAGTTCGTAACCGATTTTAATATTTTTTGTGTGGAATCGATTCAACAGATTTAGGACCAGATTGACCCGAATTTGAAATTCGCAAAAATTCCCATAAAAAAATGTTTTTTTTTTTAGGTATTACGCTCCGCTCCAGTATATGGTGCTAGCGTAGCCTTTATGCTTAGTGACTGCAACGCCTAGTATATATTGTAAAATGTCGTTACTTCTGTAAAAGCTGTTGCGCCCGTTCTTCTTGTCAGTTAAAAGACGTCCTGAATTTGTGTTAGGTAAAAATGTTGGACGATTCGAAAAAACTTGTTTTAAATGCATTTGAATAAAGATAATTCCATTTTATCTCACATAATCTCACTATGTACGTATTTCGTATCGTCGAAAGTATGAATTTACAATTCATTTAGAGTAAGCCCACGTGGAATTCTTCTTCTTCTTCTTCAAGTGCCTCTTCAGTCCTGAAGGTTGGCCGTCAGCTTCTTGTACTCGGTCTTGTCAACCGCGAGTCTGAATAGCTGTTCGACGGAAGTAATGCCGGTCCACTCCCGAATGTTTCGCAGCCACGATTTCCTCTTTCTTCCAGCGCGCCTCTTCCCTTCTATCTTGCCCATCATAATAAGTTGGAGTAGCGCATATCTATCGTGTCGTAGCACGTGGCCGAGATATTCTATTTTGCGCTTTTTTATGGTAGGCAAAAGTTTCCGAGGCATTTGAACGCGCTGGAGGACGGTTTCATTTCTAACCTTTTGGGTCCAGCTTATGCGCAGCATACGGCGATAGCACCACATTTCGAATGCCTGTAGGCGTCGTGCGGTGTCCTCTTTCAGGGTCCATGCTTCGCAGCCGTACATGACGACAGGCCATATGTAGCACATGAGTAATCTGACTCGGAGCTTTATGTGAAGTTTACGACAGCACAGAACTTTCCTCATTTTGTTGAAAGAGGCTCGGGCAATCTCTATCCGGGTCTTAATTTCTTGTTCGGACTCCCATGTTTCGTTTACCCAAGCACCGAGATACTTGTACTGTCGTACCCGCTCAAGCTGTTTGCCTGCCACCGATATACTGGGGTTTAAGTCCGGGTTTATAGAAACCACCATGAGTTTGGTCTTACTGATGTTTATCGACAGACCAGCCTTTTCGCTGCACTTATTGACTTTATTGACGATTGTTTGCAAGTCCTGTTCAGAAGATGCAATGAGAACAGTGTCGTCCGCATAACGCAGGTTGTTAACGACCGTGCCGTTGATTTTTACCCCAGCTTCCAGACCTTCAAGAGCTTCTGACATCACTGCCTCGGAGTAAATATTGAAGAGCAGCGGAGACAAAACACATCCTTGTCGAACCCCACGACAGATCTCAATTTCGTCTGTCTCCTCGTTTTCAATTCTTATTGTAGCCACTTGTTTTTCGTACAGATTACGGATGATCCTAACGTCCTTACCATCGAGTCCAATGTCTGTTAATAGACCCAGAAGATGTTGGTGCTTAACTCGATCGAATGCTTTTTCGTAATATATGAAGCATAGCAGTACGTCGGTTTGCATATCCCTGCATTTTTGCACGAGAACGTTGAGGGCAAAAAGAGCTTCACGAGTACCGACACCAGATCGAAATCCGAATTGACTGTCTCCTAGTTGTTCGTCACATTTTGGTCTTACTCTGTTCTGGATAATGTTTAAGAACACTTTGAGGACGTGGCTCATTAGACTGATCAAACGATACTCTCCACATTTCCTGGCATTTAGTTTCTTCGGTATTGTGATGAACATAGATTTCAACCAATCGCTTGGGATGTTACCGGTTTCATAGATGTCATTGAATAGCTGAGTCAGTACGTCAAGTTGATCCTCTTCCAATAGTTTAAGAATTTCAATGGGTATGCTATCTGGTCCCGGCGATTTACCCGTTTTAGCGGATTTCAAGGCACGTAAAACCTCAAATTTTAAAATGGGCTGACCATCGTTGTCAACGGTCATTGAAATATTCCTGGATGTATCGGCAAACATCTCCGAGACGTATGAGCACCATTGTTTCTTCTTATACTCGAGGTCCACAACCAGATTTCCTTCGTCATCGGTCAAGGTATTATTGTTCTGACGTCTTTGACCTACCATTTGATTAATTTGTTTATGCGCATTGAAACTATCGTGCTTGCGAAAGAGGTCTTCCATGTGTGCGCATTTGTCAGCATAATAGGTGTTCATAGCTTTTGCGATCTCTATTCTAATGGTGTCATCGATCTGTTTGTACCTGTCCGGATTTGTGCTCTTGTACAGTCGCCTTTCTTCCATTAATTGTAGGATCGCGTCTGTCATCCAGTCCTGTTTCTTGACCAGTGGTGGTGGTTTTAGATATTTTTTGCAGATGTCATTCACGTTTTCATTGAGGCTGTTCCATGTGACGAGATCAGAGTTATCAGAACCAGTGCGATGATCGGTTGCCCATTGATTAATGGCATTGTACACCTTCACATGCGTATCGGGCTCGGCAAGTTTGCGTACGTTGGGCCTTCTATCCAGTTTCTTTGGCTGAACCTTCTTCAGTCTGCATTTTACGTCAACCACCACTGGGTTGTGATCCGATCTGATGTCTGCTCCAGGGTAAGTTTGTGCTCTCTTGACACAGTTGCGAAAGCGTTTATTAATCATCACGTAATCGATTTGGTTCCTCACAACGTGGTCCACTGTGTGCATTGGTGATGTCCATGTGTATAAACGGCGTGGTGGTAGTTTAAAGAAGGTATTCGATATTACAAGTTCCTTGTCTTGGCAGAACTCTACCAACATAATTATCACCTCTATCATTTCGGATGCCCAGTCCATAAGCACCAGCAACTCCAGGAATGATGGTCGAACCCACCTTCGCATTCATATCTCCCATTACAATAACCACTTCATGGTTTTTTGTGGTTTTCAATAGCGTGTCAATATCTTTGTATAGGTCTTCCATTTCGGCTATAGGTTTTTCTCCGGTGGGTGCATATATTTGTACAATATTGATGTTGTATGGTTTGGCCTCTAGTCTGATTAGCATGGCTCGGTTGGACAAGGGAACAAAGTTTGTAACTGATTTTGACATTTCTTTTGCGAGAATAATTCCCACTCCATATCGTTCCGTTGGTTGGTCGTTTCCTGAGTAGTAGAGGACCTTGTCATCTGGTGTGAAGTGCTTGCCTTGACCTGGCCATTTAGTATCGCTGATACCTACAGATAGCGCGCGAGTTGAATGCCGCGCTCAGGAATGAGATAGTGCAGTGACCTAATTAGAATTTATGATGACAATATGTCGATAAATTTCAACATTGTTTTAAGTGTAACGTTTTAAGTTTAGAAAAAAGAAGGTAATAATTATCACACATTTTTTATTATTTTACACATCAAAATCAATAAAAAAAAATATAATTTATGCAGCATCAGATTCTGAAATGGCAGACTTGGTTGAATCGGTGTCACTATCCTCACCATCGCTGACCTCAATTACGAATCGATCTATGGTATCTTCCATTAATCCATCTCTTTGCCAATAATTTTCTTCTAAAATTATGACGTGATCGTCGAAGCCACGCCAATCTTCCTCTGTGACCTGAGAGAGAGCCAGCTCCGTAACTTCTTTTAACCTTTTTAGGGAGAAATCAGAAGTAACATTGTGATGCCTTACAATTCTTTTTACTTTTGCGCAAGCCAACTCAATAGGGTTGAGGTCGCACATGTACGGTGGTAGTCTTACTACGATATGGCCTTGACTTCTGATGAATTCATCGATTTTGTAAGATTTTTCCGTAGGTTTATGTAACTGAACCAAGTGAAACAGCTGATCTTTTCTCATAGTAAGTGAAGCTTCGATATTGTTCTTGGTTAACCATTCCAACATTACTGATTTGGTGCTGGACTTTGTTGGGACTTTATTTTCTTGTACACTATGATACGGTGCGTTGTCTATCACAACAACGCTGGATTGTGGTAGATTAGGGATTAACATATCAGTGGCCCACTTCTCAAAATTAACACTGTTCATCTGTCCGTGATAATCACACGACGTAGTACCAGCCTTAAAAAGTAACTTTGCACCATTTAAAAACCCTCCTCTCGATCCTGCGAGGACAAGAATGAGCCTGTTCGTGGAGCTCGTATCCGTCAACACGGCATCGATCATTTCATTTCTCCAGCATTTTTTAAATGTGAGGTTGTTGTCTATCCATGTTTCATCGAGAAAAAAAATATTTCGATCTTCTTGCCTATATTGACGAATTTTCCGCAAATAAATTGACCGTGCATATACGACAGCTGGCCTCTCCACCAAAATTCTACGTTTATTATGACATTTAAGCCATCTATATCCCATGTCTTTTAACAATTTTCTTAAACTCGTCACTCCCCATGGAAACTCGATTTTTTCTCGAATAGTTGCGAGGAGTTTAATGCAGGTCGGAACAATTTTTTTAGTTAAATAAAATTCTTCAATAATTCTGTGTATAACACCTCGATCAAAATCATCGACGTTTAAATTTGTCTTCTTGTTACACTGTCTTTTCTTTTTAGAAGGCGAACAAAGAGGCCCTTTTTTGGCTTCATTTTGAATTGCAGACAATGTTCTCTTCGAAAGTCCAGTGTTACGGCTTGCGCGATCGTAAGCATTATTTAATGTGAATGTTAAATTGTTGTTCTGCCTTTCTTCAACACACATGTCTAGAACATTTTTCGCCATTTCCCGTGCTTGGCGATGAATAAAAACTCGTTTTTTTGTAACAGAACTTGACGTACACGGATCAGACATAATTAAAAACAAAAATAACACGCGGCTGCAACTTTATATTAACACGATAACACAGTAAGCGTATGATAGTTGTCAAGGACAGCACAGCACTACACTGCAGGCGCGCGAGACGCGGCGTGCGGACGGCGGGGGGAGATGCTCCCGCTCTTCACCTCAGGCCCCGACGGCATTCAACTCGCGCGCTATCTGTAGAATGTCCACTCGCAGGCGTTTCATTTCCTTTGTAACATTGGGAAGCTTTCCATCTTGTTTTAGACTTCTTACGTTCCAAGTTCCTATTCTGAGTGTTTTCCGCCCGGGGATTCTTAGCACCCCTGTCCCATTTAAGGGACGCCGGGCACTCGGGGCCGCGGCTATATCTGACTTTTCCATTAAGCTAACTTCTAGGGAATATAGTGCAGTGGTTTCCCGTTGCCTACTGCACCAGACCTTTTAGAGGGAATTTGAGCCTCAAGGCCGCTGAAGCCTCTTCCGACCAGTTGCCTGACCAGGCATATGGTTATACCGCCATCGCTCGGTCGCCAGAGCCTCGTCCGTTGTCTAGCAGGGAGCACCACGGTGGCTGGGAGGCCACCGCCGTCGATCGACGCGGGCAGGTGAGGTTGACAGTTGGGGCCGGAAAGATGTTGAGTCCGTTCTCCCCCTTACTCCCCTTTACTTTCCCACGTGGAATAGTATAGATAAATCGACTATCGAATAGTCGATAGATCCTATTCGAAATCAGTGATCAAATCGAAAGCGCTGTCGATAGTATCGACCCATTTTCACGATCTTGTCAATAATATCGAAATAATCGTGAAAATAGGTTAAACTATGGACATTTCACTTCCGATGCTATCGTGTCAATAGGTGGACACTATCGCTACAATGAGCGTTTTGACAGGCAATACAAACGTGGAATAAGGTAGGTAAATAACAAGGTAGTGAAAGGACTTTTTGGCGGAAGCGGAAAGCGTCACGTTGGTGGTTTTGTTTCTCTTAAAATTTGTGTTGTGGTGGATATTAGTGCGTAATAATGGTGGTTTATTAACCACTTAGGGTTTGTGAACATACAAGAGTGTTGGCAAGTGCAACAAAGCAGCGGAAGTTGTCTTTTCGTGCTCTCTCAAGAAGTCCACGGGGAGGTTTCAGTAAAAACCCACACATTTACTGAAACCTAGCAAAAAAAATATAAATATAAAACTGATAATTATACTTACTTGACACTGGATATATGCAGAAATCGTGCAAGCCTTAAATAAATATAAAAAAGGTAGTGAATATATTTAAATTGTATTGATTTTTAAACAAAAACCACCTAACCACTGACAAAGCCGCAGAAGAAGAGATACGGTTGTTTATATAGATATCTCCTAATTATATTTTATTTGACGACCTACGTGGTCGAAAAGCTCGCATAGCTACGCCGAGGTCTCCGGTCAATTAGAAAAAACGAACTACTATAGTTATAGTCTGGGTGTTGTGGTACCGTCGTTTTCTTTATTCCGTAGAAGTTTTTATCTACTTAACTTGCTTTCTGTAAAACTTAAAATAATACTGGGTCGATGCAGTAGCTAAGCATAAAGCATCCCTAGCACCATATATTTGAGCGGAGCGTAATACTACAAAAGAAAAAAAACTCAATGATGTTTAGTTTTTAAAATTCCTTAAGAATGAAAACTTTAAAAAAACGCGAAGGTTGGGAAATCCCATAGAGCCAATGTTTTTTGGTCACAACTCTTTTATTTTCGTGAATTTCAAAATTTGGGAGCTGAACGTATTAATTCGATTCCACACAAAAAATATTAAAATCAGTTAAGAACTTGGGAAGTTATGGCGTAACAGACATTTCGTCATTGAAGCTGATCCATGGGAGCTCCAATTAGCAAATTCTACTGGATAAGCGAAGGAGGCTCCATTCCATATTTCTCAGAATCACGGTATTGTAATGCCAACCTTTAAGGATCGGTTAGGATTAGTAACGTTGATTTAGTTACGTTAATATCTAAGTATGAAATTATAAATAAAATAAAATCATTAATTTATCGGACAGCAATCACATTGCAATTGTTGTAATTTCAATTCTTACAACCTATGTTAGTATTTAATAACTAAACAGGAGTTGGTAATAAAAGAAATGTCTGCCAACAGAGGACAGTCCCCACTGTCGGCAATAATCTTATGAATAATATTACGGCTGCCACGGACAAATAAAAATCATTAGGGTGTACAGTGTCATACAAAATTTCAATTTAAAAAAATATACTTCAGAGGATAATGTCTCAGATATCTTATAATTGGTTAGCAGAAATTAAGTAAGTTGACACGTTTGATATCCGTTAATAAGTATTCTACAAATACTCGTATAGTAATTAATTAACTCATAATGAGTATCAATATTTAGTTTTTTCTTTTGTTTACGACACGATATGAACAAACTTCAAATAATTATTGACCCCATGATAAACTATTAGTAAACATGATCACAACACTGTTGACAACAGCAACTAATTCCTACTTATTTAAATAAATCCATAGTGTTTTTCCCTTTATTACCTGTATGTGATTGCCAGTTCTTGAGTAATTCTCATATAGATTTCTCATATAAATATTATTTCTTGTTAATTCTTGTGTTTTGTGGGATATTAATAGGTGATAAACGGTGAATAATCATTATCTGTTCATTAACTTATACATTTTCTATCATACATTTAATCTGTGTTGTAATAATAATAATAATTTATTTATTTGTATAAATATGATTACATTTGTATTTAAAATAAATTGTCCAGCATATTCTATCGATAGATCGATGTACAAATATTCAGAGTATTCAATGATTATTAAATTGATTGTAGCTTAAATAATTATTTAATATCAATACGTACAATAAAATATATATAAAATGCACTATCAAATTCATAATTTATCATTCAAAAAATGTTCAATGTTATAATACATTTTATCTATTAATATAATAAATAATCTTGCTCTAAATCTATTTAGTGGCAATGTTTTTAGGTCAGCAGGTAATTTGTTATATACTAGCTTTCGGTTTCGGAATTCGGTTATATTGAGGTATAAAGCACAACTATAAGAAAACTTCTCATTCCCACGGAAATATCTAAGAAGCGCGATGTAACGCTGGATACAATTAGTTGTTAAACCAAAACTGAATGGTACACTATATTATATGTTTTCCCTTGTGGAGCAAAAACATGCAGATTTTGGGCACTGGAAACCCGAAAACACGCTACATAGAGCTGACCATGCGAAAAACAATGTTTTTCCAAGTGTACTCCAGCAACCCTTAGAGATTGGCCTTGTGCTTTATTAATGGTCATTGCAAATGAAAACCTTATAGGAAATTGTAGTCTTTTAAATTAAAATGTGAGGTCTGTTGGAATAATCGGAGGAATGAGTCATTTAGTGAATCATTTAGCTTCAAAATTTACATGTTCATATTCGTTTGCAACATATAAGTAGATGTAAAAAAACAGTTTAGACGATAAAACAAATTGTACGTCATCCCTCGGGAATTCCTCATTTTCGGGGATTCATTATCGTATCATTTAGCTTCTAAATTGACATGTTTATATTCGTTTGCAATATTTTACGTTGTTTTAAACGACACACAGCGCCATCTACAATCCATCCATCAAGCAAACAATATTTGTGTTTTTCCTCGGGAATATCAATTTTTTCCAGGATAAAAAGTACCCTATTATTTAATCCGGACTTTTATCTTCACGTCTGCAAAATTTCAAAGCAATCGGTTCAGTAGTTACGGCGTGAAAGCGGAACAAACAAACAAACAAACAAACTCACTTTCCGATTTATAATATTAGTAAGGATTGCAATAGCCATGCAATAAACGTTTTCGGAAAACAATTTCAACCTTTAAAACGGTATCACTAAATCACCTCCTCTTCTACGCCTATAGCGACTATTGGCTTTGGTTATAAACAAATTGCTATGTTTCTTAACAAAAATTCCAAGTTCAAATATATAAAGGCAAGGAACAGGCAAAATATTTAATGTTTTAAATAATGACAACAACAACTGACTGCCACGTTTAGAATAACTTTACGAAGCGAGATTGACACTTCAAAAAAGAAATGTCGCTAGTTTTACGTCGTTCATATAAAAAGCGAAATCTGTGTAGAAACCGACATTGCTATTTTGCAGCATTTGGGCTGTTAGCTGTATGACATGCTGTCTGCCTATATAATAATATTATTTGTTATAATTTACCTAGCCCAAAGTAAGCACTGTAAGGCTTATGTTATGGATACTAGGGTAACGGATAGACATACGAGGGTGGGTCAAAAATTTCCCGTAATCGAGGGTAAAAAGTAAGAAATAAAACACAAAATTATTTTTCCTTCTCAATGTATTCCCCCCCTACCCCTAATACATTTATTAGACCTATCAATTCATTTATTAATACCTTAAAAAAAATGATTTCTCTTTGTCGTCAAAGTAGGCCGAAATTGCGCTCTTCACTTCTTCATCGCTGGATTTTTTTTTCCCTCGAAGCTCTTTTTTCATTTTTGGGACTATTTTGACTTCAGACTAATTTGAAAGACATCTCTTACAAAATATTCTGGGGAGGTTTTCCTTGTTTGGTAAGGAACTTGATGACTGCGCGAAACTCAATTTTCTCCATGTTGCAAAGTTTCTTCCGGATTGACTTGTTGATTGATGTGTAGCTCAGGTAATTATGACCTATTTTTTTTGAAACTTAGTATTTATACTCATAATGAGTGTCACAACTAGTGCAGGTAGTAAAAAGTCACCTTTACCCCCTCTATGTCCCTCATTCCGCGAACGTTTTGACGCGCCCTCGTATATACCATACATTAATAAGGTATATTTATAGAAAAATATATAAATACCCATGACTCAAGTACACATGCTCGTATTCATCACAACCGTCTGCCCCTTCTGGGATTCGAACCCGGGACTGTCGGGGCGAATGGAAGGATCGCTACCGTTGCACCAAACGGTCGTCGGTATTACCAGTATAAGTACGTTGAGAAAATAAATTCATTTGGCGATAAGTTGACTGGTGTTCACTGTGAGTACATATTTTCCACTCCAAAACTCCCTCGTGATAGGTCAAGCGATAACCACAATCTATTTTTGTGATAACATGCATTGTTTTTGTTATGCACTTAATGTTTTCAGGGCTGTCAATATTTATAATATCAATATTTATAAGTTATTATTTTTAGGAGTGAATAAAAATATAAACTGCTTACACCCGATTAGGAAATCCATCTATTGGTAGTGAAGTATTAAGTCTGAGAAGAATATATAATTAACCTACCCATTTTAAGTCGTATTAAAAAAACTTGGTGAATTGTTAGTACCTAATTACTGTAAAAATACAAAAATTATATGAGTTACGCAATGAAATTAGTGTAAATAAAGTTTTTTTTCATTTCAGAAGTGTTTCAAACTCTCAGCTTCTCTATCACAAATCGTTTGGTTTTACATGCAATACATGGCTTGTGCTAATTTGCTTTCTATTCTGCATTGTCTCACATTCCGCTTTATATTATATTTTATACACACAGGGGCACAATTAGCGGAACATTAGGAAAAAGTATAGAAATAATAAAGTGTGTATTAAAACAAATAATAAATCAAACATGAAGTAACAAACTGATAAACATCTTTTATCTACTCTGATACTATAATACAAAGATTCTAAAACTGAAAACAAAATGCTTATGACAAACATTACGTACAGGCAGTGTTGGCATTAATCGATTAATTTTTCAATCGATTGCTTAATTTGATTAATTTTAATCGAATTAAACATAATCGTGATTAAATTAATCGCGATTAAAATAGTAATCGTAATCATGATTAGTTAAATTAATCACTAATCGTTAATCATTAATTTGATTAAGCAGATTAAAGTTTTTATTATGAAGAAAAAAAAATCACAGACTATATATTCTAAGCTGAAATAGCTAGATAGTCCGTCACAAATTCACAAGATGGCGTTGTACAACCATTCTGAATTGGTCGGCAATTTTATTGTGAGATCTCAGCTGTTTACTCTGAGTGTGAGATCGTGACAATAAAACATAACCTGCCAACCTTAGAACGCTACACGATTTTAAAAGGAGTATTGTTTAAATATAACACACCCATGCCATCCTCCGATTCTGTTGAAAAAATGTTTTCTTTTGCTACCATTATAAATATACCTAGGTCACACAAAATATCTGACAAATTAATTGAGAAGAGAGTGATTATGAAATATAATTTAAATCATTTATCTAAGTAATTTTTATAAAAAGTTTTAATTACAAAATGTAACAATCAATCAAGGACTCCTGTGATTTTTATAAATACTCAAATAAAAAATCTGATTAACTAGTTTTTTCGTATACTTGTTCCCATTCTAATAATCATACATTTCTAATCGTGATTTACGATTAATGATTACGATTAATAATCGTAATCGGGAAAAATTGA
Source organism: Calamotropha paludella (assembly GCA_927399485.1). NCBI lineage: Eukaryota > Metazoa > Arthropoda > Insecta > Lepidoptera > Crambidae > Calamotropha > Calamotropha paludella. Next base: position 4,312,460 of record OV656803.1, on the reverse strand, counting down.
TTACGATTAATTAATTTTAATCGTGATAATGTCGATTAATTTATTAATCGTAATTTTTAATCGTTAATCAGATTAAATTTTTGCCAACACTGCGTACAGGCCAAAAATAATAAAAAAAAAATTTTAATTACGATACAGGTCTTGTATGGACACCTGTATCATAATATAACTTTTTAATCATAACGATACACCTATACAACCTCCAGCTGGACCAAGGAGGTTGAACCTCTACTTTAAAAAGGTTTCAATGAACGAGTCCGCGACGACGCAACACACATTCACAATCGATGTTTGCACCTTGGCGCCAACATTTGACATTTAAAAAATCTTTTCAATATTTAAACAAAGTTTGGTTTTGTTTGCAACATTGTTTTACGTAATATAGTATGAGAGTAGATAAAGTAGTGTATGACACTGTACATAACTTGGTCTTATAACACTCGTGTGATACTATAAAAAAACTCGCCTACGGCTCGTTTTTATAAAACACACTCATGTTATAAGAACCCTTATTATGCAACAGTATCATAAACTACTATTATGATCGATCTTTAAGAAGTTTTAATGAAACTTTATTAAAAATAATCAAAATTAAAAAAAAAACTATTTCTCTATTTTGTGGGAACATTAACAATTTTGTAAATTAACGACTACTAAAATTTTAATCCCTACTAATATTATAAATGTGAATGCAAGTTTGTTTGTTATGCTTTCACGCAATAACTACTAAACCGATCATCGTGAAACTTCGTACATATATTCTTGGAGGTATTAGAAGTAACATAGTATAGTTTTTGTTGAAAAAAAAAATGCGGATGGAGCCGCGGTTAAAAGCTAGTATTAAATAAATTAAAGACTAATAACGTGTGTTTTCCCTCGTTTTTTCGTCTTACGTTTCCATCCTTCTGGGTATGCTACGAATTATGCTATCTATTGTATCTTGGAGCAGGCTCTGTCACTCTTCCAGTAATGCGTTTTGCAGTTCCTTCAAGTTGTTCTTCTTGGTTCGTAAGAAATGTATGTACGATTTTTAAAATTAAATTCTTAATTAAAAGGTAACTGATCAATATTTTAATAAATATTATGTACAGTAATGTTTTTATTGTGTTCTGCTCCGTTTCAGTATCTCACCTTTTCTGAAGAAACAATGAAAGAACTATTCTTTTACCATTTTCCCGTAACTATATTTATAATTCTCATCAGAAGTCTATAAATGTCCCCAATTAAGGGACTCAGGATTTCCATTCGGATGTAAACACCGAGAATGGGCGCTACCTCCCCGCTCCCCTATAATCTTATTATGAAATGAAATCAAAAATAATACTTTATTTAAGTAAGAATTATACTTTTTTAAATAGTTTTGATATTTTTGTCCACATTTTAAATTTCAATACAAATTATTTTTTTTTAAATATCGATTTTGCGTGTTTATTTTTTAAGATATATATTTGAAATTACGATAATAAATCCTCAGATATATGTCAGTTATAAATTTCTCAAATATACTCAAAATCCCGCATTTCCTCATATTTTGCGAAACGCTGACGATAGATGGCGTTAGTAGTATTCTGACATACGCTATCAACGAAATTCAACGAAAACATTGACTGATGTACCAAAACTTATACTTAAATATTAAAATAAAATAAGATTATTTTCTAATTTGAATTTTTATTCAGAAGTCATTAAATTTAATAAGATAAATTTACAATTTACCATCGGATAATTTTGAATTTATATTATAATTATCAGATATTTTCGTGCTGCGCTTCACAATATTTTTAACCGTAGGGAATATGTTTTCTAATTGGTGTCTAATAGGTGAATTATAATGATATTCCATGAAATTGTTCTTAAATAGAGAGTTATATGAAAAAGAAATTGCGTCAAATAAATGCTCAATCAAATGATTGATCGTTTGTTGAACCCTAATGCTTGATTGGATATATTTGTGTGGTATCTCTATCCGCCATATTTTATAGGACGCTTGGAAAATTTATTAACTATGAAGTGGATAGATTTCATAAAATGTATTAAATTTAGTAATACTTTTTGCAGCTGTTATTTGTGTTAAGAAAGGAGTATTAAAATTAAGAATGTTTGAGTTCACGATTCTTGAAAAGATTAGAATATTTTTTCAAGTAAGCTCATTTTCAGTACCTTACGAAGTGTATCGTTATTATAAATTTAAATAAATCAAATCGACTCGACTCAGAAGTTAATTTCCGGCGGGACTCGAACCCGCAACCTGTGGATGTCCGATCCACTGCTCTCTCAATCGATCATTATAAGCATCCGTAGAAATTATCTAATATTTTATACTTTTTTACGCTGTTGGTTTATACTGTTTTACTCTTCAGCGGTACGAAGAGTGGAATTCTTTGTCTTAGTCTGTGTTTCCTTATAAATACAATTTAGGTCTTTAAGTGAATATATCTTATATATATAACTAGTGAATATATCTTCTAGGTAGGTGCATCACATCCTAGATCACAACATCGCTTACGATCAGGCGAGATAGCGGTAAAGCTATTTATGATAAAAAAAACCTTTATTATTACGAAATATTCATTTATAATAATTTATGCTAAAAATGTGTTACAAGCTAATAGAATAATTAAATAACTATGGCAATGTTGACCGAAACATCTATTTTTGATGCTGTGGTAGTTTTTAGTTTCATAAAAGTGTTTCCACATTTATTCAGGAGTTTATTTAGGTAAAGAACAATAAAAATACTTCCATTCGTTAGCTAACAGGTCGCTAAGCCTCAGACTTATTTCGAGCTTGAAAGGCCAGCATTATTAAAAAAAAAACCATTTAGATCTGTTTAGAAATTATATTTCTATAACTTGTAATTTTTGGAATAGTTCGAGCAAAAATATAAATTTTTAATCATATATTTTGACAATCTCCGTGATCAAGTGGCTCGCATACAATAAAGCAGTGAAGCCACTACGAGGTCCTGGGTTCGATTCCTGGCCGTGTCAAATTAAATAACGAAACTTTCTATTTTGACTCGTGTCTGGGTGTTGAGGTAGCGTCGTTGTTTCTGAATTCCATAACACTTATGTGATGTTGTCTAATATTTATTTATATATTTTTATTTACCTCAAAAATATATTTTTTGGTTTGGCAAGGTTTTATCTAACGTATAGTGCAATGATTAATAAATATTTAAAAAAAAGCTATTACTATTTCTTATATATTACTGTTGGCTTATGATTTTAATTGTTGTTATTTTTTTTTAATTTAACCCTATGCATTTAATATAATCAAACTCTATAATTTCAAATCTAATTTTAATTTATCATATGTATTCTTTTGTTTGTATCTCAAGCCTAATTAATTACCTATATTCTTATTATTTCTTGTAAAGATTTACGCCATCATTAATTTATTTTATGGCACTATCTTTGTAATTACACATGCTATTTACACATGTTTGTGGAGACGCAGCCTAACACGTTACAGTCTAATGTTCTGTTTCCGATAACTGTGTTCATTGTTACTCTGTTGTGTGTAGAAATAAATAAAAAAAAAGAAAAAAAACGCGATTTCAGTCATAAGTTGACAGTAACATCATTGTTCTCAACTTAGATAAGTAAAAGTGAAAATATAGTACAGCGTTGTTTTATAACCTTCACAGAATTCAGATAAGAAAGTTACTTGACATTCAGACAGTCTCTTATCATAGGCCTTGTTGCTAACAGGGAATAAATCTCATTTTAGAATGTAACGTATAGTTATCTTTTGTTCTGATATAGCCATACTGACGTCACAAAGAGGTATACTCGAATAGTTACACACACAACGTGGTCAAGCAAAAAGTTGGTTAAAAGATATTATGGACTCTATGGATAAATTCGAAATTCGAAATTTGCAAATTGGAATAAATATTAGTCATTTCTTTTTCATAATGATATTTATGAAGAAATCAACATATTAGTTTATTTTAGGGTAATAAATTGACAAAATTGTGTCATCAAAATTACTGTAATGCATTTTTTACACAAAAAAACTTGTTATGGTAAGTGTTTACCGGATTATTGTTGTAAAATAACTTATTATGGTATTCGTTCACCCTTATATACAACCTTATATACCCTTATAAATAATTTCTCCCGCAAAATTATTATTTTTGGTTACCGACTTTTTTTGGGGCATCGATATTATGATGTTCATGGCTGGATACGTCTTATTAACTTTTCATCAATTGAAATTTGAATCGTTGTGCTTTTGTTTGTTTTTTAGTTAGAATTTATATCTAATTAAAACTCTCTATGACAATAATGTTTAGCTTAAGAAACACCTTTGAAAAAGATTTGGCAGATTTGTTAAAGTCTTACTTCAAAGTAATTGAAAGAAAACTCAAAAGAAAAGCTTCTATCCAACTAAGAATGTTTAAAACTTTGAGATTTCAACCAGTAGTTTTTCCAAATGGTAATGTAACGTAAGAACTTAAAAATTTTACATGTTTCCATATAAAAATATTTAAAGTTTACACTTTGCACGGAACTCTCAGAGTAAATAATAATATTTCTTACATTCGCACCCTAGCCCCAAGTAAGCATGGAAAAGTTGTGTTACGGATATTAGAGTAACGTATATGATACTAGATACGTTCCCAAGACACAGGTACAAATTCTCGTATTCACACAAACATTTGCTCCTTCCGAGACTGGAATCTAGGACCATCGGTGTGGAAAGGAGGATCGCTACCGTTGGACCAAACAGTTATTGTACAAACGTTATAAGTTTTGTAAGGAAAAATATTTTTTAAGACTCATTACAAATATTAAAAGTTCCACCGATGACAATTTATCCTGTTTGATATATTAGCTTGATTGATTAGTTGTAGTTATTTATATTTGACTTGATAAGGTGTCAAAACATTGATGAATTAATAAGAAACATTACATGTCTAAAAAGATAAGGGTGGCGTGATGTATAGTAGGAAGTAAGACTAAAGCAAGATGGGACTCTATAATTGTCGTAAATTGACCGCACTTTATTTATTAATTATTTAATTCGTCACCCACTTAAAACAATTAGTAATAAAATATTGTCATTATCCACTAAATAAATATTTGTAAGATAGAAATAAATCTCTAATATATAAAAGAAGGATTTTGTGGGTTTGTTACCATAAGCCGGAGTATAACAGTTTTTATAATCAATTAATGTTACCATAGCAACCCGTGGCCGGATTAGCTAGTAATAATAAAAAAATAATGAAAATATTTATACAAACAACTTATTTATAACTTAACTATTGAAAGTATGATAAAACGTTTATATCAAATAATAATAATTAAATATTAATAAAATAAAGATAATATAACAATATTTAATTCTAAATTATAATTTTATCTATATTATAATTGCCAATTTAACTTTTAATAGTTACGAAATGAATAGTGTTCCTTCTATCATTTCTTATTTATTACTAGCTGACCCAGCCATCGTTGCTGTGGCACAGTAATTTTATTTTTCTAAAATAAAAGCAGCCTAAGTTACTCCTTATTACATCAGCTTTCGCCAATAAAAGTCTCGTCGAAATCGGTCCAGCCATTTCAGAGATTAGCCGGAACAAACAGACAGACAGACAGACAAAAATGTAAAAAATGTTATTTTGGTGTATGTACCGTATATATATTCATATGCATGTAGTAAATAACGGTTATTTCAATATTACAAACAGACACTCCAATTTTATTTATATGTATAGATTGTGTCCGACAGGGTCCATAGTGATTTAAAAAAAAGTAAAATCACACGCTGTGGTTTCCAATTTAATGAAAAACTAACTAACTAACGATCCCGGTTAAATAAATCTATTATGGATATGTCCTTTTTATTTAAAAATAAAACTGCCGCTTTGTCGAGAACTCACTTGCAGAAATGTGCACTTTCACAATTGAAACGCGACAACCGTACAGTTTTTGCGTCACCGATTACTTATACAGCTGAAAAAACAAAGGTCGTATACTACGTTTTCAATTCCACCAGTTACAAACAAGGTAGTTTTCCGAGTCGGCAATTACGTTGTAACTTTCGTGTTTATAAACAGCATTCAACTGTTATTCCATTAGAATATAAATACTTTTTCGAGTTTAACTCTTCAAAAATCGTTTCATATATAGCGCATGGTATGAAAAATAGATGGGTGGTATAATCAAACGTTAACAAAAAGTGAAGGGTCACATTTCCTCTCTCTCTCTCTCTTTCTCACTATAGCATTCAATATACATGTAAAATATCATAACCAAAAATATATAATTAATATAAATAATAATATCTATAATCTAAGATCACAAATTTTTGTTTGTCTGTCCGCTCTTTTTCCATTGTATCAATAACGTTACGTAACGTAACGTTAGATGGCGCTGACGGAAAAATATTTAATAATAGAAAAAAATTAAAGAATTTTGTCCACCCGTGCGAAGCCGGGATGGGCCGCTAGTGTAATACATTTTAACAAATTAATATGAAAAAATATATGAATTCATTTATTTTCTTTGCCTATTATATATATTTTAAGGTAATCGTTTTTAAGGCGTAAACTCCAGTTACGTGACGGAGCTAAAATACACAATTTCTTTTGCTTTATTTGGGTATACAGTTAACAAAGTATAGTATTTCTAAATAATAATAGTTTACACATAATAACTTTGCCACCGGCGAGGTTATCACGTAGTAATCATGAAATAGTGTTCAACTGTGACAAACAAACAGAAAGAATATAAAAAAAATGTAAACAGGCTAAGGTTCAAGTACAAATTTCCCATTTTATATATAGTATTAACTGTCACCCGCTTCGCTGGGCTAATAATTATTTATTTTTTTTGGTATAAGTTTTGTTTAATATTTTGATTTGATTGGCATTTATCAAAAAGTGTCAAAGGTGTACAAGGTGTCGGCTAGTCAGCATTTAAGCATAAAGTTTCCACACTTAACGGTTGGACTGATATCTTCCTTTTCCCGTTCTTATTTTGACGTCAAAAAATTAGTTATTTAGGTTGAATATAGAAAAATAATGTCTGAAACCATTACCATAACAACCCACCGAATAAACTAATTTCGGAAGAAGTTTATAAAAGTAAATAAAAAAAAGGCAAAAGGTCCATTGATTTTCCCGCGTTGATTAGTCATGGTCCCATAGGATCAGTAGTTTTGACGTGATGGCGTGTCAAAGAAAAGCATTTTCACTATTTATATATTATTTTGATTAAGTACTTCACTTATATCAATTGCTAGCGGCCTGTCCCGGCTTCGCACGGGTGGACAAAATTCTTTAAATTTTTTCTAGCATTAAATATAGTCTATGTTACTCAGCGTGAATGTAGCTTTCGAATGGTGAAAAAAATTTTGAAATTTGCTTAGTAGTTTTTAAGTTTATTCATTGCAAACATACAAGATTACAAATCTTTCCTCTTTATAATATTAGTGTAGATTATTTGCTTGCAGATTGGACGGGTTGCCGCTATGTCAATTGTGTGAAACAATTCGTATTTACAAGCCTATGTAATGGAGACCGTTAACTTGAAGAACGCATCTTACATTCTATTATATTTTGGCTTAGATATCTCATTTGGACAAAAAAATACCTTAATATGAGAGTCAAAATATCTATCGAAACCTAACTTAATCCAAAAAAATCTAACTAAAATGTAAGTACTAATTTGTATCTAGATCTGTAACTTGTATCTTAACCTGTACCTCTATTAGAACGAAATGATATCACAATTAAGCCTTATAATAATAATAATATTTATTACATTCACACCAATCAGCTTAGTCCAAAGTAAGCACTGTAAGGCTTGTGTTATGGACACTAGGGTAACGGATATAGAAATAGATGTAAATTCCCATGACTTCTATACAGATGCTCGTATCATACATCTGCCCCTTCCAGGACTCGAAACTAGGACCGACGGTACGAAAGGCGGGATGAATACCGTTGCGCCAAATGGTCTATATTGATATCAACATGGCGGGTGTTCTATAATACATCAATGTTGAAACATGTTTGAATGAAAACTCAAAACGTAGTGATAATATAATCTCATATTTATTTATCGATAAAAAACTTACACGGTGACCGGCAATGTTTACCACAGATTAACATTTTGGAATGACATCCAACTGAACTGTATTTACATAATGTTATGTATGACGTCAAAACAAAACATAATTATACAAAACAATAGACGTCCATGTCCATTTGTTTTGTTATTTGTTTTTAAACTCGTATAAACACATCAATGATAGAAAGACATTGATAACTCTAACTTTAATTTTACAACGCGCGATAAAATTTAAGTTTAATTACTAATAAGCAATAAATATTGTAATAATATAATCAAAATATTGGATATTTTATTTTATTTACCGCTGAATTTATTATATAATAGAAATGTCGTTTAATTTAATAATTAACTAATTGAAAATGGAAATATAATTTGTTACAGCCTTTTTAGGAATCGACATTTAATTCGAAAACTGTTACTACATTATCATAATTTGACGACCGTTTGGTGCAACGGTAGCGATCCTGCCTTCGCACCGACGGTCCTGGGTTCGAATCCCGGAAGGACCAGATGTTCGTGATGAATACGAGCATTTGTGTGATGAATACGAGAATTTGTACCTGAGTCATGGATGTTTATACAGGGTTATTATATAAACACCATCCAAATTTTTTCTAGGCATAAGATATCATTCAAACACTTCATTTATGAAAAAAAATTGGGAGGTAAAATTTCCGCAAAAAAAATTTTGTCCGAGCGAATTATTACAACAGCTGGTTACTGGCAAAATAGGTACTTACAGTTGAACGACCGACCGCCCGAAGCGCCCCACCGAGCTGCGCGCGCAAGTTGTAACGACATCGGCGCAATGAAATCAGTCAGCCGCGGACTTTCCGCGATGTACAATGTTGCGTTCACGCATTTACGTCGCATAATTATCTACCTAACGAAATGTGTTCACACTTGCAATTGAAAGCGAGGGCGAAATTGAACGACGGGTTTATGTGAAGAAGGCCCAAAGCCTCGAGAACTTAAATATAAATATAATCCGTGCATTTAACGAAGTGACAAAGTGAAAAAACAAGTAATACAATAAAAGACAATGTTCATAAACGTGCAAGACTGTTTAGAGAGAAATTACCTACACTTTAAGGTAGTGATTGTTTTCAAACTTCATGTAAGTGTATTTTGTTTGGATTTTTAATTAATTATTTTGTTGGAGTAAAGCAAAATGTGTGCAGGGCGGCTAAGACTAGTGAAATTTTTCACAAAAATATAGAACTATTAATTATACATTTCTTTATCCTATCGTGTAAAATAGACAAAAATAACTTAGGTAGGTAGGTACTAAGGTTTTGGCACTGCATTTTTTTTTGCGATTTTCGAATTGCCTTTGCGATCCCTGTGTTTGTTTAGATTCTGTGGTTAAGAAACACCCTTTGCTTTACTCCAACCAATTATTCTACATAAGTTGATTAAATTTTAAAAAATTCGACGTAAGTGCCTAAGGTGTGGTTTACTTTTATGTTCATTTTTTATTTATTAAAAGTGTTATCGATTAATATTGTTATAATCAAAGAACAAATCAACTTATCTCTTCTTCAATTTGACGTTCCTATTTTTTTTCGTTTAAATTTGCAACTTATGAAAATCATTGTAATGTATCAATGAAATACGGGAGGGCGGGGCGGGGGTCGTGTAATCATCTGCTACAACACCGTGCGTAGCGTGACTGTGACAGCAATCGGTAGTTTTCCTCGGATAACTTTGTGTAGGCTTAACTTAATATTTTAGTACTGAGTGATATTAAAAGAAAAAAATCTTGTTTCGTTATTTTCTTCAAAGAATATAATATATAAATTTGGATGGTGTTTATAAAATGGCCCTGTATATATTTCAATGAATATTACATATCTATGTATCATATATGAATGTCTATCCGTTACCCTAGTATCCATAACACAAGACTTACAGTGCTTACTTTGGGCTAGGCTAATTGGTGTGAATGTAAGAAATATTTATTTATAGATAATATTGTTTTATTTTAGGCTTATAAATAAATAAGCCTTAAAAATAAAACAATATTATCTTTTGCGTTTCATATTTTGAGAATTATATAATACATATATCTTATTAAGATTTCAAATATAAAACTAAATGGTAAAGTTAATTTTTTATTAGTTTCCCTCCATCAATGTTAAACCTAAAGCCAAATGTGCAGTTTTAAATTTAAGACTCATTATTTCATCTTCTTTCTTCTGTTGGTGTTCGATAGACGCTTTACTCATATTGAATAAAACAACAATTTATCTTTATATTTTACTAGCTTTTACCACGGCCTAGCTCGATATAATGTTTTTTTTATTTATTTTGAAAAACCAACAGCGTAATGAATTCCTTTAGCCTAATTAGTAATAAGTCTATGGTAAAGCTAATTACAGGTTTCCCCAAAATCACGCATAATATTTTGGACGTGTCACAAGCCATTTAAAAAACAAAAAACAAACAATTATATATTTCTATCCCTCGGAAACAATACCTTTTCTGGACGAAAGGTACCCTATGTCCTTTTCTGTTCTCCTGACAAAGAGTATATAAAATCTCATGATGATCGGTTCAGTACTTAAGGGGTGAAAACGTAACAAACAAACAAACTCACTTTTCTATTATTTTAAGGTTTAGACAATTATTTATGCACTATGAATTATATTCAAAGAACTTTTTAAACTTAATCTATGTTATGATTATATCTGACGTCAATTTGAACACAAACATTGTCAAGACAGGAAACACTGATGATCATTTTAAAAAAAGCTAATTCACTCTAATGGATTTCATCATCAGCAGACTACCGATGCCTCCATAAGTGGGCAACATTTCTTACTTAGGATTGAAAATGCTCTAGCTAGAGAGAATAAAACAGAGTTAACCCAGCATGCATGTAATAACAATGGGAAATATGCATGTGATTCAGATATGAGTCAAATATTTTTTTACTCCAGAACTTGCATTCATAAATAGTTTGTATTAAAATTTATATTTAAGCAAGAATTACATTTTTGAACAGCACAAAATTAGAAAGAATTTTCAAATATTTGAAACGCTACGCCATTAGTCAAAGCAAAGATAACGTTAAAGTATATGACAACAAATGCTAATGTCACTGAGTGCGTAGTGTTCTCTACCTAACCTCTCCATTTGTTTGTTGCCATAGACTATGACGTCACACTAAGCGTGCCAAAATGGCGGGTGCTTAAACTGACCGGTTCGGTTGGCTATTTTTACTATTTTTTTTATATTTAATCTTTTTTGGTGTTGAAGATGATATAACCATTATATAGTGATGTAAATAATCGAATTTAAATTTAAAAAATATCATACACAGCCTATTGTAGATGTAACTGGGGTAGGCCCGTTTGTACCATTAGTACTTAGTTAGGTAAGTACTAAAATTTTTCTTAAACTTTTATGGTCATCAAATCTCATAATCAGCCTTTATGCAAGTCGTTTAACCTTCGTAATCGCATACCGCATAATAACTACACTCTACTTAAATTAAATATTTGAATGTAAACTGATTCGTATTCATATGCTTCAATAGAACTAACATATCGAAATACTAATTAATTATAATTTATTTAATTACTCATATATTTACTATCAAGAAAATAAATTGATAAGTAGTATTAAAAATAATATCTGTATGACTGTTGCGAAGATAAGCAAATTCAATGTTAAGCAATCTCTGAAAATGAATCAGGAAAACGAAGTACATCGAACGAAAACATCCGGCATGTTAACTTCTGCTGAAGAAAAAGAGCTGACGTAAGTAATGCGTCACGCGGCGAATTTCCGCTTCGATTGTGATTTGATAACGAAACCTTCACGTACCTAATCGAGTTGTGGTTCGAACTCCATGTACGTGAATCCATAGCCAAGTTTTTTGTTAAATATTCAGCAACCATAAGGCTAAACGTAATGCTCCATAATGATATGTATACGTTTTTATTTAGCAACTCTGTACATTATGGTTTGAGTAATAAAGTATTGAGTATTGAAATTGTTTGTATTTAAACTAATTGACGACGAAACGACCAAATAGAGTGGATACTTAAATGAAAACTCTTTTGAGAGGGTTCACGACGTGTTCATTCTTTTTTGTTTAACGAAATCAGTGTAAACTTTTAAATGAATCCTCTTTTTTGTTCTTTTTGTATTATAATTCAGAGTTAATTATAGATATAGTACATTTCAAAAACAATTTCATTTGTATAAATTTATTAGTCAGGAACGTAGTACTCTAAGTAAGAACTGAAAATGGTAAATTATATAAAAATGTATACTATATTGATTTAGTTATTAATATGAAAAAATAAACAATAAAATATCGCGCATATTTTGTCTTGTTGAGTTTTGGTTTTGCGTTCATAATAAATATTTAGTGGTTCAGTATATGAAGGATTATACTTTGACCTTTAATAACGAAACATTTACAAACATACTCTTTTGTAAATTCGTCGTGTAAATATTTAAAATAATATGAAGAACAATTAGTAGTAATATAATTCATGGGGTAATAAAAAAATTATTACTAGGCGATGCAGTCGCTAAGCATAAAGCTACGCTAGCACCATATGTTGGAGCGGAGCCTAATACCTAAAATAAGAAAAACAGTTTTTTGTCTCGATGGGAATTTTTGCGAATTTCAAAATTCGGATCCTGAGTTCTAAACTTGTTGATTCGATTCCACACAAAAAATATTAAAATCGGTTAAGAACTCGAGAAGTTATGGCTTAACAGACATTGCGCCATTGAAGCTGATCCATGGGAGGTTCGCTCGCTTCGCTTCAATTTCATTAAAAATTTCAATTTTTTTAACAAAATTTGGTATTATAAAGTAATACAGAAGAAAAAGTAATGAAAGTACAATTCTGATTTTTTTTCAATAAACTGTAGGTAATTGTCTTATATTAACAGAAATTAATTATATATATTTTTAATCAGTTAATTAATAGACTTCGTATTATTTGTAAAAAAGAAAATAGATAAATTTATTTTGGTTAGATATAAATGTTTTGTTGACAAAATTTTAAATTAAATTAAAAATTGATAAAACCTTTTTTTACTCAATAAGTTTTAATCTTAATCACAAATTAAAAAAAAATGTTTTCATTGTTGTCACAATGTGATGTAAATTGATGCTTGAGTTTGCCAGGTTTTCTGTATATATGAGAGGTAAGGTGACCGACGACAGTCATATAAGACAACATAAACGGAAGCATTGAAAGTCAAATAAGAATTTCAAGTAAGTAAAATATATGACTCGATAAACCCGGACCGACCTCCTTCAGACGATAGACGGCTGATTTCATAAAAAGAGGCGCATAATATGTGAATAAATAAATATATTTACACTTAAACATCAACATTGCTCCGACCCCTGGCTTAAAAGATACACTGGCGTGCAAAAAAACTGTAGTCACTTACACGGATGACAATCTTTATCTATCTATACTACTTACGTTTATTTTTTTTGGATAAATGTTATAATAAATATTCGTTTTATGACTCATTGATAGCAATTCTGCTGTTTTTTTTATTATTTTTGTGTGTCTGTCTGTCTATCTGTATGTCCTTTGTAAGCTAAGGGTTGACCGTTTTCCATAAATTTTGGTATATAAGGCGCAAATAAAAAAAAAGCTCAAGTCCGATCTTGCATGGAAAATTGCAGCCATCTTTGGGACGGCTCAGCCAAATATCAACTTGCTGCACTGGACACGATTCAGTTCAGAGCTAAGAAGCTCATCGGTGACAGCTAATTGGTGAAGAGCAAGCTTCACACCTTAGCTCATCGCCGCAAAGTTGCCTGCTTTCTTCTACAGACTGTACTTTGGAGAGTGTGCCCAAGAGCTGCATTTGCTCATACCGCCATGTTCTTTTTTCCATCGGATATCCAGACACACTGCTTGGTTGCTACTCCTACCTGTCGCACCAAGCGCTTCTCAACATCCTTCATAATGCGCACAGCAAAGGAGTGGAACTCCCTCCCTGCGTTTGTATTTCCGAGAACTTATAACCCGTCCATTTTCAAAGCCAAGGTTAGCCACCTTCTGGGTTAGCTCGTTCCATCGTGGATTCTTTCTTGGCCCCCGGGCTTGAATGGGATCTAGAGCGAACCCATCCCAATATTAAAATAACAATAATAATAATAGGCTCTATATCATATAGTTGAAAATGTGAGTCACAGTCATTTCATGCCATCGATCATCATGAAATTGCATATACTTTAGCAGGGGTAAAGAAAAGCACATAGGGTACCTTTTATCCACAAAATAGTTCTATTCCCGAGGGATTGAAATATATTCGGTCTTTTAGTCGGTAATCTACAGGAGCGTGCTAGGTATGTATTTATTTATTTTGTTTGTTCCTTAAACAATAACAATTGTATTGGAAACTGATGGTGATGATGAAATTTAATAGTGATATAATAACCTTGGCAATAGTAATGAAATTATAAACAATGTTATGTCAAAAAATTGAATAAATTAATGTCAAATTATCTTAAAATTAAGTCTATAAAATTACTAAAATATCATTTATATAATAATTATTCATTATTTAAATATAGCCAATAAATTCTTTAATATCATAGAAGCATTTTTCTAACAAGAAGCACTTTAGTAGCTTTTTAAAGAGATTAACATTATGTATGGATTTCAGTCGGTTGGGAAGACAATTAAACATTCTCACAGCCTGATGTCTCACACTGTGCTCAACGACTTTAAATTTAGGAATGATAGTTGACTGAATGTCTGAAACAAATGGAGAAAGTTAGAACTATAGACATTAGGCACAAAACGAAATTAATCGATATCATGTCATGTATAGATCACCTTTAATGGAGGCTGGACATATGCTCCTCTGCCTAAAAGAGAAGTGAAGTGGTGACAGATTGGTCCCTGCGTACAGACGCAATATATATAGAAATACATATAAGAAATACAGATTTCCCAATACTTATAACCCGCCCATTTTTAAAGCCAGGGTGGATTGGTATCTTCTGGGTTAGCTCGTTCTCTTCCTGATAAGCCCCCGGGCTTGATTGGGATTAAGAGCGAACATATGAAAAAAAGGACAATTGCTGACCACACTTTCGCCGTATTTACTTTATAGCTGGATGAGGAACCCTCAGTCCATATGTGTGTGAATAATACATTTTACAGTGTTGCCTCATTTAAAGGCCCTTGCCAAAAAAACATAATGAATAGACTTTAAAAGTAGATAATTTATGCTACGCATTTGAATAACTTTTTTACCGATTTTGTGCATAATTTATTTGCGTGATCACAGGGTGAACAGTTAGGAACTTGGCCGATTCAAATATTGTGAAGGCAGTAGAAAATATATGAAGACTATTTCTTTAGTTATCCTGTGATCAGGGCTCCTGTAAAGGATTAAATATAAAATAAGCTATGCGCAAAATCCATGAAATTGTTTTATTCAAATGTGAATTGTGAGCGGAAATGAACTAATTATGCTACGCAATTAAATTTTTTCATAAGTTTCAATTTTCATAGTCAGTTTAAACTTACGCAAAGAATAGGACATATCAAATTATTAGTATGTGTTCAAAAAACGTGATATTTTACTGACCAAATTCAGTTTATTGCAAAAGCAATAAAGTTTAATTTTCCATGGCAGGTTTACCTATTCCGTATGTAGGTACTATAATTTACCATGGCGTGCGCTACTTGCGTAAGCTGGTCATAAACGCAAAGATATTACTATCGTGGAACCATCGATAGCAATATTAATCAAAATGAATGACGTCGGTGTCTGATCTGTGACGTCACTAAACTTCTGACGTAAAACGTGAAAAATTCGATATAGCCGCGCGATACAATTAAGTGAGGCACATATACCGACAATATGCCAACCTACCATGGACTGTCTTTCAATTAATCTGACCTCTGTTAATTGGAGATTAAGTTGTAAAATCGAATGGAGAATACAAAAAATCAAATTATCCCAGCAGTCAGGCGGAACACGAATCCCCTCCAATTGAGCTACCAAAACTTTGACAGAACATAAATCGATTATAAACTCCTCTCCAGCTCGATCGATTGGAATCGCAAGTTAATTTAATACATATATACACGAAACTTTAAGCAGTTTTACAGTAAAAAACTAAGGATATGCAACGATGCAAGGAATCTACCTTGCGTTTAATCTTTCAAATTAATAAAGTAATCTTTAAGTGCAATACTAGAAAAACGATTTTCCTCTAATATTGCAGTACAATACTTACCATGATACTAAGTACGCAGAAACTCTCATAGTGGTTCTATAATGATTTCAAAAAGATAAAGATAAAATAATTTTTATTCAATATCAGCATTTACAATGCGTGTATTGAATGACAAAATTATAAAGCTTTTTATTTACCTACGTAAATAAAAAGCTTTATAATTCCAAGGTGCTGGGTTGGATGTGGAAAAATATTTTTTCTATATTGGTTTAACATACGTAAGCAACTCGGGCTCGAATGCTTTAAAATAGAAACTCATGTGATAGGAGAACCCCCCCTGTTCTATTGAATACACTTCTTCTTCTTCCAATGCCTTTCCAACTAGTGAAGGCTGTCTGTCAACTCCATTTGAGGCGAGGTTGAAAAGCTCTGCGTTACTTGTGATTCCAGTCCGTTCCCGGATATTGCGCAGCTACGACTCTTTCCTGTATCCAGCAGCTCTTCTTATTTTAATTTAACAGCTGTTTAATACACAATGATACTTTTGTAAAAGCTGACGAGTTCCTTGCGCCCATTCTTCTTGTCAGTTAAAAAACCTCCGGAATGGGTGGTAGGAAAAATGTTGGACGATTCAAAACAAATTATTCTAAGTGCATTTGTTAAAGTTATTTTCATTAAATTTCAAAAATAGTTATGTAAAACACTATTATGAGTAGATAATTTGGCTTGGTTCCTTTATCCAGATATTAATTGGGTTTTTCAATATATTATGTATAAATACTAAAGGTCAGTATGATAATAAATAATGAAGATAATATATAGTAATAAATATTATCAATCGTAAATCTCGATTAGATAGTTTTAATTTTATATAATAAGATAAAAAATTTCCAGAATGGCGAATAATCAAGTTTATATGGATGTTACAACTGCGTATTAAATTGAAAAAGAAATGTTTGTTAACACCTGTTTTTATTATTTGTTAAAAGTATGCTAAAATAAAGAGACCAGTGGTAAAAAAGTTTTTTCACGGATTTTTGTTTATACCTTATATTGAATCCTGACATCCCGCTGCCCGAGTTTTTTTCATCAAGGGCCTCCTAATTTCCATCCCCCTGCCCGAGTTTGAGTGCATTTTTTTCCTTTTGTTGGATTTGTTCTCACTTAAGACATAAGATAGATTTCATTTTAATTTATAACACAGCAATCTACTTATTCAGAAAGACTTGATAGATTTAATTTAGAATCACATTACTCAAGACGTCAAATCAGTGATCTTCTAGTGCTGTACAAAGTTGTTAACTCAAAGATGGATGCTGGTATTTTGAGTCATGTTACACTAAAAGTCACTGGTAGATCGGATCACAAACAATGTTTGTTTGTTGAGCCTCCAGCTAAAAACAATGTTTCAGTTATTAGCCATATCATACGTTCTTGCAAATTATATAATTTAGCTAGATATATTCCAACCTCTGGTGGATTTTTTTTCCATCTCTAATTATATTCACAAATGTCTTGGGGCTCTTCCCAAGACATTTGTGAATATAATTAGAGATAATTTGGGAGTACTCGCACGAAAAAAAACACTTTGTTTAAATATCGTTATGTAAATTATTAATTTAATGTCTTTACTTTCTCGATTTTGGATTTAATACCCAAATAAAGAGTAAAATTCTAATCGCATGTTGTGCGCATTTGTAATAGGGGTACGAATTAATGTTTTTATTTTTTGCTCTAATAGTTTCCATGTCGTAGTTTGTATCTTGTAACTGTGCCATAAATAATTAAATAATACGTGGCCGAGTCAGGCCGGACATGCATTTTAGAAAATATCCATACAGAGATGCTGGTAATGAGAGAAGTTAATTAAAAATCCAATGTTTGGACTGAAAACAGCTCTGCATGGCATTTCTGTCAAGAGGGTGACAGCTGGATTTAAGCTTGGTGTCATCTTCGCTAACATAATCCCAACCGCTTCAGGTAGGTAAATGTATTTACGGTACAATGACGTACGTTTCTTTATACGGGATTAAGCGCAGAGTTTGTTGATGCGGCTCTCCCTCAGTGTTGCCAGATCAAAAAGAAACATTTTCACAAATTCTCTTCTTTTATATAAAAAAGATTGTTATATGTAAACCTCCCGAAGTTTAAGTTGTAACGAAGAAGTATGCTAGCTAGTACTTAGCTTGAACTTTCTTATTGAAATCCTGATTTCCTAAATGATTACTCAAAATATTTACTTACCAATAATAATTGCGTACACAATTCGATAAGAAATAGATACAATATATACAAGATACTTATAAAATATATAAATAAACTTTTATTCAAATTATTTTAATAGAAAAAAGTCCGGACCAATGCTTTCCTAATCGAGCCAACGAGATTTGTAAGATCCTATATTGCTATCTTATAAGATAGAATTGATAAAATGCAAAAAAACACATATAAAAATATAAAACTATACAAAGTTAAATCACAAATTAAATAGCTTTTATCTCCGTTCATGTATTTCATTTATAAAAGTACCGTTTATATGTGTGTAACATTCTGGCAACGCTTCTCTCTTTTTATTTTTCTATAGATTACGTAACCTCTTCTATAAATTAAACTATTCATAAGAACAAATCGCTGGTTTGCGAGAATAGTGACGGAACCAAAACCTTTGATTTTATAGAATAAGGTTTTCAAATTTCTTATTAAATCTTTTATCGCATACCAAAAAATGTAATTGTATCTCTTTCGAGTGAACGCGATATCTGCTTTGCGTCTCTGTTCACGATAAAGTATGATAGATTTAAGATTTGACAGATTTTTGAGTTGCGTCGATATTCTGGCAAACCAGCAAAATATACAAATTTAAAATAAGAAAACGTAATATTTCAAAGTTTTTAAACGTCATTCAATCAATAAAATAGCATTCATTATAAAATAAAAAAAGTAATTTTTGAGTCAAATAGAAACATATTTTTGTAATTTGACGCAAAAAGGCAGAAGTAAAATAATTTGAAAGAGAGCATGACGCAAGAAAATGTTACGTACATTACGGTTTTCTCCTCGCCTTAAAGCTTTATTACTAAACGTAACCTGAAATAGCAATCTGTTATTGAAATTAAACAATACTTAGCAACTAACGAAGCTCATTCACACGATAGACTAATCCTAATATCCAATGTTTAAATCAAGCTTGTTTTATTTTCATGAGATAATGACGCGAAAAAAAAGCAAGTATGCTTCAGGCCACCTTATTGAAGTAAAACTTCTTTAGCTCCATCTATATATTAGATTTACGCAACGTAACTGGCTATAAGAGAAAGAGAGAAAGAAAATGTGTGCTCGTACTCTGTCTTGCCCTTATAGTAATATAGGAAACGTAACTCTCTCTTTCTATCTTCACTAACTTTTATCTCCCTCTCAACTTCCGTTCGTCTTGCCCGATCACACTTTTCGTAACGTTCTCGGCTATTCACCAGCTTACTCCTCAAGTCAAGCATGCATAAAGAAGTAGGTATTATAGAAAGTTGTATTTTGACTCTTTCCTTTTATCATCCTAACTAAAATTGTAGATACATAAGTGAGTTGCTTTGTTTGTAACTACTCAACCAATCATCATGAAATTTTGCATATACTTTGTGAGAGATACAGAAAAAATCATAGAGTACTTTACAAGATATAAAATACGCTTTTCTAATACTACCACTCCTCCGAGCCCTCAGCAAGGTAACTTGGAGGCATGTTCGTTTTTACTTACATACAGAAAAAAGTACTGTTATCAACGGATAGAAATACATATATTTTTTAATCCATAGTCTACATTGAAAGCTAGTATCCAATATCAAAAGCAATTTGAAAATTGCAAGTGCATGGAATATTTTAAGCTACACGCGCCTAACGTTACCTCTATGATTAAATAACGCTTACTTTATGGATATATTTATGTCACAAACAACTAAGGCTACAAACACACTATCGTATTGTCTCCTATGAAGATAAAACTGCAGGTAAAGTTTACCATATTTAATAGCATGACCGTGACACGTGATGATGTTATGTGACGTCATAATTGTCATCATAGTTCTTCTATGCATCTTTATATCTACTACGACCTGGTTAAACACATATAATACACAACATGTTATTTCAATTGAACAATAACATCTGTACATTTGGTAAAGAGACGAGAGCGTTACGAAAAGTGTGATCGGGCGAGGCGAACGGATGTTAAGAGGGAGATATAAGTTAGTGAAGATATAAAGAAAGAGAGTCACGTTTCTTATATAACTGTAGGGGAAAAAGAGAGGTACGAGCACACATTTTCTTTCTCTCTTTCTCTAATAGCCAGTTATGTTTCGTATACCTCATATATATCTATTTATATATAATGGAGCTAAAGACCTTTTACTTCAGTCGTGTGGTTTAAAGCACAGTGGTTTTTTTTATTTATTTATTATACATGAATTCTCCACATATAAACATACTACAAAATCCTTTCTCTGTCCATAGAGTTTACACTCTATGCCATTTCTACAATTAAATTTGTATTTTAACAGTTAACAACGCACCGTTAAGTACTGGAAGATGGAACATGAATGACAACCATTACTTTAGTCATTCTGTGATTACGGGTCCTTTAGAAGTCGAAACGTTAAGATTAAATATAAAAAAACAAAATTAAACACGTCACTTATCCAGTAAAAGTGATATTATTTAAATGAAAAAAGAAACTTCCAATAAAAATATTATTATTGGATATTTACCTATGTAGTAAGTAGCAAGAAAGGGTTAAGGTTCATTGTAATTTTCACCCTAAATATAGGTGAAACACCGATTTTCAGTCATAACTGACTGGTAAGTGTACGCATGTCATGTTAATATTAAACAAAACCGTGCTTGTATTTATATACGGCAGAAGTCATCCCTTTTTTTTAATTTTAAAATGAGATAACTTGTAGTTAGCCTATTTGCTTTAACAGCTAACTTCATTACATGTTTTCGTTGCATGCTGCGTGCGTAACTTCCGTAACATGAAAAATTTCAACCTCAATACCCCAAGAAAAGCATGTGTGCAATTCACACGTGGTAGATATGAAACCTTCAAAAATAATACGTACACGTATACAAAATACCACGGTTGTTGTGATGGCTTCTCTCAAGCTTTGTACATAATGCTTCTTATCTCATTTCCTCCTACGTTAAATCTTATGAATTTATATGTCTCTTTTACTGTCGCTTTTTTGTTTCATCGATTTTCAAATCACAACGATGCTAAAGATTTTTTTTTATTTCAAAAGGTATTGCTTCAAAATATGACTGTTTAAGTTTCTTTTTTTTAATGAAGAAATATTATTATTTATATGTGACAGTGTTAAAGTGGCTTTAAACAGAAACCTTACAGAAGTTTGCATAACCAGTATTCATTACACAATTTGAACTTTGATATTAAAATAGAACAATCAGCAAACCCAGTTCGTAATACGAGTAATAGTAGGTAAAGGATATTACAGTGACATAATAAGATTTGATTTCATTTATTTGATTTTAATAATTCATTAGATAATTAAATAAATGGATTAATCAAAAGTAAAAGAAAAAATCGACTCGTCTCAAGTAAATTCTTAAGCGATAATCTAACCCGCAAACTTTGATAGTTCGTTCAATGCACTACCAATTTTTTCTAGTATTTTTCTATTTAAATGATTTATCATATAAGATAGATATAATATGCAAAAAAAGGTTAAATTTTAAAATTGATAATTCTAATTTAAATATCATAGACTAACATAGCTTTTAAGTTTTCTTGTCATTTTGAACCATTGAATCAGAGATTCTCGATTCAATAAAATTTGATTTGATTTCATGGGAATATCTATTCTGTGGCTAACGTTCGATGAGCAACGGTCCATCCTATATTTATGACATATATTCGGATATATATAAGACAATCTGTCTTAACTAGCTCTAAAATTTTTCTATTTATTACATAAGTCTAAATTGGAATGGAAATTAAATGAAAGAAATAAGCATTTATCATTTTTAATGATACTTTTTATTAATTTCTAAGAATAGTGCGAAAAAAATCAAGTTCCATTGAGCCAATGTTTTCGTAGAAACAAAACAAAAGCGCTTTTTTAAAATACACCATCTATCGTTAGAGTTCGAAAGATTGTATGTGTGTATTTGAAAATTAATAATGGAAAAAAAACAAAGGACGTCAGGATTAAAAATTAAAAAAAAGTTAACTAGTTGTTTAACCCGTAAAAGTGGTTTTATATAAAGTGTAGTAACGCGGAAGTGTAACTGAAGATAATTTTCTTTGATTTTATATGAAAAGTTTTATTAAATTGTTTACAAGGCGAAATTCAGTTTTCGATTTCCTTCTATCTGCGAATATAAGACGATCGTTTAGTGCAACGGTAGCGATCCGGCCTTTAGTGCCGGAGGACTTGAGTTCGAATCCCGGAAGGGGCAGATGTTTGTGCGATGAATACGAGGTTTTGTACCTGAGTCATGGGTATTTATATATATTTTTGTAAATATAACATATCTAAGTATGTCTATCCGTTACTCTAGTATCCATAACACAAGTCTTACAGTGCTTACTCTGAGCTAGGCTAATTGATGTGATTTTAACAAAGATTATTAATATCTTGTCTCCTTTGTGCTCATTCTTAGGCTAATGTCTCTATTTATTCTCTGATTCCGCCTGAAAACCAACGTCACATTATTGTGATAAAAGCTGAGTCGTCGTCCATTTCGTTAACAAATGTATGTTTTTTTTGGGTTAATTATTCTGTTTATATGTTATTGTGTTGTTACCCGAATAAATGTACATTTTTCTTTCTCTTTGGAGTTTGCTCTTTAAGAATTGAATTTCAAATAAGATGCTCAGTGTGAAACAAATATGAAGAGTAAAATTTAGTGATAGAATGACAGCGTTACTTTTTTTGTTCGCATTTTGAAGTTTTGTTTTATTATTATCTCTGCCTGTTCAAAAACAATCGTTATTAAGGAGAGAGACAGACTCACAACTGCAGTTTAGCAGTTGTGAGTCTGAGCTGACACAAACTTTTTCTTTCTTTGATTGGTTTCACGTACGTCATTTGTTTTCCTCTTTCCCTAATAATAAGTTAATTTGTTTTAGCGGGAAGATGTTTTCTGATACACGATTCAACAGTTTCAGTTAAAGTTGGATTAGAGCCAACTCGCCGCAGTCGCTACCGAGAATTTCCTTCACAATACGTATTTCCAAGTAAACCATCTTCGCTTGATTGACGTCCTAATTTTACGGTGCCTTGCGGAAAATAAATCGTGTTTTCCGGGCATGATTTTCTTGTATTTTGTTTTGAGATGTTTGTGTCTTAGTTGGAATTACTTATCATAACATTCTCTTGTTTGTTTGTTATTTGTGAATGGGATTCTTATATATTTGTAACTTTAATGTAATGCTACCTTTATTGTAACAATAGAATATCAAATAACATCATAATGTTTACATCCATAGTAAGAGACTCACTTTATCAAGTGTAGTGTAAATGAAAAAAAAACTTCCAATCTCCCCAGTTAGCCCGGTCTAATTATATTTAAGATTTGTGTGAGAAGAGTGTTGTTTAAGGACTTGTCTAAGAATTGTGTTTTGAATACTAGGCTAATGGATAGACATACATATACAGATACAAAAGTTTGTATTAATATGGCAAACTTCTGATCAGTACGAGAAGCAAGACTGCTACTTTTGCTTAAAAAATCGTTAAAATAATTGGACCTAGTATTATAATTATTGTTTTAATTAATTTAAGATTTCTTTTTTATATGAAGAATGCGACATTTTTATAATGCCAATAAAGCAGACGCTTGACCACTATCTAGCCTGATGGTAAGCGATTCACTCGTGACTTAAATTGTATTTGTCTGGAAACACACAGACTCAACCAAAGAGTTCCACTCCTTAGCGGAACGTATCACAAAATTGGAACCAAAACGCTTAGTGCGACTCTTTGCTATATCAGCCATATAATGATGGCGTTTATTTGTAAGTCTGGTTGTCCAATGAATAAATGGCGGAACAAAGTTAGATTTTATAGCACCCATTTGCTTCATAGTTTCTTTCATCAGCGGGTGTACTGAGATACAAGCTTCTCGCTTAGTTGGTCACCAGTCTCTCACAACCTTTTTTAAATAATGTAATTTAATCAATTTCTATATAAGGCACTTTAAGACTATGTCACTTTAAATGCTAAAGAAAAGCGACTACAATCAAAGCCTGTATTCCATTCAAATCGGTTGATAAATTACACGTCACAATAAACTGATTTATTGTGATAAAGTTCTATAGCGGCTAAGAAATCAAAGAGGTTGTTTGTAAAATAAAGACTATTTATATTTTTACCGACAAGGATTAGCATATTTAAAGAATATAAAGAATAATCTCTATTTCCGAGTACTTATAACCAGTCCGTTTTCAAACTCAGTGTGAACGGGCACCTTCTTGGTTAGCTCGTTCCCTCGTGGATCCTGTCTTGATTCTCATTTGATCGGGATCAAGAGCGAACCTGTTAAAAATGTATTATAATTTTTAAAAGAACACATAAAAAAATAACTCTAGGATCACATCATTACATATTAGGACTCATTAGTCTAGGACTCACATCGAACATTATCTAAAAAGTAACAAAGAACACGCAATAAAAACTAATGAATTAATTTATTTGTGCATATCCTTGTGCGTATTAATGTGTGTTAGTGTATGAGTGTGTATGTATGGTTGAAGGAATGATAAAAACATATGATTTTACGTTTCATTTGACAAGGGAATTAATATCGTCAAATGAGGCTTAAAAGTCACTTGTTCAAAAAAGTTTTACACTTGCACAGAGGTCGGTTATATATATATAATTTATAATAACTGATTTTAATGTAATTATAATTATAATGATAATTCTTCTGTATTAACAGAACAAAGGTATAAATATTAAAATCTAGCCGAAACAGTATTATAATTTTCCACTTTATAGACTTTAAAGACTCTACAAGACAATCTTTTATTTAAAGTAAACCTTGGATCATACTTCCAAGACGCATGTTTGCGTAAGATAAGATTAATTACAAATCCACGAACGAAAAAACTTTCCATAACTCATAACAATACATCATCACAATAAATTACTTAAACGAGTACAAATAACAAATCCTAAAGTTAATAAAAATAACATTAAAAAAATAATAAGTTCACGACCTCCTTGGTCGAATTACTCTCATAGCCATTCCGTTAATTTGACATCTTATACTCCCAGAAATGTTGTACTATTATATGAAACTTAGAGAAAGTAGCTACAGAGAAGATTTCCTAAGTTACCCAGAACTCTGAGGCGTAGGACATATGAAGAACGGTTATAATGTTCATACTTACAACATTGAAAGACCGCAGGCACCGAGGAGACCTATTCGAGACCTATAAAATACTGAATGGACACAACGACCTCGTCAACTTAGTGGTAATAGCTTTAAGCTAAGTATTTCCATAACAAATATCAAACTTATGCATATTGACGTCTGTTGGTGCAACGGTAGCGATCCTGCCTTTCGCACCGACGGTCCTGGGTTCGAACCCGGAAGGGGGAGATGTTTGTATGATGAATACGAGTATTTGTACCTGAGTCGTGGATGTTTGTATATATTTCTATAAATATTAATTATTTATGTATGACTAGACTTTGCCCGCGGCTCCGCCCGCGTGGACGTCGTTTATCGCTGTAGGTAAGAAAATATTTCCCCGGGAACAACCTATTTTTCCGGAATAAAAAGTATCCTATGTTACTTCTAATACCTCCAAGAATATATGTACGAAGTTTCATGATGATCAATTAAGTAGTTTTTGCGTGAAAGAAAGACAAACAGACAGACACACTTTCCCATTTATAATATTAGTATGGATATTGTGTGTCTATCCGTTACCCTGGTATCCATAACACAAGCCTTAAAAGTGCTTACTTTAGGCTAGGTTAATTGGTGTGAATGTAGGAAATATTCATATTAATTTATTCATTTCCATAACAAATATCAATCTTATGCAAGAAGTTTATCAGCAACAGATCGATTTTTGAAGTGAAACTTTAGCATAGTTGTGATTTGAAAGACGATGAAACGAAAAAGCGACAGTGAAAAGAGACAGACACATAAATTCATAAGATTTAACGTAGGAAAAAATGAGATAGGAAGCATTATGTACGTGTGTTAATACGTATTTGTGTGCGCATGCGTAGTACAAAGCTTGAGAGAAGGCATCACAACAACCGTGGTATTTTGTATACGTGTACGTATTGGTTTTGAAGGTTTCACTTCTACCACGTGTGAATTGCACACATGCTTTCTTTTTTAATGAGTTGACTCTTAATCCCAATCAAGCCCGGGGGCCAAGACAGAATTCATGATGGAACGAGCTAACCCTGAAGGTTCACACGCTCTTAAACGCTTGAACGCTGGACTCGAAGCTTACATAGAGGTAACATGCTATCGTTTTGCATATTAAGGGGAGCACTCGATATCATAAATATAAAACAATAAATTGAGTAATTTACCAACTAATGTGAAATTTTGGCTATTACTATTAAACTTACCCGTGCTATGAAAATGAACAAATAATCTCATCTCTCCAGCGCTTCCGACAATTATAAGTTAATCTATAAAGTATACCCTCATTCAAAAATATTCAGCGCTTATGCGAGCGACATAAGCGTTGACGCTCGTAATTTAAATGCTCGTGGGTCTTAAACGCTTAAGCATTTAACCGATTCGTTGCTAATGGCACGTTTGCCATGCCACCACTTTCTTTTGAGTGTGGCGCTAGCCACTGGAGGCGTGCCATATTTAAATCGATGATAACTCCTTTAACTAAAGTTTTAGCGAAATCTACCTAGAATAAAACTACGAGGGTGGATTGAAAAGTTCTCGGCCTAACAAAGATACATTCAATTCTGAAAATCAAATCTACCTACATTATTTAGTTCAATTCAGACTACTTAATTGTGTGAAGTTTGAAACGTATGCGATAACTAGTTTTGATTTTATAAACTTATTAACATAGCAATCTGACGTAATTTCCGCAAATGGAGCAAATCGAGCAGCGTGCCGTCATTAAGTACATCCATAAGAAGGGGCTATCATCAAAAGCCATCCATGATGATATGGTCAGTACATTAGGGCAATCTGCTCTGTCATATTCATTCGTCAAAAAATGGATAGCACAATTCAAGCTTGGTAGAGAGAGTGTGAAAGATGAACCCAGCTCTGGAAGGCCTTCGACGTCCACTACTGACGAAAATATTCAAAAAGAGCTTGATTTAATTATGGGGGACCGCAGATTAAAAATTAGAGAGATAGCCAAGATTATAGGCATCTCTTATGAACGCACTCAAAACATCATTGTCACCAATTTGGGTTTCCACAAGGTGTCTGCGAGGTGGGTTCCGCAGCTGTTTTCAGTCGAACAAAAAAGGAAGCGATTGACTATTTCACGCGACTGTTTGGAGTTATTTGAAGCCGACGCAGATGAATTTTTTAATCTTTTTGTTCATTACTGTACACCGGAAACAAAACAACAATCAAAACAGTGGAGAAGATCTGGTTCACCACCCCCTAAAAATGCTAAGTCGATTTTGTCGGCTAAAAAGTAATGGCTTCAATATACTGGGACTCGAAGGGTGTGATTATGATCGATTATCTTGAAAGGGGTCAAACTATAAACTCCGATCACTACTGCATCTTAATGCATCGTTTACGAGAATAAATTAAAGATAAACGTCCAGGAATGATCAGAAGAAGAGTCCTGTTTAATCAAGATAACGCCCGTGTGCACACGTCTATGAAATCGATTGCTGAAATTCACAACTGTGGCTCTGAACTCTTACCGCATCCACCTTACTCACCTGATCTGGCACCATCAGACTTCTTTCTGTTCCCCAACCTAAAAAAGCACTTGGGAGGTCAACGATTTTCGACAAACGATGAGGTCAAAGCAGCAGTAGACGCATATTTTGACTCTAAGGAAGAATTATTTTTTTTCAATGGTCTAAATGCTTGGAAGGGCAGGTGGCAAAACTGCATTGAACTTGATGGTGATTATGTAGAAAAATAAAAATATAATAGATTTTGTATGTGTTTGTTTTCTTGGTTAGGTCGAGTACTTTTCAATCCACCCTCGTATCTTCATTTTTCACGTAAATCAAGCTCGTAGCCTTCGTTTCTTGTAATCGTATGTAGCAACGAATCGGTTAATGTTCGAGTCTTCAACGGTTAGCGTAGGTATTGTAACGCCCTACGCGCGCTCCGGGATTATGTATATCACAATTTATTCTATTACTGAAATCTCATTACAAAGACTCAGGTTACACTCTCAGATACTACTGGTGATCGGCTTATGTTCGTCTAGCCTTCTAGAATATTTAATATTTAAAAGGGTGACATTCCTTGTCAATTAATAAAAAATATACGCAAAGAGGTGGAATGCGGTGTCATAGATGCAAGGAGGTCACCATAGTACCGTGCTCAGCGCTCAAAGCTTAGCGCTTATTTTTACAAAACTACGTGAAAGAGGGAAATAAGGATCCGGATCAAATAGTCCTTGACCCAAACGTCAATCAGTTAAAAAATCGAATGTACAGATATTCAAATTATAAACAGTAGTCAAAACGCATAGAGAGCAATATGCAAATGCAATAAGTTGTAATAATTTTTTGCTTGCTTGTTAATAATTATTTTTTACTACATCAACACCGATTAGTAGAAAAAAAAAATTTAATCAATAGTAAAGTTATCCTGCAAGGAAGGAAATATTTAGTTAAGTTACAGGTAAAAAATATAATTTTCCTTCTTCGTTGATTGCAATTTTGTTTCGTAATTTTCCTTGAAAAAAATATCTCTCGTTTCGGTGTTAATTACGTCGAATACGTGACAACGGATTTCCTAGTCATATTGATTTTTAAATATGTTATAACTGTCCTATCTTTTCAGCTCTATTTCTTTCTTACACTTCTGCGGTAGCACATTTAAATAAAACTGCTTCTGAGAAGGGCCTTATTACTTTATAGGAATGCTCGTCATTTATGTGCTAACTTACAATATTTTAATCGGGAACGTTCTTAACTACCAAATTCATACAAGAAAAATTGTTTGTTTTATTTTAATTTTATTTAATTATTCTATTATTCTACTGTTAGTGTAACCTACTGAGTCTACCTCCAGTTTGGAAATTGGAAGGCCCTTCTTGAGGATGACTAATGATCCTGTCGAGGCTCCTGTAAAGGTGGTCAAAACGTCAGGGTTAAATTAAACATAAAAAAAACAATAATAACGTAGTGGATTCTATTAAAGGAGAACGGCAGACTTCATATGGAATCTGGGCCTAAGCTGTACACTAATGATTTTTGGACTATTTTGTAGGTCAAATACACATTTTTTATTAGTATTAATTTTGTAATGGTATTCTATAGGAAAACGGAGTTATGTAAATAAATAAAATTATAAAACGTAAAATCTAAACTGACTATTTCAGCCTATTAATTGACTTTTATTCATTTCAATGGTACTTATTGAATGTTTATGCGAGAAAATGTCCGTATGAAAGCGTAGGTCGTTAAAAGAATCCAAAAAATACAGCGAAATAAACGATAACCACAAATCACAACAACAACACCACACGACAGACGGAACCAATGTGACATTTTTAAAAATTGTTGCCAGTTACATTGTAATAAATAAAATTAATCGATTAAATAGTTATCGATTTTAAAATAATCATTTGATAGAGAATATGAGATCTTTTACTTGCTAACTAACAGTGAAAAAAAAAAAACAAAAAAAAAAAAAAACAGTTAATAGAAAAAAAAACAAAACACATACATTAGATCTATATACATTTAACCTTATCATATTATGATGAATTGATTAAAGTTACTTGTAGGCACTAGATTGAAATTAATAATCGGTGGGCTTTCTTGCCTGCCGGCCCCCTTCATACTTGTCTTTGCAACCAGTCACTTTAGCAACGGGTATGGACATGGGCATCATTTGATATTTGAAGCATAATATATGTCAAATGAAGCCCATGCCAATATCCATATTTGTTAGCCCGCGCAACCTGGGGGCAGGTTCAACGATTCTGTAGTTTCACAGCTACGATTGCGCAACCGTTGCTAAAGCCACTGATCGCAAAAGAAATAAAAGCCAATGATGTTTCATATGTTGCTTTTTTCTATAGATATGTTGTGTAAGCATTCAATAGAGGCAACAAAAATCTAAGACAGTTTGACTTAGATTCAATAGTAACGCACATAGCCTTGTTTTGTCAATGCTGGTAACAACTGCGCCATTTTTTTAAATCAATTTGTATTCGTGTCCATTAATATTACGTCATTGTAATAAGCCCCGATCGTATTAATCGATACGAAATGTAGTTTTTGTTTTGGCAACACTGTTTTTCGATCTATAAAGCACAGACATCCAATCAAAAAATTCAAAAATGCCTTGACTTGAATGGGAAGTACGTAGGTGGTCAATATTTTGTTATTATTTACAATAAATTGTTCCCCATAGAATCGTGACTTGGTTATCTACCATAAATTATAAAAAAATATACAATTAATATTAGTAAATGTCCGATTCGTGTACAAGTTAGGCCCAAATTCGCCGGTCTCCTTTGTTATATTTAAATGTAACATATTTGTTGTAGATAAATTCTAAAGAAATATAAAATTCTAGCAGTTTTTTTCACTAGTAAATAGGTATCTTCCGGTCAAGCGCTTACCAATTTAGGATTAAAAAAAAAAGATATTTATATTCGAAGTACTTGTTACACTTAAAATGATAGATAGAGTACTAGTAATGGTTATTATAGTACAAATATTTTCTACCACATTGATGTTGTAATGTTAATTTCATTGCAAAACGTTTTAATTACTTTTAAGCACGTCATTATCAAGGAAACTTGTGCAAAGATAATAAGATTACGTGTCTCAGGAAAAACCTTAGATCTGTGATTAATACTTGATTTCAGCTAATGGGACACTCCCACCCAACACACTACAATCTAGATTAGATGAAAATTAACGATTTCTCGAAAACAAATTAATATTTGAAGTATATATTTTTTTAAATTTACTATATATAAATATATTATATACATTTCTATAAAATTTTTGTTATTTATTTATAATATACTAGCTGATCTGGTCGGCCACGCGTTGCCATGGTTCAGTTATTATAATTTACAATAATTTGCATTTATTCTAAAATGACATAAAACAAAAATCATTAAAATTGGTTAAGTAGTTTCTGTGACCGGGATTTTTTATATGCGTTAGCCTAATATCGATAACACAAGCCTTATAGTTCTTAATTTGAGCTAGAATTATTAGTGTGAATATAATAAATATTATTAATTATTATCTGCGTGTAAGTTTTAAAGTGTGCAATCGCGTGCCTAACTTTAGAAAACTTATACTTCAATGAATCTATACTAAGATACTACCGATTTAAAACTTTTATTAACACGCTTTTATTAGCTTAACTTGTAACTATGTAAGAAAATCTTGGAATCTTAATTTCACCCACTTTCCGGTCTTTGATTAGGATGAAATTTTGCACACGCTCTGAGTTCTGATGACAATACATGACTAGCTAAGAAACGTCATTACAAATCAAATGTGGCGGCCTCCCCAAGATGGCGAACTGGCTGTTTGAAATGCACTTCCATGATATGGGTATCAAATGAGAGGATTTGCTGTCAGGAATACGAAGAAAATAGTCACGTGACTTAAATCCAACACGGCGGACGTCTAAAATGGCGGCAAGCGTATTTTTTAGTTTTTTAAACTATTAGTAATTATTTATAAACAGAATCGATGAAAACATATATATTGCGCAAGATGTTTGAGATTATATATTTTTAGTCATTTATATTTCAAGGTGATCAAAATTAAATAATCTCAGTGGCACGTGTTAATTTATTAACTTCCTCACATGTGGTGATAAAGTTAATCGTCTGTTCATAATTGTTATTATCATTTACAACAAAAAACAATTCAATATCATAACATAGTCATGAGAATACATGCAAAAATATCCTAATTATATTATGACAATACTTTGTGTGTGTGAACCTCCATTTAAGCAAGTATAGCCTGTGTATGGAGGCGCAGATCTTCCTCAACTATAAAATAATAAACAAAAGTAATAGAAAAAATATTAATAAATAGATAACGACTGAGAATAGACGTCCTATCCGAAGAATGAATGGATGAGGAAGAATAAAATAATGAAAATGCATGTGGTATAAAATTATGAGAGGTGCGATTATCAAGAACTTTTATGTAAAAGAATTAGTAGTTCTTACACATAATAAAACCACTTTTTACCGGATTATTTGCGTATCTCTTTTTGACGTGATAACGTCTTATAATTCGAAGAACGCCGGCTGCACGCACGAAAAAGTGTAACGTTCCGCCTGTGGCGAGCGTGCAAGCGAGAGCGCGGAACAAGCGACGATCGGCCTAAGCGTTCGACTTGTGGCGCATCTATCTCTCTTCCACTTCATGAAGTGAAAAGTTAATGTGGTTTCCATTGTTTATGACAACAATTTAATGTTAATTTATCGATAAAAATAAATTTTAATTAACTCCGTCTTTGTATTATACAAAATAATGATAATTCAGTGATAATAATTCAATTTAATACATAAAAGTATGCAAATTTTCATCAATGTTTTCTTATGACGCTATCACGTAAAATTATCGTGCGTAAACTGACTTTACAGACAACCAATTTTTTTTGTATTTGTTCCTGACCTTTTGACTCCTTTAGATAAGCCGTGATCACTGGATGACTAAGGTAGATAATTTTCATACACGTGCAATATTTTAATCGGGCACGTTCCCAATTGTTAAATATATGTAAAAATATAAAAAAAAAAATAAAAATTAATTGTATAATATTAAAGAGAATATTATATGTAGAGAAACCAAAAAATAATCGAAAGACGATGAATTGGTTAGTATTTGTTCGCATGCTAAAATAGGTTTATGTAGGACTGGTAAATAATTACATTGCGAAACAAGTTACCCAAAGCAGCACTTTGAGTAATCTTTGACGTTTATGTTATTCTTATATCTAAAACATTTGTGCAGGCCCGGATTTGGACGTGTGGTGGCCCTGGGGCAACAGACAGCCCTAATTATATTCGAATAAAAAGTCAAATCGTTTATTGCGAATATGAGCAATACAGTTTTTATAACAATATTAAAAGTTCTTCTATATTTTACAAAAAAAAATATTGGCTTTGATAGTCGAAAGTAACCCGTCGAAATTTGTAGTTCTTTTTACCTTTGATGTGGGGCCCCTCTCTTGTAGAGGCCCTAGGCCAGTAGCCCCGCCTGCCCTCCCCCAAATCCGGCTCTGCATTTGTGTGGTTAATGTCTGCAAGTCGTTTGGCATTCAAAACGAAGATACTGTGCCATCTTGTTGTAAAATTGTTTTGCAGATTCTCGCATCTAATTGGTCACTTTGTAATATAATTGTTGTCTCCTGGCACAGGCATAGTTTTATCTAAAAGGAGGGCCCGTCAACTAGTGCTAAGTATGTTTTTTAATAAGAATTTGATTTGATTGGATCTGTCACCACTTATGTGATGTCCATACATGTACATATGTATTAAGTAACTGTATTTATAATTTTAGCTAAGTTATTATAATTTGCATATTTTTTTGGTTATAATTTAAAATGAATCCTATCCTGTCCTAAGTTGTAACAAATCCAGAAAAATGAAAACTATTATCGAAATCGGTTAAGTAGTTTCGGAGTTCAAACACCGCACATATGACACATATATTTCTATATATATATAGATAGACATTATTTGCATGTTTTTTTCGTTATCATTTAAAATGAAACCTATCCTATGTCCTTAGTTGGGACAAATTCAGCAAAATGAAAAAAAAACCATCAAAATCGGT
The DNA here is from genome assembly GCA_927399485.1 of Calamotropha paludella. Lineage (NCBI taxonomy): Eukaryota > Metazoa > Arthropoda > Insecta > Lepidoptera > Crambidae > Calamotropha > Calamotropha paludella. Next base: position 4,278,180 of record OV656803.1, on the reverse strand, counting down.
TGAGTACTTTCGGAATTTATCGCAAACACTGTGACATGGAAAATTTATATATATAAAAGATATCTTCGTATAACACTTTTGCTCCCGTAATATGTCATTTTTATCTCTACGTCATCCTTAAAATGGACTATTTGTGCATGTAAAGTTTAAACAAATAAATGTCTGTTATTTTTCATTGTTTAAAGATATATAATTTATAAATATTAATATAGAAGTCGCCTGTTCACTGATATTTACTATCTAAATACATTAAGATTAGATACAGTGTTTGCTGAACATCTATTTTGTGTGTAATCATTATTTACACTCTGATTACTATCAAAACAAATATCTTATCAAATACGCCCACAAATAAGTTTTAATTATAAAAACTTATCTTGATTTACAAATAAAAACTACGCACGAAATTGACGATATAATTAGAAGCGTTGTATTTTTTCTATAAAGGTCTTACGTTTTATTCCAGCCTACAAAGGGAAATTTACATTGTAAAGCTAACTTTTAAGTTAATTCAGTTTTAAGTAATAATCCCAGAGGGCCTACCATCATCTTTTAGAGCGATGCAAGTTCGATTGTAAAAGTGAGACACCGCAATACGCGGTCTATAGTGGCGTCTCTTTTTAACAGCTAAACTTGAATCGCTATAAGACGTGAAGAGAAATAAATATAAAAAATAAATTAACGGAAACAGCTGATCTTTAAAAGTTCATAAAATTAATAGCTTAATATAAAGAAATTGATTGATTTTCGGAAAGAAAAAGTTCGAATTTTACCGAAGAAAATATATTTATCAACATATTTTTTCTATTCTAAAAATTTACAGTGCTTACTTTTGGCTAGTTTAACTGGCGTGAATGTAAGAATTATTATTATTACAACAGAAGAAAATTGCAACTGATTCATAAAACATAGTAGTGCTCCGTTGACGTAGTTGAGAAATCGTAGTAAAAGTGCATTTGCAGCCAAGGCAATAAAACGAAGCCGTTTGCTAGATAAGGCTTCACCCGTATAATCAGGTCAAGCTCAATTGTCATGACTATGCATGTCAGTCGCCGCGTCGTCCGATATAGCCGATAGGAATTTACCATTGTATCTAGAATATTCTTCTTACTTTATTTAATGTCTTGCCGGTGGATCCATAGTTAATTTAAAGGGGCTTTTTCGCACTTAGCTTAGGTTGTCTTTCTACTCCAGCCATTCAAGTTCATCTCAGAAGGTTAGCAGCTTTTCCAGGCTCCTGTAGGCTTCCGGTAATGATGTTGGGGATTGAAGAAGCTGTGCCCGTTGATCTTCCACGCTCCTGCATTCCATAAGGACGTGCTGTGGAGTTTCTATTGTAAACAAATGCTTGTTTTAAGCCATTAACTTTGCGAACTTACCTTTTTAGTTTGATGAGTTTGCAGGTCAACTTTTTGATGCCACCGGAAGTGAATTCTTTTCCGGTGGGTCGATATTGGGTTGCATAAATTTGAAAAGCATAATTTAAAAACGCATACTTATCATTTCGCATGATTAGAAATAGCTTGCTGGCTGGTAATGAATAAAAAAATACCTAACCTATCCTAAACTGCAATGTATGTTAATTTATGGTTTTTGATTAGTGATATGTGACTTTATGTCAATTAAAATTATGCGTTGTGAATGGCCATATTCACAGACTGGGATTTAAGCGGTATCCGAATAGAGTGTTCTGAACACTGATTTTCATTTTTGTTTTAAAAGTTATACAAAAAGAAACTGTAACACTTTGAATCTGTTTTAGAAAATACCGGTTCATAAGTGTTAATATCTGTTATAGTCAATAAGGTTCACATTGGCATAAATATGCGACAGCTCACTAATGATTTGGGTACTATGAAATGCCTATGTTGGTGTACCGTATATACACATAGATAGTCAAACGTAAACAGTTTGTAACAGATTGGTAACAGAAAACAATATATCTGTTACACTTTTATAAGTGTTCGACGGAAAACACCCAAATAAGTGATACAGGAATAATTCTGTAACAGATTCAATGTGTAACCCTTATAAAAGTATATCCTTATAAAGGTGTTTTTGAATCCCTCTTCACAAATTATGGACCCACAAGGAACAACTGCGTACAAAGCAAAAACTACAACTGGTAATTAAAGAATAAGCCGTTTTCTTGTCTATGTAAGCAAAAATAATAATCTTTACTTGCAAGTGTGTATATGTACAACGTTAGATTGAAATTTGAATAAACAGTAGAACAAGACTATTTAATCAAATTACCTTAGCAGTAAGCTATTTTTATAAGCGTCTGTTGAATTTCCTGTAGAAGTGAAATAAGAATGCTGTTGATTTTCATAAATAAATAGACAAACAACAACGAAAATGACTTGGGATGTCGCATTTTCGTTTCATGACTTCGATCCTTGCAAATATAATAAAAAATCCTTATAACAATGTTTGACCGCGATGAATTCCGAAACTAGTCAAAAGATTTTGATGATTTTTTTTACATTTTGCTGAATTTGTTTTAACTTAGGATATGTGGTGGGTTTCATTTATATTTGATAGAATCAGGCGTTACTTAGCGGAAGTCCATAACCATTAGTAAAACAAAAATATGTAGCTTACTTCCGCAAACTCAAGCAGTGTGCCCGCCCGCAAATAAATGCAGGAACCGCAGACACCGGCACCTTCATCAACTACTCTACACGTGTTTCGCCCCCGCACGGAGCATCATCAGGAGCTGTTAGAGTACCGGTGTCTGCGGTTTCATTTATAACACACACACACACACACATATATATAAATATGTCTGGTCTGTTCATGGTCATGGTCATGGTCTGTTATGAGCCATAACAGTACGGTGCCAGGTTAGCTGGTCTTTATATATATTATTGCTCCAATAATGATTCTAAGACATAAAAAATCTCTTAGCCTTACCATAATCTAACCATAAACTCTGCTTAACCTGCTTAACGTACCGACGGTCCAAGCTTCGAGTCCCGGAACGGGTAGATGTTTGTGCGATGAATACGATCATTTGTAGAGTCATGGGTATTTACAGTAAAACCTATTTAACTAATTTGGCGACTATGATACTTCAATTCATTGAATTTGTCATGATTTTAACTATTCATTTATTATTAAATATTTGTTACTGATTTTTTCATTATAGTTCGTAGTCTGACTCTGATTTGCTATTAATATTAATTTTCACATTCTATGTAATTATATTTTGTGAATTAAATGTGCTTCGAAGAACATCTCTGTAAACATGCATTGTTTTCGATAAATAAATAAATATTCAACCCTTTACATGGAAGTGCATCTTTATGCCGTTATAAAAAAGGTATTCAATAAGATTCTTATATGTCTTAAATGTTAAGTCAAAATAAAATTTTAATTAACCTTAAATTATGATTTCTTCAAGCAGTTCAGTTTATTTTTATGGTATTTTGTTATGACTCAAAATAATTTTGTTAAGGTAAAATTAAAATTGTTACCAGCAAAAAATTAACAAAATTTTGGACCATTTTGATTTAGACGTTACAACGTAGTGTAAACTTGTTTTTGAAATACTCTATTCGCCCAGAAATCTATATAAACAATGGTTATTATCAACCTTTGAATTTAACAATAAATTAATCATATTTCACAGATGAATCAGTTTTTATTCAATTCAAATGTTAAATAATGAACACACATGAGTTGTTTTGTGGTTTTAAGGATTTGTTTCATTTTACGTAAAACGTAACCTTCGCATCATACTATGACACAAGAAGATATTTCATATGTTTACCTACGTACGTAACTAAATAAATATTGTTTGAATTATTAAAGTATAGTGAATTTAAAAATAGTCATTGCTATACATTTTTAGTAGTCATTCGTAGGAATGTTTGAAATAAAATAAACTTAAATTTATTTTTAATTTTAAATTTTATTATTAAATTTATTGTTCTAACTTTGACATCTATTAAACTTAATACATATATATACCAAATACAGAGGTGAATCGGACATATGATGCGTGACTACCAAGGAAGACAATGCAAGACAGTTTTAGATTAGTACGTAAGAAAATGGAAATTTAACTTTGGCACCGTCCGGATGAGGGGAAGGGAGGTAGTGAATCCTCATGGATACTCCGGATCAACTTTGGAGTCATGTCAGACTCGTACTGACTAAAGACTATCTGAGGTTGGCTTGTACCCGGAAAGGGTGAGAAACCTCCATCTAAAGCGACTGCCACCTCTAGAGACGGACAGCGCGAGCGCTACTCACTTAGTTGACGGTTCGTGACGAAGAAAAGTTAAGTCGGCTGACTCAGAAGGAGATGATGAAGTCGACAATAGAGAAGACTGGGGTTGACCTGAAGTTGTTTTTTGGCGGATTCCTGTGCCCCTAAGAGGAGTTTCAGGTCGGCTGACAGTAGCTTAGGTTGATCCGTCAGGACGGATTTAGGTCGTCTGGATAGAGAATTTGAGGAAGTGGAAGGTGTGTCGTCGGATGCGCTCTGGATAAGTGGATTTGAGTAGCTCTCTGCCGTTTTGATTTGAAGTCCTACGTAGGAAGGTGTTTTGGAAAAGAAGCAAAGAAAACATTGTCTAATATCCGTATTAGTACTAACTACAAAAATAAAAGACAAAGGAGGCTTTAGTTCTCAACAGCTCCTGTAAGGTCTTGGTTTCGTTTCGACTCGAATTCGAAAGTCAGGATGAAATATAAACTATGCCCAATTTTTCCGATGAAAGGTTTTATTTAAATGCGTGATGTGCGAATTGTAAGAACTTAATAGTGTAATTGGAATAGAAACTAGTTGTATCCTAAATTAGTAAAATTATTCGGTATTGTTGAACAAAATGTTATAGACTCCAGAAGATATCCAAAGTACTAATACTGCAAACTTACTTAATTTTGTATGCATCCGAAATTTTCTTCGTCGAAAGATCTTTTAGCTGAATAATACATTTTACATCTCAAGCCCTTTACTTAACCATATTTGATTAAACTAATACCTAGTAACTTTTTATTTTAAGGAAATTCTATCGGTAATATTGAAAAACAAAATTACATCATTCGGCGAAACGAGCTTTCGGAAAACAGTGCTCTGATAAACAATTCCGTACCAATGTATTACGAAAATAAATTTACTATTACCCGTACTACAACAATAGAAAAAAACACAATCGAAAGAAACAAAGCAATTATTACTTTAGCGGATGTGACGTGACTTCTGACTGCATAGTTTTCGTTTGTTCACTCGCTTCCGGTAATGTCATTACAGTTATAACTATTGCAGAGTTTTTTAATGTTCCGCACTCCGCACCAAATGTTCGACCGATGTTGTTGACCATAAGTATCATCTCAAAGTTTGAGTCCCACCTAAGGTGTTTCTCATTACTAATCTCTATCTCATTATTACTACTATTAAATGTGGAGGGTCAATAAGGCGGGTTTTCGGCCCCTTTCATTTTTGACCTAAAAATTAAAAAAAAAAAATCTACTATATGGACTAACAAATCGATTCCACCCTCCCCCCTGCCACCCCATCAAGAAACAGAATAATCATATATGACTTAATACAAAAAAAAATTTCTTTCGGAGCTACTTAGATTAGAAAGTTTTGAAAGGTTATATTATTTTTGAGCTGAAAAAATATTTGTCGTTTATTCCCTGTATGTTATTGCAGTGTTCAGGGATACTTACTTAAGTAAGTACAGATACTTGTTGACTTTGTTGTGATCAACGAAATAATGATATCATAACACTGTTTCATAACAAATTGTCATAACAAAATAATTTAGTTTTTTTGTGTATTTTGTATGGTGATGACGTATTATACAATACAATACAATACAATACAAAACACTTTATTGATAACACCACATTGAAATAATAAGATAACAAGAGAAAACTTAAAATAGTGTTACAATGGGCGGTCTTATCGCTCAGAGCGATCTCTTCCAGACAACCTTTGCAACCAAAATTATATTGTAAATGTCGTTGCTTCTGTTAAAGCTGACGAGTTTCTTGCGCCCATTCTTCTTGTCACTTAAAAGACGATTCAAAACAATTTATTTTAAGTGCACTTGAATAAAATTATTTTTATTTTCATTTTTTCATTTTACTACTGATACCAGTAATACTGTAAATTAAATATTTTTGCTTATTATAACTTACTTTAGTTCTAGTTCTAACAACTGAATGGAGCAGAAATAATAAATGAAACAATGAAAATTAATAATTTATTTACACGCCTAATGTGTACTAATATGTATAAATAACCATTAAATAGAACTGAAGCAAAATAAGTGACAATAAACTCTTCAAGGCATTTTGCTATTTATAAAATGTTCCACCATTTTTATGTTTTGCTTTCTTAATGCTATCTTCTTTGATAAATTTTTAATAGAAAATATTAGAAAAAATCGACTCTTATAGGATCGTTTCGACGTCCGGCTGTCCGAATGTCAAGACCCTTTTCTTAGGAACGCGTGAAGATATGAAGTTGAAATTGATATCGAATACTTAAATCTATGGTTCCTTGGTGGTGTAAAATAAATAAGATTCTTAGTCAACGTAATAAAAAGAAATTACAATTTATACCGCAAATTTGATACTCGCATGGGAATTAAAATCTATAGTACTTTCCGTAGAGCTAGAATAATGAAATTTTGGCATTAAGCAAGGTCTTATAGCAAGTACAAAGGAGAAAGTCTGAAAACCGTTTATCTATAATCTAAGATCACACTGGTTTGTGTGTTTGTCTATCCGCTCTTTTTCCCGCTCTTTTCCATTGTATCAATAACGTTACCATAGCAACGCGTTAACCGCCAGTAGTTCTTCTACCGGACGCTAGATGGCGCTAACGGAAATATATTTAATTATAGAAAAATTAAAGTATTTCGCCCACCCGTGCGAAGCCAGGACGAGCCGCTAGTTTATAATCTAAGAACACAAATTTGTTGTATGTGTGTTTGTCTGTCCGCTCTTTTTCCATTGTATACGCGTTACCATAGCAACGCGTTACCGGGTCAGCTAGTTTGACATAAAATCATATAAAAACCTATTTTACATTTGCAGCTAAAATGTATGCAAGTTCATATATTTCAACTACAAAATTAAGTTTGATTTTGGGTAAGAATCAAGAATATGGTAGATCTATAACATTTTCATCGTACGGAACTGTCTCCGCGCGAATTTAACTCGCACTTGTTTCGTATTGGTACGTCACGCCAGGTGGTACCGAGTCTTTCTAATTCTGTTGAGCACGGAGTTCCCCAATGACGCACAGCCCTCGATTCATATATTTTGTAATCAACAACATTTGATTTCAAGAAACTTTTGTTTTTGGGTCTACAAAACTGTGAATTGCAATTATAAATATGTGGCACAGTAGATACACGTGAGAGATGTTTTAAATTATCGTGTATGTTTTTAATACGCGAATGGTGTCAGACATCGGCTGTTAGCGCCTTTGCCTTTTAGCACTGTGGCGCGCGTGTAATCACGGCCGTTTCGCATGCATCGGGCACTAAACACACTCGTTGTGAATTATCCAGATTTTGACGTCTTTTTTTAAAACCCTAGATCCTATTTAAAAAAAAAAAATAGAAGCCTATGAATGAATGGTTCGCTTTTGATCCCAATCAAGCCCGGGGGCCAAGACAGGATCCGCGATGAAACGAGCTATACTTTGTCCAATGTAGGATGATACTTTTGACAGGTGTCACTTCCTTATTGCTACGTACTAAGGTTGCGTTTGTTTCCTTATGTTTGGCTTGATATTGCAACAGCAACTTATACCCTTTATATAGGTGTCAACTGTCAAAAGTATCATCCTACATTGGACAAAGTATAACCAAGACGGTGCCTGTTCATCGTAGCTTTCAAAATGGACGGTTATAAGTACTCGGAAATACAGACGCAGGGTGCGAGATGTAATTAATTATGTAATTGGGTTAATCCAGATTTTTTCTTTTTTTTATCTTGTGTGTTAAGATTTGGGGGTCTGACTGTTTCACGTAGATTACAATTTGTTTCGTTAGGCATATATTTTTACTGTTTTTGGTAGTGTTCGCATCAGAGGGTTAAAGCTAATGGTACTTTTCGCCCTTGAGCAAAGACTAGTGTAGAGAAAGATGGTAGAAAGAAAGAGCAACAGCAGGGATAGGAAAGATAGAGACGGAAGACTCGGTTGATTCAGTTTACTATGTTAAAATAAATTAATAAATAAATAAATAAATAAATAAAAATAAATATTTCCCACATTCACACCAATTAACCTAGCCCAAAGTAAGCACTTAAAGGCTTGTGTTATGGATGCTAGGGTAACGGATAGACATACATATATCATACATAAATAAGTAATATTCGTAGAAATATATATAAACATCCATGACTCAGGTACAAATGCTCGTATTCATCACACAAACATCTGCCCCTTCCGGGATTCGAACCCAGGACCGTCGGTGCGAAAGGCAGGATCGCTACCGTTGCACCAAACGGTCGTCAAAAATGTTTATAACTATTGTTATCTTTGGCGTACATGTCACAGTGTCAGTATTTAAGAACATACATACATATACGCCTTTCCCGCGGGGGTAGTAGAGATAACAGATTCCCACTTTCTTACACTAACTCTCGCTACTTCAACTCTAATCAACCTTTTCTTACAAACCCGTCAGTTAAGGGTACTTTTGCCCTGATCTTTTAAAGAACATCTCCTATTTGGTCCCTTAAAGTTCGCCTTGATCTTTACCGACTTGCCCGTTTTGGAGATAATTAGCAATTTTATAAATGCAATGATTTTTTTGAAAAAAATCCCTATTTTGTTTCACTAATCGTTCTCATAGAAATTGTAGATAAATAAATAAATATTTTTTACAATCACACCAATTAGCCTAGCCCAAAGTAAGCACAGTAAGGCTTGTGTAACGGATAGACATACATTTATCATACATAGATATATAATATTCATAGATATACATACACCCATGACTCAAGTGCAAATGTTCGTATTCGTCATACAAACATCTGCCCCTTCCGGGATTCGAACCCAGGACCATCGGTGCGAAAGGCATCGCTACCGTTGCACCAAATGCTCGTCGAATAGATATTATTGATTTCTGACAATTTAATGTGAACGTCCGTTTAATTGTTAAATGATTATTAGTTTCTCCACTTTTAATATAATTCTGGAAAGTCATTACTTATCATTATATTTATGTACTTTTAATACTTTTTTCTTATTACTAATAAAACCAAAATAATAAAAACAATTAAAATCTTACTATTATTCAAAAGTAGACAAACATGTTCAACAATCTCAATATAACTAATATAATAGATTCTGAATGAACTTCTTTATACTTAACTCATTGTACTTCCTTTGGTCGTAGTCGGTGAACAGGAAACTAAACTAAAACAAAGAGTACAATAGAAATACATTATTAATTCAAAACAAATTAAATGTATTGTACTCAATAGCCGGAAGGATAAGATACATAAATCTCTTTTCGGCTCCATCTTCAAACCAACTTAGTATAATACTCAGGGTTTCATAATATATATCCTTGATATATATAATGATATCATGGCAATTTTATTATCCTTTACTTATTTAAATCAATTATATATATTAATTATTAATTTACATTAGAAATAGACACATAAACTGGAGGGAGACTCTGTACCAGAGTCGTCTGCTTAGGTACCTCCGTCTTACCTATTTCTGCCGCAAAGCAGCAGTGCTTGCATTGCTGTGTTCCGGTTTGAAGGGTAAGATATGGCAGTGAAATTACTGGGTACAGTGACTTTACATCTTGTGTCACAAGTTGGCAACGTACACTGTGGTTCTTGTGGGGGTTGCAGTTTGCTGCGAATCTCACAAGAGCCACATGTATTATAGGTGACTGTTACCACTTACCATCAGGTGGGCAGTTTGCTTGTTTGCTAACTTTCTGCAATAAAAAAAAAAAAAAAAATCTTGCTTTAACTGACATTTTTCCAAACGCTGACGAAAACTGAAGTTCTAAATTCAAAATCTAGCGGTAGTAACGTATTTATATATTCGAAAACTTACACTAAGACCGTTAGAAAAACATAAAAAAAGAAAAACAAAGGTTTTCAATAAACCACAAAATAATAACAGGATATTAAATAACTTCTTTACAAAAAAAACAGAGTATATAGGTTATAATTAGTAAAGTAATCCGTCAGTGTTGCCAGCATCAATTGTAAATGTTGATATTGTCAATATTACTATTTTTCGACCTGTCTTTCACACTGATGGTTCTGGATTCAAGATCCGTAAGGAGCAGATATTTATGTGACAATTAACAGCATTTGTACCTGTATCATGGGTATTATTAATTATCTATCATATATGTCTAGCTTACTTTGGGCTACGCTTATTGGTGTGAACGTTAGAAATATTATTCTTAATACTAAATTTAGTTATCACAATTCAAATACTATTATCATTATATAAATTTAGTTCTATGTTATCCAAAATAAACAAATATTTAGTGTGTAGCGCCATCTATTGACATGTTATGTGGATGTAGGTAATAATCACCTTGATCTCATGTTGCCATGATAGAATAAAAAAAAATAAGGTCAGTTTATATCGAGTAGTTTTGCTTTTAAAATTGAATAAAAAGAAATGGGAAAAACGTCGATGGTTTTCGAATTTTGCGGTGTATTCAAAAAATATTTAGTCTTTATAATGAGTATTAAATTAAAAATCATTAGCTAACCAACAGTTTGATTCACAATATTCCTCAATTAACGAGTAAACATGTTTGTTCCGCGGCATTGCGGTCAAAATGATATTAACAAACTTCTCTCTACATAATTAAAATCCGTCATAATATGCTTATCTGTTATTTGGCCGTTGTCAACAAGAGTTACAGTGTAGAAATTAATCCTAAAATAACTTTTTAAGCCACCACTTAAAAAGCTATTTTAAGTTTCTCTTTTATATATGTAAGTATGTTTGATGTGTATTTTTTATTTAGAATAAGTTCCTTATTGATTCTAATCAAGTCCGGGGACGAAGACAAAATCTACGATGGAACAATTTAATCCAGAAGGTGTCTATTCATCATGGCTCTGAAAATGGATGGGTTATAAATACGGTTATAAGGACGAAGGGGGTTCCACTCCTTTGCTGTGCGCATTATGAAAAATGTTGTGTATATTTATTAAAACCACTGTTTGTTGCTAACGAAATCAGATGCGAGGTTTTTTGGATGAATAACCAGCAAACCATTGACCTAGCAAAATATTCTCCCACTTTAAGAATGTCAAATAGATTTTAATACGTCACAGAGTTAAGGTTAAAAATCTAAAATTTGGCATGTTTCTTGATTATGATACGTTCATAAACCTTATTATTAAATACTTTTTATTGATTAATGCCAAAATAATTTCTGGTTAAATTGCTTTAATTCTGTACCTATATAACCTACGCGATCACTAAAGCTCACACAAGACACTTATGAACACACATGTAGTAAATAATTTTGCTGTATCATGCAGCGCACGATAAAGAGCTGATAATAAACTAGCTTTGTACTTTTAAAGTATTTATATAATTATACTAGTTGACCGTTATAAAAATGAAACCTATCCTGTATCCTAAATTGAAACAAATCCAGCAAAATGAATAAATATCATCAAAATTTCGGTTGAGTAGTTTCTGAGTTTGCGGTTGCGGAGTTGAGTGATTGCGGTCAAAATTTTTATATAGAGAAAATTTATATTTTGACCTTCGCAGTTAGGACCAGTTTTTTTTTTCTACCAGAGCCTTTGGTTACCTAGCTAACTTTGACGTGGGTCTCCTCCACCCTCCTTCCCGGACATGTGCTCGTAAAGGTTTGGAGGTATACCCACTAAAAACCTCGACTCAGTGACCAGGGCAAGCACACGAGAAAGTTCCATCCGACGTTGCACTCCACCTAATGGTAATAAACGTTCGATGAAATGATATATTTAGGTTAATTTAAAAAACAATGTAATAAAATTCGACACAATGAATTTTCAAGTGATTTTTTATAACACATCTAATTGTTAAATGAATCATTTCAATTAAGAATTTAATTGGGAATAACACAAACTTTTCTTATAGTCTGAAATACTATGTTCCTATTTGCTGGTTAAACATACAAAGTTTGTAAAAATACTGATAAATTAGACGGTAAAATGATCCAATTTTCTGTTTACAGCTACATGATTTTACATAAATGCACCGTTTTGTTCAGCGGCTGCTCCGATTCCATAGAACTTGGACTTGCTAATGATAAAACAAACTCACAAGGATACGAAGACAACCAACCAACAACACCGTTATCAGTTGGAATAGTAAGACAATTGAACGTTGCGAACTAGTTCGAATGCTTGCTTTTCAAACAGTCGCCAAGCGTATTCCATTTGCAAAAACGTCCGTTATTTATCGCCAGCTGCTCTTTCGCATGAACAACTATAACTGACATTATTATTCCATAACGGACAACAAAGACTTATTTTAAACCTTAGAGGTTACGACGGGCGAAAAGTTTTTTTTTATACCTATGGGAATTCACAAATGCACGCCCGTCTAATGTGACGCCAGACGCATCGTATAATAATACAATTTATAAAACGGCCGCGATAGTATAAATAGGAGGCCGCAACTCCGCGCCGCTACTCCGCGCCGAGAGCTCACCGAGTGAACACGCGTCTGAGAAACTGAAATTATCCAATAACCAATAATGGTTGTGAAACTCGAATCCGTCGCCGCATTGTACGCAGACGTTTACCCTGTGCTGTCAAAGTCGAGAAGAGATATGGAGTGCATGACTGTTGACTGTCCGAGGAGACAGAAGCTGCGGTCAGCGTTGCCCGCTTTAGTCGAAGACGAGTCAGAGGAAGTGTTCGAATCGGAGCAACGTCCTTACATCAACAACACGGAGATTTTGAGGAGGCAGAAGTCGATTTCCCCGCAGCGGCGCGAAAGGATGCGTCGTCAGCTGGTCCTTCCGTCGCTTTCCGAAGATGAGGAGCCTTGAAAAAACCAATTTTGTTGCAAGGAATGAAGTGAAATCGAGGCCGGCGATTCGGCTTCCACCTTTCGGCGTGTCGAACTCGGAAAGCGGCCAGGGAGCCAGAACAGGCAGCTAGTTGCCGCCAAAACAACTGTTTGACCTCAAAGTGCTGTGATCGGACTTAGTGACATCATAACAAGTAATTGGACAATGTCAATTTAGTGAAGTGAAACCAAAACATGTACGCCAAATATAATATCTAAAGTACGTAGCTGATAAGTTTTTTTGTTACCTCTACAATGTTTGAAAGAAAATTAAATATGTGTTATTATATTTACTGACTTTATTATTTTGACCTCTTTTGGTATGTACCTTTTTGTATTTTAAAATTTCTGAAAAAAAATAAATTCTGGTTGCGCAATAGTTTGTCAACAGAATGCATTTGCCTTCATAAATGAGTATTTTACTTGAAACTGACAATACTGGTAACCTACTGAATGCTGATAGCTTATAAGAGCTTATGAAAACTTAACACTCAAAGTCTTCTAAGATTTAACATCAAGTAAAGATGACTCAGCAAAGCAAAAAATATTAAAGTTTATAATATCTCCCCCATTTAGCACTCATGCCATATTAAGAATTAAAAATTTGATTCCCTAATAAACTTATTAATATGAATGAAAAACTGTTAACGGACATGACTATTGTAACTAAGCACATACAGAGATTTTAAATTATCGTCGAAGTGACGCAATTGGCTTGAAAAGAGATAACGCATAGCGAAGTGATAAGACTTAAGGCTAAAAGGAAACAAAGCGATGTATTTTTACATGTGTATAAAAGCAAAGCGAATTTCCATAAAGTTTTTCATGATTTTTTCCGTCAATTTAAGATGAAGATGATGAAATTGTTGAGGGAGATAAAATCTAGCTCACAATATTCAATGTAATGTTTGTAAGAATGTACCCGGCGGTTCTTTTGTGCTGACTTTACATATAAACCTTCCCTGCATGCAATACAATAATTTAACAAAGTTTCATCACAATCTGATCAGTCGAAACGCATTCATTTGTATTTATTAATTTATTGATATAATTAAGTAAAACTATAAAGTTAATATAATAAAACAATAAATATGCTGACCCGGTCACGCGTTGCTATGTTATCAATTAAAACGAAATCTATCCTAAGTTGGAACAAATCCAGCAAAATCAAAAAGAATCATGGCGGTCAATCACTGTGACAGGATTTTTTTTATATACAAATAATAGTTTTATGTGTTAGAAATACTGCATTTGCTTATTGTAAAACATGAAGTGGCTGCCTTCAATAGAACTTTCCATTTTGCATGTTTTCAAATGTCAAAAAGTAACGTAATTTACTTTGGCAGTTCTATTATAATAATAGTCTTTACATTCATGAAAAAATATTGTTATTTTTCTACACTTAATTCTAAACCAGTACTAAACTAAACTATTTCATCAGTTTGTGTAATCAATTATAATACAGACCATGAAGGTTAAATACCTTTTTCTACAAACAAAATACAGTCTTTTCAAATAGCATTATATTAACAATTAAAATTATATAGTTTCTTTTTTGTTCAGTTAAATTAAGAGTTTTTAACATTCAAAATACACAGATTTGCCTTTTTTTCTTTTATGTCAAACTGCAAATAAAACAATTACTAACGAAGAGTTATGTTGTTCTTAAGATTTAGAAAAAAGTCTCAATAAAGAACTAAACTTTTCAAAATTATGCAAATCGCTTTTGTTGTTGGCACCTAATATAATAATATACGAGAACTAAATATTGTTTATCATGTCGAGACTTCATTTATTATCCAAACTCTACCATGTTATTACTACAGATTAAATTATTTTTCTTAAAAGTCAAGGTTAGGATTGGACTCCTTTTAACATAAAAAGGCATGAAATAAAAAAAAAAAACTAGTCTATGACTTATTAATTATACTGCTTTTGTTTTTTTCACATTATTATGTAGCATTGGACAGTATAAATTCCTTTATTATCGTCAGAATATTTTTCTGACGATAATATTGGAATTAATATATGAATGTAGAGTTTATTTATAACTTTAATTTTATTTTAAGCAGAAGTTTAATAAAAGGGTGACCTCCGTTATATCTACTCACTGATACGGGACAAGTGCGAGTTGGATTCACTCTCCGAGGGTTCCGTACAAAGTTATAGGTATACATAAAAATACTTTAGGTAATGTTTTTTCAGTTTTCAAAACCTATAATTATTTATATTGTTGGATTTTATAAATGAAATTGTGATCACACTAACAGTTTATACCTTTAGTTAGTTAGGTAACCTAATTTAAAGTCTTTTTTGCAATCAAAGATCCAGATTTGTAAATAGTGACTGAAAAATAATGAATAGTATCGCGTTGTACATCAAAATTGTATAAAAAAACATTTTTTATAATTTACAAACAAGCCGATATTACTTGCCAAATTTTCTAGGAAATATACGAGTACGTGTCTTTTTTACGCTGACTTACAAGTTTATACAGCTGCAAGGGACTGTAAGTCTACAACTTGAGTATATGATTTTAACTTCAAATCGAACGAAATATAAGATTTTTGCGGCATTAACAGCCGTGTCTTTTGACATTGACTTATAAGTTTTTACATTTGTAAGAGACTCTAACTTGAGTATATGATTTAACTTTAAATCCATACCTTCACGTGTTTCAGATCAGATAAAGACAGACAGGCAGACGGACAACAAACTGATCCTATAAGGGTTTTGTTTCCCTTTTGAGGTACGGTACCCTAAAAACAGGAAATAAGTGTTGTTTTTTCTTCCAAACTAATTTTTTTATGAAATTTTGTATTCTTAAATAAGATACGTAAGTCTTAGTAAATTAATGGAAAATGTTTTAGATAAGATATAATACTTTAAATTAGACTGGTTTTGATTTTTTGTAATAGGAAGTTAATTTTATTTATTATTCGACTTAAATATCTTTTCATAAGAATCAATTTCCTTATTTTCCAGTATTTTAACTTCACAGTTAACCAAATTTTCTCTGATTTTATTTGTTTTTATGCACACTCAATAAAAAATATACCAATAAATATTATTGGTTGCCGGTACGTCAAGTTATAAACTCTTTAATGGTCTTTATTACGATAGCATAAGGTGGGTCCAAAAATCAAAATGAATAGTGCGCTATCCACTGTACAAGCCCAGACAGTAGCTCGAAGCTACTTCTATAAAAAATACTGTACCCCAAAACACAATAATTACTTTTTTGAAACATATTAATAGAATGTGGGTGATAAGAAAGCCACACGTTAACTGTGTATGTAAAAAATTGAGAGCAGTTTTATCCCAACTGTTTTTACTTGAGTACAAATAAAATATATTAATAAATGCGTGAAGTACTTAATATATATTATTGTATTTGTATATTTATTTGACTGTATGTTTATGACTTATGTGGAAGGTATAGGTTGGGCTATATATTAATCATAACTTAGAATAACTTCCCGACTCTTAACACATTGATAACCACTTGTCGGTCCGCTCCTGCGCGCTCCACCCATCTCAACAGTCTCAATGCTGCGCGAATTGTGAAAAAAAAATGACACTTAGATAAAAATGCAATTTTCTTGCTAAATAAAGAAAGAAGCTAGGGCCAAACAAAAAATACCACCGTAAAGCTGATTTAATAAAGAATCCGCCACAGAATATTTGTATCTCTGTAACTCAAAAATTAATAGTAATTTAAATAAAATACCAGATCACGCGGAAATTTGAATATGGTAGCAATTGCTACCGTGGATTGACAAGTGGATATAAACAAATAGTTTTATATTACTAAAAAACACGCTTTTATGATAAACCGAACTAAAAAGCAAATTTCAAAATAAAAATTAAATAATTAACGAGAATATTAATGTCATTATAAGAAAAGCATGGGGTGCTCGATATCAAAATACATTTATATTTTTATTTCTAATTGCGGAGTTAGTGTAAGAAGAATTTCGTACAAAGCACACAAGACATTAATTTTCTCGTTAATAACTTAAATGTTATATTGAAATTTATTTTTTACTTTTTAGTTCGGTTTACCATAAAAGCGTGCTTAAAGTTTTTTTAAACTATAATTTATTTATCATATTTTAGTTCGATCTTCTATAGAAGTGTGATATTTTTCGAAATTCATATAATTTTTTATGATTTTTCGGTTCTGCTTATTTTGAAATTTCTCCGATGATTATTTTTTCATTATTGTATTGTCATTGGTAGAGACATAATAATACTATTATCAGAGGATAAGTGTGTAAAATTTCAAATCAATCTGACGTTTTGAAGTGATAAAAAATCACGTTAGAAGATTTCGCTACAAACCAACGATCATACAGGATAACAAAAGCGTGTTAATTACCATATAATATTTTGACAATAACGTATAATGCACTAGCAGATTCTATAATAGAATATAGAAGGGGTAGTAGTATATACATACAAACATAGTTTGTTACTATACATAATCACAAGGAAATATCGTTTCTTTGATAAAATCAAAACAATAAATATATTAAGAAATCAATGAAATTATTTTTGTAGAATAATATGTTTAAGGTATAAAATACGTGTGTAAATACAACTACGCCTCCGAGCCCTCAGGTGGGTTCGTACTCACAACCTTTCGCTATCCGGGCGAGTGCTCTGACCGCTGAGCTACCAAGACGAAAAAAAACGAGATAAAAACAGAATAATATATGGCACTAAATTATCAAACAATAGAGGCACAAATTTTATAGTGTTAACATTTTCATTACATAATTTTATTCTGGAGTCTACGTGTTCAAACACCATAACGAAAAATGATAATAAATATTAAAAATCTTTTTTTTTTTATGTTTTTTAAGAAATTTTAAATTAAAACTTTATTTAATTATTGATTATTTTTTAAACATTTTATTTGTTTATCTTCTAGTCGAACGCGTCACATCCTAGATCGCATCATTGCTGACCATCAGGCAAGATGGCGATCAAGTACTTACCTATTTGATACAAAAAACCCACGAAGTTACAATCACGAGCATAAAGATCATTTTGCCTCGTGTCAAGTTTAATAAATATATAATAAATACTTAGCTCTTTCATCTTTATCAATTATTCGATACTTGTAAAAGTATAACTTTCGATGTGAAATACCTTGTCAAGTATATCAAAGTCTCGGCGGCTCAATTGGTAGAATACTCGCCAGGATAGCGAAAGGATTTGGATTCAATTCCCATCTGAAACCTGAAATATTTTTTTAATAATATATATATATATTTTTCTTTTTTTGCATTTTTTAATTTTATCTTATAAGATAAATAATTTCTAATAGAAATTTAGAATGGAACGTCACAAGTGAATTCTCAGGCGGGAACGAACCTTTGGAAGTCTGGTCCAATGCTCTCCCAATTAAAGTTATTTCTATCCTTACTAATAAATGTGAATATCAGTTTGTTTGTTTTTTCACGCAAAAACTACTAAACCAATAATTATGAAACTTCGTACATATATTCTTGGAGGTATAAGAAGTAACATAGGATACTTTTTATTGAAAAAAAAAAAATGCGGACGAAGCCGCGGGTAAAACCAAGTAAGAAATAATTTACCTGAGATAAATTTGAATAATCTTGTTATAATGTCTTATTAACGAAGAAATAATTTAATTAAAATTAATATTTAGGTTCAGCTACCAGCTAAAGAACTTGGGAACACCTAACTTTTGTTTAGAAAGAAGATGTGCCTTGTTGAATGTGTAAGGGAAGTGATTATAGTTCTTTTATATAAGCCTTCGTACTGAGATAAGTCATATAGCCTTGCACGATACCATAGATGTTTTACGAATTTTTCCTGTATGCGTTCAATTCGCATTTTATAAATGTTAATAGCAACGGTAACGATCCTGCCTTTCACACCGACGGTCCTGGGTTCGAATCCTGCAAGGGGCAAGTGTATGTGTGTTGAATACGAGCATTTGTATCTGAGTCTGAAATAAGTATCGATGTATCATATACATTTGTCTATCCGCTACCCTAGTATCCATACCACATACAGTAAGCCTTATAGTGCTTACTTTGGGCTATGCTAGGTGGTATGATTGTAACAAATATTATATTATCATACCCCAAAATAGTTCGGACTAACAGACAGTATGGTATTTTAAGGTTTTAATATTATCAATTAGCTACTGCACGCCCCACCTCTCAAAACAGACCCAATATTGCGAGAATTGTAAAAAAAATGTCGGACTTTTAGATAAAAATACCATTTTCTCGCTAAATAACGAAGCTAGGACCAAACAAAAAATACTACCGTAAAGCTGGTTAAATAAAGAATCCACCGCAGAATTTTTTTGATCTCTGTAGCTCAAAAAATACTCATAATTTAAGAAAAATAGGAGGCCATGCGTAAATTTGAATATGGTAGCAATTGCTACCAGGGACTGACAAATAGTTAAAATCTTTGAAATTACTTAAAAAAAACCCCAAAGCTTTAGATGCAGATACATTACTATCAATTTGTTTACCTATATTTTTTCTTTAGACTTTATAATAGGCTTCACAGTTGCATTCACTGTAACGTTTAAAAAGCTGTGTTACGATTTAACATAAACCTATAAATAATCTTATAGAAATATAACATTGTGAATGCAAAAAAATACAGCTGTTTAAAGGTTTGTACATAAATGTCAGTTACCTTTAAGCAGGCAACCTTTAGAAGGTCAAAGGAGTAGTTATATCATGAAATGCAGTGGAATGTAAATAAGTGGTATCAATTTGTTTCGCCTCGTTAATTATTCACTCTCGCCTTATAGTTTTCCTTGTAACTAACCTCGTGCATAGGGTTAGAAGTGAGGTTAGAGACGACAATAAGCCAATTTTATAGGATCTCTTATATATATATATATACATATATATAATCCTACTGTACGTGTGTATGTCACTGAACTCCTCCTAAACGGCTGGACCTATTTAAATGATTTTTTTTGTATGCGTTTATGTGGCGCCCTGGATGGTTTAGATTCACAAATCAGCCCGGCAGATGGCGCTACAGTCGGCACAGCAACGCGTATATATATATTGTGTATATATATATATTTGAAATAATGAATAAATAAATAAATTCCGGACAATTCCCAACAAGACAGGTGCTACGATGAAGTGAGGTAACCCAGAAGGTGTCTATTCACCCTGGCTCCGAATACGGACGGGTTATAAGTACTCGGAAATTACGGAAACTATGTAAAATTCTCAATTTACAAAATCAATAGGTAACAACATTTAGCCATCGCCGATTGAGGTCAAAGTTCAGAACAAGCAATTGTTAAACTCAAATATTCGTTCCAAACTTTCCGTAAAACACAGTCGGTTTGGAAAATTTTAATGGCAAACTATTTTCGCCGTACGAATACAATCGTGATGGAACTCGTTCAAAGTTTCGACGGAAACTCCGTTATTCGTTGCATTAGAGTAATAATAATAATATTTTTTACATTCTCACCAATTAGCCCAATCCAAAGTTAAAGTTGTAAGGATTAAGTTATGGATACTAGGGTATCGGATAGATACGTTAACCATGCGTGTAATTATTAACACCTAGGTACCTCTTCTGGGACTTGCGTCTAATATGTTGCTGTGTTATAAATTAAAATGAAATCTATCCTATACCCTTAGTTGAAACAAATGAAAAAAAATCATAGTTTCGGATAGATTCCATAGTTTCGGAATTCATCGCGTTCAAACACTGTTACAGCGATCTTTTTATATATAGAGATTATATAGTAGGGCATATCTGTATATATTCCTTGTGTGTTTAACCGCGATGTACAAAGAAACTACTCAACTGGTTTGTAGATTTTTTTTCATTTCGCTGGATTTGTTCTGACTTATACTTTGTCCAATGTAGGACGATACTTTTGACAGGTGTCACTTCCTTATTGCTACGTACTAAGGTTGCGTTTGTTTCCTTATGTTTGGCTTGACATTGCAATAGCAACTTTATACCCTCTATATAGGTGTCAACTGTCAAAAGTATCATCCTACATTGGACAAAGTATAGTACATAGGATAGGTTTAATTTTTTTTTATAACAACGTGTGGCCGGGTCAGCTAGTATAGCTAGTATATACTTCTTATTTATCTTCTTATATATTCTTCTATTCAAGTCAGTCCGCGTGGTGGTTCTTGATCCATTCTTCCATCTGTTCTACTGTTTTCACTCTTAAGGTAGGCCTTATCCGTCCAAAGCAGTCACATATTACACTAATATTTATAAAGCTTTCCTTTACATTAAATTAGATAGCTAGTTGACCGGCTATGCGTTGCTGTGTTATAAATATAAATAAAATCAAACCTATAGTATGTCATAAGTCGGAAAAAATCCAGCAAAAAGAAAAAAACGTCAAAATAGGTTGAGTAGTTTCGAAGTTCATCGCGGTAAAACACTGTGACAGGGAATTTTTATATATATACATTATATAGGGCATATATACATATATATGCACTCGCTGGACCCACCAATTCAACCGCGTGTTGGGTCTTGACCCATACTCCAATCTGTCCTACTGTGTTCATCGATAAGGTAGGCTTTGCCCGTCCGAAGCAATCACATATTACTCTAATATTTATAAAGCTTTCCTTTAGATTACATTAAATAATGAAAGCGCTTTTTTGCCCTAGTTTCTGTATGACCTAGTGGAATCAGGATTTAATTATTACTATGTTTGAGCTTCAAATAACTTGATTACTAGTAGCATCAATTAGGTCACGGGCGTCATTAACTGGGAAGCTTTAAGTGATCTATCAGTGAAGCCAGATTTTCTTTTATTTTTCAATTTCATTTTAAGTAATGATATATATTTTATATTTAATAATGATCACTGTATGATATTGCAATGTTTTTGACTTTGTTATAATCAACAATGCAATGAAACCATAACACTACTTTTATTGTGATAATAGAAAAAAAATCGATTGTGTATGGTGACGACGTATAATATTGTAAATGTCGTTACTTCTGTTTAAGCTGATGAGTTTCTCGCGCCCGTTCTTCTTGTCCGTCAAAAAAAATGTTGGACGATTCAAAACATCTTAATTCAGTGCATTTGAATAAAGTTATTTTAATTTTTTATTTCAATGCTAAGGTTCGACAATCGTTTGGGGTACGATATTAAATATTTTTAATTTATTTTTAGAATGAACATAATATGATTGATTGATGAAAATCGACTCGGCCCACAAGTGAATTCTTAGGCGGGAACAGGACCCGTAACCTTTGGAAGTCCGGTTCAATGCTCTCCGAATTGAGCTACCGAGCCTTGTGAAGACACAAATTTTCCTATACTTTTCTAACGCACTATAGGCCAGCGTTGTCTTATCAATGAGAGGAACATCCTCTAATAATCGAAAGAAACATTTTTACAAATGTTTTCATAATCGATCGATTAAGATGAAACAGCCATTTAACAAACAGAATTCACTTGTGAGCCGAATCGATTTTTTCCAGTATTTGTCTATTAAAAATAATTTATCTTATAAGATAGCATTTAAATGATGCAAAAAAAAAAATATTATAAAAAGGCTTGTAACCGATTGGTTCGAAACCTGCCTCTTCTTCTTCTTTGAGTATTACAAATAACATGGAAGTCGCCCTCAAAAAATGGAGGGGTTGGTGTTATACTATTCTGCTGAACACCATAAGACATAGTTAGTTAGTTAGTAACTAACTTACTAACTAACTAACTAACTAACCATAAGACATATGATTATTGCTACTTTAAAAAAAAAATTATGAAACCTTAAAAAAGAATTACTTTTACAGGATGTAGAATGCGTTAATTAACTTTTTTTTAATTTAATGCTGATGTTTTGACTCCTTTACAGAAGTCGTGATCACAGTATCACTAAAGTAATTTAGATTTATAATGTGCGCCAGTGTAAAAACTGAATAATTATGACTTACCAAAAAATATAATTATTTTAGTGGAAATAAACTTCAAAAGTTGTTTTGACAATTATTTGTTGTATTCGTTTCACAGCTTTCGTCTTAAAATGTTTAAAAAGAAAAAATAAATTTTATACAGGAATATCCAATTTTAAAAATAAAAGCCTTATAATCCCCTATTCAAAAAGAGGGGTGTTATAAGTTTGACCACTATGTATGTATGATGTAAACCGAACTTTTTGGCGAGTGGGAAACTTCGCTTTAGTTTTTGGTTTGATAAAACTTGTATTGTGGTGGATATTAGTGCGTTGCAATGGTGGAAAATTAACTAGAAGCGTAGCTAGGTAACCAAAGGCCTTGGTACAAAAACTAGGGCACTAACTGTTTAGATTTTATCGATTCAAAATATAAATATATATACATACTTTAAAGGTACAAAGCTTAGTTTATCATCAGCTCTACTGCATGATACAGCAAAACTATTTAAAACATAACTTCGTTACTCCGTGACATTTAAATTAATGTACAAATAGATAACCGTTTATCACTAAAAATATGTAAATAGGACGACATATTATAATAAAAGATATTAATATATTATCTACAATTAAATCTAATTCTTTATTCTAAAGAAAATATTACTTAATTTAAACTGAACCTAAAACTAAAAACTTTAAAAAATATAATATAATGACTAAAATATATTATTAAAAGGAGTCCCTTTAGGCAAGGTTCCGAAGATACTGGCAGCGTTCCCCCTTTGGATAGCGAGACTTATTCTAAACATAACTGTACATAAGTATCTTGTGTGAGCTTTTTCGTTGTTGTATCGAAAATGATTACCCCGCGGTTTGACTCGCGTTAATTTGAGCAATAAAACTCCTAATATTTATTCCATTACTGTAAGAGTATTACATAAGAAAGATATTTTTTGGTGATCGCCTAAATTCTACTGGTGAAGAGTTAATGAATATTTGGATTAATAATATTGGTATTATCTAATTAAACGAAATAAATGAAAAGATTTATGCAAATTTACTAATTTGCCAAATTGTAAGACACTGTAAACTGTTGCAACCTATTTTATATGTATATGAATAATATAAGGCCAGGAGTAGATAATTCCGATTGCGCTGAGTTGGTTCAACCAGAAAATTCGTGAATACACCAAAGCACTTCATCAGCACTATTGGAACTCTGGAGACATGTAGGTAAGCAAAACTATTAATGCCGCAGGTAGACACTCGTCTCTCCAGATCTATATTACAGTTAAGTAGATCGGAGCTGGTCAAAGGCGCCATTACTGGTCACGGTAACATTAACAAACATCTCTTTAATATCGGTGTTATGGACAGCCCACTGTGCAGAGGATAGATGGAAGCTGACCGCACCCATGTCCTACTGGAGTGCAGGGGAGTGGCATCCTACCGGGCAAGACATCTTGGCTCACCGGGCAGCCTCCGAGAAGTCGTCACCAAAGTGAAGGCGCTGGTGGAGTGAAGGCTGGGGTAAAACAGCCAAGCAACCTCCAGACGCAAAAAAAGCGCTAAAGACGTCGTGTTACGGAAATCGCCCGTATAGCAGAACCTATTTTAGTTACATTAGAATGGTGGGAGATTTTTTGGCTAGTTCACTACGAGGTTTGCTGGTCAGCACCATCTAGCCCTTCGATAGCTACGCCACTGTTACTAACCGTTTGTAAACGTTGAAGTAATTAGTGAAAACAAATTATTTTGGCAGGTTGCCTTTATGTTCCATCGAGATATACTCACTGGAATACTAATTATAATAAGGTGGACTGCCAGATTTCCTTTTGTTTGTAACGAAATTAAACCAAAACATGAACAATATTTATAAATAGATGAACACTTATTGTCTGGGTGATTCATCATCACCCAACAAGAATACGGAATAAAAAAAAATATTTAAGACTAATTTATAAATATTGTGTTGCTCTCTTGTGCAAATTCATATATTTTGAAGGCTACGCTTAGTATTTTATTTTATTTGCAATGGCACAATAACAGATGTATATATACAAATACATGTAACAAAATGTGAATATGTGTGCCCAATTATAATGGTAACTAATAATTTTAGGAAATTTTGAGCTAAGATTTTAATTATCTGAACATAGCGTTTTATCTCTCTACAACGTTTCCAGAAGTGATTTTTAGCTGAAACTAGCGGCCAGTCCCGTTTTCGCACGGGTGGACAAAATTCTTTAAATTTTTTCTATTATTAAATATTTTCCCGTTAGCGCCATCTAGCGTCCGGTAGACGAACTACTTGCGGTTAACGCGTTGCTATGGTAAAGCGTACACAATGGAAAAAGAGCGGAGAAAAGAATGACAGACAAACGCACAAACCACGGTGATCTTAGATTATAGATTATACATGCATATACAACCACGCCCGGTAGGCAGAGAACACAGATTTTCACTTGCCATGATTCTAACATACTCGTACATCTTGCTTCTTCAACTCTCACGAGAACTTTCACACAAGCTCCTCGGTTAAAGGTACTTTTGATCTGGCCCTTTTCAGTACATCTATTTGGTCTTTGAAAGTACACCTTAGTCTACCTCTATCGACTTGCCCATGCACATTTGTCTTATATATATGTCTCGTCAATCTTTCGTCCAAACCACTTAAGCATCCCTTTTTCTATTTAGTCACTATATCTTCTTCCACACTACTCTCTTACCAAATCATTCCCTATATCACCCATCAATCACTCTAGCTATATTTCTTAAATCTCTTATTTCCACTGCCAATTTAATGGAAGAATTTGACTAAATATACCAAGATCTCAGTGTAGTAATGGCATACCTATTCTATGCAAAGAATTATTTTTTGAAACATTGTTTTTACAAATACAAAATCACTGCGGATTACGAGCAGACAGAGTCGGTACTATAAATGACAACATTCTCCAACAATCTCTCATCAGACATCAGACGTACTATTGGCAATCTGGTAAAGTGTGAGTAATTTATACGACCATCTATGTCACTCCACAGTAGTACTAATAGAAATTCTGATTTTTATATTTTGTTTTCTCAATGTTATTTTGTATAATTAAATTTAATAGAAAAATACTAAAAGACGGATGCTCACAAGACTCAGTACCTCAATTGGGAGAGCAGTGGAGCGAACATTCAAAATCTAATTGGCATGGCATGGTTATTTTTAGGTAAAATATTTTATAATTAATTTGTTATTTGAAAGTTTGACCTATTTAATAACTCTAACTTATAAGCGTTTTGGATGGTTACATCTGTTAGCATGTAAGGAAATTGTAATAAACAAAAAAAAAATAAGTTTGAGAGTACAAGTCCCGCCAAAGAACTACTTGTGAGCAGTGTCTATATTTTCTAGTCTCTTTATATTAAAATTTATCTTATGTGTACGAATATGACATCAAATACAACAGAAAACTATCTAAACTAAAATTTATTTTTCTTATAATTAAATTTAGTTACGTGTTCCTTTCAATCTTCCAATCCGGTCCAAAATGTATGGTACTAATAAATTTATAATAACGTTCTTTATAAGGTTGACGACCTCCGTAATCAAAGACTTGTATGCCGACCACCCTGAGGTCCTGGGCTCGTTCTCCTGCCGGTTCAAGGTAGAAATCGCCCTTTTCTCTGTTCTCAGATCTTGGTGGTGCGGAATTCCTTAACAGAATTGCATACATATTATGATACATATTTTTTTAAAATGAATGAATGAATGAATACTTTATTGTTATACACACACACAGATATACAAAAAGCTTAGAAAATAGAGAACGATAGGGTGCTACAATAGGCGGTCTTAACGCTTAGAGCGATCTCGATTATATTTATTTGTTATTGTTACAGTTTTTTTCTAATTGTTTTTTTTCAATGTAATGTGTTGTAATGTGTAATTTATTTGGGAAACCAATAGAGATGTTAACTTCTTTCTTTCATAAATAAGTAATATTAATAGAAATATATATATATATAAATACCCATGACTCAGGTACAAATGCTCGTATTCATCACATAAACATCTTCCCCTTCTGGGACTCGAACCCAGGACCGTCGGTGCTAAATGCAGGATCACTACCGTCACCAAACAGTCGCGATGTCAATTTATGTGATATTGTTTTATATATAAAGTTCTTTTTTGCTATGAATGCAGTTATTATCGATTTTATTGCTGAATCATTTTGTACCATCAATAAATGTATTATGACAATATTGACAACATTATCTGAAGAATCTTTATCTATAGTCATGTGACTGATATAAGGTATATCTTTTATATGTAGATCCAATTGATTATATTATTATCAACTGCATCTGCTAAAGGTTGATACTGAGGCGCCATCAAAAGATATCTCTATTGTGAAAGAAAAAGAAAAGATAAAGCTGAAGATGCTCTCTTGATATAAGTTCAGCTTGTCTATCTAACAATATAAACAAACATCAGGTTTTGTTTGTTTGTTCCTTATGTTTTCGGAAACCATTGATCAGATTATAAACCTGTTAGTTGTTGCATTTAAGGTTTAACCCCTTAAAACCCGAAAGCATTATATCATGCGTGCGACAACGATACCTAAAATCCGCGAGCATTATATAATACTTTATAGCGCGCAGTCTGATTTAATCCTTATTACGGCTTTGGTAATGGTTCTTTTTGATTGAATGATGTTTTTTCCCCCGATAAAGAGAGAAATAACGCATTTAACATAAAGCTGGGCTTCAAGGGGTTTTTTAAAAACTATGTGTATAACTATCATAACTATGTTTTATATACAAAACTATACCTAGAAAAAGATTAGTTATGTGTAATAATAGTAATACAAGATATGAAATTAACCTGTCGTTAACCACGTGCATAAAAGTTACATCACAAAAAATGTGGGGTTTATCGGACCCCAAGAATTATTTGGGTAAGGAATGCATTATTTATTAATAATGTCGTGTATCACAAGGTACTTAAATGAAGAGCAACCTATGTACTAAAATACAGAAATAATTATGAATGATTAATGTAGGTTTTTAATTTTTTTTTTTGTATTTTTTCCAATTAAAAAAAAAAGTCTGCTTATTTATTGCCATTAAGGCGGAACAAAGTTCGCCGGGTCAGCTAGTTTATTAATATTTGTTTGTTTTATTTAAAAACACGTTCTTCTGTCTATTAAAGGTCAATAATAAAAAAAACTCAAACTGAATAATCAACATTGCAATCTTGTACAACTAAGAATAAACACAGTAATGTAGTATGAACTAAAATATAGACTAGGACAACTTAAAATATATAAAGTAATATAACTGTTTTAATGTATCAGAAATAAAAAAAAACATTATAAGGCATATAAATAACTCGAAATATACGAATATTCTAAAAAGACAGTGTTCATACTAAATTAACTTTTAGGTTTTAGACGACGTCCCAAACTATGTGGCGTTTGCGCATCTCTGTTTACTGTGTCGGCGATATGATTACTAAACCTTTGTCGCCAAGCAGTTGAGCAACGTCGCAATTCCAACAACTCAAAGTGTAGAAAAAGTCGCCCGAATTTTTAAAGAGTTACAAGGATTTTTGTGTCACTGGGGTCTTATAAACCCCACATAGTTCACGAAAGGTTAAGTATTTCGTTCAAAAGAGCATTACTGAACATTCCAATTGATATGAAATTGAGAAACTACGGTACCACGACACCCAGATTCAAGACAATATAGAAAAGTTTTTTGTGCCGGCCAGGGTTCGAACCCGGAACCTCGCAGTGGCGTTATGAAAACCGGGTCATTCGATCATAGTGGAATTAGGGAAGAGGATTAAAAATATCGCCCACCTTTTTTAAGAACTTCTTGGTGATTTCGGTTTAACCTAAAATTATTAACTTATTTTTAGTAATTACCTATAGTAATACAATACTATAAAATTAACGTAAATGGCGAGGTAACTTTAATAAAAAGATACTAGAAAAATCGTCTCTGCTCACTAGTTAATTTCGAGCGGTACTCAAACCCGCAACCTTTGGATGAGCCTTGCGAATACCCGTCGAAATATTTTAGTACTTATTACTTTTTTATGCTGTAGGCCAACGTTGCTTCGTCAATGTCAAATTGAAATTGTGGGTGAAAGTGAATTGTGGGTGAAATTTTTCATGTAACGGAAGTTGGGCACGCAGCATGCAACGAAAAAGCGACACCATGAAGTTAACTGTTAAAGTAAATAAGCTAACATCAAATTATCTCATTTAAAAAATTAATAAAAAACATTTTTTTAACAAATGTTTAACAATCGATTAAGATGAACAGCCATTTTTAGTTTTTTATATTTCTCTATTTTCAAAGATAGGCTTATTTTAAGATATCAGATTGAAAAAAGTTATAAAGAAGTATATCATTTTTTAACAAATGTTTAACAATCGATTAAGAAGAACAGCCAATTTTTGATTTTTATATTTTTGTATTTTCTATACTATCTGATATTTTATATTATCATATTTTATAAAGATTGAGTACAGAAAACACAAGTAGGTACTAATATTACATCTAGAGTATAAAACTTTGTGGAACACTATCGCCTAAAATTAACATGGAAAAGACTGTATCAGTTCACCAGGATCCCAACTTCTAAGATAAGAAGAGTAGGTTAGTAACAATATTTAGTTTAAACAACAAATGAAAAATAATAGATTTTCTGAACGTGAGAATTATATGTCTTGCTAACGTATTGTGTTTAGATATCAAACAAGCATACTCATTATCAAATTACGATGATATTACAATAGTAATGATACTTACAAGTTAAACATAGCTATATCCCTTTTTAAATTTGTAAAAGTGAAAGAGCAAAGAATACTGAACAAGCGATGTGGCTAGTAACATAACTGCACAGTAGTTGACATTGTTTCCAACGGCAGTTCTCATAACATATCATGTTTAACGACGGCTTCTATTTCCTTTATCGTATGATTCTCAGGCGCTGGGAATCTACCATATTTTGCCACAATACCTATGGTTTATTTTCTTTAATATAAACCTAAATTCTATAAAAGTTTTAATGAATTTAATTTACAATTTTTCAATGTTTTTTGGAGCGAAGTTAGTTGGAAATGGGGCGTTGCGGAGGGGTACTCTAGCCGGGAAAAAACGTTCGTTTCGTTAAAAATATAGTCTATGTGGGATGGCTATACAGTGTCTAATGTATCTACGTGATGACTGTTATAAAATATTTTTTATAAAACATTGTAAATAAAGTAAAGGGGGTAAGATAATTTTTTAAAGTAGTTTTTTTGCTTTTTATCGATAAAATAATCATAATAAAAAATGTTTACCTTAATAATAATTATTTTCTTTATACCTCGAATAGAACTTAAAAATAATATTTTTATAATAACGAACTTCTTTTCTATGTTATTTAGTTAAGTTTATTTAAAAAAATAAAAATAATAAAACAATTTCATTCATATTGATAAATTGTTAATTTTTTTCAACTATTCGTACTGAATAAATTTAATAATAAATAATCTATAATAATTATTGATCAATAAATTACAATAAAGATAAAAAGAGAAAATTTGACAATAATAGTTAATTATAACAAAATTACATAAAAAGCCCGAACTCAATGGAGTTGTGTCGTTTTATTGTGGAGTTCCTATGGCCACCTTCCAGCTCCATCATCAGACTGGTTACCATAAAGCATCAAAGTACTCGTCAATACGAATCACACCAGCTCCATGTCATTGCATTGTCACGCAATAATATAGACGTGCAAAATTTCAGCTTAATCGGAATCCGGGAAATGGGTCAAATTTAACTTGCAAGATTTCATTATAGGCACCGGGACAGGTGAAAGTAAAAAAAAGCTTGTAAAAAGAAAAAAATATTCACAAACTTAAAAATAGTACTCTTGGTTTACTAGACTAGATAAAAAAATCCCATAATTCTTTAATAAATATGAAGATAAAAAAAGATATAATTTTGACGAAATTGACGCAATATAAGGTTTTTGTTATGAATACTAGGGTAACGGATGGCCATACATATATGATACATAGATATGTAATATTCGTAGAAATGTAAATTAAAACTTTTTCAATTGCTCGTAATTATCGCACATCTCCCCGGGACTCGAATCCAAAACCGTCGATGCGAAAAATAGGATCGCTACCATACGCGTTGCATCAAATGGTTGCCGATCGTTGTCGCTTTACTTTAATCGAATAGTTGCATAAAAATGAGTTTTTGTTACCACCACCGTGATCAATGGCTTAAGTACCGGTTTTTTATTATTATTTTGAATAGGTTTGCTCTTGACCTCAATCAAGCCCGGGGGCCAAGATAGGATCCATGATGGTACGAGCTAACCCAGAAGGCCTATTCACCTTGGCTTTGAAAATGGACGGGTTATAATAGTACAGTCAATATGTAAGAAAAAAATTCGAACTCTCCGAAAAATGACAAACCGGGATTTGACGACGCGAATCGTTAGGGGGGCAAGTAATAAACTTAATGTCAGATTTCCGAAGTAATCCTTCCTGCTGTTTTAGAGAAAATCCAAAAAAAAAATGAAATGCATTTATTTCAGCAAGTATAAGTGCTAGCGACTTGTTTTTTTATTTAAATTAAAGAGGACACTGAGGACTACATTTTCTTTCATTGAAGTGCCGTCATCGGACTTGAAATGCAAAAGCTCGGTGGCGCTAAAGTTTAAAAAGAGTGGTTTTTTGCTATTTTCTTTATGAAATAACATTTTTTTTGCAATAATGTTAATGAGAAAGTTGTTAGTCACAAAATTAGCTACAACTTTTGTTTTAAACTTTTTTCATAAAACTCACCGTTTTCAAACTATAGGCGAAGAAGTGCAGTAATGTTTAATAAAATGAAAAAAAAGTACAAAAATTTTTTATTGTTCCCATAATCCACAATAATTAAACTTGAAGAAGAATTAAAAAACTAAAGGTTAAATTGATTTTTTCTTATTTAAATTTTGCGCTGTCAATAAGAAATAGCAAAAAGATAATACAAAATATTTACAAATTCATCAAAAAAATGTTATTTCATAAAGACAATAGCAAAAAACCACTTTTTTGAAATTTTAGCGCCACCAAGCTTTTGCATTTCAAGTCGGATGACGTCACTTCAATGAAAGAAAATGTAGTCCTCAGTGTCCTCTTTAATTTAAATTAAAAAACGAGTCGCTAGCACTTATACTTGCTATGATAAATGCATTTCAATTTTCAAGACTTCGGAAATCTGACATTAAGTTTATTACTTGCCCCCCTAACGATTCGCGTCGTCAAATCCCGGTTTGTCATTTTTCGGAGCAAAAATTGCAGATTGACTGTACTATAAGTACTCGGAAGCCCTTGGTGCCACATGTAGAATAGCAACCAAGAAAGGCTGGTAGCCTGTATTGCGTCTAGATATCCGATGAAAAAATGGAAATGTCGGTATGAGTATATGTAGTTCCAGAGCACACTCTTCAAAGTACATTCCGTAGAACCAAACGACAGGGAACTATGCGGCGTAGAGCAAAGGTGACGACACTCTGAGGTTCCGGGTTGGATTCCCAGCCGGGTCTGGGTGTTGTTCTCTCGTCTACTCGTTCTGAATACTATTATACATGTGTTACATATTTTGATACTTGGATTCAAAATCTGTAAATGATTTGAAAAGTCAGGTTTACATATAAAAAAAAACATAGTTCATCTGGAATTTTTTTCTTAAAAATGCGGTAGGTGCGGAAATGTAAAAACTGAATATGTTAGCAATAATCTTAAGGATTCTAGTTATGGGGAATTGGATCCGTAAACTGTCCCTCGAAATGGTACACAAAGGGTACTACAGTAAAATATATAGCTAAAACAGTGCCAAAACTATGCTTATTTGTTAAGATAAATACCTACATGCCATGCGTTAAACAATTATCTTTTTATATATCTATATATATAAAAATTCCCTGTCACGATGTTTGACCACGATGATACTAATCAAACGATTTTGATGATTTTTTTTTCATTTTGCTAGATCTGTTCCGTCTTAGGACATTGGATAGGTTTCTTTTTAATTTATAATAATAAATATTTTGCAAATTGAAATAATTAAGCCACAGCAACGAGTGGACGAGTCAGCAGAATTCTTGTAAAATTTTAAACTTTTTTCTTATTAAAAATTTATTAAGGTGCTATAATGATCATGTAATTCAATGGATCAATATAGTTTATAAATAAATTTGATTATTAAAAAAAAACATTTTAAGAAGTATTTATTTTTCCTTATTACAAAAAAATTGGTTGCCTGTAAAGTCGGTATACGGGCGAAAGTTTTACGTGACAACGACTTTGAGTGGTAAAATAATTTAAATGTGAATATTCATTCGTATAGTAGGAAGAAGGATGAAATAATAGTAACAATTTAAAACATTTATTTATACAAAGAATTATATTTAAAACATTAATTTATAGGCACGCGTCCCTTCCACTTTTTATATCTGTCTCTCTCGCTCTTAGGCGGGCTAACCATGCCCGAGTGGAAGGGACGCGTGCCTCTCACTCGCTCTCATTGTGAGCGCATAACGTGAGCGGAGCGTAACGCAGTTTCTTGAAGTGTCACCCGGCAAACCAATTTATAAGACGTTGTCACGTCAATAAGTCAATAAAAAATGCTCTCTAATACACGTTTAAAATGCTGTATCATTCAATTTTATATCGTAAAAATGCATTCTAACCGTAGTGAACCGTTTCGATGCGGCCCCCGCATCTGATAGCACTGCGACATTCGCTTAGGGGTCTTGTAAAGGAGCGCGTTATTGTTGGTTATTACGATCGATTTATCGTGAATAGGTAAGCGCTTGCTATCACGCTTGATGGTAAGCGACGATGCGATCTTTAATGTGATGCGCCTGCCTATTGAGATAGAAGATACCTATTCACTCGTGACTTGAAGATCTCAAATTGTATTTGAGAGGCTCATCGGCAAAGAAGATCTTTTCAATAAAAAGCTCAAAAGCCTTGAGCATAGACGGAAGGTAGCAAGCCTATCCGTATTTTATAGGATACATTTCGGAGAGTGTGCAGCTGAATTGCACGACCTTGTTCCGCCGTCCTCATTTTTTCATCGGACAACCAGACTTACAAATTGGCGACACCGTTATATGGTGGATATACCAAGTCGCACTAAGCGTTTTGGTTCCAATTTTGTGATACGTACCGCTAAGGAGTGGAACTCTGCCTGAGTCTGTGTTTCCTGACAAATACAATTTAGGGGTGTTTAAGTCACGAGCGAATATCGCATATCGCATAGATCGCATCGACGCTTACCATCAGGCGAGATAGTGGTCAAGCGCATGCCTATTTTCTATAAAATAATAATAATAATAATCAGGAAACAGATTCAGGCAAAGAGTTCCAATCTTTAGCGGTACGGATCTCCAAATTGGAACTAAAACGCATAGTGCGCTCGTTGGTGGTGCCTATTTGAAAGTCTGTTTGTCCATAAAAAATGGGGACAGTACGTATTTACCTCACTGCTATATCAATATATTTCAATGGTTCTTCTTTGTCTAGATTCTAGAAAAACGTGTATAAACATAGGGGACACCATAACATCGTTCCACTAATCACGTTTGCATGGTCGACGGTGCAAATCACATATAATTATATTGCATTCGTCACAACAGCCGTACAATATTACACGAGCCAGTCATGCAGTTGTTTCGTGGGGCATGACGTACTTTGATGGGCCCTAAACTTCATACGTACACACAATATAGTGTTGCCTATAAATCAATTGTTTATCGATAGTATCGATAGGCTATCGTGGGGTCCCATTCTTTTTAAAGAGCACTCGATAGTATAGATACTACAAATGGTATCGATCTATTGTCACAATAGTACTATTTGTATTTTACGTGTTAAATGTTTCTTGGCGATGTGTTAATTTTTAGCTGTAGTTTTTTTATTGTCATTTGTTTTGTCTTGATGTGTTAATTTTGGCATCCCAGAAATGTATGTTATAATTTTTGTTTTGCTATCGGCCCGTCCCGGCTTTGCACGGGTGGACAAAATTCTTTAAATTTTTTCTATTATTAAATATTTTTCCGTTAGCGCCATCTAGCGTTCGGTAGACGAAATTAGGTAGGTAACTTTATTAATACATTGGAAAAAGAGCGGGAAAAAGAGCGGACAGACGAACACACAAACCACTGTGATCTTAGATTATAGGTTATAATTTGAAATGTAACCTGTTTCTGTACCCTTTACTAATAAATAAATAATAGTATAGTATCGATAGAATTAATAATTTTTAGTTTGCTAGTTTAGGGGTGTTAAGGGTCCATAACACAAGCCTTATAGTGCTTACCTTGGGCTAGGTTAATCGGTGTCAATGTTAGAAATATTATTATTATTATTAATACATTTCTTGTATTCGATAGTATTGTATGGTATTTCAATATCAATACCATCAATTTTATGAACGATTTCGGGCGGGAATTGTCGATAGTTCGATAATCGATTTATCTGCAACACTAACGCAGTATCAGATGCCAAATGCATAGATTGCAGTGTTACGTAAGCTGAGCAATAATCTTGAAGTGCATTTATGCACTGTTTTTACATCAATATTAAATATGAAATATAATACCACAGTCTTAAGTTTGTAATATTTTAACATTAGGTACTGTGGATAAATGGTTTGTTTCCGTTGAAATAATAATAAATATATTAGATGTTATATAAGATCACATGCATCTTTCTGAACTCAAGTTAAGTAGCTAAAGCGCTTGTGTTATAGAATTCAGAACTAGCGACGGTACCACAACACCCAGACGCGAGCCAATATAAAAAGTTAGTTTTCTACATCGACCCGGCCGGTTATTTTGTATGATAATCTATTTACAGTGTGTTCTCTGAAACTACTGAACCGATTTTGATGATTGTTTTTGTTTTCATTTTAATTTATTAAAAAAAACGAAAAAATATTATAAAGGGAAATATTTTAATAACATTAACACGTATGTAGTTTTATAATTATACTAGAGGTGCCATTAAAACTAATGATATGCCTCGGGGTAGAGACTTGGTCGATAACACAAGTATTATTTTTAATTATCATAGAGATAAATAAATTATTAGTACGTAGTTTATACATTCGTATAAAAAGAAAATTTTGTTGTC
Organism: Calamotropha paludella; assembly: GCA_927399485.1. NCBI lineage: Eukaryota > Metazoa > Arthropoda > Insecta > Lepidoptera > Crambidae > Calamotropha > Calamotropha paludella. Next base: position 4,242,016 of record OV656803.1, on the reverse strand, counting down.
CAACAATGTCACAGAAAGCAGCTCGGGCCCTTAAAATTTACTTACACCGCACACACAAACACACACACACACACATAAGTAATATGCACCTCATTTATAATAATAATATTTCTTACATTACACAATTAGGCTAGTGCAAAGTAAGCACTGTCAGGCTTGTGTAATGGATACTAGGGTTATGGATGAACTGGTTTGGTAGAGAGGATGGACGAAAGAAGATTAACAAAACAAAATATCTGAGGCAAATGTGCGTGGGAAAGTCGGTAATGGCAAACTAACGCGATCTTTCAGGGACCCATATAGAGATTTCCTAAAAAAAACCAGGTCAGAAGTAATTTCAACCGACAAGCATGAAAAGGCTGATAAGAGTTGAAGAAGCGAGAGAGATATAGTCTTATCTGAATTAAGAAAGAAAGAAAGAAACACATTGATTGACCACAAAGCACAGAAGGAACACATAAAATAAACATAGAACATATAGGTGACATTTAAAAATCAAACATAAAACAAATAGCTAATGGTCAATTAGGACCCGGCTTCAGCATATGCATATAGCATCTTGATATGTGGAATTCTGTGATCTCTGCAGGATAAAGAAGTGATTTTATGTATGAATATTATGAATACCCATGACTCGGGTACAAAAGCTCGTATTCGTCACATAAAAATCTGTCCGTGCCGGGATTCGAACCCAGGAGCGTCAGTGTGAAAGTTTTCACCAAAGGGTTGTCAAAATTATAATTGAAACTAGTTATATTAATTTTAATACTATTGATTAAACCATCGCATCTAATTTCGATCTCGATTACCTCAAATATCCGAGATGGTGGAAATCTGATGACTAATGGGTAATTTTTCACCTCACACGCTCGGAAAAGATTGGTTAGTAATTCAATTTCTGCGTGGAAAATTGCATTGTATCCGCTAGCGTGGAAAAGTGTTTTTAAAAATAAGAACTAAACCTTAAACTATTCATGTACCTATATTCGGATTTAACAATTTCAGAACGCATCTGAAACAACTTTTAAATTGGTTTCTATTTAATTTGAATGGACTAAGAATACCAGATATCACTTTGACAGTTCTTTATCGGATGCGAACCGAAATCTAATCATATGTTAGTAGTTAAAATCTCACCCACTTAACTATTAAATATTCTTGCTGTTGTGATGATTTTATTTTTTTATAGAAAATAGGCATGCGCTTGACCACAATCTCGCCTGATGGTAAGCGTCGATGCGATCTAGGATGTGACGCGCTTGACTAGAAGATACCTATTAACTCGTGACTTAAAGACCCCTAAATTGTATTTGTCAGGAAATACAGACTCAGGCAAAGAGTTACACTCCTTAGCGGTACGTGTCAAAAAATTGAAACCAAAACGCTAAGTGCGACTCTTTGGTATATCCACCATATAACGGTGTCGCCAATTTGTAAGTCTGGTTGTCCGATGAAAAAATGGGGACGGCGGAACAAGGATGTGCAATTCAGCTGCACACACTCCGAAATGTATCCTATAAAATACAGATAGGCTTGCTACCTTGCTACCTATATTTTCAAGGAATTATTAAAACGATTATTAAGACAAAAGATTTCAAAAACCAAAACGAAGTATAATTGGATCCCATGGATCAGCTTCAATGACGCAATGTCTGTTTCTCCATAACTTCCCGAGTTCTTAATTGATTTTAATATTTTTTGCGTGGAATCTAATCAACACATTTAGGACCAGATTGTGACAGAGCCCATTGAAACTCGAAAAAATAAAAAGTTATGACCAAAAAACATTAGCTCTATGGGATTTCCCATTGAAAACAAGCGCGCGGTTTTTGAAAGTTTTCATTCTTATGTAATTTTAAAATTTACTTAATTATTATTGAATTTAATTTTTTGCTTTTTTTCCGCTCTGCCCCAATATATGGTGCTAGCGAAGCTTAAGCTTAGCGACTGCATCGATCTAGTAGTATTTATTTAAATAAGAATACAATGTAAATATACACATCTTTATAAGTTTTAAAGACTATAGTGACGATTCGGTATGAATCATGTGTGTTTTTCTTTGAATAGAAAGATTCTTATTTTAAAACATTTTTACACGCTAGCGGATAAAACGTAATTTTCCACACAGAAATTGAATGACAAACCAAACTTTTTCGAGCGTGTGAGGTGATAATAACTATTTAACCTATTTCGGGCATCAGTCTCACACAAACTTTAGCTATGATTAAGCTAAGAGTATGTGATGAGAAAATGAAGATTTATTTTTATCATACCTATACTGTAAACTTAATTTTGGACATGAAGAGACGATTATTTAATAAGACAAATATATGAGACAAATGTGCGTGGGCAAGTCGGTAACGGCAGACCAAGGCGAACTTTAAGGGACCAAATAGAGAATATCCTGAAAAAAGGCCAGGTCAAGCTAAACTGTAAATATATTTTGTAATAACTTGTTTGTGGTGAGAAATAAATATATTAATAATATTTTATATTTAAAGAAAATGGCGTTACTTTCATAATTATTGTATTTTTTGTTAGATAAGCATTTTACTCCAAGAAAGGGGTTTGAAGGTTTTGACCCTAACATCAGCCGCCATATTGATTATTTTGTCAAAATAGGGGTGCACAATAAATGTCATATATTTGGATAGGGGACACTTATACAAGCATAAAATGTTATATAACATAACATCATAAAGCGTCACGTTTCTGAGTTATTTAAAGATAAAAATAACAGTTGTTATAACGAATTTATTTATTTATTTTGTAGTTATTTCGTGTTGTTTTAGTTTTTACTTTTAATCTGAATCAGACAAAGAAAGAATATTTTAATACTAATAATTGATTTTGTTCATTAATAACTTAGTATAGGAATCAGATATAAATGTGTTTAATTATAATGATTTGTTATATTAACTAAACTTCAATTTTGGTGAATATCTTCAAAACGTGACGCTTTAGGATATCATGTTATATAAAATTATTTGTTTGTATAAGTGTCCTCCATCTGAATATATAACTTTAGTTGTGCACCGCAATTAAAAAAAAATCAAAATGGCGACCGACGACCCCTTTATATCTAAAAAATATATTACAAAAAAAAAACAATTGAAAGAATTTAAGAAGCTCCCGGTAGGTAAATTGGAAGAATATTAGCCCGGATAGCGTGGGAATATAGGTTCCTATCCCGCCTGAAATCTAAGACAAATTGTTTTTTTTTATTAATTTATATTTATCAATGTATTTCCTCAATTAAGTAATATCATTTAATATTATGTACTAAATCCTTATCTTTAAATGGAAAACAACATTGGAAAGATTTTACTTTATCAGATAAATCGGAAAATTATTTAAAAATGTATGACTCTTCAATATTGGGTCATAGATAAGTAAGTTTGCCACCTGCTACTACGTGATTTAAAAGGGTTGCCATCATCAAAAAACCGTGAACCAGTCTTTTTTACGGGAGACAAAAGAGTATTGTTTTATAGCTAATTTTTTTAAAATTTAAAACATATTGTAAATATTGTAATTTAAAGCACTTGTATTATAGAATTCAAAATTAACTACGGAACAACAGCATATTTTTTGTGCGCAACTTATGTCTTATATTTTGAAGTTTTGTTTTATTATTTTTTGTGCTTCTTCAAGACGATCGTTTTAAAGCGTAAAAACTCCAGTTGTGCGTCGAAGCTGACACCCAAAAAAAGTTTATATTCATATTTCAAATTTGACCAATCGCGGCTGGGAACGGAAAATTTTGAAATATTAACGTCAAACTTTATCACTGTCGAATCAGCTTATTTATCAACGCATGCGCGCACACCTGCATACAAAGCAGAAACTGAGACCTCGCCTATTGTGTTTAGTCATTAATAATTATATTATAAACATCCGCTAAATATTGTTGTACATGTGTGTAGTTTTGTTTACCTAGCAACTTGTCGAATACGATTCGCAAAGACGTGAACTTGTTTTGCATTAACCGACGATATCTAGTTCGAACCGAGTCAAATATCCAAGTCTATGGGAAAATGTTGCCAGTTGCAGTTATTCAAAAGTACCTAACGACTCAAATATTTTATATAGAAAGCAACTCAAATACTGTAACCCTCACTATATTTAACTTGTCACGAAAAGAACGCAAAACAATTGTACTCGACGATTCTAAGCATAGATTTTTTTGCTTAAATTCCTGATTCCCTAAATAATTGCTTAAAACTTAACTTAATAATTATTGTGAGCATACTTGTGTCCATAGCAAACTAACTATTAAGAACAAAACATATAAAATATGTACCTTCCCAGAGCATAAGTTTGACGATATAACGAGGTAACGCTATCAGTCTTCAGTACACTTTACCTATGAGCAAAGATTTACTGGTTATTTTTTATTTAGTTTAGTTTAATGCCTAGAGTATATATATTTTTTATTACCTATAGGTTATGGAATTTAGTTTTTATTGTCATTAAATTTAGAAAAAGTAAGCTATATTAAAAATAAATTATAATAATAATATTTGTTACAATCACACCAATTAGCCTAGCCCAAAGTAAGCACTATAAGGCTTGTGTTATAGATACTAGGGTAACGGAAAGACATACATATATAATACATAATTTTTAAATATTTATGGAAATATATATAAATACCCATTACTTATGTACAAACGCTTGTGTTCATCCCCCTTCCGGGACTCGAACCCAGTTCAGTGCAAAAGGTCGCTACCGTCGCACCAAACGTTCGTACCAAATAAATTCCACAAAGTTAAATCACGAATTAAATTATTATTGACTTAGATAGAAGTAAGTAAAGTTTTTTTTATTAATACTTATTATCATTAGTTACGTAAAAATAACAATTAGAGTCGTGTAACATGCAAAGTTACGCAAAATGATATAAAAGTAATATTCTGGCAACACTGGTTGCGAATGTAGTGTCGAATTTAATGTTAAACAGTATTTCATGAACTATTGAGTCGTGGGTAATCGTTTGATGACATCACATTTGCGCGTTTGTTTGCAGTATTCGCGTCAAAATACGATAATGGGTTAAGCAACCAGTATTGTGGTTTTCGTATATCATTTTGCAGTATGTTACGTCTTATCTTTGGCTACCTACGCAATCGAAACGTGTGCCATTATGTTATTTTTAAGAAACTCGCCTAGAAACCAATATGAGATAACATTAAATGCAGAGTTTTGAACAAATTACGAAAAACTCTTTAATACTTTATATTGTGTTAACATTATTTAGTATTTTTTTTAATTACATTAACGAACTAAAACTCTTTTAATAACTTTACCTCTATGATTGTTGGTAACGGAATCTTCTAAAGCGATTTTTCGCCACTTCGAAACGACAGGATAATTTAAAATTTAGCACACTTATAAGAGACAGATGACAATAAAATGATTTATTTTTTTTATTTCATCGGATATATTTAATAATATCAAAATACGAAGAACAAAAAGAATATAAAAAATTAAATGAGTTATGGAAAAAATCACGCTTCTATAATAAATCGACCGAAAAAATAAAAATAACTATAGTTTAAAAAAAAATACGCTTTTATGGTAAAGCGAACGAAAAATTATCATCCATAATGCGCACCCGCATGTGAGAACTTATAACCCGTCCATTTTCGAAGGCAGGGTGAATAGGCACCTCCTGGGTTAGCTCGTCCATCGTGGATTCTGTCTCGGCCCCAGGCTTGATAGGGATCGAGAGCTAACCCATCCTAAATAAAAAAGTAAAAATAAATTTCGATATAAAAATTTAGTAAATAACGACAAAATTAAAGTCATTGTAAAAAAAGCGTGGGGTGCTTTTTACGACATTTTTCTATACTAACTCTGCATTTGAAATAAAAATAATAAGATATCTTGGTATCGAGCACCCCACGTTTTTCTTATAATTACATTTTTAGTTTAATTATTATGTTTAATTTAATTATTAAATTTCATAATAAAAGCGTGTTATTTTTGTTTTATTAACTAATAAATATTATCTGTGTTAGGAGTCAGAAAGTTATATAATATATAGCGTCTTCGATACATTCCACATAAGTCATACACAGATCAGTTATTCACATGCATACTTAAGTAAAATCACATCTAAAGAGAGCGGAAGACAAAGTCTATATAATCTTCGCTTTAATAGGTATGCAAAATTCTTCTTTCCTCTACAACACGACGCTTTACTTAGTTATTTTTAGTATTTGCTTAGGTCAAACCACTTAATATTGCCATTTTTTTTTAAAGCTATTTTGAAGTGAAAGCTTCTTTAGCATCGTTGTGCTTTAAAAGATGATAAAACGAAAAACCGACAGTAAAAAGAGACAACACATAAATTCATAAAATTTAACGTAGGAGAAAATGAGATAGGAAGTATTATACTGCGTCACCTTGAAACGAAAAAGCGACAGAAAAAGAGATAGACACATAAATTCATAAGATTTAACGCAGGAGCAAATGAGATAGGAAAAATTGTTCGTGTCTTAATACGTGTTTTTCTGCGCATGCGTAGTAAAAAGATTAAGAGAAGGCATCACGACAACCGTGGTATTTTGTAAACGTGTACGTATTATTTTTGAAGATTTGACTTCTACCACGTGTGAATTGCATACATGCTTTTTTATGTATTAATATTAGCGCTAGAATAGTGTCTGTAATAAAAAATGTGTGTGTGACGTATGTCAGGAGTTAACTCCTTAACAACGATTGTCTTAGAAAAAGCACAGAAAATAATAAAATATACTTTAAAATAAAAGAGAAAGGTGCGCACTAAAAATCTAACGCTGTCATTCGATCACAAAATTTTACTCTTCATATTTTTTTAAAGAGTAAACTTCAAAAATCTGTAACACATTAAAGCGAGAAAAAAAAACACACTGCCGATCTTCTTTTGTTTTTTACTCGGCACAAGGTCTCCCGTCGGAGGACTTACGAAGGGACATATAGACTGTCAATGAATATATTGTAAAGGCTCATTTTGAATAAAAACTATCTTATCTTTTATCTAAAATGATGCAATAAGTTATGTTAAAAGAAGAAATCGATTCGATGACTACGACTATTATCATAAGCATAAACCAGAATTAGTTTAGCGTTTACTGGTTCCAATCCGATTTCAATTTTCAAGTCTATTAACATCACATATTGGAAAGACAAATATTCATGATATAAAAATTGAAAGCTCGTGAGCTGGTGTTTGATGACATTGCATGAAATAGTTTGCACCTTTTTGTTTGCAATATTTGCGTAAGGTACGATAATAAATTAAGTAACTGTATTGTATTCCTGTCTAAATTAGCAGAAGTTACTGCTTATCTTAAACTGCCCACGTAATAAAAAAGTATATAATAGGGGTTAAAGTATGAAATTGCCGTTTTATTGCAATAGGTTCTTTGAATTGACATAGAATCTTCATGGTTTGAGGTTTTCGAATGAAACTTTTTTTAAATGGTTTCTATGATGTTCTTTTTTTAAAAAATGTAAAACATTTGAATATCGACTTTCAATTGTTTTTGTTATTCAATTTAGACAAGAAAGATGGATACTGCGAAAATTCGAGTTATTTTTGAATACGAGTTCCGACGCGGAACTAACGCGGCAGAAACAGCCCGCAATATCAATGCTGCGTTTGGAGAGGGGTCTACTAATGAACGCACCGTGCGATTTTGGTTTAAACGCTTTCGTGATGGAAATTTCGACTTAAAGAACGAGCCACGAGGAAGACCGCCCACACAGGTAAATAACGATGAATTAAGAGAGATAGTGGAAGCCGATCCTAGTCAAAGTACCCAGGAATTAGCGGCATGGTTTAACGTTACCTTACCCACAATATTGACTCACTTGCGTCAAATCAATAAAATAAAAAAATACGAAAAATGGGTGCCTCATGATTTGACTGATCTGCAGAAAGAAACGCGTGTTGAAACTTGTGTTGCCTTGTTGAACCGGTACAGAAATGAAGGAATATTGGATCGAATTGTAACATGTGATGAAAAGTGGATTCTTTATGATAACCGGAAAAGAAAAATGCAATGGCTGACCCCAGGTCAAATGCCACAACAGTGTCCTAAAGCAAAACTTACCAATAAAAAGGTAATGGTAACTGTTTTGTGGTCTCAGCATGGTGTTATTCACTATAGTTTTCTCCGATCTGGTCAAGCAATAACGGCAGATGTCTATTGTGCCGAACTCCGAACCATGTTGACAAAACTAGCAGTAAAACAGCCCCGACTCATGAATCGATCTTCACCATTATTGCTCCACGACAACGCGAGACCTCACACAGCACGAGAAACCATTTTGACCCTTCAGGAACTGCAGTTAGAAACCATTCGTCATCCTCCGTATTCACCAGACCTTGCTCCAACGGACTACCATTTTTTTCGTGATTTGGACAATTATCTACGTGACAAGAAGTTTTCTTCCCAGGAGGCAGTACAAAATGCTTTCACACAGTTTGTGCAGTCTAGATCGTCGGAATTCTATCGCAAAGGCATTAATGACCTTCCCATTAGATGGCAGCAATGTATAGATAATAATGGCAACTATTTTGATTAAATAAATTTGTTAAAAATTTAAAAAATAAACAATATAGATTTTCAGTACAAATCGGCAATTTCATACTTTAACCCCTAATATTTAAACTGGCGGCCATTTGCAATTTCGATACAGTTTTTGCTAAGTTGGAACTGCTAATCCACGATGCAGTTCATTTGCAGTTGCATCGTACAGTTTTTTCTTTGAAATTCCTATAATGGTATAAACTAGTAATATAAATTTAAACTGTTAATTGCTATTTGTAGTGATAATTGCGTATAATTGCTATTAGTAGATATGTGCGAAATCTTTCTTTTTGTGAAACAGTGAATAATATTTTTCTAGCCAAATGATTTAAAATCATTTTATTATAATCTTTCATTTACAAATAATTCAATAAAACAAAAAAAAACACCATTTAACATAGCTAAATCATTGAAACGCGCTTGTTTTGAATGAATTGATTCACTCAATTCTCAATTCAATTCAAATAAGATTTGATTTAGGTTCATTCATGATACGATTCCAGTTTTTTTTTTACAGTAAAATATTACTAGCACTATACATGTACTTATAAAGCAAGGGCAAATAAGTAAAGGTAAAGTATATATTCTACAGAAAATATTAAGTCAAGGTTATACATTCAGTTAGGTAATGAAACTTGAACGAACTTTTGCACAAAAGATGAAAGGTCTGGACAAATAGCGCACAGGGAGCGACGGTGACAGGACGCCGGCGGGGCGGCTAAAAGAATAAATATGCTTACTATTTTGTTGAGGTCAATGCTAACTTAAAAAAGTTGTCACTTGGCACTTAGTAGGCCGGTACCAGTGTTGACCGAAAATTAATATGATTAACGATTGAAATCTATTTATTCAAAATCATAATTACTAATTTGAATTTGATTAATTAATCATAATCAAATTTTAAATGATTAAGGCTATTAATAATTATCATTAATCATATCAGGAGCTGCATTTGCTTATATCGCCATCTTCTTTCTGACGCACTGCTGGCGACTACCCTTTCTTGGTCGATATTCCTACCTATCGCACCAAGCGCTTCCCAACATCCTTCGTAATGCACACAGCAAAAGAGTGGGACTCCCTCCCTGCGTCTGTATTTTCAAGAACTTATAACCCGTCCAATTTCAAAGCCAGGGTGAATGGTGAATAGGCAGTTTCTGGGTTAGCTCGTTCAATCGTGGATCCCGTGGGCTTGATTGGGATCAAGTTCGAACGCGGAATTTAGATTTTTTAAATTTAGATGGAAATATATATATATATATATATATATATATATATATATGTATATATACTTAATTGTTTTAAGTGTTCCGTACCTCAAATGGTAAAAACGGAACCTTTGTTATATAGGATCACTTTGTTGTCCAGACTTTTTCCTTATTTATCCCCGGAACGCGTGGAGGTATCGAGTTAAAATTAAAACCATATACTCAGGACTACAGTCCATTGAATCTGTGAAAAAATCAAACTTCTAAGTTAACGTGTAAAAAAGATACGGCCGTTTATGCCCCAAAAAAGGTATGTTTGACACTCTCAAGGGAACCAAAATGTATAAAGTATTTTCCATTGACCTAGTATCATGAAAGACATGAAGTAATGTCGTGTAGTACAAGTAAAGGAAAAAATCGGAATACCGTAAATTTGTAGTTGAATCACAAAAAAAAGCATGTGTGCAATTCACACGTGGTAGAAGTGATGGCTTCTCTCAAGCATTGTACAACGCATGCGCACATAAACACGTATTAACACACGTCCATAAAGCTTCCTATCTCACTTTCTCCTAAGTTTAATCTTATGAATTTATATGTCTGCCTCTTTTTACTGTCGCTTTTTCGTTTCATCGACTTTCAAATCACAACGATGCCAAAGAAGTTTTCACTTCAAAAATAGATAATAAATTTATTTACAGTCGATGTGATATAATACAGTTTTCCAACGGCAAAGTTAGGGTTGTCCCTCGATCCGTTTATCCTTTCTTTAGAGCAATGTTCGATACTTTAATAATTTACTAAAAGTTTGTACGGAACTCTCGGTGCGCGAGTCCGACTTGCACTTGACCGGTTTGTTAAATACAAAGTTAATGTAAGCTATTTTCCTAAATGTGTTTCCTTTTAACAAGTTTGCGCAACTAATTCGACCACAAACCATTCACTATTGTTATGAAATAGTCGGCCATTATTGGTTTTTCCATACAATTATTCTGTTTGTTCAGTTCAGTCTTTCGTGGCTTTTACAGTACTATATTATATCTATATATAAAAAAACTACTCAGCCTTTTATAATGATTTTGTTTCATTTTGCTGGAGTTGTTCTGACTTAAGATATAGGATCGGTTTAATTTTAATTTATAACACAGCAACGCGTGGCAGGGTCAGCTAGTATATTATAGAACACTAAGGTACTATCAGTATAAGATATAGATTATCACTTTAAAACAAGTTCAATTATTAGCCAAGACATTCATATATTTTGATAAATTCTAAACAAAGAGCTAACCTATTATAAATTAATAAAACTTAAATAAAAAAAAATCTACAAGTTTTCGATATTACTATTAGGATCAAAGTACTCGTCAATACGAATCAAACAGGCCCAAATTCGATGGGGTTGTGTCGTTTTATTGCGGAGTTACTATGACTACCTTCCAGCTCCAGCAAATCAGCTACATGTCATCATAACATTCCATTGTCAGGCGATATACATGTGTATAAAATTTCGGATCAATCGGAAACCGGAAAGTGGGTCAAATATAAATCGCAAGTTTTCAGGGGACAGAGGGCCTACCATCATCTTTTAGCGCGATTCAAGTTTGATTGTCAAAGTGAGACACCGCTATACGCGGTCTATAGTGGCGTCTCTTTTTAACAGCTTAACTTGAATCGCTATAAGACGTGATGGTAGGGCCTCTGGTGAAAGTAAACAAAAGCTTGTAATAACAAACATTTTTAAAATTGTAATCAATTAGATTAGTCCAAGTAAGCTCTGTAAGGTCTATGTTATATATACTAGCAGGGATGGCGAACCAACGGCACGCGTGCCATTAACGGTACGCAACACAATATTTTGGGCACATCATTGATAACAAAATTCATTAGGCACTGTGAAAAAAAGTGTGAAGTAGGTTTAATATGACGACGACCCTTTTGACAATATTTTCATCTACCTATGCCTACGAGTCATTATTTTCAGAGATGAACTGAATTTTGACAAATGATTCTAGTTCAGCATGCATTCTGCTCAAAGTAACATCTTACTACCCTAACATATGTTATTTATCATCTAATCTGCAACAACAGAAGTCACACTAATTTTATTAAAATTACGAAACTGTACCTATTTTATTTAGTTAATAAAGAGTTTTGTGTTGATTTTATTCATTATTATTATTGTCCTAATAATCACAAAGTCAAAATTATTTGATGGCACGTCTATGACCTAATTAAACTTTTCTTTAGAAAAATGGCACGTTAATACGTAAAGGTTTGCCATCCCTGTACTAGGCTAACGGATAGACACACATTTATGATACATAGATATGTAATATTTCTATATAAAAATTCTCTGTCACAGTATTTGACCGCGATGAACTCCGAAACTACTCAACCGATTTTGATGTCCTTTTTTATTTTGATGGGCTTGTTCTGATTTAGGACATAGGAAAGGTTTCATTTAAATTTATAATAAAAAAAGAAAAAAAACAACGGGTTGCACTCCGGGAGTGCCGGCAGAAGTGAAAACATGAATATTAACGTTGTGCATTTTTGATATTTTGGAATGGTTAGGGAATAATTTCGCACGAATTGCTTTAATTATCAGTATAAAAGTACTATCATTTATGTGGTAAAATACAATATTCATTTATTGCGCTATCGTACACAATGACAACAAACACACACGCACACTCGTGCATGCGCCCTGCGCCGCTTAAACGAAACAGCAGAAGCGGGCATACATTTTCGCCGCGCAGTAGAAATATGGGGGGATATTACTTCCTCTCCTACGCCGCGCTGGCGGTCTACTCTCCCTCCGTCTTACTAATTTTCTAACAGGTCACGTGTCCTGACGCGAGTTTAACATTTTCATTCATCCCAAAAAGTGCACAACGCCGATAAAGAAGTTTTCACTTCAAAAATAATAAAAATTATAATAACTGGGCCACAGCAATACGTGGCGGGGCAGGGATTCAAAAACACCTTTATGAGGATACACTTTTATAAAGGTTACACATTGAATCTGTTACAGAATTATTCCTGTATCACTTATTTGGGTGTTTTGAACCTGTTTTGCGTCGAACACTTATAAAAGTGTAACAGATATAATATTTTCTGTTACCAATCTGTTAGAAACTGTTTTACGTTAAACTATCTATGTGTACACACAGTACACCAACATAGGCATTTCAAAGTACCCAAATCATTAATGAGCTGTTGCATAGTTATGCCAATGTGAACCTTATTGACTGTAACAGATATTAACACTTATGAACCGGTATTTTCTAAAACAGATTCAAAGTGTTACAGTTTCTTTCTGTTTGACTTTTAAAACCGAAATGAAAAACAGTGTTCAGAACTCTCTATTCGGATACCGCTATAATCCCTGTGGCGGGGTCAGCTAGTATTCAATATATTAATAATGGAGTTAGGAGCAATTTCCTTGCCTTCAATCCTTATTGACTGTATTGAATCTTTATATTTCTATTATCTTTTTATTTTATAATAACATCAGCTTAATATGCATCAATATAATTTTATATCTTTACTTATTCTTTTCACTCAAGGTTCCCTATAAGGCTATTTGATTACTTTCTTTGTTATACTTTTCTGTTTCTGTATCTGTATCCTATCTGTGTGTGCAAGAAAGAGTAATTTATAATTATAATTAAAATTAACGAGGTAACCCTATCAGTCTTCTGCACAATACCTACACAAAGATTGAGGGGATATTTTTTATTTAGTTTCCTTTTTAGTTGTCTATAGGTTAATGAATTTTTATTTAGCTTATCTGAACCTAATACAGCGAAATCTTTAAATATATTTACTATGAAGTATTAAAATAAATAAAAAAGTATTATTAAATCCCTACTAATATTATAAATGTGGATGTAAGTTTGTTTGTTATGCTTTCACGCAAAAACTACTAAACCGATCATCATGAAACTTCGTACATATATTTCTGGAGGTATTAGAAGTAACATAGAATACTTTTTATTGAAAAAAAAATAAAAAAGCGTCCGAAGCCGCTATAAAAGCTAGTATTCTATAAATAGTTTGTATAATACGTTCAGCCTTTGTTCGAACATTCGTTTCGATTCACCAGATCATCTGTTTTCACATTTGCTTTAAGAGAATTGATGTTAGTTACGTCAGTGTAGTTTTTTAGGTCATGGCGACTGTGCTCATTAACTAGTAATCCTGTATTCTCGTTGTGGGCGTACTCAATGTAAATAGTCTATGATATTTGAGGATTATTGTACACTTATGTGTTATAGAATCATATTTTGACGACTTTTTTGTGCAAAGGTAGCGATCCTGCTTTTCGTTCTGTCCTGGGTTCGAGTCCGAATGGACAGATGTTTGTGTGATGAATACGAGTATTTGTACTTGACTCATGGGTATTTTTATATATTTCTATGAATATTTAATATATGTAAGTCTGTCCGTTACCCTAATATCCATAACACAAGCCCTACAGTGCTTACTTTGGGCTAGGCTAATTGGTGTGAATGTAAGAATACTATTATTATATTTTCTATATACTGTGACTTAATATAAACTGTTTGAGAATATTATGTTATTAAGATAATTAATAGAATAATTTTGTGATTTGACCGTTGATATATATTTATTTAGGTAAAAGACATTTCATTTATAGTATATATTTTTGTTTTCAAAAAGACCTCTAGTACCTTAATTTAACACAAATAATGAAATCGGTGCAGTTTTGTGACGGAAAACCGGCATAATTAACCAAGAAATAAACTTATCACCACTTAATATATACTAACAATCCAATAACTACTTTAAATAATGTATATAACTATTGATTATATAAATGTGATGATTTCTACTTTAATTTATTAAAATTCTCTGTCACAATGTTTGACCGCGAGAAACTCCAAAACTGCTCAACAGATTTTGATGTTTTTTTTTTATTTTGCTGGATTTCTTCCAACTTAGGACATAGGACTGGTTTCATTTTAATTTATATCGCAGCAACCCGTGGCCGGGTCAGCTAGTGTATTACATACATGTAAGCGCCCGCGAGCTATAATAACTTTTTGGTTTATGATTGAAGTTTAAGAAATAAAGTGTTATATATTGCCACTTTGATTATTAAAGTTTCCTATATCTATGGTATACTAGCTGACCCGGCCACGCGTTACTGTGTTATTAATCAAAATGAAAACTATCCTATGTCCTATGTCGGAACAAATCCAGCAAAACGAAAAAAAAGTCATCAAAATCGGTTGAATAGTTTCGGAGTTCATCGCGGTCAAATGTGGCAGGGAATTTTTATATATATCGGCTATATAATAAAAAAATATTTTATTTTATAATATTTATTATCTAAGAACAAACAACTTTGTCTTGTGTAGTAATAAAAAATCTCGTAACAAATGATGGTAATTAAAAAAGATGCTGCTTCACTGAAACACGTCTCATTCTTAAGTCACCGGTTCTTCTTAGAATCATTATATTTCATCATTTAGAGTCGCGATGACGCAAACTCAAATTACTGCTCAGTGGGCGAAGACATTATTATAACCAACTTAATTTTTTATTGACGCTTTGTCTGCTGCCCCTTCCGGGACTCGAACCCAGAACTGTCGGTGCTAAAGGCAGGATCGCTACCGTTGCACCAAACTTTCATTATATTATAATAACAAACAATTTTTTTAAAAACTATTATACTCTTATTTTCATGAAAACTCTATAAGGCTTTCGTTATAAAATTACGCTTTGTCATCAGCGCCATTAAACCATACAAAACTGTCAAATTTCTCCTTTCGATCCTCAACTTAAATGTAATATACCTAATATATTTTTTACATTTTACATAATAAATCATTTCAAAGGAAAAATACAAAAAAAATCTATTCGGTTCTTACGCGCACATTAGACATTTGTATAAAACACTTTTTTACGGATTTTGCGCATATTTTATTTCATTTTATATTTATTTAATCCTGACATTTCGACTCCTTACAGGAGCCGTGATCACAGGATGACTAAGATAATGATTGTCATGACAACATTAAATAAATATAAATAAAAAAAAATATGCGCAAAATCCGTAAAAAAGTGTTTTATCCAAATCTATTCGGCTTAAAGTAACGGCTGTTTCATCTCAATCGATTTATCAAAGCATTTGTATAAATGTTTCTTTCGGATACGAGTGGACGTTCATTGATAAGACAACGCTGGCTTATATCGTAAAAAGTAAAAAAATACCAGGAAATTTCGACAGATGTTCGCAAGGCTCGGTAGCTCAATTTGCAGAGCTTTGGACAGGACTTCAAAAGGTTCGATACTCGACTGAGAATTTACGACTTTGACGTACGATTTAGACGTACGAGTATGTTATGTATATGGTTTTGTAATTTTTTTTTCTAGATTAAAGTATTATAGATAGTTTTAATAAGTACTATGTATCCTGTAAAATAAATAAGACGTCCACTACAGTACGGAAGTGAATTTTATTTCGAAATGTTTAATTTGTTTGTATTTATTATTCACCTGACTATCATATTTTTTTCATCATAATGTTCAATCTGACATTATGTAATGTTGACATTGAATTGAACAGCTTACTTATAGTACAGTCAATATGTAAGAAAAAAAATTCGAACTTTCCGAAAAATGACAAACCGGGATTTGACGACGCGAATCGTTAGGGGGGCAAGTAATAAACTTAATGTCAGATTTCCGAAGTCCTCCCTCCTGCTGTTTTTGAGAAAATCCAAAATAAAATTGAAATGCATTTATCTTAGCAAGTATAAGTGCTAGCGACCCGTTTTTTTTTTCAATTAAAGAGGACACTGAGGACTACATTTTCTTTCATTGAATTGACGTCATCCGACTTGAAATGCAAAAGCTAGGTGGCGCTAAAGTTTCAAAAAAGTAGTTTTTGCTATTTTCATTATGAAATAACAATTTTTTTGCAATAATGTTAATGAAAAAGTTGTTTGACACAAAATTAGCTACAACTTTTGTTTAAAACTTTTTTTCATAAAACTCACCGTTAACGCCTTGCTATGGTAACGTTATTGATACAATGGAAAAAGAGCGGGCAAAAGAGCGGACAGACAAACACACAAACCGCTGTGATCTTAGATTATAGATTTGTATTCCTAACTGAAACGAATGATTCTAGAATTTAAACTGGCTTCATTAATTTCTGTTTATCGCACTGCGCTCCAGCTTGAATTGGTTGCCGTCCGTCTATTTCAATTACGACCATTTAGCAAAACTTTCTTAATCAAGAACAAAGTTCAAAAGGTTAACTCATATTTTTTTTAAAAGGATTTAATACAGTTCTATTTCTTATTTTATTGAATTTAACAAACACTGAGATTATTTTGGATCGAACAAAGAAAACCAAATCGTTATGAAAAATGTTAAGTAATATAAACACTAAATTTAACTTGCGTTTAGGTTAGGTTAGGTTTTTTTTTGTATCTTATTTATTCAAAATTAGGTATCACTATTTCAAAAATATTGTAAGGTTTTAAGAGGTTGGGTATTCGATATTCTAACGTTATTACATCCGACGGTCCAAGCTAGAGATACTTGTCGCCCAAGAGTAACAACACAGAGAAAAAAGAAGTGAGACAGGAGGAGCGATAGATCGATAGAAAAGAAAGAAAAAGAAGAGAGAAATAAAGAAGAGATGGTAGCTTCGATAAAAGCTTAAGTTGTTATTGATATAAGTTTTATAAAAGTTATTAAGATTAAGACATAATAATTATTAAAAATGGTGTCATTTGTTGTTTTTGCTGTAATTAAGTTGTGTGTAATTATAAGAATTCGATTATTTGTGTAATGAGTTTAAATTATATGGTTAGGTTAGGGCAACGGTAGTGATCCTGACTTTAGCACCGACAGTTCTGGGTTCGAACCCGGAAGGGGCAGATGTTTGTGTTTTGAACACGAGCATTTGTACCTGAGTAATGGGTATATATATATATATATATATATATATATATATATATATATATATATATATTAGGGAATTTCCCTAATATATAAGATATGGTTGAGTGAAGCGATGGCAGCATCATGCGTCATGCTCGTGAACGGGTGCTGCCGTGGGAGATCTGCTGTGGGGTCTGCTTTAACCTTCACTGTTATTGACTTATAGTAAACAGACATCTTGTTGCTTTCTTAAATTTGTCGTTTTTTCCCTGTATGTTACTGCAATGTTCAGGGATACTTAAAACAGATTTATTGAATTGTTGACTTTGTTGTAATCAACGAAATAATGATATCATAACACTACTATTATTGTAATAACAGATTTTTTTTTATTATGTGGATTATGCATGGTGACGACCTATTATATTGTGAAAGTAGTTTCATCTGTTAAAGCTGACGAGTTTCTTGCGCCCATTCTATTTGTCAGTTAAAAGACGTCCTGAATGGGTGGTAGGTAACAATGTTGGACGATTCAAAACAATTTATTACAGGTGCATTTGATTAAAGTTACTTTAATTTCATTTCTGAGTTAGCTCGATCCATCGTGCATCCTGTCTTGGCCCCCGGGCTTGATTGGAATGAAGAGCAAACCCATTCAATAAAATAAAGCCTTAAGGTTAATTTTAATCCCGTATCAAGTCCTTTTTGAAACAGCCAAAAAGGTTCGTGTGGTTTAAATAATGCTTGTTGTTTACGATCACAGATCATGTAGTTGATGCGTGCATTAATTGGTCGTTGCTAACTATCCGCATCCGCTGGTACAGTCACGAACAATGAGATGTGTACACCCTAGAACCATGACACATACATCAATTATTAATTTCTTTACTGTCTCTTTGCTTTCGGCCTGTTTAGTGTGATATGGTTCTAAGGTGTATACACTTTAGGGCTCGTGACTGTATACCAAAGACTAAATTAGTGCATCATTATGGATTCTATGTATTCATTCGTAAGGTAGGTTTTTTGTTCGGGAATTCTCGTGGCGAGAAATCTCCAGTAATTTGTTTTTAATCTCAATGCCTTGAAAAATCAAAACAAAAAAGAACGCATTTAATACGTGACTAATTAAACGAAACTATTAATTATTATATAACGCGTGGCCGGGTACGCGTTGCTGGTATAACCAGGCCACGCGTTGCTGGTATAACCCGGCCACGCGTTGCTGGTATAACCCGGCCACGCGTTGCTAGTGTGGTAACAAACACACACACACACAGAGTATTGTCATAATATAATGTAGATAGTCTAAAAATATAAAAAGTATAAATGCTTTTAGTTGTTAGCAAATTTTTTGTTTTGTTAAGCGATTATTATAGCTGAATAAATATGTTAGGAAATAATAATTCTGTTAATTTAATTTTACGAATCATTTTTATTCACTAGAAGACTGTTGTTCATTTAGAAACTAGTAGAGACCCAATGGAGTTAAGAACTACCCTTCTCTTTGCCTTTTTAAAGACCAGCCGAGTATGCCATGCCAAACATTATAGGCGAAATAAAAGCTGGCTTCGCAACCGAGTTGCTTCCAGAGGATGAAAGAATGTTGTGAAACAAGCATACCTGGTACACACGGTATGCTGTACCGTGGTAAACGGCTGGATAGCTGTCCCTAGGGACACGATATCGAATCCGATACTTTACTCATATTAATACTTTTGATTTCAACGCTAGTACCTCAAACGTAGATACTTTAATTCGATACCCTGTACTTATTCGAATACTTAGAATCAAGTATCGAATCGATTCAATCAAGTGACATTTAGTCTGACATTTTAATCAAACTTTTTACATAAAAAGCTCATCGGCAATGACGACCTTTTTATAATAAGCTCAATATATATATTAGATAAACAAAACGTAAATGACTATGAGGGAAAGGGAGAAAGAAAATGTGTGCTAGCACCTCTCTCTTGTCCCTACAGTAATATACGAAACGTAACTCTCTCTCTTTCTATCTTCACTAATTTATATCTCCCTCTCAACTTTCGTTCACCTTTCCTGATCACACAAGCGTGCGTAAAGAAGTTTTACTTCAAAAATATTTTTTATATTTGTTTTGCCAAATAGGTGAATTAATTTAGTGGCATAACATTCACAGCACATAATATATAGCTACAGCAGTAAGGTAACTATGTAAAATGGAGCGAGACCGATGCACTCACACAGACACAGGTTTCAACAAGACTCCTTAGCGAACCTCGAGAGAGAACTGTCAGTCTCTGTTGCCGCGTCGAAACGAACGGTTGTTTATTTATCTGTTTCTATTCGTAAGAATTTTCAGGCTATAAAATTGAATAATAAATCATTTGGAACGTGTAAAAGACGAAAGCATTTTTCATTTAAAAAAAATGTATAAACGAAGAATAAAGACTTCTTAAAATGTTGAACTTTTATTTAATACAGATATTTATGTATACACTTATTTATTTATTTAATTACTGGATCATTATAGAACCTAAATAAATGTTTTAGTAAAATATAACTTTGAAGTTTAAAAATAAATAAAACTTTAAAATTTACAAACAAAAAAACAGTGTCACCCCTCTGAAACTGTAATGACACGTATGTATTTATCTCAATATGTAAGAAAAAAATTCAAACTCTCCGAAAAATGACAAACCGGTATTTGACGACGCGAATCGTTAGGGGGGTAAGTAATAAACTTAATGTCGGATTTCCGAAGTCCTCCCTACTGCTGTTTTTGAGAAAATCCAAAAAAAAATTGAAATACATTTATCTCAGCAAGTATAAGTGCTAGCGACCCGTTTTTTTTTAAATTAAAGAGGACACTGAAGTTTACATTTTCTTTCATTGAAGTGACGTCATCCGACTTGAAATGCAAAAGCTAGGTGGCGCTAAAGTTTCAAAAAAGTTTTATGCTATTTTCATTAAGAAATAACATTTTTTTTGCAATAATGTTAATGAGAAAGTTGTTTGTCACAATCAATGAAAGAAAATGTAGTCCTCAGTGTCCTCTTTAATTTAAAAAAAAAGGGGTCGCTAGCACTTATACTTGCTAAGATAAATGCAATTAAATTTTTTTCTGGATTTTCTCAAAAACAGTAGGAGGGAGGACTTCGGAAATCTCACATTAAGTTTATTACTTGCCCCCCTAACGATTCGCGTCGTCAAATCCCGGTTTGTCATTTTTCGGAGCAAAAATTGCAGATTGACTGTACTAATAGTTTGGGTACTGCTTTAGCTTTACTTCATCCAAAGTGCGCAGTGCGCACCGACCTTGCGCAGTGTCACGTCGCAATGCACCAAAGGCCGACTTTATTTAGCTTACCACAACAAACAGACAAACGCAAACACTCTTAATATTAAAAACAAACAAAAGCTTTATACACGACGATATTGTGGCCGAGCTCGATAGTATGAATGATTGAAATTTAATAAATACTAGCGGCCCGTCCTGGCTTCGCACGGGTGGACAAAATTCTTTAATTTTTTTCTATTATTAAATATTTTTCCGTTAGCGCCATCTAGCGTCCGGTAGACGAACTACTTGCGGTTAACGCGTTGCTATGGTAACGCGTATACAATGGAAAAAGAGCGGGGAAAAGAGCGGACAGACAAATAACAAATTTGTGATCTTAGATTATAGACTAGCTCGGAGCGGCGTTACCATGAAAACTGGTATGCGAGCTAATCGACCACGGAGGAGAAATATGTTTTTATGGTTAATAGGTAGGAACTTGACCACTATCTCGCCTGACGGTAAGAGATGATGCGATCTAGGATGTGACGCGCCTGCATAAGATACCTATTCATTCGTGGCTTGAAGACCCCTAAATTGTATTTGTCAGGAAATACAGCTTAAGGCAAAGAGTTCCACTCCTTAGCCGTACGTATCACAAAATTGGAACCAAAACGCTTAGTGCGGCTAAACTAAGCAGAAGCAATGGGTTATTCTATTATTTCTTTATTTAGTTTTCGGCGAATCATCAGCTTAAAATGTTGTATAATTACAAAATATAGCTCAAAAAGCTAATAAAAGATTCACACAGGTAAAATTGTTCTAGCTATTTCTAAAGAGAATTGAATTAATATAATTTCAATGAATTTAAAACAATGGCATAATATGAAAAAAACACAAAAGCAAAATAATTCACTATTGAAGAAGCGCCTGCTTATATGTGTCCTCGCCGCACGGATACAAGTATTAAATACGTCCACATCAAAATTAGACAAATCATTGACTGTTGTTTAATTTTCGGCTTATACTTTTTTCTGGCACGTTTCCCTTTCTGTATACGCTGCAAACGGCCTGGAAGACATCTCTTTCAACGATAAAACCCTTTGTCCCTGTTAGTTACAGGTTGTTATGTGAAAACTAGGAATATATATATAATTACATGACTAAGTGAATAATATTGACAGCCATGACCGGAAATGGGAGGGATCAGAATGGATGCTTATCAGGTCATAATGCAAACTCTACCAATATCAGGATTCGAAACTTGTTCTCGTGTAAAAAAAACATGATTGCATGAAATAGCAATACTAAATATTTTAGAGTTTTTTAACTGGCTAAAATCTCATTAAAGTAGACCAATGGGTTTAATAACTTAAAATCATTAACATTACTAAGTTAATTTATTAACTCCATTAGAATTTTAAAAATTATTAAAAAATAATAATTTACGTATATGTTATATCACCACATACAAGCTATACTTCTTAAAGCTCTGCATTATACATACATTTTTAGAACTTATTAAATAAGTCTAAATTGGAATCGAATTCAAATAAAAAAAAAATCAATTATCATTTTCTTTTGTATTTTTTCAGAAGTAAAGTGCGAATGGTAGAGTTTAAGAGATCCAGTTCAATCAATCCAATGTTTTCGTAGAAACAAAACGATCAATCTATCGTCAGCGTTTCGCAAAATATGATAAAAAGCGAGATTTTGTGTATTTTTTTATTAAATTAATGCTTGATATATATCTTTGATAAAGGGGAACAATTCTGTCATATATCATTTTTAAACTTGAACCGTTTGAACTTGAACGCAGCGCACGCAGTTCTCGAAAACAAAAAAACCCCGATTTTAAAACATTCTTCAGTGGTGCTCTGCTCCTATTAGTGATAGCATGGTGATATATAGCCTATAGCCTTTCTCGATAAACGGGCTATTTACCATTGAAATAATTGTTCTAATCGGATTAGTATTTCTTGAGATTAGTGCGTTCAAGCAAACAAACAAAGTCTTCAGCTTTATAATACAAATATCATTGATATATTTCCAGGTACCACATATAGGTCGATTATGAACTGCCTCCATACCTCATGTTGTATGTTCGAAGTGCTTCTCATAACATAGCAACGACCTACTTTCCGAGTACTTATTTCCGATTACACACGGCTAATAGACATCGATAAATAAATGACGGTCATCACTGACACATCCTTGAGCTGAATAGACATGCCCCACATACAAACTCTATAATAACATAGCTGAATACGACTGAAGGGAACCCAAAGTGAATTATTAATCGCCTGGTGCTAATGTCAGGAAAATACAGAAAAATGTATTGTGTTATTAACTTATTGATTTATAATTATATTTCTTAAATTCATCAATTAGCTTATCCCAAAGTAAGCACTGTAAGGCTTGTCATATGAATACTAGAGTAACGGATAGAAATACATAAAATATCTATAATCTAAGAACACAAATTTGTTGTTTGTGTGTCTGTTCGCTCTTTTTCCCGCTCTTTTTCCATTGTATCAATTAACGTTACCATAGCAACGCGTTACCGGGTCAGCTTGTATATATACAAAGATAAGTTATATTCAATAAAATATATATAAATAACCATGAGCGAGATACAAATGCTCATATTTATCACACAAACATTTACTCCTTTTGGGACTCGAACCAAGGACCATCGGTGCGAAAGGCAGAATCGCTACCGTCTTCAATCCTATGGGAACCTTACACCTAATTTCACTTTAATGAAGGGCATAAAAAGAAATAATAAAAAATAGCTTTACATTTTTATTTTAGCAAATAGCAACTTAATAGATTCTAAATCTAGATGAAGAAGGTACTCGAAGAATTTTTCTATTGTCACCAAAAAGACCCTCCATTAGGAATGCATGCTCAAAATCTTGCAGACTGCAGCAGAAGGTGAATCCTTTTGTTGGGTTCCTCCAGTTTAAATGATTAGCCATCCAAGGTATATCCCGACATATATCTCGACACAATATATACCGAGAAGCCTCGAATAATGTCACGTCTGGCATGTTCAACTGAATGATAGCAAGTGATGAATCCGTGGCGGGATTTTGCACCACCTGCAAAAACAATGGAGACGTTATAATCATAGCCGACCAAAAAATTTTCTGTGTTTTATAGTTTGAAATCTTATTTTCTTATTTCGTATATTTTTAGCTTAATTTAATGTAATTTCATGCGATTTTAATTTGATTGATTTATTTTGTAATTTTTATTATCTTTTTTATGTGCTCTGTGAATAATACTTATTTATTTGACAAGAGTAATGATGACCTATCAAATATTTGTTTAAAGTTTGAAACCTAAGTTTAATATTTGTCATATATTATAGTTAATACAATGTTAGAGTTGCTTTAATAAATAAAAATCTATAGTGGATTTCAATTTCTATTATTATGTGATATTTAAGAAAATAGTTATTTTTAACTTTTAAAAGTTAAGATAGTCTAAATTGTAATTGTTAAGAATCCGTGGCTAGTGTGGACCCTAAGTATTTTTTTTACCCTCAATCAGCGCTTCTCACCAGGAAAATCATCAGTCCTACGCGGACCAGTACCAGCTCTATTCCAAGGTTTCCAAGGAGTAATTAAACTCCTATAGCGACTAGGTAATTGGAGTTGAAAAAAAATTTCAGTCAACTTGCCAGCAAGTCCTGTTATTCATATGGTTAAAAATCATAGTAAAAGAAAAATCTATAAAATAAGCTTTTATGGTGATCCGAATTAAAAAGTAAAAAATAAAATTTCAATATAACAAATAAATATTTACGAGAAGATTAATTATAAGAAGAGCGTGGGGTGGTTTGTAAGACATCCTTCTTACACTAACTCTGCATTTTGAAATAAACGGGTAAAATACCTTTAAATGAATTTAAAAAGTAAAAGATGGATATCGAGCCCGGTCCGGTATATATAAAGCGTGTTTTTTTTATCTATTTTTTTCATATTTTTTTTGTTTGGTCTACTATAAAAGTGTGATTTTTAAATAATTCATATCACATATTATAATTTCTTCACATTTTGATTGTTTTTCGAAATTTCTCTGAAGAAATTATTATTTTTTTATTTTGATTGTCATCCGTCTGATGTTTTAAAGTGGTTAAAAATCGCGCTGGAAAATTCCGTTACAAATAAACATACAAACAAACATACAAACAATTTACCTTCCATAAGTATAGGGGAACAGCTTGCTCCCGACCAGCTGAGTCTATAAGACTGATATTTTCTAGATTTGACTCATCATTGGTTAGCTGGAGATGTCCCGATGTACCAGTCCACATTACGAGATCGTCGTACGAACTCTTCGCGAGGTCTCTTATTTTATTTTCCAATAGTTCCCAGTTCTTAAAAAGGATTATCATGATGTAACATTTAATATTTATTTCATTACATATTCTATCAAAATTTATAAAATAGAAAGACAAAATAATGTTGTATCTTTCAGTATCCAGCGATTCATTTATAACTTTCCGAATAAAAAGAAACAGTATGCAAATCAATCGAAAGATTTTAGGGTGTCTAAGCTCTATACACTGGAATGATCTAAGGCTCAAGATTGCTGAAAAATCTATTTTATAACCCAAAATATAGTATTTCTGATCACGTCAGTCGTGTCGAACAGTCGACAGAGTTACTTCAGCTTCTAACTACGGTGTCCGAATTATAACTTTATTATTTTTTTTTAAAGATTCATAGTTGATATCCTTTGCAACAAAGCACTATAAGAAAATTAAATGGCAGCATCCAGTTTTTTTAACCTACCTATAGGAGAACAAAATCGCGTTCTCAGATTTAAATAAAGAGAATCAAATGATTTTTTTCTTTAACAGTTGATTTTTTAGAAAAAAAATTAAGACTCAAAGAAAATTTTAAAGTACCTCTGAACCACAAGAACTCCACTGTGGTACGATATTGAGATACGAGAAAGCCGCTTTTTGCGATAAACCTGGTGGTAAATCTATAGGATTAATCAACTTCCTATTGTTGAAGCAACATTTATCTGTCGGATGGAACCACTTGCGTAAAATGGAAGAAATCTCGTTTATTTGTCTATCACAATCATAGATCTCGCTGAATGTCAAATTTAATAAATCATTGTTGTTCCACTCGACGTCGATATTGGAATTCACATCAATATTTGATTTATAAACCTTTCCTTTGGCGTAAATCGGTATATTCTTATCTTTATCCAAACATATTTCGAACACTTCAAGAAACTCCTCGTTAAATTCAAAGCCTATTTTCACAGTTTCCGTATTTCCAGGCATGCATTGACTTCCCATTCGTTTAAATCGAGGAGTCACTTCTTCTTGACAAGTAATCTCAGAATATTTGAATATTTTTCCATATACTTTGAAGTTTGTATCTCCTTCACATGTTGCAATGGCATTAGAGCGTGGAAAGTTAGAAAATCCACTTGGACAGTGTAATAGTAAAGTTTTATTAGCCGAAATTCTAACGAAACCATTGGCGGTTTCAAATTGTGCAAGTGTTAATAAAGACGGTTCTATCATTAGAGGCTGATTTTGTGTAAAGCTCTCTCGTGCATATAAAAAGCAGTCTGAAAAAATATGATATACAACATTAATTAGAAAAACAAAAAAATCGCCTTAATTCTTACTCCGGAAGGCATAACGGAGTATCCTTATATATTGCTTATTAAAACAAAAAACTTATGCAACCTGCGGAATCAAGTGAGCATTTTTAGTTTATTTAAAAATTAATAGTGATTTAAATACGTAAACATTATTAAAATTGTAGTAGTAAATCAATAAACATGTTGTGTACTTATGCCCAAATTATTAAAGAAAAATTACCTCGTGAAATTATTTCAAAATTTCTATCAATGCTACCAAAGTAATTCTTTACTAAGCAATTATACTGTCCCCTAGTATCTGAATTCATATCAAAAACCAGTAACATTTCTGTAGAATTAAGCTGCTTGCCATTATGCGTCCAAATTATCTGAAATAATATTTGAGTATCACCATTGTAAGAACAGAAAACTATTCACTTTATTTTCATCTGTTGTACCAACCTCTGGTTTAGGCTCTGCATATGCTGTGCAATCCAAGAAAGCTGGAATGTTATTTTCATAATTTATGTTAAGAATAGTGTCGTCAACAAAAGCAGGAGGAAACCCAACCACAACAGCTACTGCTGTTGAAGATGACTGGAAGAAAGTGCTGACTCGACAAGTATAGATTCCCGCATCGGATGTTTGAATGTTCCTCAGTGTTAATATTCCTTCAGCGATAAGTTTATCATTCTGGAACATTCCATAAGTACATTAAAATTAAATATTGTAATAAAAAATCAACTTACACATTAAAAAAAGTTATACCTTATACCAGCGAACGTAATCAAGCCTCGTGTGAGGGATATCGCAAGTTAGATCTGTTGTGTTTTTTTGCTGTAAAATCACCGTATGTGTTGGAGTGATCGAATCGGGAAATGCTAAAAATGAATGCTCAATTTTAATTTTAATAGACAATGAAAGAAAATAATGAAAGAAAAGCTCGATTAATCAAAAACATACTACAATAGTTTTCACCATTTTAATTCTTACACTTCTGCTCATATTACACCTATGAATAAAACGACCTTTACAGTAATCTTAATGACAATTAAATAACTATAAAATGCAAAATAAAACAATTTTGAGTAGTAAAAATTTTAACAGTTACGAAAGTGCCCGATTAATTGGAGCGGAGCGAGCGAAGCAAGCGAAGCTCCCATGGATCAGCTTCAATGGCGCAATGTCTGTTACGCCATAACTTCCCGAGTTCTTAACCGATTTTAATATTTTTTGTATGGAATCGAGACAACAGGTTTAGGACCAGATTGTGACGGAACCCCGAATTATAAAATTCACTAAAATTTCCATCGAAACAAACATTTTTTTTCCTTTTTTACGCTTCGCTCCAATACATGGTGCTAGCGTAGCTTTATGCTTAGCGACTGCATCGCCTAGTATATTGTGAAGGTAGTGGCACATATATGACTACCAATGTCGTAGTCATCTTATGATCACGTCGAAACGTCCAGATTAACCCTCTGCGATTGAAGTGGCAAATTACAATTGTACTGACGTGGTAGTCCACGAGATGTCATTTCGACAGCAAATATTTTTATAGAATTAGATAAGGCAGCTATTTTGTTTATATTTATTAGATTATCAGCCTTTTATAATGTTAAATGAACTTGTAATAAATCGAATTTTATATCTCGCGGTGTCTGTTGGTCTACTACGTCAGTCGTAGAAGGTTAAATATAAAGTGTGTGTAAATATCCGTAAAAAAGTTGTTTTATTTTAAACTGTTCATCTTGTTATCTTAATTGGTGCGTAAGTTTTATGAAACTCTTTAATTTAATATTGTTTTGTTATATAACTTACGCTTAACAATGACTCGAGAAACTTTGATATCTTCGCCAGCTTTGTTTCGAGCTTGACAAACATAAGTGCCTCCAGATTTCTCATCAATATTTTTGATGATTAAAGTCCCATCATCCGTAATGTCATACCATTCAGTGCCTGCAGAAAATAACTCAGTTTCGCTTATATTGATTTCAAAGGAAAAAAATGGTAATATAGAAAGTCAGTTTACGGACGATACTTTTACGTGATAACGTCATAAGAAAACATTGATGATAAATTGCATACTTTAATGAATTGAATTTAATTATTATCACTGAACTAGCGGCCCGTCCCGGCTTCGCACGGGTGGACAAAATTTTTTAAATTTTTCTAGCATTAAATATAGCCTATGTTACTCAGCGTGAATGTAGCTTTCCAATGGTGAAAGCATTTTAAAATCGGCTTAGTAGTTTTTGAGTTTATTTCAAACATACAAAAATACAAATCTTTCCTCCTTATAATATTAGTGTAGATAACAATGAGATCCCCACACTTTTGCATGCGTCTTGTCTTGCTTGCATCAAACGCGCGTGGATTTCCTTAGCAGAGTTATTTTAGAAATGTATTTATTATACTCTTCAAAGATCTTATACTTACAATCATCAACAAATATATTTCGAAAAATATTATTACAGGATTTTATGTTGATAAAAAACTCTATGGCCCATAACTCATTAATAGGTACCAACTCTTAACATCTTACACACGTGTTAGCTTTTAAATGAAATATCCGATTGAGATGAAACAAAAAGTATTTTACTTCTACATAAATACTCTTAATAACATAATGCTTAATTTCGATAAAGATTAATATTACGATACATATTTAACGTAGTTTTTTTTTATTTAATTATTTTGAACACAAAATCGGTTATTGTGATTAAACCATGATAGCTAGATATATATTCTCGCGGACTTTTTTGTAGGTCTTAATGGGATCTACAAACCCGTAGTACATCATTTTGTTCTATTGTCAATAGTTTTTGCAGCGCACGCAAAAATAGGTTTTCGATTTGACACCTTGTGTTACAAAATAGCAATTTTATTACGGATCCCTAATTTTGAAAAAAAAATATAGCCTATAGCCTTCCTCGATAAATGGACTACCCAACACTGAAAGAATCATTCAAATCGGACCAGTAGTTCCAGAGATTAGCGCGTTCAAATAAACAAACAAACAAACAAACTCTGCAGCTTTATAATATCAGTATAGATTATCATTATTTTGTATAATACAAAGAAGGAATTAATTAAAAATTATTTTCTTTTTTCGATAAATTAACATTAAGTAGTTGTAATAAACAATGGAAACCGCATTAACTTTTTACTTCATGAAGTGGAAGAGAGAGATGCGCCACAAGTCGAATGCTTAGGCCGATCGTGCGTCTCTATCGCTTGTTCCGCGCTCTCGCTTCCACGTTCGGCTCAGGCGGAACGTTACACGTTTTCGTGCATGCAGCCGGTGTTCATCGATTTACAAGACGTTATCACGTCAAAACGTATCACCCATAAAACTACAATGATCTCAAAAGTATGTTATTTTATCATTATTTAAACATAAACCATAAACATTTTTTTATATGACCTGATTAAATTAGTTTTATCCTGGATATATTATCAAAAGATGTACCTAGTTGAATTTTATTATAGTACGTCAAATCCAAAGATAATTTGTCTTCAATTTATGTAATTTTCAACGAATCGATTTGCGAGTAAGGTTATTATAACCACCAGTGTGGAGAACTACAAGTGTGGTATTATAGTGATACCAATACACACACACACACACACACACACACACACACATATATATATATATATTCTTTGTAATGACATATATTTTATATTTTAATATGTTTGTCTGTCTATCTGTATAAACATGTAGTCAAGAAGGGGTTGACCGATTTCGTTGAAATTTAGTATATGGTAAGAACATATGATCGCGCAAATGATCGGCTATATACATATATCATATCGGTAAATACTTTATAGTCTTAATGAATATTACAAATGTGAAAGTAAGTAAGTCTGTGACACTATGACGCTTTACTTACTCAATCGATCATCATGTAATTTTGCATTCACTTTTCCAGGGGTAAAGAAAAGAAGATAGGGGCCTTATATCTTAAAAAAAGTACTGTTTTCCAGGGATGGAAATATAACTTTAAATCGGTATTTTACATTAACGCGAGCGAAACCGCGGGTAAAAGCAAGTTAAAATATAAAATGAAAGATTTTTAATACCTGTAGCTATGTTAAGGCCATTTCTGCTCCATGTAATCTCAGGTTTCGGATTTCCTGTGGCTCGGCAGGGAATCATCAGAACCAAATCGTGAACTACAGCGTAATATGTATTCTTTAAGAATTTTTGTTCAATGTAAGGTTTGACTGAAAAACGTGATTAATACATATAAAAAATAGTTATTAGAATAAACAATGCTATAAACTTTGATAAAATTATTGATTAAAGCAATATGATTAAATAATATTTTTGGATCATCATCATCATCATCATATCAGCCGTACGACGCCCACTGCTGGACATAGGCCTCCCCCAAGGATCTCCACAACGATCGGTCCTGTGCTGCCCGCATCCAGCGTTTTCCCGCGACCTTAACCAGATCGTCGGTCCACCTCGTAGCGGGCCTACCCACTGAGCGTCGTCCGGCACGCGGTCGCCATTCGAGAACCTTTCCGCCCCAACGGCCATCGGTTCTCCTTGCTATGTGTCCTGCCCATTGCCACTTCAGCTTCGCAATTCTTTGAGCTATGTCGGCGGTTTTTGTTCTCCTACGGATCTCCTCATTTCTGATTCGATCGCGTAGGGAAACACCAAGCATAGCTCTCTCCATTGCCCGCTGGGCGACCTTGAGCCTTCTTATAAGACCCATAGTGAACGACCACGTTTCACTGCCATAAGTCATCACTGGCAACACACACTGGTTAAAGACTTTCGTCTTAAGGCACTGAGGTATTTTGGACGCGAAAATGTATCGCAGCTTCCCGAACGCTGCCCACCCGAGTTGGATTCGACGAGAGATCTCTTTCTCGAAGTTGGACTTACCTAACTGTATTGTATGTCCTAGGTAAACATAGTGGTCAACAACTTCGAGTGTAACGTGCCCAACATTTACTGGAGCGGGTGTAACATGGGCGTTGGACATAATTTTCGTCTTGTCCATGTTCATCTTAAGACCCACTCGTTGGGATGCGTTACTGAGATCTTCGAGCATGGTGCTCAGGTCATCCAAGGTCTCAGCCATTAGGACCACATCATCGGCAAACCGAAGATGCGTCAGGTACTCGCCGTTGATGTTGATGCCAAGTCCATTCCAGTCCAGAAGCTTAAAAATATCCTCCAACGCAGCAGTGAACAGTTTCGGAGAGATAACGTCTCCCTGTCTCACTCCTCGCTGTAGTTGGATAGGATTAGAGCTCTGGCTCTGTACTCGGACCGACATAGTGGCGTTTTGGTACAGGCACCTTAACACTTCGATATACCTGTAGTCCACTTGGCACCTCTGGAGAGACTGCAGCACCGCCCAAGTCTCGATCGAATCGAAAGCCTTCTCATAGTCCACAAACGCCAAGCAAAGTGGCCGATTATACTCTTCGGTCTTCTGTATAACCTGCCGCAGCGTATGAATGTGGTCTATGGTGCTGAAGCCTTTTCGGAAACCGGCTTGTTCGGGAGGTTGGAAGTCGTCAAACCTGCGAGCAAGACGATTCGTGATGACCCTCGAAAACAGTTTGTAGACATGGCTCAGAAGCGAGATGGGTCTATAGTTCTTCAGTAGGGTTTTATCGCCCTTTTTGAAGAACAAAATCACCTCGCTTCTGCTCCATGCCTTCGGCGTTTTGCCCTGGACGATGACAGAATTGAAGAGCTTCTGGAGGACTTTAAGTACCGGCGTGCCGCCCGCTCTCAGAAGCTCTGTTGTAATTCCGTCATCTCCCGCCGCCTTTTTGTTCTTTAGCTGTTTGAGGGCCATTCTAATCTCGTACAGGCTGACGTCCGGGATATCTTCGGTATAGTGTCGGGTAAGCTTGGCTCTAGGATCTCGAGCTCTGCTTTGGCCTGGTGTGATACTGGAATACAGCTGCCTATAGAAACTCTCAATCTCTCTCAGGATTTCAGGAGTCGATGAAATGATACTGCCGTTCTCAGTTTTCAGCCTCGTCAGTTGACTTTGCCCAATAGACAGATCTCTAGCGAACACTTTGGAGCCTTTGTTCCGCTCTATGGCCTCTTTGATACGCTGGGTATTAAATTGGCGAAGGTCGCTCGTCAGCGACTTCGAGATCTGTCTATTAAGCTGTCTATAACGTAGGGCATCCGCTGAGTCTTGCAGCCTCATTACATGTCTCTTATCCATGAGTTCGAGTGTATGTGCGGAGAGTTTCTTCAATTTGGGACGGTGGGTTTTGAAGTATTTTGACCCTACCGTACGGACAGCATCCACCACCAGGTCGTTCAGATCGTCCACATCTATGCTGTTATCAAGGGACTCGAAGCGGTTCTGGAGCTCGAGCTGAAAGCGCTCGGGGTTTTGAATCTGGGTCGGCATTGGTCGGAGCGTAGATTTTATCAGTCGCGATCTTTCAAGCTTCACGTTGATATTCAATGTGCCTCTTACCAGTCGGTGATCGCTCCCTGTCTTAACAGCGTTGATCACAGAGACGTCATTGAATATTTGCTTACTCGTTGACATGATAAAATCGATCTCGTTTTTGACCTTGCCGTCGGGACTTATCCAGGTCCATTTGCGAGTTACGGGCTTTCTGAAGAAGGAGTTCATCATATAGAGGTTCTCCCTCTCCATGAAGTCCGCCAGCATCTGGCCTCTGTCGTTACGTTCCCCAAATCCAAATTGCCCCACTCTCAACTCGTCACCGCAGCGCTTCCCCAACTTTGCATTGAAGTCCCCCATCACAACCGTGTAGTGGGATTTGTGACTATGTATGGCCCTAGAAATCTCCTCATACATAGCCTCCACTTCGTCATCGTCGTGTTTCGAGGTTGGAGCGTATACCTGGATGACCGTCAACGAATACCGAGATGATATTCTGAGTACCAGGTATGCCACTCTGCTGGAAACACTACCGATGGATAGCACGTTGTTGACGAGGGACTTGTGGACGATAAACCCGACACCACCCACGGACAGTTGGTCGCCCTCCCGGAAGTAGAGCAAGTTACCGGAGTCCAAAATTATCGTGTCCTCTCCCTCTCTTCGGACTTCAGACAACCCGATGACGTCCCAGTGTAACTTGCCGATAACTTCTTCCAACTCTGTAATTTTCGCGTCGGTCCTCAATGTGCGCGTGTTATAAGTTGCCAGGTCCAGTCGTCGGTGTTGGTAGCCGCAACCTACCCGGGGATTCTTCGCACCCCCTGCCGCACCGTTACCGTAGCCGCTACCGTAGCTAGGAATGGTTTGGCTGCCGGGGACTAGGGGCCGTTTTTTGGTGTGCCTATCCATAAAGGGGGGTTTTGCCATAATCGCCACGCTTGGCAGGCGGGTTGGCGATCGCAGTATAACCCGTACGCATAAAGAGATGCTGCTGCCCATCTCCATAGGTGAGGTTTCCCTTAGTCGACTCTTACGACACCCACGGGATGAGAGGGGAGTAGTGCTATTCTAGGCCGGCACTACACGGCTAAAATTACACGGTTTTGGATCATAAACGTAATGATTTGCGATTTTTTCCTTTTTTTAACAAATACCAGACAATATAGTCTTAAAACAACATGACAGTTAAAATTATTCAAAAGAATAAGTATCGAACAAAAGTTTTTTTTAAATACCTATCACTTGAAGCTGGTAAGTTATATTCGCAGCACTGTAAATATTCCGAGCTACGCAAGTATAGTATCCATCTTGGTATAGTTGCAAATTTCTTAGATTCAACAGGCTTGAGTTAACAGTTGACCTAGAATTAAAAGACAACTAGCAAATTTTTGGTCAGAATAACAACAGCGTGTCTTATAAAACTAATGGATTCAAAACAAAGCAATCAGCAGGTATAAGGCTAAGAATCAGTTAACAATTAACAATTAAAATAAAATTAAAAAATTTTTTACGCATCTCTTTAAGAATATGTTACAATGAGAAATGTCATTATATTTAAATAATAAATAAAAATTCCATGACAACTATCGAGATTACTGGCGGGGTTTAAATATCGCCAAACAACAGCCACGTCAATGCAAATCTGTCTTTAATTAGTGTTTGGGCAAGAAGTTGATGTGAGTCTTCAAATGAAAGGTTTCTTCAAATAGATTTCCAATTCATGTATTTTGTAACAATATATAGGGGAGCGCGTTGTTGCGTACTAAGGCGTAAAATTGGGAGTGAGTGAATATAAAACTTATTGCGAACACCCGCATTTAAGTTGTTATTAAAAGGAGGAAATGGAACGGAGCGGATCAAATGGCATCGCGTTCACGGGCGCGAGCAATTAGTTATTAATTACTAGAAAGACTTAAAAATGTTATTTTAACCCTTTTCCCACTACTTATTAAGAATCTAAAAATAATCTTAATTCTCTACTTATAAGCTTTGGTGCAACGGTAGCGATCCTGCCTTTCACGCCGACGGTCCTGGGTTCGTGTGAAAATGCTTGTGCGACCTCTCTATTACATGGACAGATCTTTAATTAGAACAATATAGATACAATACCATACTATATAAATATTATATAAAATTACATTATAACAGGCATGGTTGAAACTGCCTAGAAAGCATGATTTTTTTCATAATCCTTAGTAATTTTGCTTCGAATCCTTTTAAAGGTGTTTTTTATCATAATATATATAATAGGTATAACAGTATACTAGTATAAAAGCTTCACACCTTAGCTCACCGCCGCAAAGTTACCTGTCTGTCTTCTACAGACTGTATTTTGGAGAGTGTGCTTAGGAGCTGCATATGCTCATACCGTCATCTCCTTTCTTCGGACATCCAGACGCAGCTGTCGCACCAAGCGCTTCTCAACATCATTTATAATGCGCACAGCAAAGGAGTGGAACTCCATCCCTGCGTCTATACGAGTACTTATAACCCGTCCGTTTTTAAAGCCAGGGTCAATACGCACCTTCTAGGCTAGCTTGTTCCATCGTGGATCCTGTCCTGGCCCTCAGGCTTGATTGTGATAAAAGCAAACCCATTCAAAATATAAAACAAAATACCTACAAATTATTACAGGTTTAAAGATCAAGTTACAAAACACTAACCTCATTACCATCGATTTGTTGAAAGCAGTACTGAAAAATATCCACTTAATATTGGGCCATGGATATCCATCAGCTCGGCAAGGTAATGAGATATCGGAGTTGAAATTCACCTCCAGAGAGCTACGCTTAGGAGGCTCTATTGCAACTGGAACTGAAATATCAAAATTATGATTACTTCATTACAATTATTTTCAGTAATCGCTTATAAGAGTCCATTGCTGGATTGCATTCACTAAGAATCGTTATATTCCACATAAGGTTGAAAAGCAAGTAGTATGATACACTCGAGAAGAAGCCATACAAAGTTGCTATGCCAACTAGCATGAGGGCGCAGTGGTATTTATCTGCTGTAGTCAAATCGAGTTGGCTACGTGTGATTATAACTACGAGACCAGATATAATAACTATATGATTGGTAAGTTATAAAGCTATAAAAAAAGCTTAGCCCAGGCTAAAAATATTTTCAAACAGTAAACCTAGTATCTTCTATTGATCTTCTCTATATTGATGAAACTATTTCTAACACTCCAAATGTAGATTTAGCGCTGATCAATAAAATCCAGAATATATATCCTTTTTGATTTAAATAAATCAAAAGGCTATTATATATGCTGGGCTAAATATAAATATATTTACTGGTATTTTAAAATGTTTTTTATTTAACTATCTCTCGATCCATTGCACTCGCATTGACTCAAATTAAAATTAATATTTCTTTATTTGCGTGTAGTAGTAATAGAGAATGACCAGTATCTCAAATATTATAAATAATTTTCCGAAATCATAGAAAACAGTTTACATACCTAATTCACTATATCGACGTAATATCATGTTTGACTATAAGTAAAATACGAGTACTATTTACCAACGTAAGCAACATGTACAGTCCTTGTAGCGGTGCCATGCCTGTTGGTTGCAACACATTTGAATTTCCCACTGTTTTCAAGAGATCCTTTGAACCTTAAAAAATAAATATCATATTTATCATTGTTCCTCATCATCACTTTAATTTATGACAGTGAATTTTGAGTGGGGCAGAAGAATGTATGATTGTATGATTTATACACTCCAAATGAGAGCCTTAGGAAGTACAACTGAATTTGATGGGTAAAATAAGAAATTATGTTATAAAAAAGTGGTGTGGTGTGAAAAAAGATAGAAAAAGCAATATTTAGATGGTTTGGACATGTAGAGAGGATGGACGAAAAAAGATTGCCAAGATAAGTATATGAGGTAAATGTACACATAAGTTGGTAAAGGTAGACCAAGTCGAAATTTTAGGGACCAATTGAAGATGTCCTGAAAAATGGCCTGGTGAAAAGTATCCTTAACCAACGACCTTGTATAAGAGGTATGATGAGAGTTGAAGAAGCGAGAGATGTATGTCAGGATTGTGGAAAGTGGAAATCAGTAACCTCTGCCTACCACTGAGAGAAAATAGCGAGATCATTGTTTTCCCTCGTGTGTTATGCTTTATTAACGGGACCTGCTTTAATATGTAATCAAAATCATTCGGACATCAACGATCCATTGTTAGTAATTACAATCTTACAACCTATGTTAGTACTTAATAACTAAACAGGAATTGGTAATAACAGAAATGTGTGTCAACAGAGGACAGTCCCACTGTCGGCAATACTTTTTAA
This sequence comes from Calamotropha paludella, assembly GCA_927399485.1. NCBI lineage: Eukaryota > Metazoa > Arthropoda > Insecta > Lepidoptera > Crambidae > Calamotropha > Calamotropha paludella. The sequence goes on along the minus strand of OV656803.1, from coordinate 4,204,697 downwards.
AACCTGATTACGGCTGCCCCGGACCCGACGCAACAAGGATCCTGCCTTTTTGCGCAAAATAGCCGGGAAACTGTCGACCCGCGCATCTGCAAACATTCCTGACGCACTACAGAGACGCGGCAGCCGCAAGAGTGCCTTAAGCGCATTATTGTATTGTACACTCATTCGGTTGATCTAATGCACTATCGATATTGCATTTTTCAATTTGTCAGTTCTCCTTAATCGTTTACTGGTTATGTTTTTTTCCTGTTTATTATATACCCTAAAAAGTAAACATTTCTCGTCCATTTGCCATGAGAAGAAGGATTTTATTACGGCCATGAAAAAGCGAAGAACGGTATATATTTTTTTGACATAAACAATATTCACTTAATAAATTAAATAATTGTTTAAAAATATAACTCGTAAATCATATTTAAAGATGATAAATAGGTACATTTATGCTGAATTTTAAAAAATTAAGCGAGTACCCACAAAATTTGATTGTTTGATCCGGGCGTTTCTTTGATAAAGTCATTATCATGCTGACTGTACTATCGGTTTTAGAAACCTAATGATCTCATTTCATAAACGCTTAGTGTAATGGATGAAAAACGATTTTAGTCAAAGGTGGCAATTCACCGTATTCATTCAACAGTCGCCAATAACTAATTACCTTAAGCTATGGTCCCTGTAAATGTGATGGGTGCGGTCGTTGAATACTTGTACGCCGTGACGTAACCAGCTCACTTTCGGCTTTGGTTCGCCATGCACTACACACTTTAATGTTGTGGATTCACCATGTAGGGATTTTATATATCTTTCAGCTTTCTCTATAACAGGTGCATCTGCAATAAAGACATTTACTTATTTTTTGTTTCTATTTTATGTAACAGTAACTAATAACAGATACTGTTACCTACTGATCACAGATAACAGGTATATATCTCGTGATCATGGTCAATTGATAATAAGATTAGGAAACGTTATATTTAATATAGTTTTCATCAAGCAAAATCCCGGTTTCATATTGATTAAATGGCCAAAAGCAACAGAAAGCTTTACTATTTGAGGCTGATTCAACTGTTTAACCATTATAGTGCGGTGTATTGTCCAGCAAAGTAAAAGGGGCCCCAATATGGAGCCTTGAGGTGTGCCGACCGACACCTACACTTTACCACTAACTACACTCTCTACCTTGATGTGATAAGTATGAAGATTATGAAGACAATCTTCATACCATGCCAATAATTGACCACGAATGCCATTTTTCTCTAGAAAATCTATCAGTATATCACATTTTAACATGTCAAACGCTTTGGAATAGTCAATAAAACTTCAAATACACTTCGTTTACTATTTAAGTTTTTGTTTACTGAATCCGTGAAGTTACACAGAAGTTGTTAAGTATTTTTTCCAAGGTTGAAAACTCTATTGGTTTGGTGTAATGATAGCATTGTTTTAATAGAGAGTGTGACTTTGTTTGGCCACATTTATTTTAATAATCTTATTGATGCTAGAAAATATCGTTATACGCCTGTAATTGTTATAGTTAAGGTCTTCTTCAGCTAATAGGGATTGTTTCCTTTCATTACGGACGTGTTTAAGAGTTTAGCGATGAAAGAAACGATGTTTTCACATTAGCAATATCCATTGGTTTTTTATTAGTATTATTTTGATTATGTGATGTAGGGGTCTAAGTAAACTATTGGTTAGAAACTTATTGATACTTTTTTATTTAGACACCAATAATCTATGTATATGAAATGATATTTAACACTGAGCTACCCATAGTTAAAGTAGATGTTAATTTAGGTGTTACTATTAACAATAAAAACTTTATTCTACTAAATATCTTAGAAAGTGTTTACATGTTTTTTTTTTATATTTTTGTGACCCTATTTTATATTTCTTATAGTCGTTTCTTGTTATTTTAATTTTGTTTTAAAACTATCCTGTACTTAGAGAATATAATGTAATTATTCTGATGGCATTAAAGGTGAAGTCAAATTGCAATGATTTATTCCTAAATTCGGGTTTATCATACTTTTAAGTTGAACTAAAAATTACAATTATCATATAACAATAGAAAGGTGAGTGGATTTCAAATGTTAAACTTGTACCTCAAAGCAGATTAAATGTAAACAATGAAGATTTAAGTTGTGGACTCGTAACCAGTAGATTTTTTACAATACGCACAGTCAACTACGAGCGACGTCTCTCGAAAATCTTGACCAGCATCGTTATAAGCAAGGCATCTGTACACGCCATCATGTTGAAAATCCAGATGGCTCAGTTGCAGAACTTCACCAGTTTTGTTAAGTTTCACAAAATTTTCGGTGCCCTCTTTCTTAAATAACCAAGCCACTTCGGGTTCTGGTGAACCCTTAATGATTCTGTAAAAATGAGATTAAAAAGCTCAAATATTATTATTATCTTTTCTTAAATACATGACAATAGATGAAATATTTTATTTTGAGCTTTCTAAAAGTGCAAAATACGTAAACACTAACCCCATCAACCGTATTTGAGATTGATACATCAACCATTTTGTCTACATTTTCAAGAATACTTATAAAATAGGATGAAGGATAAAGTACCTATGGCACTACTAAGTTTGGTTTGGTTTGGACGTCCACTGTTGGACAAAGGCCTCCCCCATGGATCTCAACAACGACCGGTCCTGTGCTGCCCGCATGTGGTTTGGATAATGTTAAATAATTTTAAGTTGAATATTTCCGTCAGCGAGTAGAGAACCAAAGTAATTTAGAGAATGAATTAATGAATTTACGTCTTACTAATGTTTTTCAAAAACCGTCGTGAAGAAGTAAAATATTCTTCAATTTTATTAAGAAATTAAATATTTTTCTAATAATTTGAAAATAAAGTTTAAAAAACTGGGGCGGTAGCACAATTGCTTTGCTTAAAACAACGGTTACATATTTAAAATAAGTAAACAATAGTTTATCATAAAAATCTTATAATAATATAAAATAATAGATGGAAATGTTATTGAGAACATCAGAGTGCTTAAATTTTCATAATTGTGTGTATTTGAAATAGTTTTTAAACCTAAATAACGACCTTATATTTTTCAAACCAAACTAAATTGGACTTTGTACTATCCGAAACTTATAAAATAAGATAAACCAGATAAAATAAGCTATCTCAAATTTAACTAGGTGATGCAGTCGCTAAGCATAAAGCTACGTTAGCACCATATATTGGAGCGGAGCATAATACCTAAAAAAAGAAAACATTTTTTTTTGTTTCGATGGGAATTTTTGCAAATTTCAAAATTCGTCACAATCTGGTCCTAAACCTGTTGATTCGATTCCACGCAAAAATATTAAAATCGGTTAAGAACTTGGGAAGTTATGGCGTAACAGACATTGCGCCATTGAAGCTGATCCATGGGAGCTTAGCGCGCTTCGCTCGCTTCGCTCCAATAAAAAAAAAACAGCTAAACAAAAGATGTCGTATACTCGAAGCTGATTATTTAAGTGTGAGAAAAGATTACAAAAGTTAACCCTTTATATCCCTGTGTGACAATACTGTAACAAACCAAATAATTCCTAAGAATTTGTACTACACGCATTTTATCTCCTTGTAAGTCAATATGTCGTATCGGTAACATACCTGTCTTTGCATTTTAGTGCATTAATCATGAACTAGATGGCTTTACTTGTGTCAAACTCGCACGTAATTCACTTCGCGCCAATTTGTGACATTCATTCATGGGTAAAATTTACAAAATACAAATAAAATATAAGAAACTACACAACTGTTTTGAAAACTGTGGCGTAGTATTATGCTATAATAAGTTGAACAATTGTTTCAAGGCATTTCATACATGCTAGGGGAATAGTATAGCACAGTGTAAAATATCTGTGACACTGCCTTTTTTATGATTTTCTACATACGATTATCTAATAAAAAAATTACAAAAAAATACGTGTTTTTTTATTTATTTTTACCTTCCATTATAACAAGTATTTGAGAAAATATATGTTGTTGAGTTATAAAGGGTTAAATGCTCATCCTACATAAACTTAGCGAGTTTTATTGGGAAACTGACACATTTGTAGTTGATAGAATTATAATAACATTCTATACTATAGCCTACTTAACGTGGATTTCTCAGTCTACATTGAAGAAGCTACAATTATTGGCAGGAAAAGCAATAGAAGACCAGTAACAATTGAAGTAAAGAGTAAAAAGATAAAAAACAAATACTAGAAAACTATCTCAAAGAAGCAGGGTTTCGTGTCGACAAATATTTAAGTCCGCAGGCCCAGAAAGAAACAATACAATAACATTATATCGTGCTCTACTATTAACATGATTTAGTATTAAGAATAATTCGCATTGTACTAATTATGTAACTTAATTTTTCATTTATTTCATTTCATTTATTAACTTTTAAGTAAAATATTTTTCATAACTATCTTTAGTCTAACGTTTAATCTGTCATAAACAACACGTTCTGTTTTACGATTGGTCCACCTTTTTAATGCCCCGCACTGAGTCAGACAGTCATCCCCCTGTACTGATTTCTGTGGAAGTATTGAGAGCACGCCGCGATCCACGCCTACGACTCCTACCCCACTGAGGACAACCGTGTCTAACTGAGTTCCTTACAGCGTGCTGTATAGGCCCGTATTGCGGAAGTAACAGTGGGGAAGTAACTTCTTAGTTATATTTTGCCTTCTCATGTTTCCTACTAGAAGCTAGCCATATCCTTTAAGTCCGAATTGCAGTCCACTCCATGCCCCCCTTTATGAAAACCTTATGATTCACTCGTGTATACCTACCACCTATAGGATTCTTACATTATAGGGACCTATTCCACTAACTCATCCCCACATAGCCCCTCTTTTTTGACGTTTCAAATGCGTTTGACAAAGACTGGCACTACGTCTGAGTTTATAAGTTACACCGACTGGGAGTGCCAGACGGACTCGTGAACATCTTGCGAGACTAGTTTATCGGATCGTTCCTTTTGTGTCCGCGTCAACGGAACCCTTTCTTCTCTTCACCCAATCCACGCCGGAGTCTCTCGAGGCTCGGTACAATCCTCCATTTTATTTACGCTTTACGATAACGATAACACAAAGCCCCTAAAGTCGAGCTAGCCCTATTCGCGGATGACACCGCCCTCTAGCAAGGCTTCAATCAGCCGCTACCACCTAAGGCGATTGGTTCCATAAAAGGCGTATCGAGGTCGAACCCGACAAAAGCTCTACTATCGTCTTTACCCGCGAGCACTGCAAAGATTACACTTCTACATATTTTTCCCCAAAATACATCTTTTTGATCAATTCATCCCTTGCAAGAAACAGGTCAAATACTACTAGGAGTCATTCTGGATTACATTATCGTTTGCACTTCATCTCAAAAATGTTCGAAACTGCACCGCGTTAGGCTCGTACTCGGTAGGCTTTATTATCACATAGGTAAACGTAGTAAAATGTCAATTAGATATAAGTTAACCATTTACAAAGCGTATATCAGCTCTATCATGACTTACGCTAGCATGTGCTTTGCACAACCTCCCGACTTTTGTATGCATCGATTAAAGACCCACTAAAGACGCCTGGTACGTTCGCAATATAGATCTCCATAGTGACTTCAAACTTGACTATATAGTCAAGTTTTTGACCCCTGATGATCACACAGGCCATGCCCCTCCAATATCTTCCGCACAGAAGTGACACAGTTTATTTATTCACCAAATACACACTCATGTAGAGTCTGCAAACCGCACTCGTAAGTCCAGAGTGCGAAGACCCGGTCTACACAATTGGCGCTTTACCAAGTACAGGCATGTACCTGGAGGCTTTTTTCCCTCATGATACGGCGTACCATAGCCAAGGTCCGAGTCCTTATAGGCGCTCTATGGCACACCGTGCCTCTATGTGCTTGTTCGGAGTCTCGGCTTGAGATCCATCTAATTATCTCACCGTCCTAAAAGCCGGTTTTCGGGTTGTTGTTGTTGTTGTCATCTATGACTAACATCAATCATAAATCAAAAAAAGTGAAACGGTCATTCATTGCTGGACAGCTGGAGCAAACGGACGGCAGTCCTTAGCGGATTATTTAGATTGTATTGTTTTTATAATTATATTGCACCTGGTTGTGTTACTTGATTATACGACGAATTACTGTGCCTAAGATAAGTCTATTGATACTAGTGTGAATATGAATTATTATAAAAGTTATTATATTATTTATAACTTGATATAATGTGGCATTATTTACGAGCATGATTCTGATTTTGCCAGTTCATTTTATTAGTTAAAAATCAAAACAGAAGTGACCAATTAATTATATGTTGATTATAGAGCATTAAATGATGGGAGCCTGATGACCTGTGCTAAAGGGTTATTTCTTTTTACCTATTTCGGGCATCAGTCTCACACAAACTTAGCCTAAGATTAGTAACGTTAAGTATTGAAGTAAGAGATTGTGGTAAGAAAATAAAGATTTTATTTATTTATTTAATTATTATTCAATAAAATTATTGAGAAAGAACGGTACCCTCTTCCACTAATACAGGACCAATAAGATAGGAAAGGAAATTTCATATTCATTAATATGAAAAATGGATTTCATCAGATACCCATTTCTCCAGAAATAGAAAGAAGAAAATACAGCTTTTGTGACCTCCGATGATCATTATGCATTTTGAAAAATGCCCTTTGGAATATGTAATGGACCATTGGTTTTCTGAAGAGCAATTAGTGAAGCAGTTCAACACCTCGACAAATAAAGTGTAACTTTTTTATAACCAGTGTTCAATATCTGGGTAACATTATTTCAAAAAAAGGAATAAGACTGAATGAATGACTCAATGAATGGCACTGTCAAACAAATCAGTCTATTTATAGGATTAGCAAGATTTTTTCGCGATTATGCTTCCCGTACTGCTATATCACTAAATTAACAAAATCTGACCAAAACTGGGAAAGCAGGAAGAGACTCGCAATCATTTCATAAAACATTTCAATTCAAAACATTTGTTAACAGTATTTGATCCAAAATTACCAACAGAGCTTCACTAGCTTCACTAGCTCGCTAGTGCTCTTGGTTATGGTGCAATATTGTTGCAAAAGCTTAATGGTGTCACAAGGGTTGTGGGATATTTTATTAAAAGAACTGCAACACTAGAAACTAGGTACTACTCCTACGAAATTGAAACCCAAAAAAACAATGCTTCAAAACTTTTCCGTGTCTATTTACTCGGAGTTGATTTTAAAATTTAAACAGACTGTAATGCAATCAAATCCACATTTTACAAAAAGGATTTATCCCCACGTGTAGCACGTTGGTGGACCTGTATGCAGGATTTTTCATTGAGATTGTATTTAGGAAATGTATGTATATCAGTCATGTTGATTACCTTAGCCAAAACCCTGAAAACCAGTCTTATTTAATGCCACCAAAGGCCCAGCCTTTCTCAGTAGTGAATTAGAATTTAATAGACCCACCTCAATCATAGTAAGAGATAGCCTCTTTTTTAGGCAGAAAGAAACCACAATCAATATTATAGACGTAATAATTTATTATACTACAAAATTTACTCAAATGCCAAACCCAAATTATTTACACCCAGAGGAAATAGATTAAGTATTCTCCATCATTTTCAGGATTTAAAAAATGAAAAGGTTTTATTAACTTCATAAAAAGATATCCGAATGCTTTTGATTTCCAAGTATGATTAGATTTATAAAGAAGTATTTATCCCATTTTCCGGTCTGTATTAAACAAAAGCACACCATGATCCAAAGTAACGATTGTTACTATACAAAATATATATATACCCGATACAAAAATGGATGCATTCCTGTTTCTGTTAAAAAAAATCTGTTATAAAACCAGGCCACTAGAAGGGAGATATATCTGAAATTATTTCCGGCCTTGAGCTTTGCCTGTAACGTTACCAAAAATTTTGAAACCAAACCATGGTCAAACGACTTAATTCCATTTTAAAGTTTAAAATTTTGCACGAATACGAAATTGGTTTTAGAAAAAAAATACTCCACCATGTTTACTTATTTATTTAGAAAGATCAAAGCCCTTAAAAACTATAAAAAAATTCATTTTATGATGCAAACAGACAATTAACTTACTTTATATAAAAACATAATACACACGTGCGAGTGTGTGTGCAATGTATGATGTGCAGCACACACATTGTGTTATGTTATATATAATTTTATAAAAATATAATAGATTATTTTTTATATATATAAATATTTCCCTTTTTTAAACAACTAGTGAACTGCAGAACAGGTCTACAGAGTAGAAACATTTATTGTAGCTATTTGACAACCTACAGACGATCGAGATACAATAATAATTTGAGTGCGAGCTTGGTACTGTATCGAGAAGCGCGACAAGTCGTATGTCTAGGGAAATTTGGTGGTCTTATAAAGAAGTCGGTGATCTCAGCACTAGTGATAGCACCGTAACAGATCATCATCTATAACACGAGTCTTCTATGTTCGAGTCTTAAAAGGTTTTCGAAATGTAATCCTCATATTCGTCGTTACACTTCCGAGTCGATCGATAATTCAGATGTTTGATAAAATCAGTTTATGTTCGCTTTAATTGGTGTTTATATGAGATGTATAAAGGTCTTTAAACATTATTCCAAACGTTGGCTGCTTATAAATTTATTAAAAACTTACACAAAAACATGGTACAATAAAGAGGATGTCGTTATTAAAATAATTCGTCGTCAGCATGATTAATTTTATATCGTTCTTAATCAGTAACAGTTACAAATAAAATTATAATAAAAATGCTGCAATGATTAGGAGCAAAATACAATATTATACTACACAATTTATTTATGACATAAAAATAATTTCAACTAACAATTTCCAAAACCTGTCTGTTGAAAGAAGTTAAGTGGCATATTTCTTACATTGTTAGGAAGTTAATTATATAATATAATACCCATACTATAACATTTTTTGTAAAATAGGCCGTGGCTGCTTAAGGTACAACTCACTTGTTGGAATATCTTGTATAAAATATTCCATATATATATATTATTTTTCTACAATAAGATTTAAGTTTGTTTTGACGTGACAACGTCTTATAAATTGGTTTGCCGGGTGACACTTCAAGAAACTGCGTTACGCTCCGCTCACGTTATGCGCTCACAATGAGAGCGAGTGAGAGGCACGCGTCCTTTCCACTCGGGCATGGTTAGCCCGCCTAAGAGCGAGAGAGACAGACATAAAAAGTGGAAGGGACGCGTGCCTATAAATTAATGTTTTAAATATAATTCTTTGTATAAATAAATGTTTTAAATTGTTACTATTATTTCATCCTTCTTCCTACTATACGAATGAATATTCACATTTAAATTATTTTACCACTCAAAGTCGTTGTCACGTAAAACTTTCGCCCGTATACCGACTTTACAGGCAACCATTTTTTTACAAATGTCAATGTCTCGAGTGTGCACAATGATGGTAGGGAAATAATTATTAACAATTGTCCAACACCGCAAATAGTTACACATTTTTTTGTAAAATGAATACACGTTTTATATTTGATGAATTTCCCCACAACATAAGCGCATACAACAGTATAGATATTACATATTCATGGTATGCCATAAGAGCTGTCTTTCTGTTTCTGTTATGGCATCATTGTTATGACTTAGAGTTAACTGTGGAGGATTAGCATTTATACTGTAAAATTGAATAAATTTAGTTATGTCTTACATTTACAGCTATCAGTTTAGTTATCTTTACAACTACATCATTAATTTCTTTTCTATAATCAATATTATGTTTTTTATAGATCATTAAAGATATATCGTCAGCATAGAGGTTTACTGGGTATTGAGTACTTTTAGAAAGGTCATTAGTATATAGGATAAATAGTGTTGGGCCCAAAATACTACCTTGGGGAACACCTAAATTGTCTATCTTACTTTCCGACCTGTATGTCACGCACTAGGACTATACACTTATATGCTTTCTTTTGATATTAAACGTGTTACTGATTTCTGTACCGCACTTACAGCATACAATGCATACGCATATTCAATACTCTCATATGGAGTCGTTATGAAACTAGTATTACTGCCGTGGTATAACTATAATGCCGTTAACTACTAATTAGGATTTGGTGGTTCACGACCTTATAGTTATAATCATAAGATATTAATTGGTCTAATTAGAATTTGGTAGTAAACGGCATAATAGTTATACCACGGCAGTATCTATAAGTCTATCGCTTAATAATTAAAATTAATTTTAATTTTGTAAAAAGTAAATAAAAAATAGTGATGTTTAAAAATTAATTAATCCCCTTGCAGGGGATCACATAAAAATTAATGTTTACGTTAATATAATAAATATATATTATTACAAGTAAAAAAAGAAACCTGCAACTTATTTCTGTATTGTGTCCTCTGTTCACGTGTATTATTTCAGAGAAATTCCCAATTTCCGGTTTTTCTGCAACAAAATTATCATTTTTTTAGTATTAAACTTTTAGTTATTCTAATTCCTTTAAAGATATACATACAGAACTCTGGCAACCTTCAAATAAATATCACTGTCTTTTGGTTTCCTTAAAATATTTTAGCGATAGATAGGTGTATTTGAATGGACTTAAATTGCTAAACTAATCAACGCTATATTGCAAATATTGTGTGTTAAAAAATAAATTATAATTAATTTCTTACAGCTTAAAAATACTTTTTTAGAATGTGAAAAATATAACACCGGTAATAATATTGAAACTACTAGAATTAAAGTTTGTGTTGGTAATGTTTCATTCTATTACAATTAGCTAGAAATGATAATAATGTAAATAAATAAAATAGGCTACGTCATTATAGTTATTAGAAATTATACAAAATGTTACCTTTCCGAGCCGTAGTCTCTATATACACAGGTTTCGAATTTTCTCCAATGACATTTAATGCAATGCAAGTGTATGTAGAATTCTTGGTTACTTTCTCTATTTCCAAAATACTAATGTAATCATACGGGAGCTCTATGGTAGCAACCTGGTAATATTATAAACAAATTGTAATAATATAAGGGGTAGGTGGTTGATAGAAACGTCGTTACACTTAAATTAAAACTGCTTACTTGCTAATTTAATATACATCAATTACGACATGACCTAATACTTCCGTTAGGTACATATATGCGTATGCAGTTACTACAGTAACGTCACGCCATATTAAATCATATAATGAGGCAAAGATCAAATCATAGCTGATAGTAATTCGCCTATTAATGTTCCACTCCTAGGCACTAAACTTTTTTTCAATTAAGCCCGGGGGCAAAGACAGAAGGTACCTATTCACCCTGCCTTTGCCATAAGCCCACTACAAAGTGAAAATTAGTCAAATAACAGTAGCATAATTATAGCTTATACAAGAACATTAAATTATAGCCTATTCAACGTGAATGTAGCTTTCCAATAATAAAAGATTTTTTTTAAATTAGTCTTTGAGTTTTTTCATTGCAAACATACAAAACTATAAATCTTTCCTCTTCATAATATTAGTGTAAATTATTTAAAAAAATGTTTATTTAAATGGTACTAGCGACGCCACGGCTTTCCTGCTGCGAGCCGTCGATTTGTTTTGTACTTATATACTCCGGACTGACGTGAACGGAGGGTAGCAGAATAAAAAGTGACCCCTTACTTTATGTAGTGTGTTTTGCTTGTTTATATTGTGTTTGATTATATCAAACGATGACGTTTTTTAAAATAGCTGCGCTGTGCATATTATTTAAATTTATTAATTGTAGATCTTATTTTAAATTTTAAATTTTCTTATGAGAAATAAAATTCTTTAAACGTAAAATTAAAAGTCTTACCGGTGGTGAAAACGTAGCGTTAGTTTCATCCCTCCAAATAATGTCTGGCTTAGGATAACCTGCGACTTTACATGCTATTTTTAATGGTTTAGAGTACACCGCGTTTATTTTGTTGCTATCCGCAAATGTTACAATAGGAGCCTTCGTTTCTGTTGACTCTGAAATATGACTTACTTTAAAACAATGCGACTTGTCAAAACTATAGTAATCAGCCAACAAAAAATGTTTGTCTTTTATATAAAACTAGCCGACCCAGCCACGCGTTGCAGTGGCAGTAATATTATTTTTCTAAAATAAAAGATAGTTTCTAAAATAAAAGTAGCCTATGTTACTCCTTATTACATCAGCTACCTGCCAAAAAAAGTCCCGTCAAAATCGGTCCAGCCATTTCAGAGATTAGCCGGAACAAACAGACAGACAAAAATTGTAAAACATGTTATTTTGGTGTATGTACCGTATATAATATATATCAAATTAACGGTTATTTCAATATTACAAACTGACACTCCTTTCGAGAATAAATTTCTGATATGTATTCTGATGTGTATTGTGCGCGGAAGTGTAAGAACTAAATATGACACTCCTTTTTTATTTATATGTATAGATTATTACAATATTAGTGAAAAATAATACTTCGAAAATATGTTTTTGGAATTTACTCCTAACGAATTGATTTTAATGTAAGGCGCCCGATATGAAAAAACTATGAAGATTAAAATTAATTGATCGATTGACAGCATTACATTACCTTCCTCTTTTATTTTCGTTTTGTTTTATTATATTTATGCCTGTTCAAAGTCAATCGTTCGTAAAGAGTAAACTCCAGTCATGTTGGATAATGTTATTAAAGGCAATAAAAAAAATTGTGTTAAGAAAAAAAAATACCTAGAGCAGGGCGCTGAACTTCTATCGGAGTTGGGGCAATCCTTCTGAATGGTATCTTCGTCTTTCTATCTAAACCTTTAAGCTAAATAAAATTTACATAAGTATGATATTTTAATTAAAAATTACTACAATGTCCTATAAAAAATAAATAAATAAATATTTCCTACATTCACACCAATTAACCTAGCCCAAAGTAAGCACTTTTAAGGCTTGTGATACGGATACTAGGGTAATGGATAGACATACATATATCATACATAAATAAGTAATATTTATAGAAATATATACAAACATCCATGACTCAGGTACGAATACTCGTATTCATCATACAAACATCTGCCCCTTCCGGGATTCGAACCCAGGACCGTCGGTGCGAAAGGCAGGATCGCTACCGTTGCACCAAACAGTCGTCAATGAAGCGGTATTGTGGCCATAGGATTTTTATATGTAATTTAAATTTATTGCAACACCCATTTAGAAAATAATTACTAAGTGTAAATTTCAAACCAGCGAGGTTAAAGCGATTCATGGATTTCTTAAAAAAAGTCGGATTGGGCAACGAAAAAATGAAACTTCTGGTATTCCAAGCGCCGTTCACTCTTAACCGCATACCAAATAAGATGGTGTAGATACCACCAGAAGAAATGTAGCATCGGAAATGCTTACCACAATTTTAAAAATATCGTTTGGTGGTAGAAACTTATCAGTTGAATAAAGTTTTTCTTTCTTATTGATCACATTCAACGATAGCTGAAGGATCAATTTTTCTTCAATATCTATGACGTCGACTGACTCGAGAACCTTGTCGTCATCTGGAGTTACTAGTTTAACTGACAAGTAAGTTTTTTCACCTGCAAAATATCAATCTTAGTATGCCTACCATGCATTTCATTCATCCATGATAGTACCTACTTTATAAGCGTCAAATATTGACAGTAAATGTTTCTACTATGTACGGTGACCATACTATAAACCAATATTTATATCTGCTCTAACATAAAAATCGAACACAATAAGCGCACATAATATGTGGGCAATGTTTTGATATATTTGATATGTAAAAAATACATGTAATAATAATAATAATAATATTTCCCACAAGCACACCAATTAGCCTAGCCCAAAAACAGCAACGTAAAGGCTTGTGTTATGGATACTAGGGTAACGGAAAGACATACTTATACGATACATAGATATGTAAAATCCATAGAAATATATGTAAATATCCAGGTACAAATGCTCGTAATCATCATACAAACATCTGCCCCTCCCGGGATTCGAACTCAGGACCGTCGGTGCGAAAAGTAGGATTCCTACCGTTGCACCAAACGGTAGTCGAATCAAAGTTGTGTTGAAACCTTTCGGTAAAAGTTTATTTGTGGTAGTCATTGCACGTATGAAGATTACTGTTCCATGCCAATGCCAACAGATTATCCAAAGAGAGAATATTGTTTGAATGTATGAAAAAAGCTAGTTCATGGGATCCAAAAACTAATCAGTGGAGGAAAACAACTTACCTGCAACAGGTCTCGTAGCCGTGTCTCCAATATTGAAAACCTGGACTCCAGAAAATCCATGCTTAAACTTTATACTGGTACTTGCTGTCACAACGACACTGCTATTCGAATCACTGCCAACTATTGCTGTATAGTTACCGGAAATGGGGTTATCTATTCGAACAGCCTGAAATCCATTATGAAATTAAAAGGAGGTAGGGCATAGAAATAAAAAGAGGTAGGGCATAGCGAACCATTTCGCTCAAATTGGAGCAGCCCAACTGGTGAAATACCTAAACCTTACAAAAGACCGCAGCCAAACAACAATCACTCTTGTGTTCACTCACAGGAGTGAGTGAGTAAGATTTCTAGAGCTCCTGGGGGAGTGTTACGTTAGTAGCAGAGGTCAGGCCTTCAAGGTGAGAGAGACAAGCCCATTTTCCAGGCGTCACATCCTAAACCGCATCGTCGCTTACCATCAGGCGAGATAGCGGTCAAGCGCCTGCATATTAAGTATAAAAAAAGAACACTTATTACTGGTAGTTAGAGTATGACATGCTCATCTAAAACATGTAGCGAGGGTCGTAACCTTCCCTAAGATATGGTTGAGCAAAGCGATGGCTGCATCATGCATCATGCTTGTGAACGGGTGCGGCCTTGGGAGATACATACATCTTTGTGGCTTTCTTAAATTTGTCGTTTATTCCTTGTATATTATTGCAATTTTTAGGGGTACTTACTTAAAAGAGATACTTGTTGACTTTGTCGTAATCAACGATGTAAATGAAATCATAACACTACTATTATTGTGACTGTACTGACGAGTTTCTAACGCCCATTCTTAAGAAGTCCTGAATGGGTGTGGTAGGTAAAAATGTTGGACGATTTAATACAACCTATTTTTTCGAATTCAGTTATTTCTCATTCATTCATTTAATTTATTAGTTCATTCATTCTCTATTGTGGTGGCATATATTTCAGACGTTATTGCATATATTTATACCTGTGTCATACGTATATTGGTTTCAAAATGAAACACAAGTTTCCACAAGATAAGAGTGAATAAGATGCTACAGTATCCAGTTGTGTGCATGAGTTGCAGGCGTCCACAGCATTCAATATGCAAGCTCTTTGTTTAATTGATGCCTAAGTATTTTCTATTTTTGGACAAAGTTTTCATTCATCAAGTTTGCTCATTCTTTCATTAAGCAATAAATATTTAATTTTCTGTGTTAATGAACTTTTAAGTATTAAATATATTTTATTTTATTAAAAAATCTTTACTTCCAATACTTACTTTAATATCTGAAAGATCCACAACCTGTTCAGTGTCGGACTTACTTCCGTCGGGCGATTTCACATCTATCGTAGGGTTCTTCCCGGATTCGGAGACAAACACAGTTTTCATATCGGGGTCTACTGGAAACTAAGCATTAACACATGAATAAGAATAGGATTTTTAACTACAGTGAAAATATAGATCAAACTGTTGTTAACTTAATAATTTAATACAATTTACAGTAAAACAGTTTACAGTAAAAGTCTGCGATTTACGTATTACGATTTAACTGCTTTTTCATGATATTTTTTATAGTTTGTCTCATCCAAATGACGTCCTTTGTTGGACAAAGGCCTCCCCAAAGGATCTCCACAATGACCGGTCCTCCACTGCCCGCATCCAGGTGCTTCCCACGACCTTCACCAGATCGTCGGTCCACCGAGTGGGAGGCCTACCTACACTATATCTTCCGGTCCGTGGTCACCACTTAAGAAATTTTCTGCCCCACTGGCCATCAGTTCTACGAGCTGTGTGCTTCACCCACTGCCATTTAAGTTTGGCAATTCTGCAGGTTATATCGGTTACTTTGGTTAATTAAAAAATAATAAATTCCAAATGTTTTATACTATTACGAACCATATCTTAGTAAAACCTGTCAAATTCCCTATTATGTAAAGGTCCTATTTTCAGCAGTGTGGCTTCAAGTCACGAAATAAATAACCATTCGAACCGGACGATAATAACTATGAACTAACCATAATAATTATTGAGCAAAAATATCCCCATTTACAGATTTTTATATTTTCCGGATAACTCTCTCTAAAGTCTAATAGGTCATTTGATTGGGATCAGATTTTTTATTTATTCAATTTTTAGCTCAAACAATACACCTTAAATATTACCCATTGCATGTATTTTTATTAACAAATGTCACACTGATATATAAAATAAATACTTACTGTGAGTTTGTGACCAGATCCGGGGGGAAACTTTTTGGAAGTGATTGTTGTTTTTGTAATATTGACCTGTTCTACTATATAGTTCAGTATCTGTAAAAAAAAAATGCCTTTGGTTGCTACTTCTTTATTTCGATAAGTGACTGATCGACAATGCTAAAAGTATAGAGTACGTCTTTTTTTCCAAATACAAACTAGGCGATGCAGTCGCTAAGCATTAAGCTTCGCTAGCACCATATATTGAAGCGGAGCGTAATAATAAAAAATAAAAATATACAATGTTTAGTATATTAAAACATTCCAAAACAAAAAAAAATTCAAATAGGCGCGCTTTTTTTCAATGGGAAATCCCATTGAGCCAATGTTTTTTGTTCATATTTTTTTATTTCTGTGAATTTCAAAAATCGGGCTCCTAAATGTGTTGATTCGATTTCACACAAAATTAATAAAATCGGTTAAGAACTCAGGAATTTATGGCGTAACAGACATTGCGTCATTGAAGCTGATCCATGGGAGTAACTAGGCGATGCAGTCGCTAAGCATAAAGTTACGCTAGCACCATATATTGCAGCGGAGCGTAATACCTAAAAATATTTTTTTTTTGTTTCGATAGGAATTTTTGCGAATTTCAAAATTTCGGGCACCATCTGGTCCTAAGCCTGTTGATTCGATTCCACACAAAAAATATTTAAATCGGTTATTATTATGCATTTGCTCTCAGGCTTTAGCATATGCCATAAAGATTATACTCTTTTCCTTTTTTTTCCTTTTAATCTCTTAAAGGGAATCTGCCGAGTGAGGACTTTAAGAGATCGGCATTTTCTCTGCGGTGTTACATGGTACTAAAGTACTGTGGTGGTAAAGTATTTTACTATAAACAGGGCTAGCATTAGATTTGAATAATAATACGTAAGGACATTACTCTTCCCAGTATGCTTCTCTGAAAAGTTTTATTCCGCCTCCTTTGAAATCATAGAAAATCATTGCACGATAATGTTCTGGACACAGATCCATTATTCAATGAGACAAGCTGATTTAATGTAGCTCTTATAAATGTTGGGAAAATTCGAAATTTGACAGTGGTATTTTTAATATAATATATTTTTATTTAACCAGGGCCACAAACATGGAAACTTTTTTTTGCAAATCTTTTAGAGTGGCCTGAGGCCGTTCCATCAATCACCTCTGCGATTCAAGTAAAGCTGTTGAAGAGAGACGCCACTATAGGTCTTGTATAGCGCTATCTCACTTTGGCAATCGCACTTGCATCGCGCAAAGAGATCATGGTAGTGGTGAAATCATAAAATGTGCATCATTGAGTTTCACGTTCATAACTTTAACTGTTAAAGTTTTTTACCTTTTTCAACCTCCAAGTGATATTTTTTTTCTAAATCCATACCTAGCGAGAATTTTCGACCTTTTACCCCCTCTAAATAAAAGTTCATTTAGACCGGGTTTATCTAAAGTCAATCACTTAGGGAAAATACTTAAATAACTAGGCGATGCAGTCGCTAAGCATAAAGTTACGATAGCACCATATATTACAGCGGAGCGTAATACCTAAAAATATTTTTTTTTTGTTTCGATGGGAATTTTTGCGAATTTCAAAATTTCGGGCACCATCTGGTCCTATCCCTGTTGATTCGATTCCATACAAAAAATATTTAAGTTAAGAACTCGGGAAGTTATGGCGTAATAGACACTGCGCCATTGAAGCTAATCCATGGGAGCTTCGCTCGCTTCGCTCCAATTAGATAATGATTTAATTTCATTATAAATAAGCAGTTGGATTTTAAAGAGTACTATTTAAAACTAAGTAATCTACCTCTTTAACATCTTGTTTCTCCAGGTGAAACACTTGGCCTAAGGTAGCTTCAGCCAGCTTGTGATACACTAAATATTGAGGGTCTTTGTTGTCAGTGCAATATCCGGTAAGAACGAAAACTATCTGGAATAAAAGAACAGATAAAATTATTTTATTAATGTTATTACTACTTTACACTTCAAGTAATAATAAATTTTTGAATATTCAACTAGTAATATAGTTACGATAATATATTGCGTGGTTCGTAATCACGTTTGAATGTTATATATTTTTTGAATTAAAAGGTCAATTTTTACGGACTATCGCTGGTGTTGGCAGACCTCGTCTTTAAACAATCAGGCGAGACAAGGATTCTGCGGAACGAGACAGTCAGTTCAAAACGACCTTACCATTAACTGGCTTACATCGCTATAGTAAAACATAATAGAATCAGAAGCGTAAATAATCATAACTTGAACTTATTAATACTAAATCCATCGATTGACTATTTACTAACGGAAAGTTGGTAAATGAACTTTAATTCACAGGCACCTTTGTCTTAATCTAACAAATTATTGTAATTACTTAAATAGATTATTCATACAAGAACAACAGCTGAAATAACTCAAAAAAAAATAAATGACAATTATTATAATAAATATCTAATTCTTAAATCTCACTAATGTTTTATTTGAAGACATTTTTGACGCTAATTTTTATCAATATTACGTAGTTAATCGTAATATTAATTAAACGTGCAGAAACACGTAGTTTTAGGAAATATTAAGTTAAAATTTTGGTCTATTATTATTTGAGCGCGAAAGTAGTTTGCAGTATTTTAAATATGCACAACTTCAAAGATAAAGCATTATCTAATAATGAAGGTTCTAATAAGTAGTAAGTGGATATTACACAAAACTGAGAAGGTTTTGATTTAATAGAAATAAATACATACCTAGAATTATATCGTTCGATGATGACAAAATAAATGTTTGGCACAGTGCAAAAATTACTTTTAGGCAAAATAATTGAGAGACGTCATTACAAAGGAATTTATTTTTATACAGAATTAAGATTACATTCAAAGCTTACAGCCCTTACTTCTACGTACGAGTACTTTATTGCGGAGTTATTTAAAAAATATGATATCTCCTAATATATTCATTAAAATCAAATTATGTCAAGGACAATTTGGTTCAAAATTAGATACTTATAATAAATAACTTATTCATTTAGATAATGAATAATATCGATTACAAAAAACAACTTCGCAAGTAATATATTGTATTAGAACAAATTTTTACACCAAAAAAAAAGTTATAGCGAGTAAACATTAAAAGATAGACATATACTGTGACGGCCTTTTTTTAAAACTCTTTACAGGGAAACCATTCTGTCATGCTTGATTTTTGCGTAATGCAGCGCATGCAGCGGAAACATTCAAAAAGGAATTTTTTTTCCCGTTCTTGCAACATTTTTCATTGATGCTCCGGTCAAAGTGTTTTTAATGTGATGCTATGTAGCTTTTGGTCTTCCTCGATAAATGTACTAAGCAACACAAAAATAATTGGGAGCCATTCATAACGCATAATTTCATTTGACATAAAGTCACTTGGCATACGAATCAAAAGGCATAAGTTAATATACATTGCAGGTAAGTGATGAGATTATTCAAATTACGATCATAACGGGCTACATCGTAACTTCCTATCCTACTCACTTACTTATTATTATCTTTATTGTTTTAAATTATAGAATACAAGAATTAAACAATGGCAAATCACTCTCTGAAGAGATTTTAAATACTTCTGTATCGCGGCTTTCAATTTATTAAAGGACAAAAGCAAAATCCAAAAAGTTGCACAGTTGAAAAAGTATTGTACACACGTGAGTCGCGTTTTATTAACCCTTCAAAACCCGAGAGCATTATATCATGCGCGCGACAACCATACCTAAAATCCGCGACCATTATATAATGCTCTATAGCGCTCAGTTTGATTTAATCCTTATTAGGTACGGCCTTGGTAATGGTTATTTTTGATTGAATGATATCTTTTCCCCGACAGAGAGAGAAATAACGCATTGAACACAAAGCTGGGCTTCAAGGGGTTAAGCAAAGGAAGTATATTTTTACCATTAGTTATTAGTTATTACACAAAGACAAGGAATTTCAGTACCATCTACGTCAGGACCTACCTGGGAGTTGTACTTGATAGCTTTACTTTGTACTTCTGCCACTTTGTTCGCATCTTTTGCTGATGCATCAGTGAAAACGTAGATAAAAGATCCCGGCTTGCTCCGTGTCAGAGCCAAATCAATACCGGATAAGGACATTTCCTCACAATCGCCCCCACCATTAACCTTAATGCTTGACAGCTGTTCCTTAAATTCATCTCGGCTTGTTGTGCTGGTACGAAATTCAAAAGCTGAAAGTGAAAAATAGCAATATATAAATATTATTTAATTCATCCATCTCATCCAAAGAGAAGCTGATTATCAGCAAAACAGGTCTCCTGACTAACTGGTCTCTAATTTTTCTATTTTTGTAACAAAGAATATTTCAAAATCTGTAAGAGAGAACAAAGTTATTATAAACGGCGATTAACAGACAAAAGTTCGATTGTTCGTTCTCATCTATGGGACGATTCCATCAAAATTAGCTCCAGACGCTTAAATTTATTGAGAGTAGGGAGTAGAAGCTCATCGGCAATGAGGATCTTTTTTATATTAAGCTCAAAATCTTTGAGCATAGACGATAGCTAGCCTAATCGTTTTTTAGGATTCGTTTCGGAGAGAGTGCCGCAGAATTGCACAGCCTTGTTCCGCCGCCTCCATGTTTTACAGTTGACCACCAGTCTTACAAATAGGCTCTACCATTACATGGTTCATATACCAAATAGTCGTCAAGAGTAGTACTCTTTGCCAGAGCCTGTATTCCTTACAAATACAATTTAGGGGTCTCCAAGTCACGAATGGATAGGTATCTTCTAGGCAAGCGCGTCACTTCCCAGGTCGCATCAGGCGAGATAGCGGTCGGGCGCCGAAGTGTTTTATTTTTGGATGAGGGTATCTTACCTAAATACTAATTAATATGTTTCTTAGAATAAAATACATATATTCCATGTTACCTCGACGCTCACAACGCTAAATCTCGAATTGAGCATCGAATTCAGCGCTCAATACGTTTTTACTAAAATGCTAAAGTCAGTGCTAGAGTCATTTAGTGCCGAATCAAGACAGGATCCACTAGCTAACCCAGAAGGTGCCTATTCACCTAGGGTTATAAGTTCTTGAAAATACAAACGCAGGGAGGGAATTCCACTCCTTTGCTGTGCTCATTATGAAGGATGTTGAACAAATTTTTGCTTTACTCTAAAATATGTTTACAATGAATCATAAAATTTTCAATTTAACTGAACAATATACTTGACTCGATTATTTCTAACAACTTAAAAGTAATAAAAAAACCAAGTTATACTAATTATACTTAGTACCTAATCAATCATATGCTCACACACACAGGTACCCTGCACACACATTTATTCGTTCAATGACTTTCTTAGTTTATAGCTACAAGACAATAAATTATTAAAATTGAATGTTGCGAGTTACACGGTATCACTGACCAGTTGATAACGGCGTGGGTTTTTCATAATGATTCAATTTAGTTGATATTTACAATTAATTGGCCCAAATAAAATGAAATAAATAAATAAAATGTAATGTAGGAAAAGTCACTAAAATCGTTTAATATAAAAATATCATAATGCATGGGTATGTACAGTCAATAGCGCATCAAGTATAATATACTAGCGGCCCGTCCAGGCTTCGCACGGGTGGACAAAATTCTTTAAAATTTTCTGGCATTAAATATAGCCTATGTTACTCGGCGTGAATGTAGCTTTCCAATGGTGAAAGAATTTTTTTAATCGGCTTAGTAGTTTTTGAGTTTATTTCAAACATACAAAAATACAAATCTTTCCTCCTTATAATATTAGTGTAGATAACAATGAGATCCCGACACTTTTGCATGCGTCTTGTCTTGCTTGCATCAAGCGCGCGTAGATTTCCTTTAGAAATGTATTTATTATACTCTTCAAAGATCTCATACTTACAATAATCAACAAATATATTTCGAAAAAGATTATTACAGGATTTTATGTTGATAAAAAACTCTATGGCCCATAACTCATTAATAGGTACCAACTCTTAACATTTTACACACGTTATAACTTTTAAACGAAATATCCGATTGAGATGAAACAAAAAGTATTTTACTTCTACATAAATATTCTTGATAACATAATGCTTAATTTCGATAAAGATTAATATTACGATACATATTTAACGTAGTTTTTTTTTCTTCAGCCGATTTAATAATTATTTTGAACACAAAATCGGTTATTGTGATTAAACCGTGATAGCTAGATATATGTTCTCGCGGACTTTTTTGTAGGTCTTAATGGGATCTACAAACCCGTTGTACATTATTTTGTTCTATTATCAATAGTTTTTGCAGCGCACACAAAAATGGGTTTTCGATTTTACACCATGTGTTACAAAATAGGATTAGTCTATAACCTTCCTCGATAAATGGACTACCCAACACTGAAAGAATCATTCAAATCGGACCAGTAGTTCCAGAGATTAGCGCGTTCAAATAAACAAACAAACAAACTCTGCAGCTTTATAATATTAGTATAGATTGTGGTGTTTGCGCCGACCTTATGTCATTGTAATAACGACCGTATATGGCAGGACCGATATTACAATCCATTGTATTATTAATTTGTAAGTACTGTCTGTACATTTATTATTTTGGACAAATTTACGATAGCAATTTGTTTTATGCTTAACTGATTACAATTCTACTATTTTTTTTTAATCTGTCTGTATGTTCTTCAGTTAGTCAAGAACAGGTTGACCGATTTCAATGGATTTTGGTATATAGTAAGAACATATGATCGTGAAAATGATAGGCTATATATCATGACGATAAAATCTTAGTCTTAACGAATATTATAAATACGAAAGTTTATTTGTTTGTTACATTTTTCACGACTTAACTACTCAATCGATCATCATAAACTTTAAATCGGTAGTCTACGTTAACACAAGCGAAGCCGCGGGTAAAAGCTAGTTGTTTTGTATAAATACATTTGTAAATACGATTTAGACATTTTAATTTTTGTCAGAATGCCAGTTTAGGTTACTAAGGTTATCTGCTTGCGATAAAAAAAAATATGTAAGTTGAATAACATTATATAAGAGTATACAAGTTAAATTTTAAAACAACAATTTTAATTAAATTCCGTAGTAAAGGTAAATAAATAATCTTAATATAAATTACGTGTCACGTTGTTTGTCCGCGATGAACTTAATTTCTTAACCGATTTTGATCAAAACTTCGTAACTACCTGTTATTTGATCTAACCTCAAAGATAGGATAGGTTTTATTTTAATTTATAACACAGCAACGTGTGGCTGGGTAGCTAGTAATTAATAAATTCCGGAAAACTCATATCAATTATTAAGTGAGTTTATACCATGAGTACTAAATAATGTATAAAACACATTTATAAACGACCTCGACTAGGGAACAAATGCTTATTGTTAATCACTCAAACATATACCGGGATTCAAACTTAGGACCTTTGGCACGGCAGGTAGAAGTGCTATCGTTGCACAAAGCGGTCGGCATATGAAAACAAAACTATTATTTGTATTTGCATTACTTATTGGACTTATTTCCATGGTAAGGATCCAACCCACAACTTCACTTAAATTGACGTAAGTATACCAAAATGGCCTTAATGTCGTATACTTTTACGTCACGAAAACAGCTATAGCAAAATGTCAGAGCGAAGGGTCATTTTCTACTTATGCTACTTTCTATTTGCTACAGCTGTTTTCGTGACGTGAAAGTATACCATTTTGGTATATTTACGTCTATTTAAGTGAAGTTGTGGGTTGGATCCTTAGCATGGAAATACGTCCTATAATGGTCCGACCCATAACAACCATTAACAAAATCCGTCTCGTTTTACTAATTTTAAGAAGTCCACTTATCTATGAATCCTTAAATAAAATACTTTAAGTCTGATGCTTATGAACAAAGGTTTCCGAAATTTCGACATATTTGCAGATTCCGAGTACGAATTTAAAACGAAATACCAAATTAAAACCCTTCTTTTTTAAGTTTTGAAGGTGTTCCCTTTAAATAAATTGATGCTTTACTTTTTTGCTACAGTTATTTGGATTTTTGTGATTATTAGTGCTTTATAAGTTAATCAGTTTCACAAACTAACTTGTGGATAATGGTGTGGGCTTCGCTATAACCATACTTATTGTAATAATTAGGATTTTAATTTATATTGTAAATGTTGTTTATTGTCCCAAATGAATAAATAAACAAATAAATAGATTTACAACAGTGAAAATAAACAAAGAAATTCATTTATTCTTTTTATAGAACATCTTAGACTCAATATCTGAAAGACGATTAATACTCTATGGGTTTTCCACGGGGGATTATAATAGGCGCTGCGGCTTCTTCATAATTTTCAATTGTTTTTTAACCAACCAGTGCATTTATCTATATATTGGAAGCTTGTTATTTGGAAAGAATTTCTGTACATTAAAATGATAAATGCAGCAAAGTTTTGCATTGAACTGATTTAGCGAAATATGATTTACGTTTTGACCTAAATACTTTTTCCATACCTACTGTCTGTGTGTGGGTATCTTTTTTCCACTGTTGGAGTACTTACATTAGAAATTTACGGTGCGGTCGGTGCGTAAGGCCCTATTGAGCGTTCGATCAATGGTTTTAAGACAACCAGGTTGACGTTTTAAGTGCAATTCAAACATAAGAAGACACATTGATATACGACCTACACAGAGATAGGTCGCTCGAAATATTTGAAGTCAAGTGTAGTTTAAGAAGTTAAAACTTTAGCTTATATTAAGAATTAGATACGGTATTATTCTATCAAGTAAGTTTGCATATTTATATAAAAGTAATCATATATACCT
Organism: Calamotropha paludella; assembly: GCA_927399485.1. NCBI lineage: Eukaryota > Metazoa > Arthropoda > Insecta > Lepidoptera > Crambidae > Calamotropha > Calamotropha paludella. The sequence goes on along the minus strand of OV656803.1, from coordinate 4,179,396 downwards.
AATTGTGAAATATGTGGGCAAATTGGGCAAATATTTTGATGGAATGTGAGCGGAACCAAACTCAAAGAAAAACATTTCTAAGTAGTTTTACAATAACTAGGCTGAATGTAGGGATTGTTCCTAGAATTCTGGGGCAAACCCGTATCTGAGGCAGCTTTGTTTTTGTGTAACTAAGTTTTATACTGCCAAAAGCACGTTCATTATAATTATTATCGTAGATTACTAAAATAAGAAAGAAAATAGAAAAATAGAAAAGCTAAATAAATAAAGATAAAAAATGCATTAACTTATTATTATCTCCAGGCCCCTGTTTCCCACTGGGCACTCTGGGCCCAGGGCCCCGTGATCGTTAGGGGCCCCCTAGTCCTGCTAGATCACTAAAGGAATACCGACATTAATTACTGAAAAACTTATTTAATTAGAGTAAATCGAAACTCAATTAGGGAATATATTATCGACTCGCTTATTAGCTTTTGCATACGCGAAGCTACTCTACTCTCGCCCAAAAAAGGCTATCCAATTTGAGCACGCTTAGATAATTACGTACGTGTGAATCGCCCCATTTAAGTTAAAAATTACATATTCTACTATTGACTGTCAATAAAAAATCTGAAACCTTGTTTATCTACTTTCTTTGTCTATTCTAGTTATAAAAAAGAATTCTGTCAAAGTCATAGGCGCCCCATTATTCTTATATGCCCAAAGCCTCCAATAGGTTAAAGACGGTCCTAATTATAATTACTGTGATAATTTTGACAAGAATTAAGAGCAAATCGAAATTTTCAAAAAAGTTTTTCTCCCGGCATGAATTTGAAGTCTAATAACCATATTAAACTAGGTGTGCAATACATGCTGCTGTTTGCAAATACTGAGCGAAGCAATTAGATTTTTGAAGGGTGATTATTCCTCTATGGTATGTCCGATTTCAAAACTTTTTTTTGCACATTAGTCACGACCACGATGTGAGTTTTGGCGCCAAATTTCATCAATGTACTCGTAGTATCAGCGGTTTGGCTGTGATCAGCTTTTGAATTTTTCTTTCGGTGATTATTCCTCCATGGTAAAGTCTATATTTTTTTTACATAGCCTATGTCCGTCAGGTTATAATCATGTATGTTTATGCCAAAATTCGTTCGAATCGGTTGAACCGTTAAGTAGCAGGAGGGAGACAAGCGAAATTTGTGTATTGCTTAAAAGAGAGCTTCGCTCAATTAAAATGTAAAAACAATTGAATAGCATTTGAGTTTATTTAAAAATTAATAAATTAAATTCAAAAACTTGCAGTTAACACGGTTCCAGCTTAGTCGATAGCACTAGATGTTTTCTTAATTTAATCTTGTTTGATGTATGTATTGATCAAATTCTTACATATTGACGACGGTTTGGTGCATCCTGCCTTTTGCAGCGACGGTCCTGGGTGCGAATCCCGGAAGGGGCAGATGTTTGTGTGATGAATATTTATATTTATTTCTATAAATATTACATATCTATGTATCCTATATGTATGTCTATCCGTTACTGTAGTATCCATAACACAAGCCTTATAGTGCTTACTTTGGGTTAGGCTAATTGGTGTGAAGTAATATTTTAATTATTATATGTTATTGTAATTTGACAAAGGTTAGTATAATTTATTACAAATATTTATCGATTACGATTTAATTTTATAAATGTTAGCCCTCATTAAAGTTTTCTAACTTAATAAGCACTGAGCCCTAATGGCAAATTATTTTCCATAGAAATGATCAAAGTTGATGATAATAATAATTTCTCTATACATAGTTACTTACTTGGATCATTAAAGGTCACTAAAACGAAATCTTCAATTTGCGTAGTGTTCGAATTTGTGACTGTGTCGAATATAAGATTGACTGCATGCTTCACTTGTGATATTTCATCGGACATCGATCCTGTGTCATCTATTACGAACGTCAAACTACTCTTTTCAATTTGTCCGTGTATTAAACGGACAAATATTGACAAAAAAAATATATAATTTCTCATTGTTTCTATGTTGCATGCTCTCTGAGAAACAGTATCGCGAGAACTGAATGCTGATAGTGATACTTGCTTAAAGCTAGCAAGGGGGTGGAGGGGGAGGGGAGGGGGAAACCCCCCACGCTGAAAATTGTGAAGAGTCAGACCTTTTGAAAATAAACGGCCAAGTGCAAGTCGGACTCGCGCACCGAGGGTTCCGCACAAACTTTTAGTTAAGTAAATAGTTCGTTCATCACAGGAATCAACATAAACGGATTGAGGGACCAACTTAATTTTGCCGTTTGAATACACAGAAAAATAGTTTAGTTTCCCTCTGCTCAAAACTCCACCTATATAAAATTGTGAAGAATGAAAACCTCTCCGTTAACTCCTCAAAATGAGAAAAACCTAAAAAACATGCATTACCATTTAAAGACCGTTTGGTGCAGCGGTAGCCTTCCTTTTGCACCGACGCTCTTGGGTTCGATTCCCGAAATGGGTAAATGTTTGTGTGATGAATACGAGCATATGTACCTGAGTCATGGGTATTTATATATATTTCTAATAATGTTATATATCTATGTATATATGTATGTCTATCCGTTACTTTAGTATCCATAACACAAGCCTTATAGTTAGGGTTGCCAGATCGAACATAATATCGGGAGAAAAACCAATTTTTCGGGATTTTGGGACTTTGGTCGGGAGAAATAAAAATAAAATCAAATTAAAGTAAATATATTGAAAACAACAACATTTAACATTATTGTTACATCGTTCGCTGCCGTATTGAACGTATTTATATGTTTTTAGTTCTTACACTTCCGCGCACATTACACATCAGAATAAAATACTTTTTTACGGATTATTGCGCATGTTTTATTTGTCATCATGTCAACGTCATCCTGTGATCACGGCTCCTGTAAAGGAATCGAAACGTCAGGATTAAATATAAAATAAAATAAAACATGCACAATAATCCGTAGAAAAGTATTTCATTCTGATGTATTTATATGTTTCGCGAAAACTACGGTATTTTCTATGAAGGGCAGAATGGTTTTAGAAAAAAGCGTTCTACGATATTGGCTGTTTATAAATTAATGCAAGAAGTGTATAACTTAATTAACGAAAAAAAATATGCCGTCGGAATCTTATTAGATATGTCAAAAGCATATGATAGAGTGAGGCATGATATCCTATTGAGTAAATTATACAGTATAGGGATACGCGGTCAAAGCCACAGATGGATTGCCTCATATTTAAAAAACCGAGAACAATTAGCAGAGATCATATATGTATGTATATCCTTTACCATTGTATCCATAACACAAGCCTTAAAGTGTTTACTTCGGGTTAGGCTAAATATAAAAATATTATTATAGTCGTCCTTTTCAGGACAGGCGAAGGTCTAAGCCATTCTGCCTATTCTTGAGTAATTTCTTTTCTTCATTAGATGGTAATGAATGATGATGAGATCCTTGAATGACAGATGATCAATGAATGATGAATGAACAGTGAAATATCCTTTTCCCTAGGTTTCAGTAAAGGTATGGGGTTTTACTGAAACCTCCCCGAGGACTTCTTGAGAGAGCAGTAAAAGACAACTTCCGCTGCTTTGTTACACCTGCCAACACTCTTGCATGTTCACAAACATTGGTGGTTATAAATTCACCATTATTATGCACTTATATAAACCACAACATAAATGTTAACAAGTAAAACATAACCAACAAAGTGACGTTTCCCGCCAAAAATCATTACCCCAATCAAACGTAAAGAACAATAGCGAACTTCCATCCGTCGTTTGCTGTCAGTGTAAATGAAAGCGCCCATAAATGTTAAATACATATACGAACAACATTTTTGCTGAAAAAAAAGAATTTCGGTTTGATATGGTCTAATTTAAAAGTTATTTAATTTTGAACTTTTATAGGTTATGTGAACCTGAGTAGTTATTGTGAACGTAGTAGTAAAGAGTTTCTTAGTAATTAATTATAATTAAAGCTATTACAAACCAGTGTATATAAGATTAAAAACCATTCAGGACTTAGTTAGGTACTGTGGTGACCTCCTTGCGTCTATGACACCGCATTCCACCTTGTTGCGTGGATATGCTTAATAAAAAGGAATATCACCCTTTTAAATATAGAATATTCTAGAAGGCTAGACGAACATACGACGATCACCAGTAGTATCTGAGAGTGTAACCTGAGATATTGTAAAGAGAGTTGAGTAATAGAACAAATTGAGTTATACCTAAATGGTTTAAATTAACTTCACAAGTTCCCAACGATCCCAGTGCGCGCGTAGGGCGCCTCCCGGTACCTCTCGCACGCCAAGCGAAAGGTACCGGGATGTAGTGCCAGTGCCATTATCATCACTAGTCACTACATAGTATAAAACAAAGTCGCTTTCTCTGTCCCTATATCCCTATGTATGATTAAATCTTTAAAACTACGCAACGGATTTTGATGCGGTTTTTTTTAATAGATAGAGTAATTCAAGAGGAAGGTTTATATGTATAAAACATGCATAATATAGTAGAGCATTGCATCCGTGCGAAGCCGGGGCGGGTCGCTAGTTAAGTAATAATCTTGGCTTACTAGTCACTAGTCAAAGGTATGTATCATCTACGTTGAAAATCAAAACATTCAGTGTGTTTGGCAAAAAAAAGCGCTTGAGAGTGTTTGTAAGCAAAATGGCGGATTGTGTCAGAGATGATATTGAACAATTGATGTTTTAAAAATTTTATTAGAGTTAGTAAACGGATCTGAGTAACGTTGATGATTTAAAAAAAATTAAAACCATTTGCTTATTTTAATGAGGGTCATAATATCATCAATCAATCATAATGAGGTACAGGGTCCATAATGTACTTATATAAATTACTGTTTAAGAACCATAAAGAACTAACATTGTGAGAAAGCAATAAAATATTGAGTATTGAATGCATAAATAAATACTAACAAAAAAACAGAAATTGGTTTTCTCATTATCGATTTAATCAATAATCAACGAAATTTTATAAAGTAATTTATTTTTTAGCCTGCTACATGTATTTTGTGTTACTGTTCGGTAACGTAGCGCCATCTAGCGTGCAGCGTGGTGAATTGTCATCGATCGATATACCGAACAACCAATAAGCGACGCCCGCCAACGCGATTTTTGTAGGGCACCAATCGTGGGTGCGCCTTTTGTAAAACGTTAGTAATTTTATAATTTTTCACACACTTTTTCGCGCTACTACCAGAAGGATCTTTCAAGAGTATTATTAAACAGTTACTTTTCACAGATTTAACCATTTTTTGTCCTTTTCACTAGTATTTAAAGAACAATATTAAGTACAATATAAGTATTTAGAGAACAATTTTCCTCAAAATCAATCGAATCATTAACTCTGCTTTTAATAAATCCATGCACATTCAGTTCTTTTCTTTTGTGTAAAGATTGTTCAGTAAACTAAACACTCTTTCAAAATTAGCATTGCTTACTGGAATGGACAGCACGAAACACATATATTTTTTTTTTACCTCTATGCACCTACTCATAAAATATGCCCATATTTTGTCATTGGACTTATTCAATATCCTTCTGGGAGGCGATTTAAAACAAATGTTTCTTTTAAAGAACAATAATCATTATACTATTCATCATTATTGATGTCATAAGAAATGTTCAATTTCCTACTAGATCCAAGAGCTCATTCCATGAGAACAAACTCTCCTTTTTTTAGTAAAAATTGAGAGAGCCTTCCATTCGTTCGTTTCGCTTACATACAAAAATTCGGGAGAATCCCGCCAAATCCCAACCATCTGGCAACCCTACTTATAATGCTTACTTTGCTAAACTAATTGTTGTTAACGTAACACTGTATTTACCTTAATAAATTTATAAACATATATAAGCTATAAAAAAAACTGACATTCCATTTATAAATGTTCGTTTACCAGCTAGCCAATACAATGTATGCTTTATTTAGCTGAGTAGGACTTATAGTAACTCTTTGTACCATTTTGAATTGTGTACAGTTTTAACAACCTCCGTAATGCTGCATTTCAACTTTGCCTGGATGTTTATAGAACCTTATCGAAATTACCGTGAACAGTCTGGTTTTTATTATTATGAACACACAATACGAGTAAGTGTAAGGATCTCATTGTAATCATGAATAACAGAGATGTTCTCACATATCCAGCGTTCAGTAAAACAGGTTCCACTGTATTATAACTGCCATCGGCTTCGTCATCATATATTCATAATAAATGATTCATTTTAATATTTGAGTAACTTAAGTAGTGAGTCGTAACTTTAGTAAAAAATTTAGAAAACAGTAGTGTAAAGTCAAAATTGCTGCCATCTTTAATAACCTTTGAAGGTTTATTATAACTTAATAAATGAAACAAAACATTATTTTCAAAGTATTTATTATTCGATCGCTTAAAGATATATTTGATTTGATTTGATTTTAATTTATAACACAGCAACGCGTGGCCGGGGCAGCTAGTCAATATATTTAAATATTCCCTGTCACTCTGTTTGACCGCGAAGAACTCCGAAACTGCTCACCAGATTTTGATGACTTTTTTCTTTTTGCTGGATTTGTTCCAACTTAGAACATAGGTTAGGTTTCATGATAATTTACAACATAGCAACGCGTGGTCGGGTCAGCTAGTATTTTTTTATCTTTATATTTATTAAAGTTTCGGTTTAACTGATTTATAATATTATTCAAAATTTTCAAGTAGGAGTCATTGTTATCATAACGTAATTGCAGCCGAGAATTAAAGCTTACCACCTAGGAGCAAAAGCAGAAAGAAAGGAATTCAGAAAGAAAGAGCGACACAGCGACAGGAAAGAAAAAATACAAAGGAGGAAGAAATTGGTTAGCTAGTATTAAATAAAAATAAAGAAATCAGGGATTCTAAAATTTCGTGTAATATGGTTAATATATATGGACAATACAGATTTATAATAAATACTTAGTGATAGATATAATTTTAATTATTATTAATACTTACAGTCCAATAAATTATATGATGAAAAATTTGATAAAAAAAACTGTGAACATAAAATATACGGTTAAGGAAATAGGCACCTAGCAAACTCACTACGTGTTGAGCTAAATAGATACTAAAATAATTTTATAATCAGATATTTCTCGATAACGTAGATATATTTGCTACATCTCAGAATAATTTTACACGGATTATAATTATCCTACCAAAAGAATATTAAAAATTATTAAATACTATGACAATTTTATAAAAAAAAGTGAAATTCATTCAATTTTTCATTCAAATTTGACGAGCGTTTGGTGCAATGGTAGCGTTCCTACCTTTCGCGCCGAAGGGGCAGATGTTTGTATGATGAATACTAGCATTTGTACCTAAGTCATAGATGTTTGTATATATTTCTATGAATATTACATATCGTATAAGTATGTCTATCCGTTACCCTGGTATCCATAACACAAACCTTTAAGATGCTAACTTTGGGCTAGGCTAATTGGTGTGATTGTGGGAAATATTATTGAGCGAAGATCTGAAAGAGTGAAGATCTCTGTTAGGCAACTCACAAATTTCTCTTGTCTCCCTCCTGCGGTTCAACCGATTCGAACGAATTTTGGCATGAACATACATGGTTATAACCTGACGGACATAGGATATGTAAAAAAAATATAGACATTACCAAGTAGGAATAATCATCGAAAGAAAAATTCAAAAGCTGATCACAGCCTAACCGCTGAGACTACATTGATGAAATTTAGGTGAGGTTAGGTAAGGTAGTGCTTCGCTCAGTATTTGCAAACAGCAGCAGCATTGCAGACCTAGTTATTATTATTATAACCTGTAATCTAAGAACACAAATTTGTTGTTTGTGTATTTGTCTGTCCGCTCTTTTTCCATTGTATCAATAACGTTACCATAGCAACGCGTTACCGTGTCAGCTAGTAAATACTTAAAACTAGAATAAAATTGCTGTTTCAGGTTTCAAAAAACAAGATGCTCATTTTTGGGTAGAGGTTTGACTTTTTATAACAAAGATATAAGATTGGTATGTAACTAAAATGTACTATGGACTATTACATTTGAGATAAATATTGCGGTCCCTGTTTACTTTTCCCAAATCATTCCAAGATCTACTGTTAATCATTGTCTTGTTTGTCTATCTCATGTTCTAATGTTTAATGTTAACTAATTACTAGCTAATAGTCATCCTTCTTGTATTACTATTTCCTTCTTGTAATTTTATAATAGTAGTTTATGATACTGTTGCATAATAAGGGTTCTTATAACATGAGTGTGTTTTAAAAAAACGAGCCGTAGGCGAGTTTTTTTATAGCATCACACGAGTGTTATAAGACCAAGTTATGTACAGTGTCATACACTACTTTATCTACTCTCATACTATATAAATATATTATGTAAAACAATGTTGCAAACAAAACCAAACTTTGTTTAAATATTGAAAAGATTTTTTAAATGTCAAATGTTGGCGCCAAGGTGCAAACATCGATTGTGAATGCGTGTTGCGTCGTCGCGGACTCGTTCATTGAAACCTTTTTAAAGTAGAGGTTCAACCTCCTTGGTCCAGCTGGAGGTTGTATAGGTGTATCGTTATGATTAAAAAGTTATATTATGATACAGGTGTCCATACAAGACCTGTATCGTAATTAAACTTTTTTTTTTATTATTTTTGGCCTGTACGTAATGTTTGTCATAAGCATTTTGTTTTCAGTTTTAGAATCTTTGTATTATAGTATCAGAGTAGATAAACACCTTTTTCGTTAAACGCAAATTATTCTATAAATAGTAATACGATATAAAAAACAGTGGATAGCCGTGTAGGTTGTATATGAAACTGTTTCAAATTTACATTATTTTTATATCAATTTGTATTTATGATATGGCCCGGTATCCCCTAACCTTTTTTTTTTAACCTTAGGAAAATGCCTTCGCATACCACCCAGCCACTGGGAGACTGAGTGGTTATGTGGTGTGTCCACTAAAACCCTAAGGGTGTTCCGTCTGCCGCAAGTGCGACGAACCACGGGATCGGAGTATTGCGGATCGGACAGTCTGTGGAAGACCCTATCTCATTGGAGCTCAAAAACTCCTTCAACAGTGAGGGCGCGCCGAAACACAAACGCGCCCTGCCACCACGGGGACCCTATCATGAACGTCGGGAGTTCCCCGTTCCCTTCTTCCGGACCTCTTCGCAAGGAATGTCAGGACACTTGCCCTAAAATACCAAGCAGTGACTCGGCCACCTTATGTGGCGGCCGTCTCCATCGTTTCCTAACCGTCGCTTGCGACGGAACGGTGGACGCCGTTTTTGCCTTCTTCGGTTCAGTCCGGGGGTCCTTACAGGACTTGCCCCCCATTATATGACCCGTACTCAACTTGGCTGTCGCGCACAGTGCGCAGTGTGACGCAGCAGTACAATTTCTCACTTCATGGTAAGGACTGCCACACCTGTAGTCGACCTTGACCCAACACATTTCATGGGCGTGTCCCACTTCGAGGCAACGATAACACCTCATGGGTCTCGCTGGCAGTAGGCGGACAGTAGCCGAAACCCAACCCACTAACAACCGTTTGCCGCCTGTAGTATACAACCCATCTCCTCTCTTAGTCGCATATTGTCCGCAAAGATCTCGTCAAAGCGAGCTCTTCGGTCGTTTTTCCTAGACGCACCTCTAACCGCCTGATATCATCGTTAGTATAACGACCATACATGGCGTTCATCATCGTTGTTATATGGGCCGCTGAGTCCTTGAGGGCCTTTACGCTTGTACCTTTAAGGTGACTTGCTTTTGAAGCCACCTCCATGACCACTTTTACGCCGTCCATGCCCCTTTAGAGGAGCTCGCATGTTGGCAGATCGTCCAGATTCTCCTTCGGGGGTTCCGCGGCATTTCGTGATGTACGTACTGTTTCTGTCTTTGCCGCAATCGCCTCATCAGCCGTCAACTCCGACTGTTTTGTTATGGGTGTCCTCAGACCAGAACACGCCCCGACGCGTCCGCGCTTGCGGACCGGACCTTGAGATCCCCCTCTTGTGGTTTTTGTAGAGGTTTTCTTCCTCGCGGCCCCCATCCCGAAGGATGACAGCCCCCGGCCCCGCACCATGTACGGGGTTACGGTTTGCCCCTGCCCGGCTGCCGTTACCCAGGCTACCCGGGTCAGCCAGCCGAGCCCCCCCACAGTTGTTGGATTATTAGCCACCTTCGTAAGCAATCCCCAAAGGGATTATATACGAGGGCGCCCAGGATGCACCGGCCCAAAACCCATTGTCGTTCCCACCGCACCTGTGAAGTGGGACCTACAATGAGCCGGGCACACGTGGAGGTTCTATCCGACCTTGCACCCCCAGTATCCCCTAACCTAACATAACATCTTGCATGAGTTGAGCTGTTTCTTGCAATAATTGCATTACATATAAAAAACCACACAAGTGCGAATTGAACTTGTGAGAAGATAACCCTCTTCGGTGAAAATGTTAGATCTACCATGTTTTTCATTCGTACTTAAAACAAACTTAATTTTGTAGTTGAAATATATATCAACTTCCAAACAATTCAACTGCAGAGGTAAGTTTGCATAAAAAATATTTATGATGTGCTATTATGACAAATTAATTAATCATGATTTTCATGATCAAAGGTCAACGGGAATGACGGGAATGTCAAATGTCAAAATTTGTGGCATGATAAGTAGTATCTTTTCATTGCGTTGACTTAGAAGCTTGGTTTTTTACACCATCAAGCATATTTTTATCTTGATACCTCCACGCGTATTTGAAAAAAAGGGTCTTGACAGATGGACTGACAGTCGAAAGTGATCCTATAAGGGTTCCGTTTTTGGTACGCCTTACTTATCTATCAGTGAAATGCTTAAATAACAAAAAATATATTAATGTATTGATATTATTTATCCCATCGCTTAAGTTTTTCACTTTAAAGTAATTATATATAAACAGACAGAGTAGTCAAATATTTTTTTATCGTGAGTAGGAAAGTGCTTGACCGCTATCTCGCCTGGTAAGCGACGATGCGATCTAGGATGTAACGCTCACTCGTGACTTTAAAGACCCCTAAATTGTATTTATCAGGAAACACAACTCAAACAAAGAGTTCCACTCTTTAGCGGTACGGATTACAAAATTGGAACCAATACGCTTAGTGCGACTCTTTGATATATCAACCAAATAACGGTGGCGCTTATTCGTAAGTCTGGTTGTCCATTAAAAAAATGGTGACAAACGGATTCCGTTTGTAAGCCTAATAAATGAAAACCGGCCAAGTGTGAGTCGGACTTTCGCACCGAGGGTTCCATACTAACTTTTAGTTAAATAAATAGTTCGTTCAGCACGGGATTAAAGATAAACGGATTAAGTGACAAACTTAACTTTGCTGTTGGAAAAGTATTGTCTCCATACATCGACCTAGGGCACAGTTAGTTTACCAACTACAAATAAGTTGATAATCGCAAGTATTTTTGAAGCAACTAAAAATTTATGATTTTTATTTTTTTTACTTGTGCTACATGACAATGCTTCATCATTTCTTGATTCATTTCTCAACGGAAAATACCATATAAATTTTGATTCCATTGAGAGTGTCGAAGTATACGTTTTTGCGAGAAAAAAGGCGGCATATCTCTTTTTTCGGTTAACTTAGAAGTTTAATTTTATCGCAGCTTCAAAAGAGGTTCCCGAGAAAAAGGATCTTCACAGACAGACGGACGCACGGTTGGACGAACGGACGGACGGACAACAAAGTGATCCTAGACGGGTTTCGTTTTTCCGTGTGTGGCACGGAACCCTAAAAAAGACAATAATCCCGTTTCAATTTATACTAAGCCGTGAGCATAGACGGAAGGTAGCTAGCCCATCCGTTTTTTATATGATACATTTCGGAGTATGTGTAGAATTGCACGGCTTTGTTCCCCATTTTTTCATCGGACCACCAGACATAATTAAGCGCCACCATAATATGGTTGATAAACCAAAGGTTTGCACTACGTGTTTTGGTTCCAATTTTCCGATCCGTACCGCTTAAGAGTGAATCTCTTTGCCTGAATCTGTGTTTACTGACAAACACAATTTAGGGACCTTAGTCACGAGTGAAATGAAAAATGGCGGATACACGCACGTCATACCAGCACCCACTGTTGCTACATGAGAAATACAAGGTTCACATTGTTTTTTAAATGTTTTATTTTAACTATTTATGTGTATTCCTCAACTTTAGTGTATGAATGTCTTCACGGTTCGTATACTACAAGTCTTAGTATTCTAATCTCCTCGGACGAAGCCATGGTTAGGTTAGGTTAGGTCAGGTAAGTTCGTTTAATCATCAATTATATCGTATTGACTATAAAAAACAAATCGTTCAAACTATTATTAACTAAATTGTTACTACATTAACTACATTCTCAAAAAATCATTTTCTCACTTTTCGTGTTTCAAATATACCTATTATACTTTGTCCAATGTAGGATGACACTTTTGACAGGTGCCACTTCCTTATCGCTACGTACTAAGGTTGCGTTTGTTTCCTTATGTTTGGCTTGACATTGCAATAGCAACTTTATACCCTCTATATAGGTGTCAACTGTCAAAAGTATCATCCTTCATTGGACAAAGTATAAATAATATCATAGTTTCCTTTCCAATTAAACTGATATTTCTTCTAAGCATTTTGCAATGTTTTAAATTTCAACATGAGCAGCAAATTTGCGTGGGAGAGAGAATTCCCAAACTTTTTTTTCATAGACCACTTTCAAAATTTTGTTGGTTTCGGTGGACCGCCTGCAGCTACATTACTTCTATATCCCAAAACTCGACAAAAAATATGAAGACTAAATCTAACTATGGAATTTTTCGTTGCAGCTGCGTTCCAGCCACGAATCAACAGTTTTTGAAAAAAGGGAGAATTAATTGGTTAATTATTAATTGATTGTGTTGTGAGTAAATGTCAAAAAAGTAAAGTTGGCCAATCAAAATAGTGATTCCATCCAACTTTACCTATTTTGACTCCTACTCACAGCACAAGAAACCAATATATTTTCTTGTGTTGTATCTATGCACATATGTGATTTTTAAACTATTAATTGTTATTGTTAACATATAACATGGTATAATTATATCAGTCGTACTATAATTGCACGCCTTTACCCTTCTAAACAAGTGTTGCGGACAGCGGGAATATGGGACATGCAAGTTTTTACTTAAACAGTTGCTGAGATTTTTATAATATTGATATGTGAAGTCAAGCCGACATTTAAGTTCTTGACTATAAAAACCAGATAAAATTTCGTGAATCCCTGCTTACGAGTTGTGACCCCCTAGATTGTTTGTTGCGCCAACGTAAACCCCTGTCGTGTCTCCCGTGGACCTCTGGGGGTTTACCTGGACCACTTTGGAAATCAATGGTTTATACAAAACAACAAATATTACTGCATGCATGCATAATACTTGTAAAGTAGATTATTCAAACATAATTATTCTTCCCATAGGTATCTGAAAGTAATTTAAAACGTTGGAATTGCATCACAAATGGACTAGCATTCTGTCAGTATTCCAATTTTGTGATCCGTACCGCTAAAGAGTGGAACTCCTTGCCTTCGGTTGTGTTTCCAGACACATACAATTTAGGGATCTTCAAGTCACGGGTGAATAGGTATCTTCTAGGCATGAGCATCACATCCTAGATCGCATCAGCGCTTGCCATCAGGCGAGATAGCAGTTAGGCGCTTACGTATTAACGATAAAAAAAATATGGGTGCATATACGCGCGTGAGAAGTTCTACTTCTTTGGGATGCCAATGATGTTTCAAAAAAATAAATAATTTATATTATAAACAAATAAAAAGAATACATACCGACAGTTAATCTCAAATCTATAAACGCACTTAAAAAGGTTTATAATATAAAAACCACGTTTAAATAAAATTGTTATAATGTTACTATCTATACATATAAATAAAATTGGAGTGTCTGTTTGTAATATTGAAATAACCGTTATTTACTACATGCATATGATTATATATACGGTACATACACCAAAATAAGTTTTTTTACATTTTTTGTCTGTCTGTCTGTTTGTTCCGGCTAATCTCTGAAATGGCTGGACCGATTTTGACGGGACTTTTATTAGCAGGTAGCTGATGTAATAAGGAGTAACTTAGGCTACTTTTATTTTAGAAAAAATAGCTAATACTGTGCCATGGCAACGTGTGGCCGGGTCAGCTTGTATAATATAAAAATGTTATTATAATATCATTTAAAACCACACACACACACACACATTTATAAATGTTTGAGTAACTACTTTGAGCCAATAGCGGCCAACTTCATCTTTCTAATTTATTCCATGTCGCTTTTGCGGGCAATTTCAAAATTCAAAGTTACTTTTGTGTTACAGTGATTTTTTCAAACGCGCCTAAAGGAGTATAACTTCAAAATGTGTTAAATGTATTCTTAGGCGGCCAATTCATAGCAACGTCACTCATTTACAACATAAATAATTGTACACTTAAATATATGTATAATAATTTTCAGCAATCCGAATACATAGTTCAAGAACGTTTATTTTTACGGTCACACAGGTCTGATCATAGCCGTAACCCAAATGTAAATTAAAATCCCGGAACTGGGTTAGCTATTACAGTACTTTTATAACTGCCTGACGTAAGCAGATGTTTTGATGTGCTTTCTTTTCCGTTTCACCATTACCAGCACATACGTATTTGTTACGGACCTGATTTTGTTTTCTTCTCTAAGTAATGAATACTCTTAGTATGCTAGTGGTGTTTTATTGTTAAAAATGCGTGTGTGTGTGTGTGTGTGTGTGTGTATGTAGAGTAAGAAATACATAATGATCTATCTCCTTCTGGTATTCGACTGCTTTGTAATTAGATAGAAATTACAATACACCTTTTAATGATAAATAATTGTTTATTTTCCAATTGGCTTACAATCCATACATAACAAAAGTAACCCCCGTACTTGGGTATTCCTGTTCTATGTGGGAATTATACGATAAATACAATACGATTTAAAGCCTAAAATGTATTCTTTCTTTTAAGTTAGATCAAATAATAGATAGTTACGAAGTTTGATCAAAATCGGTTCTGTAGTTTCAGAGTTTATCCCGAACATACATCGTGACACGGCTTGTTATTTATAATACACACACATATATATATACCTATATATATATATACTTACATTCATATGTTCCTCTGGATAATTATGCTATCTATGGGTACCCTAAAACCAGCGGCGTAGCGTGGGTGTCGGCCGCCCGGGGCTAAGGACAATTTTGCCGCCCTCTTTTTTATGACTTTATGCAAGAACAGTCATTATTTTGCATTGTACCGTTAAGATTTTTAGTAAAAAAGTTTACCTCCGTTTAGTACAATTTATTGATTAAACAATTTATTGATTTTTAGTAAAAAAGTTTACCTTTATTTGCTCAAAAGTCACAGTTTTAAAGCGTAACATAAATTTCGATACGAGACAATGTGAATTGCACAAATGAGTTGTTGTAATTGCACATTCTCGCTGATCATTAGTCATAAACAATTCAAGCACAAAATAAACTACGGGGAATCCCCGCAAGTAAGAATAGACGAAGTTGCCAGCAGTTGCTACCATATATCATTCAAAGAAAGGGGATTCCATGAATTCGTCACAGAATAAGTAATGAAAATTTTCGTGCTCTTTTCAATCGGACCGTAGTTGCGATTAAAATATGAAATGGGTGAAATATTTTTATTATTTATTGTAAAATTTAGCCGCCCCCTAAAAAGTGCCGCCCGGGGCGGGCCGCCCCTGCCGTCCCCACTACGCTAAAATGCCTAAAACCTTTCTATAAATATTTTAGTTGTAAAGTAGCGTAAAATGTAATAAACAGTCTGCGGAACCAAGTTCGTACCAATGTAATTCAAGAAACAGCAGCAAAATAAAACCAATAGTTTTCGAGAATATCCTTCATCCATACACACACAGAGAGAGAGAGACGCACACACATAAGCCCAAGCATACGCACAAATAGTAAATTCAGTAGCTCCTTTTTTATTGTGCTATTTGTTACTTTTAAATTTTGTTAAATCTATACATCTATACATATAAATAAAGTTGGAGTGTCTGTTTTTAATATTGTAATAACCGTTTTTTACTACATGCATATGAATATTTATATGGTACATACACTAAAATAACTTTTTTTACAATTTTTGTCTGTCAGTCTGTCTGTTTGTTCCGGCTAATCTCTGAAATGGCTGGACCGATTTTGACGGGACTTTTATTGGCAGGTAGCTGATGTAATAAGGAGTAACTTAGGCTACTTTATATTAGAAAAAATCTTAAAAATTACTGTGCCCCAGCAACGCGTGGCTGGGTCAGCTAGTATTTAATAAAGTTCGAGGTGGACGCTAATAACTGCGTCACAGTTCTGGACTAATGTACTAATTAACGTTATATATCCTGTAAACTTTTATTGACCAAATTTCTTTATGTTTTTAATAATTGGGATATTATATAAGATTTAATGAATTTAATTGTAATAACATAGGATAAAATTTGATTATTATTAAACACAATATGGGTGATTCCCGAAATGAATGAATGTCGACCTTTAATTTGACAACTTCAGTTTAGAATAAAACACTTTTTTACGGATTTTTGCGCATGTTTTATTTTATTCTTATTTATTTATTTTATTCCTGTGATCACGGCTCCTGTAAAGGAGTCGAAACGTCAGGATTAAATATAGAATAAAATAAAACATGCGCAAAAATCCGTAAAAAAGTGTTTTATTCTGATGTGTAATGTGCGCGGAAGTGTAAGAACTAAACTTCAGTTTATCCCACTTTCCTTGAGATATAGCGTAACGATATAAGAAATATGATAATGACTGTGATTTAGGGAAATTGATTAGCGACTGTGTTCAACAGTGTACAACGCTGTCCCATCCTTGGACAACTTCGGGTTCGTTACCCGAAACAAATTGGAGCATTCGTGACGTAACACATCTTCGTTTACCAATAGTGCCCCTGGTATCTGGCAGTCGCGAGACTTTGAACTACACTCGGGTGTAATGAATCGGGGTCACAAAATAGCTGAAAATCTCGGAAATTTAGCGGCTAGTTTAGTGAAATAAATAAAGTTTTATAAACAATTAAATATTCTAAGAGAAGTTTTGAATAAAACCACTTCTATGAATTACGACACTTTTATTTTTGTTTTCATAACTGAACTTGACGTTTCAACTGCTTTACAGAAGCCGTGATCAAAGACAGTGCCGGTTTTAGCCCTTCCAACGCCAAGAGCGAGATTTCTACGGCATCCCGTAACTGCAGTTCAAATCTTCACTATGCGAAAATAGGCAAAGAATATAATAAAATACTTACTTATGACAAAATAAATAAAAGAACCATTAATTAAAAGACATTTTAACCGATCACTTGGGATTAAACACTGTGAAAAAACTCTGATACACTGATACAGTGAAGCAAGAATAATCAGTGTTAAAACAGTCCGTTGTCAAATTAGTGCTATCCATGACACTTTAATTCCTTTGGCTAATGAAACACAGAAACCTGACGTTCAAGTCTCATGAGCCTAATACTCTAGCCGAACAGTTAAAAGATTTCAGATTTATACGCCCCTTTATGTCCGGCGCCCTGGGCGGTCGCTCCGCCGCGCCCTACCCTACCGCCGCTACAGATCAAAGAATGACTTACACACATGGAATATACTACCTTTTTTTAAGCACGTTTTTACTACTCAATTTCAACAAATAAAATTGTTTATTTTATTTTTAAAGCGAAGAAGCTGAATACGTACGTTCGGGCCGCTTGCATATAGACGCTCGTCGCGTGGCCTCTCTATCCGTACTAAGCGTCAGATTTAGTACACGATACACGAACGCGTCAGATTTAGTAGCGTTACACGATATATATAGCCAGCTGCCTCTCCACCTCAGTGTGCGTGGCGTTCTGTCTCGCTTTCACTTATGCCAGTGTTCTTCATTCATCTAGCTTCTTTCTAGCGTCTCTAGATGGCACTTTTATTTTTTAATTTTGTTATCTTTACATTACTGTAAACTCCTGAGTGAACTACTGAGTGGATCTCAAGGTCGCGCAGCATGTATCTTTGTTTGAGATGTTATTTTATGAATTACTAGCTGACCCGGCCACGCGTTACCGTGTAATTAATTAAAATGAAACCTGTCCTATGTCCTAAGTCGGAACAAATCCAGCAAAATCATCAAAATCGATTTAGTAGCTTCGGAGTTCATCGCCGTCAAACACTGTGACAGGGAATTTTTATATATAAAGATGGCGTCTCAAGCAGATTGAACGCTCCAATCTTCATCTCTTGAATACGAGCATTTGTACCTGAGTCAAGGGTATAAATATATACACATATCTCTATAAATATTACATAGCTATGTATCAAATATGTATGTCTATCTGTTACCCTTGTATCCATAACACAAGCCTTACTGTGCTTAATTTTGGCTAAGCTAATTGGTGTGAATGTAAAATTATTATTATTATTCTATGATCACGGATCCTTAGCCTAGCCCAAAGTGAGGCTTGTATTACGGATACTAGGTTAACGGATAGACATACATATATGATACATAAATATGTAATATTAATAGAAATATATATATCCATGATTAAGGTACAAATGCTCGTATTCATCACACAAACATCTGCCCCTTCCGGGATTCGAACCCAGGAGAGTCGGTGCGAAAGGCAGCACCAAACGGTCGTCGAACTACTTGGTTGTTAAACTTATGACATGAAACATTCAAAAATTAAAAAAAAATTGTAAACAGCACTACGAAATTACTGTATCCGTTTTTCCCTTTCATTCCTAAAATGGGTAATCAATACACACCATTACAGTAATTTAAAGTATTTCAATAATAATATTATTTCGTCACCATTACGGGATCTCAATTAATACGGTGCCCTTAAAGCAATCGATTATTAATTGATTATTTTATATAACAATCATCATCTTTGATAAGTGCCAATCGATCTTATAAACAGTCAAAGCATCTCACGCAATAAATCAATACACTTAAAAAATATAAACATTATAATATTCTTAGTACTGAAGCCCCCTCCGGGAGAGACGTCACTAAATCTGGATCTATATATAGCCAAGAGACTGTGATCCCAAATCTTATATCCCGCATCGAGCGAATCGGAAGCGAAGCGGATCACTTTGTCTATCATTAAGTAAATCATATATAATCAATAAATATATTTTTCTTTCGTAAATCATATATAATCAATAAAAACTTGACTTCCTATTCTATGATATAAAAAGGTTTGTAAACAATATTCCTAGTTTAATAGACTCATTATCTTACTTTACTTTATTTATTAAAAAAAAATATTTTCTATAGAAAATTTCATTTTCTTACCCGTCTATTAGCACATTGATTTCAATGTGTTTCATAAACAAATGCAGGCAAAGAAACAAAAAACATGTTTCATAAAAGGTTGTAAGCAACACGTTAAATGACGGAAAATGTCACGAAACTTCCCAGTAACCCCAAAATCCTTAGATCCAGATCGTAATTTTCGAACGCATCTCCCCTCATCCCTTGGGAAATAGTCCCGTATCCTGTGTCCCGCAAGCCGCCATAAAATGCGCGCGCAGGGAAATATAAAGGGGTCAATAAACTCGTCAAGGAGATTACTGTCCTAAATATTTATGTGGAGCGATAGGGTTGCCACTACAACAATATAACAATATTGCTTAATGTATTTGAAAAAGGTAAAAATATTTACATTCGTTTTAGTAAAATTGTATAGCTTGGATACGTGTCCTTTGAGTCGTGTCTCTCATTTACTAATTAGATGGTGATAAATTATATTAAGAGTTGATTAGTGAAGTCAATGAATGATGAATTAAAAATGAAAAGCCCCTTTCCCTAGTTTTCAGTAAAGCATTACTCTCCCTTTTTTTGTTTGCCATTTGCAAACTGTTAACACTCGTGTATGTACTCGTGAAAATTAGTGGTTAATAATCCACCATTATTACACAACAGTATCTACTAAACACTTTATAAGAAAACCAAAACCACCATGGTGATTATTCCCGCTCCCGCTAATGACACTTTAATAATTTCTTTTCAGATAGTAATTAAGATTAGAAAATATAATCGATTTAGCACTACAATAATTATGAAGTTTGTTTGCACATTCTGTTTTTTCGGAGGTCGGAAAATATTTCTAATAATATTGGACAGAAAAGCGTAATAGAGTGTATTCTAGCAGATTTCACCAACCGATGTCCACTGCTAAACGGTAATCTCTTCAAAAAGGGTTTAACCAAAATCTTAATAACAGGTGGGTTAGAAGGTCGCAGTACAAGACCACAATTCGTGAAGTGCTTAAAGACTTACCTGCTAGTCTTCGGAAGGTGTACGGTCATCGCCTTCAGTATCATTACATTTTAGCCTTTTACGATACTTAAGTTTGAAGGATTAGTGCTATTCTACTCTTCCGAATAGCACACGGCTAAATCACAACATATTTATTGCTATTTAAAAATTCATCTTGACATCTTTGACAAGTCATTAACTTCTAATTTTTAATGCCATTAAAAATTCAAGGTCCCTAATGGTGTATGCTCGGAAATTCCCTACGCAATCGTATCAGAAATGACAACATCCGCAAGAGAACCAAAGTAACCGTCATAGCCCGCGGAATTGCCAAACTAAATTGGCAGTGGGCAAGGCACACAACTCGTAGAACAGATGGCCGTCAGCATCGCAGAACCGATCGTTTTAAAGATCCTTGGAGAAGGCTTTTGTCAAGCAGTGGTCTTAATTTGGCTAAAAGGATAAGAAATTAAGTTTCGGATAAAAAAAACATTAATTTTAATGAGAAATATCCAAATTTTGTTTGCGTTTAACTTTTTAGTTGGGATCGCCCAAATGGCAGACAATGACCACTTCAATTAACTTGCTTTAAAATTGTTACATTCAAACATAAAAACGAGTCTTCGTTATCACCGTTAGAATTTTATATGCAAATATATTTGCTGTTTTTTTAATAAATTGCTGTAGAATATATTTCTTGCTTGGCAACCCTGTGGGCAGAGCCATCAGATAATCTTATTGGATCAATAACTATTGTAGTGCTAATAAAGATCGTATAAACATTTAATCAAGCCATTCTGTAATACAATAACGTAATTTTTACGATTAAGGTATTAAAAATATGATTTTGATGTAAGTTAATAAAAAATAGACCATAAATATAATCAGCCAATGACTATACAATATTTTTATAAACATAATCAAATGCTTGCTAATTGCTTTTAATTTATTCCCGAAAAATAGTGATTTTTAAAAAAAATATTTGTGAATAAAAAAAATCGTTTGCACAAACTTTTTCTGTTTTAAGTTTTTTGAAGCTACATATTTAGTCATATTTAATATAGCTTAATTAATCAATATCTTTTAAGGTAATGTAAAATTTCTCTCTACCCCAATTGTCTGACAAGTAAAAAGAAAGTTATTGTTTAAAGAATACAACTGTACATTTTTGTGTATAAAAATTATAAATTATAAAATATTATACATATATAACATACTTTTTAATAAAGTTAAACATATAATTTCACGTATAACTTTTTATCATTCCAACCATGAACCTCAACTAATTAATTTTCTTAAAAAAAACGCTTAAAATTACACGTAAGCAAGAATAATAAAATATATATATATATATATATATATATATATATATGTTTACAAAATCTTTGAACAAAAATATTAATTTCTAAATAGTTTTTGTTTTTTCAATAAGTTAATATTTAATTTTAGTTCATTATTTTTATTGAAGCATGGTGTATTTACACTTAACCTTGGCTTGTGTTATTGATGCTAGGATAACGGACAGACATATTTGATACATAGATATATATTTTTAGAGAAATATACATATATTAATACCCAGGATCGCTACCTTTGCACCGATAAGATCGAATCTATAAACACGACGTATCCAGAAGTATACAGAGATTATTTAAACGAAACATCATCACCTTGATTGGATGATTGGTCACTGACTTGACTAGTGTTGTCTAAAAATAAAATTTCTATCGATACGTTATCAAATAGCCCCAACTCACTGACACTATCGATAGCATAATTTACTGACACACTAAAATCGCAACAACCTTAGAGAAATAATTACAATGCAAAACTTGAACCGTTTGGTGCAACAACGCCGCAAGAGGCTGATGTTTGAGTGATAAATACTAGCATTTCTACCTGAGTTATGAATATTTATATATATTTTCATGAATATCACATCACTATATATCATATATGTATGTTTATCACTTACCCTAGTATCTGTAATACAAACCTTCTATGGCTTTTTTGGGCTAGGCTTATTGGTAGGAAATTTTTATGTAAATATTCATAATATTACTCTGCCCCCTAGGTACGGTCTACCTGTATTCTAGAAGACAGATGCTTCCCTTTTAGTATCGGTATTGCATTAGAATATAGTACTAACATAAGATAGTACTGTACTGTACTGTTGTACTTGCTATGAGCAAAAATCTAAACACTAAGAATACCATATAATAAATAAATGTGTGTGTGCGTTTTTATGATGTGCGTATTGATAACATCGACCTGTTATCAAGAATCTTTGGGTAGTAACCGCCATACTAGCAGCTGATACTGAGCTAATAGACAACCTTCTTTTAACAGAAATATATATATATATATATAACGCCTGCAGCCCTCTCTGTTATGGAATACTTTATCGAATCCTTCTTCTTGACTGACTTGGACCTTACAATACTATCATTAGTATCGATAGCATTAATGCAACGGATTTTTAATATTCTATAACAAGAAAAAAACCTGTACGGAACCGTACAATTTTATATGTATCATAATTAATTATGCATTAATATTTTTAAGTGACGTATGCTTACGTCGTTGGTTTATGCACTCGATTGCCTCGCGAATGCCAATTATATATCAAAATAAAGTTAGTGCAATTACCGCATCCTACACGGGCAGTTTCATTTATCATCCCCGAATTTATCAGTATCAATTTACATTATCATTAATTATCAATATTGTATGAACTTTACAAAACCAAAATAAAACAAATAAATAAAAAGTTTTGTTATCGATACTTTCGTGGTTTATAGGTCGATGTTATCAATAACGCTATCGATTTTAAGAGTGACTTCGAATGGGAACTATCGATTGTTTGACAATCGATTTTATTGCAACACTATTATGGTCATATGCCAACAAGCGAAATAATGACACTGCGACATGCGAGCAATCAATTCGGGAAATATGCAATTTTGTTGAATTGAATCACTGAGCGTTTGGGAGAGTCGAATTGGTTCGGGATGCCTCGTATAATAATATTAATATTCTTTACATTCCCACCAATTAGCCTAGCCCAAAGTAAGCACTGTAAGGCTTGTGTTATAAATACTAGGGTAACAGATAAACATACATATACGATACCTAGATAAGTGGTATAAATAAAAATATATATTTAACACTATATACTCATGTATATTAAAAACTACATACCTATATTATATTCTCAGGTACAAAATATCATCACACGCTCGTATCATTGACGCTATTTTATCTTTATTTCTTTTTTATCTTATTATTATATTTATCTACCATTACCTTTAAAAAATATATATTTCCTTTTTTTCCTCTCAATATGCGCACCCACTTCATTCACATTCACATCATGAAAAGAATAAATAAGGTAAATAAAAGGATAATCCCTTTATCTTTATTTATTCTTTTCACCCAAGGTTGCCTGGAAGAGATTGTTGTAATAAGGCAGCCTGTCTGTATACTTTTCTTTATTTTCTCTGTATCCTATCTGTGTGTCCAATAAAACGTAATTTATGATTAATTTGTTTAAACATCTGCCCCTTCCGGGACTCGAACTCGTCGTCTGTCGTTGCGAAAGACAACTTTGCAAGAACGGTCGTCGTCGCGTTTGGGTTAAAATTTTAACTTAAAAACTTATAAACAAACGTTTTTACATACAAATATTCACTGAAAGGCGTTTTCACTCACGATTCATTCTTTGTAAATACATAATATACCGAATAATATTTTTTATGACAACACCACTCCGAATTTCGATTTTTTATTTAGGTAAGAGCTTGACTGCTCTTACGCCTGATGATAAGCGACGATGCGATCAAGGATGTGACGCGCTTGCCTAGAAGATACCTATTCACTCGTGACTTGAAGACCCCTAAATTGTATTTGTCAGGAAACACAGACTCAGGCAAAGAGTTCCACTCCTTAGCGGTACGTATCATAAAATTGGAACCAAAACTGCTTAGTGCGACTCTTTGGTATATCCACCATATAACGGTGTCGCCAATTTGTAAATCTGGTTGTCCGATGAACAAATGGGGACGGCGGAACAAGGATGTGCAATTCAGTTGCACACTCTCCGAAATGTATCCTATAAAATACGGATAGGCTTGCTACCTTCCGTCTATGCTATGCTATTTTATGATATGTAAAAACAATTGAGGACAAAATCTAGTTTGTTAATAATATGGTCGGTCAGTACTTGTACCGCATCCTCTAAATTCCAGACCTGAAAAAGAACAGAGACTTTTGGATTTTTACCTGTTCTTTTTATTTCAGATAGTTATTGCTCTTACCGGAAAACGCACTGACAACAAAGACGACTAATATTTAGTATATCACAAGATCGCTGAAGCTACCTCAGGCCAAATATTTCACATGGGGAAACTAGTTATTAAAAAGTTTAGTAAATAGCAGTCTTTTAAATCTAACTGGTTATTTATAAGTAAATGAAATCATTATCTAATTATATAAGTCTTTTCCCTAAGCGATGACCTAAATGAAATTTAATTTAGAGGGTGTGTTTGTAAAACGGTGAAAATTTTTGTTAGGAATGGATTTAGAAAAATTCTATCACTTGGAGTTTGCAAAAGAAATTAAAATTTGTAAAAAAATATCAACACCTTTAAAGTTATCAACAAAAAACTTAATATTGGGTTTTTTCGATAAAAATAGACGCGCATTTCATCATTTCTGGACATACCAGGCTACTCAAAAAGATTTGCGAAAAGAAAGTTTGTATGTATGTGGCCCTAGCCGATTATAAAAAAAAATTATAAATAAAAATAACACTGTCAAATTTTGAATTACCCTCCAAACTTTTTGAGAGCTATATTGAATTAACTTGTCTCCTTGAATAAAGGATCTGCTTGCGGAACATTGTCTATTTTTATGATTTCAATGGAGACGAAATAAAAATCTTCCGAGAAGCAACTCGCATTTGTAATCCATTCAGTCTATAAAAAGAAATATCCCCTCGTAATTATTAAAATTTTAAAGCGATACCATTTTATGATAAAATGTTAATATTGTTGCAGGAAAACCGGAAATTGAGAATTCCCCTGAAATAATATTCGGTAACAGAGGAAACAATACAGAATTAAGTTGCAGGTTTATTTATTTACTTGTTACATTTATTATTACATAACAATATCAAGGTGAATAATTAAAAAGGTCGGTATGTTACGAAGAAAAAATAATTAATCAATTTATAAACATGTAAATGTTTTAATATAAACAAAATTAAAATTAAGGAAAATATTTATCAATAAATTAATAATAAAACATTTATCAACAATAAATTATTTTTTATTATTGATTTAATGAAAAGACTTTATTTTCCAGATTATTTATGTAGTTAGGAACGTAGACTTTTAGTCTTAATGATAATTAAGACTAAAAGTCTACGTTATGATATGGGAGCTATAAGTAGATCGCTTAAATAAAACCTCGCCCGCGCGGTACAGGGGCACCCGCTCCTCCATTGATCCCGTCGCCGTACCCCCGTGCCCCTGTACCGCGCAGGCGAAGACTCCTATAAGCGGTCGATCTATAAATTATATTATAATACTTTTAGTTTATTTAGGTGACAGTTATTTCTTTTTTAATTAGTAAAGAGATAATAGAGTTCTGGATGTTTTCTAACGAACTTGCAGGCTTTTAAGATTGTAAACAGATGTAACGGTAAGAATATTATGCTTTACGAATTGAGATCTGCAAGATTACATTTGATTTTCGTCAGTAAGTTTAATACAAATACTCTATTCATTACTGAAGAATTTCCACACATAATGACTCCATATGAGAGTTATCAATATGCGAATGTATTGTTTGCTTTAAGCTACTGAAATCTGTATCACGTTTCATATTAAAAGAAAGAAAAGAAAGCATATATGAAATATGATAACTAGTGTTTCCAATTTAGATAAGTGTCAAGATCCATTTCCAATAAAATAGCAGAGTTACTAATTGCCAATTATGTGCCGGTATATTCCTGAAGCAGA
This sequence comes from Calamotropha paludella, assembly GCA_927399485.1. NCBI lineage: Eukaryota > Metazoa > Arthropoda > Insecta > Lepidoptera > Crambidae > Calamotropha > Calamotropha paludella. Next base: position 4,152,972 of record OV656803.1, on the reverse strand, counting down.
TTTTTGATAAGGTAAATTGGATGTGTTGGTGCTTTTTAAAATTGAGTTGCAAATTATGTGATTTCAGCCAGTTCACAATTTTATCAAGATTTGTGTTTAATTTAGATACAAGTTCTGAGGTAGAACATTGTTTTAAAATAAAAAAGTCATCAGCGAATAACAATTATACTTCTTAAAGCTCTTATTTGCGCTGCATTAATCGTACAGACCAAAAAAGTAATATGATCTGTGGTATGCATTGTATTTGACAGCTGTAAGACTTTTTGGCGGAAGCGGAAAGCGCCACTTTGGTGGTTTTGTTTTTCTTAATAAAATTTGGGTATAAATGCTTAATAATGGTGGTTTGCATGTTCACAGATACTAGTGGTTAATAATTATTAACTACTTAGTATTTGTGAACAAACAAAAGTGTTGGCAAGTGAAACAAAGCAGTGAAAGTTGTCTTTTCCTACTCTCTCAAGAAATCCATGGGGAGGTTTCAGTAAAAACTGTTCATTCATCTTTCATTGATCATCGATTATAGCTGCTGTTTTTCTGGTGCCAGTTTCAGCCTCATCCTCAAGTTGCCAGACAACAAACCGAGAAAAGGACAAAATTTAAGCCAATCAAGTGTTTTAAGCGAAAACTCTGAAGTATCGAGAGTACGAACCTTCTGATGTTTCTTGTGAAATGACCGCTGAACAAAAATCAAGATGAAACAATTCATATTTGAAGAAGTTCCAAGTATATTACATTTTATCTCAACTGGACACTTAAATCATTTAGTTAAATGTAGAGCCATTCTTTATAAAGTGACTTGTTTATAAATCATATCACAGTGTTTACATTTCACAGATTTATCATCCAAACTTTTTCATATTATTGTACTTGACTTATGTGTGTATCGCGACTAGCGGAGCTCGGGACGCATGCAATATCGGTCTGGGTTTTCCATGATATTTGAACTTCATGACACGGACACTACTTACTATGTTGACAATGTATATAATTTTTATTGATTTTTTTTCTTAATTACAATCAGTCTTTTGTCTTACATCGATGTTGTTTAATATTTCAGTTCTTTTTTGTTTCTTTGATTAATATTTGATTTTAAAATTAAGCTAAATTACAAAGGTGGAAGAAAAAAATGTAAAAAAATAATTAATAGCGGGGTTATTAGCCAATGGATGGCTAATAATGGCTATTATACTTTGTCCAATGTAGGATGATACTTTTGACAGTTGACACCTATATAGAGGGTATAAAGTTGCTATTGCAATGTCAAGCCAAACATAAGGAAACAAACGCAAACTTAGTACGTAGCAATAAGGAAGTGACATCTGTCAAAAGTCATCCTACATTGGACAAAGTATAATGGATAATAATCGCTAATAATCCAAACCATCGGGCTATTAACCCATCTCTATGTCCCGAAAAGAACAAATATAAACTGTAATCTCAAGAACTGAATTGTTGAGTTCCTTTTTGCAGCGGCGCCTTGATAAAATGTATATCGCGTGGAAATACCCATTGAAAGTGTGGGGAAGTCTATAAAAAGTTTCGCGATAAGTAAAGCCGTTGGTACCTGCTGCAGACTAGAATAATCTTTATTTGCTTTGAATAGGGTACAGGACAAGATGGAAAAAAATTGCATATCATTTATTGCCTATTCAGCCATTGACGATGTATAGTTTTTTTTTTAAACATATCGAAAGGTATGTCTTTTATTTCTTTTTTCTTAATAAAATTTTATGACCTGGTAACATAAACCTTTAGGTCATAACTCATTTGTAAATTGTTCGTTACTTTGGAAATGATGATGAGAGTTGATATATGAATGATATGAATGATAGATTATCAATGGATGATGAATGAATAGTGAAATACGTTAACCTAGGTTTCAGTAAAGATGTGGGGTTTTACTGAAAAGTTCTCGTGGACTTCTTGAGAGAGAGCGAAAAGACACCATCCATTGTTTTGTTTCACTTGCAAACACTCTTGCATATACAGAAACACTCAGTGGTTAATAACCCACCATTATTACACACTAATATCAACCACAACACAAATTTTAACAAGAAAAACAAGACAAGGAGCGGGAAGCGTCACTATGGTAGTGACGCTTCCCGCTCCCGCCAAAAAGTCCTGTCTTTTATTTCATGTGGTATCGTAATATAGATTATATGACACATATAGGAACACATTTTTTAAACGCGCACTTTTTTAAAAACACCAAAGACTAATCTACAGGGGTTCCTAGTGTGTCGGTCTAGGACCAAGTATCATAATGGACGTAGTCATAAGAGGTTGCCGCTCTTACGTACGTGTAACAAACTAAAGACTTTGTATCTCTGTCTGTGTTACGAAGTGTAACACGAATAAAAGAGACAGGTAATGTAAGTTGGCAACAGCGCCATGTCCGTGTGAGACGTGTCATTTTGTGACCGACTAGTCGGTCAAAACATTGCGGTGAAGTGCAATGTTTTTTTGATTTTTTGAGAAACCTGAGTATTTCCACTAAAAGTGAATTATAAAATTGATAAAATGTGTTGTTCGGCTGTGAACTGTTCGTCAAGAACAACAAAAGGCGGAGTGAAAGACCCGGAATTATCATTTCATATGTAAATGATTAACAAGATTATTTATGGTTTACGTAAAGTTTTTTCGCAATAAAAACACCAAACTAATGAATATTACTTGTTCTCATCCATACAGTGTCACACAACACTGATAAGACTCAAGTTTTTGCTCTTAAATTAATGTAATTAAAAGACATTGTTTTAGAAATCATTTGTAGTGATGTGTTTTCATGTAATGTAGCTTTGTCGATTTTTTAGGTTCCCAAAATGGTTCCCGGAAATAAGATGTAAGTGGGTCAAAGCTGTTAGTCGTGATAACTGGGAGTCTACAAAAAATTTAAGACTCCTCAAGCTATAAAAATATTTTCCAATGTTTACATGAACACTTGTCAGAATTCAGTTTATTTGAACATCATAAATATCTTCTCATAAAGTCGATTTGCGAGATTTATTTACAGCTCCGTATTCATTATGTGATGAAGAACGCTGTTGTTGAAAACAGTGTTAGGAATATGGACACTAAATTGATTTTATTTAAGGGTTAATAATGTTCTGTCTCGTGTGTGTGATTTGTAAATATAGTTCATTTAGTGTATTTTATCAATATGACTTTTATTTATGGGCCAATAATATTAATTATGTACAGTCAAGAGTATATCAAGCTTTACACTTTAAATGTGTATCCTGTGTGGTAAAACTTGACATGCTCTTGAAAAAACTACACGCTTATCGATATTCAAGTGACTATATCGATTCGCTAGTGACATCCCTAGTTACGCACACTAATACATATAGAGAGCTGCACACTAACAAAAAATGGACTCGCTAAAAACCAAAGGGCTCTGTCCATTATGATACTTGGTCCTAGGTGTCGGTATCTTTATACCTAATCTGTGATTGTCATCATTCTCTCACGCATGGAGGTTAGAGAGAAGGAGAACGATCGCTGTAGAAAATAGTGTCCCAGAAATATGGACAAAATAAGTGAGGTGCTGCGATCGCTAAGTTGTTTGTATGGACATTATTCAACTAACTTCATCTACTTGTACTCATAAACAGCTAACTTCGCAGATACCTACTGCTTACAGACGGCAGCGCGGCTGGTGACTGAAAAATGAGCTATAAATTTTACAAATTTGCAGGGACAGGCGGGCTAATGTTTTAGCACGTAGCTATCGTTCTCCTTCTCTCTAACCTCCATGCTCTCACGTTGATGGTTTTGTTACTCTTGTTAAATTATTTGTTGTTGTGGATATTAGTGCATAATAATGGTGGATTATTAACTACTAAATGTTTATGAACATACAAGAGTGATGGCAAGTCTTACAAAGCAGGGAAAGTTGTCTTTTCCTACTCTCTCAAAGTCCACGGGGAGGTTTCAGTAAATAAATAATAAATAAAATAAATAAATAAATAAATAAATATTTCCTACATTCACACCAATTAGCCTAGCCCAAAGTAAGCACTATAAGGCTTGTGTTATGGATACTAGGGTAACGGATAGACATACATATATGATACATAGATATGTAATATTCATAGGAATATATATAAACACCCATGACTCAGGTACAAATGCTCGTATTCATCATAAAAACATCTGCCCCTACCAGGATTCGAACCCAGGACCGTCGGTGCGAAAGGCAGGATCGCTACCGTTGCACCAAACGGTCGTCACAGTAAAACCCCACACATTTACTGAAACCAAGGGAAAAATATATTTTACTGCTCATTTATCATCATAAAATTAAGAAAAGAAATTACTCAAAACCTGACAATTATGCTTACTTGACACTGGCTAAATGCACAAATCGTGTAAGCTACAAATAAAGAAAAGTAAGAAAGACACGTCAAACCATTTGTATTTTCAATTGGAACTAAACTCAAGTCAAAATTGAAAAGTGTTGATATAAATTTTAATGTTTTTTTTTATCACACTGGTTTTCTTGATAGTACATGTTAAGGCCCAGGGCCCTAATTCTGTACGGCACGTAAGATTCCACGCTTATATCGTACCGCGCGCAAACCACATCGATATCGTGTCTTGTTTACACCATGTCACGATAAGGAATCGAGACGTCTTTATTCTGTATGGTTCAAGACAAGTTGTCTTTGGTACATTACGAAGTCACAAGTGCATTCAGAAATGATGTTTAGATAATTTGATTTATTATGTAGTAACTACAATAATAATGTTTTTTAGGCTTATTTTGTTAATGTAATTTGTGTTTTTACGTTTTTTATATTGTTAAAAGATTCAAAACAATAAACGATATGACAATAGCTCTAAATATAATTAATTGCCAAACACAAGACTAAAATATGAAACGTAATTTTTGAACGTTTATTATGAAGTCGTTGGTTGTGTGAGATTTATGAAAAGTATTTTAAACTAGCCAAAACAATTATTACCGTTTTATTATACAGTTAACAAACGATTCTTTATTTATTATGAAAAAATTACATATTAAAACGTAAGTACTTTCTTCCAATTACTAAAGCAATAAATTACAAAGAGAATGTTTGTAAACAAAATTTCATGCATTTCTTTTATTTATGAAATGAAACAAATACGACAGTTTTAAATGAAATGCTTTTTAAAAACTATTTTATTTTTTGCTTTTTTTCACTGGACCTCCAAGGGCATTTAGTGTTTCCGAAAGTGTCTTCTACTGCTGCTCTAATGCGATTTTTCCTTGAAGGCTAGTACCATGTCCTGATTCTGTATCTTGGTTGACCTTCATAAATTCAACCAAATGAACGAATTGGGTCGTAGTTACCTTAGCCCTTGATATCCTGCTAATAAAGATTATATTAGACCATCAACAAATTATATAAAACTAAACATTCTACTGTGATAGTTATTCCAAGATACTAAATGTATATTATACAATAATTTTATGCTTCAGTTTCAAGTCATGAGCACTAGGTAAAAGATACCTAAAATTTGTTTTTTATTTTTATGGCTTTCTTTGACTTAGACTATAGAATTCTTGCCTATTTTGATTACAAACATACTTCTCGTTTATTAAATACCAATGAATACCTATCAGTCTTCTACATGAATGAAGATGTTCAGAAAAATACCTAAACCAAATATAAACCAACGACACCTTAAATTTTAATATATTCACTACATTGTTTAATATTAATATGTCGTGTGTAGGTAGTTTACTATGAATAAAAAATTGTACTTACCTTTTTGAAAGTTTATTTTAATGATTTTCGCACAATAACACTAAAACACAAACGAGTCACAATGATTCCGCGCGATTATCAAACGTTGTATTTTTGACAGTTGTAATCGCGCCAATGTCGCGTTCATACCACACGGTTTCATCATCGTGGCATAGAGAATACGAATTTTGCAAATGTCGTAACAAATTACGATATTGACGTGGATTCAAAGCAAGGAATCGCTAAGTGGTCATAGAGAATTAGGGCCCAGGTCCCATATAATTCCTTTACACATATTTTTAATTATTTAGTTAAAAACACATACTACTGTCACTTTCTGGGAAAGTATTTACGAGAAATTATTCTATGAAATGAATTTTTCCGCAATTAATTTTATCGCGGTTAGATTATTAACAGTTTTATGGTACGATAAAAGTGTAATACAACATTATAAATGAATTATCGCTGTGGCAATGTCATCATATTTATTTTTAAATCGTTACCAAGTAAAAGGTTATATAAATGTAACTAAATACGTCTCATTATTTTATTTAAATCGCTTTATTTAGATATTTTTTGTGTTTTTTTTATTGTTACTTTCATTATCTTTTTTAATTATTAACAATTGCCATATATATTTCATTATAAATTAGAAAATGCTTCTTTTTGTTTTTGCCTTAGCTTCTTAACTTTGGTTGAGAACAATCTATGTGATGTTGTCTTAACTGGTGCAACGATAGCGATCTGCCTTTCGCACCGACGGTCCTGTATTCGAATCCCGGAAGGTGCAGATGTTTGTGTGATGAATACGAACATTTGTACCTATGTCATGGATATTTATATATATTTTCTATAAATATAACATATCTATGTATCATATATGTATGTCTATCCGTTACCCTAGCATCCATAACACAAGCCTTTATATACCTAGTGCTTACTTTGGGCTAGGATGATTGGTGGGTATGTAACAAATATTATTATTATATTTATTATTTTGCAAAAAAAATGCGAAAGGTGATTGAAATCTATGTAATTCGTTTGTTGTATTGTTAAATATATATTTTGAACAAAACGACAACCATAACCCACCGATGACGATGGCGAATTTATTTTTGCAATTAAAATTGAAATTGCTCAATATATGAGTTATTTCGATGTTGAAACAGTGACATGAAAACATGTGCTATTGACGACCGACGGACCTGGGTTCGAGTCCCAAAAGGGGTAAATGTTTGTGTGATAAATTCTAGCGTTTGTACCTGAGTCATGGGTTTATATATATTACTATAAATATTACATATATGTATATCTTATATGTATGTCAATCCGTTACCGTAGCATCCAAAACACAAGCCATACAGTATTTATTTTTTGCTAGGCTAATTGGTGTGAATGAAAGAATTTTTTTTTAGACGTCATAAAAGGATTTTCTCAAATTAAATGTACAATTTGTACAATATCGATTAGCTATTACAGTTGTAATTTTTTTGAGAAAAGTTGATTTGTACAGTCATAGACACAAGTATTTCCGACATTCAACGCTTATATTCCCATCTAATAAAAGCAATGATTTGTTAAAAAAAAAATGACTGTGCATACTAAAATTCACTAAAAATCCCATTCATTTGCGTTCAAGTTTCATTTAAAGAGAATCTAGTGTCTAGTCTTTACGTTTCTGTTTTGCAATCGATTCTGATGTTGATTAAACCGGAACGATAAACTATCATGAAAAAAAATGTTTTTTTTTTTCACGTAAATTGATTGGTTTCATGGAAGCACCACGTAATCTAAGCAGGCCAAGGTGATTGCCCCGCCCATAAGCCTCGTCATTCGTATTACGTTTAAAAATTAAACGAAACGCACATTTTGGCCGCCAGACACCAATTAATACAGCTTGTGGGCTTGTGGCTCATTTATTAACTAGTTATTACTAGGAATCCTGTTGTGGTCTTGTTACCGATGGGATTCGTATAGTGAATGAAGTAGAGTTAACAGTATTAAGAGCTTTTTACAAAATGATCCTATTAGAAAACTACCTAAAACTTTTATTATTATTATATAATTTTATGACCAGGTAACATAGACCTTTAAGCCATAACTTATTTGGAAAATGTTCGTTACTTTGGAAATGATTATGAGAGTTGATATATGAATGATAGATTATCAATGGATGATGAATGAATAGTGAAATACCTTAACCTAGGTTTCAGTAAAGATGTGGGGTTTTACTGAAAAGTTTTCGTGGACTTCTTGGGACAGAGCGAAAAGACAGCATCCATTGTATTGTTTCACTTGCAAATAATCATGCATATGCAGAAACACTCAGTGGTTAATAACCCGCCTTTATTACACACCAAAATCAAACACAACACAAATTTTAACAAGTAAAACAAAATCACCATTGTGACGCTTCCCGCTCCCGCCAAAAAAGTCCAAACTTTTATTAAATTACATAAGACCACAGATAACCATTTTCCACAATCTTGATATACATCTCTCGCTTCTTCTTCTCTCGTCAGACCTTTCATGCGAGCTCGTCGGTTGAAGGTATTTTTTAACTTGGACTTTTTTCAGGACATCTTCTTTTTGGTCCGTGACCGCCTTGGTCTGCCTTTACCGACTTCCCATGCACATTGACATTATAAAATTAACCAGTATAGTATTAAAACAACAACTTCTTTTACCTTTAACAATAAAAATGTGATTAAAATTTTTGTCGTTGACTGTACCTATCTGTTGGTTTTTTATGTCTGATTGTGAACTACTTTAAATTTTTTTTTATTTATTTCTTTTCCTCAAACAATTACAATTGTATTGGAAATTGATATTCATTATTTAGAAATTAATTTTAAATTGATTACTATATAATGAATTTATTAATATATTTGACATAATAATCAACATTATTCAAATATATCCAAAAATCAATTTTTAATCTTATAAACTTTACTCTAACAAGACGCACTTCAAATGCTTTTAAAAAAATTAACATCCTGTATTGATTTTAAATGGTTGGGAAGAAAATTAAAAACTCTAAGTGCCTCATGTCTAACGTTGTGCTATGTATTAAATTTCTCACTGTAGCTTTGGCGGTTTGAAGTAATATGTTGGCACATAGGTTCGCAAGTTGCTCAGCATCAATGAGGCTGACATTATTTCAAGCTAATGATTTAAATTTATATATTTATTGGTAACAAGAATATATTTTTAAATAAGGTTAAAGCTAAATTCAAAAATCTAAACAGTTTTGTTTTCATAAATTAGCACTTCATATCTTTTATTACCAACGTTTATGTATGTATACATAGTAAATATAAATTATATTTTATCCTATTCGCACAAAGGAGCCATCGCGCATACTTTTTACTACATGGGATACCTACAGTCCTTTTTAGGTATATTTTGGGTATATATGTATATATATATTGAATAACTATCTTTTAAGTGTCTTTAGTAAGTGGCTATATTTTATTTTCTGTTATATTTTTATTAAGTCATAGTTCATAGTAGTCTTGATTGAGCGAAGCTCTCTTTTAGGCAACTCACTAATTTCGCTTGTGTCCCTCCTGCTACTTAACGGTTCAACCGATTCGACTGAATTTTGGCATGAACATACATGATTATAACCTGACGGACATAGGCTATGTAAAAAAAAATAGACTGTACCATGGAGGAATAATCACCGAAAGAAAAATTCAAAAGCTGATCACAGCCAAACCACTGATACTACATTGATGAAATTTGGCGCCAAAACACACATCGTGGTCGTGACTATGTGCAAAAAAAGTTTTGAAATCGGACATATCATGGAGGAATAATCACCGAAAGAAAAATTCAAAAGCTGATCACAACCAAACCGCTGAGGCTACATTGATGAAATTTGGCGCCAAAACTCACAAACGAAGGTAAGGTAGTGCTTGGCTCAGTATTTGCAAACAGAAGCATGCATTGCAGACCTAGTTTACTGTTAAAGTAACAACTTAGCTTTAACAATTTATTGATACAAGGAAAGACTATCACGAAAAAGTATTTAGTGATAGTATTTTCTTGCCAATGATTATTGTAATCCCATATAGCTAAGGTTATCTGCGGGTGGGGCCTATTCACCAGTCCAAAAAGTCCAGGTTCCTCTGGAACTTTTTTCAGGGACTAGTCTCTTCTACAAAGTCGTAAAAACTTTTTAGTCCTAAGCCTTTAATTGTGAAGAGAAAATAAAAACTTTTATTATTACTTCAGTTATCATCGACCAATTGTCACAGTAATACCGTCAGAGGCAACATTGAATATAACTATTACTTAAGTCACTTATTAAAAGAATTGAGTTTTCACAATTGGAAATACAATTGTTAATGTTTGTATTTAATGAAAATAAAAGTTTATTAAATAAATAGTCATCTCTATAATAAGTCGTAATCGACGTTATGTCATGTCTTGAATTCTATTTGGTTGTATTAGGAATAACAGTTCTGGTCTCATCAGTATCAGCTATAAAACATCTTTGTACATACATATATTTAAGTTGGTGTTGTCATTCTTTTTCAATAAAATAAAAATAAAATAAAATTGCTACAAAAAAAAGCTTACTCTCAACATTTTTATATATACAGCTTAATTTACTCAGAGTGTGTACAATGCTCTGCGAATTATATTCAATAACGTATTCAGAGCTCTTTTCAGACTCCCACATTACTGTAGTGTATCTGGTATGTTTGCGGATGCGAGCACTAATGATTTGTATGCCATTATACGTTATGGCATAGCGTCTCTGGTTTTTTTTTTACAGAAAATAGGCATGCGCTTGACCACTATCTCGCCTGATGGTAAGCGTCGATGCGATCTAGGATGTGACGCGCTTGCCTAGAAGATACCTATTCACTCGTGACTTGAAGACCCCTAAATTGTATTTGTCAGGAAACACAGACTCAGGCAAAGAGTTCCACTCCTTAGCGGTACGTATCATAAAATTGGAACCAAAACGCTAAATGCTCAGCTGTGGCTCAATTATTAAAAAAATTGGATTTTTTATTATAATTTAAAATGAAACCTATTCTATATCCTAAGTTATAACAAATCCAGCAAAACGAAAAATAAAACATCAAAATCGGTTGAGTAGTTTTAGAGTTTATCGCGGTCAAACATTGTGACAGGGAAATTTTATATATAAAGATAATAATATAATAACTTTTGTTAATTCTATAGAATAAAAATTAAATTAAATTATGATTTACACAGAAATTTAATAAAATTGTCTGCCTTTGTCAGAATAGTAGTTTATGATACTGTTGCATAATAAGGGTTTTTTTATAGTATCACACGAGTGTTATAAGACCAAGTTATGTACAGTGTCATACACTACTTTATCTACTCTCATACTATATTACGTAAAACAATGTTGCAAACAAAACCAAACTTTGTTTAAATATTGAAAAGATTTTTTAAATGTCAAATGTTGGCGCCAAGGTGCAAATATCGATTGCGCATGCGTGTTGCGTCGTCACGGACTCGTTCATTGAAACCTATTTAAAGTAGAGGTTCAACCTCCTTGGTCCAGATGGAGGTTGTATAGGTGTATCGTTATGATAAAAAAGTTATATTATGTTACAGGTGTCCATACAAGACCTGTATCGTAATGAAACTTTTTTTTATTATTTTTGGCCTGTACGTAATGTTTGTCATAAGCATTTTGTTTTCAGTTTTAGAATCTTTGTATTATAGTATTAGAGTAGATAAACTACTATTATTATATTATTTTACGATAAGTACTTGTAAAAAAAATACTAATAATTTTGTCATGATTGTTCGATTATAAAATTAAACAAAACTTCTTAGAAGTAATTTAAGATAAATTTGGTAAGGTATTAACTATTAAGGAAAGCAACAATGTTTCTCTTATCGAATTATTTTTATGTTGGTACCATCAGCAAAAATCGTGTGGTTCTTTGTTCGAATCGAAAGGGAACAAAACAAAAGCAACACTGTTCATAGAATGTTTAGCATCAGCAAAAATCGTGTGGGTTTTTATGCGTCTTTCAAACTTGGTGTAGGTACCTATTAGATGGGTAGCGCGTAAGGCTGAAAAAAATGTATTAACTTTAATTCCAAACCAATATCCATCAAACAAAGAATTAAAAACATCCAGTGTCTCTACTAGAATGGAGGGGGCTTCGCTCGAAGACATCTGTTTTTTTAAATAATTCAATTCAATTTGTTTCTCTGTTCTGTTAGTAACAAAGAAACTTAAAAGCTATGTTAGTATGTATATTCTATTTTACTTTCAACTATATATATTTTTTTATACATAAAATCAAATTGCTAACAAAATTAAATATGAAAATCAAATTATCCCATCATTAAAATAAAATTATTGAAAATTAAATTACTGAAATCGAATAACCAGAAAATATAAAAAAAAATCAATTAAAATCAGATTACTCAAACAAAAAATAATGTGTTGGAATGTGTAATATATTTTTTACATTCAGAATGTAAGCCTAGACTAGAAGTAAGCACTGTAAGGCTTACTTCTAGTCTAGGCTATGTTATATCATAGATACTAGGTTAAGGGATAGACATAAATAGATATATGATACATTTCTATGTATCATATAATTATGTAATTATTTATAAATACCCCTGTATGGGTTTTAACCCATGACTCATTAACAAATGCACGTATTCATTTGCCCCTACACGTTTGCATCAAACGGTCGTCTGAGTACGATGTAATAATAAATTATTTTATTAGAAAAATACTATAAATAATCGACTCGGCTCCCAAGTGAAAACTCAGGTGGGAATCGAACCCGCAACCTTTGGAGGTCCGATCCAATGCTCTCTCAATTGAGCTACCGAGGCTTGTGAACAACCGACGAAATTTTCTAGTACCTTTCTAATTTTACTCTGTAAGCCAGCGTTGTCTCATCAATGAGAGGAACCTCCTCATATATTCGAAAGAAACATATTTTACAAATGTTTGGACATTCGATTAAAGTGAAACAGCCTATGTTTTTTGCACTTGATAGCATTGAAAAAGGCAAAAAATATTTAAAAACCATTAAACGATGTAATAACTTTGACTGACACATTTCTGTCAAGCTCTGTTTCCGAAGATGAACTCTGCCCGGATGTATATATTGTAGTTTGCGAAAAACGAGGCATCGAGCTCTTCACGCTAAAAGTATCACCTATCGCTAATCATGCAATGGTTATAATCCTTTGACAAGTCAACAACAGTTACATAGATGAGATAAGGAGAAAAAATGATGTGAAAAGGTTATATAATATTATATAATCATTGCAATCTTCACACCTGACTTATTTTGACACTTTTTATATAATAATCTTGAGATTGTTGCATCGGTGAGAGACGATTCAATAGGCATAAGTTATTCATGAAATTGTGAAATAAAATAAAATGTTTATTTGCTAAGAACATAGTATGTCAAAGCTCATTCACCATCATATCGTCGTTGATACTGCAAATATCGCGGAACTAGCAGTGCTTAATACCGCGTAACATGATAGTGAATATTTTACAGGAGAGCGAGAAAACCTGTTATATTCTTTATAACTACGTTTTTGTCTGGTTAAAATATATATTTTTTGTAGTTTCCCGTTATTTTCAACTGTTGGTTACGCTGATTTAGAGTTTAAGCGACGATATGTACCATATTTATCACTCTTAAAAGAGTATTCAATTTTTTATTTATTAAACAGTAAATCTATGTATCATTATGTTGTTATGTCACAATTCAGAATTTAATTAATTAATAGTATATTAAATTACAAAATATTAATACGTCACATTCATAAATCAATTAATTCACATTATACAGATAAGTTTTTTTTTTTTTTTTTTTTTGGGGAGTAAGGGGAGAACGGAAATAACACCTTAATCCGGCCCAACAGTCAACCTCACCTGCACGCGTCGGTGGTTCGTTACGAATAGCTGATGGCGGCGACCTCAGGGCGCCGCGGTGCTCCCTGCTAGACAACGGACGAGGCTCTGGCGACCAAGCAATGGCGGGATAACCATACCACCAATCGGACAACCGATTGAAGAGGCAACAGCGGCCTTGGAGTCTAAATAGCTTCTAAAATGCCTGGGGCGGAAGGCAACGGGAAGCCACTGCTTCTATTTTCCCAAGAGAGTCAGCATGGAAGGTCTAAGAATAGTAGCTAGTATGTCTGGCGATCCGGCTGACGCCCGGCGCCATCTTTCCGGGGGAGATGGTGTAAAATGTGCTACCGGCCATGTGCTCGTGAATCATCAGGCGCCGCATGGAAATTCTGTTACTGATGAATCTATTACCCGCAAGTCGTTTCGCCATCCCCATCGCATCGGGACGTGGAATGTGCGCGGCCTCAACCAGCCTTGCAAACTACGAATTGTGGAGAATGAAATGAATAGGAAGAACGTTCACCTGCTAGGGCTAAGCGAAACACACTGGAAAGGCCAGGGTCACTTCACATCTGACCTCGGAAGTACAGTGTATTTCTCAGGCCCAGAAGACAGCAGCAGCAAAGGCGTGGCTTTCATTATGCCTAGATCATTGGACAAGTACGTTGTGGGATATAAACCAGTTAGCAATCGTATAGTGACGCTCAAAATTAACACCAAACCGTGCAAGCTGAACGTCGTGCAGGTATATGCCCCTACAGCACAGTCAACCGAAGAAGAAGTAGAGGGCTTTTATGACACGCTGGTTTCGACACTTAAGGAGATCCCAAAACGAGAAGTTACCGTCATCTTAGGAGATTTCAATGCCAAAGTTGGAGATACCACAGAGGATGGCCACCTTCGTCGCGTTGTGGGCAAACATGGAATCGGAGAACGTAATGATAGGGGCGAGCGTCTGTTACAGTTCTGCTGTGAAGGAAATTTCACTATCACTAACACCTGCTTCAAACATCATATCCGTAGACTATACACCTGGATATCTCCTGGTGACAAATGTAGGAATCAAATCGACTACATACTAATAGGAACGCGATGGAGAAGCTCAGTAACGAACGCCACAACTTTCCCCGGTGCTGATTGCGGCTCCGATCACCAACTTCTTGTAGCAACAGTTCAATTGCGGCTAAAGAGAATACAAAAACCTAAAGTAGTTCCGAAGATGCAAAAATTGAACATCGATGGCTTCAGATACGATTTTGAGCAGAGAATGACAGACTTTCCAAATGATATTACAGAGAGCGATAGTAAATGGGAACATCTCAAGAAGATGATAGAGAGAACAGCAAGGGATCATAAACTGGCGAAACCAGTTATGAAAGACTTCATCACACCTGAAACGGCCCAAATCATCCTTGAAAGACGTGAACTAAAAGAGAACGGTATATGTTCAACTGAAGATCAACAGCGGTATGCAGAACTGAGCCGCCAAGTTCAACTACGCTGTCGGAAAGATTACGATAACCATATAAACAACATCTGTTTCGAAATTGAACAGCACTCACTGAAAAATGAATCCAGATATCTTTTTCAAAAAGTAAGAGAACTGACTGGAATGTGTAAGCCAAGAACCTGTGCCATTGAAGATGGAGACGGGCGTCTACTCACAGATGTGGCTCAAGTGTTGGAGCGCTGGAAAAACTATTGCACGGAGTTATACAATACTAGTGAGTCTACTAACACTAATGTTACATGGGCGACAGAAGAACCTAATATCCTCCCAGCAGAAATTGAGAATGCCATCAAAAGTCTTAAATGCAAGAAATCACCGGGTAAGGATGGTATTACAGCCGAAATCTTAAAAAACTTAGGTCAGAGAGGGACAAAGGCTATGACTGATATTTGTAATACCATCTGGAGTACTGGGAGATGGCCAAAAGACTGGACAGAATCGGTGTTTATACCTCTACATAAAAAAGGCTCTTCAAAAGACTGTGGCAACTACAGGACTATATCATTAATATCTCATGCGAGTAAGATCCTCCTCCATGTAATTAATAGACGTCTTAACTACTTCCTAAGCCGACAGATACCCGAAGAGCAGGCAGGCTTCGTTAAGGGCAGAGGAACGCGGGAGCAAATACTTAACGTTCGCCAAATCATCGAAAAGAGCAGAGAATTTAATAGCCCCGTGGTCTTATGCTTCATAGACTACACTAAAGCCTTTGACTGCGTGCAATGGGACAAACTGTGGAACGTGCTACTCGAAATGGGAGTTCCTGATCACCTCATTGCTTTAATCGAGAGTCTCTACACTGGGAACCGTTCTTTCATCAAAATAGGCACTGAATACTCCAATATGTTTCAAACTAAGAAAGGAGTGAGACAAGGTTGCATTTTGTCCCCTGCACTGTTTAACATATATGGAGAGTACATTATTCGGAAGACCATTGAAAATTGGGAGAAAGGCTTCCCAATAGGTGGAAAAAGACTATCAAATCTCCGATATGCCGACGACACAATTCTTCTGGCAACATCCATGGAAGACATGAACGAGCTGTTCCGGAGACTCGAGGTAGAAAGTGGCAACATTGGTCTCGCGGTGAACAGAGCTAAAACCAAAGTTATGATAGTGGATCGAGCTGGAAAGCTAACTAATGCCACTTGCAACATTCCTGGCATTAGCATCGTCGACCACTATATCTACCTGGGCTCCCAAATCTGCAACGACGGCAGCTGTGTCACCGAGATAAAAAGGCGAATCGGGATGGCAAAGGATGCTATGACCCGTTTAAATAACATCTGGAAGAAAAGAGAAATTGGTATCAAAACTAAGATCCGATTGATACGAGCTCTAGTATTCCCTATCTTCCTGTATGGAGTGGAAACGTGGACAATACTGGCCAGAGAAAGGCAAAGGATTGATGCATTCGAAATGTGGTGCTGGAGACGTATGCTGAGAATACCATGGACTGCGAAACGCACTAATGCATCGATCCTGAACCAGCTCCAAATAAAAACTTGCTTGTCCACCACGTGCCAACAACGCATTCTTTCGTATTTCGGCCACACAATGCGCAGAGGCGACGAAAACCTAGAAAAACTGATCGTGGTTGGGAACACCGAAGGCAAAAGATCGCGCGGTCGTTCACCAACTAGATGGACCGATCAAGTAAAAGACTCGTCGACCTCTAAATTCTACTCTGTTGTAAGAGACGCGCTGGACAGAAACCGGTGGAGGAAGATCATCCACTCCAGATGCAAACCTGAAGCTGACCACGATCCTCAGACATGAGGGACCGACTCCAGAGAGAGAGAGATACAGATAAAAGATACACAAATGAAGCACAACCCTCAATTTTGTAAATTAAAGTCTAAATAAAATAAATATAATGTTGTTGCATGCACACAACAAAATTTACACATTTTTTAGTTATTTATTGTAAATAATCATATATGTAGTTGATATAAATGATCGAAACAAGCCCGGGGGCTAAAACAGGATCCCCGATGGAACGAGCTAACCCAGAAGTTGACTATTCAACCTGGCTCTGAAAACGGATGGTTTATAATAAATCGGAAATACAAACACAGGGGGGTAGTTCCACTCAGCTGTACGCATTATAAAAGGTGAACGAATCCTATTTTATATTAACACACGAAATATGTTTAAGCATCAACACTGTCTATCCCACGCTGTCTGGGATAAGTTATTTGATTTAACAGAAGATAGCAGAGTTCGATGAAAATAGTTCGCGACTGTATCTGAAAATATTACGTCAGAAGTGTCAACATTTGTCGTACTGAAAAAATAGATGTACTGTTTTTTATCGGTTAATATCATGATCCTCCCACGTACTATACGGACATGATAATAGGTTTGAGTCACCCAAATCGTATTAATAGAGTTTCGATTCGTATGTATTTAAAGATATGTATTTTCTTCGCAAGAAATTCAACTAATAAAAAACTAGTAAATTAATTCGCCCCCTTAAAATTTAAATATTTTATTTTATTTTGAATGGATTCGCTCTTGATCTAAATGAAGCTCGGAAGCCAAAACAGGATTACCGGTGAAGCGAGCTAAACTCGAAAGGTGCCTAATAACCATTACTTTGAAAACGGCTGCACTGCGGGCTACCACTCATTTTTGGTTGCTATTCCTACGTGTCGCAAAAAAGCGCTTCTCAACGTCTTTCATAATGCGTACGGTGAAGGAGTGGAACTCCCCCCTAAGCATTATGTACGTGTGTTAATACGTACACACGTACATAATGCTTCCTATCTCATTTTCTCCTACGTTGAATCTTGTGAATTAATGTGTCTGTCTCTTTTTACCCTCGCTTTTTCGTTTCATCGACTTAAATCACAACGATGCTAAAGAAGTTTTCACTTCAACAGTAAAATTACTTTCATTTTTTATTTAGTAAATCTGATAATTTATCACTGAGACTTATTTGACAATGTAAGAGTTTCCCAGACTTCGGGTGTTGGAACCAAGCCAGAAACTCTTCTCGGAAGAGATGGCTGTGATATAGTTATTCTGTTAAAGACAGATCTTAAGATGCTCGGAGTAAATTATCGTTTTATGCGGATAAATATAGATTTAATTGTGATACATATATTATTGCTGTTTGCAATGCAATAACATTTATTAAGCTACCGAGCCTTGTGAGCAGCCGTTGAAATTCTCTACTAGTTTTTTATACTGTACTGTTGATTCATCAATGAGCGAAATATCCTCGCAATCGCAAGAAACATTGAGAAAAGTTTTGAAAATCGATTACGATTACTTTACATCTTATATTATACTCAATAAGTAAAATAAAACTAAAGTATAGCAATGGCCATTTATTTGCTATTCATGCAGTAGAAAAAGTCGGAATGCTATTCGATTGCTAAGTAGTAAGCTTCGATTTATGTCAAGTGCCTCATTATCATTAATTTCCCCCATAATGAAAACAGTGAAGAAGTCCAAAACGACGTTTATACTTTTTATGTGTTGTAAAGTTTTTCACTGAAAAATATAATCCTACCTCTAGTAGCAATTAAAATTTAAAGTAGCCTGGGCGAGTGAGAACGCCGGCGGTCTGTTATCTTAATATATGAAGGGTCCACTGCAATAAGGATAAATGTCCAAAAACATTTAATTATTAACCAATAATGCCATTCGGTTAGTTTTAATACCCTAAGAATGATTATTTTCCAAAGAAATAATATTTTATACATATACTTTAATAAACAACATTTTAATATCTTCAGGTCTGAGTTTTCTTACATCTTTTATAAATTAAAAACCCAATTATCTTAAAACAAAAGACAACAGACATCCATCATTATTGCAGTGGACCCTTCATATATAAATTACGTGTTTGTCCGCGATGGACTCCTAGACTCCTTAACCGATTTTGATCAAACTTCGTAACTATCTTTTATTTGATCAAACTTAAAAGATAGGATAGGTTTAATTTTAATTTATAACACAGCAACGCGTAGCTGGGTCAGCTAGTAAGAAATGAAAATAAGAGAGAATCCCATCGATCTTTTACGTCTTGGCGGGTAAAATGCTGCATCACTTTTCATACAAACTCTAAAATTCAAATATTAAAAAAGCGTGCGTCTATTTGTGTACGCGCGGCAGAAGTGATACTTATTTATTAAAAATTTAAACAAGATATCTTGAAGTTAGCCTATTTACCTTATCAGCTAACTTCATGGTGTCGCTTTTTCGTTGCACGTTGCAACTTGCATTACATGAAAAATTTCATCCTCAATATGCGAAAAGAAGTATAAATTCAAAAACGGCAAAAGACTATATAGAATTTGGACAAATTAATTTATTTTAAGTCTTACACTTCCGCCGCACGTCTCATATTTACATGTAGCCACTTTTACTAATTCCTTAGTCATCCTGTGAACACGGCACCTGTAAAAAAGTTGAAACGTTAGAATAATAAACAAAATTAACTGAAACAAAGAAGTTATTAAAAAAATATATAAAATTCTGGGCACAATAGCTCTTTTATTTTTGTTAATGTTTTTATCAATAATTATTTTAATTATGTATGACTGTTTGTTGCCAAAATAGAAAGAAAAAAAAAGAAAATAAACGCCTTTAGAAACATCAATGAGCAAATAATCCGGTAAAAGTGGTAAAGTATTTTTTTCATGTTTATAATATAATAATAAAATAAAAATAATATATAAATAAAAAACTATAAGACAACGGCACATACATACAAACAAAGATGGTAACACAACAGGCAGACCGGAGTTCTCTAGATTGACCTGGCCAGGGATTGACCCTGAGACCTCAAAATGGCATGCAAGCCATCCTATGGAGGCCGTCAATATTAATATTAAATGTCTAGAAAATTTTATTATCTAATTTTTTAGATTCATGTACAGTCACAAGAAATTAGATGTATACGCCTTAGAACCATGTCAAATTGCATCAATTATTATTTATAACAATAGTGTTGCCTTTTTGTATTTGAATAATTTAGTGTGACATGGTTGTACAGTCCATTGTTCTTGTCAGTTAAGAGACGTCCTGAATGATAGGTTAAATAAATAAATATTTCTTACATTCACACCAATTAGCCTAGCCCAAAGTAAGCAATGTAAGGCTTGTGTTATGGATACTAGGGTAACGAATAGAAATACATATTTGATACATAGATATGTATTATTCATAGAAATATATATAAACACCCATGACTCACGTACAAATAGTCGTATTCATCATACAAACATCTGCCCCTTCCGGGATTCGAACCCAGGATCGTCGGTGCGAAAGGCAGGATCGCTACCGTTGCAACGGTCGTCGGACGAAAAATCTTGGACTATTCGAAACAACTTATTTAAATGCGTTTGAATAAAGTTATTTTTGTTTTATTTCATTTCTGTGCATACATAATATCTATCGGTCGTGACTCTACTTATGTAAAAAATCTATACATATAAATAAAATTGGAGTCTGTTTGTAATATTGAAAACACCGTTTTTTTCTACATGCATATGAATATACGGTAGGTATATAAACCAATTTTTTTTTTTTTTGTCTGTCTTTCTGTTTGTTCCGGCTTATCTCTGAAATGGCTGGACACATTTTGACGGGACTTTTTTGGCAGGTAGCTGATGTGATAAGGAGTAACTGAGGCTACTTTCATTTAAGAAAAATAAAGTAATGTTGCTATGTTAGACGCGGACGAAGTCGCGGGCGGCCGCTAGTATAAGAATAAATTCTCTTACTTAAAAGTATTTTGACTTGAAAGAGTTTATATGAAAAACGGTCACATTAATAATAAAATCAATGTTGTAATTTTTCAAATGAATGCGTTTTATTTAATATTTGTATAATAGAACTTAATGCTAATGAAATAAGGTCTGAAATTATAATCATAACTCAAACTCGATAGTAAACACACGCCTCCGGTTCTTTATGCGTCCTTAACCTAATCAAAAGCTACTTACATCGCTGATTGTTTGATTAAATTCTGTGTTCGTAGAAAGACTGCTAATAAAAAAGGTGGCGAATTTTATCAACCTAATAATCGTTCGAGGAATACATTGGCATGCCATAAGTACATAAAATAATCGCTTCTATGAAACGGCATCGCTTCTATACACTCATCTGTATATATATAAATATTTCCTTCCACTAAGTTTGATCGCGATGAACTCCGAAAGTACTCAACGGATTTCGATGATTCCTTTTTAATTTTTCTGGATTTATTGTTTTAAACTTTCATGGTCACTAACATTATAGTAATATAAGTTATTTACGGGATTGTTAGCATGTACCTTGTTATTGAGTTTCCGATATTTCGGCACTGTTGCAAGTGCCATGCAAGTTGGACAACGACATGATACAGTCGCTCCGTGATCATGGCACTTGCAACAGTGCCGAAATAGTGGAAACTCAATAACAAGGTACATGGTAACAATCCCGAAAATAATAAATAAACTTAGGACATTGGATAGTTTTCATTTTAATTTATAACATAGAAATGCGTGGCCGGGTCAGCTAATACAATATATTGCGTGTGTATCTCTGTTTTTTTTTGTTTTTGTTGCGTTTCGAGAACTCTCGTATCGATCAGCATACGTATTTCAACGTAGTCGTTAAGCGGTTTTTCCTTAAGCGTGTATATTTTGAATTCAAGCCATTGACCTTTGCAAAATGCGTTGCTTCTTTTGATAAAGTTCGTTTACCGTGAATGGGAGCTTTTTTGTTACGTACACTCTCCCTGTTAAATGTTTTAAATACTTATCATACAAATTATAAGTATCTGATGAAATATAAAACGTATCCCTACGAATATTATAAATGTGAATGTAAGTTTGTTTGTTATGCTTTCACGCAAAAAACTACTAAACCGATCATCATGAAACTTCGTACATATATTCTTGGAGGCGATAGAAGTAACATAGGATACTTTTTATTGAAAAAAAAATGCGGGTGAAGCCGCTGGTAAAAGCTAGTTATAATATATATTTATGACATGAATTTTTCTTAAGACAGACTATGGATATCAAAAATCATATATTTTTGTATAATTATAATATTTCTAAATTTCACACTCTTAGCCTAGCCCAAAGTAGTAACAAATAGAAATAATAATAACAAAATATTTCTTACATTTACACCAATTAGCCTAGCCCAAAGTAAGCACTGTAAGGCTTGTGTTATGGGTACTAGGGTAACGGATAGACATACAAATATGATACATAGATATGTAATATTCATAGAAATATATATAAACACCCATGACTCAGGTACAAATACTCGTATTCATCATACAAACATCTGCCCCTACCGGCATTTGAACCCAGGACCGCCGGTGCGAAAGGTCGTCTAAGGTAGGTAAACGGTTTTTGTATAAGGTCCATCATGTCAAGGTACCTAAGCTTTTTAAATGATTCGTCCGCATAATTTTTTGTCGAAATCTTCCAAAAAAATGTCATTTTTATTGCAGGAATTTTAATAGCAAAGACAACAGGCAAACAATGACTCAGTTTCAAACAAAATTTCGACGCATTATACCACTTAGGGTACCCCGGTGAATGACACTTAAGCAAACAACACTTGATGTATTCCACTTACGGCATCCGATTATATTTTCATCGGGTACTGAAGATTAAAAAAAAAGAATATTTATTAATGTACACCTCTGAAAGATGGAAATTGCGCACGCGCACTACGCATAACATTGACCTTGTCTGTATTACCAATGGCAGACGATTGTTAAGTAGTACGATATAAATAATAAAACATAAAAGAATATGCTAACAAGCCAGTAACTTAAATGTACATACATCATTTAATTCATTGAATAAAGACTTCATTGAATAAAAACTTCATTGAATGAAGTCTTACACTCCGTATCATAGATGGCGCTAACTCCACATAGTACAAAAAAGGGTGATTTTATCTGAGAGCCACCATCACGCGAACACAGTTTATATCAATTATATATAGGTAAAATAACAAAATGCCCCGACTAAACCTTACAGAGGAAAGTCTGATTCCTTTTGGGCGCCTTGAAGCGTATTCCAGCAAGTCTTACAGTTCGTATCACAGATGGCGCTAACTTCATCTTACATACAAAAACGCGAATAGTATCACGGCCTATATTATACGTACGCAGCTCATAACAGCTGTAATAAAATAATTAGCCGAAATGCGTCTATTGCTCGCTGCAGGCCTTTCTGAAAAATTTGAAAAAAGCGCGCGCTTTTCAATTCAATATGAAATCCCATAGAGCCAATGTTTCTTGTCATAATTTTAAACTCCATTACAATCTGTTCCTAAATGTGTTTATTTGATTCCATACAAAACATTATTAAATTCGATTAAGAACTCGGGAAGTTATGGCGTAACAAACATTGCGTCATTAAAGCTAATCCATGGGAGCTCCGCTCCAATAAATACGCTATTCATCACAAGTATTTAATTCCGAACAAAATTGTTTTACACACCACTTGATTTTGTTCAAGTACCACAACATAAAAACTTCAACTATATACATGTGCTGTTTATTTTATTAATTATAGTTGTTTAGCAATAAGTGTATTATATTATTATACTTATGTGTTGGATACCTATTTGGTAGTTGTTACTTATCTAGTTTCAGGTAATGATAGAGCATTTTTGAAGTGAAAACTTCTTTAGCGGCGTTGTGCACTTTTTGGGATGGGTAAAAAATGTTAAACTCGCGTCAGGAAGCCGACCCTAAATTTTTAGAAAATTCATAAAAAATTCATTTTTTATCCGATTTTCATTTTGTTTTCGATAGTAGATAGCAGAGCCCTTAAGGCATCTTTTACATATTTTTTATTGAAAATTTTTCCACAATTTTCTGAAAAATAAGCTTTTTTCCAAATTTTCCTCAAAAATCGACCTAAATTTCGTAGTTTTTCACTTATAACTTTTTTCCATTTCAACCGATTTCTTAATTCATAGTGTCTTTTTGTAGATCTCATTGAAACCTAACTTTAATTTTAATACATTTTCTCTCGATTCTTTATAGTTTCGGAGGAAAAAATTCCAGAAAATAGACCAAAAAGCAACCATTTTCCACCAAAATTCAAAACCTTATTTCTCGAGATCCACTGAAGGTTTTTTCATTCTGTTTTGATATTTGTATAACCCTTAATACCCTTTCTATTATATTGTTGCACCAAAGCCAAACAACTAAGAATTAACTTTTTATCTCACGACAAACTTTGTCATTTTTGCTTATTTTAATTTATACTTTTAAACCATAGATTTTCGATATATTCTTTCAATTAAACTTCAAATTTATAATTTTATTTTAAAGAGCCTACTAAAACCCAACTTTTATCTTAGTAACTATTTTTCCGATTTTGTTTAGTTTCGGAGAAAATAAGCTCTTAATATCAACCTAAATATACCAAATTTCAACAAAAATAGAATATCTTATATTCTGAGATCCATAATAGATATTTTCATTTTGTTTAATTTCTTGAGTGGTTCTCTTTTAGTATTACAACATATCTTTGCATCAAATTATTCCACTTGTAAATAAATTTTTTATCGATAATCGTACTTTAGTTGTTTTTTACTTAAAAATTCAAAATTTAAAATCATATAAAACTCTGCATATATGAGTTTATAAACCTTCATTTATATCGTTTAAGTTAGTCCTTAGGTTTCTTAATATATTAGTTTAGCACACCTTTGTTATAAATATTATAGTTTTTAAGATAAGTTAGTTTGAAAAATATTATTTCCTTAAATTTGTAAAATAAATATTTAAATTTAATATTTTTGTCTTTCGTGTATAATTCCAAATTGTGTCAAATATGGATCCCCAATCACTTAGCGCAAATGATAGAGCTCTTCTTAATTATATTGGCGATCCAGATTCCGACGATTTTGACGAAATAATCAACCCTTGTAACTCATCGTATGTACGTCTGCAATATGACGACTCTTTAATCCAACAATCTCCACGAATCGTACCTATATCACAAACTCTACAAACACCTCAGATAGAATCACCCTCACTCCCTTTACACCAATCACAAACTTCACAATTACTTCAAAGTGAAACATCTAGTGATATAAATATACCTCCCCCCCAGTCTGGAAACCCCAGGAAAACAAAGGGTAGAGTGGCCGCTCAAATCTTTGCCCCGCCTTTGGAGTCGATGTTTCCAGAATGGGAAAACAGCCCCTTAAAAGAGTCTATCGCCAATATTTACAGCATCCTCGAGGAAGTACCAAGGGTCCTACAAAAGGATCAAAGTGTCACACGGGATAGTCGAACAAAAGCTATTACAAACGTAATAAAGGGAATGGAAACGATCTTCGGTATAATTAAAGAATTAAACTCTGACTCTAATCAAACCCGCGTTCAACCTGACCTTCCCCAAACTGTCACACAACACCGTTGCTGCATAAATCCTAATAAAATCACAGAAGAAGTGAAACAAATTGTCCAACAGACCGTTCGGACAGAACTAGGAAGGATGACTCAAACCCGTCCTCACACCATAACACCAATAACGTCGACAACGTCACCATCTTATGCACAAATGGTTGCCACTCCAAAAAGGCCTTCACAACGCCGCACACCAGACCCCCCAAGACCGGCAATAATCGTTGCCAGTAACAATGAGGGGGCCCCTCGCGAACAAACAGTCAAGGCACTCAAACAGATAATTAACTTCACTGAAACTCGCTACACCGCAGCCAAAGTTGTTAACCTGTCTAAGGGCGTCCTGTTAACCTGTCCCGGAGTGCAACCCGTTGTTTTTTTTATATATTAAGTAGCACGTGCGTATTAAAACCTAACCTAACCTAACCTAACCTAAATCAACGCAAGGAGATAGTATGAAATAAAAAGATTATTAAAAACAGAGTACTCTACCGGTGATAGTTCTTTATTGTAATCACATCCCATTTAAAATACAGTAATTTTTTTTCACCAATCGGTCTCGAAATGATAATGAAAAATCTAAAGCAATTAAGCAATAATCATTAAATTTCAATTACGAATTGTACTATTGCAAAACAATAAATCTTAACAACCTTGTGGTCATCTGATTTGTATGTTTCATTTGTTTTGAGATTTCTTAGCTTTTGTTTTTTTTTAATTTTTAATCACCAAAAACGTATAAAAATTAACTGTATGTTTAGAAATATAAAGAAATCAATTGCTTAGCAAAAATTATAATATTCGATTCATCTAAATTACACAAATATCGTCCTTGTGGCCAAGGCAATTTCAAATCGGAAACTGGTAATGATTTTCTTACTTTTGTTGCGACTGTACATTTTATTGCATATAAATTATTATCAACTTGTATCCATTTCAAAGATGTCACAAGACGTTATGGCCAATAAAATGCGACCTTTGTGCTTGCAGTGATACAAAATTCTTTAGTGTGCAACACGTTTATAATTATGCAACTTTTCTCTTAGATAATAAAGGTTATAATCGATCGAATCGTAACACACTTGTCGTTCACATGCAATGTAAAATGACTCACGATTTGATACTAGTGTTTATTATGATTAGGAAATATTCCATTTCGTGATGGACGTGACCGAACGACTAATTGACGACGGATAGTCTGTGCACAACACTGACTCACGTGTCAATCACTCTTTAATATCTTAAAAATATTTGTGTATTACTTTAAAGCCGAAGGAGGTGCTGCGTAAAAATAAAATGAAAGTTTCCATATACACAAACAAAACAGGAACAAACAAAAAAAAGCATGTGTGCAACTCACACATGGCAGAAGTGGAACCTTCAAAAATAATACGTATAGGTAAACAAAATACCACGGTTGTTGTGATGTCTTCGCTCAAGCTTTGTACTACGCATGCGCGCACAAACACGTATTAACACACGTACATAATGCTTCCTATCTCATTTTCTTCTACGTTAAATCTTATGAATTTATGTGATTGTCGCGTTTTCGTTTCATCGACTTTCAAATCACAACGATGATAAAGAAGTTATCACTTGAAGTAAAATAAATAACAGAATTGAAAAAATTAAAAAGTATAACCGTATTTAATATCCATATACATAGTATAATTCGTCTGCGTCTAGTCTGTGACACAAACAAACATTACTCTATGGATCCATTAATTTTATAGTTTTGACATTGACATTACACGTGTACAATACAAAGCCAACTCGACAATGTCCCGTTATAATCTCGAATTGAAATGCCACGTCTACAAATATGAAAAAATATCATAGAAGCGAGGTTATGGTATTTTTAACCGACTCCAAAAAAGTAGGAGGTTCTCGATTCGGCTGTACTTTTTTTTTAATGTTTGTTACTTCATAACTTTGTCAATTATAAACCGATTTGGAAAAAACTTTTTTTATTTTAAAGAGTGAAATTATAATATTTAGTTCTTATATCATAGGTAACATATAACGATTTCGGTGTTTATAGCAAACTAAATAATAAATAAAAATAAAAAATTCTTCAAAAAACTAGTTGCAAAATAACGCACTAAAAACAAAGAAATAAAAGAAAAATTTAACAAAAAAAACTGACTCCAAAAATTACTCTACAATTGCAAGCACCCCTTAAAAGTAAAAAAAAAAAAATATTTTTTTTGTCTATTCTATGCTTTTACTACATTAATACTAATAGTTATTTTTGGAGTCGGTGCCAGCAATAATCTACAAAATATATATATATTGTATTCTTCTCAAATATTTTGTTGTATTTGTTGTTAGTTAATTAATACTTTAATTCTTTGAATACTGTAGGTTTACAATGATAATTTGCTGGCACCGACTCCAAAAATAATTATTAGTATTAATGTATTGACCTAGTCTTTTTTTAGTATATCTTCCATTTAGTCCTCGTTCGCTTTGGGTTGCTATTACTGACTTCGTAATGCACATTTAGAAAGAAAGAAAGAAAGAAAAACATTTATTTTGGACTCAAACACAATAACAAAACAACAACAAAATGTATATATTCAAAATGAGTAACAACTTAAAAGAGAAGGATACATGTAAAATAGTTAAAAAATAAAATAAAAAATATATATAATAATAAAATAAAAAATAAATACATTTGCCTCATAAACTTATTTTATCAATTTTCTCTACATGTCCAAACCATCTAAGCAAACCTCTTCTATCTTTTTCTACACCACACCACTCTTTTATCACTTCATTTCCTATTTTATCTATAAAATTCACTGCAGCTATATTTCTTAAAGCTCTCTTTCCTACTGCATAAATCACGCATTCGTGCTTCTTCTGTCAAATCTAAGTTTCTTTTATGTACCCAAGATCAGTAATTTATGTCAATAAAGAACCGCAAATACATACATAAATTAATATACATTTCAAAATTAAATGTTATGTATTATTGCATGGAATAGATAATAAATATGTACTAAATAATTCTATTAGTATTATGTCGCCTTGTCCTCGTAAAACTGTGATTTAATATATTTTCGTTTCATCAAGAAAACTTTCATCTTGTGAAATTAGAACAAGAAATAAATTAACGCATCAGTTCAAAGAAGATTCTTATCAATCAAACTCACTTAACTAACAGTCAAACATCGGTCTAATTTTCGAAATACACAATCCATAAATAAAGAAAAAAAAATCGGAGGATGTGCGAGAAGAACGAAATTATTTTTAGCAAATGGTTCCGTCCTCAATGTTCGTTATTTGTTCTTTTTTCATTCTCAACTTTCGTCATAAGTCAGAACTCATAATGTGCGTCTTTTTATAAATAGGTGTATTTAAAGTATTTTTTTATTTTCTTAATAAATTATGTGGCAACAATGTAACTTATTAACACCGTTTGGTGTGATAGTAGCTACCCTTTCGGGCCTACAGTACTTTCACCAGAAGTTATATATATTAAATAGGTACGTACTACGGTATGGTGTAACGGTAGTGATTTTTCCTAATGCGCTTAAAGTATTGGGTTCAAATCATTCGAGGGCTCTCACATTTGGTGTTAAAACTAGAGGCTCGCTATATATATATATATATATGATAAGCTATATATATATATATATATATATATATATATAGCTTATATTTATTTGGAAAAATGTGCCTTTATAAAAGTAGAAAAAAAATTTGGTCCCGAGATTACCTTCCACTTACCAACAAATTCAAAAGTTTGTTTTGCTTTCACGCAAAAACTACTAAACCGATCATCAAGAAACTTCGTACAGATATACTTTATATACTTTTTATTGAAAAAAAAAAGCGGGCGAAGCCGCGGGTACAAGCTAGTATTATATAAGTGATTATTAAAGTATTTAGTTGACTAGAAATCTCGAAAGATACTATCATTTTTCTAATTTATTTTAGCGGTGCGGTTACGTTTACCTACGGAACCCTATCAATGCTACACATAATATGTGATCTCAATCTTTTACCATTGAGTATTTATCAAAGTCGATGAGGAAGATGAAAAAAAAAATACTTTGATCATTGGTCACTGAATGATGTTGATTTCGTGGAAATTATTGGCACCGCTCCAGCTGCCAGTGAACCCTGGCGACTTTCCGTCTGCTACCTAAACATTATAAAGTTGGTTAATAAATTAATCGTTTCAGTAAAAATAATAATCTATACATATAAATAAAATTGGAGTGGCCGTTTGTAATATTGAAATAACCGTTATTTACTACATGCATATGAATATATATACGGTACATACACCAAAATAACATTTTTTGCTATTTTTGTCTGTCTGTTTGTTCCAGCTAATCTCTGAAATGGCTGGACTGATTTTGACGGGACTTTTACTGGCAGGTAGCTGATGTAATAAGGAGTAACTTAGGCTACTTTTATTTTAGAAAAAATAGTTTATTTTAGAAACGCGCGAGCAGGCTATTTCTGATTTTTAATAAAGAAATATATTGCAAATTATAATAACTGAGCCACGGCAACGTGTGGCCGGGTCAGCTAGTTTGAAATAAAACCAGAAGGACGTCAAACAAAGCAACGTAAAACAAAATTTAATTTGTCGTTTATTCCCTGTACAATATTGCAATGTAATAAAGCAATACAGTACTATTATTGTGATAACAGAATAATTTTGTTTTTTTTTGTGGATGATGTATGGTAACGACGTATAATATTGTATTTATCGTTACTTCTGTTAAAGCTGACGAGTTTATTGCGCCCATTTTTCTTGTCATTTTAAAACGTTCTGAATTGGTGGTAGGTAAAGATGTGGGACGATAAAAAACTTATTTCAAATGCATATGCATAAAGTTATTTTCATTATTGTTTATACCTATGATATTTACCGCTTTTTCTAACATACTATAACGCCGCGATTATAGTACCTTCAAGTTATGGAAATAATATATTACTAGCTGTCCCGGTAACTCGTTGCTATGGTAACCCGTTGCTATGGTAACACGCATATAATGGAACAAGAGCGGGAAAAAGAGCGGACATACAAAGACACAAACAACAAATTTGTGTTCTTAAATTATAGATTTCTAAAGAAATAGTAATTAGAACAAAATAACTTGCTTCAATGTTAAACGGGACACGAACCCACATCTGCTAGGACTGCCTGACAAATAAAATTATCTCACTTAATAATTTATTTAGTTAAAATTCATGGTTGAATGCAAAATAGTTATATAGCTGTTTCTTCTTTATCGGTGTTTAGTTGAAAAAGTATTACATTCGATTTTGTAAGTAGTACCTAAAACTTGAAGAGATGGCGCTAACGTCAACTTAAAAAATACTTGGAATCTTACGCAAGATCTTCGTAACGACTTCGGACTGTCTGATACCAAAAACAATTGTTTTCTTGTTATAATTTCTTTAGTTCCAAAAATCTAGCAATCAAATACTAAATTGAAAAAAAAAATGTAATCATTAGCTGTTTCCTTTTTATCGATAATTCAGTACTTACAAATGTACTATATGTCGTAGGTAGAGTCAGGTTCGCGGGGAGACGACTTCTATGCGCGGCTGCGAGAGGTACTTATCTTTTATTCGTAAATTCAAATTATAACTTAGTCTTGAACATTTCGTTTATTGGAATCACATAGATAATAAAATATACAATATTCTATACAGTGTCTTCCACGTGTGAATTGCACACGTGCTATTTTTTATTTATTTTTCTTTTCATTTTAAATAATTGCACACTATCGGTGGTCATATCATTGTCTGTACCTATATTTTGCTAAAAAAAATGTTTAAGATTGAGTAAATCTGATTTTTTTTTATTTATAATGGGTTCGCTCTTGATCTTAATCAGGTCCGGGGGCCAAGACATCATCCATGATCGATAGAGCGAACTAACCCGGAAAGTACTGTGGTGACCTCCTTGCGTCTATGACACCGCATTCCACCTCGTTGTGTAGATATGTTTAATGACAAAGAATGTCACCCTCTTAAATATAGAATATTCTAGAATAGTTGAATATAAGACGATCACCAGGAGTAACCGAAAACATTGTAAAGAGAGTTGAGTAAAAGAACAAGTTGAGATATACCTAAATGGTTTAAATTAACGTCCCAAGTTCCCAACGATCCCGGAGCGCGCGTACGGTGCTACAGTACCTATTTACCCTAACTTTGAAAACAGACGAGTTGTAAGTATTCGAAAATATTCCTATCTCACTTTCTTCTACGGTAAATATTATGAATTTATGTGTCTGTCTCTATTTACTGTCACTTTTTCGTTTGATCGACTATCAAATCACACTGATGCTAAAGAAGTTTTTACTTCAAAAACAACTCTCGCATTCAAAACACTTATATGAATATATTATGTAAGCTGTCGTTTTAACTGAACATTTTATTTTTTTTCAATAACTGCGGAGTAAACATTCGAGTCCATTAATCAATCGAATTCGAGTGGCTCTTGAACCAAAAATAAATCGTTGGAGAGACTGCGCGGCGACCTTTTGCTTCAGTATAGATAGCTAGTGACGCATGCACACATTGAATTTAGGGCTGTAATCATTCAAATTTAGAATAAAAAATCATAATATTATTTGTTACAATTAGTTTAGCAGTAAGTAAGCGCTATATGGCGTGTGTTATGGATAGGGTAACGGATAGACACGCATTTCACACATAGATATGTAATACTCATAGAAATATATATAAATACACATGACTCTGGCACAAATGCTCGTCGTATTCATAATATCATCTATACCACTATATGAATCTGTAGGCTCTGTGTATACATTTTACATTTTTTGACAAATATTATGCTAAATATTCGTTTTATAATTTACTGATATGTATGTTACGTCTGTATGTCCATCTATAATTTAAGAATGGATTAACCGATTGCGATGAAATTTGGTATTTGTAAGAATACTTGATCGCGCAAATGTTAGGCTATATATCATATCGGTGAAAACCGATACACACACACACACACACATCCATGCCATAAAATCTTATTAAAAATAAAAAACGACTAAACGTTTGTAAAAATGTTTCTTTCGAATACGAGAGGATGTTCCTCTCATTGATGAAACAACGCTGGCCTACAGCGTAAAATCAGGAAGGTATTAGAAAATCTTGACTATTGTTCACAAGGCTCGGTAGCTCAATTTTGAGAGCATTGGACCGGATTTCCAAAAGTTGCGGGTTCGATTCCCGCCTGAGATTCACTTGTGACCCGAGTCGATTTTTTCTAGTATTTTTCTATTATAATAATTTATCTTATAAGATCGCATTGAAAATGCATAAAATATATAAAAAATATAAAATTAAATTTATTTATTTAAGAAATATTTATTTGAGACAACCCTTTAGTGAAATGCCCCTGGAAATAATACTACAAGTGATCTACCACTAAATATACAGAATAACGTGAACCTTGACTATTTTTATTGAACTGTTACCACGTAAATTTGCCATGAGAAAAGAATTACGATGTTTTAAATACAATAATCCTAGCTACTATATGTTAGACTTTTAACAGATGCGTTATTGAAAATTGAAACGTAAACGTTCAACTGAATTTAAAATAAGTTGTTTTGTATAGTCAATAATTTTATTAACCACCCATTAAAATGTCTTTTAACTGACAGAAAGAACGTACGCAAGAAACTCGCCAGCTTTAACAGAAATAACAACGTTTACAATATTGTAATAATAATATTTTTAACTTACTTCTATATTATAAATATAAGGCATTAACAAATGTAGCATCTGTTGCTGAACCAGGTAATATATAACCTGTATTACAGGTAGTCACTATCATAATCTTCAAAAAACACTGGTTATGGTTTCATTACATCGTTGATTACAATAAATTCAACAGGTATCTCTTATAAAAAAGTATACTTAAACATTGCAATGATTTTTTTTTTGGCATCAAACAGTCATACATATTACAACTAGGTCTGGAATACATGCTGCTGTTTGCAAATACTGAGCGAAGCAATTAGATTTTTGAAGGGTGATTATTCCTCCATGGTATGTCCGATTTCAAAACTTTTTTTGCACATTTTTCATGACCACGGTGTGAGTTTTAGCGCCAAATTTCATCAATGTAGTCTCAGCGGTTTGGCTGTGATCAGCTTTTGAATTTTTCTTTCGGTGATTATTCCTCCATGGTAAAGTCTATATTTTTTTTACATAGCCTATGTCCGTCAGGTTATAATCATGTATGTTCATACCAAAATTCGTTCGAATTGGTTGAACCGTTAAGTAGCAGGAGAGAGACAAGCGAAATTTGTGAGTTGCCTAAAAGAGAGCTT
Source organism: Calamotropha paludella (assembly GCA_927399485.1). Classification (NCBI taxonomy): domain Eukaryota; kingdom Metazoa; phylum Arthropoda; class Insecta; order Lepidoptera; family Crambidae; genus Calamotropha; species Calamotropha paludella. The sequence goes on along the minus strand of OV656803.1, from coordinate 4,119,092 downwards.
CGCTCAATAATTATTGAAAAAGCAGTAATAAAAATTATAGACCTACAGTGCCCAAAATTTAGAATAATCTTGAATAATTCCTACGCGATTAAATCGTGGAAAACAAACATACTTATGGAAAAAATAAAAATTACAAAAAATAAATAAATCAGTACTATCATTTCAATAAGTGACAAAATAAACAATTTAAACTATTACATTTTACCATTTTCATAAGATGAATCTATACATACATATAAATAAAATTGGAGTGTCTGTTTTTAATATTGAAATAACCATTTTTTACTACATGCATATATACGGTACATACACCAAAATAACATTTTTTTAAATTTTTGTCTGTCTGTCTGTCTGTCTGTTTGTTCCGGCTAATCTCTGAAATGGCTGGACTGATTTTGACATGACTTTAATTAACAGGTAGCTGATGTAATAAGGAGTAACTTAGGCTACGTTTTTTTAGAAAAAAATCTTTTATTTAAAAAAAATAAAGTAATGTTGCAACGTTCCACACGGACGAAGTCGCGAGCGGCCGCTAGTTTATCATAAATTAGCAAATTAGCAAGAAAATATATAGATATATACTTCGGAGATACACAGAGTATATCAGACTTTAAAGAAGCTACATAGAGATTCATGTTAAATATATGTAAATAATACTGGTAGTTTAAAGCAGACTGTTGTAGAAACTCTTTGTTTATACATAATGGTTAATGAAAACTAAAGTACTTTTAAACCTTACTTCAAAATATACTGTCATACGTTCACAATCTCGCTCTATTTTATTTATTACATACAACACAGACCCATCTCTTAAGCCAGCACTATACAGGAATACTTAAAACATTAAAAAAGCCACACCAGTTTAAAAAAGGTTCATTGACATACCTGAATACATCCACAAGAATTTTAGAAAAGATAAGTGTTCACTGGATAACATTGAATGAATACGAAATACGATGATGACTAATGGCTACATACTTACTTGAATTGAACTCAAAATGTTTGTTATTAAATTCCAAGAGACCTTCACATCATTAATAACGTTGAAATATGTGATATCTTTTAATGAGCTCGCTCTTTATCCCAATCAAGCCCAGGAGCTAATACATAGGATTTATGGTGCAGCGAGCTAACGCTAAAGGTACCTATTCATCCTGACATTGGAAACGGACGGGTCATATAATTGTAATAAGGGTTATACAATGTGTCCCGTCTTTAATGGTGTGAAATATGGCATTTTTTATCGACAAATTGACCCTCATATTTGGTTTTTCTCTTAAACCAATAATTAAAAAATACACAAAAAATAATCTATTTGTTTTTCTTTAATTATTTTTTATTCCATGACAATTGAAACATGATAGATGTGTAACTGTTGTCTACATGTTTAGCCATCAAATGACACCTTTTTAATGTTGATAGGATATTTACATAAGTAGTGGTGGTCGCATTAGTATGAGAGCCTAGGTCTTGGTTACCAAGAAATCAAAATGGCGGCCATTTTATAGCCGTAAGACAAAAACAAAATTTGAGGGGCAATTTGTCGATTTAAAATGCCATATTTCACACAATTAAAGGCTCGCGACACTGGTGATGGGACACATTGTATATACTCGGAAATACAGACGCAGGGAGGGAGTTCCACTCCTTTGCTCTGCCCATTATAAAAGATCCCATCAAAAACAATACTTGACAAAAAAAACCAAGTCTCGCAACTCAGTTGTTCTACGGTAAAAAGTTGTGAGATCCATGTAATACCAAGTCAATATTAAAAATCTTTATTGTTTTATATAAACATATTGACTCGGCCATAGATAGAGTCAATATATTTATATAAAACAATAAAGATTTTTAATATTGACTTGGTATTCCATGGATGTCACAACTTTTTACCGTAGAACAACTGAGTTGCGAGACTTGGTTTTTTTGTCAAGTATTGTTTTTGATGGGATCTCATTGCTTTTTGTATTTTGTAGACAGTCTACTTTTTTTCTTTTCGGTACCTTCTACTTATTGTATATATGTATGTATATCTACCAGAAACGAATTTTCTTAAAGCCCTCTCTCTGACTTATGAACTTTTCTTATTTTTGTAGGTTTTTTTAGTTTTTCCTTGATTCATACACTAAACACTATTTATATTCCAAATTTGAAGCTTCTAGGTCTGCTAGAAGTGTCTTAGAATTTTGATGATCGGTGAGTCAGTGAGTGACAAAATTAAGAAATTTGACCCGTTATAATTCTTAAACTACTAGTTCAAATTGAATGAAATTTGAAATATACCGTGTCTTTACAATGCCTGCATGGTTACTGAAAATTCAGTCTTCTAGTTTTATCCACAACGAAGTTACAGGGGGTCGAAAATGGCCTGAATTGCTTCGAGAAAAGGATGGTACGTCCGTGCCGCTTTTTTGCTTGACTTGGCGGGTGCACTGCCGTGCCCCCAGATATTGAGTAGCTCTTTGTGCGACAGCCAGGTATTGTAACCAAGAAAGGGTAGTAGTCCGCAGTGGATCTTATTGTCTAACGGAAGAAGGGGAATGATGCTATGAGCACATGCAACTTCTGAGCATACTCTCCAAAGTATATTCCGTAAAAGATCGACAGACAGGGTCGGAGTTAAAGAAGCGACAGACGTATGTGTATATTGTGATATTTGTACGTATAATAGCGCACCTGACAACATTACCGTGCCCGATTCTAGCGCCCCTACCGTGTCCAATTATAAATCTAAACCAATCATGGAACCACACGAAAAGTCTTATCAAAATCAATCCAACCGTTTCAGAGGAGTTTAGTGTTATTTATTTATTTAAGGACAGCAAACAAGACATACAGTTTAATACAAGTTAATAGTAGTTTATGATACTGTTGCATAATAAGGGTTCTTATAACATGAGTGTGTTTTAAAAAAACGAGCCGTAGGCGAGTTTTTTTATAGTATCACACGAGTGTTATAAGACCAAGTTATGTACAGTGTCATACACTACTTTATCTACTCTCATACTATAATACGAAAAACAATATTGCAAATAAAACGCTGAATATAACAAAAAAATTATTTAAATGTCAAATGTTGGCGCAAAGGTGCAAACATCGATTGCGCATGCGTGTTGCGTCGTCGCGGACTCGCTCATTGAAACCTTTTTAAAGTAGAGGTTCAACCTCCTTGGTCCAGCTGGAGGTTGTATAGGTGTATCGTTATGATTAAAAAGTTATATTATGTTACAGGTGTCCATACAAGACCTGTATCGTAATTAAACTTTTTTTTTATTATTTTTGGCCTGTACGTAATGTTTGTCATAAGCATTTTGTTTTCAGTTTTAGAATCTTTGTATTATAGTATCAGAGTAGATAAAATTAATATTATTATTACCGTTACAAAATGATGCATCTATTACAAGCTGCCACGGTACGCGTAAGAATTTTAGTTTATAGTTACTTTAAACGAATAAATAAAAACACATATATACCTGCATATATAAATAAGATATTCCTAGGTTACATATAAAGATATTCTTGCTTTTAAGACAATTTATTTTCCCCGCGAAAAAATATAAATTCATGCTTATTCAGATTTTTTAATTAATAAAAAATATAACCAATTCCCTATCACATAACTATAACAATTGCTTGACGCAATAACAACTAGGTTTATTCTAGGCAATATAACAGAAAATAGATATTCTTTACTATTGAAATTTATTGAATATTGAAATTTATTCAAAAAAAATCTAAATATCAGTGTTTTAGAACACGTTATTTACCGGAAATTGTGTTTAAAATCTGAAAAATCATGAGTTTTTTGATAGGTAGTAATATTTTGAAATATCGTTAGTAGTTTATTTCATAATGCAAGCTCACTGTTAGGTACGCAGAAAACCGAGCTGAGAAGCTTACGTGACACTTTCAGCAAACTCAGTAACAAGATAGGTTTGGCAAAAACAAAGCAGTATTTATCAAATGTTATACAACTTATAAATAGGCCTGTTTTGGTTCCAAGAAATGATGTAACGTAACGTATGTCGGTGGTAATGCTTTCAGGTCACGTCAGCAGTTTCATTCGAGGAAATAGTGGATTCCATTCAAATAGTGCCTCACCTCAGGTGAAATTCACTCGGGAGTGTAGTAGGAAATTAAATTCGATCACCAGTTTAGCTACGAAATTATTGACGCAGTATTTTTATTTAAATACTCGGAAACGATGGCACGTGCGTGCAAAATGAAAACAAATAGAAAGTGGACTAGAAAAAAAAAGCAATCTAAATCTCTGTAAGAACTTACATGATTTATATTTAAATTTAACTACTCTTACACGATAAAGAACGCGTTTATACTTTTTTTTTTTGCATTCCCAATACAATATTTCTATCTATCTATCAATATATATCTTTATATATATAATTCTTCTGTGAGTGTGTATGTCACTGAAGTCCTCCTAAACGGCTGGACCGATTTGAATGATTTTTTTTGTGTGTGTTCAAGGGGATCTGAGAATGGTTTAGATTCACAAATCAGTCCGGCAGATGGCACTGCAGTCGGCACAGCAACGCGTGGCCGGGGCAGCTAGTATATATATATAACATTTCCTGTCACGGTGTTTTCCCGCTATGAACTCCGAAACTACTCAACCGATTTCGATGTTTTTTTTGAAGTGAAAACTTCTTAAGCGGCGTTATGCACTTTTTGGGATGGGTAAAAATGTTAAACTCGCGTCAGGATACGTGACCTCATCGAAAACTCGTAAGACGGAAGGAGAGTAGACCGCCGGCGCGGCGTAGGAGAGGAAGTAATATACCCCTCTCTTTCTACTGTGCGGCGTAAATGTATGCCTGCTCCTGCTGTTTCGTTTAAGTGTGTTTGTTGTCTTGTTTGTGGACGATAGCGCAATAAATGAATATTGTATTTTACCACATAAATGATAGTACTTTCATACTGATAATTAAAGCAATTCGTGTGAAATTATTCCCTAACCATTCCAAAATATCAAAAATGCACAACGATAATGTTCATGTTTTCACTGCTGCCGGCTCTCATGGAGTGCAACCCGTTGTTTCTTTTTTCGTTTTACTGGATTTGTTGCGACTAAGGACCTAAGATTGGTTTCATTTTTACACAGCAACGCGTGACCGAGTCAGCTAGTATTTCTAGAAGATATAAAATAGGACTGTAAAAACAACCATTTCAGCTGAGGGCTGTTGTTTTTTACCTGCGGTTTTTTATATGTTATAACGCTTATACTTGTTTTTGATATTAAAATATATCAAAAAGACGCTCTAAGCGTTTTGATTCGATTTTTATTATCCGTGCCGCTAAAGCTTGGAACTCTTTGCCTAAGTCTGTGTTTACCGACACATATAATTAAGGGGTCTTCAAGTCACGAGTGAAAAGGTATCTTCTAGGCAAGTCGCATCGAATTAATTCTTACTATCAGGCGAGATAGCGGTCAAGCGCGAATGTGTAAGAAAAATATTATTTATACTCAAGTGAGAAAAAATCGTGTCTTTTAACTGTTTCTCGCGACTTAATTGGAATGACATTCGGTTTTTAACACAGGGTCAGGCTTTTTCGGTTATGATCGATTCTCGTCGGCCCGAGGCCTTTGGCCTTCAGCCGACCACATCGCATCACGTCGCTTCCTACTGTATTGCTCGTTTAGCTCAACGTTGGTTTTTACTTTTTCTTTGATTTTTGGGGTCATAGCGTGATTATAAATATATAGTCTTTAACTTATTAAATTCCTTAGTTATAGCAAAAAGATTTTTTTTAATTAAACGGTTCGTTGGAACAAACAAATTCTTCGTGTTATTACAGCATTTGAACAGCATTATAGCAGTAAGCTAGATTTTATATATCCTAAAATATTAATGTTAAACTTTTATTTGTATCAAACAATTATAAAAACAGCAATATTTTTTTATTATTTATCAGTTAGAATTTTATATAAAAAAATAATTACTCTTTTTTGAGGGCCTATAATCATAGTACATAATATCGTAGATAAATTCTTATAAAGGCTATATTTTGCTGGTTATATAATAATACAATATAATTTAGACCTACATATCTTAATATATATAAATTACGTGTCACGTTGTTTGTCTGCGATGGACTCCTAAACTACTTAACCGATTTTAATCAAATTTGTACACCGTGTGCAGTTTGATCCAACTTAAAAGATAGGATAGATATCATTTTAATTTATAACAGCAACGCGCGGCTGGGTCAGCTAGTAATAAAATAAGAAAGAAACGATCAGAGATATAAAAAGCGCCCTTATTTCTATATAAACTTAAAATAATGAAAAAAAATATTACTAGACGAAATTCAACCTTTTTTTTTTGTTTTCGCAGTAAATGCGTTACGCATTCGCTCGTGCCGGGAGAGCACGAGACGATATGTGGGACTCTCCTCCATGCCCCTACCCGGCCTAGCGCCCGGTAAAGGCTTGGAGGCCTACCCACTAAAACCCTGCGGCGTCCCGCAACACAGTGGTGGGGGTCGCGTGGCCCCTTACGGCTTCTTCCGCGACCCGAACCAGTGTGGGTCCGCGCTCGTGGGCGGACCTCGCCTATGCTCCGTGAGGGACGGAGCAACGGGGTGAGCCGTGACGCCCTGAACACCCCGCACGCCTGAGGGCCAAGTGCAATGCAGCTGCCGGTCTCCCGCTCCGACAACCGCTGGCCCTCTTTTGGTGGGGAGAAGAACTGCCGCACCACTCGACCGACCCTAGTGGAGAAGAAGAAATTCAACCTGTGTCAGATGAGAATGTGTAATCAACATCCCCTTACTATCTAAAATCTCTTGAGCTACCGAGGCCTTGACAGACAAATCCAATTGGATTTCTTTGAATATTTATTATGTTGTATCTGTACAGTATGACTCATTAGTTATTCTCCGGCGAAATGTGTTTCAACTACGCGTGTTTTTCTTATTTAAATTATTTGAGTCATCGCCACTTAGTCACTTTAATAAAGCAATGTTTTAACGGATCACTAAACGCGTACTTTTTTTATGATATCCTGTCATTCTGTGTCAAAATGAGGAAATATTTTTTTTCACAGAATACAAATTACATCTTACACTAACTCATATTTAATTGATGAGTTCAATTTGAGATAAAAGAAAATAATTTTCTGGGATAGCTATCACAAAAAATATATGAAATTTCCTTTTTAAGAAACTTGGATGAGCGCGCGAGTTTTTATTCAAATTCCAACACATATAATTAAAATTTCTACACACAAATATGGATTCGTTGTAGGCTAACATTTTTCAGATAAAAATATTTATTGACAGACACAGAGATCAAAGTGCCTAAGATTTTGACAGAATAATTCCTACTTGATCTCGTCTTAATAACGTACTTATTGAGGTAGAATTAAAAGAGAACAGCATGTGTGCAATTCACACGTGGTAGAAGTGAAACCTTCAAAAATAATACGTAGACGCATACTAAATATCACGGTTGTTGTGATGAGTTCTCTCAAGCTTTGTACTACGCATGCGCACACAAACACGAATTAACACACATACATAATGCTTCCTATCTCATTTTCTCCTACGTTAAATCCTATGAATTTATGTGTCTGTCTCTTTTTACTGTCGCTTTTTCGTTTCAAAGAGACACTGTATAATGCTTCCTATTTTATTTTCTCCTAAGTTAAATCTTATGAATTTATGTGTCTGTCTATTTTAACTGTCGCGTATTCGTTTCAAAGAGACACTGTATAATGCTTCTTGTGAATTTGTGTCTCTCATTTTAATGTCGCTTTTTCGTTTCATCGATGCTAAAGAAGTTTTCACTTCAAAAGCAGAAAGATGTACAAACAGTTTTAGAATTAAGTTAAATTCTACTTACATATACATTTCTCTTTAACTATTTTTACCCGATTATGGCGAAAACAGAGGGTTATGTTTTTAGCAGTCTATGTATTCATTCGATTTTGAGTAATAAAGTGTACATGGATTCATAATTATAGCCCGGATAACATATGCTACATTTTAACCGACTTCAAGCATAGCAGTAGTCGATTCTACCCGATCGAGAACCAACCCAAACCAACATAACCTAACCACGACTGAAAGTTAATTTAAACCGATTTTAATTAAAGTCTAGTTAAGTTTAAAATGGTGCTATTCTCGTAGCCGTGTTTGAAAATAATTAAATCAAACAAATTAGCATAACAATAAAAAACACTTAGTGTAAATCTATTTATCAATTTATTTTAGCAGAACGGAAGGTTTCCGCGTTCGATGAATTCATGTTATTCAAATACATGGGCAAGTTAAAAACAATTCTATGCCAATGAGAACAAATCAGAAAAAATAATACAAAGAAAATATAGATCCATATGTTGTTTGCTTAACACTAATTTTTTTTAAACATTTTAGCCCACACATTATTTTAAAATAAATATGTCGTTAATTAGAAATGATTCTTAAAACAATTAAATTTAATTGATTTAAAATGCACAGGGTTGGCAAATATTATAAATAAATATTTCCTAAATTCACACCAATTAATCTAGTCCAAAGTAAGCACTTTAAGGTTTGTGTTATTGATACTAGGGTAAAGGATAGACATAGATACGAGTACATAAATAAATAAATAAATAACTAATATTATTAGAAATGATTATTATTATTGGAAATCAATATTTCTGTTATTATTAATTCAAACAAAATATTTAATTGAATAGCAAATCAATTACGCTAATCTATAATCTAAGATCTCAGTTGCTTGTGTGTTTGTCTGTCCGCTCTTTTTCCATTGTATCAATAACGTTACCATAGCAACGCGTTAACCGCAAGTAGTTCGTCTACCGGACGCTAGATGGCGCTAACGGAAAATATTTAATAATAGAAAAAATTTAAAGAATTTTGTCCACCCGTGCGAAGCTGGGACGGGCCGCTAGTGTATTATTAATTACGTTAGTATATGGGTAGAGTAGACTGCAGATAAAGATTTGCACCTTATCGTTTGTATTTCTACCTTATGCCATTGTAATAGATATCATTTTATTTAAAAAATCTATATCAAAACAATTTAAAAAAATAACTAAAAACAAAAACTCTTTTCTTCTGTTTTAGCATTGAATTCAAATATGCATACTCACCTATTTGTTTATGATAATCTTCTGTTCGAATAGACATTTTATCTTTATACCTACCTCGTGGCGATAGCACGTTATCACAACGATCACTGTTATCAAAAGATGTATGCAAAAAAAGTTTTATACGACTTATAAAATCAATGAAAGATGTATTTTTTATGACAGTGTCCACAATCATTTGTGTTTTCCGTTTCTCTGTTTAACTATAACTTTATAAATGACTAGGTCGAAGCAGTCGCTAAGCATAAAGCTTTGCTAGCACCATCTATTGGAGCAGTGCGTAATACTAAAAGAAATAAGAAAATCAATAATGTTTAGTAAATTTAAAAATTCTATATGAATGGAAACTTTCAAAAAGCGCGCGCTTTTTGTTACAATAGGAAATCCCATGGAGCTAATGGTTTTTAGGCATATTTTTTTTATTTTTGCAAATTTCGAAATTCTGGTCCTAAATGTGTTGATTCGATTCCACATAAAAAATATTAAAATCAGTTAAGAACTCGGGAAGCTATTGCGTGACAGACATTGCGTCATTGAAACTGATCCATTGGAGCTCCGCTCCAATAAATAAATAAATCTTTATTTTCTCATCACAAACTCTTACTTTAAGCCTTATCGATACTAATTTTAGCTAAGTTCGTGTGATCCTGATGCCCAAAACAGGAAAAAAGTTAACTGTTAGCAAAGGTCATCAGGCTCCCATCATCTCAGACATTTGAGGCAATCAAGATCGAATTAAGACGTGATGGTGTAATCAATAGATCATTAACCCTTATCCCTCTCCCCCTATGGGATTTTTGGGTATCATTAACTCAGTTTTGGCAATTTTATTAGTACTGTCTTTTTAGTTCTTGAGTAGGGTAATTCGGAATACTATGCTGCCCATGTGCTGCTATTCTGCTCTCTACTTCTTTTAGTGTCTCTCCAACTAGTGAAGACTGACTGTCACCTCCTTCACCTCCAAACAGTGTCTAATCCGTAACAACTATCTATCTGAATTGGAAAGTCGGATAGATTACGGCACAAAATAACACCATCTTAACATAACTGTCTTTTTGTTTTGCTCTAAAGTTAGCAAAAGTAACCTAGGTAAGTTCTCACCTTTAAATAGAATTCTGTCATCCCAAAATTGCATTTATAAAGGGGGTCCAGTGGATAGCTAAGGTAAGCCAGGGTAACTCATAAAAAATTAGGCGATTTTCGGGATTTTTTTAAAAGAAAGTACTTGATATAATATTTTGAAGTTTTTTGAACATAACAGGATATATTTTCAGCTATATTTTTAGATTTTTTTTGCTTTTGCTTTGAAATTTTGCAGACGTAGAGATAAAAGTCCGGATTAAATAATAGGGTACTTTTTATCCTGGAAAAAATTGATATTCCCGAGGAAAAGCAAAAATATTGTTTGCTTGATGGATGGATTGTAGATGGCGTTGTGTGTCGTTTAAAACAAGGTAAAATATTGCAAACGAATATAAACATGTAAAAAAAGAGGAATTCCCGAGGGATGACGTACAATTTGTTTTATCGTCTAAACTGATTTTTTTACATCTACTTATATGTTGCAAACGAATATGAACATGTAAATTTTGAAGCTAAATGATTCACTAAATGACTCATTCCTCGGATTCCGATTATTCCAACAGACCTCCCATTTCAATTCAAAAGACTACAATTTCCTATAAGGGTTTCATTTGCAATGACCATTAATAAAGCACAAGGCCGAACCCTAAGGGTTGCTGGAGTACACTTGGAAAAACATTGTTTTTCGCATGGTCAGCTCTATGTAGCGTGTTCCCGGGTTTCCAGTGCCCAAAATCTGCATGTTTTTGCTCCACAAGGGAAAACATATAATATAGTGTACCATTCAGTTTTTGTTTAACAACTAATTGTATCCAGCGTTACATCGCGCTTCTTAGATTTTTCCGTGGGAATGAGAAGTTTTCTTATAGTTGTGCTTTATACCGCAATATAACCGAATTCCACGCGGGCGAAGCCGCGGGCGGAAAGCTAGTATAGAAATATGTTATGAGTTTACTATTGTATTATTTTGGCTCATTTATCTTGTAGTGTCTTAAGTGACAAAGGAAAACTAGTAACCATTAGCGCACAAAAACGTTGGTCTATTAGTTAAAAACAATTAAAGTGTTTACGGTTAATGAAGTAAAACTAATGACTGGCATTGTACGCATAGACTTGCAAATAGTATTTTTGCAAAATTATGTGACTACATTCACACCAATTAGCCTGGCCCAAAGTAACACTTTAAAGCTTGTTATGGACACTAGGGTAATGGATATATATACATGTATGATGTAATATTCATAGAAATATATATAAACACTCATAACTCAGGCACAAAACCTTTTCATCATACAAAACAGCCCCTTCCCGGATTCGAACCCAGGACCGTGCGTAAGGCAAGAGCGCTACCGTTGCACCAAACGGTCGTTAAAGTGTTTAAATTTAAAATTATTTTATATTATTTGGAAACCCGAAAACATTTTGTAAGAACACTATTCATTTGATTTAAAATTTAATAATAAATATTTTTTATATAGTACTAGTTGACCCGACCACGCGTTGCTGTGCCGACTGCAGCGTCATCTGCCGGACTGATTTGTGAATCTAAACCATTCTCAGATCCCCTTGAACACACACAAAAAAAATCATTCAAATCGGTCCAGCCGTTTAGGAGGAGTTCAGTGACATACACACTCACAGAAGAGTTATATATATAAAGATTTATATTCAAACATATTTTTATTTAAGTGTCACGCAAGTCTCAAACCCCTTATTACCTCGCTATCCGGGCGTGTACCACCGAAATAATGACAGTCCCTTCGAATTTTTTGAGTTTTTCTTAAGCTGGAATCCAGCGCCATCTATTTTTTGATTGGAAAAATACTAGCCCGGATAGCGATGTAATGTGTGTTCGAGTCTCGCCTCACTCCTAAGAAGAATTAAATATTTCTAGTTTTAATTTCTGTATATATAAAAAATTAAAATTCCGGATAACTCACAACTATTATTTAGTCTTAAACTATGCTGAGCTTGTACTATGGGCACTAAATAATGTATAGAATACATAACAAGTGTTTCTTAAGTTGAATCCAGCGCCATCTTTTCACGTATTAGGTACTATTGCCTACCTCATAATATTTAAAGTATCCAACATATGATTAAGAAATTATGATATTATTATATTTACTGTTAGTTAATTAAGTATATAATGACCATGACTCGGCAAAAAATGCGTATGTTCATCACACAACCATATGCCCCTACCGGGATTCAAACCCGGGACCTTTATTGCAGAAGATCGGATCGCTACCGTTACACCATACGGCCGTCAAACTACAAGTTAAATGCTTAATTAACAGTAGTTGCTTCTTCTTAATGATATGTTGGATATTTAAAATATTATGATGATGTAGGCAATAACCTAAAACGTGAAAAGATGGCGCTGGATTCAACTTAAGAAATACTTGTTACAAATCCCGCATGTCACCTGAGCATAGTTGAATTTTAATCTAGTAATATTTTCTTTACATATTAAATTATGGTATTTAGGCAGTTGTACCTTAAACATGGAAAGAAGAAGATCAGTAGAATTACATATCAATGTTAAAAATGATATGTAAATAGATTATATCCATTTTACAATTAAGATTATTGAACTGATTCGGAATACTATATTTTTTAGATATTTTATGGATTTTTCAATGTGATCTTAAAAGATAAAGTTATTATAATAGAAAAATACTAAAAAAAATCTACTCGATCCAATTGGGAGAGCATTGGACCGGATTTCCAAAGGTTGCGGGTTCGATTCCCGGCTGAGAATTTACTTGTGACCCGAGTCGATTTTTTTGTATTTTTCTATTATAATAATGTTAGTAGAAATATTTTATTTTTAAGCCAAATTTATCATTTTTTTTCTAAATAAAACGGAATTAAGTTTTGTTAACGAATGTGGCAATATATTATATATTGGCTATTCTAATACATTGCAATATATTCTAATACACTGCACACGTCAGAAGAGGTGCTGCGCAAACACATGACTATAAAACCAGCCTGTCGTGATCAAACCGAATAAACACTCAATCCAATAATTTGAACAATGATGGTCACGGTATTACAAATATTAGTCTGATTTCAAATATTCGAACTTATCGATTGGCAATACAGGAAATATCGATTGATCATTATTAAAGATCAATAACACGATGACATTTCGCAGTTGCAATCGATCAGTGAAATTCGACAATTATTGTATGATGAAACATCTGAAAATTAGACTGGATGAATCGGTACTCGTTTGTTTCATTGGCTGAACTCTCATTGTATGAAACTACAAAGGAATGTTACATCATCTCTATTGAAACGACTATGCGCATACCACGTGATAGTTTATTTAATAGTAATTGATTGGACTCATAGATTGTTTAGTTATACTTCAGTGATCAGTTTTTCTCAGCGTGCTGATCATATGAATGTAATCGTAACCTTTTTTGTTCGTTTACTGCATAGATATTACAGAGAAAGAGAACGACTGCTGTAATAAATAGTGTCCCAGAAATATGTACAAAATAGTGAGGCACTGAGATCGCTAAGTTGTCTCAATAAAAGCCGGTTGTTGTTAAATTTGTACATTATTCAACTAACTTCATCTACTTGTACTCATAAACAGCTAACTTCGCAGATACTACTTACCGCGACGGCAGCGCGGCTGGTGGCTGAAAAATGAACTATAAATTCTACATATTTTCAGGGACGGGCGGGTTAATACTTTAGCACGTAGCGATCGTTCTTCTTCTCTCTAACCTCTAATGGTTTACTGCAAGATCATACATTAATAAACAAATATTTTGTTAATACCTCTAAAGACACTCATTGCAAAACCTGGTGATGTAGTTAACTCTTCTTGCAAATAATAACAGTATATTTCCGAACTGGTAGTAGACTCAGTAGTATACAATGTTATCGTAGTGAGAATTTAATTCCCAGCGTGTCAAGGGTCTGCCTCTGCTTCTTTTTACCTGTGGGCCGCGCCACATAATTTTTTTGTAAGTATACGTCTTATCTTTAAGCCGCGCATAGTGGCCTGTCCATTTCGATTTTAATGCACAACTCAAAACATTAGTTGCTTTAATTATATTCCCTATTTTAGTGTGCCTTCTATATTTTATGTATTTTTCTAATGTTAAGCATACTACGCTCCATACCTCGTTGGCTTGTATTTATAAGACTTTATACTTTAGCAGTGAATTTCCATGTCTGGCATCCATACGTCAAGCAAGAAAGACTACAGTTCATGACCTTTGTTTTTACAGCTGTCGGTAAGTAGCCTTTTAAAATTGCGACCACATAATGGCTGTTATATTGTTAGTTAATAGAATAAACCACGTGCGCGCCATCTGCACTTCGCATTCGCCCTAATGTTGACCCGTTCGCTTTCTATGTAATTAAAATTGTACTCCTATAATATGTATCTCTCAATATGATCAGTAAATGTCTTTTCATTTTGCTACGAAGTAAACTCTAGTATATATTCATACTTAAAGTCATAGTATAAATACAGTCAAACTAAAGCCAAATGAAACAACATAACTTTTATAGCTCTTCACTTTGGAAGAAGCCTTCAACATAGCGTCGTTGCGACTTTAAGACCTCCTATGTGTAAGAAACTGAGTCCAACAAATACGTTGGAGTTAGTTTCTTCACATTTTTTTCAGTAGACACTTTTTATCGATTATCTTGTAAACATGAATTTTACACATAGGACGTCTTAAAGTCGCAACGACGATAGACGGAAGGTAGCTAGCCCATCCGTTTTTAAAGGATTCATTTCGGAGAAGTGCAGCAGAATTTCACAGCTTTGTTCCACCGTCCCCATTTTTTAATAGGGCAACCAGGTTTACAAATAAGCGCCACCGTTATATAGTTAATCTGTACCGCTAAAGAGTGGAACTGTTTTCCTGAGTCTGTGTTTCCTGATAAAAACTATTTAGGGGCCTTCAAGTCACGAGTGAATAGGTATCTCATAGACAGCCGCGTCACATCCTAGATCGCATCGTCGCTTACCATCAGGCGAGATAGAGGTCAAGCGCTTTTCTATTCACGTTTAAAAAAAAATATAGTGATATAATTTTCTAAGCAACTTGTAATATTTATAATAGCAATAGGGTATTAAGCAAATTTTCTTAAAATACTTTAAAATATTCTAAAGTCACTAAGAGATGCGAGAGAGAAAAAATAGTTTATCTAATATCTAGCCAGTTTAATAACAAAAAGACAATAATCATAAATATATTTCGCATTTCCCACTGAAACGCTAAGTCACGTGACAACTCAAAGGCATGACGCATTGATGTAATAGTCTGAATGTAAACAACACGTGAGAGATTCTTTTTTTATTCAAGATTCTTAAATAAATGGCTTTAAAATAAAAGAATATATGCCGTTCCTTTATGTCAAAA
The DNA here is from genome assembly GCA_927399485.1 of Calamotropha paludella. Classification (NCBI taxonomy): domain Eukaryota; kingdom Metazoa; phylum Arthropoda; class Insecta; order Lepidoptera; family Crambidae; genus Calamotropha; species Calamotropha paludella. The sequence goes on along the minus strand of OV656803.1, from coordinate 4,103,491 downwards.
TACAAGTGTCAAAAATCCTGAATTATTTATTGACACGCTTTTATTAGCTTCACTTGTAACTATGTAAGAATATCTTGGAATTTTAATTTCACCCACTTTCCGGTCTTTGATTAGGATGAAATTTTGCACACGCTCTGAGTTCTGATGATAATACATGACTAGCTAAGAAACGTCATTACAAATCAAAAATGGCGGCCTCCCCAAGATGGCGAACTGGCTGTTTGAAATGCACTTCCATGATATGGGTATCAAATGAAAGGGTTTGCTGTCAGGAATACGAAAAAAGTAGTCATTTTCCACTTTTTAGTTTCTTTCATCATTAAAGAGTGTTTTTTAGTTTTTTGAACTATATTTTTTCCAAAATCTTCGTGTTAAGTGGTTGCAGTTAGCACTATGTGATCCGATCCGTGTATCACCCAAATCACCCAAATTATTTTTATGAGGATCATTTTGATATGGGTATTACTTTAAAATATCTATAAATATTCAATATAGGAAAAATGTTGCTTCATTAAAGGTATGAACTCCAGTTCTGCCGTTCTATGAAAAGTGCAATAAGTAGTTTCAGCTACTTTCGTAATAATTGCGATTAAAGATTTAATTTTCGTTTTTAGAGTATCATCGTAACTATAATAGCTATTGACCTGAAACTTACTATACGACTGTAAAATGAAGCGGAATTTTATGTAGTACTAGCTGAACCGGCCACGCGTTGCTGTGCCGACTGCAGCGTCATCTGCCGGACTGATTTGTGAATCTAAACCATTCTCAGATCCCCTTGAACACACACAAAAAAATTCATTCAAATCGGTCCAGCCGTTTAGGAGGAGTTCAGTGACATACACACTCACAGAAGAATAATATATATAAACTAGTGGACCCAGCAGACTTTGTCTTGCATGATATTTTTGCAATATAGATAAATAACCTAGACACCGACTGCAGCGCCATCTGCCGGGCTGATTTGTGAATCTAAACTATTCTCAGATCCCCTTGAACACACACAAAAAAATTCATTCAAATCGGTCCAGCCGTTTAGGAGGAGTTCAGTGACATACACACTCACAGAAGAATTATATATATAAAGATATATTATATTTGTACATACATTTGTATGTAAATTGTACGTAAGTCAATTTGCCCAATAACTCGACTTATTGCACTTATCGTAAGGATGGCAGAGTTACAATATGAGGTTTAAGCATAGTTGTTTATTTATATTGTATTTAAACGCACTCATTTCCTGTTTAACGCTAATTTGTCTCTATTACAATTGCCCAAGGACATGAAACTATTTGGAGTACAATATTATGGGTTCTGTCTCGTCAATACGAATGAAAATTGCGACTGAATCGTCCGAAATGTTTATACCAATGACATTTTATTTATTACATCTAGATGTCACGTGCTTTGATTGGTCGCTGAGACGTTTCGTGTAAATGATGCAGATTCGAAAACTCTTCTTTTATTTATGAAAATAAAATGTAATTTAACTCAAATATTCTTAATTGGAACATTAAATTTTACAGTGTTCAATGTAATATTTATTTATTGGTTAACCATGTCAAATTCCCTATTACGCCACAACAGAGTAACAAACGAAATGAAATATCGTTCACAGGGGTAATTGATGACTAATTACATTTACCAATCAAGATGCTAGTCACGCGAAAACAGTGACTCTTTTTACAAAGTAAGATTCCTTTTAACGTATCACGTGGCACAGATAATAAACATCACAATATCTACGTTATCTTTACAGTAGCAAAAGAAAATGTTTTTAAATTTTATAATCTATGCACTTTGTAATTAGTTCGTCAGTAATAAATGTACACGAACAGTGACGGTATTGAAATTTTGCAAGCAACCAGTGCCAAGAAACTGTCAAAATATATCTAGCAGGTCTCGGCTGGAGCCGTGGCCTCCACTTAAATGTTTAGGTTTGTTTAAATACCTGATTCGGTATTGTTTATCTGAGAAGGTAGAAATAGAAAATTGCGATTTATTTTTACTTAATCTCGAATTACTTTAACGCGTTCAGTTTTCTTGACGTCCAACGGTTACGATATTTTTTTTGTAATTAAATACATTTAAAAGCTTATAAGAAAATATTTGTATTCCTAGTTCCTAGACTTATATGAAAATATTCGTATATTGTAAAATACGGCATAATTATCTGTAGTTCAGAAATGTTCCGGACTACACATAATTATGCTAAATTAGGTAAGTAATAATTAAATCTGTGAGCCATAGTTAATAAACAGCGTAGGGAAATCGCCGTTCTGCATTGATATGTTTAGATTTTTTAATTAAATATAATATAATAATATGTTTACATTCTCATACATACATATATGATACGTAGACATGTAATATTCATAATATATACATATAAATACCCATGACTCAGGTACAAATGCTCATATTCATCACACAAACATTTGCCTCTTTCGGGATTAGAACACAAGAACTTAAATGCTTTTTAAAAACTTATTTACAACTTAAAGCCAGATTATATACTGTTGTATACTTAACTATCATTTTACGAATAAAACCAGATGATTACTTAAATCAAATATTATCATTTGTCGTCATATATTTTTGATTACATTATTGATTACAGGTTGGACAAATTATAAAAAAACTCTTTTGTAGAAATGGTATAGAATATGAACATTTATCAATTTCTGAACATTAACACAAACAACGTCCACGTTGAAATATTCAAAAGAATTGCTTCTATAGCTAAGTACATACATTATAATTGAATATACGTTACACAGATTAGTTTCTTATAATTGTACTTGTTCATTAGACCAGTAATCACTATAATTATGTCATTAGCAAACTCAATTAAATTCTCAAGTTTAAGAGCTCTTGACAATTATTGAATAGATGTGTACTTAATTAAAATCGTTAGCATTCAACCGGTGCGTGTTACAAGATGAATACACCGTAGAACTATGTCACAATTAATCGGCCGATAGCAAAGAGTTAATTATATATATATATATATATGATTTTATGTGACATAGTTCTACGATGTTATTTCTCGTGACTGTGCCGCTAAGTGTGGGCAACAGAGTTCAGTAGCTGCGAAGTGTAGCCAACTGCGTAGCGTATTCTATCTGATACGACCCAGATGTTACTCACCTAACCACTTATGCTAATAGCATGCAATTATTATTTTCAAATAGTTTTAATATTAAATCGCCTTTTTGGTGGAAAAACAAATTCCATTACCTTTCTTTTCATTTAAAAAAACATGTCTTAAGTTATATGTTGTATGTTATCATTATAATGTAGTTAAAGTTTCTCATACATTTAAATATGCTCAATATGCTCATCACTACCATAAAGTGGGAGAAAGATAAACAAAGCCGCTATCTCATCGTCGTGAAAATAATGAAGTTGTTTTTTATTTAAGAACTAGCTGACCCAGCCACACGTTGCTGTGGCACAGTAATTTTAAAGAATTTTTCTTATATAAAAGTAGCCTAAGTTACTCCTTATTACATTAGCTACCTGCCAATGAAAGTCCCGTCAAAATCGGTCCAGCCATTTCAGAGATTAGCCGGAACAAACAGACAGACAGACAAAAATTGTAAAAAATGTTGTTTTGGTGTATGTACCGTATATATATATATTCATATGCATGTAGTAAAAACCGGTTATTTCAATATTTCAAACAGACACTCCAATTTTATTTATATGTATAGATAATGCGTATTATATGACTATAAAGGTATATAACTACCTACCTAATACATAACAGAAAAATAAATTCATAGCCAAATCTTTTTGCAACATGAAATAATATTTCGTATGTAAATTGTAACACTGCGTTTCTCGCATTTTTAAATAAGTAGATTTTTGAGATTAATTATTTAGCAATATATTATTTATGTTAAAAATTAAAAAAATGACAGAAGTTGCATTTTTATTAGTTTTCTTCTTTAAGTTACAATCATCATTCATCATTGCTGCCCTTGTTTTGTCCGCCTTCGAACATAGGCCTTATCCATTTTCTTCCACGACTCTCTATCTCTAGCCTTTTGCATCCAGTTGTGGCCAGCAAAGGTCCTTATGTTGTTAACCCATCGCTCTGGGGGACGACCTCTTCCTCTCGTGGTCTAGAGTCTCCATTCTAGAACTCTTCTGGTCCACCGTACTGTGTCCATACGTGCAACATGCCCAGCCCATCTCCACTTCCGTTGCTCTATAGCGGTTATCACAACCTTAGACTTCTGCCTGGTCCACTCATTACGTTTTCGGTCTATTAAAGCTATGCCGAGTATCGACCTTTCCATTGCTCATTGCGTAACTCGTAGCATTTCAGCAGACTTTTCTGTGAGTGTGGCCGTCTCCATACCGTACGTGAGCACTGGGTTAAGTTACAATATTTAGTTTTAATCACTAGTAATCACAAATACATGTAATCACAAACATCCTGTATGTAATGTACTATTGTTATAGATTTCTAAATCTATAATCTAAGATCACAGTGGTTTGTGTGTTTGTCTGTCCGCTCTTTTTGCCGCTCTTTTACCACTGTATCAATAACGTTGCCATAGCAACGCGTTAACCGCAAGTAGTTCGTCTACCGAACGCTAGATGGCGCTAACGGAAAAATATTTAATAATAGAAAAAATTAAAGAATTTTGTCCACCCGTGCGAAGCCGGGACGGGCCGCTTGTCTATAATCTAAGATCACAGTGGTTTATGTTTGTCTGTCCGCTCTTATTCTCGCTTTTTTTTCCATTGTATTAATAACGTTACCATAGCAACGCGTTAACCGCAAGTAGTTCGAATACCGGACGCTAGATGGCGCAAACGGAAAAATATTTAATAATGGATTTTTTTTTAAAGAATTATGTCCACCCGTGCTCAGCCGGGACGGGCCGCTAGTAATAAATGAATATAATAATAGGAGTAGTAATTAAAACGTTGTACAACGAAATATAATGAATTTGGAAATATAATTACAATTTGCACAGTTCCATTCCGTTTCACATTGACGGCAGATTATCATAGATTAAACTGGTTAAATTATAATTGACATGCTCCAATTCAGTTCAATATGTCCAATTTTACAGTATTGGAATATTATCTTACGTCGTCGTTTCAGCCAAGGATCTCCACAACGATCAGTTCTGCGCTAAACGCAGCCAGATGCTTGTCGCCAGGGATTCAAAAACACCTTTATAAGGATACACTTTCATAAGGGTTACACATTGAATCTGTTACAGAATTATTCCTGTATCACTTATTTAAGTGTTTTGAAACTGTTTTGCGTCGAACACTTATAAAAGTGTAACAGATATAATGTTTTCTGTTACCAAATACACTGTACACCAACATAGGCATTTCAAAGTACCCAAATCATTAGTGAGCTGTCGCATAGTTATGTCAATGTGAACCTTATTGACTGTAACAGATATTAACACTTATGAACCGGTATTTTCTAAAACAGATTTAAAGTGTTACAGTTTCTTTCTGTTTAACTTTTAAAACAGAAATTCAAAACAGTGTTCAGTACACTATTCGGATACCGCTAAAATCCCTGCTTGTCGCGACCTTGATCAGATCGTCGGTCCACTAAGTGGGAGGCCTGCCTATACTGCGTTTTCCGGTCCGTGGTCGCAACTCGAGAACTTTTCTGCCCCAAGGGCCATCAGTTCTACTAGTTATGTGCTATGTTAATGTAAGGGACATGAAGCAAACACAAAAGACCTTCCTATTTCTATGTACTCGTAAAATATTAGTGTAAATTTTAAATTACATATTTCTTATCCAATTGTTGTGATTTAATCTATAATCTAAGATCACAGTGGTTTGTGTGTTTGTCTGTCCGCTCTTTTTCCCGCTCTTTTGCCATTGTATCAATAACGTTACCATAGCAACGCGTTAACCGCAAGTTGTTTGTCTACCGGACGCTAGATTGCGCTAACGGAAAAATATTTAATAATAGAGAAAAATTAAAGAATTTTGTCCATCCGTGCGAAGCCGGAACGGGCCGAACTCCGAAACTACTCAACCGATTCTGATGATTTTTTTTCATTTTGCTGGATATGTTCCAACTTATGGCATATGATAGGTTTCGTTTCAAATTATAATACACCAACGCGTGGTTATATCGGCTAGTATACAGTAAATCCTTGCTCGTAGGTAATGTGCCCAGAAGAGTGATAGCGTTACTTCTTTAAATTACCATAATTCATTAGTTCTTACACATTTGAATAAAACACTTTTTTACGGAGTTTTTACGAATATTTTATTTTATATTTAATCCTGACGTTTCGACTCCTTTACAGGAGCCGTGATCACGGTATGACTAAAATAATGGTTGTCATATATTTCTACCTTCATAATATTATAATCGGGCACGCACCTTTTTTGTACTATAATAAAGTGTACGTTAAAGTAAAATTCTTTTTAATAAGATGATAGTAGTAACCCTAACATAGAGACACACCCCTGTTCCAGTATTAGCTATACGATGCGACAGACAGGTCAATGTCGATACTTCCAGTCTCGCTCTAAATATAACAGCTGGTCTCGCGACCCTGTACACAATAGGGCTGTCTACATCATTAATTTTGTATGTTTTTGTACACGGCAAGAGTTCTCCAACAATTGTTGATAGTTACAAAACAATTCCACAACTCATTTCATTTATATTAATTACACATTATAATTATGACATTATTTGATATTTTCGGTTGACACAATACATCTTTTTTTGTAGAATTTTAACCATAATTTTATATATAGTATAAAATTTAACCATAGAATTATAACCATTGATATTTTTTTCTTTATTGAATCGCTTTAATATTTTGTTTCGTATGTTTATTTTTCATGAATCAATCCTTCATCAAGATGGGTGCGAGTAAATTAAAGCCGTGCCTGTCGGTGACCTGCCGTCAATGTCAGACCTGTGCCAGGTCTTTTTGGAGTCAAATTCGCTTGCTTGAATCTTCGAAGAATTATCCACTCGCTGGCAACTACCTCACGAACATTTCTGAGCTCCAGCTGGACGTCAATACCAGTCCACATACACCATGTGTAAATGGAATGACAATTGAATATTGATCTGATGATGGAGCCGGCCATGGGAGGGATAATAATACCCCATTGTGCTAGGACTCGAGTGATTCCTCTTGACAATTGCTAGTCAGCTCAAATTAAACATGCAAGGTTTAATAAGTAAACGCTTCCGTGTACAAATCAAATTGCCGTTTTGCAAACTTTGATATTTACTAGCTGACCCGGTAACGCGTTGCTATGGTAAAACGTATACAATGGAAAAAGAGCGGGAAAAAGAGCGGACAGACAAACACACAAACAACAAATTTGTATTCTTAGATTATAGACTAGTGGCCCGTCCCGGCTTCGCACGGGTGGACAAAATTCTTTAATTTTTTTTCTATTATTAAATATTTTTCCGTTAGCGCCATCTAGCGTCCGGTAGACGAACTACTCGCGGTTAACGCGTTGCTATGGTAACGTTATTGATACAATGGAAAAAGGGCGGGAAAAAGAGCGGACAGACAAACACACAAACCACTGTGATCTTAGATTATTTTACATCCTGAAATTATTTTACATGGGATTTTCACAACTCATTTATAATAATGAAAATGAAAATAAATTTATTCAAATGCACTTAAAAATAAGAAGTTTTGAATCGTCCAACATTTTTACCTACCACCCATTCAGGACGTCTTTGAACTGACAAGAAGAATGGGCGCAAGAAACTCGTCAGCTTTAACAGAAGTAACGACATTTACAATATAATACGTCGTCACCATACACAATCCACAAAAAAAAACAAAATTATTTTGTTATGACAATACTAATAGTGTTATGATATCATTATTTCGTTGATTACAACAAAATCAACAAGATCTGTACTTACTTAAAGTAAGTATCCCTGAACATTGCAATAACATACAGGGAATAAACAACAAATTTAAGAAAGCAACAAGATTTGTTTAGTATTAGTCAATAATACTGAAGGTTAATAGTTTCAAAATTCCGGACAAATTTTTAGCTGTATAGGAATTTAAGTAACCTTCCTACTATTTTTATGTCTACTTTCAACGCACTGTACTCTAGTCATAATAGATATCCAGGGTCAATGATGCAACTGGATGATGCTGGATGCAGGGACTGAATTTTGAAGTAAAAACTTCTTTAGCATCGTTGTAAAAAAGTGACATTAAAAGAGACAGGCACATAAATTCATTAGATTTGACGTAGGAGAAAATGAGATAGGAAGCATTAAACAGTGTCTCTTATGTTCCTGGTATGTACTTTAGTTACCATAAGCCTCTTGTATCATTTATAGAAAATATAAGCTCTGAGTCTGAATAAATCTATGTAATATATACGAATAAAATGTAAAATAATTATCTAACTTTGTATTACTAATTATATTCTTCCCGAAATTTTACATTCGTCTCATTATTTTGAAACCAAAAAATTTTAAGGTTTCACTTCTACCACGTGTGAATTGCACACATGCTTTTGTTAGTTCTTTTTTCTATTAACAATGACTAGAAGCATGTTTTTTTTTTAATTCTTCTGGTTCTGTTTTTATTTATAAAGCGGAGTCCGCACATTATCATATTTTTTATGTATGCGCAAGAGCAACATAACAATGTATTATGTATCGAAATAATTTTAAATGCCTCTGTTTTCATAAATGTCTAACTGTGATTCCGTTTGAATAATATTATAATGCCATCTGACCGTTTCAAACAGACATATGGAATATTTATTTATAATAAACTAAATTATGGAGATTTTACGTTAAAAATAGGGGTTATATGGTAAATAAATGTAGAGCCGTGAATTTTTACATTTACCTCGAAATGAAAATTGTATATTTGAGTTAAAAGTTTTTTTTTTTATAAGTTGTTTTGGCTTGGCTACAAAGACCTTTGAGCCATTTCTTCATATTATGTCCATTCTTGTTTAATTATCAATGGATGATGAATGAATAGTGAAATACGTTAACCTAGGTTTCAGTAAAGATGTGGGGTTTTACTGAAAAGTTCTCGTGGACTTATTGAGAGAGAGCGAAAAGACACCATCCATTGTTTTGTTTCACTTGCAAACACTCTTGCATATACAGAAACACTCAGTGGTTAATAACCCACCATTATTACACACTAATATCAACCACAACACAAATTTTAACAAGAAAAACAAGACCACCATAGTAACGCTTCCCGCTCCCGCCAAAAAGTCCAGTTAAAATTTTAAATAAGGTTGCGCCACAGAATAAAAATGATTTTACTTATAATACTAAAGAAGTCCAGACTATTATTTACAATATTTAACCTCCTTAATGAAGACGTTGTCGGTAGAGTGGTTATGCAACATTCACAAAGGTGGGTTGACGAAAGGGTGGTCATTTTTTGACGACACGGGTTGGCCGAACTAGACACTCTTCCTTCCAAGCCAAACGGTCTAGAGTTCGAGTTTCGGCAAATACAGAAATACGAGTCATAGGCATTATATATTGTATATATTCTATATCTTATAGGAAAAATTACATTGCGGATGCAGAAAAAGTTAGTAGCCAGCCCTAGTAGCCATAACACAAGCCTTTCAGTGCTTACTTTTAGCACAGCTATTTGTGTGAAAGTGAAAAATATTATTACTTCAATCAATAGCCAAGACCAAGTATTAAGATCTGAGGCAATAGCATCACCTCTAATCGCGATTCAAGTTGTTGAAGAGAGACGTCACTATTGACCGTGTATGGCGGTGTCTCTCTTTGACAATCGAACTTGCATCGCGCTAAGGGATCGTGGCCGTTTCTTCCTATGAAGTTTCCCCCCATAAAAAATATTGTATATACCTACAATAGGTAATGTAATCGTAAGTATGTGTGAGACTTAAATGCTATGTAAGGTATGGTAGCGCCCGTACGCTATTAGAAACTTTTTGGTTCACTCTAGAAATAACATCATAGAATAGAATATTTAAGATTTGAAATAAGAACAAATAGTGTTCATTTGTTTTATTAAGCGTCTCGAGTTTGTCGTGCGCGAATGATATGATTGCATTCAATACTCAGAATATCGTTGTGTTACATATAAACAATGTATATATATAATAAATATGTGTATGTTCTGATCCAATTTAATAATAATAACATACATTTGTCAAATGAGACGTCCCTAACATTTCTCGAGGCTATTTTTACAACACTGATAACCAGTGGTCGGAGTAGGTATATTGAATTAAGGTCACTGACATCAAACGTATATGTTAATATGGATACGCCTCCGAGTTTCCGGATTATTATGATAAAAATACCGAAACATCGAAATTATTACATGAAACTAGTTAAAAATGTATCAATACTCTCAACGCTATGCTGCTAGTGGCGTAGATGGCCAGAATTTAATAGTAAAAAAAATTGGTTGCCTGTAAAGTCGATATACGGGCGAAAGTTTTACGTGACAACGACTTTGAGTGGTAAAATAATTTTAATGTGAATATTCATTCGTATAGTAGGAAGAAGGATGAAATAATAGTAACAATTTAAAACATTTATTTATACAAAGAATTATATTTAAAACATTAATTTATACAAAGAATCTCGCACTGAATTTCATATATCACCGCCTAAGCGAAATAGAAGCGCAAGACATGAACCGGTGTGTATGCCTATCTCTCTCACTCTCTCTCTCGCTCTGTCTCTCTCGCTCTTAGGCGGGCTAACCATGCCCGAGTGGAAGGGACGCGTGCCTCTCACTCGCTCTCATTTATAAAATGATATAATAATAATATTCATTTCAACACACGACATCCGGCAAACAGGGTCTTTTGTCCTCTTATGTCTATGCTCAACGCATCTGACCAATTAGAATCAAGTATCCTGGATGACTCATTGACTGTTTGTTCGAAAACAATGCTCGCACCGACATCCAGACCAAGTGGCTCACTCACTTATTTCGGTTCGTGGAGTGCGCTTATTTTATGTGTTGTGAATATCTTGACTTGACCCTGGCTTGTGTACTGTCTTCTGAAATCTACTTAAAACGACGAATTTGGCTTATAACTACGGACATCGATTTATTACTCTTGGATTGGGCCCATTTGAAGTTGTTTTTGTACGGGTAAGTTTTAATTATTTTCACTATTTAAGAAGGTTTTAGAACTTGGAAACAGTTAAAATATCACTTTATAGCAATCATCATAGCGCATGAGAGTCCGGTACGCACACCGCAGGGCTATCACCGCTTCAGTTAAAAAAATCACTTTATATGAAACAGAATTTCATTATCGACTTTACAGTTGTGTATGTATATATTGTAAATTTAAATCATTGTTTTAGGTGACATATAAATAAATATGGCAAAGGTCAAGGCTGAAACAGTGCTAAAGTGGTTATTGCACTATCCTGAGCTACTTTACGATAACGCTAGTGGCACTATATACTGTACAAAGTGTGAAAGTCATTTGAAAGCTGTGAATAGAGGCAACATTACCAAACACATTGAAGGCGCTGTACATCAAGGAAAATTTAAGAGACCGCAAGAGGAATTTTACTTCGACCTCATTAAGTTCCTGATTCTATGCAATATTCCTTGGTCGCAAATGAAAAATCCAGCGTTCAAAGAGTTTTTTCAGAAATATATGTGCAGTACTTGTTGTTGCGTTTGTACCAATCGTAAAGTGGTTGACGAATCACAGTTACGAAAAGTTTATTTGGAGAAGTTTTATAGGAATAAAATCAATTCGATTTATGAAATTAATAAAAATGAGAAACTATGGATATCGCTGGATGAGACAACAGACATTTTTGGTCGATACATAGTCAATTTCCTAATAAAACCATTGCATCCTAGTAATAGTGCAGGCCGGCCTTATTTGATTGCTTGTAAAATGCTAACAGCAGTAAATGGACAAACAATAACACAATTTGTACTGCAATGTCTAGAAAATTTATGGCAAAACACTTTTGAAGCGAAAGTTGACAATATTTTAATGCTTTGCACTGACAGTGTCGCGTACATGCTATCTGCAGGGCGAAATTTAAAACATTACTTACCTGAAATGAAGCATGTGACATGTTTGGCGCACGCTCTTCATCGTGTAAGTGAGCAGATAAGGTCAGAATACAACGATATTGATATTCTTATATCAAATGTTAAAAAAGTATTTTTAAAGGCTCCTAGTAGGGTAAACATTTTAAAAGAAAAATATCCTGACTTACCGTTGCCTCCGCAACCAGTCATTACCAGATGGGGTACTTGGTTACAGGCAACATCTTACTACGCTCAACATTTAGATAAAATAAAAGAAGTTTTATCCTGCTTGAGCAGTTCTGATGCTATAGCCATACGAAACGCAAAAAACATTTTGGAAAAACAAAATTTAGAAAATGATTTAAAATATATCGAAGAAAATTACTCTATTATACTACTAGCCCTAAAAGAGTTACAAAAACAAAATTTATCTCTAGCTGATTCACTTTTAGTATTTGATCAAGTAAGGGCTACGCTTAACGAGTGCAATAATGAGAATATAAAAAATAAAATAGAATCAGTTATGGAACGAAATCCAGATTTAGATACAATTAGAGAATACAGCGAGAGTATTGAAAAAAGCGTAGCAAATAATCAGAAACTTTATTTCAAATTCGCTCCATTGACATCTACAGATGTTGAACGATCATTTTCCACTTACAAATGGATCTTAGATGTTAAAAGAAATAGCTTAAAAATCGAAAATATTGAAAAAATTATAGTTATTTATTTTAATTGTATAGAGACAGAAAATCAAAATGTAGAAATTGTAACCGATGAGGATTAAAAATAATTGTTTTTAATAAAACTGTAATAATGATTATTTGTATTCACAATAAACAATTTTGTTTGCTTACATATGGTTTTTTATTTTATTACTCTATTTACCAAATTTTTGGAAACTCCGGTACATTCCGGAAGAAATGCATGTCCATGTTATGATATCATGACGCAAGTATCTAAAATCAATATACCTACTCCGACCACTGCTGATAACAATCTCCATCCTATTTTAGAAACAATTGAATGATCGTCCTGTTATATATAAATCTTTGACGTCATAGGACGTCCTGTCCGAAACAATAACAATAATATTAGATTTCTTACATTTACACCAATTAGCCTACTACAAAGTAAGCACTGTAAGGCTTCTGTTATGGTTACAAGAGTAACGGATATACATTCTTAAATAATATTCATAGAAATATATACGTCGATGCAGTCGCTAAGCATAACGCTACGCTGGCAACATAAATTGGAGCGGAGCGTAATACCTAAAAAAAGTTTTTTTTTTCCATGGGAATTTTTGCGAATTTCAAAATTTGGGTTCCGTCACAATCTGTTCCTAAGTGTGTTGATTTGATTCCACACAAAAATATTAAAATCGGTTAAGAACTCGGGGAGTTATGGCGTAACAGACATTGCGCCATTGAAGCTGATCCATGGGAGCTTCGCTTCTCTCCGCTCCAACAAGACTTAGGTACAAATGCTCGGGTTTATCACACATACATCTGCCCTCTCCGGGACTCGAATCCAGGACCGTCGGTGCTAAGGGCAGGATCGCTTCCGTTGCACCAAATGATCGTCAAATGTTTTATAACCCTGTCATGTAACACATAATGAAAGAAAAGCATAAGAACAGTTTAGCTGGTGGGGGTGTTATGCGTGACTGTAACAAAAAAAAAATATTTTATCGTGTTTACGCTAAAAAATTTTGAAGTGAAAACTTCCTTAGCGGCGTTGTGCACTTTTGGGGATGGGTACAAAATGTTAAACTCGCGTCAGGACACGTGACCTATTCGAAAATTAGTAAGACGGAGGGAGAGTAGACCGCCAGTGCGGTGTAGGAGAGGAAGTAATATCCCCTTCTATTTCTACTGCGCGGCGAAAATGCATGCCTGCTCCTGCTGTTTCGTTTAAGCGGCGCCGGAGCTTGCGCGAGTGTGCGTGTTTGTTTTCATGTTTGTGTACGATAGCGCAATAAATGAATATTGTATTTTACCACATTAATGATAATAATACTTTTATACTGATAATTAAAGCAATTCGTGCGAATTATTCCCTAACCATTCCAAAATATCAAAAATGCACAACGTTAATGTTCATGTTTTCACTTCGTGTGCAACCCGTTGTTATTTTTCCTTATTTTTATATACCGTTCTCCCGGCGTGATCATATATGTATAGCCATAACACAACACAGCTTCCTAGTACAAATAACCAGGGATTCAAAAAACACTTTTATAAGGATACCTACACTTTCATAAGGGTTACACGTTGAATCTGTTACAGAATTATTCCTGTATCACTTATTTGGGTGTTTTGAACCTGTTTTGCGTCGAACACTTATAAAAGTGTAACAGATATAATGTTTTTTGTTACCAATCTGTTAGAAACTGTTTTATTTGTATAGCCATAACACAACACAGATTCCTAGTACAAATAACGTTTGACCTAAGCCCGGGGACAGACGAACATGTCAGAAACTATAGAAAATATAGAAAAATTCTACTTTATTACGAATTCGAACACACATCTTTCTGGAAAACAAAGTGAATTAATATTAGGCATTTTAATTATTTAGTTAGAATTTAATTGCTTTTCTATATCGAGTCGTCACCGTGTAAAATTAACCACAGATAAGGTAACGTCGATTTCACAAGCGCGTTGGTTGTGTGTCTTTATTACAATGCAATGAGGTTGATTGTCGAAGTGTATAACTCTTTTTGACTAAAATGAAGGGATTTTCCCCACATTAAAATTTGTTGTTATTTGAAGATACAGACACATCAGTTCATATTTAAATATAAAAATCAAATATACTCACCGACGGTCCCGGATTAAAATCCCGGAACGTTTGTACTTGACTCATGGATATATATATATATATTTCTATTTATATTACATATCTATGTATCACATATGTATGGTTAACCTACCCTGGTATCCATAACACAAGCCTTATAGTGCTTACTTTGGGCTAGGCTAATTGGTGTAAATGTAAGAAATATTATATCTTAAATTCAGAATAATTTGAACATTTGTTCGGCTGGATATAGGAATTTTACGTCACTAGATTTACGAGTTGCGACTCATTGGAGCTAATCCGATACCGCCGTCAGGCGTGACACAAGATATGCTTCGAACGTCGCTAGCAACGAACGATAAAACCAAAAATGATTTTTGGCGGGAATGGAAAGCGTCACTTTATTTGTTTTAGTTTCCTTATTAAATATTGCGTTGTAGTGGATATTAGCGTGTAACAATGGTAGATTATTATCCACAAAATGTTTGCAAAAATACAAGATGGCAACCGAAACAAAAAGGCGGGAATTTTATTTTCACGCTCTGTTAAGAAGTCCACAGGGAGGTTTCACTAAAACCTCTTTACAGAAAACTTGGGAAAGGGATATTTCATTAATCATTATTGATTTATCTATCATTCATAAATCAGCTGTCATCGTCGTTGATCATCAGTAGTTTGTTTTGATTAAGCAATAAAACTACTGAATATGAAGACGTGGCTTAAAAGACGAGAATCCAAGCCACAACATCTTCAAAAATAAGATCAATCACAATTTGACACAGGGATAAGTTTTCCTTAGGTTTATATAATCTACTAGCTTTTATCCGCGGCTTTGCCTGCATTTTTTTTTTAATAAAAAGTATCCTATGTTACTTCTAATACCTACCTCCAAGAATATATGTACGAAGTTTCATGATGATCGGTTTTATAATATTTATAATATTGGTAGAGATAAGTGAAGTATGATACTAATTAGATAAAGATTTTTGTTATTTTGGAAATAAAAACTTGACGATCTGATATTAGATAAATTATTATAATAAAAAAATACTAGAAAAAATCGACTCGGGTCACAAGTGAATCTCAGGCGGGAAATAGCCATAATAATTTATCTTATAAGATCACATTGAAAATGCATAAAATATATTAAAAAAAAATATAAATCTAACATGGCTGTTTCATCTTAATCGATTGACCAAACATTTGTAAAAATGTTTCTTTCGAATACGAGAGGATGTTCCTCTCATTGATAAAACAACGCTGGCCTACAGCGTAAAATCAGGAATGTACTAGAAAATTTCGACGAGTGTTCGCAAAGCTCGGTAGCTCAATTGGGAGAGCATTGGACCGGATTTCCAAAGGTTGCGGGTTCGTTTCCCGCCTGAGATTCACTTGTGACCCGAGTTGATTTTTTCTAGTATTTTTCTATTATAATAATTTATCTTATAAGATCGCATTGAAAATGCATAAAATATATAAAAAAAATTATAGATCTGAAATTAATTAATTCTCTCTTCACTATTTTCAAGAATTATAAACGCACTGATCATTTCTTTTGATTAATTGCATCAGAATTTTATGTGAGGAGTGATTGAAAACGACAGATATAATAATATTAACAGTTTAAACCTTACTGAACATGATATTTAAATGTTAATTGCATTGTCAATACCCACGCGTAATGCGGTGGCGGTCAAATGTCAAGTGTTTCTGACCTAATTCACTAGTCAAACACTTTAAACATTCATCGTACACCTAATTGCGTAAGCGACGATTTAACAAGTAAAATTATAGTAAGCCATAAACAAATCTCAACGAAAATTTAAAAAAGAACATTTTAAAAATGATTATACGTATTTCAAAATGGCTGATCAACATATTAAATGAAAATATTTCAAATATGTCTTTATTGGCTTCGATAGCGAAGGGATGTGGGCTCCAGTTCCAATTTGAATTATTTCTAGTAATATTTTATTTAGAGGTTAAAATCTGTCAAAAGTATCATCCTACATTGGACAAAGTATAGTAGATTCATACCACACAGATTTTAATTTTTAATCTGTACAGATATACAGACTACGCAATCTAAGTAAAAAAGTGTACGCAAACAGGTCAATAAAATGTTTGCGCAGACTTTTCATAAGCTGAAAATTTAATTAATTGGAATGTATAGGTTAAAAAATTTTAGTCAGTAGAACTGTAATAGATTAGAGCGAACCGTAGAGCGAGCTGTTGTAAAGGATCATGGATAAAATTTTACATAAAAAAGCCGTCGATTATTATCAACTGCAGCTTGCATTATAACTGCATCAGAAAAAGAATAAGATTAATATGGTTTACGAAATTTTGATTTTACATTTAATAATTAATTGGTAATATACATTTTTTCATATTTTAAACAGACTTACGTATTATTACGTAGGTTTTATTACCTTTCAAGTAAGTAACGAAGACAAATTATTCAAAAAAAGTTGGGGAGCCTGACTTGATTGATATGCCTTCTCACTTTATATTTATCATCAGCTTATAAAATCAAGAATAATAAAACTAAGTTCAAGTGGCATTTTGTTCTCCATTTACATAACATCACATTGATTTGACCAGCTACATTTTGATCGCGTTTATAAAACCTGGGACTGGTCTAAAATCGGCAATCATGGACGACGAATAACTTACGTTTAAGTCTTTTTTCATTATCATACAATGAAAATTCAAAATGATTTAATTCTATGTTAATAAACAGCTCTAAAGACAGTTACACTTGAACCCGTTTCACCTTGAAAATGGGCCGTTTAGAATTTGAACGAGGTTCAACTTGAAGTACAGTCACGGGCAATAAAATGTTTACGCCGCCGCGCCGTAGAACCATGCCGACAGACAACAAGGCAGCGACAGCAGTACAACAGAGACAACAGAATAGAAATAAATAATTGTTATAATGTATACATAATAAGACATAACTGTTGTATGTGACTGTACGTTCAATATACATATATTGGCTATAAGATAACCAAAAACATGATCGGATCTCAGTTATGCGCGTATACTGATTTTAGTTTGAATTGATCGCGTTTATTAGGGACCCGTACATCGTAACTTAAATTATAGTAAAAAAAATAAGCTTTTAAAAAAATAATTTTAATAATACAATTAAGTAATTAACGAGATTGTTAGAAAAGCGTGAGGTGAGCGATATCAATTGTTGTATTTTTTTATTTATTCATTTATTATTACCAAGATGGCCTACCATTTTTATTTCGAAATGCAGAATTGGTGTAATGTCGTACAAAGCACCCCACGCTTTTCTCACAATGACATTAATTTTCTCGTTTATTACTTAATTGTTTTATTGAAATTTATTTTTTACTTTTCAGTTCGGTATTTTGGATTTTATTACGATAATTTTTTATTTATTTTTTAGCCCGATTTACTATAGCGTGTTTTTTATAATTCATGTAATTTATTGTAATTAATCAGTTCTTCGTATTTTATAATTTTGTTTCAAAAATTCTCTCATAATTTTTTTAATATATTTATTTCATAAATATATTAAAAAAATAACTTTTTTTATTTATTTTATTGTCATAACTCTCCGATAAGTGTGCAAAATTTCAAATTGAGCTGAAATGGAACAAAATCGCTTTATAAGATTCTGTTACAAACAAACATACTAATTTATAAACATAGAGGTGAGGTTAATAAAACGTATTAAAAACGGAACCCTTAAAACTTCGTTGTCCCTCTGTCTGTCATTCTCTCAAGACCCTTTTTATCAGGAATGTGCGAAGATATAAAGTTGAGTTTTAAATCGAAAACTCAAATCTATGGTCCCTTGGTTGTGTAATAAAACTAAACTTCTAAGTCGGTGCATTCGAAAGATAAAGAGTACTTCCATTTGACTTAGAAACAAGGTCTTATAGTACAAGTAAAGTAAATTATCCAAAAACTGTTAATTTGCCATGAAAAAAATACATTTGCAGTTGAAATGTATAGAAATTCATATATTTCAACTACAAAGTTAAGTTTGTTTTTGGGGAGAATCAAAAACATGGTAGACCTACATTTTCCTCATACGGAATCCTCTCAACGCGAGTTCAACTCGCTCTTGTCCGGTTTTTTTGTGGGGAAACCAGCCCTAAAAGTTCGTTAATTCTGTTATAGGCAGGTGCGGCTGTGACGTATAGTGAAGCGCTCAGCTGGTCGTTTACCCTTGGCTCAGCTGTTCCACCATTATTGATTTTTTTGCCATCATCCGTGAATGGGGTCGTTCAACGCTCCATGGGAATTCCTGTTTGAGATTCATCCCTTTAAACCGTTTCCAAGAGTGATAATATTATAATAATAATATTTTTTATTGTATAAATCGTTAAATCAAATCATTTTTAATAGAAAAACATTTTTTTTTATACAATTAATTTTTGTAAAAAATTATTTACTTTGTCAGTGCATTAATCGTAATTTTTAACAGCCGTCATTTTAACACCCTTTGAATGACGTCACATGACATGACTCGCCACGTTACTATGGGTGAATCTATAAATTGTAATGATATAAGTTGCCGGCAAACGCATGGCTTCATGTCATGTGACGTCACAACCAATGGGAAGGTGCTCAGTTCGTTTTGAATTTTACTTTCGTTTATGCATAATTTTTAACCGAAAAAATAATTTATTTCTTATGAAATAATAAAAATTATCGATTTTAACGACTGCCGTCAGTTTATTACATATTTGAAGCATATTTAAAAAAATATTAGATTTTTTTTTAACTTACATGCAAGAAACCTATTAGCCAAGCCCAAAGTAAGCACTGTAAGGCTTGTGTTATGGATACTAGAGTAACGGATAGACATACATAACTCATGTTTTACTGGTTTGGATGTGAAAATAATTATTATAATTTCAGCATTAAAAATCACCCAGTGCACAGTTTTATATCATTTCTTATTACGGTTACCTAAAAAACCTGGTTAGCAAAATTGTTTACCGTATAGTTTCTTTGAAGCTCCACATTAAATACCTAAAAATGATATCATTACTGTGTCAGGAGAACAATCTAACTGTCTTCAAATCAGTGTTTTTTGGTTCAATTTATTATTTTCAGTTGACATCAAAAGTGTTAATATTTTAAAATGAGCATGAGAATACGAAGGGGTAATCTCTTTACGCACCTAACCTTGTCGTTTTTTCTCTATATATTATTGCAATGTTTAAGGGTACTTACTAAAAATAGATACATGTTGACTTTGTTAACACTACTATTATTGTGATGACAGAATAATATTGTTCTGTATGGATTATGTATGGCGACGACGTATAATATTGTAAATGTCGTTACATCTGTTAAAGCTGAGGAATTTCTTGCGCCAATTCTTCTTCTTAGTTAAAAATGGTTGGTAGATAAAAATGCTGGATGATTCAAATAACTTGCTTTAAGTGCATTTAAGAAATACATTAATTCTTAACGATTTTATAAGTTAATAAGATAGCAGTGAGTAAAAGACGTCGATATAAGAATATTATTTGCATACAAATACACTATAGTAAGATAGTTTCTAAAGAGATAAAATATTAGTAATATTTTTATGAGTACAACTAGACGTCGCACAACTCGAAATACGGTCAAGCGATATTTCACGCCGGGACAGCTTTTAACTCTCTATAAAGCTCAAGTCCGATTTTGCAGGGAATATTGCAGCCACCTCTGGGACGGCTCAGCAAAATACCAACTTGTTGATATGGACACGATTCAGCGTAGAGTTGAGAGGCTCATCGGTGACAGCAAATTCGTGAAGAGCAAACTTCACACCTTAGCTCATCGCCGCATAGTTGCCTGTCTGTCGGTCTTCTACAGATTGTACTTTGGAGAGTTTGCTCATAACGCTATCTTCTTTTTCCATCGGACGTCCAAAAGAACTGCGGGCTACCATCCTTTCTTGGTTGTATTCCTACCTGTTGCACCAAGCGCTTCTCAACGTCCTTCATAATGCGCACAGCAAAGGAGTGGAACTCCCTCCGTGCGTCTGTATTTCAGAAAACTTATAACCCGTCCATTTTCAAAGCCAGGGTGAATAGGAACCTTCTGGGTTAGTTCGCTTCATAGTGAATTCTGTCTTGGCCCCTGGGCTTGATTGGGATCAAGAGCGAACCCATTTTAAATAAATAAATAAATAAATAATAAAATACATTATTCCATTTGTAATTTTAAACCACCGACTATGAAGAAACTCAGTACTTACACGAATCGTTAATACATATAAAAATAATATTATAAGATTGACCCTTTTATTGGATCTAAACAGTTATTTATATAACAAATTACAAATTTTACTTTGGCCCTTGAATAATAATTGTGAGGAGTATTGTTATTCAATTTTGTTTTCTTAACTTTTACTTTATTTAATCAACTATTAATCTATCACCATAGTAAGAGCCATTTAATCTAAACATTTCATGCCTCTACTTTCTATAAACTATTATTCCTAAAATGAACATAGGATAAATAAAAATTAGCATCGCTCTTGGGTCATCAGTCCAATCGCATGTGAAATTTTAAAATCATTTCCCTTTGTATTAAGAAAAAAATTCAAACTTCAAAACTCGTACCTTCATACAATGCTCTACAAAATTCAATCCAATTACCAATCTTCTTTATAATACGCTCAAAAGACTAGACGGTAGGTCTAGAAAGCTAGCCTATCCGTTTTTTATAGGATTCATTACGGAGAATTTGCATCAGAATTGCGCAACCTTGTTTTGCAGTCCCCATTTTTCATCGGGTAAACAGACTTACAAATTATCGCCATTATTATATGGTTAATATACCAAAGAGTCGCATTATCTAAGCGTTTTAGTACCAATTTTCTGATCCGTACCGCTTAGGAGTGGAACTCTTTGCCTGAGTTTGTGTTTCCTGACAAATACAACTGGGTAAGCGCGTCACATCCTAAAACGCATCGTCGCTTACCATCAGTCGAGATAGCGATCAAGCGTTTAAAAAAAAACAACCTGTAAAAGTATTATAAAGTCCATTGTAAATATTTTTCAGAAAACAAATAGTTTTCTTTTATTCGTTTTCAGAAAAATAATTGTCACTTTGTGAGGAGATTTCTCACATATCAGGTTTGTAATATACTATATATTATATATTAAATATTAAACTATATATTAAATAATTTTATAAAGTTTCCTTTCCCACTAAACTGATACTATTTGCCTATTCCCATAGTGTTGCAATGTTTTAAATTTCAATTTGAGCAGCAAAATTTGCGTGGGATTGTTTTTTTGTTATGGGATACGATAAATACAATATTACACGATTCAACAAATATTACTGCTTCGCTAAATTAACAGCTTGCATTAATGCACGTGCATAATAAAATTATTGTAATGTAAATTGAAATATAATCATTCAATATCTGACTGTTATTTAAAACGTTGGAATTGCATCACTTATTTATCAGCATTTTATATTTTGTTAATTTTACGATCAATATTAACACTCAAACAAATTAAATCGAAATGCTTTTTATTATTTTACGCCACGTTTCCACTAAGAGAAAGTTATATTTATTTCAAAAATATATAAATATATGTTGATTATTATAGCAAATAATCTTAAAATAGCTTCTTTAAGGTCTTTCACACACTCAATGTCTTTATTAAAACTAACAGGCATTCATAAATAAAAGAATGCAATTTCACGGCCTATGTTAGTTAGGTATTTCATATCTTTTTTTCTGAAATCTCACGAAAACTTTATTAAAATCAAAGATGCAAACAAATAAATTTGAATTTCCTAAGCTATCATCATATGAAAATATGATAAGTGGGTATTATTAAAAGCGATTATTCGAAGAAAACTAGAAAAACTTCAATTTTATAGCTTACTCTACAAATAGAATAATTATATTACTCTACATACTTTAAACTAAAAGAAAAGAGATAATAATCTTCGGAAAGTTTTCATTGTAAAAAATTAAAACAAAAAAAAATCATAACTTCTTTTTTTAAATAAAATAACATATTTAAAAAGTGTATATTTTGAAATTAATTAAACAACAAACAACACAAATTGAAAACAACACTATATACAATGTATAAAAAACGTAAAGTATTTTATTTATTATCATTATTAAATATCGAAATAAATGCTTCAGATAATTTTTGCTCATTACGATTTTATAGTTGTCAATAATTAACCAAATGTTTAAATATTGTTATTCATTTAAACGAAAAAAAAATGACATTTATATAAATAATAACTATCAATACTTATTTAATTAAAATTAATACGTTATTGTAATTTTACAAAAGCAAAAAAAAAATATAAAAACGAACCGAAAAAAATCTTTTAATTGGTTTTCCACACCATTACCGTTATATTGTTAACTGCTTGATTACTGTACTTGGTTGGAACAACTTACGGCTGCATCTTCTTCCGACACCTGCATCTCCCGGCATTAATATCTCTCCCAATTGTAATAAAAATACTAAGTTATACTAGGTGATGCAGTCGCTAAGTATAAAGCTACGCTAGCACCATATATTGGAGCGGAACGTAATACCTAAAACAGAAAAAAAAATTTTTTTTTGCGATTTTCAAAATTCGGTCACCATCTGGTCCTAACCCTGTTGATTTGATTCACCTTTAAAAATATTAAAATCAGATAAGAACTCTGGAAGTTATAGCGTAACAGACATTGCGCCATTGAAGCTGATCCATGGGAGCTTCGCTTCGCTCCGCTCCAATTAGGAATTGTACCGATATATCGTTTTTTTAATATAAATATTCATTTTGATATTTCCAAAAAAAATAGTACGACAATTTATCGACACTTAATTGCATTTCATGATATCCCTACACGCAGCTGCTACACCTAGAACTAACCACCTAGACTGTTTTAATACGACTCTCCAAAACTAAAAATAATATTTTTTTTATTTCTAGTGTAAAATGTTTACATTTTTTGTTTTTTAATAAGCATAAAATTGTCTTTCTGTAAGTTGAAACTGTAATATTGATTTTTTATTAAGTTTACCTTAATAAAAGTAAAAACGATTTTTTTCATTATTTGTTTAATATACAGAATTTTTATATAATATATATAAAAATTCCCTGTCACATCGTTTGACCGCGATGAACTCCGAAACTACTCGACCGATTCTGATGATATTTTTTTCATTTTCTTGGATTTGTTACAACTTAGGACATAGGATAGGTTTCATTTTAATTTATAATAGTTTTTTTTATTTCAAATAATAACTGAGCCACAGCACGCGCATCATCTGCTGCTATATCTAGTAGCTATATAATAGTATTATACAACACCAAGTTTTCCAAATGAAACAAAAATAGAAAATAGAAATAAAATTACGTGACCAATAACCATTTCTAAAGAGAATGTTTCATTAAATTGTACGGAGCGGGTTTCTCGAACTTTCTTGCTAAGGAATCCATCTGATATCAATTAAGTAATGCGTCACTAAAACAAAGTTATACCCAAGAACTTATGAATGATATTGCATAACTTCAGATTTAAAGGGTACAGCAGGTTAAGTACTCGTATTGAGAATGTGTCCCCAGAGCCAAATGTAGTGAATATCACATTGTTAAGTACGTTACTCATAAACATTAATATTTATGTACTTTGTAGCTGTCTATCTCTTTATGTCTCTCTATCTCTATGAGTGACCTTGAAAAATGACCTGATAGCAGCAAATTTTTTTAAACTTTTCTTTCTCTAAAACTAATAGAGCTAGGAATGTGATTCTAACGCCAAACTGTATTGCTATTTACTAAAGGCCATTAATCAAACATAAATGGAGTGAATTATATCTTAAATTCGCAAAAAAACAAACAAAAGTTGTAATCATAAAGCAAAACGAAAAGCAAAATTATGAATTTTTTTAACAATATCCAAATTAACTTTCCTCAGTTTGAGTTTACACGATGTCAAAAATTTATGATAAAGATGCCAATATACCTAAAAGTTAAAAAAAATTGGTTGTCTCTAATGTCATTACGGACGATAATTTTACGTGAAGGCGTCATATGAGAACATTGATAAAAAATTGCATACTTTTATGAATTGAATTGAATTATTATAATTTTGTATAATACAAAGAAGGAGTTTCAAATCGACTTTCAAAATCACAACGATGCTAAAGATTTTCACTAAGAGCAAATATACCAAATTTGCTCTTAGGATTTTCACTTCAATGTTCTTTTTTCATTTGACGACCGCTTGCAACGGTAGAGATCCTGGCCTGAGATCTAAGCGGTATCCGAATAGAGTGATCTGAACACTGTTTTTCATTTCTGTTTTAAATTAAACAGAAAGAAACTGTAACACTTTGAATCTGTTTTAGAAAATACCGGTTCATAAGTGTTAATATCTGTTACAGTCAATAAGGTTCACATTGGCATTACTATGCGACAGCTCACTAATGATTTGGATCCTTTGAAATGCCTATGTTGGTATACTGTGTATACACCTAGATAGTCAAACGTAAAACTGTTTCTAACAGATTGGTAAGAGAAAACATTATATCTGTTACACTTTTGTAAGTGTTCGACGTAAAACAGTTTCATAACACCCAAATAAGTGATGCAGGAATAACTCTGTAACAGATTCAATGGGTAACCCTTACGAAAGTGTATCCTTATAAAGGTGTTTTTGAATCCCTGATCCTGACTTTCGCACCGTACAGTCCTAGTTTTAAATAACGGAAGAGGCAAATGTTTGTTTTGTGATGAATACGAGCATTTCTATGTATATGTGTCCAAATAAATCCAATTTGTTATCCTAGTAACCCACGCCTTACTTACAATGCTTACTTTTGGAAAGCCTTATTGGTATGAAAGTAAAAAAGTTTTTTTTTATTTTAGTTAGTAGTGAGGCGGCCGTGACCCATCGATTGAGCTGACAGCCACCCCAGCGGACCGAGTTCGATTCTCGCCAATACTACGGACGTAGAATACTCGTAAAACAAGCGTTTAGCTCTTACCACGAAGGGTTACCGGTAATATTATTAACCTTAAATTAAATAAACTAGCTAACGCGCAGTACTGGTATAACCCGGCCACGCGTTGCGGGTATAACCCGGCCACGCGTAACTGGTATGGTAACAAACACACAAAGTATTGTCATAATATAATGTACATGATTACCTGATGACCTGAAAAAATTGCCACTAAATAGTAAATCTATTTGTCGGGATTGTTTAGTATTTTGATAGATAAAATGTTTTATAAAATTGATGATTTTTTAAAATGATAAATTATGAATTTATAGCATGAATTTTACTGTTTAATATAATGTTATACTGAAATTTAATAATAATTTCTTTGCTAGTTATTAGGTCATTTAGTTAGTAATTAATTGTAATAACATTTAAACATAATTTGCGTTTTAATTATTTGTGGTTATTTGTTTGTTGATAGTTGATACATTTAATACTGATATTAAATAATAATTTAAACTACAATCAATTTAAACGTCGATGAATACTCTGAATATTTGTCGACCTATCGATAGTATATTCTGTACAATTTATTTTAAGATCAAATGTAACCATATCTTTATTAATAAACAAATTATTATTATTATTAATTGAGGCATCATTAATTTTCTTTACAAAAACAAAATTTTGTCCTATATTTTTTTCTCGTTTTGTGCCCTACATGGTTCATGAAATTGTTCTATTCAAATTCTATTCTTTGTTAATTATTCTTAACCAATAAAAGTATGGAGAATGAGACCAATGCCAATGGGAGTACCCAGCTTTTAATCCAGTTGATAATGGATGTGGTTATGCGATAACGTTCCAATTCCCAAAGCAACCAAAATTGAGAAGAACTATCTATCTTTCTTCATCTTACATCATTAAAGTAAATAAGATAAGTACATTCACCTCTCTAAATAGTTCCACATAAAACCAGTGCCATGGAAATAACATGCTGTGGCAATTTGTTGAGTGGCTTTTCCATTAACATATTAAAAAAATTCTATCTTTAAAAATGTATTTTTGTATATAGATAACTGCTGACCTGGCCCCGCGTTTCTATGTTATAAATTAAACTAAAACCTATCCTATGTCCTAAGTGGAAACAAATCCAGCAAAATGAAATAAAAATCATCAAAATCGGTTGAGTAGTTTGGGAGTTCATCGCGGTCAAACATATGACAGGGACTTTTTATATATAAAGACTAGCTGACCCAGCCACGCGTTGCCGTGGCACAGTAATTTTTTTTTTTAATAAAATAATTTTTCTAAAATAAAAGTAGCCTAAGTTACTCCTTATTACATCAGCTACCTGCCAATCAAAGTCTCGTCAAAATTGGTCCAGCCATTTCAGAGATTAGCCGGAACAAACAGACAGACAGACAGACAAAAATTGTAAAAAATGTTATTTTGGTGTATGTACCGCATATACATATATTCATACGCATGTAGTAAAAAACGGTTATTACAATATTACAAACAGACACTCCAATTTTATTTATATGTATAGATAAGTGTCGTATGTTCCGAATAATATTTTTCTTTCTAAATTATTTAAAAAAAAAATATGAGGAAAAAAAAAATGTCTGCTTTACTGGCGTAAGTAATAATAAAAAAAAGAATGGGTCACATTATCTCAGTTTTGGTTGACTTATGAATTGGAATGTGACTCTAAATAAAGTATTAACTCCATCAGTAAGTACAAGGGTAAACCAAATGCAGGGGAGAAGCAGCTCCCCTGCCATCCCCTGTCCACTCCTCGATATGCCCATGCTGGCCCCATCAATAGAGGTTTAATCTAATAAAAAGGTTGTTGATGTCAAAAAATTATGACATGCTAACCCACATTCAGCAATGACGCTTAAAATGTTCCATATTACCTAATGAAAAATTATCAGTTACAAAAAAAAACACATTTTATTTCGACATAATGTTTATCTACAATGATACGACTTATATCACAGATTGATAACTACGTACATATAATAATACATAATGTATCATATTACATGGTCAAAATTTTGAGGAACGTAAACAAAATAACTATATACCAAACTAAACATTATTATCTACGGAAGAAGAAGAACGAAAACTGCTTTTAAACATTTATTGTTTACAATTTTTGAGTTGAATTGCGCAGTGAAAAAGCGGCTTCGATTGCGGAGAAAACAAAAATTCGGAAAGTCTCATATTTCCGCAAGCTTATACATTTATAACAATGGCCGACAAAAACAGATTATATTTACAAAATTGACTGAAAAAAGGATCACTAATTTTCACCGTAAGAGTATTTAAAATAACATCACACCGAATATTAATTAGATACAAATATTATAGTATAATCAGATACTAAACAAAACATTTTATAACCAGAACAATAAACGGAAAAGCAGTGTTAACTAAATAAAATTATGTCAATAGAATATATTATCCCAAAGCAACTTATCAATTGTACGGTCAACAAAACTAATCAGAAATGTCTAATTGACTCAATAGATTTTCAACTTTAAGATCATTAAGAACGTTACGTTTTCATTAAGAATGAGCATAAGTAAATTTTTTAATTACCAAAAAATTATATTCTTACGCATTTCATCTGGTATAGCTTTAACTTTTAAGCACAGGATCAATTTGCTAATTTTTAAGTAATTTAAAAAAAAGTGTTTTTTTTTTTAATTAAAATTTTTTAATACAATTTCTTGCAAGTACACAAGATGACCTTGCCTTATGCCCATCTATATATGCATTTACATGTTACAATAATATATATTTTAAACACATTTCATAAACAAAACGCTTTGAAGATACACAAAAATCGCTACAGCGTCTGCAATGTAATATATAGTAAATTAAATCTATCTCTTATTTAAAAAACACAACAATATGCAAAACATTCGCAAAAGCACAAATTTTATTTTTAAACATTAACATTTATTTATACATCTAACAGTCATTTTAATCAAACACATTATATTCTAAAGAAAATAAATCTTTATTAATTCATTAATAAACTTTCATGATACAAACCATTGTGCTAGTCTGAATTAAGTACAGTATTTATTTCTATGAGTTCAAAATGTTAACTAGAACAGTAAACATTTGATAATTATGTAACTCTGAATAAGGTAACACTCATATATATTGACCTATTTCAAAGTGCAAAGTGGTTATAAAGAATCATCCAATAATAATGGATTCGCAAAATAACTTTATGGCCGACGTAATTTTAACTGCGGCGCACATCATAAAATTTAATATTAAAATTACGCAAACTCCATTTACTACGCGTTTAAAAACATAGTCGTAACATATACACGCAACAGATCAACTTCAAACGTCAAACAATCCAAAATCACATGTCCTAAATGTTTCACTGTGTTGTCATCCAACATTTAAAATCAAACGACTTCAGTACTCGAAAAGTAACTCCAATTCGGGTACTCGATTGTCTTCTAAGTGAAGACAAAACCGCCACTTAAACAAAAAAATAGATAAACAAATTCAACTCTCATCGTACTCCTGAAGAGCGGGAAGCATATGCCACTGTCCCCTGTGACGATTGCGTTTTCTAGGCGACAGTTTAATGCATTTCTTCAACTCTATATTACTGCACTCTTTATCTTCCGGCAACGGAGGTAGAGATCTTTTCGGCCTCCTCGGGATCACGCATTCCGTCGCGAAGTTATTAAATTCCTTGCACCTCAGCATGTCTACGTCAGGGTACGCCTTAATCTGCGCGGGGAAAGTTAATTTCACCAACATATTGGAGACACGACACGTGCGCACGCTAGCCACTCAGCCGTCAGACTAACTGTACTATGCGATCAAATTTAGACGCAAACGAAAATAAGACGGTTTATTATGCGCGTTGATAACTTTATAAACAATATACAACGGACTTTCTGGAGTTTGTATAGTTTTCTTGTAGTACTACTAACTATTATAAATTTGTTTTGTTATGGGAAATAAGAACGGCTCACGTTTTCAACTTGTTTGATTGTCTTCAACACACGACCCTTTATGGTCGAAGTAGAATTAAATCGTTTATCTACTCTGATACTATAATACAAAGATTCTAAAACTGAAAACAAAATGCTTATGACAAACATTACGTACAGGCCAAAAATAATAAAAAAAAAAGTTTAATTACGATACAGGTCTTGTATGGACACCTGTATCATAATATAACTTTTTAATCATAACGATACACCTATACAACCTCCAGCTGGACCAAGGAGGTTGAACCTCTACTTTAAAAAGGTTTCAATGAACGAGTCCGCGACGACGCAACACGCATTCACAATCGATGTTTGCACCTTGGCGCCAACATTTGACATTTAAAAAATCTTTTCAATATTTAAACAAAGTTTGGTTTTGTTAGCAACATTGTTTTACGTAATATAGTATGAGAGTAGATAAAGTAGTGTATGACACTGTACATAACTTGGTCTTATAACACTCGTGTGATACTATAAAAAAACTCGCCTACGGCTCTTTTTTTTAAAACACACTCATGTTATAAGAACCCTTATTATGCAACAGTATCATGAACTACTATAACAATATTTGATGAAGAGAAATGCAGTCGATAAACCTTTAATTAAATTACTGCGTGTCAAGGATATTACTTCAGGTTATGGAAAGTCGTATTTTTTTTATAAATTCTTATTTGAAAAATTTTTGGGTAATTGAATCGATAAAAATTATATTATTAACTTATAGGAGTTAGTTGTTGTTGTGTTATTACATCTAGGGGTCGGAGCTAAGGATGCTCCTCGCCCTAGAGTAATAGCATAGAAACGAAAAGAAAAATAGAAAGATAGAGTGACAGCGAACATGAGAAAGAAAGAGTCAGAAGGAGTAAGTTAGACTGGCGTCGTATTAGAATGTGAAAATACATTGTGGTTGAGGTATTAAACATGAAGATTCTGAATATTGCTTTTTAATTAAATAGAAAATCAAGTTTTGTAATCAAACACGTATAAGAGTAGATGCGTGATTTAGAATTAAAACTTAAATAATCTGGGCATCCAATATGACGACCGTTTGGTGCAACGGTAGTGATCCTGCCTTTTGCACCGACGGTCCCGGGTTCAAATCCCGGAAGGGGCAAATCTTTGTATGATGAATACGAGCATTTTGTACCTGACTCATGGGTGTTTTTATATATTTCTATGAATATTACATATCTATGTATCATATATGTATGTCTATCCGTTAACCTAGTATCCATAACACAAGCCTAACTGCGTTTACTTTGGGATAGGCTAATTGGTGTGAATGTAAGAAATATTTATTTATTTATTAATTATTTAAAAAAAATATTAACTACATATATGCAATAGAAGAAGCTAAGAAACATTAAAACTGCTCGGTGCCCAAGATGGGTGATAAAATGTACTTACTATTTCTCTTAATTCTGTTTTAATAAGAATCTAATGAATTAAATATTTCAATCACAAGGCGTGTGCGCGTGTGTATAGTATGTATTGCTTTGTGTGTGTTTAATTTACCATTATAAAAAACATATAAAAATTCTCTGTCACAATATTTGACCGAAACTATTCGACCGATTTTATGATTTTTTTTTTATTTTGCTGGATTTGTTGCAACTTAGGACATAAAATAGGTTTCATTTTAATTCATAACATTACAACTCGTGGGCGGGTCAGCTAGAAGCGATGTCAATAAAAGATAAAAAAGCATGTGTGCAATTCACACGTGGTAGAAGTGAAACCTTCAAAAATTTTGGTTTCAAGATTGTAAAATTTCGGGTAAATAATTGTAGGTTTTAGTAATGATCATAGTGATACAAAGTTAGATAATTATTTTAAATTTTATTCGTATATTAATATATGTAATCATGGATTTATTCAGACTCAGAGCTTACATTTTCGATAAATGATACAAGAGGCTTATGGTAACTCAAGTACATAAGAGACACTGTATAATGCTTCCTATCTCATTTTCTCCTACGTTTAATCTTATGAATTTATGTGTCTGTTTCTTTTTACTGTCGTTTTATCGTTACATCGACTTTCAAATCGCAACGATACTAAAAATGTTTTCACTTCAATATTTTAACATTCATACATATTTCCTATTTATAACCACAAATAAGTCTTCTGTTTCGTTATAGTTTAGTTGTAGTAACCAGCTGGTCAGTTCGCTTTTGTAAGCCTTTCTACTTAGTATAGGTGTAATCGCTTTGGAGGGAGATTAGGCATATTTGAGGATTATTTACCAATTATTACTACCACATGCTCTGAAGCAATAGTTATGTGTCTAAATGAATTTTGAAGTGAAAACTTCTTTAGCATCGTTGTGATTTGAAAGTAGATGAAACGAAAAAGCGACAGTAAAAAGAGACTGACACGTGAATTCGTAAGATTTAACGTAGGAGAAAATAGGAAGCATTGTGTACGTGTGTTAATACGTCTTTGTGTGCGCATGCGTAATACAAAGCTTGAGAGAAGGCATCACAACAACCGTGGTATTTTATATGCGGGTACGTATTATTTTTGAAGGTTTCACTTCTACCACGTGTGAATTGCACACATGTTTATTTTATTATAGTAAATAGGCAGATGCTTGACCACTATCTTGCCTGATGGTCAGCGACGATGTGAAGATACCTATTCACTTGTGCCTTCAAGACCCCTAAAATGTGTTTTTCAGGAAACACAGACTTAGGCATAGAGTTCCACTCCTTAGCGGTACGTATCACAAAATTTGAACACAAACGCTAGGTGCGACTCTTTGGTTTTAAATATTGACTGACTCTTTCTCTGACTGACAGTAAGACTAAGCCGTGTTGAAATTTCAAAGGTAAAATAATGTTCAGCTTGTTCAATAGTAAAATAAAGTAATAATTTATTTGACCGTTTGGTGCAACGGTATCCTGTCTTTCACGTCAATGGTCCTGGGTTCGAATCCCGGAAGGAGATGATGTTTGTGTCATGAATACGAGCATTTATACCTGAGTCATGGGTATATATTTCTATGTATATAACATATCTATGTATCATATATGTATGTTTATCCGTTACCCTAGTATCCATATTATAAGCCTTACAGTTTTGACTTTGGGATAGGCTTATTGGTGTGCATGTAAGAAATATTATTATTATTCCTATCAATCAGAGGTTTGCTAGTCAGGGTTAGAAGTTTCCCTGACTTTTCAATGTGAACGGACCGTTGAGGTTCAATTCTATTTGCAAACCAACTTTAGATGAAATTGACACACACCTTATAAAAATACCTATTCACCATTTTGTATTTAAATACTTTTTTTGAAAAAGCATTTTATATCTTATTTGAAATACCTTTTAGGACATATTTTGTATTTGCAAAATACTTTTTGCTAACTTTTGTAAACATCGAAGAATTAATAATTAATGTGTTACAGTCTGCAATTAAAATCTTGTTACAATAAAAGGGTACTGTAAATAAAACACTATGTAACTTGGTCTGATCAGCTTCGTTTATTATCGACTCTTTTCGTATGAATTCGGGATGATTCGGTCACCTTATCGTGCGGTGAGTAGGAAATAGAGAACATATTAAGGAATTGTTTCTTGTAGAAGTGAGAAAACTTAAAAATGATCATAAAGATCTAAAAAATTAAACCTCAATCATCACACAAGACAGAAAAAAATGAATCCTACTACATGTTCTATGATGATTCGGATTTCTCACTAGCTAGTGATAGATCAAATGCAAACACCACTATTGAGCTGGAATCATTGCAATATTTGAAGGATAATGATGTCAGCCTGCAATCATTAAATAAATACCCTACAGTAAAGATGTTATTATTGTAATATAATACCTGCTTGCCTAGCTCTGCGCCAGTAGGGAGGCTTTTTTGTTATGGTGGCATGATTATCAGACCACACAGGAGAAAGATGAGCGACAGTGTATTTGAGCAAATTATTTTATTAAAATATGTTGAGTAAAATTAATTTAAGTTATCAAAATAAATTTACCAGCCTGTTAGCTGGTTAAAATAAATAAACTTTTCAACAAAATAAAGATAATTTAAAACTAAAAGTGTTTTATTTTAATAAAGCATTTTGTAAATACGTATTTTGCATTTAGTATTTTAAATATAAAATGAAAAACTATTTTGTATTTGAAATAACAAAATACAAGAAGTATTTGCATTTTGCATTTAAATACATTTTATAACCTATTTTGCACATCTCTGTTTTTACACGACAGTTGAAACACAAACGAAGTTCGATCGTAGACGCAATAGAAACAAAAGAGATGTCACCTAGTATTGTAGGTATTACGTAGTACTTTAGTTCGGAAACACCACAGAGATTATAATGACTGCCCACAGCGTTCCACCTTCAACCATCATCAAATCATTACCGCGATACGAAATGTCGTAAAAGTTGAAGTTCAGCAACAGTTCAATTCCAATCCAACTGCATATTTTTATGGCGATTGCCCCCCTGGTGAATAACACCGTCTAGCCCTTCGATAGCTACACATATACATAGCCGTATCTGTGGTTAATTACATTGCGATAGCGATGTTAACCTACTTTCCCAAATGCAGGTTATTAGATCGCGTGCATTTGCAGTCAATAATTCACAATGGTCAGCGTCGTTGGTAAGATGACCTATTATTTCTAAGGTGTTTCCCTAAGGAAGGACTGAGCCACAGTAATATATAGTTAAAGCAGTATCATATGTTTTATTATTAAATTATATAGCGCAAAAAATCCACATTCTAACATAACGCAAAAAGAAAAACCAAACGTTACCTCTTGTTTCGATGCGGCACCCGCGACTGGACTAGGGTTTCCGATCTCGATTCGATTTAATCGAAGATCGATCGTTTAAGCCCCGATCTCCGATCTTTTGGATCGTTTTTTTGCGGCCTGAATCGATCTAGAGATCACTTTCAAATGAGCAGATTGAAGACCGATCCTATACTGTTCATGTAAATGAAGTCTAGATTATTTTACGGCAGAAAAAGTTACAAACTTGGCTGTATGGATTGGTAGTCCCTTTGCTTATGAAAAAATAGCATTGACATGGCAGCATTTCTTTTACGTGTCTAGATTATGATTCTCCATTTATTTTATTAATTAAAACTAATAAAAAGTTTCACATTATTTTAGGCATTTGATTTAATGTTTTAACTACTTTTTGTACTTTAATTACCCGGTGCATTTTTCTTTAGAAATTGAGACCGAAAGATCGATTTTCATCAAATCGATATGTGTAGGTATTGATATGATGTTATGTGTATGCCATGAAGATAGCAACTTAAATGCCGCACAAGCCATATCCCGGTGAGCGAAGTTGTGCATTGAGCAAGGCGAAGCACACTGAACAGTTTCTGTAAAGTTGTTCGTTACGAAAAAGTAAGTGTTAGTTTAGGTTGAAAGAGACCTAACATAAAGTACTTATGTCAGGTCTTTTAACATTTTCTTTGACTTGTAATATCGATCTGAACGGCTTCTGTACATTTTGTTATTGACTCTATGTCGTTACGTAGATATTAGGTAAAAATGTACATAAACATTTTGTGTTATTAACTCTTTAATTATATGGAAATGGGATAGGCACATAAATGAATAAAAAAATGTTTATTTTGGCGGCAACTCATACTGCAATACTACGGTTTTCAAAAATTGTAATTTGACTCTTTATAAGGAACCATTTAACCTCCTTTTCGCTTTACGGGCATTTTTGTAACACCTTGTATATATTTTACATATTTTATGCATTTTTCAATGCGATCCTATAAGATAAATTATTATAATAGAAAAATACTAGATAATTTATCTTATAAGATCGTATTGCATAAAATATGTAAAAATTGTAAAATTAAATGGCTGTTTCATCTTAATTGATTGCCAACATTTGTAAAAATGTTTCTTTCGAATACGAGAGGATGTTTCTGTCGTTGATAAAATAACGCTGGCCTACAGCGTAAAATTAGAAAGATACTAGAAAATTTCGACGAGTTTTCACAAGGCTCGGTAGCTCAATTGGGAGAGCATTGGACCGGATTTCCAAAGGTTCAATTCCCGCTTGAGAATTCACTTGTGACCGGAGTCGATTTTTTCTTGTATTTTTCTATTATAATAATACACCTTGTATAATTAAATATAAGACAACGTCACTTACATTGTTTTGAAACCATATGAAGTAGCTTTAGCTACTAGTGCTTTAGCACTTGTGTTATTGAATTCTGAAACAACGACGGTATCGCATCACCCAGACTCGAGCCAATATAGAAAGGGTCGTTATCTACAAAGACTCAGCCGGGGATCGAACTCGGAACCTCGAAGTGGCTATCATGAAAACCGGTATACGAGTTACTCGACCACAGAGTTCATCGATATTTTTTTAGTGTTTTCCCATTATAATTGGTGACACAATTATGTAGCTTAAGTTACTCCTTGTAACATTAGCCATCTGCCTATGTCTGCCAACAAAAACGAATCAGCATTTCGTAGATTAGCCGGAAAAAAACAAAAAAAAAACATTTTTTTACTCTTAGTACCGCATTAAATTTAAACGTCTCGTATTTGATAGAATCAAGCGCTTCTTGGCGGAAGTCCATATCCATTAGTATAATATAAATATTTAGCTTACTCCCACAAAAAAACAAGCAAAATACGACGCCCTCCCGCCCGCAACTAAGGGACTTTGCACATTGTGTTTTTTAATGCGCTGCGCACCGCGTTACTATTTATTCTAGAGAGTAATTTGCATGTCTAATGCGTTTGTAGATAGATAGATAGATAGATACGTTTATTCCGGCTGTACACACAATATACATTGCCATTATATATAAAGAACATAACAAAATAAAATAAATAATTTTATAACACAACCAACTTTGGCAGGTACCTGTGTGCAGCAGCAGGAATAGGGTCAAGGCTCGATGCAAAAAAAATCACCCGGGAATAGGTGAAGCACCGATTTTCAGCCATCACCCTGACTGATGAGGGAGCAAGTGATATGAAACAACGCGAGTCAGTGTCATATATGTGCAATTAAATTGTCAAAGAGAGTGGAGTTAGTTAAAAAAAAGGAAACAATATAGAAATTGCTCGAGAAAATTCGATAACAATAATTCAATTAATATTTGTAAATATTGTCCCGATACTGTAGCGCTTCGGGAATGTTTGCAGAGGCGCGGGTAGACTGCTTCTACGCGACTATGCGGAAAAACTGCGCCTCTCTGGTGCGCAGGGTGCGGGGCAGCACCAACAGCATCTTTAGAATGATCGCTAGCAGACTGGACTGCCGGTATATGGCTCATGGATGCACAATGTCTGCCGGCGTCGTGCGGAAATGAACTGGATGCGAGCAGATTAAAAAAAAGAAAACAAATTATTGTTCTTTTATTTTTATTTTTTTTTCTCATCTTGTCACTGATACTAACGTAGGATAAGTAAAATTATAACTAACAAAATGAGTCTTGTTACTTGAATAAATAAATACATTAGTATTTATTATTATAATATGTACAGAAACAGAATTTGTGTCGATACAATATCGATACTGATACAGATTCAAGCAGGAAAATGAACTTATGCAGGTATTCAAAGAACTTTGTACACTTACATAAACCCATAGTCAAGCTGCATTTGACGCTCGTAAGTATCGTGTTTGTGACAATACAAGAAAGCATCGAGACGGCGCGTTTAAAAAACGTGGTGTATGAAGGCTCTAATAATACTAGAGTTAATGTCTCCTAGACTACAGTAAGGATGACAAGTGATTCCGAATTACATTCTTTTACTGAGATTCAACGGTCTTCTTTACCAGACCGTTTATGTCGCTAATATTATCCATCACAGTTTTATTTATTTATAAAAGACATATACATAACGCTTGAAATAACTGTTTTTTACTACATGCATATTGATATATATATGGTACATACACCAAAATAACATGTTTTACAATTTTTGTCTGTCTGTCTGTTTGTTCCGGCTAATCTCTGAAATGGCTGGACCGAATTTGACGGGACTTTTATTGGCAGGTAGCTGATGTAATAAGGAGTAACTTAGGCTACTTTTATTTTAGAAAAAAACTTTTATTTTAGAAAAATAATATTACTGCCACAGCAACACGTGGCTGGGTCAGCTAGTTAAATATATAAAAATATGTTACACACCATTCACACACATATTCACCATTATATAAGTACTTTATTATTGAGCTTCTATTTTATATATGTTTTAAAATATCACACACACTGATGTTGCTGGTCATCGTATTTGTTGGTCACTCGTGGTTGTAACTGAAAATCAGCAATTTACTCGCGATGCGGGTAAACACGATGCTGAGCTGCGACCCTTGCGTACTGCTGCAGCACACACACACACATAGTTGTTAAGGATGACTTTGTATTCCACCTAAGATATGATTATTTTTTATTTTTGTTAATATATATATGTGTGTGTGTGTGTAAAGGACGAAATAAAGCTTTTATTTATCTATCTATCAGTGGACCAGGAAAGTGGCGATCAGAGAAGACTGGCGAGGAATTGTGAAGCGTACCGCCAACCCTGATGTTTCGATCACGACCACTCTGTCAAGAGTGTAGCGACAAAGAAGAAGAACCAATATCACCGAGCAGTTCATAATGAAAATTCTCATTTTAAACTACTTGGCGACCGAGGTTCTACTATACTTAGGTACTACTGCTAGAGTATATAGAATAGAGCTCTAAGGGAGTACCTACAGTCTATTCATCCTAACTTGTCCTATTTGGTAAACAATCTTGGCACTCCTTTTTATTGAAAATGCAGCATTAAAAATCAACTGATAACTAGATTCAATAGGTTACAGTCTATAATAACGATTTATTGTAATAGATTATTGACTTTGTTATTATTTTATATTTAAATGGGTGATTCTGTTAAAAAGTTGTGCCAAGATTGTTTACAAAATAGGACAAGTTAGAATGAACAGACTTTAGTGATTTTCCCACAGTATTAACAAATACGCAATGCAGGTACTGGTTTTGCTGAAAACACACTTTTTTCTATACACCAACATATCATATAATCGTCCATTCAATTCATATAATACTAAATAAATAATTGATAAACATCACGTTACATTTAATTTAATCCGGATTAGTACAACAATGTTGGTCAGGTAGGTATCCATTATTTGTTTTTTTGATATCATTTAAATTAATGCGTACTTGGAAATGAGAGATAGGTATAAAACGTTGTTTCCACAAGGTGAAATTAGAGATAAACATTTTCACGTGGTAGAATTAAACGAAAATTGGCAAAAATATAATTCTATGAATTGTATTTGTATTTTCTAAACAATGAAGTGATAAGCTTGAAGTGTTTCATTTTAATTAGTTTATATTCTAAGTTCAATAAGATATAAATAACGAATATTGTAGTATATACAATATTTTTTTTATTTATGACTTGCACAATTTGCGCATTTAGCCAGTGTCAAGTAAGTATAATCTTTCTTCAATGTTCTTGAGTAATTTTGTTAGGTTTCAGTTAAGAAGTGGGGTTTTAAAACCTTCTTATGGCCTTCTTTATAGAGAGCGAAAAGACACCTTCCAACTTGTTTTGTTTCACTTGCCAACACTCATGCTTATTCAGAAACACTCAGTGTTTAATAACCCACCATTATTACACACTAATATCAACCACAACACAAAATTACCAAGAAAAACCAACCAAAAAGTCCTACATACAATATAAGTGTCAGGCCATAAATACTGTTACATAAAACGTTTTCTTTTTTTCAACTTTTAATTACTTTGAATTTGGAACGCGTTTATTATTTAACAAAAATAACGATTTCGCGCCATTTCACATATTATTATTATAAAGAAAATATGATTGCAATGATTGCCTTGCACAAAGTGGGTATGGAGCCGTCGGTCATATTCCAGACACTTCAAAAGCCGTATGTTCGTATATCGTTCTATCAACAGATACATCAACACTTCCTCTGTCCACGTGCTGTTAGAACTTCAAAGGCTGTTCATACTGTTTAAGCCAGACGTCGTCGAAACCCCATTAGGTAGCTAAAAATCTTACAGCTGAAGCTCGGTGCTTATTTTCAATATACAGGACATGCCCTAAATCAATCTTTACAACTAAAGAGAGTTAATCGATCAAAATGCCTTCTGTCACGATAAGCAGGTGGAAGGCACAGAAATATCCTCTTTACCGATGAATAATTTTCACGCTTGAAGAGCACTACAATAAGCAAAATGATAAAGAGTACGCTCACAACAAACGCATAACAAACAAACTTACATTCACATTTATAATATATGTAGGGATATATATATAGATACTAATAACTATAGTGAGGCCTAGAGTTTAGGCACTAAACCTGTAGTCAATATGGACATAAGTAGGCGGTAATAATATATTTCTGACAATAACACCAATTAGCCTAGCTAGGGTTGTGTGATGTATGTTAAGGTAACGGATAGACATACATATATGGTACCGTATATCGATGCAAAAGGCAGCATCGATACCGTTTCACCAAAGAGTCTTCAACTGTAAACACTTATTTGGACTAAAATGTAACAATTAGTCACAGGAAACAATGAGTCACTAGAATGATTCTATCTCATCTATAAGCACAACACGAGCCTATCACATGCCATTTTGTTTGTTCCAATTCAACATTGTCATAGAAAATATAAAACAGTATGCTAACTACGTATAATCGAATAAAAACCAACGCACGCACGCCACAGCAAAACACACTGCGCTTATTATTCCTCAGAGCAATTTTAGCATGTCTTATTCGATACAATATCGAAACAGATACTGATTCAAGAGTCTAGCGCTTGAAGGTATTGAAAGGTAGAACCAGTGCTGGGTGTACACATTTGCCGCCCGAAAGCTATAAAATTTTTGCCGCCCCTACTGACCTCTAAAATTAGATACACTGTTCACAATAACGTTAATTCCGTTTTTAGGGAATAATCTAGTTTCAAGATTATTTTTATAACTTTTGGGTTTATTTTTAAGCTAAGAAAAGCAAAGCTTCGTTTTTACTGCACTACTTTTAAGGTGTGGCGGGCTCAGGAAGATAGGTATGGCCCGCTAAGGGGTAAATAATGACTGCCCCGCCACTCCTTACTTTTTTCTGTACCAATTTTCTGGACCAATTTTACCGCTCCCTAATTTTGCCGCTCCCTAATTTTGCCGCCCTAAGCTTCAGCTTTTTCAGCATCTATGTTCTGTGTTTAAAGTTCTTTTTCAGCTTCATCTTCTGTGTTCAAAGTTCTACCCAGTGCCGGATTTACATCCGGTACTGGGTAGATCTTTGAACACCTACTTAACCCTTTAGTGCCATACATATTTTACCAATATATGCTAGAAATGCCAGTAAAAAAGTGCATTTCTATAGATAATTTATATGAACAAGATTTATATAACCGATTTTTATATAAAAAATATGCGATCGAAGGTAGTTAAAATGCTATAATGATGAATAAAAATACGATCACGGTAACACGGCCGTCACCTGCGCGCGGTAAAATTGAACTGTCAAAAGGAGCGCTATCGCGACGCTGGCATTTTTCACAACTAGCGAGAGCAGCGCGACGGCGCTCCTTGGCACTAAAAGGGTTAAATACATAGTCAAGCTGCATTTTACTCGCGTGAGTATCGCTGTTGTATAATATAGATACGAGCAAGCGTTAACGGCGCGCTTAAAAATCTTTGTGTGCAAAGGCTCTAAGTGAACTTCAAAGTACTGTCAATCGCGGGTGCCGCGTCGTAACGAGTAGCCACGTTTCTTTATCTTTGTTGCTATGTGTAAAAATGAGGAATTTTTATATGATGTGAAATTTAATAATAAAGCATTTTAAACGTGTCGTACCAAGCGGAAGTATTTTTTGATAACCAATTTGTAATAACGAAGAATAAAGAGGGCTTAAAATTTTGAGGAACTTCTTTAGCATAGTTGTGATTTGAAAGTCGATGAAACGAAAAAGCGACAGTAATAAGAGACAGCCAAATAAATTCATAAGATTTAAGGTAGGAGAAAATGAGATGGGAGGGATTATGTACGTGTGTTAATACGTGTTTGTGTGCTCATGCGTAGTACAAAGCTTGATTGAAGGCATCACAACAACCGTCGTATTTTGTATACGTGTACGTATTCTTTTTGAAGGTTTCACTTTTACCACGTGTAAATTGCACACATGATATTTTTAAATACTCAATTTTATTAAACATTATTTTATTGATTCAACTATTTGATCGTTATAAAACTTAAAAAAATATATTTAAAAAATTGCTTTAAAAAAATCAAAAGGAAGAAATAACAGTCCCACCCCTAACGCTCTTAACTTAGCAATCCTGCTTTTCGCACCAACGGTCTTGGTTGCGAGTCCCAGAAGGGGCAGGAGCATGAATAATTTTACCTAAATCATGGGTATATTTATATATTTCAATAAACATCTATGTATTAAATAGGTATGTCTATACGTTGCTTTAGTGTCTGCCACACAGGTCTTACGGTGCTTACTTTGGGCTAGGCTAATTTATATAAGTGTAAGAAATATTATTATTATTTTTGTCTCAACAAAAACGCGTAGTTTCGGTACTGCTTTAGCCATATATTAACTATGACATTGTAATGTGAATGTGACACACGAAGAGTCGTCAGAGCACAGCAAGTGTACACCTACTTTTATAAATATACCTTGGTACCGATCTAAAAGCGTACATGAATATTTAATAATAAAGTATCAGTATTATAAAATTTTACTATAAAAAAACAATAACAACGACATCTATCCATCATTAACGTAACCTCCAGAGAAGGCAGAAACTAGCAGTAATTCCACATGAGAACACTCATTAAATCGATACTGTTGATATCAATAAATGCTTCAATAATATCGATACTATTGATAGTATCGTGAAAATAGGTCAAACTATCTTTAGTATGCTAAGGTAATTCACAACAATAGGTCGCTTATTTCGATAGCGATATTATCGACAGACAATCGATTTTCTCGAACACAATTCTATTATCTATTTGGTAGAGGGATAAAAATAAGAATAACTTTATTTTGCTAGAAAAATG
Organism: Calamotropha paludella; assembly: GCA_927399485.1. Classification (NCBI taxonomy): domain Eukaryota; kingdom Metazoa; phylum Arthropoda; class Insecta; order Lepidoptera; family Crambidae; genus Calamotropha; species Calamotropha paludella. Next base: position 4,060,537 of record OV656803.1, on the reverse strand, counting down.
GTCACTAAGTTGTCTTTATCGTAATATTAACCAACATCTTTCGCTGAACTTACAGCATGCATAATTATTTAAAAAAATGGAATACTTAATTGATAACAAACAAAAATATTTAACAAAAATAGCTAAATTAGTATTCAATTAGTCAAGAAAATATCAGGATTAAAGATTCTAGTTGTAATTTTTTTTTTTTTTTTTTATTGCTGAAAGTTACCTGATGGTAAGTGGTAACAGTCACCTATAATACATGTGGCTCTTGTTAGATTCGCAGCAAAACTGCAACCCCCACAAGAACCACAGTGTACGTTGCCAACTTGTAACACAAGATGTAAAGTCACTGTACCCAGTAATTTCACTGCCATATCTTACCCTTCAATCCGGAACACAGCAATGCAAGCACTGCTGCTTTGCGGCAGAAATAGGTAAGACGGAGGTACCTAAGCAGACGACCCTGGTACAGAGTCTCCCTCCAGTAAAAATATTAATAATCTACATCTACACTAATATTATAAAAGGAAAGATTTGTATTTTTGTATGTTTACAATGAATAAACTCAAAAACTACTAAGCCGATTTCAAAATATTCTTTCATCACATTTTTTTGTTTCGATGGGAATTTTTGCGAATTTCAAAATTCGGGTCCGAAAACTCCGTCACAATCTGGTCCTAAACCTGTTGATTTGATTCCACACAAAAAATATTAAAATCGGTTAAGAACTCGGGAAGATATGGCGTAACAGACATTGCGCCATTGAAGCTGATCCATGGGAGCTACGCTCGCTTCGCTCGTTCCGCTCCAATAAGTATATCTGGAGTGAGTTTGATGGATAAAATAAGGAATGATGTGATAAGAGAATGGTGTGGTGTGGAAGAAGATATAGTAGTAAAGCTAGATAAAGGAATGCTTAGATGGTTTGGACTTTTAGAGAGGATGGACGAAAGAAGATAAATAAGACAAATATATGAGGCAAATGTGCATGGGCAAGTCGGTAACGGCAGACCGTGGCGAACTTTCAAGGATATATAGATAATGTCCTGAAAAAAGACCAGATCAAAGTTACCTTTAACTGAACAGTTTGTATGAAAAGGCTGATGAGATTTGAAGAAGGTTAGTGGAAATCTGTGATCTCTGCCTGCCCCTGCGGGGAAAACGGCGTGATTTTATGTATGTATATATGTATTCATGTAAAGTATATATTGTATCGAGGCGCCATAGCTATATTGGCGACTCGTTGCTTTCATTGCGCTCTTTTCTGGCCATTTTTCATATTTTCTTTTTCTCTTGGTTTCCTATTTTAAATTTACTGCCTGTCTCTTTTTATTTCTTTTGTTCTCGAAGTTCATTCTTACCAGAGTCAGCGCGTAGAACGGTTGACTCACCGCTAACAATTATTTAAATATATTTATAGTGCTGATCGGTTATAATAAGCTCACAAGTATAATAAGCTTATAAGCATAATTCTCAAGATTTCCTGTATTCTGTACCACCAGTTCCTGTTATATAAAAGTCTATAACTTTATTTAAGGCACTTTTGTAAGTAGCCCTACCTTTTACAATATATTTTAGTGATAAATGTGAAATTGTTTTTGTATTCAGTGTAATTTACCTTTTACATAATTGTTTCAGTTGTGCCTTAATTCCATAATGACAAAAAACATAAGTGACCTTGAGTGCTTTTCATTTCTTCTGGCCGCACCCCGTCACAATGTATTCATTCATATATGTATGTATTCATCACAAAAACATCTGCCCCTTCCGGGACTCGAACTCAAAACCGTACCGAAAGGCAGGATAGCTACCGTTGCGTCAAACGATCGTCTTTTTATTAAACAACTAGGTAAATAATCTTTTATTCTATCCAGAGACATGATGACGGTTTTTTACAAACACAAACAAAACGCCATTTTAATTGTAAAAGTTACGAAAATAACGTCTATATTAAAATTAATGCAGTCATTTTTGCAGTCAATTATATGATTGTGTTTTGTTTTTTAATTCTATGTTCTATGTTTTTATTCGATGTACACAATGTTAAAGAAAAAGTTGTGAAATAATTGTAAGTGTAGGTATTTCCGAACCACTTATGATTAATTAGGAAAAGCCACAAGACACCATAAATTATGCACAATGTACCTATACGGATTTAGATATCATATCATTTTACGGCTATTAAATCTTTAGCTGTTGCTTTGTCAAGTTTTGAATGACATCTTTATCCAAGAAGTTAAACGTATGAAACAAAAAATAAGAGTTTTCTATTTTTAGGTGCAAATAAAGTGGAATACAAGATCTTTTTTTTGTTTTGATCAAAGATTATTGTTAGTAAGTATTTATTGTGTACAGAAACGAGGTAAAAAAAACAGATCTCATTGTTAATTTACAAATAACAATTTCACACATATACACATTTATACACACAGTATAAATAAGCGCTTGACCATCATCTCGCCCCCACTGTTCCGCCGCGGGTTCTCCCGAGGCGGTCGCTTCGTTGAAGCCTTTACAGCATTCCTAGGCTACGGCTGTTACTAGGTGGTGTTTAGTCTATACGAGTCTGACATAACCTCTCGGCCGCCTGATATATCCATGATGGATTTACCACCTCCCTCTCCCGGTCCGGAGGATACCCGCAAAAATAACTCACCGTCTCGCTAAAGGCTCAAAAACGGCTATCTCTATATATGCTATATATATCGGCTATAAGTAACGATGCGATCTAGGATCTTTGCCTAGAAGATACCTATTTACTCGTGACTTGAAGACTGCAAGGACGGGAGCAAAGGCGAGAAATGATACAACCGAATGCTGGGTAAAGACTGCCTATATTGTCCAATAACACACGAATATATCCTGGCAGGGTCGCCATGCAAAGACGGGAGCGAAGGCGAGAAATGATTCAACCGAATGCTGGGTAAAGACTGCCTATATTGTCTTTTTTTTTTTTTTTTTTTTTTATGCAAAATGCACCCTCCGGACACGGGGGAGGGAGGTGGTGAATCCTCTATGGATACTTCGGGCCGGCCCGATAGTTATGTCAGACTCGTACTGACTAAACACCACCTGGGATTGGCTTGCACCCGGAGAAGGTCATAAGCCGTCATCTGAGGCGACCACCCCTCTAGAGAGGGGTGGCGCAAGCGCTACTCACCTAGGTGAGAGAGCGCATAGAAAAAACGATTGACTCCCAGAAGGGGGGTCAGTCGTGAATGAAGTTAAGTCGGCTGGCTCCCAGAAGGGGGGCCAGTCGGCATCTGAGAGGACTGGGGTAGACCTGATGGGTCTGTATTGGCTCTACGTTTGGCTGATTCCTGTGCCTCTAAGAGGAGGTTCAGGTCAGCTGACAATTGACTGGGTTGGTCTGTCAGGATAGACCTAGGTCGCCTAGACAGAGGGTTCGTGGATGAGGAAGGAGTGTAGTTGGATGCGCCCCGGATAAGTGGATTAGAGTGGCTCTCTGCTGTTTCGAAGAAACGTTCAGAGGCCTTTATGAAGTATTGTTGGAGAGTAGGGAGTTCAAAGTCCCTGTGCAAGTCCGCGTTGCGGACATACCAGGGAGAATTTGAGGCCCTACGTATGAATAGGTTTTGAATCACCTGCAATTTATTAAGGACTGATGCCTTTGCATGTGAGAAGATCGGGGACGCGTAGGTCATCACCGGTCGTATGCAAACCTTATAAAGTGTTCGCTTGTTCCGAAGTGACATGCGGCTGTGACGCCCCAACATAGGGTTGAGACGCCCCAAGTAAAACCGCGCGTTACGAGACACTCTCTTGACGTGAGGAGAGAATGTCAGTTTTTGGTCAAGGGTCAAGGGTGACGCCTAGAAATTTGGCAGTGCGTTGCCATGGAATGGACTTCCCCTGGAGTCGGGGTGGGTTGTGGCGGGCCGGTACACGCGTGCGTTTTGCGTCGAAGCAAACAGCGGATGACTTATCCGGGTTTACATCGATACGCCACTCGCGGAACCAGTCGCCTAAGGAGTTGATGGAGGTCTGAAGCCTCGGGAGGATATTCCTACATGATGAGCCCTTGAGATACAGAGCAGTATCGTCTGCAAACAGGGACAGTTGTACCCCGTTTGTTGGGACGGGAATGTCGTTGGTGTAAATAACATACAGCAGAGGAGCCAGGACAGAGCCCTGAGGCACGCCCGCTGTTATGTTACGCGGAGTTGAGAGAGTACCTTCGTATCTGAAACGAAAGGTACGATGCTGGAGAAATGATGCTACTAGCCGGACCAGTCTCACTGACAGATTAAGTCTGTACAGCTTGACAGTTAGTCCAGCGTGCCAGACCTTATCGAAGGCCTTGGCTACATCAAAGAAAACCGCCACGGTCTTATATTTCCTAGGGAAAAAGCCGCTCGAGATGTACTCGACTATGCGGTGAACCTGTTGGGGGCATGAGTGTTTGGTTCGAAAGCCAAACTGATGGGGTATGATGAGGTCATTCGTAAAGAGATGGTCTTTTAGGCGGGCGAGGATACACCTTTCAAAGAGTTTCCCCATTGCCTTGAGGAGGCTGATGGGGCGGTGGCTCGCAGGGAGGTTTAGGGGTTTCCCCGGCTTGGGGATGCCTATTACGATTGCTTCTTTCCAGGCTGCTGGAAAGTAGCAGAGATCGAAGCAGGCGTTGAATAAAAGGGACAGTAAGACCAGCACTTGAGATGGTAGGTGCTTTAGGGCCATGTTGGAGACGCCGTCGGCGCCAGGGGCCTTTTTGGTCTTTAGGCCCTTGATGAAGGAATGGACTTCATCAGGGGACACTGTGATGGGATCAGAGTCTAGAGATTTGGAGTTCAGCTCGCTGAGCTCCTTCTCAATCGACTGAAGGTGGGATGGGTCGCAAGTCTGAGTGCTGACTGAGCATTGTGAAGCAATGCTGTCAGCAAAACACTCCGCCTTCTCCTCGTCGTCGAAGGCTGTGGAGCCATCGGGACGGAGGAGAGGGGGTGTGAAATTTGAGGTGTCACTACGGAGGGCTCTGGCCACTCGGTAGTAGGCTACATGGGAGGGAGTGATGTCCGCCATGAGGTCACCAAATTGGTTATTCCTCAGGTCGTTCAACTGAGATCTTACTAACCGTTGAAGACGGTTGGCTCTGGCTCTGTACTCAGGGGTCGGGTACCTAGCAGCTCTCCGGAGAGCTGCGTTTTTGGCCCTCATCAGGTTGCGGAGGGTGGGAGGAATGGCATTGTGATTTTTCACAGGTACCTTCCTCGCACTGTCCGCAGTCTTTCTTTGGACCAAAAGAGTAAATTCGGAAATGGCTGCATCTATTTTCTCCGAACTATCGTAATAGTCGGGGTCCATAGAGAGCGAAGGGTTGCCTACTTCCATTGCCGACTTGAGGGACGATCTGAACCGATCCCAGTCAGTAATGGTTTTGAAGGAGGGAGGGGTTGGCTCTTTGTTTCCCATAATGAGGGAAACCGGCCTGTGATCGGACCCGAGGTCTTGGAGGGTCTCAATCGTCCTAAATGGGAGGGAGACTCCCTTGACTAGAGCGAAGTCTAGTACGTCGGGATCATTCTGTGGGTTGTCTGGGTAGTGGGTGGGTTCGTACGGGCTGAAGACGTCTAATTCGAGATCATGTGTGATCTGAAGCAGACGCCGCCCGCCGGTGTTTGTCTTACGGCAGGTCCAGTCAGTGTGCTTGGAGTTAAAGTCTCCAAACAGAATGACTGAGTCGCCCAAAGACAGAAGGGACTCGAAGTCGCTCCGCAATGGAGTGGTGCCAGCGTGTATGTAGACAGAAGCTATGATCAGTGTTCTGTGACCCGACATAGCCAGTCTGCATACCGTGGCTTCCATGTTAGAGAGAGCAGGAGTGGGGATTGGTGAGCAGTGAAGCGATCTTTTGTAGTAGATCGCCGTGCCACCAGAGACAATTTCCCTGCGGTTCTGGTCCGCTGGGGTGAAGTTGTCATTTCTGACTAGGGAGTATGAAGGAATCGATAGCCCTTTCCGTATAGACGGTTTGAGCCATGTTTCCTGAAGTAGGACAAGGTCGGGGTCCCTTTCGCGCAGAAACACCCTTAGCTCGGGAATGTTTTTGCGCAGGGAGCGGGTATTGAAAGAGATAAGCGAAACACCTCTAGGTTTCACTCGACCGGTGAGAGGAGCGACTGGTACAGTCGGAGAAGAAGAAGAAGAAGATGGGATCCTTCCTGGCATTATGGACCTTAGTTAAGGGACCGGAGAAGGGCTTCGTGCTCACAGAGAGCTAGAAGCCGTTGTTGGGCGTTTTGGGCCATCCTGAGTTTGGATGCCAAGGCCGATATCTCATTGATATTGATGCCTTGCATCGTGGTGAAGATGATAGAGAAGTCATCCATAAGGGATGACTTCGGGGCTTGGGAGGCGGGAGCCGCCTTTGGCGGTGTCGCCTTAGGCGGCGTGCCTATATTGTCCAATAACACACGAATATATAGGTGATTTTCTTCAGAGAGTTCCTAAATGTAAACATAAATTCAGGCAAAGAGTTCCATTCCTTAGCGGTACGTATTACAAAATTGGAACTAAAACGCCTAGTGCGACTTTTTGGTATATTACTATTTTATTTTTACTTATATTCTCGGTATTCTTGAATGCTGTTAAACGTTTTTTTACTAATCATTCTTCAACGTTGGATCAAAATTTGGCAAATTTATATTCTTGAAACTCGTCAGGTAGTTTGTTAAAAAATTTAACACACATTAGGAAACAGTTAGTGCTTACTAAGGCTAATTTTGTTTGTGGCCAATAAAGTTTACAGATACAAATAATTTGTAAGACACCAATTCCCAAGTAACAGATTTATTACATGTAAATGTTACTTATCTTAAGTTTTTATCGTTTCTTTCATCGCTATTATGGCATAAAAGACTTCCTTTCGTCTGTCTGCAACTCATCAACCGAGATAAAGGTTCATTCCTAGTTCGGTGAGGGGTGGCCGACTGACGATTGTGAAACTGTTAAGATTAATTTCTCATAACATGTTACATCTAGTTCATAAGAAAAGAAACAAAAGTTAAAGTTATTTATTATTATTTTTATATTATGGATAATATAAAAATAATAATAATGGATCGTATAAAATAGATGTTTCAATAATGGATTATTATACTTACTTAATCTGGGCTCAATTTAGCGTGACAGCCAATTTCACTGCTTTGAAAGGCCACACTCTGCCTACAATATAACGTATGATCACCACCAGCCGATCAAGATCCCACCGCTCGGATACACAATGAAAACACCTTCAAGGGTAATTTATTAATTACGCAAGACCCACGTGAGATCTAAATAGGGGAGCGGGGCTTCGGAGAACATCACTATGAATCACTACGGTTTCTTTTTTGAATGGGTTTGCTCTTGATCCCATTCAAGCCCGAGGGCCAAGACAGGATCCACGATAGGATGAGCTATCCCAGAACGTGCCTATTCAAACAGTACTCGGAAATACAGGCGTAGGGTAGGAGTTCCACTTTACCGTGCGCGTTGCGTGTTGAGAAGCGTTTGGTGCGACAGATAGGAATAGCAATCAAGAAAGGGTGGTAGCCCTCAGTTGGTTTGGATCTCCGCTGGAAAAAGGGGGTTGACGGTGCGAGCACATACAGCTCCCGAGCACACACAGCTCCCGAGCACACTTTCCAAAATACAGTCTGTAGAAGACCGACAGACAGGCAACTTTGCGTCGGTGAGCTACGCTTGCTCTTCACCAATTTGTTGTCACTAATGAGCCTCTCAGCTCTATGCTGAATCCTGTCCAGTGCAGCAAGTTGGTATCTGAGCCTTTCTAAAGTTGGTTGCAACATACCATGCAAGATCAGACTGAAGCTTTATCATACATTATATTATGACAATACTTTGTGGTTTGTTACCATACCAGCAACGCGTGGCCGGGTTATACCAGCAACGCGTGGCCGGGTTATACCAGCAACGCGTGGCCGGGTTATACCAGCAACGCGTGGCCGGGTTATAACAGCAACGCGTGGCCGGGTTAGCTAGTACTGAGTTAAAAGCTGAACGTGGTTGCAGTTACATATCAAATCAGTACCGTTGCACCAAACGTTGAAATACATAGAAAGAGTTACTTTATCATCAGTGTACTATCGTCTTTAGTACTAGGACAAGATACAGGCCTATTCCTGTTCCTGTTGCTGTGCAAACAAATACGTATATTTAAGTGCAACCTTGTTCAAACAAAATGGAACGGAATATTGAAATATTCGTTATACCAAGAAAGTTACAGAGGTTTGTATTATAGAGGCTACACCTAGCCTGACCAACCATCAATTTGTTTTGACAAGGTAAGAAAACTTGTTAATTAATCTCAACATTACGTAGTATAGTACTTACCCTAATACAGCGAACGATTTCCACTAATAAATGTAAAAACAGTTCAATGAAGTGCGACTGTCAAGGAACACCTATTTCGTATATCAGCCATTGCTACTTAAATACTAACAACAGACAGAGTGAAAAAGCAATGTTTACATTGCGTTTTGACGATCGTTTGGTGCAACGGTAGCGATCCTGCCTTTCGCACCGATGGTCCTGGGTTCAAATCCCGGAAGGGGCAGGTGTTTTTATGATGAATTCGAGCATTTGTACCTGAGTCATGGGTGTTTATATATATTTCTATGAATATTACATATCTATGTATCATATATGTATGTCTATCCGTTACCCTAGTATCCATAACACAAGCCTTACAGTGCTTACTTTGGACTAGGCTAATTGGTGTGAATGTAAGAAATATTTATTTATTATTTATTTATTTACTTTACTTAGCATTATTGATCGTCTTGCAAAAATGTAACGTGTCTGAACATGTGAATGGAAATATTTTATAGGATACCTTATATAAAGTTTATAAGTTGAAAAATTTGTTAAATAAAAGTTAATATTACTTTCTATTTAAATTCTGCAATAGTTGAAAATTCGTTGAAGTTTTTAATGTAAAAGGTATATTTAGCATAAGCTTTTGCGGGCTGTTTTAGAGAATTTCGAAAAAGTTAAATCGAGGCAACATTTATAATAAAGGTTTCACTTTATCCGGCAATGGTTGTAAAATCCCTATTATGTAATATTGGGCTTTCCGGAGTTCGCGACTCGCGTTCAGCCTTCAGTCTTGTCTTGAACGCCAAATGGATCACCCGTGCGTATCGTGTTGCTGCAACAAAATTTTGCAAGTAGAAGTACGAGTAAGTACCTTAATTTCGTGTTTCGCATCTTTAACAAACTCTTTTGAGTTTTATTTAAAACTTTTTACACAACCAAATAGCATAACATTGTATTTTTCTAATCGTCATGCTACAATTTCGTTAGATGTAAACGATTTCGAAATAAAAATTAAATAGTTTTCTCTCCTACCGCATCAACTAAATTCCGTCCAAGCTCCTTCTGTAATTTATTTTTTAATTTAAAATTTCTTAATTTTAATTTTATTGCATTATTTATACGTATACAACTGTTTGCCCGCGTTTTCACCTAAAAGATCTTTGTAGGAATATAATTTAAAATCACTATTAGGCATTTCCTGACAATACCATTCCATGGTGAATTACTCGTATTTATAGGTTTTTAAATTATTCCATTTCTCCGATATAGATAAACAAAAAAAACAATACATATAACAGAATAAAGCACAATGTCCACAGTGACAGAAAATTAGGCAGGATTTTCAACTCTACGCAAAATAAAAAAGAGAAAACCAACATTACCACATACGAAAAAGTGCATCAGGTGGTGAACCCATCACTTTAGCGATGCGTGATCTAAATTGTGCTAAAGATAGAGACATTCTATTCTTCAATTCAATGTTATCATCATGATTACAGTGGTTTACAACCTCTGCAATGCAAAGCATTTTTTATTTTTCTTTTTATTTAGCACTAGCTGACTCGGCCACGCGTTGCTGAGCTCAGTTATTTAGTTACAGTTATATTATCAGACGTATATCTAATAGTCATAGGGAAGATTTTATAGTGACGCCGCCATAACCAAAAGTTGCCGCCTATAGTAAGTCTTTGACAATTTACTTCCTAAGAAGTGTAGAAGTATAAATGCGATAAAAAATATTATTAAGTGCAATGGAAAAATAAGAGAAATACGCCTTCATATAAAAGCTCTCAAATTATTTTAATTTAATTTTTTCTTTTATTTTTTCTCAAAGGTATAATAGATATAAAGTACTTTGTATCCCTATCACGGGTACTTTTAAGTCTCTCGTCGGTAATCGGTCACTTTCTCCCCTCGATAAACAATCGCTCCCGCTACATCTAGCTTTTGTATCCGCGCCCTCACGGTTCGTGTAACGGCTTACTCCTAACCAACAACCGTAGTAACTTACCGAGTTAGCGATTAAAATATTAACATAAATATATATAAATAAAACCATTTTGTTGGTTTAAGGCACATAATAGTAAAACAGTAACGCCATTTTGTACACTAAAGCGGTACTAAAACAAAGAAGTAAGCTGTTATATTTTATTATACATAGCTGACCCGGCCACGCGTTGCTATGATAACGTTAATTGATCATAAAAACTGTTATTCTTAGGCTTATGGTAACTATGGTAACTACATATGGTAAGAAACCCACAAAGACTTTCTTTTATATAGTAGAGATGGGTTCGCTCTTGATTCCATTCAAGCCCAGGGGCCAAGACAGAATCCACGATATAACGAGCTAACCCAGAGGGTGTCTATTCACCCTGGCCTTGACAACGGACAAGTAGTCGGAAATACAGACGCAGGGAGTTCCACTCTTTTGCTGTGCGCATTATTAAAGATGTTTAGAAGCGCTTGGTGAGACAGGCAGAAATAGCAACCAAGAAAGGGTGCGTCTGTAAATGGAAAAAGGGAGAGGTAGAAGAACCTGCCCCTTCATCAAAAAAGCTTCTTAAGTTTAGCATTTATTATCAAACAAATCAAAAGTTTTAACAAATAATTTATTATTTTATTCATAAACTTCCGCGCCAATCACATATTAAAATAAAACCACTGTAACCGGATTAACGATGCGTTTATTTTATTTTTTTGTACATGATCGAGCAAAGGATAATCTTAGTCATCCTGTGATCACTTCTCTTTTAAAGGATTCAATACAAAAAACAAAATAAACTCGCCTATTAACCAGTAAAAATGGTTTAAAAGTAAGCTAATTCTAGTACAACCTAATGAGAGTGTAATACAGTCAATAAAAAACTCCGTTAACTGCACGATCATGAAATAAACAAAATTCGACTTTGAATATGGTGCGTTCAACAATTAAGCCAATATCTATCTATATCTTAATATATATAAATTACATGTCACGTTGTTTGTCCGCGATGGACTCCTAAACTACTTAACCGATTTTGATCAAACTTCGTAACTATCTGTTAGTTGATCTAACTAGGATAGGATAGGTTTTATTTTAATTTATAACACAGCAACGCGTGGCCGAGTCAGCTAGTAGTATATAAAAATTCTCTGTCGCAGTATTTGACCGCTATGAACTCCTAAACTACTAAACCGACTTTGATGATTTTTTTTAGTTTTGCTGGGTTTTCTTCCTACTTAGGACATAGGATAGGTTTCATGTTAATTTATAACACAGCAACACGTGGCCGGAGCAGCTAGTTTTTGTTTAAATATTGCCCACCCATAGACTAAATGAAACTTGAAAAGGCAAAGAGAATAAGTTCAAAGTGGTGCCATCGACAACATTATTAAACATCCGAGAAATATTGAAAAGCAATTTAATTAAACCTTATGATATGAATGGCCTTTTCAAAGCTGTCACTCACGCTTATTCTGGAAAAAGAAATCTGTTGCTTCTTAATCTAGTGATTTAATTGATACCAATAGTTTCACGACCGTTTGGTGCAACGATAACGATCCCACCTTTTGCACCCACGGTCCTGGGTTCGAGTCCCGGAAGGGGCAGATGTTTGTGTGATGAATACGAGCATTTCGCTGGTTTGCGAGAATATCGCAAACAGAGACGCAACGCAGATATCGCGCCACCGTTCGCTCGAAAAAGATTTAATAAGAAATTTGAAAACCTTATTCTATAAAATCAAAAGTTTTTAGTTCCGTCGCTTTTCTTGCAAACCAGCGATTTGTCCCCTAATCAGGAGTTTATATACTTCTTTAAATATTACATATCTATTTATATGAATATTCACAAGCCTTATAGTGCCTACTTTGGGCTAGGCTAATTGGTGTGAATGTAAGAAACATTATTATAATTATTATCGTTTAACCTGTGGAATATAATATCTATGCCTTAAGTTTCATCAGTACAGAATTGTAATGATGACAAAGACTCAAACGTTTGAAAAAAATGAAAGTTCTTAGTATTTGATAACATACGATAAGACAATTATATTCTTTACTCGAATGTTATTCATTTCATGTATTGAATATTTATTAAATATTATTAAATATGAAATATTATTAAATATTAAAAATATTAAAAATATTGAATATTATATCAATAAAAATTATTAGGAGGATAAATAAGGGTGAATATACAAAAGCTGTCCAACTTTTTGACCTATTTTGAACATATATTTTTTACCATAAATATACACATATTTTGATTTCTATGCATAGTTTATCTCATCAATATGCTATCCTAAGCTGGGCCAGTCAGTTTTTTAAGTATTCTTTGAATTATTCGCGTTTTTCAAAATTTTAATGCCAAAGGACTGACGAGGGTGGCAGAGTACTGATAAAAACACAATTTTATAGAAAAAAAATATATTTATTTTAACTTTAAGAGTGTTGAAGTACAAATTATGTTTAATCTAATAATGGCACTTTTCTTAAGAATAAAATCACGTTTAGGTTAAATATTTCCATAGGAAATATGGAATATGTCAGTCTTTTAGACAGTCTTTTTAATAATTAAATTTGTACTTAATACTTATTAGAAAATTATGAAAACTTTTTAACTAAACATATAGGTAATGTAATAAGTAGCTATAACAAAAAATCAGCTCTTATGCTGCAACAAAAAAAAAATATTTCTGAAGATAAAATAACATATTACGTAAGTGTAAATAACATCAATAAAAATCACTTTTCAAAAACGTCTATCTTCTCACTAAATTCGTAAAATATCCTGTTGCCTTTTGTGATCAGGTTTGGAACAGGAAGTTTTCTTATAATTTGGTCCATGGGTACATCTGACACATCGTTTTCATCTAATTTAAAGAGAGTACCAGCATCATTGCAAATTTTCAGAAAAGTAACCCTCAGTTCTCCTTCATATTCAACGGAAGAACAGATAGCCGCATAATGAAATTCTAATCTTCTAACTTTGTATCTAATTAAAACATAGTCACCACTGGTGTAGTAATTTTGCGTTTGTGATTTTGTTGGCTCACTAACTCCTGGCATAGACAGACATTTGCTAGCGTTGTTTTTCAGGGTGTAGGTTGACAGTGGCAGTGAATCGTCTTCAGAGTCAGAGAATACAGTCGAAACATTTAAATGTTCATCTGGCAATTCGCTTTCATACCTAATAGATCCTAGCTGGTAATGATGACATCCATCAGGGTCGCAAAAACAACTAAGAGACTTCATTGTAAGTTGGTTTGGCAAATAAACAGAGCCTGTCACCTGATGCACATTAAGTGTCCCCTTAAAAGCGACAAATTTAGATGAGTTCGCGTTGATTCTGGAGTTCATTTCCTCAATTTCATGGTCTTCAATCACAAATGCACGAATTCCAGGGCATCTCTCGCGAATAACAGCAATGAACTCTTTTAAGTCAGTTATGTCACCTCCTGTTGCTATTACATGATCGGCTGTTCTCTTACAGGTGGCCCCTACACCGTCGGGGGCACCTTTACCGTGACCGGCCTCATGATAGTTCCATGTGTACCTCATAATGTTAGGATACATTTGTGTCAACTTACAGCCCAACACATAGAACATAGTCTTGTTTCTGTATTGGGTTACAGGACCATCGCTAAGAAAGTGAACATGTTGAACATTTGGACTCAAGGAGTTTAATACCGGCTGTAAATGAGCCCAAATTGCTCCCACATTATGTGTCAAGTTTGATGAGATTGTACAATATGAAGTTACCGAGTTTTTTTGGTACACAACAACAGTATGTAGCGAAAGTTGTATACGCGAACCGCCGAAGTGAAAGGATTGTATCTCTTTGTTGTATTTAGTGCAATAATTTTCTGAAAAGTCCATGTGGACTATGGCATCATTTTCAGATAAAGTTTCCTTCAAGTTTTTAATTTGGTTGTACTGGTGAACAATGTAATAAACGTGACGGAAAAAAAGTATCGTATCATCTTCAAGTTTTAAAATAAGATCTTTGGGTAAGATTTCCTGTGTTTCTTTCTTATATTTTGTAACAAAACGTTTTTTTTTTTGTCTTGAGATCAATGAATGCCTCCTTTTTATTTACCCACTGTTTCAATAAGATAGGCTTTGAATTATCAAATTCCTCGTATGTTAAAGTTTTGTCGCAACAGTCCTCACACGTTCTCTCCAAACATCCTTCAGCATATCGATTACAGCAGAGAATATCCAGCATGCTTTGATGATTTCTCACTGACGTTAGAATTTTTGCATTTTTTAAAGCTGCAAGTTTGAGGTCTATATTTTCATGGACTGTGCAAGCACAAGTATCACGGTTTGATAAAGTAGGTGGTACGACCCAAAATGGTCGTAGCCGATTGAACAGGGTATAACTAATTGCAAATGGAACAGTTTTCAAAAACTTTTTGTGGAGGTTTTTCATACTATCAAGCAGATATCGCTTTTGCTTTTTTATTTGCCTCCGAGATATAAATTCTTTCTTTCCAGCTGCGAGCCGGCTATTAGCGTCATCTTCTAAAAATTCCTCAACCAATCTTTGCAGCTGCATTTTACGATTCTTTGGTTTTGGAAGATTGTTTCGAAGCTTTTTGTAGGTCACTACTTTGTTTTTGAATCTCCATATTTTATATTTCTCTACTAAATTTCCAGATAAATTTTGTTTAAACTTATTTTTTTCTTTTTGGCTTCTAATTTTTTCGTAGTTTTCTTCTAGCTGTCTTTTCATTACTTCACCAAAAAGAGCTTTCTTTACTAATTCTTTCCTTTTATCAATATCCTCACTCATTTCTTCAAGTTTCGTTTTTGGCGTTTTTTCTACTGATTTTTTAACCTTCTTTAACTTTCTTTTAATCCTTCTATACTTTTGACGTTGAGTATTTAATTTGGTTTTTAACTCTTTTATAATTGTACTCATTGTCTTTATTTGCTTGTTTCTGTTTTTTCTCTGACGCTGACTTCTCCTTCCTGCTTCTTTTGCTCGTTGATCGTCGTTCATGATGGCAGGTCTATATTCCATTGGTGGCCCCTCTTCTTCGTTAGGTCTGTTTTCTACGGCGATTGGTGGCCCTTCGTCGTCACTGGTTACAGGTGTATTCTGACGTAAATAGTTATGTGTCTTTTGGCTCAAAGTAAGCTTTTTCCTGTACTTTGATGAATACTCTTTCCAATTTTTTCTAGTTGTCCGTTGCTCTCGAGGTGTCATTTCTTTAATAGATTTTCTTTGACCTTTTTCTTTTTTTTTTAAGTACTGTAATCTCTGCTTCTCTTTGTATTCTGCTAATTTAACTGGATCACTTTTAATTCTTAGCAAACGTGCCTTTTCTGCTTCTCTTTTCTTTATTAAAACCTCTTCCCTCGATAATTTCGTTTTCTTTTTAGGCGGCGGCATGATGTCATTCGTCTAAAATAAGTAAAATAAATTGCTTCATATTAAACTGTACAATAACAAAATAAAACCTAAACTAATATCGGTTCATCTGTTTAGGAGCTACATTACCACAGACAGATACACAAACACGTTAAACTTATAACATGGAGGTTAAAATCATTTGAAATACTAGCTGTACCCGCTATTTCGTCCGCGTGCGAAAGCATTGTAAATCGGGATAAAAGGTAGCCTATATTCTTTTTCATGTCAAAGACTACATGCATGCCAAATTTCATCTAAATCGGCTCAGCCATTTTTGCGTGATTCAGTAACAAACATCCAAATATCCACACTTTCACATTCATAATATTACTTAGTAGAATATAGAACATTTAGTTCCTGAAATATAAAAAAACATCAGTTCCCTGGAAACAAGTCAGTCTTTTGGCGCAAGTTTAGACAACGGACTGACGACAGGGTACTGATGAATCGGACCTTAATTTGAGGTTATAATTGAAACATAATATTTTTTCCATATTTTCAGTTGTTACAATGATATATTTCTACAAATTACATGTAATCATGCATAAATTAAAACAAAACATAGGCATAAAAGAAAATAAAGACTCACCAGGGTACTGAAAAAGTGACTGGACCAACACAAACATACGCGATAATAGCGGCGCCAACACTGGCGTCGTAATGGCTGCCGTCGATCTGGCGCGCTTTGCGACTAACTTCACTTCCAACATTCAAATTTTAAAAAGATTTGAATAACATTCAGTAATATTTGGCGGGATATTCGAATTTTAAATTAGCACAAAGGACTGATGGGTAAAAGTAATGACAAAGATTCTTATTTTTTTTTAATAGCTTTTTTTTAGATTCTGTTAATAAATATTTGAAATATCTATACAAAATATATTATACAATAAGTGTACAAAATTAGATTAACAATAAATACGGTACATTTTTTAATATAACCCCTTCATTAAGAGTTTTTGGGATTGTGACACGCCAGGGAACTGATGTTATGAGGATTTATTGTATTATTTTATAAATTAGCTTTAATAGTATGTAGTTGAAATTCAGTGGACACATAAATAGGACTTAAAAGGTTCATAATATACTGTCAATTAAAATAAATAAGTAAACATTTCGTATTTATCGGCTGATGACAGCGAGTTGGACAACTTTTGTATATTCACCCATAAGTATAAATAAAATATAAGTATAAATAAATTATGAGTACAAGTATAAAACATGTATTTAAGTGTCTTTCGCCCGTAATATACTTTGTATACAAGGACACCGCCATTGCTTTAATCGAAATAGCACACAAACCACTTGTTGTCTCCTTCTCTACATAACGAATGGACGAGAAATATGTCGGAAATATCGGTTAAAATGTCGACAAAACGCTATTGCTATGTTACAGTTTGTAGACATAAATCCGCGGCTAAGTAAAACTACTCTTTTGACATAAGAAGTCGACTTCTAAGCGCAACTATGTTAGAGACGATTGAGGACAAAAGACTGAAACACGAGAAAACGGGTCGACAAAATTTTGTCGGTTTGCGTAAGCTAGACGATTTCGAGCCTTCTTTGTACCTGAGTCAAGGGTACCTATTTATATATTTTTTTTATAAACATTACAAAAAATCTATTAATAATAACTATAAATTAAATTTTATTTACAACTCACTTAAAAACAATACTCTAGGCACACTAAATTAAATTTAATATAAAATATCCCCTAATATTGCCCACATTGTGAATATTACTTATTTATTCCATAACCCAAGCCCTACTTTGAGCTAAGCTAATTGGTGTGATAAAAAATGCGTACTTATGCCGAAATAATAATTGACTCAGTTCGAGTCCCGGAAAGGGCAAATGTTAGTGTGATATATGACATATATTTCTATAAATACTAGCGGCCCGTCCCGGCTTCGCACTGGTGGACAAAATTCTTTATTTTTTTTTCTATTATTAAATATTTTTCCGTTAGCGCCATCTAGCGTCTGGTAGACGAACTACTTACGGTTAACGCGTTACTATGGTAACGTTATTGATACAATTGAAAAGAAGCGGGCAAAAGAGCGAACAAACAAACAACAAATTTGTGATCTTAGATTATAGATTACATATCTATGTATCATATTTGTATGTCTATCCGTTACCCTAGTATCCATAACACAAACCTACAGTGCTTACTTTGGGCTAGGAATTGCTGTTAATATAAGAAATATTATTATTCACTAAAAACATATTCAAAAAGAGCAAGAAACCGGTATTCATTGTTTTATTTTTAAACTGTTGTTAAATGCATAAAAATAAATGTTTCTTTCATGAAAAGTTTGGACGGACTCATAATTTCCATAACTGTACAAATTTTTCCATTGAAATTTATCGTGAGTTAAAAATAAGCTTCAGTTAGATGTATAAAGTACTACCTAAGCATCAATCAACACATAAGCATCGTTATATAATAATGAAGGAGGATTTCGCAACCAATGACGTGTACCTTTATAATTGAGATGGTTAAGTAACTTTCAAAATGGGGCCATGATTTATTTATAAAACTATATTTACCTCTATTACATGTCATAATCTTAATATATATAAATTACGTGTCACGTTGTTTGTCTGCGATGGACTTCTAAACTAGTAAACCGATTTTGATCAAACTTTGTAACTTTCTGTTATTTGATCTAACTTAAAAGCTAGAATAGGTTTTATTTTAATTTATAACACAACAACGATTGGCTGGGTCAGCAAGTCTTAATATCTATAAATTACGTGTCACGTTGTTTGTCCGCGATGGACTCCTAAACTACTTAACCGATTTTGATCAAACTTCGTAACTATCTGTAATTTGATCTAACTTAAAAGATAGGATAGGTTTTATTTTAATTTATAACACAGCAACGCGTGGCTGGGTCAGCTAGTCTTAATATCTATAAATTACGTGTCACGTTGTTTGTCCGCGATGGACTGCTTAACTACTTAACCGATTTTGATCAAACTTCGTAACTTTCTGTTATTTGATCTAACTTAAAAGATAGGATAGGTTTTATTTTAATTTATAACACAACAACGCTTGGCTGGGTCAGCTAGTCTTAATATATATAAATTACGTGTCACGTTGTTTGTCCGCGATGGACTGCTAAACTACTAAACCGATTTTGATCAAACTTCGTAACTATCTGTTATTTGATCTAACTTAAAAGATAGGATAGGTTTTATTTTAATTTATAACACAACAACGCTTGACTGGGTCAGCTAGTCTTAATATATATAAATTACGTGTCACGTTGTTTGTCCGCGATGGACTGCTAAACTACTAAAACGATTTTGATCAAACTTCGTAACTATCTGTTATTTGATCTAACTTAAAAGATAGGATAGGTTTTATTTTAATTTATAACACAGCAACGCGTGGCTGGGTCAGCTAGTCTTAATATATATAAATTACGTGTCACGTTGTTTGTCCGCGATGGACTGCTAAACTACTAAACCGATTTTGATCAAACTTCGTAACTATCTGTTATTTGATCTAACTTAAAAGATAGGATAGGCTTTATTTTAATTTATAACACAGCAACGCGTGGCTGGGTCAGCTAGTGTTATAAATTTTTTGCATTGTTTCAATGCTATCTTATAAGATAAATTATTTTAATAGAAAAATACTGGAAAATATACTCGGCTAACAAGTGAATCCTAAAGCGGGAATTTATCTTATAAGATAGTATAGAAAAATTGCAAAAATATATAAAATTATAAATCTAAATGACTGTTCATAAACACAGACATAAACTATACCACACATATTTAGTAGTTCTTTTAAATATTTTTGAAAATATTTAATTATAAAGAATGATTATAAATACTTAATCAACCTGAATAAGTAAAAAGTGCTCGCTTTTATGGAAGAGTGGAGTCTCCTGATACAGGCATATGAGCTTAAAAGGGGATTCCAATTCATAGCATTCTTGTAACTTGTTTCTTGAAAATAAAATATTTTTTATTTGTATTTATTTGTTCCATCGTAATCGATTGCCCAAACAAAAATTGGTTCTTTCGAATATGAGAGGATGTTCCCCTCATTGATGAGACAACGCTGGTCTAAAGCGTAAAATTAGAAAGGTATTGGAAAATTTTGACGGTGTTTACAAGGCTCGGTAGCTCAATTGAGAGAGTATTAGACCGACTTCCAAAGGTTGTTCCCGCCTGAGAATTCACTTGTGAACCGAGTCGATATTTTCCAGTATTTTTCTATTAAAATAATTTAATTTTATAACATTGTTAACTCTACCGATAGAGTATGCTTTTAGCATTAATTCCACCTATTAATGCTTCTAAGTTAAAATGTGTAACTCATACGTGAAATTATAGAAAGATGCTACATCTTAGAAAACGACTGACACAGTCCTACCGTTCTCAAAAAAAAAATATTTTGTGCATAAGTTCGTTCATGTTTTATTACTTAACTGAATGAATATTTTGCCCTATTAGTGCTGATAATTATTGTAGGGGAGACCGAGTAAGTTGTGACATAAGAGATTTGTGACAAAGAAGATTTTTTCCAAACTATAACCGTTAGAGTTTGTTCATATAGAGATGCAAAACACTAAGGCAGCACGCATCAACGTGCACAAGCAATAGGTAACTTAGGTGAGGTTCAGAGGGCACGTAATCATGAAATTGTAGGTGAAGGTGGCGAAAACACAAAAGGTGGAAAACACGTTGTGGAAGCATGTGGTATCCAGGATGTATCATGTTATTACACTTGTAAGTGGTTTTATGACAATTATTGTACATCACAAACTCTTATTAGGTAGTATGAGAAAGAGTAAAGGGGTCTCCAGAGAGGAGGACAACGCTATGTACGTTGTTGGTTAAAATAAGTATTACAAGTGTTGTCTCCACTTTTCAGGCCCGGATTTGGATGTCTGGAGGCCATGGGGCAATGGAGCTTAGCTTGGAGCCGGATTAATTTGGCATAAAAAAAATTGTTTATTACAAATATGGGTAACACAGTTATAATAACAATATTACAAGCATTTATATACTTATTCTAACATCTAAAAAATAAATAAAATTTTTTTTGGAAAAAATGTGATAGTCGTAATTTGTTGAAGTTAAACTTCTTTGCGCACGCTTGACTTAGGAAGTAAGCTGGTAAATGCATGACGAGAGCGTTACAAAAAGTGTGATCGGGTGAGGCGAACGGAAGTTGAGAGTAACATATATATATATATATATATATAAAGCTAAAGAAATTTTACTTCAGTCGTGTGGTCTAAAGCACACTCATTTTTTTAAATTTCTATTTTAGGGGCCCCACCAGCCCTCCCCCAAATCCGGCCCAGCCACCTTTACTTTAACTTCATGCACGTAACGACGTTGGTCTCCGGCCCCAGTTGTTTACACCCAGCAATCCCAAGGGCCTCTTTTCGTATCCCGATATGTGCTTTACGGTATTCACATAGCGAAAGCCTTTCCCCAGTACTGCCATCCATTTGCTTAAAGATCACTAAACCTTAGGGGATTCAGAGTTCTAAATTCCAGCATAATATGTAAAAAAAATCTCTTTCGATACTGTCTAGGAATCATATTTATATTACTCGTAATTTTTGAAATAATACTAGAAAAAAAACAATTTTAAATATTTTCCGCTTTTAAGCTCAATTTAAAAAAAAAATTTCGCGGCTAAGCGATTTTTTAGCTAACATATATTAAAGCATCGGAGTCAGTATTTTGATTTGGGGGAAGAACAGCCCCCTCTCGATGAGGGAGGTTTTATACTACGCATACTTTTACCATAAAATAAAAAGTTACCTAAATTGCTTCGAAACGTATTTCATATAGTACACTTAAACTGTTGGAAAGTTATCTCACTGACCGCCAGACACGTGTCAGGATTGGCTCGGAACTAAGTTCTGAATGTACTGTCAATTACGGAGTACCACAGGGCAGTGTATTAGGCCCTACATTGTTCCTCGTGTATATAAACAAGTTCTGTAATATGCATATAGATGGAGGTAACATTTTTACGTATGCGGATGATACAGCCATTGTTTTTTCAGGTAAAAACTGGGAACATTTAAAATCACGAGCTGAAACGGGGCTCAAAAGAATTGCTACTTGGCTGAATACACATCTTTTATCCCTTAATGTAGAAAAAAGCAACTACATCTCTTTTACAAAGTACACTAATAGCCAACCTTCGACTGATTTTAGAATTGTTGTCCACCAATGTTTTGAGAGTTCTGATGTGTCCTGCTCATGTGCTGAACTTAAAAAAGTGAGTAGTACAAAATACCTGGGTATTATGCTGGATCAGCGCTTATCGTGGTTTAGTCACATAGAACTTCTTATGAATAGAACAAGAAAGCTCATATGGACATTCAAAACACTACGAAATGTGGCTTCTGAGCGTCTCTTGCGCCTAACATATATATCTCTAGCGCAGTCAGTTTTGTCCTACTGCTTAACTGTATGGGGTGGGGCAAGCAAAACTAGATTTCTTGAATTGGAGAGAGCTCAGAGATCGTTATTGAAGGTCATGTATTTTAAGCCACGTGATTTCTCAACAGATTCTCTTTACTCTTCTACAGATTAAAATCAGTTTTTGCGCAGAGGCAATACGTCTTTAGAGCTGGTCTATTGTATAACAAAATCAATAGGGAGCTGAATATTTACGACATGACCTATGCAAAGTGTAAAACTGTACTTACCAATTGGCTAAAGTCAAAAGGTTATGCGGAGATAGAATCATTAATTGTTTGACTTAATAATAATGTGGTGTGTTATGATTGTGGTAACTTCATAGTTTCGGATTCCAAGACGAAGTCCTAGGACAATTAAACATACCGGATACTCACTCACCCACACACATGCAAACGCGCGGATACATACACACATTCACTCACATGCACACACACACACACACACACACACACACACACACACACACACGTGTATAGACATTCACCCAAATATTTACATTTATAACATATAATTTACCATAGTATAATGTACCGAAAGCAAATTGTTTAATCTCTAAATTTCATGGCTTTTTTCATGTCGATTTCTAGTTTATATATATACAAAAGGAAAGAAAATAGTGCTATAAATTGTATTTATAAAGTCTTAGGTGGTGTATATTTAGTCTATTGTAACTATGCTATGGAAGAGGGGTGCTGCCTAACACAAGTAAAACTTTTGCTTAAAAGGCAGCTCCAACTACTTATTATTGTATTAGACTAAGAAACTGAAATAAATATTTTGGATTTTTTGGATTTGGTATTAAGTTTCATTTTAAATTGGACACGGATTGGCTCAAATGCCTAAGGGAAACTTGAGACCCAAAACCTCCTCCTTTTTGCTAATAGAATAGTTCGTTTTATACATTGGTTTGACCGGGGAACGAATCTGGAGAACCGGGATGCGTCACCATGGAAACCGGTATGCAAGACGACCACAGAGGTCATACCGAACAGGCCCATAATAGTTTGAATAAAATTATATTAAACCTACCCATATACTATTGCATTGTAATAAATGAATTTAATTGATGTGACTAATTATATTGTAATCTCCCCACTTGATTTCTACATAAGATAAAAAATCAAAATTAAAACTAGTCTTTTTAGTATCAGTGAGTATATTTGGAATGATACTTAAAATTAACTAGGTGGATGCTGTCGCTAAGCATAAAGCTTCGCTAGCACCATATATTAGAACGGAGCGTAATAATAAAAAAATAATGTTGAGTAAATTTTTAATTTATTTAAAAAGCGCGCGCTTTTTGTTTCAATGTGAAATCCCATAGAGCCAATCCTTGTGTTTGGCAGAAAAAAGCGCTGAAAAAAAAACTACTTATACAGTTTTCGGCCAGGACACGTTTGCTCACTTCAGTTGCGTTGACACAATCCGCCATTTTGCTTATTATCGCTCAGCGATCGCCCTTTTTTCTTACAAGCGCTCGCAAGCGCTTTTTCTGTCAAACACAAGGAATGTTCTGGATATATTTTTTTTATTTTTGAGAATTCCAAAATTCAGTCTCTGTCACGATCTAGTACTAAACCTGTTGGTTCGATTCATGACAAAAAATACGAAAATCGGCTAAGACCTCATAACGTCACATATATTCCGTCATTGAAACTGATCCGTGGGAGCTTCGCTCACTTCGCTTGCACCTACAATAGATTGCCACCTGGCTTAAGGAAATATTTAGACTTTAGGACCTTTAAAATGCTACTATTCGGCTATCTTACACAGTAGATATTTTATACAATGAATGAATTTTTCAATAATAGCAATAATAATAAGTATCTTTTATAATTTTGAATAATTCCCGCCTGAGATTCACTTGACCCGAGTCGATTTTTTCTAGTATTTTTCTATTATAATAATTTATTTTATAAGATCCCATTGAAAATGCATAAAATATATAAAAATTATAAATCTAACATGGCTGTTTCATCTTAATCGATTGACCAAACATTTGTAAAAATGTTTCTTTCGAATACGAGAGGATGTTCCTCTCATTGATGAAACAACGCTGGCCTACAGCGTAAAATCAGGAAGGTACTAGAAAATTTCGACGAGTGTTCGCAAGTCTCGGTAGCTCAATTGGGAGAGCATTGAACCGGATTTCCAAAGGTTGCGGGTTCGTTTCCCGCCTGAGATTCACTTGTGACCCGAGTCGATTTTTTCTAGTATTTTTCTATTATAATAATTTATCTAATAAGTATCTTGTTTTCATTTCAATAATTTGTTTTAATTGAAAAATTAATTAATTTGGGTTTAGCAACAATCTGAATTGCTGGTGGTTAATTATTAAACCTTAGCTGGTTGTATTAGATCTATTTTTCAATTGTATCAACATTATTATGTACCTACGTTGTTAGCAAATAAATATATTCTTATACTTAAAAATTTAATGAGTCAATAAGAAGATCGTAATGGTTACACGCAATGATATGATGGTATATGAATAGGACAATTCGGACAAGAGTTCGTCATATGTGCTACATTTTATCGGCCGAGCACGAGGCACAGAATTAATATAGGCTAAATCAGTAATGTAACTACGTATACTGAATCGAAACGAAAGCACTTACGCACGCCTTAAAAAGAGTCGAGCGTGCGAGCGTCGCAGTCAGGGCTGCCAGGTGTCCGGATAAAGCATGTTACGGACATGTCCGGTCTAATATTTTTGTCGTCGACCTGTCCGGCTGCCGCGCGAAATCACAAGTCGAGCGCAGCAAAAGTAAAGTCCAGTATTTAGAACATGTTCGGCTTAAAAAAGATAGAATTAAAAAAGGTATGTCCGATTTTTAGGGTAAAAGTCCGGCCAAACTAAACGTCAAGTCCGGGTTTTGTATTTTTGGTGCTGGCAGCACTTGACGCAGTGCTGCTGTAAGTAAATGGGGGTCCAAGTTTACTCGCGTCCGTGGGATTTAACCCTCGATGTCCCACACGTGGCCCCTGGGTGGTGCTAAAGGAGTAAACCCCTTTCAGGTGGTAGGCTTCGGCCGCGGCGTGTTACCACCCACCAGACAAAGACAGCACTGCCAAGCGGTCCCAACCGATCGTGTTCCAGTGCTGAAGTCTGGTGAAGCCATATTGGAGGACGGGTCAGTACAGTTGTGCTGGTTGCAATGGACGATTTATTGAGATGTATCAGGGCAATGCATCGGTTATTCAGATTCGGAGAGCAGCGGGATCCGAGGCACGGTTCTTCCGCTGGCCGACCGCAGATAGTTGGGGGCCCGAGTAGTGAGCTAGCCACTCACAAAAGGCTGCCCCGCCATCTCGCGAAAAATCCTGGGGGTGCGCCATCGTGCCGGTTGGCGCCCGGACGAGAGGACCCGATGGACACCCCTGGGGGGGCTCGGGCGTCCCCGCGGTCTCCGGTTTGGCTATCCCGAGGTGTGAAGCCCTGACTCTTCTCATTTGGTTCGCAATCAGCATCTCGTTCTACTTCCGTCCTTCGTTACGTTACCTTCCCTCACGACAAAATGAAAGTAAGCAACAGGAAAAAGGTTAAACAGCGGTCGCACGTCCTCTCCTTCCTAGTGCACGTCTCTAATATAAGAGGCTTGCACTCTAATCTCGACCCCGTCCATCACCATCTTGAGACTAGAAAACCGCACCTGTTCTTTCTCACGGAGACGCAAATAAAACGTCCAACTGACGCAGCGTACCTGGCTTACCCGGGTTATGTCCTTGAACATTGTTTTAGGGCTCATGCGGGTGTTTGCATGTATGCACGCGATGACATCTGTTATTTGCGTCTCCGTGATCTTGAAGACCCCACCCTTTCTATCATTTGGGTTCTGGTGGATACAGGTTTAGAGAAAATCATCTATGCTTGTGTCTACCGTTCGCATAGTGGAGACGCGGAGACTACCAGGCTTATCGACCAACTTATTGAGAAGGCAGACATGGCCCTACAGCGATACCCGTCCGCTCAACTGGTGGTTCTTGGTGATTTCAACGCACACCTCGAGGACTGGCTGTTCCCTTTCGAGAAAACCGACCACGCTGGTCGAGAAGCGCGAAAGCTAGCCTTGACACTTGATCTCACCCAACTGGTCCAGGAAGCCACTAGAGTGCCAGACTCTGACGGACAAACAGCCAATTGCTTGGACCTTCTGCTGACGACAAATCCCGACAGTTACTCGGTGTCGGTTACACCACCCCTTGGCAGTTCTGACCATTGTGTGGTGGAATCTATGTCGGTGTATTCTCCGCCCGACCCAAGCCCAAAAGGCTCCCGGCGGATTTGGCGTTTTAAATCAACAGATTGGGATGAGATGCGTTGTTTTTTTGCATCTTATCCTTGGCGGCAGGTTTGCTTTTCTTCTAGCGACCCCTCAGTTTGCGCGGATGCTGTGACCAATGTGCTTCGTCAGGGTATGGAGTATTTTATTCCCTTCTCTGACATATCACTGGCCGGCAAAGCTCGCCCGTGGTATAATGCCAAATGTCGTGATGCGGTGGCATCAAAATACAAAGCATATTTGGCCTGGGTTGAAGCTCGATCCCGCAAAGCTAGTAATACCCGCGAAAAGAAGAAAGCCTTTAATAAAGCCGCCAAGTCCTGCAAAAAGGTTGTAAAGACAGCTCGCTTCGATCACATAGGCCGCATTGGGAAGAAGCTTGCCTCTTACCCCTCGGGTAGTAAAGCGTTTTGGTCCCTGGCTAAGTCGATCGAGGGCAACTTCTGCCGTACTTCAGTGCCTCCCTTGCTGAAACCTGACGGAACATTGGCACACACGGCCAAGGAAAAGGCCGATTTATTTGCCGAATTATTTGCCGAAAGTTCGCGTTTGGATCCTGGCAATGCTGTACCTTCCGGTTTGTCAAGTTGTGGGACTTTTATGTCTGAAATACGTATAAGACAAACCGAAGTCAGAAAGGCATTGCGGGAACTGGACGTGAATAAAGCCAGTGGTCCAGATGGTATACCAGCCAAAGTACTAAGGACTTGCGCTCCTGAGTTAGCTCCGGTATTGACACGCCTATATCGTTTATCTTTGGCTAAAGGACAAGTGCCAAAGTCCTGGAAGCTGGCCAACGTGCAACCTGTGCCTAAAAAGGGCAGTCGTGCTGATCCTATCAATTATAGGCCCATCTCGGTCACGTCCATTCTCTGCAAGATAATGGAACGTGTACTGAACCACAGGCTCCTGTCGTATCTAGAAGAAAATGACCTCCTTAGTGACCGGCAATATGGGTTTCGCAGGAACCGGTCTGCCGGAGATCTTCTAGCATACGCCACTTACAAATGGAGCGAAGCCATCGAGAGGCATGGTGAGGCGCTTGCCGTCTCTCTTGATATCTCGAAGGCTTTTGATAGGGTGTGGCATGAGGGCCTTATTAGCAAGCTTCCGTCGTATGGTCTTCCCACTGGTTTGTGTGTCTGGATATCGGACTTCCTGAGGGATCGGTCAATACGAGTCGTCATTGACGGTAGCTCGTCTGACCATTTGGCTATCAATGCCGGTGTCCCTCAGGGTTCCGTTCTCTCTGCAACTCTTTTTCTGCTGCATATAAATGACCTGCTTTTGCCCGGTATTTTGGGGTACGCAGATGACAGCACTGTTGTAGAGACCTATATGTCTGATGCACGAGCCAGTGCTGAACAGATCCAGCGTCATAGAGAGGCGATGGTTAGCCGCATGAACCTATCTCTGCAGGCTGTCTCTGAATGGGGCGATGCCAATCTAGTGGGGTTCAATCCGTCAAAGACCCAGGCGTGTCTTTTCTCCGCTAAAAGGAGTCCTTTCAACTTGACTCCTACTTTCCGAGGTGTATCCTTGCCGATCACTCAGCATCTTGAGCTTCTCGGTATGTCTTTGTCACCGACGCTCAATTTTGGCTCTTTCATTGAGAGCAAGGCTCAAGTGGCTTCAAAAAAACTTGGCATTCTGGCGAAGGTGAGAAAATACTTCACACCGGAACAGTTGCTCACCCTTTACCAAGCACAAGTTCGATCGTGTATGGAGTATTGTTCTCATCTTTGGGACGGTTCCGCCCGATACCAGCTCCAGACGCTTGAGTCCATCGAGAGGAGGGCCAAGAGGCTCATCGGCAATGAAGATCTTTTCTGTAAAAAGCTCAAAAGCCTTGAGCATAGGCGGAAAGTTGCAAGCCTATCAGTATTTTATAGGATACATTTCGGAGAGTGTGCAGCTGAATTGCACAAACTTGTTCCGCCATCCCCATTTTTTCATCGGACAACCAGACTAACAAATTGGCGACACCGTTATATGGTGGATACACCAAAGAGTCGCACTAAGCGTTTTGGTTTCAATTTTATGATGCGTACCGCTAAGGAGTGGAACTCTTTGCCTGAGTCTGTGTTTCCTGACAAATACAATTTGGGGGTCTTCAAGTCACGAGTAAATAGGTATCTTCTAGGCAGGCGCGTCACATCCTAGATCGCATCGACGCTTACCATCAGGCGAGATAGTGGTCAAGCGCATGCCTATTTTCTATAAAAAAAAAAAAAAAAAAAAAAAAAAAAAAAAAGTCGCCTCAGCCACGTCGAAACGAAATCGAAATCTTTGTTGCTTTGAATGAGGATTTTTTACGCTATAAAATTGTCTGTTACGCCATAACTTCCCGAGTTCTTAACCGATTTTAATAATTAGTTAATTAATTAGTGTGGAATCGAATCAACACATTAGGACCAGATTATGACAGAGTCCGAATTTTGGAAATACAAAAATAAAAAAGTTATGACAAAAAAACATTGGCTGTATGGGATTTCCCATTTAAACAAAAAGCGCGTGCTTATTGAAAGTTTTCATTTTTAATAGAATTTTAAAATTTACTAAACTTAATTGTTTTTATTTTTTTTTATTACGCTCCGCTCCAATATATGATGCTTGCGAAGTTTTATGCTTAGCGACTGCATCGCCCTATTTTTTTTACCAGAAAAATAACAGTGTCACCCCTAACACTCTTATCGAACATAGGTATTTATCTCAACAAAGAGTCCTAGTTTCGTTACTGCTTTAACTATATATTTACTGTGGTGCGAATGAGAGCCAAATCGCGGTACGTAGCAATTGCAAAGCGAAACGTGCCAATTTCCGTGCTGGCATAGGGTTGTCACAAGGGCCCATTTGCATTTGAGGCGTAGAGAGAAAAATGACAACATTAATTGTTCTATCGCTCTGTTTTAATTAACTAATTAAAAAATATAATAATATTTTTTCTACATTTAACCGGCCAGGGATCTAACCTGGACCTCCGAGTGGCTTTACTATGAAAACCGGTAAATGAGCCACTTGACCACGTAAGTTGACAGCAATATTAATAATTGAGTTCCCTTTATTTTACAATTTATTCTATTTTTACTTGATTTAGTCTTCAGATCATTGCATGGAATCATAGAATTTTCCTTTGTCTCAGTCAGTCAGTTCATTCAAAATAATTCGGCCATAATTTTTCAAATAACTATTTAATACAGGGTGTCCTAAAAATAATGGATAACCCTGTTACTATCGATAGGCTGCACTATGGTCTCCCTAATATCAATTTTTGATCTTAGTAAAAATATCACGGTTTTCGAGATTTTTATTTTTTTTCCATTGTTTTTGGGACAGCCTGTATAATATGCCTGTAATACCCTTGACTCGGGTACAAATATCATACAAACATCTGCTCCTTCCGGGACTCGAACCCAGGACAGCTAGTGCGAAAGCCAGGATCGCTGCCGTTGCAGCAAACGGTCGTCAAGCATAGGTCGTCGCTGTAGCACTGAAAGTAATCATTCACATTTTCATATAAATGTGATTGCTGTCAGTGCTGCAGCGCCATCTAGAAAAAATTACATTAAACACATACTACTTTGTTAGGTGCTGCATCAAACTTTGCTTAGTGGCGATTTCGTTATGCGATCATAAACCGCAACACAAAATACCTGCGTCATACATAATTTTTCTTTTCTAAAATTTAGTCAAATTAAATTTTATATTTAATACGAGTACAAAAGTAACCCACAAAGTGTCGCAGAAAGTAAGTTGATAGGTCACCAGGAAGGCACTTAATAGGCAAATAGTTACTAAACAGTGACTTAATATGATTACTAAAGAAATTCAAAATAACATTGCATTCCTGTTAATTGTTTGAAGTTGAAAGGGACAGATCGATAATTTAATAACGTTAAGCGCAAATCATATTTAGCTACTGTTGATGAAAGATGCCCTGAATGCTGTTACTTCATGACTCTTTATTTCTCAAAGTCTGGAGTTATTTTTATATGTAAATGAAACTTTATTAGCTTGACTTCAGACGTACTTAGTGTAGGAACAATTGGACATCAACATGACATCAATCTACTGCAGCTGGTATAATTTTTTTGTTCTCACTCCTTTTAATGCTTCAAATAAAAATATAGATAAAATACATTCATCCATTTATTTTGTTTAGGTTTTTTTTTTTGTAATTTAAATGAGGTTAAGAATCTTTAGGCAGAATAATTTATTGGCGTCGTCTAAATCAGAAAATAAAAATAAGTAGCTCAGAATTGTCATTGAAATTACAAAATGACGTTTTTATTACTGAGACAAAAGGTTAACAATCCTTGTTTGGCGGAAAAAAGCGCTTGCGAGCGCTTGTAGATCGCTGAGCGAAAATAAGCAAAATGGCGGATTGTGTCAGGGCAACTAGAGTTAGGAAACGTGTCCTGGCCGAAAACTGTATAGTTTTTTTTTCAGCGCTGGTAAGCGCTCGCAATCGCTTTTTTCTGCCAAACACAAGGAATAATTCTGCCTTCAATTTTTTATTTTTAAAAATAGATTCATAAAAAAAGCACAAAAAATTAAAACAAAAATACGGGTAACACATTTTTTACTGTATTTAAAATTATTCGATAAAAATGGGGAGTAAAAAAGTAAAATATCAATTTTCTCCTGTGATATAAAAATTAAATTGTATGAACGAAGGTTTCTTTGATTTTAATAATCGATTGAGTATGGGTATGCTGTAGACTGTCCTTTTTTATTTTATTTATATTTAGTTACACAACAATAACTTCAGTTTGTTCAACATGTGTAACCCTAGCATATTTAAGTATAAACAACCAAAAGTCATTAGGTCAGACCCAGTGAAGTAGTTAATTATAAATACGTATAAATAACCTCGGTGTGGTTACTATTGTAGGAAAGTGCATGCCATATAAATACAACTGAATGGCCAAGTTCAAGATGTAGCTAAGTCTTTTTATTGGACACAGAAATGGCTCCGGTAAACTTTTTCCTTTGCCTTTGAAACTACATTAAAATATTACATGAATCATGGTCAAAGACGTAATTAGTATTATATAGGATAGAAGGATAAGATCTGAAAAATGCACTATACTTATTATTTTACCGATTATTAAATCTTCGCTATTACAATGTTTTTCTTTATCCACGGATCCCCTAACAAGTCAAAAAGGAATTAATAATAATATCATTTATTTCAACCATCAAAGAGTCATTTACAAAATTAAATTTTACAGAAAACAAAGAACTAAAACTAATATATCACAGAGTAACGAAATAAAATATTTAAATTTCGTCTTACTCTTACTCTTCTACCTACTCTTCTTTTCCTATTCTTCTTCCCTTCATTTGCTACATCTTCTGCTGCATTATAGTTATTTAAAAACATAATCAACTAATAATGATATATATCTCCATAGCACGCTTTATATTATCTTTAGAAAAAAATAGATATAGAGCTATGTTCGGTGTTTCATCGCGTGGTAAAATTCGTAATGAGAACATCCGCAAGAGAACCAAAGTTACTAACATAATTCTTTGAGTCGATAAACTGCAATAGACATGGCAGGCCACATCGCTCGTAGATCTGATGACCGTTTGAGTAAAAAGGTTCTCGAGTACCGCGACCACGAACTGGATGACGTAACGTAACACTGGGTGGTCCTATGACCTAATAAAGGTTGCGAGAAGCCGATTAACTTGATGCAAATAACTTCTTGAGGCCTTCTAAAGAGGAATCCTATTTTCAGCAGTGGACTCGTAATGGCTGATGATGTTGATGATATGATATGATGATGATACGAGGTAAATATTAGTTACATGCTTTTGGGGTTACATTTTGGAATTTTATTTTTTACGTGTTTTGTAGTTTACCTCACCAATTTGCAGTCGTTAACAGAGTCTAAATGATCATCTTAAATTTTTTTTCACCGTTTCTTTTTACAAATGCTCACATTAGAAGATATTTAGCTTTACATAGTTATGTAAATTTTTGAAAATTATGAAATAGTAAAAAAAATGTTTGTAATTGCCAAAAAAACTTTTTTATTACTTTATTCACTAACTTAAATAAAAATATCCACAATATTTATATTATAAGAAGCTGTTTTTTGTGGCAATATAATAATTATAGTTTTACTTAGTGCACGAAACTTTTTAAATTATTGGGGAACTGTACTTTTGTTGTCACGTCTGTGGCTAATGAACTATATATTGAAGAACAGACTTTTGGCAGGAGTGTGAAGCGTCGCTTTGATGGTTTTGATTTCTTGTTAAATTTTGTGGTGCATATTAGTGTGTGATATGATAACAGTGGGTTATTCTGAATATGTAGTGTTGACAAGTGAAACAAAGACTGGCAGGTGTCTTTTCACGAGGAGGTTTCAGTAAACCCTCACACCTACACTGAAACCTAGAGATAAGAACTTTATTATGCGGTTGTCATCGAGCACATACCCCATAGAGTTGTAATATTGGGCTGTCCGCCTCCACACATGATTAGTGATTTGTCACTTATAAATATTGACGTTCGCTGCCACTAAAACAGTACAAAACCAGTATTGGATCTGTGCGCACGTGTCTGCTTTTTACGAAATTTAATTTCAATTAAATAGTTTCATAATGGCGTGCTGTTCTATTCGGTGGTGTGGAAAAAACAGCAAAACATCAAATTATAAAACTGACGGAATAACCTTTCATCGGTAAATTATAGTTAAAAATTACTTTATATAAAAAATTGTCAGGGCTCAAGTTAAACTGGACAATCAAAGTGAAATGGTTGACGCACGTGTTCGGGTGTCTATGCGTCCCGCTTCCACATAACGCAATTTCCCATTACGCCATTTCTTTCTAGTCTACGCTCTCATCACTAGTGTTGCATTCAAAGGATCAACGGGTGTATCGATAAATAACATTATTGTAGCTTATTACATATTTTATTCAAACATAAAAGTAATTTTGAAATTATAACATTTGCATTAATGTTCTAATTACCGATATAAACTCATTTGCAAAATAAACGGGCACCTAAGCAATGAACCACTTCAAATGTTAATATTGCTTTGTTTGATAATTATAGGTAGTTTTATCCTCACAATTTGGTAAATTAATAAGAAAATAATCGTTTTCATCAGTATTTGATAAAATTTTGATACAATTTATGGGAAATAATGCTAAACCTCACTAGTAGTGTATGTTCGCTAGTAGTGTATATGCTCATGAAGTAAAAATAAAAAAGCTTTTTTGTTTGTTTTTCTTTAATAAAGTAAAAGCAGATAAATGGTTAGTATCGAGTGTGACCCTCTCTAGCTAAAATCACTGCTTGAATTCGTCTGGGCATGCTAGCGAGTATATCCCGGATACTTGTATGCGGAATACGTTCCCACTCCGCAGTAATCACATTCTTCAGCTCTTTGATGGTCTGCGGAGCCGGTTGTACTGATCTCACACGTCGTTTCAGAACGTCCCAGACATGCTCTATGGGATTGAGGTCGGGACTTCGAGCTGGCCAATCCAAACGACGAATGCCGACCTCTTGCACATACGCTTTAACATCGCGAGATCGGTGGGCGCGAGCATTGTCGTCCATAAAAATCGAAACTTCACCTAGAGCGGCAAATGCAGGTTGTGCATGAGGAATTAGAACTTCCGTTATGTATCGATGCCCAGTCATTGAGCCGTTTTCAATGAAGACTAACTCTGTACGATCCATTGAATTTATTCCTGCCCAAAACATAAAAGAGCCCCCACCATAAGGTGTGATTTCTTTGAAACATGCCTCTGCAAAGCGTTCTTCTTGTCTTCTTAGCACTCGCCGACGTCGATCTTCACCGAACAGAGATATCCTGGCTTCATCAGAGAACAAAACCCTATTCCAATCTTCTTGAGTCCATGATTCACAATTTCTAGCGAACCTAAGCCTGTGAACTCGGTGCTCACGGAGTAATTTGGGGCCGCGGGCCGGGCGGTGACTGCGTATATTGGCAGCGAGAAGCCTCCTCCTGACCGTCCATAGACTAATATGCACAT
The DNA here is from genome assembly GCA_927399485.1 of Calamotropha paludella. Classification (NCBI taxonomy): domain Eukaryota; kingdom Metazoa; phylum Arthropoda; class Insecta; order Lepidoptera; family Crambidae; genus Calamotropha; species Calamotropha paludella. Next base: position 4,026,025 of record OV656803.1, on the reverse strand, counting down.
TTCTTACTTCTTGGAGGTTGTTCTTAAGATCCACATACGAAGATTTGCGATTTCTCAATGCGCGACTCACAAGAAAACGATCATCACGTGGTTGGGTACATGGTTTTCTTCCAGAACCAGGCCTTCTCTCCACGGAACCAGTCTCCTGATATCGCTGCCAGGTCCTTTGAACCGTCGAGCGACTAACATTTAGCCTCCTAGCCACGAAGCATTGGCTCCAACCCTCTTCAAGGAGCGCGATAATTTTGGTAGCTTTTACCACTTTATCTACCATTGTTGATACAGCCAAACAGCAATAAATAAAGCTTTGACAGTCAAGGATATGAAATTAATCGATAAATATTGAATAAAAGTTATGAAAGTCGATGTTAACTTCTGGAACTTCACGCCAAAAATGTAGGATAAAAAGGGGTTTTCTGTAAAAATGAGCATCAAATGAAAATTTGAATTTAGAACGTACTTTTTAAAATACCACGGCATTTTTAAAACCGGCCTGTAACGTGTACAAACGATTGAAACCTTTTTTGTATTGTATCTTTTTAAAGATAAATGAAAATCAAAACCGCCCGTTTTTTTTGCAAATGAGTGTATTAGGTATCAAGTGTAGTTGAAATAAACGGTTGAACGGTTTTTATACTTTTTTAAATAAATCGGTTTGTAATAAAGAAATTGTTATTTGTGTAAATTGTTATTTAGTTCATTTTTATAAAAGTTCTATAATGAAAAAAAACTAGCTAAATGTTAAAACGAATTCTATTTTATTTTTATAATTAATCTTTTAAATTGTTACTCACTTGAAATTAACATTTAAGTACTTCCTTAAATTATGAATTATTATTATGAAATCGGAATAAAAAACACGGCTAGCGAAATTTGATGAAACCCAAAGTAAGACTTAAAATTTAGTTTTACTTTAAATTATACTAAGGTGAACATAGAATTAGAGTTTTGTATTGTTTTTACAGTTATCCTAAGGATCCGAACCTTAAAGAAAAATGGATTGATTCTACAAAAAGAGAAAACTGGTTCCCATCAGAATTTAGTGTTGTTTGCTCCAGGCATTTCACAGAAGACTGTTTTTATACAACGAAAAATCGTCGTCGTTTATTTAAAACCGCTATTCCTACTCGACATTTGCCTCTAGTGGTAAGATTTACATCCGATCCATTCAGTTTAACCTTATCTATTATTTTTTATTGACTGATACAATTTTGCTCTTTAGAGTAACGCATCAATAACTACTGAACACGCTCCAGAAAATATAAGTCCGATTCCAACATCATCATCCCAATTGGATTCGATGTCGACTACACCAAGGGCAAAAAAACGGAAACCTAAAGATCCTGAAACTCCTTCACAGTTTCATTCACCAACTAAAAAACGTCTTTGCCGACGTATTTCAGATTTAAAAAGGCGAGTAACGCATAAAAATAAGACGATCAAGGGACTACGAGACCAAGTGCGTTACTATAAAAAGAGAGTACAATCTTTGAAAATTATAATAAATGAATTAGAAAAGAAATGTTTTATCAACGCAGAAGACGCGGGTATTTTAAAAAACATAGGTGTGCATAATAAAGAAATCGTTAAACGTCAGATTTTGAAAAGTACAACGGGTAAAACTGTAAGGAAGAAATATTCGCCTGAACTGCGAAGTTTCGCTCTTACGTTGAATTTTTATTCAACAAAGGCGTACAAATACGTCAGAAATACATTTAGTACGTGTTTACCGTCCTTACGAACTCTGACAAAATGGTATCAGACGGTAGATGGTAGGCCGGGTTTTACGAAAGAAGCCTTTAATGCATTGAAAAGCAAAGCTGAAGTGTCTAAAGAAGAACTAATATACACTCTCATGTTTGACGAAATGAAAATAAAGAGCAAGATAGAATACGAACCATCTACTCAACGTTCATTCGGATACGTGGATTTCGGCAACCAACTAAAAACTGACTGTAATAATGAATGCACAGAAGCTTTGGTGCTTCTAGTTGTCCCAATTAATGGCAGATTTAAAGTTCCTATTGGTTACTTTTTAGTTGATAAAACCAGTGGAGAACAAAAAGCAAATCTTGTAAATATAGCACTGGAGCTTTGCCATGAAAACAAAATAACAATTAAAGCTTTGACTTTCGACGGTTGTCCGGCAAACCTGGCAATGGCGAAGCATTTAGGATGCAAGTTACAAAAGGACCACCTGAAGACCAACTTCAAACACCCTGTGACGGGTGCTAATGTATTTATTTTTTTAGATCCTGTTCATATGCTGAAATTGCTCAGAAATACTTTTGAACAGTATCGAGAGTTTGAAGATGAAACCGGTAACACCATACGCTGGGATTACGTTAAATTATTGCAAGAGCTCCAAGAAAAGGAGAAATTTCATTTAGCTAATAAGTTACGCCCTGAACACATACATTTTAAAACAAATATTATGAAAGTTAAATTAGCGAGCCAGTTGTTTAGCCGCAGCGTAGCTACTGCACTAAATTTCTGTGAGAAGCAGTTAAAATTAACGGACTTTAAAAATGTTAGTGCGACATCCAGAATGATCCAACTCATTAATGATTTATTTGACATTTTGGATTCCAGAGTTCACGGGTACGGCTTTAAACGAGCTTTAAATTTAGATAACCACAAAGAAATCTTGGAAAAATTAGAGGAGTGTAAAAAGTTTTTGCTGACCGCCACCGCAAAAATAAAAATAAGAAACACTATTAAACGAGTCAAATTAATAGATTCACCGAGGTTTACTGGATTTCTTGGTTTCTGTGTGGCAATAGAAAGCACGAAAGATATATTTAAAGATTTAATTTATAATACAGCTTGTCCCATAAAATACTTACCTGTGCATAAAATTTCGCAAGATCATATAGAACTGTTTTTTGCTAGCATAAGATCACACGGTGGTTCAAATGATAACCCTACTCCTCGTTTATTCGAGGCTATTTACAAGAAATGCTTAGTTCACACAGAATTGCTACAAACGTCCACTGGTAACTGCGTACCCTTAGAAAAAATCTCAATTCTTAATTGCTCGTCAGCAATTGCAAGAATAAATTTGACAACAACTCCCAGACTTACTGAAGAGGCCATTAATGATAATGATGAAACTCAAAAAGAATTTGATATCGGAATAGAATCTGTAGAGCTTTCGCAATTTGCGGAAAATGTTATAGAATATATAGCAGGATATGTCTCAAGCTCACTGATTAAGCGCTTAAAATGTTGCACATGCATAGAAGCATTGGTTTCCCTATCAGAAAATAAGAGAAGCCTTATTTATTATAGAGATAAGGGTGGCTTAATATACCCTTCGGCTAATGTGCAAAAAAATTGTCGACGTTCTGAGAAATGTTTAAAACAATATTTTATTGAGAGTGAAAATAAACGGAAATGTACAAGCGATCTTTTGGTCCACCAGACACTCGGCAGTTTCTTAGAAGAACGATTATTTCCAGAATATCAGCACCACCAATATTACGCAGACGAAACAAACCATATTATTGATTTAGCAAAATGTGTTTCCAAAAAATATATAGATACAAGATTAGCTTTTCTTAGCAATAGAAAGACATATGATGAAAAACAAGCAGTCAGAAGAATTTATACGAAGCTAATTCATTTCAAAAATCAGTAAACAAATGAATGGTTAATTGATTATTTTCATCTTTACTTTTAACACAACTAAATAAATCTAATTTGATAATTGGTTTGGTTCTAGTTGAGGTGCAGTTCAGCGGTTAATATCTTCTTATTTGATTACTAGCAGCATTGATAAGCATTTATTTGCATAAGAGAACACGTTTGTATTATTCACTATTGCTATAATTACTGATGTATTAACTATCGATATCGATGAACCTAAGATACTTGGACACTACCACATCTCTAGAGTGGTAGTTGTCATTAGGATAGCCAATCGGAGCGCAGTGTAAGTAGCGGCAATTTAGCGGAATTGTTTTCAAACAAAATAATTGACATTTCTGCTCTATTGGGGTATGTGCTCGATGGCGGTTGTCAATCATCATTCATCGTGAAAAAATTAGTGAAGATTAGGCTGTATGAGTTTTATACCCTTTGCTTTCCCCTATGAGAAAGAAAAAGTTTAAACAGTTAATATTATCTGTGCACTGTGCTCAGGGTTCCCAAATTAGGGGTTATCCCCCTAAATTTAGGGGGAAAATAAGTGAGATGGGTTTTTATTAGGGGTGTTATATGTTTAGGGTTATTTTTAGGGTTTTTGTGAGCCGTCATAATTTTTTTTATATTTTATTTATCGATAAAAATAAAGATCTAAAGTATAGGCCCTGGGACAGTCTTAACTAGCCAATCAAATTTATTTTTTACCTAGCGACCTCGGACTTAGTGACATTAAGTGTACTTATAATCCAAGTATGTACAGTACTTGGAAATTTCAATCGAATTGGTGGATCTTGTACAATACTCAACCCATCTCCTAAAATATTAGGCTTATTCAAAGTCAACATGAATGACTTTATGTACTCTGATTCGTCAGAAGAAAATTAAATAATATTATACTTAATAAATTTAATTTATTTTTATTAATATAAAAATAACAAAAATATGATATACAACTTATTTTTAGGGGGATTTCCAAGTAATAGGACAATTTTAGGGGTTTTTGAATTTGATTTAGGGATAAACATTTTTAGGAGTTGGTAACACTGACTGTGCTGCTACAGCAGCGTGACCAAGTTAGACGATATTTTGCCTTTAAGACTTCTTTGAATGATGTCGGGAACTAAAAATTGGGGATGGCGACTGGTCCTCGTTTGGGATTCTTCGGAAATAGGGAATAAATTTACCTGTAAATAGGTCTTTTTTACCTGTGCTAAAATAAAGATGCATACTATATGTACTATTGGGTATTCTATTCCTTTTTATTTCTATTTTTTATTTAAATTTTAAGCTACCTTACTTTCAATAAGGCGATTTTGGGCTACTTTACAGAAAATAAATATGTGCATTTAGGTTACTTAACGTCATATTATAGGCAATTTGGAGTGGGCTGAAATTGGCAACACTGCGATACAGTATGGCGTCCTTTTGATAGGACGCTTGTTTTTATATTTTTCGTAACAATTTAATGAAAATATTTACTTTTAGCACAGGTATTTAAGTCCAGGTGAGATGAACCAATGAACTTTTAAATTTACCCAGCAGTTCTTTTAAATTGTCATCGATTCGAATAATACAGGAACAAAGTTTACAGCACAATGATTAAGCTTCATAATCAAAATGTTTTCTTGACCTGCTCGAAATCATTACTAATTCGCTAAGTAATAATATCCTATGTTATAACTGTTTTTAAGAATATGATTTGTGATGTTTTGCTATGATTTATTTGCCAAAATAACCTCTACAGTTGTTTCGCAATTTTCCCTTCCATCTTTGCTCAAGTGATGAAGTGTACGCTTCCATAGTTCTGTGGTACGAACTTATGACAAAAATTGCGCTAAAATTTCATAGATGCCGATATCTTTTTATTGAGACTTCAATACTCCTTCAAATTTATAATAAGGTCTAGGACTGATTGAAGTCTGCACTGCGGAGGAGGAGGTTGCATTTGTATCACACACACACACCACACAAATTACACATACAAGCACCATCATTTTTGCCTATTCTATAGTAACTTTTATTTATCTTAAAGTGTAGTTTAAGTTTCTGTTGGTTTAATATTATTAAATTGATTTTATATTAGAATATCCAGTGATCAACTCAAAATACTAGGTCAAAGCAGTTACTAAGCATAAAGCTTCCCCAGCACCATATATTGGAGCGGAGCGGATTGGTGATTTCAAAACATAAGTGTACCGTGTATATATGCTGAAGCTTGAAAAGTTTTGTTTTGCTCACCAATAGAGTCGATGTTTTTTGGTCATACCTTTTTAAATATGAAACTAATTGACCAATATTGATTTATTTTTTAATTAATTCCAACTTAAGACCAAGGATAGGTTTCATTTTATTCATAATAAAAAAAAGGAAAATTATTATTAGGGTCACAGCTAAGTCAGCTACTTATTATATATGTTTTGTTTGAAATGCAGAGATATCTAAAGAGCTATTTATTCATTAAGAATTCTTAACTTGTATCAATATATATTATGAGTGATATTGGACATCATAACAAAACATTAATATTTGTTTATGGCTGTCCTAATACATAAAAATTTAAAGGGAATATGCAATTTAATGTGCGGATATACAAACTGAGTGTCTCAAATAGGTAGTTTGGGACATATTTTATCGCTAAATAATCTAAATTAACAGAATTGTATTATCATATGATATGAAGTCGTGATAACTTTAAGCTACACTGTTATTAAAAGTCTACTACCCATACCATTACTGACTATTACACCTTACTGCAATCATACATATTACATGTTTAGTTTAATTCACCGTTAATTATCATAACTATATGATTCTTATTTTTAATAATATTGATAATATTTCTTAAAATTACACTTTTTAGCCTAGCCCAATGTAAGCGCTATAATGCTTGTGTTAGGGATGCTAGAGTATCGGATAGACATAAATAAGTAATATTAATAGAAATGTGTATAAATACCACAAACATCTTCCCGCCAGGACCGTCAATGCTAAAGGCAGGATCCCTAATGTTACACCAGACGGTTGTTTGTCCCAATAACCATTATTAACATATTACTGTATATTTTTGTTTATTGTAACTTAATGTTTAAACAATCAAACAAAACGACAAACAATGCAACAATTTAAGTTTATCTGTTTTGTGTGATTTCCTTATAGATTACTCAAAGCCTTTTACAATTTATTTTGTTTAATGTAACAAATCAAAATAATAAACATTGTTATTTATGTGATTTACAACTTTGCCTTTTGTAATAAGAATATATTATTTAAGGAATATAATTAATTATATTTAGAATGTAGTAGAATACTTTTGTATTGTAGTTCATTAAAAAGAGAAAAAAAATATCACTTCATGTAAAAACACAAGAACAAATTTCATTAGCTCATAGGCTACTATAATATGCTATATTTAACTTCAAAATGTATAAGTTTGCTTACAACAATATGGTTATTTATTAGTACTTTATTCTCTGCCATATAAACCAAGAGTTGAATATCAATTTAGTTAGAGTATAAAATATAATTGATTGAATTCAAAATAAATAGTGAATTCCATTCATATACATTAATTTTGTATTTTACTAGGAAAACATATAATTATTCCAAAAGTATAACTCAATCAAATCCTTTTCATTCTAAATTCCATAAATATATACCATATATTAACAAATAACTCTGAATCATACAATAGATCTCCACAGAGACACAGTTTTCATTGACACTTCAATTTGCCCATAAAGTATAACAATATTTTTTACACATAATGGAGAACTAGGATATTGTTTGAACATGTAATGGGACGGTTTCTATACATACGTCTTTATTTTTGCAGATTGGACTTGTTATGGCAACGCCAAACAGCTACAAACAAAACGCATCAATGTCGATGCCAAGTCCTCAAAGCAACCCGCGTTTGTATTATTTTTATATATAAAGATAGACTAGATTTTTAGAAAAGTTGTAGTGTATTAAAAATTGTATCTTAGAGTATTTATTTCATTAAAAATACATTTGTTTAATAAGACATGATTTAAAAAATGAATAAATAGATTATTAGTATTTGCATCTTTAAAAGATTTTGTTGTGATTGTTTCTTAGAATGTTAGATACTAACTTACTAAAATGCAATAGTGCCAAGTATATGCCGTTGCAAGCTTAGCAGGGCTGATTTCTTGGTATTGCCGTCATCTAACTGCGTTGATCCTCAGCATGATTCCAACTCTGTGCTTTTTCAGAAGTTTATGCAGTAATGATCTTTTGTTTCTGTTTAATTTCGAATTTCCTTGCATTTAGACTTCAATTGTTCTGTTATGTTGGTTTTGTTTCATGTTTTGTTATGTTGAAACAGACTACATGATTGCGGGGCCCCCCATGAGTTTCGGTATGATGAAAGGTAATACAACTGTTTGTTTATATTACTTTTTGTTTTCAAAATTGTTCTCACCCGCTCATTTGTTGTGGATCTAGGTACTCTGTGGGGATTTTTGTTACTATATTATAAGCACAACTATTTCTCGTTTCCACATCACAAGCCATTTTGTTTTTTACTTTGCAATTTTTACTTGTTTTTTTTATTTCTATGTTCTTTTATTTTTACTCTTCACTTTGCTGTTTTGAGCCTACTAAATTACTTTGCGCTGGTACTTACCGCTCGCTATACTAAACTTCACAATTAACATACATTAAAAACTATAGTACTCAGTTGCATTTTTTTTTATCTTTTTTTTGCCCTTGCCCGTATCCTGTCCTATCCCTTATGCTTTTTGTTTTTTCTTTCATTGTATTGCCGCCCCGCTGCTTGGCTTGAAGGCGGTATGAATGCACCGCCGCCGCACCATAACCAATTCCACTACCACCCTCAATACCAGGGTGGTCAGATGGGCCACCCGGGTGGTTACGGTGGGTGGCCTCAGAGCCAACCGCAACAGCCACGTTTCGGTGCAGAGAGCGCGAGGCGCGCAGCCACCGGAGGCTCGTCTGGGGGCCAATCCAACCAGACTGGGAAGGATGATAAGACAAGCCCATTTGTATCAACGTTACATTCGCATCCTGGATTCCAACCGCAGAAGATTGGCAAAGGAGCCGGTGCGGTGAGTGTGAACCCTTTTCTTGGTAAATAATCTCATAGTATATAATGGTCCCACCAAAATGAGATAAATATTCACATTCATAGTCTTCCCAAACTTTTAGATATTCTAAAAAAGTGGTGACATTGTTTTACATTTTAATTTCTCTGATTCTTTTTTAAATCTCTATGTAATAGGCTTTTCTCGTTTGCATGATGAGATTACCTTTTAATGTAAGAACAGTTAGCTACCTATAAGGAAAGTTATATATCTATCTTATTTTTTGCTCTATCTTATGTTGGTAATCCAAAAATATTTATTTTTATACTACACATTAACACGGTGACACCAATAGTTATATAGATTTGGAATATTAAAAAAAAAACAACTATTTCTTGATATGCTATTGCATAATAGCATCCATACGCCCAACAGTCTTATGTGCTTACAGAATTCATGTTAGCATCAAATATGTAATTTTTAAGATCATAAATTAAATACGTTAAATATATTCTATTCTATTATATATCTATAGCTAGGGGTGTGCTCTAATTTGTAAAGGTATTAATTACAGCCTTCAAATAATGAAAATTTATATTTAAACACTAACAAAAGCATATATTATTTAGTTCAAACAAAAGGTGATCAAATCTCTCAGTTACAATTATTTCAAAATGTTCTAATTTTGGTGCAATAAACAGATTAAAATATTTACATCTGTAATAGTACAAAATTCCGGATCAGTGATATGTTTCATTTGGAATTTCGTTCATTTCATCAAAAATTAAAGTATGATAATTGTATAATATTTCACGCTGAAGTTTATACCAGACGTGATATTTGTCTGAGATTTGTTTATGTAAAAACATCGTTACAAAACTATAATTTGCAATAAATACAGATAAGAAAAGGTAAAATCGTTTTTTCCTTTAGCTTAGGACTGACAGCTAGTATTACTTATTAAAAAATATATAGTTTTCGTATTAAAAAATCGATTAAATTTACATTGATTGTCATATTGATAACAAGTATGCAAATTTAATATATACATATTAAAATTAAAAAATAGTATTTCTCTCTCATTCACTTGCGTTGTTCGGTTCGTCGCCGCGTCGGTCGAGATGATCGATTTCCAAATGATACATTTTATACTGGCCAACTGTTCTGAATCATTGATCAAATGTTCCGGAACACTGAGTCAGTTCCTTAAAGAGCGACACACTTCTAGTGCCGTGTACTTATTATATCTGATTCTATTGCCAAGAATGTTGATTCTTAAATGTCTAAAACTGGACTAACATTGCAGGGTGCTGGTCTCCCAAAACCGCCGAAGCCCCCAGAAAAACCACTGATGCCGTACATGAGGTATTCCAGGCGAGTATGGGACAGTGTGAAGGCGGCACATCCTTATTTGAAACTATGGGAAATCGGCAGAATTATTGGTGGCATGTGGAGAGACCTACCCGAGTCTGAAAAGGCTGGATTTGTTGATGAATATGAAGCGGAAAAGGTAATATCACTCACAATTTTTTTTTGTTTCCTCATGATTATTAGTAACCCTAAGGCGTTTCTACACTGGTACTAAGAAACAGTTTAAATATTATGCTATAAATGACACTTTATGACATCCAGTGTAGGAATACCTTTTGGTTAGGAAATTTATTTGTAAATTTTTATGACATTGTAATTAATAAAAAATAAATTAATAAAATAGAAATAAAATAATGGATTTGACCAACTCGGCCAAGTTCACAATTACAGTTACTACCAGATTAGTTGGATTATTACATAGGAAACATATAAGTTTGGCCCTTTGGACGCCAATATGATGCTTAATGTCCAAGCCAATAAGGCTCTTCTGGCTAACAGCAATTTATTAAATAAAAATTACACTATCTTTTGTCTTACAAGTGCCAAAGATTTTTGTGTATAGAACAGTAAGAACAAGCATTGGATTAAACAGTTCTGCTAAATCCTGTATTACATAAATATAATACAATACATATAAACTAATTATTAAATATAATAAGTTTATTTTGGGCTCAGGCGCAGTATACAGAAATGTTGAAAACTTACCAATCTTCACCTGCTTACATTCAATGGCTGGCCCACAAAACCAGAGGTACAATGTAACTTAGACTCTTATGTTTGAGCAATAAGGGGGAAAATTGTGTATAACCTTGCCTTCATCACCAGCTTTTTAACACGGTTTTCGGAGTTACCTAAGTCCATGTTGAAGTCCAAACCACAAAACCATACCACAAACACAGTATATTGCTAGTCAAATAAGTATTTGGCCCCACTGTAAATTTGAAATGCACAAGTTCCAATATTTTTTTATTGGATTTAGCATCGCTCAGTTTGATACACAGAATCAACGCTGCAATTTTAGTTCTTAAAATAATTACAAAAAAATACCCACCAAATCCTCTTATATTTTTTACAATGAAAGCACAAGTTACGTTAAGTTAAATCACTATATCCTCTGTACTAACATGTAGACACTTCAGAATGTCTTTCATTCGTCATCATCACAAGGGATTCATTAAATGCTAAGACAATGTATTGTCCTCATTTGACCTAACTGTGAATCAGAGTTACGATGGCTTGACCATAAACCAATTTTGGTATATTGAGCGTCACAAGTCTATTAATATAAAGTCTGAGCATCTATTATTCCCTAACTAGAAATTCTCTATTTTTGTTTTCACTTTATTCAGGTAGAAGCGGTGATAAAAAAAGAATTGAACACAAAAAAATAATTCAAAACAGTTTAAATTGTCATTTTATGAACTCTATAGTGTAGTAACTCTAGAGGAAAATATTAATTCTTTTCCATTGTCATTCTTGGCAGTTATTTATCAATTATTACTACCAAATGCTTTGAGGGAATAATTATGTGCTATAATGTTTAACAAATTATTTTCTCCCATTTATTAATGGAATTTAAACGGTATTTTTTATTAATTAAATTAATACTGATTTCTCATAAGCCTTTTTAATGAAAAAAAAACAAAGTTCAATATCTTTTTATCGGTTTTCTGTAGTTTTTCAAAAATTTAACACATTCATTATTGATATATATACACAAACTTCTTGATAGTCAGTTTTGCACAGCACCGTACAGCCCGCTGGTAGCTATACCACTGTTTATTCGCTCTTGGTCCAGCCGTCGTCTCTTACCTGAAATCCTCCTATTACACTGATCCTTTGAAATCGTGTCACAGGGTGACCGCAACCGAAGTGTATACATATTTCCTATCCCCTTGTGACTAACCTAAATTATACCTAACGCTAATTTTGTCGTCCACATGCACCACGCCATGTAAATTTGCACGATGGGACACATTTCCATTTGGACAGTCGGAGTACGAGAAAAGCTTGAAGGCGTACCATAATTCGCCGGCATATCTGGCGTATATCGCTGCGAAAAATAAAGCTGTAGGTAAGCCTCGAGTGGTTGGTTCGCTTCTGTCTGTGACTTCATTGGTATGACCGCTAACTACCTGGGACACGGCTAAGATTATGGATTCGAATAATTCTCAATTAAAATGTATAGTACAGTCGAGTGCAAAATTTTGTATACACCAAATAATATTAAATAGGTAACCATAAACATAATTGTAGAATCATCAAAAAAATCCCTTTACCATCAAGCTGAAAAGAGACAACAATTTAATCCAAATAGATTACAATGAGATATATAAAAATGGCAGTGAAACATCTTATATGTAAGGTGTCTTTATTCAATATGAGTATTTACATTGCATTTATTGAGAATCAACAATTATGCCATGGATTCGTTAGTTCTACGAGGGAGACTTGTGCGAAGAGGAAACCCTAAGGGCTGTTTTTTCTGGCATTAATGGAAAATGTACATTTTTCAACGTACTATTACCATATATTTACTTCAGTAAATGATGTTCTATATTCATCTTTGTACACAATAATTCATGTTTCAAACAATGTATACTTCTGGCCTATTTTGAGAATTTGTGATGTATACCAAACTGTAAGCGACTGTACTATATGGAGGTAAACCCAGATAGCAAAGTAGTATGATGTAAGAAGCAAATCCCATTTAAACATCGCTAAATATTTAAAAACTAATTTTAATTTTACACATGACTTAGGCGTGTCCCATTGTTACACTTTATTTTTATATGGCGATTAAATATTAACACTAATCACGCACTCCGTACGTACATACACGCTGCTTTTGTTTCATAGCGACTCGTTAAAGTTATACGCAAGTGGTATAATTTATAGAATAAGTTTTATGGCACTAATATTGGTGTGAAAAGTTGTACAGCGCCGCTAGCGGTTATTAGCCTAAGTTTCAATACAAATGTTTTACTTGCAGGATTTGGAGGAAGGGCCCTCACAATAAAGATAATAAAAAATACAAATTTTAAACGGGTCAGCAAATTTCACGTTTCTTTCCAGATTTTAAAAATTTTGAAATGATAGATTATAGTAACACTTTTAACTTCTAATTTGAAATGTAATCACTAAATATTTTTTTTAATACGTAAATAAAACGCATGTCCATATTATGTATATCGTAATCAAGTACGAAAAATGAATCTACCTACTCCAAACTCTGCTCGTGATAGAAGCATTGTATATATAAAATAAATAAAATTTATGTTTGGTTATATAAAGCATAATTTATTACTATCAGTCGCGTAATATATAGTGATATTTTAATAACAAATCGCACCCTTAGAACAGAAATAACATAACTCATAAAAAAGAATTTGTTAGAAATTGAGAAGACTGAATATGTTGAGTGGAAAGTGATTAATATATTTTTTATATTATTCGTGTTATAAAATATAATCTTTGGATAATTAATACAATTTGTAACTTCTTTTCAATGTATAATGGTGTCACAGAACATGCGCTTAAAAGAAGAAAAGTTGGAAAATACAAAAAAATTGAGTTATCTCATTTTCATTCTAAGGGTGCAATATCTTTTTAGCTTTTTTATTGAATTTCTAACACCAATTTTTAATTATTTAACAATCCTAAATGACTTTGTTTATTTTTATTTGTTTATCTAATGGATCTGGTTAGCAGTAGGTAATTTGGAAGAGGAGAGCTCTGGCAAGAAAGGTAGCTCCCAGAAGGAGCAGCAGCAACAAGACAGGAGGATTGATATACAACCAGCAGAAGACGAAGAAGGTAACTATTCATATATCTTTATTAAAATTAATTGAAGTCTTTGGTCTTGGTGTACTTATCGGGACAATCTTTGGGCTGATGGGTACTATGAAAGTCATTCTATTCTTTTACATGTCTTTTTCGTCATTGTTACGTAATTAAATTAACGCGAGTGTTATACTATTATCTATACCGTACTCCAATGAAAGAACTGTATTTTTTTTACTATTAAACAAATTTACGCCTATTCTAATTAAAAAGTATTTTTTGAAGTGAGACTTCTTTAGCACTGTTGTGATTTGAAACGAAAACGTTTACTATGAAAAAAAACTGGTTGGTTGCCTGTAAAGTCGGTATACGGGCGAAAGTTTTACGTGACAACGACTTTGAGTGGTAAAATAATTTTAATGTGAATATTCATTCGTATAGTAGGAAGAAGGATGAAATAATAGTAACAATTTAAAACATTTATTTATACAAAGAATTATATTTAAAACATTAATTTATAGGCACGCGTCCCTTCCACTTTTTATGTCTGTCTCTCTCGCTCTTAGGCGGGCTAACCATGCCCGAGTGGAAGGGACGCGTGCCTCTCACTCGCTCTCATTGTAAGCGCATAACGTGAGCGGAGCGTAACGCAGTTTCTTGAAGTGTCACCCGGCAAACCAATTTATAAGACGTTGTCACGTCAAAAACTGAAGTGAAATTCTCGTAGGCTACTTTTCTGAAGTTTCACTTCTGCAGTGTGTGACTTACACACACACACTTTGTTTTTTTAATTATTTCTCGAGATTATATAGTAATAAATATGTTTTGTTTCAACCAGATCAAGACGAAGGTCTGTCTGTGAAGCATGTGTCGTATGCACGCTACTTACGCAACCACCGACTCATCAATGAGATCTTTTCTGACACAGTCGTGCCAGACGTACGATCCGTCGTTACCACCGCTCGGATGCAGGTAATAATTATAAAGATCATATGACAATACTTTGTGTGTTTGTTACCATACCAGCAAAGTGTGGCCGGGTTATACCAGCAACGCGTGGCCGGGTTAGCTAGTATTATATAAACTACATAACGACCATTTTTATTTTTATATAAATCAAGTAATTTATTAATGAGATTATATTTTCTATTTATTAAGTTATAATAGATTTTACTAATAAAAAAGGATTTTAGTTTAATTTTAAATGCCTTTGTATCATTTATATAAATTTATTTTGTATGCAAATTTAAATTAGCATTGAGTTCTTGTGCTCATATGTCAAAAAACTATTTTGTGGCTTACCAACGTCTTAGCTAAGGGACGATAAATAGTTATTTGTTTAATAATTACCAGCCAGTAAGCTATATGGAATTATGCCTTTTCTATCACTAATTAAAATGTTTTTTAATTCTATAACAGATTCTAAAGAAACAAGTTCAATCTCTAACGATGCACCAGATGAAATTAGAAGACGAATTGCAGCAGATTGAAGAGAAATTCGAAGCTAAGAAACGCAAATTCATTGAGAGTAGCGAAGCTTTCCAGGAAGAACTGAAAAAGGTAATTATTATTATCTAAGTATATTTAAAAATATAAAAAATTCGTGTTTAAATATTTTTTGTGTCCTAAATATTTTTTTAGTTTTTGTCTGTCTGTGTGCTCTTCACACTTCTTTAACCGAATTTGACGCGTTTTTCATAGTTTAGTAGCTCAGGGTCCCATTTAAAATTTAATACATGTTTCCTATTATTCAAGCAGATAAAACTAGATATTTCTGGTTCTACTAACCTTTATCACAGTTTGACCACTCAATGGTCATTTTTTTTTATCTAGCACTTAAACAATGTTTAAAACTAATTACAATTTTCCCTTTACTTTACCAATTGAACAAGACGTGAAACAATATTCTAATCTAGTATGTATGAGCTTTTGGCAAATTCGTAACATAAAGTTATCCCAAAGTTGTATCCAAAAGTGAGTCACGTGTGACTCCTGGATTATCACTAAGTTCTGCGTGAGTCATACTGATCTCTCTATATCGATAATGATATGATGCATTTTACTGAGATCACCATACTTGCCAAGCGTAGTGATATAATAAAACTCCCCATTTTTGGGGAAAACGTCCAACCTCTTTCGGTTGAGATGATATATTCTCGTTGACGTATAGCATTGCAAACCGGCGGTGGACGACGATACATTCCAACGGATGGTGGAACGCGCCCTGGAGCAGATGAGACGCGGAATCAACCCAGCCACGCAGCCTCTATCGCTCAATGTCGCCGAGAGGAAAGACGAGGTAAATGATCAGTGTTGCCATTTAAAAAAAAAAAGTGGCCATACCAGAATATGTCTGAATAAAGAACAGTAGTAACACACAATGAGAAATGGATCAAATTAAACTTTCTTGTTTATTTATATTGTTTTTTATTAAGAATATCTCTGATTTATTTTATATTATTTCATTGAAAATGTAACGGATAAAATAAATTATAAAATGAACAACACTAGCTAGTTTTTTAAAATATTGTATAACAATTGCAATTTTTGACTTTAGTTAATTTTTTTTTTAACGACCTCTTATAAAAATCATATAAGTTTAAAAAAAATGTTTACTGTTTAGTTAACAAAAATGTTATTTATTTTTATTATTAAATGCCCTTTTATAAATGAGAAAAGACGCTCGATGTGAATAATGTTTTTTTATTGTGCATTCTATTCTGCTATGCCTTTATGATAAATACATTTATTTCTGTCCAGCCAATGGAAACGGAGCCGACTCAAATGAAGAGTGAGACGAACGGGCCGAATCCACCAACACAGGTGGATAAAGTGTCAACCACTGATGTGAAGCCAGAGGGCATCGTCACCACCGAACTTATCAAGACCGAAGATATCAAAAAGGATGCTGACCACGCCGTTGATGACGGTAAAATGGCATAAAAAAATATCTATTTATATTTATAGATACCGACTCTCATGTATGGAAGTGAATCTTGGGTTTGGCAGAAGAAGCATGAATCAATGCAGTGGAAATGGAAGCTTTAAGAAGTATAGCTGGAGTAAGTTTGACGGATAAAATAAGGAATGTAGTGATAAGATTTTTTTTATATATAATTTTATGACCTGGTAACATAGACCTTTACAATACAATACAATACAAAACACTTTATTGATAACACCACATTGAAATAATAAGATAACAAGAGAAAACTTAAAATAGTGTTACAATGGGCGGTCTTATCGCTCAGAGCGATCTCTTCCAGACAACCTTTAAGTCATAACTTATTTGGACAATGTTCGTTACTTTGGAAATGATGATGAGAGTTGATATATGAATGATAGATTATCAATGGATGATGAATGAATAGTGAAATACCTCAACCTAGGTTTCAGTAAAGATGTGGGGTTTTACTGAAAATTTCTCGTGGACTTCTTGAGAGAGAGCGAAAAGGCACCATCCATTGTTTTGTTTCACTTGCAAACACTCATGCATATACAGAAACACTCAGTCAATACTTGTAATATGAGAAACTGAAAATTCCACAGTTTTAAAGTTATGTCTAAACGTTTGTACATAAATAAATAATTATCGTACACATATTTTTTTTTGTACAATAATTATTTATTTATGTACAAAAAAAGATATTAATTCTAGATGATATTTTTAGAAAAAAGTACTTGACATATTTCTATAAGATTTAAAATTATTTATAAAAAACAATCACATCTCCGAACTAAATGTCAATCCTACCCGAGGGCTCAGAGATGTGTTTTTTTTAAACTTATTTTGAATCTTATTAATTTTTACTATTTACTAAATTATTACAAAATACAATATATACGAATTAGTAAATTACAGCTCAATTATAGTAACATTACCAAGTGTCAAATGCTTGTTTTATAGTGTTCAACAAAAAGTAACCATGTCCGACAAAGTTTTCAGTTTTCTCTCATTAAGATTTTTGTATTATTTAGACGGTGGAGGTCTTGTTTTATATTAAATATTATATTATATTCCTTACGCAGGGGAGCGTAAAGAAGAGAATAGAATAGAGAAAGTGGAAAACAAGGATACACCGGCGCCGCCCGCTCCTATTCAACATGTCGCCTCTCCACCGCACCACCGTTAGTAAACGCTTAATTTCTTATTAATAAAAAAAGTAAAAACAAAATCCTATTTTTCGAGAAAATTTCGAGAAACGAGGCGTATCCATTTTATTATTACGTTTGATGTCATTGACCATAAATCAATCTACGAACTCTGATCTCTGATTATAAGTAAAAAACTAGCGCTTTAAAAATGACGCATTAAGTGCAATACATATTATATGCAGAGATAAGTGCCCTGCTCAGCCAATTATGAATCTTACTACCATCGAAATATGATTAAGTTTTCGGTAAATGTGCGCTTTGCTACAATACATTTGGATATACGATAACTTTGTTTACTTTATAAACGTTAATTTATTTATTAATCTAGTAATTTGTTGAATTTCCGTCGGTATACAATGTATGTGATATTATCTGATATATATCTTAAAATGGAGTATGTTGATTTTGAGTTTTGTCGTTCAGCAATGATGATGCCGCCAAACGCTGGAGCTCCACCCACTCACCAGGGTCCGCCCCACTCCGGCCCGCCTCCACCGCCAGGTAAATATTTAAGTTTTAGAACTAAAGGTCTCCAAATAGGTAACCAAATACAACTAGAGACGGCCCAAAAAAGCGAAGCTTTATCGTATAAAGCGTAAGAACTAAGCGTTAAAAAGAGATAGAAAGCCACGCCATCCACGGACACTGACATGAGTGAAAGCGAGACGGAAAGCCACACTGAGGTGAGGAGCTGGCTTACTACTATATTGCTGGCTCCTATATATATCGTGTAACGGTACTAATTCTGACGCTCTCGTGTAACGGTCACGTCTGACTCTACTATATTGCTAGTATCTGTACGTGGAAGGGTTTCTGTAGAGTGAGAGAACTTGGTTCTATGTAAGCAGACGCGACCAACAGAGTAGGGATGACGAATTACAAAAGTAGGAATAGAAGCGCGTTGTGTGCATGTAGACGCTTAGTCACGCATGCGCATCAAGCTCAACGTTCAAGATTGGAGTGAAACAGTCATATACACAGTACTACTAGCAATATAGAGTAGTATTACATATATGACAAATTTATATCCCGTAGGCGGCTACGGCGGCGGCTACGGTGGTCGCTACTACGGTGGCTACGGTGGAGCGTTCCCTGGTGGGTACCCGCCCCACTACTACGGTGGAGCACCACCCGCGCCTCAAGGCCCCGAACACTATCACCATACGCCACCGCATATGCCCCCAGCGCCCACGCCACACCACGACGCCAAACGTGAGTCGATCGTAACGTAACATTTTTCATTACTTTATTATTCAAACTGATAATTTAAACATAAAATAAAGAAACGTCTAGCTCTAATACAGCATTTAATTATTTGTTGCCTGTCTGTCGGTCTTCTACATAATGTACTTTGGAGTGAGCTCAAGAGCTGCATATGCTCATATTGCCATCTCCTTTTTTCCATCGGACTACCAGACGCACTGCGGTCTGCCACTCTTTCTTGGTTGCTATTCCTACCTGTCGCACCTAACACTTCTCAACATCGTTCATAATCGCACAGCAAAGGAGTGGAACTCCCTCCCAGCGTCTGTATTTCCGCGCACTTATAACACTTCCCTATATTTGACAATAAATGTCACCTAACCTCTCCACTTGTTTGTGGTCATAGACTATAACGTGAAACTTAGCAAAAAATGACAAAATGGTTGGCTATTTTTAATAAACCAAATTATACTTTATATTACTTTTTTTTTTGGTGTTGAATTTGTATTTTTTTTACTATAGTAATGTAAATAACCAAATAAAATATAAAAAATAAGGTTACTCTTTATTTTGAATCGGTTCACACTTGATCCCAGTCAAGTCCGGGGCCAAGGCGATTAATTAAATTCTGATTATGATTGAATTATGCACCGTTGGTAAGGTTCTGTTGGCTATTTTTAATAAAATTACACTTTATGTTACTTTATGCATTTTTACCATTATATATTTATTGTAAATAATCGAATAAAATATATAAAAAATAATCAAGTATATAATATCTAATTAATAAACTCCGATTATGATGGCATTATGCAAAATTGGTAATTAAGATTACATTTCCAGCGGATGAGCCACCTGCTAAAAAGGAGTCTGAATGATTATCGCCGAAGCGCGTCGTCAAGCGGCGACGCAAGTCCTCGTCGAAGGACATCCAATGAGAGTGGCCGACTGTTCACGGTGTGCTCCTACAAAACTTACTACTCCATGTAAATCTCAATCATGATTTTCATTCTGTATCCTTTTTATGCGGTATGGATCCAACCGTTAACATCTTTACGTATATATCTATATACAATTAGGTAAAAACTGTAACAGATCTGTCTGTCCATCATTGACGAGCCTTAGTTTTTTTATTTTTAAAAATTACCCTAGCTTTGAATGAAATGAATTACATTCAAATATCAATTAACTAAGCGTGAAATATTTTATAAAATTAAAATAAAATAAAAAAATCCACATAATTCGTTGGTTGGCTCTATACTGCATGACAGGGTCCACTTCAAATAGTTTTATCTCGTAAGTGTATTAACATAGAAATAATTTTTTAGTTGAGCTAAGTGAATCAGTTTTATTAGCATCGGTGTTATGGGTGATTACTTTATAGTTCCATATTTTCAATACAAGCTGGATTATATACATACTTGATATTAGAAAAACATTTTTGTGACGTGCGTATAGATAAAGGGTGAATTTCATCCAAAATGTATTTGAAATATAAAAACTGTTAAATTTACATCAAAAGAGGCTGCAAAATGACCGATCAGCTCCACAGTTTTTACCTAGTGAAAATTAGTACAATATAATCAACATTTTAAAGCAATTAGACAGTTATTCAATAGTAAATAAGGGTTATATTCTAAATTAAATTCATACCATAGTAAATATAAAGTTAAAGCAGTACCGAAACTAGGCTCAATTTGTTGAGATAAATACCAACATTCAACTAGAATGTTAAGGGTTATTTTAAGCTATTATTTTAAATTTATTTTTTATTAAAATATTTATAAAGGTTCTTATGTGAATAAATAAATCGAATGAAATAATTTAACTAGTGTGTAAATAAAAATGAGTATTGAAAAAAAATTAAGGTCTATGTGATTGCGTTCATTTAGATTGATTGTACGTAGTTAACCTTTCGTATGCCGGAACGTGGATCCGCGTTATCCCGTTATACTGCCGAAACGCGGATCCACGCTAAAACGACTCCACGCGATTTTTTCCATTTTTCTATAATATTCACATGCAGACAAGGTTGCGAATCATAGAATAAAGTTCCTATTAAATGAAGTTATCGTCTCATTCAACCAAACCATTCATGTTCGTTCATAACTTGTGTCAAAAGTATTCGAAATGTTCAATCCTTTCCCTTGTTCCCTGGCGTAAGTCACTGTGCGTGTTTAAAAGGTTTTTATGAAGAAAAATAATAAGCTATTTTATTATGTATTACATACACAATATATTCAAAAATCCAATGAAACTAAAAAAGTCAAATGAAAATATCTAACTTTTTATTATCCGTGTTTTACCGCAGTACTAACAAATTTTGCCGTTTCATAAGAAATAATGGGTTGTAACCGATATTCGACTGATGATATTCTAATAAATTATGCACTAACAAAAAGGTAGATTCATGGTGTTTTAAAAACAGAAATCAGATAAAAGTTACGTTTTCTAATCTAAGTGATAATTGATGTAAAAACTTCAAGTTGCGCAGTCGCGCTACATACGATATTTCTCGGCATTTAGCGGTAGCGTCGCTGTGCCAGTCGCGGCATACGAAAGGTTAAGTTACTGCTTTAACTATATATTCTCTGTCCAATTACAATATGAGAATCAACTCAGTTGTTGTACAAGGGTGTGAGGGGAATATCAACGAGCAAGCGAGACAAAATTCAGTTTCACGAGTTTCAATATTAAAATGTTTTGTGAAACACAAAAATGCTAACTGCAACCTTTGCCAAACTATGGTGGTATATATTTTAAGGTTTTTATGTAAATCGCAATAGTAATGTGTAGTAAAAAAATCAATAGTTAATGGATTTTTTTATATAATTTAATTAAATACATATGCATTAGACTAAACTATTTTAAAAAAGTGTAATCAAATGACACTCAATCATTTGAATCGCAATAGAAATTAATCATTAGTAAATGGATTATTTTATAATACAATGATAAAATGATAAGAAGACTTCAGTTGTATTGATACGAATATTAGACGAAATTATTATAAAAAAAGTGTAATCAAATGACATTAGGTATAATTTACGTTTATTAGCACATTTAATATTTACATACTATGATTATAATACATGCCTAATATAGAAATAATGTTTTAAACCTAATTTGTATTCTCATCGGACTGTATTCGGTTGCTGTTTTTACCAAATTGTACAATGATCGGTCGACCGCTCAATATTGTACCGTTGACTTCGTTCAAAGCACGCTTTGCTACTGTATCATCTGAAAATAAATGAATTAAGTATATAAATGTGTTTTATTTGATAAAATCAAGATGACATGAAATATTGTATTTAACTTTTAAATGGTCACACTTGTAAAAAAAAAAAATTAAATAAATTCCATGGAATGCTTTTAGAGTGTAGATAAATAATGGAATTAATGATAATATTTAATAAGCCACTCTCTACTAACTGCAAAAGAGAAATGTTTAACTGATTCGTTGCTACATACAATTACTACCAGAAATTAATTCTACGAGCTTGATATATGTGAAAAATGAAAGTTTTATTCTGGGTAGATTACCCTAAAACTTAATTTGAAGGAGTTATCATCGATTCAAAAATCACACGGCTTCAGTAGCTAGTGCCACACAAAAAAGAAAGTGATGGCCCACCAGAAGTACCATCCGCAAGGAATCGGTTAAACTTTGATCAAGAATTTTAGTAATGAGGAAAATATTTATTTGCGTACTCACTCTGAAAAGCTACAAATGCCTGTCCCCTCATTCGACCTGACATCAATCGAACGTCTATTGGACCACCATTTTCTACGATAAATTGGTTGAAGAGTGATGAAAGCTTGTCTGGTGTCAAAGACGGGGCAATATTTTTCAAATACAGCACCTGTTGAATAATCCTTACAATACTGTTTGTTTCGAAGTAATAGCCAATATCAAGAGGAGTGTAAGGTTGAGGTTAAGGTTAAGGACTATGATGTAGAAAAGATCATTAGTTCGAAAATATGCAAAGTAAAAAAAATGTGTGAGTATAAATGGCGGGTGTCTGCTGCAGAATTGAATATTATATATAAAAGGAATGTACCAACAATTTACTCAAATGTATTTTAATGAATAACCATAATAAATGTAATAGATAACATAGGGTTAACTAATATGCACCAGAGCAATGAACCTTCAACATACCTCATTTCAAAATACATGGCCAATTTACAAAAAACGTCAACTGGCGTTTAAAATATCAAAATTTATTGTTCTTTACTCGCAGTTGTTTAAAAACTAAATACATAATTATTTAAGTTTAAACTACTGGTGTGAACATATCTTTTCTTATGAACTTTACACAATTCAATTGAGGTCATTATGGTACTCATCTTTTTCAATTCGGAAATTCTATAAATTTTATTTGTAATTTGCGGCCATTAATTAATTCGTAAGACGATTTAGGGGGGACGGGGGTCAACCATGTCTTATTTATTCTTACAAGGGTAGTGGGAGGAAGTCTCGATAGTTCTTACGTAAGATCACAAAAATGCACAAAGTTAAAATTATACTATGAAAAAGCGCGGGCAACCGCACGAGTGCTAAAGTTCGCTCGAATGCATATAGGTAAATGATTTCCATTTCCATGGCAACGGACCTGCGCCTCCCGGGAACTCCCCGCTTGTGGACTAGTCGTCACTTGTTCGGTCCTTTCCATTTTTACTGTCCTTCAATACAAGATGCGCTCATAAAAAGAATTTGTTTAGTATAAAAGATAATTTAGAAACTTTACAGGTATTTACTAGTCTACATGAGTCATAGGCAGAACCTCAGTAACTATGAAGTATTTGAAAGCTCCTACTCAAAACAAATGTCCTATTTCTATATACTGTATCACATCAATTTAAACACCAGAAACTTATCTCATATTATCATGCCTTAATTCAATAAAAAATTGTTACCACCTCTATAATGATTCGTTTTATACTGATGTTCATTAGTTGAGTCCATTATTCCCTCATATAGCAAAGCTAATAAAACTTTTATTTACCTTTGAAGGTTTTCCCGGATCATAGTCTTTAAATCTGTCTATTTTCTTAATGTCATCCAGTGTCATTTTAGTTCCCTCTAACAACTGTGCTTCAGCGGGATTAACCGGTGTGACAATATCAACTGCTTTATACTCATCTTGGCTATTTGAGGGCTCCAATCTTACAATCTTATTGTCTTTTATTGTATACATTGTAGGCTTTTTTGGGCCTATTATCCTACTACTTGAATGTTCTTCCTTACTATTTGTATAATGAAACGATGTTATATCTATAGTTTTAGGTGACATATCCTTTACATCCCAAAGACTACCCGGCTTATTTTTTGTATGTACAATATGATTGTTAATAGGTGGCTGCACATGCTGAGATATTATTCTTTCCTTTTTTCTCTCCAAACGTCTAAATATTTTTCTTCGTTTTGTGACTGGTAATGGACTGGTAGTATCATGAGACAAGTGTCCGAATAAATTGTTCTCAAGTTTTTTTAATTTATGCATAGGATGCCCTTCCGGATAAAATTTAATAAACTTATTTTGAAGATTGCCAGAAAAATTATAGAGGTCCCGTTGTGTTTTCTTTTCATTATGTTGTGTACTATAAGCACATAAAAATGATATATAACATTTGTATAATTGGACCCATTTTTGCAAAAGAGAACCAACCCACAGCAGGTTGGTTTCGAGAATATGAGACTTTTGTAAACAAAGGGTGTAAAATGCATACATAGGTGGAATACTGTAGCCTATCTAGGAATATCAGATTTATAAATGTTCTAAATAATAAATGTTTAGGTACCATGTTGTATAGTTCTTTATAGTTTTTCAAAAGGTGGCCAGTGGGTTGGTTCGCAAGTGACAGTGTTGTATCTCTGTTATTAGTCGGTAAAAGAAGCCATTTTTATGAGAAGATAGAATGCGTAATTTGAGTGCCATCTATGTACTAAACCCAATTTCACTCAAACTGTGGGTTGGTTCTTGTTTGCAAAAATGGGTCCAATTAAGAACATATAAATTGTTTGCAACTTATAATTGGGTACTTACCAGAAATCGTTTTGTTGATATTGTTTAATTTTACTGTTGATGCTATCGAGTTTACTTCGGAGTACGCTGGATTCTATCTTACAGTGACGTTTGAGTAAACCTGACTGATTGTCATTGTACAATGTTATTTCCTCCTCATTCAAACCAGCCTTCATCAACCATTCCCTATGATGTTGAAGGTCTTCAGCTTTGTGATGTTCTTCAATTGTTGTTAGACCATATGTCGCCAAAGGTAACATTTCAGTGGT
Organism: Calamotropha paludella; assembly: GCA_927399485.1. Lineage (NCBI taxonomy): Eukaryota > Metazoa > Arthropoda > Insecta > Lepidoptera > Crambidae > Calamotropha > Calamotropha paludella. The sequence goes on along the minus strand of OV656803.1, from coordinate 4,000,501 downwards.
CTTTACAAAATCTTTTGGAACAGTTTCCGAGCTTTAAACACAAACACTACTATTAATTTTATGTTAATGGTGTTTTGCAAATATGTTGAGTGAAACTTACCACATATTGACCAAGGGATTTCGGTTAGAGTATAAAACATAAAATGTTTATATTTTTGTATTCATATACTTAATTTAATGTTTAATAATTATCCTTTCACAACAAAACAAATAGCTCGGACCATATACGTATTAATTTATTATCTAATCGGTGCTCACAGCTGACAGCTGATTGACGAGTTTTTCTTTTCGTTAGATTTCTCATAAAGAAAGGCAAAAGGCTTTTTTTTATTTTTTCATGGCCATGGATACAAAGTCCTTCAGTCGAAATATTTAAAGTTAAATGATAAAATAATTAAACTACTTTACAAACTTAATATCTAGATTTTGCCGACAGTATTTACAATATATTTATATGATGGCAAATAAAAATGTCCATCTGCTAGAAGATCCTGAACGCGGCGGGGGACACTTAGGTTGTTTTGACGTACGATGTCATGCCTTGTGTTTGGCAGAAAAAATCGCTTGCGAATGATTACCAGCGCTGAGTAACAAATTATCAGTTTTCGGCTTTGATTATATACCTGTCTAGATAAGACTTTCGCTGCACAGAACGGCTCAAAATAAGTCTACTATATTTGGTAGACTCGCTTGTCATCTACGTTAGTGTCATGTCAATTACCAAGAGATAACGTGCTCACGACAAAAAAATAAATATGCCGGTTTGTGCTGTGAAATTGTGTCGTAATTATGAGGGAAAACATTATAAAAACACCAAGACCACTTTTAAAAATAGTAGTTAAATACAACAACTTACCGATGAAGTTGTTGTATTTAACTACTATTTTTAAAGAAAATGCGATTGATTATTTATTTCGAAATTTCGTATGACAGTCGGATTGACCGGTGCTGCCAAGTTATTACTGGGATAATTTGCCAAAACTATGGGAGACAAGTAAATATTAAGTAGCTGTGGTAAGCGAATGTAAAACCTTTTTGAATACACGAAAAAAACTATTTAATTACTTTCTTTCGGCCTACGTATTTAACTTTTTAATTATATTAGTCAAAAGCTCCATAAAATTATTAAAGTTTCCTTTGAATGTCAGTTTTCCTACGGCTCCCGTACTGGCAAATCGCTGGAGAGAAATTATACAGCAGACACGAGATGAAGACCAGTGGAAACATCATAAGACTTCAGTTGTTTGTTCTGAGTATTTCTCAGACGATGATTTGTATTTTACAAAAAAGGCGTTACGAAGACTAAGGAATGGATCTATACCAAGCAAGGTACCATTTCAGGCAATAATATTTGATTGAAAATATATTATTTTAGATGCTGTCTTAATTTATTAATCTCCTATTGTTGCAGCGTCTGTTTTTATCAGCGACGGACACCGAATCCTCAACAAACGCAAAACAAGTAAGGCCTTGGGGGCCATTCATTTATTACGTAAGACGATTTAGGGGGGGAGGGGGGTCAACCATGTCTTATTTTTTCTTACAAGGGGGTGGGAGGGAGTCTCAATAGTTCTTACGTAAGATCCCAAAAATGCGCAGTTAAAATTATACTTTGAAAAAGTGAGAATGCCGAGGTTCGCTCCGATGCGTATAGGTAAAAACTACGGGATCTCTTTCGTTGACATAATGTATTTATTTCTAAAATAGTTTGGCATATTTATTTTTGCATAATATTACTTTGTCATAATTGATTTTCGCAACGTAATTACTGTGGCCTAATTATAATTAGGTCTAATATGTTTATGCTTAATTATAATTTGCACAATGTTTTCAGGCATAGTGTATAGTCGCATAATAATATTTTATAATGTACTTGTATTTTATTAATGGTTGTTTGAATCTGAAAAATAGCGGATAATCGCGACTCGGGCAATAAGGGCGTATAAGACGGTGTCTGGGGCAGCGGCGAATGCACTCGCTGGTAATCCCCCCATCGGAGTTGGAGGCGTCAGTTCTTGCAGAGGTTCATCGATGCCGAGCTGCTGCGAGGGAAAACGGTGAAGACCCGACAACGGAGGAACTGGTCGCTGTAAGAAGATTAGCCGAGGATGCCGTAATGCGACGGTGAAAACAGATAACGGAGGAGCCAACAGCATCTGGCAGTCTGGCCATGCGGACCCTTGAGGCCCTTGCTCCAGTCCTGGAAAAATGGCGGAACGGAAGAGAAAGCATGGCAAGCTAAGCTTCCACCTGACGCAGGTGCAATCCGAACATGGTTGTTTCGGGAAGTACCTGTTTCAGATTGCAAAACCAATCTGCGTAGAATGCGGGGTGGCTGAAGATACGGCGCAGCATACCCTCGAGGCATGTCCTGCATGGGTGACACAACGCCGTGCTCTGAGGACCACGATTGGACGGGATCTTTCGCTCCCCAGCGTCATCAGAAAGATGCTCGAAAGCAATATTGCGAGACAGTAATGGGAGCAAAAGAGGCTGCGGAGAGAGCCAGGGAAGACGATCCCCTCGCTGACCCCTGCCACAGAAACAGGAGAGGGCAACGGCGGCGGGCGTTTGATCGCCTTGTTCTGCTAGATGGTGGTGGGGGGGGGGGCTGTTTCAGGAGTACTTAACAACCCCTTTCCTACTCGCGGAGGCCAGCGGGTGGCGGGCTTGAGAGGCCCGTCACCTGCACTGCACAGGTCTCCGCCGAATGGGAGCGTCCGGAATGTCCCGGGACGCTCCGTAGTGCTCCGTTTCCCGGCGGAGTACAGAAGTGTCCGCCTAGGTCGGACGTCCACCGATGGGGCCGCGGTAGTGTCCGCGAGGTTTCCCGTGACCCCATCCGGTGCCACTGCACTGCCGTACGACAGTCCAGTGCCACCAAGGTGACCGGAGGGACATCTTGGAGTTTTTAGTGGGTAGACCCCTGCGCACCAACCTGACAAGCTTTTATCGTCAGGTAGGTGCGCAGGGGAGAGTCCCACATAACTTTCGCCGCATTCCCAACGGCGGAAGTATGTGTAAAGCATGTCCTCCAAGTAAAAAAAAAATAAAAAATAAAAAGGTTAGGTTAGAGCATTGTTTATGTTAAAAGTTACTGATGTGTAATCTTACTTATTCTGCGTAAGATGACTATGATTATATTCATTATTGTTTGATACCATTATGCCTTTATAAAGAAATGGTTGTGAATTTTATGCTTAATTATGATTATGCTAAATTTGTTACTAATAATAATATTATCGTAAGTATTATCGTATTAGCGTAAATATCATAAGTATGAAATACCATATGCTTACATATATTATGGTTTAAATTTTTATGCAAATGGATAGTGAACCAAAAATTTCGTGGACGTATTTTAAATATTGGAAAAGAAAAAGCTTTAGCCATATATTCAAGGTGAGGCAAAGTTTTGTGCCGCATCGGAGCTGATGTGGAATGGGTAAAAGTTTACGACTCTACAATCCTGAATAACCAACAAGAAACTGCACCTATTATTAGAGATGTTCCAGTGTCAGATCCACTTTCCGAGTGGGTTTTCAGCCCCTGGACTGAAAATCTTATGTAGGTAAAGATGAATAATTAAAATCAAAGTTTATTCTACCAAAAAAATAAAAATTATTAGTACCTTTGTAAGTACAAATAAACATTTCTAGAAATTGTTTCTTTGAAAAATAAACATCAAAACTAACCAAACGTGTATTCATTTTTGCCTTACATTCTTACGTAATAAATATTAAACAGGGGGGGAGGGGGTCGGCCTATTCTTATTTTTTCTTATCATAGGGGGGGAGGGGGTCAAAAACTAGCGAAAATAGTCTTACGTAATAAATGAATGGCCCCTTGGTGGTTTGACACCTATTTCAATTTCTTTAACCTTCAGTAACAATCTTTGTTAATTATTAATATTAATTTATTTAAACAGGACCCGTCTGTTTCGAGACCTTTATGTTCGAAAGAGATGAATCTTCCGCAACCAAGGTTTAAAAAAAATGATGAGCCCGCGTCCGTTGTACAAGATTTTTCCGACTTGGATTCGATATTTGATTTACCACGCAAATTAAAGTTGCGCCGTACAATACGTCGAAAGATCATATTAGAACACAAACATAGGGCTGTTATTAATATAATAAGAAAAAAAAATGTTCGTCTAAATAAGCAGAATGCATCTTTCAAAGCTATTATATCGGACTCCACTAGCCTCTTGTAAGAATGTATAGTGCATACAACGAACTTTGTAAGAGAAATGTGGATCTTGATTTGTTTTGTGATAGTCTCTCATCTTTGAAACAAAAGTTGTCCAAATAATGTTGTTTATTCCATGTAAATTGTTTTTGTTTCTAATTTAAGTTTATTTTGTTTATTTGTAATATGTAATTTATCTTTTTAAATTTTTTATCTATTTTATTATAACTGCACATTAATATAATTCAATTTAATTCAAAATAATTAAATTCAATATAATTTGTAAAATCATTAGTTGATAAGTGAATTTTAATGGGAAGTTGTCGAATATGTAGGTGTTGTTTATTTTATTTTAGTTTTTAAATCACGTTTATAATTATTAGAATGCTGTCGACACTTGTAATTGTTGTGTTTATAGGTACAGTACTTATTATAAACTCTGTATTGATGTTGAATGAACGCAATGTTAGTGTTGCTTATTAAATAAATTAATAAATTATAAATATTTTCAAAAACAAAGATTAATTAATGAATATTGTATAACGTTTTGGAAGGAAATCTATTGGCCTCTAATTTGTTCACTGAAATGACCAAGAAAATAAAAGATCAAGGTAAACGACCTGCTAAATACTCTTCTGAATTTAGAAAATTTTGCTTAACACTGCACTTTCTGTCACCACATGCTTATAGCTTTGTCAGAAGAAAATTCTCTCAAACTCAAAGAGACGGGTTTTGATGTTGTACTTTTATAATAAAGAAATAAAACATTTAAGAAAAATCGTTACTTTAATTTAGCCTTCTTTATACTTATACCTAAAATATTGAAGGGTAAGTAAATAATTTAGAGCGGACATGCATAATACGACAAACATATTTAAAATACACGCACACGTGCTTAAAATAGTGTGTTAACTTTCTATTCAAACACACGAATGTCATTGTGTGAGAAGTGACATGACATAGCACGAGAATATCGATATCGATAAATCAGTTTCGTTCAATGAATGAATGTACTAGGCAATTCAGTCGCTAAGCATAAAGCTACGCTAGCACCATATATTGAAGCGGAGCGTAATACCTAAAAAAAGAAAAAAAAGATCCGATGGGAATTTTTGCGAATCTCAAAATTCGGGCTCCGTCACAATCTGGTCCTAAACCTGTTGATTCGATTCCACACAAAAATATTAAAATCGGTTAAGATCTCGGGAAGTTATGGCGTAACAGACATTGTGCCATTGAAGCTGATCCATGGGAGCTTCGCTTCGCTCCGCTCCAATAAACTTTGCGTTAGTATTCTTACATTATGTATTAAAAATTAAATTAAATTAATGATGATATTACACGCTACAACAGTCAGTTTCGAAGGCTATATCCATAAAATACAAATTGAAACATAATAGTTTATTGCATTTAAAAGATATTTACAATAGGTGTTATTATAAATATAGAATTCACTGTGGACCCTTTCGCGTATAACCATAATGGAAAGGAGGAACACTGAAACATTATTTTTAACAAAGCGATAGTGAATATAGTTAGTTTTCTCAGATTTTTACTTTGACCGATTGATTATTTGTATTTTTTTGCGATTTGATTACATCACCGTTTGCAGGTATTTCCTTTTCAACTTATTCTTTAACCTAAAATTAATGCATTCAAATGTAAAAAACTAAAACTGTTATAATATAACATGTTGATATCTATTTGAAACATAACTAGTTATATAATAAACTAAGAGGATCATTCAAGAATAACGTTGGCACAGCATGGGCAACTAATCTTCTTCTATTGTTAGATAATTTTTGAAACTGAGACGGCTCAAAATGTATGGAACATATAGTACTTGTTCTTGAAGATGCCCAAGATGCCCTATTACCTATTACAAGCATGAATCCATTTTTTTCGTATGCTGTTATCTTTAGGAAAACTGAATATGAAAAATTAGATGTTTCCGGGCATGTCAAAGCTTAAAGTATAAATACCAACAATTAGTATACCGCCTAGGGGTAGAGTATATTTGCCTAAACTACACATACCGATCATTTCTAATTTTAATACTGCAATACTATCTTCCAATAGCTTTCATTTATGTACAAAGGACTTTTGGCACCACATACCTTACTCCTAGTATCTTGAAGTATTGCAGTTGGACAAGCCGGTTTTTAAACGGAGCTATAAATGCTACAATATTAATAAAAAAAACTTAACTTAAATGTTGATTAGCTATTACCATACTAAAATGTCATCAAAGTCCGTCGCGTAGTTTTTGCGTGATGCGTGCTCAAACATACATACAGACAGACAAAATGTTCAAAAATTAATGATTTCGCTTCCTCTACGCTCATTACTAGCCATTTGGTTTAAGGTGGACTTGACCTATTTTATTCTATATCTTTACAGTTTTATTCTCGTATGTATAATATCGCATGTAAATAGTATAATTCCGCACTTTACAAACGGCGTCATCAGTTTAAAATCACATACCTTATTCTTATTTGAAATCATCATTAATACCTGGTAATAATTACCGAAACAAACTGTAATTTATCTAAGCTGTGTTTTATTATCGTTATGAAAAAGAACTAAGAATAGGGTATGTGTTTTTTAAACTTATGATGCCGAATGTAAACTGCGGAATTATACAATTTCCCTGCGACATATAGATTTAAATTAAAAATACATATTTTCAATTTAAGTATGTTACTTGCATTCATTCATTCATTCATTCATTACTCACTCGTAAAATCACAATATCGATGAAGTTGACATCACTATTGTGCAAATAAATATTGTACAAATTAATAAGGGTTGCTGATTACAAAATAAAAACAATTTGTCCTGTGGCTCGAAAAAAAATTTTGGTTTCTCGGAAATGATCGGGTGTGCTGGTTAGGCGATGGTACCCTTTTAACCGTGCTTTTTTATGAAGTCAGGGACACTGTTAGTATATACAGCATTAGTACTCTTAATGTTTATGAGCGCCGCCCAGCATGAATAAAAGGGCAAATAGTTTGATTATTATTTTAATTTATTATTTTATTTATTATTTTATATTTCCATGTTGTGTGGCAAAGAATAGGCTTCAAGCAGCCGCAAAAGTGTAGGTATGTACTTAATACTAAACTAAAAATAAACACGCAACGTACATTGTTAAAACGAAATTATAATTGGTAATTAATTAATACAAAATTACAGTTATTTATTACCAACATAATTTTTGTCTTAATTAATTGAAATGCGATAATGGTCAACCCTAGGTAGTCTCGTGGGGAGTGCGGCCGTGACGTCATCAAACGAACTTTGAGCGCGAAATTTGAAATTGTAGTCTGCTAAAACATGAAATTATGAATTAAATAATAATCAAATCCTAAAAATTATACTTACAAATGAAAGGTGACGCCATCTTTTTGCATACTAGATATTTTCGATTTTTTTATTACATTAGAAAACAGCACAGGCAGGCATTTTCGTGGGAGCTCTGCACGGTAAGACGTTCTGATTATTGTGATTTTAAAATGGCGGCTCAACTAGTTTTATATAACGCACAGGCATCCGATGCTTGTGCATTTGGCAGAGGGGTAATGTTAGGCAAAGGCTACTCCAGTCCTGATTACTCTGAGCAATAAGAACATGAGTGTACTCACACATAAAACGAAATTGCAGCCGCTGCTTTGCGTGCTGTTTGTTTGGATTGATCTATCTAGACAGGTATATAATCAAAGGTTTTCGGCAAGGACACGTTTGCTAATTTCAGAAGCGCGGACACAATCCGCCATTCTGCTTAGATAAGTTTGTTTACAAACTTAAGTTAACCGGTGGTTTTGTGCAATCATTTAAATAATAGTAGTAAACTCGTCTTCTTCAATATTGTTATTCACTAAATTATTCAATATATTATTCATAGTTTAAAACTTTTCACTGCATTTGATAAAAATATATTTAATTGAGGTTATGTTCCCCAGTGACCGCTAAGTTTGCGTCCTAGAGGAAAATAACTATTTACGATTTGACAGCGCTTACCGCTTACGATCGCCATTTTGTTTACAATCGCTTATAAACGATTTTTTCTGCCAAATACAATCGAGAATTGGACGTCTACAACGAACGAAGTTAACAACGAGACGTGGTACTTCCCCATTAAAACCCCATCTCTAATACGTTCCAAAGCGCAGGTTGTGGCAGCGACCACTTCCTGTATACGGTACGGTCCATCGCGACGGGGGATGAACTTAGGCGACTGCCATTTGCTAATGTTGTTCAAGCCTTGTGTCTTAAGTAACACCAGATCCCCTACTTTATAGTTTGGAGTTGGTCGGCGATTGCTATCAGCATACTTCTTTTGGGCCACCTGGGTGTGCTCATGTATGTCTCTTGCATCTAACAACACAGCGGATTGTGTTTTCAGAAACGGAGTAATCGATAAAACAACATTATCATTATGAAGGATGGTCCGCATGTCAGACAGCACATCAACAGGTGCGCTAATCTCGCGCCCAAAGCTAAAATAAGCAGGTGAGCGGCCGGTGCTAGTGGTCACCGCAGAATTCATTGCGAATCTTATCGCAGCAAGTTGAGTATCCCAAGTGTTGTGCTCTTTACCTACCAAAATAGCCAACTGCGGTTTTTACGTTCTACGGGATTCGACTCAGGGTGATATAACGATGTCAGGGAGTATTTTATGCCCATGACGTGGCAGGTCTGCTGCATTACTTAGCTCACAAATTGAACGCCATTATCGCTCAGAAGTCTTCTAGGCACGCTGTACCTTAGGAATACCTCGTTCACCAAGATCCTGGCACACTTTTCGCTAGTGGCGGCGGGAAGGGCAAATAACTCAATCCAACTGGTACAAGTATTTTCTACCATAAAGATCCACTTATTACCGGAGTCACTCTCTGGCAATGGTCCAAAGAAGTCTACTGCAAGAACCTCAAATCGGCGTGATATTTCAGGCACTTGTTGTAATCCAACGGGTTTTTGTGTGTCCATCTTGTACCACTGGCACGCCGCGCAGTTTTTAATGTATTGGGTGATGTACGCTCTCATTCTGAGCCAGTAGTATTTATCTGCAATACGCTGCAGCGTCCTATCTACACCGAAATGATCAGCTGTGGAAGCGTCGTGGTACTCAGCCAGCACCTTCTCGCGCTCATATTCTGGTATCACCAAGCAAGCGTCGTCATTGTCTTCATTCTCGGGACCGTAGCGGTATAACACTCCGTCGGCCAAAATATAACCTTTATCTGCCCATGCCTTTCCCTTTAACGGATCATCTGATTCCATCGCCTGGACGATTTTATTTACTTCCGAGTCTCTCAATTGACTTTCTCGGTCTTCTTTGGGATTGCGCGACGGAAGGTCTATTAATTCAAATTCAAATACAAATTCAAATATATTTATTCGGTAGATTACAAGAAAAATGCTCTTACATAAAATTTACCTTAAATTATTAACTTACATCTACCGAAATGGTCTTCACTCAGCATGTGTTACAAACATGCATTTGCAACGCTGATCTTCCGTGGAGCCAACACGTAACTAAAATTATATAATATACTTATTAATAAATATTTATAATAAATAAAATAAATTATAATATATACGTATATAGGAACTCTACTAATTATGTATTGTTTCTCATATTTATGTTGTTAGTGGCATGGACTTTAAATTAGGATGGAATATGTTAGATGGTAAGTTTACAATGATTGAGACTTTAAATGGTTACCGTAATTTTCATTGAACATCGGCTGCTAAACTACTAGGTAGGTACTAGTAGGTATTTGAGTTGTTGTTCAAGTAAATACTTTTTAAATTTCATTTTAAATGATTGAACTGACTGGGAAGCTCTTAGTGGGGGCGGAATGTTGTTCCAGCACTTCGTAGCAGCATACCGGAAGCTACCACGAAAAGCAGACGATCTGTACCTAGGGCAAACCAATCTTGATGCAAATCTAGCTTCACGTCCAGAGAAGACCAACTTGTCATATATATATTTAGGCTTTTTATTATGAATAACGCCAAAAAGCAATGTGGCCAAATGCAGAGAGCAACGTGCTTCCATTTTTAAAAGATTAGATACATTCAAGAACGGTGTGACATGGGATCGACGTGGAATTTTGAAGCAGAATCTTGCGCATGCGTTTTGAACCCGTTGGATTAATGTCTTGGTCCTGGAAAGAAGGCAGCCACCAATTACAGTATCTGCATAGTTAAGTTCTGACAAAATTAAGCTTTCACACACTTTCACTCTCAAATCTATACTCAGATGCTCGCGAATTTGATAAAGGACCCTTAGTCTGTAAAAACAGTTTTTAACCACAGATTGAACGTGATCTTCAAAATGTAATTGGCTGTCCATCACAATGCCTAGATTTTTTGCAACTGTAACTTTTTCCAAGAGTTGATCCCCCAATTTAACGCAAGGATTACAATTTGTCACTCTCTCAACTTGCATTTTCGATCCAAGTATCATAAATTTGGGCTTAAGTGGGTTAAGGGACAAACCTTTCTCCTTTGACCAATCAGTCACTCGTTCAAGATCTTGATTTAATTCATTAATTGCAGAAATAGTATCATGTGGTTTAAAATATATATAAAATTGAAGATCATCTGCGTAAAGATGGAATTTACAGCTTCGAATATACTTAACTATGTCCACAATATATAGACTGATCAAAATTGGTCCTAGAATGGAGCCTTGGAGGACGCCACAATTAAGGAGAGATGTTTGTGTATAAGACAGAATTACTATCGTGAATTAAGATAGCTTGCAAACCACTTCACAGTACTGGGCTCGAATCCATAGTATGCAAGCTTTGACAGTAATAGAGTTGTATTAATCGTGTCAAATGCTCGTGAGTAGTCCATGAGTACAAGGACAGTAGCATCACCAGCATCTCGGGCATTCAGAATGTCATCAACTACGTCGAGTACTGCCGTTGATGTACTGTGAGACTTCCTGAAACCCGATTGTTTCACTGGTAAGATGTTATTAGACTCAAGATATTTTGTCCACTGCAAACTAACTATTTTTTCCAATATCTTTGACATATAAGGTAAGATGCTAATAGGTCTCAAATCCTTAATATCAACCGGATTTGGTTTTTTAGGAATAGGTTTAACGATAGCAGACTTCCATAAGTCAGGAAAAGTACAGGTAACTATAGATGCATTAATGATTGCAGTAATTACTCCTAGAGTCTTAGGCAGTGTCAATAGAACCATGTCTCTTGAAATTCCAACTAAACCATAAGCATTATTTGGGAGAGATTTTATAATATTTAATATCATTACATCGGTGACTGGTTGTATAACGAAAGAGGACAATCCAAATCTATTAAACTCAAAATAGGTAAGAGAAGATATATCCACATGATGCTGTTCACCAAGATCGAGAAAATATTTATAGATTTTATTAGGATCATTAAAATGCTTGGGTTAACACATAATCTTTTTTTTTAAAGTCAACAATATTTCGCTTAATGTTAGTCCACAACCTAAAGGGGTTATGTATATTTTTATTAATACAGGTATCGAAGAAAGCTACTTTTTCCCTGTACATTGCGCTATTTACAATTGACTTAAGTTCCTTATAGTATAGTTCCTTATAGTATTATTATTATTACGGCGAGACATACATCTATATCGGTTTCTGCAGTACACACACAAAGCGTATCTGCAATTACATTTGCCTTACCCGGAGTGCACTCTATCTTTAAATTGTACTCTTGAAGGCTAAGGGCCCATCTAGCCAAACGACCGCTCGGCGATTTTAAATTCATGAGCCACCTAAGCGGTTGATGGTCGGACTTGACAACTACTTCAGCGCCATCGATGTATCCTCGAAATTTAGAAACAGCCCACACGACGGCGAGTGCTTCTCGCTCCGTCGTGTTATAGTTTTTTTCGGCAGCTGCCAAAAGGCAGGTGGCATACTCTACGGTTCGTTTGTCAGTCCCCTCCCCCTGAAGTAAAGCCGCTCCGAGAGCATAGCCACTACTGTCAGTTCTGATTACGAACGGATTTGTCTCATCAGCCTGACGGAGGATCGGAGCTGAAACTAGGTATGATTTTATTTTTTCAAATGAAATTTGTTGCTCGGAGCCCCATTTCCAGGTCGTCGCCATTTTAAGTAAAGATGATAGGGGTCTAGTTATCTCAGCTTAATTAGGCACAAAGCGTCTAAACTTGCTCGAGATTTGTAGAAAGCTCTTTAACTGCCGCATATTTTGAGGAGTCGCCATGTTAGCTATAGCGGATGTCTTATCTGGATCCACTTGTATACCACCTGGCACGATTACATGGCCCAAATATTTGATAGAATCTCTTGCGAAGTGGCTTTTTTCACGATTCACCCGCAGGTTGTACATGGAAAGGCTATCGAACACCGTTTCTAGGTCTGTTATAGTCTCCGGCAAATAAGTTGAACATGATTTTGAAATCACGTGACATGCGCAGTAGCAAGTTTAGGTACATTATTCACTACTGCGCATGTCACGTGATTTCAAAATCATGTTCAACTTATATGCCTGGAACAATATGGAACAAATGATGATGATGATGTCTAGTGGCTCCCTTTTCCAAATATTCCACCATTATTATTCTTTGTGCGTCCCAGAAAACGGAGGCCAAAACCTTCCCCGCCGAACTTGAAATTTTGAATTTCTTCGGTGTCGGTAAGGAGGCTCGTTTCCAAGTCATTGACTGCTGTTTCGTTTCAAGATCGAAATGGTGTATACAGGTCCCGCCCATGGTCACAAAACGTTGCAAAAATGTCAATTCGTTTTTTCTTTTGTTCGTACCCATTCATTCTCGGTACCCAACGCGCTGACACCTTTTTCATATGCAATTCGTTTGCGAAGATTCTTTAGATACTGCCATATGAGATCCCTGTGACCTCAGCTACGTATCTGATGGTAACTCTTCAATCTGCCAACACGATATTTTTGAGCTTTTTCATGTTATCCTCAGTGAGGGACGAGGATGGGCGTCCTTCGTGAGGTTCGTTTTCTGTGGATGTTCTGCCCAACTTAAACTCCTTGGCCCAGCGTGCAACTGTGGAATACGGAGGGACAGAGTCCCCCAATTTTTCCACCAAGTCCATGTGTATGTCTTTGGTAGACATTTTTTTAAGCAGAGGTACTTGATGACTGCTCAAATTTCTTTTTTCACCATTTTGATATTCTCTCTTCGACAGCTAGTATTCAAATGAATGAAGCTCCCATTTTTTTATGCTAAATGCACCCTCAGGACACGGGGAGGCAGGTGTTGAATCCTCCATAGATACTTCGGGCCGGCCCGAGAGTTATGCCTGATTAAACACCACCTGGGATTGGCTTGCACCCAGAAAAGGTCATAAGCCGTCATCTGAGGCGACCACCTCTCTAGAGAGGGGAGATACTCACCTAGGTGAGATAGCGCACAGAAAAATCGAATGGCTTCCAGAAGGGGGGTCAGTCGTGATGATGAAATTAAGTCGGCTAGCTCCCAGAAGGGGGGCCAGTCGGCATCTAAGAAGGGAAGCTCAAAAAAATCATGGCCTATTTATATGATTTTTCTAGCCTGAACTAGTGGGTAGTATAGCAATATATACCTATATATATTGGATTTTTATGTGCACTGGAAATAACCGATTATCATTATTTTTGGATCGACCCTCGTATTATTGCTGTTGATCCTACTGTATTTATTAAAAACAGAAGAATTCATAAAGCAGTATGTTGCTGGAAAACGAAGCTCCCATGGATCAGCTTCAATGGCGCAAAGTCTGTTACGCCATAACTTCCCGAGTTCTTAACCGATTTTAATATTTTTTGTGTAGAATCGAATTAACAGATTTAGGACCAGATGGTGAATTTTGGAATTCGCAAAAATTCCCATCGAATATATTTTTTTCTTTTTTTAGGTATTACGCTCCGCTCCAATATATGGTGCTAGCGTAGCTTTATGCTATTATCGCCTAGTATTTAAGATTGATATCGAAATGATTACATAATTATAGCTACAAAACGCTATAAAATAAAAAAAAATGTGCTTGCCAGCTTAGAACGTTTGTTGCGAGTAATGTATATTTTTGAATGTTTCTTTTTAGTAGTACAAATGTATTTAAAAATATATAACTATTTTTTTCAGAATCAACAATTTTTTTGATTTTCTGGTATCTTTGAATCTCAGGTACATGTTTAGCCTTAGCTGTATCCAAAAAAGAAAGGCTCCTTTGTGTTGTGTTGATTTTAGAGTGTAATAATGGTAGGTTATTAGCCACTGAGTGCTTCTGAATATGCACAAGTGTTGGCAAGTGAAACAAAACAGTGCAAGGTGTCTTTTTGTGCTCTCTCAAGGAGGCCAGGAGGAGGTTTCAGTAAAACCCCACATCTTTAATGAATCCTAGGAAATTACTCAAGAACTGGCAATTATATTTACTTGACACTGGCTAAATGAACAAATCGTGTAAGCCACAAATAAACAAATAATAGTCTACTTAATCTGTGGACGTATATACTCTGAAAGTTAACGTTTTGAATGGACATAATACGAAGAAATGGCTCAAAAGTCTTTGTAACCAAGCCAAAACCCGTTATAAAAAAAAAAGTTAACGTTCTTCCTTTCGTGTTTGATTGCCGCCAAATTATGTCCGTTTCAACCGCGCGGCCACCTCATAATATTTGATGAAACTTTGCCAGGAATTAGTGCTAATTTGTTACTTTACACACCTCTTTTCGTGAATTTGTTACATAAAAAACTAAGACGCTATGACAAAAAATAGTTGGCCGCTAGAACCGCCACTTGCCGTAGTCATCGTCCATGATTACACAGAAACTATATAATGCAGATAGACGAATGGTGCACCAAAAGAAAGGTCTTAATTTGTTCAATTTGTTACAAAAATAAAAAACGTGAAAACGTAAATAAACAAAAAGTTATGCAATATTTAGTTTTCAGGTTATGAGTAGGTAGCAGTGTTGGCAAAAATTTAATCTGATTAACGATTAAAAATTACGATTAAAAAATTAATCGACATTATCACGATTAAAATTAATTAATCGTAATCAATTTTTCCCGATTACGATTATTAATCGTAATCATTAATCGTAAATCACGATTAGAAATGTATGATTATTAGAATGGGAACAAGTTTACGAAAAAACTAGTTAATCAGATTTTTTTATATTTATAAAAATCACAGGAGTCCTTGATTGATTGTTACATTTTGTAATTAAAACTTTATATAAAATTTACTTAGATGAATGATTTAAATTATATTTCATAATCACTCTCTTCTCAAATAATTTTTCAGATATTTTGTGTGACCTAGGTATATTTATAATGGATGCAAAAGAAAACATTCTTTCAACAGAATCGGAGGATGGCATGGGTGTGTTATATTTAATAAATCGTGTAGCGTTCTAAGGTTGGCAGGTTATGTTTTATTGTCACGATCTCACAATAATATTGCCGACCAATTCAGAATGGTTGTACAACGCCATCTTGTGAATTTGTGATGGACTATCTAGCTATTTCAGCTTAGAATATATAGGCTGTGATTTTTTTTTCTTCATAATAAAAACTTTAATCTGCTTAATCAAATTAATGATTAACGATTAGTGATTAATGTAACTAATCATGATTACGATTACTATTTTAATCGCGATTGATTTAATCACGATTATGTTTAATTCGATTAAAATTAATCAAATTAAGCAATCGATTGAAAAATTAATCGATTAATGCCAACACTGGTAGGTAGGTATGTCACCATAAATATCAAATTAATAGAGGCTAATGTGTATGGATAATTAGTTACTAATTTGTTACAGCGAATAAACGTAAAAAAATACTAGAAAGTGGGTTCAATAATTTGTTAGAGTCGATTTTAGTTGGCCGCTCGGACAGCAATATGCCTTAAATACAATGGCATTTATCTCGTTATTAATAGTAGGTTTAAGCTCAGTTAGAGTACTAGTCGACGGGTAACGTAACCTAGTTTAGATAAATATGGCGAATATAACTGCAGCATTCATATTTTAGAAAATATTTGCAAAAAACCGTAATATGAAACCGTATGAGAGTAGGGTGACTATGAATACATTAGTACAAAGGCATGTTTTTAATGTTGTACTCTGTTTGAATGAATATGCAGATCGTTTTGCAGCCATATTGATGTCTATTGTTCTTAATTCTTTAAAGTATTTACTGATAAGATTTTCGTTTCATTGACATTCCGTAGGTGTTTTATGATGGGCACGATTCCTGAAAAAGGATCTCTTTTGTTTCCAAATTATTGTTAAAAATATTTGTCGGAAGGGGTTTAAAAAGCTATTATTGTCCGTTGTGAATATTGTCATTATTGTGTTGGATTTTGAAGTGTGTGCTCGTACGTATTTAATTCCCGTGGTTTTCATACTACTAAGTTACTGAGACAATTATCAGTAAATCCAGAAGTGTCTAAAAGTGCTTAGCTGTGCCCACTTATATGATTTGTTAATATAGAAGTCACCACCAAAAAGTGTATTGCAGAGGGATCCAAATTAACTGCGGTAAGTTTAATTTTTACAATTTAATGATGACTTGAATAAAGTTATTACTCTATTGCTACAGCTGTTTTCGTGGCGTGAAAGTATATGACATTAAGGCCATTTTAATATACTTACCTACGTCAATTTAAGTGAAGTTGTGGGTTGGATCTTTACCATGTAAATACGTCCAATTATATGTTCTTGTTAACATATTGGTGCCTTAATAAAAGAGAATTTTAAATTTAAAATAATTCGACTAAACACTTTTGTTATTACATTCTCAAATATACGTATATATTCGTGCTTTCCCTGGAGTTTTTAAATACATAAATATCTGTTACCATATTCATGATTGTAAGAAACTTTAATATTTACTACCAAAATGTGAGGGGCCTTCGAACTAAGTCGCAAGAACTTTTTTCTCAAGTAGCATTGTCCAATTACGACCTTATTTGCTTAACTAAGACTTGGCTAAATGATAATTTTTATGACCGTGAGTATTTCGACGTAAGTTTCCATGTTTTTCGTTGTGATAGATCTCAGGAGGATAGCGGTTTCGAGCGAGGTGGGGGGGCGGCAGTAGCCGTGCGATCCAAACCGATGCCGTTGCGCCGCGACTGGCCCGTGCCCCCACGCGCTCACTGTGATTGTGTGTGGATTTCTATTCCTTTGGATGCAGCTAATCGTAATATTTCTCCTTCAATACCAGCCGGCCGTAAACGCCCGCGTTATTTAAATGTTGCTTGCATATTCATATTTGTTTTTCTTTCATTATTTTTTTCTATTTTTTATTCCATGACAATTGAAACATGATGGCTGTGTAACTGTTGTCTACATGTTGAGCTATCAAATGACACCATTTTAATGTTGATAGGAAATTTACATGGGTAGTGGTGATCGAATTATTTTGAGAGCCCAGGTCTTGGTTATCAAGAAAACAAAATGGCGGCCGTAAGAGCCAAAAATGCCATATTTCACACCATCAAAGGCTCCGACACTGGTGACGGGACACATTGTATACATAGGATAGATAATAGCTTAATTTCTTACTCCACTCACACTAACATTATTAACAGAAATACTATAAGCATATTTTAAAGCAAATATCAAAGATGGTAATATAAAGTATGCCTTAACTTAAAATGTATTTATATAAGCACTCTCCCTAAAAAAATAAGATATGAATATCGAACATTCCAATAATCATAGTCACCCTACTCTCATACGGTTTCATATTACGGTTTTTTGCAAATATTTTCTAAAATTTGAATGCTGCAGTTATATTCGCCATATTTATCTAAACTAGGTTACGTTACCCGTAGACTAGTACTCTAACTGAGCTTAAACCTACTTTTAATAACGAGATAAATGCCATTGTATTTGAGGCATATTGCCGTCCGAGCGGCCAACTAAAATCGACTCTAACAAATTATTGAACCCACTTTCTAGTATTTTTTTACGTTTATTCGCTGTAACAAATTAGTAACTAATTATCCATACACATTAGCCTCTATTAATTTGATATTTATGGTGACATACCTACCTACTCATAACCTGAAAACTAAATATTGCATAACTTTTTGTTTATTTACGTTTTCACGTTTTTTATTTTTGTAACAAATTGAACAAATGAAGACCTTTCTTTTGGTGCACCATTCGTCTATCTGCATTATATAGTTTCTGTGTAATCACGGACGATGACTACGGCAAGTGGCGGTTCTAGCGGCCAACTATTTTTTGTCATAGCGTCTTAGTTTTTTTTGTAACAAATTCACGAAAAGAGGTGTGTAAAGTAACAAATTAGCACTAATTCCTGGCAAAGTTTCATCAAACATTATGAGGTGGCCGCGCGGTTGAAACGGACATGCCAAATTAACGCCATTTTACTAAATTGGATAATTTATTTGACTGCGGTTCTATATATCTATCTATTATTCGGTTATATATATATTGATATCTATATATCAATTTAGCAGCTATGAATTCCTGGGGGGCTGATCATAAAATGCCAAATCAGTACGCCATGCTGTCGAATACTCCACTCTCGAATACTATACCTAATATGATTCCACCCCTAGCTCCTCCGATGAGCTTGATGTCTGAAATAGGACTCCAGATATATATATATATATATATATATATATATAGGAGGCAAACTCTCCCGGCCGAATATTTGGACCCGTTGTACATATTGAAACCTCCAGTAACAGTTCCAATGATGTACAAATTGTGGAAGATATCTCCGAAGAAGATATACAGCAAACGATAGAGGATTCTATTCAATTAGGAAGAAATAGCTACAGAAACAATGAAGATTGGCGAGATCGTAATACTGACAGAGGTAATATTAATACTTTTTCAATCATGGTTTTTTCTACATTTAATTTTCACTGCTTGTTCCTCTGATACGGCTTGTTTGATAGATCGTTCGCATCTGCGGTCAAGGTCTCGTGAGTGGAATTCAAGGAATGACAGAAGAATGAGTGACCGACGTGAACCTAACTTATCCAAGAACGATAGAAGACAGCCGATGACGCCTGGTAAGTTTTGCAACTTAAATACCTTTATTTTTAATGATTTGAGTATTGACTGTGGTATTTTTATTGTATTGATGTACATTTTGCTTAAGTTAGTTTCCTTTTGCATCTAAACTCTTGGCCCATATTCACGTTATCTGGTTATGGTGTATATGATATGGATATGGCTGGTCTATAACCAAGCTACAAGGGTAGCATTGCCTCATATTTTGTTGTAGGGCAACAGATGTCATGGTTTGTTACTTATTTTTTTATTTTATTTTTATTTTATTTATTAAAAGAAACAAACAGCATGTTATAACACATTTAAAACCTTAGAACTAAAATAGTACATTAGCCTAATTAGTTTCCAAAGCTAGTTTTATAACGATAATTTAGTTGAACAAAAGTATGTGCGAAGTGATCTTTTTTATAATTTAATAAAAAAGCAATTACAAGAATTAATCTAAGGGCCCTACCGTTACTTAAAAATTGGTAATACTTATTACTGCTAATACTTAAAATTTAAATAAGTCAGATACTAATTAAAATAATAATAACACAAGTACCTTTTAGGATCTGGTACCGGATTCCTTTAAATACTTGCGGAATCGTGAAATATGTTGTGGCGCTGTAAGTACTATTATACTTTTTACACGCTCTAATAATATGAGTATTTGCTCTATACCTTGTTTTATAATTAGAAATAAATAAAGTGTATTTATGCCTCGCACTGAGTCGGGAACACCTGAAAGCTAATTTACTTAACAAGAAAGGTGAATCTACTAAACTATTGACAATTTTTGCAAAAATATTTGGTCTTTATGCTCTCTGCGAATCAAGAGGGATTCAACTTTATCAGCATTAAAGTTCTTAACCCTATATTTCATTCGAGAAATGAATTTGTTATGAATCCCTCAAGCTTGCTTACATACTTGGAATACATCGGGTTCCACACAGTAGAGGCATATTCCAATTGTGATCGAATGTATGAGTTGTTTTGCAGTATTAATGTGTTAACATTTTTAAAATCTGTACTTTGTCGTAAAATAAAACCCAGCAATTGATACGCTTTTGCTGTGATTTTATTTATATGAGACTTACATAGGTATCTGTCCCTAACTACAATACAACAACATATCGTTGTATTAGTGGTGAAAAGACCTAAGCCACACATTTATGCAAATTGAACTGTTAATACATTTTAGTTCAAAATGGACCAAAATACAATATAGTGAAAAGATCTAAGTGATATTTCATCTCAAACTATTTTTTTCACATAACTGAAGAAAAGCTATCTGATTCTACATAATACTTTTTACGTAGGAGTAAACACACAATCTGCTTAGATATCATAATGATTATGAGTGTTAGATCAGTTCACCTGTGATACGACAATATTAGACAATACTCTGAGCAGTTTTTCAAAGCCCCAGAGGAGCATTCTAATATACTTATCTCTGGGGCAGCGGCTTATGAGCCGCCCGCCCAAACATGCGCTTATGGACCTCCCCAAACTCACTATCCCTCGCCATGGAAAGCATTTCATCGGCTCACGTAAACACTAGCACTTAGATGATTATTAGGAGCCGCCTTCTGCAGCTTGACCACATTATCCACCGGGGCCCGCCCTCTAGCACATGCACTGCTACCTTCGAGGCGGTCGTTTAGATGAAGCCTATGCAGCCTTCCTAGGCTAGGTCACTTAAAAGGTGGTGTTTAGCCAGTTTGAATCTGACATAACCTCTCGAGCCGGCCGATGTATCTATGATGGATTCACCAGGTGGTGAGAGAGAGGTGGGAGGTCCATAGCATTGTCTCTTCTGACCCTGTGATGCTTTTGTTAATAAGATAAAACATATAGTAAGTTATTCTTTATGTTGAGAATATGGCTCAGCTTTAGATTACATGACACCAAATATTTGGCTGGTATTTTTTTGTAAATAGAGGTGTAGTATTACCAAAATATTTGATATTTTGGTGCAGAGTAAATTATTGTAAGAATATTACCTATAATAGATGATTTTATTGAAAATTTTTAAAAGGCAAAGGAGCTTATGCCCTTGCCGCCAACATTTCATTATTCTTAATTACTTTTTTTCATTAGCAAAGGGAGATTATGTAAAAAAGGCTGTCATCAAAGAAATTACTTAGTGACACTTGAACTCTGTTCTAAATATATGGATAATATAATAGATGAGTTAGAGATATTTTAGCTTAAGTTAGGTTAGAACAGTGACCATTAAACACACGAAGGTCAGCGAGCCGTGGCAGCAGCCAGATCCCCTCTATTGTTGGTTGGTTGGTATTTTTCATTTCAGTTAAATGAGGTTATAAGAGTATAATGTTTCCTGATATTTACTTATTCATTAGAGAAATTAGGCTGAAATTTAGTAAATTTGAAAATTATATCAAATGAAAATTAGGTCTCTTCAATCCGCTCACCCCCACGATTTCATTCTTAACAATTTTATGTAGGTTTCTCTTACTTTGAGGAAACTAAACTAAATAGCTTTTTCTTTTTTTTTAAAGTATGTTTCTCCACACTATGCTGCGTAATCTAAAGTGCTTCCGAGAACATATTTGGAAATATGTTCATTATTACATTGACAAGAAGCTGACAAAAAGTAACAAATATACTTGACACCAACATTTAGTCACTTGATGAATTTTGTTGGTTGAGTGACTTAACGAATTATTATTTCAAGCTTCACCATCCACATTAAGCTTTTGGTAGCGGCTGTACTCTCAGTCATTAAGACCCACTTATCTGCACTACACCCACCTCATGGCCATATCTATGATGATGGTGTTATAACAAAGATGGAGGTTGTTTACAAATTTATTTTATTGTTTCATTCTTGTCTTCAGGTGTGATGCCAATGATGACGAATAATAATATGATGGGTAACAGCATGATGGGGCAACAGCCAATGGACATTAACAACATGCAAAATATGGGCATGCCAATGATGCAGAATATGTTGCCCAATATGATGGATCCCAATTTGATGATGATGAATCAACAATTTCAAGCATACCAACCAATATTCTTTTCTACTGGAATGCTATTACCTCCTTCACCAAGTACATCAATGCCCAACCGAAGAGAAAAACCATTAGGTTGTCGTACCATATTTGTCGGAGGGTTACCTTATGTTATTAATGAAGAAGTTGTTTTTGAAATATTCCAAAGGTTTGGCCCCATCACAAGTGTGACGATGCATCTGCAGGGAGTGTGCCATGTTCGGTTTAACACACATCAGAGTGTTGAACAATCTTTTATGGTATCTGGATTTCGATTCTTACTTCACGAGCAGAGTGAAAATGAAGCTACAACAATTTTTATTGACTATGCACTGGTAATAAGACTTCGTTTAATATAATATTATATAGTATGTTTTGTTTTTATGATTTGGTAAACTGTTTTAATTTTGGTAAGACATGGAATATAAATCGCTGTACCATTTGCTTTAATACTTATTTCTTTTTTAATTTACAGAATGCAGACGATCAGAGTGAGTATGAAAGGAACAAGCGGCAGATTCAGGGCACGCCACCGCGAATTGAGCTTTTCAACCCTACAAATCTTGCAAATCTTAATGAGAAGATCAAGAACGATGACGCATTCAATGAAGTAGCTCCGTTTAGTCTTTTTACAATGACACAATTCTCAGGGTTGATTTTGTTTTCCACCATTCCACCAATAAACATAGTGTTCTACAAATTTCTCTGTATATATATGAAACTATGAGGGAGGCATATAAATAATACAGGCTTAGGTAGATTTCTATATTTAGTGAAAGTTGAAGAAATATTTTTTGTCAGTGCATTCTTTGGAATAGAAAAAAAAAATTGTCAGTCAATTAAGTAATCATTGAAGGATTTTCATTATTCAGAACATTCTTATTTAATTACTAATAATAAGTTCACAATTGAATTTCCCTGTTTACTATACCATTTGTTCCATTTATTAAATACTTAATATAATAAAATATTATGTGTTTTCCATATTTCATTATAACCACTCGCACTGAGGTTCACTACGATTCAGCAACAAAAATTTTAGAAAAACTTCATCCTGTTGAACTGAAGTTCCAGCTAATGAAATGTTGGATTGACATGATAGCATACATGTTAAAATCTGTAGCATGAGGACCTACCATAACCTGTTTCATAATTTAACCAAGCACTTCTCAATATCTTTCATAATGCGCACAGCAAAGGAGTGTAACTTCCTTGTTGAGTCTGTATTTCTGAGTACTTATAACCCATACGTTTCTAAGGCCAGGGTGAATATGCACCTTCTGGGTTAGCTCGTTCCAACGTGGGTTCCGTCTTGGCCCCCGGGCTTAATAAAAAAATAATAATGCTCCTTACCTAACAAATAGTACTATTTCAGACTTTATATGCTTGGTTGGAGCAAGGTGAATGTAACAAAAACAATGCAAACGCATTCTTTTCTTTAATACAAGCTGCAAACAATCAAGTACGCCGATTGTTCAATGACAAGATGCAAGTAGATGATGAGTTTCAAGCGATTAAAACTACAATGAAAGAGGAGTACTTGATAATCATCACCCAATGTAAGTGTGCCTTTTCATCTTATTGTACATGTGTACTTGTGTGTATATGAATACAATAGGATTACATTCAGGAAGAGAAATGATAGATGAGCAACAAGCGAAATAGAACTTCAAAATAAGGTATGTAAAGTTCTTATTTAATGCATAAAAAATAAGCGAACCTGTTAAACATATAACTTAGGTTGAATAAGACCAACGGAAAGTAAAAAAACTTTTTCTATATTAATGTCATCAATGTTTAAAACTGAATTATCTTTTGCATATTAAATGAAAGCGTCTATCAGTATTATAATACCCAAACATTTACTTACAATCTTATTTTGTTTCAATTAATCTTAATATATATATAATCATGTAAACTTCTCAGAAATCAATACTCATAAACAATTAACCTACAATAATAAATACAACGCAATCAGTTTTTTATCGTAACCTCCATCGACTGATAGATCGTAAGTATACTACCAGCCGCTTACGATTATAAATTATGTAACGTAAGTCAAATACTTGTCGCTTGGGATAAAAATAAAATATGTTTTGCTTTTAGTTGTTCGCAAACTGTAACGTTATAAAGCTTAAATAAATGCAAAAAAATGGTTATTAATGTAGCAAAACAATCTTTACTTTATGTTAGTTATAGAAATAATTTAAACTACTTATTTTTTACATTTAACTAAATATGACATTTACACCGTGAATCAAAATGCACTTGCACAAGTAGTGTAGCGGCTCAAACTGGTTTCATCGTGTTTAAAATTTGAAGTTTATTGGGCTTTATTGTTATAGTTACTTGTTTGATTTCCATTTTAAATTAGTGTGTATTGACGAAAACTAAGTGTTTAAGTAAACTCTGATCAAACTTGGCATATTCCTATCAGAAAGAAATAGAAAAGGCCAATATTTACAAGTATGGATGACTACGCCTGCCCATCTACGTCGGCAATGCAAATTCCTATGACGATAATTGAAAGTTCTGACTCAAGCAAAGAAAGTTTATATAGCATAGAAGAGTAGAGAGACTAAGGTACCGTTGGTATAAAGGGTATGCGAAAGAAACGAGCACTACTGAAAGAACTAAAAGAAAGGTCGGAAAAAGTGTCAAACCAAATCCCTGCTTAGGTAAAAATGCGTGAACAACTGCGCTAATAAGTTTACTGAAATCAAGAGAAACTGCGTTCATGAGCTCTATTGGTGTCTTGCATCGTTACAGGGACAAAGAGATTTCATTTTACCTTGTATTACGGAATGTGAGACGGTCGAAAAAGAACAGAAAGTGATCGTCGGAAAATATTTTACAATTATTATTTACCAAAGAGCGCTGAATCAGATAAGATTGGCCAACAGGATTTTAAAAACCCTTGAAATTTCACACTGCGTTACACTAAATGCCTTTTACAATGAAAGCATTTATGAAAGCGATATGCGAAAGAATATCTGGATTTACCCTACGATAGAAACACAAGAGACTGATGAAAATAATGATATCTTTTTTGTGCTTATTTTTTAAATGAATACTCGTACTTAGATTTGTGGTTTTATTTTATAAAGCTTTAGGATTTCTAAAACTAAAATTATGTTTTTAATTACAGTTGTTTGTCCGTCTCTGTATGTTATGCTATTTCGTGAAACAGCTTAAAAAACTCCGCAAAAATATTGTTTCGATTACCTATTTCATATTAAGAATTATCGTAATTGACATAGTCATAACAGCTATAAACTAAAAATGGTCGGCAGTTTTAACGTAAGCGACGAAAGTATGTGATTTTAAAGTACTGAGGCAAAACTGAACATTAAGATTAATAGATAAACGCCCATATTACACTCAGTAAAAATTTTAAATTGATGGCATAAATATCTTAAGAAATATTTTAAAAAATCCTTCTCCTGTAAAATATGCAAAATGGCGGTTACGATGTTCTTCCTGAAAAGGCTCGATAATATCTCTCTTAACAGATATTCTTTAGAACATAATATCTCTCTTAACAGATATTCTTTAGAACATAATATCTCTCTTAACAGAGATACTTTTCAGGTTAAATAATGCCTTACCACCCAAAGTAGCTCACAAACTAAGTATTTTGAATACTCTTCTGCCTAAAAATGGTTCCGAACAATCCTGTGGTGAGCATCTGCCAGTTTCTCCAATGGAACTGTAGAAGTGCCCATCCAAAGTCTCACAACTCAACTACTCATTGAGCATTCCCCGTCCAGTTAACCTTAACACTCTCCTATCTATTTCTAACAAATCTGACTTTTTATATGATTTTTAACCACGCTAATAAAATAACATAAAGCTCTAACCCATTCCCTATAACCCTTTTACTGTATGCTTAACCCTACATTTATTATAAACGTATATTTTAATAACCCTTTGTGTTGTGACGTGTTGTATTGTGTTGTTTTTAGGATCCAGAAAGAGCTTACTCAAGAAAAAAGTACCCATCAAAAGTTAACCAATTCCTTTGGATATTTTTAATGCAGTACCTCATGTATCTCTCACTACAGGACATTTGCGAAATTTCTGTAAGAAACGGAAAAAGCCACATAATATTAGAAAAAAGAACATGAAATTTTATTTATTTCATTATTGATTCCTTATAAATATATTGTACAGTATATTTTAAACTAGAGTGTAGGCTAAATTGGTTTAAAAAATGTTTATTGTTAAGCTAACAATAGTTATATATTTTCGTTGTAGTCAAATACTTTATTGAATGTTATTTAATAAAATGTAAAGACATACAAGTCTGTAAGATCGCTTTTTATATGATTTATATGTAGAACCAGTTCATCAGCTGATTGTTATATAACCATTTACAATAGAACCGGGTTCCTGACACAGCCATTGTGAATCTGTTTCTTCTCTAAGGGTAAATTTACAGAAAGTCTATTGACGTGCTAAAAGTATCATAGCAAATCTTCCCGAACTGGTATTTGTTCGTTGAATTTGATTCACATGTGAACAGTATTAGCCTGACTATAAACATTTTACCAAAATTGTGTTAATGATTAATTAATGTCTTGACGGTTTTTATTGTCTGAAAATTTGAATAAATTTGTTTCATAATTTTTTTTAACCTAATCCAAGAGAAATCTAGTAGGTACATAATTGTAGGCATTTAAGACACTAAACTCATATAACTATACTGCAAAATTACAAATCAAGGTATTTATCTTAGCATAAATTCTTAAGTCCTTAATAATTACAGCGGCAACTTCTAATGTAACCCCCTCCAATAAAGGTAGGTGCTGAATCCATTATTATCTAAACCGAATAAAGTTGATACATTGAAGATCATGATATTATAATATATTATATTCAACAGGATAATTAATTATGTCATTTATATAATATCTTGGGTTCGACTCCCTAGTTGATTCCAATGCAGACTGTACTGGTCAGCGTTTATTGTTGGTGCTTTTTCGGTATGGTTTTATTAGTCGCAGTACTTTGATCCTCATTCATGGTGAAGAGCGGTGGGCGGCGTAACTTTAGATAATTAAACTTCTTTTTTTTTTGTTCAGATAGCTAGGTGGGTTGGAATCGTGGGTATGATAACGTGCCAATTTTTGAGACCCCTCACTTCATCAAAAAAAATTTATTAATTTTTTCATTCATTTTTAAATTTTTAATTTTTCTTTTTTCTTTATTTTTGTAATGTTAATAAATAACCTATAAAAAATGTATAGTAAAAATGTTGATTGTCTTTTTTCTACTGCTCTGCCAAAATCTTCTAAAATTCACTCCTCTACACTAGAATACCCCCTTAACACGAAAACGCAAATAATACTGATTTTAAAATATTTATGGATGGAGATCATACTAAGAGTACATTTAAATCCGCAATAATGCAAGATGTACTGCCCGGCTTAAGAATAATTCTTTTCTCGAGTCATAGTTAATAATGATAGCATTTTAATTTCTTCGCCTTTTGCTACCGTTCTCCGCTCTTCACGCAGACTGAGGCATTTAAAGTTTGCAAGACGAACTATACTGTTTGTAACCGCTTATGTGTGGCTTTTCCTATGCAAATTATTGTTTTGTGAACAACAGTGGAGCAGGTTGCAAAAATTCTGACTGCGGGGAAATATCAGCGCGTCTCCGATCACTTCACGAAGCAGCAGAAACGAAATATATAAATGTGGTTGAAAATGACAGAGGTGCGTAGTGCTTTTCGTCGTGAGCATACCCTATGTGTCGCGACAAACGAATATGTCAGTTAGGCTTATTTGGACAAGCGCAGCATACGCATTCTGTAAGGAAATCAAACGATATATATATATATATATATATATATATATATATTGTGGAAATAACAGTGGTTAATACCACGTAACTTGGCAGTGACCAATTCTACAGGAGAACGAGAAAACCTGTTTTATTCTTTATCTGTGTCTCTCCGATTAAACTATTTTTTTGTAGATCCGCGTTATTAGCATCTGTTGCTTACGCAATATTGCAGTTTCAACGACGATATGGCAGTTGTCAAAACGGAATTGTTCCTTTATCGGGATTAAAGCCTTAATTTGCCAAATTATATGAAACTGTGTATTTCTGCATAATGTATTTCTTTCGCTCCGTCATTCAGATTAGGCAAGATAAGTTCATTAATATTTAAAAATAATGTAGGTCTCGATTAAGAAAAGGCGCAGTAATTTTTATGCTGGGGCTACATTAGCGGGCTACGGCGAATATTCGTGTTAACGCGATGAGTGTGGCCGGGTGGATCGTTGCGCGCGTCGGTAAAGTGGCGCGCATCAAAGGGATTAGAGATGTCCAAAATAATCGTTTGTATCGATACATACGATATTTATCCATTTTTTAAACAGGTTAAAATAAAATAAAAGTATTAGTTCGAACACTAAAGAACACATTGTTTTAAAAAAAATGGGAGTTAAAAAAAAATGGGAGTTAAAATGGAAGGAACAATAATTAATAAACATTTTTTATTAATTATCGAAAAAGTAGATTTTAATTCGTTAAACGTTTAACGAATTAAAATCTACTTTCTTGCTCTTATGCTAAAGTTATAGAGGACTTCGATGTTGAGCATTGATCGCTATCGAATGTTTCCTTGTGATAGCGGTGCAAATGAGTACTTAGATTTGTAGTATTATTTTTTTAGTTTTCACTTTCGCTTGACACAGTTTATCGACACCTTGACACCGTCATCGGTTTGATAAAAAATGACTTCACATTGTGACGATGATTATTAAGAAAATAGGTTTTATCATTATATTATGGTGCAGTATGCTTACATTATTCGGTTTCTTTGAATAGTAGTCATAAACCATCTCCTCTTTCTTCTTTTTTGTTAATATTTTGCAAATGATACTCGTAATAGAAATACCTAAATAATAATTTATCGACAATTACCTCTCAGCCGTACAGCACACCACTACACAACCCGGCACGATGTATCGCGACACGAATATTCGCCCGCTAATGTAGCCAGGCCATTACCGCGACAGAAATCTTAGTGCACTATTGTAAACAAGAACATCGCGTATGCCCGTACACGATGTTTTTAGCGCGCCAACGCGACACGAATCTTCGCCCGCTAATGTAACCCCGGCATTAGTAACACTAGTTCCGGTATAAGTAAACAATGTGGTTAACGTAACTGAGTAATTGACGCGTCCCAGTCGCGCTACGCGAAGTTAAGCTTGGTTTTGAGTTTTAAATGCCAGGATATCTAAAAAAAACTCCTTCGATCGGGCTACGAATTATATCTGTCACTTTTTGTTTCTGAAAAAGTTCTAGCTAAAATTTTTTTTTTAATAATTTCTTCATTTTTCGCTCATATCACAAAAAAAAAATTTTGGCTTAGCTATGTATTAGCTAACGGAAGGCAGTGAACTATATTTCTTGTAGAGTGCATTTGCTGTCGCTACTTTAACTAATTTAGTGTGACCAGTCAGTATATATTCGCTATGCAGTCGTTAATGAACAGCGGTACTTATGTTGCTGGATATTTAATATATAATAAAAATTATTAATTCATAATACGTATGTAAAAAACGACTACGCCTCCGAGCCCACAGGTAGTATTCGAACTCACGACTTTTCGTTATCCGGGCAAGTGCTCTGACCGCTGAGCTTCCGAAACGAAATCGAATCTTACCTGAGGGCTAGGAGGCGTAGTCGATATTCACGTGCGTATTTTGTATCTTATAAAAATTTAAGATTGTTTTTATTAGGGTATGCTCATTATTTTTACTATCTTGTCTTTTTATTTACTATATAATTTTTATCAAACAATGGCGGATCATAGTAATCTTTAACTTTCTTCTTCTTAACTAGAAACTTCTTTTTAACTTTCTAAGTCAATAGTCACATCCCTTGTAGCTGTGACGACTACGGAATATTGCTACGGAGTGAGATTGCTACGGATGATGAAAGCGGCTACGCTGGTAGGTAACTAAGATCTTAGTAGAAAAGCAGTGTCGATCCACATGTTATACATTGAACGCTACATAATTGTATTATATTTGCTTTTGTTTGATAAACATTAACAATAGCGGATATCACACAAGTTTTCTTATAAAAGTAGAATTCATACACAATTGTATCACCGCATTAGTGGTACTGATGCTCGTCATTAAGGGTAGAATCACATCTTTCTCTCGCTTGTAAAAGATAGAGAGCAGTTCGGATGCACGGTCTTAGTAAGTCCGAAATAAAACATTCGTAACATATTGAAATGTTACACGGTTTTCAACCACTTGTGTGTTATCTGTATTTCTTATTTTCATCTGTATTTCTTATTTTCATCTGTATTTCTTATTATCATCTGTATTTGTATAAATACAACTCATTTAGTTTAAAGAGGTTAGTAAAAAACTGGGGAACAACAAGCGCCTTTGCTGCACGATTTTGAAGACACTGCTGTGAAGGTTTAGTATAATATGATCTGTCATGAATTAACGTGCAAATTCCGCATCAATCGCGCGCTAGATTCCCGGTTTCCTACATTCCCTTTCTGCAGTCCGAAGATTACGAGGCTTGAAAAATATTGCTTCAGCATCTACCTAATATCGCACCATGTTATATACCAATGACTAAGATCAAATTAAAGAGAATCTTTCGTTCAGTCGCATTCTAAATTAATTATAAACCCAGCTGATAAACAATACAAATTAGGAGGCGGAAGCTGTTTGAAGAAAGATCCAGTTGGGAGCAATCAGAGCTTCGGGGATAATTGTACAGTCTGTTCATCCTAACTTGTCCAATTTGGTAAACAATCTTGGCATTCCTTTTAATTAAAAATGCAGCATTAAAAATCAACTGATAACTAGATTCAATGGGTTTCAGTCAATAATAAAGATTTATTGTAATAGATTATTGACTTTGTTATTATTTTATTTTTAAATGGGTGATTTTGTAAAAAAGTTGTGCCAAGATTGTTTACCAAATAGGACAAGTAAGAATGAACAGACTTTAGAGTATATTGGTTGGATTTATATATATTTTAACACTTGTACTTAACGTGGTTAGATATTAGAAATTATGATACGGCATTTGCAGAACTACTCTCATAATATTTTTCATTAATAAAATCGTTAATACTTTGATAATAGACTTTGTGATTCGTAATTTGAATAAAGCATTTGACAGATTGTACGATTTAGTTAATAATAGTTTTGTAGATGATAAGATGACACATGTTCCAGATCAGCGTATGTTGAAAACGAAAATCGGAGATCTGCGCGTCAAGTGAGATTTTAGTATCAATTTGCTTTGCACTGCGAGTTTTGTTTTTACGTATAAGTTATTTATTAATTATACGGACAACAAAATAGATTAGTAAATAATAGTAGAAATATATTGACGTGACAACGTCTTATAAATTGGTTTGCCGGGTGACACTTCAAGAAACTGCGTTACGCTCCGCTCACGTTATGCGCTTACAATGAGAGCGAGTGAGAGGCACGCGTCCCTTCCACTGGGGCATGGTTAGCCCGCCTAAGAGCGAGAGAGACAGTCATAAAAAGTGGAAGGGACGCGTGCCTATAA
This sequence comes from Calamotropha paludella, assembly GCA_927399485.1. NCBI lineage: Eukaryota > Metazoa > Arthropoda > Insecta > Lepidoptera > Crambidae > Calamotropha > Calamotropha paludella. The sequence goes on along the minus strand of OV656803.1, from coordinate 3,968,676 downwards.
CTTAATGTTTTAAATATAATTCTTTGTATAAATAAATGTTTTAAATTGTTACTATTATTTCATCCTTCTTCCTACTATACGAATGAATATTCACATTAAAATTATTTTACCACTCAAAGTCGTTGTCACGTAAAACTTTCGCCCGTATACCGACTTTACAGGCAACCAACCAGTTTTTTTACACAATAAATAGTTACGTGGTAGATTGTAACCCTATGTTGTCACATCATTTACAAACTATTAACAAGTAAAATCCACTTTTCAAAAACATAGATGGAATATAAATTAATTAAATTTTAATTTATGACAGCGAGCTATATAGGCGTGTGTTACATTACAATGTTTAACAGACTCTTTAAAAATTCTGGGTCTTGGATTAAAGATATCAATACAGGGAATTTGTGTCTTGTTTAAAAGGACTTTAGATTTTCTTTTGTATTGTTACAAATAAGAACACGGGTACACTAACAGTGTTAAACAAAAGATCGCAATCCAGTCTCGTTAAGTCCCTTTATTGCCGTTAAACTTATTACAAACCATATACGCCTGATAAAAATTAGGCGAACTTAAAAAAATATACAGAAACTATTACGCGGACGCGCTCCGTTTTAATGCGTGCGAGTGAAGACCACGTATTTGCGAACGTTCCAGAATCACCGACATAAATCTCGAGCAAAGTTCGCGAGCCGTCTCGCTCAGTCGCTATCTCTTTCGTCTACTTTTATTATACCTTTTCACCTTTATCAATAGAACAATTCGTACCACGCCTCTTTTTTCTCTATTTTTATATAATAATAATATTTTTTATTAAACAAAAAAATTGGGAAAGTACATATAAACAAATTATAGTGCGAGATACGTCGGTCCTGCGCCGTAACAATACACTTATTTGACTTTGATTCTGTTTTCTCCTGATAAATCTATAACTATTTACAGGAGGTTGATAATATAAAAGAAGAGTATAATGCCTACTTTAATGAGGAAGAATCTGAGAAGAAAGCTGGAAAAAAGTCTGTCCCCCTGGAGAAGTATGAGGAATTGAAGGTATTTTTTTTTGTTGTTCTGGAAAGAGCTCCAAGTCTTAGTACGATTTATTTTTCAAACATTAAAATGTTATATTTTCGTTAAACCCCTCGTGGTAAGCTTGTGGCTCGAAAATGTCTGTTTTGTTCAAAACTGACATCTAAGATGGGGATCAATTATAGTTACCAATTTAAAATAATTCGTAAATTTGTTAATGGCATAATTATAAGAAGAAAGTCGTATCATACGAAAGTGATTCCTGAGGGCCTACCATGATCTCTTAGCTCGATGCAAGTTCGATTGTCAAAGTGAGACACCGCTATACGCGGTCTATAGTGGCGTCTCTATTCAACAGCTTAACTTGAATCGCAATAAGAGATGACGAAGGGTCTCTGATCTATTATAAAGTGATATAGTGTTGACCGTGGCGTGGCTGGCGTGGTTTTCTATCTCTTTTTAACTGACTTCAAAAAGGAGGGGGTATCTTAATTCGACCGTATATATGCTTTTTTTCTACTCTATGCATCCAGGCCAGTCACTTTTGAATATCCGTTGCTATGAGCTGTTTCGTTTATCCTTTCTGTCGAATATAAATAAACCGTGTAAATCGTAGATTTTGTAACACGTAGTCCTACGCAGTGGTGTATTGGGAGGGGAACGCGGTGGAACAACGTTCCCTTACCTTATTTCAGAACCGGAACGCGTTCCAGTACTATTTTAGTAGATTTTTTTACGTTCAATATAAATTTTTTTTATTGAGTCTTACCTTTTTTTCATTTCCGTAGAAGGCAAACGAAAAATTGATGTTCAAATTGGAAGGGTATAAAAATGAGGCTCATCTTGCTAAAGTCGAGGCTGAGAGCAAATTTGAAAAGTTCAAAGCGCAGTTCATCGCTCAACAAGCGCTCCAGAATTCGGATCAGGTAGGAGTGTTTACAGATAATTGTTACACGTCACAAGTCTCATTGAATTGTATTATCAAAAACCAGGGTTGCAAATTATCAAGATAATTATTTTCTCTGATAATTATCCGATAATTATCTGATAAGTATCCAACTATCGAATCAAATAACATATATATATATATATATATATATATATATATATATATATATATATATATATATATATATAAATGAAATATTTTTTCTATTTTTAGACATTACTTTTACCTGAGAGTCTGAGACTACTTTTGTTAAAAAAAACTATTAATTTTGATATGTGTACGACTTAATTGTTGTAATTTTTGACTAACTCGTATTATTAATGTCCTCGCCTACGGCTCGGACTTCAAACTCTACTCGTCCAGCAATTGCTGGTTTTCCGCGCCTCGACAACAATGTACTATTATTTTGTTTTGTACAATAACAGTTACTCGTTATTATCAACGATTATTATCAATACGTAATTATCTTGATAATTGTCAACGATAACTATCAAGATAATTATCCAATGCAACCCTGTCAAAAACATTAAGTACGAGTTTAAGTAACAATATTTATTCGAATGATTTATTCCCTGTTTTTGTTGATTAACCTTGGAACTGAAAAATAAAATACTCCGTTTTGTTTTTATTTCTATTCTAGTTTAAAAAAAATGCATATTTAAAAGCAGAATCACTTTGTATTCCTTTGTCTCATACAAAGTAAAAACGATCGTGTCAGATTTGACATTATTATAATCTGTGATGGGATGAAAATAAATAATCGATACCCTGAATATGGATCGATTATTGTTTTATCTGCATATAGTAAACCTCGCTAAGTGCTCTATAAAAATCCGGGCATTTTTTAGTGTAATATCCTAACAGAATGATATTTTGCTTAGCAGGCAGCAGAATTGGATATCCCTCTGCCACCAACGCCAATGCCTGTAATCATCGACCCGACAAAGACGTCACAGCCTGACCCTCCACTTACCACTCTAGATGATACCGCAGTCATGAAATCTGGTCCACTCACATCCTCTGATGCCAAAATAATCAGTGTGTTAACAGCATTCCTTCTTGTACATCCTCTAGGAGCGAACATAGATTATATGACGTCTTACGTGAGATCTATGATACCTGGAGTCACTCAGAGCACACTAATTTCATTGTTACAAAATTACCCTGATATCTTCCGCCAGAAAACTAATGGGATTGGACCTGATATAGAACCCAAATGGGAATATGTTACGTTTGACGCAATAAAGAATATTTAACAGTTATTATATTGGTGGTGATGGACGCTAAGTATGTACCTTTAAATATAAGCTTCCAGTTAAAAATAAGTGTTTTTTGAATCTGTGATTTAGTTTAGTTAAAGTATGATTGATACTTTGAGACACTCATAGGACACTAATTTCATTGTTACAAAATTACCGTGACGTGACTTAAATGTAAGCTTTCAGTTAACAATAATTAGTGTTTTTTGAATCTGTGATTTAGTTTAGTTAAAGTATGATTGATACCTTGAGTCACTCATAGCACACTAATTTCATTGTTACAAAATTACCGTGACGTGACTTAAATGTAAGCTTCCAGTTAACAATAATTAGTGTTTTTTGAATCTGTGATTTAGTTTAGTTAAAGTATGATTGATACCTTGAGTCACTCATAGCACACTAATTTCATTGTTACAAAATTACCGTGACGTGACTTAAATGTAAGCTTCCAGTTAACAATAATTAGTGTTTTTTGAATCTGTGATTTAGTTTAGTTAAAGAATGATTGATGCCTTGAGTCACTCATAGCACACTAATTTCATTGTTACAAAATTACCGTGACGTGACTTAAATGTAAGCTTCCAGTTAACAATAATTAGTGTTTTTTGAATCTGTGATTTAGTTTAGTTAAAGTATGATTGATGCCTTGAGTCACTCATAGCACACTAATTTCATTGTTACAAAATTACCGTGACGTGACTTAAATGTAAGCTTCCAGTTAACAATACTTAGTGTTTTTTGAATCTGTGGTTTAGTTTAGTTAAAGAATGATTGATACCTTGAGTCACTCATAGCACACTAATTTCATTGTTACAAAATTACCGTGACGTGGCTTAAATGTAAGCTTCCAGTTAACAATACTTAGTGTTTTTTGAATCTGTGGTTTAGTTTAGTTAAAGAATGATTGATACCTTGAGTCACTCATAGCACACTAATTTCATTGTTACAAAATTACCGTGACGTGACTTAAATGTAAGCTTCCAGTTAAGAATAATTAGTGTTTTTTGAATCTATGATTTAGTTTAGTTAAAGTATGATTGATACCTTGAGTCCACTCATAGCACACTAATTTCATTGTTACAAAATTACCGTGACGTGACTTAAATGTAAGCTTCCAGTTAACAATAATTAGTGTTTTTTGAATCTGTGATTTAGTTTAGTTAAAGAATGATTGATACCTTGAGTCACTCATAGCACACTAATTTCATTGTTACAAAATTACCGTGACGTGACTTAAATGTAAGCTTCCAGTTGAAAATAAAGAGTATTTTTTGAATCTGTGGTTTAGTTTAGTTAAAGAATGATTGATACCTTGAGTCACTCATAGCACACTAATTTCATTGTTACAAAATTACCGTGACGTGACTTAAATGTAAGCTTCCAGTTAACAATACTTAGGGCCGATTTTTCAATCGCTGGATAAAAGTCCGAATAACTACCAGAGGAATAAAGTTATTAGACTCTTTATTCCACTGATAAGTGATTGTCAGTTTTTCAATCAATTTTTATTCTGAGAATAACTAACTGACCGATTAACTCATCTGTAAAAACACCAACTTCACGATGGTGAAACAAATATACAAAGTAGACAAACGTTAGAGCAGGGCAGACTATTTCTTTGATTGCTGTCATTGTCTTGTGTCAAACATGTGTCAAACAGACGCGCGCGTCCTGAGATTGCTTTGTTTGGCTGTGTTGTGTTGTGCTTGTGCCGTGGTGTTTTGGACTATTTTATTTTCGCTCATTTCTATATAATACTTATTTTTCTGTCATGGAAAACAAAAAGAGAGAGCGATCTGCTAATTTTACTAATGCTGAGGTGGAATTACTTGTGAGTTTGGTCGAAAGATACAAACATATAATAGAAAATAAAAAGACGGATGCTGTTATAAACAAAGACAAAGAGTTTGCATGGAAGAAAATTGAAACGTCTTTCAACTCGTGTGGGCTTTCAACAATAGAGCGAACTTGGAAGACGTTAAAGTTAAAGTATGAAGGACTCAAAAAAGCTACTAAAAAGAAATCCTCAAACCAAAGGCAGGAGATGTATAAAACAGGAGGAGGTCCATCCAATGCTCCTGAATTTACTGGTGTGGAAGAAAAAGTGATGAGCATATGCTCAAATATTCAAGGGCTCGAATCACGACATGACAGTGATACAATTGCAAGTGGTAGTAGTGGTATGTACATACTACATTTTGTTTTCTGTTTTTGAAGCATATAATAAACTATACAACGCTAATTTTTGTTTTTTTCATTTTCAGTTCAAATCAATGACATAGTTGTAGTAGACCCAGAAATGACGCCCATTCATATGAATGAACCTACAAAACATACCATTCTAGAAGACACAACTCAAGATATAAATATTAGTATACATGGTAGGTATTGCATGTGTTATTGTGTATAAGCTAATCAATATATTAAATATTTACTTTCATAACTTTATTGATTGTTTCAGATATGAACGACTCATTTCTTTTTGATCTGAATAAGGATGACAATGAATCGCATAAAGGTATTTCATCTATAATTATAATATTGAAGTTTATTTTAAAAATACAAACATAAATTTATGTCTGCTTGTTTACTTCTGTGGGATGTTAAAATATAATTTATGAGAAAGAAACACTTCCCTTTTTCTTGAAGAACAGATATATTTATTTACTTACTAATTTTTTACATTGTTTTTATATATTTTTAGAGAACAAATGGGACAAATGGCACCCAAAAGCTTTAAAAACTAAAGTTTCAAGCATATTGAAACCAGACAGAGCAAGTGTTACATCCAAATTGGACCAATTAAGTTCTGCTCGTTTGGAACTTGTTCAACTGCAAATAGCGACTGCTAGAAAGGAGCAAGAACATCAAGAACAAGAACATCTGTTGAAAATTCAATCTCTTATGAATGATGAGAAGAGGAAACAAGAGATACATACTATACTTATGCAAAAGTTAAATTCTGCACCTGTTGTTACAAATGATTTGTTATATAAAAATATGCAAGTATAATAAATATTCATGATCATTTTTACTGGTTTTGTTGTACACATGTACCTGTGTGTTCTTCCTATGGTAAAAAATATTACTTTCTTTATTTGAATCATAAAGTGATAATACACTCAAAGCAAAAACTATAGCACAAAACTACATGTCAAGTCATACAATATCATTGATTGTACATTCTCTAATATAGAAGCTATATAGAATAAAAATTTCTAGTACTGGATGTCATCTAGTAGTATGCATACAAGTTTTTGTCTACAAATAGTAGTTTCTCCTGTGTATAGTAAGAATATTAAACAAAAAACATTATAAATTTTAAAAAATTTATTGATATATATTTAGAATAGTACTGACAAAATTATTCTTCTCTTTCATCTTTTTAGTTTTTGACTCATTCCAAAGTTAGATTATGAAAATATTGTAGTATTATGTCCCTTGTCAAATGTCTATAATCACTAGTGGAATCGGCAATGGTGGGTGCGAATATTGGTTGAGGAGGTATTTGTAACTCTGGATCATTGGGTGGCTCATCTTCATTTTTCATTCTTGCCAAATTGTGTAAAACAGCACAGGCTACGATGATATCTTGGGCGAGTGATAGTTTGCATCTCAAACCTATGCTTAAAACTGGGAAACGCCTTTTCCACACACCAAAACATCTCTCTATAACATTCCTTGTCCGGATTTGTGACTCATTATAAAGACTTTGAGCTTGTGAATTAGGTTCTTGAAAAGGAGTAAGTAGGTAATTGTTTAGCTCATAACCACTATCTCCAAGTATAATTCCATTTTGAAAGTCCCCTTGTGCAAAGTGGAATTTAGCTGATGAATTATTAAATATTGTGCTATCATGGGTGGAACCCGGCCAACGTGCAACTATATTTTGGAAAATTAAATCTGCAGAACACATTGCCTGCACATTGAATGAAAAAAAACCTTTTCTATTTCTATATTCCTCAGCTGTGTTTCCACCAGGTGATTGAATTCTTATATGAGTGCAATCTAAAGCTGATATCACTCGAGGGAATCTGGCTATTTTATAAAATTCTTCTTGAACTTTTCTTTGTTCCTCAACAGTTTGTGGTAACTTGATAAAAGTTGACCTCAAAGATGCAATGGCATCAACACATTTTTTTATAATACGGCATGTAGTAGAACTATGTATGCCTCCAAAATCACCAAGAGTGATGTAAAAGCTCCAAGTGGCAAAAAATCTTAGTGTGATAAGCAGTTGTAACATAGGTGAGATACACTGGTTTCTGAAACAAAATTTAGGTGGGATTTAGGTACATTAACAAATCCAATTTATAGGTATCATATGCATGTTAGCATATAAAAACTTACCTTTGTGTTTTGTTCTCGAGTTTATCTTTTACAAGGAAAAGCAAATATTGTACCGATTCTTTGGTAAGTCTGAATCGACGATGGAATTCTGTTGAATCCCATTTGTTAAAGTTTTCGACTCTTGTTCTTACAATCCGTTCTTTCCTTTCATTTTGATTTATATACTCGTTTATTATGACTTCTTCCTCGATTGCAATATCGTCAAATGTATCGAAAATATCCATTTCACCAGCTAATACCAAAAATCACATGAAAACTAACCTCAAAGTTACTGTTTATCTATAGAATAAACAAGTATCTGGCCGTTTGAGGGCCAGATAAATTTATTCCTTGAATAAGAGAGTTATTCGTCGGATAAAACCTATCTGACTATTGAACAATCCATTATTTTGCTATCTATCGAATAAACCTTATCTGACTGTTTATCTGAGGATTGAAAAATCGGCCCTTAGTGTTTTTTGAATCTGTGGTTTAGTTTAGTTAAAGTATGATTGATACCTTGAGTCCACTCATAGCACACTAATTTCATTGTTACAAAATTACCGTGACATGACTTAAATGTAAGCTTCCAGTTAACAATAATAAGTGTTTTTTGAATATGTGGTTTAGTTTAGTTAAAGTATGATTGATGCCTTGAGTCACTCATAGCACACTAATTTCATTGTTACAAAATTACCGTGACGTGACTTAAATGTAAGCTTCCAGTTAACAATAATTAGTGTTTTTTGAATCTGTGATTTAGTTTAGTTAAAGAATGATTGATACCTTGAGTCACTCATAGCACACTAATTTCATTGTTACAAAATTACCGTGACGTGACTTAAATGTAAGCTTCCAGTTGAAAATAAAGAGTATTTTTTGAATCTGTGGTTTCTATTTACTCCAGATCATATTTTTTCATTAATTTTTAAAGAACTAAAAACAAATTAATAATATTTAAAAGAATGGTAGGTATATTGGTTTAGATAAAAATCATGAACACATCAGTGCTTGTCACATATTACATAGCATATTGATATGTTACTCTATGGTAATGAGGTCGAGTCAGTCATACGACTTCCTTATTAAGCTACTATGTATTTACCTATGTAAAAGTATAAACACATATGCCAAAAGTTTGTTTATTAAGGCACAGGAAAAAAATTTAATGACATTGTTGATTTATATGGACATATTTTTTTACCTTTGACTACCTTACCACTGGGTTATACATATCTTGAATGCAGAACTTCTCATAATTTGCAGAAGAAAACTAGAGTAGCAAAATATTAAGTCTACTAACAAGACTGAAAGAATATAGATACCATCGTTGATTGTTGCTGCTATTATTTTATGTATAATGGCAAGAAAATAAAATATTATTTGTCGAAGCGCAGTTATTCAATAAACTAGGCGATGCAGTCGCTAAGCATAAAGCTTCGCTAGCACCATCAATTAGAGCGGATCGTAAAAAATTACGAAAAAAAAAAAACTATAATACTTAGTTAAATAATGAAACTTTCAAAAAGTGCGCGCTTTTTGTTTCAATGGGAAATCCCATAGAGCCAATGTTTTTTGGTCATAACTTTTTGTTTTTGTGAATTTCAAAATTCGGGCTCTGTCACAATCCGGTCCTAAATGTGTGTTAAAATCGGTTAAGAACTCTGGAAGTTATAGCGTAACAGACATTGCTTTATTGGAGCTATTCCATGGGAACTCCACTCACTTCGCTCGCTCCGCTCCAATTACATAATAATGTTAAAGTATTGTTTGTTTTGATGATAATGGCTCGAATTAATAGTTAGTTTTTAAATAACAATTTACAAATTGCATTTTAAAGGCTGTTTTATTAATATAATTAATTTATGTTATAAGTATTCGCTTCTGGCTAATATTCGTCTAAACTATATACCTTTACATAGTTACTTACAGTCGGCAGTACATAAACCTATGCAACATTGTCAAATTTCTGAATTTGCTAATCTGCTTTAAGTAAAATTAAACAAAAAGTTAAATATTAATTTAAAAATTTACAGTTTGTGGTAGTATAAAATACATATTAAGATATGGCTAAGCAATCGCTCATGTGCCATATATTTTATTGTTGAAGACATTGAAAAAAACTTTTTTTGTGGTCACTGACATCTAACTAGTCTGGCCACAAATACTGTTACATATAAATAACATTATCTTTTGTCAATTTTTTTATTATTTTATATTTGGAACGCATTTATTGTTTTAATTTTTTTTTAATTTTGCGCAATTTCACATATTTTTCGAGTTCTTTATCAAATTACAATATGGAATGGGGTTTTAATGAAAATAGGATTGCAGTGATCGCCTTGCACAAAGTGGGTATGGAACCGTCGGTCATATTAAAGACGCTTCAAAAGCTTGGTATCAGCCGTATCCTCACTACTGATGAAAAAAATTTCACGTTTGAAGAGCACTATAATAAGCAAATTGATAAAGTGTACACTCACTCTTTTAAAGAAGCGGCCCAACTGGTCGGAAGGGTACAACGTGTTCATCATTCTGCGTCAGTTATGGTTTGTTGGGGCGTGTCTTATCAAGGCGTCACAAAGCTACATTTTTGTGAATAAGTGAAAACTACAGCCAACGTGTATCAAGAGACTCTTGGATCGTGTTGTGAAACCTCTCAGCGATACACTTTTTAAAAATGTACCGTGGACTTTCCAGCAGGACTCACGCACACGGCCACAAGGCACGCATTACCCAAGCCTGGCCTGAAACCAACTTTCCGGACTTATAAGAGCTAAAAACTGGCCATCATCTAGCCCAGACCTTAACCCTTAGTCTAACTACAAATTAGGTAGGTATGTTTTAGAGGATATGGCCTGCTCTACACAACACGGTGACATTGAGTTCTTAAAAAATCTCTGGAGCAAGCAGTGGCGAAATTTCCCAACGAAGAGTGCGTAAATCCATAGATTTGTGGCCAGACAGATTAAAGGCCTGTGTAAAAGCCAAAGGTGGCCATTTCGAATAAGATATTTTTTTAATGAGACTTTCATGAATATGTACATATAAGTTTTAGTAATATTACATTACTTCATAAAAACAATTGCATTTTCATTTGTAACATAACTTATGGCCGGACTAGGAATAATTACATGCATGTATAAAGAGCAGTGATCTTAGCAGATATCAGTGTTTTGATGTTGGATCATTTACCTCAAGTGTCTGTAAAGATGAAAAAGTTTTGGCAAGCAAAACGGTGGAAGGTATCTTTTTACGTATTGTATCAATGTATCAATGAATCGTGTATCAATGAGTCAATGAATATTTCGGTAAGTCCCCAAATCTTTACTAAGAAAATCCCCAAATTTAAGAAAAGGGTATTTAATTACTTATTTATCTTCCATTGATTATCTATCATTCGAATTGCGAATAATAATAAACTAATAAATTAAAAAAAATACTTTAGACTTAGCAGTATAGATCATGTGCCATTTTATCTTGCTCTTATAGAAAAAAATGGGGACTTTTTGGTGGGAGCGGGAAGTGATACTTTGGGGGTGTTCTTTCTCTTGATAAAATTTTTGTTGTGGTGAATATTAGTTATTATCATCTATGATCGGCTGTCATCATCATTCATCAATATCGAATAAAGAAATAAATTAACTGAAGACTAGGCTGTATGGGTTTTATACTCTTTGCCTTCCCTTATGGGAAAATCAAACAAAAAATAAGAAAAATATCTTGTCAATTGTTCAACTGATTCTGACGTTTATTGTTGTGACAGACAATTCACGTAAATATTTCGAGTGTGGTTGTGTTTGATTTGCGGTGTTTTAAGTTTTCACCAAAATGAATAAATGGTGGAATTGGATTATTGGCATAGTTTTATTTTGTTTGCTATTCATAGCAATACCTTTAAGTTATTCCGGTAGGAGTAAACAACTAATGAAACCATTGTTTGATGAATATATTGAAAAGTTTAATAAAAGTTATAAAGATAATCCGGAGGAGTACGAATTAAGATTCCAACACTTTTTGGTAAGAGAGTTTCGCAAGATCCTAAAAGCCAAGGCTAAAAATATGACAACACTGAAAGTCCCAAAAACATTTAACCAGAGACACCATTATCTCTTAGAATCGAGGGAAAATTTCCATATTTGTATTTACCGATCAACAGTGTATTTAATAGATACAAGTTTTTAGCAATTACATTGTGTCTATATTTTTACTCTTGGCTGTAATGTTTGGTATATCTATTGATAATAATTTAATAAATCGTTATTTAGGCTTCAATGCAGGAAATTGATCGTTTGAACTCCGAATCTAGAGGACCAGAACAGTACAGAGCGCGATATGGTCCCACTAAGCTATCAGACATGTCCGCTGTTGAATATAAAGAACTCCATTTGTCTGATGAAAGACTTTCAAAGTCACCCGATATGTATGGTAGAAGTTGGAGAAAAAATAGAGCACGAGATTCATATCATGTAGTTGATTCCAACAATAGCAACAGTGATGCGAAAATAAGGAAGAAAAGAGCATCATTGCCACTACTAGTTGATTGGTAAGTTTTTTTATTTGTTGTAATATTTACAGACAAATACACTTTATCGTAGTCTGCAACTAAAGTCAATGCCATTTACTAATCTCCATGAATTTCCTTCCAAATTAGTTGCTTATCATTATATGATTACGGCATTGAGCAATATTAACAAAAACAATTATAATTATAAAAGCTCCAAAGTGTGCTTAATTGGTAAATACTGCTAATTACCCCAGCAATGCGTCTGTTGATAATGAAGTCAATCTAATAATTAGGTTTTACTGAATTACAATTATTATAATTATATGAGCTGAAAGACATCCACTGCAAGACGAAAGTGCCCTCCAAAAACGTTGAAAAATTGATAACTTCAATTTATACCGTCAACAAACGGTATAAATTGAAGTTCTATGTTTAATTGACGGTTCGATGGACTACAGTTTATTTGTGAACTAGTTGAATAAACTGAGGCTAAATTTCTTAACTGAGAGTCCACAGCATTCTTATCTACTGATATCGCAACAAAAACACGTAAACGTACCCGGTTAATTCAAGTTCATGCATTAATTAAAATAATATCATTGAGGAAACTAATTTGAATGTTTAGTATATCTCTTAGATGTTAATATTGTTATTTTTTTAGATAGACTTATTAGAGTGAAAAGGCAAAAGAATCCTGATAAAAACAATAAAAAGATTCCATAAAAATGCAAATAAAATATTAAAAAAAATTAAAATAATTAAAAATGTACAGATATATAAAATCAGTTGGTATTCTTAATTAGCGTGAAATACGATAATATTAAAATCTTTTTCCTTTCCTTTGTCCTAAGCCTTGAAATGTTCATACATTACTTCATAAAAACAAATTAATTTTACTGTACTCTGACTGGTGTACGAAATCCATTGAATTTCTTTGAATTTTTAAGTAACTTTGCAGTCTATTTAATTTAACTGTCGAATCGAAGATAGAACTAGACTTAGACACCATCGTTGCGTCGAGCCTTTAGACACCTCGCTTAGTCGATTGAACGTCTGCAGTTATTGCGTTAACTAGTTGACGTATTCAATTAGTTGATCGACTAATCGATGGACGGTCTAGTTTCGTTGATGACCCATCTCTATTGAAGATTGCAGTAAAAAACCATAATTCCGAAAAGTCGCTGTCAATTTTGTGGTCAATGGGAGGTTTATGCAGATTGCCTCTTTTATAATTTGTTGCCTTTTACAATACCCTTAAGTAAGAAGAGTTAGTGCTATTCTAGTCTGCCGGAAATCACAAGGCGTATTGCAATACTTTCTTTAAAAATACATCATCTGTCGGCTGCTGTACAAGTGATAAATTTTATCCTTGACATAAAGCTGATAAGAGTGACTTTGAATAATATTTATGCAATAATGTCTATGCCACTTTTGGTTATATGATTATAGTGTTTGATTCGTTTATCATTATACCATATTATCATAATTGTTTATTTCAGAATTAATACAACTGCATATTAAAAATTAATATAAATGTTAGTAACTCTAAATAAATAAAAACAAAACTAATATTAACTGATTTGCAATTGGACCCAGTTTCGTATTTTAGGGCAATCCAATCCATAAGGAATGACTCAAAATGCTATTTGGTTATGGTTTCCAAATAAATACTTTTTCTTTTCAAATCATTTAATCGTAATCCTACAATTATATTTGTACCCAACCAGTGTATAATTATGAGTTAACATAATTAACCATGTGACATCATATGAGACTTATTACATCTTATGTTTTTTTTTTTTAATACCGTTACAAGACCTTTATGTATATTGTTTGATACAGTAGACTTTGAAAGAAAGAAAGAAAAACATATATTTTGGAACTCAAACACACAACAACAAAAGATGTATTATAATTAATTAAAAAGAGTAACAACTTAACAAAAAAAAAGAAAGAAAGACATATAAAATAGAAAAAAAATATAAATATGGTGTGTCTGAGGCCAAAATGTTAAGATATGTTTTTTTAAATTCCAATAATTTACGTCTTGTTTTGGGCTGCTCTAATTTTAATGGATTTATTTTCATTAAATATACACTAGATTAGAAACTATTAAAACAATAGTAGCGATGATAATTAATTCCAGAAATTTACACCTATTAGTTAGTTTCAAACTATGCAGTAACTTTACTAAATCTGGGGAAACTATCAATACAAACCCCACATTTTGTTGTACAAGAGATTACTTCTTAGTCAATTTCAAAGCTTTTTAAAGTCAGAAGTAATCAAAGCTTTTATATAACTAAACTATATAACTAAGAAATATTGAACAGAATTTCTTAGTTATATAATTTTAACTTACTTTCTTGGAAGTAGAATGAACTGCAAAAGACTGCACTGAAAGTGAGAAAAAGTGAGATGCTGAAGCTCTTAACACCATTCAGTAGAGTATATTTTTGTTAAATTGATCAACCTTCTTGAAATTAAATAACTATGTGTGTTATATTTTCTTGTAATTATCTATTTTTTTATCTTAATTTTATTCAACCTCGTTTCTAGGGAAAAGTTGTCGGAGATTTAAATCTCTTTAAATGTGAGAATCGTTTATTGGAATACCGATTTTTTTTTTATTTTATTACATTTTTATTGCATCATATAAATAACTATGATTTTATAATGAAACTTTACATACATATAAGAGAATCATGTAATTTCAACTCCTTTTTGGGAGCCGTATTCAAAAGATGAGTAAAGTAAATTAATTAAAGTAATAAGGGAATAATTGTTTTTTCTAAATCACTAAAATTTCAAGAGTTAATGAGCTCCATATATTTTGGTGATCGTTCATAATTATAAACTTAGTAATTAATAACATGTATTTTAACTAATGACTATTTAATGTTAACACCTATTGGCACATACCACATGACAAATAACCTGAATAAAAACTTTCTGTTCTGGACATCAAACTACTTTAGCGTTTAGTTACCAATAAAAACCAGTTCCTTTATTGCTTCTACCAAATCATTACTTGCATTTAAATAAAATTTGGTAATACATATTCGAATTGCATCATTAAGATAATATGGTAATGTGTATCTCAGTAAAAAAGACGAGTTTGTTTTGAATGATAATTAAAGAATTGTCTCTTGTTAATTGTTAAGGTCCCGTAGTAAAAAGTTTAGCTTAGAGGTTATCTGAATTAAGAAGCTGTCCTTTGGTATACGGATAAATTTTGGTCACGCCGACATAAGTGTCGAGAAACTTTTTTTGGAATACCTTCCCCCTTTTTTTGAAGCGGTGAAATATATTGGACTCTTACGCCATAGTGTACAAAATCAAAATTACTTTATTTCATAGGCCCTTGCGGGCACTTAAAATCGTCAATTTTACAAAATTAAGGAGATATTAAAAATAACAAATAACAATAAAATCAAGATAACCCGTGCGCTAGCGGCAAGTACATCCGAGGAGTTGATGCCGCGCATGTAATCGCCACGAGCGACCCGATTCCGAACGTAGGGGCTAACATGAGAAGAATCGGACAAGAAACTCATGTGCGAAAACTCTTACGGCGCTTAAATTACGTTTTGGTCAGCGGATTTTTTTTGAGAATAAGCAAAAAGTACGTATATTTTTTACCCGGTTTGTTGATATAGACAATTTACAAAAATCACTATGATAAGTTCAGCCTTATTCTTATAAAGATAAAGATCAAGTCACCACACGAAAAATCTTTTCCTTCACCCATTCGCTTAGCACGAACAACGTCGACTGATTAACAACCTATTTTTAAAGGGGAATTCCCCTTGTTTTGGCATAAAATTATTGGGCAGTATATTGTTAGGCATAATTCGGTATTACATGTTGGTAATGGATATCTTACCTAAACTAACACGCAATGAATTTATTACAATTTATGCTTTTTAATTTAATGTCATATTAAATTAGGAATAGGTTATGCGAAAGTAAGGGGTCTCATTAAAGATCCTCGAAGATTGATTCTACAACTACTCTGATAGTTAAAAATTAAAATAAAATTCTATTTTCGTAGGTCTATTTGGGTTGCGCCAGAATTAAACGGATTCCGTAAAAAGTAGTCAAGAATATTTATTTATAATAATACGACAAATTAAGTTCGTTCGAGGTTTAAAATTAGTAATTATTTCTAAACACATTAGACATAGATGCATTTGGTCGCTTCTCAACGTGTTTAGATGATAAACAGGTTTGGAAAACTTGCCCTCATTAGGTTTAGGAATGTCATCATATCTGTATATCTGTATATCTCATATCTGTATAAAACAGGCCATTTTGGTAATCGTAAGTCAATAGTCACTTATCGGATAGTAAATACGTAAATATTCACAACTAGATAATATATGACAACTCTTAAATAAGCAATAATATCTTGTTTACATTGCTTAATACATTACTTTCTTTATCTTAAATAAAGTAAGCAATGTAAGACTTGTGTAATGGATACTAGTGTAACGGATAGACACTTATTATTTATTATTATTATTACATTTGCCTCTTCAACTATTGGAACCCAATACATCGGGAAGAAAGGCTGGTTCGCTAACGTTGCATCAAAAGGTCTACTACTCGTCTAAAGGTCAACTAACGTATCATTAATCCTAATAATATTATGTATTTAGAAGGCTCATGTATATGAACTAGTGTTGCCCAAATTCAGTCTTGGTCTTGCAGTCTTGGTCTTGTTCTTGCGTTTTTGCAAGACCAAGACCAAGAACAAGACCGCGTATTTTTAGCAAGACCAAGACCAAGACTGACCGTGCAAGACTTGAGCAAGAACAAGACTAAGCCTGCAAGACTCTTGCGTCTTGCAGCTAGGACTTAGCGCTATTTCACGGAGTAGTTAGGTGTAACAGTTCGGTGTATAGGTACGCTTAGGAATTCTATGAGACGCAAAAAACTGTATCAAAGAATATGAAAAACTGGATCTATGCGCATTACGACTAATACCATAAACATACCTACATAGCGAATAAAAAAATATCCATTAAAATCAAACTGAGTGCATGCATAGTTATGTTTTAACCATCGGCACTTTGATAATGCGGCATCAAAGGTTTTGTACTTACTTCTCAAAGAAATTTGCTGCTTTTCGGAAGCACATGGTTATAATACACGCGCCGGCGGCTTCTTTTGAAATCATATACAACAATCGTTGCCGCCGCGCCGAAATCACAACATTTGACACTATTTGATTGCCGCCACAGGGCGTAGGCGTAGGTATACTCATGCAAAATAATTTCGAATTTTAAGAGTACCTACAGGTGTTCCAAAGAATAAATAAGTTTCAGAGTGCTTATAATGAAAATGAATACATTATACTGATCACGCAAGTAGTATTATGATTAGAATAAAATGGTAAGGATAGGTAGTAGATGTCATAATAATTTATTCTAGTAAGTATATATTATAATATTGATTATATGGTTTTAAACTAATTACTTAGGTACTATTATTGTACATTTAGTCATTATATTTCTTAAGTTTTTACAAGAAAAAATAGCAAAAAAGTGTTCAAATATCACCCGTTTGATAAATATTGTAGCCACTTTTAAATATACTTGAAACGTGTAAAAAAATTCTACATAATTAATAAAATAATATAAAAAGCGTAGGTACTTACCTACTAATAAAATAAAAAGCCTGCGATTTATTATTAGTAAATAATCACGGCAGCCGAGAGTGTGTCTCCACTTTTGAATACATAAATCATAACCAGATCACTAGAGCCACTTCAAAAAAGAAATTTGTAATTCCTAGGGTTCAAAATTATTTTGGTGACAGAACTTTACAGAAGCGTATACCATATCTTCTTAATTCGTTGCCCGAAACTATTAGATGTGAAACGGATAAAAATAAATTTAAAAAAATATTAAAAGATTATCTGATGACTACTATTTAACACAACAATTGTATGTTTTTATTTATTTTTTTGCATTCACAATGCAATATTTCTATAAGATATAAAATACGTGTGTAAAAAACAACCACGCCTCCGAGCCCATCTGAGGGCTCGGAGGCGTGGTTGTTTTTTACACACGTATTTTATATCTTACAACAATTGTATCTTATTATTATCACCGCTAAATTTTCCTTCAGTTTGTTGTAATTCAGTCTAAATCCAATTATTGTGCACTTAACTTTACCTGATACAGTTATAGTTGTATTATATACCTACATAATTATAATTATAAGCTAAGAGACTAAAGATCCCTCAGTCAAACCGACAAGTCGGTTTTGTGGGACTAAATTGTATCTTTGTATTTTTTTTTCTTGTATATGAAATAAATAAATAAAAAAAAAAAAATAAAAAAAAAAAAAAAGTATTTACAAGCAGTGCCCGCGACTTCGCCCACGAAGAATAGTAACTTTGGAGGTATAGTGACGTTCAGGATTTATTTATTTATTTTAAAACTTCTGTCATCAAACATACAAACAAACTCTTCAGCTTTATAATATTAGTATAGATTAGTATAGATGTACGCCAAAACATTCACTTATATGTAAAGAATAGTGATTGGCACTAATTCTTTACATATATTTTATTCACGCGTCGCGTCTGTACAAGTAGGTAATAATCTGTGTTTGTACGCCGCACGCGGCATCGTTTGATTTGCGGCGGCATCCTTTTAATAGAGCCGGCACGTGGCGAGGCGGCGCGGTAGAAAGCAAGGAAACGTACTATAAACAAAGGAATTATTTTAATTCCAGTCATTTCCAATTGAGCTGTGCTTCGAGTCTAACTTAATAATTGTTTTTACTAATTCTTGTTGTTTTCTAAAAACGTATCACGTGTACAATTTAATATGAGTGACGAAGATTCAAATTATTCTAGTCCGAGTAACGAGAGTTTGAGTCACAGATCTAAAAGACCCAAAAGCAAATTTGAGGAGTTTTTCGAAATAATTCATGCATCCCAAACTGCCTTGTGTAAATTGTGCCAACATAAAAAGACTGAAATAAAAATGAAAAACAGAAACACTTCAGGCTTAAGGAAACATCTAATATCTTTCCACAAAAAGGAATCACAAATATTTCTTCCTGTTAAACCAAAATTAAGTGGAGATATCACAAGCTTTTTAGTAACCGCTGGAAGAAGTGGACAGGTAAGAATATATTTTTTTTATATGAAAACTCCAGGAACTCAAAAAAGTCTTTTTTGAACAAATGACTTTAAACTGACTTCGGAATATTTTATAGATATTGATAAAATAGTAATACATAGGTACATATTTCGCGTCATTTTTAACAATGGTCGAAATTGTCGCTACGGGAATTTTAACTCCGCGTAGCTGTTCATGCGATACTTTCAAAAACGCCATTAACTTACGTAAGTATTTTTGAGTTAGTGGTGTTTTCATCTAGGGGTGCGACATATTAAGTATGTAATTATCGTCTTAAATATTTTTATAAACACCTATATTTTCATTTGTTTTCATAATCGGCCAGTAACAACTAAGTACTTTATTTTGGTAAATTACAGTACAGTGCAACCTTAATATAACAAATGTCAATTTAACGATTTTCTCGATTTAACAACAACAAACCTCCTCCTCCTAAACGCTCAAACCTAGTATGTTTTAAATAATAACACAAGATTTATTGTTTTATTTCAGTCGGAAAACAGCAGTGACAACATCACGACAGCTACAGTTGATTGGGTAGTGAAAAAATATCTTCCCTTCTCATTTTTCGATGACGAAGCTACACAAGTATATTTTCGACGTATTTGCCCTAATATGGAGTTTCCTAAAAGGTCTACACTTAGAAGGAAAGTCAAAGAGCGATTTGAAGAGCTCCAATTTAATCTCAAGGAACGACTTCAACAATTATCATCTAAAATGTCATTTACCATTGATGGGTGGACGTCAATTGCTGGTAGGAGTTACTACGGGGTTACTATGCATTATATAGACAACGAATGGAAGTATCGATCTGTAGTTCTTGATTTTATACCATCACGCGGTCGACATACTGGGGAAGATATTGCAACGATTTTCCATGAATGTTTATTGGAATATGGCATAATTGATAAAATACAAGGTATCACGGTCGACAACGCAACTGCAAATACCAAATTTATGTATGAACTGGGCAAACAGTTGCCACACTTTGATTCAGACAATCAACATTTCCGGTGCTTTGCTCACATTTTAAACCTTGGTGTACAAGATTTATTAGAGACCTTAGCATTACACTGTGAGTCTGACACTAACGCGCAAGATCAGCAGTATGAAGACTATGCAGACGAAACTGAGGAAGATGAAGAATATGCACCAAATATTGCTGACTCGCGTACATCTGTAACAAAGTTACGCAGTATTTCCAGTAAAATAAAAAGAAGTGAGATAGTGAAGAAGAAGTTTCAGTCTGCTTGTGAAGCAGCTGGCGTGCCATCAAATCTAAATGCCATTCTTGACTGTCCAACAAGATGGAATTCCACACATGATATGATTGGATTTGGTTTAAAAGTGAGAGCGGGCATTAACATATTGTGCAGTTCTGTCACCGAATTGAATGATTTTCAAATCACAGCTAGTGAATGGCAGGTACTCGAAAAATTACATAAATTTCTAATAAACTTTAAACTTTTAAGTACAAAACTTGGTGGAGACAAATATGTTACATTACCGCTAGTCATTGTATCATTCAATCTCTTGCTAGATAAAATTGAATCCATGGTAAAACAGTTAGATGAGAAACCTAATCGATCTGAAGTGGATGAAAGGCTCATTCTAGCTTTCCAAGCAGCTCGAGACAAAATGCTTAAACATTATAAGAAGAGCAACTGGATTTATTGTACTTCTTTAATTTTAGACCCAAGGCATAAGGCTCAGACTTTTGACCTGACAATGTGGGGGAAGCAACTTAAAACAGAAAGTCTGCGCAAGTTCAATGAACTTTATGAAGAATATAAAAGTCTACACTCACTGAACAAATCTCTGGAATTGCCAAGAAAAGAAAATAAAGTATGTGATGAAGATGAAGACATTATAGACTTTGATAAACTCTATGAATGTCCCTCGACGTCATCTGGATCTTGTCTTCAAGGCTTAGTGATAGACGAGTTGGAGGAGTACCTGAGAAAACCAAGAACTGCCAGCTCGGAAGACATTTTAGATTGGTGGAGGACGCATGAGACAGAGTATCCGACTTTATCGAAGATGGCCCGTGATTTTCTCTCAATACCTGCAACTTCAGTACCTGCTGAGAGATTATTTTCTAAAGCATCATTAGTAATTAGAAAACATAGAAATAGGTTAAGTGATGAGTCAGCCAGATGGTTACTTTGTATTAATTCTTGGTCAAAAGAATTGATATAAAGTAACATAACCTAATGATAAAGCTGTTGTGTACTGTTATGTTTGATTTGTGTTGTATTTTATTTTTGATTGAAATAAATGATAAATCATAAAACTCTTTTATTAAATTTCATGCAAGTTGAGGGTTCAATCTCTTTCTAGACAGACATTGTTATTTAAAATACAGTCAAGTTATTGTAATTAATTTGTTTTTTTACATGTTTTAGCAAATGTAAGCTTATAAATCATAAATGTTTATTAAGAAACAGTTACTTCCATGGAAAACGACATATAGGTCAGTTGATTTTTCGACTTTCTTATCAAATCTTCAGTTATTTATTAATCTGATTGATCTTTACTATGGCTATGTTAATTCAAGCTCACAATGTTCCAATTCTAATACGTTTTTCTAAGATTTAAAGTAAACTTTAATAAATAGCAATAGACTAATAGGTAATTGCAAGACTTGCAAGACTCTTGCTGCAAGACCAAGACCAAGACCAAGACTGCAAGCGCAAGACCAAGACCAAGACCAAGACCAGGTGTATTGGCGCAAGACCAAGACCAAGACTGGCTAAGTCTCGTCTTGTTCTTGCATTTGGGCAACACTAATATGAACTAAATCTTTATATATATAATTCTACTGTACGTGTGTATGTCACTGAACTCCTCCTAAACGGCTGGACCGATTTGAATGTTTTTTTTGTATGCCTTTGGGTGGCGCCCTGGATGGTTTAGATTCACAAATCAGCCCGGCAGATGGCTTTGCAGTCGGTAACTAAGCAGGACAACGTCTGTCAGGTCCGCTAGTTATTGTATAAGATTTATATTGTACCACAAGAAACGCGATAAATATATAATCTTACTATACTATCAATAATTTGAAAAGTTTAATTTCGCTTCTATAAAATTACTTTGCCAAATGGAGGGATAAAAATCCGCTTGAAAAACAAATTGTTATAATATAGATCTCGCTTAAAAAATAATACTTATTATTTATTTAAACATAAAAATAAGGAAAGTTATATTACGGCAAAATCATAAAGTTCACTTGCTTGGCATATGGCGTAACTAGTGCTTACATAATGTACCTACTCACTAATTACGTATATATAGATCACGGATTTTCACTTTTTACGATCCTGAGATACATCTGTCGCTTCTTTAAAATTTGCCTCATAAACTTTGACAATCTTCTTTCATCCGTCCTCTCTAAATGTTCAAACTATCTAAGCATGTTGCCACTATATCTCCTTCCTCACCATACCGCCACTATATATGATTGATGTTAATTTAACTATCCCATTTTTAAAAATTGGATATCGGATGTGGGCTACTGTTTGATTAATTTGTTACAGGAGAGCAAAAGGCGCAGTGGGCGCCGTGAGAAACCAAGGCATGTGCGGTGCCTGTTGGGCTTTCAGTACCGTAGGCACTATGGAATCTATGGTTGCAATAAATACGGGAAAAGTTCCGGCACTTAGCGTACAGGTAACTCTTATCACAGTATCAAGTGTCTGTACCTACGTCCGTGACTGCTGAGGATGGGTAATCCGACCATCGGCATTGTAGTCCTGGCCGGTCTATCCCCCCAGATTTAGCTCAGGTGTAGCCGAGCGTCCCCCAATCGTGAGGAGGCCACGTACTTACCGCTAATCGCCCCGCCGGACCTTTAGCATAGATGAGACATCCCAGGCTTTTTAGTATGGCATACCCCGTCTACGCTTCGTGCACTATTTGGCGGTGTGGTAATCAGCAGACTGTAACAAACCTGTAACAAATTGAAGGAAGAAAAACACAGCCTTTACAGAGTTTCTTACGGCTTCTTTTCGGTACAAAGGTCTCTCGTCGTAGAACTCGCGAAGCCATGGCATTGTTGACGTTCAATAAACGCACTGTAAATGCACATAATGAATAAAAAGCACTTTATCTTTTACCTTCGCACTCAAGGATGTCTTAAAAAGCGACTGACTGACCACAAAATGGGCGACAGCGTTTCCTGGATTCTGTAGGCCTAGACAAAATGCTATCGCTTCTTATCTATGCTATTTCTACAATCGTAAAAGACTTCGGCTGAGCTGATGTCATGTTACCATTTTTTTTTATTTCTCTAAACCCAGTTCAGTTACATCATGTGAAACCTTATTATAAAACAATACATAGATTTAACAAGCCTTCTTTTGTTTTCGCAATGTGAAGCTTCAAATGTTTATTTTATTTAGGAGGTCATCGACTGCGCTACATTGGGTAACCAAGGTTGTGCAGGTGGCGACATCTGCCTGCTCTTGGACTGGTTGATGATAACTAAAACTCCAGTGGAAGTAGAAAAAGATTATCCTCTCCGTTTGACTGATGGCGCTTGCAGAACAAAGAAGAATGCCACTGGAGTTAGAGTTTCTACGTTTACGTGTGATGAGTGAGTATGTTTCCTATTCACGTACTAACCATAACTTTGTTTAATAAAATCTGTTATGTCTAGAGTTTGAAGGTCAAGCACTTAATCACCAATATCTAAAACAAATGAATTGGGGTTTTGTCCATAAAATTATAATAAAATAGGTTAATTTTTTCTATCAAAGGCCCTTTAAAGTATTATTTTATTTTTATATATTTTATGCATTAAAATGCTATCTTATAAGATAAATTATTATAAGAATACGAGGGGATGTTCCTCTCATTGATGAAATGCTGGCCTACAGTGTAAAATCAGAAAGGTACTAGAAAATTTTGACGAGTGTTCACAAGGCTCGGTAGCTCATTTGGGAGAGCATTGGACCGAATTTCCAAAGGTTGCGGGTGAGAATTCACTTGTGACCCGAGTCGATGTTTCTAGTATTTTTCTATTATAATATATTTATTTATTTAAGGACATCTTACAAGTACATACACGTGAGACAAAGCAAAAATGCATTTAAAACATACCAGCTACAACGTAGTCTTATCAAATCTGCCACGACAGGTATTTTGAACTAACAATTTGCCTGAAAAAACAGTAAAAGGCTAATGACCTATGCTGACGGGTAGTTTTTTACCTGTTTCGTACATCAGTCACACACATTTTTTTTTTTTTTTAATTGAAAAAAAACAGGCACTTGACCTCTATCTCGCCTGATGGTCAGCGACAATGCGATCTAGGATGTGACGCGCTTGCCTAGAAGATACCTATTCACTAATACTACCTAAACTTAGCTAAAATTGGTCACAATAAGGCTTAAAGAATTTGAGGAGAGAAAATAACGATTTTATTTCTATTTATTAATAATTATAATAAAAAAAAATAATATCATATTTATGTCAATTGATATCATAATTGTGATATAATATTTTATATTTGAATGGGCGCTAAAATTGTTGTAAGAACTGCCACTGGCTTAAGTTATAGCATCCGCCCCACAATTGTAGAGTTGAACAAATGTATTATCTAGAATTGGTTTCTGACCTATTTTCCCTCGGCACGGTATTGTTTGCCTGTACTATTCACCGAAAGCTTGTTTCGCCGAAAAACGTAACTTTTTTTATCACAATTTTTAATAATTTCCAACAGATTAGCTTAAAATAAAATTGGACTAGGTTAAGATTCAATTCAATACGGTTAGGATTGTGTTGAAAATAGTTATAAATATTATTTTAAGATATAAAAATATAATCATTCGACGAAACGTTCTTTCGGCGAAGTAACCTTCGGTGATCAATTTTAAGCTCATTTTCCTTGCGATGGCTGTTCTATAAGACATGTCGAAACATTGGTAGGCTTATGATGATTCATAACAGGGAAGCCAACAGGCATACTTTACCCCTATGGTGGTCCTACTTAGAAGTGAACCAAGGTCCATACTCAAGAGTAGTAGGATCACAAGTGATGGTTAGAGAAGCGAGAATCAAACAAATATCCAGTGATTGACACCTTTAAAAACTGCTAATAGGATACTTAGTACGAAAGTATTATTGATTAAAAGTATCATAGATACTTATCCCTTTTTCAATTTAAAATATAAAAAAGAAATACATTAATAATTGGTAGGAAAGTCTGTACTCTAACATTAGAAGCAAGAGATATCTACTTGCAATAATAATAATTTTAATAAAACATTTATTTCAGATCTTTTACAAAATCCATATAAATTGTTAGTAAGCATTATTAACCCTATGTTAATAAAAATAATATTGTGTCATATAAAATTAATTGAGTTTAAAAACCCTTCACATGTATCCTAATCCAATGCATGTGAAGGGGGCAATCAAGTTTGTCTTCCCATACCCTCAGGATGCACACCTATGCACACTTCGTGCAAACTCGCATTGTACTGATTGTACTGATTCAATCGCGAGACTGATTTATGCAGGTATTCACTGGTAGGTCTTTGAAAACCTAGCGCGTTTTAGAAGCGCGCAACGCCATCGCGTTTTTATTTATTCCACAGAGTAGTAAGCAGTTTTTTTGCATGCCTAACGCGTTTTTGTTGATACATTCGTGAGATAATGAGATGGCGTCTGTTGCAATTCAAATGCTAGACTGATAGTATTGTATAGTCTAAGTATTGAACACCTACTTGAATTAATGTCAAATTACGAATGACTCTAATAAGTAACACGTTTGTATCGATACAAGAGTGCGTCGACGGCCCATTTAAAAAAGGAGTGTGCATGGACTCTTAGTAGTTTAAAACTCTCTTCTCTCTCTATCCGGGAAAAATATCATTCAATCAAAAAGAACCATTACCAAAGCCGTAATAAGGATTTAATCAGACTGCGCTCTATTAGAGAATTATATAATGCCCGCGGATTTTAGGTATCGTCGCGCGCATGATATAATGCTCGCGGGTTTTAGGGGGTTAAGCAAGAAAAGATTATGTAAAATTTAATCCGTGCTGAGGATACATTATCGCCACATTTGTACGTGAATCGTATAAGTTATTAATAGTATGATTGTCAAATTATTTCAGTTTTGTGGGCGCAGAGCAGAAGATCATAGAAGCGTTGGCGCTCCACGGACCGGTAGCGGTAGCTGTCAATGCTCTCAGTTGGCAAAACTACCTCGGCGGTGTTATACAATACCATTGCAGGTAATTCTTATTTTTTTTTCAGAAACAACAATTTTGAAAACATAGGTACGAAGCCTCTGGCGCCTTATCAGTCCTAAGTTGAAAGTCGCTTGCACACTGCACGATGCCTATCGCTTCAGGCCACGCCCCGCTCCATTCATTCAACAATGGCGCGCGTGCGCAAACAAGCAAAAAAAGCAGATTGACAGTTGACAGTACTGACATCAAGGGCAATTTTAAAACTAGTTGTTTATGATTGGCCGTAGTATAAATCGTAGTAAAATACGAAGCCAATTAGGGGTCGTGTGGGCGTGTCCGATGCGATCGGTTCAAACGAATCTGTATAAAATTGTATTTAATACGATATTGATTCGATTTGAATCGAATACATAAAAAGTTTTTTGAAGTGTAAACTTTTTTGAAAAATGTTGTGAGACACACATAAATTCATAAAATTTAACGTAGGAGAAAATGAAATAGGAAGCATTATGTACGTGTGTTATTACGTGTTTGTGTGCGCATGCGTAGTACAAAGCTTGAGAGAAGGCACCACAACAACCGTGGTATTTTTGTATACGTGTGCGTATTATTTTCGAAGTTTTCACTTCTACCACGTGTGAATTGCACACATCCTTTTTTAATTATATTATGTTTTTGTAATATAATGGTTTTCTACCTTTAGAAATTAAAAGAAAAAATCAACTCGTCTCAGGTGCAAGCTGGATCCGAACTAGGGTTGCCAACCGTACTATAATATATAGTATTCTACTATATTTCGGGTCTCCGTACTATATACTGTTAAAGAAATATATAGTACGCAAAAAAACTATATTTTTCAGTACTAAAATATAAGAAAGTCATGAAATTCAAAAGAATTTTTTGGTAAGATATAAAAACAACTACGCCTCCGAGCCCTCAGGTGGCTCGGAGATTTAGATTTTTCCATAAAATACTATTTTTTTCATGAAGCGTACTATATTTTTTATACCCTAGTTTGAAAAATACTATATTTCATCTAAGAAATGTTGGCAACCCTAATCCGAACCCATATACCCTCGCTATCCTATTGAATACTCTTCCAAATGAGCTACCGAGATCATAACAGACCCATTTTATTTTTTCCAAGGCTTTTTAAAGTTGACGTCATCAGTTTGTGGGTAGTAGATATTTTATGTATAAAAATCTGGTAGTTCAATATTAAAATATAATAATATGTTTTATTTTTGTTTCGTACGAGAAAGGCTGGTTAATAATGTAGTTTTGTAATTATCAGTTGCCTAGCTATTTAAGTAATTTACTAATATATTTTTTTATTTTATTATTATTATTATTTAAATATTATAATCAGATAGGTTAAGATATATTATTTTAATAGAAAAATACTAGAAATAGTCGACTCGGCTCACAAGTGAATTCTCAGACGGGAAACGAACCCGCAACCTTTGGAAATCCAGTCCAATGCTCTCTCAATTGAGCTACCGAGCCTTGTGAACACACGTCGAAATTTTTTAGGACCTTTTTGATTTTACGCTGTAGGCCAGCGTTGTTTTCATCAATGAGAGGAACATCCTCTCGTATTCGAAAGAAACATATTTACAAATGTTTAGGCAATCGATTGAGATGAAACAGCCATTTAGTTTTATAATTTTTATATACTTTATGAATTTTTCAATGCTATCTTTTAATGAGTGAATTCTCAGGCGTGAGTTCACTTGTGAACAGAGTCGACTTTTTCTAGTATTTTTTCTATTATAATAATTAATTTTATAAATATGTACATATATTTGAGTGAGTCTGGATTTTAATTTTAATTTTTGTGTATATTACTTATGTATATAACTTTATATGGCTTTAATATTTAATTCCAGCGGTGCTGCAATTGACCTGAACCATGCTGTACAGCTTGTAGGCTACGACTTAACCGCAGACGTCCCATATTACATCGCAAAAAATTCTTGGGGAACAGACTTCGGACTCAACGGTTACGTACATTTAGCTGTTGGCAACAATATTTGCGGCTTAGCAAACGAAGTTGCTACTATTGATGTTGTATAGTGTTGCCATTTGCGAATATTATTTATTGTTTTGTTAGAAAAATAATATTTTGTAGTTCTGATGTAAGATGGTTTGAAAGATCTACCTCCGCGTGTGAAACCAAAATAGATCAAATTAGTACATTAGAGTAGTCTATATTTTTTATGTTTTCCGAATATTTTTATTTGTTATTTGTAAGTAATACTCAGCTACTGTCAATTACTGAGAGAATCTATTGGATTTCTTTATATAGATCTGGATAGGCGCCATTCATTTATTACGTAAGACCATTTTCGCTAGTTTTTGACCCCCTCCCCCCCCTATTTAATATTTATTACGTAAGAATCTAAAGGCAAAAATGAAAACACTTTTGGTTTCTTTTAAGTTTATTTTTCAAAGTAAAAGTAGTTTTAAGTGAAGTTGCGATGCCTTTTTCGACGCAAAATATTTAGAGCATACCTACAAAACAAATTCTTTCTATGAGCGCATCTTGTATTGATGGACAGTAAAAATGGTAAGGACCGAACAAGTGACGACTGGTCCAAAAGCGGGGAGTTCCCGGGAGGCGTAGTGCGGGTGGCGCAGGTCCGTTGCCATGGAAATGGTACTCGAGCGGCTGCCCGCGCTTTTTCAAAGTATAATTTTAACTTTGCGCATTTTTGTGATCTTACGTAAGAACTATCGAGACTCCCTCCCACCCCCTTATAAGAAAAAATAAGACATGTTTGACCCTCCCTAAATCGTCTTACGTAATAAATGAATGGCCCCATATGTTATCACAATATTTATGCTAAGCGTCATTTATATTGTAATTTTTTTTCGTGAAACCTCTACATGGCAAGAAATAGT
Organism: Calamotropha paludella; assembly: GCA_927399485.1. Taxonomy (NCBI): domain Eukaryota; kingdom Metazoa; phylum Arthropoda; class Insecta; order Lepidoptera; family Crambidae; genus Calamotropha; species Calamotropha paludella. The sequence goes on along the minus strand of OV656803.1, from coordinate 3,939,346 downwards.
ATTTAGGGAAGTCATCTTACTCGTTCTAAAATTAGGTATGAAAATTGCAATACAATTATTGGGTCTGTGCCTTAGTCTCTGGCAATATTGTTTAAGAATAAAATAGTTTTTATACAAATGATAATTTGTTAATATTTTGTAATATTATAATTGAATCTATATTGCTACCTGAAAAAAAATATTTCTATTCATACTTTTTGACATTATATCAAAATATATACTTAAAAAAATAATCTTTATTACAATGGCATAAGGTTGATCTAAACGCTAGATGCTTAGTATAGTATATAATACTGGTGAAAAAAAATGAAATTGAATCCACTGTAATATAATTTACATAAGTATACATTATTTAAACAGAAGTTTTTGATGTAGCCTGTAAGTGTTTAAGTGTTAGTTTGTTACTTTATTATTTGCAAGTTGTTTATTGAGGGAAATAATTTCACACAATATTGCAATATTGCACGTCCTTTTAAACTAAGTGCCAATGCCTTAAAAATATTATTAAGTTCTCTAAAGATATAAATTTCATGAACTGTTTTCAATAGGCTGGCAACATTACCCGTCTAAATGAAAAAATGTCGAATTTGAAAGTTCCCATCTCTTGGGCTTCCTATAGTTCCAATTAACTGGCCAGAAACAATAAAAAAAAATAGCTAAATCAGTCACAATGTTACCACATTCAAAATATGCATAAAATAGTATGTTTTATAGTAAACCAATTTGGAACTTGTTCGACAAAGAAACTTATAATAAATAATAATAAATAATTAATAAATAATTTATAATAATTATACTACATATAATGCCTGTAATGATAATGTTAACATTCATACTTTTGGCAGTAAATCAAGTTATACAGTCTACAAATAAAATAATATTTATAACATAAGCATAGAAGACTTTTGCTTGCCATAATATAGCAATAAAAGGAGAGTCTTGCCATTTAAAATAAATTTTAGTAGTAGTTTAGTAAATATTATATACAATACAGGGTGTTAGAAATTATATCTACACGTTAAAGTACCATTTACTTATGAGCCATGATCAAAAGACTATACAATAAATTAAAAAACCGTCCTTTAATAAATACAATATTGTTTTGTAATTCTTGTTTTTGAAATTTATAAATATAATTGAAATTTTTGAAAAAGAAAATTAGTTTTTTTCAATCACCTAAAATATTTCTATTCCTCCCCACTCCTACCAATAGTACTTATAGAAGTAATACTGTCATTTAATCTCCTATGTTACTAATGCAGTAAATACCATTATTTGCTCGTTTTATTGCTTAACCAAACCAAAGTTCCTGAACTCTCCAACTGAAATCTAAGCAATTACTTAAGCTCACACAAGACATGTAACATGTAGTAATTTGCTTTGCTGCGCCATGCAGTGCACGAGAAAAGGCTAATTATAAACTATTAGATTAAAACCTTCTTGGGTAGGCCTCCAACTCGGTGGACTGACGTGGTGAAGGTTGCGGGAAGCACCTGGATTCGGGCATCGCAGGACCATTAATTTTCGAGATCCTTGGGGATAGCCTTTGTTCAGTAGTGGACAACATTTGACTGAGACGACGAGATTAAAACCTTAACAATTTAGTTAGGGCCCCAGTTTTTGTAACAGGGTGTTAGGTTACCTAGCTACGCTTCTGAACCAACATTGTAATTTCTACCATTCTGATCAACTGAACTGAATAACTAGTAGATACTATATTTTTTAAAGAAAATTAACTATGCGTCAATGACCGGATTTAGAGGTCTGGAAGCAACGGAAGCCCCTAATTAATTTCAAATAAATATTCAAAATTGTTTATTGTGAATAAAGGTTATACAGTCATGAAACTTTTCAGTATTCTAACATCTTCAAAAATTCTATAAAATCTGTTTAAAAAAAGTGATAGTTGCTCAGCCGTCGCATTTTGTATTTTTTTATCTTTATTATGAGGGCCTCTTTATTGTTGAGGTGCCAGGGTAGTAGTGCCTGCCCTCCCCCAAATCCGGTCCTGTATGCGTTTAACATATTAATTGCTCTCGTTAAATCTTGGTAAGGTGAAAACTTATTAAGAGGTTCGAACTCTTTCCACTGCTGATTGTCATCTCAACCGAGGCTACGACCGCCTAAGGTCAATACAAGGTCAAAAGTGCATTGTAATATAAACAATATATATATATATATATATAATATGTTGTATACGTTTATTTTGGTAAAAATGTGTCGACTCTATGATAAGGTGCCTACATATTTTTCCTCAATAACCAGACTCTCTTTAATTATGGAGTTATTAAGGGGCAAAACAGACGTGCTTATTTGAAAATCTGCTATTAGCACTATTTGCGAGCAAAGCGTCGCTGTATCGTCGAAAGCCTATTCGTAGTACAGGATTTGAAGAGAGATCGTTCTTCACCGATATCTCTTACTAGTTGAAATGTACGTGTTCGCAAGTATTTATAAACAAATATGCCGTAATTTTCTTGCGTAGCGAAATATGTTGATGGATATTTTTAATTAAGCGTACTTCAATTATTGTAAAATGTGTAGGCATATTTCACTATCTTGAAAAAGAAACATGCAAAGGTTATATTGTCGACTTTTTTCTAGTCCTTTTTGGTAATAATTGCCCTGTGGGTAACATGTAAAAATAGGTAAGTTGATATATGTTAATGCACGGTTCCGATTTCTACTCTTAGATAATACTTTTACTCTTAGATAATTATTTTGTTTTTTACTTTATTATTATTTGATTTTTCTTTATTTATTAATTGTTTGTCCTGTTTGTAATCTATATGTTTGTTCTACGTTATTGTGAATCGTGAATTTAATTTATAGAATAATAATACAAATTTATGTAGGCCTGGCCAGAATACCAGCGCTGTATCAGCCTAACCTGATGCAGCATATGCTGAGGTCGGGTCCTAATTGACCATTAGCTATTAGTTTTATGTTTGATTTTTATATGTCACCTATATGTGCTATGTTTATTTTATGTGTTCCTTCTGTGCTTTGTGGTCAATAAATATGTTTCTTTCTTTCTTTCTTTCTCTTACATTATCAAGCTTTCCTGTATATTGAAACGAAAAAAGGTAAAAAAAATAAACAGCCATGCGTATTTAGTGCGAATTGATAGGAGTGAAGGTGCAGTTGCAGAAGGTACCAAAACGGCTCATCGTGCCCTTCAAACACGAAAAAGCTCTGCTCTATATAATATTTTCTTTTTTTTAATGGGTTCGCTCTTGATTCCAATCAAGCCCAGGGGCGCTTTTTGAAAGTTTTCATTCTTATGGTATTTTAAAATTTACTAAACATTATTTTTTTTTTTTTTAATATTACGCTCCGCTCCAATATATGGTTATAGCGAATCTTTATGCTTAGTGACTGCATGGACCTAGTAAATTATACTATGGTAAACTAATTTTAAAGAGTACTGGTGCCTGAGCTAGTTATGATACCCTGTATGTCAAATAACCAAGTTCGTTTTCGTGATGAAAAAGGATATTTACTCAATTGTGACGAATATGGAACAATTGAAGATGTTCAGCACTTCCGTCATCAACAAATTATTGGACAGAGCGAGCGAAGCTCCCATGGGTCACCTACACTGGCGCTATGTCTGTTACGCAATAACTTCCCTAGTTCTTAACCGATTTTAATATTTTTTTACGTGGAATCGAATCAACAGGTTTAGATTTAGGACCAGATTGTGACGGAGCCCGAATTTCAAAATTCGCAAAAATTCCCATCGAAACATTTTTTTTTCTTTTTTAGGTATTACGCTCCGTGCCAATATATGGTGCTAGCATAGCTTTATGCTTAGCGACTGCATCGCCTAGTATCTAGACATTTTCCAGATCTTGCTTTGTGATTAAATCAATTGTTAAGGAAAGCAAAATTAAATTAAAACCAGTCTGTGCATTAATTTTAAAAGTAGCGTAGTCTGATATGGCCCTTATTCAGTTACACCATGACCACCTAATTTAGATTTGTAACAGGATAAATATTGATTGCTCCAGTTTACAACTAACAATACTGGCGTAATATTTAAATGCGTATTACTCTAATAAATATGGATTATTTCTACCACGCCACCTTTTTTGTTGTCACTTTGTTGTCAATTTTTTTGATCGTCAGTGAACTGTTGGACCGTGAAAATAAATCTATTGAAACAACAAAAAATATAGATCAAACCCATTTAAGATTATTTCAACATTATACGAAGCAATATAAAAAGAGTTATGACGATTCTGAGTTTCTGCAGCGATTCAAAAATTTTGAGGTAAGTAGATAAATTTGCAGTGAAGTTCCATATATGAAATTACCTACCGAGATTGTTATGTTATGGACATAGTCGAGAACCCGGCTTAAATTTTAAAAAAATACGAGTATGAAGATGTCCGTTTCAACCGCGCGGCCACCTCATAATATTTGATGAAACTTTGCCAGGAATTAGTGCTAATTTGTTACTTTACACACCTCTTTTCGTGAATTTGTTACAAAAACAACTAAGACGCTATGACAAAAAATAGTTGGCCGCTAGAACCGCCACTTGCCGTAGTCATCGTCTGTGATTACACAGAAACTATATAATGCAGATATACGAATGATGCATCAAAAGAAAGGTCTTAATTTGTTCAATTTGTTACAAAAATAAAAAACGTGAAAACGTAAATAAACAAAAAGTTATGCGATATTTAGTTTTCAGGTTATGAGTAGGTAGGTATGTCACCATAAATATCAAATTAATAGAGGCTAATGTGTATGGATAATTAGTTACTAATTTGTTACAGCGAATAAACGTAAAAAAATACTAGAAAGTGGGTTCAATAATTTGTTAGAGTCGATTTTAGTTGGCCGCTCGGACGGCAATATGCCTAAAATACAATGGCATTTATCTCGTTATTAAAAGTAGGTTTAAGCTTAGTTAGAGTTCTAGTCAACGGGTAACGTAACCTAGTTTAGATAAATATGGCGAATATAACCGCAGCATTCATATTTTAGAAAATATTTGCAAAAAACCGTAATATGAAACCGTATGAGAGTAGGGTGACTATGATTATTGGAATGTTCGATATTCATATCTTATTGACGTGATAACGTCTTATAAATTGGTTGCGGCTGGGAGTCACTTATGAAAAAGTGTAACGCTCGGTAACGTTACGATGAGTCACCGAACGAGAGAGAGGCCCGCCGAATGCCTTGCGTCTCTCTCCCACTCAACTATGATCGGTCTGCCGCGCGCATTGTGCAATTTAATTATATTCATATCAATAAATATTCTACCGAGAAAAAGACGTTGTCACGTAAAATCTTCGCCCGTAAAACCGACTTTTTTTTTTAGGGAGAGTGCTTATATATATACATTTTAAGTTAAGGCATACTTTATATTACCATTTTTGATATTTGCTTTAAAATATGCTTATAGTATTTCTATTAATAATGTTAGTGTTAGTGGAGTAAAAAATTAAGCTATTATCTATCTATCCTATGTATACAATGTGTCCCGTCACCAGTGTCGGAGCCTTTAATGGTGTGAAATATGGCATCTTTGGCTCTTACGGCCGCCATTTTGTTTTCTTGATAACCAAGACCTGGGCTCTCAAAATAATTCGACCATCACTACCCATATAAATGTCCTATCAACATTAAAAAGGTGTAATTTGATAGCTCAACATGTAGACAACAGGACCCCTTTGCAATACACTTTTTGGTGGTGACTTCTATATTAACAAATCATATAAGTGGGCACAACTCATAGCTAAGCACTTTTAGATACTTCTGGATTTACTGATAATTGTCTCAGTAACTTAGTAGTATGAAAATCACGGGAATTAAATACGTACGAGCACACACTTCAAAATCCAGCACAATAATGACAATATTCACAACGGACAATAATCGCTTTTTAAACCCCTTCCGACAAATATTTTTAACAATAATTTGGAAACAAAAGAGATCCTTTTTCGGGAATCGTGCCCATCATAAAACACCTGCGGAATGTCAATGAAACGAAAATTTTATCAGTAAATACTTTAAAGAATTAAGAACAATAGACATCAATATGGCTGCAAAACGAACTGCATATTCCTTCAAACAGAGTACAACATTAAAAACATGCCTTTGTACTAATGTATTCATAGTCACCCTACTCTCATACGGTTTCAGATTACGGTTTTTTGCAAATATTTTCTAAAATATGAATGCTGCAGTTATATTCGCCATATTTATCTAAACTAGGTTACGTTACCCGTCGACTAGAATTCTAACTAAGCTTAAACCTACTTTTAATAACGAGATAAATGCCATTGTATTTAAGGCATATTGCCATCCGAGCGGCCAACTAAAATCGACTCTAACAAATTATTGAACCCACTTTCTAGTATTTTTTTACGTTTATTCGCTGTAACAAATTAGTAACTAATTATCCATACACATTAGCCTCTATTAATTTGATATTTATGGTGACATACCTACCTACTCATAACCTGAAAACTAAATATCGCATAACTTTTTGTTTATTTACGTTTACACGTTTTTTATTTTTGTAACAAATTGAACAAATTAAGACCTTTCTTTTGATGCATCATTCGTGTATCTGCATTATATAGTTTCTGTGTAATCGCAGACGATGACTACGGCAAGTGGCGGTTCTAGCGGCCAACTATTTTTTGTCATAGCGTCTTAGTTTTTTTTGTAACAAATTCACGAAAAGAGGTGTGTAAAGTAACAAATTAGCACTAATTCCTGGCAAAGTTTCATCAAACATTATGAAGTGTCCGCGCGGTTGAAACGGACATGTATAAAGGACCGGTAGTTTCATTTTCTTTTCTATCTAAAAGACAAAAAAAATTTTGTTGTTTTTTTTGCTAACGTTCTTTCTATAATTTGGCTTGACTATATCATAGATATTTTTTTAAATATGAATGGGTAAATTAAAAAAACTTGTTTTTTTTTCTTAATATGGTTTAAATTTCAAATTAACGCAAAGTTACTATCGCCTTATACAATGTATCCTGTCACCAGTGTCGCAGCCTTATGGTGTGAAATATGGCATTTTTTATCGTCAAATTGCCCCTCAAATTTGGTTTTTCTCAAAAAGCCAATAATTAAAAAATACACAAAAAATAATCTTTTTATTTTTCTTTAATTATTTTTTTCTATTTTTATTCCATGACAACTGAAACATGATGGCTGTGTAACTGTTGTCTACATGTTTAGCTATCAAATGACATCTTTTTAATGTTAATAGGACATTTACATGAGTAGTGGTGGTCGAATTAGTATGAGAGCCCAGGTCTTGGTTAGCAAGAAAACAAAATGGCGGCTGTAAGAGAAAACAAAATTTGAGGGGCAATTTGTCGATAAAAAATGCTTTATTTCACATCATTAAAGGCTCCGACACTGGTGACGGGACACATTGTATGCGTTAAGTATGCGCTTCATAGTGTGTAGAGAAATAACTGTGCTAATACGTTGAATATTTTATTTAATACATAACTTCCACATGCTAAGGCCGTGGCCTTGATTAATGCGGAGCTAAAACTATTCTTATGACTCAACTATAATAAATAAAAAGAGTTTTAAAGAGTATTCTTTGACAATATGGCGTGTCTTGTACCCACATAAACTATTAAATTAAATTTTAGCGTTCAAATCTAGACATTAGTTCTTGTAAAAAAATTACAGGAGTCTTTAGAAGAGATAACAAGATTAAATGAACTACATGGAACGAAAGTGTTCGGTCCCACGAAGTTCACGGATTGGTCGGCAGACGAGTTTAGAAGATCTATGCTCTCTGGATTCAGGTTGGGGAAATGCTTGCCGCAACATGGAAATTGTAAATTAAAGAGATTTAGACACGCTAAAGTCAATGCGCGCACTATGCCGGTATTCGGCGAAGTACCGGAAAAGTTCGATTGGTAAGTTCAGCATATATTTGCACTCAAAATTCCAAATTCATAAATTTTTTTTTTCACCAAATGCACATGAACTACAAGGGTTGGGTTCTTCCATTTAAGTAATAACCACCTGTTTTTGATTTTAGCAAGGGGGGCAAGCAAATAAAATAGATTAGTCCAATTGGCTCTCAAAGTTATATTAAATATTTCTTTTAAATAAATATTCTTGCGTGTCATAATTTCTAATCATACCAAGTTATTTTAAGTAAAACAACAAAAATACTTAAGAAATAAACGTAATTGGTAAGGTTACATTAAAACAGTTATTTGCAAAAAATATCATAATTTTTAGGCGTGTTTTGAAATCATATGGAAATGCGCAAACTATTTTTCATAAGATGGGTTTGAAATGCATTTATGCTCACAGTATGCCTAATATATGTTTATTTTTTATTGTAAATTTTTATGAAGTTGAACTGTGCGTTTACTTTGTTTTGTTTGAGATTCGTAGTACCTTGCTTTAGTTACTGTATTACTGTGTACCTACTGAACTGCGTGTTTAATACTAAACATCGCTTTTTTATATCTATCTTTTTAAGAGTTTTACATTTTTTTTAAACTGTTTTTATTTATGAGGACCTATAGTTGGCTTTCAACTATTGTTATTAATTTAGCTGTTGTTCTTCCGACAATAAAATTAAATAAGTATTGAAAACTAGAATTATACCTATTCGTTTATCTATTCGTTACAACGGTTGTTTAGAATTATACCTATTCGTTTATCTATTCGTTACAACGGTTGTTTAGAATTATACCTATTCGTTGCAGGCGCGAAAAGGGCGTAGTTTTCCCAGTATTGGATCAGAGACGCTGCAATGCTTGTTGGGCATTCAGTATCGTCGGGGTCATGGAAAGCAGGGCGGCTATTAGCGGCGCAGGGAAAACCAGACGCAGTATACAAGTAATAATTGTAACAATAAGTTACATTACATAGAATCACGTCTTTTTCCACAGGGTTTGGCAGAGAATAAAGATTTTCACTTTCAACGATTATTAAAAACATCTTTTGCTTCTTTAACTCTCATCAGATCTTATTATTATATAGTTATTTTTGTCTTCGAATATCGAAGTTAGTATTTGTTTTTTTTTTAATTTTGATAATTCTTAACAGTAATGTTACACTACTGTAACATGTAGGTTACAGATCATGTTCCGTAAAATGTTACAATAGTAACAATCTGGCAACACAGCTTCGCGCCCCTCAACCCGGCGGTTTTATTCGCAGATTAGTGGCACCTGCAAAAAAAAAAATCGATAAAGCCTGAATATTGTTAGTACCAATACTTAACTATTAACCCCTTAACTATTTTAGCTAAATAAATGTTGTCCAACGTTTCCAGGAGGTAATTGACTGCTCAGAATACAACCATGGTTGTTTTAAGGGCGACATAAGGTCGGCTTTAGACTATCTCTGCTTTCAACACTACCCTGTCCTCACTGAGAAGCAATACCCTTTCACGCTGAAGGATGAAACGTGTAGATTACCAAACCACACCAAAGTTAAAGGTCTAAGGATTAGGGAATTCTGGAATACGTGGTAAGGAAAATATTGACAATAAGGTTTGACACAAAAATTAATTGGTTAATTGGAAATGTAGAGAAATTATTTTATTAAGAAAAAATCTACTTGTATCCAGTATCAGACGGGAAGAGCGGGCAAAAATTTGACAGATATGTCTTGGTCACGGCTGTTTAATTGCAATAGTTCGGTTCGGTTACAAATTCGATTGTCAAAGTGAGACAACGCTATACGCGGTCTATAGTGGCGTCTCTCTTCAACAGCTGAACTTGGTGATGGTAGCGCCTTAGTTCTTTACTCCGTTGTGGATTGAAGTACCGCTTGATACTTGAGACATGTTGATTTTTTTCTTTTATACATAAAAAATAGCCAATATATAAATAATTATGACAGTCTATTTTCACATAACAACCGTTTGGTGCAATGGTAGCGATCCTGCGTGTCAACGGTCATGTTGTAATGAGATGTTTGTGCCATGAATACGAGCAGTTGTGATATGTGTGTGTGTGTGCGTATAAATTTATTTCGATACATACTTATCTCTGTATCATATGTGTTACATATTCATTTATAGTATCCATGACAGAAGACTTAAAATATCATTGTTTCGAAAGTTTTTCGAGTCGAAACGTTTTAATAATTCTCCGTTTTCCTCAGCCAATTTATAACAATACGGGAGCTTGGGTTACGCCATATTCAATTTCGATGATTAAGGGTTCCGTTTTCTGCCGAAAAAATCGGGTAACCAGTAAAATACAGGGCATCTGGCAAATTTACTCAGTGCTTACTTTGGATTAGGCTAATTGGTGTGAATGTAAGAATTATTATTATATTGTTTTAGCAATGCTAGAGACAAGATTTCCACTGATAATGATATAATAAGAGAGATTGCAACACATGGGCCGGTGGTTGCTGCTGTTAATGCTTTGCCTTGGAGAAACTACATAAACGGAGTTATAAAAACTGCTTGCGAGTAAGTTTATATTTACCATACAGTCAAAATTAGTGTTGCCAGGCCCGAAAACAAATCTGGATTTAGGATTTTAGATCCGGACAAATAAAAAGATTTTTTTTTAAATAAAGGTTTTGCTTATTGTTTTTCACAACTAATATTGCTTCCTAGCAAGTTTTTGAACTTCTTGAACTAGTATAAATCATAAATTATCACAAAAAAATGTTAGTTATATACATATTACTAGGTCTGCAATACATGCTGCTGTTTGCAAATACTGAGCGAAGCAATTCAATTTTTGAAGGCTGATTATTCCTCGATGGTATGTCCGATTCCAAAACTTTTTTTTGCACATTAGTCACGACCACGATGTGAGTTTTGGCACCAAATTTCATCAATGTAGTCTCAGCGGTTTGGCTGTGATCAGCTTTTGAATTTTTCTTTCGGTGATTATTCCTCCATGGTAGACTATATTTTTTTTACATAGCCTATGTCCGTCATGTTATAATCATGTATGTTCATGCCAAAATTCGTTCGAATCGGTTGAACCGTTAAGTAGCAGGAGGGAGACAAGTGAAATTTGTGAGTTGCCTAAAAGAGAGCTTCGCTCAATAATTATTGCCACTGTTTTGTAATTTTAAATAATTTATTTTTTATTAGCATTGGTTTTTTGGTTACATTGTGCTTCTTTTAGAATTGCCTTATTTTTTGTGACATAGTTGACAGCAATAACATTACAAGTACACAAATTTACATAGTAAAATGCTAAAGAGTAACAATTTCATAATTATATAAAATAACTATAGAAACGTAATATCGATGCCCCCAAGCAAGTAGTCGGTAATTGAAAAATGAAAATTTTCAACGAGAAAATGTTTACATTGTGTATGTATTGGGTTTTATTAGGTTTTACCAAATAAAGTTTTTTACAAAAAAAAAAATTGCAATAATTTTGCTAAAATAGTTTTGTAAATTTATTTCCCTGCAATAAACGCATATCTATACTAATCTATACTAATATTATAAAAAAGTAAAGTTTGTGTGTTTGTATATTTGTTAAATTGTAAGGGGTAATCTCGGGATCTACTGAAGCGATTTTAAAAATTCTTTCACCAATAGAAAGGCACATTATTGCTGAGTGTCATAGGCTATATTGAATGCTAGAAAAATTTAAAGAATTTTGTCCACCCGTGCGAAGCCGGGACGGGCCGCTGATATATTATATCTTCATAAATATAATTTTGAAAAATCTGGAAAACATACTAAATGAAGTATTCTAGTCTGCAAACCCGAATTCGTCAAAACAGTAAAAAGTCTATAACAGTACTTTACAACCTTTTTTAATTGGGGACATCGATGTCGTCTCTAAACATTTAGTTTTATTAGGGTTCCGTATCCAAAGGATAAAACGGGACCCTATTATTAAGGCGGTTAACACACTGCACCGCGCCCCGTCGCGTAGCGCGTGGCCGCAGATTTTATTATTGTATGCAAGAATCTCAATTAATATAGAAAACACGCCTATGACAACACACTGCCGACGCGAGAACGCGCGGGAAAACGCCCCGCGCGCAGTTTCTGCGCGGGAGCGCGGGGCGTGAAGAAGTAGGGTCAACTTGTATTGAAAATCTGCGCGGGGAAGCAGATTTCACCGCTAAGTTAGGCAGATCTGCGCCTCTGCGCGGGGGCGCGTTTTCTGTCGCCACGCGCACCGCGGCGGGACGCGTCTCTAGTGTGTGAACCGCCTAAGACTCCGCTGTCCGTACGTCCGTCTGTCACCAGGCTGTATCTCATGAGCCTTGATAGTTAGACAGATGAAATTTTCACAGATTTATGTATTTCTGTTACCACTATAACAACAAATACTAAAAACAATAAGATAAATATTTAAGAGGATGTAATTTTTTTGCTCGTTTTTGCCCGATATTTATAACTGCATCAGGTAGACGCTTGAAAAATACATAATGAAATAAAAATAAAATTAATATTTAAGGTTCTCATACAACAGATGTGATTTTTTATTCCCTTAAGGAACTTTGCCAAATAAAAGTTTGTACGGAACCCTCAATGCACGAGTCCGTCTCGCACTTGGCTGGTTTTTAATTTCTATGGTGTCTTTTATTTCAGAAGTGAGTGGGTGTTAATGAACCATGTGGTGCAAATAGTGGGATACGACCTGACCGCTCCTGTACCATACTACATCATAAGAAACTCAATGGGCATCACCTTTGGTGATCAAGGTTATGTGAAGGTGGCTATTGGTGATAATGTTTGTGGGATCGCTAACAACATCGCATACTTCACAGTAGCTTGAAAAACGCTAATCATATCAAAAAAGAAGAGAAAGAGAGAGGAGGGAAAAGAGAGAGGGGGAGGGGGGAGAAAGAGAGAGGGGGGAGAAAAAGAGAGAAAGAGTAAATTAGTTTAAATCTGGAGTGTTAGCTTTGGAACCGAAAAAGCTATGTGAAACAATCTTTTAACCTTATTATGGTTATTTATAAAATATATAGTGGGGGAGAGCCACTAGTATAATTGGACGTATTTCCATGGTAAGGATCCAACCCACAACTTCACTTAAATTGACGTAAGTATGCCAAAATGGCCTTTTCTACTACTATACTTTCACGTCACGAAAACAACTGTAGCAAAATGTCAGAGCGAAGGGTCATTCTCTACTTATGCTACTTTCTATTTTGCGTGACGTAAAAGTATAAGACATTAAGGCCATTTTGGTATACTTACGTCAATTTAAGTGAAATTGTGGTTTGGATCCACACCATGGAAATACGTCCAATTATTCAATTCGATATTATAATAATGTAAGTAATATTACAAAATTATTTAACAATTGACGATCGGAAAGTAACATTTTACTGGTGTATTTAATTTAAACCTTGTATTTGATTTTAATTTTGTACTCAAGTTTATAATGCCTTCTTTTTAATATTGCTTGAATTTTGCTATTTTTCATTAATTTGCTATAATTGGTTGACATCGCTCAAATAAAACTCGCTCATATTTTTGATTCATTTTTGCAGATCACTTTTTTAATCTAATTTCAACAATAACCTTTATAACTATAGTATTTTTCAGGGTTTTAAAATATCTGATATTTAAAATAAATAGTTAAGTGTCTGATATATTGAATACATATCTATTACTGATACCCGAAAGATATCGATCAATTTGACCAGTTCTTGTAAAATCCTCGATAAAATCCTAAAATTTAGGTATTTATTTAAAAATTCTAAATTGTAATTCACTGAAAAAAACCTTTTATCATTTTTTATGTTATTTTTTATTAACTTTAAAGTGAAATGAGAATGCGGAGAGTTCGGGAGATCAATCCAATGTTTTTGTAGAATCCTCAGCGTTTTGAATATGATTAAAAGCATAATTTTATAAGTTCACTTGTAAAATTTGTATTTCATATATATATAAGGATAAATCTATAATCTAAGATCACAGTGGTTTGTGTGTTTGTCTGTCCGCTCTTATTCCATTGTATCAATAACGTTACTATAGCAACGCGTTAACCGCAAATAGTTCGTCAACCGGACGCTAGATGGCGCTAACGGAAAAATATTTAATTTTGTTCACCCGTGCGAAGCCGGGACGGGCCGCTAGTATTATTGAAACATATATATCCATGGATTTTTTAGCTCTGTATTTATTTTGGTGCTTATATCCAAATGTATACACCAGCCCCGTTGTGTCTTTTAATACTCAATCATTTATTGCATTCCACAATGTTAATAACAAACGGTGAACATAAATAAAAGATCATTTTGGACCCTGAGGGGCACGCAATAGAGTTCTAGAAGAGAAATTAAAGGTAAAAATGCAATTTATATTTATTCTAAAAGTAGTAAAATTTATTTTAGTTGAGAGATTAAAATATTTTTAAATTAAGTATTAATAATGGTGTTTTATTAGATTTATATATTAGATTTTTTTTATTGATTTACAAACAAAGAATATTTATTTTCATTAATTATAGATCTGGGAAACTTGTCTTGTTGTCTTGTTAATATCGTTTTGTATATTTAAATTCACACACACACACACAGTTCATTGGTATATGTTGCACATCATTTATTTTATCGCTTTTTGTGAGTCCATAGTATTTGCCTTATCATTGTAGGCATTTAAATACTATGCGATTTTAATACAATTTTTGGTTGAAGAGAACAGTAAGTCAATAATTAAATCACACGAATAAAAATAAACCAATCACATAGGTATTTCAATAATTGATTAACTAGCGGCCCGTCCCGGCTTCGCACGGGTGGAGAAAATTCTTTAATTTTTTTCTATTATTAAATATTTTTCCGTTATCGCCATCTAGCGTCCGGTAGACGAACTACTTGCAGTTAACGCGTTGCTATGGATACGTTATTGATACAACGGAAAAAGAGCGGGAAAAACAGCGGACAGACAAACACACAAATCACTGTGATCTTAGATTATAGATTTAAGTCCCGGACGAAGGTGTAGTGCGATATTTATCATGAAGCTGGTATTTTGTTTCTATAATGGCTAAAATTAATATTGTAAGGTTAGATAAGAAACGGCAAATTATCAAAATATTGGGCCATTTTGATTTGGGCGATTTCTAACCTAATACTTGTAAAGAATTGTTAAATTATAAGCAATTTACTTTATATATTTATATAAGGAACAAAATATATAATGTTTATTTGTAAATTAAATAAGTAACGAAAGAAATAAAGAATTTTTTTTACCTGATTTACCTAGTTTAATTTTACCTAGTTTAATTTATTTTACCTGATTTTTTGTGGGTAAAATTTACTTTAAGTATTGTACCCTAGGCAAAGATCATCCAAAATTTCATGATGCCCGATTGAGTACTTAGGGCGTAATAGTGTAACAAACTCAATACAACAACAAACAAATTACGAAAGTGTATTTATAATATTAGTTAGAACAAAGGTTTTTTCCGATATGATTTATAGTAGGCAAATAAATTCAATACCAGGGCTACCTGGTACGTAAGGTACAAAATACCAGCGCAAAAAACCAGGTCTTAATACTTGCAAGTATTTTTTTTACTTCATGACAATAAAGACTATAATGAGCATTATTGGCGCAATGTCTGTTACGCCATAACTTCCCGAGTTCTTAACCGATTTTAATATTGTTTGTGTGGAATCGAATCAACAGGTTTAGGACCAGATTGTAAACCAGATTGAGAGCCCGAATTTTAAAATTTGCAAAAATTCCCATCGAAACAATTTTTTTTTTGTTTTTTAAGTATTACGCTTCGCTCCAATATATGGTGCCAGCGTAGCTTTATGCTTAGCGACTGCATCGCCTAGTAGTATAATGCTTTATAGCGCGCAGTCTGATTTAATCCTTATTGCGGCTTTGGTAATGGTTCTTTTTGATTGAATGATATTTTTTCCCCGATAGAGAAAGATATAACGCATTTAACACAAAGCTGCAGTGCCAGTTTTAGCACTACCAACGCTTCGGGCAAGGTTTTTATTGCACCCCCTTACTGCCATTCAAACCCATACTATACGAAAAAAGGGCAAAAATATTACAAAATATTCATTTATAACAAAACCATTTTTTAAAAGACATTTTAACCGATCACTTTAGATTATACACCTTAGAAAAAGCAGTGTTAAAACAGTCCGTTGTTTAATAAGTGCCATCCATGATGCTTCTATTATTATGGCTAATGAAACAGAGAAAAATGACGTTCAAGTTTCTCATGAGCGCATAGCCGATCAGTTAAAAGATTTCAGCTTTATAGCGCCCCTTTATGTTCAGCGCCCTGGGCGATCACCCCATCGCGCCCTACACCGCTACTGCAAAGCTGGGCTTCAAGGTGTTAAATTAACGGGCCAAGGGAAAAGCAAGTCCAACATCTAAGAATAAAACGGGCTGAATAATGAGTCCTTGTCTTGATGTGAGGTAGTATTTCTTACAACGAAGTGATTATTAACTATTTGGTATTCCTTGATTATACTAGGCGATGCAGTCGCTAAGCATAAAGCTACGCTAGCACCATATATTGGAGCAGAGCGTAGTACCTACCTAAAAAACAGAATTTTTTTTTTGCTTCGATGGTAATTTTTGCGAATTTCAAAATATGGCGTAACAGACATTTCGTCATTGAAGCTGATCCATGGGAGCTAAATCCAATAATATTAATGAATATTTAAACACTGAACCATTGGGAGTTTTTTTTATCCCAACTATAATAGCCAATATAACTATACACTCAAAGTAAAATGAGACAAAAAAGCAATGATATGGCATTTTGACGTGAATACGTCTTTAAAATTGCTTCCATAGGGACGCAATCCAAAAAAACGAATGATAACAAAGTCGGGGTATACAGTTTAGTGTTGTAGCTACATATCTATCATCCTCATCCAAATTTTAATTACACCACTGGATAGCTAAAGAATCAAAGAATTTTTTACGCCGAGTAAAGACTGTAACACTTCGCGTGCGGCGGAGGGGAAGCCCCGCCATTTGAAGGCCATTTTGCTACGTATCGAGATTTCC
Organism: Calamotropha paludella; assembly: GCA_927399485.1. Taxonomy (NCBI): domain Eukaryota; kingdom Metazoa; phylum Arthropoda; class Insecta; order Lepidoptera; family Crambidae; genus Calamotropha; species Calamotropha paludella. The sequence continues at coordinate 3,922,377 of OV656803.1, read as the reverse complement.
ATTTAGTAAGTATAACTTTCGACTCAGTGACGCTACGATGTTCATTCAAGTTCCAATCGCCTGCTCTCGTCAAAATCTAATCTATCGATTGTGTATATAACATTAGTGTAAAATTGTGACTGTGAATAGGTATAATAAGTTTAAATATATATATATATATATATAATGTCGGCCTATACGCGTCGAAAAGCCAAATCGAAATACAGAGATCGCATACGGTTGGAAAGGGCATCTCAACAGCAATCGAATGATACCTATAAAACACGATATGATCGAGTCAAGCAGGAGGACTTCTTATGATTATGACATACATAAACTAGGTCTGCAATACATGCTGCTGTTTGCAAATACTGAGCGAAGCAATTAGATTTTTGAAGGGTGATTATTCCTCTATGGCATGTCCGATTTCAAAACTTTTTTTTGCACATTAGTCACGACCACAATGTGAATTTTGGAGCCAAATTTCATCAGTGTAGTCTCAGCGATTTGGCAGTGATCAGCTTTTGAATTTTTCTTTCGGTGATTATTCCTCCATGGTAAAGTCTATATTTCTTTTTACATAGCCTATGTCCGTCAGGTTATAATTATGTATGTTTTTTATTTTTTTTATTTTTGTTTTCAATATAAAGTATCCTATGTTACTTCTAATACCTCCAAGAATATATGTGTGTGAAAGCATAACAAACAAACTTACATTCACGTTTATAATATTAGTAGGGATAACAATAATATTTTTCTTACATTCACATCGCTCGCTACCGTTGCATCACACGGTCGTCAAATATATATATATTACAAACTTTTTTATAACATACACTTAATTATTCCCCTGTTTGATCTTGGAAATAGACGTTGAAAGAAAAGGGCCTCGCAAATGCTACTTTGCCCACGGCTACGTCCATGTGTAACGAGGCGCCATAGCTATATTGGCGACTCGTTGCTTTCATTGCGCTCTTCTCTGGCCATTTCTCATATTTTCTTTTCTCTTGGTTTCCTATTTTAAATTTACTGTCTGTCTCTTTTTATTTGTTTTGTTTAAAGTTCGAAGTTTATTCTTACAGTCAGCGCGTAGAGCGGTTGACTCACCGATAACAATTATTTAAATATATGTATTTATAGTGCTGAGCAGTTATAATAAGCTCACAAGTATAATAAGCTCATAAGCATAAGTTTTCCTGTATATGTATTCTGTACCACCAGTTCCTGTTTATAAGTCTATAAGTTTCTTTAAGGCACTATTGTGAGTATCCCTACCTTTTATAATATATTTTAGTGATAAATGTGAAATTGTTTTTGTATTCAGTGTAATTTACCTTTTTTTTATATTATTGTTTCAGTTGTGCCTTAATTCCTTAAATACATAAACAAGTGACCTTGAGTGCTTTTATTTCTCCCGACTGCACCCGTCACACATGCTACGCTACTGGGCACATGTAAAGCGACCATTATACCTCAGTCATCTTGTGATCACGGCTCCTATAAAGAGCCGGCCTGGCATGCGCCACTTGAGATATCTCGCGCACGATTGATGAGAAGTTTGTCGATATCGACATATGTCTCTTTTTGTTATCTAACATAGCCTTTATCGTTTATTGTATGTTTAATCTTTTTATTTACTTTTTGAAAATGTGGATTACATCAATTTTGACGTTGACTGACGACTCTGTGGTTGATCTTTTCTCCTTACTCTATGGAGTTTAGTTCATTTTTGAAACCGCCGATACTTTATCTATACTAATATTATAAAGAAGTACAGTTTGTGTGTTTGTATATTGTAATTGTAAGGGGTAATCTCGGGATCTACTGAACCGATTTAAAAATTCTTTCACCAATAGAAAGGCACATTATTGCTGAGTGTCATAGGCTATATTGAATGCTAGAAAAAAATTAAAAAAATTTGTCCACCCGTGCGAAGCTGGGACGGGCCGCTAGTACCAAATAAAGAGGATTTAAATAAATCACTTGAAAGTAATCCTGGAAAACCAAACGGAAAAAAACCGGTCAAGTGCGATTCACGCGCACGAAGGGTTCCGTACCATTGAATAGGTAAACAATACAGTAGGTACCTACACAAATTTCATATTACTTATTATTAAAGTAAAAATACAACTGAGCATTTTGTGAATATTTCAAGTGCCTTCCTGTTGCCATGATTGATATCGAGCAAAAAAGGCCAAAAAAAAATCGCGTTTGTTATATGGGAGCCCCGTTAAATATTTTTAGTATTTATTGTTATAGCGGCAACAGAAATACATAATTTGTGAAAATTTCAACTGTCTATAATCAGCTCGACGAACCTTGATCCCTATGACACTGACAGTTATTCCCTCGACACAACCTTGTAGTAGCGTCACCGTTACATTATAATCGAATTGGCGGAGTCTAAAAATTATATTTATTAATTTTAGGCAGATATATGCCATTAAAATAATATTCCGTCGGAATAATAATAATTATTAACATTTACAAGAAATTATCTCAATCAGACTTTACGTTGACGTCCTGCAAAAGTTACTTCGTTTGGAAGATATCGACTAGCGCGGAAAGTATCGATAAACAAATATCGAAAATGGAAACGAGTGTACAAAATACATTAACATAGTACCTACGCTCTTAGTGTCAGATTTATAATCATTTAAGTTGTCTGCGATAATAAAATAAAGGAGATTTAATTAATTTATTATATATACCTACTATATGACAACCAAATAAAACAAAAGCGGTTCAGCAATGATTTTTAATATATATTAATCGGAATCTGACAATGACATCACGGCTTGCGTCTCAGACTCGGAATCTGAACTGCAGCTGCTTTCTCCTACGTTTATTAAAAACGGCTGGTCTACTACGTTGTCGTATCGCACGTCTCGATCCCAATCATCTAAGCACAGTTTTTTGGTCTTCTCAACCACTTTCCTCCAATTGTCCGGAGTCACTAGACTACATGCCTCTTCTAGTAACGTCAGCATTTTATTAGCTGTGAATGGCGGAGTGGTGTTCAGCCTGGCTGCACAACCTGAAACAATAATGGTTAAGATTGAATATGATGCAAAGTCAAAGAGCGAGATCGGAGTAAGTACATTATAAGTACATAATTAGGTATGTTAAAAGTGTGTAATTTATATCAGAAATTACGTACATGGTTAAAAATAAAAATGCTATAGCTATTTAGTAAAATAAAATAGCTTTAAATAGTGCTAGCTCTCTAGTCACCAGTCACCTAAATAAAAACATGTTAAAATAAATACAAATCAACCCACCTTTGATCTGCGCCCATATCATCTCGATTGCATTATATTGGCAGTGGTAGGGCGGTAGCCGAATCACGGTGTGCCCTTTTGATTTTGCCATCTCATCCAAAACATACTTCTTCTTTGTTTGCAGTTTATGCAGGTTCATCAGTCTGACTAATTCCTTTTTCAGCATTTGACTATTAGCTGCCACACCATTGTGTTGCAGCCACTCTATGATTTCGCCTTTATTATTATTCGCGGTAGGTGCTTTATTAACTTGCACAGAGTGGTATGGGGCGTTGTCCATTAAAATATAGTGGGGCTCATTTAAATTGTCCAATAGTTTTGTGAACCATTTCTCGAAATTCTCAAAATTCATCTCTTCGTGATAATCTGATGTTTTCACGGATTTGAAGGCCCACAAGCAGTTAGGTACAAAACCTTTGGCTGTGCCAGCGTGGCAGATAATCAAACGCTGGCCCTTGCCTTCTGGAGCTTTGGTACAGGATTTCTCTGTGTCGTCTGTCCATGTTTTGGACACTGAGTGATTGGCGTTGAGCCACGTTTCGTCCAGATAAACCACCTTGTCCCAGTTCTCGATGTTTTTTATTTGTCTTAGAAAATCACACCTCATCAATCCAATGTCCTTCCGCTCCATTATTACTTTTCTTTTGTCACACTTCCCATAACGAAATCCACATTTTTTTATAACCACTCTGAGAGAAGTGAGCCCACCTTTAAATAAATCAGCCGATTTCAGCGACGCCAATAATTTTTTGCAAGTTGGCAGTTCACCTCGAAAATAGTAGCCGTAAATGTGGTTTCGTATTGCTGCCATGTCGAAATCATCGGGGTTAGTTACGGAATGTGCCCTATTATGTTTTTTCTTCTTTGGAGTTGATAGCTTGTTCTCCTCCATCGACGATTCACCGAACTTCTCCTTTGTAATTCGGGAAACGGTAGCTTTGCCAATTCCCAGAGCATCAGCAACACGGTCGCGTACGTTGTCAAGTGGCAACAAAGGTCCGCCATTTTGTTGTTCGCGAGCAAAATAATCACGCAAGCGTACAACAAACTCCCGCGTTTCACTGTTGAGTACAGTTTTTCTCAGTCTTTTCGGCATTTTGAAACACCAACAATAACAAAAACAGAAAACAACAATAACAAAAACAGAAAACAACAGTAGTAACAAACAAAGGACTCCGATGACACAAAAAACACGTGGCGCATACAAGGCGTTAGCACTCGTACTGGTGTAGCGAATAAGCGATCACGGCGTACCTAGTGACAGATCAGATAGTGTTACTATACTAAAAATTTAATTTACATGGATTTTCAAAACTAAAATTATAGAGTTCGACCATGTTAACTCTGCATCGGAATTTTGGCAACCCCGCATACAAATACACGGATATTCGTATATATAATAAGCATTAGAAATGTAGATTATATTTTTAAAAACATGTTTATTGATGTGGCTGAATGCAAGTCACGCCCTTGCCTATAAACGATATATCGACACGACCCGTCACTAACATGAACTGTCATAGGGATCAAGGTTCGTCGAGCTGATTATAGTTATCGCGGTTCTTGAGATACAGCCTGATGACAAACAGACGGACGGACCGACAGCGAAGTCTTAGTAATAGGGTCCCGTTTTACCCTTTGGGTACGGAACCCTAAAAACGGAATAACGAATGTCGAAGTAAAAATATATTTACTAGCTGACCCGGCAAACGTTGTTTTGCCATATAAATTATTAAAGTACTACGCTATCAAAAAATAGGAGTTAGTGGCAGAAGAGTGAAAATTTTGAGTTGTATGAATACATGTATTTTTGTATGATGTATCATAAAAAAATAAAAACAAAAATGTTGTCACAAAATAAAAAAAATTAAGTGTGGACCACCCTTTACATTTAGCGAGAAGTACCCTGTAGGTTTTGATTCCCTTGTGAGTGTCGGATTGCGGCATATACGGCTGTATCTTTTGATTGCGTTGGCTTAGAAGTTTGATTTTTTTACAGCTCCAAGGGACAATAGACCTGAGTATTTGTTATAAATTTCAACTTGACACCTCCACGCGTTCCTGAGAAAAAGAGTCTTGATAGACAAACGGACGGACTGACGTACAACAAAGTGATCATATAAGGGTTCCGTTTTTTCCTTTCGAGGTACGGAACCCTAAAAACAATAATAAACTATGGTATTTAAGTGGGTTATATAATTATGTTGCCAACATCACCAAGACGGGGTACTGTCATCGGCTATTTGTATTTTGTATAGGATTAATAAATATTCAAGTAAGTACAAAAAGTCGAAACTTGTATTTGTAGGGCGTTCACCTTACCGATGTAGTTTGTCGAATTTTATGATTTTGTCGCAGTCAAATATAAAATTCGTCACATCACGATTATGACTAAACTTCGTTTTTTAATAACTACTGATTACTAATAGTTATTTATAAAAAAAGAACGACGACATATATGTATTGTTTACTTTAAATTTATTTATGACGACATTAGAAATTTAATATTTTTAGTTTATTTCCATTTTATTTTTATTTCATCTTGTTATGTTTCTAACAATGTTTTTAAGGTATTTTAATGTATTTATTTACTTTTCGAATTCAGAAAGTTAGTTGACAATATATTTTTTTATATATACCTACCTACATAGGCAAATGCGTTATACATACTGCGTTGCCGAGCCTGCAATGCAGTTATGAGGAACTCCATCCCTCCACTCGGCTTAGTGCTCGATGAAGGGTTTGTGTACCCACTAAAAACCTAAGTGTGCATGGTCACCATACGGAGCCAATCCGTGGGGTATTTTGTGGCTTTCACCAAGAAATAACAGTTTTAGGCGTCATTTTTTCTATAAGATTTGAGAGCGGAATATAAAAATATCAATATTACTATATTTCCAAATATCCAAGATATAGCTATATACATGATTAATGTAGATGAATTTAAATAAAAAATTAAACATAATATAAATATATAAAAAATATAAAAATAAAAAATAAAATAATATAAAAAGTATGTATCTAGTTACTACCAACAAATTATCTAAAATTCAAAGAGTTTGTTAATCAAATTTAAAATAGTATCTTTGCAGAGAAAGTGGCCCAATAAAATTTCTTTGAAATTCTAAATAATCAATGTGATATCGATACAATTAAAAAATTATATTTGTTCCCTACGCGTTCAAAACCATTGGACAGATTGTGATGAAGCTTTATTAACATAAATTATTATAATAGAAAAATACTAGAAAAAATCGACTCAGGTCACAAGTGAATTTTCAGGCGGGATATATGTCGTACATATATGTTTCCCGCCTGAGAATTCACTTGTAAATAATAATTTATCTTATAATATCGCATTGAAAATGCATAAAATATAAAAATTATAAAACTTTATTAACATGTTTAATACACGCCAGGCAAGGTTTATATGTTTAAAAAATCAACAGTACAGAACATCGCTAAGCATGCGGGTGCAGCTGGTTATTAATAAGTAAAGGCTTACGTGGTAGATATCACTTATAAGCTAAATGGATCCAAATCCGTAATGCTTCGGCTAGAATCGGTCACGGTTTTCTCGTAATAAAGCTGACATGTCTACCGATGAGGTACGGTCGTCTTAATTTAAGTTTTCCTTATTTAAATTTTCTTTTACAGTGTTTGTTGATTAAACATAATTAAACTAGCAAGTTAAGCATTATCTTACAAAATTACAATCCCACGATAGCACAGCAGTTATGAGTTTTCATTTAAGTTTAGCTACCGCAATGATATATGTATAATAATAAAGACGTACTTTCTTACCCGTCCTTGCACAAATATAAATATATTTTCCGAGTATGTATTGTACAAATATTATTCTTACAATTCATTATTAGCTCAATAAGTACCAATTGATAATAAGGACTTTTACTGTTTTGATGAATTCGGGATTCGCAGACTGAAATACACATTATTATTTTTTTCCATAATTATATTTATGGAGATATAACATAACAACATATGCTTTTATTGCTGGGAAATTTACTGTAAAGTATTCTTACAAAAAAACACATGTTTTGTATTGGCAAGTTTCGTTTACCGGATTATTGCCGGAAAAACTCATTATGGTAATATTCTCTTGTAAACTTTGAATATTTTAATAACCGACTTTCTGATGTCATCGATATATATGCATTACTTAATTAACCTGCGATACTGTGCTTCTACTATTCTACAATATGGGCGTTTGTCAAAATGTCTGGTTTTACAATTTGTTTGCAACATAATCGAGATTTGACAAACAATAATAATCATTTACCATTTAGATTCTTATCGAACTATCTGCCATATACCATAAAAACGTTTGCTTTTATTTAAAAAGCTATTAATAAATATCTTACATGGTTTTCCTTAAACTCTGAACAGAATACTTAACCAAAGAGATATAGTGATAATATGATAAAAGATATATTGATAATTCAATAACAAACTTTTTAGAGATAAACAATTCTTGACAATCGACTTTTTCTGCGTGAATCGAATTCTATTTGATTTTGTAATGGTGATGCTGTCTGTATTGTTTACCATACTAAAATTAACAATCAGTAAGTAATTTAAATGGATTTTAAGTGGCTTAATTTTAAAGGTGAACTGTGGTTCTCTTTTCATCACGTACATTGTTTTAAATCTTACTCATAATAAAATTGTGCTTTATATACTAAGTACCGGTACTTAAATTGCAAGATGATATGATATTAAGGCTAGCGTATTCTTATAAATAAGTTTGCAACATAATCGAGATTTGACAAACAATAATAATCATTTACCATTTAGATTCTTATCGAACTATCTGCCATATACCATAAAAACGTTTGCTTTTATTTAAAAAGCTATTAATAAATATCTTACATGGTTTTCCTTAAACTCTGAACAGAATACTTAACCAAAGAGATATAGTGATAATATGATAAAAGATATATTGATAATTCAATAACAAACTTTTTAGAGATAAACAATTCTTGACAATCGACTTTTTCTGCGTGAATCGAATTCTATTTGATTTTGTAATGGTGATGCTGTCTGTATTGTTTACCATACTAAAATTAACAATCAGTAAGTAATTTAAATGGATTTTAAGTGGCTTAATTTTAAAGGTGAACTGTGGTTCTCTTTTCATCACGTACATTGTTTTAAATCTTACTCATAATAAAATTGTGCTTTATATACTAAGTACCGGTACTTAAATTGCAAGATGATATGATATTAAGGCTAGCGTATTCTTATAAATAAGTTTGCAACATAATCGAGATTTGACAAACAATAATAATCATTTACCATTTAGATTCTTATCGAACTATCTGCCATATACCATAAAAACGTTTGCTTTTATTTAAAAAGCTATTAATAAATATCTTACATGGTTTTCCTTAAACTCTGAACAGAATACTTAACCAAAGAGATATAGTGATAATATGATAAAAGATATATTGATAATTCAATAACAAACTTTTTAGAGATAAACAATTCTTGACAATCGACTTTTTCTGCGTGAATTGAATTCTATTTGATTTTGTAATGGTGATGCTGTCTGTATTGTTTACCATACTAAAATTAACAATCAGTAAGTAATTTAAATGGATTTTAAGTGGCTTAATTTTAAAGGTGAACTGTGGTTCTCTTTTCATCACGTACATTGTTTTAAATCTTACTCATAATAAAATTGTGCTTTATATACTAAGTACCGGTACTTAAATTTCAAGATGATATGATATTAAGGCTAGCGTATTCTTATAAATAAAACCCCCAAAATAAATAAAGAAAAAACCTTTTTTTTTTTTTTTTTTTTTTTTTTTTTTTTTTTTTTTTTTTTTTTTTTTTTTTTTTTTTTTTTGCCTGTAAAGTCGGTTTTACGGGCGAAGATTTTACGTGACAACGTCTTTTTCTCGGTAGAATATTTATTGATATGAATATAATTAAATTGCACAATGCGCGCGGCAGACCGATCATAGTTGAGTGGGAGAGAGACGCAAGGCATTCGGCGGGCCTCTCTCTCGTTCGGTGACTCATCGTAACGTTACCGAGCGTTACACTTTTTCATAAGTGACTCCCAGCCGCAACCTAATTTAAGACGTTGTCACGTCAAAAAAAGAAAGTACTTTAAATGGAATGCCTCAATTTGTCTAAACTTGTTTTGCGGGCGTTAGCTACATATTTTAATTTCACTAATCAGCTAGATATTTTGGTTTTTTTTAAATGTTTTGATCGAACTAACGTGTAATCGGCTAATAATGAAGAATAAGGTCTAGTATTAAACATCAAAATGTTAACTTCTAGACCTTATTTATGACAACTTATTCTAACTTTTCTTGTGATTGATTTTCCCATTCTTACAATATCTTAACATAGACACGATTTTAGATATAAACGTGAGTGCCGGAACAATGCAAAAGCAAACAGTGATTCCTTTCAGAGAACATACGGGACCACATGCAACAGCGCGGACGTGAAAACCTATAGAATAAGTATTTTATCTAAAAAGTGAAACTGAAATAACACAAATCGTGAAAAATGGTTTGATTTTAAAAAAGTGACGTACTGTTTTATTCTTTGTTGTACGCCGCTCTGCGGTGTGAATAATTTTGTTATGCCAAAGTGCCAAAGTGAAGGCGCTGAGGCCACTTGAAGCTGTTAATATCATTCTTGGGTCGCCTCTCATTGAAGCTGGACAACAATGGCGTCTGCATTGCTTCTGTTTTACCTCGTTCCTATTGGTAAGGTTATTTTACCGTGTTTACCTTGATAAGCTATGTCTTTTTTGCACTCGTATGTTACTTAATCGTGTTTTGTATTGGTCATTTTGAAATAGGTAACTAATATTATTAATAATGGTTCTTACACTTACACGACCGTTTGGTGCAACGGTGGCGATCCTGCCTTTCGCACTGACAGATCCGAGTCCCGGAATGGGCAAGTGTTTGTGTGATGATTATTAGCACTTGTACTTGAGTCATTAATTTTATATTTATATATATATAAAAATTCCCTTGTTTGACCGCGATGAACTCCGAAACTACTAACCGATTTTTATATATTTTTTTCATTTTGCTTGATTTGTTCTAACTTAGGACATAGGATAGGTGTAATTTTAATCTGTGGCTGGGTCAGCTATTATTACTATAAATATTATTTATCTGTTTATCATATATGCATGTCTATCCAACCTTGTATCCATAATACATACCTTACAGTGCTTGTTTTGGGTTAGGCAAATTGGTGTGAATGTTCCTTACATATTATTATTGTTTGTCATAACATAGAAAACAAAAACCTACTATAAAAAATCAGTTTACCTGAGATGTCAGGAATCGAACCCACATACCGTCGTTAACCGGGCGAATACTCTTCAAGTGAAAGTGTTGTACCTTACGACATCAAGGGTCTTAATAAAATGTTTACAAATAAAGTATTGTTTGGTGTAACGGTAGCTTTCCTGCCTGTGTTCCGCGCCTTGCTATCACGTCGTCCCTCTCTCGCGTGCTGTCTCGCTCGCTCATTAAAATGATTGCCTAGACTATACGTTCGGACGTACAGGGTTCGAAGCGAGCTCGAGTTGGCGGTTCGAACTAATTGATGTTTTAAGAAATGTAAATTTTTTTGTATCTGTTGTTAATGTTAGAATAATAGTTGATTATTAAATACACATGAAAGTAGTACATAAGGTTGTTTTGAATAATGAAAATATTTCTTTCTATGTGTCTGTCTGTTTGTTATCGTTATGGTTGCACCGTTTTTGACGAAACTCTCACTGTCAGATTGCTAATGTTAAAGTTATTCCTAATTTGAAAAGCAGGTTGGTCACAGCTAGTTTTAATTTTAGAATACGTTGGTGGTAGAGTGGCTTGCATACCGGTATTCATGGTAAAGTTACTCAGAGGTCCCAGCTTCAATATCCGGCCGAATCATAGAACCTGAAAAAGCTGAAGCTTAGGGCGGCAAAATTAAGGGGCGGCAAAATTGACCCAAAAAATAGGTACAGAAAAGAAATAAGGCTGCGGACACGAGGTGGGGCTGGGTAGGTAGTGCAGTAAAAACAGCTTTGCTTTTCTTATCATAAAAATCATCTTGAAACTAGATTATTCCCTCAAAAAAGGAATTTACGTTATTGTGAACAGTGTATCTAATTTTAGAGGTCAATAGGGGCGGCAAAAATGTTATAGCTTTGGGGCGGAAAATGTGTAAATTCAGTGCTTATATTGATTCACATCTGTGTGTAGTAGTGCAGTCGTGCTTTTGCTACTTAACTTGTGTTCGGAACAATCTATGTGATGCTATTTGACCACTGTTTGGTGCAACGGTCCTGGGGTTCGAGTCCCGGGTGGGCAAATGTTTGTGTGATAAATTTATACCTGAGTCATGGTAATTTATATTAATTTCTAAATATCTTACATATCTATGTACCATATGTGTATGTCTATCCGTTAACATAGTATCCATATCACAAGCCTTACAGTGCTTATTTTATCATAATTTAAAAAAATAATTTATAATTTTATAATAGTATTGAAAAAATACTATTATAATATAAAAAATTCTCATTAACATATCAAAGATGTAAAATAATTTCTGTACTTGCATTACAAATCACACGATTGTTTCGTGCAACGGTAGCGAACCTATGTTTCTAAGTTCCTGGGTTCGTGTCCCGGAAGGGGCAGATGTTTGTGTAATGAATACAAGCATTTGTATCTGAATTATCGGTATGTACATCTAATATCTATGTATCATATTTGTATGTCTATCCGTTAACCTAGTATCCATAACACAAGCCGTACAATTTATCTTTGGGCTAGGCTAATTGGTGTGATTGTGAGAAATATTATTATTTAATGATTATTTATATGGTATTTTATCTTATGCTGTTTCACGCTGCTATCAATATCTTAACCACATTTCTATGCGTTTATTGCATTATATGAACTCACAGAATAATAACGTTGCTTGTTCGATATCCGACGCGATGTTATCAATTTATCGTTGTTAATAAATGCCTAACTTCACGCTCGTCTGTATGTATGTAGCTACATTCATGATATTATACAACTACGTGGCTGTTATCAATATGTCACAAGCCGACCGGCCGAGCGGACTGAATTCACTGCCTGTGAGTGCTATATATATGTGTATGTATTTTTATAAATTAACTCTCATAGTGTTTGACCGCCATGAACTCCGAAACCATTCAACCGATTTTGATGATATATTTTTCTGGATTTGTTTCACCTCAGGACATAGGATAGTATTCATTTAAATATGTAATATTTTTTGCAAATTATAATACACGCGTCACGCAAACGCGTCACGCGTTTGCTGATCCACAGCAAACGCGGGACCGGGACAGCTAATAATATATAAAAAGTTCTGTCACAGTGTTTGACCGCGATGAGCCCCGGAATTACTCAATTGATTTAGATGACTTTTTTTTCATTTTGTTGGATTTGTTTCAACTTAGGACATAGGAAAGGTTTCATCTATACATATAAATAAAATTGGAGTGTCTGTTTTTAATATTGAAATACCCGTTTTTTACTACATGCATATGAATATATATACGGTACATACACCAAAATAACATTTTTTTTTTCAATTTTTGTCTGTCTGTCTGTCTGTTTGTTCCGGCTAATCTCTGAAACGGCTGGACCGATTTTGTTGGGACTTTTATTGGCAGGTAGCTGATGTAATAAGGAGTAACTTAGGCTACTTTTATTTTAGAAAAATAATGTTGCAATATTCCACGCGGACGAAGTCGCGGGCGGCCGCTAGTTTTAATATATAAGACAACAACGCGTAGCCGGGTCAGATATTAAATCTATATAAAATCCTTTTAAGTTGTAACATCCATTTCACTAAGTAAAATAACTAATAGTTAATATTAAATATTTACTATTAGTATAATAGTAAATATTTTATGCATTTTCAATGCGATCTTAAAAGATAAATTATTATAATAAAAAAATAGTAGAAAAAATCGTTCGGGTCAGAGTCGATTTTTTCTAGTATTTTTCTATTATAATAATTTAAAATTAATAATAGTTACTCATTATCACTAAACACTCGTCTTGTTTATTTCTCGAGATTATTTATCAAGTCTAGTGAATTTGTTTAAATATATTTTATTGACGAATTGTATGTACTTTTTAAGTTCTCTCTACTAGTTCAGTGTTGGTAACTTAATTACTCTTCCCGAGTATACCTGAAGTGCGTGAGGACATAAAAGTCATAAAAAAAAAATATTAAAATTATTTGGAGCGGAGCTCCCATGGATCAGCTTCAATAACGCAATGTCTGTTACGCTATAACTTCACGAGTTCTTAACCGATTTTAATATTTTTTGTGTGGAATTGAATCAACACATTTTTTTTAAATATTGTTTCAGTAAACTATTGGACTACTTATTAATTCTGGAAGGAATATATAAATCTGTTCTTTGACCGGTGTTACTTTAGAAAAAAAACTTAACAAAAAAATTTCTTAAGTTTTTCAGTTTTTAAAAGATTATTTTATAATGGGGAAACCTTTTAAAACCTATACTTAAATACTTTTTAATTTAATTAAATGAATTAAATTAATTAATTTTGTTTTAATTTTTAATTGTTTTAATAAGTATGTATGTCTAAAGTTCTGTCTTTATTACGCACAAGAAATTCTCAGCCTGAGAATCCGTGTCGATTTATTTTAGTATTTTTAATAAAAAAAAATATTATATTATAATAGCATTGAAAAAATACCTAAAATGTTTTGCCATTACTAATTAACTTATCAAAGATGTAATATAAAACTTGAAAATAGATTGTTCTCATCTCATTTTTGTTCTTCCATTACAAATTACACGATTGTTTAGTACAACGGTAGCGTCCTGCCTTTCTACGGTCCTGGGTTCGAGTCCCGGAAGGGGCTGATGTTTGTGTGATACATACGAGCATTTGTACCTGAATCATCGGTATTTATATATGTCTATAAACATTTAATATCTATGTATCATATTTGTCGGTCTATCCGTTATCTTAGTATCAATAACACAAGCCTTACAGTGCTTTCTTTGGGCTAGGCTAATGAGTGTGAGTGTAAGTATTATTATAAGAACTAGTTATTTTTTTATTCATCTGTCACAATGTGTGAGTGGTTTTGCAAAAGAGCTATAAGATATTGCGGGTATATGATAAAAAGATCTATTCTGGGATCCGTTTGCCAAATATTAAGCTAAAGATAGATTTTTCTTGGTAGTCACGTGTTTCTCTCTAAATCTGTTGAATCATAGTTTTCTAATATATTTTTTTAAGTATTTATAAGTACTTATTTAGTAATATATTCTTTGTTATAATTATTTTTTTTATTAAAATATTTTGTTTCTTAATTTAGTGAAACCTTATGATCCCAATTACATATCGCACATACGGTGCTATAACGTCACTTATGTAATTTTTGACAGAACTGAACTGAGTATGAGAAAATATTCCTACCTCTGCTCTACGTCTTTACTTTGTTTGTTATTACTTAAAAATCAAGTTCAAAGTTGGAGCTTAATTATTTTATTTGTTTAGCCGAGAAGAAGTATACGTTGTAAGGATGTTAAATTTTCAAATGCTCCCCCTCAAATATTACACCATTTGCATAAGTGACGTTATAGCACCGTATGTGCGATATATTAACTGCTCTCCGTGGCAGTTTTTAATTATGGCGTAAATGCGACATGGCGTCTTAAGGAGTAAACATCCAATAATTAAAAATATTATAAAGTAAGCATAAAGAGACAACTACGGAACCTTTAACAGAATATTAGGCTCCAACTTTACATTTATGATAATCGCGTAATAAAAACGTAACAATCATTTCATTTACACAAATAAATGTTTATGATTTTTACTACGGGAAAGATTATTTATATGAAACAAAAGATAACTGTTGAACACGAAATTTTATAAGGAGTTAGAACTTGTCAAGTATTGACAAGTATGATGTCTTTAACCTATTGGAGGCCCTAGGCATATAAGAATAATAGGGCGCCTATGACTTTGATAGAACACTTTTTTATTACTAGAATAGACAATGAAAGTAGATAAAGAAAGTTTCAGATATTTTTTATTACCAGCCAATAGATGAATACATAATCTTTAATATAATGGAGCGATTCTCACATATTTAAAATTATCTAAGTATGCTGAAATTCGATAGCCTTATTTTAGGCGAGAGTAGAGTAGCTTCGCGCATGCAAAAGCTAATAATAAGGCGATAATGTAGTCCCTAATTGAGGTTCGCTTAACTCTAATTAAATAACTTTCAGTTATAAATGTCGGTATTGGTTTAGTGATCTGACAGAAACTAGGGAGTCCCTATCGATCGCGGGGCCCTGGCCATTTGCCCAGAGTGCCCAGTGGGGAAGAGGGGTCTGTGGAACATAATACACGTTTCTCATATTTGTATCCATTTATAGTTTTTATCTGACTTTTCATCCGATTTTGTAAAGTATTCAATGCGCAGAAGGCCAAGTGTCAAGTGGCCAAAAATCTATAATACATTAATGGGAGAAAAAATCAGCCCTTGCCGAGTTCTTGTGGCTTCTTTTCACTACAAGGTCTCCCATTGTAGGATTTACGAAGCCATTTCATAATTGTTGGCTTTCTTAAATACATGGTAAATGATCGTATTGAATAAAAAGCATTTTATCTTTATTATTTTCCAATTATGTTTTCAGTCACATCAACAATGGTGTCTCTAAAAGAAGAAGATTTCGGGACATTTAATGGAGAAACGGTGAAAAGGTTCATTTGGTCGACTGACAGTGGATTCTCGGTTTCAGTTATTTCATATGGAGCTACTATTCAGTATATTAAGGTAAGAATAATCAATGAATATTACGTTAGTAAGCCTTTAGACATAAGAACGGGGAGAGGTAAAAAAATCGCGGAATGGAGGGGATGGTGGGGGTAGGTTCATGTATCCAGATAGATACTAATTGAGCATCTCACCATAAGTATATATTCCAAATTCGAACCTAATCAGGTCATTAACCTTTGAGTTATCAACGTGCAAACAAGTTAATCGGGAATAAATCAACAAGTGTTGAGAAAATCTAATATCGCGCCGTTATTAAATTCCTCACCAAACAAGGAAAATCCGCTCAGACAATTTTTTAAGAGATGGTAGCCGTTGACGGGGACTCTGCCCCTGGTGAAACTATGGTTTATAAGTGGCATGGCCTTTTCAAGCATGGAGGAGACTCAATTGAAGACGGCCCACGTTCTGGATGGCCACCACACCCGAAATCATCGAGATAGTAGAAAAAATTGTATTGGAAGATTCCCGTCTGATGAAGAAGTAGCTAGCAGCAATGGTTGGAGTATCCGATACAATCATTTCGAACATCCTAATTCATCATCTTGGGATGACAAAGGTCAGCGCACGGTGGGTTTTGAAAATGCTTTATTCCTTTCAAAAACCACAACGTGTCGAATGATGTCATCAGTTTTTGGAGCTCTCTGGCGATAACAAGTAGGAAGCAGTTAAGGCCCGGATTGTTACTGGAGACGAAACCTGGGTTCACCACTATGAACCCGAGTCGAAGCAAGAGTCAATGCAGTGGCATAAAAAAGGCACCCAAGAAGTACCGAGTCTCCCAATCGGCCGGAAAGATACAGAAGGTATTTTACTGATCGACTATAAAGAACGTGGTGTTAATATAACGGGACAATACTATGCTTCATTATTAGAACAGATATAGGAGGCCATTAAAAAAAAAGAAGAGGAAAATTTACCAAAGGCGTGCTCCTTTTGCATGACAATGCACCTGTGCACATGAATCATGTTGGGACGGTTGCTATTCACTGGTGCGGCTTCGAACAACTCTATCACCCTCCATATAGTCCTGGATCCCAGTGATTATTATTTATTTCCAAAAAAAGAAAAGAAGCTGACGTAGGTAATTTCGGCTTTTTTAGGCGCTATTACAAACAATTTTTTTATGATGGTATTAACAAATTATTTGAACGATCTGAGAAATGTATTAGGGTTAAGGTGGGAATACATTAAAAAGAATAATGATCTGGTGTTTAATTTTTCCACCCATTCCGCTAACTTTCTGATCTCCCCTCGTAAGAGTCGCTCTAACTGAGGCCGACTTAGCCCTTTTTAATAGAACTTGATGTTTTCTATGCAGAAATTTACGTGGAAACTTTTGCAGGGGTTAGATATAAAACGGAAAAGTAATAATAATTGTTAAATAATTAATTAATTTCAGGTTCCCGATAGAAACGGTGTCTTGAGCGACGTAGTTCTCGGATTTGATGACCTGGATGGGTACGTCAAAAGAAACACCCCTTACTTTGGTTCCACAGTCGGAAGGTGTGCCAATAGGATTGGGGGTGCTGAGTTTGAGATCGATAGTGTCAGCTATAAGCTCGCCAAGAACGTTGGGACTAACCATCTGCATGGAGGCCTCGTGGGTTTCGATAAAGTAAGTTAAAGTGTTAGCAAGTAGCTCGTGCAAAAACAGCAATCTGATTACCTGGTTTGGTTTGCAACTGTTCAAGCAACTTACGCCAGGGTCGGTCACCCAATGAGTAGCAAAAAATCTTGTAATCTTTTTATTGATGTGTGATTGATGTTAGTTACATATATGTCCTCAATAACGATTCCGAGTTTAAAAACGGCAAGGTCCTTAGATGAACCTCAAGCCGAGAGTAGTGAGCCACCATAGTAGTTTTCCAGATGGACGGCATCTCCGATGAGGGAGTCTCCGAACCAGCATAGATTCATTACGGCACTCTAATCAGAAAGGGTGTACGAGGTGCCATAAGGCGCCTCTATAGGCTAGACCTCGGTTATTATACGCCGTGTCTTGGGGGAGAGAAGCGCCCAGGTGGCCTGTGAAGCGCGAATTTTGTAGACTCCTTTTATCTTGAGTTCCTTCGAACCCGGTCTTAGATGCTAATTCTGCCATCCACCGTCTATCCTGCATTTTAAACAAGTATTCTGAATTAATATACGTCTTTCAAGACTCCACCAATAGGATACGCAAAATTTTACACAATATTGGCTAAATAGTCACATTTGTCAAAGATAATTTAACTTACAATTATGAAGATACATTTATGATGATAATAATTAGTAAGTAAGTAAAGTCACTACTCTAATATTAGAAGCAAGAGGTGTCTTCGTATAAATAGTTTATGTACTTAGTTAAAATTATATAATTAAGTAAGAAATTATATATATTGCTTAAACATTACCACAGCAAGCCAGCTTTAAGTATATTTAATTTGATCATACTACAATAGTTACTTAATTCGATGATGCAGTGACCCAAAGTAGGTCTTGGCTTTCCTTATTAAGAAGTTTCACTTTGATCTTAAGTGCACCACCTTCCTTCAATCTTTTACAACGATACTAAGAGTAAATATATTTATTGTTTTCAAGTGAACTGCAATAGGGAGATCGAAAAATATTTCCCGGAATGTCCTAAGAATTCCGATAGGGTTGGAGACCTTACACGCTACACACATTTTTTTTCACAGGTGAACTGGAAGAGCAGCACAGAATGCACAAAAGTTACATTCAGCTATTTATCCAAAGATGGAGAAGAGGGTTACCCAGGCGATCTGCTGACTAACATCGAATTCGAGGTGTTACCAGACGATACCTTGCGAGTGGTGTTCCAGTCAACCACCACGAAGAAGACCGTGATCAACCTTACAAATCACGCGTATTTCAACTTAGCAGGTCATCAGACTGGAGCGGCTGAGTTGTACAACCACGTTATTTCTATGAACGCTAATAAGTAAGTACCTTTTTTTGCCAAGGGTAATGCTTTACGTATACCCCACCGTTGGGTAGACGAAGGGATTATGTGGGAGTCACCCGCCAGTGAAAGGCTGACGGGCATACCCACTAAAACCCCCCACGGGTTGGCCATGTGGGACCCTTTTTAGGATTCACCACTACGGCCCGGTGATTGGCTTGCTTTGGATCCCTCCACGGAAATCTCTAATAATGATTGGTTTATTTAAGTGTTGTGGACAGCGCTTGAAAAAATAAATTTTTAATTTTTTTTAACCTGGTTCGACGAAACTACACATGGACAATTTTGAAAATTTTCTATTGAAGCTGTTTTGAAAAAATGGGTATTTTTCATTAACCGGTATTTTTTTCAATACATCATGGTCCCCAACCTCAGTTGGCCCTCAGACCCTGACCAGCAAACCTCGCAATAAACAAGCTAAAAATTGTCTCACCTTTGGGAATGTATATTAAATAGGTTGCATAACAGCAGAGAGTTACCGTATAACTTTTTCTTAAATGTGGCATACTAGTAGATTACGATACAGAGGCGCATAAATCTTTTACTTTTCATTGCTTAACACCAATATTATTAATCCAAGTATACGTTCCTAAACTCTTTACCTGTAGAACCTAAGTGAGCACTAAAGCTCATACAAGACACTGATGCATATTACATTTATTAAATAGTTTTGCTGTGCCATGAAGTGAAAGAAAAGGAGCTCATGATATACTAGTAGCTTTGCTCCTATAAAGTATTAATCTATACATATAAATAAAATTGGAGTGTCTGTTTGTAATATTGAAATAACCGTTTTTTACTACATGCATATGAATATATTACGGTACTTACACCAAAATAACATTTTTTACAATTTTTGTCTGTCTGTCTGTCTGTTTGTTCCGGCTTATGTCTGAAATGGCTGGACCGATTTTGACGGGACTTTTATTGGCAGGTAGCTGATGTAATAAGGAGTAACTTAGGATACTTTTATTTTAGAAAAATTCTTTTATTTATTATAAAAAAAAGCAAATTAATATTACTGTGCCACAGCAACGCGTGGCTGGGTCAGCTAGTATAAATATATATTTGGACGATAAAACTTAAACAGTTTAGTTAGGTTTAAGTTGCTAGTTCTTAATAAAAATACACATCTCTTCCTACCAGGATAACAGCAACAAACAACGAGTCTATTCCTACAGGGGATTTCATAGATGTAGGAGGCACACCATTTGACCTGCGTATTCCCACACGTCTCGGTGACATCATAATAAACAGCGAAAATCTCTTCGACAACAATTTTTGTGTAGCCACTTACGGCGAGAAGGTAGGCTTTATGAATCGAATAGCTTCATTTTTAGCTGACCATTTTGATTAAACCGTGACACTGGACAACGTGTGAAATTGCTGGACAATCCAGCCAAGTCCAGCCCATCTGGCAACCCTTATCCCTCATACTTGGGTGTCGTAAGAGGCGTCTATTGGTGTTTATTTTACTTCGTTCTCCATCCCGCCTGATAAGCTTAAAGGTTTATGACAAAACCCTGCATATTTGGGGAAGGTTCCCATCTAGCAGTGGGTGTCGTTTATTTCACCTAATCCAGCATTGGGGAGAGTAATAAAGATAATTATTTTTATTCATTGCGTATATCGGGCGTCAAACCTACGCCATTGCAATGCAGAGTTCATAATGCGATTAACTGGATATAAACTGTAGTGAAATTCATCTATCACTAAAACCTAAGAGTAGGTCTTTTCCTGTCTCAGCAAAAGACATTCAATAAACGCTTCCATAAGCACATTTCAAAAAAATATTTTTATATTATTATTAAAAGCCTCTTGTCGGTGCGATATTGAATTTATTGTGACGTTACATAATTTGTAGCCGTCAAGCTATCAATACGCTTCTAAAGATACCCTATTTGCCAAAATCTGGTCAGTAGTTTTTGAGCCAGTATCGAACATTTGGCACTGCCGTTCTCCACAAAAAATTACAGACAATTTATTCAACTTCTGTTTATATTAAAGATACATAACACTGTTTCACACCGTTACACCGTTTCACAGCTTTTACAAGCTACTAGCTAGCCCGGCCACGCGTTGCTGGTATAACCCGGCTACGCGTTGCTGGTATAACCCGGCCACGCGTTGCTGGTATGGTAACAAACATACAAAGTAAAGTCATAATATAATGTATATGTTACCGGCCAAACCCGATTTCAGGACAAACTAGTTTTGCCTAGGCTAAACTAGTTCTTCCTATACGCGATAGGATTAACTAGTATAGCCTAGTCCAAACTAATTTATCCTAAGCCCGATAGGATAAACCAGTTTAGCTTAGGCCAAACTAGTTTTTCCTCATATAAATACGCATATTCTAGGATAAACTAGTATAGCCTAGTCTAAACATTATAGTATATCTAGAAAGTCAAAATAAATAGATAAACTGAATAAAATACTCCGTAATTGGAAAAATAACCATTTTTATTAAAACAATAATGATTTGTCGTTAAAAGTTATGGATAATTGGTAATACAAACAATCATACTATAACAAATAATAAGTGTTTTTAACAGAAGCAATAATCATATCTCAATTATTAAAACCTAACCTAACCTAACCTAACCTTTTTTTTTTTTTTTTTTACGAGGGGAAATGCCTTGCGCATACCCCACCGTTGGGTGGACGGCGGGGTTATGTGGGACTCGCCCGTCAGTAATAGGCTGACGGGCATACCCACTAAAACCCCTCGGTGTGTCCACTCTTTCAGGATCTCCGGCGTGGGGTCCTTATTGGGAATCTATCCACACCGTATTGGGAATCTATCCACACCGTATCTAACCTAACCTAACCTAACCTAAGTATCATTGCCTTCTTGCACTGGCATCTGTTTGTTTAACAGTTTTTATTGCAGATGCATCTCACAAAACCTTGGCCTGATTCAACTGAATGTTTCGTAACTGCAGTCCTTAACGATATTTCAGAGCCTTGGTTTACATCTGCTACCTCTAAAAATTGGTTTAGACTAGGCCGTACTAGTTTATCATAGAGTGTGCGTATTTATATCAGGATCAACTAGTTTGACCTAGGCTAAACTGGTTTATCCTATCGAGCTTAGGAAAAATTAGTTTGGACTAGGCTATACTAGTTAATCCTATCGCGTATAGGAAGAACTAGTTCTGCCTAGGCAAAACTAGTTTGTCCTGAAATCGGGTTTGGCCGGTAACATATATATGATTTATGATGTGACGTAACAGTAAATTCAATATGGCGCTTACTTTTGTTAGTCGTGACACGAAGTAGGTTATAACTGATTTTTTATCATCCTTAGCACGAGACCTGCGTGGCCAGAGTGATGCATCCACAATCAGGGCGATTTCTGGAGGTGTTCTCGGATCAACCTGGAGTACAATTGTACACAGCGAATTCATTGTCTGTTTTGGAGGGTAAGAACTCTGTAGCGTACCAACGCCATGGTGCTTTCTGTCTAGAAACTCAGAATTACCCAGACGCGATCCACCATAAGAATTTCCCGACGGCCATTTTGAAACCTGGTGATGTATATATCCATAAGGTTGAATATCGCTTCGGAGCTGATAAATTAGTTTGAGAAATTCACTGTATTTAATTCATATTAAACAGTAATATCAATGAATTTTTTTTAATATTTTTTAAAGCTTATGTTAACAAAAAGTAAATATAAGATTGCAACATTATTTTGAACTGTAAACCCAAGTGACCATACGGCTGTAATTCCAAGACTATCAACAGACCGATGATTAAATAGAAATATTTTTATTTTACTGAATAACGTGTTTATATTTTTCCTTCCTTTACTTTTCCTTAGCAAACAAAACAGTTATAACAGATTTAATAAAATTTAAATGATCAAATGATAAGTACACAATTACATTAAATGAATCACAAGCGAAACAAAAAATCAAACACAGCACTGCGAACTGCGAAAAATTAGCACAGTAACTGCGAACGCAGTGCGATACCAAAACATGTGCTTAGCACAGTATCAGCAGTAAACGAGCTGGATATTTTGCTAAGCACAGTAGTGACAATCAGATACACGATAAACACACACAGTGAACCTCCGGTAATCCGAGTTCCATTGGTGGAATATCAATAATGATTACATGACGTGCAATAGAGCACATAGTCTGCACAACTAATGTTGTTGATACTGTTACAGCGCTCAGGCTGCGTTCCGGTCACATTCCATTAAACAGCTTTGTATACCTAATGAAAAAAACAATTCCCTAATTGCAGTAAGTGTGGAATCATTGATGCTTACCATATTATGATGGAATGTGAGCGAAACGTGGCGGAGAGATCACAGCTCTTTTCCTACACCCAATTTAAAGGGGAGATAGGTTTTTGTAATAGCAACCCCGCTATCAAATTTTGTGTTACCTATGAGGGTGGCATTTCCTAAGGAATAACCCTCGATAATAATAGAGAAAAAAAAACTAATGTTGTTGAATAAACACCATCGACTGAGGAAGCCTAGACCAAGGTTACTGAGCTCAACGATAAGGCGGTTGATGTAGAGGTAAATGACCTAATGCGAGGCTATTCCACCTTGCATAACACTATACTCCAATCCATACACGTCCGACTTATTGGTTTGATAGTGATACCAGTATCTTTATTTCTGTTGACACGTACCAACGTGTCTAGCAATCTCTGGGCAGGCGTCTATGGCCAGGCGTGATTTAAGACATGGGTGATTTTATTAGCATAGTTCTGAAGATAACTAATGACGATTGTAGGAGAAGTAGTCGATGATTTCATGACCTGTATCTATTATCAAATCATCGAATGAAAGATTAGGTTTTATTTATTTATTTATTTATAACCACACAAATGTTTAATTGATAGTAGGAGTTATTCTATCCACTTTGATTACACATTGAACATTTCTAGTATATAAACAATTCAAATAATTTTTCTAGAGTTAACATCATTTTAAATACAGAAAACAGCACGTCAACCTACCATAAAATATCTAGAATGACTTAGTTGATATTGAACTCTATTTATTAGACAATAGGTTGACAATCAAATGGAAAAAATTGACAGTTTTGGATACGTTCATGTGCTGTCGATTCAGCAACAAAAACAACTGACAATATTTTATTTAATAACCAGCTTTTTTTATTGACAGTCAAAATGTTTTTTATGACAATGGAATTACCGATATCTTTTAATGTTTATAACTGAACAAAGACTTTAATATATACGTTTCACGTTTCATTTTGTTATTTAATGCTGATGTTTCAACTTATTTCCGAGAGCCGTGTTTACAGAATCCGTGTGTTAAGCAGAAAAAAGCGCTAGGCAGCGTTTGTAAGTAAAATGGCGATCGCTAAGCGGTAAGCGCTGTCAAATGGTAAATAGCTATTTTTCTCTAGGACGCAAACTTAGCGGTCGCTGGGGAACATAACCTCAATGAAATATATTTTTATCAAATGCAGTAAAAAGTTTTAAACTATGAATAATAAATTGAATAATTAAGTTGAAGAAGACGAGATTACTACTATTATTTTAATGATTGCACAAAACCACCGGTTAACTTAAGTTTGTAAACAAACTTATCTAAACAAAATGGCGGAAAACGTCAGCGCTGCGAAAGTTAGAAACGTGACCTTGCCGAAAACAGTATAGTTTGTTTCTCATCGCTAGCGAGCGCCGTCAATCGCTTTTTTCTGCAAAACACTTGGAATAACTAAGGTTGACATGAGTGTGTTATTAAACGTCAGGATTAAATGAAAATAAGAAGACTAATGAGTTACGTAAATAAATCATTCTAAAGAGTGTAAAAACTAAATTATATCATTGTCTATTGATAAAAATGACGCGCACGTTACTGGCAACACTTCTCTCCGGGAACTATAACGTGTGGTCACCGTTCTGTTTGGCGTCGCCGTTCTCAATATTCGCGCAATTTTCTCGGACACTTTCACCCCATGTTAGATTCAGACTCCTTTTCACACCTTCATCCAATGGTGGGATTTGTGAACGGGGCAGCAGGAACGTGGAGAGATTGAATAGATCAAGGAAAACTTTGTAACGATCGCTGTAAAAGATGAAATAATAGTATTAGTAAGTAATAGTTATAATTACATTTTTGAAGTAAAACTTCTTTACGCATGTTTGATTTGGGGAGTAAGCTGGTGCATATTATTGTAGGGGCAAGAAAGAGAGGTGGGAGCACACATTTCTTTTCTCCCTTTCTCACACATAAAGAAGTTTTACTTCCGTCGTGTGGTCTAATACACACTCTTTTTTTTTAATAAAATCACTACCGAATTGACTATGTGTTAATTCTTTTGTTTTTTATATTCAAATCTGAAGTTTCGACTCCTTAGTCATCCTGTGATAACGACTCTTGGATTAAATATAAAAAAACAAAATAAGCACGTTGTTTATCCGGTAAACAAGTGTTATTATAAGATAGAAAGCGATAGCGAAAGAAAGAAGATAAAAAAGTCTGTTTTCTACATTCACCCGGACGAGTGTCGAACCCAGGACTTCGGGGTGGTGTGACCAAGGAGGTCGTCAATAAAGATGGATTATTTATACAATACCAGACTAGTAACCGCATCTCTTTGGACAGAACGTAGTAAGTAAATTTTTAACTTTAGATTGTAGTAAATGTTGTTGGTGTCAAAATCAGAATATCGTATTGTAATTTAAAAAGTAATATGTGTGTTTTGTTATTATTTTACCCCTATAAAAAAAAATAATGGTGGAGTAGAATGCAGAGTTTTTTCAATGAAATGTTTATTACCTGAGTGTAGACCTTAGATATTGATATCCAGAAGAACCACCGGTGCCGAGCTGCTGGGAGCCTATCATTCGTTGCACCATGATCACGTGGTTATCTAAACAAATTATAAAGATCATAATGTAACCTTATTTATTAATATAAAGATTGACAGTAATTTATGCCTGACTATATAGTCAGTCATAAATATATTATTCCATTAACGATAACAGTTTTAGTATGCAAAATACATAGGTTTATTTATTTACGAGCGGCCACCCGCGACTTCGCCCGCGTGGAACATTGCAACATTACTTTATTTTTCTAAAATAGAAGATTTTTTCTAAAATAAGTAGCCTAAGTTACTCCTTATTACATCAGCTACCTGCCAATAAAAGTCCCGTCAAAATCGGTCCATCCATTTCAGAGATTAGCCGGAACAAACAGAGAGACAAAAATTGTAAAAAATGTAATTTTGGTGTATGTTTCGTATATATATTCATATGCATGTAGTAAAAAATGGTTATTTTAATATTACAAACAGACACTCCAATTTTATTTATATGTATAGATGATATACTTATGCTTATACTAGTACATTAACGATAAAATATATGCTAAACTAGGTATATGCAGTCGCTAAGCATAACGAAATAATGATGTCATAACATTACTATTATTGTAATAACAGTTTTTTTTGTGGATTCTGTATGGTGACGAAGTATCATATTGTAAATGTCGTCACTTCTGTTAAAGCTGACGAGTTTCTTGTGCCCATTCCTCTCGTCAATTAAAAGGCATACTGAATGGGTGGCAGGTTTAAATGTTGGACGATTTAAAACACCTTATTTTTAAGTGCATTTGAATAAAGTTATTTTCGTTTCATTTCATAACAAAATAATACAAAAATTAAGGACATCATTCCAGCAGTTGGCGCCAATAAAATAAATAATAAAAAACAAATTAAATTAATAATAACTTTTTGAATTTTGCATGTTACAGCCGTTATCGTTACTGGAATGAGCTGAAAATTATCAATTCCTCAATCAAAACTCTTTACAAGGGCAAAAGTAAAGACAAAGAAACAATTTCTCTTCTTATATCGATGTCCTCAAGCAAAAAGTCGGCTTTTCTTTTTCAGATTTTTTTGTGATATTATAACATATACGTTTATTTCAGGGAAATAAATTTACAAAATTATATTTACAAAATTACTTTGATTATGAATCAAATTTGTAAATCAGTAAGTATACAACCTCTTTTTTGAACTGTATGTTAGTTTACTAACCATTTTCAACCTCAGAGTTTTCAACCCATTAATTAAGGCGTCACTCTGAAATGAGTCTCATAAAATTATGTCTATACCTACGGAGGTTAGAGAGAAGGAGAACGATCGCTACGTGCTAAAGCATTAGCTCGCCTGTCCGTAAAATTTTGTAGAATATATAGTTCATTTTTCAGCCACCAGCCGCGCTGCCGTCGGTAAGTAGTATCTGCGAAGTTAGCTGTTTATGAGTAAAAGTAGATGAAGTTAGTTGAATAATGTAAAAAATTGACAACTTAGCGATCGCAGCGCCTCACTTATTTTGTCCATATTTCTGGGACACTTTTCTACAGCGATCGTTCTCCTTCTCTCTAACCTCCACGTCTATGCCTGTAATAGGTGATGGTGTTTTGGGTTGTTCAATAAATAATGGTGTGGTAGACTTACAGCGCCATTTGGTGATGAGGCTGTCGATATCCATAAGCAGAGTAAGGAGCTGGTGGGGTTGGGAGAATCGTGGCTCGTCTCTGTACATTGTAATCATAATGGCGCCTTGAAGAGCTTTGTGAGATAGCCTGTGAAACGTGAAATAATCATTATTAGCTCGTTCGCGTTAATGTAGCCTACCGATTAAACGTTATATTTCCATATGCCAACACTTTTCTCTATGAAAGATACTCTATGTCGTTTTCTATACCCTTGATAAAGTGTACGCAAACATTTATGATGATTGGTTGAATAGTAAAGGCGTGAAAGTGGAACAAACAAACAAACTCACTTTCGTATTAGTTTGGGTGTCATATAATCGCTACTTTAAAGGTGTAGTAATAAAGAACAATGTTAAAAACAGTTTAAAAACATTTGAAAACCACAACTATAGGTGTTTGCGCCTTTTGATGATGATAAGTTCCCAAGAAATAAAAAGATGTTGATCCGAGCAAAAAATATTATTGTGGTATTAGCTACAATGAACGTTGAGCGATAACAGATTTGAAGTTAAAGTCAACAATGTAGGTAAGCTAATAATAGGAAACGATTGTAACGGTTAATTGAGTGTTGTCATAGTTAAATATTAATTTAATTTAAAGCGCTCTAAAATAACAAAGAAAAGCATATAAAAAGGTTGAATACTTGACTAGAGAACAAAAAATAACCTAAAAGTGTAATGTAACAATTATTATTGTAGGTCGCCGCCCACTCCTCTTTCGATACCCTTTGTCGTATGCTTTAAAGATATGTAATATTTATAGATAAATATATATAAAAACCAATGACTCAGGTACAAATGCTCGTATTCATCTCACAAACATCTGCCCCTTCCGGGATTCGAACCCAGGACCGTCGGTGCGAAAGGCAAGATCGCTGTCGTGTACAAGTGGTCGACAAATAATAATAATAAATAACATACATTTAAAAATTCGCTAGGATGTATGTATTGTGATACCGTTTGCATGCCCCAAATAAAATTAAATAAAAATGAATGTGGTACCTCCTTTCGCCGCGATTGCGCAGGGCGTCGTGGACGTGCGGGTCAAAGATTGACCTGTATATTTCGCGGCGATTCTCAGCATCCGCCAGCCGGTGCCGGCGCACATTTTCATTCGTCTCGCTCTAAACGAAAAGAAAAATCTTTAATTGTAAAATAATATATACAAAGTTTAGAAGACTTCTGAAGCCTTTCCAGTCATTTAATAATTAATATATTTTTTTAAACAATCTATTATTATTACTTGTTAATAAAATGGACTAAAAACTTTAAACCAGCATATAGGATCAAAGTACTCCTCAATACCAATCAAAGGAGTCCAAACTCGATGGGGTTATGTCGTTTTATTGCGGAGTTCCTACGGCCATTTTTCAGCTCCATCATCATATCAGCTCCATGTTGCATTGCATTGTCACGCGATATACATATGCATGCCAAATTTCAGCTCAAACGGAAACCGGGAAGTGGGTCAAATTTAACTTGAAAGATCAATACAGACACCGGGACAGGTGAAAGTAAATATTAGCTTGTAAAAAGCAATATAAAAAGTATTTATTTGAAGAACAGCTCAAAGTACATATTTTTAGCAGACAATGTTCAATAAGAGTTACCATAATCATTTTAAGTTTAAAGCATTGTAAACTCAACCATATGCCATCGTAATTAAAGTCTATGCGACTCCATAAAATAAGTATGTATATTATATTATTTCACAGGCTGACATGGCCCGACGCGTGACCGGCTTAGTTATAACAATATTTAAAAAAAAATTGGTTATGATTTAAAATGAAACCTATCCTATGTTGGGGAAAAAAGCGCGCGCTTTTTATTCCAATGGGAAATTCCATAGTGAAAATGTTTTAGGTCATAACTTTTTATTTTTGCGAATTTCAAAATTCGAGCTCGTCACGATCTAGTCTTAAACCTGTAGGTTTGATTTATTACAAAAAGCATTAGTGCAATTCACACATGGTAGAAGTGAAATTTTCAAAAATAGTAAGTACACGTATAAAAAATACCACGGTTGTTGGGATGCCTTCTTTTTGATGCTTTTTATTAATTATTTATTTTAGAGCATGTCTGATTTGTGTTTTAATTATGATATTGTTATTCGTCCGATGTTGGCTTTGAGTCCTGACCATTTCATCCGCAAACTGTATTTTTTTTCCTTCTTAATTTTTGTATATGTACCTATGTTATGTGTTCAGTTTGTGAAGAAAGTTTTTTTTTTTCATTTCATTCATTTCACATTCGATTAAGATGGAACCAGCAATAATAATGCGTTTTGCATTCACAAATCCAGATTTAAAATCTCGGTAGCTCAGCAAAGAGCATTTGGCTCAAATCCTACCTGAGGACACGGAGATGTTTTTTACAGGCATATTTTTAATCTTATACAAAAATGGCATTGTTAACGTAAAAAAAAAACATAACTACATTGTTTGTCTAAGAGGATGCCGAAAAGCATCCAGGCATTCCCCATTAGCAAAAAATGACCCGTCGACCGACGTGCCGGGAGTCTACAAAATGGCGTCGGTAATTAGACCGAAGTAATAAAAAGTTTGTTGCCCCAATTTCATAGACATGTGCAAATAGAGAAGCTCTCCTGCTGCGCAAGAGCGTGTTAAGTCATTTCTTTTTAGAGTTCAGTAACATCATTCTTTTGTTTTATTTATTTATTTTATTTATGGCTTGTACAATTTGTGCATTTAGTCAATGACAAGTAAGTATAATCTTTCTTCTATGTTTTTGAGTAATTTCCTAGGTTTTGTAAAGAAATGGGGTTTTACTGAAACCGCCTCGTGGCCTTCTTGAGAGAGCGCGAAAAGACACCTTCCAACCTGTTTTGTTTCACTTGTCAACACTCATGCATATTCAGAAACACTCAGTGGTTAATAACCCACCATTATATATATATATATACACTAATATCAACCACAATACAAAGTTTAACAAGAAAACCAAAACCATTGAAGTGACGCTTCGCGCTCCCGCCAAAAAGTCCTATTTTTGTACTAGTAATATCGCAGGTACACAGAACTAATATTGTCTTTGCACAAAACAACGATTTTTTTCTATATTTCGTACTTAACTATTATACAAATACTTTATTTGCCATTAAATAGGGTACGTACATTAAATATCGATATTATAAAAAGGGATCTTTCAGCCTATTTAGCCATAAAATAGCAGGTAGAGAGTCGTAGGTATTGGTAATATCGAAGTTATAAGAAAAATAAAACAAACGAATATTTTTTGGTATCCATTTTTTGGTGAACTCTTCAGAAGATTTAAAAACTGTTATTTAGTTTGCTCGTATACATAAAAAAGGCGTGGCCAAAAACATCCTTAATCTTCGAGTTTATGTGAAAGTTCTGAGGTTGAAAAAGCGAGAGATGGATGTCAAATCAGAAATTGAGAATCTATGGTCTCTTCTATGATCTATGACCCCCTACTGAATAAGGCGTATCGTAATCGTATATATGTATCTAAATTTATTTTATGTTGTATTTTTCAAATACTTGCCATGGCGGCGTCAATGTCTTCCTTGATAGTGTTATTGACAGCTGCCTGGAACTTGCCCCAGAAATTGAAGCCGTGCGTGTTGAGACCCGGCGTGCGTTCCAACCACCGTTCTATCAAAGCCAGGAGTGCGGGTTCTTCTTCTGACCTGTGGCATATAACAAAGGTATAGGGACTAAGTTAGGGAATGTTATTGTGATCATTGGGTATATTTTTAGGGTTCCGTAGCCAAATAGCAAAGAACGGAACCCTTATGAATTCGTCATGTCTGTCTGTCTGTCCGTCCGTATGTCACAGCCACTTTTTTCCGAAACTATAAGAATCATACTGTTGAAACTTGGGGTGTATTCTGTGAACCGCATTAAGATTTTCACACAAAAATAAAAAACAAGCAATAAATTTTGGGGGTTTCCCATACTTAGAACTGATTTTATTTTTTTTACATCAATCCCATACGTGTGGGGTATCTATGGATAGGTATTCAAAAATGATATTGAGGTTTCAATATATTTTTTTTCTAAACTAAATAGTTTGCGCGAGAGACCCTTTAAAGTGGTAAAATGTGTACCCCCTGTAACTTCTAAAATAAGAGAATGATAAAACTAAAAAATATATGATGTAAATAACCATGCAAACTTCAACCGAAAATTGGTTTAAACGAGATCTAG
Source organism: Calamotropha paludella (assembly GCA_927399485.1). Taxonomy (NCBI): domain Eukaryota; kingdom Metazoa; phylum Arthropoda; class Insecta; order Lepidoptera; family Crambidae; genus Calamotropha; species Calamotropha paludella. The sequence goes on along the minus strand of OV656803.1, from coordinate 3,890,587 downwards.
TAAGTAGTTATTTTTTAATTTACGTAACTTGTTTGTACGAAACCCTTCGTGCGCGAGATAACTTACTTGTGTAATGATTCCATTGCCTCTGGATCATCTCCAAATACAGTTTGGTAGTTCTGATTGTATTTGACACGGAGCGCTTGCTTCAAACCCAACTGTAAAACATGGTAATTAAGGCTATATTCTGAAATACTCATCAATATACTGACCAGTAGTAAAGACGTCATTTTGTATTGGTCAGTGCAAGAAAGTGTGACGTATCTTACTGGGAATTTTCCCTCTCTCTTGCTCTTATACTATTTTCACAAAGAAACAGCAACAGTATTTGGCTATTATTACTACTACTGGCTACTGTTCTGGGCCCTCCACAAGAGAGATAAAAGAAAACAACGGGTTGTACTCCGTAAGTGTCGGCAGAAGTGAAAACATGAACATTAATGTTGTGCATTTTTGATATTTTGGAATGGTTAGGGAATAATTTCGCACCAATTGCTTTAATTACCAGTATAAAAGTACCATCATTTATGTGGTAAAATACAGTATTCATTTATTGCGTTATCGTACAGAAACATGACAACAAACGCACACGCACACTCGCGCAAGCGCCCTGCGCCGCTTAAACGAAACAGCAGGAGCAAGCATAGGTACATTTTCGTCACGCGGTCAAAAGAGGGGATATATCTTCCTCTTCTACACCGCGCCGGCGGTCTACTCTTCCTCCGTCTTACGAATTTTTGATCAGAGGCCTTATTGCGAGTTTATGATTCGAAACTCGATATCGTCCGCGTAAAATATTACTACGGATTTTCATATGAGCGCCCCTAGCGGTAACCATTAGGAACTACGAATCTGCATAGTAATCTGTAACTCGCTCGATAACGAGTGTCGAATGCGTAAACTCGCATTAAGGCTTTAGAGGTTACGTGTCCTGATGCGAGTATAACATTTTTTACCCATCCCAAAAAGTGCACAACGCCGCTAAAGAAGTTTTCACTTTAAAAATACAAAAACTACGGGTCAGCCACTATCAGGTTTTTTCCAAACAGATTTGTTTTAGTAATTTCAGATTGTAAAAAATAGAAGAGTAATTCACAATGTTAAAACAACTTTATAAACCACATTCGCAATAAAATTGATATTGCATTTTTATTCGAAAATAATTAACGGCCTCCATTTTCCCAGAGCTCCCAAACCCGAAATCCAACCCTGTTCTAGACGATTAATATAATTACAACTTCTGCACCTTATTCTCAAGAAGTCTGAACTGCAAGCTTTGGAAACCCGACGCAGGGCGAAGATAATTCCGGAAGTCCATGAAGTCGAGTGGGGTCATCGTTTCGAGGATCATCACTTGGTCCACTAGGAGCTGGAAAAAAATTTTTTCGTCAAAGTCAAAGAAACAGTTTGATATATTAGCAAAAAGACAATATATTGATATTTTTGCAAAAAAGTTTAAACGGCATGTAATTAATATTATTAAAAATCTAATTCTACTTTTCTTTGTTTTTGATATATGTCTACGATCCGCAGCGCATTTCTTTTGTTCCATATAGCAATTTATTGTATGTCTAATGCATTTCTATCGATTCAATATGATATAGATACCGATTTAAGCGCGAGACTGAATTAAAGCAGATATTCAAAGGTAGAACTTTGAGCACTTATATAAATTCGTAGTCAAGCTGCCATTGACTGGCGTGAGAATCGCGTTTGTATCGATATAAACGCACATCGATGGCGCGTTTAAAACACGTGATATCCAAACGCTCTTAGTGTGCGATGGTGTTGGTGTTGTAAGCGTATCTTTTATTTTATTTCTTGCATTCACAATGCAATATTTTTATATAATACTAGCGACCCGCCCTGGCTTCGCACGGATGCAATGCTCTACTATATTATGCATGTATTATACATATAAACCTTCCTCTCGATTTCCTCTATCTATTAAAAAAACGCATCAAAATCCGTTGAGTAGTTTTAAAGATTTAAGCATACATAGGGATATAGGGACAGAGAAAGCGACTTTGTTTTATACTATGTATTGATATAAAATATTTCTGTAAAAACAACTACGCCTCCAGGCCCTGATTGATTTGAATACACGATCTTTCGCTATCCGTGCGAGTGCTTTGACCCTGAGCTACCGAGACGCTGGCAGACTGCGGGCTTCGGGCTACCATCCTTTCTTGGTTGCTATTCCTACCTGTCGCACCAAGCGCTTCTTAACTTCTTACATAATGCAGAGCAAAGTAGTGGAACTCTCTGTGCGTCTGTATATCCGAGTACTTATAACCCGTCTGTTTTTAAAGCCAGAGTAAATAGGCACCGTCTGGGTTAGCTCGTTCCATCGTGGATTCTGTCTTTGCCCCGGGCTTGTTTGGGATCAAGAGCGAACCCATTCTAAATTAAAAATAGGAAACAAAGACGCATCGAAATTTACAAACGCATTTCAACTTCTACTATTTCATATTTTGTCGTCTTTTATTTATGTAAACGTTAAATTCTTTAATAGGTAATTTTAACGGTATCGATAGGAATGTGATCGATAATTACACAATAATATAAACGAGCGAAGCAAAGTCATGGCCGTGAAAGCCTGAGCCTCTGGCGTTGAAAGTTCGTAATCCGATATTGGTAATGCAAGTCTCGCTGTACGCATTAGCAATGCATCTAGCTTAATCGAGAGTATTAAACTATTAAGTTTTGTTATACAATTCAAATGAGAAATAGATCTAGAATTTTTTTTTGCAGGTCACTGTAGGGATTTGCACCCTATATTTTTACTTATCTTCACATGACCCTAAGGTTGACTGGTAATAAATGTCTAAGGCAAGTCCACTCCTTTACAGGACCTGTGATCACAGGATGACTAAGGTATTGGTCGTCATCATAAAAAGAGCTCACTACATCACCAAGTCTTGCAATGTGTGTCTTTGGTGATGGACAAGACCTGGTGATGTAGTTAGCTCTTTCCGGAATTAAAAACAGTAAAATGGAGGTCTGTCCCCCTGTCCGAGTTTCTTTCGTGAAGAATAGTTTAGGTAGTAGAAAATATATGACGACCATTGCCTTAGTCGTCCTGTGATCACGGCTCCTGTAAAGGAGACGAAACGTCAGGATTAAATCCCTACTAAAATTATAAATGTGAATCTAAGTTTTTGTTATGCTTTTACGCAAAACCCACTAAACCGATCATCATGAAACTTCTTGAAATCATGAATTGAATCATGAAAATCTTGGAGGTATTAGAAGTAACATAGGATACTTTTTATTGAAAGAAGAAAATTGCGGGCGAAGCCGCGGGTAAAAGATATTATAAAATAAATTATGCCCAAAATCCGAAAATGTTTTATTCAAAAGTATAATGTGCGTGGAAGTTTATGAAATAAAAACTTTTTTTGTTTAACCCTTATTCAGCTATAAAAAAAGTAATATCAGTACCAGTTAACGTCATTAGAAAAAAAAAACAATCATGATTGTTTATCTCGTATAGCGTTAACCGCAAGCTTATGATACGTCACTAGTAAAGACTGGTTATCTGACACCAAGTTGGGTCAAGAGTCAGGGCATTATACGTTATCTCCTTTGCGTATGTCGATCAAAAAATAATATTCATATACATAGGAATTCGGGGTATATCTCCAGTATCATTAGACACCCTTAACCGATTCGTTGCTGATGGCACGTCAGGCGTGCCATCGCTTTCTTTTGCGTGTGGCGTTAGCCACTGAAACCGTATCATTTTTAAATTGATGATAACTCCTTCAGCTCAAGTTTTAGGGAAATCAACCCAGAATAAAACTATTTTAATTTTTCACGTAAATCAAGCTCGTAGCCTTCGTTTCTGTAATTGTATGTAGCAATGAATCGATTAAGTAAGAGGCAGATGTTTGTGTGGTGAATACGAAAAATTGTACCTGAGTCATTATATATGTATTTCTATAAATATTACTTATCTATGTATCATATGTATGTCTAATCGTTATCCTGGTATCCATAACATAAGCCTTAAATTGTTTACTTTGGGCTTGGGTAATTGATGTGGATGTAAGAAGAAATATTATTACTTTAGTGACGGATACTTTAGTCCAAGCACCTAACGCTCTCGAGTTTTATTTTTTTTTTATTTATTTATAAGGTTTGCCAACATTTGTATACGATAATACATTTATATGCTACAATCTTCTATCGTAATAGAATTAAAAATGTTGAACCTAGTGCAATTTATTAATATACTAGCTGACCCGGCCACGCGTTGCTGTGTTATAAATATAAATTAAAATAAAATCTATCCTATTTTTTAAGTTAGATCAAATAACAGATAGAGTCCGTCTATTGAAAGCTGAACCTGAAAAAAAGCGGCAATTTCAAAAATCCTTCGTATGGTATTACCGACCAAAATGGGAATAAACGATTTTGATACTTTTCTAATTTTTTATTTTTTATTATAACAGACTTCAAAAAAGGGAGGAGGTTCTCTATTCGTTTATTTTTTTTTAGTAAATAAAATTATCAATATTAAAAAGTTTTTATTTATTATTAGGAACTGTAATCAAAGTCGGTGTCTAGATAATCTACTTCCAATGATTCATCCGAACTACTGCCAGACTCATCATCACACACACTTATAATAAACGATTCGAGGTCTTCGGTTACTCCAGTATTAATTACACGATCAGTCATTTTTTTCCAATGATCTGGTGTTACACAGTCAAAAGCCTCTTTAAATTTTTTCAACTTCAGCTGCTGATACGGCAATATTTTTACTTGCGTCTTTCCACTTTGCTGAACTCCAGATTAGCTCAATGGGGTTAAGGTCACAATGATAGGGCGGAAGTCATAAGTCATCTGCTTCATAGATTGAGTCTGGTTTGTGTTTCTGCACCAGGACAAGAAGCTCTGGAATGGTATAACATTCTTCATAACAAATTTGATTGGAACCTAGCCACTCTTGTATTTCAGCTTTTCAGCTGCTAGCATTTGATGCCCTATTAATTTGCACCATGTGGTAGCTGGCGTTGTCCATGACAATGACACTTGGTTCAGTCAAGTTGGGAATAAGCTTCTCACGTAACCAGAACCAGAAAAAGAAATAAACAGAACAACATCTATACATATACATTGTGACGCATAATACGCTCCATTGCACAGTCCAGCGAGGTTCAAATCATGGCAGTTTAAGAACAAGCATGACAGGTATAAACCTGAACATTTTTCTAAGAGCTCATGGAGTGAAAGTAGGTAAACTTTGTTGACAAACAACAAAATGCTATTTCCTCTGCGTAAAATAAATACACATAATTATGTTCATGATATTTTTAACTAAATGGGTACATTCCCTTGGTGTTTTACTGAAACTATGAGTGTGAGTTATATTAGTCTAGTATCCTGTCTATTTTTTTTTTAGTATATAAAATTGCGAATGTTAAGTGATTCAACGTGATAGTTAAAGGAGGTAAGTACCTAATATAGGGTAAGACAATTATTTAATAATTTTATTTTAATATTTACCGGTCATTGAAGATATTTCCTCTAAATACTTGTTCTAACTTAGCAATTCGTTTTGCTCCAATTCTTTCAGCTTCTCAAGATTTTCCAAAAGGACTTGTTTTTCTTCTGTAACGAGCTTATGTGAAAGGAATGTATTGTTTCATTTCTCAATGGAAAATAAAAACGAATGTCAAAATATAGGTTGAAGGTGAAAATGTATATGAAATTTTAGATTGAAGATGTAAAAATAATAAGTATCAAAATTAACATGTCGTACTATCCGGCGAATTCAGTCATCACACCTAAACACCGTTTCTTCTGTTTGAACAAGACTTCTTGTTTTTGTTTGAATTTGCTTATCATGGTAAAAATAATATGTCTCACAAAACTTTTAATTGTTTTACCAATGTGTCAACATGAAATCCTTAAAAAACTCTTCGATTTGACACGCTCGGATGTAACCTCAACAACATATTTGACAACTGTCAAGACAATAATGACGAAATGACATTTTAATAGTGTTGCCACTCAAATAATAGCTGGGTTCAGCTTTCATTAGACAGACTCTAGCTACGAAGATTGTTCAAAATCGGTTCAGTAGTTGCAGAGAGTTTAACCCGAACATACATCATAGATAAAAAAAATATTACTCTTAAGTAAAGTAAAAATATGACGCTTAAATGTAGCATTGATAATATTTTCAATTCATTAAATTCCTTGGATCTAAATTTTTTTACGTGCTTGGCGAGTCAAAATGAATGTGATTATGTCGCTGTATTAATTTACTATCTTACAGAATCTTGTAACTGGTGTTGGAGTCGCAAGTTTCGCAATCGTTCGGGCTGGTCGCATATATTTGCTGGGCTCGCGTTCACTCTATCCGTACTTAGCAGATGTGAACGTTATACGAGAGCGTCAGTTTTAGTACCGTTACCCGATATATATTAGAGCCAGCTGCCTCCTCACCTCAGTGTGCGCGGCCTTCTGTCTCGCTTTCACTCGTGTCAGTGTGCGTGGCTGGAATGGCTTTATATCTCTTTTTCGCTTTATACTATAAAGCTTCGCTTCTTTCGGGCGTCGTCAGACGGCAGTATTATTTTGTTCATTAAGTATGTTTTTTTGCTTTTTGCTTACACCAAATGTTCGTCATGAAGGACTGTGATATCAACAATTGCCACTTATTATACATGTACTAGTTATTACCCGCGGCTTCGCTCACGTTAATGTAGACTACCGATATAAAAGTTACATTTCTGTCCCTCTAGAACAGTATCTTTTATCTGGATAAAAGGTACCCTTTGTACTTTTCTGTACCCCTGGCAAAGAGTATGCAAGATTTCATGATGATCTGTTGAGTAGTTAAGGCGTGAAAGTGAAACAAACTCACTTCCGTATTTATAATATAGTTCGGACTATAAGGTTGTTACCATGTACCAAATTTCATTGCAATCCGTCAACCCGTTCTGGACTTATAGAAGGGCATACAGAAAGACCGACAGACAGATAGAGGGCCTATCATTTGCGCAAAAACATGTTCTTGCCACATACCAAATTTCGTTGAAACCAATCAACCCATTCTTGACTTAGAGTAGAACATACAGACAAAAAGACGGACAAAAATTAAAAAATAAGTAGAATTGGTATCAGTTAGTTATATGTAAAACGAAAATTGATCATAAAATTTGTACAAGAAATAAATGTACAGACAGAGCCTGCAAATTTATAAAGTAGAGTTTATTTCTTATCACTTATCATTAATATTATTACTATTAGATTTCTTCAAAACATCAACTTAGTAATTAGGTAGGGCAATAACTTGAGATATCTGGATTGAACTATGTTGTCTAGAATTTGAACCTCATTGAATCCACTTGGCAACACAAAGTTCGGCCTGCTACAGGAAATTAACGGAAGTATATCATAATATATAAAAAATTTTGAATTGTTCTTTTAATACAGAAATCTTAACTTTCTTTATAAAGTAAATGGGCATTTGGAATTTATGCAGAATACCTTCAGAATCAGTACGACCCTGTTGAGCCTCTTCAGAATCTCCATGGTGTGGCTTTCATCCAGACCCTCAACGTCCAAGAGTGATCTGACAGAGTCCACCTCGAAAATAATTTGTTTAAACCATAGCTCGTATGCTGCAATAGAAAAATGGTATTAAAATTTGCACAGGTATAAACAAGCACAGGTAAAATGATAACTTTTTTATCGCATTTAAAGCTGTGAAAAGCTATTTAATATCGTTAAAGAGGTTGTTTAGAACTGAAGCCTCTTTTGTCTATTATTTTTGTATTTATACTAGCTGACCCGGTAACGCGTTGCTATGGTAACGCGTATACAATGGAAAAAGAGCGGGAAAAAGAGCGGACAGACAAACACACAAATTATGTTATTTCAATATTTGTTTATATAGACTAACGCCCTACATAAGGCCCCTGGCACACGGCGTATTTTAAACGCGCAGATGACGTGTATACGCGCTTCAAGCGAGATGCGAACGCAACCTTGTAACCTTAGCACAGGGAGCGATCGTGAACCGCGCCTCTACTACGCGTATACGCGCAGATACAGCGATACAGACGGGCTGTAGCCGCGTTTTATTACTGCAACTGCGGCGCGGGCGGTGACGTGGCGTGAGCGCACGCTCCTTTGTACGCGCTTCGAACGAGTTTCGAACGAACAGAAAACGCGCGTTCCTAAAAGGCGCGTCGTCTGCATATTCAAAATTCGTCGTGTGCTAGGGCTTTCAGAGTGGAAAAGACAAGTCAAATTGATTAGTTAAAAGTTTTTGGACAGGGTTTAAAGAAGGCCAAAATGTCATACCTTGATGCGTTACGATAAACAAATGCTCGTCGTGCACCGGCTTCGATGACTCTGCACTGAGCATCCTCTGGGCTCCGAGGAGTTTGTCCAGCATTAGGTATTCGCCGTACAGCATACCCGCCTCGTTGCCTAAGTGGTTTCCATCCTGGCCAGATATCTCGTCCAATGCTGATCTGCAATAATTTACTTGCGTCATTTATTAGTGTACTTATTGCTTAGGCGTTCCTTATGGATGGATAAGCCGTACGAAGGATGGACCATATATTACGATTGACATGCAGTCTTGAAAAGACAATAATTTTTGTCAATCTCTACTATGTAAAAAAAGGACTTTGTGGGTTTGTTACCATATATAGTTACCATAAGCCTAAGAATAACAGTTTTTATAATCAATTAACGTTACCATAGCAACGCGTGGTCGGATTATTCCAGCAACGCGTGGCCGGGTTATACTAGCAACGCGTGGCCGGCTTAGTAGACAATAAAATTCAAACCGCTTGCACTTCTTTTCCTTTTTTTAAATTCAGCTTAGGTATTTAGTTTTTTGTTACTGTAAGAACTTCATTCTTACATTAGCGAAGAAAGGGGGAAGGAAGTAGCTATATGAGCATTGAAATGTAATTTATCATGCCTGAACAGTATTGTATTTTTGCAGTTCGTTTTTCTTTTAATTGATTGATTAATTATATTGTTCTCAGCACTGATGCTGTAACGTCAGGAGCATATGATTGTTGTTAAATAATTTTTTCTTTGCCAAAACGCATGTCGTTGCAGCTTGTACTTATGCATGTATTATAATTCGCTATGCATTTATTGTTGTATACGGTGTATGTTTTGTAAGTTATTCTTAATAAATAAAATTAAATAAAACGCGGTCATAGGCATAGCAAGGTCAAATAACGATTTTCGTCAATAGTCATGCATTTAGTAGATGAGGGGCCCTAGATAGCGCGAGCAATCGAAACGTGAAATAAACGACGATTGCAGGAAATTAGGCTACTTTTCCTATTGCTTTTTTATTTAGGTATAAAACAGTGTTGCAACAAAAGAGTCGTTACCAATTCTCTTAAATAGTAAATACTTTATTTTCAACACCAGCAACAGTTACCATAGCTTTGTTGATAAACCGTCAATAGTAGCAGACCCCTCTTTCCCACTGCAATCGATAGGGACTCCCTAATTCCTGTCAGATCACTAAACCAATACCGACATTTATTACTGAAAAACTTATTTAATTAGAGTAAATCGAACCTCAATTAGGGACTATATTATGGATTTACTTATTAGCTTTTGTATGCGCGAAGCTACTTTACTCTTGCCCAAAATATCCCCTTATTTTGACTCGATATATATCGACAGCTGCATACTGAAATTCGAAAGAATTCCAGTATGCAGTCAGTATTATAAGCATACTGAAATTCGAAAGAATTTCAATATGCCTATTTAATTTTAAATATGTGAGAATCGCTCCATTTAAATTAAATATTATTTATTCATCTATTTAATGTTAATAAAAAAATCTGAAACTTTGTTTATCTACTTTCATTGTCCTGTATTGTCTATTCTAGTAATAAAAAAGTGTTCTATCAAAGTCATAGGCGCCCCATTATTCTTATATGCCCAGTATGTTGAAAACTTTAATGATAACATATAGCGTATGTGTTCAGTTATTTTAACTTTTGAAACTATAAAAGTATTGGAGCATTGTTCGGAGATAGAAAGTTATAAGTCAAAATAAACGACAAAATTAACACATGAAAAACTGTTCATTGAAATAAAATCAATGTTTGTATGTCTGTTTATGCGTTCCGAAACCATCGATCAGATGGCGATAAAACTTTGTTAAATAGTATCCATGTAACGGAAGGTTTACATGTATAGTCAGCAAAAAAGCATTGCAAAGCATGTCGGGTGCAACTACTGAATTATTAATATCAGATATTTACTAACCGGTAAGGAGTTTATCGGGGCCTGATTTTTACATGTGAGTGTAAGTATTATGTCTCTTTTTCGCAATGGGGGAGTAAAAAGGATGGCACGCATTCTACATGCGACTCGAGCCTTCTAAAAAGAGGACAGTCAGCACATCAAACAATACCTACATTCTAAATTCTAAAAACCTCTATTACGATGGCATAAAGTAGATTAAAAATGTCTAGGTGCAGTTTATAAATTGCCATCGACTACAATTCTTGATGACTTAAAAACTTTGTTAGGGTTATTTTCTGTCTCGGCCAAGTATTGCTGTACCTCAGTTATTTTTAATTTGAAATATTTTTTTATTATATAATAAATGTCTTTATAGAAAAATAAATATACATGCCAGTTTTTATAATGATCGGTTGAACGGTGTTGGAGTGAAACGATAACATACACATATATACAAACAATATATCTGCACCCGACATGCTTTGCAATGCTTTTTTGCTGACTATACATGTAAACCTTTCCTTACATGGATACTATTTAACAAAGTTTTATCACAATCTGATCGATGGTTTCGGAACGCATAAAGAACAGACATACAAACATTGATTTTTATTTATATAGGTAAGATATATTCGATATTTATAACATCTATTAATTATCGATTATATCAATTAATCTGATTAATATAGAATAGCAATAGAATTCAATAAAATTTTTAAAAAAATAATGTAATTGTACATTAGTTTTTTTAGGAAAGTGCTGATGTAGAGAGTTCCGAATTCTACTAACACAATGTTTTCGTAGAAACATCATAATAGCGCAATATATGTGTAAAAGGGAGATTTTATATATTTATAAAATTATTAATTGCTCGCGACTTCGTACGATTGGATTAGAGGGTCACTCTTATCTCGAAGAGGTATAAAAAGTAGCCTATGACCTTTCTTGGATGTAACAAATATACACAAAAATCGGTCAAGCCGTTTCGAAGGAGTTCGAAAACAAACACTGTGACACGAGGTTTTTATATATTAGACTAGCGGCCCGTCCCGGCTTCGCACGGGTGGACAAAATTCTTTATTTTTTTTTCTAGCATTAAATATAGCCTATGTTACTCAGCGTGAATGTAAATTTCCAACGGTGAAAGAATTTTTCAAATTGGCTTAGTAGTTATTGAGTTTATTCATTACAAACATACAAAAATACATATCTTTCCTCTTTATGATATTAGTGTAGATATATCAAGAATATATACCATTGAACCCTAGTTATAGTACGAAATGACCGCAACTTATTTATCTAATAATTGATTGATATTGATCAGGTCAAAGACAGCGTTTTTATATTTGGTACGAATGGTGAGTTTTTTAAAATATAAATCACCATTTTTTGTTCGTTTTTTTGACGTGATCAAATTAGGAGCGCGTGAAACCGGAATCATAGTATTGCATTTGTGGTTCGATGTGTATCATAAAAAAATATATGTAGTCTTAAGTTGTATTCTGAAATATACATCAGCATATTAGCCAGCGGTAATAACGTCATGAATCGACGCCACGCTGTTTATTTGTGCCGAAATATACTTTAAGCGCGTTGAAGTCAAAAATCGACGCCATATTTAAAATAGCGAGAGTGCGAGAGAAGGGAAACGAGCACGGCAAGATATGTCAGTTTACTGACCAGTACAAAATGGCGATTGATTCATATCGACATTACGACTAGCCAGTATATTTATGTATACAGCCTTGAAGGTGAAAATACCGATAAGTACCATTTCTTAGGTAAAGCTCTATATTACGGTAGCACTATCTGTCATGTGGATAGAAATGGTGTTCGCGCGCTTTTAGGCTGTTAAAAAAAAAGAATGATTGAAAGTATATTACTTTTGGGAATTTATATAAGTTACTAGTTGACCCGGCCACGCGTTGCTGTGTTATAAATTAAAATGAAACTTATCCTATGCGGTGAGGCAACAGTTCGCCGTCGCGTCGGTACCGCAAAGGCTCGACAACACGTGTTCATTACGCTTTGTATGGTATTACGACCGTCCGTGCGCAATACGACAAACGCACCGATTCGGTACCGCAGCGGTCCGACACGAAACGTCTAAATTGAAAGCGCCCTAAGTTCGAACAAATCCAGTAAAATAAAAAAAAATAATCATCAAAATCGGTTAACTAGTTTTGGAGTTAATCGCGTTCAAACACTGTGCCACGAAATTTTTAGAGCTACACTAGCTGACCCGGCCACGCGTTGCTGTGGCTCAGATTATATAATTTGCTATAAAAAAAAATCATTATGAATCAAAATGAAACCTGTCTTATAAGTTAACTAAGATAGAGCAAATCCAGCGAAATTAAAAAAAAATCTGAATCGGTTGAGTAGTTTCGGAATTCATTGCGGTCAAACACTGTAACACGATTTTTTTATATCTATAGATAGATAATTAACAGTAGGTATTCGCAGCAGTTAGTAGTGCTAGAATTGTTTACTTAAGCAAAGAGTTGTAATTATGCTAATTGAGGACTCCAACATACTCGGGTGTGGAGTTGATATACTTGTTTGACTTGTTGTCGAAAAAAAAAACGATAAAATGTTAAGCGCGTCCGCTTCGGTAGCGAATTAAGGTTCCGTTTAATTTTCCGGCTATTTAAAGTGAGTTATTCAGAGACGGTGCAATAATTCTCTAAACTGTGTGTGTATGTAGTTTATATTCGTCCTTTTCGAAACAGACGAAGGTCTAAGCCATACTGCCAGTTCTTTAGTAATTTATTTTCTTCATAATTAGTAAATTGTATAATAATAATACTTTGTGTGTTTGATACCATATATAGTTACCATAGTTTATATAGATACCATATATAGAATAACAGCTTTTATAATCAATTTACCATAGTTACCATAGCAACACGTGGCCGGGTCATCAATTACCGTTACCATAGAAACGCATGGCTGGGTCATCAATTAACGTTACCATAGCAGCTAGTAAATATTAAAAGTTAAATTGGGTAAAATATTTTATACATCTCAAATAAAAAAAAGCAAATCATTTTATAACTATGTCCAAAGGAGGAAGAAGAAAAATATTCATAATGAAAAAATGCATTTATAATTTTTATAAGGCAATGATCGCCTACGTATTAATTGAATTAATATTGTTGTAATGAATAAATTAATTCAAATGTAAGTGACCATGTGTAAAGTTTAAAACCATATATTGAATTAATAATTTTTCTACCACAGATTATGCAAGTTATTTTTCCATTAAAATTATGCAAAGGTGTTCCATTTATTATACCATGACTATAGCATTTGAATAATTTCAAATCACTCTAAGAGCTAGAACACACTTGCAATTAATCGCTCTGCTATAATTGCGTTGTCATGCGACTATTGCACATACGTAACACATCCGATCATTGCAACTGCAATTTATTTAGACAGATAAGGATTTCAGGTTGAAGCCAGGTCTTTTTTCGATTTCGTCAGTTAGCAGTTCCACGTCTATATTCATTTTTAGTAGGTACAGCAACAATTCAAGTTGCAATACGTCAACCTCGTACAAATACTTTTTGATACTAATAATTGCGTGCAACTATCGTTCAAAGTGCGCGCTGCGATAGATTCATATAGAGAACGATTCCAGTGCAACTATCGCGTTGCACTAAAATTGCGGGGCCATGCAACTAAATAATAATACTACATTTAAAAATCTAAAAATCCCACGTTTTTCAGTGACCAAAAAAGAATAAAATAACCCGGCGGGGCCAAGCGAGGGGCCACTCAAAACGCGGGGGCGCATCTTTACAAATACTCTCAACATCTATGCATATCATACATCTCATTACATCTCCATAAGTAACATGCGCCCCCACGTTTTGAGTGGCCCCTCGCTTGGCCCCGCCGGGTTATTTTATTCTTTTTTGGTCACTGAAAAACGTGGGATTTTTAGATTTTTAAATCTAGTATTATTATTTTATTCTTTTTAATTATTAACTCAACGAAGTAACCATGTGTTACGCAACAATCGGATAAGCCCCATACAAAAGTGAAAGTTGCCGAAAGTTGACCTAAAAGTGCACCTAGAAAGTCGAAAGTTGTTTTAGGATGCATTGTCATCGGGTTCTGACTTGCTCCAAAAATTTCAGCTCGCTAGGTGGCCGGGAAGTGCCTCAAAATTGAGTTGCAAGAATCCAACTGCACAGACAGACAGACAAACAAGAAAGCGACCTGAGAAAAACGTGGGAGAAAGTTGCATATAAATCGTTTTGAAACTATCGCAAGTGTGGGCGCACGTGCAAAGATGTATACTTTCTTGAGGTCCGCACAACTATCGCACTGCAATTAATTGCAAGTGTGTTCTAGCTCTAAGTTGGGATTCTGTATCATACCATTTTCTTAACTGATTCTTCTTTCACTTTTAAATAATATAATTGCTTCTTTTTTATAGTTTTTACTCACAGAGTATAAGTAAATTACTAACAATATTTTAGTTTCTTTCAGGAAAATGTTTCGCGTTTTATAATAAGGTGCCACTACATGTAACTACTGTCAATATAGATAAATAAAAAAAATGTGATTTTAATATATTTTTCTGCTTTCTTTATCGGGTTTTCTAGTATTTTTCTATTAAAATAAATTATCATATAAAAAAATTTGTTAATAAATCTGCATTTTAACTATATTTATAAGTAATAGTATGGCAAGTAAATTTTCTAATGCAAAAATTTCAAAGCGCCGGGAAAGGGCGAAAAATACAGCCCATGCCGAGTTTTTTTGCGGGTTCTTCTCGATACAAGGTTTCTCGTCGTAGGACTTACGAATTCATGGCATAGTTGCTGAATTTCAATACATGCATTGTAAATGCTCACATAGAATAAAAAGCATTTTATCTTTATCTTTTTTTCAAATATGTATGAATCTTTATCTGGAATAAACATTGTTATCGCTTCTATATAAAAGAAGGACTTTGTGGGTTTGTTACCATATATAGTTACCGTAGTTACCATAAGCCTAAGAATAATAGTTTTTATCATCAATTAACGTTACTATAGCAACGCGTGGCCGGGTTATACCAGCAATGCGTGGCCGGATTAGCTAGTTATTTATAAAGAAAATTATTACAAGACAAAAAAATTGTATGCTTGAAATCTTAAGGCGCCATTAACGTAAAGCTTCTTTGGCGTTTATGACATTTTCGTTTCAGTAATATGTGTCTTAAACAACAAAGAAGTTTTGCGTCAATTGCGCGTAAAGATTTTTAAATAACGGAAACAATCTACTCAGACTATAGACAATAGAGCATTACTTCCGTTAGCAAAAAAAAAAGAAAGCATGTGTGTAATTCACAAGTGGTAGAAGTGAATACGTACTACAAAAAGTACGTACGTACGAAAATAATACGTACAAAATACTACGGTTATTATGATGCCTTCTCTCAGCTTTGTAATACGCATGCGTACACAAACACGTATTAACACATACGAGGTGTGTTCAAAAAGTACCCGGAATTTTTTATTTTAATGGGTCTGGAGAGTCTGATTGTCAAATTTTTTTTTTTATTGTGTTGGTATACATGCCCCTAAAGTATGATAACATTTTCAGCTATAATCACTGTTTACTTTGTCTGTGGTAGTCGCTAAGGTACGACGTGTTTTTATGTGCTCGGCGATTTTTGCTCGTTTAAACAACAACAACAACAAGAATTGAATTGATTGAATGGAAAATGAAATAAAGTGTAACAAAGTGTGTGAAATGTTACAAAAAGCCTATGGTGAGTCTGCTATGAAAAAAACAAGTGTTTACGAGTGGTATAAGCGTTTCCAAGATGGCCGCGAAGACGTTGAAGATGACGAACGCTCCGGTCGACCCAGCACGTCAATAATCGATGAAAATGTGAAAAAAGTGGAAAAAATGGTTATGAATGATCGCCGAATCACAATTAGAGAAGTTGCTGATGAAGTTGGCATATCGATTGGTTCATGTCATAACATTTTTTCAAATGTTTTGGGCATGAAACGAGTGGCAGCAAAATTCATTCCAAAACTGCTGAATTTTGACCAAAAACAACAACAAAAACAATACCGTAGTCATGCCCCAACCTCCGTATTCACCAGATATGGCTCCGTGTGACTTTTTCCTGTTCCCAAAGTTGAAGAGACCCATGAAAGGACGGCGTTTTTCCTCGATTGAAGAAATAAAAGCCGAATCGCTGAGAGTGCTCAAGGACATGCCAAAAAGTGAATATCAAGAGTGCTTCGAAGATTGGAAAAGACGCTGGCATAAGTGTTTTATATCTGGGGGGGACTATTTTGAAGGGGACCACATTGATGTAGACGAATAAATAAATATTTTTTTTGAAAAAACGAAAATTCCGGGTACTTTTTGAACACACCTCGTACATAATGCTTCCTATCTCATTTTCTCCTACGTTAAATCGTATTACTTAATGTTTCTGTCTCTTTTTACTGTCGCTTTTTCGTTTCATCGACTTTCAAATCGCAACGATGCCTAAGAAGTTTTCACTTCAAAAAGCGTCCAAAGAAGTTTTACTTAAACACCTTGTTCAAGTGTGAGGCGTAATTCGAATCTACATGCCCACGCTATCCGACCACTCTCCCTATTGAATTACCAAGATCTTGACATTGAAAGATCACTCGCCTGGTTAACGAGGTATGTGAGTTGGAGTCACGCCGGATATCTGAGATATCTACATTATATTATGACAATACTTTGTGTGTGTGTGTTTGTTACCATACCAGCAACGCGTGGTCGGGTTATACCAGCAACGCGAGGCCGTGTTATACCAGCAACGCGTGGCCGGGTTAGCTAGTAATATAATAATAATAGTAAAATAATATAATATATATTATTTGCCTAAGGAAAACTTAAAAGGCTGGTTATTTGCTAATGTATTTTATACCCTGATATAATTTGATTTGAATATAGTATGAGAGTATAATGCACTTTTGTTTTTATACATAATTTTAATTGCAGGCATGCACCTGTTAAGGTAAAGTGTCGATACTAATAATAACAACCGGTAAAACAGTTTTAAGCAATAAATTCATTCTAATTCTGATACATTGTATAGCATAACGATTGCACTGTAAGCTTTCTGTAATCGATGCTAAGGTAAAAGATAGACACATATATGATACTTAAATATGTAATATTCATAGAAATATATAGATACCCATGACTCAGGTACAAATGCTCGTATTCATCACACAAACATCTGCCCCTTCCGGAACTCGAATCCAGGACCGTCTGTGCGAAAGCCAGGATCGCTACCACTGAACAGTAAAAACAAGATCGCTACAGTTGCACCAAAAGATCATGCTTCTTTTGGTTCTTTTCTGATAATAACTTTTATGTATATAAAAATCTAGCAGTAAAGGAATGTAATCATTTTATAACTGGTTTTCCTGTAAATTAGTTTTATGCTGACGCTACACATGCGGGTAGGTATAATAATGTTTGCCTTAGTTGTCAAATGTCACCCATGTGTAGACACATACATTTGCCAATTTGGTATAATTTGGCAAACTTAACAAATGCCGAATGTTGCCTCCATCGCGACTCGGTTTTCCATCGCACATCAAAGGCGGCCAACTAGCCAAATGTTTGTGGCATTTGTCCACACTTGTCCTTAAGCGGTAGTAGCGCATACTCTTTGGTAGAGCACGCGCTGTCGACCTGAGGACCTATCATCACGTCTTATCGCGATTCAAGTTCGGCTGTTGAAGAGAGATGCAGTTATAGATCGCGTGTAGCGGTGTCTCATTTTGACAATCGAACTTGCATCGCGCTAAGAGATCATGGTAGGCCCTCTGTGCGGACGTATTCTACTATCGAGAAAAAAATTCTCCAGATAGGCCGGTCGAGTCTAATCTGCCAAGCACCCTCATATCTAACCTTCATGAGGAGATCCTTCAGGCCATTCACAAAGAGTTACCGAAAATAATAAGTCAGGCCATTGAGTCATCAGTGGCGTCCTTGACAGCAAAAGTGGAGGAAGTGGAATGTTCTGCGTCACTTCTAAGCGATAAATATGATAGTTTCAAGGCAGCGTTTGATAAACAGAGCATTGTTATTAAGAAGCTGCAGTCAGAATCAAACACCTTGTGTGGTACTGTTAAGGGTTTAGAAAAACAGATCGCCAGTCTACAAGAGGCGGCAATGAAGCAGGAGCAGTGGTCTAAAGTCCAGAATATTGAGGTAGTTGGAGTGCCTGAGCTTAAGGATGAGTCACTTCCTAGTATTTTATCTAAAATTTCCAAACGTATTGGTATCCAGTTGGCCCCTTCGGACATGGACTTTGTGAGTCGTGTACAAGCTAAACGCCCAGTTGTCGGTAAACCTCGAGCTATTATTGTTCGGTTTCGTGATCGTTCTTTGAAGGATGGCTTTTTATCGGCAGCACGTAAGCATCGGGGTCTCACTTCAAGTGATATCGAAGTAGACGGCGATTCCAAATTAATATACATTAACGAGCACCTCACAATAAGCAACAAGCAACTATTAAGGAAGGTCAAAACAGCAGCCACTGAAAAGGGCTATAAATATATATGGACAAAAAACTGCCGTATTTATATAAGGAAGAAGGAAAACTCGCCATATATATTAATTTCTTCGGAACAAGATCTATCAAAATTGGTATAAGTTTGAACTTTGCATTGAGTATGGACTGCGACTGCATCTTAGATAAGTTTTATTTTTATATTATTGCTAAGTTCATTTTAATTATTATTTTAATTTACCTACACGCAACACACAACTACACACAATATACGCGTTTACATCATACATTTGAAACTAAACATTACACCCAAAAACACATCGCCTGGTATTTGTTTTGCTTACATTATGAGTTTAGTTATACTTGTACTTACCATTTGTCATACATAGTGTCATATTTCTATGGCCCAACAACTTTCTATCTCTTTATTAAGAAAATTAAAAAGATTGTGATATGCCTAATATTTATACAAAATAACCGTTCTCGTGTATCTATGACCGCCACAGGAAAATCTTTTAACTGTAACACACTACACTGTTTGCAATTAAGTTCTAGTCTAACTATTAATCATTATCAATGGCTACTTTAAGTATATTATATCAAAATGTACGCGGTCTTAGAACCAAAACACACGAATTATATAACAGTATAACACGATCTCACTATAATATAATTCTAGTAACTGAAACTTGGTTAAATGACGGCATACTCGACGGGGAATTGGCCGACAATCGTTATAATGTTTTTAGGTGTGATCGCGGATCGAACGGAGGTGGCGTAATGGCGCTGTGTATTGAACAACTATCGGTGTGCGTGCGCACGGCAGTGCCGCACGCGTGTCCGCCTGGGATCGAATACTTGTGGTTGACGGTTGATGGTCGTTCAATGGGCAGCCTTAAGAATTTGGAAATCGTGTTGGTTTACATGGCGCCGGGTAAATTACTCGTTCAACGTCTGACGGAATTTACGTCTTGGCTAACGGATGTTTCTCTTTCGTTGAGTGATAGTTATTTTCTTTTGGTAGGAGACTTCAATTTGCCTGTTTTAAAGTGGGGGCCACATGGTCCCACACTTCTGAAAAAAGGATGTGTGAATCTCCAAAATGCGGCCAGAGACTTAGTTAATCAAACCAGTTACATGGGTTTATTTCAATATAACTATTACACTAATAAAGCAGGTAATACATTGGACTTAGTATTTAGCAATTTTGCCGTTGAAATCTCAATCTCTCGTGACCCTTTGGTGAGCGAAGATCCCCACCATAGCACCTTAAATATTGATTTATCGGATATAATGGTGCCGGACTTACCTAGTGCGGGGAGAAAGCGATATATCTTTAGAAAAGCCAATTATACACAAATTAATTATGATCTTTCTCAAATTGATTGGCAAAATATGTTAAATATCGTTTCTGTCGAAGAGGCAGTTGCCAAGTTTTATGAAGTGATCTACGAAGTCATCGAGGAACATGTACCTAGCACGACCTTAGTGGGGCATCACCACTACCCAGTTTGGTATAGCCGTGCTCTAATACAGCTTATTAAAGAAAAGAATAAAACTCACTCATTATGGAAGAAATATAAAAATCCTTGCGACTACGATACTTTTTCATTATTGCGTAGAAGGCTGAAACACATGCAAAAACAGTGTTATCAGCAGTACATGTTTAGAATACAAGAGACTATAAGGAGTCGCCCCCAAAACCTATGGTCATATATAAAGCAGAAGCGTAATAATAGCGTCGGCTATCCAAGCACCATGACCTATGGTGATACAAAGGTAACTGGAAATGAAAATATATGCACGGCCTTTAGTAATTTCTTTAAGGCCATGTTTATGCAACCTGCGGAAAGGTACGCCTTCCCAGATATATACACGGTTTCATCTTCAGTGGATACGATTGGGGCAATTGAGATCTCTCCTCAGTCAGTACTAGGCATCCTTATGAAACTGGACACTAATAAGGGTGCAGGGAGTGACAATATACCCCCAGCTTTTTTCATTAATTGCGCAGAAGTATTGTCGCACCCTATTTCAATGTTGTTTAACCATTCCATGAGTAGTGGGATCTTTCCATCTGTTTGGAAGGAAGCCCACGTGATCCCGCTTCATAAGAAAGGGTCAAAATGCTCTGTGCTTAACTATAGACCTATCTCCATTATAAACGTGCTGAGTAAATGTTTTGAAAGGTTAGTCCACAGTCAGTTATACCCTGTTCTTCGACATGGGCTGCCAGACCAACAGCATGGATTTGTTGAGGGCCGATCCACCACTACAAATCTGGCCGTGTTTATCAGTGATGTTCTTAATGATATGGGTGGTGGCTCGCAGGTTGACGTGATCTACACTGATTTCGAAAAAGCTTTCGATCGTGTGGATCACGTTATACTGTTGAGGAAGCTGTTGGAGCTGGGGATACGCGGTGATCTTCTACGTTGGATGAATTCATATATTACCAACAGGAAACAAGCAGTAATAATAGGAGGACATCGATCTAACTTCATCACAGCTCCTTCAGGCGTTCCGCAGGGATCCATTTTGGGACCATTACTATACACAGTATACCTATACGATATAGGCAATTGTTTTCATCATGCAAAGTTTTTGCTTTTTGCCGATGATAAAAAAAATTATATGAAAATAAAGGAAAAGTCAGATTGTGCTAAGCTACAAGAGGATCTAAACAGGTTGTCAAATTACTACGTAACTAATAGGATCAGCGTGAATGTCGAAAAGTGCGCCCAGTTGACTTTTACTCGTGGAACAAAAACACTGGAGCATAATTATGATATAAATGGCAGATGCATAGGAAAAGATGTGTCGGTTAGGGACCTTGGTGTCTATTTGGATTCGAAGCTCACATTTGCGTCGCATGTTGACCATATTGTTAACAAGGCATTTAGAAATTTAGGTTTTATCTACAGGGTAACCAAAGAGTTCACGAATACAGCTTGTCTGAAGGTTTTATATTATGCGTATGTGCGAAGCATCCTGGACTATTGCAGTGTCATCTGGAATCCCCAGTATATTATTTACGATCATGCCATCGAGAAAGTCCAGAGAAAGTTTGTGAAGCACTTAAATTATCGCGCTCGTTTTAAGTGTGATGATTACGAGCAAAGTTGCTCCAAGCACGGGTTGTTACCCTTGTATTTGCGAAGGCGTGTAGCTGATATGTTACTGCTACATGATACATGTTCAGGTAGGCTGGATTGCAGAGACCTTGTTACAAGATTGCTGTCACTCAATGTTCCATCCAAACGCACCAGACATACAGCCCTTTTTTATACACCTGTATCACGTACAAATTATGCCGCCAATTGTCTTATCTACCGTCTGCCTCGTACTTATAATAAGCTATTGTCTGACTTCGATATCTGGGCTCACAGTAAAGATTCTTTCAAAAAGAAACTAATTGCTAATTTAAGCCAAAATAACAAAAAGAAAAGATAATTTACTTTTTATTTACTTGGATGTTAATTTGATTTATAACTTAATTTTGACTTGATTTCTGATTTGATTATAATCTAATATCTAATTAATATTTACTTTAATGTAATATTTAATATTAAATAATAAAATTTAATATTTAATGTAATATTTATTTTAATCCTAATTCGTAAATTAATTTAATGCCAATTAATTGGAAACCTTTAAATATTTTTTTTATTATAGTGAGTGTCCGATAGTGAGTCTCCGTCATGTGAACCTTCCGCAATTTATTTCTTTTTTTTTGCTACCTACCTTTCATCCATTCGGTCTTCTTATACTTTTGTACTTACAATGTAGTTACAATTACACATTCGTACACACATACACACACACACACACAAACACACACACATTATGCGTGATAAGGTAAGACGATATGTATGATTCGTCCGGCTATTTTAGTCAGATTCTACTTTTAAATTTTTCTTTTGTTTTTTGCCTACCCATATTTGTTTTATAACTAATGGATTACGTAATGTAAGTTCGTAATTGGCTTCTTTCCTGTGTATATAATTTTGTTTATATCATAAATAATGTATGCTGTGAACTTATTGTTGAATAAATAAATAAATAAATAAATAAAAATGGAGTGGAGAGTTTATCGAGCTTTATCAAATGCATAGATGTATTTAGAATCCGCAAGACAAATTCCTATACTTGCACTCGTGTCTCAGACCCACGGAATCAAATAAAAATTATTTACGATTACAGTGGCACAATTTAAAAACAACAAAGAGTCTTTATTGATGCGATGAGAAGTTCACACAGGATCCACGGTGGAACTGCCTCACCCTAGTTTTAATAACGTCCAGTTTATTTTTGAGAACTTTTTTTTATTTAAAATTCATTCTGATCATGTTCAGGAATCCCTCAATTGAAGCGTCAGTCGTCGTAAAATGTGACCTTTTGGTATTATCTACCACTTTTTTATATCTTACAGATAAAACGCTTGGTGCAAGGGTTGTCAACTATTCAAAACAATAAACATGTTTTCTTTTTTTTTGTTTAAATGCCAATCTCTTACGCATGTTATCAATTTATTAAGTAAATACAGTTGATAGCATAGGATTTAAAGGTGACAGTCGAATAAAAAAAATTGACATTTTTTGAAGATTTGTTTACTTTTGATAATATGTTAAAACATCAGTATATAATTCATTTTTACACAGTGATACAATAAAGATTGATTATTAATATTTATTTCATGAAATGACTTAAAATAAAAATCATAGTTTGACAACCCTAAAACTATCACTATCTTATTTACCGAGCAAATAGGTACATTAAAAATGAATGATTCGCTTTAATTTTGCGATGACCAGTTGGTAAGTTCAAGGATTTATTTATTAACATTTCCGGTGCCAAATTCGTATTTTTTTTTCATTCATTATCATCATTATCTTTCTTTTATATCCTCACTGATGCATGACCTCTTTTATAAATGAATAAGAAAAAGATTTTTTTTACACTTTGATATTGACGAAGAAATTTAGTCCTTATGTTAAGGTATTATTGGTTGAAATCTTAATGTTTTGGAATATTTTAAAAGCGTAATGTATGGGCCGTGGGTTGCACCTGCACTTTTATATTGAAAAGACTTTATCAAAATAAGTCAAGTAATTAATAACTAAAGTTGTCAGATGAATTTGATTATAATTTAAATTTAATCAAAGGATTTTCAATTTTGGTAATGACATGGGCTTCAACAAGTAGAAACAAAAAGTGAGTGTGTCAGTTCCGACGTACGACTGGAGTTTTTACTCCTATACTTTGTCCAATGTAGGATGATACTTTTGACAGTTGACACCTATATAGAGGGTATAAAGTTGCTATTGCAATGTCAAGCCAAACATAAGGAAACAAACGCAACCTTAGTACGTAGCAATAAGGAAGTGACACCTGTCAAAACTGTTATCCTACATTGGACAAAGTATAAAGAACGATTGTCTTTGAACAGGTACAGAAAATAATAAAACAAAACTTCAAAATAAAAGTGAAAGGTGCGCACAAAAAACGTAACGCTGTCATTCGATCACTAAATTTTACTGTTCATATTTTTTTCAAAGCGGGCGCCTTTTTTGAAAATAGATTCTTAAACTGCAAAATACCAGTGAAATTAAAATAAAACGATTAATATAAGCAAATTTCAATTCTGAATCATATAATTTTAATACAAACTGAAAATACAAATGGTATGACGTGAGAGAATAACGGCGAGAGTGATGACGATCACAGATTAGGTATGACGATAACGCCACAAACGTGACCTTACTCTGTATAGGTCTTATTTGGGTTTTACCTCAGAACAATAACTCTATATTGTTCTGAGGGTTCTACTGAAGAGGCAATACCTTTTTCTTTTTTTTTGTACTGCCACAAGTGCAGGCAAAATATTAAACATGTTTATGTCTATACTTTATTAGACTTAAAGGTTTCCCAATAAAATACATAATATAAATGTATGTAAGTCATCCGTTTACCTTTCGGAATAACTTCTCAATTCTTTACTTATTTGTTGTAGAAAATTAAGCAATAGAATATATCAGAAATAAAACAAATTGCTTGATTAGTAATATTCCACTGTGACGCACTTAATAAAATAAATAATAATATTGTTCTGAACTCAAGTTACTTGTGTTATCCAATGGAATTCAGAAACAACGGTACCACAACACAAAAAACCGGACCAATATAGAAGAGTTCGTTTTCTACATAGAGTCGGCAGGAGATCGAACCCAAGGCTATCATGAAAACGGGTGTGCGAGCCACTCGGTCGGACATCTCACGTCTATGATAAAATTGTGACCTCAGTCATCCTATGGTCAGGTCTAGGAGAGATGACTAAAAGAAACGTCAAAATAAGGTTTTATTTTTATATATTGTTACAAACAGTCAATATAACCTTAATTGACTGTTTGTAACAATAAATGTAATTTTGTTATAGTTTTTAAGGGCTGTGATTATTGTAAATCCACACTAATATTATAAAGAGGAACGATTTGTATTTTTATATGTTTGCAATGAAGAAACTCAAAAACTACTAAGCCTATTTCAAAAATTCTTACACCTTTGGAAAGTTACATTCACGCTGAGTAACATAGGCTATATTTAATGCATTTTTTTTTAAAGAATTTTGTCCACCCGTGCGAAGCCGGGACGGGCCGCTAATTATAAATAAATAACATGAAATCAAACGCTTTATCTAATTAGGTAATAAGTTTTTATACAAGTTACAAAAATTATAGAAGGATCTTAAAAAC
Organism: Calamotropha paludella; assembly: GCA_927399485.1. Taxonomy (NCBI): domain Eukaryota; kingdom Metazoa; phylum Arthropoda; class Insecta; order Lepidoptera; family Crambidae; genus Calamotropha; species Calamotropha paludella. The sequence goes on along the minus strand of OV656803.1, from coordinate 3,865,060 downwards.
TTTAGAGAGGTCAAGTTATTGGAAGGCTAGGCTTGCCGCCTTATCCAGAAAGTCCGGATTCGTATTCCACTTAATAAGATTTCTTTTCAATACTTTATTTTTTATTTTTTCAGCAAATATATACAGATACGCAAAGTTAATAAAATGTTTTGTGAGTATTATTGGAGCGGAGCGAACGAAGTGAGCGAAGAATCGAATCAACAGGTTTAGGACCAGATTGTGACGGAGCCCCAATTTTGAAATTCGCAAATATTCCCAGCGAAAAAAAATTTTTTTTTCTTTTTTAGGTATTACGCTCCGCTCCAATATATAGTGCTAGCGTAGCTTTATGCTAAGCGACTGCATCGCCTAGTTGGAGTGAAGCGAGCGAAGCGAGCGTAGCTCCCATGGATCAGCTTTAATGACACAATGTCTGTTACGCCATAACTTCCCGAGTTCTTAACCGATTTTAACTTTTTTTTGGTGGAATCGATTTAACACATTTAGGACCAGATTGTGACGGATCCCGAATTTTGAAATTCACAAAAATAAAAGAGTTATGACCAAAAAACATTGTCTCCATGGGATTTCCCACAGAAACAAAAAGCGCGCGCTTCAAATTTACTTAACATTATTATTTTTTTTTAGTTAATATTACGCTCCTCTCCAGTATATGCTGCTAGCGAAGCTTTATGCTAAGCGACTGTATCGCCTAGTATTTAAGGACGCCATTGTGTTAACATTCTGTTTTTTGGTTTACATTGCAACTTAAAATAGTAAACGCGTATAAAATAAGAATAAATTAACAACATCATGTTATTGAGCTAATTCTCCAATTATTTTAAATATATAATGTATAACAAAATGTCTAATGGTACATATAATAATTATAATAGTAGCATGTAATCATCATACTTAGTACAGCGTGATTCGGAACGTAAAAGTAGATATATTTTTGATATATATACATATATTGTTCACACCAATACTTACTGTTTAAAGGGCAATGAACTCTATAGAATATCGTCTCTTCTTTTTTTTTATTTCGAGCCGACAATTTGCGAGCCAAAAAAAGTTTGTGGTTGTAATCTCTTTTGCTTATGATCCAAATTTCATAATGGTCACCTTAATTTTTTAATCTTACCCCCTATTTAATATTAACTTTTGCACTTTTTATAATTGTATGATACGGTTTGTACAACTTATCAATGAGTCCAAGAATAATTTACATATAAAAGAAAAAGTATGTTAAAAAAAATTGATATATTATGTTAAAATGATCTTCTAAAGGCGACGAAAATGAATAATTTAAAAATTTTAATTCATTTGAGGGTCATCATTTATAAATAAAAGTAATATTGTGCTATAAAAATACTAATAATAGAGCAATGAAAATGGTCAAAATTAAAATTGAAAATTGTATTGGAAGAAGTATGAAATTGTAATCAGTGACAGTTATGGTTTAATTAGATTGGTATGAACAATTGTATGTTTGGAGAGAGATTAGGATATGAATGAAATTATAAGTTGACAGGAACTCAGTACCGGTCACCCTTATAGAAAAGTGCTTAATAGGGCAACATTTAAAAATGCAGCATTCGCAATAGCCATTTGTAAAAAAAAACAAATGTTGCACAAAATACTTAGGCATAAAAATAGTTTTTACTTATTCTATCATAAACACAAGTTGTTTCAATTCCCATTTAAGTTCACGGTAAATCTAAATATTTTTCCTAATACCATTGCAAATCACATTTCTACAACGGAAACAATAACATTTAATTAAAAAAAAGAAAGTATATTCAAACTTACCTCATCGGACAAGCCATTTTCGCGGTAAAAAAAGAATATGAAAATTTTAAATTTAAATTACGAACGCGTGAGTCGTCGGCGCGCACTTTCGCCGCGCAGCGTCACACTATACTGGTTGGCGTTCGGTCAACACAGTACAGACACAGTGGTGTTGATTTCATCACCCCCTCGCCGCTTTATCAGGTTGGTAATTTTAAACTTTTACGTTATTGATTGAATTGAACCGTTACATATAACCGCCAAATCAGCGATTGTGTATGATGAGATTCACTATCTGTTTACATGACAAAGTTTGTTTATGGTCACAATGTGGATTTATAATCTTAAATAAATTCCTCAATCCGAACGTAACACCTGTGTTTTCTTTACTTTTATCATTGCGTGTTTTCTTTAAAACGTGATAATAATTGCTTCGTCTATAATTTATTACGTATTTTAAGATTTGTTTTGTATAATAATTGTAGATAAATTAATATCTTTTTACTGAAGAGATAGTAAACGTCTTTTACTAAGAAGTAATATTTAACGATTCTTATTTATTCAGAGCTCAAAACTCTTGGTTCTTTGGTACTCTTGGCTCACATTTGCCATTGGAATTCTTCAGTCTAATGTTAACAGTTGGACAACTTCCATACAAATAAGTCGGCTAGTGGATAGCTCAGCCAAAAACTAATTGAAGTATCAATTCGGGCTACCACATTTTTTTATTTTAGCGGTAACAAGGACCATACACCTTAACAGCTAAGATTAAAAAAGTCGATGGTTTCCAAGTATGAGTGCTGCCTTAATTAGAAGTTGCCACAGATAGCAAAAAGTTGGGAGCATAAGGCTTCTGTTATGTAAAAGAAATTCCGATTACGTATTATAAATGAATACTTAATGTTCAATTTTATATGAATAGCCATCTTTATTATGTATATTATTTAACCTTAGTCGTATTGCCAAATTAAATAAAATTTGAGCAAGAGAGTAAAAAAAATTGTGTTCTAATCTAGGAATAAAAATAATTTTATCCATTTGCTTATAAATAGCGGAAACGGCAATCGTTGGTCTGTCTGGCCTATCGGATTAAATTGTGAATTTCAGTTCATGAAAAGCTATCCAGGAACCTACTCAAACACTAAAAACCTCACCTAACTCGTCAGCAATTAAAAATCAGTTCAGTCAGTGCTAATTATGATGATAAATTACTTGATATAGCAAGGGAAAATGCAGGGTCAGGTCTTTTCAGATACTAGTCAAATAATAGTCGATAGAAGAAAAGAATAAGCGGAATTAATTTTTAACATTCAAATAGGTATAGCGTTCAATAACGACTACGATAACCTCTGTGGATAAGTGGCTCGCATACCTATTTTCTTGATAAAGCAACTCCGAAGTTCGTTACCCGGTTGGGTCAATTTATAAATCTATATTAGCTCGGGTCTGTCTGTACTGTCCTTGTTTCTGAATTCCGTAAGTGTACAGCACGTATATTTTGTTTGGGTTAATATTATGTTGTCTAATTTTGATATTTATTTTTATTTGCAATACGAAAAGAACTAAGATGACAAATTCATCTTCTTTCTCTTTCTTTTCATTTTTATATAATAGGTAATTTAAGTTGATACTTTAAAATTTTAATTTATTTTTGAACTGAACAGTAGGTAAATTTTAACGAACGCGAATCAAAGGAATCTTGTTCTCGTCTTCACTGAAAACAAACTCCTTTGTGCGTAAAAATCGTTCGCATCTGACCAATCAGACTAAATTCTCTTTAGTCAACATTGATGAAATATAAAAATAAAAAGAAGACGCTTTGTTTTCAAATCACACAAAAAACACAGTTGGTCACAATTCAATTGAAAAAAAAAATACCTACACTACATAATTTCTAGTAAAAATACTTATAAAATACTACAAAGACTAACTTAGTTTAGAACTGTGACCAGAAATCAATCTTATGGACTACGGACATCGACTCGTAACACGCATTTAGCTTACCACGATTAACGAAAATATTAATATTGTGTTCAAGGCTTAATAATTTTAAAATAAAAACAAAATGGTGGCTGAGTATAATTTTTTTTAGTTGCCACTTAAGCCACCGTAATAGTGCGTTCCACACATGATGAAAATGTTAATTGTAAATCGGTGTTAATATTGCCTCAGCCATATGATGACGCCACAATCATGTTACGCGAATCATCAAGTTGGCATTTTTACATGTATCTCTTCAGCTGTTATTTAATCTTAGCTGTGTTTGCATATTTTATTGTTACTTATCAATTTATGTCATTCACATTTAAATGTCAACCTACCAAGGCCATTGTATCAATATCCGAACGTAATTTATTAAGGAAATAAAGCGAGCGTTTTTTGTTTTTAAATATTCAATTGCCGCCTTTTTTCTTTTAAATTATTATGCGCATGAGTATTGTCTATTACATGCATGAGTCGTATTCAAATTGTGGAACTGATTTGGGAATTAGTCAATATATAAATAAAACCTTTTGATAGTCTCAAAAGGAGTTTTTTTATTCAATCCTGACGTTTTGAATCCTTTCCTTTACCTTAGTCATTCTGCGATCGTGACTCCTGTAAAGAAGTCGAATTCGGTAAAAGAGGTTTTATTTGAAAGTTATTTTTTTTATATTATTCTCGCGTTTGGACTCCTTTCCTTAGACATTCTGTGAATTTGGGAAATGATTTGGTTCATTTGAAAGCGCGAAAGGCGCGACAGTGTAAGAACTAAATATTCTATGTTTCATGGTATTTCTACAGTAAAAACAATTTTTTTCTTAATTTATTACATCGATATTGTTAAATATATTTATGACAATTTAGGTATTATCCCATGTGGTATCCAGAAGAGTAGAATCGCACTAATACTTCACACTTAAAATTATAGTAAAAGTCTATTAATGATACTGAGGCAATCACCATATCTCCCCAAAACAACAAATAAGCAATGGCGGTTATCGAATTATGGTATTTTACTACGATCTCCAACTGCCAAGCGTGGTGATCATGAAAATACTCCCCCATTTTGGGGAATGTTTCCACCTAGCAATAGACGTCTCTCAGCCGAAAGACTTCTATTGCTAGTCGTTTCACCTCAGCCGAGTTGATTATGACTATTTGGTTTCGTAATATGGTTCCGTTAGGTGGTTGATAAGCCAAAGGGCACCAAATGTTTTGGTTCCAATTTTGTAATCTGTACCTCTAAAGAGTGAAACTCTTTGCCTGAGTCTGTATTTCTGATTAATACATTTTAGTGGGCGTGAAAAGTATTTTCTAGGCGCGCGTCACATCCTAGATCGCATCGTCGCTTACCATCAGGCGAAATAACGCTTACCTATTCACGATAAAAAAATATTGACGCTTTCATGTTTGTATACTTATCTGCTGGGCTATTTTGGTATAACTTTGGCTTTCTGCTGCATATCTACAGTGAACTTAAGAATACTGAGCTCTTAGTGTAAGATTTTAAATGTGTAAATAGTATTATCGCGTAAGAGTTAATATTTTTACGATAGACCTTATTGCCAAGTAAATATGGGTGTGTACTAAACTTAAATTTACATTCAGCACTTTGATGCACAATTTAAGACTTGAAATTTTGTGAAAATTTCATAGAAGTTTAATAAAACATAAAATTGAAGTAACACGAGTTTTACTTCTTGCATAGAATGGGCGACATCCAATTTTGTCTGTGGTTTTTACATACTTGAAAAATTTACATATTTTTTTAAATTAAAAATAAAGTAGGTAATCGTTAAAATCGCAACCATAAATAATTCCAAAACCTCATTTGAAATAATCTAATAAAATAACTTATCAATCTTTAATAACATATTCTCTATTACACTTGTCATCGATTTGTCAAGGTGTATTTTTATTATTTTCTTTTAAAAATTATGTGTAAAAAGTGTAAGAAATTCTGAATAAATTTCCCTTAGACATGTTTGCATCAAAATTAGTCAGGTTCGTTAAATTAAATAATTTTATAGCATTACTTCGAAATGTATTGTAAAATTTGAATTTGGTATATTATACATTCCATTAGGTACCTATTGCTTTTTAGTAAAAACCATTGAATAGAAGAAAAATATACCTAGTTTAAAAGCAATTATGGTAATCGAATTTTTGGCAGACATTGTTGTTTTTGCAAGACTTGATAGACCTTGATTTGGTTTTCGTAGTATAGCGACCAAAGAGTCTAATTTATCCTATCATTACGGTAGTTTTTTGTATTACTACCTTCTGCCATGAGCTGTACCCTTTTTTTTTAAATCTAGAAACAAATTGCAACCAGTTATTAGGTACTATATGACAATGGAGACCAAAAGCATTGTTTTGTTCACAAGATAAAAAGAAATTAATAATAATAATAATAATAATAAATATTCGTTTATTACCATAAAAAGATTACATTTCTTACTTAAGCGTTACTTCTAGCTTATAAATACATTAACAAATGTAGCATCTGTTGCCGAACTAGGTAAAACATTACCTGTATTTCAGCATACAGCGCCTCTTGCCTCGGAGCATATAGGACACATCAATTTAAAAGCTACATTAACAATTTTATCTTATACTATTACTTATGATTAATTTTTATTGAGGAAATCTAATGATGGTCCTCTCTGTGTGTAATATGTTGATGAGTGAGTGTATGTGAGAGGGTGAGTATAATTTATTTATTTAAATTCAGATGGATTCTATTTGACACTTTCAATTACCATTCATCGTAGTATACCAATCAATTTTTCTGTTTCGTCATAAGACTTTGTCACAAGGAAGGCTGACACTGCTTTTTTTACCGCTGTTTTATTCATAGGATATATATTAATTATTTTATTGATTTTGTTGTACACAATGGGACCTAAAAATGGAAAGAACCTCTGGGCCGAGGTTGTTTTTGTCCCAGAAGTCTGATAACACGCAGCAAACCATCTACGCCTCTTTAACAAATCAGGGGAGTATTCTAACAGGGAGTGCTGCTTCACAACAATCCTAAGTAAGAACAGTTGCCGGACTGTCAAAACCTCACAGTACTCATAAAGAAGTTGAGTGGGATACAGAAAAGGTTTAAAAGTAGAAATTTTAAGTATCGTCCTTTGCGCTACCTCAAGTTTCTTAAGCGTGGTTTTGGAAGCACCTCCCCAGGATAATATGCAGTATGTAAGCAGCGACTGGCACAAGGCATAGTAAATTCTAATAAGCGTAACCGGTGGAACAACATGTCTTAATGTTTTAAAAACATATACCAATTTACGAACTCTCTTTGCTAGAACATCAATATGTTGCTTAAAACTTAGATGATCATCAATTGTGACGCCCAGGTACTTTATGAAGTTCACCCGCTCAAGTAGCAAACATTGGCATTGCGTATCCCTATGGAAGTTAGAACAATTATGAGCAACAAGATTTAGTTGATGATTATAATTGCGCCAAGAAAAAGCTAAATATTTAGTCTTTTCGGTATTTAAAGTTAAAATATTGTTTTCTAACCATTTTTTTATTAAATCAAAACCAATTTGAGCAGACCTATACGTCTCTTCCCAAGTTTTCGCAGTAAAAATGAGGGCAGTATCATCGGCGTACGAGATAATTCTTCCTTGATACTGATCTAGGCCTAATAAATCATTCATATAAATGATGAAAAGAGTTGGCCCTAAGATACTGCCTTGTGGTATACCATATGTTAGTGGAAGATCAGAACTAGTGTAAGATCCTAACCTTACACTCTGAAGCCTATCTGATAAGTAGTCATCAAAAAGATCAAGCTGTTTGCCTCTTATACCGATTTTTTCCAACTTTTTAAGGAGTATGGGGACAGACACCGTGTCGAATGCTCTGGCCAAGTCCAAAAATATAGCTATACACTTGCTGCCTCGATCCAAATTGGTCGTTATGTAATTAGTGAGTTCATTCACTGCATCATCTGTGGATCTCCCTCGACGAAATCCATACTGGAACTCAGACAACAACTGTTTCGATTCAAGGTAATCTATTAGTCTTTTATTGATAATTTTCTCCAGTATTTTTGAGAGTGATGGAAGTATTGCTATAGGACGATAACTTTCGACCCGGCTTCGATCCCCCGTAACCTTAAATATTGGCCGGATTTGAGATATTTTCAGAGCCTTAGGAAAGATGCCATTTGAGAGACACATGTTAAATATGTGCGTCAGATGTGGGACTAGAATGTCTTTATGTTCTTTGAGCAATTTGTTGGATATGTCATCCCAACCTACACTACATTCATTTTTAAGACTCAGTATTAGATTATATACTTCGGTATCATTTGTGTCATTAAGAACAAAAGAGCTATATTGTTTATTTAAGGCATCTGAGATGGTGCATAAGCCTGGTGTTGTATCTATTTTTTCTGCCAAAGATTTGCCCACATTTGCAAAGTAATTGTTCACAAAATTTACAGAATTTTGAGGACAGTCTGATATACTCAACAATTCTTTAGGAACTGAAGTACTTCTAACCGTGTTTGTGATGGTTTTAACAGAATCCCAAAGCTTTTTATTATCGTTACCTGCTTTCTGAATGAGTTCCCTTTCATAGGCACGCTTAACTTTTTTAAGGATCATACAACAAAAATTTCGATAACGGATATAGGTTGATTTTAAAATTGGGTTTTCAGGACAGGACTTAGATTTTTTGTGCAACTTATCTCGATTTCCAATGCATCGCAGAAGACCAGGTGTAATCCATGGCTTAATGATTCTTTTTCGACGGGATAATGTAATGGTTTTAGAATTAATTTGAATACCTTTTCTGATTTCATTTATTATATATTCAATTGCAAAATTACAGTCATTTGTTTCATGGATGGGACCAAAATTAATATTTTTTATATATTTACCTAAATTTTCACTGTCAATCATAGTTCGGGTAAGGGCTGCAAATTGGCGGATTGGTTGTGACTTCATGCACATAATCACGGTGTTGTGGTCTGTTAGAGTTGATTTAACTACCAAGGTCAATGATGGAATTTTCGTTCTCAAAAATATATGATCTAGACAAGTCGTACCTCTTGTGGGAAGAGTGTGAGAAGGAAACAGTCCATGATAAGCTGTCAAAGCTAAATACTTTTCTGTGAAGGCGGTGGGATCCTCAGCTATTATATCTAGATTTATATCACCGACCAGTGCAATATTTCTAAATCCCGATATGCTTTGCAATATATTATCAAGAGACATTAAAAATGGATCCACATTATGGTATGACGGGGATCGATAAATTGCAAGGATAGCAGTATCCTTATATCCAAGTTTAATTAGAAGACAGTTACAGTCTTGGGCATAAGGCTCATCAACAACGACGGCGAGTTCTTCCTTAATATATGCCACCACCCCATCATTTTGTATTGGATTTTTTACAGATGAAAAGAAGTTGTAACCATTGATATAGGGTATAGAAAAGACACAGGACAACCAGCACTCGGTAAGTATTAATATGTCACAATTCGTGCCCAGCATTGCTACTAAGACGTCAAAGCCCGCGAAATTGCAGTTCAGGCTCCTAATGTTTTGAATAAGAATAGATAAGTTACCTTGTGATGGAAATAATTTCCTGCATTCCTCGACATCGCATGCACGAGATTCACATATAGTATTGCTATCGATATTGTTTAATAAGTCAATTATGTTAGTCATTTTTGTAAATATTTAAAACTTGATCTTGACAATTGTTTGTGTAATACAGAGAAATATACGTAATAAAAGTTATGTGTCACGTCGTACAAATAATACGCATAGATATGGCATATTATAATTGTAAAAGTATGTTTAATTTTTATTCTAATTTCATTTTTGTGAGAATCCATTGTGAATTTGTAAATATATGTGTAATGTGTAAATAGAAAAAAATATCTTAAAACTATTTGTAAATATAAAAGGCTATTGGTTTTATTATAATTTAAAAATAAACTAACAATTAAGAATGGAAAATGTATTAGATTTACCACTTTCGAACCCAGTCATGCGGTCTTCCTCAGGCTTTCGATGTCGGTTTCCGATGTTATTTTTATGTGCGGAGACTTTTCATCCTTTCTCAGGTAGATAGTACCGTGTGATGTCCAACAAAAGGCGTAATGATTCTGTTTTTGAAACGACCTTGCTAAATAAAATAATCTTTGAGTTTTGTTTGTAAGTGCTTCAGAAATATACACAGGCCTAGCCGAGCCCTGTAAGCCAAGTTGTCCCGTATTCAATTTGTCGCCTACGTTCTTGGTTCTATTATAAGATTTAATCTTTTCCAAAAAATTGTCCCTGATCATAACTGTAGTAAAGTCAACCATTATTAGACTAGAGGATGAATCCTTGTATGTCTTCGGTCTATATATATCTTTTACACAATTTGGTTCGACTTCCACATTGATGGTTTTCGCAATATTTTGTACTATTTTGCACAGATCATTCTTGGTTTCACCTGTGTTTTTGGGTACATTCCGGATCTCAATTCCTGTTGATCTATTTTTACGTTCAAGATATTCAATTTTGTCTTCAAGCATATTGATAATCTTTTTGTCAGCCCGTCTCTCGGTTTCAAGCTGCGTTATTTTAGCTAAAAATTCATCATATTTGTTTGACATCATATCAACACTACATGTCAGTTCATTGTTTTGTTCTTTTAAACTGTTTATTGTTGATTGTAGTTGATTAAATCTGGCTGCTTGGTCCTGCGCAAATGACGCAAACATTTCTCTTATCACTTCAGTAATATCAGATTCACTGTCTTCACATTTCCTTTTTTTTCTCTCCGTTACAGTTTCCAACATTGACCGTAAATCAGGTGCTGAATCATAGTGTTGAATAGCTGAAGAAAGGCCACTCTTACTGCGATCATGCAAGGAGATACTGTTATTTGTTTCCGTAAGTTTTGTATGCGATAGTACCTCGGACGTCGTCGCTGGCGTCGCAATTACGGACGGCGGGGGGGTTCGTCTTAAAGGCATTTTCGAGTCAAGACTATACTACCAAGTACCAGGATAACAGAAGTCACGTGAAGTAAAAACAATGCACGTACTGGAAGGGGTCAAGTAAAACTGGACGCGATCGACGTTTTCATACCGTTAAACTTTCCGTCCGCTATACTTAGATCTCCCGCTACACAGTGCAACTCTCAATACAGATAAACGTAACACGCACTTATACCCGCACTCGGATGCCGCGCACAAATTCTCGGTGTAAATAATACCTCTTGTATTTTATGCACTCCTATTTCTTTGCTCACTAATATTTTTCATAAATTATTATATTTCACTGAAAATTAAATAAATGTACTTGCAGCCTATTTCACGTCTGTATTGCACAGATGTCCGAGGGGAAGGGGGACAAGATATAGCACATATTGCTCAATATGTGCTATACTTATATACTGAATATTTGCTCAAATATTATCATACATCAAAAACATATTAACCTTTTTTTGTTGTGTATTGTTACATGACCTAAACCCTTAAGAAAAAATAAAAAGTTAATCTATGGTTTAGAGTTATTATGGTACTATATGAGCGGACGTGCTATATGGATAATGACCACGGTCCATTGAGCCTTTTTCGGTATGATTGCTTTAAAAGTTTGATAGCATACCTATTTAGCTACAAACTTTGACTTGTCGACTTGTCTTTAAGCCTTTGTAATAGAGACCATTTCAATTTAGGACTGTATATTTAAGAGTTGCTGTCTACGGCATACTTATTTGCATCATCAACCGAATATTATCACTTTTAATATGAAAGATTATCTTTGGTCATACTTATTGTTATATTTTTTATCAATTCTCACTTTATCATAGATAAGAAACAAAAAATATAACTATGCATGTAACAGATAGTGTTAATAATAGTGTGTTATAATTTTAGTAGGTAAGTACTGAATAATGTCTATCTACTACGACTGTTAAATAATTCATTGGCTTAAAGATGTTTTGATCAATAAAGTAAACTATTTTTGTCGAAAAAAGTCATACTTTTCTGCGTAATTATTTTAAGTGGTCTTTGTATGTCTGATAATAAAAATTATGTCGAAGGCTGAATAGCTGAGTATCGTATGCGCCGACCTTTGCACAGGTTTATAAAAACATATTACTGGTCATTAAGACTCACCACACGTTACGATTTTTTTGCGGTTGCAATTTATTCTGAATTCAACATCATATCAACAAAACCTGATAATCATTTTACAATTTATCCAATTAAGAAGTTTTTACACTGTCTAAAATATAATTATTAATGCGAGTTTAACGTTCTTATCTAAACAAAGAATTTGCAAAATTTATTAAATAACAGTTTCTTGGTACTCTGAATGGTGATTTTCAAGGTTTTTCAACCTAAAATTGGGAGAGTATGGCTCAAAAAACTGTTGTCAGCGCTGTAACAATATTAAAGAAAGTATATACCCAGCGATTATGTCATTTTGACGTGTGTCGCCTCATCAGACACAGAGCAAGCAACAGCAGAGTAAAAAAGAAATGGTATTGCCATTTTAGGATTATAAAATGAGTTTGAGGCTAGTAAATTAATAAGAGACATCTTGACAATACTCAATCAATGACAATTTACTAGAATTTTCTGCGATTATTATAAGATTAACTTTGCCCTAATAACTAATCCTGTTATATATTTTATTTATACCACCTTAACACGTAAAATTGGTGGTTTGAAGATGTGATACGGTAGTTTTTAGCGACATTTCAGTTCCAGCATTTTGAATTTCTTAGAATATGGTCTAAAGTAGTTTCATCATATGAAGTGTTACATGTTTTCTACCGGACTCATACGACAACTATCATCATCAAAATTGAATCATAAATGACTTAAAATATGTAGTATTGCAAAACGCAATACTTTCTAAAATTCTTTGACTTTTAATACATATCCAATAGTATTATCAGTATATCCAGTCCTTTTGCATATACAGTAACATTATTTATATACAAAAATCTTATTTGTATGTATATTATCTGGAAATAACATAATGTAAGCAATAACAAAGTTAAATCAAACTACAAACCAAACATGTCGTATTGTTATTTTTACCATAGTAAGCTTAATCTATTATTTTAATAAATAAAATTGAACAGGCCAAGACTAAATATTCATTATTGCTCCTTATTACGAAATATGCATTCTGGCCAGTGGAAATGACGCCATGAAATAAAAATATAATATTTTGATACAATATTTTTTATAAACTGGAAAGGAAAAAGCCTGTAATATACCTAACACTTTACTGACCAATACAACATGACGATGGATTCATGAAGTCATTACGACTGGCCAGTATACTGCTCTATATTTCGGAATACAGCCCAAAACGTCTTGAATTTCTATGTAAATATAAAGGGTAAAATGTGATAGATGTAATGACAACACATATTATGGCCGTCGCCCATCATGTAGCAGACAGACGCTGGTGTGTGTGACTGTAAAGGTAGTTTTAGTCTGTGTTATTTACCTACGCATTTCCATTATCTCGAGTAAATCATTTGAAAAACGAAGCGATAAATTTGCCAAAGTAGTTACGATCGAGAAATATATAAATTGAACTGCATAAAAAAACGGTGAGTACCTATATACAAAAAATAAATGCGTCATATTCAACTTGCATCAAAAAACGCCAATGGTAGATGCTATTTCGTCTATTTTCCTTCAAATTATGGAAATTCTTTTTATATTTCCTTTACCAATCTTTGTGATCAGTTAAGGAGGTTACACTCTTAATAAAATAGAAAGGAAATGTGGCAATCGTATCAAATTTCCGACTTTAGTTCCATGGAAGTTACATAGTCAATTTGCTCATATCTTTGGTGCCTGTAGGAAGTTTATCACTGTGTTAACATTTCGGTAAAAGTGACAAACAATGAGTCATACAAAAGTAGACTATCAGGAAGATTTACTTGAAAAATGGTTGGATTGTTGTGCAGTGTAGTCAACATCACATCACTTAGTAGAAAACATACATTTCTCCATTTGATTTTCAGCTTAAATATTAACACATAGAGTCTTTTATTGATAAAAAAAATTTGGCAATCTGTTGTGGGTTGAGGTGTTGTCTGTACTTTACCTGTATGTTTTACTAACATGATTAGTGCACATACTAAGTGATTTGTCATCACCAGAGATTCGAGATGCCTTTATAAACTGTTTGATGTGTATGCTTTTATACATGACCAGTGTATCATTAAAACATTAATCTTTTTATTTCTTGGATTTAATTGTGTTTTTTTGCATTTACAATGCCATATCTCTAAAAGATATAAAATACGGAGATGTGATTGTCTTTTACTGGTGTATTTTATATGTTTTATTTCTTTTTGGTTTGTTTCGAAAGTCATATTTATAAAGTTAGCTATGATACTACTCTAAAACTCGTTACAGATTTACATGACATAATTTGAAGATATAACTTTAAAATTAGAGTCAAATCCAACATATAAAAAGTTAGAAAACAAGATTAAAGATATAAACAATGTTATATATTAAAGAGAACAAAAGATTTTTATTATGAGTTAGTTTAATTATTTCTAATTTTATCTAACATGAGTGTGTTTGCTGTGTTGCTTTTTTGTACTGAACACTAAATTTTTTTATTTGTAGAGTAATGGGGCAAACACTATCGGAGCCTGTGACGGAGAAGCAATCCGCAACATGTCAGGACAGTCGTTACCTTGTCGGTTCCTCTTGTATGCAAGGTTGGAGGGTATCAATGGATGACTCCCACACACACATCTTGTCATTACCAGACGACCCTGGAACGGCTTTCTTTGCGGTATACGATGGACATGGAGGTTTGTTCTTTTGAAATAGAAGTTTGTAGTTAAGTTTAAGTCCTAAAGCGGCACTGCTCAAAGTGCTCATATGTCCATAAGAAAGTTTGAAGACCTCAAGTGGTTTACATACAGGTTTTCATGGTAACGCTACACCGTGGTTCCGGGTTCAATCCCTGGCTGGGCCAATGAAGAAAACAACCTTCTCTATATTGCCTCGAGTCTGGGTGTTGTGGTACCGTCGTTGTCACTGAATTCCATAACACAAGTGCTTTAGCTACTTACCTTGGGTTCAGAACAATGTATGTGACGTCTTATTTTTTTTTATATACTAGCTGACTCGGGAACGCGTTGCTATGGTAATGTTAATTGATACAATGGAAAAAGAGCGGAAAAAAGAGCAGACAGACAAACACACAAACAACAAATTTGTGTTCTTAGATTATAGATTTATTTAGATATATAAATGAATTTTTTATCATGATGTAACTATATAATTTTAATATATGCCTGCCCAGGTGAACATAAATTGTACCTAATAGTGCGTAATTAATTAAGACCTTTTTATGTATATGTTACAGTAAGTGTGATAATTTTAAAATTATTATAATTACCAACAATTATTTATAATAAAACTTCAATAACTTAACCAAATCATGAGGTAAGTATTAATAATTACTGGTTATTATTAATATTAACCATAGTAATCACATTTACCATAATATATATGAATCCATGCAATGTTTTTTAATATATAAAAAAATATTGTTTTGGTAGTCTCACAGTGTACTTTGTTTATTACTTAAATTGACATCATTAGCTATTTTAAATGCTTTTAGTTCGTAATTTATCTTTTGATTTTCTCTTGGATGACTTGCCTTACTTAAAATGATCTACTTCAATGGTTTTGGATATGAAATGAAGATTTGTCTCCACTATAGTCAACTTATTTAATCACTAAATCATGTTAGTCAAGAAAATAATATTGCCTTAAATGTTTTATATTTTTTTAATTGTTAGATTTCATTGCTTTCACTTAGTAAAATGTTGTTTTGTATTGTTTTTAGGAGCAAATATTGCGGAATATGCTGGTAAACATTTACACAAATTCATAACAGCTCGCCCGGAATATCATCTTGGTAACATAGAGGAGGCAATGAAACAGGTATTCATTTATTTTATAATAATATAGTAATTCATTTATTTGCCAAGACATTGTAAAATATAATATTTTATACATAATGCTTTAAAGAACATGTCCTATTTTAATTTGTTGATATGCAAATATTTTCTAAATTACAAATAGCTTAATAAATAAACTTATACACATAAATCTTGTAATTATGATTTTAATATTGCTTACATTCACACCAATTAGCCAAGCCCAAAGTAAGCACTCATTCATATATTCATATATGATACATAAATATGTAATATTCATTGAAATGTATATATATATATATATATATATATATATATATATATATATATATATATATATAAACACCCATGACTCAGGTACAAATGCTCGTATTCATCATACAAACATCTGCCCCTTCCGGGTTTTGAACCCAGGACCGTGGTGCGAAAGGCAGGATCGCTGCCGTTGCACCAAAAGGTTGTCAAAAACTTTTTTTTTTCATTAAGATTGAATTATTTTAGCCACTATAAATGTTTAATAATGCCATATTACAACAATGTTATTAATAATAAAATCCAAACAAATGTAATGAGAAGGACAAGCAGTGCAAAATCATACATTAAATTCTAAGGTCAAACAATATTACTTTATAAGTAGAGAATTATAAGTATTATCTACGAAAATATTAAACAGATAAATTGAATATTATATTATGTATGTATATCAATTATAATAGTAAGGATAATAGCATTTTTTTTTTGCATTTAAAAAACATGACACATGTCACGAAATTAGACAATATAAATATGGAATCACGACCATGCGAAATTGTTTTTTAATAAATATTACTGTACTTAATATGATCAATTAGGTAGCCCATTATCTTAGAAAGACTATAAGCAGGTCTTAAAAAGATTTTTTTCCACTATTATTTCTTAACTTTTACAAACACTTGTTAACTGACCATTGCATTATAAAGTGGTATATTATTTCCAGGGCTTTCTCGATTTAGATCAGGTTATGTTTGAAGAGTATGTGTTGCAACAGAAGGTAGCAGGAAGCACAGCTGTTGTGGTGCTCATCAAAGAGAACACCTTGTACTGTGCTAATGTCGGTGATTCCAGAGCCATTGCTAGCGTTAGGGGGAGTGTAAGTATTGATAAACCATAAGATATATATATACATATATATGTCGCCGTCATCTGGTTGAATCTGCTTTTTGATTGAATGACTAGCGCGTTCATTGAATGACAACTTCCAATTGAATGACTAGGCCAAACGTTGATTGACTCACTCACTAAACGTCCAACTAGTAAGCGGATTGTAACATAGCCCTTTGAACAGAGCAGACGTAAAATCAGTCAGGTGATTGAAATTTTGTTCATTTTTTGCCACTGCGGCGCTAGTAGTCACCAAAACAAATATGTCGTCAAACAGCTCGCAAAGAAGCACTGTGTTGATATTTATTTTATTATCTTTTACTTTAAAGTGCGTTATTCGTAATAAAAGTGTGAGCGCACGGATTTAACCTAACCTAACCTAACCAAACATTACAAAGTCGGCTATATCCCATTCAACAACTATGCTAAATGACGTTCAGTCAAGACGTTGTACGTTACATTAAACAACTTGACGAGTTGTCCTTTAGTCATTCAATTAAATGTCGTCATTCAATTAAAGCGCTTGTCATTCAATCAAATAGCAGATTCAACCAGATGACTGCGACATATATTTTTTTCTTGAATTGGTAAGCGTTTGAGCGTTATGTCGCCTGATGGTAAAACAATGCTATCTAGGATGTCACGCGCCTGCCTAGAAGATACCTAATCACTCGTGACTTGAAGACCCCTAATTGTATTTATTAGGAAACACAAACTCGGGCAGCATAGGTACATAAAATCACGCCTTTTTCCCCGCAAGGGTTTATTTATTTATTAACTAGCTTTCCGCCCGCGGCTTCGCCCGCTTTTTTTTTTCGGTTATATTGCGGTATAAAGCACGACTATAAGAAAACTTCTTATTCCCACGGAAAAATCAAAGAAGCGCGATGTAACGCTGGATACAATTAGTTGTTAAACCAAAACTGAATGGTACACTATATTATGTTTTCCCTTGTGGAGCAAAAACATGCAGATTTTTTGCACTGGAAACACGCTACATAGAGCTGACCATGCGAAAAACAATGTTTTTCCAAGTGTACTCCAGCAACCCTTAGAGTTTGGCCTTGTGCTTTATTTATGGTCATTGCAAATGAAACCCTTATAGGAAATTGTAGTCTTTTAAATTGAATTCATATTCGTTTGCAACATATAAGTAGATGTATAAAAAAACAGTTTAGACGATAAAACAAATTGTACGTCATCCCTCGGGAATTCCTCATTTTCGGGGATTCATTATCGTATCATTTAGCTTCAAAATTTACATGTTTATATTCGTTTGCAACATATAAGTAGATGTAAAAAAACAGTTTAGACGATAAAACAAATTGTACGTCATCCCTCGGGAATTCCTCATTTTCGGGGATTCATTATCGTATCATTTAGCTTCTAAATTTACATGTTTATATTCGTTTGCAATATTTTACCTTGTTTTAAACGACACACAGCGCCATCTACAATCCATCCATCAAGCAAACAATATTTTTATTTTCCCTCGGGAATATCAATTTTTTTCCTGGATAAAAAGTACCCTATTATTTAATCCGGACTTTTATCTTTACGTCTGCAAAATTTCAAAGCAATCGGTTCAGTAGTTACGGCGTGAAAGCGGAACAAACAAACAAACAAACAAACAAACAAACAAACTCACTTTCCGATTTATAATATTAGTAAGGATTAGGTCTGCCAACATTTTTTATACTTAAAACTATACACAATACATCTTTTACATAAAAAGCACAGTGCAAAAAACAATTACAGGCAAACACAACTTGGACTTTAATAACTACTTTAAAATAGGGTAAACATAATCAAGAAGCTAAACCTCGCAATCCTCAGAACAAATCAAAAACTTTTTAAAGCTTACTAAAGATAACGTCAATAAGTCGCTGTCACTCGAGGACTTACAAAGTTTGTTATATTAGTTGGTTTGGTTGGCAAAAATCACAGATTTCTACTAAGATTTACATGATTCTGACATACATCGCTACTTCAGCTTTCATCAAAACTTTCATACAAGCTCGTCGGTTAATGGTGCTTTTGACCTGGCTTATTTCAGAGCATCATTTATTTGGTGCCTGAAAGTTCGCCTTGGTCTGCCTTCGACTTGTGTCTTGTCAATCTTGTTTCGCCCATCCTCTCCACATGTCTAAACCATCTAAGCATCCCTTTTTTGGGTTCCGTACCCAAAGGGTAAAAACGGGAACCTATTACTAAGACTTCGCTGTCTGTCCGGCCGTCTGTCTGTCACTAGGCTGTCTCTCAAGAACCGCGATAGCTAGACAGTTGAAATTTTCACAAATTATGTATTTCTGTTGCCGCTATAACAGTAAATACTAAAAACAAAATAAAATAAACATTTCAGGGGCTCCCATACAACAAACGTGATTTTTTTTTGCTCTTTTTTGTTCGATATCTATAATAGCAACTGGTTGGCACTTGAAATATTCACAAAATACTCAGTTGTATTTTTACTTTAATAAAAAATAATAAAATTAAAATAAAATAAATATTTAATGGGGCTCCCATTCAACAAACGTGATTTTTTTACTTAACTAAAAGTTTGTACGGAACCCTTCGTCCGCTAGTCCGACTCGCACTTGGCCGTATTTTCTATCTTTGTTACCATATCTTCTTCCACACCACATCACTCTCTTATCACATCATTCCTTATATTTTCCATCAAATTCTGTATATGTGTGTAATTTTTATTATATTTATTAATGAATGGCAAATAACACTTGTGAGATGGACTTGATTTTCTGGACAGAAGTGACAACAAAATTGTAAACAATAGAAAGCAGTTATTATATTTTTTTATTCCAGTTAATTTCACATAATTCTAGTCCAGTTAATCTATAATCTAAGATCACAGTGATTTGTGTGTTTGTCTGGCCCCAATTTTCCCGCTCTTTTTCCATTGTATACGTGTTACCATAGCAACGCGTTAACCGCAAGTAGTTCGTCTACCGGATGCTAGATGGCGCTAACGGAAAAATATTTAATAAAAAAAAAATTAAAGAATTTTGTCGACCCGTGCGAAGCCGGGACGGGCCGCTAGTACAGTTTAATTTCACTGCTAGATTTGACACAGTTAGAAGAATTTTATATGTAGAGATAAAAATATATGTATCTATAATTATCTAAATCTTTAGTTTTTAACAATATAAACATCTAGCAGTATCTGGAGTCCCGCCTGACTTCTGAGACATATATAAGTCGCCTAAAATAGCGTTGTTTCTATATTTTTTTTGTAATGGCAACACTGTACAAAAACCATTCTTTTCTAATAGCAAATATTTCTTATTCTTTTCTTTGTCTTAGTAGTAGAAGAAAAGTTTTGTTAAATGTTTTATAACTATGTAATGTAAATCATAATGAGAGGAAGACAAAATAGAGCCCTTGCTCCCTTCGTAGGACTTAGAAACCAAGGCATAGTCTTTCAATAGATGCATTGTAAATGTTCAAATGGTCACTATTGGAGAGAAAGCATTTTAACTTATCTTTATCTTAAACGATTTGAATTGATGTAACCATTAAATTCGATAAAGTAAATGAGGTCTGTGGTCATATATAACCTTCTTTGTATCATGCATAATACATCTACAAGTTTATAAAAAAAATCTAATAAATAATGGGATTTTTAAAGGCTGAGACTAATATAAATAAATTAACTAATACTCTAACCACTTGTCAGTCCACAGTAGCAATTGCTACCGATAGCTAACACCCCTCACCAGTCCCCGTAGCAATTGCTACCATATTCAAATTTCTGCGTGGCCTGCTATTTTTTAAATTACGATTAATTTTTGAGTTCCAAATATTTTGTGAGGGATTCTTTATTTAATCAGCTTTACGGTAGTATTTTTTCTTTGGTCCTAGCTTCATTATTTAGCGAGAAAATGGTATTTTTATCTAAGAGTCCAACATTTTTTTCACAATTCGTGCATTGGGACTGCTGAGAGGGGTGGGGCACGGTAGCGGACTGCCAAGTGGCTAAAAAGCTTTTTTAATGGAAAAAGGTTACTACTCCAACAAACTTCCTTTCACGTTGCTGTGCCTATCAAGGTATATGTGATTGTTTAGTGCCATAAGAATATTAAAAATCGGTTTAGATTATTATAGGTAAATAAATAAATGTATTCTTGTGATATTTTTTTATAGGTGGAGAGTCTATCATATGATCACAAGCCAAACAATGAAGAAGAGTTACGTAGGATCACCGCAGGCGGTGGTTGGGTTCAACTAAACAGGGTTAATGGCAACCTCGCATTGTCCAGAGCTCTGGGTGATTATGTGTTCAAGAGGAATTACAGGCTGTCACCGCAGGAGCAGATTGTTACAGGTATTAATACATGACAGTTTTATAAGTCTCATATACAAATAATTATAGAAGTAAAGAGGGCGGATTTGTGCAATTCCGATGACCATAAGAATTGTATATATGATAAATTAAAGGAGTTTTATTTTGACTAAAGCAGAGTCAAAAGATCTTTTAATAATATCTTATATAAATCTCATATAATATAAATCTTTTAATTAAGGTCTGTTTTTGTGCGAGTTCTCTTCTCGCATGTTATGCAGGTATTGAAACAATCAAACACTGTATCTGGTTTGACGTGTAGGTCTATTGATGTGTCGGATTAGTGAGATTCTAGTACAGTAGAACGCCGATTATCCAAACGCCGATTATCCGAACGCCGATTATCCTAACGCCGATTATCCGAACGCTGATTATCCGAACGCTGATTATCCGATCGCTGATTATCCGATCGCTCATTATCCGAACGCCGATTATCCGAGCGCCTATTATCCGAACGCCGATTAAACGAATCGCCAATTATCCGAATCGGTTCTAAGCGTTATATAAAAAATTAAAACCAAGTAATTTTTTGTTTTGTTTTGTTGAAACTAGTTGGGACTTGCTGGAGTCCAGATATATTTTAAATTTATGGTCGAAAGCTAGAGTTTGAGATGTTCAAGTGAGCGTTATTGTAGAACTGTGTTTGTTAAACTTAATAAAGTTTATTCTATGTGTGACAGTTCGTTTTTCTTTATTACCAGACTATGTACGATTATCCGAATCGACCCCGGTCCCAATTAATTCGGATAATCGGTGTTCTACTATTTATACAAAAATAATATATATATCATAGCTATTTGTATCAATATTTCAGCATACCCAGACGTGCAGGTGCGGCATCTCAATGAAGACTGGGAGTTCATCGTTATCGCGTGCGACGGCATTTGGGAAGTTCTTTCCAATGAGGTTAGTTGTGATAAAATTGTTTACAAGTGTATTAAAAAAACATCCTAAAAGTAGCGGCGTTTAAAAGTGGTCGTATGCTTTTACTCTGTGTATTTGTCTCACATTTAAAAAATAAAAATGTTTATATAAATCCGCCATCTTGAAGAATTTTGGCGCGAACTATAGCCATATAAACACATGATTAAATGTATACAAGAAGTAATATGTTGTTCCACCACTTAAAAAAATAAAAATGTTTTATTATAAAGATTCGCCATCTTGAAAAACTTTGGAGCGCACAATATCATTAAATATATATGAGTAGTATGTTTTGGAACCATCGCTTGAATAATAAAAATGTTTATTAATAAAAATCCGCCATCTTGAAAAATTTTGGCGGGCACTCATCAAATATTACGACACGAATTAATCTAAATCACAGAAGTATGTTTTGTTGACATTGTTTACCTGTCTCTTGTTGTTATTATCTAAAATGGGAATTGTTATAGCTTTATTGATAAAACGAACCCATTATCTATATTTACTGAAAATAAAATAAAATAAATAAATTGAAAAAGTTAAATCATACTTGTATGTGTGTGTGAGCAATTGATTTTACCATTATACAATACTATAATTCGAAAAAGTGTTTGGTTACAAATAATATAAAAAAATATTATTTTAATTAACATTTTTTTTTAAGTTTTTTGACTGCACTCAAATATTTAACAATTCTTTTTTCTACTAGCTAGTTTGTGTGCTGATTGTGAAACCAACACCGTTAACCACAAGTAACTTAAATTCCAAAAGTTGAGGAGTTGACTATAATGTATAAGGTGTAGATTATCCTGGAATAATTTATTTTATTGTATGTTTAATTTAGTTTAGTTAGTTTAATTATCAGTGTTGATTTCATACAGCCTTATCTTAATTCTTTTTTTTTAAATTTAAATTCTAGTTGAAAGTATATCTACATCATTGAAATAGTTGTTATAAGTGTCAGTCAGCCGTGATACAGGAGAACGTTTGCCTGCATTATTATATCTTGGCGTAGCGAATAAATTCTTAGTACGACATGCTCGCATTCTTGGTCTGCCAGGCACTTGTTAACTTATATTATTGACAAATAAATGACAATAAATAAATATTGTACAGGACGGTATCATATTAGCATTTTTTTTTCCATTTAAAAAATTATGTTATCTGTGGTAGCATGTAACCTGTTTATGTCAAACAGCAAAGCGTTATTTCCATTCTACCTTTAAAAATATGCGACTTAATTGTAAAAATTATAATAATGATGGATAGTTATTTTTTAATAATTAATATATAGAATTTCACTTAAATATCACTTATCTCAACCGTTAGGTGGGACTCGAACCCTATCTCTCGCTATCCGGGCGAGTGCTCTTCTAATTTAGCTAGCGAGACTACGATAGACTTGTCGAATATTTCTAAGTATTTCATTAGCTGTGACTAGCGCTTCATTAGCTAGTTCATGTTCGAGTTATACCTACCTACATCGATTGTAATACTTTTACAAATATCGAACAATTGATGAAGAAGAAACAACTTTGTAATTGGAGCGGAGTGAGCGAAGCGAGCAAAGCTCTGATGGATCAGCTTCAGTGGCGCAATGTCTGTTACGCCATAACTTCCCGAGTTCTTAACCGATTTTAATATTTTTGTGTGGAATCGAATTAACAGGTTTAGGACCTAATTGTGACGGATTTAAACCGTAGTTTGAAATTCGCAAATATTCCCATCGAAACAAATATTTTTTCTTTTTGACGTGATAACGTCTTATAAATTGGTTGCGGCTGGGAGTCACTTATGAAAAAGTGTAACGCTCGGTAACGTTACGATGAGTCACCGAACGAGAGAGAGGCCCGCCGAATGCCTTGCGTCTCTCTCCCACTCAACTATGATCGGTCTGCCGCGCGCATTGTGCAATTTAATTATATTCATATCAATAAATATTCTACCGAGAAAAAGACGTTGTCACGTAAAATCTTCGCCCGTAAAACCGACTTTACAGGCAAAAAAAAAAAAAAAAAAAAAAAAAAAAAAAAAAAAAAAAAAAAAAAAAAAAAAAAACGACTTTTTTTAGGTTTTATGCTCCGCTCCAATATACCGGTGCTAGCGTAGCTTTATGCTTAGCGACTGCATCGCCTAGTTATTTTTAACAGTTGTATGCTGAAATAACAAAGAATATATAAATTATATTTTTTAGATTGTATATTTTTTACATAGGTATGTGTGACGATTTTGTCACTGAGTAATTCTCTTACTTTTTACATCTGTATCAGGTTTTATAAACTACTTACTATAAGTTTTTAATATTCTCGTTAACCTTTCGTGGTAAGCTAAATGCTCGTGTCTGTCTGTAATATATCGATGAGAATTGAACTCTGTCAGCTCTGGTCAAAGCTGACATTTCAACCGATGTTTTGTTTTTGTGTGTCAGTTTTTGTATTAATTCTTACCATGTTCAAAATAAGGAATTCGCTATTATTATTTGCTATTGCCCAAATTAGGCGTTTTTCATTTATATTATATTAATTAAACAGAGCTGAGCGAAATTGTAATGATTCAAGTATGCGGAGTATGTAACTGTTGCTTATTATTTTTATTATCGTTTGAAATCAATGAAGTTTTTCCTTTTGTTATTATGTATGAACGATTTGATAGTTTGAGTGCCTCTGTTAGCAATTGAAACTGTCAAATCGTTCATCATAATCGCAAAAGTAACATTTTTTTTGTTTTTAAATGAGATTTTTTTAACTGCTTTATCATTGCAGTATAATAATACACAAAATGAGCATTAGCGTATTACGAATTCTGGTCTTTTTTTCCATACCGCTTCTCAAGCGTGTAAATATAAAAAAACCCCCTATTTTAGAGGGAGGTTTCCGTCCAGTA
Organism: Calamotropha paludella; assembly: GCA_927399485.1. NCBI lineage: Eukaryota > Metazoa > Arthropoda > Insecta > Lepidoptera > Crambidae > Calamotropha > Calamotropha paludella. Next base: position 3,840,027 of record OV656803.1, on the reverse strand, counting down.
CTGGAAGTCTTACGGCTGAGATAATAATAATTATCATTATGTATTATGTCATTATATATTAATTAATATCATTGCGATATAATTACACTAATAGTGTTATCATTGCTGTGTTATAATGAACGTAGTTAGCCCGCAGTTGTCTTGCTGTTGCGGTGACATTGTAATCGTATAGTCTAGCTGGCGTATTCCATTGTTATGTACGTACGTACGTACACGCGCACGTGCATGTACACTGTAATGATGTGCAACACGGTACAGAGATATTTTAGTAGGTACTTTAATCTATAGTAGGCTTGTGGATTGTCTCGCCCAATGTTTAATAAAAATATAATAATACATTTCGGAAACTAAGCTGAGCTTGTACTATGAGTACTAAATAATATATAGGGTACATGAATAAGTATATAACCGACCATGACTCGGGACCTTCGGCGCAGAAGGTAGAACTGCTACCGTTGCACCAAGCGACCATCAAAAGCTTAAAGATGGGACAGTCCATTTTCCAAGAAATAGGTAACTGACAGGACGTTGTTAGATCTGGCCCAAAGCCGGTTTAACAAAGTATTTTCTGAGTGACGCACTACAAAAGTGGGTTAACTTTAAAAGCGTTAAAAACACTATTTATATAATCAATACGATATTGAAAACATAGAAAAAATTTCCCCTAGCCCGGTGGGACTAACGATTGTTGTTATAGCAGGTACCAAGGGACTATAATGTGCCCTCTGTGGGATGATTTCAAGATACAAAATCCGATGGCAGCACTTGCGAAAGTTTTTCAACCACTGCAATCATAATTTAAACGAGTTAACCTTTACCCCAAAGAACTCGTCTTAATGATAGTTATTATTATTATTAACCTTGCGAAGCAGTAATTATCATTGCAATTTCATTATTTTCCTTATGATATGATTATTTTCCTTACGATACAATTATAAATCATTGTGATATAATTATTATCATAAAGGTAAATTTTTATCATTGCGCTATAATTATTATCAATGCAATATAATCATTGTTATTACACTAACATAATTATTATTATTGCTATATAATTATAATAATTGCGATAATATAATTATTGGCATAACACTAAATCTATTATCATTGCGATAGTATATTTATTGTCATAACACTAAATCTATTATCATTGCTATAGAATTATAGTCATTGCGATGGTATAAATATTGTTATTATACTAAAATTATTATCATTGCTATATAGTTATAATCATTGCGATAGTATAATTATTGTCAAGTATTATTGTCATTGCGATGGCATAAATATTGTTATTACACTGAATGTCATTGCGATATAATTATTAGCGTTGTGATAAAATTGTAGTGGTGTGGTGTTCGGCAGAATAGAAATAGCACTTACACGCTAACGAGGTGTCTTAAAAGCTACTAATGAATCTTATAGACCACAAAATGAGCTGCAACGTTTTCCGAACTATGGTCTTCTTCCAATCCAAAATCATTTTAAGAGGGAGGTTTTCGTCCAGCAGTGAACATCTTACGGCTGAGATAATGATTATTATCATTAAGATATAATTATTGTCATTGTAATTTAATTATTATCATTGCAGTATAATAATACACAAAATAAGCATTAGCGTATTCCGAATCATGGTATTTTATTCCATACCGCTTGTCAAGCGTGGAGATATGGAAAACCCTCTATTTTAGGGGGAGGTTTCCGTCCAGTAGGAGATGTCTTATGGCTGAGATAATAATAATTATCATTGTTATATAATTACTATCATTGCTTTATAATTATAATCATTGCGATAGTGTATTGCGAATTATCATTGCTGTGTTATAATGTGGTGGTGTGCTGTCCATCAGAGCAGAATAGCATTTTCATGTTTAGAGTTGTTGTAAAAAGCGACCAATGAATCTCGAGGTAATCACCAGATACCTCCCTTAGGTCACACAAGGAGCGGCTGCATTTTACGAACTACGGTCTTTTTTCCAATCTAAAACCCCCCATCTTAGGAGAGGGTTTACGTTCAGCAGTGGACGTCTTAAGGCTGAGATAAAAATAATTATCATTGTGATATAATAAGTATCATTGCAATATAATAAGTATCATTGCAATATAATTATTATCATTTTAATTTAATTATTATCATTAACATATAATAATACACAAAATAAGCACTAGCGTTTTTCAAGTCAGCGCTTGTCGTGGAGATTCTGGAGAGGTTTCATCCAGCACTAGGAGACTTACGGCTGTGATATAATTAATATCATTATTATAATTGTTATCATTGCGACATAATTATTGTCATTGTGATATAATCATCATTTTTGCGATGTAAATATTATCATAGCGAAGTTGTTATTATTATTTTCATTGTGAAAATTTTGAAAAAAAAATACTTTATATTGTCTGTGACAATGCTATTTATTTGAGCTGGTAGCGACATTACAATTTGGAGTTCAGCGTAATCATTTGCGATTTTTATGTCTTGTTTGATATCTGTAGTAGTACTGTTAACTTGGAAATCAATAATAACCGTGTTTTGTATTTCTTACATAAATCGTCTTATATATCGTTTATAGGCATATTCTTTTTGCTGAATATTTGGACAGAATATGCGATTTTAAAAAAAAAAATAAGTGTATTGATAAATTTCCACACTCCGTGAAAGCAAATGCAATGCGATATTGCACTTAATAGATGAAGCCATCAAAATAAAGACTCAGATTTCATCGTAAGAATAATGCACAATTATTTACCACTATAATTTTTTAAATAATTTAACTCCTAATTTTTATGTATTATGTAATTTTGATCATAAATAAAATCCACTTGTGTAAGACGGGACTCGAACCCGAATATAAACGCAATTATTGCACAGCGATTTCTTCTTTATCAGTTGTTTGATTGGATCAACGTAAAGGTATTCCATTCGATGTAGGAAGGTAGTAAAAATAACAAGCCCTAAACCCCGTACTATAGGTTCAGTAGTTCTGATGTGATTGCGTGGCAAAGAAAATCATATATATCTACACTGATATTATAAAGAGGAAAGATTTGTATTTTTGTATGTTTGTATGTTTGCAATGAATAAACCCAAAAACTACTAAGCCGATTTCAAAAATTATCACCAATGGAAAGCTACATTCACGCTGACTAACATAGGTTATATTTAATGCTAGAAAAAATTTTAAGAATTTTTATACACCCATGCGAAGCCGGGATGGGCCGCTAGTTTGAATATATATATATATATATATATATATATATATATATATATATATATATATATATATATATATTATATATATCTCTCTCCCCGGTCATAGTGTTTGACCGCCATAAACTCCGAAACTACTCAAATGATTTTAATGATTTTTTTTTCATTTTTGGTGGATTTGTTCTAACTTAGGACATAGGATAGGTTTCATATTAATATTTAACGCAACAACGTTTAAAGCAACGCGTGGCTGGGTCAGTTAGAATATATATATTTATATTAGATATATAATGCTTTTTATAAATTCCTATACAAATACACCATATTTTACAGTGACTACTATCCTAACTAATATTTTAAATAGTGAGTTTGTTCGTTTATCACGCTTTAACTACTTAACCTATCATTAGGTTATCTTGCATCCGGGAAATTATTGTTCCCGAGCGATAGAAATATAACATTTACAATCTACATTAAAGCGAGCGAAGTTGCGGGCAAAAGCTAGTAAATAATACTAAGCGAAGTGTCAATGAATGATAGTCATCTCTCTGATACAGCTTGCGTAAGAAGTTGAATACCATATGTTTGATATTAGAATACTTCTTTTAGCTTCATTGAATGCTGAATTCTTGGTATACATATCGATTTACGCTACACTTTATTGAAATTGTGTTTAAATTAAAAATATTAGTTTTTTAATTCTGAATGCCTTTCGTACAGTGCTGTATATATATATTGCTATGAGTATAAGGAATTTGAATATGATTACACGTGTATGTATCATATATGTATGTCTATCCGTTACCCTAGTATCTATAAAGCAAGCCTTACAGTGCTTACTTTGAACTAAGCTGATCGGCGTGAATGTAAGGAATATATTGTTAAGTTACACTTGCGAATGTTAAAGAATATTTTTGAATTCGACTGATTTAGAAATGTGCGAATCGTTAATTTAATCAATAGATTGATTAATCGTTATCATTTTTATATTCTGGCTTCTGGGGGGATTCCCTATATTTTGATGAAAGTTCCGTAAGTGAACGGGTTCACTGCGTATACATTATCTGTCTGCTTGTCAACCCCCGTAGTCAAATGGCTAGCAAGGTTTTCATGGTAAAGCCACTCTAAGGTCCCAGGTTCGAACCCAGCCGGGTCATTGTAGGAAACAAACTATTCATTATTGCCTCGCCAGACGGGTGTTGTCGTTTCTGAATTACATTTTTGTTTTTTATTTTTTTCCCCAATTAACATGACACAGTCTTGCTCATATTTGCTAAGTATGCTCTTGCGAATATATATAGTTTTTAAGGTTCACCGTTGCTATGTATGATTTAAAAAAAACAGTTTTGGATCTCCTTGGACGAGTGAATTTTGTATCTGTTTTCGTGGTAACACCAATTCGAGGGCCCGGGTTCGATTCCCGACTGGGCCAATGTAAAAGACTAACTTGGGTGCAACAAAATTCATGTGACATTGTCTTATATTGAATTTAACATTTTTAATATGTGATAAAATCTCTGCTGGAGTATGCTGCTGTGAAAACATTGCATGAGAGAATTCCTTTCCAAATTTCTAGACACATGTGTACTTGAATTTATAACAGAGTATTATTATCTACTTACTTTCACTTGTATGTGAAGGTCACATATGTACAAGGAAACCTATGTGAAGGTCACATATGTACAGGCAAACATATGTGAAGTCACATACAAACAAACATATTTTTATGTAAAAGTAAAACAACAATAAAATACGATACAAAAATAATTTTGTTGAATTTACCTCTAAATTAAATTTAAATAGTTCCAGACCATATTTAATGTCAATAACGAACTACCCGAATATATTAGTAACTGCCAAAATAATAATATAAACCTTGAAATGACAGGTATAAATAATATGAAATGAGACAGATGTTTATGCGAAAACTGAATTAATTGTATGTTTTCCCCCCCTATTTTTAATCTAATTTGTTTGCGAACTCTCTTTAGCATATAAACTCTCGAGGTCTTTGCTAATGAGCTCTGTAAAAATAATTGTAACTCAGAACAATTAATAAATAGATTAATAAAAACAATCATTCTTTAATTGACCGTCGCGACGACCGTTTGCTGCAACGGTAGCCTTGCCTTTCGCACCAATAGTCCTGGGTTCGAGTCCCGAAAGAGGGTATATGCTTGTGTGATAAATACGAGCAATTATACCTGAGTCATGGGTATTTATGTGTCATAAATGTGTGTCTATCCGTTACCCTGGTATCCATAACACAAGCTTTACAGTGCTTACTTAAGGCTAGGCTAATTGGTGTGACTAATTCATTTAAATCGAACAACTTATTTAAGGTTTTTTGCGCATAAAAATATAAAAATCCTGACATTTCGACACCTTTAGAGGAGCCGTGATCACAGGATGGCTAAGGGATCTTGGCATTAGTTGTTTTTTTTATATGTAATGTGCGTGGATGTGTAAGAAGTAAATATTATTATTATGGTAGGAATTAACGAAATTCCAACAATTATTTCTAAACTCGGCGTCAAAAAAATCGCACCTTATAAAAATCTTATTCAAAAATTCCTAAACCTTATATAGAGGATAGTGTTAGGTATCATTAGAAAGGTAACAAAAAGGAGCATCAAACAACAATTAAGTGCAATCTTTTTTTTAATTAAAATTATACAAAAAGCATAAAAATTTGAAAAATAATAAAAAATCTTAATTAAGTCCTAATTAATAATCGATAATTTACAAAAAAAATGTACAAAAAGTGTCTTAAAATTAACTCAAAATCTAGTGTTACCCCCCCTTGCCCTGATGACGGCTTCCATACGGTCCCTCATAGACCTCACCAACTTCAGGAGCTCTTCTTGAGGGATAAGACCCCATTCTTCAATCACCGCGGTTTGGAGTTCCTCTAGAGTCGAAGGAGCCGGATCCCGAGATCGAACCTTACGTTTAAGATGGTCCCAGAGGTGCTCTATCGGATTCAGATCAGGACTTCTCGCTGGCCACTGCATCACAGGAATTTGGGACCTCCGCAGGAAGTCGTTCACGATGGCTGCAGTGTGTGCGCGAGCGTTGTCGTGCATTAATGTGAACCCCTCGCCAAAAGATTCGGCAAAAGGGACCACATGCACATCCAGGATCTCTGTGATATAGCGGCGCGCAGTCAGCGACCCTTGTCCGCGAGCACCTCCGGTCCGGGAGACGCAGACCAGGTCGGTTTTGCCGGCAGCCGACATACCGCCCCAGAACATGCAGGATCCGCCTCCATATTCCACCGTCTCCTGGATGCAGGCTTGAGCGAAACGTTCACCCTGCCTCCGGTATACTCTTCTTCGTCGGTCGTTGCAGAAAAGACACACTCGTGTCTCGTCTGAGAAGAGAACAGCTCCCCACTGCTCAATGGTCCAATCGACGTGGTCGCGAGCAAACTGCAAGCGGGCTCGTCGGTGCGCTGCAGTCAATTTTGGACCTGTAGCAGCTCTGCGGGCTGCTATGTTCTTCTCCTTCAGTCTTCTTCTAACCGTGGATACACTCACGGTGCGTCTGCGAACTGCCTGGAGCTCCTGTTGCAGCTGAACAGCGTTTGAGAAGCGATTTCTCAAAGAGTACGACACAACGAACCGGTCGTCTCTTTCCGAAGTGCAGCGACGTCTACCGGACCCATGTCGCCGGATATAGCCACCGGTCTCTAAAAAGCGCTGGTAGACTCTACGAACCGAAAAACGGCTCAGATTCAGTTGCCGGGCGACATCACACTGCCGCACCCCTGCTTGCAGTAGTGCAACCACTTGAGCGGCCTCATCAGCTGTAGTGTCCATTTTCCAGATGTTCTTTCTTCAGTAAAATCAGTGCGTGTGTCCCCTTCAACGGTTTAATAGCGAATGACCCACATTGAACCCGTGTTGACCTCTTTATACCCACAAAGTTAGCGCAACTCGCGACTCTCCCGAGCAGCAAAATTTCCTTAGAATTTTTGTGACCCTTTATTTGTTGCTTTAGGTTTTATTTGATAATGAAAAATAATGTTTTTTTATTAAGTTAATTAAGTAACCTTTTAAATAAAATTATAATTAATACGACTGCATGTGCATATCCAGAGTTAATGCCATTTGAACGTGATTTTCTTAGAGGTGCGATTTTTTTGACGCCGAGTGTATATATTTTATGCACATTTTCAATGCTATCTTTAATAAAAAATATTATAATAGAAAAATACTAGAAAAAAATCGATTCGGATCACAAGTGAATCCTATTATAATAAAGAACACAAATTTGTTGTTTGTGTGTTTGTCTGTCCGCACTTTTTCCATTGTATACGTGTTACCATAGCAACGCGTTACCAGGTCAGCTTGTCCTATTATAGTAATTTGTTTCCAATGCATTTATTGTAAGTCAACAACTATGCCATTACTTTGTAAGTTCTACTTCTGCAGACCTTATACCGAGAAGAACCCGCAAGAAAGGTAATATAAAATACTTTTATCATTATTACAGGAGGTCATATCCTTTTGTCGTGTACGTCTCCTAAGTGGATGGGAGCCCGCGGCTGTATGCGAAGCTCTTATGCAACGCTGCCTCGCTCCCAATTGCGCTACTGGTGGCCTTGGATGCGACAACATGACCGTCCTACTCGTTTGCCTTGCCCCTTTCCCAAGGCCCGTGTCATCGGTATGTGAATTTACATATTCCTATTCTCTTAGCTTCATTTATATAGATTATTTAGATTTTTTTTAATTTATTTGTTTGTGTATTTGTATTTAGTTTGTATATGAAAATAATTTCTTGTTTGAAATTTCACTTAATATCGTGTTTATTTCACAATTAAATAGAGTAGTGTATTAGATTAGCTCGCGCTTGCCTGGATTTTTACTATATTGAGAGAAAATTTAAACAAGAAATTATTTCTTAATAAAATATAGAAAACGTTGCCAAAGAATTAAAACAGAATAAAAATAGCAATAAAGAAGTAACAGAAAGACATAAAACCAAAAAAAATAATATGTTCGAAAGTATAGAAAACATTGATAAAATCGCTGTCAAGACAAATAAATTATAATTTTAAAGTAGAAGCCAAATTGAACAAAAATTTTTAGGGGTTTGCTCTTGATCCCAATCAAACACAGGGGCCAAAACAGGTTCCACGATGGAGCGAGCTAACCCAGAAAGTGCCTATTCATCCCGGCTTCGAAAATGATCGGGTTATAAGTACTCGGAAATACAGACGCAAGAAGGGAGTTCCACTCCTTTGCTTTGCGCATTATTAAAGATGTTGAGAGGGGTTTGGTGTGAAAGGTAGAAATAGCAACCTAGAAGGGGTATTAGCCCATAGCGCGTCTGGATATCCGATGGAAAAAGGAACATGGCGGTATAAACACAGCACACTTCAGAGTATATTCTGATGCAGACCGATAGACAGGCAACTTTGCAGCGGTGAGTTAAGGTGTGAAGCTTGCTCTTCACTTTGCTGTCACCTATGAGTCTCTTAGCTCTGCGCTTGAATCATGTTCAGTGCAGCTAGTAAACTTATACTAATCCAACATACAAAGCCAGTACACTGAAAAGCAAGGGTGTTTGATAGTGTTATCATCATTGTCCTGATAGCTGCGCCTGTCTGCAATCCGAGAGAATAAGCTAGTGTATACGGAACTTACAATAAACGTTGTCCCTTGAAAATCCTTTTTGCTGCTAACAAAGATAACGATATATCACAATGGAAGGATTGGGGAAGGATACAGGAGGAATATCTAATAAATCCGAAAAACAGTTAAAGTATTTAAATCGTTAAATATGATAGAGAAGGTAAGGAGTTTATGGGGCATTTTTATGAAGAACTCAAAATATTGAAGAAACACGTTTTCAACAGATTTTATTCACAATATGCAAAATTCGGGGGTGGTGGCCGATTTTAGTGAGAATATTAGCACACCATTTTGATGGTTCAAGTTATTATCTATATTCTTACTAAAAGTACCAGAAAAGTTGTATCTTACTGCACTCTATCTTCAATCAAAAATCGTCAGCCATCGGCAATATGGGCACATCCTCATCGCGTTTTGAAAGATATTAAAAGTCAACACCGGTAAAAACAAAATTTTAATCTTGCCTAAACAACATTGATTACGGATTCAATGCGACGACTTGGTCATTTTTTGAGTCTGTTCATGGTAAAGACCTAGAAAAAAGCATTGGGGATTTGGTCATTTTTTGAGTTTGGTCATGGTAAAGACCTAGAAAAAAGCATTGGGGATTATCTCAAAAGATCAGCAGATGAACTAGTAGCCAGAGGTGAAGATATTTCATGTGCAGAAAAATTTTATCATGTTATTAAGGACGTGAGCAAAATAAACCTTTACTTAATACCTCCTGAAAACATAAAAAAACATCACGAAATTAATACAATTCAAACTTCTACCTCTCCCATGCACCAAAAGTGTTCACCAAATCTTTACGAACAACGGTCGTCTCAGCCAAATGACGTCGGGTAATGCGCTGCCCGCATCCAGTTGCTTCCCGCGACCTTCGGCAGATCGTCGGTCCACCGAGTGGCAGGCCTGCCTACATGCGTTTTCCAGTACCACCGCCACTTGAGAACTTTCCTGCCCCGGCCATCAGTTCTACGAGTTATGTGCCCGGCCCATAGCCATGCAAGTTTGGCGAACTTACCGAGGAGAGTTTAAATACAAATACCTCAGTTGTTTCTGTAGCAGAGGCTTATGCAGCTGTCTTTCGCAAAAAAAGTATCAGTAACAGATGTAAGTGAACCTCAATTGGTTGCGAGTACAGAGAAAACTAGACAAACGATGTGAATGACACACCCAGTTAATACTGGGTATTACTTAATAGTACACTGTTTCTTTAGACTCGGATGAAGACTTGCCTTTGAGTAAGTGACTTAAATTTGTCTTGAAAATTTTCCATCAAAATTATTGAAATTAAGTCAATTAACAAAAGCGGATATGAATTAATTTACAAAACATCGGAACCTCTGATGCTGAACAAGTTGCGGCGACGCCAAAACCTAGCATATCAACAAAGAAAATGATATTCAGATTTATATTGGATATTAAATGTCCCTGCAACTAAAGGAAATATTTTCAAATATGTGACAATCTTCATAAAAATGGGAGAGATTAAAGTTATTTATTTACGTTCTGTAAAAGCGAAAAATACGTTCCGTATTATCGAAAAGTCGCTGACATCGACTACACAGTCATGCAAATGTGGTTCTTAATAAAACAAAGGAGGCGTAAACTGCTTTATATTTTCAATATGTGAATATGTGAAAAGTGATTTTTTTATATAATTTTAAGAGCTTTTGTTACTATCTAAGCGTTTGACTGTGATTATTAATTACAAAAACTGTTATTTGGTTCCTATTGTAACTAACTTATAGTAAAAGCATAAATATAAAGCTTATAGTGCGACTTCTAAGATCTCGTAGGACTTAAGTAAAGCTAATGTCTCTTGAGACACTGGTTTGTTCTCTTGGCTCACAAAACTGTCTTTGTTTTTCATGAATAATAAACCCGTATTTAAAATGAAATAATAACTGTAATCTTATTTTTCAAACTTAATAGAATAAGTGGCGATTGTACAAAACATTTTCTTTCCTTTACTAAAAAAATATTTAAAGAAAAGCATTGCTCTTAAAATATTACCCTAGTGACTCAAGAGACACGGTGAACGTCAATATATTAAGAAAAAGACTGATTTTTAGATTTTTATCGATGCTATAATTTTTCTTTTCACTGTAATAAATATTGAAATAAACAAATACTGTGCGTCGTTTTATTTTATTCACTGGAAATTGAAGTTTACGTCTGTTAGTCAGGAGACAGTTTTAACGACCTCTTCACATTTTTCCTCAAAATAGTAGTTAGCACCTAAAAAGTCCAGTGCCGCAAACTGAATCATAAAATTCAATAGTTTGTTTTTTGATATTTAGAACTAAATAAATAGTATTAGTTATCCGCCCAAATAACAATTTAAGCTTAATTGCACATACAGATACGGTACAGTAAAAGACAAGTACAACAGATTATAGAAACAGGTGGCCTTATTAGTTAACAGCAATCTCTTTCTGTTGGAAATATTTTTTATAGGAAAAATATTAAAAACGTGTAAACATTGTCAACAGTATATTTTGAAGTAACAAATAATATTCTATGTTTAAATATGTACCTTAAGTCATAAAATAATTTTTGATTATAAAAAAAGATTGTATATCACAACACCTCCCCTTAATCAAAACCTATATGTAAGTACATACAACATCTGACCACAAAAAATTACGGAACATAAAAACTAAGTATAATTTAGGAACAAAAAGGACAAAAATATAAAGGCTTACAACATTACGTTATTCCCATACAAGATATACATTTATGATGGTTAACGTAGGTCAATGGCTTTGTTAACACATCAGCTGACATTTCTGTACTCTTAAGATATTTTAAGCCAATAATATTTTCTAATACCTTCTCTCTAATAAACTGATACTTGGTATCAATATGTTTAGTTCTGTTGTGGTACACGGGATTATTTGCGATATTTTGTGCACTTTGGCTGTCACTGTAAATCGTAACACAATCGTATAATTTACCACATACCTCATAAATCAAACGACGCAAGTATATGGCTTCTTTAGCGGCGTCTGTAAGTGCCATATACTCTGCTTCCGCTGAAGACAGAGCAACCGTTGGCTGCTTTCGTGAGGCCCACGCTACAGGTCCATTTCCCAGCTTAAAATAATACCCCGTGTATGAGCGTCGATCACGCTTACAATTGGCCCAATCTGCATCCGTATATCCAATCAAAGGACTTTCAGTTTTCCTATAAACAATAGAGTAGTCTATAGTCTGTTTTAAGTATTGTAATATACGTTTTGCAGCTTCCCAATGAGTTTTATTGAAACAAGTGTTAAACTGACTTAAATAGCTCGTAGCATATGCTATATCGGGACGGGTATTAACAGCTAAAAACATCAAAGATCCTATGAGATTTTGGTATGGATAATAGCACTCACCTGCGGTTCCATCATCTAACTTATTGTTTACCAAAGGTGTAGAATAGCCTTTACACGATTCCATATTAAACCTTTTAAGTATTTTTTCAATATATGTCTTTTGATTTATACGTATCTCATCACAATTTTTATTAACATTTATACCTAAATAATATGTCAAATTACCGAGGTCTTTCAAAGTGAAATGTTTTTGTAGATCAGATTTCACAATGTCAAAAATGCTGTCATTCTTATGAAAGACAATAATGTCATCAACGAAAATTGCCAAAATTATTATATCAGAACCAAAAAGTTTTTTATAGATACACGGCTCTGAAGGTAATTTTGTGAAACCAATACTACATAATGTTTCATTCAGTTTTGTATACCATGCACGCGGAGCTTGCTTCAAACCATACAAACTTTTTTGTAATAAGCAAACTTTTCTTTCTTGCCCTTTAACAACAAATCCTTTGGGCTGTTCCATGTACACTTCTTCCGAAAGATCACCATTTAAAAATGCAGTGTCAACATCCAGATGTTGCATCTTTAAATCGTATTCGGCAGCAAGAGCAAAGAGGGTTCGAAGCGATGAATTCCTTACAACAGGAGCAAACGTTTCATGATAGTCAACGCCTTCTATTTGACTATAACCCTTAATGACAAGTCTCGCTTTGTACTTGATAATATTGTTATGTGCATCCGTCTTGACCTTATAAAGCCATCTGCACGGAATAACTTTCTTGTCTGGTTTGTCCACTAGCCTCCATGTTTTTAATTTCATAAGAGACTGATGTTCACTTTCCATCGCCATCTGCCATTTATCTACATCATCAGATGTAATGGCTTGTGTGTATGTCTGAGGCTCCAACATATCGTTCAGCACGACACTGTACGAAAAATAGTCAGGCGACTTACGAACTCTAGAAGGATAACGGCCTTCAGTTTGAGAACTTGTCTCAGGTTCATTCGGCGGTGGAATATCCGATGAAGCGACAGTTTCAATATCTGGCGATTGAATATCTGACGAAGCAACAGCTTCAATATCCCTATTACTATCCCCCCTTAGTGGACACAACACAGACTGATCCACATTTTCAGAAGGAGAACAGGATTCGGTAGTTTGGCCCCTAGAGGTACTAGCAGAAGGCTCATTTTCTATTTCTACATTGTTTGTCAATGTCAAAATAGGATTGAAAATATTCACCTGCTCCGAATTCCCGGTTTCCTTTAGACTTTTAAAACAGGTCTCAAAAAATGTAACGTCTCGTGCTTTAATCATTTTTCTTGGGTAATGAGCATTTCTGAAAATATAACTATTCGGATCATCAGTGTACCCAACAAAAATATATTCTTCGGCTTTAAGATCAAATTTCTTCCTTTGACATGATGGTATATGTACTAGTGCACGACAACCAAATACCTTGAGGTGTGATAAATTCGGTTTGTGCCCAAACCATCTTTCAAAAGGTGTATCAGATCCAACTAAAGCACGGTGTGGAGACCGATTTTTTTAAGTAAACAGCAGTTTGAATAGCATCTTCCCAAAAAGATATCGAAAGAAAACTACCTGCTAAACATAGAGCGAGCTTTCTCAACTATAGACCGAATGGTACGCTCTGCTACCCCATTTTGCTGAGGAGAGTACGGCACTGATGTTTCATGAACGATTCCATTCATCGCAAAATAGTTTTGCAAGTCATCGTTAATAAACTCAGTCCCATTGTCAGATCTGACAGTTTTAATTTTTTGACCAGTTTGCTTCTCTACAAGTAAATGAAAAATCTTAAATTTTTCTTTTACTTCAGATTTCGCATTCAAAAAATATACAAATATTTTGCGCGTATAATCATCGATTAGTAATAAAGCATATCTATTGCCTTGAAAAGAATTGCCAGACATTGGCCCACATACATCACAATGAATCAACTCAAGTGATGATGTTGCCTTTTTGAACGCAACACTTTTAAAGGGCTTACGTGCTTGCTTTCCCTCTACACAAGCAACACAACTAGTTTTATCTACAATGCTATATTCTATCCCTACTTTACTATTTCTTAGCAGATTCATCCCAATACGGCATAAATGGCCTAGACGTCTATGCCATAACTGGTATTTATTAGACAGTGATTCAGCCATAGCCACATCTCGAGTTCTATCGCATGGTGTATTTACAGTACAGTTTAACTTGTACAGCCCGTCCACAACAGAACCAAACAGAATAGGACTACCTGAAAAAGAAAAAGTATCAGATCCAAAAAATTTACAGCCTTGCTTATCGAATAATACTGTGAAACCATTTTGTACAGCCTTATATACAGATATTAAATTAGTTTTAAAATTAGGGACACATACAACATTAGAAATACTATTTACAGAGGAATTCGTACATAAAGAAATATCACCTACACCTATACAATCTACTTTATCTCCATTTGCAACAGTTACAGAACCCATATCAAAACGTTTCAAATTTACGAACCAATCTTGCCGCGATGTCATGTGTTTTGTCGCCCCGGAGTCAATAAACCAATCGTTCATCGAATTTCCATTACCGATGCCTAATGCAACCAAGGACTTCTCCTCTGTGGATTTCCTTTTCTTCAATGGGCAATCCTGCCTCTTATGTCCAGGCTCCTTACAATCATAACATATGATGGGCTTCTTTTTCTTTGGTTTTTTAGTTTGACTTTTGTGACTCTGATCTGTCCGCAAAGCTGACTCAGATTGTGTAGTACTCTTTGACATTTCATTTAACAACTTCGACTTCACTAATTCAGTAGTTACTTGAATATTGCTATTTTCTAATGCCATTATTAGAGGATCATATTTAGATGATAAGCCTCCCAATAAAATAGCAGCAAGTGAAGCATCTTCAATATTTTTGCCTATATCAGCCAAGTCCTGAGCAGTACTTACAACGGCATTAATATATGACTCAATATCATTGAAGCTATTTAACGTATATCGGTACAGTTTCCTCTCTAATGCTAATCTACGTCCCATGCCTTTGTCTTCATAGGCATTTTGAAGGGACTTCCATGCTTCAGAAGCAGTTTTAGAATTTCTAACATGCGTTATAGCGGAGTCTTCTAATGTTAGACATATTTTAGTGAGAGCCTTTCGGTCGTTCCTTACCTTGATCGGATCGGAAGTTTTATCACCACTTGGATAACCATCTATTGCATCCCATAGATCTTCATGCATCAAATAATTACGCATCTTGAACTTCCAAAGACTGTAGCCATCTCTGTTACGAAGAGAAAATGATGGAAGTGACGAAGAAAATCCTTTTCCAGAAACATCACCACTACCATTTGCCATTATTATATCTCACTAAAGACTTCAAAAATACTTATTTTCGTGCTGATAACGTGTTGGAAATATTTTTTATAGGAAAAATATTAAAAACGTGTAAACATTGTCAACAGTATATTTTGAAGTAACAAATAATATTCTATGTTTAAATATGTACCTTAAGTCATAAAATAAGTTTTGATTATAAAAAAAGATTGTATATCACAACACTTTCAGGCAACCTTGGCTTGTATAGAATAAATGAAAGGATAATTTGGGCGTGGGTTTAATTAAAAGGATTTATTCACCAATGTCTTACATTTAAAAAATATTATTTCCAAAATTAAAAATGCAGCAACCAATAAATGCACTTATTACCAAAAATGCTAAAATGTTTTATATATTTCATTTTAATTAAGTTTCCATTTGAAAGAAAATACAAAACACTCGACGTCAGATGCTTATTAAGCGTTTGTTTTTTTATTAGTAATACGGTTAAACTTTAACTTATCTATTAAATACCTCTTTAGTAATGCGAAAAAGATATACAATTGCTTTTTAAAATTTAATTTATAAAGCCAATTTCTTTACTGTAAATTACGAAACAATAAAATTCACAAATTTTAGACATTAACCACAATGTTACATAATTCTTCATAAAACGCACGGAGTTGGCTGAATCTGGAGTGACGTCTCCTGGCTGTTTACAGCTAGCTAGAAATTATTGTATATTTTGTATTAAACACTCGTTTAATAATCTCATATGATATGAGATTGGTAGTGACAGCTATCTCTCTATAGTTCTGGTTATGTAAACCATTATGTTATGTTATGTCAAACTATTTATGTATTTGTGTAGTAATTAGCATGGTTACCCTTTTCGTTATGTTAATGCTTTTGTTTTACCTAAATGTAGTGCTTTAATAATATAGTATGTGGACTTGCTGTAGTTTTTTGTGTCTTATTTCAATTTTTGGTAGCAGTTTTACATGCAGTGATGATAGGAGACTATTTGGCTGTTATTACGGTGCAAAAGTGTTTATTAATTCAATTGAAGCGCAACGCTTCTGATTGCAGTAGACACTTTCGTAGACACTTACGCAGACTGACGGTATGGCAAAGAAACTGATTAATTTATCAACTGAAAGTCCACTTTAGTCTCTTTAGCATACGGTTGCAGATGGCTTACATTAATAAAAATAAACTCTCACGTCGCCACACTCGGCTCACATTGCTCCTTAGGTAATCGTCAAATTGGACGAACTCGATCTGAGATGCGTAGCCCAAACTTAGTAAAATCTACTTATTAACCGATTCGTTGCTGATGGCACGCCTGTCGTGTCATCACTTTTTTTGCGTGTGGCGTTAACCGCTGAAACCGTGTCATTTTTAAATCGATGATAACTCCTTCAAATCAAGTTTTAGGGAAATCAACCCAGAATAAAACTATCTTCATTTTTCACGTAAATCAAGCTCGTAGCCTTCGTTTCTGTTTTTTAGTTTTAATAATAGCTAAGCACGTCCGTAGTACATGTACGATGTAGAAAAACATCAAATTCTAAAATCTTATGGGATCTGACCCTGCAATCAGAGGGTCTTACTTTCCCAAAAACGAGCAAAATGCACCGCCTGCTTGTATAAATAAATGTATATATCGTGGAACATACCTTGCACCTTCACCAATTACTTTACACGTTTTTCAACACACGGCACATCTTCAAGAGCTACTTAGATATCTTTGTTTTATTAATGGATATGGACCTTCGCCAAGGGACGCCTGATTCTATCATAAATTCTATCGTTACCTAATACCATCACGCCATCACGTATCACCGGTATTTCATATAGTTTACGCTGAGTTAATTAATACTAAACACCAGTATTTAGACGATGACTAATGGAAGATTCTATATTGAAACGTTGGTTGCAGTCTCCGTTCAAATGCATGGACACATCGCATCCGAACAAATACTGGACGATTACGTCATCTAGGCGATTCTAGCTCCGCATGCCTCGCAACTCGCATCTGTGATTCAAAGGACCCGTTGTGTTCACGGCTTGACCTCTCTTTATCTCCATAAATATTACAAAACAGTAATACTATAAATTTACACAATTTTATTATTTTCCTATTTCTAGTCCTGATATTTCGTTTTGTTTTCAGGACTTGTGGTTACAATACATATTCTGTGAACATGGTTCCTGAAATGGGGTCAGAACGTCAGTACTAAATAAATAAATATATAAAAGTAAACAGTCAATTAAAAAAGTCAACTTTATTCCTTCATTATTACGGTTCGTAAAATGTAATCAATTATTTACAGTAATGTAATCAATTTTGCTAACAGAGTTAAAGAAATTTTGATTTCAAAATAACATTTACCTATTTAATTTCAATTTGGTTCGATATAAAGAGAGGCCAAGTTATCAGTCTGACATTAAAGTTTTCCGGTTAAATGTACTGTGTAAGTATAATTATATTTTATGCATTGATTTATATTTAAAATTATTGAACTCCATTGAAAGCGATCTCAAAACGTTATTTCTTGTTCATTTGACCAAGGCTCAGATGTACCGTGTTTTACTAAACAAAATAGTTTTTATTCGAAGTGTATCTATCTAACTTATCATATAGTTCCATATTGGTATTACAGCCGGAATAGGTGGCGTGATCATCTTGGAGGATCTTGGTCCACTGTCCCTTTAATGGTCTTTTTTATTAATCGCTATCGCATACTTTGGTAAACAACGTGATTGTATATTTTAAGTAATTGAATGTTATTCCGAATAGTTGCGCCATAAACAAGGTAATTCTTTTTTAATTATTGTGCTTAGCTCAAGAGACATAATTCTAATGAAAGCCAACGACTTCTTATAGGCTATGTAATATTGGGATTGTTGTTATGTAGTAATTATAGTTTTTTGATATAACAAGTCATAGACAGCCTGCGCTTTGCATAAAATATAGGTATTTAATTAAAAAATTGATTTAATTACATAATATCTGTTCTGCAATACTGATGCCTTGAGATTAGTTTTTAGTTTTATCTATAGTTTGCTTAAACAACTAGTGGTCACAGACCGACTGCGACATATATAATTCTTTGCATAAAATATAGGTATCCAAGGAGCTAAAAAAATAATTGATATGATTACAGAATATCTTATCAGTAAGACTGATGCGTGCCATGTTAGTGTCGTGATATTTTCATTGATTCGCTTTGTTTTTGTGTGTTATATGTATGAATGTTGCTGGTATCCATATAATTTTAATAAGTTCTCATACCTTCTATAATAACGTGGGTCTTTGTTGCGTGATTAAAGTGAAATCTTACCCCTTAATTGGTATCGTGGGGTCATATTATGATAAGCCCCTTCATAATCCATCATCTCCCAAAAGTAATTACATTTATGATACTGGGGTGTCTTTATGTGCTGAGATTTACAGAAGTTTAGGTCGGAAAAGGGGAATTGCACAAGTCGATATTGTTCTGTGATATATGGTCTAAACAAATTTTTTAAATTAAAGATATATACGCTTATATTTTTGGACTTTATTTGGTTAAACTAAGTACAAAGGATGGACCAAATATAATATATTTTTTAATTTTCTCATAAATGCTCTTTCACTTAAAGCAATGAAACTATAAATTTGACCTTCAATATTGTATTATAGAATCCTAAAATGATCCTACAATACTAGTTTAGAAATCCGTCAGTATCTTTTTTCTAAAATTTGTTAAATAATTTCTATTTTGACGGTAGTAAAAATTCTCAAATAACTTTTCTGTAAACAAACATAAGTGTCAATTTGAATCCCCACGCAAATCATTAAAATGTTACCAGTTGATTATAATAGAATTCACCGTCCACTGACATTATTGCATAAAGTATGGAAGTAATAAAACTGGCATAGTTAAATTCAATGTAATAAAAATATTTATTCATGAATTAATGTTGCCAGGACATAGCTTCTAAAGTTAGAACCTATATTTACTAATGAGCTCTACAAGATACTTCCATATATGTTAAAAATGATTTTTTCCATGATTCTAGTTGACAAAACAATATTTTATAATTAAAGACAAGATAAAAGTTTTCGCTTAAATGTTACGCATGCTTTAATATTTAACCTTATATTAAAACACCTAATTCTTTTGAAAATGTGATATTAAATAATGAATTACAATTTCTATAGCAAAAGTGCTACTTTGTTAATGGTTCTCTTCGATTATATACCTACTAATTTAAATGTGCTATGTACATTCGAATACATGATTGTATATCGTGTTTTTATTGCTCAATTATAAATAAAAAATTAAAATTGTTTTAAAGAAAACAAAAAAATAAATTTTAAATGTTGTGTGTAGACGAGTGTACACTTCACAAAAATGTCTTTTCATTTATTTTTAAAATTTTGACGCTTGTGAATGATATTTAATGCTTTTAACAGTTTATTTATGTATTATTTGTTTTTTGCTAAAAATTCGTTGTATTAAATTGTATTTTTCCTTTTATTTGTTAAAAAATTATTGTTGTTGTTAACATAAGTCTGTTTATATGCTATGCATGTTTGCCTCTGCATGAATATGTGATAATTTTATTATAAGCATGTCAGGCTGTGTTTTGCTTCTCTAAAATAAAGGTTTGCTTAATGAAAATAATTTCAGGTAGTAAATACTATGTCGTTGATTAACAAATCCTTGAGAATATCTTTAATATTTTTGCTAATAATCTGGTATTTACTGCATAATAATCATATAATTGTAATGTACAAGCGACAGTATGACCCACTTAATTTCCTCCCACATTGGCAATAGTTATTAAAATGGATTTAGAAAAAATGCTGTCGTCTGTATAAAAGTTATTAATATTCGTGTTAATGCATGTGATTTTATTTCTGCATATGATTGTACTTTCTTGTGTTTGGCTTTGTGTTTTAAACAGATATACTTTTCGCTTCTGTGTATGCTTTTTGTGTTGTCTAAAAGAGTTTTTGATATATTTTTGATACATTTATAACACTGTGTGGTTAAATCGTGTTTGTTGAGAAACTGTTACGCCTTGCAATTTGTGTTCTCATTTCTATTCGCTTGCAATAAAATCTTTGTAAAATATATTTGTATGTCTTATTTATTTTCACGTATCAGAAGAGATGTTTAAAATAGATAGGAAATCCAATTTTAGCAAAAGACATCTTTGAATAGACAATATTAATAACATAGGAAGTATATTATTAGTATTTATTTAAAGAGTAGTTTTTCATGTTCACACTAAAATTTCAGTTTATTTTTACACTTTTGGCAAAATATAAATTTCCTGCGTCTATCTGAGATAAGATCGTGCCATACTGGTCTAAGCACACGCACACATAATTGAGTAGATAAACACCGTCGAAATAATGAAAATCTATATTACATATATAAAAATCCCAGGTCACAGTGTTTGACCGCAAAGAACTCTGAAACTAGTCAACTGATTTTAATGTTTTTTTTTCATTTTGCTGGATTTGTTCCAACTTAGGACATAAGATTGGTTTCATTGCAATTTATAACACAGCAACGCTAGGCCGGGTCAGCTAGTACCTTATAAATATCACGATCAAATTTCTGATTGAAATTGACAGCCGACAGTCTACCACAGATTAAACTAGTAACTCTTTGAGTTAGGGGTTCACATATTACGCAATATTTGAAGATTTTTAAACCCTCTCCCCCATGTAACGCGCCGTGAGATTTTTGTACCCCCTGTATCATTTTTTTCCTTTTAAGAAGGGTGGGATACTTCCATGCATGCCTTGCAGAAACAATGTGTGTGTGTGTGTAATATATTCTGTGGGACAATCTATAGGGATCATCGTGTATAATTTATTTATTCTTCAATGGGACATCAGATTCACTGCTGCAACCATAAAAACAACACTTTTACCATAGTTCCGATTAATATTTGATATTTACCTTTTAAGACAATGGAAACTGTTACGCGATTTGGAAGTTATTGCTAGCATTAAGACATGAACAATTAACACGAACTTTACATAGAAAGAAAAGTAGCGCCATCTGTTACAACTCTTAAGAACTACGTGAGCGCTGTGTCTTTTTACGTGAGCACTTTGAATACGAGATGACCTTGTATGTGCGTATTTATTGTTTTACGTTTATATAAATTTCTGCAATAAGTGAGCCGCACTTCGGTATATGCAATTTTTATTAACGTAATTAAAACAGATCTCGAATTATTTTAATTTGATTCGAAGCTAATCGATTAGTTTCGAATCAAACAAGTAAATATGACGCCCGTATAAGATTATGTAGTTCTACTGCGCGAGCGGAGAGAGTATTAAAATTACGTTTATTTAACTTTTACATACAGAAAACTGAGCGATGATTTAGCAGCTTTTAGCTTAGACAGTGACAATTTTTAGATACGTAGATAAAAAGTTAATTCGCCAGCACACACACATTTACAACTCAAACATATAACATTACATGTAATTAAAGACTATAAAAATAGAGACACACCATTGATTAGCACAATGACAAAAAAGCACATACAAAATACTCCTATATTGCTAGTCCATGTAAGTGGCAGCGTTGCCGAGCAAAAGAGACAATCTTTTATACTTGACGTCTTATGTGCATGCATTTCGACAGTAGTGGGTAAAGCCCTCATCTCTCAAACATGTACGAGGGCGGGTCAAAAAGTTCGCGGAATGAGGGGCATGAAGGGGGGAAAGGTGACTATTCACTACCTGCACTAGTTGTGACACTCATTAAGAATAAATAAAATAAATAAATACTAAGTTAAAAAAAAAAGGTTATAATTATCTGAGCTACACATCATTCAACAAGTCAATCCGGAGGAAAGTTTGCAACATGGAGAAAATTGAGTTTCGCGCATTCATGGCTGCTGTACAAATAGTGGGCTTCCAAATCTTGGAACATCCTCCCTATAGCCCAGATTTAGCCCCAAGTAATTATTATTTGTTCCCAAAAATGAAAAAAAGAGCTTCGAGGGAAGACATTTTCCAGCGATGAAAAGTTAAGAGCGCAATTTCGGCCTGTTTTGACGACAAAGAGAAATCATTTTTTTTCGAAGGTATTAATAAATTAATTGATAGGTCTAATAAATGTATTAGAGTTAAGGGGGAAAACATTGAGAGGGAAAAATATTTTTTTGTGTTTTATTTCTTACTTTTTACCCTCCATTCCGCGAACTTTTTGACCCACCCTCGTGCATGACATCTCTCGGATATGCGCACAACGTTCAAACTTTCAAAGTTTAGATGAAGGAGACAGACATATATTTTTCTAGACCTCTACTAGCAATATAACAAAGAGAAATGTGTGTGCAGCATCAAGAAGGGTTAATTGCCCTGGCAAAACATTGATTTTTAGCCGTCACCCAATATTGATACTGCGCTGTCAGGTAAAGAACAAATTTATGCATGTGTGTGCGAGTGTGATGTGTATTTGTGACATGTGTTGTGACAACTACTCTTAAAAACCACATATAGTCTTTGCTAGATGGCTGTGTCTCTGCGGCACTAAACAGATGCTTTAAGTTTTTTTTTGTTTTCCGTTTTTATTAGTTCCATAATTTTGATATAATTTTTATAAAAAGAAATCAAACGTCAGACTATAAAAGCTTTCATTCGACAATAACGCTAAAACAGGGCAATAGTTTCTTAAAATTTCTCTTTGCCACCTACTGCCTTTGGCGCGACATGTTGGCTGTGGACGATGGATAAATACATTATTAACATAATGTGTAGGTCCAGAGCAGACCATTATGTACAAAAATTAACGGTATCACCGGATAAAAGGGTTTTTATTTATTTTTTGCCCTATACAGGGTGTCCCAAAAACGACACGTCACAGTGACACTGGAGTTAGGCCAGCACAAGAGGCATCGAACAAGCCTAACATGACCTCAGTAAAAGTTGCTCGGTTTTCAAGATATTTCCAATTTAAACTTTTTCTAAATTTTCAAGTTTCTTAACATGTTCAGTGCTAGCATTATGTTAGATAGCCCTCAGGTTTCCATTTTTCTTTTGCACTCTTGTTGCGAATAGTTGCTTAAGATGATAGAAGTGTTATTTCGTTGACAACTTATGTAAAATGTGGAAAAATACTGGATTGAACTTGAAAAAAATTGAACAACGAAAAATAACTTTCAACTTTGATCACTTGCCGTGAAAAAAATTTCAAAGAAACTAAATGAGCAAATAACTTTAAAAACTTGCATGTGTTATGCCAATTCCAAAATGGTATAACACATGTATCTTATTGGTTTAATAAGTTTACAGTAAATGCTCGAACTGTCTCCCTTGAACTCTAATACATAAGTGACATCGCCTAATAAAATTACGGCTCAATGTTCTTAAGCTGATTTCTGATATGGTGCGAGCTGCATCGAATACACGTCGCCGTAACTCTTCTTCGGATCTTATTGGTTTCGCATAAACTTTGTCTTTTAGACAACCCCAATAAAAGAAATCTAAGGGATTTAGATCCGGGGAACGCGGTGGCCATGAAATTGGCCCCTGTCGCCCAATCCATCTTTCGGGGAATGCGTTGCTTAGGTACTGACGTACTGGTAAGGCATAGTGTGCTGGGCAGCCATCTTGTTGGAACCACATCCTTCGTCTCAGCGCCAACGGAGTATCTTCCAATAATACAGGAAGGTTGTTTCGCAAATGTTCTAAATAATTTTGTCCATTCAGAACAGGCGGCAACTCGACCGGTCCCAATATTTGACCGTTGAAAATTCCCGTCCACAGATTAATTTTAAATTGGTACTGTGATCGGTCTTCTCTTTTTTCATGTGGGTTGTCTAATTGCCAGCTATGGATGTTGTGCAAATTGATATACCCATCCCTTTTGCAGGCTGATTCGTCGCTCCATAACACTTCATTGAAGAAATTTGGATTTTCTCTCCATTTCTGAATCATTGTCCGGCAAAACTGGACACGCGCAGCGTAGTCCGCCGGAAGCAGTGTTTGGACGCGTTGGATATGGTAGGGATGGTATTTGTGGCGTTTTAAAATTCGATGTGCCGAAGATTTGGGAACACCAGTGCGGCGTTCAATAATTCGCACTGAAGTTCCTGGCTCCTCTCGTACTTGCTCTAACACCACGTTGTCGTCAACAGTCCGAGGTCTTCCTTCTGAGTGACTCACTCCAGGTAATCTGCCATCACGATAAGCGTTCACAACTCTTAAGATCACTTCGTAAGTCGTCGGATTACGGATTGGATATCTTTCGGAGTATAATCTTGCAGCCAATCTTGCGTTGTACGAAACATTGCCTCGATTGGAAACCTGCCTGGTTTCGCCGTAAATCAAGTGCATGTCCGAGTAGTCACGGTGAGTGTATTGGGTACCACGATTTGCCATCGTTAATAAGACAGTTCCGTAAAGCAATATCAGTGTCCAACAGAGCGCCGAGTTGTCGTTCAAAACAGAAATCAGAGTCCAGAGAAAAGCCAAGTCGATTTAAATTAAGGAATACACGGAAACAAGGAACGCAGAGATTAACACGGTTGTCGTACGAAACGCAAGGTAACGAACTGTCGTAACAACTTGATTTGCAGTGCAGGGCCATAAGAATTAAAACTACAACCCCTCTTTCTTCTCCATTTCTTTGAAAAGATGATAACGACACGTACGTCAAAAACAAAGCTATTTGCTTACAATATCTAGCCGACAAAAGGGTAATAAACTATCCTTATCTTTCATTCTCATGCATTTGACAAACAAAAAAGCTAATAGATAACAATAACAATGCCTTATCGTTGCGCGTGACATTATTTTTTTACCTGCTAGCGGTAGCTTCCGGGGTTCCTAGTATTAGTGAAGCATTAAAAAATCGTATAATATTAAAATAAGACACATGTGTTATACCATTTTGGAATAAGCATAAGACATGCAAGTTTTTAACGTTATTTGCTCATTTAGTTTCTTTGAATTTTTTTTCACGGCAAGTGATCAAAGTTGAAAGTAATTTTTCGTTGTTCAATTTTTTCAAGTTCAATCCAGTATTTTTCCACATTTTACATTAGTTATCAACGAAATAACACTTCTATCATCTTAAGCAACTATTCGCAACAAGAGTACAAAAGAAAAATCGAAACCTGAGGGCTATCTAACGTAATGCTAGCACTGAACACGTTAAAAAACGTGAAAATTTTGAAAAAGTTTAAATTGACAATATCTTGAAAACCGAGCAACTTTTACTGAGGTCATGTTAGGCTTATTCGATGCCTCTTGTGCTGGCCTAACCCCAGTGTCACTGTGACGTGTCGTTTTTGGGACACCCTGTATATAAGGTGTTTAAGTTCTGACGGTCACCAATAGATGGCGCTATCTTTTTAAATCGCGGCATTGTTTCGATTCATCGCGCCGTGTAATTACTATAGTATAATAAGCATACGTTGCATATTTCCGAAATTGTGTTTTTATTTAATTGAAACACTGTTACTTATCTCTTTTGATGAATATTATCAAAATTACCAAAGAAAGTGCTCCTTCATTTTGTAACGCACAATGTTAACATCGAGATTTTTGAATAATTAAATATCCATTGCTGGCTGTTCTCAAAATCATTGTGACATTTTACTATGCAACATAACGATGGATACTTGGCAAATGTCAAAAATTCGTAATATAAAAAGGTGAAGTTACAAAATTGACACACAGATGGAAAAAGAAGTTAGTAAGATGTCTTTATAGTGCCCGTAGCGCCCGCAGACCATAGAGAGAGACGTTTGTTCCAACGAGGCATTGACAACAATGTTTTGGTCTGTCGGTCTCCAAGTTACCTTGGTTGTAAAAACTTTAACTCTTATACTTTGTCCAATGTAGGATGAGACTTTTGACAGTTGACACCTATATAGAGGGTGTACGAGCTAACTCGTACAGTTCTGTCATGTAAGAATTTTACGCCACATTCGTTAATTTAGTTCATTTTAAAAGCCAGTTCGTCATCGGTTATCAATCACGCTGTGCGTACTCATATCATATCATTTATTAGTTAGTAGTCATTAAACTTATTCAGTTAATTATATCATATATATTATAGCAGGACTTTCACTTTTTCTCATTTATCATAAAAAGGTGCACAAACCGTACATCTTTTTTTGGTCCTTCGAACTAGGGACTCGCGTGTGACTCAGTGAATACGTGGAAACAGTAAAACGTGACTCTGTGTTGCAAGTGAGGTGGACAATCAGTGAACTTATTGAAGGAACTTTCGTTCGAGTGGAATTAAGCCTACGTCAAGACCGTGTGCAGTGCAATCAACACTCACGGTTTGAGTATCCAGTATCCAAGTAAGGCGTATCTTTTTTACTCTTATTATCAATTATCATCGAGATGTCGCTGGAAGATTTGGTTCAAACCCAGGAACAACTATCATCGGCAATTGAGCAGGTTTACACTAATTTTAAGAAAGATGGATCGGATAGGAAAACCTTTGCCTATATCAAAAAACGACTGGAAACTTTAGATTCTTATTGGCATGAATATCAATCAAATCACGTTAAGCTGTGTGGGTTAGGTAATAAATCTCACCAATACTTCACTACGAACCGGTATGAAATTACAAGGGATAGGTTCTCGAACATAAGAGCTAGTATTCAAAATTACCAACCGGGAGACGAGGGCAGCAGGCCCACTACTCCAGTTCTCAAGCCAGCTACACCTATCAGCATGCCGAGCTCTCAACAAATGACAGAGCCAGGATCACGTTCTCAAGGCATAAATAGCAAAACGGACGAAATGTTGAGAAAACAAAGTAGTCACTTTAAGGCGTTCGACCATACTATTTCAAACATCAATTTAGATAATATATCAGAAAAATGGGAGTTTGATCATTTATTACGTGTTGTTCAATCTCGTTGGTCAGCAATCGACTCACTGCACTGGGAGCTAGACTGCGAACTGGGTGGCAGGGATGTCGAATACGAATCCGTTTATTTTAGGTTCGAAAGAAAGTACAATGAAGTCATTAAGTCTATCAATAGAAAATTATGGTCTGTCTCACACCGTGAACAGTCAACTCCCCACATAGAATTACCATCATTTAGCGGCAGCTATCATCAGTGGACCTCATTCAAAGATCTATTTGTAGAAACTATACATAATAACCCTACGCTGTCAAACGCTCAACGCATGCAGTTTTTAAAATCTAAGGTCAAGGGCGAAGCTGAGCGTCTAATTCAACATTTAACAATATCATCTGATAATTATGCCATTTGCTGGGACATACTGACCCATAGGTACGATAATAAAAAACTAATTTTAAACTCTCACTTTGATATTTTGTTCAGTATTCCTGTTATGCAACAAGCATCAATAAATCATTTAAAAAGAATTCACGACACGACACGTGAAACGCTAAATGCTATCAAAAATTTAGAAGTTGTGGTTGACTCTTGGGATCCTCTATTAATTTACATACTTTGTCAAAAATTAGATGCAGAGACCCATAGTGAATACATTGCCTCAGTGAAAACACCGAAAGAAATACCTAATTTATCAGAGTTTTTATCATTTTTGGAGAACAAGTTTACCACTATGGAAACTTCTAGACGTAAACAAGAGCATTCAAATAAGTCTATCACACGGAATCCTAATTATATTATTCCGTCATCGTCGGGTTCAAAGTATCATAATTATAAATCAGTAAATTACAACCCGAACATGAAGCAATCATTTCCGCCGCAAGCTCGAAACATTTCGCAATCTTTTAGCAATAACAAAAATGTCTATACGACTAAATATTATAAATGCCCTATTTGTAAAAGTGATGATCATGGAGTTTTCTATTGGAAACAGTTTTTAAACATGACTGCAATATTGAAACGCAAAACTATCGCGAAATATAATTTATGCCAAAATTGTCTTTATTGCCATTATGGAAAAGCATGTATATCTGATAAAAAATGCCGTGAATGCAATCAGGCGCACAACACTCTTCTACACGACGCATTTATGCAACCAGATGGAAATCAGTCATCTTCCAGATCATTTTCGAACGTTAAACAAACGGAGTCTTTGTCTACCATTCATAGCAACTCACACGTATCTCTACAACCCGAAGTCCCTGAGATACTTTTAGCAACGGCAATGATAAAAGTTCAAGCATTGGATGGATCTTATATAGAGTTAAGGGCTTTGTTAGATCAGGGATCACAAGCATCTCTCATAACCGAAAATGCTGCGCAATTATTAGGGTTGCCTCGGCTCAAATGTCAAGGAGTGATCTCAGGAATAGGATCCAGTATAAACAATTGCAAAGGAATGATACATATAAAATGTTTTTCTACTAATCATGAATTTGAATTTGAAACAGAGGTACTTATCATGAACAATTTAATAAAAAATTTACCTAGTCAATCATTTAAAAAGCCAACATGGTCTTATTTACATAACATAACGTTAGCTGACCCTGAATTTAATTCTAGCCGTCCCATCGACTTGTTGCTCGGAGCTGATATTTATTCACTTATTTTATTAGAAGGCATATGCAAAATAAGCAACGAGACACCCCTAGCACAAAATACGCGCTTAGGCTGGATTCTTAGCGGTAACGTGAAAACAATACAATGTAACGTGATATTGAATAATTTAGACGAAATTAAACAGTTTTGGGAAATCGAAGACATCTCAGATGACGTACCCCTATCAATAGAAGATCAGCAATGCTTGCAATATTTCAAGGATACAACAGTTAGACGAGACGACGGCCGCTACGTAGTAAAATTACCCTTAAAACCGAATTTTGTTGAAAAATTGGGCGAATCTAAAAGCAAAGCAATTGCTCAGTTTCGATCGTTAGAACGTAAATTTTCTCGAAATGAAAACACGCGACAACAATATGTGTCATTCATGAACGAATATGAAACATTAGGACACATGAAACCTTCCACTAATTTTCCAGAGCAGCATAATTATTATTTTACTCATCACAGTGTAGAGAGAGCCGAGGCAAACACCACTAAATTTAGAGTAGTTTTCAACGGATCAGCAAAAACATCTTATGGGTACAGTCTTAATGACGTCATGGAAGCTGGACCTAACCTCCAACAGGATCTCCAAACTCTAATCATCAAGTGGAGACAATATCAATTTGGTTTTACTGCTGATTTAGAAAAGATGTTTCGACAAATTTGGATAGATGAAGAAGATCAACGTTATCAAAAAATTATTTGGCGTAAGTCGATAAGTCAGCCTATAAAAGAATATCAGTTAAGTACAGTGACATATGGGACAAAAGCAGCTCCGTACCTCGCCATGATGACTTTAAAGCAGTTAGCTTCCGATGAACGACATAATTTCATGAACAGTCAGGCTCCAGATGTTCTAGAACAATCCTTCTACATGGATGACCTTGTCCATGGCACCCATACTATCGAATCAGCAATACAACTACGAGATGATCTCATCAAACTATTAAAATCAGGAGGGTTCAACCTGAGAAAATGGAGGTCAAATATTCCCGAAATATCAGATTTGTACTGTGATTTATCAAACCAAGATAATTTTAATTTTAAAAGATCAGAACAAAATATGAAAACTCTTGGGTTAAGCTGGGACCCCAGTAAAGATATCTTCTTTTTTAATTTAAAAATAGATATATCAAACGAACAAGAAACTAAAAGATCACTGTTATCTAATATTTCGAAGCTATTCGATCCACTTGGCTGGTTATCACCTCTCTCTACTAAATTAAAAATTATCTTCCAAAATGTATGGCAGTCTAATATCAAATGGGATGATCCACTACCCGAGCAAATAAAATCAGAATGGTATAAAATAAAAAATGACTTAATTAATATTGAACAAATTAAATTACCGCGTTGGATAAGAACCCGAGAAGCCGCCGCTATCGAGTTACATGGGTTTTGTGACTCATCCAACAAGGCATACGCTTGTGTAATATATTGTAAAATCATAGAAGGTAATAATTGTAAAATAACTTTATTAGTTGGAAAAGCAAGGTTGGTTCCTACCAGTACTAAACTTTCGCTACCTAAATTGGAGCTGAGTGGAGCTCTTCTTCTATCAAAATTAATGTTAAAGGTGAAAGAATGTCTGAATGGCTATAATATCAAGGTTTATGGATGGTGCGATTCTATGATAGTTTTAGGGTGGCTTAATGGAGATCCATCAAGGTGGAAAGCATTTGTTGCTAACCGCGTTAAGCAAGTAATCAACGTGATGCCACGTCAGTGCTGGCGTTATGTCAAATCAGAGGAGAACCCTGCGGATTGCGCCAGTCGCGGGTTGTCTGCGTCGCAGCTAAAGGACCACTCTTTGTGGTGGAACGGACCAGCTTGGCTACAATGCTACAATGAGTTAGATACAAAACAAGTCTTATTTGAAACCGAACAAGAAGCAAAGAAAGAAAATCAAGTTAACGTCGTCACGGAAGAAATAATTAATAACAGCATTATTCACAATTTATTAAGAGATTGCAGTTCTTTGAACTATATCATTAGGTTAGTAGCCTGGATGTTACGTTTAACGTCAAAAGAAAATAAGAAAAGTTACCTTACATTATCAGAAATTGAAAGAGCAACAAATATAATTGTAAGAAATGTTCAGTTTCTAGAATATTGGAAAGAAATTGAATGCTTAAAGGAAGGTAAAAATATAAACTCAAAAAGCAAACTTAGTGAACTGAACCCATTTTTGGATAAAACCGGTCTCCTTAGGGTTGGAGGTCGATTAAAAAACGCAAACATAAGCCAAAACATGAGACACCCCTTAATAATTCCGAGAGATGGCCGCTTAACCGAACTTTTGATCGAATTACATCATAAAACTTCACTTCATGGTGGAGTACGCCTGACTGCATCATATCTTAGACAAAAATATTGGATCATTGGTGGGAATCGTATAATTAAAAAACATATCCGAAAATGCGTTACTTGTAAGCGACACGAACCACTCAAACACAATCAAATCATGGGTGATCTACCAGCAGCGCGTGTTACACCTACACGACCCTTTTACAACTGCGGAGTTCATTTTACGGGGTTCGTTAATATCAAAGCCAACAAGGGCAGAGGTATCAAAACCAGTAAGGGGTACGTCGCTGTTTTCGTGTGCATGGTGACAAAAGCCGTGCACCTCGAATTAGTCTCCGATCTAAGTTCATCGGCATTCTTAGCGGCCCTACGTAGAATGGCGGCGAGAAGAGGCGCTCCTCGTAACATCTACAGCGACAATGGCACTAATTTCGTCGGTGCCAGCAGAAGCCTCAACCAAGAGTTTATTAATTTACAAGCAACTTTAGATAATAATTTTTTCACAGCTATCACGGATATGGAAATAAACTGGCACTTTAACGCCCCCCTTTGGCCCACCGCCGGAGGCTTATGGGAAGCGGCCGTCAAAAGTCTCAAACGCCACCTGAAAAGGGTTATCGGAGAACAAAACCTAACCTACGAAGAATACTCTACACTTTTATGCCAGCTTGAAAGTTGTTTAAATTCCCGACCGCTGTGTCCGCTCACTGAGGACCCAGATAACTTCGACTGTCTAACACCAGCACATTTCTTATCAAGTGGACCGACCCTGACTATCCTCGACACCGAGAAAGATTTAAGAACAAGATGGCAATTAACTCAAAAAATATTCAACGACATATGGAAAAGATGGAAAGCCGAGTACCTATGTCAGTTAACCTCCCGATGCAAATGGCGCCAACCTAAAGATAATTTAAGAGTTAACGATATTGTTATCATACACGACGTTAACTTACCTCCAGGAAAATGGCCTCTGGGACGAATAGTAGACATACATCCCGGAAGCGACGGTTACGTGCGTGTCGTATCAATAAAATATAAAAACGGTATTACTAAAAGGCCGATTACAAAAATATCAAGATTACCTGTTGATACAGAAGAACCGCTAAATAATCATAAGAACACAGAAAAATCAGAAAATAACAGAGTTCCTGGAAAAATCAATTTATTTAATTTTTTATTCATCATACTTACATTTCTATTATCATTTACTTTACCAGCGCATTGTACTCGTACATACCAAACATCAAATTTAAATATCAGTCAAGGTTTTTATTTTGATAAAATCTCTAGCATTCGCATTGAAAGAAACCAATGGAAATTAGTAATATATTATGACATGGAACCATATTGGGACGGCACTAAATTACTGCAAAAATATATAAAACACCTAGAAAGTATATGTTTTAATGGCGAAGGCAACAAGATATCACAATGCAATATTATATTGCTCCAATTACATCACGGGCTCACTGAACTCGAGCATTATAACAGCATACTGCTCGGTCAGCAGCTCCCACGGCGCGAGCCGAGCGCGCGCCCGAGACTTCGCCGCGGCCTTATCAATGGAATCGGGAGCATAGCAAACACGCTATTCGGAGTACTCGACGACAGCTTCGCTCAAAAATATGAAAAGGACATAGAGCTCCTTAGAAATAATCAAAATCATTTGGCAAAGTTGTGGAAAAATCAAACTTCGGTAGTGGAGGCCGAATTCAATTTAATCAAGAGGATTGAACAAACAATCGAAAAGCAACACAAAAGTTTTAATGCACACCTAAATAATTTAGAAAAGGCCTTAAATATACAAAAAGACGAAATTCAAAATTTAGAATACTCGAACGACTTCACAACATCTTCCGTCATTGCTAACCACATTATAGTTAATCTGCAAAACATTCAACAAACTTTGATCGACTCTATCACCGATACTTACCATGGAAAGTTCAATTTTCATCTCTTAACACCTGAGCAACTGTTTAATCAATTAAGAATCATATCAAGTTTATTATCAAAGGACTTAACCTTACCCTTGGACAGCATCCAGTCACATCTCTCAAGATTGTACCATTTACTAACTGTTAAAGCGAGAGCCCTGAATAATTATATTATATTTGAAGTAAATATACCCTTGGTGAGTCGAGACAATTACGATATATATAGATTAATACCAATCCCACAGCAAATAAATAATAGCATTATAACTATCACGCCAATATCAGATTACGTGGCAATGAACTTACATAAAGATACTTATATTACCATAACACCTGCCGATATACATGCATGTAAGGCTTATACAAATGATATTCTTATATGCCCCTTCAAACACCCTGTACATGAGATGGTATCAAGTGATGATTTATGTGTTAAAAATTTAACATCCAAAATCTGCAAAACTAACTACGATATGTGTCAAGACAAATGGACTGATCTCTATAAAATAAATACTTATATGTTTTCCTGTTGTAATGAATGTAACGTACGGATCATATGCGAAGATCATGTTACAACTGATAAGCTTACTAAAATAGGAATTATGACATTAAGTAATGGGTGTATAATAAAGTCGAATTCCTTTACTATTTATGCACAAAATAAACTATCCAGTATCATAAATGAAACTGTGGATATCCTTCACATTGATATTCCACCAATAAACCATATTTTTAACGTATCAGTGCCCATCAGCCACGTTGAAACACCGACTATATCAATATCCGATCATCAGAAATACTTAGAAGAAATCGGCCAAAAAATAAAGGACATGGAGGCTAGCGCAACCGATCCAACACTGAGCGATCATATTTCTTATCATGACGTACATCATTACGTGGTCATTTATATGCTGCTGGGTGTCGGGGTGATCGTGAGCGGGGTGGTCGCGTGGCGCCGCTTAGCGCGTGCGCGCGCGCAGCCA
The DNA here is from genome assembly GCA_927399485.1 of Calamotropha paludella. Taxonomy (NCBI): domain Eukaryota; kingdom Metazoa; phylum Arthropoda; class Insecta; order Lepidoptera; family Crambidae; genus Calamotropha; species Calamotropha paludella. Next base: position 3,805,782 of record OV656803.1, on the reverse strand, counting down.
CCCCCGCCGCCGCCTGAAGCTGGTGCTAGTCTATCTAGCAACACCAGCTCTTCTGCAGTTCAGTGTAGTGCCAGTGTTGTGAGTGAGTGTAATCAGTGCAGTGAAAGTGCTAAAATTAATAATCGGCTTAAAGCTAAGCCTACAAGTGCGCGTGTGTCTGTGCAAAAAGATATGTCTACGTCCCCTACCTTCATAAGACAATTTTCGCTCTAATTTGTAATAAGTCTATCATTTTGTTAATTTTCACTCTAGGTAATTTGTAATAAGTCTATCATTTTGTTAATAAGTTAAAATTGTTTATCACCTCTATTTTGCAAATAAGTTAAAATTGTTTATCACCTTGTCTCACATCACTCACAATCATTATTTATCATATCACCTCCCATCTCAGACCCGGGAACATGTACGAGCTAACTCGTACAGTTCTGTCATGTAAGCATTTTACGCCATATTCGTTAATTTAGTTCATTTTAAAAGCCAGTTCGTCATCGGTTATCAATCACGCTGTGCGTACTCATATCATATCATTTATTAGTTAGTAGTCATTAAACTTATTCAGTTAATTATATCATATATATTATAGCAGGACTTTCACTTTTTCTCATTTATCATAAAAAGGTGCACAAACCGTACAGAGGGTATAAAGTTGCTATTGCAATGTCAAGCCAAACATAAGGAAACAAACGCAACCTTAGTACGTAGCAATAAGGAAGTGACACCTGTCAAAAGTATCATCCTATATTGGACAAAGTATAACCTCCTGTCCTTACAACATAGAAATCGAGAGGTAGTGTACCTACCTGGAGGTTGATCGTGTTCTTGCCGGAAAGCGAAATGATATGGATTTGATTCCCGCCTGTCAACTGAACCAAGTAGAAATTATTTTAGTAATAACTTCTTTAGATATGCGGTCAACTTCGACGGAGCTGTCAAGGTCTCTGTTACTTTAGGTTGTTATACAGCGTTCAAACTTATGAGATTTGATCAAGATGTTAGCCATCAGTTGCAGAAGAAGCTGTTGGTGCTAAAGATGTAGGTTTTCTTTCATACCTGATTTATAAACTTTCTATATTTTTCTTTTATTCTGAAAAGACCAGTTTTACATAAGATAGGATAAAAAAACAGCATTAGATTCAGTGTTACCAAAACTCTTACAAATATTCATCCCTAAATCAAACTCAAAAACCCCTAAAATTGCTCTAATTACTTGGATATCCCCCTAAAAATAAATTGTATGATATCATAATTTTGTTTATTTTTTATTTATAAAGATAAATTAAATTTATTAAGTCAAATATTATTTCATTTTCTTCTGACAAATCAGATTTTATAAAGTCATGTTACATGTTGACTTTGAATAAGCCTAATATTTTAGGAGATGGGTGGAATATTGTACAAGATCCACCATTTCGAATTGTAATTCCAAGTACTGTTCTTGGATTTTAAGTACACTAGATGTCACTAAGTCCGAGGTCGCTAGGTAAAAATAAATTTGATTAGCTAGTTAAGACTATCCCAGGGCCTATACTTTACATCTTTATTTTTCTCGATAAATAGAATATAAAAAAAATATGAAGTGTCACAAAACCGTAAAAATAACCCTAAACATCTAACCCCCCTAAAAAAATCCCATCTCACTTATTTACCCCCTAAATTTAGGGGGAAAACCCCTAAGTTGGGAACCCTGATTAGATTATAGTTCTTTAGATGATCATTATTGTAACTGGTAAACATTTATAATGATTACCGCTAATCGCACGATCCAAATCAACGAATAGTTGCCTGTCTGTTGGTCTTCCACGGAATGTACTTTGGAGAGTGTGCACAGGAGCTGCATATGTTTATACCGCCATCTCCCTTTTTCCATCGAACATCCAGACGCACTGCGGGCTTCCACCCTTTCTTGAATGCTATTCCTACGTGTCGCACCAAGCGCTTCTCAACATCTTTTATAATGCGCATAGCAAAGGACTGGAACTCCCAACCTGCGTCTGATTTCCGAATACTTATAACCCGTCCGTTTTCAAAGCCACCTTCTAAGTTAGCTGGTTCCATCGTGGATCTTGTCTTGGCCCCCGGGCTTGCGGGGCAAGAGCGAACCCAAAAAAATGACTGATGAGACTTGGCGTTTTCGCTAAAATTTCCTCAATGTGTTTTTCGGTTTTCAGTAAAATTTCAAATATGCAGTAATAAATAATAATAGTTTTTTAAAGCAAATGTGATTATTTCAGAACGTGTTATTTATTTCCTGGTAAAAAAAAAACAAATGAATTTTAATAACACTGTTGTTTTCAGGATACCGTATTACCAGAAGACGACAAACTAGACTCCAAATTCATGACAAAAATGGAGGATCTTATGTACGTGGAAGATGAGGAGGAAGACCTCAAGTGAATAAAGGTTTAATTTATAGTACAATGTTATATTTTGTATATAATAGACAATTTAGAATCATCTCGGCGTATTAAGTTTGCATTTATCAAAAGTAATTGTTAATATTGTTTATTGTTGTTTTTTTTTATTTTTACGATTTATATAAACATTGCAAAGGGGATGTTTCGTATTGTGCCTGAATATGTAGCAGTTAAAAAAAAATCAGAATGTAATAATATTCAAATTAAACTATGTTTTATAGGATAACTAGCGCATTCTTTATATTGAATCTTAAAGTTGGGCACGTTCCTGTTAAATTTCTATAAATCATAATTGTTTTATTTTGCATAGTATTTATTTTATTGTACCTACGATTACTTTAAACTACTAAGTAAGATTGAGGTCGGTTCCCCGGACTGAGTTTCTTTTGTTTCTATCTTCTTGGAAGGGTCCCAATTTCCAAAATGGAGGTAAACTCAGTAGTTAATAGTTATTTTAGATACAATAAAATGCGAAATAATTTAACTTTGTTTTGTATAATTATAAATAATAATGATAGTAAAAATACAGTTTAATACCGGAACTAATAATAGCCATTACTATTAATGCCGGTCAATACTATCAATTTGTTCACACCAATTAGCCTAGCCCAAAGTAAGCATAATATAGAAATTAGTTTTGCTAATTAAGCTTTTGTTATGGATACTAGGGTAACGGATAGTCATACGTATGGATATGAAATATTTAAAGAAATATACATGAATTCCCATGACTCAGGTACAAATGATCGTATTCATCACACAAACATCGTCGGTGCAAAAGGCAGGATTTCTACCGTTGCACCAGACGGTCATCAGTCTAGTCAGGCGTATAAATTAACAGTTAGGAACGTGCCCAATTAAAATATCCTAAAAGTAGTAGGTATAACGACCTTAGTAATCTTGTGATTATAGCTCTTGTTTACAGTTTACTCCTTTAGGAGTAAAAACGTCACGTTTAAATATAAAGTGTGCGCTAGTTATCCTATATAAAGAAGGTTTATTTAAATGTGTGATGTGCGCGGAAGTGTAAATCTATAATCTAAGATCACAGTGGTTTGTGCTCTTTTTCACGCTCTTTTTCCATTGTATCAATCGAGACAGAAGGCCACGCACACTGAGGTGGGGAGCTGCTCACGATATTAACAGTTTTAGATCGCGAAACGATTTTTTTTGTGTTGTGTTTTTTACAACTATCGATTCTGTAATGTCGGAGCTTCAAAAATAACATGGTGATAAATCCCGTTATAATAAATACTAAATGTAAGTTTAAAAAAATATATCGGGTAATATACAGTTTGCTTTTTTGTATCAGTCTTCAGGTTGAGGGTATTGCAATAAAACGTTTATTTGAAATTGTATCGATTTAATTACTTGACAATTTGTTATTAAAGAATTAAATATATATAATATAAAAATGGGAAAGGCGGCAAAAGCTTAAGCGTAGTATTGGAATCGGAATGCCGACTGTAGGCTTTCTTTACCTTCTCTTCCTTCTATATTGCTAGTAAAGGTCTAGAAAAAGATGACGACCCAACGGTATGCAGACATATATATTTCTGTCTCCCTCATTTATACTTTGAACGTTGTGCGCATGTCCGAGAGTGGAGCACGCTCACAAGAGTGCTGTTATTGTATACAAAGAGAGAGAGAGAGAGAGATATGAGTGCTTTCCCCCCTACTATCGCAACGCATGCGCATAACTCAACAAGTATAAACGAGTGAAAAAAATTATGTATTTGCTGTGTCTCTTGCTTGACAACGCTGCCATTTACAGGGACTAGCAATAAAGGAGTATTAGGTATATGCTCACTCTCCGCTCGTCACTTCTGTGTGGTTTGATAGATTGCTTATGGCGTCACTCCTGTACTGAACATTGAAAGTTTTGTTAAACCATGTACTCTGGTAACTGATTTATTTATTTTTTTTTTTGGACGACCAAGGACGACGAGCTATAATAAAGAAATAATTTACATACATAGCAACACAAAGCCAATTACAGGTCATCACAAATAATAACTTTATACATATAGCGAGCATTATTATAAATAATAATTTAGTATAGGTACACTTATAATTTTAGGAGTCATCAAATATTAAACTCATAATTCGCTTTATTGAATCTTTAACTGATCACAGACTACGTTATCTACTTCACATTACGTTTGGCCTGTAAATAGCAAGTTGCGTTAAAAAGTTGTTGCTTTGATTTGTGATTTGATAGCAATAATATGTTTTAAGTGAATTGAAACCGTAATTGTAGTGCTATGTTGCTGATTTTGTGTTGTTGTTTAGTGTATTTAATAAGACATAATTATACATTTATTGTTTTAATCGATTGACTTACTTTTTTTTTAGTTACTAACTTAGTTACATGGACCACGGAGGCATCGCAGTAAATCATCTGACGTCCTTTAATTTTAATTATATTATAAAAGCATAAACATATGATACATTTATTAGTGTATAAGCAAATATATTTATGATTATTTATTTTCAGTGAAAGAATTGTGACTTTATTTTCTGAATCAATGTTACTTTATTATATTTTTTTGCAACAAATTGTGCGGTAACTTCATGGTCTGTACAAAGTGTTGCCATATACATTAAAAGACATAAAAAATGTTCATTTTGTTATAGATATTCTGTTATTTTATATTTAATTTTAATGTTAATTATGAAACATAATATTTTTGCTTGTGGATAAAGGAAATACAAATTAGGACCAATTGATAGAGAATTTTTCAATAAGAATAGTTTTTTTTTCTTAAAATAGATGATAAAACTTTATAGTGTATCTGTGTGCAGTGATTTAATAGATTATACTAATACAAATTACAATTATACTAGGATAGCTTTTAGAAAATGTGAGATTACTTTTTAATAGTTACTTTAATTATTTTTTAATTAACATTTTTGTCAAATTTCGCGATTAGTTAAATATAACAGTTTCATAAGATAACAAGACATAGACATGTCAAAATTGTTATTGTAACTGTTCTGAATTGATGTTGCTTCTTGATTACAGAACGATTAAAATAAAACATTTGGCAGCGATTATTTCATGTATCTATTGATTTAATAATAGCAGCAATAAATTATAAGTAAAAACAACGATGCTACGGGAACAAAAGTTTATAACCGTCAAACAATTTCAAACTATTGATTTTTGAAGATAGATAAATCTATCTAATCTGTGTCTGATTTCAATTAAAACTATAATTAACGTTACTGTTCTAGTCTATTCTCAGTCTTTTCTATTTCCTCGGCTATACCTAAGGGCCTTTGCATATTATTTTATAACTTTTCTTTTTTTAAACGCGCTGTCCACGTGCGCTTATAAACGCGTCAGACGTGCGTAGGCAGCGCGTTTCTTTTTTTATTCCACAGAGCAATTTTTTGTATGTCTAATGCGTGTGTATCGATATAATATCGATACAGATATTGATTCAAGCGCGAGAATGAATTTATATCGAGATAATATCGAGAGTTAGAGCTTTGTTTCCTGGTATGTATACTAATATATTGTTTAGCCGAGCAAATGATAAAATGCTGCCTGACCAGTGGCTGAAACTGCGGGGTATAGTTAGTTACATGTGATTTAATTGTTCGATTGTTAAATTGTAGTATATGAAGTCAATGAATAGAGAACAAACAATTTTGGTGTGGTATTTTTTAATACATACAATTTTTGTATTTTTTTTGGTTGTGTTAAGTATTTTTTTTATTAATAATCGTAGGTTATTTTTGTGTTCGATCTAAATGTGTTGAACACGAAATTCCGTTCAGCTTTTTCATGTAATTAAATTATTAAGCTAGCCTTGTTCTATTTAATAACGTTTGCCTTTTGTAGCTTATTAATAAAAAAAAAACATTGTGGATATCTAGAGAATAAAAATAATCAGAGGATTGTGTGATAATAAGTATTAATATGTTTACTTTTTAGAATCATATTTTTTCTCATATACTTAGTACCCCTATATTGCTAGTAGAGGTCAAGAAAAATATGTCTGTCTCTCTTATTTAAACTTAGAACGTTGTGCGCATGCCCGATAGATGTCATGTACATGTTTGAGGGATGAGGGGCTTTCCCCACTACTGTCTCAACGCATGCGCATAACTCGTCAAGTATAAACGAGTGAGAAAAAAAATTGCAGTGCTGCCCTCAACAGGGACTAGCAAAATAGGAGTATTATATATATGTTTATTCTCTGATTGTTACTATAAAATTAAATATTGTATAGCAATAAGTATATTATAAGATTCCATACGTGTATGCTCTAATATTCCTTTAAGATATATTTAATTAAAAATATATCGGTCTTCTGTAAATACTGTTTGGTGGAAAACAAACCTTTTTTTTAGGATTTGGATGTTATTTCGTTGTCATTAAAAATGTTGATAGTTTCAAACTAATATGTAATAATGATATGCAAGACGTGCTGATTTTGTAAGTTTTTGCATTTTGACTTTAACCCTTTCTGCGTTCTAATGACACCGGTAAATATACCGCTACGTTTACCCTGTGAAAGGAAAGGGTTAATTTGTGTTGTAGTTAAGTTAATAGTATACACTTATGTTCGATTATTTTTTAAATATCTGGCAGTGAACCGGTTTCATAATGCGCTGCGCGCAATAATTCGCAGGTTCGATTCCGATGCCGGTTCGCTACTGGGTATTTTGTTTGTTTTTTTGTGATAATTACTAATTATGTTATATGTTTAATGATTTTTCTTTACTCTTGATCAAATTGTTAAAATATCATTTATAAATAGTTTAAAACGGTATATTTCTTTATATTTACACTTTTTTCGATGTTACTTGTTGATTGAAGGTTAAAAACAACATGACAGAGGTGAATGAACATATGTACAACTTTAATTTTTATGTATATTTCAACGACCAATTCATTTGTTTATTGCTAATACTGTCGAATCTGTAAACGAATACAGTGTAGTTGTAATATGCCTTCTCAAGCATGTATTTGAATTATTTTATCACGCTGAATAATCAGTACAAAAGTCTCTGCTGCATTACCAGGTTAGTGTATCAGCATCTCATATTTACCATTAATGATAAAATTTATAATGAGTACAATTTTTTCAAACGCTTACGAGTGTGTATTAATTATCATAATGTAATAAATTTGAAGACTTTGTTTGAAAGCGTTAGTCTTTAAATTATCAGATGGACGGATTTAAATAGATATTTTTACCTTTGATAACACAATTCTCGGGGAAAGTAATATCCAATTTTAAATTACCCTACCACCCTTAGCAGTCAAGTAAAAATCAGCTTGTGTAGCTGATGAAATTATAACACATCTTGTCTGTTATACATGGCAAATTCGTGAATTAGTTAGTTCCTTTATTGAGGATTCTAAGTGGAACGCGTCGCCATCTTGAGGCCTTATTTTCACTTAATATCAGGTGAGAAAAAAGGTAAAGCAATGAAATGATCGCCTTATTCATTTTTAATATGAAGTCTCTAATTACCAACGCGCCTTTTAGCGCTGCAAGCATTGCGAATAAGAGAGGATGTTCCTCTCATTGATGAGACAAAGCTGGCTTGCAGCGTAAAATTAGAAAGGCACTAGAAAATTTCGACGAGTGTTCACAAGGCTCGGTAGCTCTATTGGGAGAGCATTGGACCGGATTTCCAAAGGTTGCGGTTTCGATTCCCGCTTGAGAATTCACTTTTGAGTCGAGCCGATATTTTCTAGTACTTTGCTATCAAAATAATTTAGCTGCATTCGTTGAGTTATAGTATTCGTAGTTAAATCCATAATAAGAGCTGTAAGATTCCGCCATTTTGAAAATCGAACGCAATCGTGTGTTTTGCAAATGGCGTCTTTGACAGTATTTATATTTTCCATTTAATGTAGTGGGTTGGTTGTGAGAAATAAGGTTGTACTAATGTTGATCTCGTCATGGGAATAGTTATTTTTAGTGATGTATTAGAATTGAAATATTCTGACATATCCTGTGTAGATACTAATGCTAGTCATGAAAGCGCGTATCGTGTACAGTGAGTAAACAGAACATAGTATGTTCATAGTGACTTTGTTGTAATAAAGTTTTACATTTTTATTTTTTTGTTATTTTTATTCTATGTTACACCCCTAATAAACCGGTTGAATCCTTTTTTGAGAAAATAAAAGAAACTATACATCTACCTGCCAACAATTGTTATTTTTTTTTTAATTGTTATGAAACTCTATTTTAAGTGGAAAATAGCTTGAAGAGTTTTGTCATTTTTAAGTACGCTGTTCTGTTGCAAAATCTAAGTACTACTTTTAACTTGAAAGTTTGACCCTTTATGAATATAAAACGAAAAACTATCCAACTTTAAATTAAGACTAGGAATATTCAATCCTTACTTCCTTACTAATATTATAAATCGGAAAGTGAGTTTGTTTGTTTGTTTGTTTGTTTGTTTGTTCCGCTTTCACGCCGTAACTACTGAACCGATTGCTTTGAAATTTTGCAGACGTAAAGATAAAAGTCCGGATTAAATAATAGGGTACTTTTTATCCAGGAAAAAAATTGATATTCCCGAGGGAAAATAAAAATATTGTTTGCTTGATGGATGGATTGTAGATGGCGCTGTGTGTCGTTTAAAACAAGGTAAAATATTGCAAACGAATATAAACATGTAAATTTAGAAGCTAAATGATACGATAATGAATCCCCGAAAATGAGGAATTCCCGAGGGATGACGTACAATTTGTTTTATCGTCTAAACTGTTTTTTTACATCTACTTATATGTTGCAAACGAATATAAACATGTAAATTTTGAAGCTAAATGATACGATAATGAATCCCCGAAAATGAGGAATTCCCGAGGGATGACGTACAATTTGTTTTATCGTCTAAACTGTTTTTTTATACATCTACTTATATGTTGCAAACGAATATGAATTCAATTTAAAAGACTACAATTTCCTATAAGGGTTTCATTTGCAATGACCATAAATAAAGCACAAGGCCAAACTCTAAGGGTTGCTGGAGTACACTTGGAAAAACATTGTTTTTCGCATGGTCAGCTCTATGTAGCGTGTTTCCAGTGCAAAAAATCTGCATGTTTTTGCTCCACAAGGGAAAACATAATATAGTGTACCATTCAGTTTTGGTTTAACAACTAATTGTATCCAGCGTTACATCGCGCTTCTTAGATTTTTCCGTGGGAATGAGAAGTTTTCTTATAGTCGTGCTTTATACCGCAATATAACCGAAATCCACGCGGGCGAAGCCGCGGGCGGAAAGCTAGTATTTTATAATCCACTACTTTAAATAACTAAAAATAATATCAGGTCGTCATAAAGCACCTACGTTTGCTCGAATTGAAGTACGGTTGAAGCAGTATCTAAACTAAAAATGAAATGACCCTTAATGCAGTGGCATAGAATAGGTCCAAAATTCAAAAACGTAATATAGTGTTAACTAAATTTTTGGAATTATAAAAAAGTGTGTGTTAACTCCGACGCACGACTGTTTACTCCTTAAGAACGGTTATCTTTGAATAGGTACAGTAATAAAACAAAACTTCATAATAAAAGTGAATAGTGCTAATAGTCGGTTGCGCACAAAAACGTAACGCTATCATTTGGTCACTAAATTTTGCTCTTCATTGGAGCGGAGCGAGCGAAACTCCCATGGATCAGCTTCAATGGGGCAATGTCTGTTACGTCATAACTTCCCGAGTTCTTAACAGATTTTAATATTTTTTTGTGTGGAATCGAATCAACAGGTTTAGGACCAGATGGCGACGAATTGTGAAATTAGCAAAAATTCCCAACGAAACAAAAAATTTTTTTTTCTTTTTTAGGTATTACGCTCCGCTCGAATATATGGTGCTAGCGTAGCTTTATGCTTAGCGACTGCATCGCCTAGTATTTTTTCATACGGGGCGCTTTATATGTAAATCAATTCTTAAGGAGTAAATACCAAAAACAGCTTGTTTAAGTGGCATCAAATCTCTTTTTTGGGATCACTTTTTGTACGTCCTATGCGCACGGTCTGTGAGCGAACTATGCAAAAACATGGCGACATCACTCTTGGTACTATGTATAAAATACTTTAAATACGTATAAGTATTCACATGCCTAGTAGCACAACCCTGCGTGGCTGGCTTAGCGTATAATACACGGCTATAAATTTGATAAGTTAACATTAATAGTTGCTAATACGATTAATACTGAAAGGGTCATTCAGAAAGTAGTCCTGCCTGTTTGGGAATAGAAATAAAACTACGATATATTTATAAATATTAACTTTTATTTTTAAAGAATATGTCAAACTATATACACTGCGGGCTACCACCCTGTCTTGGTGGCTATTCCTACCTGTCGCACCAAGCGCTTCTCAACATCTTTCATAATGCGCACAGCAAAGGAGTGGAACTTCCACCCTGCGTCTGTATTTCCGAGTACTTATAACCCGTCCGTTTTCAAGGCCAGGGTGAGTAAGCACCTTTTGGGTTAGCTCGTTCCATCGTGGGTTCTGTCTTGGCTCTCGGGCTTGATTGGGATCAAGAGCGAACCAATCCTAAATAAAAAAACCTACTTCTCTACGTAGTCATCTCCCATATTGAAGTATTTATAAAGTGAGGAGTTTTTGTATCCCAACTTCATACGCCGCCAGTGAATTGAGAAACGTAGTAACAGCTTCTTTCAGTTGTACATCTGTCTCTTTTTTCGATATACTCCTTTAGTTTTGTAGAGAGATGGTTGTCTGATGGATCCTATTTTTATATGTACCTAATGTATATTTATTTTATTAATATTTATAAGGTAAGTTAAATGCTTGTTCTAAGGTCCACCTCCGTAGGTAATCTACAGGATGTTTATTTATTCCTGTATAATATAGATGTTCTGAGGATGTATTCATGCACCATGAATACATCCTCAGAAAATTATTCTGAAGCCTGAAAACTATGATATGGCTGATAATTTATGTAATTTTTTTCAATGGAAAACGGCAAAGTGAACACCCTATATGTAGAAGGACGATTGTCTTAGATAATCCTTTTAATTAATGGTCAGTCACCATCTCGATTTAGGGTTGCCATTATGATTTTTTTATTACTTTTTTAGTTTCGGTCCCATGATGGTTTTAAAGGTTTTATGTATAAGGTTCGGTATTATAAAGGTTACTTAACATGCTGTATACAGTTAATACCTTCATCAGTGAGGTTAGAAGTCATATTTAATATAATTTTACAAGCTGTTATTTTTTTTACCTGTCCCGGTATTTGTAATGAAATCTTGCAAGTTAAATTTGACCCACTTCCGTGATAATGCAAAATTATGATGTCTTGGAGCAGATCTGATGTTGGAGCTGGAATGTGGCCATAGGAACTTCTCAATAAAACAACACAACCCTATCGAGTTTAGGCTCGACTCGAATTAACGAGTACTTTGATCCTATATGGTAATAAGGCTCTCATGCTGGAGCTGGAAGATGGCCATAAAAACTGCAATAAAGCGACACAACCCCATAGAAATGGGGCTTTGTAACTTTTTTATCAGCTAGTTTTTAAAAAAGTTTTTAATCGAAGGTAATTAAGGCATAGTGATAACAAAAGAGTTTTATTTCTATTTATGTACTTGACAAGACAAGTCTCGGCTTCTGTTAGGGATTTCTCTCTCTATCACACGGTGGACCAGGCACCATATTAGCGAGTGCATGGAAAAAGTCGTATCATAATAATACCAAGATCGAACTTGGTTTATTAAAATTTGTCCTATTTATTATTTTATTCAACTAACCAGATTAAATAAATCTGACGTTAAGTTTCGACGCATAATTGTGGAGATTGTCTGAAAAAATATGGAAATTATTTGCAAGACAATGAGAATTGCTGTGTCTAAGTGGGTGGTAGGCTTTGTAGGGGGTTGGAGCTCTTTTAATTGGATATGGGGGGGTAAGGGTTGTTGTATATAACAGCAGGTGTTGTACGCAGCGCGGGAGTGGCGTCTTGCCAGCCTCAGCGATCGCTATCTGTAAGTATTACTGTATTATACTTTGCGTTGTTTTTGGCACTAAATTTGTTGACTAAATACTATTATAACTAAAACCTTTGCCGGAAAAACGACGCCTTCATTCTGTTTTGGAACGAAGTTCCTTATGGGGCGTTGCAGAGGGGTACCCTAGCCGGGAAAAAACGTCCGTAGCATTAAACAAAAAGCGTAAGATTTTTATGTCTATGTGGGATGGCTATACAGTGTCTTATGTACAGTCTACGTGATGACTGTTATTAAATATTTTTATAAATTATTGTAAATAAAATAAAGGGTTTAAGATAAGTTTGTAAAGTAATTTCTTTGCTTTTTATCGATAAAAAAATCGTAATAAAAATGTATACCTGAATAATTATTTTCTTTTTTTTATTTTAATACTGACGTATGAGATGAAAGGATGACCAAGGTAATGGTCGTCATACATGAACTTCCACTATTTTAATCGGGTACGTTTTCAACCAATCGCGTCCCGTTTGTACTAATAAATTGTCATTTATTCGGTTAAAGTTGTTTTAATATAAATAAGTGATTGACTTAGAAGTGAAAGAAATAAATATGTTTTATGTTTATTAAAACTGTTAAATTGTGCAAAAGCTTAATCAATAGCACAGCCTCAAGTAGATTTAAATGTTTATTTCGATTTGATGTTTTTGAGTAATGACTAAGACCGTTTTTATATGAAATAAACAGTTCTTTTACCTGCTTTTTTACATTAAAAATATTAAAATAAAAAAAATGAGCTCAAACATTTCCTTGGTAACAGTTTTTTATGCTAATGTGATATAATTCATACGAATGATATGTACGCCGTTATTTTGATATACTTATACATCAGATTTTTTTCAACATTTGTCAATATAAATGTATTTTATGTGGTATTACTTAATAAATAAATAAAATAAACTTTACATTATGACTAAACAATATTAATAACAATATGTAAAATTAAGCGAAGTAGAATTGTTTGCTGAAGCACAATTCACCGAAAGAACAATTGGCCGAATAACGATATTTTGTTTATAAACATTTTTCAACATTCCCGATTCCCGAACTAAATCTTAGTTAAAAACAAAACGAATTTGCTCTAAGTTCAATTTCATACGGATTGGTTAGACTAAAACATAGTTAAACATTGAGGATTTTTAGATAGAAAACGTAATCATTCGGCGAAACGAACTTTCGGCGAAGAAAAATTCGGTAAACAAATTTTAAACTCAAAATTTGCACAGTCTGTGTATGTCCATTTGCCATTCATTGAATTATAAGTGACGCAAAAAAAGTTCGACTATGCTTACATAACAAAATATATAAAAACATACCATAAAAATATATTAAAATGGGAGTAAAGGATAATAAATATCGTTTCGTAAAATTAATTAACCCTCGACGCAAAAAGTGGTTAAATTTGACTGCTAGGTGAGTGTGTGTCTGTCTGTGGCATCGTAACTCTTTAACGGGTAAACCGATTTGGATATGCTTTTCTTTGTTTGAAAGCATGTTTTCTAGCAATGGTTCTTCAATATGTTTTATCAAATTCGGTTCAAGCGTATAAAAGTTCACTAGCTCTTTTGTTACTTACTGTAGGAATTTTGGTCACATAATGTGTGTGAGTAAATTAATCTCTATCAATTATGCACGACTATACTACATACGGTTGTTATGTATAATAATGAACATTATAAACAATACAACAATATAAATTTGCTTGCATTTTCGCGTTATAGTTTTTATAATTTTCTTTTTTAATTCAATTCGAATTTTAGCACACAAAGGAATTAGTTTATGTTTGTACTAATAAACATTTTATTTAATGTATTTATGACTAATAAATAAAAAGGATGTATGTTTGAGCGTTACTCGCGCTTCGTACATTGTAATTCAGTTGACAGACGGGAAAATGTCTTGATTCGATTTGCGTACTAAGCTGCTTAGCAGTGCTTGCGTATTTGTTCGAATTATATCATAATGATATTTATATTTTTTTTAATCTGTATAGTTCTGTATATTATGATACATATTGTCTACGAGAAAGTTGCTAAAGGCGGAGTAAGGTAAACGTTCAGGGATCAAATAGATTGATCAAATAGATAAGTCAGGATTGTAGAAAGTCGAAATCTGTGAACTCTGTCTACATCTACGGGTATATATACGTTAATATTGTCTTGGATTAAAAGGGTAATTGTAGTGTTGTTCTTATATCTGTTTAAAAGCAAATGGTGTCGCGATTTAGTGACGGGTTGAGTCATAATTTGGGCAACCCGATTTTCGTCTGTGTAACTAATGTTATGAGAAAAACTGAATCACCAAACTGTGACGCGTGTGGTTAAGTGGAGGATGTGTAACACTTGTTGAGGGCATGTGTCAAAAACGAAAGCGAGAGACAGCGACTTATTCATGATATGGGAGCTTTTCAAAGTATTTTGGCGGATCCCGCATCAGATGCAGGCGGGCTTGTATGCGACCTCGTTCAATTACGTTTATGATGTGCTGCTTAGGGTACAATGGGAATAGCGCACTCTGTGTAAAATCTCTAAATTAAATAATAAAAAAAAACTAATGTTATATCTCTGTGAGTCTATTGAGTGTGATGGTGGAATAGTCTTGCATAAAGTTGATTTTTTTTTATAGTAAATAGGTGAGCGCTTGACCGCTTTCTCGCCTGATGGTAAGCGACGATGCCATTGGCTAATCAAGTTTACTTAGGTTATAAAATCCAGTAAAACTGGGTCTTTTAAGGTTTTTGCATTATCTACATCTACACGAATATTATAAAGAGGAAACATTTGTATTTTTGTACGTTTGTAATGAATTAACTCAAAAACTATTAAGCCGATTTCAAAAATTCTTTCACCATTGGAAAGCTACATTCACGCTGAGAAACATAAGCTATATTTAATGCTAGAAAAATTTAAAGAATTTTGTCCACTCGTGCGAAGCCGGGACGGGCCACTAGTTTTGAATATAAAAGTTGATTAATACAATTGGATACGAGGCGAGATCTAGTAGATATCATTTCTTACCCTTAGAAAAGAAAAAACTTTGACATTTGGGATAGTCATACTTTCAACAATAATTATCGTCGTAACTCTTTTTAGGAATTTACTCCTAAAGAATTGATTTTTAAACAAGGCGTCCAGTATGAAAAAAATATGAAGTGTAAAATTTAGTGATCGAATTACAGCGTTACGTTTTTTTTCGCGACCTATTGTGCGCATCTTTCACTTTTATTTTGAAGTTTTGTTTTATTATTTTTTGTGCCTGTTCAAAGACAATCGTTCTTAAGGAGTCAACTCCAGTGGTAGGAGGAGCTCACAAACACATTTTTTTTTAATCGAACGAGTTATTCTTTCAATGACATGTCAAAAAGCAGTGGCGAGTTTCAATTGTTTAATACCAAGCCTAAAAATAGTAGCGAATCTTTTTTCTGCAAACTTTTTCGGTAAACACTTAAAGTAAAAAAAAATAAATGAATTGTTATTGTTACTTAAATATTTTGGACTTTTTGGCGGGAGCGCGAAGTGTCACTTTAATAGTTTTGGTTTTCTTGTAAGATTTTGTGTTGTGGTCGATATTAGTGTGTAATAATGGTAGGTTATTAACCACTGAGTGTTTCTGTATATGCACGAGTGTTGGCAAGTGAAACAAAACAGGTTGGAAAGTGTCTTTTCGCGCTCTCTCAAGAAGGCCACGAGGAGGTTTCAGTAAAACCCCACTCCTTTTCTGAAACCTAGGAAATTACTCAAGAACATAGAATAAAGATTATACTTACTTGACACTGGCTAAATGCACAAATTGTGCAAGCCATAAATAAAGAAAAATACTTAAATATTTACATTTATTTTTATTCCATATGCAAATACCGGTAAATAGCTTTGATCATACATAATTTTGATTCCATTATTTGTATGCACACTGTTGTTATTCTGATTAAAATAAATTAATAAATAGATATTTGGATAGTTCAAAGTAAAGTTACTTGGAATATCGGTCAAAATTAATGGTAGATTGTTTTCGGCTTTCATTTAGCATAATCAAGACGACCATTTTGTACAACTTTAGGTATCCTGCCTTTCGAATTTATCACTAAAGCAAAGATCGCTACATTGCAACAAGATGTCGTGTAAATATCTCTCTACGAAAATGAAAATAACTTTATTTAAATGCACTTAAAATAAATTTTTTGAACCGTCCATCACAGGTACCTACCACCCATTCAGTACGTCTTTTAACTGACATGAAGAAGTTGGCGCAAGAAACTCGTCAGCTTTAACAGAAGTAACGACATTTATAATATTATACGTCGTCACTATACATTATCCACAAAAAAAATCTACCATCACAATAATAGTAGTGTTATGGTTTCATTGAGCGAAGCTCTCTTTTAGGCAACTCACAAATTTCGCTTGTTCCTGCTACTTAACGGTTCAACCGATTCGAACGAGTTTTCGCATGAACATAAAATAATTATAACCTGACAGACATAGGCTATGTAAAAAAAATATAGGCTTTACCATGGAGGAATAATCACCGAAAGGAAAATTCAAAAGCTGATCACAGCCACACCGCTGAGATTACATGAATGAAATTTGGCGCTAAACCCACATCGTGGTTGTGACTAATGTGAAAAAAAAAAGTTTTGAAATCGGACATACCATGGAGGAATAATCACCGAAAGAAAAATACAAAAGCTGATCACAGCCACACCGCTGAGCTTACATTGATGAAATTTGGCGCCAAAACTCACATCGTGGTCGTGACTAATGTGCAAAAAAAGTTTTGAAGTCGGACATACCATCGAGGAATAATCACCCTTCAAAAATCTAATTGCTTCGCTCAGTATTTGCAAACAGCAGCATGTATTGCAGACCTAGTTAAATTGTTGATTACAACAAAGTCAACAAGTATCTGTTTTAAGTATGTGTTGTCACAGGTGTGAAATAAAACGTATGTAAATTGATCATGTAAACAGCTAGTATAAGATGAATATTGTGATGCGCTTACATCAATTCAATTACTACTTGTAAGGTTATGTCAGGTATAAATGGGTGATGGTCGTCTAACTCACGTCGGGGATTAGCCGGTGTAGGCTCGAGCTTGAATGGCTTCTGCGTGCGTGCTAGTATCTAGATATTAGGTTAGGTTGTAACTAGTGTTGCCAGGCATAATATTTTGCGCGGGAACTCCCGATTTTTAGGGGCCTGAAGACGCGATTTGATTTGGATCCTATCGACGCGGTAAATGGAATAAAGTAATTGAAAACCATTATTATCACCAAAAAAATATGAAACTAACTTAAGCATGACGTGTAGTGAATTTTATAACTACGTTACAAGACAGGAAAATATAAAGAAAAAAACTTTTTTGATAAATAATAAATTATTTAAACTTATAAAAACAGCGGCAATAGTAATAATATTTTAGTACGAATTTTTATTGTATTTTTTGTAGTTTATATTACAATTAAAAGCAATATATTAAGCTTCTATTTAAAAAATAAGTATTTTTATTGAATCCGAGCTAAATCTATAAATCCCGATTTGTTTTAATTTTCATCTAATCGGAGCTGACAACACTAGTTGTAGCTGATGAGATCTGTACCAGAACAAACCTACAACACAATTAAAAAGCAACATAGCGTTATGTAATTCGATAGTGTATTAATTTCCGTTATTCAACAAAACGTTTGGATGACCTTTGATACACTTGAATATATTATATGTGCATATATGACTTTATATTATCGCCTAAAATAACAATCCTGGAAATGCAAAAATCAGGATTACGTACCAGTGTTCGTCCGATGTAGTTTCCGCACTTACTAAATTATAAATTTTAATTAATACAATATATTTAATAGATATATCATAATATGTAATAACTTTCAAATATTATGGGAACGTATAATTTTTTTATTCACTTATTATTTAATTATTCTTTTAAAAATGTAATATAATTTAATATATTTTCTTATTCATTAATATTTTCTATGATAAACAAGTTCTGGAAACCTAAACCAATTATTTGGTTCCTTATTAAGAAAAGTGGTTATTGTAAACACTGCAATATTTGATATTTTACAACAAATGTGACAAATTTTAATTGATAAATACAAAAAAACTCGCAAATTATTCTCAGGTGAGAAACGAAATCGCAACCTTTGATGTCCGATCCACTGCTCTCCGAAGAAACGGAGCCTTGTGAGCACCCGTCATTTTTTTTAAAGTAATTTTTACTTTTATACGCTGCAGTCTAGCGTGGCTTCATTGATGAAAAGAATATCCTCGCATTCGAGAGAAACATTTTTAACAAATAACTGATCGTTTTATAATCCATTCTAAGTGCATTTGCATATTGCGAATTTTTAACGCACCGTCGACGCGCGTCTGTAGCGCGTTTCTATTTATTCTAATAGAGCAGTGTTTTAGGGTTCCGTACCCAAAGGGTAAAAACGGGACCCTATTACAAAGACTTCACTGTCTGTCACCAGGCTGTATCTCAAGAACCGCGATAGCTAGACAGTTAAAATTTTCACAAATTAAGTATTTCTGTTGCCGCTATAACAACAAATATTAAAAACAAAATAAAATAAATATTTAAGGGGGCTCCCATACAACAAACTTGATTGTTTTGCCCTTTTTTGCTCGATATCAATAATAGCAACAGGCAGCCACTTGAAATATAAACAAAATACTCAGTTGTATTTTTACTTTAATAATAAATGATAAAATTAATATTTAAGGGGGCTCCTATACAACAAAAGTGATTTTTTTACTTAACTAAAAGTTTGTACGGAACCCTTCGTGCGCGAGTCCGACTCGCACTTGTTTCTTTTTTGCATGTCATGCGATCGTATTGATACAATATCGATATAGATATCGATTCAAGCGCGAGATTAAATTAATGTAGGGATACAAAGGTAGAACTTTAAACACCTACAGAAATTCATAGTCAAGCTACATTTGACGCGCGTCAGTATCTCGTTGGTATCTATACAAGAGCGCGTCAACGGCGTGTTTAAAAAACGTGGTGTGCAAAAAACTAGATGAGACCTCCATTTAAGTTTAAGATTTTTACATATTTTTTGGTATATTCCATGCTATCTCATATGATTTTAATAAAAAAACACTAGAAGTTTTTTTTATCTTTATTAATTTTAGAGCTTTTGTCTTCTGACATGCCAGCTCCATCGAACTATATTTAAATTATTACATATCTTAAACATTTACCAATAAGTTACATAAAAATACAGCTGCCGCAGATTGGGGGTTACTCAGAATGCTCTGAACAATCCCCACATCCAGTCTATTCATTCTAAATCTATACTCATATTATAAAGAAGTAAAGTTTGTGTGTTTGTATATTTGTTAAATTGTAAGGGGTAATCTCGGGTTCTATTGAACCGATTTTAAAAATTATTTCACCAATAGAAAGGCACATTATTGCTGAGTGTCATAGGCTATATTGAATGCTAGAAAAAATTTAAAGAATTTTGTCCACCCGTGCGAAGCCGGGACGGGCCGCTAGTGTACTTATAAATAGTTTTCTTTGATCTTGGTTCCACTCACATTCCATCAAAAGATGATGCACATTCTCAATTTGTCCACATATTTCACAACTAGCTGGTGCCCGCGACTTCGTCTGCGCAGGATTAGTATTTCGAACAATATGTTTATAAATTGTAGCCTATGTGTTATTCTGATGTATAAGCTATATTGTGGTAAAGTTTCATTCAAATCCATTCAGTAGTTTTTACGTGAAAGAGTAACAAACATCCATACATCCATACTTACAAACTTTCGCCTTTATAATAGTAGTAGGATTAGGTGAATTTATTTTGTTCATCATGTATGCAAACTTCTTTGATAGAACATGACCGGACCTAACTCTTAAAAAAAGCTTAATTTGTTGCCTACTTAAACTACTATTTACAAACCACGTTATTCGAGGAGGCAAACACTAGGAGAATGTTTTTGTTCATTACACATGCAAAACCAGGGATCGAACAAAGACCACTGGTGGATATGCAATGCCGATATTATTATTGTTATAATAAAGCGAGAGTTGCTTGTTTCGCATGGCATAAGCAATTAATTGTATTCTGATCAGAAAGCTTAATTTGCAGACATTTATGAAGCAAAACGTTTCGTCACATAAAGGCGATTTTCGCAGTTTCATAATGTTAATAAATATCTTAAAATTTTCTTGTCGGTAACTTTTATTAAAAGGCATTTGAAGTTTGTATAAGTTTCGTTATGATTATGCATTGGACGGTATATGAACAGTATGAAAGAAAGTACAAAATATAAATATTTACATATCATTATTTTGACCGACAGAATCCACTGCTGAAAGTAGGTAGTCTACCATGTTGGGTTGCTATAACATCCACGCTTTACCAGTTGGACACCGTAGAACCATATCACACTTAATAGGCCGAAAGCAAAGAGATAACAGTATAGAAATGAATAATTGATGTAATGTGACAAAGTTTTAGGTGTATACATTTAGTTGCAAGTGACTACATGACCTTCGTTCAGAAAAAGCTGCTACTGCTGTAGTCCATGCGAGGTAGAGTTTTGTTTTATTTTGAATGGGTTTTCTCTTGATCCTAATCAAGCCCAGGAGTCAAGACAGGGTCAACGATGGGACGAGCTAACTCAGAAGGTGCCTATTCAAAAACGAGTTATAAGCACTCGGAAATACAGACGCAGGGAGAGAGTTCCTTTGCTGTGGTTATAAAAGATGTTGAGAAGCGCTTGATGCGATAGGTAGGAATAGCAACCAAGAAAGGGTGGTAGTCCGCAGTGCGTCTGGATGTCCGATGGAAGAAAGGGGATGGCGGTATGAGCACATGCAGCTCTTGTGCTCTGGTTACTTTAAAACATTCTCTATTAATGAAAGAATTGGAATACGTTTTCATATTGTTCCTAGCAGGCGCTTACGAAGGAATTATCTATAAATAAAGTAAAAATAAATATTTTTTACTAAAAATAATAATTCCGTCTTTCCAGTCCCACTTTGATTATAAAATTATAATCATATATGTTCAGGATATTTGCTGAGAAATAGAAGTTCGCCTGCGGGGGCGGGCGCTGCTCCGACACAGCATACGGGGTAAACCAACGACATGGCCGAAAAAAAAGACCTGGAGTGCGTAAGTATAAAATGTCGTATTAGTTTTTTTATCTTGATATATTTGTATCACACACACACACACACACACACACACACACACACACGCACACACACACACATCACATACATACACATAAACACACACACCGCTTATCTTTATCTTTATTTATGGTAAGAATATTAGAACCATGTATAAGTATAACTTAGTTATTTAGTAATAGAATGACCTTACCATAAGAAACAATATGTTATGGAAGAGTGGTTCCTTCTGGTACAGGTGTTAAACACTTAATAGAGGGAACCCACCCCGGTTAATAATTGTAATACTTGGTAACGAAATATACATTTTTATTTTTATTATTTTTTATTTAGGAGCTTTTGTCTACTGACATACCATTTCATAATTAGTTGATTGGTTAGCAAAAATATTAGGTAAGCTTACTTAATAATAAAACTGGATATCAAAATAAATATGATGATTCACACCGTTGTTACTTTACTGGTTATTTGTTTGCATGTTTAATCTACCCAATGAATTAAATTCAAAGTAAAAAAACTTTGTTAAAATCATGCTTTTATTTAAATGCGCTATAAAGAATCAAAGTATGCGTCAATACGAATCAGACGAGCACAAACTCGATAGGGTTGTCTTTTGATTGCGGAGTCATGACCACCTTTCGGCTCCAGCAGCAGATCAGCTTCATATCATCATAATATTGGATTGAAAATTTCAGCTCAATTGGAAACCGGGAAGGAGGTCAAATTTAACTTGCAAGATTTTATTACAACACCGGGGTAGGTTAGGTTAGGTAATTAAAAGCTTGTAAAAATCATACAGCTTACCCTTTGTTTGCCTTAAAACTAGAGTTTCATCTAAAACATAATTTTCGATTATAATTGTTGACGGTAATGACGCCTATAAAACATGTAAGCGGCTTTCCTTTTGAGCTCTTGAATGATAAAAGACCTGACAAATAATTTTATTTGTAATTGTAAGTGTAAACTGCGGGAACTTGGAAATAGAGTTATAAGTTTAGGCATATTATTATTGTATTGAGGGGTTAACGTAAAGGGAAATAAATTTATATCAGCTACGTGCTTCTTTCTTAAATAATAAAATCTTTGAAATGAAGCTCGGTAGAATATCTTCCTCGGGCCTAAGTTTTAAATGAAATAATTTATATGTTTACTAGCTGTCCCGGCCACGCGTTGCTGTGCCGACTGCAGTGCCATCTGCCGGACTGATTTGTGAATCTAAACCATTCTCAGATCCCCTTGAACACACACAAAAAAATTCATTCAAATCGGTCCAGCCGTTTAGGAGGAGTTCAGTGACATACACACTCACAGAAGAATTATATATATAAAGATATGTCAATTAGAGTAGTACAATTAGACCCGTTATGTGTGAAATTTTTAGAGATAGCATGCTTAAGTCTTGGATATGTTAGGTTAAATCTTTACAACAACATATCCGCAAAAAGGCTGTCGACACTTTTGTGCAGGTTAATGAATTTCATGACGTCACTTGCTTGTAAACAGATTTTTAGCTGTCAAATCGTATTTCATAAAACTGGGACTGACATTTACTGTTAACAAGCAAGTGATGTCACTCCGTCCTTCGGCCAATTCCTCGCGTTTTTAATTTGTCAATGATTTCTTCTATAAATCACTATTTTTTAATTATAAGCGGTCTAAATTAGTTTGGAAAAGGTTTTCTGTTAAGTTAACAACAGTTTGATCTATATTTTAACTAGCTGATGAGGCCAGGCATTACTGTGTTATAAATTAAAATGAGACCTATTCTATGTAATAATTCGGATCAAATCCAGCAAAATGAAAAAAAAATCATCGAAGTCAGTTGAGTAGTTTCGAAGTTCATCAACTCAGGGAATTTTCATATATGAAAAGTGTCTAGAAGATGAAATTGAAAAAGGTGTTTTAGAAAGTTTTTGTCCCTTCTGTATTTGTAGACGTTATCAATCAATAATCTTTACAGGTTATTATCATTTTTAACGCTTTACCTACTGATTTAGAAAGTGATTAAGTCATTAATATTTGAACAGGGTGACCCCGCGCTAGAGATTACGCGAAAACCAATGGATTTGCCGACTCTACCAAAACCATTGACCCTAGAAGAGAAGAAGTATCTACTGGCTGTTGAGCGAGGAGATATGGGGAATGTCAGGAGGTAAGCTGGTCAATATACTTAAAAGAAAAATGTCCAATTATTGTTTTTGACATAAATGACGCAGCTATTCAGAAAATAATAACATAATAAGAGGGCTATTTTTTAAAATGGGTTTTCTCTTGATCCCTATCAAACCCGTGGGCAAATACAGGATCCACGTAGAACGAGCTAACCCAGAAGGTGCCTATTCATATTGGCTTTAAAAACGGAAAGGTTTTAAATACTCGGAAATACAGACGGAATTTAAAATAAAGCTAGTATATATGTGGTATATTAAAATTTTGTTTGACGCTTCTCCTGTCGGTCCAGTACGCGTCGTGATCTTTATTATAAAAAGAATAAGGTTCATCTTTCTACCTAATTTATATACGGACAAGTTAAACTTAAACGGCTAGTATAAAAGGTCATGTTGGGGACTGAATCGTGCAAAAAGTCCTTCGTCTGCGTACAACCATAAACTTATTGACTCAGGCCTGTTCTATAGAAGAAAACACTAAGTAGAGAGAATTGTTAGATATAAACCATTCCTAATAATAATAATAACAATATTTACACCTATTACCCTAGCCCAATGTAATCACTGTAAGGCATTTGTTACGAATGTTAGCGTAACGAATAAATATACATACATGATACATAGATATGTAATATTTTTATAAATACTAGCTGATCCGGTAACGCATTGCTATGGTAACGCGTATACAATGGAAAAAGAGCAGGAAAGAGAGCGGACAGACAAACACACAAACAATAAATTTGTGTTCTTAGATTATAGATTTATAAACACCCTTGACTGAGGTACAAATGCTCGACTCATCACATAAACATCTGCCCGTTCCGGAAATCGAACTCAAGGTCGTCGGTGCAAAGGCAGGCTCGCTATCTTTGCACCAAACAGTCGTCAATGCAGCTAGAATTAATAACTTTTGTAAACTTCACAGAATGCTCCAAAAGGCTCATCGTCAGAAGCACATCGATATAAATTGTGTGGATTCTCTTGGCCGGGGTGCCTTAACCTTAGCTATAGACGGAGAGAATATGGAGATGGTGGAACTCCTGGTCATCATGGGAGTTGAGACGAAGGATGCGTTGCTGCAAGCTATCAATGCTGAATTCGTTGAGGCTGTGGAACTGCTTCTGGAGCACGAGGAGTTGATACATAAGGATGGGGAGCCATACGTAAGTAAAATCGTGTCTTTTCAGTAGTAGGAGTAGAGTAGTCGAGTAATGTTTGAGTGGCTCACTTACCGGTTTTTCATGGTAACCCTACTACGAAGTCCTGGGTTCGATCCCCCGCTGGGTCAATGTGGAAAAGAAATCTTGAGTATTGACACGTAATTAGACTTTCATATTGCGCCTCAGGTGCTTCCTACAAACCCTAAAACTATATATTTGGCTTACAGAGTTGGCAGAAAGTCGACCCAAATACAGCGATGTTCACACCAGATATAACTCCCCTAATGCTGGCTGCTCATAAAAACAACTACGAGATCCTCAAGATACTGTTGGATCGTGGCGCCACGGTACCCAATCCTCACGATGTCAGGTAATATATTTTATAATAAACTGTTAAAATTTATATTAATTAAAATAACCGTTACCGAACGCGCCCTATTTAAATATTGTGAAGGTAGTAGAACATATGATGACTATTGTTGTAGTCTTTGAGAACCTTTATTTAGCAGTTAAGGTGTGTGGGTCGAGCAAGGACTTATACAGTTTGTTTTGTATATATAACCATCTGACTCGGCCACGCGTTGCTATGTTTTGAATTAAAGTGAAACTTCTCCTATGTCCTAAGTTGCAACAATTGCAGCAAAATGAAAATAAAACAGTCAAGCACTGTGACAGACAATTTAAATATAAAGACAAGTATATTTTTATATAATTTTATATTCTCGGCTTTTTTAATTTGAGAAGTGAAGAGAAACTTTTTCTTAAGGTTTTTAAGTATTTTTGACAGCGCTTGTCGTGACTGCCTTTAATTAACACAGCAATTGTGTTTTTTTTAAATATTATTGTGTGCGTTATGCCAATGGTCCTTATAAATTAATAAATAAAATTAGATGTCTTAGCGAGTGCAGTAGACTAAAAACCAAAATAAATAAGATAGTATCTTTTTTAGCTCTTGATCCCAATCGAACCCGAGGGCCAAGACAGGATCATTTAATTATACATTACAATACACTAACACCTTATTGATTACACCATATAAACAGAAGGATACACAATACACAATACACAACAGATAATTGCTTGAAACTAGCGTGTAACAATGGGCGATAATCTAGACAACCTTATGATAGAGAGGATAACAAGAAAGCTAGATGTTTAACTTACTACGGCAATGTAACTTAAAGAAGAAATAATTAAGCAGATATATTAATTGGAGCGGAGTGGGCGAAGCTCCCATGGATCAGCTTCAATGACGAAATGTAAGTGCCGTCATAACTCTATGAGTTCTTAGCCGATATTCGTATTGTAACGAATCGAACCAACAAGTTTAGGACTAGATCGTGACGGGGCCCGAACTTTGAAATTCCCAGAAATAATAAAGTTATGACCAAAAACAACGGCTCTATGGGATTTCCCATTGAAACAAAAAGCGCTCCGCTCCACTATATGGTGCTAGCGAAGCTTTATGCTTGGCAACTCTATTTAAGTAATTATTATGTGTAATTGGATTCAGGTGCGGTTGTGAGGAGTGCATTCGCGAGTCTTCTGAAGACTCGCTGCGTCACTCACTTGCTCGTCTAAATGAATACAGAGCTTTGGCGTCTCCTTCACTCATTGCGCTTTCATCAACTGACCCCATATTGACTGCCTTTCAACTGTCTTGGGAACTAAGAAATTTGGCTTTCGCTGAACAGGTATATCATAGAATAAATTTTATTCTGCAAACCTAAAATGCCCGCATTTTAAGTTTGTAAGGAATTGTCGATAGTAGTGGCGGTTTAGTAGTAGAAAGTTTTTAGAAGACAGAGAGGTGCCTTTAATCCAGCTCCCGTATCTGAACAATGAAAATTCAACAATTGGCACATTTTTTCCAGGAAAGCAAGTCGGAATATTTGGAGCTCCGTCGGCAAGCCCAAAAGTTTGCGGTGGACTTACTCGATCAGTCTCGCAGCAGCCAAGAGTTGGCTATTATTCTAAACCACGACCCTGATGAACCTGCCTTCGTTGAGGGAGATCATATGAAGTTGGCGCGACTGGAACTGGCGATCGACTTTAAGCAAAAAAAGGTAGACAATAATATTCATGATCGGGCTTTATGAATGATGTCTTTAGAACAAGTATTTGATAGAATCAGGCGTCACGTGACGGAAGAGCATATCCGTTTGAAAAACATAAACTATTTTTTATTTAGTACTAACACAGGACTTTAACAAACAATAAAAAACAGTACATAGATAAAAAATAAAACTAAAATATCTCAAGAAAAATTGGAATAATAATCAATAATTTAAAAGTTAAAAAGAAAAAAATATCTGGCTTACTTCCGCGAAAAACACCAAAATGCACCGCCTGCTTGAAAGTAAATGCAGATACCGTAAAAACCGACACACCTTCACCAACAACTTTACACCAATTTCGTTCCCACACGGAGCATCATCAAGAGTTAGTAGATCGTGCAATATAGAGCTCAGATTTTACGCAGAAGTAACCTAATCTTTTTAATGTCTTCACTGGAATCTTTTTCTTTATTAGTTTGTAGCTCATCCAAACATCCAGCAACTGTTGGCAGCCATCTGGTACGAAGGTGTACCAGGTTTCCGTCGAAAGACCGCAATGGAGAAGATAATGATCATCTGTCGCGTCGCCCTTCTGTTCCCCTTCTACTGTACCCTGTACATGATCGCGCCGAATTGTGCTACTGGAAAACTCATGAGGAAACCATTCATGAAGTTCTTGATTCACGCGTCCAGTTATTTGTTCTTCTTACGTGAGTAAAATTTCTTATTCCGAAGATATAATAAATTTAAAAACCTGGCTACTGGTTGGATTTCACATAAACTATTTAATCACCATAAGCACAGTGAAACCTTTACTTTTGTTATGTTTGTTGGCACAATATGAATATGCTTTTCACATTGTGTCAACAAACACATGCTGGTTAATTGGCACAGCTAAAAGCAAGTTTGACTGTCTATTTTAAGTTTGAGTTTCTATTTTAATAAATCGAAATAAAAACCCTTTGCGGATAACAAAAACGCGTTATTTTCATATGCGTGACCTGCAACACTTTTTTCTTGCTGAACATCTGAACTAAGGTACCTTCTTATAAGATCAGTTATCTGCTAATATTAAAAGTCGGTTCAGCCGTTCCGCAAATTAGCCGGAACAAATAGACGGGTAGATATTTTTAATTGTTTTTTATACAAATGCCGTATAAGTAAAAATCTGCTATTTTTACATTACACATATAACCCTCAAATAAGTTGTGTAGATACTTCAATTGTTTATTCTGTATTATCTCTTTAATAGTGATTCTGATTCTGGTGTCACAAAGAGCTGAGGTCCAGGTGATACAGTTGTTCGGTCCAGATTGGATGGTCAGGGAGCTAGAAAAGGAGTTACTGAAACAGAGAGGCAATGGCCCAACTTATCTTGAGCTGGTTGTAGTGGTATACGTTTTGGGTAAGTATAATACACAAGGTATATTTATTTAATTTATTGTACCAATTAATTGATTGGAGCGGAACGAGGCAAGCGAGTGGAGCTCCCATGGATCAGCTTCAATGACGCAATGTCTGTTACGCTATAACTTCCCGAGTTCTTAACCGATTTTAATAATTTTTATGTGTATTCGAATCAACACATTTAGGACCAGATTGTGACCGAATTTTAGAATTCGTAAAAATTCCCATCGAAACAAAAAAAAAATACTTTTTTTAGGTATTACGCTCCGCTCCAATATATTGTGCTAGCGTAGCTTTCTGCTTAGCAACTGCATCGCCTAGTATAATAAGGAATGTTGTGATAAGAGAGTGGTATGGTGTAAGAAGATATAGTGACAAAGATAGAATAAGGGATGCTTAGATGGTTTGGACATATAGACCGGAGGAACGAAGCGAAATTGACAAAATTTCAAGAGGCAAATATGCATGGGCACGTCGGCAAAGGCAGACAAAGGCGAACTTTCAGGGATAATTGAGCCACAGCGACGCGTGGCCGGGTCAGCTAGTATATATATAAATTTTATTCTATTTATTTGTAATACATTTTTTTTATTATACCATATCTATTGTTCATATTGCTTTGTAGCCCGTTAGTTAAATAGCTAATAAACTTTGTCAGTATATTCTAATGACAATGTTTTTCCAGGATTCATTTGGGAAGAAACTCAAGAAATCTACATAGAGGGCATACGTTCATATCTGCGGAACATGTGGAACTTCATAGATTTCACTAGGAACTTCCTGTACGTGGCTGTCGCCCTCCTCAGATTTGCAGCGTATTGGCAACAGATCACAGAGATCAGAAGGGACCCGCAGACCAAGTTTATTCCTAGAGAGAACTGGGATGCTTTCGACCCTCAGCTAATTGCTGAAGGATTGTTTGCGGCTGCTAATATTTTTAGGTGAGTTTATAAGTTTTTGACAGCTAAAAGTTTACAAGCAGGTGACGTCATGAAATGCATAAAAGTATCTTTATCGCTTTGGCTGGTTTTTTCTTCATTCATACTTTGATGGTAATTTTTATAGAAAATAGAGTTTTATGCTATAAAGAATTATTGAGATACTTTCGAAAAACCTGTCAAATGCCCTATATAACCAAATGTTTTAGTACCATCTCCCTTTTTAAAAGTAAAAATGCAATGAGATAAAACAAGATGGTATTTTAAATAAACATCGTTATATTTCAATAGCGCCTTGAAGTTGGTCCACTTGTTCTCCATCAATCCACACTTGGGACCCCTGCAAATCTCTCTTGGTCGGATGGTCATCGATATCGTGAAGTTCTTCTTCATCTACAGCTTGGTGCTCTTCGCTTTTGCTTGCGGTGAGTTTCTTGATTTACATAGAGACGAAGCCGTCTATCGGACTCAGTTGTCAAAGAAAAGTCAATGTTAATTTGTCAATTTACTCAAAAAATTATGATTTTAAATATAATAGAATTATGATTAAAAAGTCAATGTTAAAATTTTACATGCGAAATTAAAGAAAAACATGTTGATTTTATCCTGTGTATTATATATATTTACCATGTTTAATTCAAATAAATCTCTTGATTTTTACTCTGATCCGTGGAAATTATGTAATTTATTTCTAAGTCTATCTGAAATGAGTTTAAATAGAAATATGAAAAGAAACAGAATTGTGTAATTCCAATCAGGTCTGAACCAATTGCTGTGGTATTTCGCGGACCTTGAAAAGAGGAAGTGTTATGTATTACCCGGGGGTTTGCCCGATTGGGATAATGCAGGAGACTCTTGTATGAAGTGGAGAAGTTTTGGGAAGTAAGTAAAAGATGTATAATTTGCTAGTTTAATTTGATATGATATAACTGTTTAGAAAGCTAGTGACTTTGTTGAGGTTCATGCTCGGGTAAAATTTGGTATAAGTAGGAGCACCATATCAAAAGTGTGTATTAGTTCCGACCTAGAGTCTACTCCGTAAAACAATTGTTTTTGAACAGGCACAGAAAATAATAAAAGTGAAAGGTGCGCACGACAGGTTGCCCACAAAAAACGTAAGGCTGTCATGTGATCACTAAATTTCAGTCTTTTTATGTTTATCTTAAAGGGCGCCATTAATGATAATTATTTCTTAAGAAGTTAACTTCGATCCCACAGGAGATAAGGATTTGAGCCCTGTCTGAAGTCATCTACAACAATTTATATTAAAGACTTGAAAAATTATAATTTCTTTCATCAATCGCAAAGTTAGGCGGGCTTAAGATAATTCAAAAAGTTACCAATATTTTCTGTATATTTACATTATAATTTGATTTTAAAAGATTGTATGAAAACTTTACATAAACATTTATACGTAAGCTTATAAATTCATCCTATGCCAAGTAAACCTCAAACTTTGCTTTGAAGTGTACTGAGTCCTTAGTGCGAGATTAAGCATTCGATACTCGTTATCGAGCGCGTTACAGATTCCTATGAAGATTCGTAGTTCCTGATGGTTACCGCTAGCGGCGCTCATAGAAAAATTCATAGTAATATTTTACGCAGACGATATCGAGTATTCACGCGTAAACTCGCACTTAGGCCTCTGATCATTTTCAGGAGATTTTCAGAGTCTTTGGTTTTTTGTGTATTTTTATAGAGTCAGTAAATATGCTGTTACAGAAAAGGTAGCTTTGAATGTAAAGCTAAATTACTAAAAGTTAATTAGACACAAATTTCACGTACGAATTAAATTAAAGTAAAGAATTTAATTTACTTACTTATGTAATCTGTGAAATACGTATTAATACAATTAAATAAAAAGTGTAAAGAATTAAAAAGTACAAAAAATAAGTGAGAAACATAAGTGTGTAAAAGTGGCCCCCGTAAACCTGAGGGACCGACTACTTCGTCGTTGATTCGTACTGCAACGAACTTAATCATTGATTATACAGTCAAGTGACTACCTCCTTGCATCGAATCTATCAAATGCGTTTCCATAGCAACGCTTGGTTGTGTCGTCAATTGACATACGACAGCGTCAAGCATCTGGCACTATAATTTCTCCATAATTGTTTTCCTTCAATGATTATTTATTAAAATGGGGGAAGCACAGTTTGGGGTGCGGCAGGTTATCGGTGCGCCTATAGCGACTACACGGTTGGCTGAGCAAGCGTTAGTATGCATGCCGCCAAGAGCTGCCAAATTCACTCTATCAGAATGGAAACTCAGCAACGACCAGAGATGCAGGAATACGGAGGATCAGCAGCAATTAGCCGACCGAGTTCTAGGGGAATGCGAGAGAGTCCGCACGGAGACGGCAGAAAGATCACACATCATGAAATCCACCACAGACAGACGACTCGAAGAACGTATAGGGGACGTAGAATTCAACAGAAACGAATTACAAGTTCAACGAAGAGAAATTTGTATCGAACTAGAAGCATTGGGAGTCTACAAAACACGCCTCCAAGACTGCCTCAGTTCATTGCAGGCCAACGCTTTGAACATCTGCCGCAAGTGTCTCATGCTAAGAGATGGACGACTAGGAATAGATTTAGTCGTTGATGAAGTAGAACATGCGTTGCAGCAAGAAGTCACTACTATACTAGGAGGTCAAAGTCTTTTAAAACGGGTTTTGGAACAGTTGAACGAGCAAATGCGACGCTTACGCTCCACTCGATATCTACTCGACAGAGACTTACAATATAAACAAGCTGCGATTGACGTCGATAAGGGAAATTTGTCTTTGAAACCAACAGATCTCTGTCTGTCTATTTATGAAGGTTACGCGAGTCTAGACCCTGCAAACATATCTGCTGAGGAATACAACTCGTATTCAGCGAAGAACATACAATTAGCGGCGAGAGAGGTTACCAGCTCTAGACCGATCAAAATGTTCGTGGATACACTTTTGAAGCAAGTGATCGATGATCTTTGGGTGGCTTACAAGAAATGTAATCATGAGTTCAGTGAGAGGATCAAGGAAACTAAACTTGCTAAGGCTAAATTAGAAGACATGCACCGTGAAACGTCACAGAAAATCGCTGATATGCAGGATAACATTTTACAGTTGCAGAAAGCTCTGTCTGATAAAGAAGGGCACATGGCATTAGCCCATACGCGACTGGGGAGGCGAGCGAACAGAACTGGCGCTGAGCTAGTGAAAGACCCACCTGGTCAATCGTTGTATTACGAGTGCGAAATGCTGAGACACAGTACTGAACAGTTGCAGCAAATGCTTCATGAAGCTTCGTCTTCTCTTCGTTATCTCCTGCAAACTCAGATTCAATTGGAGGAGGATATAAATGTGAAAATGAATACTTTGAAAATCGATGAGGTGGATTGTATGACTCTGAGAGAAACAATGGATTATCATGCTTATTAAAAGGATGTTTGTGTTACAGTAATTTCTGTCGCGTGTTGAATTTTAAAGGTGCCTTGTGATTCTTCATAATCGTTATAGTCGCTTCAAATTTTGTGTGAACTGATAAATGAATCTAGAATTAGACTTATATCACGTTTAGTTGATTATTTTTAATTACACCGTCAAATGTGTATGTTTAAGTGGACAATAGAAAAATAGTAGTGTGTTTGACGTGATAGAATTTTCAAAAGCTAGTCGAGTGATAATTTTTAAATAACAACAATTTTTATCAATTATTTATGGTGTTTTTAGAAATTATGTGTTCATATTTTTGCTATTTGTCAATGTGTGTTTGGCTGTTTAATAAATATTATATACACATAACATTTGCTGGTTTTAAATTAAAATTAGGAAAATTATAAATCGGAATCGATAGACATGTTACAACAATAAGTATGTTAAATTATTAAAATAGAGAAATCGACACCGCTCACAAGTTATCCTCAAGCCACCTCCTTAGAATTTTATTACCTATATTAAAATATTTTATTATTTACGATAGCATTGAGAATTGCAAAACATAATAAAAATGATATGTTCTCGTCAATACTGAAAGATGTTCCTATTATTAGATATTAGTGTTAGTGACGATGATGTTCAAGTAAGATCATGACCACCTAATGACAAATGAGAATTACATTCTTAAATCTCAATATATCGGTTTGTTCGTGAGATTAAAATTAATCATTATTATAATTGCCTAATAAATTAAAATAAATATCAACCTTCTTTTTATATAATGATTTGGTATTACTTTTATAGTACTTTGTTAATATACTGTTATGTCTTTTATAGTGAATTAACGTAAATCCATCATTTGACTCTTCCAACAGCGTTTTCGAAGCATCGCAGTCTCTCTTCTGGGCATCTTTCGGTATGGTGGGATTAGAGAACTTCGAGTTGGCCGGCATCAAGAGCTACACTCGGTTTTGGGGGCTTCTGATGTTCGGTTCTTACTCCGTTATCAACGTCATTGTGTTACTGAATCTCCTCATCGCTATGATGTCCAACTCGTACGCTATGATTGACGTAAGTATTTTATACGTACCTGTTCCATTCAGATGTGGTTGAAAGAAAGCAATATTTTATTGACCAGTAGCACAAATAATCATTTTACACAAAAGAGAAAAAAAGATATAAAAGAAATATGGCGGCCTATCAGGCCATTTATGACGGCCATTCAGGATCCTGACTCAGCATAATGCCGTTAAACTGACACGTCACAGTGCATCGGCGATGGTATTCTAGCAAGACCTGAAGGTGTTACCGCGTTAAAACAAAACACGAACAATAAAACAACTGAAATAATAAAAAAGTATAAACACTATATGAACGAATTTAAAGGCGGTTGCTAATGTTTAAAATCGATTATGAACGGTGAACGTTCTTACTAATATATGACTTCATCTTAGCTGAAGGATGTCCTCTCCCCTCCCCTGAAATATGGGAGGGAGTTGCCACAATCTCCACGTTTCGCAGTTGGTGAGGGTTGGAGATTGAAGTAAAGGAACTTAAGTCAGAAAACG
The DNA here is from genome assembly GCA_927399485.1 of Calamotropha paludella. Classification (NCBI taxonomy): domain Eukaryota; kingdom Metazoa; phylum Arthropoda; class Insecta; order Lepidoptera; family Crambidae; genus Calamotropha; species Calamotropha paludella. The sequence continues at coordinate 3,771,453 of OV656803.1, read as the reverse complement.
CTGCATCCTATTTTGAAATAGCTCCATAGGCATTGAGTAAAATACGAGAATTTTATAATTTATTAAAATCAGACGCAATCATCGTTTGCTTTTTTAGATCGGAACCTGTTATTTCTGATGCAATTAAGTAAATAAATATTTATTACATTCACACCAATTAGCCTAGCCCAAAGTAAGCACTGTAAGGCTTGTGTTATGGATACTAGGGTAACGGATATACATACATATATGATATATAATATTCATAGAAATATATATAAACACCCATGACTCAGGTAAAAATGCTCGTATTCATCGCTACCCTTGCACCAAACGGTCGTCAAAATGGGAAATATTGAAGCTTTTAAGGTTAGGTTAGCAATTGTGTTTTTTGATGGTCATTTAAATATGTGCCATTTTTTGTAATATGTATTTCACCATCAACTGACGAACAAAAAACTCTTTGTAAATGAATCGCGCCCTTTTTCAATTGTTTTTTTCTTATCCCACGGGACGGTCCTACCGGTATCATAGTTCGTACAACCTTTTTAGTAGGTTTATTAAAAATTAACAAACATTAATAATGTTTGTAATAGTAGTTTTACTTTTAACCACTTGTCAATCCACGGTAGCAATTGCTACCGATAGCCAATACCCCTCGTCAGTCTCTGATAGCAATTGCTACCATATTCAAATTACCGCGTGGCCTGCTGTTTCTTTTTTAAATACGATTAATTTTTGAGTAACAGAGATCCAAATATTGTGTGGTGGATTCTTTTTAGGGTTCCGTACCTCAAAAGGACAAACGTTTTTCTCAGGAACGCGTGGAGGTATCAAACTAAAATTTATATCCAATACTCAGGCCTACTGTCCCTTGGAGCTGTCAAAAAATCAAACTCCTAAGCCAAAGCAATCAAAAGATACAGACGTTTATGCCGCAAATTTTCGAAACTCGCACGGGAATCAGAACCTACAGGGTACTTTTCGTAGACTTAGAACCTTGAAATTTGGTACGAAGTAACGTCTTATAGTACATATAAAGGAAAAATTGCAAAAAACGTAAATTTTTAGTTACATCATATAATAAAAAATATTATTGGAAATTTAAAAGTTTCTACCTCTTTTCTCATGAACGCGTAGAGGTATTAAATTGAAATTCAAATCAAATACTCAGGTCTATAATACCTTTGAGCTGTAACAAAATCAAACTTTTATGTCAACGCAATCAAAAGAAATTGCAATTAAGGCCGCATATTTTCGAACTCGCAACTACTCGCGAGGGAATCAGAACCTAAAGGTCAGGTTCCAGTCGATCTAAAATCTTGAAATTTGGCATGAAGCAATGTTTAACAGCACATATAAAGGAAAAATTCCGAAAACCTTAAATTTTTTGTTATTTTTTCATTTTGCAATAGAAATGTCATAACTATGATTCGATTGTCGTGATGGATGAACTTTTACTTATATACCTACAGGTTTGTACGGAACCCTCAGTGCGCGAGTCCGACTCGCACTTGGCTGTTTTTTTTTTTAATCAGCTTTACGCTAGTATTTTTTGTCTTGTTCCTAGCTTCATTATTAAGCGAGAATATGGCATTTTTATCTAAGAGTCCGACTTATTTTTTCACAATTCGCGCAACATTGGGACTGTTGAAAGGGGTGGGGCGCGCGGTAGCGGGCTGACAAGTGGTTAAGTATATTGCAATATTGATATACTAATTTACTAATTTAATATATCATTTTCATGGTGATGCTATAGCTTAACCAATCTTTTGTCTAAAGGTTAAAAGTGGGTCGTTCTTCCTTTTTACCGACAATGGTCTGTCCTTCGTCTTATTATGGCATCTCGTTGGAGTATTGATATTTACAAAAAACCGTAAAATTCAATTCGAATAAACGTCCATATTTTTCTTATCAAATAATATTATGTAATTTTTCATTTTCTCCAACCAACATATTTTTTCGTTTATTTTCCGTAGAATGCCATGACAGAGTGGTAAACCGAAATGTGGTCTCTACAAAAAAAAGCCCACTCTGTCACATATTTTTTTTTAAAAACCAACATTAAAAAAGAATTAATATTTGCCGCAAAGGAAACTTTAAGTAGTCCTAATGACAACACAGACGTAATTTCTTTTAAATTCCACACAGAAACTACAATTATGGATAGTTCAAAAACCAAAAAAACAGATTAACGTCGTTCCACTGTCGGTAAAAAAGAAGACCGACCCAAGTATGTTTCATTTATAAACTATACATTAACAAATATCAAACAATATTATCCGGCTTACACTATTTTGAGTTCTACGAGAGGTATTATAAGACGTCTTTTAACATACCTTTAAGTGTGAAGGATGTGGGGCTATTCCATTTTGCCGGCACCACAAGGCGTTTGCTTGTCATGTGATAAGGACTTACGTAGCAATCGTTTTCTATATCAAGAACAGTAGAATGTGTTTAGGACTTGACCGTTTGGTGCAACGGTAGCGTTCCTGCCCTTCCCACCGACGGTCCTGGGTAGATTTTTGTATGACGAATACGAGCATTTGTTCCCGAGTCATGGATGTTTATATATATTTCTATGAATATCACATATCCAGTGCCGGATCTACCATAGAAGCTGAAAAAGTTGAAGCTTAGGGCGGTAAAATTAGGGGGCGGCAAAATTGGTCCAGAAAATTGGTACAGAAAAAAAGTAAGGCGTGGCAGGGCAGAAATTCTTTAGCCCTTAGCGGGCAATACCTATCTTCCTTAGCCCGCCACACCTTATAAGTAGTACAGTAAAAACAAAGCTTTGCTTTACTTTGCTTAAAAATATACCCAAAAAGTTATAAAAATAATTTTGAAACTAGATTATTCCCTAAAAAAGGAATTAACGTCATTGTGAACAGTGCATCTTATTTTAGAGATCAGTAGGGGCAGCAAAAATTTTATAGCTTTGGGGCGTCAAATGTGTACACCCAGCTATGCACATATCTATATGTATCATCTATTCGTTACCCTAGAATCCATAACACATACCTTACAGTGCTTACTTTGGGCTGGGCTAATTGGTGTGAATGTAAGAAATATTTATTTATTTATATTTCGTAGATAATTTATAACAATTCTTGCGTACATATATGGCTTCGTACGCGGTAAGGAGTTATTATTGAACACAATGTTAGTGTTGCTTCAATAAACAAATGAATGCTGCATAATTGACAAACGATAATAGAACTAATGAACAGATGAATATGTATGATAAATTAAATTTTGCTTCTCGTGCAGTATGAGATTCTTAACGGAAATCGCGTGATATCAATCCAATTTTCTGCGTTAACTCGGTTTCATCTGTTGAACGGGATGTTTATAAGAAAAAATTGAATTATTAATATTACATTTTATATGAAAGACCAAAGTGAATACTACGTAGAATTCAAACGTACTTTAGAAGATAATAACATAGAGATATGCGAAGATACTTATTGATAAGTACGTTTTTATCGACCAGTGAAAGAAATAATTCAATTAAATATTTTATTGCACATAACATCGAAGGAGTAGAGGACGTCTTATTTCCATTTAATATATAAGTTATTTTTATAATTGCAGCTAAAAAGCTGGGCGTCCTAAATAAGGTCAAGCGATATTACACGTGACAGCTTTTAAGTCTCTATAAAGCTCAAGTCCGATCATGGAATATTGCAGCCACCTTCGGGACGGCTCAGCAATAAAACAACTTGCTGCACTGGACACTATTCAGCGTAGAGCTGAGATCCTCATCGGTGACAGCAAATAGGTGAAGAGCAAGCTTCACACCTTAGCTCATCGCCGCAAAGTTGCCAGTCTATCGGTCTTCTACAGACTGTACTTTGGAGAGTGTGTTCAAGAGCTACATTTGCTCCGACCGCCATCTCATTTTTCCATCGGACATCCAGATGCACTGTGGGCTACCACCCTTTCTCGCACCTACCTTTTGACCTGGTCTTTTTCAGGACATTTTCTATTAGGTCTCCAAAAGTTTGCCATGTTCTGTTTTTGCCGACTTGCCCATGGACATCTACCTCATATACTTGTCTTGGTAATATTTTTTCGTCCATCCTCTCTACATGTCCAAACAACCTTATTTAGAAAAAAAATACAATAAAAAAACTTCTGGTCACTTTATTTGTTTAATGAATCAATTAAATTAGGACAGAAAAATTAATATTTCTACGAAACAACACACATTGAAGTAAATAATTGACATTATTAAATGAAATAGGATTCTTTGTTAAAATGTATAAGTAACGTGTCAGTTAGTAATAGAAGCGACGCGCGTAAAGGAAATTGTACGCCCGTCGAAACAATAGTACTGCATTAAAATTGTTTACGACATATGAAAGCATACGTGTTCAACTCGCGGAGGTATGTACGAGGGAGATCCCTTACGGGTTAGTTTATAAACTACTTTAGTTTCCAAGTCTCCATAATTTCGGTATAAACTGGAGTTTTCGAAATTTCCAAAAGTAGTTTTGCCATAAAATTCAAACAAGTTCAAACTATTCCGGAAATGCCTTACAGCGTTTTCTCATTATGAACTGAAAACTTGTTTTGAAAAATATTAGACTTTCGTGTCGTTTCGTAGTCTACTTATATTGACATGAAAATATACATAAGATACGACTGTCGAAGACCAATTAGACCAAGATAGACCCTGAACTCGGCGAAGCCACTTGGAGTAGTTCTTTACTCCATGGCTTCTATCACGGTATAGGTAAAGTACTAACAACTGCGCTGGCTATTCAGCGTTCATGTATTTTTGAGCGTGGGACAACATGAGCTCTTAACGGAAGCGAGGATAGGCGAGTAATGTAGTAAAAACTTATAGATACCTTACAGATAGCTGTGTTATGTCAAATTTATATTGACTAAACACCAATTGCGGTTGGTTAGTATCCGGGAAGAGTCTTAAGCCTTCGTCGGAGGTAACCTTACTAGAGAAAGACTTTGAGTATAACAGTGATGCTGTGTTGCCGGTAGCCAATGGTCGAAAGTAACATGAGACAGATCAAAAAGTAACATTATGTTTTTTTTAAGAAAAAGACAAACTGTAAACTTCTTTAAATTCTTACTTGTTATGTAAATGTAATTATTATTAGTGTGCTGTAACACAAAGGTAGTAAGAGTAATCTCCTAGTCCATCATGAGATCCTAACCAAATTTTATGAGACCACTCTGACGACAAGTTAAATATAAATCTATTCAAAATATCGGGGACTTACATGCAAAAAATACAATCTTATTTAAAACCGCCACCGATTTGAACTCGGTCTCTGTTATATATTTTACTTATTTAAAATAAAAATTAAATATGATTAAAGAAGCTAGAAAGTTACATTACAATAAAAAAAAACAAAAAAATTTGGTTGAAGAAATGCGTAACATATTTTAACACCGTAATTCTACTAGTACAATCTTAGAACAAATAAAGTAACATTTTCTTGTGATTTTATTTAGCACTAGCAAACCCGGCGAACTCCGTTTCGCCACCAGATGGCTTCGTTTTATGTAACATTTCGTTTGGTGATTAAAAGAAGAAGAAATATTTTTTTTTGTTTTATATTTGAAAAGGAAAAAAATTATTTCATTTCACAACAGTAATGAATTCATTTCGATTACAAAAATGAAGTGTTATTTAGTTGAACTTCTCTAAGTAAATGAAAATGAAAAGCAAAGTCGCGGTAGTTTCAAATTACTCAATATCATAATAACTGTACCAACTTTGAGTTGCAAGTTATGTGGTGGAAATCCTGGTAACTCCAGAGAGTTCAAAAACTCCGTTGGATAATTTACTACATCATCGGGATTTGTTATGGAATCAACGGATTTGTATGTCACCAAATCGCCAGAAATTTTTGATCGAATGGTGAAATTCAGTGCGTGTACATCATTATTCTTTGCGGCAAGAATTGCTCGTTGACTTAACCAAGCATAATTCTGATAATTCTCACTAATGTTTGAGAAAACATTTTCAATAAGAGCTAATTGATAGTCTACAAATCGGCAAAAGTCATTGGTAAGAGTAATTAATCCAGATGTCGCATCAACTGGGACTTTTCCATTTCCAAAAGCTAACAAATGTTTGGAAAATTGTGCAGCACTTTGATCATTTTGAACTTGAACTCTCATATTAGTGGTTAGCGATAATGTTTTTACGTTATTCCATAAAGGTGATGCCTTCAGGCAAGCATTCAATTCATCTGCAGGCGTTCCAGGGGAATTACTGGCAACGTCTGCCTGAAATCGCCTGCCAACAATATAATCAAGCCGCCAAAGATGTTGTTATTTCGCTAGATCCAGTGTGAAGTTAAGTGCTTCAAGTGATTTCTTATGTGCCATTGTGCACTCATCCCAAACAATGAGCTTGCATTGCATCAACAATTTTCCCATTGCACTGGATCGGGAAATATTGCATGTTGGAGTATCAATTGTGTTTAAATTAAGCGCAGAATGTGCAGTACGACCGCCATCTAATAGAGTCGCCGCAATTCCAGATGATGCTAACGCCAAAGCTATGTCACATCTTGATCGAATAGTGGCCAAAATCAATGAAATTACAAATGTTTTCCCTGTTCCTCCAGGTGCGTCCAGTAAGAAAAGACCATCAGTATTATTGTCCACCGCTTGCATTAATGTTTCGTATACTTGTTTTTGCTGTTCATTCAGCAACGGCACATTATTTCGGACGAATTCCTGCAATGTATCAACATTGTATTGCAGCTCTCGATTTAATTCTTGGTTGAATGCATCGTGCATCGATCGATTTGGCGCAATCATTTTTACTTCAATCAGTAGCTTGTTTGCAATAGTCAAGCATTGATCCTCAATCAGAATCAATCCTTCATTGTAGATTTCATCGGTTATTTGGATGTCAGGATTATTCGTTTGAATGCGCAAGCGATGCAAGATATCTTCACATATGTCGTCTTTGTATTTGTTCAATAACTGAATTGGTTGTGAAGGAAAACATGTGGTGATGATAATTGCGAACAGCGTTCGTATTTGGTACGCATTTGATGAAACAACTGAATCCGCAAGTGTGAAATCCCAATGAGAATCGTTCTCCAGCAAACCCAATAGTTGACATGCTTCTCGATATGTTTGGCATTGGTGGCCATTCACAGTTTTCAAATGCGCAAATGATTTTGGTCCACGTACATTTACCAACAGCAGTCGCAAATAAAAACATTCATCATTTCTAGGATGAACAGTATACATGCGACCTAGTGCATCAGTGGAAAACACCTGCGGCCAATCTGGAACTGGGGTTCCTTGTTTGCGACGTTGGAATTTCTTTGTTGATTGATTCCAAGTGTAATACTTAGGCATTTCAACGTACATCAGCGTCGCTGCGGATGGATCCGCTTCACACATTGCAAAGAAGCTAGTCAATGTTGTCGATGGTGGTTTCTCAGCTCATTGTGCCGCATTAGCCTCAGTGAAGTAAACTATTTGGCCATTTTCCAAATGCACTGCTAAATGTACAACTGTGGGATATCTTTCATGAATTTGAAATGACAATAATCGCCACAGTGCTTCATTAGTACTGACGTATCTGCCCATTTGGAAGTTGCTGATTTTGTCATTCGCATTTTCCGACGCAATACCAATCACAGCCGTCGCTGCCTTTTGTGACGTACTTGCAAAAATATTTGATTGATTTGGCCGAATGACATCTCTCAACGTTTGCATGTGTTTCGAAAATTCGTGATAGCAGCGGGCAATATGGTACAATAAATTCATTTCCGATCTCAATCTCTTGATTTTGAACTTTAACTTTGATAGTTCGACCATTATCTTCTTTTGAACGCCGACGATAAACTGGATATCCATCGTTCCCTGTGACTGTTTCAGCAACTTACGGTCGCGGATATCGTTTTGTGCACTTTCCATCAGCCATGCAAGGCGATAATGGATTTAATGCACCGCACGGTCCATGCACCATCTGTGTCGTCACAATGTCGTGTAGATGGGGATTAGTGACTGGATCAGGAATTTCAGCTGATATGATGTCATCCACTTCATTTGAATGTAATTTGTTCAGCAACCAAATTTGGATATGAGCATGCGGTAGTTCACGCTTCTGCCATTCCGGTTTGTCACATGAAATTAACTGAACAGAGAACAATGAGTAGCTGTCAAACAATGTATGCGCACGGCGCCATCTACTTAAAATATTGGTTTGTAGTACATGCTATATATCAGAGATGGCGCTGTATGTGAAAAAAGATTTTCCCGCTTTTCTGTTGAAATTTTTCCTGAATTTTCTTTGCTATAAACCTCACGGAGCCCGAGACCTTTCCAACGAATGCAAAACCGTGGAAATCGGTTCGTGCGTTCTGGAGTTATAGCGTCAGGAAGGAAAACCCGACTTATTTTTATATATATTTAGCATTAGCATTATACATAATGTGCTTTATCGGAAATATAGCGACATAAAAATAACAATAAATTTGATTAAATATTGACATAAGGTAATAAGACCTTCAGATAGCGTTTCTGCATGAATATTAAAAATTATGTAAAAGTCTTTATGGCTTTATTCGTTTGGACCGTTGATATGGTATAATGAAGTGTCTAAAAATTATGTGTAATTTTCTTGTTGTTTTCTACAAATGGGTACATTAGAATTTTGATGTTATTTCTTAGGAACACTCGGATGTTGAGTGGAAGTTTGCCCGTACGAGGTTATGGATGAGTTACTTTGAGGAGAGTGCAACATTGCCACCTCCTTTCAACATCATGCCGACACCGAAGCTACTCCTCAAGATGATGGGTTTAAGGAAGAAAGATAAAGTGAGGAAGATGAAAAATGAGGTAAGGTTGTGCAATAATGCTTCAATACGATGTCATGTATTTATGTAACCAGTATACGCCATAAAAGCCGCAGGCTGTGTTAGATATATTTCGACTTCTTTAGTGATTCAACTGTTCCACTCGATTAAGTTGGTTGTGAAGCAGATAAATAAATTATATGTAGGAATGAAGTAATTTTTAATGAAAGGCAAATTCAGCTTGTAGTAGTAATAAGAAGGAACTTGAATCTAAAGGGCTTATGAAATTAAACGTTTTATTTTACGTTACGGAAATAAAATACATAAGAAAAGTTATAATTCGTTCGGTTTCATTATTTGTTGTGCGCTGTTATTAAAATTATATCTTAGACCGACCTCTTTCATATACGTGACGTAATTGAAAAAATATTTACATATTCTAGTTTTTACATAAAGTAAAATCGCATTTTAACCCATTGTTATACTTTTATATATATTTTATATCTTTTAAGTTTTAACTACTAAGTTTATAGTTTATAGTTTATATTTAAAGAAATTTGTCCCGCCCGACTCCTGAGACACGATTCTCTAGATTTTCTAGTAAACATTATAATATAAAAATGTACGTGTAGTTCTTAAAGTATAAATAAAAATACGAAGCATTTTCTTCTTTATCGATTTTTTAATATTTCTAAAGGAATTGCATTGGATATTGTTAGTATATAGTTACCAAGAACATAAGAAGATGTCGCTGATAGTCAACCAAGATGTCTTTGAAAATTTTTAAGATTAAGATGTAAGGGATAGCGCGAGGTTGTGACTTTAAACCAGAAACATGATTCAAATATTTAACTATTGACTTTTAATAGTAAGTGTAGTATGATAATTTGAAGTAACAAATATTTTAACAATTCATAGGGTCATAGGGTTTTAACAAAGAAATATACATGCTACAGATTATGTAAACACTTTACTTGCTTAACTAAAACAGTAAAGATGTTATAATACTGACGCATCGATCATTCTCCTTAATTTATTCCATTAAAACACCCCCTGTAGTTTGATACTCGCTAAAGAACTTAATAAATCTTGCTGGTTCACGAGCAAGAATCGAAATATCTTTAAAAAATTCTAAATAAAATGTTTTTTCTTCACATGTCCTCCTCTATATTATAGGAACAGAAAGAAAAAGAACATGACGTTCGTTACCTCGCCGTGATGCGAGCATTGGTGTGGCGGTACGTGTCTGCCATGCATAGAAGGATGGACGATGAGCCGGTGACGGAAGATGACATCAATGAACTGAAGGGAGACGTGTCTGCCCTACGGTATGAGCTGTTGGAAGTCTTCGAGAAGAACGGCATGGATGTATCATTCACTGATAGAAAGGAGAAGAGTGAGTAAATAAGATTGATATTCTTTACTCGGGAATGTATTACCATTCAAATAATATCCACAATTGCTTAGATATTTCACACACGGCGTATGCCTTTCTTTGGACACAAAGATACAACCACGCTGCAATGTGGAGTGAGTGATATGATCATAGGAAATTATGATAAGAAGAAGAGTACTCGCCTGGATATCTAAGGGATTGATAAAAGTTAATTTCTGTAAACAAAATATTTTTTGGAGTAATTTTCTTAATTAAAATAATTCTAGCAGTTATTGTGTATATAAAAAAAATATAAAATAAATAGAACAGTTCCATGCGATGATGCAATAATTTTTCTTACCAGACCTCAATATAAAGCTTGTTACTTGTGTAACACCGGACCAGAAAGTAAATTTTAAGTGTCATACTAATAAATGAGAGGCAAATTTTCTATAAAGATCCTATGTATATCCCTGCTAAGTAGCGTCATCTGGAGAAAAACTAGAGAAGTGATTAATGTACAATTTTTTCCCACCAGCTGTTCTTGGTAAACGTATGAAAGTGTGGGAACGTCGTCTGATGAAGGACTTCCAGGTCGCGCCAGTAGCTGGCGTGGAGGATGAGAAGCCAGCTGATGAGGATGGGCTTTCAAAGTTCAGGAGGATTGCCAAATTGGCGGTGGCTAGTACTACTAACGCTAAGTGGGATCAGACGCTCGCGCAGACTGGCATATCGTAAGTACCGTTATTTTTATATAACCTCCATGGTCAAGTTGGTGTGGGCATTCCCAGACGTGGTAAAGTCTGGTTCACAAGTGCCATTTCGACCAATACCTAGTCTGGACCAACTGGATTTTTACCAGTTGAAAATTAACATAAAAACTTTAATGATTACATAACTGGAAATATATTTTGTTCACTTTTTGGAACTATTCTTAAAAGGGTTTAGAAAAGATCTCCTTTGGAAAAATTCAAAAATGTTGATTATTCACAAATTAATAATGTTAATGAGCCTTTAAGATTTTTTTTCCCTTTTGCGAACGAAGTGAGCGAAGCTCCCATGGATCAGCTTCAATGACGAAATGTCTGTTACGCCATAACTTCACGAGTTCTTAACCGATTTTAATATTTTTTGTGTGGAATCGAATCAACAGGTTTAGGACCAGATTGTTGCATTGTATTACGCTCCGCTCCAATATATGGTGCTAGCGTAGCTTTATGCTTAGCGACTGCATCGCCTAGTAATTTTGATAGTTTCTTTTAGATGCCATTCCGAATCGAATGAAGCCAAAACATATTTTTCGGTGGTCCAAATTAGATTTTGGACGAAATGGCATTAGTGAACCAGACTAGTAGAGCTTTCGAGCCACCTGCCGGGCAATTCATGACGAAAGTCCCATGGAGCTAATGGCAAATTGATGGTGCTTACATAATTTTTAGTGGGTATGCCTCCATCATTGCAGACCATAATTGTATTAATTATAGGCAATAGGGAAGATGTTTGTGTGATGAATACGAGCATGTGTACCTGAGTCATGGGTATTCATTTAGATTGCTATAGATTTAGTAAGCTTTTGACGGTAATCTTCTAGTTAATGAATTTGACTTATGCTCGCAATAGTTGGTCGGCGAATTTAAAATTATTTTTAAATGACGATATATTTTTCAAAATCATAATCAATGAAACAATGAATAAATATTTTTGCAAGCTGAGCGTAATCTGTGAAAACCAATTTGTTGATTCAAGATAGACTAACAATTGTTTTTTTTTATAATCTTTTACAAGTTTCGCCCACACTCGTTTTATTATATAAAGCACTAGCTTTATTATATAAAATGCTTTGTGAGATTAAATTGCTTCATCATTAACAAGTAATAAATTATTGAGCTGTGTATCTTATTTCTGGTCTTAAGATATTGTCAGGGAGCCTGTGTATAAACAGCTAACGTAATATTTTTTCTTTTGTTTCCACAATTATAAGCCTGTTGAGTGTAACGGTAGCGATCCTGTCTATCGCACCGGCAGTTCTGGGTTCGAGTCCCGGAAGGAGAAGAAATATTATTATTATTATTATAAATATTCCTATCAGGGTTTGGGCTCACCCTTTAATAACGACATATTATGGAGTTGGAACCAAAAGTTTTACGAGATTTTACGAAGTACTAACGAACGTATCTGAGTAAAATTACTTTAGTCAATAGTTTGATAGCAAAAAAGATCGCTTAACCTCTACAATCCTAGGCTGAACGTAGTTATCCCTGCGACATCGAAAACGTTTCATTATATTTTTTTATTAAAAAGTAAGCAGCTTCCGATCCCAAGACTATGTCGTAGGGCGATATATATATAGGTATTGAATACAAGTATCTTATAATTTATAAAACAAACTTCAAACAATACTAAATAAAATAAATATGCAAATATGGTTATAAACATTTTAAATAAACAAAAACCATAACAAACAATGATTACAATAGTTTGTAAGAAAACAAAAATCACACACACACTCTCTCCCTCTCTCTCTCTCTCTCTCACGCACACACACACACACACTCACATAAACACACACAGAGAGACACGCACGCACATGTAATCTAGAATTTAATATTTTTTGTGTGGAATCGAATCAACAGGTTTAGGACCAGATTGTTGCATTGTATTACGCTCCGCTCCAATATATGGTGCTAGCGTAGCTTTATGCTTAGCGACTGCATCGCCTAGTAATTTTGATAGTTTCTTTTAGATGCCATTCCGAATCGAATGAAGCCAAAACATATTTTTCGGTGGTCCAAATTAGATTTTGGACGAAATGGCATTAGTGAACCAGACTAGTAGAGCTTTCGAGCCACCTGCCGGGCAATTCATGACGAAAGTCCCATGGAGCTAATGGCAAATTGATGGTGCTTACATAATTTTTAGTGGGTATGCCTCCATCATTGCAGACCATAATTGTATTAATTATAGGCAATAGGGAAGATGTTTGTGTGATGAATACGAGCATGTGTACCTGAGTCATGGGTATTCATTTAGATTGCTATAGATTTAGTAAGCTTTTGACGGTAATCTTCTAGTTAATGAATTTGACTTATGCTCGCAATAGTTGGTCGGCGAATTTAAAATTATTTTTAAATGACGATATATTTTTCAAAATCATAATCAATGAAACAATGAATAAATATTTTTGCAAGCTGAGCGTAATCTGTGAAAACCAATTTGTTGATTCAAGATAGACTAACAATTGTTTTTTTTTATAATCTTTTACAAGTTTCGCCCACACTCGTTTTATTATATAAAGCACTAGCTTTATTATATAAAATGCTTTGTGAGATTAAATTGCTTCATCATTAACAAGTAATAAATTATTGAGTGGTGTATCTTATTTCTGGTCTTAAGATATTGTCAGGGAGCCTGTGTATAAACAGCTAACGTAATATTTTTTCTTTTGTTTCCACAATTATAAGCCTGTTGAGTGTAACGGTAGCGATCCTGTCTATCGCACCGGCAGTTCTGGGTTCGAGTCCCGGAAGGAGAAGAAATATTATTATTATTATTATAAATATTCCTATCAGGGTTTGGGCTCACCCTTTAATAACGACATATTATGGAGTTGGAACCAAAAGTTTTACGAGATTTTACGAAGTACTAACGAACGTATCTGAGTAAAATTACTTTAGTCAATAGTTTGATAGCAAAAAAGATCGCTTAACCTCTACAATCCTAGGCTGAACGTAGTTATCCCTGCGCCATCGAAAACGTTTCATTATATTTTTTTATTAAAAAGTAAGCAGCTTCCGATCCCAAGACTATGTCGTAGGGCGATATATATATAGGTATTGAATACAAGTATCTTATAATTTATAAAACAAACTTCAAACAATACTAAATAAAATAAATATGCAAATATGGTTATAAACATTTTAAATAAACAAAAACCATAACAAACAATGATTACAATAGTTTGTAAGAAAACAAAAATCACACACACACTCTCTCCCTCTCTCTCTCTCTCTCTCACGCACACACAGACACACACTCACATAAACACACACAGAGAGACACGCACGCACATGTAATCTAGAATTGTAGATTACGGAAGAGCAATGCCTCTCAATACAGGATTTATAAGCTTAACGGAAGACACAACGGCTCCTGTAAAAGATTTGAAACGTCTGAATTAAATATAAATTAAATTAAGAGCAAAATCCGTAAAAAAAGTTGTTTTATTCAAATATTGTAAAGAAGTTATGTGAAGTGTAGGAACTAAATTTGTCTAAAATATGATTTTAAGTAAAATCAAACTTTTTTTCAGCTTCTCTTATTGAGATTTCTTATTTTTATTCATTACAAATTGATGTCTGTTTTCTTTAGGAGCCAGATTGGACGCTGCCGCACTCGGGAATCGTTCAAAAACCAACAAAATTTGCAACGAGCTATGGATGAAGCAAGGAAGCTGGTTTTGAGATCACCTTTACCAGGTGATTTTAAAATAATTTCTATTATAAATTCTATGTTTCACTACCAAATAAGTTTTAAGATAACTATTTAATAAAAGAATTAACTTGGTTTCGACATTTGGTGTATTTTTCACCTGCCAAATTTATGCGGATAAAATCGGTAGTGCATTACATAACTATGCAGTTCCAATATTTTATAGGTAGAAGATGTAGATTACCCATACGAAGCATTAGTCTTTCTAGATTAGGTTTGCAATTTTAATTTAAAAAAAGAATGGTTAAGCCCCTAATTATTTATTTAGGTATCTAAGAGTCTCCCTATTGATTTTTGTTTACTTTATCTCGTAAAACAAAAAATGATAGTTGTTCCGGTACCTATATTTTAATTGTAACAAAGGATAATAGTACAAAATATTTTTTTTAAATAATATCTATTGATTTATCGATCGTTTAACAACTGGTAAGTAAAAACCTATGTGTCCCCGACACATGCAACTTTGATGACCATATTAAAATTGATTTGTGTACTTAATTGCTTATATATTTTACTTATAACATATAAAAACATCGTGTCGATTGGGCTTCAAACCCACATCGTTGAACTTAATTAGGCCAGAAATTTCCAAATAGAGTTTTCACAACTTAAATGCAAAAACAAAAAATATATAAAAACTTAATATCTTGCTCTAATTATTATTTTGAAGTTTTTAACATAAAATACAAATCAGTGAATTAATTAGAGAGTTCGTTCAGTATTTGAAATAAAGCATTAATTTTATATCAATAAACTTAAATACTATTTGTACACAAATAGTTTTATTTAAAAATGTCCTTTTATTCGCTTAAAGTTTATCATATTTTTTTATGTTAAAAAAAAAAGATCAAAGCTAAAAAGGGACTTAGGTAGCGCAAATGCGTATTGCTGTCCTTCCTCCTGGTAAAATCAGCTGGCGAAAGATGGGCGGTCTTGAGTTGGCATGGCACGGTCTGGCCCATCTGGGGGGATGCACAAATGTACCCGGGCATCCCCCATCGTTGTGGGCCCTTCGGGCAAGCCTGTCAGGCACCTCTTGGTGAAAGCCGCAAACGACCTCGCGGGACCAAAGGCTAGGTGTGGGTGCATACTAAGATTTTTAGTGGGTAGGCCTCCAATCCTCCATCGGGCATCAGGCCGGGTGCGAAAATGGAGGCGAGTCCCATATAACTGCGCCGCAGGCAGTATGCGTAAGCCATTTTCCTTAGTATAATAAAAAAAGGTCATACCGTACGTGGTTGAAAAAAAAATCTTCTTTTGAACAGGTTCACGTGGTGCATCGCCAATAGACATGCCACTGACTCCAGGGCATACTTTACTTGAACTCATCAAAGATATATCAACTGAAGTAGGAGAACCGGCATCACCTATTCCTAAATCGCCGTTCAAGCCATCAGGTGCGTATTGCATTTACACGCACACATACACACACACACACACATACACACGCACGCTTATACACAGATAAACGATTATTGCATGCACGTCTGTTCTAAAATACTGCTTAATAACAATGAAAACTTAGAGTCTGTCTCTTATAATATAGGACGACCTACTATGACAGCAGATATATCAATCATTTAAAAAAAAATAAGTTGTAAGAATAAATAAATGTATTATTATTATTGTAAAGAAAAATATAAAATCTATTAGAATAGTTTGTTCGCAAGAATGAAAAGGGACATTCACCCGGTTAGGCATGCATAATATATGTCGTTTATGATACATCACATGATCTGGACAATCAACTTTGACACTTAATTATCACTTATAAAAAGGATTGATATAATATTTTTTAGTAAAATTTTTTGTTTGACTCGTCTGATCTTCTTGGCCACTTTCAGTTTTTAGTTCAAGCTCGACTCCCCGTGAGCTCCTCACGTTGTCGTCGTAAAACTTATAGTCGTAACTCACGAAATTTATTTATTTTTTATTTAACATATCACTTAAAAGTATCAAAGTAAATCTGAAATCACATTATTGTTCAAATTGATTTATACATACATACATCGTGGTGACAAAGAATAATTAATGAAGACACTTACATAAAAAAATGTTATTTTTACTAGCGGGGTGTTTAGCTCTTGGTCTAAGAAGAAAGGAAAAGGGCAACAAAGGGTTCCGTAGTGTATTCTATTTCATACATGTTTCAGAAATTGTTAACCAATATTTATTGTATATAATTTTAGGCGTGCTTTTATTAAAAGGTGTCTAAAAATTGTACGAAGATATTGAAAATAATTTTTGTCATAATAAGACTAAGAGCTTTATTTTTTACTTTAAATACACATTATTAACAAAAAATACTATAATAATATCTTTGAGTAGAAAACAAGGTCGTCTTTAACAAAAATGTGTGTGCCACAACAGTACATAACGTCGCAGCTCAGCATCGTAATTTCTCGCATCACGAGTAATTTGCTGATTTTCAGCTACAAACAATAGTGACCACAAAGACGATGATTACCAACATCGGTGTGTGTGATAATTTAAAACAATAGGAGCTCAATAATAAAGTTCTAAATAATGAAATGTAACATGACGGAATCTAAAATCTATCTATCTATCTATCTTTGTGTATTTGTCTGTCCGCTCTTTTCCCCGCTATCTTTCCATTGTATAAATTAACGTTACCATAGTAACGCGTTAACCGCAAGTAGTTCGTCTACCGGACGCTAGATGGCGCTAACGGAAAAATATTTAATCATAGAAAAAATTTAAAGAATTTTGTCCACCCGTGCGAAGCCGGGACAGGCCGCTAGTATATATTAAAGTGTGTAACATCGATATCTTAATATATAAAAATCCAGTGTCACAATGTATGTTCCCAGTGAACTCTTCACCAACTCAACCGATATTGATGAAAGTTAGTATTTATGCGTAATTTCGTCCAACTGAAGAGATAGATTGTTTTTATTTTAATTTATAACACAGCAACGCGTGGCCGAGTCAGTTAGTAGGCATATAAGAATTCTCTGTCACAGTGTTTGACCACGATGAACTAGGAAACTACTTAACGGATTAAGATGTGTTTTTTTTTCATTATGCTGGATTTGTTTCATTTTAATTTATAACACAGCAACGCGTGGCCGGGTCAGCTAGTACTAGCATATATTTAATAAGCTTTAAGCAGATATGTAAGCCAATTTAATTATAAATAAATCTGTTATTGATATTATTTAGGTTGGACAAAATCATTGAGAGTTATGAATTGCGAACGATATAATTTAAATGAATATTTAAGTTCCGCTATCTGCTAAAGAACTTTGGAATACCTAAGTTTTGTTTAGAAAGAAGTTATTCCATCATTTGGCATTAGAATTTGTAATTATTCTGTAAGTGCCTCAATTGGGGTGGAATATTGTTCGAATACTTAGCAGCGTGGTGAAAAAAGATTAGACCACGCACAATGTTTTAATTTATATTAAAAAAGAAGTAGGGTTATGTATTAATAATAACGGAATATCATGTTGATTTAAAAAATATAAAGTTATGAACTAAACAATGTTTAAACACTGTATACCTTGTAAGTATTTAGAGCTTTATAAAAGTACTTAGAGCTGATACAATAAATAAGTTAAGGTAAATACTTATTAAATCCGAGATGAGGGAAAAGCATACAAAAAATGACACCTTTTTGTGACAGATATTTTTAAATTTAATTCAAAATTATACAAGCTTCTTTTAAGGTTATAGATGAAATATTTGATTAAAATAGGGTATTGGACTACAATAAAAATATAGATCAAAGTATTGATAACTTAATAGTTCACATTTTTAAATCTTAAAATCATTAATAAAATTATTAAAATTTCATGTTCGACCACGTGATTGAAAATGCACAGAATTACTTACTTACAGTAAATGTTTTACGTATTACGATTTGACAGTTAAGAGTTTGCTTCTAAGCAAGTGACGTCATCATCAAGTATGCATAAAAGCGTCTTAAGCATTTTGATGAGTTTTGTTTCATTTAAACTTTGATGGTAATATTTATAGAAAAAGGAAACAAATAATTAATCAAACACTATTTGTTTTAGGCTACAACGAACAATTCGAGATATTTTCGTTAAATCTATCAAATACATTTACATATACATGTCAGGGTGAACGTCAGGATTTTGGTCCGAACCTTCCGATATCATATGGGCAGAGTAGAAATCGTGCACTGAAATGATGTTGTAATTTTTGGACACAGTATTAAGAACCACGTAGCACGTTACAAACTTGATATAATAAGGCACTTAGCGAAACGTATGACAGTTCCGTGACGACGTCTACACTTGATGGCGACTCGATCGAAAGTGTCGAAGCGCGGGAAATCGTAGTTTCTTATGTTCGCCGGCTAGAGGGCGCGCTTGCGTTTCGTTTAGTGTCCGTACTCATGACCGGATACGACATACATATTACTTAATTTGTTTTACTTATACGTAAGGTATTGAAATATACTGGCGCGTTGTTTTTTTATATTTTTAAATATTTCTTGTGTGATTTATCTTATTATATAATGTAGGTGGAGATGGTGGTGGTGGATTAGGCTCCCTGTTGACAACAGCTGGTGCCCAAGGTCGGGCAGCGTCTCCTAAGCCACGAACACCCAGCCCAGCACCATCTAAGGTACTCTTTAAATCAGTTTTAAACAAATTCATTTATTTTTGTAATTTTATGAATTTTTAATCTTATAGAATAGGTGTTCGAAATTCGAAACAAAGTAAAGTCCAACTACCAAGCATGTTATAAGTAGCGAAATTCCAGGAAATATCCCAGCTTTTCTGCCGTTTTGCATGCTTAATTTTGTATCAGGTGGCTGCTGCGAAAGCTGTATCGCCGATACCATCTCCCCGGCCCAGTCCAGTGCAGAGTCCTGTGCCTGGGCCGGTGCAAAGTCCTACGCTCAGTTCTGGACCAAGTCCCACCCCTGATGAACCGATACAACCAGGTAAAACTACTACTTCTCAAGTAGACAAGGTACAACACTTATGTTTTAAATACTGTAGCTCATTGGAAGCATTTAAAGCCAGTTCAGACCTCTTAAATCTAAATCGTGTAACATATATACACATACTAGCTTTAACTCGCGGCTTCGCCCGCTTTTTTTAATTTTTTTTCAATAAAAAGTATCCTATGTTGCTTCTAATACCTCCAAGAATATATGTACGAAGTTTCATGATGATCGGTTTAGTAGTTTTTGCGTGAAAGCATAACAAACAAACTTACATTCACATTTATAATATTATTAGGGATGATGAGTACTAGCATTTGACTCGTGGCCATCTATAAAGGTAATTTATTTTTCAATATGAGCATTTATGATGCGTATATTGAAACGTAACGTAAAGTAACGTTGAAACGTCAAAGCCACGCCTACTGTAAGTGGTACGACGGGATACTTTATACCGAAGAAGGCGAAAGAAACTCCGCATTGGCTGTTTTTTTCTCCCTTTTTTATATGTTACAAACGTTTTAAATGTTTTAAGTAAATTTTCTTGTACTACAAGACGCTTAAAATACTATTACAATGTTTTTTTTTATTTGTGGCTCGTACGATTTGTGCACTTAGCCAGTGTCAAGTAAGAATAATTGCCGGTTCTTGAATAATTTCCCAGGTTTCAGTAAATATGTGGGGTTTTACTGAAACCTTCTCGTGGCCTTCTTGAGAGAGCGCGAAAAGACACAAAAACAAACAGACAAAAACCAAAACCATCAAAGTGACGCTTTGCGCTCCCGCCAAAAAGATTATAATAAACATAAACAAAGCTATCAACTCGACGCATTCTTGTCTTTTAAATGATCACAGATTAGCTTATGTTCAAAAGTACATAACAAACTTAAAATTTTCCTTTTTATACATTATTAAATTCAAGCAGAGCTTGAATAAGCAAGCTCTGCTTAGCTTGAGACTAACGAGTTGTTGTCGGTTGTCCAATAATTTGATTTTCCATTTATAGTTACATTTGTTTTATGTACAAAGTTACTAAAAACACGTCAAAACTTTTTTGATTTGTTTGAACCGAATAGATCATATATTTTATCGATCCGAGCTTTATTTTAGATATATATTTATATCTGCAGACGTATACTAATGAAATATCTGCTTTGTTAAATAAATTATAGAACCAAGCCCACTAAAAGCGAAGCGAGTGCCAGGAGAGTCTTCACCACCAAAAGTGATCAAGAGGAAACCACCAGGGCCTCCGTCTCAATCTCCGGAAGGGCAGGTATGAGAGAATCAGGTTATTACAAACTTAAACGGAGTAAAAATTTGTAATCTAGAGGATTCCATAATCATTGTTGACGAGCGTTTGGAAGAACAATAGCGTTCCAGCTTTTAGTTCTTTTAGCCATTTAGATAATTTATTTTTATACAATCTATTTTGGAGAGTTTGTAAATTTTCATCAGAAATTTTATTATATATACGAATGCACATATATAGAAAGCTATTTAACTACTTGCTTCTTGGGATTTCATTAAATATTAATCTATAAAGCTCTATTTAAAATTACCAGCTATCTCAAATAATGTGTCGTTATTAATCGAAAGGTTCCTGAAGGAACTGAAGAAGCGAAGATTTCGGAAGACATAGCTGTGGCAAGACCGGTGGTGCCAGAAATTAAACCAGCCGAAGGCGCTATACCTCCTCCACCACCGCCTGTAAAACCTAAGGTAAATAAAAAAAAAAACAACTTTTTAACGGTTATTGCGCATACAATACTTACAATACCTTTAACTCTTTACAAAGCTCAAGTCCGATCTTGCATGGAATATTGCAGCCACCTTTGGGATGGTTCAGCAAAATACCAACTTGCTGCACTAGACACGATTCAGCGCAGAGCTGAGAGGCTCATCGGTGACAGCAAATCGGTGATGAGCAAGTTTTACACCTTAGATCATCGCTGCAAAGTTGCCTGTCTGTCGGTCTTCTACGGCAGTCTGGCTTCTACTCTTATAAAAGATGTTGAGAAGTGCTTGTTGTGTGAGGTAGGAATAGCAACCATGAAATGGTGGTAGCCCGCAGTGCGTCTGGATGTCCGATGGAAAAAGGGAGAATGACCTATGTAGTGTTTATATTTACTTAATTATTGTTATTATTATAAAGGCACCAGCCGCTCCTATGATGGAGGTGACACCCAGTACCCCTCCTGTTCGAGCTGCTTCTCCACCAGTAGCTAAACCACCCACCCCACCGAAGTCAACATCACCGACTCCCAGAGTAACTACTCCACAGCCTTCTAGTTCATCAGTGAGTATTTTTTGTTCAAGTCTATTTTCCAACATGTTCTTTATAAGATAAATTATTTTAATAGAAAGATACTAGAAAATATCGACTCGGCTTACAAGTGAGTTGTCAAGCGGGAATCGATTGTGAGGCGAGTCTATTTTTTCTAGTATTTTTCTTATTCAATAATTTATCTAAATTAATCTTTATTTTAGGTTTATAATTGTGGTAATTTCCTGTGAATATAGTAAAATTTTATCGATAAAGAATATATTTATAAACACTTAGACAACTATAAATACAGGTAAAGGGAATTTTTGGATAACGAAATTAATTTTTAAAGCAATTTTTATAAGAAAAATAAAATGAAATTGCTTAACTAGTTAATATAACTAAAATTATATTTAACTCTGTCGTTATCGTAGAAGATTTTTTGTTATATCATTTGTCCATATTTGATTTTTAATAGTTTTTCTAAAGATCGATGCAGCTGGGTTTAAACCCCAATAAAAGTAAATTTATAAAAAATATCAGAATGTTTGAATAGTTAATAATAACTAAAAGTTTATCTAATTCTACCGTTGTTAAAGAAGATTTTTTTATACTATTTAGTACTATATAAGTACAATAATTCAAAATGAATTATTATAGTCAGAGAGCATCCAAATATTTTCAACATTCCACTCAACACACACTCCTAATATTTAACTAATAACTTTATTATATGTATGCATGCATTTTTGTACTTTGTGTCAAATAGATACTAGTGTTATATCATAGCACAGTAAGAGAGGAGTCTCTTCTAATATAGTTTTTTTTTATTTAAAAGAAGAGCCACACATGGTGAAAAACTGTTTATAGTTGTAAGCACTTACTAAGTCAAACTAGCAGAATAACAGCAAGAGGTTATTTCTCGTGGACAAACCGAAATATAATGCCTCAATTGACAGCAAGACAAACTTTTTATAGCATCAAATGGTGGGGGGAAACTTACTTTGACAAATAACCAATCACAGCTCACGACCAACACCGCAATGGGCCAATTAAACGTAATTGTTTAGTGATTTTCAAACACCGTGATACTTATTTAATAATTGTACTCATATTTATAATTTTGTTTTACAAAATTAATAATAAAGATTTTATGATTCAACAGCCTCAGCTTCCTGCTGCACCTCCATCCCCACCACAGCGGCTAACTTCGACGTCAAGTACTGAGCAGCTGATCCCCCCAGCTTCACCTGAACCGCTCCGTCCAGTCAAGAAACTTGACGACATTAAAACAATCAAAAGACAGCCAAAGACTGGCTGGCTTTAATCTTGAAACATACAGTGTAAGATTGAATATTTGATTTGTAATGTAAAGTTTATAAGTGGGTATAATTCATAAGTAAAGTTTATAAGTTGGATTGGAATGCATTCTGAATGTATAGATACATTTTGCATTAGCTTCTACGGACAGTTATAGAGATTGTTAAATCGAGGAATTTGTTATATTAAGGCTCGTTATACTAAGACTACACTGTGCTATGTTATGATTTGAATTCTCTCTTATTGTAATAGATACATATGTCACATGGAATCGGATTTACAGTAATTGTTTTTAGGGTTCCGTACTCCGTCATTAGGGTGATTCCATAACTGGCCCCACCGGATTTCGACCGAACTGAGGGTAGAGAGTCTCTAGCAGTCTGCCCTGCAGGCAGTACTGGATTCGAGCCGAAATCACCCAGCGGCCGGGCTGATAAATCGGGGTTCCCCTCGCAAAAAAAGGGTTACCAAAAAGGGAAACCTTATAGGATCTCTTAGTTGTTCTTTTGTCTGTTCGTCTATCAAGACCTTTTTTAGGAACGCGTGATGATATGAAATTAAAATTTATATTGAATACTTAAAACTACGGTTTTTTTTTTGTAAAAAAACAAAGATTCTAACTCAATGCAATCAAACCATTTATGCCGCAAATTTTGAGACTCGCAAGGCAATCAACACCTATAGGGTATTTCGCGTTGATCTATTTAATGAAATATGGTGTGAAGCAAGGTCGTATAACACTAGTTAAGGAAAAAATGTGAAAACCATCAATTTGTCATAATATAACATAAAAAAATTAATGCAAATGCAATTGCAGTTAAAATGTATTGAAGTTCATATATATCAAGTACAAAGTTAAATACTTTTTTTTTGGGTTAGAGTCAAGAACATGGTAGATCTATATTTTAATTATACGGAACCCTCTCTGCGCGAGTTCAATTCGAACTTTTTTAATTCGAAGACCACTGCCTCAACTAATTAGCAGAAGCTAGTATGTAGTACTAGTGAATTCCTGCTACTTTGCCTTCCCCTTACTATATACAAGACAAAATGCAATAATTCAAAAACTGAAGAAATGAATATGTTTAATCTTTATTTAAGTTTTTAAAAGTCCTTTTCAAGCGTACCTCTGCTGAAGGTAAAAGATATTTAATAAAAAATCTTACACACTTTATCGGTAATATAACGTCAATAAACGTGCCTTTATAATCCCAAAATTGCTAGTTAATTATATTGTTCAGAGTCAAGTTACAGTTATCCAGGTCCATAGCTTTAGAGAAATAAATATATATTTTATAGTAGTTGTATATATCGCTGAAGAGAGCTAACAAAGGTGACCCTATTCCTACTCATGTTGTGAAGAAAATGTAACCAATATTGCATGGAAGAAACTGCGAATTTCAATATTATAATCCAATAAGGAAACTTCGATGGGTTGAATTCATTCTTCATATTTTTGCCTTCTATTGATGGAAATAGCTTTTATGGTGCGTCGACATTAAAACTTATGACATTATTTTGACGGGAAAAATGGCGCAAGGACAGGTTTCAATTGACATTCATTTGTTTTTCGATTTGTTTCTTTATTTTAGATTCATTCAATTGTTTTTTGGTAAGAATTAAAACTGGCAATAAAATCCGTTTGGTGCAACGGTAACGACTCCGCCATTCGCATTGACGGTCCTGGATTTGAGTTACAGAATGGGCAGATGTTTGTGTGATTAACACGAGCATTTATACCTGAGTCAAAGGTATTTATATATCTGTATATATAAAATTTTCCTGTCCTGTGATAGTTGTTTGACCGCGATGAACTCCGAAACAACTCAATCGATTTTAATGATTTCATTTTCCTGGATTTGTTCCATCTTAGGATATAGGGTAGGTTTCATTTTAATTTATAATATCAAAAAAAATTGCAAATTAACCTAACTGAGCCACAGCAACGCGTAACCAGATCAGCTGGTGTTACTATAAAATCTTACTTATTTATGTATGATATATGTATGTGTACCCGTTCCCCTATTAAAACACAAGCATTACAGTGCTTACTTTGGGCTTTGGTGTGAATTTAAGAAATATTCTTATTATTATATTATTAATTTCATATTGTTTTAATAGATTGATTTTTTGAAAAACATTACACCGTTTCTTTGTTTTGAGAGCTTTGTAGGTGTTTTATTTCTTGTCGATGGTCTTCCGCTGCCTCTTTCGGTTCGATGAAAGCATTTACTGAAAATTATATTTTTCATAAAAAGAATACACAAGGCAATCTATAGTAGGACTTTTTGGAGGGAGTGGGAAGTGTCACGTTGGTGGTTTTGTTTCTCTTGTTGAAATTTGTGTTGTTGTGGATATCAGTGCGTAATAATGGTGGATTACTAACCACTAAGTGTTTATGAACATACAAGAGTGTTGGCAAGTGTAACAAAGCAGCGGAAGTTGTCTTTTCCTGCTCTTTCAAGAAGTCCACGAAGAGGTTTCAGTAAAACTTGTCACGTTTGTTGCGGTATCTTCATCTTAGATCGTCATCACTCTCTCGTCATTCTCTCACGCTTAATAATTTGTATTTTTTACTTTGTACTAAAATTATATAATTTAAAATTTAAAACTGCCGATAATTTTTTTTTTATTTTCACTGGTTTCTTTATGCTACATCTTAAGGTCCGGGTTTCAAACAAAACCGAACATCTTATTTGTTAACAAAAGAAATATTATAAATTATTTTTAATAGAAAGCAAATTTTGACGAGTGTAACTCAATTGGGAGAGCATTGGACTGGACATCCAAAGGTTGCGGGTTCGATTTCCGCCTGAGAATTTACTTGGGAGCCGAGTCTATTTTTTTGTGTTTTTTATTAAAAATAACTTATTATATAAGAAAGTAGAAATCGTTGAATATCGTTGAAAGATGCAAAAATATATAAAATCATAAAAGACATATTGCCAATCGAGTAAAAGTTTAACCGCAGTAATAACTATGAATCGGTGTAGAATCGAATATATGACAAATGCGAGCAGAGCGCGTAGTTTCAGAGCGTCAAATTCATGACTAATATGAATGTCTGATAGACGGCTTTAGTCGCCGATATTCGTTATTCGATTCCGCATCGATACAAATAGGATACGAACGTTATTGTTCCAAAGAGTTTTATATCCCAAACTTTTTTTTTATTCTTGTTTCACTACCTTTTTGATGTGATTTCGAAACTCGACGAATATTATTTTGATTTTGAAGATTCTATAATCGAAATAGGAACTTTATGACCGATCAAAAGTTCTAAATTGGCAGGGTCTGGGAAATGGAATACATTATACTGTGAATATGGTTGATTTGGCGTGTGTGCCAAATTAGTTGACCAAAAAAAAGTTTGGTAGCCATCTTGCATACTTAACGAAGACGCGTATACGTGGTATCTCCAAAATATGAGCAAATCATATTCATTAAATCTTTAGCATTGATTTTTTCTCGAGCATAACTTTTTTCAGTAGAACTTCTAATAGTTTGACAATGTTTTATAATTTATAATTGTTGTTGTTTATTTGTTATTTTTTTTTATATTTTATGATGATTACTTTTATAATAAAATTCAAATATTTTAACTGTAAATTTGACATGTTTTGTTATTGATATATTTTATTTTTATTTTTAAATGGTTGAATTACCTTTATATTTTATTGATTTTGTAATTTTGTATGTTTCAGTACACCATTTTACATTTTTTTTTTTTTTTTTTTTTTTTTTTATATTGCAAAAGTAGGCAAACAAGCAAACTGCCCACCTGATGGTAAGTGGTAACAGTCACCTATAATACATGTGGTTCTTGTGAGATTCGCAGCAAAACTGCAACCCCACAAGAACCACAGTGTACGTTGCCAACTTGTGACACAAGATGTAAAGTCACTGTACCCAGTAATTTCACTGCCATATCTTACCCTTCAAACCGGAACACAGCAATGCAAGCACTGCTGCTTTGCGGCAGAAATAGGTAAGACGGAGGACATTAATACAAAGAAATTGGTAAAGGAGAAGGTGCAATAAATATACGGAACACCATCATTTAAAAAGTTTCTAATCAATTTTAAACTTAAACTTCAACACATAAAGTACATTATCAATTAAAACTCTTTATGTTTGTTATAATTTGATATTGACTGTATCTTAATTCAAATAATATGTAATAAAAAAGTAAAGTAAGGTAGGGAATCACATATCCCAGATACCCTGTATGTACTGACAGAAATTATTGGTGGTGGCGGTGGTGGAATTATGTTCAAGGAACCAGAGGCTTTAATATTCATTGTCATTATATACATAGTTGGTATATAACTAGGCTACAAACAAGAGACCTGTTTTCACGGCAAATTAAGCCAGAAAATATTTTTTAGAGATAAGCGAATAATCCGGAAAATAATTGAAATTGATGTTTTTTTAGAATAATTTCAAAAAGAAAAAGGAAATATGATTCCTAGACAGATCGAAAGAGGTTTATCTTATTTACATATGTTGGGATTTAAACTTAAAATCGACCCCCTGAGGCTATGCGATCTTTTAGCTACGGTATAATAAGGTCGTGTGGCGTAATTAAAAGCGGCGAACAAAGTATAGTCAAGTTATATTTATAACAATGTATGTTTACAAGTACAGAAGGGACGACTGACAGACCCCAAACTTGCGAAAATATTGCGCGAGTACTATTCCAGAACTACCAGCACCAGATCGGTGTAGAACAACAAAATGAGCTGGTTAGCAATTTGGAATTGAAGACAGAGCTGATGAATAGTAGCTGTTTTGGTATGGCTCCCAGAATAAATAACAAAATCCCCAAAAGCTTTAAAAATATACCGATAACACAATTTAAGAAACGCTTGATTTCACTTTTATTAGATAAAGCATACTATTCGGTAACATAACCACTTGTCTGTCCACGGTAGCAATTGATATCGATAGCCAACACCCCTCGCCAGTCCCTGGTAGCAATCGCTACCATATTCAAATGTCCGCGTGGACTCCTGTCTTTTTTTAAATTACGTTTATTTTTTGAGTTATAGAGATCCAATTATTCTGTGTTGGATTCTTTATTTAAGCAGCTTTACGGCAATATTTTTTGTTTGCTCCTAGCTTCATTATTTAGCGAGAAAATGACATTTTTATCTAAGAATCCGAAATTTGATGATGATGATGCTCTAAGCTTACCCGGTAATACCTTAAAAGGGAAAGCCGAACGGTCGGACAACGATTAAGGGGTGCTGGGGTATGGGTTATAATTGTTGGATCGGGTGTAGTAGGGGAGTTAGTGATGGGATGTGATGAATACTCGGCGAAAGCATTTGTTTGCTAGCTAACGCGCGGCGACGGATGAGGGGAAGTGGATGCCCTGTAAAAAATCTACCGAGAAGCGCCCTTGACAAAAGTGGCGACTACCGGTTCGTCCAGGACACGATTAATGGTGGTGTTCTTTACGTAACGTTTAACGTATGTGCGATTCTGATTCGTATAGTGCCATCTAGTAAAATCTCTAGGAACTGGATTAATTTTTTAGAATGTGATCAACGCTTGTAAAGTTATCATGTGTTAAAACGATTAAAGGCGTTAAATATCTTAAACGCTATTTAACAAAAAATATTGATAGCTTAGTTTTAAATAACAGTATTTTATTTGTAAAAAAATCTAGATTCCAAATTATTTATACAAACTGAAGTTATTTTTTATTTATAGCAGTTATGCACGTAACAGTGTGGTATCGTTAGTTTCATAAGTAATATGTTTATGGTTAAAAATTCTTCTCTCGTAGTAATTTTAAGAAAATAATTGTATATGTATACAAACGGATTGGATTCCTTTGATCTCTTTAAACGTGTAATGTTTTTTTGTAAATTGTAATACAAGGATATTAAAGCAAGTCAAGAAATAGCTTGTTTTATTGTTTGTTCAGCTTATTGAACAATAATAGATTTTCCTAATTATCACTTTCATGGATACTATGCCTTTACGTAACCCATGGATATATCACAATTCGACAAAAACACCTATTAACGTTCATATTTGTTTGATTATTAGCTTCTAAGTCTGTAGGCGTTGAATTCCCACATGCCACATACCATTCCCGTATACTGTAAGTAACAGTTTCAAGATAACACAACATTTTGAGAACTTAATCGTGGGGCAATAGGTATATCACACATGTAAGTTTTGCCATGAATATATAATGGATATAGGTATTAAGTAGCCGTTGCGAAGCAGTTGGTAATAAACGTGAAAAATCGTAAGCTTTGTATGTTACTATGTGATTAGAACGACTATAGGCGTGATGTTAAATATATATATTTAGTATTAAGTTCAATAACATTTCTTGACTAGATGATGAGAGCTGATTAATGATAAATAGATGATTAATGATAATGTAATAATCCCCTTTCCTAGGCATCAGTAAGGGTGTAAGGTTTTACTAAAACCTTCCCGTCGACTTCTTGAGATAGCATACTCTCGATGTTTTGTTTCAGTTGTCAACACTCATGCATGTTTACCAATAGTCAGCGGTTAATATACAATCATTATAACTAACTAAAATCTATTAAAACACAATTTTCATCAAGAAAACCAAAACCACTAAAGTGACGCTTGCTGCTCCCGTCAAAGAGTCTTCTCTACATACTACTTAGGACCGATTTTCAAACCAAAGACAAAAAATTCTTCTGAGATCAAATAAAAACCAAACGCATAATAAAAATAAATAGTTAATTTCATGTGAATAATGATTAATTTAAAAGAAATGGACACAGCACTAATAACTAAAATAGGTTTACTAAGCGTTTGAGGTTTAATGGATAAAACGGTAATAAGTTTTTAAAAATGCGAACGGTGTTATCGCGTTAGAGTTGTACGAGCTTAACAAAAAGGAAATAAGGTCTTAAATTAAAGTCATAACACAAACGATAAAGTAACATTTTCATATTTCAACAACTCACTCTCAGTCCTCATTTTAATTCAAATTAAGAATATATATGAAAATGAAGACGTTTTACATGAAATCTTGATAATTAGTACTTTATCTTTTTTACTTCTAGACTTATTAGGATTTTTAGTGCTCGATGATTCTCTAAACGGTTTTATGTGGCTACGATATTTGTTTACGATGCTACGGCGGCGATGCTACAGCAACGATGCTACGGCTACGAATATTTTTGCTGACGACAATAAGTTCGCTACTGCAGGCGGCATCTTTTAGTTCTGGTGCAACACTTTAATAATCTCACTGTCACTATCTTGTCAAATGTCATAAAATGACAAAAAATTGGTTGCCTGTAAAGTCGGTATACGGGCGAAAGTTTTACGTGACAACGACTTTGAGTGGTAAAATAATTTAAATGTGAATATTCATTCGTATAGTAGGAAGAAGGATGAAATAATAGTAACAATTTAAAACATTTATTTATACAAAGAATTATATTTAAAACATTAATTTATAGGCACGCGTCCCTTCCACTTTTTATGTCTGTCTCTCTCGCTCTTAGGCGGGCTAACCATGCCCGAGTGGAAGGGACGCGTGCCTCTCACTCGCTCTCATTGTGAGCGCATAACGTGAGCGGAGCATAACGCAGTTTCTTGAAGTGTCACCCGGCAAACCAATTTATAAGACGTTGTCACGTCAAAATATCTTGGATATTTTTTGGTTTTAAGAGTGGTACTTCTTTTTGATTATATTACGGATTAGCTGTATAGATTGAGGATTGAGAAAAAAATATCCTAAAGCGATAATACAAGTATTGTTTTGTATTTAATTGAAATTTTTGCGCTCACAATGCCATATTTTTATAACAAATAAAATACTCATGTAAAAGAACGACCGCGCCTCCGAGCCCTTAGGATACGAACCCACGACCTTTAACTGTCCGGACGAGGACTCTGACCGCTGAGCTACCGAGACGCTGGCAGACGCGTCGAAATCGCCCAACGTATTTCAACTTCTACTATAAGCTAGTATAGTTCATCTAGCTAACTTCAACATCGAAAATAATACTTTTACATATATTAAACATTCGGTTAAGATGGAACCAGCTGTAATATATTTAATTGCAATTTTTTGCATTTACAACGTCATATGTTGTAAAGCCTTCGCCCGGATAGGGATAGGTTGTGGGCTGGGTTCCCACCTGAGGGCTCGGAGGCGTGTTCAATTTTTTACATGAGTATTTTATATCATACTAGCTGACCCGGCCACGCGTTGCTGTGTTATAAATTAAAATAAACCTATCCTATCTTTTAAGTTAGATCAAATAACAGATAGATACGAAGTTTGATCAAAATCGGTTAAGTAGTTTGGGAGTCCATCGCGGACAACCAACGTGACACGTCATTTATATATATTAAGATAAAGTATCGTTTTTTTTTAGTGATTCTTGGTAAAAACATTTTATTTTCCACTATTATATAATAGTATATGACACAGTTTTTTTACTTAAATGTAACAAAAAATATATTAGTTAAGGGAAATTAGTGCAACCGGCAAAGTAAATTAAGTATAGCGCCATTTATATAAACTAAATAAATAAATAAATCGATAAGCATATTATCGAACTAAAATTTAATTACCAAATAAAATAGACTCAACGAATAACGTTGTTGATAAGTTCAACATAAAACCAAAGTATAATTTTAGTGTAGGTACTCATTCAAATATTTTTTAGTTCCAGTTTCTTATTGCAAAGCTCTTAAAAGTAAAATCACTTCTACGTACTCACATTCTATTTCAATCTACGAGCAAGTGCCATTAACAAAATTAATAAGTTATTCACATTATTAACAATTATCAACAGAAACTCACTTGAAAAAGGGATTGTTCGAAGTTGTTCAATTTAATTCCACACACAATACGTTACTGTTCCAATAAATCCTAATTTCTTGTTCTTACATCTCGTTGCTTAAATCCAACGTGTGGAATTACTCTGTATACACAATTTTAATTAATTCAAATAATTACCTGTGAAATTAGCTTTGGAATATTAATGTTTTGAAGAAATTCGAATTCGTTTTTGGACAACAAAATGGCGCCTCGGGACATTTGAATGTTGTCCATGGATAGGGTTGTCGAGTTTTATATTTACTTTAATAATTACATGGCCACCATCAATTGAATTGATTCGTGTAGTAGGAAAACTCTCAACTTTTGTATACATACCGTTCTCATTAAGAAATGATTTCAATTTAGCTATTGTCAGCCCCCATCTCCCATTTTTTTTAGTTTCTTGTAAGTATTTTTGAACTTTTATTCAATTATCTCTCTTTTTTGGTAAGTTATGAATTCTCTCCCATGAATGAAAGAACTATGTGTGTGTAATATATGTGTGTTGCTATACCTATAAATGTCCCTATTGTAACAGGCACTGGTGTAGCGTGGACTTACCAAGCTGTGGGGAAAGTCGCATTTGCGAGATCCTTTTCTTTTAACGTGTATTTCCAATATCAATGCAGAGGTTTTACTATAGGATGACTAATTATTTTCTCCTTTATCGATTAAGCACTATCATTTTTATTATTTTTTTGTTAAAATGTGTATATATATTTCTTAAATCACGTGTAATCGTTTTAATTTTTGATCGTTTAAATTAAGAATGAAGTCTTAATTATTTACTATTATTTTATTTCTAGTTCTTGAAGTGTTTTTTATAAATTCTCTCAAAAGATTATTCCGAGATATATATACCCAAAATACTACATTTTTTCTCATCTTATCAATTATCTTATTGGAACGGAGCGAGCGAAGCGAGCTAAGCTCCCATGGATCAGCTTCAATGGCGCAATGTCTGTTACGCTATAACTTCCCAAGTTCTTAACCGATTTTAATATTTTTTGTGTGGAATCGAATCAACAGGTTTAGGACCAGATTGTGACGGAGACCGAATTTTGAAATTAGCAAAAATTCCCATCGTAACAAAATTTATTTTTCTTTTTTAGGTATTACGCTCCGCTCCAATATATAGCGACTGCATCGCCTAGTTTGTTAGGTTGACAACAGATCGATCTTTATTTTTATTGTAGTCAAATATACTATTCCGACTGAGTCAGAAGAGTTTTGCATGAATGCAGCATTGAAATTGTGAAATTTTGAATTCTATTTTGCCAACATTAGAAATAGAACTATTCATTATGTCAAAATAAGGTTGACTTTAACACAAACATTCAAATTGGCAGCCGTTAACAGCCAACAATACGCAATGAAAAACAGACATGATAGACCAAACAATCTTTTTTTATAGCACCGACTAGGAAGCAAGCATATAATCACGTATCCGTATAACGAACCTTTCGTTATACGGATACGTGATTATATGTTTATATATATTTTTTCTCTTAATGTAATGTGTTGCAAAAGGCCTCTACAAATTGTGGTTTCTAAATTAATCTTATTTGTTTTATAATTTTTGTTATGTACCTGTGTCATGTACCTATATTTTCCTATATCAACATTTTAAGCGCAGTAACAACCCCCGCCAGAATAAACATCGCGACAACACAAGCTGAGGGCCTGAGGGCCATGTCCTCTTAACGCGATGCAAGTTCGATTGATAAAGTGAAACACCGCTATACACGGTCTATAGTGGCGTCTCTCTCCAACAGTGGAACTTGAATAGTATTAACAGGCGATGACAAGGCCTCTGATTGTGTTTGTTATATTAAACATTATTTTGTGTACTTGACTTTTTTCTTTTATATTAGATTGTTGATTAATAAATATTTCTTTCTCTCTCTTACTTGGTTCATGTCCCTTTCTTCTTGTGGTATTTTCATTCATAACGTAAGATTTGATGGTTATAATATGTTTCACATTCCTAACTAATATTCGCAGCCCTGTAATTGTTTACACATTATCAAAGGCATTAAACAAGATTATTAATGATACATCCCTTCAGGCGATTTCTTTCTAGCTTCTGGATGTCTCGTTGATATGTAAGGGTTTAATGAAACAAAAATTTTCCAACGCAAACATTAAATTTAATTAATAAATCTTACGTACTACATCAACAAACGTGGTACACTTGTGTCTAAAAATAATGTTTACTTAAATGGCATTTTGGTTAAGTAACACGGTATATAAAACTGTATTTATTATACCATATAAAATATGATAAGAAGGAATATAATAAGAAGTTTATTGTATTAACTTTTTATTGTATTATCGACAATCTTTTTAACATACATATTTTAATTTGTCTTTTATACTCTGAATGTCATAGCAATGTTTAAGCATACCTATTTTAAAACAGATAGTTTTTGACGACCAATCAACGATGTAATGAAACCATTACGTAATGTTTTTTGTGGATTTCCTGTTTTGCGCCCGTTCTTCTTGTCAGTTAAAAGACGTCCTGAATTGGTGGTAGGTGAAATATTGGACGATTCAAAACAACTTAATTCGAGTGCATTTGAATACATAATTATTTAAATAATAAAAAATAAAATTATAATTAAATTATTAATATTTATATTTCCTATTTAAATACATGATACTTTGTTTAGATATTTAGTATTTTATCAGGCTTTGTCTGGGCACATTTAGCAAAAGGAAATGAAAATCTTTACATCAAAAAGTTACAAAGTGTCATAGTATGAAATTCCATTGACATGGATTTTGCAATTCTAAAGAAATGGATTCTATTAGTAGAATTAATGATAATTAATTAATTAGTAGTAATTTTATAAAAATCAATAAAATAACAAAATTCTAATTTATTATTTATCGACCAACGCAAATCTATATATACATATGATTCTCAACCAAAATTACTAAGCAACCAATTATAAAAAATCAGGCAATATTATAGTGTAAGTTTGTCACAAATGGGCGATGGGTGTTTGTCACAAAAAATATATAATAACAGTTGTGCAGTAGTGTGCACGATTGCTTGATTATCTGTGATTTTATTTTGTTTGGGCCGAAAAGCAATTATACAATATATACTTAGTAATCACATATTCAACGTATAACAAAAACCCCGTAAAAATGTAATTAATAATCAAAGCGAAAAATATTGTCAACCTTAGTAAGCTGCATAGAACTGAAGTTATCATAGATTATTTAACAGAGTGTACTCTTTAACGGATTTTAAGTTTTTTATTCAAAAAGGTTTGCCAGCTCAAAAGAGGAATTAATGGCTTCGAAAAATGTAAAGTCGAAAATAAAACGTTATGTTGTCAATTTCAAATCTTCTAATCGATATCTTACAATTATTTCGTTTTTAAGCAACATTATTTCTAAAGTCAAAAAGGCTCTTTTTTCTAACTCTGAATATTACGATATGATGTTATATGCGTAGGCTATGAAGATGGCAACTTAAATGCCACACAAGCCATATCCCGGCGAGCGAGGTTGTGCATTGAGCAAGGCAGAGCACACTTTGAGTCGTTTTTGTAAATTTGTTCTATGTTACGAAAAAGTAAGTGTTAGTTTAGGTTGAAAGAAACCTAACATAAAGTACCTATGTCAGGTCTTTTAACATTTTCTTTGACTAGTAATATCGATCTGAGCGGCTTCTGTACACTCTAAGTATTTCCGTGGATATTAGGTAAAAATGTAGATAAACATTCTGTGTTTTTTACTCTTTAATTATAAGGAAAAAGGGTTGGCACATAAACGAAAAAGATTTTTTTTTGATTAATTTTGGCGGTAATTCATACTGCGATACTACGGTTTTCAAATATTGTAAATTGCCTCTTTATAAAGGTCCATTTAACCCAGTTTCCGCTTTACGGGTATTTTTGTAACACGTTGTATTTATAAAATTAAATATCTCATAATTTTATAACCTACTACATCATCCATAGACTAAATTACATGTGTTTTTTATTTTTTACTTATATTAAACTAGGATACTTATACACAGACTAGAACGGAAATATTCCGAAATATACATATATCACTATACTGGTTAATCGTAATGACGTCATGAATCCGTCGCCATTTTGTACTGGTCAGTAAAGTGTGACGTATCTTGCAGGTCTTTTTTCTCTCTCGCTCTCACACTATTTTAAATATGGCGTCGATTTCTGACGTCATTACCATTGGCCAGTATACTGATGTATATTTCGGAATGTAACCAAAATTATGCAGGTATGATAATGGTTGTTAAACATTTCTATATCCGCAAATATCAAACACTACTTTTCAGAAAAACATTTTTTACATTTTTCTACATGTTGGTGTTCCAAATCTATTTGTTCATAAAATTTGTTTTTTAGCCATGTAAGGCAAAAGCGTCACTGCGCGCGCGCTTGTTTTTCTTCGACACTAATCGGTGATATAATGTTCTATAATCGTTTTCACCTAACTCCACTACGTTCTTATTCCAAATTATGTCATACATTTGAATATGATCGAACAAAGGCCTTAGTGCAACGTTTACGCGTTGATACTCGATTGTTAAAAATATTACTATAGATTTTTGTATCATCACCCCTAGCGGTGACCATCAGGAACTACAAATTTCATAGAATTCGCGCTGGGTAACGAGTATCGAATTTATAAACTCGCACTAAGGCCTCTGGCATCATGCAATATTTATTGGAAACAACCAAATTCAACATAAAAAAACCTTACTGGTATGTACTTATGCACGTGCGGTAGAAGTTATACTTTTTTATATTTTTTTAAATGAGATATCTTGAAGTTAGCCTATTTATAACCTAACTTCATGGTGTCGCTTTTTCGTTGCATGGTGTGTGAGTAACTTCCGTTACATGAAAAATTGCAACCTCAATGCACCAAAAAAAGTACTTATAACTTCAAAAATAATACAAATAGATTTAATATTGATTAATATTGAAAAATATTTCTGTAACTGAAGCCTTTGTCAAAATATTTTTTATTAATTTACATGTTTCTAATGAATTAGATGCCACTGTTTTAGAAGAGGTCATTAAAAGCGATAAAATACAAAGAAGCATATATTTCATTTATCATGGCAATATTCACAGTTAGTTGAACAGAGATCATTTCAAATTACATTAAATACTTAATACAAAACGCTTACTTATGACTAGAAGAAAAAAGAAACTTGTGTGCAATAGCCTGCAAATTAATTTAAATATTCTCGCTACAGTAGAGTCGTTTCTAATAAAAGACATATTTTACATAAGAACGAGGAGAATAAAAATGTATTAATGTGAATCCCACACAAATCTAATTTTAGTGTTAGTAGATGCTACTAGATTTCACCGGAGTTGATCAGTAGGTCTATTATGATTTATTTTAAACATACCATACTTTCCGAGTTAAAACAAGTTTCATAAATCTATACTATATCCACTTTATAGTATAGTTGAGAGGCCTTAGTGCTAATTTACGCATTCGATAGTCGTTATCGAGCGCGTTACATATTTCTATGGAGATTCGTAGTTCTTAATGGTTACCGCTAGGGGTACTCATACAAAAAATTATAGTAATATTTTACGAAGACGATATCAAGTATCGAAGCGTAAACTCGCGCTAAGGCCTCTGGTACCCTATTATTGAAACTCATGTGAAATTCGCTAGTCGTCTTTTTCATCCCTTATATCGGTGGAAAGAGACGGCGTGCACAGAGGCGTCTTTCAGGGCGCCGAGCATTTTCAATCACTTCAGTGACAATAAATGGAAATTGTAAGAAAATGGACTCTCCATTCAAAATGACCGATCAGCTGAGTGACAGTAGAAAGTCATTTTTAGGGATGTTTACTCTGTATACAAGTAATAGGTTTTTTTGCATGTTTTTTTTATTGTATAAATCGTTAAATCAAGTCATTTTCAATAGAAAAATACTTTACAAAATTTTTGTTGTAGAATTATTTTTTTGTTAAAGAAATATTTTCTTGGGTCAGTGCATTAATCGTAATTTAAACAGCCGCCATTTTCACACCCTTTGAATGACGTCACATGACATGACTCGCCACGTTACTATGGGTGAATCTACATACATTGTAATGATTTATGTTGCCGGCTGCGTTTGCCGGCGTTTGGCTTCATGTCATGTGACGTCACAACCAATGGGAAGGCGCTCAGTTTGTTTTGAAATTTCCTATTGTTTATGCATAATTTTTATCCGAAAAAAATTTTATTCTTTAAAAATTAATAGAAATTATCGATTTTAACAAATGCCGTCACTTTATTACATATTTGAAGAATATTTAAATAATATTAGATTTTTAAAAAACATGCAAAAACCTATTCTAAATATAGTCAGCCAGCACATCATGGCATCCAAAACTTTCAAATAAGTTTAATCGATTTTCAATTTAATCTTCAAACAATTGAGTTTATTATCCATTGGGGAATTTTGACAGTTTGTGGTAATGTGCTGTTATTTATATTCATTCCATTTTGACCACGCGTTTACTAGAGGGCGATAGGGTTACATGGGCTAGAGACGCCTCTAGGCGTGCACTCTTCGCTTTAAAAAACTCGAGTGAATCAAAAAAGACCTACTCATAAAGTTTTTTTCACTCCGTGTGTCGTCATCTCTCTAATATACTACAGTGTGTCAAGATGACGACAGTAATGTCTTTTGAAGACACTAACTTTACTTATATGCTAATTATTGCTTTGTAAGGCATTTTATTATCTCACTAATACGTCATTGTTTGGTCATTTTATTCATAAATAAGGTGATATCGAAACAAAATAAATTTGGTACTTAGAATATAAAACTGGGTGATCCGGTAAACTTTAACATTACCTATTTAAAATTTTATATATAAAAAAAATATTTTTCCCCATTTTCTGAACGAACCTTTGTATTGTCGCTTTTTTTCTTCTTAAACTGAACTTGTATGAACACTGTTTGGGATGAAGGGGTGAAATTACCGAAAATTTAAATTTACTTTATATAATAATTAAAAAAATTACTTTTTATTTAACATGCTAATCTCTGGAACTATCGAATTCGGAAAATTGTTTTTGCATATCATTACCCGATTTTTAATGAAGGCTAAAGGCGATTAGTCTACGTCAATTATAAGCCGAGCAGAAAAACAAGTGGCGTCAAAACGTGGGACACAGCTACTTTAAGTTTTAAATAAATAATATAATACTACAGTCATATTTCTTTCAATTTTACTATTAAATGATTACGATAAAATAATTTCTGTAATTGTAAAAATAGCTTCTTTCCCCCTGTTATAAAGTTTAACTTGAGTCTGAGTAGTTGATATATTCATTATTTAACGAGTGTTTTCTTCCTAGTGAACGCGATTGTGAACGCGACTACTAAATACTATTAGAGAGCTGTATTATCAATTACAATATAGCCTATTATATAGAATATTTCATTTTAGGACATTCATTTAAAATGTTGTTGTGTAAAAAGACAAAAGAAGAAAGCTTACAAACCCTCTACCGCTTTTGTTTTTTCTATTTACTATGATAAGAAAAAATTCCGAAGGTATTTTTCAATTGCTTTAGTTTCACATATTAGCTGTGAATATTTCCGACTGAAATTTAAATTTCCCTTTGAAAGTTTCTACGGATTCGGTGCAACTTTTGGAAACACAATTGTATGATTGATTAACTGTTATATATCTATTCTTTCCTAGTTATCTAGGAAAGACAGCAATGTAACAAGAAATAAGGAACATAAGAATAATATCGATCATTATTCTGAGTTCACAATCAAATATTTTAAACTTTATTCTGTTTTTTACCCAACTGTACCGAAAAATGCAAAATTGTCTTTTTCAACTCAATATATAGAAATAAGAGTTGAAAATCGAATGTGTCCGTGAGTCCGTTTTCAAGCATTTGTTTGCAGATAGATTACTTTTTCCTACTATATTAAATTTATCCTTCTTTCTCCTAATAATATTGTTTTTACTAGCTCTATAAAGTATTTAAAAATAATTTGCTCAACAGAAAAAAGATCGCTTTATAATTCTAAATGTCTTCTTGAGTTAGAACGACGGTGTGCAATGGAAACATTTTATTCCATAAATGTTATCAGGACCTATATTCTTTGTTTTTATTCAATAAACAGTTTCTATACATTAAAAAAAAAAACAATATCTAGAGCAGTTTATGAAATATATGATTTTTTTGCATTCATGGAAAAATAATTGTCATATACTTGTCAAAGCAGCGTTTGATGTTAATTCGTTATTAACATTATATAGAATATACAAATAAAAAGGGTCAAGATGTTTTGAGTTTTAACTTAATATAAGCATGTTTTTAATTTAATTTTTGCATTCACAATACAATATTTCTATAAGATATAAAATACGTGTGTAAAAATACATACATAAATACGTATTTAATATAAGCAACTAAATATGTTGCCAATGAAAGAAAAAATAATTGAAAAATGTCTTAGAATCACAGAAAAAAATCCGGTGAACATTGACGGAAGATATATGTATTAAAACAGACCAGATCATTTGGACGCTGATAAGCAATATAATTTTCACAAACTTCAATTTGAGAAAATGACGTACGAAAATATGATACCACTTCGTAATTTATTAATTTAAAAAAATATGTGGTCTTATAATATTTTTATTGAGACGACAGATGGCGTTGCTTTGAATGCCAATCGTGTTAAATATGTATGGGCGATTTTCCATTTGTCATAAAGATATATATAGAACTTGTTAGCTTTAAGTATCTTAAAACTTTTTTGCATAAGGTTAAATACGTAAGTTATTATCAGATTACATAAATAACTATGGATTTGACTTTTTGTGGGTTCAGACTAATGTGGAATGAATTTGCTTGTCAGCGTCCACTTTAATTCACATAGAATAGAAATCTTTATTTGTGTACATTATAAGCATGTGTTAAGTTTCTAATTATTATTTGAATTAATAACTGATGTTTAGTAGCTGTGTATTAAAATAATTTTAATAAAAACGTGCCTAAATGCTGTAACAGTATAATAACCACCGCAGACTCAAGTTTCACCTGAAATCCAAATTGTGTAACGCAAAATCATATTAGGATTAAGAATTTCGCATTACTCGGCGTTGGCGCGTAATTCTGTTAGGTCTCAACTCCGTTAAATTTTTCACGTCACTCGATTTTAGTTTCTGCACGTTTCACTTTTGGTCCAGTTTTCAATGGAGCTGTCTATAAGTGCTTCCATGCAACATGGGATCAGTTCATTTGAAACGATTTGCGATGGCAGTTTTGGTCATCAAGTAAAAATTTGTGTGAAAAATTGAGTATGTGACAAATCTGAATGTATTTACAATTTTTTAATTGACTTCATAG
Organism: Calamotropha paludella; assembly: GCA_927399485.1. Lineage (NCBI taxonomy): Eukaryota > Metazoa > Arthropoda > Insecta > Lepidoptera > Crambidae > Calamotropha > Calamotropha paludella. The sequence goes on along the minus strand of OV656803.1, from coordinate 3,730,053 downwards.
ATAGAGATTGTAAAAAAATACTTTATTTTTTTAACTCCTTCACTTCAAAAAGTGTTATTTAAAGTCTGAAACAAAAATGTTCTAACTTTTTAAACATGGCTGTCACCAGATTTTATGGATTTAACAATACATTTAGAAAATACTGAATTTCACCAACATACGACGCGTTTATTTTTGAAGTAAAACTTCTTTACGCACGCTTGATTTGGGAAGTGAGCTGGTGAATGCGTGACGAGAGCGTTACGAAAAATGTGATCGGATAGGCGAACGGAAGTTGAGACGGAGATATAAGTTAGTGAAGATTGAAAGAGAGAGAGTTACGTTTCGTATATTACTGTAGGGGCAAGAGAGCGAGGTGCGAACACACATTTTCTTTCTCTCTTTCTCTTATAGCCAGTTACGTTTCGTATATCTAATATATATGTATATACATAAGGATAGAGCTAAAGAAGTTTTACTTCAGTCGTGTGGTTCAAAACATACTATTATTTTTTACCTAAGCTACCTTAGTCATCCTGTGATCATGGCTCTTATAAAGGAGTGGAAACGTTCGAATTAAATATAAAAGGAAGAATAAACGGCTCGTGAATCCGAAAAATATAATTTATTTATTAATTTTTTGAAGTTGATTCTAACTGTTATTTTTAATAAAGTTGATTCTTATTCTTTTTAATTAGTTTGATTCTAAATAATTGTAAAGATATAGTTTGTAATTTGATTTAAATAAAATTATTTAGGTGCGTTAAAATTATTTCGTTTATGTTTAAAAATTATGTTGATGAAACGAGGTAGATTATTAGAACTTAGTATATAACTACACTTAATATCTGTTCAACTTCTACTGATATTCTACTAATTGTATATGAAAATGATGAAATATAATATTATACATGTTTTGGAACTATTAGCAAGCTAATTTCGTTCAAGGTTTAAAATGCCTTTGCATCTTTTTATTAATAATATCTTAGCTTAAAGTACACTTTTAATGAGACACTTTTGAAAAACAAACCTTTTTGGTTTGACTTAAAAAAACTTAAATCTACAATTCCTAAATATCTATCACCACCAGTAAGCACTTTCTAATACTAAATTATTTAATATAATTAAATTCTAAGTGGTTCAAAGTCATCTTTCTAATAATACGTGAAGCAAAAACTCTGTATCCCGTTTTTGGGAAATTTACACGGACGGAAGAGTGAAATTTGGCAGAGTCTAATTTATATGTAGAAAGAGTGCAGAAAGCTAATATTTTTTCTATAATACGAGTTAGAAATATATGCTAAACTAATAAAAATAAACTTTACACACCCTACCGCATGTATGACACACACGTACACATACAATAGTAATATTTGTTTATGGTTAAACTCTGTATAGTCTCTGGTCAAACTGAGGAGAGGTAAATTATGTTACCGAATGTCAAACATAATCATGTCTTTGGTTTTAGTTTATTGGCCATATTTTGTCTATGTCAGGATAGCATTAAGTTTATGGTGTCATAAAAATATAAGCGATACCGGCCATAAGTCGTATTAAATTTTTAGAAAATATTTAAACGAACTTTCAATAAAAAATAATCCATAATTTCTTTTTTAAACATTCTAAATAAAATTCATGCTTATGGTTGGTTATATTGGTCAACTCGTGACCTTCTTGTAAACACAATACGATGCCAAATGTCTACATGTTTTGGTATAATCACTTATGTCTGCGTTGTCACTGCTTCACTTCTCTCTACTTCTGTTTTGAAAGAAAGAAGATAACTTTCCAAAGTTATAAGGCAATTAATAAATCTTACTCAAAACTTAAAGCCAACCTGATACCATTTTTCCTGTAACTTTTGACTTGCCTTTATCGCTGACCGGAGTACGGCTTGGCGAAGGTGATGGTGATGGCGAAACTCTTTGTGTACCTAATGATGATTTGGGCTTTTCTGATTTGGAAGCTGAAGATTCTGGCCTTGGAGTGGAAGTTCCCGGCCTGGAAGACCTAGATTCCGGTCTAGATGCTCTAGATTCAGATCTTGAAGCTACTTCGGGTGATAATGGAATAGGAGGGGCAGGGCTTTCTGGTGGTGGAGGAGTCATAATCACTGGTGGAGGAGTCGTTATCACCGGTGAAGGACTTTTACCGATTGGTGGACGAGGAGCTATTACAGAGGGTGGTGGGGTAATCAATTGTCTATATTTAGAATCTAAAGTGGAAGCTGATAAGATTTGCTCCGAATGAACACTAGGTGTTGGTGTTATAGGCTTTTGTAGTCTTATATCTTCTTCCTTTGTCATACACAAAGCTTTGGTTGGTGATTCTGGATCATCTATTTGTATTATATGGTCTTTTGTGTCGAATTGCGCTGGGGGAGTGAATCGCCTATCACTGATGGAGTCGAGGCCAGGAGTGCTTGGTTCTGATGGTTCTTGAGATGACGATTTCATTGGTCTTGTTTGTTCTGAACCGCCTTCTGAACCTAAGGAGTTTAACAGAAAATGTATTTCATTTGAACTATATGAAATGACACATATGATTTCAAGAGAGTTTCTCACCTTTGTCTTCAATGTCTGCTTTCACAGTTATTTCATGATCTTTGTGTTGATCGTCATCAGAAGTTTCTGGGATCGGGGTTCTACTTCGGAATGTTTTACCTGTTAAATAGATGGATTGTTTAAATTTCTTGATTCAACAACAAATACTAGGTAATTATATCCGAGTATAAAGTTTAAAAAAAAATCCTTTAAATGTCATTTTTGTGTTCAAATAAATGAAGTACCAAAACAAATAAAAGTCGAGAAATATTTATATAATATATGTGTCCATTGTCTGTGTTTAAAAATGCATTGTTGCTTAATACTTTCAGACATTTTTCTTTAAAAATTGTTGCTTTTATAAAGGGTCAGTATTCAATTATCTTTGTTGAAGTCGGAAAATTCGCGACAAATTCCTATATAACACCTATATACCTACCGTTCTATTCATAAAAACGTCAACCGCTTAGGAAACCGTTTTGTTCTTTCCGTCACGTTGGAATTAAGGTTTATAGCAAAGGACAAAACACCTCAATATCTAAAATTGGTTTATTAAGCAGTTAAAATTCATAAAATGTTAAAAGGTATATTTTTTCAATCTTGTCTATATATAATAACATTAACTTAATATTAACTTATCTTATCTTAATAACATAAATGGATATCGATATTAAATGATAGTTATGTTTCTGAACCTAATAAAAAAATTTTAGTAAAAATATCTAGGAAAAGTAATAACTGTTAGAATGACCTTTGTTTTAAGTAGTATATTTTTATGTAGCTTTAATACAAAAGCTTTAAAATAAAGATATTTAGAAATATACAGGATCTGCAAGTTTTGCAATATTTCCGAGAACCATATAATGCATTACTGTTGCCAACAATTTATTGTAATCAGCGTTTAGGTTTTCTCTAACATCGTGCCATTCAATAATTGTCAGGATGTTAGGAAATACTCTGTCAACTATTAGTCATGTACATCAGTTTGTAACTTTGTTTGCTAGCCTTAAACAGCAGCATAAGTACGTCCCTCTGAAATGCACATATTTTAATATTTAGAATTTAAGTTTAATCATTTCTGTGTTGATACTATTGATTAAACAACCAAATTACTAATCAGCACTCCAATTGGAAAATGATATTGTTTGAGCTACATATTTAATCAGTAAATCAAATTCATAGTTGATTGGATTATGCTGTGAAATAGTACGAGTATTTGTAGGGATTTTCAATCTGTGTCTTTCGTATAATTAACGAGTAACTGATGCCCGCTACTTTGGTTTTAACACAAAACCCTGATTTAAACGAAAAATTCTGTCAGCTTCGTGTGTAAATATGTTTACAGTCAGAAATTTCATTATTCAGTCAGAGGCGTAGCTAACCAAAGGCCCTGCAAGAAAACACTAAGGCCCTTAAGGTTTTATCAAGGCAAAATATCTCAATATATATAAATTTCCTTGACAGAATGTTTGACCTCATTGAACTCCGAAACTACTCGACGGATTTTTTTCATTTGCTGGATTTGTTCCGACTTAGGGCATAGGATTAATTTTAATTTAAAGTTAAGCTAGATAATAAATAAATATTTCAAAGGTACAAGGCTACTCTTTATACTCAGCTCTTTATCGTGCACTGCATAAAACAGTAAACTAATTACTACTATGTGTGTGGGGTGAATTCCCACACTTATGATAAATGATAGAAAATGTTATAATTGACTGATAAATGATATTATAAGATGATAAGGTAAACGACCATCTGATATGAATGCGTGTATTGCACTGCACAATTGATACTGGTATAACAATGAGTAATTGCTAGGTAAGCAGAACGCTAAATTAACAAATTTAAATACATATTATAAATGTATGTTTCACCGTACATCTTGCGCCTCTCAAGAAAAGGACAATAAAAGATGGATAAGTCTTAATAGCAAAGCACTTAAATTACCAAATAACATATTATGATACTTAAATATAAAAGACTATGAAAACTTATAAAGTATAATATTAAAGGAATAAAAAATGTCATGTCTCTTTCACTTTCACTTTCACTTAATATCATTTCACTCTATTGTCACTGCACTAGGGACTTCAAATTTTACCGATCGTACCCGTGACCCTATTGGCGAGGTCCCTTGATCTACACTTCTAGCACTATTAACACTAACACTAGCTTGATCTGTTTGGCGCTTCGGTGGCATCTGTGCTCCAGTTTCCACGGAGTCCTCCTTTAGAGGGTTCCTCCTGCGCCACCATAAAAAGGTAAGCACGGAGACTGTTAGCAGCCATACAATAGACAAAACGTAAATGGCTGAATAGTGATGGACGTCATGGATACTCAGGCCTTGATATTTCTCTTATTAATCTATTCGTAACCTAATCGTATTAATCTGATCTCTTAAATTCGAATATAATTGTTCATGATTTTCAATTTTGTAGTTACTAAGGTTAGTCATACTAGTATTCAGAGCATATAAGGTTATTCAGAGCAGACTGAGGTATATTCACGTTTTCAAACTGTTCCTTAATACTTTTGAAATAATGGTTATGTGCATAAATAGTAAACGTATCCCCCTTTAGTGTGCATCCTTGTTGCAGACTAAGTAAGCCGTTTCCGATTAAATCAACTATTTCCATCTCTGATTCACAGAACACACGTACCCTGCATAGTTCATAACATGAGAAAATCCATGAGTTATCTTTGTGTAATTTAATCCACCGGTCACCCTTTAATTTCGACACAGTCTCGGAACAATATAATGCTTCGTTAGGTAATTTTATTTCGCAAATTGATTTCTGTACCTTCAAATCATAGACGGGTTTATCTACGGAGCATAGGAGCCTGTTGCTAGTGTGTAAATGCACACAAGAATTTAAATCGAACTCTGATAGCATAATTGCCATATCTTTTCTCAAGTTAAAGGCAATATATGGGAAAGCCAGGTTCACTTCATAAATTGACTCGTCTCTTTTTTGCGGAATTGATATTATTTTGTCGACTTCATATACTTCATTGCTAACCAAAGGTATGCGGATTTCAATGATATAATAATCATGTTGAATGCGTGTAAAAATACGTAGTAGGTTATATAGTTCTCTAGTATTCGAATTATCGATTGGTAAAGTAATGATAATGCTTATCTGTTGTCCCAATTGCTCTGGTGACAGTAAGTGAGGATCAATGCGGCCGTTTTGTAAGTCTATGAGTGAGTCAAGTAAGGTTTGCTGCATCCGTCTCAAGTTGGAAATTATGATACTAGCAGCTAATGCAGATGATGTTAAAAAGAGGTCTTGATTCGTAACTAATCGTACCTCATTAACTCGAAGGGTAAGGTTATTCATGTGGTCGTTGATAGAGGCAAATTGCTGATTCATGATATCTTCATTGCGCTTTAGAATATTATTTTGGGATTCAATTATGAGCGTCTGATTTTTGATAAGATTCTGTAGATGATTCTCGTTGCTAGCTATCTTCTTGATATCAATTTCGTATTGTTTTGCAAAATTTTCATCCAACACCCCAAATAATGAGTTCATTGCATAGCCAATTCCATTTATAAGTCCTCTTTTCCTTCGTTTATTCTGACTCTTAAGTAACTCGTTATAATGTTTAATTTCGCTCAACTCGTGTTCCAATTGTAGTGTGATACTTTTATATTGTGTTGTGTTTCCATGGTACAACTCACTTCTTTTAAGTGTGTTACGTAATGATCAATGTTTGATATACTTTGCCAATAACTTGATAAATTATAATAAACAACTAACTTCCATTCATCTCGGATATGTAGTAGATCGGATATTTTGTCAAAATACAAGCTTTGATGGTTGAGTTTTGTTGCATTATATGAATTCGATGTCGACAGTTGCATGCTTGGGGATAATATACATAAGAATAAAAGCAATTTTGTGAATAAAGTATTCATAACTGGCTTCTTTTTGCGTCGTAATTCTTTTGAACCGAAGTCATCTTTAGTGGATTTATGCGATGCGCTGTCATCGTCATCGTGTAAAGGCAATACATATAGTTTATTTATTGGTCGTTTAATGATATTGGTTTGGGTTTTAAGTGATACAACTCGGACTAAACCGTCGCTACCGGGATGGGTGTCTATTACACGGGCAATTGCCCATTTTCCTGGTGGCAAGTTGTCCTCTTTAATAACTACCACGTCGTCAATTTTTATATTTTTGCATACCTTTCTCCATTTTGAACGGCTCTGAAGTTGCTGTAAATATTCATTTGACCATTTTTTCCAAAATTGTTTGTTTATTCCTTGTACCATTTGCCATCGTGTTAATAAGTTGACAATATCGGGATCGGTTTGCGGTCTTGATATAAGGGTATCTCCGATTAGAAAATGTCCTGGTGTTAGATAAAGGTCATCTGGGTTCTCGGTGAGAGCACATAGAGGTCGAGAATTCATACATGCTTCTATTTGCTGTAATAATGTTGTAAGCTCCTCATATGTGAGTTTTTGCTCTCCTAGGGTGCGTTTCAAATGATACTTGAGGCTTTTGACGGCAGCCTCCATGAGTCCCGACGCATTGGGCCATGCAGGAGCGTTGAAGTGCCAGGTTACTCCTAACTCACTCAAGTTTCTAATAAAGTCTGGATTGATACATGATATGATTTGCTGATATTCTTCTTTTAGCAGTCGCGAAGCACCTACGAAGTTAGTGCCGTTGTCGCTAAACATGTCTTTCGGGGTCCCGCGCCGAGCGCTTAATCTCCGGAATGCGGCTAGAAAGGAAGTTGAGCTCAAGTCGGACACTAATTCTAAATGTACCGCCTTTGTTGTTAAACAAATAAAAACGGCTACATAGCCTTTGCTAGTTCGGCTCCCTCTGCCCTTGGCTGATTTAATATCTATATAACCGGTGAAATCCACGCCTGTTCTTGCGAATGAACGTGCGGGTGTAACTCTTGCTTGGGGCAGGTCAGCCATGATCTGTTGATGCTTTTCTTGATTTAACTTACAGCATTTAATACATCGTCTGATTTGCTTTTTCACGGTGCGGATTCCACTGATAATCCAATAATTTTCTCTAATCTGTGATAAAGTGAGCTTCGGTCCGCCGTGTAATGTTGTTTGGTGTGCCTGATCAATAATAAGTTCCGTAAATCGGCTATGAGATGATAATATAATGGGATGTTTTGCGCAATAATTTAAGTTTGCGTGTTCGAGACGGCCACCGACCCTTAAAATTTCATCTTTGTCTAATATTGGTGATAAACTTGATAATTTACTACTTTTTCTAACATGTCCATGTTTCTTTAAATAAATTAAATCATCTTCAAAGTCGATAAGTTGCACCTGTTTAATAATTAAATGAAGAGCATATTGAATTTCATTCGGCGATAAGACTTTATCGTATGGCGCCTGCAGCTGATCATGTTGCTTAGAGGCGCGTGCGCGTGTTATGAAACGCGATACCCAGCCCATTGTTTTAATTACCTTAGTGATAGAGCTAATATTATTTAATAATTGTATTATTAAAGACGGTGTACTTGATTGTAATGTTAAGAAAACTCGCGGCTTTTTTTCTTCGATTGATGGGGATGGATAAGTGATAGGAGTGGCTTCTTTACTGTTGAACATAGGTAGCCATTCTGGCCCTTGCCACCACAAAGTATGCTTTGATAGTTGTGCTGTAGTCATTCCTCTAGAGACACAGTCCGCGGCGTTGTCTTCCGATTTTACGTGGCGCCATGATAATGATGGTATGATATCTATTATTTGTTTGACTCTATTAGCCACGAAGGGTTTCCATTTTGATATATCTCCTTGGAGCCATCCCAGGACCACCATGGAGTCTGTCCACGCATTAATTTTGATATTTTCGATAGCTAATGAGTCCACAGTTTTTCTGATCAACGTTGTTAATAATAAAGCACCTAACAATTCCATTCTAGGTAATATTTTATTCTTGTGTGGCGCTACCTTTGTTTTCGCCGCTACCAATCTCGATGTATATTCACCCTTATCGTTTTGTATTACAGCGTATATAGAACATGCGTAAGCCTTCTCTGACGCATCACAGAACCCGTGTAATTGAACTAGGCCTTCTGTATTTCCTATGTGCCGTGGTATGATTAAATTATTTATATTTCTTAAATCTGCTCTTAGTGATTGCCACTCGTTCCAGATGTCGCTTGGTAATTCGTCGTCCCAGGATAAATCATTCAGCCATGTTTTTTGAAATAAAAGTTTAGTTTTTATTGTGATAGGACCTAACCAACCGAGCGGGTCGTATATTTTTGACGTGTCTGATAATAATTGTCTTTTTGAATTGTAGTTATGATTTTCTTGACAATCTAATTTGTTTTGAAACGTAAAGGTATCAGATGACGGGTTCCATTGTAGCCCGAGCGTTTTACGTGATTCTGAATCTTTAAACTCGAGTGGTGTGTTAAGTTTGTGAGACGGTAAATCCTTTATGAGATCAAATTCGTTGCTGGACCATTTTCTGATATTTATTCCCGCTCCTTGCAGGACTTCAATTAGCTGACGTATTAATTCTTTTAAATGCTCTTGATTATTGCTCCCACTCATTAAATCGTCCATATACATTTCGGTTGTTAATGAGGTTGCTGCGAGGCTGTAATCGGGATTATCGGTTGCTATCTGTCTTAATGTTCTCATCGCCAAGAAGGGTGCGGCCTTTGTTCCATACGTGACGGTGGTTAAGTAGTATTCTTCTAAAGGTTGTGTAGGTGAGTCTCTCCAGATAATCGATTGTAGGGGTTGATCAGAACTTCTGATAGGAATCTGGCGAAACATTTTTTCAATGTCCACAGTTACGACGTATTTATGTTTTCTCCACTGAATGATAAGAGTTAGGAGGTCTCTTTGTAAGTTAGGGCCACATTCCATCAAATCATTAAGGCTGTACCCGGTTGATGTTTGCGAAGATGCATTGAATACGACCCTTAATGCAGTGGTGGTCGAATCTAGTTTTAAAACAACGTGATGGGGTATGTAACATCTAGGCGTCATTTCAAAATCGTGTGTGACCTCTGCCTTACGCATATGACCTAGATCTCGGTACTCTTGCATAAACTGTCTGTATTTTTCTAATAAAGATGGATTTTTCATCATTTTTCTTTCTTGTTGGAGAAACTGCGCTATTGCTTTAGGCTTTGATGTGCCGAGATGATTTTTAAAGTCTGGTTTCATCGGTAAGGCAACCTCGTACCTACCGTCTTCCAAACGTCTTGTGGTAGCCTTATAAAAATCCTCGCAGTAACGTTCTTCCGTGGTTAGGGGCTGGGCCGATGACTCCTTGATATCTTCTACATCCCAGTATTTAGCAATGTCTTGAATATTGTTTAAGACGACGTGGCAGTGGAATGTCTTTACATTGCCAGATAAAACCCATCCTAACTTAGTTTGTTGTGCTATAGGAGACTGCGTTGGACCCTTAATTAAACCGTTCATAATGATATTAGAATAGACACTTGCATCTAACAGCAAATCTATGGGTTTTGATATGTTGTATTCAGGATCGGCCAGGTTGATATGTTTCAGATGAGGCCATATTTGTTTGCTAAATGAAGAGTTAGGTAAGTTATTGACAACTCGCGACATAACAAGTGCATCTGTTGTAAACTGGTAGTCGTCATAAATCGACATACAATCTAGACTGACCATGCCTTTACTTTTTATTGTAGAGGAGCTAATGCCTGATACTGATGCGGGGTACTTAGTGCGGCGTAGGCCCAATATCTGTGCTGCATTTTCTGATATAAGTGTAATTTGAGACCCCTGATCCAATAGTCCCCTCAGTGTGAAGTAAGTACCATCAATCGCCTTAACCTTCAATGATAACGTTGTGAGTAATATTTCTTCATCTTCATTAGCCACATGATTTACATTTAGCGATGTATTATTAAAAGGCGCTGCTAAGCTCTTATTACTTGTCGAGGCCGATGGTGTCGCATGCGGTGTTGAGTTCACGTGTCGAGCATTTGTTGATTGACCGATAATTGCATCATGAATTAATGTATTGTGCTCTAAGTTGCATTCTTTGCATCGTTTAGTGGAAATACATTTATTGCCGTAATGCTTAAATAAACAGTTTTGACAAATGTCGTTTTTCGCAATTGTCCTCAATTTGGCATCCGCTGGAAGGTTGATGAACCTTTTGCAATGAAATAATTGATGATTGTAGTTATAAGTACAGATTGGACATCGTACATTATTATTAGTTGCGAATGATTTATTGAGTGAAGCTCTGAAAGAGTGAAACTCTCTTTTAGGCAACTCACAAATTTCGCTTGTCTCCCGCCTGCTACTTAACGGTTCAACCGATTCGAACAAATTTGGGCATGAACATACATAATTATAACCTGACGGACATAGGCTATGTAAAAAAAATATAGACTTTACCATGGAGGAATAATCACCGAAAGAAAAATTCAAAAGCTGATCACAGCCAAACCGCTGATACCACATTGATGAAATTTGGAGCCAAAACTTACATCGTGGTCGTGACTAATGTGCAAAAAAAAGTTTTGAAATCGGACATACCATAGAGGAATAATTACCCTTCTAAAATCTAATTGCTTCGCTCAGTATTTGCAAACAGCAGCATGTATTGCAGACCTAGTAATTATTATTTTGATATTTTAGCGGATGATTATATTTGTTCGGCGCATATTTATTGGATTGATATTGCTGTTGAGATGTGAACTTTGGAGATGGTTGTTCCTTTTCTCTCTTGCTTATAGGCTCGAGAGCGGTAAATTTAATCTCAAGAAAACTCATGAGCTCGTCCAATGATGGCAGATCGCGTGGTGATTTCCGTGATTCCTTATAATCACTTTATGTGACAACGTCTAGCTTTTTTGAAATTAAATGTACCAGGAGTGGATCCCATGTTGAGGTATCAACACCTAAGTTATGGATTGCGTGAATGCACTCCATAGTTGTATCATGGAGGCGCTTTAACTCGTAGGATGTCTGCTTATGTACTGATGGCTGATTTAAAAATAATTCTATTTGATTGGCAAATAATACTTGGGGGTTGTTGTAACGATGAGTTAATATATCCCAAGCGGTATCATAGTTCTCCGCCGAGATGTGAAGGTGTTGGATGAGACGCTCCGCTTCCCCTCTTAATTTCGTTTTCAAATGCTGCATTTTTTGTGCCTTACTGATTAATACATTATTATGGATAGTCTCGGTAAATAAGTCGAAGAAGGTAGGCCACTGAGTATATTTACCCGAAAATGTAGGTATATCTATTTTGGGGGTTGAATGATTTAAATGAACAGTTGAGCTCAATTTCTTATTTAGTTGTCGTTTTATACAAAGATATGTTTTTTCGGACTTATTGAATTCATTATTATAATGTTCATTTTCCCCTAGTAAAATATTATCGATACGTAAATGCAAATCGTCAATAATTAACCAGCGTCGATCTAGATTCTTCAGTTCATCCTCGATTTCCCATTTTTCTGATAAATCTAATTCATCTATACGATCTGATAATCTATAAAATGCCCTAAAGTTCGTTCTTTGTTGTGCTAATAACTCGTCTACTTCTCCGCAGGGTACTGTACCTCTATCAACTCTCGATATTTTTGGGACTTCAAACGCTATCTTGGGCACCTCGCTCGTTCCGTGAGGGGTGCTGGGGTCTGTGACAGGGGTTACAGAAGTTACAGGGGGATACGTGGAAATTAACTGCCCGGTAGTCTCATAGTACTCCTTGAAACGAGTATAGATATTCTTCGTGAAATATTCATGTTGCTTATCTTCGTAGCCCTCCAGAGTTCTATCGTTGGCCATGAACTCACTCCACAGGTCATCCAATGTCCGGATCCTTTTTTCAAGGTAATCTCTAGTCTTACGGACCGAACTATCTTTGCTAAAGTTAACACCGATGCGCTCTATTACGGAAATAAGCTCGCTTTGACGTGCAAGTAGTTTATCCATGATGAGTTAAAGTTGATGAATAATAGGTAAAGAAGAAAATGGAAAGATCTTACTTGGAGCTCGTCGATAGTTTGAGCAGTGATTACCAGCTCAACCTGTGATACCTCTGCGATGCCTCGGAACCCACGACAGTAGGTTTTACTTGATCCAGGAAACCACTTTTCACAGGTGATATAAAGATATAGTTTGATAAAAGTCAATTCACTTATTTTTCACTGTTTAACTTATTTAGTCTATGATATTCTAATTTAAGTAGTTTACGATACAAATTACTGACACTGCACCTTTCAGTTTAATTTATGATATTGTTACAAAAAATATTTTTGATAGCACAAGAAAATTGCACAATAGTCACAGTTTAAGAGTCACTAAACTGCTTACAAACAGAACGGAAAACGGAAGTCTCGATTTTTTGAAAAATTTGATAAGCTTAATACGAGGTCCCGCTTTTGACCTTTCCGCGCGTTGGATCAATTGCTCGAAGGACCAAAATGTGGGGTGAATTCCCACACTTATGATAAATGATAGAAAATGTTATAATTGACTGATAAATGATATTATATGATGATAAGGTAAACGACCATCTGATATGAATGCGTGTATTGCACTGCACAATTGATACTGGTATAACAATGAGTAATTGCTAGGTAAGCAGAACGCTAAATTAACAAATTTAAATACATATTATAAATGTAGGTTTCACCGTACAATGTGTCTATCAGATTTTTTTTAATCCGTAACTGTCTTACCGACAGTATTACATTAAAGTCTTGTTGCAACCTATTTTATTCATATTCCAAAGGTGGGGTAATTTATTTAATTAAGCTATTTCTATACGCTTGGGGGCCCTGGTACGCCGTCTAGCCCTTCAGTAGTTACGGCATTGTATTCAGTAAGAGAAACCATTTAAATGCGAGTGATTCTAATGCGACACAGAATTCAAGCACATCTTTATTTACAACATTAATTGTTTGTCCTTGGGCGTCAATAAATATACTCTCGAGGAGGCCATGTACAGTTCCTCACGCATTCACCATACGACTAACCATACTGGTGGTATGGTGGGTCTCAAAGTCTGATTGTGTAAAGCATTAGGTCGGAATTAATATTACTCAAGATTTCAGGAGAGCTAAAATAAATCTCCCAAACATATTTATCGAATTACTTAACTTTCTAAACGTTAAATACGATAAATCTCGAAAACAAAGAGTGATAACAATACAAGCGTCAGTTTTCTAGAAAGAGAAAAACTTTAGTATTGTCAGATCTAAAAGTAATTTTGGTTGGATCTTCAGATCCGACTATATGCTTTTTATGTGCATAACTATACCATTAAGAGAATATTGTTGTGTAACAGTAGGCTGTGAGAAAATAGATCGCAGGAAGACATACATACAGACAGACAAAAATAAAAGCTTTTTATGTTGTCCTTCTAAATTTCTACTACTTTCTCATAATTATTGATGAAGTTACTTTAATAAACATTATTTCAGACTTTGATTCAATATGATATATAGACGCAAGAACACAAACAATATTTGTTATTATTACAATGAAATAAAGTATTAATCTGGAATATTATGAAAATGGCATATGCTTTATTAGAAAAGAAGAATACTAAATAAATTACCCAAGACTATAAAAAAGATTCATTACTTACTTGTTCTTTTAGAGTCTTGCCGCTTAGGAGTCTCAAACACCTCATCCACAAGGCTGAATTCCTCACCAGTGGATTTTTCCTTCTCCCTTTCCTTGAAGTCCGACTTGATCTTGCTACGCATGAACTTCGCATATGCTACCCGTGTGGTAGGAGTCACTTCAGACAACTTGGGGTTGTACTCTGGACAAATAAGTTGCTTAATTATATTTCTGTTTAATAATTTAGTCACCTGAAATGATACATTTTTACAAGATGATGTTTTGTCTTACCGAGCAGTTTCTGTGGGTCGATTGTTCGAGCTTGTACGTTGTCTAGAATGTGGGCTCGAAGAGATTGCCTACTGCGTCGAATTTCTGCTTCAGATGATCTGCCTATGGGGTCACGGCGGACTGTGTTAGTCCTCACCAAAGCGTTCCAGTCTCGTTTTTTGCTGAACAAGGAAAAACATAAAAATCATACTTTAAAATATCTTTAAGCAGTACAGCTGAATTTTATGGATAAATAAGGAATGGTGTGGTGTGGAAGAAGATATAGTGCTATAGATAGAAAAGGGATGCTTCGATGGTTTGGAGAGAGGATGGGCGAAAGATGTGCCTATGTGTGTGTGCCAAGTGTGAATGTGGAAGTCGGTAAAGGCAGACCAAGGCGAACTTTCAGGGACCAAATAGAAGATTTTCTGAAAAAAGGTGAGGTCAAAAGTAACCTTAGCCGAAGAGCTTGTATGAAAGATCTGATGAGAGATGAAGAAGCGAGAAATGTCAGTATTGTAGAAAATGAAAATGGCGTGATCATACGTATGTATGTATGGATTTATGGGTTACTTTTGGGTGTCAGAGATTTCATGTGTAAATTACATAAATTTTTCGGAGAAAAAAAGGATATAAATCTACTAACGCAGTAGGTACAGATAAGTGAAATCTTAGTCAAAACTGTATTACTGATGAAATTTGCTTTGATGAAAATTGTTATCTAATCATTAATTATGGGAATTATTAAAGAAGCTTCAAAATAATTTAATCCTGCTTACTTATACACACCAAAGTGCATGGTATACGTTTAGAAATTGGTGGCTAAGACCGGTAAGTAGCATGTGTAATTAAATAATTAAAACTTTTTCAATATTGTTTTACCTTTCAGTTCTATCAGTGCTGCCTCGCCTCACGATAGCTTTGGCGATTTGGCTGAAGACATCTTTAGGTTTGCTCTCCTTGGAGATAACGTCCTTGATGATACCTTCCACAATGCCAATCTGGAAGTCCTTGAGGATTCGTCTCTCCATAACTTTACCTTTCTTTCCGGCGACTATATTTTAAATAATATCATTAATAGCAGTTTTTCTAATTGACTGTGAATTATAATAGTAAAGAAAATTTTACAGTTCTTTGAAACTATTTCAGTATCAGTAACATAAATCGAATATGTTATGCTAAAAAAAAATGTTTGCAATCACAGCTGATTTTTAAATCAGAACTTCCAGATTTACAATATTTAATTGTATTATGGCCGTTCCAATAAATTATTATACAATGGTTCAGGTATCAAGCAAAATTTTTCGTCAAATAAAAAGAAACTAGACAGAAAAACTATGGTAGCCATATCTGTTTGGGGAAAGATTATGGAATGCAATTGTTGTAATTATTTCAAAAGCGGAAATTTTGCATTTAGTCTCATATGAATTTATAATGCGGGTCTTGTTGCACGTCACATTAAAAAAAATCGCCATATAAACCAGGCCATTTAGAATGTTTTCCAAAAAACAAAATAAGGTGCATGAAACGGTGCCTGCGGCGGACAGGAAAAACGGTTTTAAGGATTAGTTCCGACGCATGAGACCTTGTATAGAGGTTGGATTAGAATTGCTCAAAAATATTT
The DNA here is from genome assembly GCA_927399485.1 of Calamotropha paludella. NCBI lineage: Eukaryota > Metazoa > Arthropoda > Insecta > Lepidoptera > Crambidae > Calamotropha > Calamotropha paludella. Next base: position 3,714,056 of record OV656803.1, on the reverse strand, counting down.
TATAAAAATATCTTGTCCATAAAAGTTGGTATATCATTTTTTAAAATTTTCTGGGTGTCTCTCATATATTCTTACCAGTTGTATCCTGAAGTTTTATTCTTGGCGTCTTCATCCCATTATTGTGAAGTATATCGATCAGCTCGTATCTCAGCGTGGAGATATCTTGTCTTATCTCCATGACATCATCCTCTGTGACGCCAACTTCGTCGCGGGCTCTCTGTTCGGCGGTAACGTATCGACGCACAAGTATTCTCATTACTGCTTCATGCTGTTGACGTGCTTTTTCCCGGGATTTATTCTGGATTACAAAATTTTGAAAGCTTAGATAATTATACAAAATGATAATGCGTTAACACCTAATGTTGCAAAAGTCAAACGTGTGCAAAAAAAACATATTTACGAAGGTTTGTCCATTTTAAATGGAGCAGAAAACAATAATTAGTAGGTTTCAACTATTTATAATAATGACCATATTTTTTGTAAGATTATATATGCCTATAAAAATCAAAAAAATAAAGTATATATAGCTGTTCCATCTTAATTGACTGCTAGATATTTGTTTAAAAATATTACTTTCGGTGTTGTAGGTAGTTAACCTTCAAAATTGATGGAACGATACTAGCTCATAGTAGAAGTTGAAATACGCTTGTAAAATTCGACGAGTTTACCAGCGTCTGGGATAGCGATAGTGATCCGGTGGGTTCCAATCCCACCTGAGGACTCGGAGATGTGTTTTTTATAGGCGTATTGAATTTTATAGACTTTAAAATTATTTCAGATAATTCGTCCGTCCGTTGAGAGGTCAGATTTTAATCGAGCAGACTGAAGAAGAACATATTATGAATAACGTATATTAATATTACTTAAAACAAATTTACTATTCTGATATTACTCATTTGCCATTTTTCTCAAGGGCCCTGTCAGGACAACAGCGCCTCTTTGTTCGTTCTTTCCATCTCCGAACGACGCAGAGGCTTTTATGCTAAGACAGGGTCCTTTTTGGCCTCAAACACACCATATTTGTATTTTTTTCCTATTTTATATGTATTTACTTTTTCTCTTTTTTAATTGTTACTCTTTTTAATTATATACATCTTTGTTGTTCTGTGTTTGAGTTCCAAATAAATGCTTTTCTCTCTTTCTTTCATTTCATCTTATTTATACCAAAGAAGATATTAAAGAGAGATATATTTGTAAACAATATGATGTCTATATTTAAATGTTCTAGACATTATGTCAAACACTGTTCTTGCTCTGGTAGACACCAGATTAGATCATCTTAAGAATTTTAATATGATTGTTGAAAGTTATGTCCTAGCAAATATTCCAAGCCTATACAGATCCCTTAGTAAAGATAATTAGACTACTAGCTTACGATAATAGACCCCCGGTCTCGTTTGCTGAAACAGTGTTTGATCCAACAAACGATGTGTTTAGGAGTAGGTATGATGTTGAATGGAGGAGGGACTGTATCTCCATCCTCAAAGTAAGACATCCAAAGGTTACTACGAGCAAACTTCCATTCCATATCAGATCTTTCCTGGAATTAAAAGAAGGAATACCATTTATCCCAAATACAAAACGATATATTCTTTTTTAATGTTTATAAATACGACAAAAGATATTTCAATATTGTTTCCTTACCGAGATTATCTGATAGGAATTAGACATCATGGCAATAAGCATATTCAGCAGTACTATAATGTTGATCACGGAGTACGAGCCAAAGGTGAGCAGAGCCCAGAACCTCGTAAAACTTTTGATGCCAGTCAACTCAAAGGTCGTAAGATCCACTAAGCCGAAAGATGCCCAGAACAGTGATTGGGAGGTTTCAAAAAGGCTGTGAAAAAGTTTTTTATACATTTACGGAGATAATATGTATAAAATTTCATTATTTTACTACGTATTTAAGAAAGAATCAGCTATTTGCGATGAATATAATTAAAACAAATACTTGTTGACTTTGTTGTAATCAACGATGTAACGGAACACTACTATTATAGTGAGAATATGGTAATATTGTTTTTTTGTGGATAATGTAAAGTGACGATGTATAATATTGTAAATGTCGTGTCGTTCTGTTAAAGCTGACGAGTTTCTTGCGCCCATTCTTCTTGTCAGTTAAAAGACGTTCTGAATAGATGGTAAGTACGTTGGATGATTCAAAACAACTAATTTTAGGTGCATTCAAATAAAGTTATGTTCATTTTGTAAAATGAGGTTGTTAGCGTAGATTCAGTTGTGTTTTGACGGCATTTCCAAATAAATTGTGAAAAAAGTTTTGGTAAATTATATTTTAATCGGTTACTGTGAAATAGATAAGGTAATCTCACTTCGCGTATCGCCTCCAGATGGTGCAGGCTCGCTCTTGCGTGTCGAAATCTGGTATGCCGTTCGGATGGTGGTAGCATTTGTTTTTCTCCAATTCGGCGTAGTACCACATAAGCTGGTTTAAACCTGAATGTTGTATGTTCGTATTATTTAGTAAGCTTGTATGCTCGATGACTTTTGATTACCAAAGCAGATTAAGAATAAAATGATATTTAAAAATATTTTTTGAGAATACTTTTAGTTGAATCATTATCTAAAGTAGTATAACAAGGCGATGCATAAAGCTTCTCTTAAATATATTGGAGCGGAGTGAAAAAGAAAATTCAACAATGTTAAGTAAATTTTAAAATTCCATAAGAAAGAAAACTTTCAAACATGCGCACTTTTTTTCAATGGGAAAGCCCATAGAGCGAATGTTTTTCAAATTTCAAAATTCGGGCTCCGTTACATCTTAAAAAGTATTATATGTTGATTCAATTCCACACAACAATTATTAAAATCGGTTAAGAGCTCGGGAAGTTATGGCGTAACAGACGTCGCATCATTGAAGCTGATCCATGGGAGCTACGCTCGCTTCGCTCGCTCCGCTCCAATAAACAAGTTTATAAGTTTGCACGTAGGTGGTGTCTAAAACTACTGCTGATATCAAAATGTTTCTAAACAAGTCCAGATTTTCAGAGTGGCTATAGGTTGAAGATGTTTTCGTGGATTCCTATTTTACAACTTAATTCGAAGAGGCAGTCATGTGATGCGTTCTTTTAATGAACCCTGCCTAAACGGTATGAGATATATTTAAATACTTCCTAAGGAGAAATTGTACAACTGAAATGAATACTATAAAAAGTATGCAAAGACATATCGTCGTTGATACTGCAATAACGCAGGACCAACAATATTGCAGAACCAATATGTTGTCAAATATCGCATTATAACACATATTTAACAACCTTAATTATGTAAGTTAGGAAAATAATCTAATTTTAAACATTATTCATACTTTTGTGTATGTGTTTGTTTGTTTATATGGGCGTGTGTTTGTGTATGTGTGTTCGTGTATGCGCTTATGTGTGTGCGTATTGCCTGTTAATTATTGTAAGTGGTGTTGCCATTGTAATAAAATAATTATAAATAAAATGTCGTTGTATACTTACCGCAACCAAAGGCAAACAAAACCAACATGTAAACGAAGAAGAACTTTATGATGTCAAGGATCATGCGGCCAAGGGACACTTGCAGTGGCCCCAAGTAAGGGTTGATGGAGAAAATGTGTACCAGCTTCAAGAACGAGAAGATCATGCCCGCAGCGAAAGCACCTGAGTGACGAACATCATACAAAATACGTTAAACTTATTGACGGTCAGTTTGTTGCATCAGTTGAACTGACGTCAATCCAAAATTTGATCGTGAGTGTCGAAACATCACTCCAGAGTTTTAAATGTTTTAATTTCCGAGACTGAGAGATCGTCAGTGTGTGATCGTAAATCCACTGGGGTCAGTTCGCTCGCAGCGCCCACGGTGACGCCAGAGAATACGGAAATCGAGTTGGCCTAAAACCATTTGGAGTGACGCCACAGATTTACGTCTGGACTGACGCGCAAAAGTGATCGAGCCACTTTAAGACTACCAATTCGTTTGTTTTGCGTTTGGTGAAATGGTAGCGATCCTACCCTTCGCACGGAAAGGATCGCTACCCGGAAGGGGCAAATGTTTGTGTGAGCATTTCTACTTGACTCATGGGTATTTATATATATATTTCCACATATCCATGTATCATATATGTATATGTTTTCCCAGATATCCATAATACAATCCTTACAGTGATATGGGCTGGGCTAATTGGTATGAAAAAATTTGACAGTCTCAACTCAATAGAGGTCTGTTATATTTTATTTATTGTCTGTGCTTCCTTACATTTACAAACAAGGGGTCTTCAAGTCATGAGTAAATAGGTATATTCTTGGTAAGCGTGTCACATTCTAGATCGCATTAGTGCTTACCATTAGGCGAGATAGCGTTAAGCGCTTACCTATCTACACTAATATTATAAAGAGGAAAGATTTGTATTTTTATATGTTTGCAATGAATAAACTCAAAAACTACAAAGCCGATATCAAAAATTCTTTTACCATTGGAAAGCTACGTTCACGCTGAGTAACATGGGCTATATTTAATGCTAGAAAAAATTTAAAGAATTTTGTTGAAAAAATATCTAACGCGGAATTTAAAACAATATCTTTTTTGTGCGAAAGATTACCATTATTGAATTTTATTATATTATCAAATAAAATTTAGAAGAACCTATGATGAAATAACCAAATTCAATATATCTATACATTATTTCATATTTTTCTCTTAAACAATCTTTAAATGTATTTTCTGTAAATCCTCTTTATTATTCATAATTCTTTGAAATATCGTGACTTAATCTTGGATTTATTATAAGTTTAAAATATACATATTTATTATATTATTAAGAAATAATTATATGGAATTTAGAAGGTAGTGTCCATTCTAATAAAATACTGGAATAAAAAAAAATTACTTTCCATTCAACATATTTCTGATTCCTTATTTTTCTTCTAACATCTTTTGAGTAAGTTACCTAACTTTAGTTCCGAGAGTGTGATATAATACAGTCTGTTTGGTCACCGGTGTCCTCTACGTTAAGGCAACGCAATTTTAGAGATATATGCAATAATTTATGGAAACTATACTACTTATGAACTTCCAACGATGAAAAATACATGGGAACACTAATTCTGGATTGAATTTTTTCCAGAGAAAATAAATTGAAAGACACCTGATTCCATTCATGGATAAAGACTTTGTTTGATACATATCAATCACTTATATACCGTTTGGTGTAAGAATGACCGTTTGGTGCAACGGTAGCGATCCTGCCTTTCGCACCGACGGTCCTGGGTTCGAATCCCGGAAGGGGCAGATGTTTGTATGATGAATACGAGCATTTGTAATTTCTATATACATTTCTGTGAATATTACATATCTATGTATCATATATGCATGTCTATCCGTAACCCTAGTATCCAAAACACAAGCCTTACAGTGCTTACTTTGGGCTAGGCTGATTGGTGTGAGTGTAAGATTTATATATTTATTAATTTATTATATGTTAATTGTTATATGATGGTAATAGTGATAAGATATAATACCGACAAATTAAGAAATGATCACGGCTCCGGTAAAGGAGGCGAGACGTCATGATTAAATAAAAAATTAAGCGCAAAAAAAATGGTGAAAAGGTTTGTTTTATTAAATGTTTGTTATTAATTCCTTTCTTGTTTTGTGATTTACTTTTATATTAGCTATGAATTAAACCGAATAAACTTAATCATGATACATTTTGTAAAGAAAAAGATAAAGACAATACAAACTTTGCGTGCTTATTTTACTTAAACTAATGAGTGCTCCTATTATCGGGATGAATTCGCTTCTGAACTTTTCAGTAACTCAGAGCTTATTTCTTGACATCAGCTTTTAGATAATATGTTATTGCATCTAAAAAATAACAAAAATAAGTATATTTTGAAAAACATTTATAAAGTAAAAAGTTCAACAAAATTTTTCACACTTTTACGTTTTAAGTATTTTTTAAAGATATAAATGAGAGCTTTTGATAAACTTTTTACTGATAATTTATTGCTTACTTTTGTAGCTTTTAGTTTTATGGCAATGCATCCCTTACATCAGCAGATATGGCTAAATACTGACTCCATCCGATAAAAAACACAGTGACATAAATAATTAAAATGGTCGCCATTTCACAACAGTAAGGGCAAAATAAATTATTGTAGATTTATCGATAAAATTGATCATACTGCTTTGCCGTAACGTATCGAACCATCGACCAGATAGACTGTATAAGTACAAATCAAAGAGTTCTTACTGAGAGTTTTAAAAATTAATATTAAGTATGTAGATTACATCTTTATTACAATGACATAAGGTATAATATCACATGTTTAATGAAAATATGATAGAGTGAAAAGGATATTGGGCACATTTGTACAAGCGTTTTGATATTATAAGGGTTACCTATATGTCATGGGAGAATGTTACATTTGAATCGGGATTCACCTTCAATCGATAACGAAATGTAATTGGTCGAAATGAGATCGGGCAACCCTTTTCTGGAATTTGATTCCGAGCAATGCGTTACGTATTTTTACGGTTATTTCGAGACCTATTTTTATTCCTTGGTTAAACTTTTGTAACATACAATCTGTCAAGAGCGGCGTTTACAAAAATGAAAGTCTTTGATGACCAACGTGGTCGAATTTTAATTTTTAATGGTAACGCCACCCCTGGGTCCTGGGTTCGATTCCCGGTTGGGTCAATATAGAAAATATTCTTTTCTACGGATATTGGTCTGGGTGTGATGGGTATTGTTGTTATTAATGAATTTCATATAATTGAGAACGACTTACTGGCCCTAGATTCAAATAATAATAATATCTCTTACATTCACACCAATCACCCTAGCCCAAAGTGAACACTGTAAGGCTTGTGTTATGGATTCTAGAATAACGGATAGGCATACATATATTTTTTTTATTTTTTTTTATTATCTTATTTATTTAAATAGTGAGACTGATTAAATTATGTTATGAAGTTTTTGTCGTGGGGGATTTGTTATTGTGCGTACTTGCACCCGAGGGTTGAGGCTAAGGATACCTCTAGCCTAGAGTGCAAGTACAGGAAAAGAGAAAGAGTTTGTAGGCAGAGAGAGCCTACAAACTGAAAATAAAGAAAGAGAACAGAAATAGAAATAAGGCATACATATATTAAACATAGACATCTAATAATTATATAAATAAATATAAATACTTATGACTCAAGTACAAATACTTGTATTCATAACACAAATATCTGCTCTTTCCGAGCTTCGAACCCAGGACAGTCGGTGCGCAAGGCAGGATTGCTACCGTTGCACCAAATGGTTGTTAAAAAAAGAAACATTACAAAACATACAGCGAGGTCAATTCGGGCTCTGCCTCAGGATATGTATCTGCGTCATTCTAAGGTGGACAGAGTGACGCAGAAGCACTGGTATTCTGGCAGGGTCTCAGGACATACGGACGCATAAGCACATGAATTCAATGTTTTAGCAATTAATTATTAGCGGCTTATCGTACACATGTGTCGCGGACCGGTTTTCTACGCACGGAAGGAGACGAGCGGGAGAGGTCCGACGAGATTACCACCACCTTCGCGCCCGCGGCCGTTGCCGCTTCGCCATGGCACATTCGCTTGGGCTTCCTACTCCACGGTCGCACGTCATCGTCTTATTAACACCACGTTGCAGAGTCAAATTGTATCACGGCTAATAAACCAGCCCTATTTAAATACAGTCCACGCGTTTAATTTAAGTCCCCATAAGGACCCTTTTCACATGATTTACACCATGTTTATAGTAGAATGCATGGTGAATTATAAAATAACCTAATATCACGATTATTTTATTGTAACACTGTTTTGTTACAAATAAATGATATTGCACATGTATGCCGACCTTACCTTTGTCATCCTGTAAATACGGCTCCTGTCGAGTTGACAGGATTAAATATAAATAATGCTCAATTTATCCGGTAAAGGCTTTTTTTCCAAATGTGTGATGTGCATGAAGTGTAAGAAGTAAATAATATAGAATACTATCTTTTACCCGCGGCTTCGCCCACATTTTTTTATTCTTTTTTCAATAAAAAGTACCCTATGTTACTTCTTATACCTCCAAGAATATATGTACGAAGTTTCATGATAATCGGTTTAGTAGTTTTTGCTTGATAGCATAACAAACAAACTTAAATTCACATTTATAATATTAGTAGGGATTGTTAGTAAACATACGATGAATGTCACATACCTTCTGATAGCAACATTGGGTCGTAGGAGTCCCAACGCTCACGGGGGTACCATGGATCCATGCCATTACGGTAATCCCTCTAAAACAAAAAAATACAGGTCAGTATAATAATGTTCTTAGTAAGGCCGTTACTACATCTCAAGTATTGGAGCATTAATTCCAAGGAAAATAAGTATTTTTTAAATTACATTATTTTATCTATATATAATCCGTGTCACATTGTTTGAACGCGATGAATTCCGAAACTACTCAACCGATTTTTTCCAACTTAGGACATGGGATAGGCAAGGCCGGACTTAGGGAAGGGCAGGCGGGGCTATTGCCCTAGGGCCTCAACAACAGAGATAATAAATACAAATTTCAATGGGTCAGCAAGTATCACATTTTTTTCCAAACATATTTTTGTTGAGTTTTTAGATGGTAGAATATAGATGACTTTTAAACACTGTTGTTACAACTGTATAAACCATATTCGTAATAAATGATTTTGATATTAAATTTAATTCGAAAACTATTAGGGACATCCGTTGCCCCAGAGCCTCCAGACTTCCAAATCCGGTCCTGGAGATAGGTTTTATTCTAATTTATAACACAGGGCCGGATCAGCTAGTAATATAATATTATCTAAAGAATAGAAGGCCTCTGCCTCTTCAGTGAGGATATATGTGACGCTGATTATGATGATATAGCTTTAAATATATAATAGGTGAGATAAATATTTACCTGAACGATGTACCAAGAGGAAACCCTCAGGCTGATCCAGGCTATGTAGAACATATTGGTGATGAAGTCCACGATGTTCCAGAGGTCACTGATATATTCCATTATACCACCAGTCCAGAGAGCACGGATCTCAGCCCATATGAGACCTGGGGGCAAGAAAAGAAGAAAACACATAATTAAATAAATATTAGATGGAACATACATTGTTCTGAGTTCAAGTTAAGTAGCTTAAGTAGATTTGTTATGGAATTCAGAAAAAAATATGGCACCACAACACCCAGACTCGAGCAAATATAGAAAATTTAGTTTGACTCGGCCGCCAATCGAACTCGGGACGTCGGAATCGCTTTTACCATGAAAACCGATATACGTGTCACTTGACTACGAAGGTCGTTAGATAATCGTTTTTTAGTTAGTTTTATAGAACCACAAACAAGTTTACAATTTTACTTATTATAATAACTAGATGGCGCTGTAGCGCATAGAAACACGCTATCGTATTGTTTTTGCGGGAGTACGTAAGGGCAAGTTTAATTTTGCAATGTTAGGATAGCGAGACAATATGGTAATAAACACACACACAGTGTTGTCATAATATAATTAGGATTACATATTGTTATATTTTATTAATTAAAACATACACGCTGACTCGGTAACGCGTATACAATGGAATAAGAGCGGGAAAAAGAGCGGACAGACAAACACACAAACAAAAAATTTGTGTTCTTAAATTATAGACTAGCGGCCCGTCCCGGCTTCGCACGGGTGGACAAAATTCTTTAAATTTTTTCTGTTATTAAATATTTTTCCGTTAGCGCCATCTAGCATCCGGTAGTCAAACTACTTGCGGTTGACGCGTTGCTATGGTAACGTTATTGATACAATGGAAAAAGAGCGGACAGACAAACACACATACCACTGTGATCTTAGATTATAGTTTCAATATTGTAGTAACAAGAAGCGAGACATCAAAAGTATTATCCCTTTTTCCCGCTCTTTTTCCATTGTATCAAAGACGTTACCATAGCAACGCGTTAAGCTAGCTAGAATCTGTAACACCTACAACGGCCCTAACACAATGTCACCTGATCTGGATATCTTCAATTTTTCTAAGAACAAGTTTAAATCCACTTCGATGAAATTGCTTGATGCTAAGTAATGTTATTTAGAATGTCTCACTTAACTATATATATGTTACGGCTAAAGGTAGGTGTGAACATAAACTTAAGATTAGCCGGCTAAACCTAGGTTTATCTTCGAGGAGGTGTTAATGTTAGTTTTTTCTATCTTTAGCCGGCATTACTAAACTAATCTAACCTAACCTAACCTAACATGATATCTATATGATCATGATATATATATATATATATATACTGTGTATACTTGTAAAGGCTTACATGTACGTCAATTATTAATAAGTGTTTGATTAAAATGTTTTGTGTGTCTAGCTGTAAGTATGCCTATGAATAAATAAATAAATACACTAGAGCTAAATATTACCACCAAGAAGAACGTTTTGTTATACGTGTCAACTATACGGTTGGATTGCTATACTTATAAGTTGGAGGAAAAATCTTTAAGTTTTCTTGACACCAGGCACTTCAATAAAAAGAGCTAGACTTTTGGGCCCATGAACCCATAGTCTCCAGACCGAAGGGAACAAATATGTAACTGCTTGCAAGGATTCATATTTAAAATTTGTAAGTTATATTAATATTAAAGTGAATGTTTATTATTTATTAAAATTAAAAACTGGTTATTATTGATTGTACTTGTGTAGACTTTTATAAAAAGTTGATATATGCATAATATTCACATTTGAAATATGGCAATAATTCTTTATAAATTTAAGGTAAATTTATTTTTCGTGATGCGTTATTTCGATCTTATGCAAGGGTCAATTATTCGATGCATTATAAATTCGATAAAATTAAACCATTTGAATTATGTACTTGACCCTAACTCAAACGGCTGTTTCACCATTTAAACTGATATTATGAAACGTACGTTTATCATCTCGTAACATCTTGATCACGACTCTTTTTCTTCCAGAAACCTTTATGGAAAACTCATTAATAAAGAAGAAAAATGTTATTCTTATGGCTTCCAATAGTGCCTTCAATAACGGAACGAAGCGTGTAACTTACTGAGTCATAACAAATGGACATCCTTTTAAGGATGTACGTAAACAAATGGTCTGTTTTATTTGGAGCCTTCTTCACACTAGCGTGCATATGTTTATCGAACTCGTCATATAAGAGTAACACATCGAAGGCGGTATTTATTTATTCCAACAAATTATTTTTTATATATTGTTTATTGATCTGTTCTCATACTAGGTAGCTAGTAGTTTTCATTATTATTAAATAGTATTTTACATATAACCGTGTGTGTATGTGTGTGTGTGTGTGTGTGTGTGTGTGTATGTGTGTATGTGTGTGTACAGCTATGTAATCATTTTTACATAGCTGTACACACACATGGCCGCTTGGTGAAACGATAGTGATTTGCCATCATAGTATACTGTGCCAAAGGTAACAGGTTGGAATTCCAGGCATGTGCTTATGTGAAGATTTACATGTTTGTCCTTTTATGACATTATTAACTATGAAGATAAAATCTATATTTTATTGTGATCATGATGATCTTATTATGGGTGTTATGTCAAACCGGACGCCAGTGCCACCTGTCGGCGCTCGTCGGAGTCTATGATGTGATCGGCTGAACAGAGTTCAGTCTTGTTGCAGCGACCGAACTGACGAGACGCGTGTAGAAGCTGTTCTTTACTACTGTGTAACCGATTTGTGATAACAATGGAACTCTACTCAAACAGATCGAGGCTTGTGATTTCAATCAACACTACCTCAAGTACGCCCACCTGATACTTAATAACTATGGCTGAGAATTACGATAAAAATTACCATCACCGATATGTACTTTATTGTTATTACTTCAAAGATTTCAATTAAAAAAAAATGTTAAAACTGCTTTAGTAAAAATGTCGACACAAATTAAACTGAGCGTAATAATAATTGGTATAAAAAGTGGCTAAAGCATTAGCTACTAGTGGCCAAATGGCAAATTCGAAATGCGACCAATTAACTTTCTTTTCAAATTCTAGTGCTTCACCAGCTTTAGTAGCCGTTGAGCAGTACAGATCCCAGAATCAGCGAATCAGAATCGCTTACTGTCGTGATTATACCAACGCCGAGAGACTGCAGTTCGAAGCTATTCCAATCATGTTAAATTACTTGATATGCAAGGAGCCCCGCTCATGTTCTTTATAGTTCTCAATCAGGACAGGATCCGATAACTCAAAGGCATTATAACACCATCGGTTTGATGACTGCTTTAAAGATTATATACCAATCAAAATGGCGACGGATTATCACCTCCTAAACTGGAGCCATTCGGTATTCTTCACACAAAGTTCCTACAATAAACCTTACCAATCAGCATCGTTACGCCATCACCTCGCTTCGGAACAAGCAAGCGAGTGATAGGCGAGTGTTGAAGATCTATTTCCTGGCTGGTAAGTGTGCTAAAACCTTAAATACTGCAAACGCGAGTCTGGAAGGGAGTCCCGCTTTTCGTCTGTCCAATGCTCCACTATCTCCTGTATTTATTGGACTGGATTAGCATCAGGTAACTTACAGACTGCTGCGATAAGGCATGCCAATAAGGTTAAATTACTTGCTATGTAGACGATGACGGTGAACTCGATGAGGCCTGGCAGGGACCCACGCTCATGCTCCTTCCAGTGTTCCACCAGCTCTTGCAGCCAGCGGATGCCACTCCACTCTAGGACGAGGTACTCAGCTCGTTGGGACGCGAGCGACAGCAGCACTGGATACATAGGATTAGGAATCAGGAATAATAAGGACAAATAAGTTTTAAAATTTCCTCATTAACTTATTTTAAGTATTATAGTTTTTATATACTTTATGCATTTTTAATGCTATTTTATAACGGCTCACAAGTGAATTCATTTGTGAGCCGAGTCGATGTTTTCTAGTGATTTTCTATTATAATAATTTACCTATTATAATTATTTATCTATTAATCTAAGTTTCTTATGATTTATGTCATTAGGTAAACACAATAATTATCTCCTAGACGAATGCCAATGTTAAAGTTATTATATGTACGACGATATCGGTACCGGATCCCAAAATCCATGTGTTATAATAAAACTTTTAACTCATTACGGATTCGCATTTAATTAAACCCAAACCATACCGTGATTCAATAAACACGCAACGCCACCTGTCGGATGTGTGGAGTACTAAACTTACTGACTCAGTATGATGGCACAGTATTGCTGGGTGCTACTGACTGCGGAATATAGCTGGGACTAAAGATTTTAGGTTCGGAAACAGGAGGACAGCTGATACATTTATCGACTGATCGTTCCCTGCCAAAATCAATAAACCTCGGAAGTAATAGGCAGAAAGGTCTTACTACTGCGTCATCCAGCTTATCTATTTATATATTTGCTCTACAATTTTTTAAACGAAACCTAGGATCAAAAGCAATTTTGAGATTAGCTAAATACTATATCCTTGCTGACCCGGCCACGCGATGCCATAGCATCTGAGCCATAGCTCAGTTGTTATAAAAAATGTTTAAAAATTAAAATAAAAACCTGTCTTATATGCTAAGTAGGAATCAATCCAATAAAATGTAAAAATCAGTAAAATTGGTTGAGTAATTTCGGAGTTTATCGCGGGCAAATACTGTGACAGGGAATTTTTTTATATATACTTACAGCAAAATTTAAGTTAAATTCAAATTTTCGTACTCCTGTCAAAGAGCTGAATCTTTTCGTTCCGTGAATGTAAGTTTACGTCCTTACTAATATAATGAAACGTCGCGTTTGTACCTTATACTGGTTCGTTTTCAAGAAGAGTCACCCAGCTCTTACGCTTACTTCAAAGCTGGATTCAGCTCTCGCTATAATAGCCACTTTAATATTTTCCAACAAATATGTACCTTATCACGTTCTATATTAAAGTCTCAGTTTGCATGTGCCACTTATAACGATTCCATAACACTTGACAGGGATAAAGAAATTACACATATCTCTTGTCGAGTTTTAAATATTAAATAAAAATGGTACTTTAAACATTTTCTTAGCTTTCCTTTACATTTTTTGCAATGAAATGTTAAATACATGATTGTTATCAATCAAAATTAGTACTTAAAGATTATAATATTATATTGAAAGTTTCATATCTTTTACGGTTTACATAAGGTTTAATATACGATGATTTAATTAAAATACTAATTCTCGGAATGATACATAGTTTTTTTACAGAGATTGTAATTTGTATAATTTTCTGATCGCGTTGACACTCAAAATGGTTAGGTTTGTTAACCTTAATACGAAATTGTGTTTGTAATTTGAACAGAGATATTTCTTTCATTTTAATTGACTTTTTACCGTCAATAACCTATTTGTAAATATAAAAACTTTAAACATTAAAGAATCTGAAAATTTTCTTTTTTTAATCTAAATTCAATGCGTTTATCTACAGGACTTCTTTCTGTTTTTTAATATAATAACAAGCTTTTTTTTACTTTCACCTGTCCCGGTGTCTGTAATGAAATCTTGCAAGTTAAATTTGACCCACTTTTCGGTTTATTGAGCTGAAATTTTGCATGCATATGTACTATCGAGGTCTCTCGTGCCTTACCACTTTGCAGAAATATTCGTTTGAACTGATCGCATCGGACACGCCCACACGACCCCTAATTGGCTTCCTATTTTACTACGACTTTCTACTACGACTTTACTACGGCCAATCATAAACAACTAGTTTTAAAATCGCCCTTGATGTCAGTACTGTAAACTGTCAATCTGCTTTACGCGTACAAATATACGCAATATACGCGCACGCGCACCATTGTTGAATGAATGGAGCGGGGCGTGGCCTGAAGCGATAGGCATCGTGCAGTGTGCAAGCGACTTTCGACTTAGGACTGATCTGGCGCCAGACGCTTCGATAGTACATCGCGTGACAATGCAATATTATGATGACATGGAGTGGACCTGATGCTGGAGTATGTATGAATGTGTGTGTGTATGTATGCTGGAAAGTGGCTATAGGAACTCCGTAATAAAACGACACAGTCCCATCGAGTTTGGGGTCGTTTGATTCGTAATGACGAGTCCTTTGATCATATATGGTAATCAGGGTCTGATGCTGGAGCTAGAAGGTTACATAAAATTGTCAAATTTAAATTATTACTAAGTAATATTCTTTTATCCCACAAAAAATACCTATTAATTGATTAATTTCTTTCATTTTCTATTACTGTCTTTATTTTATTTTATATTTTTAATTATTATATTTTTATTAATAATAAAAATAAGTTATCAATCAATTCATCTAACCTAAAAAAAAAAGATTGAAAATGATAAATAACTTCTTTTCTTTGACCCCTCTACTAATATTTTTAATTTATCCCTAAATTGAATTAGAACATTTATTAGTTTAATATTTTTACCTTATTCGTACCTTTGATTAGTTGTTTTTAAGTGAAAATAAACACTTGTTTTTAAAGTATTGGATTATAGATTATATATTACCAGTATTAATTGGTACTTACTTAAAAATAGCATGTAAGAAGAACTGTGGCATATGAATTTGACGAAAGGTTTTTTCATGAACCTGCCATACTCCGAGTTTGGGGCCAACATGTATATAGTACAGTACACTGGAAACATTACACCCAGCTTCGCCACCTGTTGAAAGTGTCTTTATTACAACTAAATTCTATTGCACCATTTAACCTTTCGTGAACCACATGTGGGGTTTATTTGACCCCAAGAATTATCAGGGTAAGGAATGCATTACTTATAAATATCTGTTTATTTTATTTAAAAATACAATCTCCTTTCTAGTAGAGGGTAATAATAAAAAACTCAAACTGAATAATCAACATTGTAATCTTTTACAACTAGGAAACAAAACACAGTAATATTGTATGAACTAACACATGGAATCTTCTTTAGCACAACTTCCACAATATAAAAAATAATAAAACTCTTGTCATGTACCATTAATTAAAAAAATGACATTATAAGGCATATAAATAAGTCGAAATAAACGAATATTTTAAAAGACAGTGTTTCATACTAAAAGAACTTTTAGGTTTTAGAAGACGTCCCAAACTACGTGGGGTCTGTGGGACCCGATCGCATTTTGCGCATGTCTGTTTACTGTGTCGGCGACATGATTACTAAACCTTTGTCGCCAAGCAGTGGAGCAATGTCGTAATTCCAGCTACTCAATGTGTAGAAAAAGCCGCCTGAATTTTTGTGTCACTGGAGTCTGATAAACCCTACCTGGTTCACGAAAGGTTAATAAAACATGTGTCGTTTACTTTGGTTGAAACTTCACATCATTTTTTTTTGAGAAGAAATCTTGTTATTAGGATGGGTAGTTCGACAAAGAGTTTGGGCCTAGAACCTGCCGTTACAGGAGTCATCACTAAATATGTGTCGTGTAGCGCCAGAGAACCTATCTCCTAAAACTCATAATATTTTATGTCTCAAAAAACGCTGTTCACAAAAGATGTTATAATATTAGTATCACATAGTTTACTGTCTGACGGAATGCAATTATTTGTTATAATTTATTCATTTATCAAATTATTAATTAAAAAAATATATCAAATGAGAATTGTGACCTCCATAGAAAGTCTTCTTTTTATTTTGAATGTGCTCGCTCTTGATTCCAATTAAGCTCAGAGACCAAGACAAAATCTACGATGGAACGAGCCAATCCAGACGGTGCCTATTAACCCTGACTTTGAAACCGGACGGGTTATAAATACAGAGGGAGTTCCACTCTTTTCTTGTGCGCATTATGAAAGATATTGAGAAGCGCTTGGTGTGACAGGTAGGAACCAAGAAAGGCTGGTAGCCCGCAGTGCATTTGGATGAAAAAGGGAGACGATATGTGCACATGCAGCTCCTGAGCACACTCTCCAAGTATAAAACAATGTGAGTCAATATTAAATTAGTAAAAACAAAAATATATTAAAACGACATCACGTTACCGTTTGGCCTCGTGGGTCGCTTTTACACCTGTCTGGTAAAATGAACTTGACACCATTATTGATAGTTTACTGAGGGTCTTATCCAATTAAGCGAATTTCGTTAACCCTCGTCATCATTTAGATTAATACATAAAATCAAAATTTCGCGATTTTGACACCAAAAACGGTAAATATATATAACTAATTTAATTATACGAATGCGAACCTGCTACACTGATAATTCATCTTTTATTAAGCGCACATGTATATTATGTAACAAAAAATTCAGTAACATTGACTGTTATAATTCTCTTGCTAAATTTAAAAGTAGCTTGAAGAAATTTACAAGAGCTTTGAAGAGCACTTAGATTAATTGTATTGGATATATTGTAGTATGCCAGATATATACTATTCTTGTAAGTGTTTGGTGTTTTGCACTGAAAATTTAATATAATTTTAGAAAAGCTATAGATTTATAAGTGTAATTAATCGTAAGTTTTATATAAGTGAAAAACTGTTTGTTTCTTGAATAAAGTAAAAATAAAATAAAATAAAGTAAAATAAAAATAAAATAAAATAAAATAATACCTGTACACATTGACCAACGATGTTCTTCCTCTTGAAGCCTGGTAGACCTTCATACCATATTGCTCCTAACAACTGTTGAACATTGGGATGGGCTACAAACTGAAACAAAAATTTCTATCTAAAGAAATTGTCACAAAAAACTAATTATCTTAGGTGGCAGATGGGAATCGAATCCAAATTCCCTCGCTATTCGGATGAGTACTCTTCCAACCTACTACTGACAATTTTAACGGTTAGAAACATACTGGGATAGATAGTAAATACACAAAAAAGTAATTATTATTTTGTAATGTAATCATCGAATCAGTTACACTGTAATAGCTAGTCTTGTATATATATATAGGTATCTTATATATATAATATATCTATATATATATAAATTACGTGTCACGTTGTTTGTCCGCGATGGACTCCTAAACTTCTTAACCGATTTTAATCAAATTCGTACACCGTGTGCATTTTAATCCAACTTGAAAGATAGGATACATATCATTTCAATTTATAACAAAGCAACGCGTGGCCGGTTCAGCTAGTCTTAATACTGGATTCGTTCCCACTTACGACATAGGATGGGTTTCATTTTAAATTATTATCTAAATTTTGTGTTGCAAGTAGTAGTAACTGAGCCACAGCAAGTGGCTGGGTCAGCTATTAAACACATATAAGGAAAAAAACTGTTTAAATGTAGCATAAGCAATTGTATAAATGTCCACCTTATTTTCTTATGCCCCACAGGGCCTATAAAGATCATTATACCATAGTCATCTTATCAGATTGTACAAATTCTAAGCTTGAATAAATACTTTTTGGATGAGGTAATATGTGCTAAAAGAAACTGCCAAATAGTTTTAAATATGGAATTAATTCTTTTAATAAATTCTTAATATATGAATTCATTAATTTTTGCCTATTATATATATTTATAATTTTTATATATTTTATGCATTTTCAATGCGATCTTATAAGATAAATTATTATAATAGAAAAATACTAGAAAAAATCGACTCGGGTCACAAGTGAATCTCAGGCGGGAAACGAACCCGCAACCTTTGGAAATCCGACCACTTGTGACCCGAGTCGATTTTTTCTAGTATTTTTCTATTATAATAATTTATCTTATAAGATCGCATTGAAAATGCATAAAATATATAAAAATTATAAATCTAACATGGCTGTTTCATCTTAATCGATTGACCAAACATTTGTAAAAATGTTTCTTTCGAATACGAGAGGATGTTCCTCTCATTGATGAAACAACGCTGGCCTACAGCGTAAAATCAGGAATGTACTAGAAAATTTCGACGAGTGTTCGCAAGGCTCGGTAGCTCAATTGGGAGAGCATTGGACCGGATTTCCAAAGGTTGCGGGTTCGTTTCCCGCCTGAGATTCACTTGTGACCCGAGTCGATTTTTTCTAGTATTTTTCTATTATTATATATATTTTAAAATAATCATTTTTTAGGAGTAAACTCCAGCCACGAGTCGGAGCTGACACGCACAACTTTTTTTCTTGTTATATTGTTTTAGATACGAATAAATAAGATATATGATAGATATACGAATATATATAGATAAACAAAGGAAAAACAACCACACAAAAACTAATTGACCTGAAAAGATATTTTTCAAAAGCTTTTGTATTAATTATGCAAATGGATATTAAATCTTTTAAAAAATGGAACGTAAGTATTAATTTCTTAACGAGCTTTGATGAGAGATAAAATATTAGATTAAATCTCAATATTACATTCTTTAATATTTTTTTAATAATAATAAATGAATTATTTGCTCGAATATAGTAAATATATTTCTAATTTTAGTTTTTTCTTACATATTCTATCAAATTCAATGTATTAGTATTCAATATTTATGATTTTAATTATATTAAATTAGTAATTGTTACTGATAGTTCAAATATTATATAATAAACTAAGTCAATTCTGTCGCTAAGCACAAAGCTTCGCTAGTACCATATATTGGAGCGGAGCGGGTTGGTGGTTTCAAAAATATAAGCTCTAGAGAGTTCGGTGTATATATTCTGAAGCCAAAATTTTTTCAATACTTTTATTTTTTAATTTTTGTTCTCATAACATAGAGCCAATGTTTTTTGGTCACAACTTTTTTATTTTTGCAGATTTCATAAGTCACGATCTAGTCCTAAACCTATTGGTTCGATTCATAACAAAAAATACAAACATCGGCCAAGAACTCATAGAGTAATATCACATTTTGTAATTGAAGCTGATCCATGGGAGCTCCAATCAATAATATCAATCATGAAATGCAAAATGTCATTATTTTAATATTGGATGTTAAAGCACAGATAAATTAATTTATTAACACGTGAATATAGCTAAAGTGATAATCATGAAAAAAAAACAAAATTTATCATCTGTGACACATGGCTTTTTCACTTTTTCTACCATCTCATTCTACTTTTACTACCGTATTTAGATATGACAACAATTATAATATGTGTGACATTTAAAAATATTATTTTTGAACTCGGTATTTAATCTGGGTGTAATGCTATTACGCTTCCTTCAAATTAATTTATTTTTGTTAATTTTACTCATATAAAATCTATCTAGGGTGGGAAGGATAAAAAAAAAAACTACCACAGAGAGCGTCCGTATACGGACGAGGCGGTCCAAGGTTTATGATAAGTTGATAGGAGAATGCGTATATAGGCTTAGTTATTATAATTTGTAATATTTTTATATTATAAACTAACGGCCCGTCCCGGCTTCGCACAGGTGGACAAAATTCTTTAATTTTTTTCTATTATTAAATATTTTTCCGTTAGCGCCATCTAGCGTCCGGTAGACGAACTACTTGCGGTTAACGCGTTGCTATGGTAACGCGTATACAATGGAAAAAGAGCGGGAAATAGAGCGGACAGACAATTAAAACATTTGTGATCTTAGATTATAGATTTAAATGAAGCCTATTCTTTGTCCTTAGTGGGAACCAATCCAGTTAAAGAAAAAAAGACAATTGTTTATGATTCGAATAATTCGCATTTTCAATGCTATTTAAAAATACTAAAAAAATCGACTCCAAAAGTTTTACTCAAGCGGGACTCGAAACCACAACCTTGAGATGTCCAGTCCAATGCTCTCCCAGTTGAACTAACGAGGCTTGAGCTATCGAGCCTTTGAGCTCGAGATTATCCTTAATATTTATCAATGCTTTTAATATTAAAAGCTTAAGAATTATAGTATAGTAAGAGAAATAAATATGACCTGACATTTTATTTATTTCTATTTCCAGTTAAAAGTTCATATAATAGCAACACAGCGCTGTCTGTAAAGGTCGGTACACACTATAGAGTTTTACGTTTCATGTTTTGAGAAAAATGGAACTAGTTGGTGTATCTAATTTTGTCTCAGATTTTTTTTATAGTATCTGGCGGCTCTGATCACGGATTCGAACCACGGCCGGGTCATTTTTAAAAAACGAACTCATCTATGGCTTCGCTTCGGTTGTGGTCTTTGTTTCTGAATTTCATAACACAAGTGTTGTGTTTAATGCATAGATTATTTCGAACTGTTTTTGTTACGATTTACAGAAAGAGTACAGTAAATGACAAAAAATGGAAATAATTATTATACAGGGTTGCTGAAAATAACACACCTCAAAATGTATCATTAAGAAAATATTGTTAAGTGTTGTCAAATATGAAATAAAATAAAATAATTATTATTTAGTCCTAAACTAAATTGAGCTTATACCATGGGTACTAAATAACGTATGGGTTATTTAAATAAGTTTATCCACTTGTCAGTCCACGGTAGCAATTGCTGCCGATAGCCAACACCCCTCGTCAGTCCCTGGTAGCAATTGCTAAAATATTCAAATTTCCGCGTGACCTGCTGTTTTTTTTTTAAATTACGATTAATTTTTGAGTTACAGAGATCCAAATATTCTGTGGTGGATTCTTTATTTAATCAACTTTACGGTAGTATTTTAGATTGGTCCTAGCTTCATTATTTAGCCAGAAAATGGCATTTTTATCTAAGAGTCCGACATTTTTTTTTACAATGCGGTCCAATGCTCTCCCAATTGAGCTACCGAGCCTTGTGAACACTCATCGAAATTTTCTTGTACCTTTCTTATTTTGACGCTGTAGGCCAGCGTTGTTTCATCAATGAGAGGAACATCCTACAGCGTAAAAATAGGAAAGGTACTAGAAAATTTCGATGAGTGTTCACAAGGCTCGGTAGCTCAATTGGGAGAGCATTGGACCGGATTTCCAAAGGTTGCGGGTTCGATTCCCGCCTGAGAATTCACTTGTGACCCGAGTCGATTTTTTCTAGTATTTTTCTATAATAATAATTTATCTTATAAGATCGCATTGAAAATGCATAAAATATATAAAAGAAATGCTTATGATCATCAAACATGTGGCACCGGCATTCGAACCTGCGAGATTTGGCGTAGAAGGTAGGATCGCTACCGTTGCACCAAGCGGCCTATATAAACATATTTGTACTGATTTAATAGAATCTCTTATAATGTGATGGTTTTAAGTAAGGAATACCTTATTTATAGTGTTATATTACTATAGTATATTAACCCAAATTATACTTATTAACTAAAATTAAAAGTGTGTAAAACATCGCAACATTAAGTAATTGACAGAAATGCAGTGAAATTAAGAATGCGCATATTATTAAAAAAAAAATAATGAGCTAAGTTTTTAATTAATTATTGGCAGATATTTTGCATGAGGTATAAAATACGTGTGTACTACGCCTCAGAGCCCTCAGGTGGGATTCGAAACCACGACCTTTCGCTATCCGTGCGAGTGATCTGACTGCTGAGCTACCGAGACGCTGGCTTTATTACGTTTTTTACGAATTAAAAAAAAAATTAAAACATAATTATAGCTGGTTCCATCTTAATCGATTGTTTTATATTTGTAAAAATATTACTTTCAATGTTGAAGGTAGTTAGCGTTCAACATTGGTGAAACCATACTAGCTCATAGTAGAAGTTGAAATGCGTTTGTAAATTTCTCTCTCTCTCTGTAACTCATCGGTCAGAGCACTCGCCCAGATAGCGAGAGAAATCCCACCTGAGGGCTAGGAGGCGTAGTTGCTTTTTATTTATGTACCTTACACAAATATTGCATTGTGAATGCAAAAAAAAATCATAAACAGATATTTTGCATTTAAAAAATGTAAAGATAAATAATATTCTCACTGAGATTTACATTTTCTTCATTGTGTATCCACCTTAAGCCTTTAAGGGCAAAATAGTGTTCTTATGTTGGTACCAAATGAAAAGTAACGCGAGTGTATCACGGTAAATCGAGGCTTCCACAAAATAGAGGATTGTACAACAAACCCCACATTTCAACATTTAAAAGTGAGCTTGGTTAACGTTCCACAAATATACACTTTAAAGCTTAAGTCATAGGTCGTATTTTTAATAACAGGTTTAATAAAAAGGTTTGTTTTAAAGATTTCATGTCAACATTTTGTCGGCATTATCACTATGTATGTAATTTTATATCTTTTTTGACTTTAATCAAAGGATAAAAGACGGAATGTCGGAAATTACTGAATTATAAGGATTCCTTGTAGTTAATTATGGAACTAAAAAATAAAACTAGTTACTAAAATATCATTGTAAGTCCAAGATTTATTTATTTAAATATTTCTAAGTTTGAGGCTTCAAAAATCATGAGGCTCATTATTGGGTAGAGGTTTTATTTTTTATAGGAAAGTTCAACGCCAAGGGTTCCGAACAAACTAGTTAAGTCAATTAAAAAAAAAATACTACTCACTAGATCTTGTTCAAACCAATTTTCGGTGGAATTTTGCATGGTTATGTACATCATATATTTTTTTTTCTTTTATCATTCTCTTATTTTAGAAGTTACACGGGGACACACATTTCACCAATTTGGAAAGAGAGAGAGAGAGAGAGAGAGAGAGACACGCGCAAACGATTTAGTTAAGAAAAAAATGATATTAGAAACCTCAATATCATTTTTGAAGACCTATCCATAGATATTCCACACGTAAGGGTTTATGAAAAAAAAATTTTAGTTTCAGTTCTAAGTATGGGGAACCCCCGAAACTTTGTTTTTTTTTATTTTTTGTGTGAAATCATAATGCGATTTACAGAATACATCTACTTACCAAGTTTCAACAGTATAGTTCTTATAGTTTCGGAAAAAAGTGGCTGTGACATACGGACGGACAGACAAACAGACAGACATGATGAATCTATAAGGGTTCCGTTTTTTGCCATTTGGCTACGGAACCCTAAAAATCAATATTGCAGTTTATTCATTGTGTCTTAGGTTGAAAATTGTGTAACTTTCGTTTGGTAAGTTACCTTTTGGTAGTTGTTTCGCAGTTGAAGGTACTGCCGGTAAAACTTTTACTTACCATTTTCTGTTTGTATTTGATAGCCAGCTTTAGCCTGCCTAATGTCTGCCGCTCCCCTAGCTCCCAGCAGTCTGTATCCCAAGGGTTATAGTTGAGCATAATCTCCAACTCCTTCGACGTTCGAGTGTGGTCCAGTAAAGAAGTAGCGAACTCTTGGCATTGTTGTCTCAATGCCTAAAACAATATTTATATCAAGTTCTAATTAAAAACATTATTACATTTTTATCTTGAGCCCAATCAAGCCAAGACCCTGCCCCTGAAGTCAGACGGGTTATAAGTACTCGGAAATACAGACGCAGGCAAAGAGTACCACTCCTTTTCTGTGCGCATTTTAATGTTGAGTAGCGTTTGAAGCGAAATTTAAGAATAGCAACCAAGAAATTGTAGTAGCCCTCAGTGCGTCTGGATGCCCGATGGAAGAAGGGGCATGGCGGTATAAGCTCATGCGGCGCCTGAGCACACTCTCCGAAATATAATATAGAAGACCAAAAGACAGGCAATTTTGAGGCGGTGAGCTAAGGTGTAAAGCTTGTTCTTCACCACACTGCCACTAAAGAGCCGCTCAGCTCTGTGGTGAACCGTATCCAGTGCAGCAAGTTGGTATCTTGCTGAGCCGTTTCAGAGGTGGCTGCATGATTATTGACATTCGCTTGTGCAACCATGTGAAAATAAAATTCGCATATCGCATAAGTAATTAAATCAAATGCTTGTGGTAAATACAGGTTTAAGTAAATGACTTTGACATGTCAGATTTGTCTCTAAAGCAGCTTATTAAAACTCAAAATCGCGTGCATTCACATTGATAAAAAACAATCGTCTGTTATAGACGTGCATCAGAATTGGATAATTTTTCTCGCTTTCAAGTTTCTTTTGGTTTATAGTAAAAAATATTGTATCTAAAACAGTCCTGGAACAGTCTTAGTTTTCTCTTTTAACATTAAAACAATAAATTATGACCACGCTATAAGTATAATTAGTGCTATAATTGTCAAAAGGTTCTTATAAAATGCTACATGTATACCAGTAATATTTAGGACCGATAATACCTTATATTCGACTCTAAATTCGGTTTCCATGCGACTAAGTCGTCCGAGCTCCCAAGACAGCTGGAAGGCGGTTAGTAAAGGATCAGCGGAGGATAATGCGATGAGTGATGGAGACGTGAGGGCTCGGTACGCGTTGATACGAGCTTGTGAATGCCGAAGGGAGTCGTCCTGTGAAGACTTCACGCATTCGTCGCATCCGCACCTGTAAAAGATAGTGTTGACAGAATCTGTTCTTAACATTTAAAATAATTTAGAATTAAGTTTCTTTTTCATTCCTATCAAGCCCGGTGGGTGTAAGTACTCGGAAATACAGACCCAGGAAGGGAGTTCCACTCCTTTGCTGTGCGCATTATGAAAGATTTTGAAAGGTGCTTGGTGCGACAGGTAGGAATAGCAACCAAGATAGTGTGGTAGCTCGCAGTGCGTCTGGATGTCCAATGGAAAAAGGGAGATGGCGGTATGAGCATATGCAGTTCCTGCACACTCTCTAAAGTACATTCTGTACAAGACCGACAGACAAGCAACTTGTGAAGTTCTGAAGAACGTGTGAAGCTTGCTCTTCACCACTTTGCTGTCATCACATTTCATTATATACCCCATTAACAAGAGAGAGCATGCTGTAAATTCAACCTTAATACGTGTACATAAAGGATATTCAGAGTCAAATTAGCTTTAATACAACCATGAGCTTTTCATAAATAGATTCTGTAGTAATCCCACGATTGATTTCTCGCATCTCAATTTGTTTTTTAATGTAATTTATTTAGCAAAAAATTATCAGCATTTATTATTTCCGGCCGTTTGGTGCAACTAGCGATCCTGCCTTTCGCACCGACGGTGGACCTGGTTTCGAGTCCCGGATAGGAAGATGTTCGTGTGGTGAATATGAGCATTCTTTACCTGAGTCATGGGTATTTATATATATTTCTATTAATATGAAATATTTATGTATTACGAACTAGCTGACCCGGTCACGTCAGCAAAAAGAAAAAATCATCAAAATCTATTAAGTAGTTTCGGAGTTCATTGCTGTCAATCATTGTGACGGGGAATTTATATATATGTATGTATATCTATGCGTTACCCTAGTATCCATAACACAGGCCTTACAGTGCTTACTTTTGGCAAAGCTTATTGATGTGAATGTAAAAAATATTATCATTTTAAATATTACGAAATAAAATATTATCAACAGGTCCATTTGGATAGCAAAACCAAAGGGACTATATCCCATATCACCCAAAAACCGCTCCAAGTTTCATATTAATTAAAATCTCTACTATATAAAAGAAGGACTTTGTGTGTTTGTTGCCATATATAGTTACCATAGTTACTATAAGCTTAAGAATTACAGTTTTTATAATCAATTAACGTTACCATAGCAACGCGTGGCCGGGTTATACCAGCAACGCGTGGCCGGGTTATACCAGCAACGCGTGCCGGGTTAGCAAGTAACTAAATAAAAAGCAAAAGAACCCAAAAGAAAACTTAAGTAGTCGGTACCGACCGTGTCTGATAAAGTTATTCTAAGATCGTATTATACTTATTACAATAATTTTTAGGGTTGAACCTGCAGTATAAATACATACCATCATACTTTTTAGGCTTCTATACCTTTAACGGTAAAAATGGAATCCTTATAAGCTCGCTGTATTGTCTTAGTTAACGTAAAAAAAGATACGGCCGTATATGCTGCAAAAAACGTATAATTCGACACTCAACGGAATCAAAATATATAGGGTAATATTCCGGCAAAATTCTTTAATTTTTTCTATTATTAAATATGTTTCCGTTAACGCCATCTAGCGTCCGGTAGATGAACTACTTGCGGTTAACGAGTTGCTATGGTAAAGTTATTGATACAATGGAAAAAGAGCGGGAAAAAGAGCGGACAGACAAACACACAAACAACTGTGATCTGTGATTATAGATTTTCGCTGACAATTGAAATTTGGCATTAAACAACGTCATATAGCATAAGTATAGGAAAAAAATTAAATACATCAAATTTGTTGTTGTAGATATCAAAAAAAATGTGGCACAACATTTATCTAACGGCAAAGTTACTCGTAAGTTTGACCCTCAATCTGTTTATCTTTTTTTCCTGTGATTTATAAACTATTTACTTAACTAAAAGTTTGTATGGAAGCCTCGGTGCGCGAGTCCGACTCGCACTTAGCCAGTTTTTTTATTTTTAATTAGCTGTCACCCGCCCGCTTCGCTGCGCTAATAATTTTTTTTCATTTGTTAATGTTTTGTTTAATAATTGAATTGATTGTCATTAATCAATTCGTATTGTTCAGAATTTCTTGCAGAAATTAACGCCCTCTTAAGCGAAAGGGTGACGGCTAGTCCGCATATATTCCTGGATGGATGGACTATGAGATGATTGCAGAATCTGTACCTACTTGACGTCGTGTGGCACTGGGAGGGTGGCGCCCCTATCAAGAAGTATCTTCAGAATTTCATAGTGGTTCCTGTGTGCTGCTAGAATAAGTGGCGTGATGTCAGGGGTGAAGGTCGCAGCAGACGGGTCAACGGACTCCCAACTCTGTTCGAAAAGACATAAAGGTTGAATTTGGTTCCACTTGATTTCAAAGTGGACGGATATAAAACAGTAAAGTAATATAAATAAATAATATTTAAAAAAAACTGATAAACACGCTTTTATGGTAACCGAAATCAAATGGAAAAAATGAATTGCGATTTAACGAGGTATTAATGTCATTGTATGATTTATTTTATTTTTATTTAATTCATTTATTTAGTAAGGACACACCAACAGCGACACATTGAGATATCAAAGTGAAAACAATGACAATACCTGGTGTGAACACCAATAACAAGCCTGACAACACTCACATAAAAAAGTCACGATCAGCAAACAAAAAAAAAAAACGATTTCGGAAGAAAATTTTAAATTTCAATTAAGTGCAAATTAAATTGTACATTAAAACTCATAATTAAAAAATAACATAATAAAATAAAACATATAGAAATACAATCCAAAATAAATAGGCGGTAAAACAAAATAAAAAAGAAGTTACAAATTATTATCCAAAATGCTAGCAAATAAAAGTTGCTACTTAATGATAAACTTAGGGTGCTCGATATCGATTGTTGTATTTTATTAATGTATTAATTACCAAGATACCTTTCTATTTTTATTTCGAAATACAATGTTAGTGTAAGAAATATGTCGTCTAAAGTACGCCACGCTATTTCTTTAATAACTTTATCTACTCTGATACTATAATACAAAGATTTTAAAACTGAAAACAAAATGCTTATGACAAACATTACGTACAGGCCAAAAAAAAAAAAAGTTTAATTACGATACAGGTCTTGTATGGACACCTGTAACATAATATAACTTTTTAATCATAACGATACACCTATACAACCTCCAGCTGGACCAAGGAGGTTGAACCTCTACTTTAAAAAGGTTTCAATGAACGAGTCCGCGACGACGCAACACGCATGCGCAATCGATGTTTGCACCTTGGCGCCAACATTTGACATTTAAAAAATCTTTTCAATATTTAAACAAAGTTTGGTTTTGTTTGCAATTTTGTTTTACGTTTTATAGTATGAGAGTAGATAAAGTAGTGTATGACACTGTACATAACTTGGTCTTATAACACTCGTGTGATACTATAAAAAAACTCACATAATAGTAGTTTATGATACTGTTGCATAATAAGGGTTCTTATAACATGAGTGTGTTTTAAAAAAAACGAGCCGTAGGCGAGTTTTTTTATAGCATCACACGAGTGTTATAAGACCAAGTTATGTACAGTGTCATACACTACTTTATCTACTCTCATACTATAATATGTAAAACAATATTGCAAATAAAACGCTGAATATAACAACAAATTTATTTAAATGTCAAATGTTGGCGCCAAGGTGCAAACATCAATTGCGCATGCGTGTTGCGTCGGTCGTCGAGGACTCGTTCATTGAAACCTTTTTAAAGTAGAGGTTCAACCTCCTTGGTCCAGCTGGAGGTTGTATAGGTGTATCGTTATGATAAAAAAGTTATATTATGTTACAGGTGTCCATACAAGACCTGTATCGTAATGAAACTTTTTTTTTATTATTTTTGGCCTGTACGTAATGTTTGTCATAAGCATTTTGTTTTCAGTTTTAGAATCTTTGTATTATAGTATTAGAGTAGATAAACTATTATAATTGTCATATTGAAATTTATTTTCACTTTTTGGTTCGGTTTACCATAAAAGCGTGATTTTTTCATAATTCATGTCGTTCATTATAATTTTTCAGCTCTTCGTATTTTGAAATATTTTTCAAAATTTTTCCGATGTTATTTTTTTTATTTATTGTATTGTCATCAGTCTCTGATAAGTGTGCATCAAATTAATCTGATATTTTGAAATAGGTAAATATTGCGTTAAAAGTTTCCTTTACAAACAAACATACAAAAGGTGAAGTAAAAAATATGCTTCTTTTATCGCGTGAAATAAGGCATCCTGATGGAACAAAATTATTAGTTTTTGATATATTTTATAATTTATTCTATTTTCATTAGTCTCTGATAAGTGTATTTCAAATAAATCCGACGTTTTGAAGTGGGTAAAAATCATCTTATAAGATTCCTTGATAAACAAATATACAAACACTCAACAGGTGAAGTTAATAAAAGCTTTTTAAAAATACTAAAACTTTACTGAAACGAAATAAAATTGTAAATTTTTCTTTCACTCACGTATGGTTCACCGGGGACGTGATGGTCTTCCTCCCACTGTAGAAGCATCTCCACAGCCTCCACATACTCTTCCTTGATGGCGTGAAGTAGGGCATCCTTGTATAACAAAATTACTGCAGTTAACAATCGTGAAAGGTGAACCAAGCGATGTATGCATCAGGAAAAGTTTCTGAACCACCGTTTCTTACAGAGTTAGTTCGCCTTAAGAATACAATTTGCCCTGCTACTTAGAATAATAAATGATAGGGATATAGAAAAAACCACTCACCAAGACAAGTACTGTTTTTTACCTTTATAAGCCACCCGTAAAAGATATATGTAATAATAATAATAATAATTCTCACGTTAGCCTATAATTCACACCAATAAGCTTAGCCTGGAGTAAGCACTTAAGGCTTGTGTTATGGATATCAGAATAACGGATAAACAAACATATGTCGCAGCCAACTGGTTAAAATAGCCGTTCAATCAAACAGCTAGCCCTTTGACTGAACAACGCCATTCAATCACACGGCTATACGTCGTTTAGCCGACTTGTTGACTGCAACGTTCAACACTACAGCTAGACGACGCTTAGCCAACTGGTTAAATGGCAAATTAACTAAGGTGACCATTAGTTTAGTATGTAATTTGAGAGAATAGGAAAACTTTTTGTAATTTCTTGGGAGATTATTCATGGATTAAGTTTAACCTAACCTTTTTTTAAGTTTAACCTAACCTAATCAACTTCACTCGTAAGTGTCCCCATAATTTATGTCTCTTTAATAATACTAGAAACGTTACTATTTTATTTCCGAAAAATATCTTGAAACAATCACAAACACCGGCTAGTTGACGCCATATTGAAAACAAAACGCACCTAGCGCCGCGGTGGTGAGCGCTGAACTAATTCAATTAGACGTCGGCTTTTCAATCACCTGTAGTGTTGAACGTTTTGAGCGACTCAAATATTCAATTAAAAAGCTAGACGTGTGGTTGAATGGCGTTGTTCAGTCAAAGGGCTAGCTGTTTGATTGAACGGCTATTTTAACCAGTTGGCTGCGACACATATACGATAATTAGATATTAAATATTTATAGAAACATATATAAATACCCATTACTCAGGGACAAATGCTCGTATTCATCACACGAACTTTTGCCATATCGGGGTCTCGAATCCAGGACCACCGGTGTGAAAGCAGGATTGCTATCATTGCACCAAATGGTCGTTAGAATATTTGACATTTATCAAATATACCTTGCGATACGCAAGAGAACCAAAGTTATTGACATAGATTTTCGAGTTGCTTATGGGAAATGGGAATGGGAATGGGCAAGACACATCGTTCTCAGAACTGATAACCGTGTGAGAAGAAAGGTTCTCGAGTAAACGACGCAGCATGGGGAAGCCCCCTTTTGGGAGGACCTATAACTTGGTGAAGGTGGCAGTAAGCCAATGGCTGCAAATAGCTACCCGCTCTTTGTACCGCGTTAAAGAGGAAGCATATGTCAAGCACTGGGTTCACATATACCACCACTGCTGCTTATACCCCAAGGCCAAGTCAATACTTGGCTTGGCCGTAAAACAGAAGAAAAACATCTGAAAGAATGGAATACTAATGAAGGATGCAGGCAAACAAAGAATGCAGTTCCGGTTGACCCGAAAACTCATAAAACTAAAAAAGGACAAAGTTGGCAAAGTTATTGGTTTAATAAATAGACATTGCCCTTTAAAAAAGCATCTGTTTGGCTGACAGCCCTCTGTGCAGAGGCTGCATGGAGGCAGAAGAAACTCCACAGCACGTGCTTATGGAATGCAGGAGCGTGGAAGATCAATGGGCACAGCTTCTCTAATCCCCAACATCACTCCCGGAAGCAGCCTGAAAAGCCTGCTAACATTCTAGGATGAATTGGGATGTCTGGAGTAGAAAGACAAGGAGAGGAAAGAAGAAAACGAGAGGTTAAATGCGGAACAAACCCCGCTCAAGTAACTATGTCCAGCACTGAATGTATCTCTACTTAAAGAGAGAGAGACAACCAGAGAGTGTTTTCTCTAACGGCTACTTTACTTGGGTTCAGGACCAATGTACCTATGTGATGTTGTCTATATATATATATATATATATATAATTCTTTCTTCATTCTTTCATTTATTTTTAATTCGCAATTCCATATTTCTATAAGATATAAAAAAAAAACCTGTTAAGTTAAAATACATTTATGAATTTCGCCGCGTCTGCCATCGTCTCGGTATTTCTGCGGTCAGAGCACTCGCCCGGATAGATAAAGGTCGTGGTTTAGAATCCTACCTAAGGGCTTTACAGGCGTATATTATATCTTTATTTATATTTATAAATGCGGTGTAGGCGACGCTTAGTAACGGTTAAAATTGAATGCTTCTATCTCAGTTAATCTATTTCAAACTGTCCAGTTGATATCATAATTGGATTACGTCAACACTCATCTGGAACACTAGGAGAAAAATACGATTTAAAGTTATGTAAATTGTACGTGTCGTTTCAGATGTGATGAAAATAACCTTATTCAAATGCACTTAAAATAAGTTGATTTGAATCTTTCAACATTTTTACCTACCGCCATTCAGGACGTCTTTTAACTGACAAGAAGAATGGGCAGAAGGAACTCGTTAGCTTCAACAGGAGTAACAACATTTACAATATTATACGTTGTCACCATACATAATCCATTAAATCAATATTATTCTGTTATCACAATAATAGTAGTGTTATGGTTTCATTACATCCTTGATTACAACAAAGTCAACAAGTATTTGTTTTAAGTAAATATCCATAAACATTGCAATAACATACTGAGAATAAACGACAAATTTATGAAGGCAACATAATGATGTATGTTAAGTATATGTCAATAATAGTGAGGGTTAAAGCAGACCCATCTTTCAAGGTAGCACAAGTATGTCGCATGATGCTGCCATCGCTTCGTTCAACCATATCTTAGGGAACGTAACGACCTGCACCACATGTCACCACCAAAGAGATGTTTTAGGAGAGTATATCATACTCCAACTACCAGTAATAAATTAATGTTAAAACTAGCGGCTTCGCACGGGTGGACAAAATTCTTTAAATTTTTCTATTATTAAATATTTTTCCGTTACGCCATCTAGCGTCTGGTAGACGAACTACTTGCGGTTAACGCGTTGCTGCTGACTCGGCCACGTGTTGTTGTCTCAGTTATAGATGTCGCTGTACCGAAATGAATCGCGCTAACGTTTCGGTTCGACGACTACACTTACCCTTCTTTGCCTTCTTGAATGTTATTCTAAGGCCCTATGGTAACTCGTATACAATGGAAATAGAGCGGGAAAAAGAGCGGACAGACAAACACACAAACCACTGTGATCTTAGATTATAGATTACCAAATGCTAATAGTTGTATGACACGACCTGTAATAAATAGTGTCATCTTGAAACGACACATATTACTTCCATGCATCGCGATGTATTAAATAGTCGCTGACCTTGTGATAATTTTTAGACATAAGCTTATTTTTCAGTTACGTTTTAAATTTACGTCAAGGTAAATCAACTATATGAGACTGATATCAAATTTTATTAACTATTTTGTTAACACTATAGTATCTGTGATGAGAGATCGGAAAAGATAGAAAAGGAAAGTTCCGTAAACGATTAAAATAATTATTATAATAGCGATTTAAATATTACTGTGCCTGAAATTAAGAGAGAAAAGATATTTCATATTTTTTTTATTGAATTCTATTTATATGTTTTTGGTTCGTTTACATGTCTTTGCTTGGTATGCAGAAGCTTATTAAAGGACAAGAATTATTTGAACTTTCGTATAATAATTAAAACGTGGGGGTCTGGCAAAAAAGGGGGGGAGGGGGCGCATTATGCGCACCTGCTGCGCACCCCCCGCCCTTGTACCGCGCGGGCGAACACTCATTTAAGCGGTTTATCTATAGTTAAATATATTAGAATAAAAATGATAATAAGAAAAAAATACGTTTCGAGAATATCGTAACAAAAACGTGAAAGAAGCTTTATACTCGTAAATCACAGAAATTTCAAAATTAGTACATATAAATCTTTCAATTCATTGTTCAGAATTACCTTTCTAAGATTTTTCTTGAACACGCGGCCTTTGTTAATGAAATACAACTTTACGACTGACATTTTAAAGAAGCTCTTCCATTGGAAAAAGTTGCCGAAATAAAATTATCAACGAAAAACTTCACACCTATAAACCAGTGTGTTTTGGTTATTTATTAGTTAGGTTTGTGATTAAGAAGTAGTGATTGTCTAACACAGTAGCTACTGAAAGATTCTGACGCAAATATCCGTTTAAAAGTTATCTCTACTATATAAAAGAAGGACTTTGTGTGTTTGTTACCACCACATATAGTTGCCATAGTTAACATAAGCCTAAGAATAACAGTTTTTATAATCAACTAGCGGCCCGTCCCGGCTTCGCATGGGTGGACAAAATTCTTTAATTTTTTTCTATTAATAATTTATAAATATTTTTCCGTTAGCGCCATCTAGCGTCCGGTAGACTAAATAATTGCGGCAAACGCGTTGCTATGGTAACGTTATTGATACAATGGAAAAAAAGCGGACAGACAAACACACAAACCACTGTGATCTTAGATTATAGATTAACGTTACCATAGCAACGCGTGGCCGGGTTAGCTAGTTTTATTTAAATGTATAATCTGCGCGGAAGTGACTAACTAAATAAACAAGGTAATGTTATTTTTTTAAACAAAAGATTAAACTCCACGCTATCAGTATTATTAAAAAATTTATTTCTACAACCTTCTTTCCTTTATTTTCAGACAGTATGTCTGATTTTTATATTATATATATATTTTTATAAATAAATTATTTTTGTTTAAAAAATTCTCTCTTTTACGGCGTCGTAAAAGAGCCGTAGTATATAGAGAGGATATAATTATATATAACACTAAATATATTGCTATATAAAATTACACTGGAAAGATTACGTTAAAAGGCTAATTAAATTGCTTAAAATTATGAGTACACGGTATGATGACTGAATGAGAACTAGTTATTTTAATTATAATAATTATTACGAAATATTCACTGCGGGTGTGACATGCTGACCGCTCTAAATGTACGGTTGTTTGCACTGTACAGTAATGTATTCACCTCAGTGTTTTATCTATTCTAGCCTGCAAGCTTCGTAGTAATAAATGAAGTTTTTTTAGCTATCCAGGGTATTATGAAAAATCAACATACCTATTGAATTCATTTCATCCTATGTCGAATAGGTTTTATACCCTTTGCCTTATCTCGTGGAAAATTAAACAAGAAAATTTCAACAATATTTAATGAAATAAAAGAATCATTATCAATTAAAAAAACTAATGCTGTCTGTAAATAGAACTAGTATATACTACATAGTACATATTAATCTGTGAAATCTGAGAAGAACTGTCTGCCTCCAATGTCAAACGGAGTTATGATTGTGCAATTTGTAATTGTTATAGTTGTCTAACCTTTCCCTTGTAATAGTTGAGTCTTTTATACTACAGCTGCCATAAGCCTATTTATTTGCGGATTTATCTCGCAGGCCACATGGCATCGTGCTACTGACTTTTGTTTCGTTTTTTTTATTATTTGAAACTTAAAATCAAACTAATGTTTAAAATTCGACCAAACAAATCGTAACAGTTGCATAGGTACCAACAACAACTTCATTAGTTTTAGAAGAAAAAAAACGCACTACTGGCGTTAACTTCTTCAGAACAGTTGTCTTTGAATTGAACCGGACTTCCAAAGGTTGCGGGTTCGATTCCCGCCTGTGAATTTACTTGTGAGCTGAGTCGATTTTTTCTAGTATTTCTCTATTAAAATAATTTAACTCATAAGATTGCATTAAAAAAAATGCAAAAGATATATAAAATTATAAAATCTTATTAAGTATTTATAAATATGTAATTAACCACAAACGTCGCTTATACAAGTACTCGAAATTCCTTCGATGGATTCACTTCAATTTTTATACGGTTATTAAGTGACTTTAGCTATAAGACTCTAGTTATAGTATATGTTTTCCCCAAAATTCCCACGAGATCGGGTACTTCCCCAGTAATTAATATCAGACTGAGCTTCACCGAAAGGGCAAGTTTTTCTAATTAGCTATAATTAACATTTATGATATCATATATGTCTCCATATTTGAAAAATCTATAATCTAAGAACACAAATTTGTTGCTTGTGTGTTTGTCTGTCCGCTCTTTTTCCCGCTCTTTGTCCATTATAAACGCGTTACCATAGCAACGCGTTACCGGGTCAGCTAGTATGATATTAAAAAGATCTTTTGTTGAAGAAGCGAGAGATATATGTCATCATCATCATACCAGCCGTACGACGCCCACTGCTGGACATAGGCCTCCCCCAAGGATCTCCACAACGATCGGTCCTGTGCTGCCCGCATCCAGCGTTTTCCCGCGACCTTAACCAGATCGTCGGTCCACCTCGTAGCGGGCCTACCCACTGAGCGTCGTCCGGCACGCGGTCGCCATTCGAGAACCTTTCCGCCCCAACGGCCATCAGTTCTCCTTGCTATGCTAACTATGCTAGCTATGCTAACAGAGATATTTGTCAGGATTGTGGAAAATGGAAATCTGTGACCTCTGCTTAGACTTTTTGGCGGGAGCGGGAAGCGTCACGTTGGTGCTTTTGTTACCCTTTGTTGAAATTTGTGTTGTTGTGGATATGTGCGTAATAATGGTGGATTATTAACCACAAATTGTTTGTGAATATACAATAGTGTTGTCAACTGTAACAAAGCAGCGGAATTTGTCTTCTCCTGCTCTCTCAAGAAGTCCACACATTTAAACCTAGGAAAAAAAATATTTTACTGTTCATTCATCATTAAATTCAGAAATTACTCAAGAACTGGCAATTGTACTTACTTGACACTGGCTGTTATGACATGTGCAAAACGTGCTGACATGTGCAAAACGTGCAAGCCACAAATAAAGAAAAAAAAGAAAGACCTCTGCCTACCTCTGGAATAAAATTCCTACAAAACATACATTATAAAATTTAAAAAAATGCAATTTTATCCTAGAAGTATGTGCTGTTATAATTCAAAGGCAGTCACGACGACTAATATATATAACACTAAATAGAGAGGATATATATATAACGGCTCTTTTACGACGCCGTAAGAGAGATATATATATATATATATATATATATATATATATATATATATATATATATATATATATATATATATATCATTTTTTATCTTATCATTTTTTATCATTTACTGAACGGTAACCCGTACAAGTACTATTGATAATGTTTAAATAATTCAAAAAAATGATATGACTAAAAGATATTATTTGATTTGCACGGAATCAGTTAAACTCTGAGCCTCAGCGTCTTTTAAAAAAGAAATGTAGTCCCGAGAATTGCTACTAAAGTGGCACAGAGTAAATAAATTCCACTAAAAGTGAGAACGTCAAATTTAATCGCGGAATTTTGCTCAGTCGTCACACACGGACGTTTATGATAATGTTTGGAATGTGATCATGCAAGCTATTGGAGGAGTGATTTCCCCCGGGATATCTGTACAGTCTCGTGTTTCACAAGACAATAGTTTTTTTTTGCTCGACGCTGACTGGCTCGTTAGTTTCTTGGGTTGTGGCGTATTGAAGCATTGTTTACGTTCGCTCAGATTATTGATTGCCTGTCCGCTTTTATTTTATTTATTTCTTATTTTATTTGTACATTAATTGTATATGTAGACATATCTTTATATGTATATATATACAGTGTTTGACCGCTATGAACTCCGTAACTACTCAACCGATTTTGATTTTTTTGGATTTGTTCTGACTAAAGACATAGGATAGTTCTCATTCTAATTTATAATATTTTATTATCACAAATTGTTATCACTGAGCCACAGCAACGTGTTGCCAGGTCAGCTAGTATATATATAAAAAATCCCAGTCATAATGTTTGACCGCGATGAACTCCGAAACTATTCCACCGATTTTGAGGATTTCTGTTTTTATTTTACTGGATTTGTTCCACCTTAGGATGTAGAAAAGGTTTTATTATAATTTACAACACAGCAACACGTGGCCAGGTCAACTAGTACTATTACATATATGAGACAATATCAAAGAAATACAAGAAAGGATATTTAAAGTATTTGTTATATAGAGTTGTCAAATTTTTAATTTTATTATTTACCGTTTAATTAATTTTTTTCTATATTAGTATGATAATCGTGTAAACATCACTATCTCTATCATATTTATCGATTGTAAAAAAAATATAAAGATGTATCTTTCGAATACGAAGCTATTCCTTCCATTAGTGAAGTAACGTTGGCCTACAGCGTAAAAAACTTAATAAGTACTAGTATATTTCGACGGCGTTACAGGACTTGGTAGCAATTGTAAGAACAATGGATCAGACATCCAAAGGTTGCGGGTTCGAAACCCGCCTGAGAATAACTTGTGAGAAGAGTCCAAAAAATTGTGTTAAATTCTTAAGTGAAAAGTAAGAAAAAGGCTGCCGTTATGTTAGCATTAATTTTGTTAATAGAAAATCGAGGCATCATTTGATATTATTTAACGACTAGCTACAGATAAAAAATGAATGCCTTTTGTTTTATGCCAAAGTAAATCTATACATATAAATAAAATTGGAGTGTCTGTTCGTA
The DNA here is from genome assembly GCA_927399485.1 of Calamotropha paludella. Taxonomy (NCBI): domain Eukaryota; kingdom Metazoa; phylum Arthropoda; class Insecta; order Lepidoptera; family Crambidae; genus Calamotropha; species Calamotropha paludella. Next base: position 3,675,607 of record OV656803.1, on the reverse strand, counting down.
ATATTGCAATAACCATTTTTACTACATGCATATAAATATATATACGGTACATACACCAAAATAATCTTTTTAAAAATTTTTGTCTTCCTGCCTGTCTGTTTGTTCCGGCTAATCTCTGAAATGGCTGGACCGATTTTGACGGGAGTTTTATTGGCAGGTAACTGATGTAATAAGGAGTAACTTACCGCCAGTTCCTATATTCAACTGATAGTTATGGTATAAAAGTTACTATCCGTTTTTCTATTACCGACTACGAGTCGTAGATACCGTTTCACAATTCACTTTCTATGCCTGCTGTCAACGAGCGTCCGTAGATCGTTCAAATACCGAGCCCTCACAGATGTGCGTTTAGTTATACGCAAAATTTAATTTCAAAATTGCACAAAATTGAAAACATAATAAATTAGATGCATATAATTTAGATTTATTGTGTTAATAATTACAATGATAATAATATTATTATAATTTTACAATCCGCGTGTTATTTAACCTTTTTCTTATCAAACAGACGTTTGTTTGTGGTTTTATTAGATTGACATCCATCATTTTTTCCAAAATAAAAACCCAGGTTCTTCATCTATAACTGTTATTCTCTAATAATTATTACAAATTTTATAGTGGAAAGTATAATACCGTTTCCAATAGTGTTTTACTTACATCTTTTGCAAAAAAGAAATTACGCCGGTGAGTATCAGATATTACCTATTTGATCTACTCGTATATCTAACAAACTTTACCAACGTGTCTACCGCTTAAAATATTGCAATAATTTTGAATTGACAAATCTTCATTCAGGTATATTTCTGTTACAGAAAACAAAGAAGGCTATATCAAAGAAGCAAGGATGACATTGCCCTGCATTTGGATCTCAAACAAAACAATCCATTGATTACAACAAAATTGATCCACATTGCAACAAAAAACTAACCCGTTTTAGTGTGAGCTTCTTACAGTTATTGTAAAATAAAACAGTTTAAAAAGTAATTGAATTTTTTATTTATCCACTTTTTAATTCGATTGATGCAGGCAATATTTTCTCCTACTCTTGATATAAAAGGCACAAACTGTGACAAACAAACTGGAACTAGGTGGGTCCATGAAAAGGTGGGTAAACTGAAAAAAAAAATATATTTGCTTTAACCAAATGATCCCATTGGTCCCGTCCAGCACTATCTCCCGGAGTGAAATAATGCTTCCCACATAGTACACGTTTAAAGGCAACGGATGGGACGAATGGTCATCCCTGACATGACAACGAGAATATTTCCCCTCGAGCATCTGTAGACTAGAAGTAAATGGTCTCATGAGGACAGGAGTCAGGATAGTACATATATGCTCGTACATAATTGGATTATGATTCATTTTTCAATGATTACGAGTATAAGCAATACTCACTTATTAAAATATTCTGAGACCAATCCCACAAAGTCTGCTACTGATATGGGCATTGTTCTTAAAGCATAAAACCTTAATGTCAATAATAGCGGATGTAGTGGATATACCCCATGATTCCTGCAAGTTCATCAGTAAATTCATGATCATAGGGTTTTGGCAGTTATGTTATAAAGGTTATGTCTTAAGGTTATATTGAGAGTATACAAAGGCCTCCAAAATACTAACCTAGCTCCTGTTACTCCTAAGTGTGAACAAATTTCAATTAGTTACTGTTCAACAGATTCTTTATCGAGTCAAAATTTCACTTGAAATTTGTACGAATCCGTTGTCGCTATATAATTCGCTCTTTCTTTAGACACTTTATCTTCTTCTAACCGCCGGTTTCTATATTCAAAAAACTATCCGTTCTTGTTACGCATGGTAGTATATTATACGAAGCGTAAGCTAAAACCGTTCCTATAAGAAACGTCTCGTAGCGCATCTTACCGTTGGCTTGCTACTAACGGATGGGAGGGCTACTAGTAAGAGGTGGTTAGCATATTGTACGGAGATGACAGTTTATGCCGTTCCTATAAATATTTTAACCGTCAGTAGACTGTCAATATTACTATTCGTAATGTCATTCGGTTACCTGCCAATTTCAGTCGGTTAAAATGTATATTTCACTGTTTACGCTCTGCCTGCAAGAAATATGAAGAAATGACGAGTTGAGATAGTGATACAGAAGCGTTCGATATTATATCGGAAAACAGTGAAACAGATTTAGAAGAAGATAAAGTGTCTAAAGAAACACCGGATTCGTACAAATTTCAAGTGAAATTTTGACTCGATAAAGAATCTGTTGAACAGTAACTACTTGAAATTTGTTCACACTTAGGAGTAATAGGAGCTAGGTAAGTATTTTGGAGGCCTTTGTATACTCTCAATATACCTAACCTTAAGACATAACCTTCATAACATAGCTGCCAAAACCCTATGATCATGAATTTATTGATGAACTTGCAGGAATCATGGGGTATATCCACTACATCCGCTATAATTGACATTAAGGTTTTATGCTTTAAGAACAATGCTCATATCAGTAGCAGACTTTGTGGGATTGATCTCAGAATATTTTAATAAGTGAGCATTGCTTATACTCGTAATCATTGAATAATGAATCATAATCCAATTATATCAAGAGTAGGAGAAAAAATTGCCTGCATCAAAAACGAATTAAAAAGTGGAAAAATAAAAAATTCAATGACTTTTTAAACTGTTTTATTTTACAATAACTGTAAGAAGCTCACACTAAAATGGGTTAGTTTATTGTTGCAATGTGGATCAATTTTGTTGTAATCAATGGATTGTTTTGTTTGAGATCCAAATGCAGGGCAACGTCATCCTTGCTTCTTTGATATAGCCTTCTTTGTTTTCTGTAACAGAAATATACCTGAATGAAGATTTGCCAATTCAAAATTATTGCAATATTTTAAGCGGTAGACACGTTGGTAAAGTTTGTTAGATATACGAGTAGATCAAATAGGTAATATCTGATACTCACCGGCGTAATTTCTTTGTTGCAAAAGATATAAGTAAAACACTATTGGAAACGGTATTATACTTTCCACTATAAAATTTGTAATAAATATTAGAGAATAACAGTTATAGATGAAGAACCTGGGGTTTTATTTTGGAAAAAATTATGGATGTCAATCTAATAAAACCACAAACAAACGTCTCTTTGGTAAGAAAAAGGTTAAATAACACGCGGATTGTAAAATTATAATAATATTTTTAGTTTTGTAATTATTAACACAATTAATCTAAATTATGTGAATCTAATTTATCATGTTTTAAATTTTGTGCAATTTTGAAATTAAATTTTGCGTATAACTAAACGCACATTTGTGAGGGCTCGGTATTTGAACGATCTACGGACGCTCGTTGACAGCAGGCATAGAAAGTGAATTGTGAAACGGTATCTACGACTCGTAGTCGGTAATAGAAAAACGGATAGTAACTTTTATACCATAACTATCAGTTGAATATAGGAACCGGCGGTAAATCTGTTTCACTGTTTTCCGATATAATACATACACACTATCTCAACTCGTCATTTCTTCATATTTCTTGCAGGCAGAGCGTAAACAGTGAAATATACATTTTAACCGACTGAAATTGGCAGGTAACCGAATGACATTACGTATAGTAATATTGACAGTCTACTGACGGTTAAAATATTTATAGGAACGGCATAAACTGTCATCTCCGTACAATATGCTAACCACCTCTTACTAGTAGCCCTCCCATCCGTTAGTAGCAAGCCAACGGTAAGTTGCGCTACGAGACGTTTTTTATAGGAACGGTTTTAGCTTACGCTTCGTATAATATACTATTATGCGTAACAAGAACGGATAGTTTTTTGAATATAGAAACCGGCGGTTAGGCTACTTTTATTTTATCTATGGTTGGTGTCTATGGTATATATGGTATTGCTGGTTTTTAATTAAAAAAATATATTGCAAATTATAATAACTGGGCCACGGCAACGTGTGGCCGGCTCAGCTAGTTAGGAATAAAAACAAATCTTTATTTAAAAAAAAATATAAAAGTTTCTAAGAACAACGATTATTGGAGCCTCATCTTTCAACTTTCTTTTGTGAATATCATCTTTCTTATTGGTCAACGTATTACCCCGTATATAGTACTAATCGTATTATGGATAGAAAAAAGGAAAAAAGACTGCAATATCGCAATATTTTTCATCTATATATAAAAAAAATTCTTGTCATAGTGTTTGACCGCGATAAACTTCGAAACTACTCAATCGATTTAATTTTTTTTTATTTTACCGGATTTATTCCAACTTAGGACATAGAATAGGTTTCGTTTTCATCTATTACTTGATTTATTACCTGGTCAGCTAGTACTTCTATATATATGAGACAATATTAGAGGAACACAAAAAAGGATATTTAAAATATTCGTTACTTGGAGTTGTCTTAAATTTACTATTTAATTTTAATTCAATTCAACGCTTTAAAATTAAAAAAAGGTAGCGATCCCGCAATGCATATTTTAATATGTTTATTATATTATAAATAATATTCTTTTGTTTTTTTTACAATCCGAGAATTAATACGAGTGAATTTTCTCATGCGTTCTTTATGAGCTTTGTTAATTAATGAAAGGAGCTTGATAGCCCAATTTGTAGTACGTTAGTACCGTGAGCAGACCCCTCTTTACCACAGGGCATTCTGGGCAAATGCCCAGGGCCCTGCGATCGATAGGGGCCCCCTAGTTCCTGCCAAATCACTAAACCATTACCTATATTTATAACTGATAAACTTATTATATTAGCGTAAATCGATCCTCAATTAGGGACTATATTATCGACTTGCTTATTAGCTTTTGCATGCGCGAAGCTACTCTGCTCTCGCGCCAAAATAAGGCTATCGAATTTCAGCATGCTTAGATAATTTTAAATATGTGAGAATCTCCCCATTTAAATCAAAGATTATATATTCATCTATTGACTGTCAATTAAAAAAATCTTAAACCTTGTTTATCTACTTTCATTGTCTATTCTGTTAATAAAAAAGTGTTCTGCCAAAGTCATAGGGCCCCGTTATTCTTATATGCTAAGGGCCTCCAATAGGTTAAAGACGGCCCTGACTGATAGTGCGTTAGTGTAATAAGAAAGCTTAAGATATCTGCAAGAGAAATCTTTATATAAACTCTATATACCGCACTCAAATACATCACTCCTAAAAAGAGTGTAGTCTAAATGAAAATTAGTAAGATAGACTGTTTGGCTGTCTGAAGCAGTAGCCAATTCAATTGTTAAAAAAAAAACAGATACTTGTTGACTTTGTTGTTATCAACGATGTTACAACCAAAACACTACTTTTATTGTGATAATATAATAATATTCTTTATTGTAGATTATCTATGGTGACTACGATTATTCTTTATCTTAAGATAAAAAAAGCATTTCCAAAAAATATATCGATTTCCTTGAATTTAATATTATGGCTTCTGCATGCGCGAACCAGAACTCTAGGGAAAAATATTAGGATATTACCATTTCATATAATTTGCCGAGATGTAAGAAATTTGTGCCCTTATGAGGTTCTAGTTTGGAACTTTTTAGAGTTTTAACTACTTAAGAATTGATTTTTATATAAGGAGTTCGGTATCCAAAAATAGGAATAGTAAAAATCAGTGATCGAGTGACAGCGTTACGTTTTTTGTGCGCACCTTTCACTTTTATTTCGAAGTTTAGTTTTATTATTTTCTGTGCCTGTTCAAATCAAATCAAATCATTTTATTTATTTAAAATATACAAGATGACACATACATATGATACGTTGACAGCTGTACTAGTAAAAACTGTGTTACAGCTGTCAACATCGCCCTTCTCAGTCTTTTATAAAGTTAATATAAAATTTCTTAAAAAAAAAAAAAGAAAAATTAAACTAAATTGATTTTTAAACAGAGTGAAGGAATAAGAGTATAAAATTTAATAACAAACAAAGAAAACAGATTTTACCACTAGTGTGTGTGTTTTTGTGTTTACGTGTACGAGTGTATGTGTGTGAGTGCGTGCATGAGAGAAAGTAAGTGTTTTGTTGTGTAATTTTATAAAGACTTAATAATAATAATAATAGTAAAATTTATTTTCCTAAAGGTTGTGTTTTGAGAGGATCTCTTCTGTTGCAATATAATCTAAACCTAACAACCATTGGAAAATTCTCCGTTTGCACCTAAAGTAAGACAATGATACTATCCCATTCGTTCTGTTTGCTACATTATATATATGTGAGCCAATGACATAGAAATGGCGTTTAGCAAGGGAGGTCTTGTGAGGTTGAGTAGAACAAACTCTTTTACCTTTACGATTACGCATTATATCTTGGTTAATTTTTTTGTGCATTCGTAATATAGCATGCATGATAAAAAGTTGCCTCACTGTAAGCAAGGAACACTCCTTATAAAGAAGTGCAGTGCTATATCTACGTGGTCTTCCAAGCATCACTTTTAAAATAGCCCTTTGGGCTCGCTCCAAAGGTAGCATAGTAGCAACTCCAGCTCCACCCCAAGCAACGATGCAATATTGGAGCAAGCTTTGACCCAATGCATAATAGACACAAAATAATGTATCACGATCTGCCGAGTTCCTTAGTCTGCGAAAAATTGGTATTAATTTCCTGATGCAGCCAGTCAAGTTTTTTATGTGCTCCCCCCATTTTAGTAAGTTGTCTATTGTTAGGCCTAAATACTTTATGTAGGGTGTTCTGAAGAGTTCAGGGCAAGAACAATTGACTTTTGAATGACACATGTGAGCTTTTACCTGAAAATCGCTAGGCTGTTCAAAGACAATTTTCTTAAGGAGCAAACTCCTGTCGAGCATCGTAGCTGACACAACCATAGAAAGCAATAAAAAATATAAAATATTTTAGCGTAATTCGTTTAACTATATTGAATTCCAATAAAGTAAGGAAAACTTAGGTTATACTGACCAGGCCCAGGCCAGGCAGGATAAGGGGCCACGCGACCCCCACCAATGTGTTGTGGGACGCCGCAGTTTTTAGCGGGTAGGCCTCCAAGCCTTTACCGGGCGTAAGGCCGGGTAGGGGCATGCAGGAGAGTCCCACATATCCCTCGTGTTCTCCCGGCAGGAGGGAAAGCCTAATGCCATTTTCTGCGAGAAAAAAAAAGTTATACTGACCCTGACTTGGATCCCTGATTCGAGGAGTAGCTTGATGAGTTCGAAGTTTTCATTTTCGATGGCGGCTATTAAAGCGGATCGGTTAAGGGGGTCCACGCAGTTGATGTCGAGAATGTCAGGGTTCGCCGAATATTGGTCGATCAATCTGGAACAAAGAAAAAAAAAATATTACTTACAATCACGCCAAGAACTGTAAGGCTTGTGTTATGGTTACAAGGATTAAGGTTAGACATACATATATGATACATAAATGAAAATGAAAATAACTTTATTCAAATGCACTTAAAATAAATTGTTTTGAATCGTCCAACATTTTTACCTACCACCCATTCAGGACGTCTTTTAACTGACAAGAAGAATGGGCGCAAGAAATTCGTCAGCTTTACAGAAGTCGTCACCATCCACCATCCACAAAATTAAAAAAAAACAAAATTATACTGTTATTACAATAATAATAGTGTATACTAGGCGATGCAGTCGCTAGGCATAAAGCTATGCTAGCACCATATATTGGAGCGGAGCGTAATACCTAAAAAAAGAAAAAAAAAATTTTTAGATGGGAATTTTTGCGTATTTCAAAATTAGGGCTCCGTCACAATCTGGTCATAAACCTGTGTAAATAATAAATGTCGATAAGTAGTATATTTAAGAGATATACATTGCAGCCAATAAAGCATATTGTTGGCAACTATTTTCATGGAATTGTAATGATGATGCCGTGATGATGGCGCATACTATATTATGGGTTTCTCAAAAATAACAAACGTTATAATAATCCAGCTTCATAATACTTATTGAATTTTAAACTCTACGTGCATTGAATGAAGTTAAAAATTGAGTTGACTATTTAATGAGATTACTTACCAAAAGAACAAATCAAGGTCGTTATGACCCTTCAAACGTTCCAACATTAAAAAAATCTTTTATGTCTATTTAGGTATTATTCAACGTATATATACGAAAAAAAAATATTTCAAATAAAATTACATAAAGTATTAATTTTTTACAATTTTTGTTTAAATAATATAAAAATCAATAGCACAAAAAATTTTTGGGTAAACTTTACACTTTATAGTATAAAAAAGAAAACCCCCCCTCGACCATTTCAATTCATTCACTGTAACAAAAGTCCGAGGTCAAAACCCCCAGACACTCTACTAATGACAAAGTTATCAATCAACATAACGGCAGTTGTTCGTTAAACTAACAAGAACCATGCTCCATAGTCACCCTACAATCCTAAGAAATATTTTAAATAGATTTTTTTTCAATAGTATCCATATCACATGGTCCCCTGTATTTATATTTTTTAAACCAAAATGTAGAATCATGCGGGTTATTATTGATTATCTTTATTTTAATTTTGATACTCAATTAAGCATTTTAGTAATATTTAATAATTTCATGTAATCCTAAGGATAAATTTTCTTTTATTTTTCAACGATAAATAAATATGTTGAAAAGTAATATGAGTATTATATATTGTATTTTTCTATAAATAATTAGTATAATGATAAATTAATAAAGAACCAAACCACACATTGACAGTTTCGCAAAAAAGAACCTTCGAAGAAAGAGTTTTTCTTCATTGAAACGGAGCGAACGAAGTGAGCGAAACTCATGGATCAGCTTCAATGGCGAAATGTCTGTTACGCCATAACTTCCAGAGTTCTTAACCGATTTTAATATTTTTGTGTGGAATCGAACCAACAGGTTTAGGGCCAGGTTTTGACGGAGGATGACCCGAACTTTATAATTCGCTAAAATTCCCATCCATATTTTTTTTTTCCTTTTTTTAGATATTACGCTCCGCTCCAATATATGGTGCTAGCGTAGCTTTATGCTTAGCGACTGCATTGCCTAGTTTATTATCAAAAACATTATTGATTTTGATCCATTTGATATTTGTACACATAGAACAAACCATCTAGTATGATATTGTCTAAACTTAATTGAAAATTACAATAAATTTTTCTAAATATCTGATCGGAGATATCATCGCTCATGACTGTACTATTGACTTATTTGCCGATCATCCTAGTGTAATAATTAGTAAAGCAGTAATATATTACCACAATATTTGACTAGTGCATCTTATTTGATTTATTTATTAAATATGACAATTGACATTGGTTATTTTATTTTAATATTTTTTGTCATTTTTAAATTTATAATTGCATGGCATGGTTTTTTTATGTATAACAATTTATCATAAATTAGTTTTTATAAAGTTTGACATATTTCATAACTCTAACTTATAAGCGTTTTGGATGGTAACATCTGTTAGCATGTAAGGACGTTGTAATAAATAATAATAATAATAAAATACAAAATTTTGGCTAATATGACTTTTTCTCAAAACTCTAAACTGTCATTGTGTGGATTGGTTCTCGTTTGCATAAGTAGGTCCAAGTATTCATGAACATGCATGGCTATTGACTAGTGAAATAAACCAGTGGTAGGTGGAGTGCATTCTCTTTATTAACTCCAGGGATTTTTCAATATATTATTATTATTTTTCAATAGTGAAGGTTTTTTTATTTTCCATTGATCATTCATTGATTATCTATAGTTTATACTCGTATATCTTGTCGCATGATATTAAATTAACAAAAACTGTAACTGAAGTTATCATAGAAGAATCATAGTTTCTCAATCTTTTTTTGCCTACCGCCCACTTTGAGTATGTCTTTTTCTAGAGTCCCCCTCCTCATATAAATTTTACATACAATTTTCTACTATGGCAACATTATAAATAAATGTGTAATATCATTATATTCGTTAGATAAGATGACTCGTATTGTATTTGTAGGTTTAAAATTGAAATATAAAGAAGAATGCTCAAAGAGGAGCAATTAAAGCACATTATTAATTATATTGAGGGGAATTTTTTTGAGATTGATAAAAAAATAATTTGTAAAATAACTAATAAAAAGGTTTAATTCATATATTTTTAGGATTTGGTATTATTAGATAAGATTTTACATTGAAATAAACGCAAGTCACTGCGTTCAGTAATATGAATGGAAAAGGATCCAGTCTGATAAATCCATGTTTAAAATAGTTTTTGAAATTACAAACTATGTTTTATTGTTTTTTGTTTAATTGTTTTAATGCTTTAAAAAACAAGTCGACACAACAATTTCTATCATTATAGGTCTACGATACAAAAAATATTTGTAAGCTGTCTTTATTGTTTTACATGATGGTTTTACGCTAAAATTAATAAAATAACAATCATTGTAGATTTTTTCCAAGTATTTACAGTAAACATGCTAACTATTGATGACTTCTGAATGCCCCAAAGATAAATATGAAATGATATGGTCTGGTACCCAAAGGGGTTTCGTTGCCAGTCATGATTATTAATATACTTAAAACATCGATAAATAATTAAGAATCAATATTTTGTGTATGTTTATTTCATTATAATTTAAATAAATATTAAGCATGTCTTGGAAATTAATTAATTAAATAATATTAACCAAGGTTATATTATATTTTGATTGAACTCTTCCCTATCTAACGAAATATGCAAATTCCGCATTCTTTTATTTATTACCTTAATTTGTAACAATAGGTAATGAAAAATATATTTTTTTACTTTACGAAAAGCGTGTTTTGTTTGTCTTCTTCAGGCTATATTCTTTAATCTTCTACGCGCCCTATTTACGCATTCTCAATACCTACTATTTTTTTGGGCCTTTTATTGACCTCCTAAAAGTGTCAAACGCCCACAAGCGGGTGTTATCGCCTACGTTGAGAACCTATGCTTTATACCCCTTGCCTCTCGGAACAAAATTTAACAAAAAAATTGGATAGGTACCTACTCTGAGAAGATATATAATGGGTTCTTTTGATGCGTACAGAATCAGACATGAACCATTGTTGAGGGCAGGATGGTAAATTATGTTCGTATTGGTATTGTGTTTCAAGTACCCAAAGCCGCATTCGGAGGTAAAGCATATTAGATTTCATTTTTATTTCTATTTATAATAAGCTCATCGAATATTTTTGATATTTCTGCATTGAAGAACTTCTATTAAAATATATAATATTTACGTACACATTTTTGATCGTTTATTTCCAACTATACAAAACTTAAACTGAGTACCATTCGCTGATATTTTTTTACGTATAAAACCAATGTCTTAGATTTTTAACATAGCGGTCAATTTAGCAGCAGGCGTGAGGTCTGTAGCTACCTTAGAATTTCTATATTTTTGTCCAAAATAGATGCATAATTTTAATTACTAGCTTGCAGGTTGGTAATAGAAAAAATCCAACTTAATATTTAACGAACTCCATAGTGGCTGGCATACCGATTTATGAAGTTTAAAATATTTTTTGATAGCGATAGTACCTATTGACTTATGTAAATTTTTAGGGAAATATCATAACTGACACCGCTTTTTTCTACGATTTGTTTGATTAATCATTTTAATAGAAATACTAGAAAATATCGTCTTAGCTCACAAGTGAATTCTCAGGCGGGAATCGAACCCGCAACCTTTGGAAGTCCGGTTCAATTCAAAGACAACCGTTCCGAAGAAGTTGACTCCAGTCGTGCGTAAGAGCTGACACCTTTGGTACCTATGCAACTGTTACGATTTGTTTGTTCTAATTTTAAACATTCGTTAGATTTTAAGTTTCGAATAATAAAACAACGAAACAAAAGTAAGTCGCACGATGCCATGTGGCCTGCGAGATAAATCCGCAAAGCTGGTATTGACAAATAAATAGGCTTATGGCAGCTGTAGTGATTCTTTTGATCGACTCTATTCGGTGACGGTCGATCAGTCTGCCCTGGTTTTGGTACAACGTGATATTTGTGTCAAATGAGTTTTTCGAAGTTTCAAAATTGCGATGTGCGCGACATCAAAAATCTATATCTCTAAAGATATATATCTATATATATACAAATCCTGTCACAGTGTTTTACCGCGATGGACTCCGAAACTAATCAACTGATTTTGATGATTTTTTTTTATTTTGCTGGTTTTTTTTTCGATTTAGGATATATTATAGATTTAAGAATAATAAATAAAAATATGCAAATTATAATAACTGATCCATAGCAACGTGTGGCCGGGTGAGCAAGGAATTAATCAGGTTCAACTTATATGCCGGGAACTATACGACCGTTTGGTGCAACGTTAGCTACGCTGCCTTTCTCACCGCATATCCTAGTTTCAAGTCCCGGAATTGGTAAATGTTTGTATGATGAATGTATTTGTACCTGAGTCATGGGTATTTATATACAATGTGTCCCGACACCAGTGTCGGAGCCTTTAATGGTGTGAAATATGGCATTTTTTATCGACGAATTGCCCCTCAAATTATGTTTTTCTCTTACGGCCGCCATTTTGTTTTCTTGGTAACCAAGACCTGGGCTCTCATACTAATTCGACCACCACTACTCATGTAAATGTCCTATCAACATTAAAAAGGTGTCATTTGTTAGCTAAACATGTAGACAATAGTTACACAGCCATCATGTTTCAATTGTCATGGAATAAAATAGAAAAAAAAAAAACAGATTCTCTTTAGTGTATCTTTTAATTATTGGCTTTTTGAGAAAAACCAAATTTGAGGGGCAATTTGTCGATAAAAATGCCATAATTCACACCATTAAAGGCTCCGACACTGGTGACGGGACACATTGTATTTAACTACCACTATTAAAGCTTAAAACATTATAAACAAACTAGATCGCAAACTTGTGGTAGATATGCACTTCATTGACAACCCGTTAATTTTAAATAAACATTTATAAGTTCGTAAAAATTTCCTACCTTGTTTATTGATTTTAATTATTTTATTATAATATTTCATCTAAGTGTCGTATATAATCTATATATGTATATATACATATATATGTCCTAGTATCCATAATAGTAGGCTAATTGGGGTGAACGTGGGAATCACTATTATCATTACATATATATTTTACGGGTGGATTATAGAGGTAGAAAGCAGTAGTTGTCTTGATGACTGTTTCTAGATATATCCCTGTCAGTTACCTCTTAACTGTGACGTAGTCTCCTCTGTCTGCGTGTAAGAGGAAAGTCTTCTCCTCTCTGGTGAGTGGTCTGTCGCAGAAGCTGCGAAGATCATGTTGGCTGTTCCTCAGGGCCTCCTGGGAGCTCCCGAGGAGTTCTTCCCTGGACCCACGGTTCATTTTTGTCTGGAACAAAATTTGATTACATTTAATATGTACGTTTACATTTAAGATAGCTGAATAAATAACTGTATCTGAATTAAAGATTCTGCATCTCTTTGGGTAAAATCTCAAGTTGATATTTGAGAAATGACAAATGACATTGTTGCTGAAGCATCAAAGTTTGACAGTGAAATTGTTATTTAATACATACTAGAATTAGGCCTTTTTTAGTTTAATCATAAAACAACAGCTTCACTACACAGTATAAAACAAAGTCGCTTTCTCTGTCCCTATATCCCTATGTATGCTTAAATCTTTAAAACTACGCAACGGATTTTGACTTAAGGTTTATATGTATAATACATGCATAATATAGTAGAGCATTGCATCCGTGCGAAGCCGGGGCGGGTCGCTAGTTTTACATAAAACATAAATCTATAATCTAAGATCACAGTGGTTTGTGTGTTTGTCTGTCTGCTCTTTTTCCATTGTATCAATAATTTTACCATAGCAACGCGTTAACCGCAAGTAGTTCATCTACCGGACGCTAGATGACGCTAACGGACAAATATTTAATAATAGAAAAAAAAATAAAGAATTTTGTCCACCCGTGCGATGCCGGGACGGGCCGCTAGTACCATATCAAGAAAAAACAGCTGACACAGGCAGAGATCACAGATTTCCATTTTTAAGATCTAAGAAAATAAAGGTGTTAAGATAATTTTGTAAAGTTGTTTCTTTTCTTTTTATCGATAATTAAATCATAATAAAAATGTATACCCGAATAATTGTTTTCTTGATACCTCGAATAGAACTTAAAATTAATATTTTTATAATAAGGAACTTCTTCGACGACATCACACGACTTTTTTTATCTATCTAAGTCCCTTTACAATACTTTTTGAATTCTAATTTTCAATTTGTTAATCATACATTTTTGCTTCTGTCAAAGTCATGTTTCACTTCTATAATGCAGTAATAAGTTTATGAACTTTATAATATGTTTACTATTTACTTCCGCAAAAAAAATGTTAACTAAACAAAACAAAAGTTATATCTAATATACAGTTATTTAGTGCCGTAATCCATTTTATTTATAGCATATCCTAATAATATAAAACCACGACAACTCAAATATGCCATTGTTCAATTGTGTACTATTCTTAGAAGACTCAACAAGAACCTTATTTATTGGAAGCTTGCTCCGGTGAAGTGCTTATAACTTTCATATGAAGTACGAATATTTATTTTTTATACTAGACAACAGCACATTAATACATTGTTCTTAACCCAAGCTAAGTAGCTTAAGCACGCAAATCTGTAACAAAAGATCACAAATTTGTTGCTTGTCTGTCTGCTCTTTTTCTTAACGCGTTAACCGCAAGTAGTTCGTCTACCGGAGGCTAGATGGTGTTAACGGAAAAAATATTTAATAATAGAAAAAAAATAAGGAATATTGTCCACCCGCGTTACCATAGCAACGCGTTACCGGGTCAGCTAATTATTATTAAGGAACCTATTTGGCTATTGATTACTACAAACACGAATAAATGAAGGATAAGTCTTTCGATTTGTAATTTATTAAACTAGGTCGATGTAGTGGTTTAGCATAAAGCTTCGGTAGCACCATATATTGGAGCGGAGCGTAATAATAAAAAAAATGAATAATGTTTAGTAAATTTTAAAATTCCATAAGAAAGAAAACTTTCAAAGATCGCGCGCTTTTTGTTTCAATGGGAAATCCCATAGAGTAAATTTTTTTTGGTCATAACTTTTTTATTCTTACTTATTTCATTTTTTTTATTTGATTCCACACAAGAAATATTAAAATTGGTTAAGAACTTGGGAAGTTATTATCAGTCATTGATGCTTATCTATGGAAGTAAAAGGAAAAAAATCAGGGAACAGGGTTGCTACCGTTTGGTGCAACGGTAGCGACCCTGCGACGTCCCTGAAGAGGTAGATATTTGTGTAATGAAGACGAGTATTTGTACCTAAGTCATGGGTGTTTATATGTATATCTGTGAATATTAAATATCATGTATCATATACATATGTATGTCTATTCGTTATCCTAGTATACTTAACACAAGCCTTGCAGAGCTTACTTTGGGCTAGGTGATTGGTTTGAATGTAAGAAAATTATTATATTATTAAAATATGGATTACATAGTTTTTTTTATTTACTTCTCATTTAAATAATTCAACTTTTTCACTGATTATTGTGCTTATTTTATATTTTATGTCCCCCAGTACGAGTTTCTTTCGCCAGTAATTTTCGGAAGGGTCTCCCAATTTCCGAACTGGTGGTAGAGTCAGTAGTTTACAGTAATTGTAGTGCAATTTTCATTTCTTTAGTCTTTAAAGTTACGTACCCGAATAAAATATTGTGAAGCCAGTAGAAATATGTATGACGACCATCCCCTGTCATCCTGTGATCACGGATATTGTAAAGGAGTCGAAAGGTCTGGATTAAATATGAAGTATGAGCAATAATCCGTGTAAAATTTGTTTTATTTAAAATATGGATTACCTAGACTTGCTTTGCAGATTGGTTTGGTATTTAGAATAGCAATAAAAAAATACTTTAGATTTCTTGGACATGTTAATAAAGGCAAGATCGATGTACAAAATTACATTCAAAACAGTTACATTGGAGTTAAAGTAACTGTTTTGTAAATGTATAAGGGTCGTTCTTCTTTTTTACCGACAATGGTCTGTCCTTCGTCTTATTATGGCATCTCGTTGGAGTAGTTATATTTACGGTTTTTTAATTCGGTTCGAATAAACGTGATTATTTTTATTATCTGTTAATATTATGTAATTTTTCATTTTCTCCAACCAACATATTTTTTCGTTATTTTCCGTAGAATGCCGTAACAGAGTGGTAAACCGAAATGTGGTCTCCACAGAAAAAGGCCACTCTGTCACATATATTTTTTTAAATCAACATTAAAAGAGAATTAATATTTGCCGCAAAGGAAACTTTAATTAGTCCCAATGAAAACACAGAAGCAATTTCTTTTAAATTCCACACGGAAACCACAATTATGCATAGTTCAAAAACCAAAAAAATAAAAAATCGTGGTTTCACTGGCGGTAAAAAAGAAGAAAGACCCATAAAGAACAGAAATAATAATCTTTGTTTGCTTTTGAATAGGGTTCAGTATTCGATGGAGTCATGTTATAAGTGGACTACAGGTATATCGAAGTGTTAAGGTGCCTGTACCAAAACGCCACTATGTCGGTCCGAGTTCAGAGCCAGAGCTCTAATCCTATCCAACTACAGCGAGGAGTGAGACAGGGAGACGTTATCTCTCCGAAACTGTTCACTGCTGCGTTGGAGGATATTTTTAAGCTTCTGGACTGGGATGGACT
Organism: Calamotropha paludella; assembly: GCA_927399485.1. NCBI lineage: Eukaryota > Metazoa > Arthropoda > Insecta > Lepidoptera > Crambidae > Calamotropha > Calamotropha paludella. Next base: position 3,658,958 of record OV656803.1, on the reverse strand, counting down.
TGGCATCAACATCAACGGCGAGTACCTGACGCATCTTCGGTTTGCCGTTGACGTGGTCCTAATGGCTGAGACCTTGGAAGCCCTGAACACCATGCTCGAAGATCTCAGTAAAGCATCCCAACGAGTGGGTCTTAAGATGAACATGGACAAGACGAAAATTATGTCCAACGCCCATGTTACACCCGCTCCAGTAAATGCTGGGAACGTTACAGTCGAAGTTGTTGACCACTATGTTTACCTAGGACATACAATATAGTTAGGTAAGTCCAACTTCGAGAAAGAGATCTCTCGTCGAATCCAACTTGGGTGGGCAGCGTTCGGGAAGCTGCGATACATTTTCGCGTCCAAAATACCTCAGTGCCTTAAGACGAAAGTCTTTAACCAGTGTGTGTTGCCAGTGATGACTTATGGCAGTGAAACGTGGTCGTTCACTATGGGTCTTGTGGGAAGGCTCAAGGTCGCTCAGCGGGCAATGGAGAGAGCTATGCTTGGTGTTTCCCTACGCGATCGAATCAGAAATGAGGAGATCAGTAGGAGAACAAAAATCGCCGACATAGCTCAAAGAATTGCGAAGCTGAAATGGAAATGGGCAGGACACATAGCAAGGAGAACCGATGGCCGTTGGGGCGGAAAGGTTCTCGAATGGCGACCGCGTGCCGGACGACGCGACGCTCAGTGGGTAGGCCCGCTACGAGGTGGACCGACGATCTGGTTAAGGTTGCGGGAAAACGCTGGATGCGGGCAGCACAGGACCGATCGTTGTGGAGATCCTTGGGGGAGGCCTATGTTCAGCAGTGGGCGTCGTACGGCAGATATGATGGATGTTATAAGTAATTTATTGCCTTCATCCATCAACAATAGCATGCATGTACGTCATAACAGACACAATTTTATGTGTGGCTGTGTGTGTGTGTGTGCGTGCGTGCGTGCGTGCGTGTGTCTGTGTGGTGTGAGTGAGTGTGTAAGTTTAAAACTGTATCGTGATAACGTTAACACGTTTGTTTATATAAAGTACGATTTTCTATCTAAGAGGCCGTAAAGAAGCCGTTTTGCTTTCCATTTTCAAATCACCCTGGCTGTGAAAGGCACCTTCTGGGTTAGCTGGTTCCATTGTGGATTCTGTCTTGGCCTCCGGGCTTGATTGGGATCAGGAGCTTACCCATCCCAAATACACAAATAATAATAAAATAAAGGAAGGGTCCTAAGAAGCAAAAGAAGCGCTGTAAGAAAGAAGTTCTATAAAGCATAGCGGTAACGACTAAGACATTTCTTTGAGAAATGAGGCTCTATCATCACCTCTAATCGCGTTTCAAGTTCTTCTCTTGAAGAGAGACGCCACAATACGAAGCTAATAGCGATGTATCCCTTTGATAATCGAACTTGCATCGCGCTAAGGGGCCACAGTAGGGGCTCTCTAGGGTTTTTTAAAATTGTAATTAGGTAGGCGATTGACCAGTAAAGCCTGATGGAAAGCGACGATGCAATCTAGGATATGGCGCGCTTGTCTAGAAGACCATGCCTTACCTATTCACTCGTGACTTAAAGACCCTTAAATTGGACACACAGATTCAGGCAGAGCACAGACTCAGTGCGACTCTTTGTTATATCAACCATATAATGGCGCCGATTTGTAAGTCTGGATGTCCGATGAAAAAAGGGGAACGGAACAAGATTTTGTAATTCTGCTGCGCACTCTCCGAAATGTATCCTATAAAAACGGATAGGCTAGATACCTTCCGTCTATGCTCAAGGCTTTTGAGCTTTTTTGAATAGATCGTCATTGCCGGTGAGCTTCTTTCTGCTTTTGTCTTTTTTTGTTACAGCCAACTGAACGTGGACAGCTTGCGGGTCTTTAAGACTTACAATTTTTTTCTATTAGTCATATAAAAAGATATTTTGTTGCTGTTTCGATATCGAGACTCGTAAATTTCAAATCCTGAGATTCATTGATTATATTTTCAATTAATTCTAGTCAAAATCAATGGTTCTAAGTTATATTTTGTGCAACACAGTTTTGATAAAACTGTTAGGTGCACTTTTATTAAAATTAATCTACCGTATGGTGCGTCTGAATATATCTCAACATATATCGAAAACTATATAATATTGTGACACAAAAATAAGTTGCTGTTCCTAGTTTCAGTCAAAAAACAAATAGCTAATTTTTGAGTTGAAAAGTTTAAAAATGTTGTTATAAATGTCATGATGAATTTACAGTTTGGAGCGATGGTAGGTACAAATGCTCGTATTCATCTCTATACCAGGACCGCCGGTGCTGAAGGCAAGATCGCTACCGTTGTACTATTAATACGAGTTTAAGTGACCATGAATGTTTCAAATAAAATATGTATTGTTTTACTTAAACTTACTGTTTTGATGTTTTCAGTAGAGGATTTCATCACATTTAATTAATATATAACTCTAAATAATTGTTGAATTGTATCTGTGTGCCGGTTCTGAGGACCACATAGTGCGACCAATGATCGCTGACCACTGAAGTTGACTGCTTTTTTTTCCCGTTTTCGCGCTGACGATCGATCCCTAGCACAAACAAACCAAATGGAAATCAAATAGTTCAAGTAGGTACGTATACTTTATGGTGGGTGTGAACTGTATTTTAGGGTCGTGATTAATTTCCGATAAATGGCACGGTCAGACGGCGATTGCGAATGTTAAGCAACCTTTTCCATGGTTTGATATAAGATGGGTGACCGATTTTTTTTAACACGGAAATAACTAAGTTTCAGTATAGCAGTCTTTAAATGTGGGTGTTTAATATGTCAACACATTAGTGTTTTTAAGTACGTTAATTATTTTTATTTTGAAATTATTACTAAATTGATGATCGTTCGGTACAGCTGTAGCGATCTTGACATTCGCACCGGCGGCCCTAGCAACCAAAAATGAGTGGTAGCCCGCAGTGCATTTGGATGTCCGATGAAAGAAGGGAGATGGCGGTATGAGCAAATACAGACCCTGGGCCCACTCTCCAAAGTATAATTTGTAAAAGACCGACAGACAGCCAACTTTGCGGCGGGGAGCTAAGGTGTGAATATAGCCCTTCACCAATTTGCTGTCACTAATGAGCCCCACAGCTCTTCGCTGAATCATACCCAGTGTAGCAAGTTGGTATTTTGCATATTACGTTAACTGTCTTACCAAAGTTAAGAAAAGGATATACCTAACTCTTTTCAAAAATATATTACAATGCTTCTTGTTTGAAAAATGCTTCTATGACATTAGTAAACAATATTTTTCTTTTTAAATAACCATCAAATATTTTTACCGACATCACAAACGGACTGCAAGAATGTGTGAAGTTTTGAGGCTGGCAGCACTAATTCATAATTATTGCGTAAAGAGTATTTAGTTCTGAAGTCCTGTTTCATTGTAAAAAAAATAAAAATAAAAGTCCTTACATATGAAATTGGTATTTTGTAGTACTGGCCACTTTGATTTGAAATATCTCCTTTTTGGTTAAGAATTCCAAATTCAAATTTAAAAGGCCATTTAGCTATTGCATTTGTGTTTCGTAAACAGTCATTCATTTGTTTTTTTCTGATTAGTCTTTTCTCTGGTGTCGCTCATATCGCATAAATGCAAAAATTTTAGGACGAAATTGTTATATAATAATCTTTAATATTCCACATGATAATCCTGAATCTGAAATGGCAGTTCGAATTAAATGCAAACGATAGTCAGCTTAGATGTTAAGTATGACAAATTTATTATAGCCTTCATGAAGGGTATTTTTATAAAGAACCCACGCATCAGCGTCACAATAAAAGACGAGGTTACAATACAACGTGATGAATGTGAGACGTGAGGTTTCGACGCAAACAAGAAAAGTACTACTAAATAAGAATGAGAAGAATAAAAATAAATTTATTAGTTCTCCACAATCCAAGTTTTCAGTTTGTAAACGAATATTTATTAAGTTCGAACAAATTTAAAAAAATATTAAAGTAATTGAGCGAAGTTCTCTTTTAAGCAACTCACAAATTTCGCTTGTGTCCCTCCTGCTACTTAACGTTTCAACCGATTCGAACGAATTTTGGCATGAACATACATGATTATAACCTGACGTTCATAGGCTATACAAAAAAAATATAGACTTTACCATGGAGGAATAATCACCGAAAAAAAAATTCAAAAGTTGATCACAGCCAAACAGCTGATACTACATTGATAAAATTTGGCGCCGAAACTCACATAGTGGTTGAGAATAATGTGCAAAAAAAATTTTTGAAATCGGACATACCATGGAGGAATAATCACCGAAAGAAAAATTCAAAAGCTAATCACAGCCAAACCGTTGAGACCATTGATGAAATTTGGCGCCAAAACTCACATCGTGGTCGTGACTAATGTGCAAAATAAAGTTTTGAAATTGGACATACCATCGAGGAATAATCACCCTTCAAAAATCTAATTGCTTCGCTCAGTATTTGCAAACAGCACCATTGATACTCTGCATGAATTGAATACTCTCTTCCTTTATAAAAGACTCCTTGAAACAATAGTGTTGTAATTTTAACTGTGTCAAAAAATTAATCTACTTATTCCGTTAGGAACACAGAGATTGGCACGGACCAATCGGAACAAACCATATAACTTTGCATTTTTAGGCGGGACAAAGTTTAAGTCAGAGTTCGGAACGGATGAACGGGGCTCAGTTGGATTGCAGCGTTAGCACAGTAAAGATGTCCAATCTAGACTTTTTTATATAAGGCTATTTAAGTACCAGTATTTATATTTAATGACACAAGTGTGCAAAAAAACTAATGTAAGTAAATATTGCAGGGAATTTTAATACTGTAGAAGAATTATACCTTACTATAACCATTACTTGCTCGAGAATAGGGTACAATAAATGGAGTAATGTTACAAGTCATTCAGTGCCTATGCAGTCAACAACAATAGTCTTAATATTTTAAAGTTTTCAGAAGATAGTAGCGGCCCATCCAGGCTTCGCACGGGTGGAGAAAATTCTTTGATTTTTTCAATTATTAAATATTTTTCCGTTAGCGCCATCTAGCGTCCGGTAGACGAACTACTTGCGGATAACGCGTTGCTATGGTAACGCAAATGCAATGGAAAAGGAGCGGGAAAAAGAGCGGACAGACAAACAACAAATTTGTGATCTTAGATTATAGATTTTGTTATGGGCAGGAAGAGAAACACGAGCAGTGAATGTGAGTGTTGATCTTCATCGGAAAGAGGCCCCTTAAACCCACACCCTTGTCACAAGTTTCGGGATCCAATCGGAGTTTCTCTTTCTGCCACACGATGGACCTTGCACCCGTACGGTGAATCCATGGAATGCAAAGAAGTTCGTCTCATCTTTTTTTTAGATTTTTTATGTTTTATTTACAATGCCTATTTTTTTTTATAAAAATAATATTCGAGTTTATCTTATGAAGAAAAGGACTACCTTTTAAATCACGTTTAACTAGTTCACAATTGAATTCCGTGGCTTTTTACAAAATATAAGAATTTAAAGTCATCTAGCAATTTAATCCTTTTCTACTAAAAACAACGGGTTGCACTCCCGGAGTGCGGGCAGAAGGGAAAACATGAATATTAACGTTGTTCATTTTTGACATTTTTGAATGGTTAGGGAAAAAATTCGCACGAATTGCTTTAATTGTCAGTATAAAAGTACTATCATTTAAGTGGTATAATTCAATATTCATTTATTGCGCTATCGTACACAAACATGACAACAAAAACACGCAAGCGCCTTGCGCCGCTTTAACGAAACGGCAGAACATTTTTTACCCATTCCAAAAAGTGCACCACGGACGCTAAAGAAGTTTTCACAGAATAACTGTCAAAGAATACAGCTAAACTAGTTAAATACGTGAATATCAGATAAGTAAACTATACCTACTTTGTATCGTAAACAAATAAATAGCTTAGCATTACATTTTATTAGGTGTTAGGTTCAGTATTATAGTTTATTTTTACAAAATCAAGTAATTGTAAACTTTATACTTAGCTAAATTAGATAGATAATTCAATATCATGCACTTAAAGCACATACGACCTAATTTAATTACGAAAAAAATAAATAATTCATTATGTGCCGCCATTTTCTTTCAGCTATAATGAGGTCACGGACAAAGGTCAACGAGAGTAGAAATTATTTGATTAAGAAATAAGGTTTAGATTTACAAAAATGCCAACACAAATACATAAACAACTTTAATGTAATGCGAATAAAGTGTATTTATGCATAACTATAGCTTTTCTATCTCTTTTCAGGGATTAGGTATATTGTAGTGGTTTTGCACATCGGGTTCCAGAGGCAATATATTATAAGTATTTTCAAAATAAAAATAATATTTCTTACATTCAAACCAATAAGCTTAGCCCAAAGTAAGCACTGTAAGCTTGTGTTATGTATACTAGGTAAGGGATAGACATACATATGTGAAACGTAGATATGGAATACTCAGGTAGAGTCATGAACAATAAAATGTTTACCGCGTAGAACTATGTCACACTAAGGCGGCCGAAAGCAAAGAGATAACTGTATAGAAATAAATTATTGATTTAGTGTGATATAGTTCTTCGGTGTTCGTGTCGTGACTGAATGACCATTTAATTGATAAATGATAAACTAAACGAATTATATAAGTATATGCAATAAAATTATTGACTGCGCAATAATTTGATTATAAATTCATATATGTAATTATGAGGTAGTACTTAATAGAAAAAAAATAATAAAAATAAAAATAATGGATAAAATAAGGAACGATGTAATAAGAGGGTGCTGTGGATCTACGTCTTTTTTATAATGACAAAGATAAATTTAGTGAAGGCCAGAAGAAAGATAGGGCGAAAGAAGATTATGAGGTAAATATGCAAGGGCAAGTTATAAAAGGCAGACCAAGGCTTTCAGAGACCAAATAGCAGATGTCCTAAAAAAAAGTTTAACCGAGCTTGTATGAATGGACTGTTTAGAGTTGATGAAGCAAGAGATGTATGTCAGGATACCCCTGACTGAATACCCCTAACTGAAGGTGTGATTTTATGTATGTATAATAATGCGTGGGCAAAATTGGTATAAACTTTGTTATTTAAGCTAACAAGACTTTGATCTATATTTTCATTGTAGTCAAATACCCTATTACATTAGTGTTACTAAAAATAAAGGTAGGTAGAACAATATATAAGGAACCTCCAAAAGTGTACAACCAATTTTCATTTAAAAGGCCTTACCGTAGAGTTCAGTATCAAATGAGAAAACTTATAATTTTGTAAGTTCATGCAATTGCTAACTGTCGATATCGATAATTGGGCAAGTTATAGATACATTCGAAAACTTCTTGTTAACCGAGAATTGAATATCAATTAGTGTCGTTATATTGTGTAGTTGTTTGGTTTAAAACAAGTTCACAATTGTAACGACAGATGTTGTGAAAATCAATAATAATGTATCTTCAAACACTCAAACAGTTCATAGATTGTTTAGTTGATTTTAATCATATCATTTTAACCCCAAATACAGAAAGAAGTGTGTTTGTTAAATGATTTTAATAGAAAAATACTACAAAAGCAATCTCTAATTGAAGAGAAGAGTGTGGCACTTTATTAGAATACGCAATACAACCTAAAAATTTGCCTCTTTTTGAAATCTAAAGCTTAAAACAGCAATTTTATTTTTGTTTCTAGTGTTGAAATAATGGTTATTTATCTTTTCAGTAAAAGTGTTATATTCTAATACATAATATTATCTGAACAACACGGTTAGTTAAAACGGTTGTCATTGGTACTTAGTTTTACTCTGTACTAGGCAATCAGTCTTTTGACAGAAATATATGTGCAACAAAACTGAAGTAGCTTTATTTATCTGTTATTGAGGATAGTTATCCTCAATACGTTTGAATTCACACTATCTTTTCCTGAGGGAATAAGTTGGTGGGAGAAATTTTCGGATATCAATATAGCATTTCTTTTTTCGCACAGCTTTGCTGAAAAGAGTCCGCTACGCATTTTCGTATCGCTCAGCGTTACTGCTAGTATTAATTGGTTCGCATTAGCTATCTCATTCGCTTTAGTTGTTCAGAACAATTGTAATGTTATATAAAATCATTTTTATTACACGTATAAAAAGGTTTCTAAAATAGGGTACAGTGAAAGTCCATTGTCAGTTCCAAAATTTTTCGCGTAAAATTTTAAAGATGCAACAATTATTATGTTAAAAGCCCATTTTTTATTCAAATTTGGTTAACAACACATACAACTATGATTGAGTTAGATACCATAAGAAAATATACAACTTCAAGCTTAAAAGGTTTGTCATAATATAATAATCAAGGCATATCTCAAAAGCTACGATAAAATGCGGATCATACATAAGATGATTCTGGTAGCTTTTAGTGCTCCGGACTTCCGCTTTAACCTTTTTTGGGACAAACTGTTATGTAATAAAATAATTTGTGAAAATGACAAATATTTTAGATTTTTTTTATTTTATTTTATTGGAAAAATACTAGAAAAACTTGAAAAGAAAAACTTGAAGGAAAAAAATACTATAAAAGCTCACAAGTGAATTTTCAGGCTGTAATCGAACCTGCAACCTCTGGAAGTCCGGTCCAACGCTCTCCCAATTGAGCTACCAAGCCTTGTGAACGTCCGTCGAAATTTTCTAAACCAGCGTTGTCTCATCAATTAGAGGAACATCCCCTCGTATTCGAAAGAAACATTTTTACAAATGTTTGGACAATCGATTAATATGAAACAGCCATTTAATTTTTAACTCATTTATTTTTTGCATTTTTGCAATATTTCTTTCGAATACTAGAGCATGTTCCTTTAATTGATGAGATAACGCTGGTTTATCTAGTATAGCGTGAAACTGGAAAGGTACTAGAAAATTTCGGCGGGTGTTCACAAGGCTCGGCAGCTCAATTAGAGAGCATTGGACCGGACTTACAAAGGTTGCGGGTTCGATTCCCGCCTGAGAATTAATTTGTGCGCCGAGTCATTTTTTTTCTAGTATTTTTCCATTAAAATAATTTATCTTATAAAAATAGCAATGTCAAAATGCAAAAAATATATAAAAGTTAAAATTATTACTTTGCTTAACAGTACAGAGTTTCTTAATGTACTTATATAATATTTTTTTGATTTATTATAAATGGACATCATTCGCTTTGACTTTAATTTAAATTATAACAAACTTTGACATGTAGAAAAACAAATAAAATATTGAATACTCAACGAAGTAATGCTACTTAAAGTTATTGGAGTAGAACCTACTTAAGTTTTTTTTGTATACGAAAAGATATATGATACCCAATGTAAAATTACGTAGCAATGGTTTGAGCATGTATCGAAGAGTATTCATGCGTATTCGGAGTTTACTCCTTAAGAATTGATTTTCATATAAGGCGCCAGGTGTGAATAAAATATGAAGAGTAAAATTTAGTGATCGAATGACAGTGTTTTGTTTTTGTGTGAACCTTTCACTTTTATTTTGAAGTTTTGTTTAATTATTTTCTGTGCCTGTTTAAAGACAATCGATTTTAAGGAGTCAACTCCATTCGTACGTCAAAGCTAACACACACACACACTTTTTTATTAATAATTAAAATGATTTTAACTTATTAAAACACTTTGACCTTTATATAAATAGTAATCGGAGATCTTTGTAAATTCAACGGGATATCTTCGAAACCCGAAGAGAAATTTTGGTTCAACCTTAAGATGATTAATTTGGCTTATTTATACCTTACCTAATATATACCTATATGAAACTAGCGTCCCGTCCCGGCTTCGCACTGGTGGACAAAATTCTTTAAATTTTTTCCTAGCATTAAATATAGCCTATGTTATTCAGCGTGCATGTAGCTTTCTAATGGTGAAAGAATTTTTGAAATCGGCTTAGTAGTTTTTGAGTTTATTCATTTCAAACATACAAAAATATAAAAAAAAACAAATCTTTCCTCTTTATAATATTAAAGTGTAGACTTACCACATTGTCGATATTCAAACGGACACGTATTCGTCGATTTTTGGTTTGACATTTCATAACTGTATCACAATTAATAACTTTTTGGTTCAATATACACTTAATTATTTTGCCTTTTTGAAGTAACATCAAAAATAAAGATTTTTTGTTTTAACACTTCCTCTCCAGTCACAAGAATATAACCAATTTTATCGGATAAATGACACGTTTTTTAATTTTTCATCCTAAAGTTTCGACTCCTTTACAGTAGTCATGACAAAAGTCGTCATACATATGACGTATATATATGAAATATCGTTTATCCGGCGAAAAAGGTTTTATTTAATTATTTTTTTTATTATGTAAATAACCAGTAATCCAGTAATAAGAAACATGTCCACAAACACAAAAAAGTCGCGACTGCGCTTGATCCGATCCAGTTCAACTCGAGACTGATATTTTATCGATCCGAAGCAGACGATCATACTATGAGTTCTATTTTTAAAACGAAGACTTCAGTTTGTTTATTAATGTGATCGTATTTTGATGATGGGATGACTGACAACGTGTTTGAGAAAGATTTATGCTATGAAGCACTTATATTGGGAATTTAAAGAGTCTATGGCGAATCAATGCAAAAAACATTTTATACAAAAAGAATAGTATTTTCTGCGTATGCCTAACTGATAAATCAATTTGACAATATTTTCTTAATTGGAGCGGAGCGAAGCGAAGCTCCCATTGATCAGCTTCAATGGCGCAATGTCTGTTACGCCATAACTTCCCGAGTTCTTAACCGATTTTAATATTTTTTGTGTAGAATCGAATCAACAGGTTTAGGACCAGATTGTGACGGAGACACGAATTTAGAAATTCACAAAAAAAAAGATTTTTTTTAGGTATTACGTTCCGCTCCAATATATGGTGCTAGCGTAGCTTTATGCTTAGCGACTGCATCGCCTAGTAATATAATTAGTTCGTTAATAATCACTTCAATTAATAAACATTATCTCACTATCAGTAGGTAATACTTTTTTCATGTGCATATTCCCGATATCCTAGTAATCTATCACTAGTATATAACTAGATACTGGCTAGTTTTCGGTTCGTTGAGCTTAATGAAGTAACTAAGGAAAACGCAAAATAAACAAAAAAGTATTTAACTGTCCGTGTCCGATAAAGTTATTTTAAGATCGCAATGCACTTATAACAATCATTTTAAGTATGAAGTATAGGTACATACAAACATAATTTAATTATTTATTAGCGTTTGGTGCAATGGTAGCGATCCTGCCTTTCGCACCGACGGTCCTGGGTTCGAACCCCGGGAAGGGTAGATGTTTGTGTGATGAATACGAGCATTTGTACCTGAATCATCGGTATTTATATATATTTATTACACATATATAACATATGTATGTATGATATAAGTATGTCTATCCTTTACCCTACTATTCGTACAAAACACAAGCCTTACGGTACTTACTTTGGTCTAAGCTATTGGTGTGAGTGTAAGATATATTATTATTTCACTAGCGGTCAGTCCGGGCTTCGCGCGGGTGGACAAAATTCTATATTTTTTTTCTTTTATTAAATATTTTTCCGTAAGCGCCATCTAGCGCCCGGTAGACGAAATACTTGCTTTTAACGCGTTATTGTTATTGATATAATGGAAAGGGAGCGGGAAAAAGAGCGGACAGACAAACATCCAAACCACTGTGATCTTAGATTATTTACTATCGGCCCGTCCCGGCTTCGCACGGGTGGACAAAATTCTTTAATTTTTTTCTATTATTAAATATTTTTCCCTTAGCGCCATCCAGCGTCTGGTAGACGAACTACTTGTGGTTAACGCGTTGCTATGGTATCGTTATTGATACAATGGAAAGAGAGCGGGAAAAAGAGCGGACAGATAAACACACAGATCACTGTGCTCTTAGATTATAATTTACAAGTGTTGATTAAAAATGGTTGCTATTTTGCGGCAAAGATCATAGATTTCCAGTTTCTAAGACCCTCACATACATCTCTCGCTTCTTCAACTCTAATCAGACCTGTCATACAAACTCGTTGGTTAATAGTATTTTTGACATGGCCATTTCCTATTTGGTTCCTGAAAGTTCGTCTTTATTTGTCTTTCCCGTAAGTGTAGGCAATGACCAGAGTATTCCACTTTCTCCATACATCTCTCGCTTCTTCAGTTCTAATCAGACTTTTCGTACAAGCTTGTCGGTTAAGGGTGCTTTTGACCTGACCTTTTTTCAGGCCATTTCCTATTTGGTTCCTGGAAATTCGTCTTGGATTGCCTTTACCGATTTGCTTGTGCACATTTGGCTCATAAACTTGACTTGTAATTCATCTGTCGTCCATCCTTTCACCCGCACTTTTATATACCTATATTTTTTCCAGTTAGAAGCCATACATGTGTTTTCTATATTCCCACCTGTCACACCAAGCGCTTTTCAATATCCTTCATAATGTGCACAGCAAAGTAGTGCAACTCCCCTCCTGTATCTGTATTTCCGAAAACTTATAACCCGTTCATTTTCAAAGCCAGGGTGAATAGGCCTTCTGGCTTATCTCGTTCTATCGTGGATTCTGTCTTGGCCCCCAGGATTGATTTGGATCAAGAGCTAACCCATCCTAAATAAAAAACGAAAATTCCTTACTTTCGTCTTAATATTTGAAGAAACAAAACTGCCTATCTAAATAAAATAGCTCAATGCTGTGTGGTTTAGTGTTATGGAAATTTTATTTTTATTTACTACTAGCTGACCTGGCGAACTTCGTACCGCCTTAGCGTAGCTTTGAATTGAATGACGTTGACATTTGTCAGCGCGGTTATCGATGTGGTGTCACAGATTACCACAGATTTTTTGTTTTAAATTGAATGACGTTGACATTCGTTACGTTAAATTTTTTAATCTTTCTGAGAGATTTTCTTTATATTTTTTTCCGTAAGAACCTTGTACAGAGTATTAGAAAACTACAAAAAAAAATCAGCCAAATCGGTCAAGCCGTTTTCATGTTATGTCGTGACAACGGAAAACGGGTTTCATTTTTATATATTAGGGGTTAAAGTATGAAATTGCCGATTTGTACTGAAAATCTATATTGTTTATTTTTTAAATTTTTAACAAATTTATTTAATCAAAATAGTTGCCATTATTATCTATACATTGCTGCCATCTAATGGGAAGGTCATTAATGCCTTTGCGATAGAATTCCGACGATCTAGACTGCACAAACTGTGTGAAAGCATTTTGTACTGCCTCCTGGGAAGAAAACTTCTTGTCACGTAGATAATTGTCCAAATCACGAAAAAAATGGTAGTCCGTTGGAGCAAGGTCTGGTGAATACGGAGGATGACGAATGGTTTCTAACTGCAGTTCCTGAAGGGTCAAAATGGTTTCTCGTGCTGTGTGAGGTCTCGCGTTGTCGTGGAGCAATAATGGTGAAGATCGATTCATGAGTCGGGGCTGTTTTACTGCTAGTTTTGTCAACATGGTTCGGAGTTCGGCACAATAGACATCTGCCGTTATTGCTTGACCAGATCGGAGAAAACTATAGTGAATAACACCATGCTGAGACCACCAAACAGTTACCATTACCTTTTTATTGGTAAGTTTTGCTTTAGGACACTGTTGTGGCATTTGACCTGGGGTCAGCCATTGCATTTTTCTTTTCCGGTTATCATAAAGAATCCACTTTTCATCACATGTTACAATTCGATCCAATATTCCTTCATTTCTGTACCGGTTCAACAAGGCAACACAAGTTTCAACACGCGTTTCTTTCTGCAGATCAGTCAAATCATGAGGCACCCATTTTTCGTATTTTTTTATTTTATTGATTTGACGCAAGTGAGTCAATATTGTGGGTAAGGTAACGTTAAACCATGCCGCTAATTCCTGGGTACTTTGACTAGGATCGGCTTCCACTATCTCTCTTAATTCATCGTTATTTACCTGTGTGGGCGGTCTTCCTCGTGGCTCGTTCTTTAAGTCGAAATTTCCATCACGAAAGCGTTTAAACCAAAATCGCACGGTGCGTTCATTAGTAGACCCCTCTCCAAACGCAGCATTGATATTGCGGGCTGTTTCTGCCGCGTTAGTTCCGCGTCGGAACTCGTATTCAAAAATAACTCGAATTTTCGCAGTATCCATCTTTCTTGTCTAAATTGAATAACAAAAACAATTGAAAGTCGATATTCAAATGTTTTACATTTTTTAAAAAAAGAACATCATAGAAACCATTTAAAAAAAGTTTCATTCGAAAACCTCAAACCATGAAGATTCTATGTCAATTCAAAGAACCTATTGCAATAAAACGGCAATTTCATACTTTAACCCCTATTATATAGATAAAAAACTAACATTTTTAAACTAAATGTTTTAGGAACTTACCATAAAAATATTCTACGATAGCCATGTTTTTGACGTGATAACGTCTTATAAATTGGTTGCGGCTGGGAGTCACTTATGAAAAAGTGTAACGCTCGGTAACGTTACGATGAGTCACCGAACGAGAGAGAGGCCCACCGAATGCCTTGCGTCTCTCTCCCACTCAACTATGATCGGTCTGCCGCGCGCATTGTGCAATTTAATTATATTCATATCAATAAATATTCTACCGAGAAAAAGACGTTGTCACGTAAAATCTTCGCCCGTAAAACCGACTTTACAGGCAAAAAAAAAAAAAAAAAAAAAAAAAAAAAAAAAAAAAAAAAAAAAAACCGACTTTTTATATTTAGGATGGGTTAGCGGGGGCCAAGACAGAATCCAAGATGGAACGAATTAACCCAAAAGGTGCCTATTCACCCTGGCTTTGCAAATGGACGGGTTATAAGTTCTTGGAAATACAGACACAGAGAGGGAGTTCCACTCCTTTGCTGTGCGTATTATGAAGGATGTTGAAAAGTGCTTGGTGCGACAGGTAGGAATGGCAACCAAGAAATGGTGGTAGCCTGCAGTGCGTCTGGATGTCCGATGGAAAAAGGGAGATGGCGGTATGAGGAAATGCAGCTCTTGAAGTAATAGCTCAAGCATTGGATTGGTTGCGGGTTTGATTCCCACTTAAGAATTTACTTGTGAGCTGAGTCGATTTTTTCTAGTATTATTGTATTAAAACTAAATATAAACTTAGATCGCTTTTTATACGATTATATATAATAATTCACTCAATACTATACGAAGAAAATAAACATCGAACACTATATTTGTTAACATCAATCAACATACCACCACATTCAAGCATTGTTTATAATCGAGCGTTTAAAACCAAACAGTAAAAAAGAACATTTACTCTTCTAAAACACTAAAAGAAACAAATCTTAGTTAAACTTTCAAAGTATTTAATCGTTGTAATTTAAATTACGACCAGTGTGTTAAGTGCAGACAAATTAAAGTATTTTAATAGGTTTACAGTCACTTTTTACTGCCTAAACATACACTGGATCAAAGGGAACGAAATTAGACACAGATTTGAAGCTTCAAATCTTATTTCTGCATTATGATGACCGTTTGGAACAGTAGCGATAAAAGTCTGCGTTTCCGGTAGGGGTAGGTTTTTGAAGTTATACTCCTTTAGGCGCGTTATGATGAGTGTGAAATTTTAAGATGCGCGCGCATCACTGTGGCACAATATTATCATGTTGAAGTTGGCCGCAATAGCGACATTGAATAAACCAGCAGGATGAAGTTGGCCGCTAATTGGCTCATGGTAGTTACTCAAATATTTATGAATGTGTGTGTAGTAAAGTAGTTTACTCTTTTACAAGAACTTAATATTTAACTATTGAGGAAAATAGAATAATTATTTTCGAGAATACTAGCTGACCCGGCACGCATTCCTGTGGTTCGGTTATAATAAAATGCATTATTTTTGACGTGATAAAGTCTTATAAATCGATGAACGCCGGCTGCACGCACGAAAAAGTGTTACGTTCCGCCTGAGCCGAGCGTGCAAGCGGGAGCGCGGAAAAAGCGACAATCGGCCTAAGCGTTCGACTTGTGGCGCATCTATTCCATTTCATGAAGTGAAAATTTAATGTGGTTTCCATAGTTTATTATAATAGCTAATGTTTATTTATTGATAAAAAATTCATTAACTCCTTGTTTGTATTATACAAAATAACTAGCTGACCCAGCCACGCGTTGCTGTGTTATAAATTAAAATAAAACCCACCCTATCTTTTAAGTTAGATCAAATAACAGATAGTTACGAAGTTTGATCAAAATCGGTTAAGTTGGTGAAGAGTTCACTGGGAACATACATTGTGTATATATAGTCAGCAAAATAAGATCAGCAAAAAAGAACGTTGCAAAGCATGCCGTGTGCAACTAGTAATAATGTTTGTTCGCTTTACGTTCTGAAACCATTGATGAGGAAATATATTGTTCAAGGAACGCCCTTCTATATACAAATGTTTTTAGTGAAGATTTTCACTCTTTGGCATTGCAAGGCATGTCGGGTACAGCTAGTCTACATTAATATTATTAAGAGGAAAGATTTGTATTTTTTTATGTTTGTATTTTTGTATGTTTGCAATGAATAAACTCAAAAACTACTAAGCCGATTTCAAAAATTCTTTCACCATTCACGCTCAGTATCATAGGCTATATTTAATACTAGAAAAAATTTAAAGAATTTTGTCCAACCGTGCGAAGCCGGGACGGGCCGCTAGTAATTAATAAAACTTCTATAATTACTATTAAAACTAAGCGGTCTATTTTGTTATTAAATCAATATAGAGTATAATGTTGTCTATGCATTAGTTTCTGCGTAATCGTAGTTTGTATTTTGAAGAAATTTATAGGGTTTTAAGCAGTTGATTCGCTCATTGTATAACCAACAGGAAAGATAAGGGAAATACTGGCTCGGTCTCCAGTGCCGGATTAGGGCTTTTCATGGGGCCCTTAGTTGTTTAATTCGAAGTCCAGAATATGCGATGAAAAAATTTTAATATTTAGTCAATTATCTAAAACACTACACCTCTTCAATCTACACGTTTCATTGCTATATAAATTACAAGGAAAAGGATTCACTGGACGTTTCAGGATTCACTTTATACTAACATGAATATTTACCTTATTTTATATGAAAAATGTTTTACATAAAATGTAAAATAAATTGTTCCGGTATCGGTAAATACGATTTAGATAAATGCATTTCCATAAGAGCTTTTCCAATGTATGTGTAGATGTTTTAATTGTTTTCAAAGCCAGAAAAACTTTTGATTTTGTCATGCGAATGTTGTCAGAGTTGCATGACATTAAAATTATGAAAATTCCATATCATGTCCTCCTATCATTTGTGCTATCTTCTGTGCCTTGTTGTCTACTTTCTTAAATATGCTTCGTAAGTATGGATTCCGCGGTATAGTATATAATATTTTGCCAGATTAGAAGTCATTTTAAAAAACCTCTGTTATCTGAAATATAAATGGCACACATACCTACTATGTTTCCGCCCCTTAATATTCTAAAAACACAACTAACATAGCTTATCTCATGAAAATAGTTGAGTGCTGTATGGGTTCACCGGAACTGTTGAAGAAATTATATTCTATGCGCACAAAAAATCAATACCTAAAATTGAAACCTGCATTAATTATCTATTAAATGAATTTGTTTAAAGAAAGACAAAGATTTCATACCACACTTAAGAAATTTAATAAATGATAAATTCTAATGCTCCTTCTGAATAATCTTTCATAGGGCAATTGCGCGGTTACTTAAATTAGCATTTCTTAATAGAATATTTCCATTTCTCTTTTTTTATCTATATCATAGTTCTATTCTCACAACAAAAATCACATGTCAAACTTGAAACTTGCTGTTATTCTATATATAATTTTAGACTTGATGCTTAGCCACTGTACTATCTGAATGTTTTCCAAAAAATATGTAAAATAAATAATAATAAAATAAACTTTGTTTTAACGTTGTCAATACTATATATACATTCTCGTTTATATCAAAAAATGAATAATATTGTTTGTCATATTTCTGTTAATTGTACAGACACCGATACGCAACGAAATAGCTTTTAATATCCGTTTTATAATATTATGAAAATAAATCACTGTATTTTTATTAAGTTATTTATTTAGCGATCCGTGGGCCCTTCTGCTTAAGGGGCCCCGATTAATCCATCTCTGACTATAACGCATATCTATCAAGACAAACTCAAATATATTTCAAAATAAGATTAAGACAATCTCGAGTGCTTCTAAATGCGTAACGAAAAGTTTTTAAAATAAATTATAAATACCATTAGTTTATGTTATCAGTCTTATCAAGCATGTAAATTAATTTGTTTATATAATGATGCTTGCATGTTTACTATGATATCAAATAGTATGAAAATTAAAATATTCATGGATGGTATAAAATATAATAATCATGAACAATTGAAAACTTATTACTTAAGACCCCATTAGACCCCATTTTTTTTAAGAAAGGAATAAACTTTAATTAGTGTATATAATGACTTTCTGTGTTATATATAAATGAAAACCATCCTATGTCCATCAAAATCGGTTGAGTAGTTTCGGAGTTCATCGCGGTATATATATATATATATATATATATATATATCAGTGGCGACGCGTGCATATAACACGATTCCCATCGGGTTGCCTTGGCGATCACTAATAATTTTTTTATTATTTTCAATAATAGCTTACCCCGCTTTGTAATGTAAGCCGAAGTTCAACGGCTTTCGGATTGCAAACGCCATAATTACATTGCGCGCTTTGTAAAAATATTCTTCTATATCCCGTATACAAGATACGCAATGTATTTGAAATAGCAAACGCACACAAACACAGTTTACAATCATATGACGCGACAAGTGCGACGCGCTCCTCCTCTCCGGCAACCCGATCAAAATATTGGGAATTTACAAATGCCAAATGTATGCAAATCACTCACACATACATAAACAAATACATGCAAAAGCCTCGTAATAATTGTTTATAGATAACTCGATCTCGGATAGCCTACCAATCTTTATTTGTCTCACGTTAAGGTTTCGTTTCGCTTGAGCGTCTACTAGACGCTCAAGCGAAACGAACGAACGACCGAACGAACGAAACGAACTAGACGCCGTCTAGTTTCGCGCGACCTCGACCTTGAGGCTGACACTCGCTTGATTGATCAGCACGGGTAATTTATGCTATAAATTAGCATTTATGTGAATTATTGTTTATGTGAATGAATAGATGTGAAAAATAAGTGAAATTTTACTTGCCGAGTGTTGTGTTAGTCTGTAATAAATAGTTTGTTTCGTTTCCTCGTAAAGGTTTGTCTTTATGGTTTATTTAACTTTGTTATTTGTCGTGACGCGGTTAGACGAGAAATGGCGGCATTGATACAAATTGACTGTTGTCTTACAGATTACTTATTAAATGACTTAACTTCGTTCTCCAATAAATCCTTCGAAAATAAAAAATATATCATAAAAAATGGACGGGCTTGTCCCGATATAAAAATTGATTATAGGCGTAAAGACGGATTTTTCAAACATTTTCACAGTTCTATGTATGATAAATACAATTGGTTAACGGGCAGTTGCAAATTAAATAAATTATTTTGTTTTCCATGTTTGTTGTTTTCCGATACAAACAGTGCTTGGAATAAAACGGGTTTTTCAGACATTAATAATTTGACAAATTCGGCTAGGAAACATACTCAAACTGAAAAACATTTACGCAGTTGTTTATTATTACACGATTTTGGAAATAATAGAATAGAAACATTTTTCGGTAATAGTTATGAAGCCCATAATCGAAAAGTGGAGCGTAATCGAAACTTAATGAAACGTTTAATTGACACTGTTGTTCTTCTTGGAAAACAGGAGTTATCTTTCCGCGGCCATAGTGAAAACTTAAATTCAGACAATCGTGGCAATTATGTAGAAACATTGTTTTATTTGAGTAAGTACGACAGCGTTATAGACTCTCATCTTGATCAATGTTCATCTAATTCACACTCCGTGTTTACCGGTCTCTCGGGAGACATTCAAAATGATCTTATACAATGCATCGCGGCGGTAATTTTAGACGAGATTAGGTCTGAGATTAGCCAAGTTAAATTCATTTCAGTCATGATAGACGAAACCCCAGATGTTAGTCATAGGGAACAATTATCAGTCATATTTCGTTATTTAACCGAAAACGGTCTGGAGGAAAGATTTGTAGGTTTTTACGACGTTAGTGAAAGCCGGACAGCGGCTGTATTAGCGACTCAGTTGCTTAATATTCTTGAACAATATCGATGCAAAGACAAATTGATCGGTCAGACATACGACGGTGCGGCCGTTATGTCAGGTGAACGCGGAGGCGTTCAGTCTTTAGTACGGGGTCAATGCCCTCTCGCACGTTTCGTACCGTGTTATGCTCATATACTTAATTTGGTTTTAAGCAAATCCTTGGAAAATATTTCGGAATTAAAATCATTTTTTGGTCATATCAATGGAATTGTCAGGTTTTTCAACAAATCGTCGAAGCGGTCAAATCTTTTAAAACAGTTTTCCGACCGTCGTATGCCTGGAGTAGCTGAAACGCGATGGCATTATCATTCACGCATTATTAATGTTATATTTAATTGCAGGTTAGATATGATTGAAACGTTTAATCATATATTAGATGATCCCCAATCGTGGGATGTTGATTCTGTATCCATGTCGGAGTCGTTTGTAAGTAAATTAGAAGATATGCAATTTTGTTTCCTTTTACATGCTTTTTCGGAGATTTTTGCCAGAACTGACATTTTATTTGCTTTGCTTCAAACCAAACAAGTCGACATCGAAACCTCAGTTAGAGAAATAAATGCATTTCAATCTTGGATGTCAGAAGAGTTTTTAAAGCAATTTGATTTTATTTTCAGTAGTATTCAGGAATATTGTGAACCACCACGACGACGCCGGCGGCTGGATACAGAAATTGACTTAAAAACACAATACAAGCGTTTATTCGTTGAAATGATAGATAACATCAAAAGCCAAATAAACTCCCGTTATTCATCTTTTCAAAACTTAACTTTTCTTGATTTAGTCAACAAATCGAAATACGCGAGTTACCGTAGTAGTTTTCCTGAGGAAAGCGTGTCTAAATTAATATCCGAATTTCCAAATATATTTGATTTTCACGCCTTAAAAAACGAATTAAAAGTTTTATACAGTACTTCATCAATTAGTAATTTAGATGTTTACGAACTTTATTTATATCTTTTTAAATCCACGTTGAATGAAGCTTTTCCTCAGCTTTTAATTTTATGTCAAATTATTTTGACTCTTCCCGTATCGGTGGCTTCCGCGGAAAGGTCGTTTTCGGCATTGAAGCGGATTCATACTTATACACGAAACAGCTAAAGTGAGGCAAGATTATCAAATCTCGGAGTAATATCAATTGAAAAACATCTATTGTTAAAATTGCAACAAAAAAGCGACTTTTATGAAAGGATTCTGGCTCATTTCGTAAAGAAAAACCGTAGAATTATGTTAGAATACAAATAAAATAATTTATAATTTAAAATTATGTATAAATAAATAATTTATCAAAAAAAATGTTACGTAAATTTATCGGGTTATAGAATATATATATGGCGAAGACAGACGACAAACGACAAGTAACAAAATAAAAACATCCAATATTTCTACTGATATTTATTTGCTAGCTTATGCCTGCGATTTCGTATGTGTGGAATTCAGGCCATGTTGATTGTTCTATTCCGTGTCCAAGGCTACATGCATGCCAAATTTCATCCAAATTCGTTAAGCCATTTTCGCGTAATTAAGTAAAAACATTCACCATTTGTAATAATATAGTTAGTGGAATATGTTCAGCAAGTGAAGTTTCACTTATTTTTGGTTCTTGTTTTTCTATATATTATAACCCCTGTGCGAGTGACGTGTGCTTAAAACGGCTTTTTTCAAAGCCACTTTTATCATACTCGACATGCACTGTTCATATAATACCAGTGATGTCATGTATGGTGAAGGTGGTGAACACTAACAACTGATAAATTGCATACAACGCACGCAACGCAAGCAAATCACCAAACCTAACATTTCGTCGTAGTTATGGAAAAGGTAAACTAACACAACACATGAACACACTCAGGTCAGGTATGTAATTTATTGCATATTTTTTATAATATGATATTTTGTTTAATTACGCATTAGCCGTTTTTTGGTCCGGCTTTACCTTCCTTTTTTTTCACCCCACGCCACTGATATATATATATATATATATATATATGTGTGTTAACAGATATATAAATACTTTTCGTGATTTCGTGGGTCAAAATCAACGAAAATTTCTTTTTTTACTGAAAATGTTACCTCTAAACAAAGCAGCGTTTCTGTATGATTATTCGAAACAAAAGTTTGCTGACATTTAAGAGACGTTGATTATTTTTTTGTTATTATTTCTTTAGATATAAAAAATTAGCAGTTAAATTATTTAATACCAAGAAAGAATAATTCATACAATGTATAATACAAGAAACATATTTTTTTGGTTTGATTATGGTAACGATAGATACTCTTGTTAATGACATTATTTCTTCTAAAAAGCTGGCAAGTTTATTTGCAGCCGTCATTTTATCATTTAAAAGACGTCCTCATTTCTCTCAACATTAGTTCTAAATTCGACTGTATGTTTTTTTTGTATGTTTGTTACACGATAATTCTTCCAATTATGAATTGATTTAATTCTCATATTGCAACTGCTTTACAGGTAAGCCTGATCACAGAATTGAATTAAAAAAAAAGAATGAACGCATCGAATTTATAAAAGAGGTTTTATTCAAATGTTACTAAGGACTATTTTTCTTAATATTTCAATTAACGAATTATCACACAAATTGTGAGAAAATGTTGGGACATGTCAAAATGTCATTGTTTACCAACAATAAGGTTTGTTAGTGATTGTAAACAATTTAGTTGTGAAGTCATCAATTATACTGACTATGTTTGCGGAGGACTGTTTCCTTCAAAGAGCAGAAGGCGGATTTCGTACAGTAGGACAGTGTTATGTTACGGTAAGTATGAATAATTGAGAATTATTAATAGTTACCAACAATTATTAATAATAAAACTTCAATAACCTAACCTAACCTAACCAAATCATGAGGTAAGTATTAATAATTACTGGTTATTATTAATAATAAACATAGTCATCACATTTACGTACACGGGCTGACCGGGCCACGCGTTGCTTTAGCTTTGTTATAATAATTGGTAATAAATGTAACATTTGTTATTAAAATGAAACCTATTCTATGTCCTAAATCGTAACTAATCCCGCAAAACAAAAAATAATCATCAAAATCTCTTGCGTAGTTTTGGGTTCAGTGCGGTCAAACACAGTGACAGGAAATTTTTATGTAGGGGAGACCGAGGAGTTTTGAAACAGAGGTGAGTTGAAACAAAGTAAATTTTACGGAATTTTAAATATTCAATACTTGTATATTGTTTTAAACTTTCATGGTCACTAACATTATGGTAATATAAGTTATATTCGGCTTTTTTTTTATAGAAAATAGGCATGCGCTTGACCACTATCTCGCCTGATGGTAAGCGTCGATGCGATCTAGGATGTGACGCGCTTGCCTAGAAGATACCTATTCACTCGTGACTTGAAGACCCCCAAATTGTATTTGTCAGGAAACACAGACTCAGGCAAAGAGTTCCACTCCTTAGTGGTACGTATCTTAAAATTGAAACCAAAACGCTTACTGCGACTCTTTGGTGTATCCACCATATAACGGTGTCGCCAATTTGTTAGTCTGGTTGTCCGATCAAAATATGGGGATGGCGGAACAAGGTTGTGCAATTCAGCTGCACACTCTCTGAAATATATCCTATAAAATACTGATAGGCTTGCTACCTTCCGCATATGCTCAAGGCTTTTGAGCTTTTTATAGAAAAGATCTTCATTGCCGATGAGCCTCTTGGCCCTCCTCTCGATGGACTCAAGCGTCTGGAGCTGGTATCGGGCGGAACCGTCCCAAAGATGAGAACAATACTCCATACACGATCGAACTTGTGCTTGGTAAAGGGTGAGCAACTGTTCCGGTGTGAAGTATTTTCTCACCTTCGCCAGAATGTCAAGTTTTTTTGAAGCCACTTGAGCCTTGCTCTCAATGAAAGAGCCAAAATTGAGAGTCGGTGACAAAGACATACCGAGAAGCTCAAGATGGTCAGTGATCGGCACGGATACACCTCGGAAAGTAGGAGTCAAGTTGAAAGGACTCCTTTTAGCGGAGAAAAGACACGCCTGGGTCTTTGTATTTATACCATGTACCTTATTTTTATTGAGTTTCCGATATTTCGGCGCTGTTGCAAGCGCCATGATCACGGAGCAACTCCGTGATCTATCGAATACCGAATATAACTTCAATACTAGTTTCACCCTTTTCAATAGTTATTGTTATTGAAATTGTTATAGTTATTGAAATTGCAAAACTAGTATTGAATATTTAAAATTCCATAAAATTGACTATTTTTCGACTCACCTCTGTTTCAAAACTCCTCTGTCTCCCCTATATAGATATAAGCACGCCTTTTTCCTGTGGGGATAGCCAGAGATCACAGATTTCCACTTTCCACAATCCTGACTTACATCTCTTGCTTTTTCAATCCTTATCAGATCTTTATACAAGCTCATCGTTTAACCCTTTAGTGCCATACATATTTTACCAATATATGCTAAAAATGCCAGTAAAAAAGTGCTTTTTTATAGATTCCCGACTTCGCACTGGTGGACAAAATTCTTTATTTTTTTTCTATTACATATTAAATATTTTTCCGTTAGCGCCATCTAGCTTCCGGTAGACGAACTACTTGCGGTTAACGCGTTGCTATGGTAACGTTATTGATACAATGGAAAAAGAGCGGGTAAAAGAGCGGACAGACAAACACACAAACCACTGTGATCTCAGATTATAGATTTATATGAACAATAGTTATATAAACGATGTTTATATATAAAATATGCGATCGAAGATAGTAAGAATGCAATATAATTAATAAAAATACGAACACGGTAACACGGCCGTCACCTGCGCGCGAGTTAAGTTTGCTAACCCCAGATCATCTGTTGTAGAGTCTGTAAAACCTATTTCGTTTGTCAGCATCAGCAACGGCATCTGCTATCAATAATTTAATGTAGAATAGGCTATTATTTTTGTATAAATACTAGTGTTTAAGTTAGTTTAATCGAATTATTAGTACGTTGTCGTGACGCTGTAATTTTATTGAAATAAATTATTTTTATAAATAAACCCGCTGTCGTCAACTTAATTCGCCGTGCGCCAAAAGCGAACTGTCAAAAGGAGCGCTATCGCGACGCTGGCATTTCACAACTAGCGAGAGCAGCGCGACGGCGCTCCTTGGCAATAAAAGGGTTAAGGGTGCTTTTGGCCTAAACTTTTTCCGGACATCATCTATTTCGCCTTTATAAGTTCGACTTGGTCAGACTTTACCCTTATTCCCATGCACATTTGCTTCAAAAACTTGTTTTGACAATCTTCTTTCGTCCATTCTCTCTATATGTCCAAACCATCAGTATTATACGCTTTAAATAATAAATTTGGTATAACTGACAATAATAATTTGGTCCCAAACTTAGCAGAGCTTAGAATATAGCTACTCAAAATACTGATTACTGCTTTAATTTTTTTATTTTAATTTAATTTTATAAAGTGTTATAATAAATGTGCTGTCGATTGTACCCCCTATTTGTCCGCTTTCACTTATTTATCATTGTTACTTGCGGGGGATGAATTCCCTTCTTCGTTGAATAATAGTTGCTATTCTTTGCCAAGAGATTAATCACGAATTAGTCACGGGCTATTTAGTTTGGAGAGATGATTTTCCTTAATGATGTACTTACAAAAGTAAGAGCAATATCATTTGAGATAATTAAACGTATTGTCATTAGTTTATCTATTAATTTGATAAAAAAAACAATACTCGGAGATCTACATTTAAAACTGTGGCTGACTGTTTATGATACTGGAGTCAATTATGACACCTCCCGAAGACCACCAAAAGGTCAGCAACCTTGTTCAGATTATATAATAATACCAGCTTTTACCCGCGGCTCCGCTCGCGTTAATGTAGACTATAGATTAAAAGTTATATTTATATCCCTCGAAATCAATCTGGGGGCACGGCAGTGCCCCCGCCAAGTCGAGCAAAAAAGCGGCACGGACGTACCATCCTTTTATCGAAGCAATTCAGGCCATTTTCGACCCCCTGTAACTTCGTTGTGGATAAAACTAGAAGACTGAATGTAACTTCGTTGTGGATAAAACTAGAAGACTGAATTTTCATCTGGGGCACGGCAGTGCCCCCTCCAAGTCGAGCAAAAAAGCGGCACGGACGTACCATCCTTTCCTCGAAGCAATTCAGGCCATTTTCGAACCCCTGTAACTTCGTTGTGGATAAAACTAGAAGACTGAATTTTCAGTAACCATGCAGGCATTGTAAAGACACGGTATATTTCAAATTTCATTCAATTTGAACTAGTAGTTTAAGAATTATAACGGGTCAAATTTCTTAATTTTGTCACTCACTGACTCACTGACTGACTCACCGATCATCAAAATTCTAAGACACTTCTAGCAGACCTAGAAGCTTCAAATTGGGAATATAAATAGTGTTTGGTGTATGAATCAAGGAAAAACTATAATATTATGATTTAGGTCAGTACCTTAAGGAAGTTAACGGTCCTGAAATGGCGAACAAGAGCATTAGTGAATTAGTTGCACTAGATCCTGTCTCCACTTCTCGATTTATTGATAATAAGTTTAAAGCTATGTTAGTATGCTTGTAAAAGTAATACATTACTTTTGGAGACGAGAATATCAATCGCGTGGAGCGCAACACTTTCATTTAATGTTATGGGTAAAAGACTTCACGAATCCTCGCTTGATGAGGTTACATCATTCATTTCAAAGTACATAACTTGTGCTATACCTGATAAAAATGTTTCACCAATACTCTATCAACGAGTAAAATCAAATCAAAAAGTAGTACCGGAAAAGAGAAAACGGAAGGCTACCTACAAAAATAAGAAAAGTTCATAAGTCAGAGAGAGGGCTTTAAGAAAATTCGTTGCTGGTAGATATACATATATACAATAAGTAGAAGGTACCGAAAAGGAAAAAAGTAGACTGTCTACAAAATACAAAAAGCAATGAGATCCCATCAAAAACAATACTTGTCAAAATAACCAAGTCTCGCAACTCAGTTGTTCTACGGTAAAAAGTTGTGAGATCCATGTCACAACTGATCATCGCACTAAATAATTTAATTTACACGTGTTTTCATGCGATGGCCGAGTCAATATATTTATATAAAACAATAAAGATTTTTAATATTGATATGCGTCACTATAAGATGCTGTTAATTATTACGTAACAACTTAATGCTTCGAGTAAGGAGATTCCAGACACAATTGATTTTCAATTGTTATGGACCACGATCGTGGTCTTAGGGACTGGACGTATTAAAACAGAAATTCGCTTAAGTAGGGACTGAATAAATTAATAACCGACTTGGTATTACATGGATCTCAGAACTTTTTACCGTAGAACAACTGAGTTGCGAGACTTGGTTTTTTTGACAAGTATTGTTTTTGATGGGATACTTTTTTCTACATAAAAGGTACCCTGTGTACTTTTCTCTACCCCTGGCAAAGTGTTTGCAAAATTTCATGATGGTCGATTTACTAGTTTAACCTAAACGTGTAACAAACTGATTCACTTTCGTTTCGAAATTACGTATTTACGTTGCGAGCATGTGTGTGTAAGATGATGCAAATAAACGAATTGAAGCAGGTAAAAATCACGTTAGAAAATTCCGATACAAACAAAAATACACGTGACTTTAATAAAAGCGTGTTAAAAATATGCTTTCGACCAAGCCTTTTTCCAGGACATGTCCTATTTGGTCTCTGAATGTTCATTTTGGTCTGCTTTTACCTACTTACCCATTCCCATTTAAACTTAATAAACTTGCCTTGTCAATCTTATTTTGCCCATCCTCTGTACATCTCCAAACCACCTAAACATCCCTTTTTCTTAGATTTATCTATATCTTTATATATAAACACTAGCGGCCCGTCCCGGCTTCGCATGGGTGGACAAAATTCTTTAATTTTTTTCTAGCATTCAATATAGCCTATGACACTCAGCAATAATGTGCCTTTCTATTGGTAAAAGAAATTTTAAAATCGGTTCATTAGCTCCCGAGATTACCCCTTACAATTTAACAAATATACAAACACACAAACTTTACTTCTTTATAATATTAGTATAGATTATGTAATATATAAACATTATGTAAGTTTATGTTTGACCGCAATAAACTCCGAAACTACTCGACCGATTTCGATGATTCTTTTTTAATATTGCTGGATTTGTTCCAACTTAGAACATAGAATAGGTTTCATTTTTTTAATTATTAACACAGCAACGCGTGGCCGGGTCAACTAGTATATAGGTATATAAATTTCCTATCACAGTGTTTGACCGCGTTGAACTTCGAAACTACTCAACCGATTTTCAAAATTTTGGTTTCTTTTTAATTTATGACATAGCAACGCGTGGATGGGTCAGCTAGGAAAACAAAGAAAGGAAATAAAAAATAATTTCCTTGACGACCGTTTGGTGCAACGGTAGCGATCCTGCCTTTCGCACCGACGGTCCTGGGTTCGAATCCCGGTAGGGGCAGATTTTTGTATGATGAATACGAGTATTTGTACCTGAGTCATGGGTGTTTA
Source organism: Calamotropha paludella (assembly GCA_927399485.1). NCBI lineage: Eukaryota > Metazoa > Arthropoda > Insecta > Lepidoptera > Crambidae > Calamotropha > Calamotropha paludella. The sequence goes on along the minus strand of OV656803.1, from coordinate 3,630,195 downwards.
TATATATTTCTATGAATATTACATATCTATGTATAATATATGTATGTCTATCCGTTACCCTAGTATCCATAATACAAGCCTTACAGTGCTTACTTTGGGCTAGGCTAATTGGTGTGAATGTAGAAAATATTTATTTATTAAATTCAACCTCTACGTGCTTAAAGTCCGAAACTCGCAGCCGAAACGTAAATTAAAAAAGAATGATAGGCGAAAGAACATTAAGTTGGTACAGAACCGTTTTCCACTTACCACCCTACACGTAATACGTCATTATGCAAGGTTTGTGTGTTCGTGTTGATTGAATTGACTCCCACGAGGAAGCGAGCAGCACCGTGGAAACCAATCAATAATTAGGTTAACAACCTTTATTTATTAAGTCGGGAAAGAGAAAGGCACAAGTGTATTGGATAAAGTTCGTTCAGTACCATTAGATCTTAAGCTGTTTGCATACCATAACTAGCCGATATAAACCCGCGATTTTTCTGTCTGCATATAAGAGAGAGCAACGTCAAAATATGATGCTGCAGTTAATTTTGAAAAACGGACCGCACTAGTAGCTGTTTTCCTATTTTTGGAGCGGAGCGGAGCGAAGCGAAATTTTGAAATACGCAAAAATTCCCATCGTAACAAAAAAAAAATATTTTTTTAGGTCTTACGCTCCGCTCCAATATATGGTGCTAGCGTAGCTTTATGCTTAGCGACTTAATCGCCTAGTTAATAATAATATTATATAAGTTCATTTAATGCAGCACACATACAATTCACAAAATAAAAATAACCTTAAAATAAAATTATGTCTTGTATAATTAGAGTACATGCCCGGATAGCGAGCGGATATGGGTTTGTGATATGTGGATATGACACTTGAGACAATTAAAAGTTTTTCTTGTTACAACTTTTTTAGATATAAAAATATAACTGTTAACTGCAAATCTAACAAAATAACGTTCTAATGTTATTTTGGTTCTTATTTATTAGGTTAGGGTAACTGGTCAAGTTTTAATTTAAAAATTTTCATAGAGGGTTCATTATTATGGGTAATTGCATCAAAGGGTCCAGGCTAAGGATACCTCTCGCCCAGAACGCAAGAACGAAAGGAGAGAAAGAGTTTAGAAAGACAGAGTGTATTATCTTTACAGAACTCATTAGCAAAAGCCTTGAGGGCTCCTTAAGTGTAAAGATGTTGTATAATATTGTCGGTAGATAGCGACGTACTGATTATACGTATATATACGTAAGACAACCTCAGTAAAAAAATTACCCCCCAAAATACTAGAAAATGAATCTACTCGTAAGCCTAATCGATTTTTCTATTAAAATAATTTATCTAATAAGAGGCAAGAGCACTGAAAACATTATAAATATACTCTTCATAATTTTGGTCATTGTGTCTGCTACAATATATGTGATGGCGATTGTACTTATATAGTTACTTCTTAAATAGTTTTAAAGGTAAAGGCAGTGTCAACTACGATACTAAGTTTGCCGTTCAATTTGATTAGCCGACTACAATTAATGTTTGAGCAATTGTCAATGTTTTCATAATTTGTAAACTCAATATTACTCAATTTTGTGTAGTATAAAGCTGTACCGAGAGTCTTGCATCACCTTCAATACATAATCCTGACGCGATCCTTAATCGCTAAAAAAAAATAGCTTGGTTTATGATACATTATTTTATTAGTAAAATATGAGTGGATTACTCGGTTCACAGGTGAATTCTTATGAAAAATGAATGAAAAATAACTTTATTCACATGCTCTTAAAACAAGTTGTTTTGAATCGTCCAACATTTTACCTACCACCCATTCAGGACGTCTTTTAACTGACAAAAAAATGGGCGCAAGAAACTCTTCAGTTTTAACAGAAGTAACGACATTTACAATATAATACATCGTCACCATACATAATCCACAAAAAAGTTATTCTCTTATGGTTGATTACAACAAAGTCAAGTTCTTAAGCACCCCTCTTTCCCACTGGGCACTCGGGCAAATGTCCAGGGCCCCGCGATCGGTAGGGGCCTCCTAGTTCCTGCAAGATCTCTTAACCAAAACCGACATTTATTACGGAAAAACTTATTGATTTGAGTAAATCGAACCTTAATAATGGGACTATATTACCGACTTGCTTATTAGCTTTTGCATGCGCGAGGCTACTCTACTCTCGCCCAAAATAAAGCTATCGAATTTCAGCATGCTTAGATAATTTTAAATATGTGATAATCGATCCATTAAATCGATAAATTAAAGATTATCTATTGACTATCAATAAAAAAATCTGAAAACTTGATTTGTTTATCTACTTTCATTGTCTATTCTAGTAATAAAACAGTGTTCTAAGTCATAGGGGCCCCATTATTCTTATATTCCCCGGGCCTCCAATAGATTAAATACGGCCCTGTTCTTAAGAAAGAAACGAACGTTACCGAGCATGACCAACCAACATCTGTCTAAATTTTCTAGTACTTTTCCACTATTTACGCCTACGGCTAGCGTTGTCTCATCAATGAGAGGAACATTATCTCGTAATCGAAAATAACATTTTTTCAAACGTTTGGATAATCGATTAAGATGAAAAAGCCATTTATTTTATGCAGTTTTTAATGCTATATTATGTGATTAATTATTTTAATTGAAAAATACTAGAAAATATAATCGAGAGAGCATTGGACCGGAAATCAAAAGGTAATGGGTTCGATTCCCAGAACAATTTGTGAGCCGTCGATTTTTTCTTTAATTTCTATTTTTTTTCTATTTATCATAATTTATAAGATAGCTTAGAAAAATGCAAAAAAATATAAAAACATCTTAAAGATATGTTCATATTTTTGTTTTTAAGCATTTATCGGGTCTGTTAGGGTCTCGGTTGCTAATGTTGTACTTTAGTTTTTTTAATGGTGAAAATGTATCGATAACGATGGAAAGTCGTAACTGGCCTACAAAATTACACCTTAAAATATAAGCAATGCACTTTGTGATACGTTTTATCCCTATTATAAGTAAATAATACCTATCGCCGAGCTATTGAATTCGATTTTGTAATATAACCTATTATTATTTGTAGTTGCGTTGTAGGCATAAAAAACATATTAACTATTAAGTAAATATATCTATATGTATATGTATATTTGTTAAATTGTAAGGGGTAATCTCTACTGAACCGATTTTAAAAATTCTTTCACCAATAGAAAGGCACATTATTGCTGATTGTCATAGGCTATATTGAATGCTAGAAAAAATTTAAAGAATTTTGTCCACCCGTGCGAAGCCGGGAAGGGCCGCTAGTATTTCATAAATAGAGATGACAAAAACCGATTAACCTAAGAACCATCGTTAGAAACTCTGGTTTCAAATAAAAAAAATGGAAACTGTATCTGGTCCACCCGTTTAAGAGCTACGGTGCCACAGACCACATGTTCTGTGTTCACGCAGCGGTCAAACATATAACATATGTATTTTTACGTCAGGGGGTTAAAATGAACAGCTACTGAATGCCATATTTTTTTTAATATACTAGCTGACTCAGCCACGGGTATAATATAAAATATAATAAAACCTATGTCCTAAGTCAAAATAAATACAGCAAAATCCAAAAAAAAACACATCAAAATTGATTAAGTAGTTTCAGAGTTTTTCGCGGTCAAATGCTGTGAAAAGATTTTTTTTTATCTATATTGGTACGTATTTTTGCGTCAGGGATAATCATAAATCGCGACTGAATGCTATATTTTTTATAATAGGTTAACGCTTGACAGAATGTGACGCGCTTGCTTAGAAGATAGTTATTCACTCGTTACTTCTAGACTCCTAAATTATATGACGACCGTTTGGTGCAAAGGTAGCGATCCTGCCTTTCACACCGACGGTCCTGGGTTCGAATCCCGGATGTGGCAGATGTTTGTATGATGAATCAAGCATTTGTACCTGAGTCGTGGATGTTTATTAAGCGAAGCTCTGAAAGAATGAAGCTCTCTTTTAGGCAACTCACAAATTTCGCTTGTCTCCCTCCTGCTACTTAATAATTAAACCGATTCGAACGAATTTTGGCATGATCATACATAATTATAACCTGACGGACATAGGCTATGTAAAAAAATATAGACTTTACCATGGAGGAATAATCACCGAAAGAAATATTCAAAAGCTGATTACAGCCAAACCGTTGATACTACGTTGATGAAATTTGACGCCTTAACTCACATCGTGGTCGTGACTAATGTGCAAAAAAAAGTTTTGAAATCGGACATACCGTGGAGGAATAATCATCGAAAGAAAAACTCAAAAGATGATCGCAGCCAAACCGCTGAGACTAAATTGATGAAATTTGGCGCCAAAAAAGGCAGCCAGTTTGGTGCGCGATATTTTCGAGGCAATTATTATAGTCCAGTCATTACGTCGGAAAAATCGGGAAATAAATGAAAATGAACCGAGAAAGCCAAATTTTGGATATTACGTGGGGGATGGCAAGAAAAGCTTACCAGCGTCGACCAAAATAACCTTGTGCAATTTCCGCCATCTTGAAAAAACCTTTAAATTTAGTTTTTTCATCATAACTCGGTTCCCCGTTGAGATACGAAAATTTTTATAGAATACTTTTTTGTTGCTCTTCTCGCGATCTACAATTAAGGTCCCATGCATTTTTCACGTATCGATCGTCGTTTTCGAGATATCGATCAAAAATATCAAAAATTTGGGGAGAATTTTTTTTTTCGCTATTTACTTTTTTCTGGTGAAAGATATCGAAATATGTTTGAAATAAAACTTGTAGAGCATGTCCAGACCTACAAATTCGTTTTCTTATTTGACGTGACTATGCGACCGTTAGAGTTTGGGCGTGGGTCAGGTATAAAAGACCCTTTCTCAACCGACTTCAAAATAAAAGGAGGAGGTTCTCAATTCGACCCGTATGTTTTTCTATGTTTGTTACGCGATAACTCCGCCAATTATGAACCGATTTGAACAAATCTTTTTTCGGCGTATAGGTAATACCTCAAGGGTGGTCCCATTTAAATTTAATAATAAAGAAAAAACAACCCCCAAGGGTGGAAAATTGGGGATGAACTTTTTTATACGCAATATCTCCGCCGATTATAAACCAATTTGAACGATTATTTTTTTGTTGAATAGGTATTATGAAAAGGGTGGTTTCATGCGAATTTGAAGAAAATATTTCACCCCCAAGGGTGGAAAATTGGGGATGAACTTATTTATACGCAATATCTCCGCCGATTATGAACCAATTTGAACGATTAGTATCTACAAAAAAGTAACACTAAAAATTTTAAAATAAAATAATTAACTTTTAAAAAAAAAAAAAAACCGACTTCAAATGCGTGAACACAAAAAAAAACTAAAAATTAAAAAATAATTCCTAATATCTATTACCTAATACTATAATTTTCCTAAACTATGTCAAAGTAATTAAAGTTAAACCAGTTAAATATCTTACAATAGTTATACTTATATACCTATTATTTTTTGGAGTCGGTGCCAGTAATAAATGAATATTAAACCTAATGAAATAAGAAAAATTTTTGATCGATATGAAAACGACAATCGATACGTGAAAAATGCATGGGACCTTAATTGTAGATCGCGAGAAGAGCAACAAAAAAGTATTCTATAAAAATTTTCGTATCTCAACGGGGAATCGAGTTATGATGAAAAAACTGAATTTTAGGGTTTTTTCAAGATGGCGGAAATTGCACATGGTTATTTTGGTCGACAATTTGAACTTAAGTTTTTCTAGTCACCCCCCACGTGATATCCAAAATTTGGCTTTCTCGGTTCATTTTCACTTTTAAATGTATATATTGACTGGACTATTAATGATTAAGGTGAGGTTAGGTAAGGTAGTGCTTCGCTCAGTATTTGCAAACAGCAGCATGCATTGCAGACCTAGTATATATTTCTACGAATATTATATATCTATGTATCCTATATGTATTTTTATCTGTTACCCTAGGTAGTATCCATAACACAAGCCTTACAGTGCTTACTTTGAGCTAGGCTAATTGGTGAATGTAAGAAATATTTATTTATTTATTTTATTTATTTATATGTGTCAGCAAACACAGACTCAGGCAAGGATTTCGACTCTTTAAAGGTATTTTTTGTTTAGTTGAAACTACCAAATTCGACAACGAACCTCGCCCCATCCCTCATAAGAATGGATCAAATTAAATTGGATTATCTACTTAGCGAAAGTGGAAGTATAGAGGTCAGCTTTTACCGATTTAGTTTATTAGAAAAAAAAATAGACAGTTTTCCTTCGATTACCATTATTGCTCGACGGTGCATTAGTTAACGCGCTCCACCTGCGGTTATGAATATTAAGTGACTTATATAAGCGTCGCTTATTGGATTGGTGACCAAAAAAATTGTAAAACTGGAGCTATACTAGAAAACCTGTGACACTGTTTTTATTTCATACATTTTAAATGTACATATGTGGAAGATAAGTGAAAACGGAATATGTTATGGGAAAAAAGAACGAATTTTGTTGGTTTTTCTCAATGCGATAGTCTGTGGACGAGTTCCGATTTGCACCTAATTGGGACGTTAAATCAATAAATTTATAAACTATTAGTTTTACCAAAAATCTATATTAGGCGATGCAGTCGCTAAGCATAAAGCTTCGCTTGCACCATATATTGAAGCGGAGCGTAATACTAAAAAAATAAATAAAAAATATAATGTTAAGTAAATTTCAAAATTGCATAAGAAAGAAAACTTTAAAATAGGAGCCCTTTTAACAATGGGAAATTCCATAGAGCCTATGTTTTTTGTTCATAATTTTTTTAATTTTGTGAATTTCAAAATTCCGCCACAATCTGGTTCTAAATGTGTTGATTCGATTCCACACAAAAAAAAAAAAATCGGTTAAGACCTCTGGAAGTTATGGCGTAACAGACATTGGCATCATTTTAGCTGATCCATGGGAGTTACGTTCCAATAAAAAAACTAATTTTCGCATAACGTGCAGTGAATTTTAATACTACATTATAGAATAAGGCAATCCAAAAGGCACCAAAATGTAACAAAAAATACTATATTTAATAAAAAATATATAACTACGTTTTTTTTTTTTTTTTTTTTTTTTTTATTTATTCACAAGGGATAACAAACGATTGCACAATATTATATAAAACAGACAAGTCATAAAATAGAATCTAAATTACTGATTGTACAAACAGCAACATTATCCACAGCTTACTTTGAAGGATAATGTGCAGGACAAAAAAAAAACTATTAACAAAACAATCGAACTATAAGTTTAAGTTATACAAAAAAAAAATAACAAAATAATTAATAACAAAAGATTATATAAGTAATATATAATGGTCTATTGCGACAGCAGGTCGAAGGCTTTGGACTTAAAAGAAGACGCGGACAGAGAGAAGATATCTATGTCATGGCCACTAAGGTGTTTATTGTAGGTGGCCATCATTCTGGAAAGCGGCGCGCGCGAACCTGCGTTGCTATTGTTGAAACCAGGTTCAAACGGTCTGAATATATGCCTTTCGCGGATGCGAGTTGATGAGCTGGTTAGATCAGTACAGTCATATTCGCCGTGCATAATAATGTGTAAACAAATAACATCAAAAAGCGTCCTTCTCATCTCCAGTTGCGGTACTGAGAATCTTTGTAGTAGTTGGTTATAGGATAGTTTGGCTCTCCAACATTTGTAACATATTCGCCTCAGGAACTTTCGCTGCACCGACTATATATAATATTTGGAACCCATTTTATGACAAATATAAGTTATTCTTATATTTGTCATAAAATGGGTTCCAAATCACCGTTGCGTATTCCAGTTGGGACCTAACCAATGTCTTATAAAGATATAAGTAGGTGTCTGGTCGTTTAAAATGCTGACATGCGCGCATTATAAAACCATATAACTGATATGCTCTTGATATAACATAATTAATATGATTTTCTAAATGCAATTCCGAGTCAAGAAGGACACCGAGGTCGTGTATAACGCTGACTTTGTCTAGTTGAAGATTGTTAAGCGTGTAATTGAAGTTAATTACGTTTTTCTTTTTTGTAGTAGTGATGTATCTACATTTTGCAATACTCAGATGCAATTTGTTTTTAATGCAGAATTCACTTAAACGATTAAGGTCATCTTGCAGTTGAAGACTGTCATTAATTGTCCTAATTTGCTTGAAAACTTTAAGATCGTCGGCGTAAAGTAAGAAATTACTATATAAAAAGCTTTTATCGATGTCATTAATAAATAAAACGAAGAGCAAAGGTCCCAGTATCGAGCCCTGAGCTACGCCAGACGTTGTCTTAATGGTGTTCGATATGTGACCGTTAATCACTACCTTCTGAGTTCGGTTAACAATATAAGAATGAAACCACCGTAAGAGGTTTCCGCGTATTCCGTTGAAGGCTATCTTTCGCAGAAGCAATTCGTGATTCGTTTTTTTGTCATATATTATAATTTATAATAATTAATTATTATTCTACGATTAATAAAAGATTTACTAGTAAAAAATATTCGTTGCCAAAACAATAAATTAAGGTTTTATTTATAATATCTTTTGTCCCGATCGAAACCCTAAATTCCAATATGTGTTATTGTATGCCCCGATTTTAATCCAAGCAATACTATCCAGGACATAGTTAAGTAAAATCACCACTGTCCTCAAGTCAGATTTACCTACATTAAGTGCATTAAAAGCTTGTTTTATAATAACTAGGTCTGCAATGCATGCTTCTGTTTGCAAATACTGAGCGAAGCACTACCTTACCTTCGTTTGTGAATTATGGCGCCAAATTTCATCAATGTAGTCTCAGCGGTTTGGCTGTGATCAGCTTTTGAATATTTCTTTCGGGGATTATTCCTCCATGGTATGTCCGATTTCAAACTTTTTTTTGCACATTAGTCACGACCACGATGTGAGTTTTGGAACCAAATTTCATCAATGTAGTATGAGCGGTTTGGCTGTGATCAGCTTTTGAATATTTCTTTCGGTGATTATTCCTCCATGGTATGTCCGATTTCAAACTTTTTTTTGCACATTAGTCACGACCACGATGTGAGTTTTGGAACCAAATTTCATCAATGTAGTATGAGCGGTTTGGCTGTGATCAGCTTTTGAATTTTTCTTTCGGTGATTATTCCTCCATGGAAAAGTCTATTTCTTTTTTAAATAGCCTATGTCCGTCAGGTTATAATCATGTATGTTCATGCCAAAATTCGTTCGAATCGGTTGAACCGTTAAGTAGCAGGAGGGACACAAATGAAATTTGTGAGTTGCCTAAAAGAGAGCTTCGCTCAATAATTCCTAAAGACACATCAATTAGCCTAGCCCAAAGTAAAAAATGGACAGACTTAATATATTTAAAGTATTATAAGTTCTTTTAAATCAATTTACTAAGCAACCTTTTTGAAAATGATACGTGGTTTCTATGTGTCATGTACAGATGGAAAGCGTGAGAGGACACGTGCTGTGATCTAAATATAATCGTCGCAAACGAAAAAGATGCATACAAATAATTCTGTTTTCGAAGCAAACGTAAATTATATAATATTATTTGTACTCATTTGATACCTACTACCTAATATTATAAATTGTTCGTAGTGTTTTGTAATGACGCAGTATTAAGTACTTTTTTAAATCCTATTCTTTCTACTGACTCTGGTCAAAAACTTTTTGTCTCTTTATTTCACTTATATTTTTCTTTAAATAAAAGTGAAATTGTAATATAAATTTAAAAAAATAATAATAATTTTATAGATCATTATATATATCTTTATATATAATTCTACTGTACGTGTGTATGTCACTGAACTCCTAAACGGCTGGACTGCTTTGAATGAATTCTTTTGTATGCGTTTGGGTGGCGCCCTGGATGGTTTAGATTCACAAATCCACCCGGCAGATGGCGCTGTAGTCGGCACAGCAACGCGTAGGCGGGTCAGCTAGTACTATAGTACTGTAATGTTTATAATAGCGTTTGTTTTAAGTATTTATGCCTTTCTATTGTGGTATTTCTACTGGTTACGCGAAAAAGTGGCCTCTTATTTCTGGTTTATGCACGGTGCATGCATGCATGTTTTAGTTGTTGTTGATCTTAATTTTAATTTTTGTTTCCAGATTTAGTCGCTCTAGTGTGTTTATGACATTCAGTTAATAAGCGCATAACTGATTCTACATTCTATATTGCAAATACTTTAATTAATATTTTTTAAGAAAAGCTTCCATTCCGGTGATAGTTTGGAGAGATGCTGAGGAAGAGTATTAGTAGTAACACAGTACTTTTTATTTTTTATTATTCTATAATTTCTCACATTGTTTCTTCCCTTCTTTGCTTTACTTTATTCTTTCATTTATTGACACACAAACACAGAAAACAAAAATATGTTTCTCTCTGTGTGTGTGTGTGTCAATTAGTGTATATTTTCTTTAATTACTTATTTTAAACTAGCGACCCGCCCCGGCTTCGCACGGATGCAATACTCTACTATATTATGCATGTATTATACATATAAACCTTCCTCTTGAATTACTATATCTATTAAAAAAAACACATCAAAATCCTTTGCATAGTTTTAAAGATTTAAGCATTCATAGGGACAGAGAAAGCGACTTTGTTTTATACTATGTAGTGATAGTGACTAGGCAGAATTTGCACTATGGATAGAATACATAACAAAATAATAAAATAATTGACATTTTTACTCTATTGGGGTATGTGCTCGATGTTTAATAGCAAATAAAGTATTTGTATTTATTTAACAAAAAAAAAACAAAAAAAAAAGTGGTATATAATAGTCGATATAGAATGATTTGTGAATAACAGCCATTGCATCTACCAGTATTCAAACCCAGGGCCGTGAAATAAGTTTTATAACCATTCCACTAACCGGACGTTCAAATTTTAAATTAAGAAAAGGTCACATTAACAAAATATTTCCGTTTTATTAATTTTAATGTTTGTTTTGTCGACGGAAAGGAATGGTTGTCCTTTGCAAATATATTTTTGGGTCAAATTGAATGATAATTTTACTTTGTTTTATCTCCACTTGGTTTATTTATATTATGACGTTTTTACATGTTTATCGTCAGTCATTAAAACATTATTTGTATGAAATTCCATTCGACCACACTTAATGTTTTTTTAAATAACCTTAATAGAAAAATACCAGAAATAAATCAACTAGTAGATTTATTCTAGTATTTTTCTATTAAAATATATAAAATCATGTCTTTTTTAAAGTTTTGTTGGGCTATGAAAAGTTAATAATTGAATTTATTTGGTTTTCTCATGATGTCAATGTACATAGAATACTTTATAGTACTCGGAGGCTAAGACAGGATGGAGCAAGTTAACCCAGAAGGTGTCTATTCATCGTGGCTTTAAAAACGGACGGGTTATAAGTACTCGGAAATACAAACGCCGTAGGAGAGTTCCTTTGCTGTGCACATTATAAAGGGAATTGAATATCGCTTGGTCCAGCCTTTGCAGTGCAAATTTAGATATGATTAATTTTAGCACTAATTCATATATTAAAAACCTTAACAATTCTTAAGAAGTTATGTCTTAAAAAGTGTCCGATCACGCACGAATGGAGTTTAGTCTTTACGAAACGATTGTCTTTGGAAAGACACAGAAAATAATAAAATAAAACTTCAAAATATAAGTGAAAGGTGCGCACATAAAAAGGCTGTCATTCGATCAAAAAAATTTTACTTTTCATATTTTTTCATACCGTGCGCCTTATATGAAAATCTATTCTTAAAGAGTGAAATCTAAAAAAGAATCAAAATCGGCTGAGTGGTTTCGGAGTTCATTGCGGTTAAAAACTGTGACGGAATTTTCATATATACGAGTATATAAAGAGATTATTGGCGTGAAACACATTATCGGTTATTCATATGTAAAGTTTGACAGCCCAGTGGCCTAATTGTAAGTTATCAAATATATAACATATTTTAAATTTAGATCTTTTTTTTATAAAATTAAGGTTATGTGTCCAAGTAACGTTTGCAAATTGACATGTGATACATAAAACTCGGAACTAACTGTCGAAATTCCGTATTACTGACAGTCTTTTAAAATTTTATTTTTATTAATTTGATTTTTCATTTTTTTACAAGCTTTTATTTAACTTGCAATGTATGTTAGTTCGGGTGAAATCTTGATTGAGCTGAAAATTTGTATACACTTTCAGTTTGGATGACAATGCATGGTTAACTGTGTGACGTCATTCTAAATCCAACATGGCGGCACATCCAAGATGGCGGACTAGTTATTTTTAATGCACTCCTACTAAATGGGTATTAAATGAAAGGGCTTGCTGAGAATAGGTCGAAAAGTAAAGTAAAGTTACTTTATTACTCTAAATCCCACATGGCGGACTTCTAAATCTTGAAACTCAATTTTGAAGCAGATATTTAATTTTTAATAATTTTATTTTAATAATTGGGTTTATTTTTTTGATAATTTTTATAAAAATATATATACATACTAACATAGCTTTTAAGTTATTTACTAACAGATTATGGGAATTTGTTTTACGAATGCATACATTGATTTGATTTTGATATAAAATTGAACCTCAAGAAAGTCTGGATTCACGAGAAGCATTTTTATTTGAGGAAACACTGAAACAGATATGAAGACCTTAATCAAATATATCTTTATGATAAATGAGCAACATATGAAATACAACTCTCCGTTCCGACCTATTTTGTTATAAGCAAAGCCTATCTTGAACTGTATTCCCAAAATATAAGATTTTCTATACTCAATTTCACTTGATATAAATAAATAAATATTAGACATTATCAGACGACCGTTTGGTGCAATGGTAGTTAGTTATCTTGCCTTTCGCACCGACCGACGGTCCGGGATTCAAATCCTGGAAGGGGCAAATGTTTGTATGATGAATACGAGCATTTGTACCTAAGTCATGGGTGTTTTTATATAATTCTATGAATATTACATATTTATGTACCTATAATATATGTATGTCTATTCGTTACCCTAGTATCCATAACACAAGCCTCACAGTGCTTACTTTGGGCTAGGCTAATTGGTGTGAATGTAAGAAATATTTATTTATTTATTATAATACACATTGTTTGTAATTGACGATCGTTTGGTGCAACGGTAGAGATCCTGCCATTCGCACCGACGGTCCTGGGATCGAGTTGAAGGGACAGATGTTTGTGTTATGAACAAGCTTTAATCATGGGTATTTATATATATACTAGCGGCCCGTCCCGGCTTCGCACGGGTGGACAAAAATTCTTTAAATTTTTTCTAGCATTAAATATAGCCTATGTTACTCAGCGTGAATGTAGCTTTCCAATGTTGAAAGAATTTTTGAAATCGTCTTAGTAGTTTTTGAGTTTATTCATAGCAAACATACAAAAATACAAACCTTTCCTCTTTATAATATTAGTGTAGATGTAGATATATAATAATAATAAATAATAAATATATAAATATTTCCTACATTCACACCAATTAACCTAGCCCAAAGTAAGCACTTTTAAGGCTTGTGATATGGATACTAGGGTAACGGATAGCCATACATATATCATACATAAATAAGTAATATTTATAGAAATATATACAAACATCCATGACTCAGGTACAAATACTCGTATTCATCATACAAACATCTGCCCCTTCCGGGATTCGAACCCAGGACCGTCGGTGCGAAAGGCAGGATCGCTACCGTTGCACCAAACAGTCGTCAATATATTTCTATTAATATTACTTTTTTGTATGACTAGCTGACCCGGCCACGCGTTGCTGCTTTATAATTATAAATTAAAATGAAACCTTTCCTATGTGCTTAGAACAAACCTAAAACACACATACTTATAACCATTCAATGGCATATTTGTTTTATTTATTTATTTGTTGGAAGATTTACAGACAAATATCATATACTAGAAAATAAAATCTAAAATCCATGTTATTTACAAATCTCACCAAGTTTGAATTGAGGTTATATTAGTAAATATAATTATTACTAGCTGACTCGGCCACGCATCGCTATGGCTTAGTTATTATAATTTGCTTAAAAAAAATTTTGGTTATGTATAAAGATTTAACCTATCCCATGTTCTAAGTTGAAACAAATCCAGCAAAATGAAAAAAAAAACATTAAAATCTGTTGAGTAGTTTCGGAGTTCATTGCGGTCAAACACGGTCATGTGATACGGAATCTATAATCTAAGATCACAGTGGTTTGTGTGTTTGTCTGTCCGCTCTTTTTCCATTGTATCAATAACGTTACCATAGCAACGCGTTAACCGCAAGTAGTTCGTCTACCGGACGCTAGATGGCGCTAACGGAAAAATATTTAATAATAGAAAAGATTTAAAAAAATTTGCCCACCCTTTCGAAGCCGGGACGGGCCGCTAGTTTATATATAAATATATATATATATATATATATAATTGTAAATATATATAATTGTAAGTTCTATCCATAAAACAATGTTTTGGAATAGCGGAGTGTGTTATAACTCCGCGTTATAAGCTTAAAAAAGACTCCTACAGTAACATGAAACCTGTTTATCAAAATAAATTTATCCTTATACTTATTTAGGCCTAACACGCAGTAGTATATCTTTTCTACCTTTGCCCTCATCAGCTAGCGTAATGGCTGAAAATCGGTGTTTCATCTGTCTTCCGGGTAAAATTATTACACCGAGCCTTGACCCTATTCCAGCTGCTACACACTACAGCGTTGTTTCTTTGTTTTTAGTATGTTTCTTAATGTTATTTTTGTGATCACGGCTCCTGTAAAGGAGTCGAAACGTCAGGATTAAATATAAAATAAAACATGCGCAAAAATCCGTAAAAAAGTGTTTTATTCTGATGTGTAATGTGCGCGTAAGTATAAGAACTAAATATGTTATTTTTGTATTAAATTTAATGTTACTATTTGTGTTTTGCAATCGGAATTAAATGTCTCCGTTTGAAGTGTATTAATTTGAAAGTTATTGTTTGATGTATTTATTAAATTTATACAATTCTATCATTAAGTTTGTCATGAAATACAATTTCGTCATATTGATGGCAGCATTCCACTGTAAGAAGAGATTTTTTATGCGAATTCGGAACTCTTGCTCTTCTCAGAAAAAGAACTTAAAAACTTTGAATGTTTTTTGCAAAGTTTAAAAAAGATGTTTCACTTAAATTCTGTATTGTTAAATGCTTTCAATATATTTATTTATGTATTTAGAAATATAGTAATGTTACTTTAAAGATAAAAAACGATTTTAGGTATTTGGTATCATTGAAACAATCAATTCCCCAATAACCAGTGCTTACATCCACAATTAATTCCAAAAGTCATTACTTTATAGTTCACTTTGACCTTGGCTCAATTGAATTGAAATCAGAAAATTATAGATTCTATATCTATAATATGCAAATCTCTACGCCAAAAATGTTGTTAGTAACCCCGTCAAATTTTCTTGGTAAGGTAAATACTCCCGTTAGTCCACCTCCTTTATATATCGACAAGGTGTGACCTCAGTCTACTTGGTCTACTTACTACATCAGAATACTTCAACTGAAAGGTCACGGTCACCTTAAATTGTTACTATAAACAAGTAACTGTCTGAAGACTTTTCAATCAGCGATGGGTCTGCATCCAGTGGAAACAATGGGCAACTACAACCACCACGTCTGCAGTTGTAACCAGTCCAAGCTCAAAAGACCGCTGTGGTTCTCTCTGTTTTTTTGCCGTAAGTGTAGTCGAGGCTCAATAGACGCTGGCGTTCTCACGCGCCATTAATAAGGCACTTAATATTCGAAATGTTACTTTCTGCAGAAGAAGAAGTAGAGTTATGACTCCTAGGTGCCAGTTGCTTGGATCCGATACAAGACAAAAAGTCTAAGAGTATATATAGGGTTATATAAGAGAAGGAACATGACCTTTACACTAAACCCAGAACAGTTTTATCTGGCATCACCAAGGCTGGTCTTTGTTTGCAAAAGACCAGAAGTATTTTAGTACGGTTGACCAAAGAACTAGGTGATAGTGTTTTAAAAAATGCTGAATATTGTGAAAAATGATGGGATCTACATCAGGACGAAATGGTAAGCACACCTCAAAAGAACTTAAGGGTGAAAGAGATATGTTCTTCAATAAAGAACATATAAACATTAGACAAGTTCTGAAGCCAAGTTAAGTAGCTAAGCACTCGAGTAATTGAATTCTGGTACATCGACGGTACCACAAAATCCAGTTCCGAGCCAATCACAATATAAACAAATGCCATAAATCCTAGATTATTTTTTATATAAAATTTGGCAAATAAATCTTCTCCACCTTATGTGAAAGCAGAATCCAGATGCAAAGACTTTAATATGGATATACTGAGCTAGCGCCTTCACCTTGCCGACTTGCAAGATGTTTCTTCACTCCCCGCTTAATCCTATGCTGCAGAAGATAATTAGGAAACACGTGTGCTATATAGCATTCCATTCGACAAAGAAATAGTCACTATTTTTAAGAATCCAAAGGATATACAGCGTAGGCTTAAAAGTCTAAGGATCCATTACAAAAAGCAGGATTTAAGCTATCGTTTTACAAAATAACACGCACCTTTGTCTTCAGCTGGTCATCGTCACGCTGGTACAGAGAAGTCCAGGTTCGTTGGCACCATGAACGAGTGTCGTGAGTACTGTCCTGCGGGACACTGAACAATATTCTAAATGTATACCACGTTAATCGAATTTTCAAAGTGGACAGCTAGTGTTGGTTGTTATCGATAAAATCATGATGTTAATTTCTCGTAAGTAGGTAACAAGAATTAATATTACCATAGTAAATTCGTTATCTTAATTTTATTTATTCATGCTTTTGTTGTTGAGTACATGGAATTAAACATTGTTTTGACATTTCCATTTTCTTGTTCTTCCTCTCACCTACTTGTTCTTTCTTTACAAAACAAAGTCATCTGTTATTTTAATGAATCTAAAGTACAGAAATGGTAAGAATTGACGCGAATTACCTTGCTATTTAAGTGAGTGTTAATGTCCTATTGATCAGTAAGATAATAGTAATGATTTGTATTTGTTAAAGACCCGATTGTTTATTTGCTTTAAAATATGCTTATAGCATTTTTTTTTATATGGAACTGGAGTATGAATAAAACTGTTACCTACCTATTTGTCGCTGTATTTTTCTTTCTGTTTTTTATCATAGTTATTTAAACACATCTGTTTTACATGAATGGATTTCCATTTGCAAGTTTATAAATATACAAATATTAAAAAGTATTATAAGTCGCATATTTTGAAGTGAATTATCTACAGATATTTGAACGCTTGTTTGATATTCGCATCCTCAGTTAAATGTGTTAGTAAAATCTGTCTGTAAATAAGTTTTATTTATAAATATCTTTTATTTATTTACGGGCTTTTGTCTCATGACATTCCTACCAATACTTATTATTAGTCTTCAAGTGTCGATAAAAAATATTTCATCGTTATCGATATATAATGGGTAGCGTAGTCACATCACTGCTCCGCAAGCCAAGCTAATGCCATTAATGTAAGCTCGTCGAACGATATATCGATACGTTAAACTGTACGAATCAACATTAACATAAGAGTCATTTAATTAGAGATACTGTACCTTCCTTGTATATTTATGTGAGGTAACACATGACGCGTAATATTTTGTAATCATGTAAATAGTTTGTGTAATTACCTTGATATTTTGTTAAAGAAACTATTGTTTCGCTTACTTTTTAATAAATTTAAAATTAAAAGTCCGTATTTATATTAAAATATTCAATGATAATATTTCGACGATCGTTTAGCGCAACGGTAGCCTGCCTTTCGCACCGATGATGGTCCTGAGTTCGTCCCGGAAGGGGCAAATGTTTGTGTGACTAATACGAGCATTTGTACCTGAGGCATGAGTTTAATATAATCGCTCATTTGGTGCAACATCGACGTTATTGTAAATTTTGCGTTTTTGAAGAAGAAGAAAACAATTTTAAATACATTTTCTTTTTTATATTAACATAACCTTAAAGTATGACTACAAATACATACTTTTTTTAGGTTCATATAGCTTCCAGCGAAAACTTTAAGAATTGTATTTCTTATTTTTTCTGTCGATGTTTTTCGGAAATGTAATTTTGACAGAAAGTGTTATTGCGTCATTGCTGCACCAAATGAGCGAATATATATATATATATATATATATATATATCTATCAATAAATATTACATATTACACAAGCCTTACACTACTTACTTTGGGCTAGATTAATTAGTGTGAGTGTAAGAACTATTATTAATATTATGCTCGGTTGTTACAGAAAATTTATTACTAAAGCAGTAAGATTACGTACTATGAAACTAAAACTAACTCACTTAGACAGACGCACGCCTCAACACGCTTATTCTACCTTCTATTAACATTATTGAGGCGTTCAGTTTTGTTAAAAAAATGAGGTCTGTTTAAAAAAGTAGCGGTTCCTGTGAATTTAGCAAAAGATATCAAAATGAATTAAGACTAATACATTCATCTGCTATAAAAATATTTTATGAAGTGTATAAGGTAATTTGATAATCTACTTGGAGAAATTTAAAAAAAAATCGTGTGGTGCAGACACTGGAGAGGAACGAAATTCCTTATTATAAAAATATTAATTTTAAGTTCTATTCGAGGTATACAGAAAACAATTATTCGGGTATACATTTTTTATTATAATTTTTTATCGATAAAAAGCAAAGAAACTACTTTACAAAATTATCTTAACACCTTTATTTACAATGATTTATAAAAATATACAGGGTGTTTAGAAGATCAATGCAAAGCTGTAAAGCGGAGCTAGTATAGACTATTTAGAACCATTTGAACCGAACTTGTCTTCGAAGTGTGATAATTTTTTTTAATCGAATTTGAATGATTATTGATGACAAAACACTGAAAATGACTTAAAAAGTAATCACGGATAGTGATTTCTTTTTAAGCCGTCGAGAAACTGTTTTCCTAAATAAAAAAAATTATCAATGACTTCAAATATCTGTAAAAAATTGTCCTATGACACAGATGGCTCAATAACGTTTTGTTTGATTATTTAAACATTATTTTAATCTTTTAAACTGATAATTATTTGCAAATAACTGCAGGTTTTGTCATAAAATATCATTAAAAATTCTTAAAAAAAAAAACTGGTTGGTTGCCTGTAAAGTCGGTATACGGGCGAAAGTTTTACGTGACAACGACTTTGAGTGGTAAAATAATTTTAATGTGAATATTCATTCGTATAGTAGGAAGAAGGATGAAATAATAGTAACAATTTAAAACATTTATTTATACAAAGAATTATATTTTAAACATTAATTTATAGGCACGCGTCCCTTCCACTTTTTATGTCTGTCTCTCTCGCTCTTAGGCGGGCTAACCATGCCCGAGTGGCAGGGACGCGTGCCTCTCACTCGCTCTCATTGTAAGCGCATAACGTGAGCGGAGCGTAACGCAGTTTCTTGAAGTGTCACCCGGCAAACCAATTTATAAGACGTTGTCACGTCAAAAATTTATCACACTTCGTCGAAGACAAGTTCGGTTTAAATGGTTCTAAATGGTCTACACTAGCTCCGCTTTACGGCTTTGAATCGATCGTCCAAACACCCTGTACTTATTATACAGGTCAGTCATCACGTGGACTATACATTAGACACTGTATAGCCATCCCACATAGACTATATATAAAAATCTTACGCTTTTTGTTTAACGCTGCGGACGTTTTTTCCCGGCTAGGGTAAAAACGTCCGCAACGCCCTATAAGGAACTTCGTTCCATAGCTCAAATCTAATAGATTAAACTGTAAATAATGTAAAAATGATTTATTGGCAAATTTTTATACACTTAACCAGCCGTCACCCACTCGCTTCGCTGAGCTATTAATTATTTCGTGTCATTGGTATATGTTTTGTTCAGTAATTTATTTGATTGTCATTACTCAACCCATTTTTATATATTTTTTTGCAAAAATTATCGCCCAGGTAGCTGAATATGTCAATCAAATCAAAAAAAATCAAAATCATTTATTTATCGGACATCAACGATCCATTGTTAGCAATTTTAATCTTATAACCTATTTTAGTACTTAATAACTAAACAGGAATTGGTAATTTAGGAAATGTGTGCCAACAGAGGACAGTCCCCATGGTCGGCAATGCTTTTTAAAACCTGGTTACGGCTGCTACGGACCCGACGCAATAGGGATTCTGCCTTTTTGCGCGAAATAGCCGGAAAACTGTCGACCCGCGCATCTGCAATAACATGACATATGAATATATTATATACTAGCAGCCGCCCGCGACTTCGTCCGCGTGGAACATTGCAACATTACTTTATTTTTCTAAAACATAAGTAGCCTAAGTTACTCCTTATTACATCAGCTACCTGCCAATAAAAGTCTCGTCAAAATCGGTCCAGCCATTTCAGAGATTAGCCGGAACAAACAGACAGACAGACAGACAAAAATAAAACATGTTATTTTGGTGTATGTACTGTATATATATTCATATGCATGTAGTAAAAAATGGTTATTTCAATATTACAAGCAGACACTCCAATTTTATTTATATGTATAGATATATATTCATATGCAGGTAGTAAAAACGGTTATTTCAATATTACAAAGAGACACTCCAATTTTATTTATATGTATAGACTAGCTGATCCAGCCACGCGTTGCTGTGGCACAGTAATATTAAAGATTTTTTCTAAAATAAAGTAGCCTAAGTTACTCCTTATTACATCAGCTACCTGCCAATAAAAGTCCTGTCAAAATCGGTCCAGCCATTTCAGAGATAAGCCGGGACAAACAGACAGACAGACAGACAAAAATTGTAAAACATGTTATTTTGGTGTATGTTCCGTATATATATTCATATGCATGTAGTAAAAAACGGTTATTTCAATATTACAAACAGACACTCCAACTTTATTTATATGTATAGATTACATGTGACCGCATATAAAGCAAATAAACGAAGGAGCAGAACTCTCTTCCTTCGTCTGTATTCCCAGTGTTTATAGCCCGTCCTTTTCAAGGTCAGAGGTGAATAGGCACCTTCTGGGTTAGCTCGCTTTATCACGGATCCTGTCTTGACCCACGGGCTTGATTGGGATAGTAAAAAATAAACTTTTTATTTTTGTCTAGTTATAGACTAATCATTATTAGAAATGTCTGTTACGCCATAACTTCCCGAGTTCTTAACCGATTTTAATATTTTTTGTGCGGAATCGAATCATCAGGTTTAGGACCAAATTGTGACAGAGTCCGAATTTTGAAATTCGCAAATATTCCCATCTAAAAAAATTTTTTTTTTCTCTTTTTAGGTATTACGCTCCGCTCCAATATATGGTGCTAGCGAAGCTTTATGCTTAGCGACTGCATCGCCTAGTTATTATTGTTTGGGAGACAAATCAACGATTATTTATTTACATAAACACATATTATAACAACAATAAGGTCTTGTTCAGGGCATGTGATGTTGTCATTGCATGCCATGTAACCTGAATTGCTTGCTGTTTTTTTTTTGTTGTTTTGCTTGCAACTTGTAATATAAACAGAACTTTAACCCGAGCCACGTAATCAGAAACTGTATCATTCTCTCCTTTTTGTATATTTTATAAGTCCTATCTATAAATAATTCTTAATAATTTAAAGGGGCAATAATATACGGCGATGTCTTAAAAAAATGTCAAAAGTACATTGAATCGGTGTCAACGTTAAATACGTTTTATAGTAAATCATGTAACAGTTGACCGCATTGTATAAAAAATAAAAAGTTAACGGAAATTATTATTGTTTTGATTGGATATGAAATATCTGGCTAATCCAATCAATTGTGCTGCACGACCTAGACCGAAGTGAGGGACGAAGCGCGCACATGTCCGGAACCACTGTTCTAGGTGTGATACTTAAAGCAGTGGTTCCTTAACTCTATATTGTGTTGACCCCACAAAATCAATCCATCAATTTATTTATTTGCAAGGATATGGTACAAACAGATAAGATTACATTAGGTCACCAGCATATTCTGTCGATAAATTTGACGTGCAAATTATTATTATACATTAAGCAATATAAATACATTAAATGTCACAATCATCATAAATTTAGAATTAAATAAGTCATTTTACAAAATTAAACATAAAATCAATAGGATGTAAAAAATAGTTAAATAAAAATTAATAATTATTTATATAAGAATATAATAACAGAAGCAACCGAAAGAGTCGACCAGCTTAGCCTTTGAGTCATTCGTAGTACTTACTCGTAATCATACTGACAAGTTTGTTGCGCCCGTTATTCTTGTCAGTTAAATACGTCTTGAATGGGTGGAAGGTAAAAATGTTGGACGATCCAAAACAACTGATTTTATGTGCATTTGAATATCGTCATTAACAGTAAGGTACGTGTCTAATCAAAATATTGTAAAAATTGTAGCACATGTATTTCGAACATTACCTTAGTCATCCTGTGATTACCACTCCTGTAAACAAATCGAAACGTCAGATTAAATATAAAGAGTGCTCAAATATAATTTATTAATATAAAAGTTGTTTTGTTTAAATGATGTTGTCAAATAATAAAATATACGAAACAGTTTGAGTACCGTAGGCAGACAGTGGTATAATTAGCTTAAAGTGCGCCACGGATGAACGAAGCCGTCTGCGTCCACTGCGTGTTCCTGCACGCGGACCGCAATCCATTTAATAAGCGATCCGTCTGTTGTTTGTCTGCGTTTATATGCACTTGTAATAATTATCCTAACAGCTTTATATCTCTTGCTTAGCTTTAAAATTTTGTGATCCGTATCGATATCCTCCTTATTTACTGACCATACCTACAAATAGGCGCCACCATTATATGGTTGATATACCAAAGTGTTGCACTAAGTGTTTTGGTTCTAATTTTGTGATACTTACCGCTAAGGAGTGAAACTCTTTCCCAGACCTTTCTTTTATTGTAAACTAGCAAAACCGGCCACGCGTTGCTGGTATAACCCGGTCACGCGTTGCTTTGGTAACGTTAATTGATTATAAAAACTGTTATTCTTAGGCTTATGGTAACTATATATGGTAACAAAACCACAAAGTCCTTCTTTTATATGATAGAGATAGGTAGGAGCTTGACGCCTGATGGTAAGTGGCGATGCGGTCTGGGATATGATTCGTTTGCCTTGACCAATTCACTCGTTACTTGAAAACCCCTAAATTGTATTTGTCAGGAAACACAGTTTCAGGCAAAGAGTACCATTTCTTAGCGGTAAAAGGTATCCTGTGTACTTTTTTGTAACCCTGGCAAAGTGTATAGGTGTATATTCAATAGGCAGACGCCTCTTTAGTATTAAACACTGCTATTCCTGAGGAAAAGAAATATAACTTTTAAACGGTAGTTTAGTTATAAAAGCTAGTATTAATTTAACTAGATGTCGCTGTACCGAAATGAATTGCGCTAATGTTTCGGTTCTACGATTACACATATAGCTAACCGTTCTTAGCCTTCTTGAATGGTATTCTTAGGCTTTTACTGATAATATGGTAACAAACACACACACGCACACAAATTATTGTCATAATATAATTAGGATAATATTTTTTTTTATTTTCGCTCTTGATCCCAATCAAGCCCGGGGGCAAAAACAAAATCCACGATGGAACGAGCTAACCCAGAAGGTGCCTATTCAACCTGGCTTTAAAAACAGACGGGTTATAAGTACTCGGAAATACAGACGCAGGAAGGGAGTTCCACTCCTTTGCTATATTATATTTCTTACACTTAAATCAATTAGTCTATCGCAGAGTAACCTGTAGGGCTTGTGCTATAGATACTAGGGTAACGGATAGACATAACTATATGATGATATAACATGGCCGTCAGCAGGCAGGATCGCAACCGTTGCAAAAAACGTTCGTCAATTATTTATTATTATTACTGTATAAACCTTATTTTATTCGAATAAATATCAATATCGCCGGACTAATTATAAGAAGGCGTCACTTTGAAAATTACAAAATTTTCCTTATTAACGCCATCTAGTGTATAATTATGAAATTTCTTTTTGTAATACATTTCATTTCACACAAAGAATTGTTTGCAATTTGCTATGAATGAATTTTTAAAAAGCCTATTTAATATTATCAGTTTTTCCATCAAAAATAAATTTCCGTCCTATTGTTATGTTTACGCAATAGGACTGTCTGATAAAAATAATCAGATAATTAAAATGACGATATCAATAATTGTCTTTTTTTAATTCCAATAATAATAATTTTTACCGTTAAAATAATAGTCATTACTTGGTTTATAACCGTATTGACTATCAATGCCAACATTAAACGTTTAGATAAAAAACTCATAATAAATAAAATGTAATAATAATATTACTTACATTCATATCAAAATACCTATAAAAGTAAGCACTGTAAGGCTTGTGTTATGGATACTAGGGTAACGGACAGACAAGTAAGATTCAAAGAAACATATATATATACCCATGACTAAGGTATAAATGCTAGTATCATCATATAATCATCAATATTTGCCCCTTCTGGGACTCGGATCCAAGACAGACGATGCGCAGGATCTCTACCTCTAACGGTCGCCAGTATACTCAAGAAGTTAAAATGATTCACTTTAATATAGGTGTTACGGACAATCTACTGTGCAGAGGATGCATGGAAACTGAAGAAACAGCCACCCATGTCCTGCTGGAGTGCAGGGGAGTGGCAACCTACCGGGCAAGACATCTTGGCTCACCGGGCAGCCTCCGAGAAGTCGTCACCAATGTGAAGGCGCGTGGAGCGTTCCTGGCAGAGGTGGGCTGGAGTGAAATAGCCAAACACCCTCCAGACGAAAAACAGGCGCTTAAGACGTTGAGTTGCGGAAATCACTCGTAAAGCAGAAGAGGAAGAAGAGTGATTAACTTTTAAGAAAAAATCTCATAACTTTTCTCAGTTCACATAAAGCTAACACTAAAGAATACTGTGGTCCAAGTAATTGTATAAAAATATTAGCTTTGTATCTACAAAGTCAGATGATTCAATATGTATGTAACTTTGTTAGGTTGTTACAGTGCCGGATTTGGGGGAGGGTAGACGGGGCGTCTACCCTCAGGCCTCCACAAGAGAGGGGCTCCACAATATATATGAAAATAATACGAATTTCGACGGGTCAGCAACTATTACGGCTTATCTCCAAACTTTTATTTTTATTTTTAGAACGGTTTCTAACAATGATGCAAAAACTATTTTTTATCGAATTGATTTGAAACGATTTTGAATTTTTATTTGAAAATAATTATGGGCCTCCGTTGCCCCAGGGCCTCCAGACCTCTAAATTCGGCCCTGGGTTTATCGCCAAGAGGTGTTCTTATTCTAGAAAATTGGTATGGAAGCTTATAACAGTTGTTGGTAATCTTTAATTAAGTTTTGAATTTTAACCAACTTTAACAAAAGGTGGCTATCAATTCACCCCTTATGCATGTAATATTATTAGAATTGCACAGTTTTTTCTAAGTAAACTGGTGGATGCGTGACGAAAGCATTACGAAAAGTGTGATCGGGCGAGGCGAACGAAAGTTGAGAGGGAGATATAAGTTAGTGAAGATCGAAAAAGAGAGTTACGTTTCGTCGTTCGTAGGGGCAAAAGAGAGGTGCGGGCACACATTTTCTTTCTCTCTTTTTCTCATAGCCAGTTATGTTTAGTCTATGTAACATATATATATATATATATATATATATATATAATTAATGCTTATTTTTCCACTTATTTTCGGGAATCTTATGACTATTAAGACCCTGCACGGCACTTTCGTCACCGTGACCTATTCGATTCGTTTAAAATAGTTAGTCCTAATGTCAATTGGCATAATTTGATATGCATTGCAAGATCTGTTAGGTTTGATATTGTTTTACCCATAACGAGCCAGCAAACTATACCAATTATATCAAATTTGGTGTAAAAAAATGGCAAATAAGGTTAAAAACAATCTCGTATACCAGTGTTCATGGTAAGTCCACTCCGAGCTCCTGGATTCAATCCCCGGTCAGGTCAATGTAATGTAAATAAAAATAATGTAATATACGTGATGTAATATAAACTCTTACGAGGATATTTTTGGATATTTGGCGACTCACTCCCACTCAAATAGAGTTATAAATAGGCGAAACCATCGGGTCAACTAAACGCTGAGTACATTATTCGACGATAAACTTCAAGGGTTGATCTGCGTGCATAAGCATAAAAAACCATTTTAATAACTGTTTTCTGGCTTAGTTTTATTTTAATATTATTTTATGCAAATGCCCCACAATGATTGAAATATTTACAGTGCAATAAAAAAACCGTGTGTGTGTACTTATGTTACTCTTTTTTAGATACCCTCGACGCAAAAAAGGTGTGTGTATGTTAAAATTCATTTTTTTTTTTTATTACCCGTGCGAATCATTGCGTGTGTTTGGCAGAAAAAAGCGATTGACGGCGCTTGCTAGCGCTGAGAAACTATAGAGTTTTCGGTAAGGACACGTTTTCTAAGTTTCGCAGCGCTGACGTTTTTCGCCATTTTGCTTAGATAAGTATGTTTACAAACTTAAGTTATTTTTATATATTTTATGCATTTTCAATGCGATCTTATAAGATAAATTATTACAATAGAAAAATAATAGAAAAAATCGACTCACGTCACAAGTGAATTCTCAGGCGGGTAACGAACCCGCAATCTTTGGAAATCCGCTCCAATGCTCTTCCAATTGAGCTACCGAGACTTGTGAACACTCATCGAAATTTTCTAGTACCTTTCTTATTTTACGCTGTAGGCCAGCGTTGTTTCATCAATTTGAGCCTTCCGCCTGAGAATTCACTTGTGACCCGAGTCAACTTTTTCTAGTATTTTTCTATTGTAATAATTTAAACTTAACTTAACCGGTGGTTTTATGCAATCATTAAAATAATAGTAGTAATCTCGTCTTCTTCAATATTGTCATTCACTAAATTATTCAATATATTATTTATAGTTTAAAACTTTTGCACTGCATTTGATAAAAATATATTTAATTGAGGTTATGTTCCCCAGTGACCGCTAAGTTTGCATTAATTAATTTAAGGGGCACTTTATGTGATGAATACGAGAATCTGAACCTGTGCCATGGTAATACGTATCACAAAATGGCACTTTTACCCTAGTTTCAATAACACAAGCATTACAGTAGGTACTTTCTTTGAGATAGGATAATTGGTGTGAATGTATCTATGAAATATTACTTAGCCCAAAGTAATCACAATAATGCTTTTGTTATGTATACTAGGGTAACGGATAGACATATAACTAGTCTGGCCATAAATACTGTTACATAAATCCTTGTCTTTTATTCAACTTTTGAGTTATTTTGAATTTGGAACGCGTTTATTATTTTAAAAACTTCTTTCGATTTCGCGCCATTTCACATATTTT
Source organism: Calamotropha paludella (assembly GCA_927399485.1). Classification (NCBI taxonomy): domain Eukaryota; kingdom Metazoa; phylum Arthropoda; class Insecta; order Lepidoptera; family Crambidae; genus Calamotropha; species Calamotropha paludella. The sequence goes on along the minus strand of OV656803.1, from coordinate 3,602,706 downwards.
TCGTGTTCATTATCAAATTACAATATGGAATGGGTTGTAAAAGAAAATAGGCTTGCAGTGATCGCTTTGCATAAAGTGGGTATGGAGACGTAGGTCATATTCCAGACACTTCAAAAGCTTGGTATCAGCCGTATTTTCGTATATCGTACCATCAACAGATAATACAACAATTCCTCTGTCGAAGATCACAAAAGATCTGGGCGGTCGCGTGCTGTTATAACTACAAAGGCTGCTTACTACTTAATTCTGTTAAAGCCAGGATTCGCCGAAACCCCTTAGGAAGCACAAATCTTATCGCGAGAAATGAAAATTCCCGTTAGGAATCTGTCGCGTATTATAAAACAAGACCTGAGCTCGGTGCTTATCATCGATATATAGGACATGCCCCAAATCAATCTTTTCAATTAAAGAGAGTGGATCGATCAAAAACCTTCTGTCACGATACGCAGGTGAAAGGCACAGAAATATCCTCTTTATCGAGTAAAAATTTTTCACTTCAAGCAAAATGATAAAATGTGAGCTCACGATTCTATAGATGCTGCTCAAGTGGTCGAAAAGGTACAACGTGGTCATCATCCTGCGTCAGTGATGGTTTGGTGGGGCTTGTCTTATCAAGGCGCACAAAGAAGAGACAATCCCTTTTGTTGTGAAATCTCTCATCAATACACTTTTTAAAAATGTACCGTGGACTTTCCAGCAGGACTCTACGCCTGGTCACAAGGCACGAACTACCCGAGCCTGGCTTGAAACCAACTTTCTGGTCTTTCTGGACTGAAGACTGGTCCTCATCAAGCCCAGACCTGAAACCTTTAGACTACAAGCTATGGTCAGTTTCAGAGAACATAGCCTGTCTAAACGACACGGCGACGTCGAGTCTCTTAAAAAATCTGTGGAGCAAACGGCGAAACTTCCCATGGAGACAGTGCAAAAATCCATAGATTAGTGGTCAGACAGATTAAAGCCAAAGGTGGCCATTTCGAATAGAATATTTTTTTATTTTTTGCAGAGACTAATAAATATGTACCTATATATAAGTTTTAGTAATATTACATTACTTTCTTTAAAAAAAATGCATTTTCATTTGTAACTGAACTTATGGCCAGACTAGGTATTAGATACAAAAATAAGTAATATTCATAAAACATATGTATATACCCATGACTCAGTTACAAATGCTCGTATTCATACACACAGTCCCCTTCCGAGACTCGAACTCAGGATCGTCGGTGCGAAAGGTACCGCTACCAGTGCACGCTCGTCAACTTATTAACAACTTACATATTCATACTTTGCACTCTTTCTTTTCTATCGCGAAAGGAAAACAGGAATAGATCATATAAAAAAAAAAATTTTTTTTGCTATGCAAATATAAATTTTGACAACCCTAAAAGGCTATCATTATACCATTAGTTGATATGTCCACGTTAAACGGTTAGTAGCGAGGTAATAAGATTGATTCTATTTTCTGTATCGTTTTATACGAGATGAGTGAAAGAAGATTTGTAAGATTTTTAATGCACGAAACAAACCCAATGATAGTCGTTCTAACACTGTGTTTATTACTAAGTAACTATATAATTGATGTATAAGCAGCCGTACGGATATTAGTTATAATTGCACGAATATAACAGTAAATTAAATTTTATTTAAAGTGACCTAAATGGCAAGTCATTGACATTTCATGTACAATATATTATTACTGTTCGGTAACCCGTACATTTTCAGTTCAGTTCATTTTATTTATTTGCAAATTTTGTGTAAATTTTCTTAATACTAGTACAATATTTCTAACCTAATTACTCTTCTCAAAAGTAGCAAATTTTTTTGACGTGACAACGTCTTATAAATTGGTTTGCCGGGTGACACTTCAAGAAACTGCGTTACGCTCCGCTCACGTTATGCGCTCACAATGAGAGCGAGTGAGAGGCACGCGTCCCTTCCACTCGGGCATGGTTAGCCCGCCTAAGAGCGAGAGAGACAGACATAAAAAGTGGAAGGGACGCGTGCCTATAAATTAATGTTTTAAATATAATTCTTTGTATAAATAAATGTTTTAAATTGTTACTATTATTTCATCCTTCTTCCTACTATACGAATGAATATTCACATTTAAATTATTTTACCACTCAAAGTCGTTGTCACGTAAAACTTTCGCCCGTATACCGACTTTGCAGGCAACCAATTTTTTATATAAGTTATTTAACTTTTGTATTTAAAATAATTTAATATAATAGTTTTTTATTATGACTGTAATATAGTCTGAATTAAATATTAAAAAGCATGTTTGCAATTCACACGCGGTGGAAGTGAAACCTTCAAAAATAATACGTATACGTATACAAAATACCACGGTTGTTGTGATGCCTTCTCTCAACCTTTTTACTACGCATGCGCACACAAACACGTATTAACACACGTACATAATGCTTCATAACTCATTTTCTCCTATGTCAAATCTATTGAATTTATGTGTCTGTCTCTTTTTACTGTCGCTTTTTCGTTTCATCGACTTTCAACAAACTGTGGAATATTTTTTATTGCCATTTACGCGGGTTTCGTTTTCAACGCGTTAAAAGCGGCGTTGTAACGAGGTGTGTAGTAATACTATAACGCAACTAATACTGCATCTCAGAAAGACTGTTTACGTGCATGCACTTTGCTATGCATAACCTCGGTAATATAAACTTAATAGGGTTGCGATGCGATATCGATAAAGGAAATGAAAAAACTTTATTCACAAACTGCATACATAACATACATAAAAAATACAGTGTCCAGAAGTAAATAGTCACGATTCAGCATATATGTCGAGCCAGATAACTACTCGACGCTGATTTTCTGTCGTGCCAACATCGGACGAATAACAATATCAAAATACAAACATGCTCTAAAATAAATAATCAATTAAAAGCCTAAAATCAAAACAAATATACAATGAAGTGAGGCTTACAATAAAAAGCAAGTAAATTAGCAACATAGATAATACACACAACTTTATAAAATTTAATTAAAAAAAAAAAAAAATATTTATAATTATCGAGTTTAGTAGAATAATACTAGGAATCCGTCCTTGATGCTGTTATAAAAAGTGCGCATTATATAGTATCACTTAATAATAACTATTAAAGTATATTTTAAAATTGATGTTTTTAAATAAATATTATTTGTTATTGTGTATATTGACTAAATGTGATGAAACACTAAGAAATTATAACATCAACATTCAATTGTAAAGAACTAGAACTTCCTGTGTGTATATTGCCATGTGATTATAATTAGATTCTTTTTCAGTCTATTATAAAAAGCTATCTGGGTAAGCTTGCTCCGGCGTAAATCCCATCTGTGGTCACGAAATAAATTATATAAAAGAGAAATATTTATTTTGACACACCTTAATCTTTGTTTAATTTCTCGGGCTAAAGTGTTTGATTGACCCCTTAAACAATATTGAAGCGCCAAATAAAACCTTCTTTTGTTTATCGTGCCAGTTAATGTTTTAGTACGTATTAACGTGTGCCATAAACAAAAGTTACTACATTTTGTTTTAAGACAAACTTACTTATGAATTCTTTTTGATAAATAGTTTTATATTCAATTTAAGTAACCGGAATGGCTATTTATTTTTAAATTTAAATAAATTCGCTTTAAAAATTACAGGTGTTTATTAAAATGTTATTAAACAGAACTATAAAAAATAAAATATTAAATAAAGGATGGCAAAATTGTCAGCAATAGATGTATCGTTATGTTAGTAAAATTGTTAGTGTCATTCTTATTGTTGACAATATTCAGAATATGACATATTTTAAAAACATTGATCATAAAATAAAATCTAGTTTAACATTTATTCCACCCACATTCATCCACTGCTGGACGTGAATGCGGTCCATTTACTACGAACTTCATCTTTTCTTTCTCTGTAATTACTAAACGCACCGCTTACACTCTACTTCACTAGAGAAGCAGTCTACTCCAGCATCATCAGTTCCACGACAAATATGACCACTTCCGATTCAGTTCACTTAATTAATTATACTTATTTAAAACAGATACTTGTTGACTTTTTTGTAATCAACTATGTAATGAAACCCTAACACTAATATTATTGAGATAATAAAATAATATTGTTTTTTTGTGAGTTATTTATGGTAAAGACGTATAATATTGTAAATTTCGTTACTTCTATTAAAGCTGACGAGATTCTTGCGCCCTTTCTTCTTGTCAGTTAAAAATTTCGGACGATTCGTAACAACTCATTTTAAGCGCATTTGAATAAAGTTATTTTTATTTAATTTAATTCCACAAACATAGGTGTGTGTAATGTAAATTAATACAGCAGCCGAATAAGGATTTTAAAAAAATCTTTATTTTATAAACTTATCTACTAATACAAATAAATGGCAGCTCCGCGATGGATGCCGGCTAAAAATATAATAATTAAAATAGGTAAAGTAAAATGCAACGGATGCGTGTTGCAGTGTCATCATTTCCGCGCATGACGTATTTTTACTGTTGACGCTGCGACACACATAAAGTTAAAAACAATTTAATTAGAATATTGCAAAATATCAACTTAAGGCTAGGGACACACTATGAAGTTTTAGGGTAGGTACACACTGAGAGCATAACGTATTATCACTAATTACACACATAACATGTATGATATAAATTCTGATGATCTATCGTTCAAGTAATATAGTTGAAGTTTGAGATTGTTTTTTACTTATCCGATGCTTAACTTCCCGGATATTGTTTAACGCCCGTATTAACCGGCAGAACGGATAAAATACTGCGGTAATTAATAAAATAATTGGTAAATACTTGTCAATAAAAAATGCCCTCAAGAAATTTTACTTTTCCATAAAGCCATTTTTAATAAAAAAATTAAGTTTTTTTGGGATTTTAAATTAAATTCTAATTGGTTTGTTATTATTTATTCGGTTGGTTATTTATTCTTACTTTCTAAAAATACACAAACTTATGATTTTATTGTATAATCTATTGCAGACAAACACCATATGCACTTAATTAATTAGTGCAGCCAACAAGAACAATACCTTGTATATAATTTCAAAATTAACTAGCTGACCTGGTAACGCGTTGCTTACCATAGCAACGTGTTACCGGGTCAGCTAGTTCATATTAAAGTTTCGTTAATTGATACAATGGAAAAAGAGCGGACAGACAATCACACAAACAACAAATTTGTATTTTTAGATTATAAACTAGCTGACCTGGTAACGCGTTGCTATGGTAACGCGTTCCTATGGTAACGTTAATTAATATAATGGAAAAAGAGCGGACAGACAAACAAATTTGTATTTTTAGAGTATATATTTGTGTCTTGGTGCAGGTTAACAAACAGTTTTCGATTTCTAACGTAGGAAAATGATATATCCAGCTGAGAACAGTGCTGATTGTAAATTCTGCAAAGCCGTGGGATTGGAGAATTTTGACCGAAGTTCGTCTTACGAGGTGGTGGCATGTTTTTCGACAATATGGCGAGGATGGTGGAAAGGGATTCTGAAATCTAGGCCTAATAATTGAGGACAATCTATCTCATTTCTCAGTAACTTTATGAAAAGTAACAGATGTGTTATTGTGATAATAGAATTTTTTGTGGATAGTATATGGTGATGATGTATAATATTGTTAATTTCGTTACTTCTATAAAAGCTGACGAGTTTCTTACGCCAATTTTTCTTGTCAGTTAAAAGACGTCCTGAATGGGTGGGAGGTAAATATGTGGGATTGTTCAAAACAACTTATGTTAAGTGCATTTTAAGTTATTTGAATTTTGGTTTGCTAATCAAATTGAGTTACTTTGGTTCTCTGTCTAGTTAATTTATTCTGGATTCAATCCCTTAATGATACCCCGAGCATATATCCCTTTCAATAGCTCACTGAGCAGCTTTCAATTGTTAAACTTATACTGTCCCGGCTCTGGATGTAATCACGGGTAGGATGCACTGATTTAAGACTTTTGTCTTTGGACATTGCGTTATTGGCAATGTGAAAATCCAACGAAGTTTCTTGAATGCCGCCCAGCCCAAACTCTTGGCTTCTCTCTCAATGTTCTTAACTAGCTCATTTATATGAATTTGATAATAATGAATTTTTAACATTGTTTGCTTATATACCTTGTAACCCGTATTGCATGCCATGACAAATGAAAAAGCACATAATCTGAAGTTGTATTTTTCATTCTTTTGTGTATGTTTTGTAAGTTTTCCTATTTATAAACAAATAAATCTAAATATATATTATAAAAGTAAGTGTACAATCTCTACATTTCATTTTATACAATTTATCGTGACAAATTAACCCTAAAATATTTATATACACATTCACAAAAAGAATATGTCATCCAAAATTCCAATTTGGGGCATGGTACCCAGAACACTGGCAGCATTACCTCGCTGAATTGCTAAACTGATTCTCTGCGCGAAATAGCTGCCAGCCCTCTGATCACCCGAAGAGAGAATTAGTCGATTCGACATATCCTTCATAAACCGCTTCATGTCAGCCGACCACGACCCAAACGTCTCGAAAGCTAACGCCGCAAACTCATAATCTTCAGTTATAGCAGAGTATTTACGACGCTTGAGAAACTGAGCACGATCGGCTGCGGCCCCAGCTTTAGTACAAATCTCATGTATATAAGATGGAGCCAGCGTGTCTACGCAAGTTACATCCCACACCAGAGTGTGGCCCAGTCTCCACAGCACAAGCGTAGCACCGTCAGGTCTCTTGCCATCATCTCTATAAAGACCACATGGTTCTAATGTTGCCGATATAGAAACCGTGGCAAGAGCTCTACGTACCAAATCGTTAACTGTACCGTGGCGATATAAGCGACCAGCACTTCTGGAGCATGATAAGCCATGTCGACCCAACTGATCCACAAATTGCCCACATGAACAGGAATGGGGTTCACATACTTTGGCACCAAGCCGGAGACTAACGGAAATTCTCAGCGTTGCAGGATCTAAAATTGTACCAAGATTATGTGAGGGAAGCGCGTACAACCATTGACTTGAGTGTTCGCTGGTGACTGCTAATAGTCTCGCTCTCTCTGTATTGTCCGTTACTTGGTCAAGGAGACAAGCAAACGTAATTTTTTGTCCAGGCATGTCCCACATTTTTTGTTTTATTTTGTCAGTTGGGATATTTTCCATCGGAAACATAGCCCTCCAAACATCCAAAGCCTCACTCAAGCCCGTCACTTGAACATCAGCTTGTTCTAAGTTTAAAATATTGCTGATGAGAGTAATCGTACTGTGAGTAGAAGCTAAGAAAGCCGGTAGAGCCACGCTTGAGGTGGTACGAATTCCCAACCCACCTAATTTTACAGGAAGGCAGGCCTGTCTCCAAGTCGTGTCTTCGAACTTTAAATTTAGAATTTCAGATACAATTTGTTTCAATGTAGAATCTATATGACCTGTAACCAAAGGGAATTTCCACACAGGACAAAACCGAAGTAAGTACATAAATTTTGGTGTAAATAAGCAAAGGCGGAGAAAGTAGATAGCCATGTGAGGTTTCAGTTCCAAAAGGCGATCAGAAAATTGAAGAAAAGTTTCTAATTTAGAATTTACTACAGAAGGTACTGCATCCTCGAAAATTGGAGCGCCTAAAAGATTTAAATTTGTTTTTGTCATTATGGAAATGCTTGGTGTTAATGTACTGAATTTATTAATTATTTCTGCAGAATGATCTGATATGATATGGTGAGAAATATACAATTCGCATTTTCTATGATTAATTTCAAGTCCTATTGCGTTAAACTGATCTATAATTATTTTAAAATCATCAAAAACCGAGGATACAGTACCAGCTATGCAACCGTCATCAAGGTACCATACATTAAATTTAGAATTTAATTGTGAAATAATTGGATTAATAGCCAAACTGAAAAGAACTGGACCAAGAGGGTCACCTTGCTGACATCCTACGGAGGACTCAATTTCGTCATCGCCAAACATTAATTTAGAAGGGGTACCATAACATTGCCAAATGTATTCAAATATTTCAGGAATTTCTTTTTTAATTTCAGTTAAAAAAGTACCCCTGTATACATAATTAAAGGCATTTTTGATGTCTAATTTTAAAAGAATGTTAAAATCAGCTCCGTTAACAAAAGAACGTGCTGCATGTACAGCTGCCTCACATCCTCCTTTAACCCCAAAACCGAGTTGTCGAGGTTTAAATTTAGAAATTAATCTTTCCCTATATTGGCGACAATACACTTTAGAGGCTATTCTTCTGAAAGTGCTACCGACAGCAATTGGACGAATACCTCCATCTTTTTTTTTAAGGGCAATTAGATTAGCACCGTATAAAATAGGCGCTATTGCATCAGGAACTTTCCCTGACAACATTAAATTAATTAATGCAGTCAGTTCCTTTAGAAGTTTTTTGCCAGCATCACCGTTTAAAGGATTTGTAAGATCTTTTAAATGTTGAGGAGAAATACTGTCTAAGCCAGCAGCAGAACCATTTGGGAATGATCGTATAGCAAACAAGACAGCATCCTCCCCAACTGATAGAGTCTGAGGATTTGATGTACGAGGAAAGTTTATCAGCTGTGTGTCACTGTCAACCGTAGGATGTTTATCACGAAGCACTGTTAGAGTTACCCGATGTATGTGTAGCTAATGAGTCATCAGAAAATAATAGTTTTGCAGCATTTTTGAAATTTCCATCAGAAATTTTGTTTTCAATGTTTGATATTAAATTAAAATTTTTGTAGCCAAAAAAGTTCCGTTTTTCTTTGCATGATCTGTGTATGTTGGCAGATTACCTGCAATGGTGTTGTTTTTTATTATATTGGATATATTTTTATTTTTAATATTACAATTTATATGAAAGGATTTATATGAAAAAGTTAATAATTGTTTCCAAGCATCAAGAGAATTTTCAGAAACTACATTACCCACACAATCAGAAAAACATTGAGCCACAGTAATGCGCGCTCCCCGCGGAATACGTTTAATAATCCGAATTTCTTTTTTTAAACGTGCCAAAGTTTGATGAAGTGATTCATTACAAACTGCCCCTGTCGTCGTCTGAACAATTGAAGATGTATCTGTACAATTGAAAGCCGAATTAGTAAATATATCCGTTCTTGGAACATGGCGACGGCTACAATGGATTGCCAAACCGCGTTTTCCCTTGTAAAATTTGTTATCACAGCATATGGAGCAGCGTGTTAATGAATCGGAACTTATGGATGACATATATAACAATTGTTTAAGTATAAACTAATCGTAGCAATAATTGGAAAACAACTAAATATAATAAATAAATAAATCCTTATTTGTTACGGTTTCTTAACTGCACTAAATAAAATAAAAAACAACTAACCACCTTCACAATAGAAACCAAAACTATATATATATAATTATTATGCAAATACACTAAATGTTCAAAAAATGTTATAAATCAATTCATTTTGTATTATTTAAGTTTAAGTAAAAAAAAAATTAACATGAAATGACATGTTCTCTTTGTAAAAATAAATTGTCTCCCAGGTAAGAATCACTTTCAAGTAAATAAAGCCAGAAGATAATATTTAATGGAGACAGTTATCGACATTTGTTTTTCTATATTAACAAAGAAAATGTAAAAAATAATTTACAGAAGACAGAAATAAGTCTTTAAAAATGTGATTGCAGCGATCTAGCTAACTTTCTTTATTCTTACAAATGTGACAACAGCTGAGATATAACTTAATAACTTCTTTTGATACATTAGAATTACAGTCTTTATTCCTGAATCCATAACCTCTTTATCAGGATGGTTGAACAATATATGCACAGTATGTAGCACACCTAATAGTTCATCAGTTGCCACATAAAATTTTATGTTAGAATTGGTCTCATCTTTAGGTTTCACCAGTTTCTTTTTTTTCTTCTATAAAATCTTCATACCGAGTCCTGCTGATGAAGTATGCGCTGTTACTCTTTTAACGGTTTAACAATTTCTGTAACTTCTCGTTAAATTCTTTTTCCAGTGGAGCTATAACATTCTTGGAAATAATTTTAGTCCAATTATACCTCCGAGCAACTAAAATACATTATTTTTAAAATAATCACACATGTCCACTATTATTTTGGTTGACTTATTGGTTCACTAATCTTAAGTTGGTTGACTCTCACTTTTGAAAGATATGTTTAGCACTAGCTTTAACACAATACCAACATTACTCAATCAATTTTCTTTTCGAAAAAACTATAAATGAAGAAATATATTAACAAAGAAGAAAATATGAAAGTAATTTTAAGTTCCCTGTATTACTGGTCTGACAGACACAAAACGTCAAAACTGTACACATAGTTTTGTTTAAGTAAATATATACTTATTGCCAATGTTTCACTATGATGATGTGTTCAGCCTAAGTACGTAATTTTAATAAAGCAAAGAAAGTATTTATCAGCACTGACCACGACTTATTTCAATTATTACTATAAGGATATTTATATTTATTATTAGACGTGTATGACAGTTGACAATTTTTTTTTTTTTTTAGTAAATAAATAAATAAATTAGTTCATAGAATAAAAAAAAAATATATCGTAATCGTTTTGATTGATCTATATGTGATCATATAATTAAAGTTATAGAAATAAGTTAAGAATGCATCGTAACTTATTACCAAAGGAGTTTACACAAATTGAACATTGCCCCTGTATTATGCAAATATTAGGGGTTAAAGTATGAAATTGCCGATTTGTACTGAAAATCTATATTGTTTATTTTTTAAATTTTTAACAAATTTATTTAATCAAAATAGTTGCCATTATTATCTATACATTGCTGCCATCTAATGGGAAGGTCATTAATGCCTTTGCGATAGAATTCCGACGATCTAGACTGCACAAACTGTGTGAAAGCATTTTGTACTGCCTCCTGGGAAGAAAACTTCTTGTCACGTAGATAATTGTCCAAATCACGAAAAAAATGGTAGTCCGTTGGAGCAAGGTCTGGTGAATACGGAGGATGACGAATGGTTTCTAACTGCAGTTCCTGAAGGGTCAAAATGGTTTCTCGTGCTGTGTGAGGTCTCGCGTTGTCGTGGAGCAATAATGGTGAAGATCGATTCATGAGTCGGGGCTGTTTTACTGCTAGTTTTGTCAACATGGTTCGGAGTTCGGCACAATAGACATCTGCCGTTATTGCTTGACCAGATCGGAGAAAACTATAGTGAATAACACCATGCTGAGACCACCAAACAGTTACCATTACCTTTTTATTGGTAAGTTTTGCTTTAGGACACTGTTGTGGCATTTGACCTGGGGTCAGCCATTGCATTTTTCTTTTCCGGTTATCATAAAGAATCCACTTTTCATCACATGTTACAATTCGATCCAATATTCCTTCATTTCTGTACCGGTTCAACAAGGCAACACAAGTTTCAACACGCGTTTCTTTCTGCAGATCAGTCAAATCATGAGGCACCCATTTTTCGTATTTTTTTATTTTATTGATTTGACGCAAGTGAGTCAATATTGTGGGTAAGGTAACGTTAAACCATGCCGCTAATTCCTGGGTACTTTGACTAGGATCGGCTTCCACTATCTCTCTTAATTCATCGTTATTTACCTGTGTGGGCGGTCTTCCTCGTGGCTCGTTCTTTAAGTCGAAATTTCCATCACGAAAGCGTTTAAACCAAAATCGCACGGTGCGTTCATTAGTAGACCCCTCTCCAAACGCAGCATTGATATTGCGGGCTGTTTCTGCCGCGTTAGTTCCGCGTCGGAACTCGTATTCAAAAATAACTCGAATTTTCGCAGTATCCATCTTTCTTGTCTAAATTGAATAACAAAAACAATTGAAAGTCGATATTCAAATGTTTTACATTTTTTAAAAAAAGAACATCATAGAAACCATTTAAAAAAAGTTTCATTCGAAAACCTCAAACCATGAAGATTCTATGTCAATTCAAAGAACCTATTGCAATAAAACGGCAATTTCATACTTTAACCCCTATTATTATTAACCCTGTGGTTTCCGGCGTTTTCCGAATTGTGGTCTTTTGCTGCTTGACAGGCGGTTTGTAGTAGGTCTCCAAAGCCTACAAGTGTGAAGATTATGGTAAAATCCGCCATTTTGTGGAAAGTATTTCGTCCGGCAGAATCCGACCATAAAAGTTATCGATAAGACCAATTAATCGATACTTTTGGACATCACTATGCGTTATAAGATAGCAGACATAAATCTCAAATAGCTTAGCTAACTAGCTGAGCACTAAATTATTGTGTGTGTGAAATTATTATGATGGGAATATCACACGCTCATATTTTATACAAACTTCAGAGTAGGGAAATCTACTAGCAAATGAAATATAATTTGAAGGCCGACGGTCTTTAGTTTGAGTCCCGAAATGGGCAGATGTTTGTGCGATAAATGTGAGTATGTATACCTGAGCCAGGGGTTGTCATATATATTTTTATAAAGATTACATATCAACCTATTATATATCGCTGGTTTGCGAGAATATCGACACAACAAAAAAAAAACTGTTTATTTAACTAAATATGCCAAATGATCTGAAATCTTCGATATTTTATCATGAACAGAGATACAACGCAGATATCGCGCCACCATTCGCTCGAATGAGATACAATTACATGTTTGGTATGCGATTAAGGTTTAATTAGGTATTTGAAAACCTTATTCTATGAAATCAAAACTTTTTAGTTCCGTCTCTATTCTCGCAAACCAGCGATATGTTTATCCGTTCTCCTGGTATCCACAACACAAGCTTTACAGTTTTTACTTTGGTGTGAATGTAAGAAATATTATTATTATTATATGACTGCGGTTATGACAGTTTGAAAGAATTGTCGCTTTGATCTCAATCAAGCCCGGGGGTCATGACAAGATCCACGATGGAACGAGTTAACCCAGATGGTGCCTATTCAACCTGGCTTTAAAAACGGATGGGTTATAAGTACGCAGAAATATAGACGCAGGGGGGCAATTCCACTTCTTTGCAATGCGCATTATAAAATATGTTTGAGTAGCGCTTGGTGTGACAAGTAATAATAGCAACCGAGAAAGGGTGGTAGCCTGCAGTGCGTCTAGATGTCCGATAGAAAAAGAGAGATGGCGATATGAACATATGCAGCTCTAGATCTCCTAAATACATTCTGTAGAAGAGCGATAGGCAGCTTTGCGGCGGTAAGCTATTGCGTGATGCTTGCTCTACTTTCCAGTTTAAAACACTTTTTCAATTTAATTTAATTAATTTTCAATTTTAAACAATATTTTGTTGTTAATTGTCAAGTGTTTGAACAATTTGTTGCATTTAGGGACGCCCTGGCTTGTCGATAAATGGCTTTAATCAACAAACGTATTTCAGCACTGATTACGACACGATCAAAAGCATAAGGCTATTGTGCCTGTGAGCAAACAATCAGTACGATTGTCATTTTGTTCGTAGGCAAAGCTTGTGATTGGCATAAAACGTTGGTAGGAAACTTTCGACTGACAATAGCCGTCATCGGAACAAATGGGTACTAATGACTGAACTACATGTGGCATGCATAAAACAAGGTTTGCACAGCATTATCATATAAAGCAGTATCTTTATGGTTTTTGTATATTTAACACGCCGTAATCATCATTGCTATGATCTTGACAGCTAGAAAAAATCAATTTTATATATTGTTTTCAAAAAAAAGGATAATTTAACCGCGTAACTTTGATTATATATTAATAGTCTTCAACAAAAACTTAAAACATTTTTTTAAATTTAAGTTTAAATTTTTTAAATTAAATTAAATTCAGACAACTATGACTCAGGTACAAATATGTGATTGTTCATGCAAATTAGCTCAGTTCCAACTGTTTAAAAAACAATGTACTACAATACTTTTCTTTTCTTTCTTACTTTGTCGACAATCGATTAAAAAATAAAAATATGCCCCTTTCAAATAACTTAGTACCCCATATTGCATAGAGTTAACGGCTTCAAAGAACAATTTAACTCTTGTTAACTGCTTTTAAGCATAACCAAGGAGTCGGCTTACTTCTTAATTGGCTGTTTAGTGCCGTAATGTACCTCCTGGTTAGATAACTACGGAGTTTTCATATTATTTACTAGGTCGATGCAGTCGCTAAGCATAAAGTTTCGCCAGCACCATATATTGGAGCGGAGCGTAATACGAAAAAAAAATGTTTAGTTAATTTTAAAATTCCATAAGAATTAAAACTTTTAAAAAAGCACGCGCTTTTTGTTTCAATGGGAAATCCCAAATAGCCAATGTTTTTTCGTCATGATTTTTTTATTGTGATTTTCATAATTATGGCACTTTTTTTTTTCATAATATTTCACAATCTTATTCTAATTTGATTCGATTCCACACAAAAATTATTAAAATCGGATAAGAACTCGGGAAGTTATGGCGTAACAGACATTGCGTCATTGAAGCCGATCCATCGGAACTCCGCTTCAATAAAACAATAAATTTTATTAACTCTTGATTTCCTAGTTGAGCCCTTCTCAGAATCAGCTGAAACTATTTTTAGTCATTAATAGCATCCACTTGAATTAGTCAGTAAGATCAGGATAAAACGGAGCTTACATCTTTAAAAGTTCGATCAAAGCTCCGAAAAAAACGGAATAAAATAACTGTTGATGACAATTTCTTTATTATTGACTTCCGACCGCGACTTTGTCCCTGTTAGTTTTAGAAAACTGTTGGTAATCGAAAAATACAAATTTTACAGGATAATTTATTATTACTGTTTTGTATTAGGTTGTTTAAGAGTTTTTGAAAACCATAATGGGTCCGGCCAATGCGACTTACTAACACAAAACATTGATAATAAACTCATTTGCAAAAAAAACGGGCACCTAAGCAATGAACCACTTCAAATGTTAATATTGCTTTGTTTGATAATTATAGGTAGTTTTATCCTCACAATTTGGTAAATTAATAAGAAAATAATCGTTTTCATCAGTATTTGATAAAATTTTGATACAATTTATGGGAAATAATGCTAAACCTCACTAGTAGTCTATGTTCGCTAGTAGTGCATATGCTCATGAAGTAAAAATAAAAAAGTTTTTTTGTTTGTTTTTCTTTAATAAAGTAAATGCAGATAAATGGTTAGTATCGAGTGTGACCCCCTCTAGCTAAAATCACAGCTTGAATTCGTCTGGGCATGCTAGCGAGTATATCCCGGATACTTGTTTGCGGAATACGTTCCCACTCCGCAGTAATCACTTTCTTCAGCTCTTTGATGGTCTGCGGAGCCGGTTGTACTGATCTCACACGTCGTTTCAGAACGTCCCAGACATGCTCTATGGGATTGAGGTCGGGACTTCGAGCTGGCTAATCCAAACGACGAATGCCGACCTCTTGCACATACGTTTTAACATCGCAAGATCGGTGGGCGCAAGCATTGTCGTCTATAAAAATCGAAACTTCACCTAGAGCGGCAAATGCAGGTTGTGCATGAGGAATTAGAACTTCCGTTATGTATCGATGCCCAGTCATTGAGCCGTTTTCAATGAAGACTAACTCTGTATGATCCATTGAACTTATTCCTGCCAAAAACATAACAGAGCCCCCACCATAAGGTGTGATTTCTTCGAAACATGCCTCTGCAAAGCGTTCTTCTTGTCTTCTTAGCACTCGCCGACGACGATCTTCACCGAACAGAGATATCCTGGCTTCATCAGAGAACAAAACCCTATTCCAATCTACTTGAGTCCATGATTCACAATTTCTAGCGAACCTAAGCCTGTGAACTCGGTGCTCACGGAGTAATTTGGGGCCGCGGGCCGGGCGGTGACTGCGTATATTGGCAGCGAGAAGCCTCCTCCTGACCGTCCATAGACTAATATGCACATTTCTTACTTCTTGGAGGTTGTTCTTAAGATCCACATACGAAGATTTGCGATTTCTCAATGCGCGACTCACAAGAAAACGATCATCACGTGGTTGGCTACATGGTTTTCTTCCAGAACCAGGCCTTCTCTCGACGGAACCAGTCTCCTGATATCGCTGCCAGGTTCTTTGAACCGTCGAGCGACTAACATTTAGCCTCCTAGCCACGAAGCATTGGCTCCAACCCTTTTCAAGTAGCGCGATAATTTTGGTGGCTTTTACCACTTTATCTACCATTGTTGATACAGCCAAACAGCAATAAATAAGGCTTTGACAGTCAAGGATATGAAATTAATCGATAAATATTGAATAAAAGTTATGAAAGTCGATGTTAACTTCTGGAACTTCACGCCAAAAATGTAGGATAAAAAGGGGGTTTCTGTAAAAATGAGCATCAAATGAAAATTTGAATTTAGAACGTACTTTTTAAAATACCACGGCATTTTAAAAACCGGCCTGTAACGTGTACAAACGATTGAAACCTTTTTTGTATTGTATCTTTTTAAAGATAAATGAAAATCAAAACCGCCCGTTTTTTTTGCAAATGAGTGTATTTGAAGTTATACTTCTTCTGGCGCATCGAGAGCGAAATTTTTCATGTAAGGGAACTTGCGCACGTATCATGCAACGAAAAAGTGACACCATGAAGTTAGCTGTTTAAGTGAATAGGCTAACTTCAAATTTAATAAAAAAGTATAACTTCTGCCAAGCGTACATAAGTACACGCACGGTTTTTTATAAGAATGCGTTATATTTCTCGCAATAAACTTACATATTGTTATATCTTCATAAATATCATTATGAAAATTCTAAAAAAAAGATTACTAATATGTATTCAAGTCTGCAAATTCCGAATTCGTCAAAACAGTGAAATGTCCATTATAACACGTTACCGACTTTTTGCTTGTGGTCATCGATATTTTATTCAAAATAATATACTATCTGTGGGCCAATTTCTATGCATATCTGGTAATCAATGTTTGTATGGTTAAGCAACAAACATACAAATATCGACAATCGGTAACCCTTAAATATTAGTAGAATAAAGCTGTTTCTTACAGTATTAACAATTATTCATTAATGAACAGTAGTTCGTAATAAAGAGTTAGGATCTATGCACACTTCGTTTTTAAATTCGCTGCCGACTAGCGGTTTAGCACGCGTCAGACGCGCGTCGGCAACACGTTTCTTTTTTTCCGGAGAGCAATTTTTGCTTGCTTAATGCGTTTGATTTGTACAAATGCGTGTTATTAACACGTCTGTACTGATTCAAGCGCTTGCCTGAATTTATAGGTAGTACTAGCTTCAGGCCACGCGTTGCTGTGCCGACTGCAGCGCCATCAGCCGGGCTGATTTGTGAAACTAAACCATCCAGGAAGACACACAAAAGCATACAAAAAAATCATTCAAATCGGTCCAGCGGTTTAGGAGGAGTTCAGTGACATACACATGTACAGCAGAATTATAAAGATAATAGATATCAAAGGTTTTAAAATTAATTCATATTCAAGTTTCGTTTGCCTCACGTTAGCATTTCGTTTGTATCGTAAACATATACATTTATTCGATTCAAGCGCGCATTGACGGGGCGTTTAAAAAACGTGGTGTGCAAAAAGATGGCGCATAGAATAGCGGGTTTCATTTAGTATTTAAGGGGTTAATTAAGCAACTTGTTAGTAGTTGGTCAGTGTATAAGTTACATAAAATGTATCTCCTTCAGTTTTTTCCTGCTTCGGAAGTCACGTTTTATTGATTTTCCTGGCAACATCCGATAAGACTCATTTAACCATAGACATCTTTGTTTTCTTTATTTGTGGATTGTACTATTTTTGCATTCAGCCAGTGTCAAGTAAGTATAATTGCAAGTTCTTGCGTAATTTCTTTTCTTAATTTGATGATGATGAATGAACAATAAAATGTATTTTTCCCCCAGGTTCCAGTAAATGTGTGGAGTTTTACTAAAACCTCCCCGTGGACTTCTTAAGAGAGCAGGAAAAGACAACTTCCGCTGGTTTCTAACACTTGCCAACACTCTTGTATGTTCACAAACACTTAATGGTTAATAATCCACCATTATTACACACTAATATCCACAACAACACAATTTTAACAAGATAAACAAAACCAACAACGTGATGCTTCCCGCCACCATAGTCCACCATAGATATAATAAAACTTGTATAGGGTTTTTTATCTGTGAATTCATTACTTCAACTCATTTTAAACAAAACATAAGTTCAAACAAACATTTTACAAACAAGCTATTATTATTAATAAAATTAACTTAAAAGTTATGAAAGCTCGATGCGGTTGTGTTGTTTTATTGCATAGTTTTTACGGCCACCTTCCACCTCCAGCATCAGACCCTGGTTATCATATAAGATCAAAGTACTCGTCAACACGAATCAAACGAGCCCAAACTCCATGGGGACACAACCCCAGGTTTTTTGCAGAATTCCTATGACCACCTTCCAGCTCCAGCATCTGATCAGCTCCATGTCATAATAATATTGCATTGTCACGCTATACTATAGATATGCATGCAAAATTTCAGCTCAATCAGAAACCGAAAAGTGGGTCGAATTTATCTTTCAAGATTTCATTGCTAACACCGGGGCAAATGAAAGTAAATAAAAGCTTATAAAAATTATAAGAAATGAGAGAACTGTGAGAGGTATTTCCTATCGATAACTCGAAACACTTATTACTGTGTATTTTGTTTATTTAAAACACAACGATAATGAATATCAGACATTCGTACATGACTCGACCACTACGACTGTATTTTAATAAACAAATGAACACTTTTCACTCTGCCCTATTTCAAATCTTAAATATCCCTTTCTAGAATGAACCAAAACGTTGCTAAAAGCGCTGGGCCCTTCAGTACCCATACATTACTGATGAGCTGTATCAGACGCGCTATATGCCAAGATTTCCTGAACTGAACCCACTTCAGACGCCTATAAGTTGAAAGGGGTCATTAATAAATGCCTTTCTGTCTTATTCTTTACATGTTCCGTCAAAAAGTGATGAACATTTTTTACCACTCTGCATGTATCTGGATTCGACGAATCAGTTAATTACGTGAGCTATTTTTCGATCAGTTTAGACTCCTCCCCACCCCCCCCCCCTTAGGTGCGATTAAGTGAGATTTGCCCGGACCCCCCCCCCCCACCTTAAGTGAGATTGAAGCTAAAAATATTTTCAACAATGTTTAGGCAAAATGAACACTTAAAATATATATTTTTTAATATCTGTAGTATTTTAAATTTTTTAAAGTTGACGTGAGATTTTCGATTATCTCCCTCCGGATTAAATGAGATTTGGTAAGATTTTACAGGACCCCCCCTTCCCCCCATTCTGAGCTCACGTAATTAATGGATGCCCCCTAATTTTGTTATCCTTTCGTGAACCACGTGCATAAAGTTACATCGCAAACCATATAGAGTTTATCAGACTCCGAGAATTATTAGGGCAAGGAATGTGCCATTTATTAATATCTGTTTAATTAATTTAAAAATACAGTTGTCTGTCTATTAAGGGGTAATTATAAAACAAACCCAAGTAGAATAAACAACATTGTAATCTTTTATAACGAAGATAAACAAAATACAGTAATATTTTATGATCTAAAGATAGATTCTTCTTTACTCTTCCACAATATAAAAAGTAATAAAAGTTAGTTATCGAAAATAAGTTACACAGTTTAATTTACGTAAACCCATTAGATATATCTAAACTTGTTAAACATGACGTAACACAATATTTCAAAATGGCGCCCCATCCCAGGATCGTCAGAGAACATTTAAATGACAGGTTTGAAGATAAAAATGGGTCAACAGGGGTGTGTCCATAGCGTGGTCATCACTGCTGTTAGCACAAAGAATAAAAAACTTTTAATTAGATTTCCATTTTGTGTTTTTTTTCTTGTAAAAACAGTAAAGGAAAAACGTAGTTTTTCGAATGTTATTTTATTGTGTTACTGTTTGTGATCGTACTATTTATTTTTATTTCTCCATGAGTATATAATTAATTATGGTTTGATCACTTAAGGGCGGCGGTCGCTTCGATGAAGCCTATGCAGCCTTTCTAGGCTATGACAGTTACTAGGTGGTGTTTAGTCAGTCGATATATTCATGATGAATTCACCATCTCACTCCCCCGCGTCCAGAGGGTGCCCACGTCGCTAAGGGCGCAAAAATAAATCACGTGAGAATTATTTGAAATCAGTCAAAATCTTAGTCACTGTAGGTAAAATTTATTACTGTTTTTTTTCAATAATTATTGTACATTTTATTGACTGTTTCTAGCCAAAATAAAGAGATATAACGTATATCTATCCTAGTATCTATGACACAGCTAATAAAGTTTACTTTCGGCTGTGGTGATTGGTGTGAAGGTAAGAATTAATATTATCATTTGCAGTGTTTGATGCGATCCGAGTGCCGATCCACTACCACCAAGCCCTCCCATGGGTGTCTTAAACGATGACTGAATGAGCACAAAATACAGTACATACAATGGAATTAATGTCCTTTGCTTTACGAACTCTTCTAACTAATATTTTGTAAAGTTAATTTTTTTAATGCATTTTTACAAGTGCTAGAAACGTTTTCTTAATTTGAATTTGTAATACATTAAAGGCAGAATAGCCTTTGCCGAGCTTGTTGCGGCTTCTCCTCGATACAAGGTCTTCCGTCGTAGGACCACGGTATAGTTGACTTTCAATAAATGCATTGTTAATACTCATCTGTGTATAGGTAAATAAAAATTCTGTGTCACAGTGTTTGACCGCAATGTACTCCGAAAGTACTCGACCGATTTTGATAATTTTCTTTCCATTGTGCTGAATTTGTTCTTACTTAGGGCATAGTATTTTTATTTATTCTCCTTAAATAAATGTGAATTACAGCTAGTATTGAATAAAAAGAATTTTATCTTATCTTTATCTCTTTACAGGAGACGAGCATCTTCTCAAAGTATAGATGCCGCTGTAGAGTTATAGCGGTGTCTCATTTAAACAATCGAACTTGCCATCGTGCTACGAAATCATAGTACAGTCTCTGATCTAGTTATGATCTCGTTTGAGTTAAGATTTGCACGAGATACCTTAACATTACGGACTTAAGCTCCCCATTTAAAAATCTTGAATCAAACTGATTCAAAATCGTACAAACGGCTCGGACATCTGGTTCTTTTTCATTTATTATTTGTCACCTTAATTTTCATTAATTTATTACAATGGTGAAAGTATAATTCAGGGCCAGTCAGAAATTATATATCTACTAGAGGCCTGTCCCGGCTTCGCACGGTTGGATAAAATTCTTTAATTTTTTTCTATTATTAAATAGTTTTCCGTTAGCGCCATCTAGCGTCCGGTAGACAAACTATTTGCGTTTAACGCGTTGCTATGGTAACGTCATTGATACAATGAAAAAAAAGCGGGAAAAACAGCGGACAGACAAATACACAAACCACTGTGATCTTAGATTATAGATTTATCTTTTAAATACATATTTGAATGTTTAGTTCTTAAACTTCCGCGCACATTACACAGTTAAATAAAACAACTTTGTAACGGATAATTGCGCATAGTTTTATACAATTTTGTAAAAAAATTATGAATAAGGAACGTGCCCGATTAAATATTGTGAAGGTAGTAGGCACATATATGACGACTATTGCTTTAAACATCACGGCTCCTGTAAAGGGGTCGAAACCTCAGGATTAATAATACTAGGCGATGCAATCGCTAAGCATAAAGCTACGCTAGCACCATAAATTGGAGCGGAGCGTAATACCTAAAAAAAGATTTTGTTTCGATGGGACTTTTGTGAATGTCAAATTTCGGGCTCCGACACAATGTGGTCCTAAACCTGTTGATTAGATTCCACACAAAAAATATTAAAATCGGTTAAGAACTCAGGAAGTTATGGCGTAACAGACATCCCAATGAAGTATAAGTAATATCCGTCAAAATTTTGTTTTATGTAAAACACATTTGATATTAAAAGTGGTACGACGAAACCTCTTGTGGTAATCAGAAGGTTAATTTTCAGTAAAAAAAATTATTGATCGGAAAAAGGTTAAAAGAAGAAAATGAATAAAGATTGTAATAAGTAAGTCTTTATTATATATAATAATGACATTTAGTATTGCAACAATTTTTACATAACACTATTACTTTTCCAACATCAATTAATTCAACACATTAAATAATAACCCACATTTAAAATTTTAATTACATTTATAACTAAACTACTTCGCCATTTTTTTAATGAGACTATTCGAAATTCGTAAAAATTTCCCAGCCTTTCTATCATTTCGATTACTCTCATAGATTTTATTGAATTCAAGATTTTATTTTACAGATATACATATAAATATTTTTTTAATGAACATTATCTATTTAATTGATTTTTAAAATTGAAGAATGGGTAATCAAAATGAGCGAAGTAAAGTTTACGGGTAAATATATTTAAAATTAAATATTTTTTAAGCGCAAGTGCTTTTAAAAGAGCTCAGGTCGTATGTAAAATATATTTTATTTTCTAAGAATAAAATGTTTTATAGATTAGTATTCATGTAAATAAAAATAATTGGCGATCCAAACTGAACGTGGTGTCAAGCGTTTGAGAGCAATTAAATAAACTCTTGTCAAACGGTGTATTTTTTCTGGTATAAATGGTATAATCTTCCCACAAGTTATCAGATTTGGATTGTCAACTATTGTAGATACTTTGAAAGGTATATGTAAAACATTAAACACATATCATTACACCAGAAATTTAGCCTCATCAAAGATCGTTAGCCGCTTAAAACTAAAATGACAGAAATAAGGTGAAAATACCTTCAAGTTAATAACTCATTTACAAAATATATGTCAATAACTTTGCTTGCCAAAGAAGTACGGAGATTATGAACGGTATTATAACCCAAGTCAATTCATAAAGACCACTTTAAAAAAATATTCCACAGGTGAAACTAAGAGGAACTGCCTCCACAAATTGACTTGAGAATCTTGTCTGTTGATTTTACCATAAATTACGACTGGCAGTCTAAGCAAGTTTCCACGGATCTCTTCCTTCTGTTTTCTTCTTCGTCATAAGCGTTCTTATCCAATTCCTCATTGTCTCGACCCAATCTGATGAAATGGTCCCGAGCCCTCCTCATCTTTTGAGGGTATCCACTGACGAGCACTTCGGAGGCCTGCTGGTATTCCTTGTCATCTTCATTCGACCTTCCCAGTCTGACGAACCTGTTATCTCGACCGAACCTGATGAATCCTGCAGATCTTTTGTCATTGTCGTCGTCGTAGTTTCTGAGTAGGGAGTACAAATCGTCGGCGGTCAACGTGAGAGGTTGAGATCTACCAAAACGAAGGAAACTGTTACCCCTCCGCGTTGGTCTTTGGAAAGTATCTCTGAGTTCAGCAGCTGATGGTTCTGCTGGATAGGATCGTCCAAACCTGTGGATAAAGGATAAATATTAAAGCCTTTAATATTTGGTAGAAATAGCCGTTTCTTAGTCAAATGGGGTCTGGAAGCACCAACTCTTCGAAATTAAGAGTGTCAAAAGGCGACGAATGATACTGGAAATAATCATCCTACAGCTCTTATAGGTCACATAATGGTCTTTTACTGAAAATAATCTAACTCGCTTGCCAAGCCCACAGATTAAGACAACACCTCAGCATTTTTGGGTGAGGCTTTAGTACAGCTTTGGAAGTATTTCGATTGAGACGATGACGATGTTGAGGCGTTACTTGGTGGAAGTCCATCCGCCATTTTTGAACCCGCAAAGAAATGCACCAGAAAATTGACAAATGAATCAGAATCGAGACACTGACTGTATTGGATACTGCTCGATCTATTAACTAAGTTCTATTTTATTTTGGTATTTCTGTGTTTACAAAAGACATACAAAAACGAATTTCTAAGCTTACATTTAATTAATGGAACAATATCAGATAATTTATTGTTTTTATAATTGACTAGCGGCCCGTCCCGGCTTCGCACGGGTAGACAAAATTCTTTAAATTTTTTCTAGCATTCAATATAGCCTATGACACTCAGCAATAATGTGCCTTTCTATTGGTGAAAGAATTTTTAAAATCGGTTCAGTAGATCCCGAGATTAGCCCTTACAATTTAACAAATATACAAACACACAAACTTTACTTCTTTATAATATTAGTATAGATGACCATTTGGTTAACGGTAGCAATCCTGCCTTTGGCAAAGATGGTCCTAGTTTTGAGTCTCGGAAACCCGGATAGATGTTTGTATGATAAACACGAGAATTTATATTGAGGAAGGTTACAATTACATTTATAGCATTCGATACAAAATATTCATGACTCGGGTACAAATGCTCGTATTCATCACACAAAATGGCCCTTCCTTCCCTTCCTTTACCTTATCATACTGCGGTCTATTGCACTCCTGCGCCTCGCTTCCAAATCCGGTGACCGCCGTACAGGAGTTGCAGAAGAGCTGACGACTATCCATAACGCAGCCAGCACTGCTACGCTCTTAGAGTAATTCTTCATGGTTCTGAGTCTGCAAAGAAAAAAATATTTCTTACATCCACATCAATTAGCCTAGCCCAAAGTAAGTACTATAAGGCTTCTGTTATGGATACCAGGGTAACGGATAGACTTAAAATAAGTTGTTTGGAATCGTTCATCATTTTTACCTATCACCCATTCAAGACGTCTTTTAATTGACAAGAAGAATGGGCGTTAATACTAAATGTCAGTCAAGCGATTTTACCTTTTCTTATGAGAGATTTGATGAAAAGATGTTCCAAATGAAACATAACGCTAATCCGGAACTTTGTACTGTTCCAGGTGCAAGTGTTCAATCTGTTTATGGATATATTTTCGCCACGACTAGTTTACCATAATTCATCGAAAAATTAGCTACCACTATTTAGCTCTCACACTTCAGTGCACGTTACAAGTTTAAATGCAACAACTTTTGTTTTGTTTTTTGTTTTGGATTTAATACTGATGTTCCAACTGCCAAATCGGAATATCGGTATTAAATGCAATAAATGAAATGAATTGTGTAATAAATTTCAAGTCTAGCATTTTATCCTCCGGACTTGGAGGGGGGAGGTGGTGAATCCTCATGGATACTACGGGCCGGCCCGGGAGTTATGTCAGACTCGTACTGACGAGAAGACCACCGAGCATTCAGCATGGTACAGTGCCATCTATTGGCAATTTTAGTAACTAAATTAATTGTGTCACATATTGGTAATAAAAAATTATAAACATTGGGAATATTATTATAAGTTAAGTATATAAAATATAATAATAATGACATCAAAACAGTTTTTGCACTAAAAAGACATTGGGACATTGGAAAGTTGCGGATTAGATGAATCCGCTCATCCGTAGTACAAGCATGTGACCTGAAATAGTAAGGCTTCCACTAAATCCGGCGGCTATCGCACTCGTAGTACTACAAGTACGTGATTTGTCGCGTATGTATGATACAAGGAAAATAAAGCAATCGTCGTTGCTAAGGCAAAGAATTACTTGTAATTTTTTTATATATATTTGTTTTAAGTACTTATCTAATATTTCTCTGCGACTGTTATAGCGTTATTGTGGATTGCATCAGAACTTATCTACACTTAACTAGTTTGTAACATGGATGTATTAATGTTTTTAAAGTACCATTTAAGTAATTAACGAGAAATTTAATATCATTGTAAGAAAAGCGTGGGGTGCTCGAAATCAATTGTTATTTGACTATTACACTATTATTTTTATTTCGAAGTGTAAAAATGTCGTGAAAAGCATTCCACGCATATTAGAAATACATTAAATTTCTCGTTAATTACTCAATTGCTATTTGTTTTTTTTTTAGTTCAGTATACAATAAAAGTGTTGTTGCGATTATTTATTTTTATTTGTTTAGTTCGATGTACTTTAGAAGAGTATTTATGTCATTATTATAATTTTTTAGTTTTTGGTTAAAATAACTCGAAGGTAGGATCTGAGGGCTCGGAGATTAGAATATTGTGAACGTAACATGTATCACGACCATTGCTTTAGTCATTTTTAACCGACTCCAAAAAAGGAGAGTTCTCAATTCGGCTGTATTTTTTTTTAATGTTTGTTACTTCATAACTTTGTCAATTATAACCCGATTTGGAAAAAACTTTTTTTATTTGAAAGAGTATACCTTCAGATTGGTCCCATTTTATTTTCATATCATAAAATTTAGTTCTTATATCATAGGAAACATATAACGATTTCGGTGTTTATAGCAAACTAAATAATAAATAATAATAAAAAAATCTTCAAAAACTAGTTGCAAAATAACGCACTAAAAAGCAAGAAATAAAAAAAAGCAACAAAAAAAAACCGACTCCAAAAATTACTCTACAATTGCAATCACCACTAAAAAGTTAAAAATAATATTTTTTTAGTCTATTCTATGCTTTTACTACATTAATACTAATAGTTATTTTTGGAGTCGGTGCCAGCAAATTATCATTATAAATCTACAGTGTTCAAAGAATTTAAGTATTAATCATTAATCGATAATTAATTACTTTAATTTAATATAATATATTATTTTCATAATTTTTAATCTATTTTAATCTGACATCATAGAATTATCTCAATTATAAACAATTTCCATGCCTGAGCTTGAAGTGTAAGAGAATCTATTGTGTACCATATTCTTGGAAATAAAGTTATATTTATGTTACCATTCGCCATAAACACAATGACGTACAGAACTTATCTCGAATATAACAATTAGCATCGTTCAGTAGTTTCGGGACTATTTTACAACTTCAAATAATTCAAAACTTAATAGAATATGAGTGAGAATAATTACATATAAAGTTACTAGTTCTAAAGGATTAGTTTCAAAAGCTATGTCTTGTAGCGAAGGGTGTTTTCAATTAGTTATTGCAACTCGTGAGTTCGTATAATAGTTTTACTTTTAGATAGGCCCAAATTCATTATAAGGGAATAATATGATGAAGGATTTTGAAGAGCATATGAGAATCAAAAGGGTATGTATCATCGGTCGGAACGAAGAGTGGAACATCTTCGAATTTTATGTACATCACTTTTAAGGTGTGGTACGATACAATTTCTACTCTATTTTTAGTTTAGTAGGTATCAGAAAAAGTCGAACTCCACATAGAAGTTAGTTAACAATACAAGTTCCACATATTCTAGTCCAGTTAAGAGAATTATCTCAATTTCTTAGGACAACTCATTTTAAAAAGTGCCTTTAATTTTTACATAGAACAATACTAAAAAACGAGACAGATTTTAAATAATAAAATATTTTCTTATTTAGGCGAAGGCTGTTTTACTCAACTTTAAATAGCGCCTATATCTATTAATATTTTTCCTGACAGCAAAAACTAGAGGTGGTGGTTATGATAGTAAAAAACTTACAATTAAATCCATAAAATAAATATTTCCTACTTTCACAACAAATAACGTAGCCCAAAGTAAGGCTTGTGTTATAGATACTAGGGTAGTGGATACACATACATATATAATACGTAAATAAGTAATGTTTATAGAAATATTTACAAACATCCATGACTCAGGTACAAATGTACAAACATCTGCCTCTTCCGGGTTTTGAACCCAGGTCCGTCGGTGCTAAGGGCAGCAACAACAAAATTAAACAAAATGCAAGCCGTTAAAGAGGAGTTTAGTGATATACATATGTACTGTAGAGTTATATATATAAAGATAATAAAGTATTAAATCGAATTAATAAATAAACCTCCGCTGTTACTTAAGTTGAAGAACGAACTAAAGATAAAACGGGGGTGATGCTGCTATATTAGTATGAATAAACAAGCCTTACAGTGCTCACTTTGAGCTAGGCTAATTTGTGTGAATATAAAAATATTTTTTTTTAAGTAACGATAACAATATTATTATAGTAACAACCACTCTTTTAATTGTCTGCATAAAACTGTCTTGTACTTGTCTACTTAACACCTTAACCCAAGTAGAATAAAAGGAAAAAAAGATTAAACAATAAGAATTAAACCAAAATTCTTCTGACATTAAAAGCAAAGTGAATAAGTTACCGATGAGATGCCGAAGAGTGGTAGGGCTTTCAACATCAAAGTTCTAATTAATCATACCTTAATGGCATACTTAATATAAATTTTTGCTTAATTTTCTCTAAATTATTTATCGAAACCACAGAGAAAGCCTTCATTGTATTTTAATTCATAACGTATTCTTACAGTTTCACTTTCATCTGCTTTTGTTAATATGAATAAATTATAATTTCAATGTCTTAGCTTTACTCTTTATTGTCAAATACATTCAGTTTTTTAATGTAAAATGATAAACATTGTTACGTAGAAATTTTTGAAATCGTACCCGCCTTCGCAAATTTTGTGTGGTCGGCTATAATGCGCTATTTTGTCTGTGGAACGTGTGTGAGAGAAGGAGAACGATCGCTGTAGAAAATAGTGTCCGAGAAATATGGACAAAATAAGTGAGGCGCTGCGATCGCTAAGTTGTCAAATTTTTACATTATTTAACTAACTTCTACTCGTACTCATAAACAGCTAACTACGCAGATACTACTTGCCGACGGCAGCGCGGCTGGTGCCTGAAAAATGAACTATAAATTCTACAAATTTTCAGGGGCAGCGGGCCAATGCCTTAGCACGTAGCGATCGTTCTCCTTCTCTCTAACCTCAATGGTCAAGACTTTACTCTATGCTACTTGGTAATCTGTAATGTCATATTGACACATATCGTAAGCCGGTAAAGGCGCGATCTTGCCGTCAAAATGTAAAATGTACTCATTTTCATTTATAAATTGGTGACAATCTGTGAATTTGTGTTATTGCATGTCGCTATGATGTATCAACATTCAGAATATTCTAGTAACATTGACGACTCATTGGACGCGTGTGCGCCTTGATTTCTTACTTCGTCATGTTATTCTAGGGACTAAAAATCATCGTTTCAATGCTTAAACGTCGACGTTTAAAAATAAACGACACCTAAATCAATTGACTGAGATTAGCAGGCAGACTAGTGAAGAAGCAAGTTTTGTACTATTTTAAAGTTTTTTTAAGTTATGATTATTATACGGTATTATTATACGGTATTATTATTTATGATTCAATTAGTTTATATAGTATATAGGCAGGCGCTTGACCAACATGTCGCCTGATGGTAAGCAACGATGCGATCTATGATGTGTCGCGCATTCACTCGTGACTTGAAGACCCCTAAATTGTATTTGACAGACTCAGGCAAAGAGTTCCAGTCCTTAGCGGTACATATCACAGAATTGGAACCAAAACGCTTAGTGCGACTCTTTGATATATCAACCTTATAATGGTGGCGCCTATGTGTTTTCTTTATTTATCTATTATCTCATATAAATTATTACATATCGCTTTCGAGTTGGTAAATTACATAATTAAAATTTAAGGTAATGTTCCGATTTGGCAACCCTGGATATCAGTTGGCTAGTCACGGGCGCCGCAAGACAAGGTCTCGGCGGCAGACGCGTCGGCGCCTTAATTGTAGTGACGCACCTACAGATACATCGATAATTTGAAATTGTTTTAAAACAGTATAAAAATATACTTATGAGTTTTTTGGTAGCTGTAGTCAACCAAAGTGGAGCTTCAGTTTTCGACCATTTTAGTAACAAATGTTCTTTAACCACTGATGTACTACAGTATACATGTCTAATGGTATAACATATTTAGAAATATCGAAGCATATATACACTTGATGTGTTATCGATTGCAGAAAGCTTATTTTTATTTTTAATATAACATAGATAGGAAAATAGTACAATTAGACGCGCGATTATCACACTTATGTTGGATGTGTATTTGTGTGCAATTTAATAATAGGTTTTTTAGTAATAAATCCCATAATGCAATGCAGTGTTTAAAGTATAAAGCGTCGAAGAAAGAGTTAACAATTCTAACTTAATTTTACTCGAAAGATGTTGCTACTCGCGCCTGGCCTGTTTTGTCGTCTATAAAAGTACGTTTGAACGCGTTCAGCCTTAATTCTGGACTAGGTCGACGCAGTCGCTAAGCATAAAGCTTCGCTAGTATCATATATTGGCGCGGAGCGTTGCATTGAAAAAAAAATAAATAAAAAAAAACACAATAATGTTTAGTATTTTTTTAAATTCCATAAGAATGGAAACTTTCAAAAAGCGCACGCTTTTTGTTTCAATAGCAAATCCCACAGAGCCAATGTTTTATGGTCATAACTTTGATTTTTGCGTATTTCAAATTTTTTTTCACAATCTGGTTCTAAACCTGTTGATTCGATTCCACACAAAAAATATTAAAATCAGTTAATAACTCGGGAAGTTATGGCGTAACAGACATTGCGCCACTGAAGCTGATCCATCCAATTTTATGTATAATATACTCTTGTTTTTATTCAAAAAACATAATAATTTGTTTAGATTCACACACACAGAACAATTCCGGAACTGAGCCTTTCAAGTTTCATAATTCGTCTTTTAGAGCTAAAAAGCAATGTTGTTTTTATTTTAAGGGCATTTTTAACAGCTCTGTTGCGTATTTAATTATATATAATTAAATACGATTATTTGAAAGTGACATGTGTTTCTATAGAACATGGTATAAGAACGACTTATAATTATAAATTATTATCGACAAGACCATATCGATAATGAAAACGTTCTTAATATATACGGGATGTAATAGAGTAGAGCCTTTAAATTTTAGCCAAGTTCAAGGAAACATATTTTTTGAAAGTTAGAAAACAAATTATAATACTATTTTTCTTTTAATTAAAATATTAGAGGTTGGTAAAGGCTACAGAAATTCACAACTAGAAATAAATATACTGTTGTTGAAAATCAAATTGCAAAAAATATAAGAAGTAAACTTGCATTATTTTTGATAAAGGAAGACTCAATAAAAAGGGTTTTATTAAGCTCTTCTGTATTTCGGAAGCCATTTTAAGCGGCCATCGGTTCCGATTGGACCCGCATTCGTCATCACTTACCAGCATGCCAATAACGTAATTGTTCTGATAACAATTCTCGTCTGAAATCAATCATATAGTTACTTTTGCGATCATGGATGAACAAGAGTTTGGTTTGGTGCAATGGTAGCGATCCTGCCTTTCGCACCGACCGTTCTGGGTTCGAATCCCGGTTGGGACATATGTATTTGTGATGAATAC
The DNA here is from genome assembly GCA_927399485.1 of Calamotropha paludella. Lineage (NCBI taxonomy): Eukaryota > Metazoa > Arthropoda > Insecta > Lepidoptera > Crambidae > Calamotropha > Calamotropha paludella. The sequence continues at coordinate 3,571,585 of OV656803.1, read as the reverse complement.
AAGCATTTGTACCTGAGTCGTTCATCTATATCTTAATATATATAAATTACGTGTCACGTTGTTTGTCCGCGATGGACTCCTAAACTCCTTAACCGATTTTGATCAAACTTCGTAACTATCTGTTATTTGTTCTAACTTAAAAGATAGGATAGGTTTAATTTTAATTTATAACACAGCAACGCGTGTCTGGGCCAGCTACTATTCCTTTAAATATTACATATCTATGTATCATATATATATGTATATCTGTAACCCTAGTATCCATAACACAAGCCTTACAGTGCTTACTTTGGGGTAGGCTAATTGGTATTATTGTAAGAAATATTATTATTGTTTGACAGTTGCCATCAAAGGCACTCTTAAACTATCAAATCCAAAGTCACAAAAGTAATAATGTCATTGATTTCAGACGAAAATTGTTAGCAGCAGATTTAAGTAATTAGCATATAGTCCCCACTTAACCCGTATGATTTCTGGAAGAGGCTATCCCCTTGTTTTAGTGGTGGCATTCTACAGAAAGGGATCCTAGCAGACTGTTCCCTACAAAGTTTAAGACAAAGTCTTATTTTCCAAGGATCAACCGCCACCCTTAGAAACATTTATAGTACTTATTTTATTTTTTGCATTCACAGTATCATATTTCTTTAAAATTTAAAATACTTAGATAGGATTCGAATCCACGACGCTGAGCTGACCGAGACACAGACGCGTCCAATTTTACAAGCGCAATTTAATTTCTACTACAAGCTAGCTATGAGCTCCTGAAGGCACGGAGATTGTTTTTTATAGGCATACTATAAATTAAACTTAAACCTATCCTATGTTCTAAGTTAGAAAAACTTCAATAAAATAAAATAAAAATCATAAAAATCGGTTGAGTAGTTTTTGAGTTCATCGCGGTCAAACACTGTGACAGCGAACCTTTATTTATGTAGATTTTAAATAATTGGGATACATTGACACCCTTTTAAAGACATATCTCGGGTCTCCCAAATTTATTGACTGAGCTTAGCGGGCAGACATGTGATGGCATGAGACCTCTTACAGTTATTTTATGCTGTATATGATAAAATAAAAAATATTTTCTACTACCTAATTAAGCGTATCTCAACAGGATATTAAATACGCAGCAAGAGAAAAAAAAACATCATACCGTTGACATTTTATTTTCGTTAACGTTGTTAGTTTAGCTACTATTGCGATCGTAAAGTAAGCCATTGTGGGATTTAACCCGATTTATTTACGGTTAATTTTATGATTGAACGTAAAACTGTCCATCGTTTCCCTAACGTAAGTATAGTACTTGGCGTAGAAAGGACAATGTTTTCGCAAAAACATGTAAATAAGACGAAATTGTGCCTCTTCATAATCTTACGAACGATATATTTATCGTTCTGAATCATGGCTGAATCGTTTGTTACTTATAGTATGACTAGCTGACCCGACCACGCATTTCTGTGAGTCAGTTATTATAATTTACATTTTTTTTTAATTACAAACTAGCGGCCCGTCCCGGCTTCGCACGGGTGGACAAAATTCTTTAATTTTTTTCTATTATTAAATATTTTTCCGTTAGCGCCATCTAGCGTCCGGTAGACGAACTACTTGCGGTTAACGCGTTGCTATGGTAGCGTTACTGATACAATGGAAAAAGCGCGGACAGACAAACACACAAACCACTGTGATCTTAGATTATAGATTAACAGCTGTTGATTTTCATATAAGACGCCCGGTATGAAAAAAAAATTGCGCCATCTGGGGACGCCCGTAAAAAGCGATATTGTGGATTAAATATTGTGACGATGTATAATATTGTAAATGTCGTTACTCTTTTTGCACCCATTCATCTAGTTAGTTAAAAGACCTCCTGAATGGGTGACAGGTAAAAATTTTGGATGATTCAAAACAACTTATTTTAAGTGCATTTGAATAAAGTTATTTTCATTTAATAACATTAATGTTTAGATGAAATTGTTCTCAAATTGATTGTTCTCACGTCGTTGTTAGTAGTGTAATTAAGGAAACTTGGTTGGTGAACTTCAACTGTCATTGCGGTGAACTTTTGCTGAGTTGTAGCCGTCGCTTACGTTGTTGGATGAACACATTAAAGTGATAAATTTGAATGCGTAAGACTCGTATTGTTATGCAGTATCATACTTTTTAAAATTCTATGTTCACGTACGGGATTTTGGCGACCGATTGCTGACTTTCGCACGTATGGTATTGGCTTCGAGTCCCGGAAGAGGGAGATATTTGTGTGATGAATAAGAGCATTTGTACCTGATTCATGGGTATTTATATTATGTTTCTTGAATATCTATCCGTTAACCTAGGATGCATAACACAAACCTTGTAGTGCTTGAGCTAAATTAATTGATGTGAATGTAATTAATGATTTATTTAAATAATATAACTTTTTTTTAGAAAGTTAGTAAAAGATCTTAATTTGACTTAACACTCGCCTATATCTCGCTGTCATGATAAGTTCAAAATAATGTTAAAATTTAATTAATTTTCTAATGTGTTTTATTTGTTTGTTTTTGAAGAGTAGATTTTACTTTTTATTACCTAACCTAAATGACGTGTCAACATAGTCAGGGTCACAAACTAGTACGTAACTATGTTCCTATTATATACCTAAATGTATTTGTGATGTTAATTTGTTTTGTTGTCTATATTATAAATAAATAAATTTATATTTAATCCTGACGTTTCTTTAAAAGCCGCGATCACAAAATGACTTAGGGAATGCTCGGGAATGTTCTACTACCATCAAAATATTTTAATCGGGCACGTTCCTGTTAAAAAATTTAAATAAATCAAAATTATTTTATTTTGCATTTTATCTTCAATGTAAGAAGGTCGAGTGTCCCATGGTATTTTAAATTGAACGAAACAAATAAAGAGTTGTTTATAAATAAAACCCATCGCATGTCACCTGATTGAAATGTACGAGCAAAGTTACAGTGAACGTTGGCTGGAAAGTAATTTTATTGAAGTGGTATAAAACCGAGGACTAAACAATAAGATTTAAAACAAAAGAATACTACGACTTTGGTACTGACTTCGCTATATTGTAATTCAGAGTAGTATTACAGTTAGTGCCAATAATAATGAAATTTCTTACATACAGACTAACTAGCCTATCCCAAAGTAAGCACTGTAAGGCTTGTGTTATGCATACTAGAGTAACGGATAGACATACATATATTATATACTAGTTGACCTCGCCATATGTGCTATAAATTAAAATGAAGTGAATTATTAGGTATAATAGAAAAATACTAGAAAAAATCGACTCCGGTCACAAGTGAATTCTCAGGCGGGAATCGAACCCGCAACCTTTGGAAATCCGGTCCAATGCTCAATTGGGGGAGCCCGCCTGAGAATTCACTTGTGACCCGAGTCGATTTTTTCTAGTATTTTTCTATTATAATAATTTATCTTATAAGATCGCATTGAAAATGCATAAAATATAAAATTATAAAACTAAAATGAAGTGCTTACTTTGGGCTGATCTAATTGGTGTGAATGTAAGAAATATATTACTAACTGACCATTATACATTTAAATGAAACCTATCTTATGTCCTGATTCGGAACAAATCCAGCAAAATGAAAATGGTACCAAAATCGGTTGAATAGTTTCGGAGTTCATCGGGGTCAAATACTGCTGTGACAGACAATTTTTATATAGTATAGAGATAGATATATTAAGATGAGAATCCGTTCAAAAATTAAATAGTATATAACAATACGCTGATTTTCCAGACGTTTATAGACAAGTATTTCTATAAATTGTGTCTCCTTACAATGAGGTTGTGATTTAAGTCATAATGCACAATATAAACGCAGTGTCTCGACTTGGAATGACTTACAATGGAAGTTGCATCTCAGTCTTGATAATGTCTTCGTAAGACGTGTGAACTCTTATTGTTTAGAAACAATATCTAAACGGTTCTGATAGAATTAAGGTCGGCGAAGAGAAATACTTGTGTTTCCGCAACCTAACACCTTTGTAAGAATGCTTTTAGGTCATTTGTGAAGTCTATAAATTAGTCCAACATCATACGTTACTGACATACGTCTTATTATTTTGTCTTGGTTATTTTATATTAATTACTAGCTGACCTGGCCACGGGTTGCTGTAATAAATTGAAATGAAACCTATTTTATGTCCTAAGTCTGAACAAATTGAGCAAAATAAAAAAGGATGTTTCACTTTTGTATTGAGTCTGGGTCTAAACATATAAGACCAAAAACTCAGTAAAATAAAAAAGAACAGGTGTGAAGTGGAACCTTCAAAAATAATACGTACACGTATAGGTACAAAATGCCACGGTTGTTATGATGCCTTCTCTCAAGCTTTGTACTACGCATGCTCACTCAAGCACGTATTAACACGTACATAATGCTTTCTATCTCATTTTCTCCTACGTTAAATCTAATGAATTTATGTGTTTGTCTCTTTTTACTGTCGCTTTTTCGTTTCATCGCCTTTCAAATCACAACGATGTTGAAGAAGTTTTCATTTCAAAGATGAAACGGCTAGCAAAAGCAGTTTTTATTTCTTAATCTTATAATTTTAGTACAAACTGAAAGTACAAATGATTTGACGTGAGCGAATAAAGACAATAGAATTCTAATTCATGATGATCACCGATAACATTTAATAAAAACTATTAGTACAGTCAATCTGCAATTTTTGCTCCGAAAAATGACAAACCGGGATTTGACGACGCGAATCGTTAGGGGGGCAAGTAATAAACTTAATGTCAGATTTCCGAAGTCCTCCCTCCTGCTGTTTTTGAGAAAATCCGAAAAAAAATTGAAATGCATTTATCTCAGCAAGTATAAGTGCTAGCGACCCGGTTTTTTTTTAAATAAAGAGGACACTGAGGACTACATTTTCTTTCATCGAAGTGACGTCATCCGACTTGAAATGCAAAAGCTAGGTGGCGGTAAAGTTTAAAAAAAAAGGTTTTTTGCTATTTTCATTATGAAATAACAATTTTTTTCTTACATATTGACTGTACTATATCGAAATAATAAGATCGGTCCGTTTTATATTATGTAAAGTTAATATCATGTCAGAACTTTTTCTCTGTTCCTCTTTTTTTAGTCCAAAAGTTTTTAATTTCTGCCACCGTAATCAAATCTCAATACGCTGAATCATTGAGCTATATAGCAACTTGAAGATGTTATTTTACCGTTTTATCAAGAATTAATTATCAATATTTTTTTACAGAGCTGTGTCGTAGATAGATTAAAGACTATTGACTACCAAAAAATAATATACTAGCAACTTTAACGCAGTTCAACAATGCATCATAATATTTGTCAAGTAAACCCTTGCGTATAACCCAATATTTCGTATAAAAGAAACTTTTTGAAACTTGCCATCTGTAGTATCTTTGCTGTCAACGGAGAAGTACATCATATATCAAAAGTTATATTTAATAGAAGTTCTTCCCTTGAACTTGACAAAGACCGAACTAAAATTTGGATATGAATTTGATTATATTATATTACTAGCTGACCCGGCCACGAGTCGCTGGGCTCAGTAATTATAATTTGCACATTTTTTTAGTTGTGTTTAAAATTATACCTATCGTATGTCCTAACTTGAAGCAAAATGAAAATGTCTGCAATGAATGTGCCTAAATACTTTTTATGTCACTAACTTTTGTACGCGACTCTGTGGTACTTAGAATTTAGTGCAAAGATATATTTCTTTAAAAGTCACCTATTTGTATATCTCTTTGAAATGAACTCATTATCTCTTAAGCGGAAACCAGTTTATCTATATGTATATATATATATATATATATATATACTAGCGGCCCGGCCTGTCGGTTCAGTAGATCCCGAGATTACCCCTTACAATTTAACAAATATACAAACACAAACTATACTTCTTTATAATATAAATATAGATATATAAATTCTGTATGTGGGATTTTTTATCCATGTTATATATTTTACTATGAGCTTGAAACACACGCTTTATTGCACACAAAACAAAATACAACTACTACAATGCACACACGCAAAAAGACAAGTGCAACAAAGAAAAGGATACAAACATGCAGCCTTATTGCTATACAGCAATTTCTTCCAGGCAATCTTTGTTGTAAAGGATAACTAAGGATAAAAGGATAATAAAGGAGTAGATACGCATATTGAAAAAACAATGTGAATAAAACATTAACCGCAAATAAGGCAAACATGAATTTTTATTCTAAATTTAAATTTTGAAAAAGAATACTTAAATCTATGTAAGTATTTACAATATTTATTATAAAGCAGCTTTCAAACAGTATCTACCAGTATTAGCGTAAGTAGTGACCATGGATTTGTCTTTATAAAACGAAAATAAACTACGTCGAAGCTGTCGCTAAGCACAAAGCTTCGCTAGCATCATATATTGGAGCGGCGCGTAATACGAACAAGAAATCAATAATATTTGGTAAATTTTAAAATTAAAGCGCGCGCTTTTTTATTCAATGGGAAATCCCATAGAGCCAATGTGTTTTGGCCATAACTTTTTTAATTCTGCAAATTTCAAAATTCTATCACAATCTAGTCCTGTAAAACTGTTGATTCGATTACACACAAAAATATTAAAATTGGTTAAGAACTCGGGTAGTTATGGCGTAACAGACATTGCGTCATTGAAGCTGATCCAAAGGAGCTCCTTCAATGAGATTGATGCGCTTTGCCCACAATATGTAATGTTTCCTAGCTTCTCTAGCGCAATCACGATCGAACTACATCCGCGCCAGCTTTTCTCATCGAGAATTGTGCTGTAAAATCTATTTAATCTAACCCTGCTGAATGTTTTCTTGTCTTTCATGACCTTACCACACTATTATTAAACTGATTGGTTAGCGTAACTATGGAGATAGCGAAACTTTAACTAGATAAAAATAAATCAGTCATGTTAAATGACAGATTTTTACTCTTTTTATCTGTTACACATACACTCCTTTAAATCTCAATCGATCATCATGAACATCATCCATTCTGGTCCAAATTTTGAAAGTGACGGCCAAGGAAAATAAATGCTAATATCACTTTAAATGACCACATTGTTCTAATAAACATATTTGTTTTGACAATTATTTTTCAACTATAATATATGAAAAGATATATTTTAAACTTCTTATAACACCAAAGGTTTTGGTCCTAGTAACAATTGCTCAGATGGACATACTCTAGCAAAATATAGCATTTATTTTCTTTGACCGGCACTTTAAAATTTGGACCAAAAATGTATGGACAGTGAATGATATCCTCTGGCATACACATTTTTAGGCGTACAAAAATATAGAGTACATTTTATTGAAAAAAAAGTATTGTTCTCCAGAGAAAACGATTTACAAATATAACCGACGCACCCGAAATCTAGTAAGAAAAATCGCTTGTAAAAAAAATTAAGAATTTTATTTTTAATTTTTCCGATAGTAAAAGATTTTGCAAAAGTCTTCTTTGGTCGCAAAACTGGGAAGTAGAGTTTGTTTATGACAAAAAAACCCATTAAAATTCCAATTTAAACCATAGACCGAATTAAAGGCGTCTTCATCGCTTGCCAATATATCTAAATATAGCAAAGTGAGGTGTGCAAAATATATGAAGCGATAAATTTACCAAGTTTATTAGCTGGGCTTAAGAAAGAATGGGTGAGTAAGGGCTCTATAAAAAAGGATTAAACTTTATTGACCGAAGCTAAGGTAAAGAAAAGTGCCAGAAACGAACAGTGATCTTTAAAATACCAGCACCATTATCGACAATTACTTAACATCTGACCTTTGGTGCAACGGTAGCGATCCTGCCTTTCACGTCGATTGTCCTGGTTTCGTTTCCCGGAAGAGGCAGATGTTTGGGTGAGGAATACGACCATTAGTACCTGAGTCATGGGTATATATATATGTCTATCCTTTACTCTAGTATCCATAACACAAGCCTTACAGTGCTTACTTTGGGCTATGCTAATCGGTGTGATTGTAACAAATGTTATTATTATCAAGCGGACCGTGCTCAAATCTCAGTGATGTACATACTACGGACGTAGACCAGGTAACACGAACATTTTTCTTAAAAGAGCTATTTACGGGAATATCAATGTTATTTTATAGTCAACTACTAATGCCATCTATGATATTACAGTTAAAACTATTATTTAGTCTATATCATTTGTCGATTGTCTATATCATTATAATGCATCGGATATCTATTTTAAAATAATAAATCAGTCTCTTTTATGTCATGTTCGACCACGCGATTAAAAATGTACGGAACTGGCAGAATGACGCGGTGACGTCACTTGCTTGTTTACAGAAAGTCCGTCTAAGTTTTACGTACTACGATTTGCCAACTTTTTGTAGAAAATAGAGAAATTAAAGAATTAATCAAATGGCAAATGTTTTATATTATAACGAATTATTACGGATATTTAAAACCTGTAAAATATCCTATTGATTTGTAAATAGAAATAGACATTTGATCTTATTTAATTTACATTATATATAAAAGACGCCCTGTTATTATTCTTTATTAAACAGACTGAGAGACTCATCGGTGATAGCAAATTGGTGAAGAGCAAGCTTCACACCTCAGCTCATCGCCGCAAAGTTGCTTGTCTGTCGGTCTTCTACAGACTGTACTTTGCAGAGTGTGCTCAAGAGCTGCATTTGCTCATACCGCCATTTCCTTATTTCCATCGAACATCCAGACGCACTGCAGGCTACCATCCTTTCTTGGTTGCTATTCCTACCTGTCCTATCCTTCATAATGCGCACAGTAAAGGAGTGTAACTCCCTCCCTCCGTCTGTATTTCCGAGAACTTATAACCCGTCCATTTTCAAAGCCAGGGTGAATAGGCACCTTCTGGGTTAGCTCGTTCCATCGTGGATTCTGTCTTGGCCCCCGGGCTTGATTGGAATATAGCGCTAACCCATCCTAAATAAAATAAACTCCTTAAAAAGCGGCATTCGCAAAAGCTATCTTTATCGCTTCAAGTGTTCTTAAATATTAAAAATCTATATTTAATGATGATAGATTACGGTGAAAAGTACGAAATCTGTTTTCTTAATATTTCCACCAAGTTGGTCCATGTGATAACTCAGGGGAAGTTCTATTTTTAATTCTTATACTTACTCGCTGAGTCATCGCTTTTCATGCGAACTACTTTCAAAGAACAAGTTTTATGAAAAAAAGAAGCACTTATACCCGTGACTCATTTTAATATAAACCACTTATTTACTAATGCGAACCAGAAGGATACAAGCCTGGCTGTCTGCCAAAGAGTATTCCACTTAGTTAAATGAAGCTAAGTTACCAACTCATTTATTTTTTCCCTGGCACAGAATACTAAAAACATGTTTAAAAAGTGTTTCTTTAAATTAATCTTCTATATTTTTATGTTCGTTACTTGTATATGATCGTGTAGGTCGTAGTTTATATGCTGAATCCCGAATTTTAACTACCTTAGTATAGTCAACCGCCATCATGACAAAGTAGTAATTTGTAAATCATTTTAATCAATTAACCCAACCCAAAGTATAGATGCAACAGTGCTTACTTTGAGCTAGACTGTAATAAATATAGACCTTGCTAATATTCTAATATAAAAAAATACAAAAAAGTTACAATATTCTTTTCATTGTACTGCCAAATGTGATCTAACAGACAATCAAATTGCCTCGGGTCACTATGAGAATAACTTAGATTGGTTTTGTCAAGGTTGTCATAAAAATTATTCTGAAATGGGAGTCATTTCTAATTCCTTAGGATCCCTTATAAAGAAGACATTGAAAATGGAAATAGATTATCAATAAGTTGCTTGTTGAATTAGAAATGTGGTAAAAGCGATATCTATTTATGATATTTGTATGTACTAGCGGCCCGTCCTGGCTTCGCACGGGTGGAAGAAATTCTTTATTTCTTTTCTATTATAAAATATTTTTCCATAAGATAAATTATTATAATAGAAAAATACTAGAAAAAATCGACTCGGGTCACAAGTGAATTCTTAGGCGGGAATCGAACCCGCAACCTTTGGAAATCCGGTCCAATGCTCTCCCAATTGAGCTACCGAGCCTTGCGAACACTCGTCGAAATTTTCTAGTACCTTCCTGATTTTATGCTGTAGGCCAGCGTTGTTTCATAAATGAGAGGAACATGCTCTCGTATTCGAAAGAAACATTTTTACAAATGTTTGGTCAATCGATTAAGATGAAGCAGCCATTTTAGTTTTATAATTTCTATATATTTTATGCATTTTCAATGCGATCTTATAAGATAAATTATTATAATAGAAAAATACTAGAAAAAATCGACTCGGGTCACAAGTGAATTCTCAGGCGGGAATCTATTATAATAATTTATCTTATAAGATCGCATTGAAAATGCATAAAATACATAAAAATTATAAAAATATTTTTCCGTTAGCGCCATCTAGCGTCCGGTAGACGAACTATTTGCGGTTAACGCGTTGCTATGGTAACGCTTATATAATGGAAAAAGAGCAGGAAAAAGAGCGGACAGACAAACAACAAATTTGTGATCTTAGATTATAGATTCGAGCCATATTTGGTTTGCCACAAGATAAGCAAAATTCAGCAAAAGCTTATTATGTATGCGTATAAAAGTGTATGAAATAAGGGAACAAACATAAGTCAATTCAAATCACACGTACAGAAATTTATATCGCACACTTTTTATGAATGAAGGTTAGTATGCATTAATCTATAGTCTAAGATCACAAATTTGTTGTTTGTCTGTCCACCCTTTTTTCCCCGCTCTTTTTCCTTTACCGTTACCATAGAAACGCGTTAACCGCAAGTAGTTCGTCTACCGGACGCTAGATGGCGCTAAAGAAAAAATATTTAATAACAATAAAAATTTTAAGAATTTTGTCCACCCATGCGAAGCCGGAACGGGCCGCTAGTATATATTATTAAATTTAATTACAATATAAAATTTTGTCTCCTTTATTAATTGACCACAACCGCAGTTGTTGAACTTAAAAAATCAAGAAATACTGCTATACTGTATTCGATATAAATACGAGAAAGTTTTAAGTTCCTATTTGGAAAATTGTTTTCCCATACGTCGAAGCTCCTTTGCGGATCGGACCAAAGAATTCCAGTAAGTCTTTCGCTCTTCCGGAAGATTAACAAGATACCTTAAGTATATATTGCAACCACTTAACAAGGATTGCGGTTTTTTTTTGATTGCACTCTCTGGTTTAATATTAGCGTTGGAAATAGCGAAAGATACAAATTTAAGAAAGAAACATATTTAAAATTTGTTTGAAAAAGTACAATCAAACACATAATGTTTTATATATTTAGTTCAAAACAATTTTTTTCACGGCTTTTTGAACATAATTTATCTTTGGAGATATTAAAGTACACATTGGAAGACCTGGTGAAATAGTAAACTCTTTTTGCAAATAATAAAAGTAAGATAGATTCGGTCCCCCTGCCCATGAGTCTTTTGCGAATTCTTCTCGAAAGGGCCACCCAATTTCAGAACTGGTTGTAGACTCGGTACTCAGTAGTAATAGTAATGACAATCTAATAACTAAATAAAATGCAATATAAAACAATTTCATCTACATAAATTTTCAGTTATTATGAAGGTAGTAGAAAATATTTGACGACCATTGCCTTAGTCATCTTGTGATCAGAGCTTCTGTAAAGGAGTCGAAACGTCAGGATTATACATACATTATGGGCAAAAACCGGGAAAAATTGTTTTTTTAAATGTTTATTAATTATGGCATTATTCCATTGTAATACAGTTTTATTTTTACAGCTTGTTAGCTTTTGTTGTCGACTGTACTTCTTGATGCCTCATTCGGTCAAAAGTTTTGGGTCTAAATGCTTTATATACTGATCTATTTGGCCTGTTTTAAGTACTATAATTTGCATTTAAATAATAAACATACTTTAGTTTATAGTTCAAATGGAATATTCGATATCGAGACCGAATTTCGTTCGAAACTCTTCACAAATTGATCTCTCTTGTTTTTGACAAAATCAGAATTTCAGTGTTTTTGGTTAGTTAGTACAATTAACAACAAAATATGGTAATAAAAATTTAACAATAAGAGGAGAAATCAAAGTTGAAAATCGATTCAGTATTTGTTACTTAAATTACTTAATTTGTTTGTGTTATAATAAATAAATAAATATTTCCTACATTCACACCAATTAGCCTAGCCCAAAGTAAGCACAGTAAGGCTTGTGTTATGGATACTAGGGTAACGGATAGACATACATATATGATACATAGATATGTAATATTCATAGAAATATATATATAAACACCCATGACTCAGGTACAAATGCACGTATTCATCATATAAACATCTGCCCCTATCGGGATTTGAACCCAGGACCATCGGTGCGAAAGGCAGGATCGCTACCGTTGCACCAAACGGTCGTCAATAAAGTTAAACTATAACTGTATGTTATAATAATATTTTTTACTTTAACAGCAATAAGCTTAGCCATAGACATACATATATGATACATAGATATGTAATATTCATAAAAATATATATAAACACCCATGACTCAGGTACAAATGCTAGTATTCATCACACAAACATTTTCCACTACTGGGATGCGAACCCAGGATTATCGGTGTGAAAGACAGGATCGCTACCATTGCAAGTAACAGTCTCTCTTATATTTTTTACTTTCACACCAAATAGCCTGGCCCAATGTTAGCATTCTAAGGCTTGTGTTATGCATACTAAAGTAAGGGATAGACTTACAAATATCATACACAGATATGTACTTAATATGAATTGAAATACTAGCTTACCCTGCCACGTGTTGCTTTATTATAAATGAAATCTATACTATGTTTTCAAATCAAACAAAATGAAAAATGAATCATCAAAATCGGTTGAGTATTTTCGGAGTTCATCGCGGTCAAACACTGTAACTGTAGATCATACTATACTCAGGTACAAATGCTCGTATTCATCACACAAACATCTGCACCTCCCGAGATGCGAACCCAGGATCGTCGGTGCGATGAGCAAGAAGTTGCACCAACTCAGTTGAATTTGAGCAAGACAGCATCTCACATCATTAACTCGGGCCCTATTACAAATAATGGCAATTCGTACAAAAGACACTTATGCCACTAAAACCTATTTATAGACTTAAAAGAGTTCTTTATTACTCGTATAAGCAAGATAATCACTTTTTTAATGTTTCATTTTATAGAATCATTAAAAAGGATTGAATCTATTGCTTTTAAATTCTCCATGAAATCGTATGGGCTTATTATGGGTAATAAAGTACTTGGAGATTTGTTAGTTGGCAACATTAACGACCTTTATTTCGTATAGAGATCGTATGGGAATAATCAATTCTATCATGTGTTGGCAACACTACTGTTTTATGTACGTATAAATAATTGATAAATAGATGATTTTGGAAGCATTAAAAGCGTAATTGTAAATTAAATACATGGAAATGAATTTATTCAGTGTTTTATTGTAAAATTAATTAGATCTTCATTAGATCAGTAATTGATTTATAAACTGGTGGAGAGTTTTTATAAAAACATTGATTCGTATAAGTTGATTTTTCAGTATGTCAATACTTGTGATTGTCCTATATAATATAGCACCCGACGCGTTCCTTCCACAAAATAAAATTTATTCCTTCGATTTAAAGCAAACCAATAAGTAATCATTATTCAAATTTTACAAAATTAGAGTGCTTTCGTATAGACAATTCAACGTACCATTTGCTATTTACCATTTTTTGACGATTAATGAGGATCAAGAATAATTAAAATAACATTGAATCATAAAAATTAAAGAATAGGTTTCGCGCCAAAAAATGAGATAATAGAGGAAATTGACCAGAGATAAAACCGGAAAGCAAAGACAAAACATTTCATTTTTACTTTTCTGTTCGTTGATTGATTTTCTTTTGTTATTGGTTTAATAGATGATTTATAGTTTTATCGTTAAAAAAACTGCTATGAATGAAGGTTTTAGAGTGTTCACAATTAATTCTAATAATTTTACTATGTCTTTAATATTGCAAGCAATATTTGATAAAGTGATAAGATAATATCAGCTTTTATTTGCAAGAATATGTTACTATATATAAGTAATTATATTCTAGCTTTGTTCGGCGTGGAAATTGATAAATTAAAAAAAAATACAAAAAGCCAATTAACAAAACTATAGTCAATATCAATATCATAATTATATAATTGCGTATTCATTTATTATTTTCATAACTATGTGATTCGATTCATTAATATTTTTGAAATGAAATCTTCTTTAGCATCTTTTTAGTTCTTACACTTCAGCGCACATTACACATCAGAATAAAACACTTTTTTACGGATTTTTGCGCATGTTTTATTTTATTTTATATTTAATCCTGACGTTTCGACTCCTTTACAGGAGCCGTGATCACAGGATGACTAAGATGATGATGATGACTCCTGTAAAGGAGTCGAAACGTCAGGATTAAATATAAAATAAAATAAAACATGCGCAAAAATCCGTAAAAAAGTGTTTTATTCTTCTTTAGCATCGTTGTGATTTGAAAGTCGACGAAACAAAAAAGCTACAGTAAAAAAAGACAGACACATGAATTCATAAGATTTAACGTAATAAAAAATGAGATAAGAAGCATTATGTTTATACGTGTTTGTGTGCGCATGCGTAGTACAAAGCTTGAGAGAAGGCATCACAACAACCGTGGTATTTTGTATACGTGTGTGTATATTATGAAGGTTTCACTTCTACCACGTGTGAATTGCACTATTGCACTTTTTTTCTTTCATTTTATTATTTACGGAACTGGACGGACTGAAAGCGTGTATTGTTTTGTAATCTTAGTAATTTGACTACGATAGTAAATTATTATTGATAAATTTATTTTGATGATTTGAATTAATAAAACGATTTTAATATATATTTTTTGTATATTATATATAATTTATTAATTAAGCTAATTTATTAACATAGCTTTGAGTTTCTTTGTTACTAACCATAAAGAGACATTGTTTATTGTTGAAATAATATATTTACTTGGTATATATTATTTTCTATTGCCCTAACCCAAATGATGTCCCTTATATATCAGTGTTGCTATCGTGATCCTACTATTGTTATTTTAAACAAATCAAATTAACAAAAGTTCACCGCCAAAGTGTTTCGCCGCATCCATTTAAGTTCCGATTGTAATACGCCACTACTAGCAGACAACACAAGATGGATGGGTGCAATTCGTCAGGGGAATCCCCTTTTTGTGACCGTTAGCACTGACGCGAGCTTGATGAGGGATATCTCTATCCTTTAAATGGAATCTTAAGGATTGTTGCTAATGAGGATGTTATCGCTAAAAACATTTAAGTGAAAATAATTATTTTAATAATTGAAATGTCTTGAGAAGTATATAATATTGTTAGGTAATTCTGTAGCTAAAAGATGTTATCGTAACTTTTATATTTTTTGACGACCGTTTGGTGCAACGGTAGCGATCCTGCCTTTCGCACCGACGGTCCTGGGTTCGAATCCCGGAAGGGGCAGATGTTTGTATGATGAATACGAGCATCTGTACCTGAGTCATGGGTGTTTATATATATTTCTATGAATATAAAATATTTGTGTATCATATATGTATGTCTATACGTTACCCTAGTATCCATAACACAAGCCTTACAGTGCTTACTTTGGGCTAGGGTAATTGGTGTGAATGTAAGAAATATTTATTTATTTATTTTATTATTATATGCGAATTAAATCCTGCAGATCTTTGTGCGGTGAATACGAGTAACTGTACCCGAGTATGAGTGTATTTATCATACAAACATCTACCCCACCGGATCTCGAATGGACCGTCGGTCGGTGCGAAAGGCAGGACCACTACCATTGCACCAAACGGATGAACCATTTTATGTGGAAATAAATTATTATCATAAGTTATCGTCCTTTCTGGTATCTCGGTTCCTTACAAAGTCAATGTTAAAAGCAATTCTTGTATTGTACACTAAATAGGCGGTTACATCAGTCGTTTTAAATTGTCATAATCTGCGTTCTTCAGAAACAATGACGGTAGTGATACATAGACTAGCAGGGAATCGAACTTGGCGTTACCGTGTAAATCGGTATGCGACCCACTCGACCACAGAGACTGAAAGCGTTTTGGTCGCAATTTTATGCGCGTGGTAAGTGCTAGAAGCAGCCAATATTTGCAACCTCCTGTTTAAAGTGATGTTAAATTAAATATATACAGGTATAATATCGTGTCACAGTGTGCGATGAACTCTGAAAGTACTCTCTAAGCCACAGCTACAGGTAGCCGGGTCAGTCTTTAAATTAAAAATGTCTTCTTTCTTTTTGGTGTAAATTAAACGTTACATTTTCACGTTACGTTTTTATACAATTCGTTTATTTTGAGTTTAAGATTTACTTTTTAACGAATTCTTTGCAATGTTGTCCACACTTATTCATATTTAAAATATGTTATTAAAACGTGATCATAAATTAGCTAACTGTTATTATGTGAAAAAAAAACATGTGCACAATTCACACGTGGTAGAAGTGAAACCTTCAAAAATAATACGTACACGTATACAAAATACTACGGTTGTTGTGATGCCTTCTCCCAGCTTTGTACTATGCATGCGCTCACAAACACGTATTAACACACGTACATAATGCTTCTTATCTCATTTTCTCCTACGTTAAATCTTTAAAAAAAACATGTGTCTGTTTCTTTTTACTGTCGCTTTTTCGTTTCATCGCCTTTCACATTACAACGATGCTAAAGAAGTTTTTACTTCAAAAATATGTTCTGTATGTTTGCTGCTGGTCTTCCGAAAAATTAATAAATACATAAAAGAATTTTTATTTTTTTATTTTGGGTAAAACCCTTTGTTATATTTAAATACTTTGATATCTTGAACATTTGAAACCAAAATGGTGAATCCTTAGTTTACCATGTGACTTTATGATTGTGTATAGAAGGACATCTCTTTATCATTGCTAATTAATGATGCTTAAGAATTTTATTGTCTTGAAATTCTTGTCACTCGATTTCAACGTAACGAATCATTCGAAAGTCCAGATGAAGATGCGCATTGTTGCGTAATTCTGCTGATAACGTTCAAGACGAATATCTCCAAATAAATAAGATAATAAATAGGTATATTAGTATTATATTTAAATGAGGCCTTTCCTTCAAAATTAAAAAGAATATGACTCTTTTTTGCATTTTTCAGTGCTATCTTGTATAATAAATTATTTTGATTGAAAAATTCTAGAAAAAAAATATACACGGCAATAACTTGCTTTTTCTAGTATTTTTCTATTAAAATAATTTTATCATAAAAAGTGTAGCATCTGTTAAATATAATTCTAGCCTTATGTTTAGTTAACGTTTATTGGAGCGGAGCGAGCGAAGCGAGCGAAGCTCCCATGGATCAGCTTCAATGGCGCAATGTCTGTTACGCCATAACTTCCCGAGTTCTTAACCGATTTTAATAATTATTGTGTGGAATCGAATCAACAGGTTTAGGACCAGATTGTCACGGAGTCTGAATTTTGAAATTCGAAAAAATTCCCATCGAAACAAAAAAAAAATATTTTTTTAGGTATTACGGTCCGCTCTAATATATGGTACTAGCGTAGCTTCATGCTTAGCGACTGCATCGCCTAGTTGGAGCGGAGCTCCTATGGATCAGCCTCAAGACGCAATGTCTGTTACGCCGTAACTTCCCGTGTTCTTAACCGATTTTAATAATTTGAGTGTAGAATCAAATCAACACACTTAGGACCAGATTTTTTTGAGCCCGAATTTTAAATAAAAAAGTTTTGACCAAAAAACATTGGCTCTATGGTATTTCCCATTGGAACAAAAAGCACGCGTTTTTTGAAATTATTCATTCGTATGAAAATTTATAATTGAGTAATTATTATTGAACTTAATTTTTATTTTTAGTATAACGCTCCGCTCCAATATATGGTGCTAGCGAAGCTTTATTCTTAGCAACTGCATCGACCTAGTAAATATATATAGAAAATGTAAGTACGTTACATTTTAGGAAAGAACTGTGTTAAAATATAAATAAAAATATCTATATATATCGCATTTGATATGCAGGGAAGACAATTATATATTTGAAAAAAAAAGTAAAGATAATATAAGTGATTATTTCGCGCCAAAGACTGGAATGGCTTTTTAATAAGATTTTATGCTTGGATGGGTGTCCTTTAAGTCATCTTCATCATAATATTTAGTAATTTGTCCCTAATAATATTTAATAATTAAATACACTTTTTCCATAGGTTTCAGTAGAGATGTGTGGTTTTACTAAAATTTCTCGTTGGACTTTTGAAAGTCCCTCTGTTTTGTTTGCCTTGCAAACACTCGTGCATGTTCACAAATACATTGTGATAGATATTCCATCACAACACAAATTTTAATAAGAAAAACCAAAACAACCAATAATTCTTCCCGTTCCCGCCAAAAGTCCAATGAAGTAAATTGACTACAGGCTAAAAAACAAAGCTTAAAGTAAAGAGGTCGCGACTCGAAGCTATATCGCCTTCATGGAATGAGTGGCATAGACAAACAGAATAAAGCACACACTACATTTTAAAATGGCGTCTTATATCTTATTCGAAAGTTAAATAATGGCATGTGGAAACCATTTTCGTTATAACGCGCTACATCAACTTATTAAATCGATGCTAATCACATAGTAACCAACGCTGATTTGGGAACACTCAATGTAATTGGTACATAGTGGAGGTTTTAGTGAGCAAATAAATAAATATTTCTTACATTCACACCAATTAGCCTATCCCAAAGTAAGCACTGTGAGGCTTGTGTCATGGATACTAGGGTAGCGGATAGACGGATATATCATAAATATTCATAGAAATATATATAAACTCCCATGGCTCTGGTTCAAATTACTCGTATTCATCATACAAACATCTGCCCCTTTCGGGATTCGAACCCAGGACCGTCGGTGCGAAAGGCAGGATCGCTACCGTTGCGTCAAATGATCCCAAATATCTAATGCATGTACAAATGTTTTGATCAGATTGCAAGATTATTAACCGAGAATGACTTTCACTAATCACTTATTCATATGATTTGTACTAAACAAGGCTTTACTTTCATTGGACTAGGCTAATAATGTGAATATATGATTTTTTTATTAATATTTGCCTATTTTACTACATATAAATTTATGGAAGGCATTCCGGGAGGTCTTCATAATTAAGTCTTCATTGTCATTTGAAATTTTCATATCAATAGTTGAAGTGAGGGTTTCTTAATTTACTATATACTTAACTAGTTGAGCCGTCCACGTGCTGTTGTGTTATAAATTAAAATAAAACCTATCCTATGTCCTATGTTAGAACAAATCAGCAAATGAATATATATATTTATATATATGCTAATATTATAAAGAAGTAAAGTTTGTGTGTTTGTATATTTGTTAAATTGTAAGGGGTAATCTCGGGATCTACTGAACCGATTTTGAAAATTCTTTCACCAATAGAAAGGCACATTATTGCTGAGTGTGAGTGTCATTGAATGCTAGAAAAAATTTAAAGAATTTTGTATATATATATTTATTTAATAAGTATATATATATTTTCATTTGCTTTTATTTATATATACATACACATATTGCTTCTTCCGATACAAGCGCTGAGTTGATTCTTATTACTGTTTATGGCGCTACATGGAGAGACGATATTATATATATATATATATATATATATATATATATATATATATATCTCATATAGTACATATTTGGAAGCAATAAATTTGTAATTAAGACATTTAACACGCTTCCATTAGATCTGTAGCTAAGAAACTAGGTAATCAATTATATGGAACTAAAATTTACCACTCCTATTTTTGTGTTGCCACGAAACTAGACGGTATGTATAATTTTTATAAATTAATTAATAACGCCAACAACTGTAACAATCACACAAGAATGTTTTGAAGTTTAAAGTACTTAGACAAAATTGTACAATCACTTATGTGTGTTTATTACATTTTAAGTTTAAATGGATTTATACGCCTCTATGTAAAATGTGGTATAGATAAAAAAAATACAATACAAGTATATTAGTATATCTACCATTGTACTATTGCGCTGATCTGATGAGCTTGAATGTAAATGATGGGACTCTGGGGTGCTTACTTTCGAATTTGAACCTATAAAAAGTAGCAAGACTGTTCATTTTTACTGACAATGAAGACCTGACTATAGAACCGGGAGGTGGCAGGTTAATAAAGAAAAAATAGGTTAAAAAGACAAAAGAGAAAAGAAATAATAAAAAAACTATCAATGACGGCCAACCTGCACCCTATCTCAGCATAATACACTGAGACACTTAAGACTGCAACTACGCTGGTATTTTGGCAAGGCCTGCAGGAGATACCGTCAACTGAACTTAAAAATAATAAAATAAAAAACTTTACATACCAAAAAACACATAAAACAGAATTGAAATAAAGAACGCACAAACACTATACACACACTATCCGAACGAATTTAAGATCAATAAATCCTAATAATAAAAATAATAATATTTCTTACACTCACATTATTAGCCTAGGAAGCCTTAGCCCAAAGTAAGCACTATAATAACTAAGCACTAAGCACTATAAGGCTTGTGTTATGGATACTAGGGTAACGGATAGACTTAAATATTTTTTTGTTATTCTAATGCTAGCTTATTGAGATTGAATTATAGGTAATATTCAAACGTACTTAATCGCAATGACAAAAAAAAAATATACACAAATTTAACTAATTAATGGAATGTGAGTTTGTGAACACCCAGAAACGAACCAATATGGAAAATTCCCTTTTTAAACTTGACCCGGCTGGGAAAACTAGTCATACTATTTAGCATGCTAAAATATTCTGAAGAATACATTTGTGGCTTTCATATACATCATTTGTTTATGCGAATCAACGTAGGAATAGCAGCAGATGAAAATCCAATAATATGGTACTACCGATCTGATCTGATGAGCTGCAATATGAAGTTGGAACCCTAGAGTTCTCATTAGCTATTCCTTACATCGAATTTGGGCCCAAAAACGTCACAAGACTTTTCGTTTCAACTGAAAATGAAGATTTGAGCTAGCGGTAGTTCACAGTGCGTTATAAGACATCAGAGAAAAAAATATTGTGCTTCTTAGAAAAAAAAATCGCGTGTCAGCTCCGAAGCGTGACTGGAGTCTACTCCTTAAAAACGATTATCTTAAAATATATATAACTAGCTTTTACCCGCGGCTTTGCCCGCATTTTTTTTTCAATAAAAAGTATTCTATGTTACTTCTAAAACCTCCTAGAATATATGTACGAAGTTTCATGATGATCGGTCTAGTAGTTTTTGCGTGAAAGCATAACAAACAAACTTACATTCACATTTATAATATTATAAGTAGGGATAAGCAAAGGTACTTGTAGCGAATGAATTCATATATTTATTCATATTAATTTGACAAAATATATTACTTTATATTATTATTATTTTTATTTTTTATTATTATTATTTATGATATTTTACATGTATATTGAATGCTATAGTGAGAAAGAAAGAGAGAGAGAGTAAATGTGTACTTGGGATTTAGGAGCGAAGAGCGCTATAAGATGTGCGAGTATATTACGCGGAGAAAATGTGACCCTTCACTTTTTGTTAACGTTTGATTTTACTATATCTATTTTTCATACCGCGCGCTATATATGAAACGATTCTTAAGGAGTTAAACTTCAAAAATTGACGATCCTTTTCATTTCGCCACACTACAATAAGTTTAATATGGTCGAAATATCATTATAACATGTCAAGTTGACTCAAAAAGTAATAGATGAGTGTGTCCGTCCTAAGTAAACGAGTGTAGAACGGGGGTAGAAAAACGAAGAGACTACTATCCAACTTAAGAAAACCGACCGAGAACATTTTATTAAAATCGTATATTATCCTCTTTGGGTTTTTCTGTGACGAAACTTAACTTTATTGTGGCTTATTTAAGATGTAAAGATTGTTTTCGATTCTTTTGATTGCATTTTGTTTCTTCGCATCATTTATATGAAAATTTTAGAAACCACACAAATTACATGGCTAGAACTTATCAAGAACCAAGAAGACTTAGGACGTAAGATAGGTTTCATTATAATTTATAACACAGCAACGCGTGGTCAGGTCTATCTTTATATATTCTATACCAAACCAAAGTAAGCACAGTAAGGCTTATGTTGTGGATACTAAGGTAACGGATAGATATACGAGTACATATAGGATACATAGATACCACCCATGACTCAGGTACAAATGCTCGTATTTATCACACAAACATCTGTCCCATTCTGGGAGAACCCAGGACCATCGGTGCGAAAGGCAAGATCGCTACCGTTGCAAAAATAATAAATTAATCTGAATTAATGACACTTATAGTTATGAATTACGAATAATAACTTCCTGCCAAAGAATACGTCTGTTTCGATAGAAGATATGCCGTACACAGCTTTGTAAACAGTTTGTAAATAACTCAAAACCATGGCAAGAGAAAAGATAAATGTGAATCGTGGTGTATGTATCAAAGTTAACTTACTTTTCTATATAATATTTTAAATTTAATCAACGTTAATATAATTATATGGTTGTTACACTTCCTTGCATATTGCCCATTTATATAAATCAATTTTCACGGTTTCTTGGCATTAATTATATTTCATTGTGACGTTTCTACTCTTTTACAGGAGCTCTGATCACAGGATGATTAAGGCAATAGTCATAATATGTTCTACTACCTCACAATATTTTTATCGGGGCACGTTTCTAACTGGTAATATTTATATGAATCAAATTTGTTTTATTTGGTTATTAAATTGTCATTACGATTATAGTGTACGCTACTAAGGCTATCACCAGTTCGGAAACTTTTTTAGTCATCTTCTGACTACAGCTCCTGTGAAGGTGTCGAAACGTCACTATTAAATATAAATTATGCGCAAAAAAACTGTGAAAAAGATATAATGTTTAAATAATTATATTTAGCCACTTGTCATTCCACGGTAGCAATTGCTACCGATGGGTGTTGGCTACCCCTCGTCAGTCCATAGTAGCAATTGCTACCATATTCAAATTTCCGCGGGGCCTGCTGTTTTTTTTATTACAATTAATTTTTGAGTTACAGAGATCCAAATATTTTGTGGTGGATTCTTTATTTAATGAGCCTTGCGGTAATATTTTTTGTTCGGTCCTACCTTTATTATATAGCGAGAAAATGGCATTTTTATTTAAGAGTCCGACATTTTTATTTACAGTTCGCGCAGCATTGGACTGTTGAGAGGGGTGTGGTGCGTGGTAGCGGACTGACAAGTAGTTAGCCAAAAATTGTGTTTCAATATTTATTATCCCTTTAATTTATTTTGTAAGTGTTGTAACTGATAATGGCATTTAATACTTAATTAATTAATTTTTGAAGTATTGTTGGTTATTCTTTTATTTTTAAGTAGTAAATTGTTTTGCATTATCTTAATTTAATTGTTAAAAAACCGACATATTTAATTAAATAATGTTAAATATAATGGTTTAAGTGCTTGACAATTCTGAAGTTTGTGACTAAGTCTATCGATTCGATTACTCTTTTCTTTTCTTTAATGAATTAATCTTGTAAGCGCTGTGGATGACTTATCTCTTAGCTTTTAAGATGTCTGTTTTAAATAAATAAATAAATTAAAATGCTTTACCTAAAAAAATCATTATATGACTTTACACACTATTATTTAGTGAAAATGCCAATGTTATTGTAAGTCATTCCTTAAATAGTTTGCTTTGAATGAGATTCGTTTCTACTATATTATGCTTCGTACCCTAAATTTTAAACGTTAGAAATATATCGGTGAAAAAACTATATACGATTATACCGTAAGCGTCTTCGCATGTCTTAAATGGTCCGCTATAAAGTTGATTTTGGTTTCTGGTTGTAATATTGATATCTCCTATTGGAAATATTTTAAATAAATATTTCATTGCTCGCATTCTATTTAGGAAAAAAGAAAACTAGTTTGTTCTTTAAAAAAGATAGATTTTCTATATGGATTTAAGAATTGATTGTTTTAATGAAAATTAGATTCGGTGTCATATTTGCGTCATGTATCAAATGAAATAAAAAAAATCATAAATAAAATAATCAATCTCTATAGAAAATCTATCTTTCTTTAAGAAAAATCTTTTAATAATTGTAAACGATACTCTCTTTCTGAAACACTTTTAAATGATGCAGAAATATGATTATAGTGAAACTTAATTATTGTTAAAAACGTGTGATCTATTTATCATGATATTAAACCAATCTAAATGTGATTTTGAAATTAATTTGATAAATATATATTCTGAAACCCTCCCTTTTAATGCGTTATATTTTAACGTTAAACTGACGCATATATCGTTACTCACAATGAAAGGCGTATCAAATTATATGTAATGAAAAGAACTTTATTCAAATGCACTCAAAATAGATTTTTTAAATCATCCAACATTTTAACCTACCACCCATTCAGGATGTATTTTAACTAACAAGAAGAATGGGCGCAAGAAACTCATCAGATTTAACAGAATTATTATTATTATACAATGACATTTACAAGATTTAAAACTTTACAGTTAAGTAATAAAATATATATTTGTCTAATTATTTTCTTTAGTTAGACCTTATCAATATTTGTTGAAAGAGTAAAAGAAGCCTTTCTCTATATAGTAAAGTATACAGATGGTAATTTTTGTGTTATTACCTATTAGATTCATTTTCACTACTCATAAGGTACGCCTTTATTATTAAATATGTTAAAATTAACATTAAAATAAATATATATGGAGCATAGGTTTATTGTTTGTTGCTTCTAAATTGATAAGCTATGAACAAATCCACATTATTATGTAAAAACTATTTATAGAAATGGTATAAAAAAAAATAAGTCTTAGAACTTAAACTTAAAATTTATTGACATTAGTTAAAAACGAAGTTATATTTCATGAAATATATTTGATATTATGACATTAGAAGAATTATTATATTTAAGTGGATTGAACGCTCGCTTCATGCAAAGATTAAAAATGTGTGCCTATTCTTAAACTAAGAATAGATAAAAATATAATAGAAAAGAATGTTCTTAGTAATGTTCGATCCCTAACATTATAATTTTTTTTTTAATATAAATATGATTTCTATTTTAAGTTTCATATATGTATTCATGTTAAAATCATTCTAAAAATAGCGATTCCGAACGCGAAGTAAACAAAATTTTATCGCTATGAAACTGTCTTAATCAAATATTTTTATGTAAAATCTCTGTATCTTATAATTTTTATTTATATTCATTGAGCTCATTACAAATATGTTATTTTTATTAAAAACTCAGTATTAATATATGATATAAAATAATTATAAAAAATTATAATCATGTAAAAAAAGGTTTTATACAGCATTCTTACGTATACAAGTTTTCCCCAAAAATTCGCATAAGCTGTCGACAAAAAGTTTTCAAAACAGATTTTCTTGTAAGAAATACAGAAAAATATGTTTTGAAGGAGCGCCGAAGGCAGTTGAGTATCGCTAGCAATTTATATGATTTTGACGTAACATATATTGGTTGCTTAATTGGTACATCTGGCAAGATATATGAAAAAAATCTGTATTTAGTTCACAACCTTTTCTGTATATATAGACGCAGATTTCTTCAATTCCAGAATAATAATGTATATTACAATAAAAAACATACAATGATGGGCGTTACTATTGTTAGAATTTTTTTTTCAGGTTTCTCTCTGTCAATTAAATTTCTTTTAGTTTGTCGCTTAAATTTCTTTTAGAAGTATTTTGAAGTATCTCATTAGTTGTAAATTAACCATAATTACTTATTAAAAAGAGTAAGTGACTTGGAAAATGTATATATTGTGATTGATTTCTTTTTGGAAATATAGGTATTTATTACGTTTTAGTCGTGATTTAAGTCATACTTAATTTTTTAAATAAATAGTTTAAAATAAGTAAGTAATATTTCTTGTGTAACTCTTAATATACTTTGATAGCAATTAAAAAATTGTAAGAAATTTTACACATGAAATTTTCTTACCACGTAATGTGAAAAAGGATTCCTGAATTTCGTTTATCGCAACAAAAGTTAAGAGTTTGAAAGTTAAAACATATTGATCTATAGAAGTTGTTTCCGAAGTATGTCCTTTGATTTAATCTAGTATATTTATTACAGAATTTTAGCAAAACTTAATTACTTACATATTTTTTAGTATATTCCTGTATATAAAAATTTAAATGCATTTTTAACGTTAAAGAATGTCTAACTGTTTTTTACTATTCTTAAGTGTTAACTTTGGACTTTCCGAACTTGACTCTGCATAATTTCTTCACAGTAAAAACTTATATTAAACTACGTACCAAAAAAATCGCGAACGACTTGCAGCAAAAGTTCGTAGCGCGCCCCCGTAGAGCGCACGTCTACGCCGTAGCGGTGGCCCGTAGCTTTTGGTCGCAGTTCCACCGCTTCTACGGTTTTATGCTGAGACTCACATCTGTGACGTCACTTGGACCAAGATCAACCCATGGCGTGGGAAGGGGGTACAGTTGCCGAAGAATTTTATTGATATTTATGTTGTTTTTGTACTATGAACTAGAAAAGTGTTTTGGGACAAAAAAAAGAAAAGCTAGAAAAGGATTTTTAATACATGTAGGATTTTTAATGTATGCATAATATGTATGTAGAAATTTGATGTTTTCGCACTTTAAATTCTCAAAGCTCAAAGATATTATTAAAATTTGGGTGAAAGTTGATAGATTTTCTTGTAATTTAGCAGATTTAATGCTTTAATAAAAAAAAAAATGCTGTTCCTTTTTTATTATTTAATTATTTGATACTTGTTAATGTATTACATACGATGTTGTAGCTAGTAGTACCTAGAACACGATGAGACGGTGCTGGCGTCAACTTAAGAAATTCATGAAAAATTTGGACAGGTCTGTTATGATTTCGTAGATCAATTGGAAGAAAGCTTCCCAGGAGAGCGAGGAGATGTTGATACTTCAGACACTATGACATTTTTCTTTTACTAATTTCATTAGATTAATTTTAAGTATTAATATTAAGACTGCTAGCAGTTAAACGATTATTGAAAAATCAATTATTATAACTCTTAAAATTTGTTAAAAACATTATCCATAATATTGGTCGAAGGTAACTTAGATTCTTTTGTCAATGACTACACTTCTTTAATCAAACCTCCATAGTTTATTTGCTTCCATTTTTTAAACAAATCATATAGAATTTTTAATAAAAATGATGCAATCGAAAACATGTGGAGAGGATGGGTGAAAGGTGATTGACAAGTATATGAGACAAATGTTCACGGGCACGTCGGTAAAGGAAAACTAAGGCGATCTTTCAGGGACCAAATGGAAGATGTCCTGAAAAATGGTCAAAAGAATACATACCTAACGAGGTTAAATGAAAGTTCTGATGGGAGTTAAAGAGGCGAAAGATGTATGTCAGGATAAAGGGCGTGATTATACTCGTATGTATGTAATTTTATTGTTTTTTTTTAATATTAAAATTTGACGTTTCATTATCTCTTCCTACTACTCTCTTAGTTTGATTTCTAATTTTGTATAGTGTTGTAAGAAAGGTTGAGTTGGCGCTTAACAGCTTGAGCTGACTATCGAGCTATTCGCCAACGCTAGAGTCGCGATTCGAGTCAATTTTAAAACGCTCGAGCACTGGCTTGAGCGTCGAGGGGTAACAGGAGATATATATATATATATATACAGTGGGTTTCATTTGTAACGTCTTCTGTTGTACCGCTTGTGGTTTTAGCGTCTTTAAAGTCCCTTGAATTTAGAATATACTTGAGTGTGCTCAGCAGCTGCATATGCTCATACCACCATCTCCCTTTTTCCATCGGACGGCAATGGATTTCCAAATCACGAGTGAATAGGTATCTTCTAAGCATCATCGCTTACCATCAAGCGAGATAGCGGTCAAGCGCTTATCTATTTACAATAAAAAAATGCGCGATAAAGCTTTTTAAATAAATAAATAAACTGATATTTTATTTTTAACACAAAACGAAAAAATGGGACAAGTAGAAAAAGCGATAGTAATATTTTTGATAAAACTTTTTATTGCGTAGGTTATAGCACTTAAATTAATGAAACGAATGAAAATAGAGCTTACACGGTTAGATTTAAGATGCCAAATTATAAAGTGCATTGCTATTTAACCCATAAATAAAACTTAGGTTGCTACTCGTATAATGGATTGGATTTCATAATATAAACTAACTTTTACTAACGGCTTTGCTCGCGTTATTGTAGACTACCGATTAAAAGTTATATTTCTATCCATCGGAAGCAGTGCTGTTTTTCTGGATTCGTATTATGTACTGTTACGTACCCCTCGCAAAGTGTATGCAAAATGTTATGATGACAGATTGAATAGTTGAGTCATGAAAGTGTAACAAACAGACTCATTTTCTTATTTATAATATTAATTAAGACTCTTAGGTTTTTACCGATATAATATATAACCTATCATTTACGTAATGCTATATTCTTACAATATACCAAATTCCATTGAAATCCGTTCAACCGTTCTTAACTTATAGAAGAACAGACAGACAAAAAATCAAAAGTAGTAAAATTGGTTGATTAATAAAAGTGATTCATAAAAAGAATATTTTCTGTAAAACTTGTCCAAAAATAAATGGACAGACGAACCTACAGATTTATATAGTGGTATAGATTTGTTGTAAGTTTTTTTTGCAAGAAAATATAGAACTACATATTAAATATATAAATACATGTGACCTTATTTGCAAAGGTAGAACTCTTACAGCCTACCCTACTGTGTCTACCCTATCTACTGGAACAAGCAGGTATGCAAACATTCAAACAAACAAGAAAAATATTAATTCAAATTATAATTGCGATAATGTTTTTAACATAAGGTGCATTCAC
The DNA here is from genome assembly GCA_927399485.1 of Calamotropha paludella. Lineage (NCBI taxonomy): Eukaryota > Metazoa > Arthropoda > Insecta > Lepidoptera > Crambidae > Calamotropha > Calamotropha paludella. Next base: position 3,542,508 of record OV656803.1, on the reverse strand, counting down.
ACTGCTGTTACTTTTTGTAGAGCAATATTTTCAAATATTACTGACCAACATCTTAAAGCAAGGATACAAAGGAAATCCGGAAAGTAGGACCTAAATGTACCGTGCGGAGCGCTGGCGAATAGAGTAGCCGCCAGACAAGTTGTAACATGTTCTGTTGTATATTATCTATCTGTGTGCAAAGTCGCGTCTCGCTGGTATTCACTGTGTTGCTTATGTGAGTGTTAATAGTGTTCAAGAAAATAGAGAATGCCGCCATTTGTGCAGTGCTGTGATTAAATTTTAACCATTCCAACCATACTTAAAACCATCCACTCTACAGTCCTTGTTGGCTTCGTCAGACTATCACCTGTTTACAAAACTAAACAAGAAAGAAATTTGAAACAGATGAATTACTAAAAGAAACTGTGTAGGTATATTAACTAGGCGATGCAGTCGCTAAGCATAAAGCTACGCTAGCACCATATATTGGAGCGGAGCATAATACCTAAAAAAAGAAAAAAAATGTCTGTTGATTCCATTCCACACAAAAAATATGAAAGTCGGTTGAGAACTCGGGAAGTTATGGCGTAACAGACATTGCGCCATTGAAGCTGATCCATGGGAGCTTCGCTCGCTTTGCTCACTCCGCTCTAATAAACATGCATGTATATTAAGCTGGAATACAAAAATTCGTCACAATTCTTAACGTGATAACGTTTATCGTAAATAAATGTAAAATTTGGGAGGTAACTTGTATGATAACTAATGTTATGTAACTTTTAAAAACAGTCAAATGTGTTAACATTATTGCAACAATAGATAAAATTTGTTACATAATATTACCATAACACAATATTTGTGAACGCGGGTTGTGAGTACAGCCGTAGCCGTTGCAAAAATCACTTCTTCATTCAAAATGCCGTATTTAAAAGACACGTAAGTTGCCTGCAGAAGTTTGTGAACAAATGCCGTGTTCTGTCTGTCTGAAAATTACTCTTGATTTTTAAGGTTCCCTACCCAAAGGGTAAAACGGGACTCTATTACTAAGACTTCGCTGTCTGTCACCAGGCTGTAGCTCAAGAACCGCGATAGCTAGACAGTTGAATTTTTCACAAATTATGTATTTCTGTTGCCGCTATAACAACAGATACTAAAACAATATAAATATTACCTTATAACAAACGCGATTTTTTTGCCCTTTTTTGCTCGATATCAATAATGGCAACAGGTAGGCACTTGAAATATTCACAAAATACTCAGTTGTATTTTTACTTTAATAATAAAGAATATGAAATTAGTGTACCTACTGTTGTTTACCTCGTTAATGGAACGGAACCCTTTGTGTGCGAGTCCGACTCGCAATTGGCCGGTTTTTATATTTTGTCAATTTATGTAATGGATGTTAAACATACTTCAAATTGTGGTCAATCATAATATGGCACGTAAAGATATTTCTTACACAATCATATTAAATTGATAGTATTTATAAAAGAAGATTAAATTTTACTCACAGTAGTATGTTGGTAAAAAGATTAATATTTTTTAGTACTTAATTACAGAAAACATCTAACAACTATTTAGAAAAATATCTTAATATCTAGGATAAACGATATATCTTTTGAAGAAGTTTTTCTAAATATCCCAACGTTTAAAAGATATTATATAATAAAAATAGATTATTGATTGACGGATCACATTAAAAAAAACCGAATTGTGTTTTTGTAATATCGTAAAAACATGATCCAGTAATATGATTTACTCCAAACAAATTATGCAAATAATAGTGTTCAGGAAATATATAAATGTAAAAACAAATATTATCTTTACGAATATACAATTTGCGTAGTAAAAAAATGTGCTACAACTTCGTATAAAAATACGATACCTTGCAAAAGACTTCAACGAACTACTGTTTCTAATAAATTAAAGTTAAAATTGAAAACTTAACATAAAACAGCTATAAACAGCAATTAGAATGTAAACAAAATAATTGTTTTAATAGAAACAACATATAAATTAAAAATACTTTTTTTAAACAAACTTTTATTACTTGTTAATAAATAAAAAAAACTTAGAAAACCCTGTATGGTTTACACCGCACAAAGTATGACATACGCGTCAGCATTTTAATATCTTTATTTCAACATAATAAGTCACGTCATGTCATTACAATTGTGAACTCGTACCTATATCAAGTAATTAAATATTTTATAATCGTCAAGGATTTATCATTTATCAAGATCCAGCAAATTAGTTAAGTGGCAGCATCAAGGCACCAATTAACATAGTGGTCCTTCGAGCCGGATTGATGGGGTTGTGTCGTTTTATTGCGGAGTTTCTATGGCCACCTTCCAACTCCAGCATAAGACCCTGGTTTTTATACCTATAGGATCAAAGTACTTGTCAATACGATTCAAAAGACACCAATCTCGATAGATTTGTGTCGTTTTATTGCGGAGTTCCTAGGGCCACCTTCCGGCTCCAGCATCAGATCAGCTATATGTCATCATAATATTGCATTGTCCCGCGATATACGTATGTAAGCTAAATTTGAGCTCAACTGGAAGCCGGGAAGTAAGTCAAATGAAACTTGCAAGATTTCATTACAGACACCGGGACAGGTGAAAGTAAATAAAAGTTTGTAAAAAAAATTAACTTGTTGCAAGAGTTACAACCAATAACATCACGCTATCCGTCGTCATCAATCCGACCCGTTGATTTTTTTTCAAATGTTTCTTAGGCCAAATATCAGCGCCATCTATTTATATCCCCGGTAACTACTAACTACATGAAATGCAATACTTTTACTTCAAGCTATCGATAGAAAAGATAGTTACTGCTTTGTGATTACTCTATTTTTGTATTTAACAATTCAATTTAGGTATAAAAAAGTATATCTAAGTTATATTATAGTAATTAAACTGGTTTTATCCCAGTTACAAAAATATTATATAACGAAAAAAAAATCTTTTCTCAGTACTCAGATACGATACAAAACGACAACCTCTTGCTATCCGAGTGACTAATCTTACAATTATTTCTAGTGATTAATAAAATAAATACAAGCTCCATCTCTTCATATTTTAGGTAGTTACTACCTACTACGTCGAAATTAATAGTTTTAAAAGTATCAAATAATCGATAAAGCGATTGGGCTCTCATGAATCACAAGGAGCTTCAACGACGCAATGTCTGCTAGGCTATACCTTCCCGAATTCTTAATCGATATTAATATTTTGGATGTGGAATCGAATCAACAGGTTTAGGACTAGATCGTGATGTATTTTGTAATACGTAAAAATCAAAAGTTAAAACCATAGAACATTGGCTCTATGGGATTTGCCATTGAAACAAAAAACGAACGCTTTTTGAAAGTTTTCATTCTTATGGAATTTTCAAATTTACAAAACAATTGATATTTTTTGTTTTACGCTCCGCTCCAATATATGGTGCTAGCGAAGCTTTAGGCTCCTAGCACACGGCGTATTTTAAACGCGCAGACGACGCCAGTATACGCGCTTCAAAAGAGATTCGAACGCAACCTTGTAACATTAGCACAGGGTGCCATCGTGAACCGCGCGTATACACGCAGATACAGCGATACAGACGCGCTGTAGTGGCTCGTACTTTCCGCGTTTTATTATTGCAACTGCGGCGCGGGTGGCGAGGCAGCGTGAGCGCGCTCCTCCTCTGATCCTTTGTACGCGCTTCACAAGCATTTGTATTGCGTTTTAAGCGCATTTGAATAATACAAGACATCTGCGGCGCAGAAAACGCGTGTTCATGAAACGCGCGTCGTCTGCGCGTTCAAAATACGCCGTGTGCTAAGTCTCTACTTAGCGACTGGGATCGACTTAGTTATATTTTTGTAAACTATGCATTTATCTGTTTTGATTGATTGTTAAATCAATCAAAGGTGATATTTATTGACATTGATAATATAATCATTGATAATATAGTGTCTCACTAACTAATTATAAAGACAAGGTTGACCTTGATGAGCCCTTAATCGACGAGCGTGTATGAGAATTCTGATGAGAGTTGAAGAAGAGAGTTACATCACTCGCTTCCATTATTAATTATCAGGATCGTGGAAACCTGTGATCTCTGCCTACTCCTGAGAACTGAGATTATTATACGTATTTATAACTACTTCACAAAATACAAAAGTAATTTAAAAAACTGTTATTTGTTCAATTACTTACTTTAACCTTAATTTCAAATATTAGGCTAGGAACGACCTCAAAAAATAGCTGGCATATTTTACATATTTCTCACTTTCTAGTTATAAATTAAATCAAGTACAGTTTTGAAGTCCGTTTAATTTTATAAATTACTTTTTTATTTCTTCATGTTCTTAATTTCAGTTTTAATTGAAAGTAATGACTTAATCATTTCTTTGTTCTAGTACCTTTACTAATTTTTATTGAAACAATATGCATAATTATATGATTTAGTATAACGCTGTTATGCCAACGACATGTTTTCTAAGTAACTGACACAGGCTAAACTCTCTATCTGAAATTGATTGAACCGACTTTTATGAAACTTACACAATTCGCTAAGCTCGATTAAGTCCGAATAAAATAGAAGGTTTGCAATCCGAGTTATTGTTTCTGAGATGAACGTGAACAAACATACAAAAATACATACATACACTAATGACATTTGGAATGGATGTTTAGAAGCTGTTGTGTTCGAGGAGCGAGGGTTGTTGGTGATAAAATGTTAAATGAGAACTAAGTAAAGTTAATGTTAAAATAATATAATGTTTTGTCTTAACGTAACAACTGTTATAAAAATGTTTAGAGTAAGTATACGCGACCCGTACTAGTCCGCAGAAATATACATACTAAAATTAAAACTATGTCCTTCGATGCAAGCACATCGCACTGACGTTACACGCTGTGTTTGGGACATATGTCTCAAACATGACACCATGTAGGAGACAAAAATACACAAAAGTGTGTAATTTTGACAATATTATAAATATACGAGTCGAAATGACAACCGCTCAAAAACAAATGGTTGTTTGTAAAGTCAGTTTACAGACGATTATTTAACGTGATAGCGTCAAAAGAAAACATTGATGAAAAATACATAGTTTTATGAATTGAATTGAATTATCATTGAATTGTCAATATTTTGTATTGAAAATTTTATTTTTTTTCGATAAATTAACATTTAGTTAATGTAAACAATGGAAACCACATTTACTTTTCACTTTATGAAGTGGAAGAGAAATAGATGCGTCACAAGCCGAACGATTTTTTTGATTTTATCGCTTGTTCCGCGCTCTCGCTTGCACGCTCGCTCAGGCAGAACGTTACACTTTTTCATGCGTGCAGCCGGCGTTCATCGATTTATAAAACGTTATCACGTCAAAATTACAATGTTTGCCACATTTGGCAACTCTATTAATAACAAGAAAGAGGTAACACTGCCTACGAGGTTTACACAAAGCTTTACATTATCTATAATACTTTTATCTATTATTGAATTAACAAGAATATCATGGTATGGCTATCTATTTTGGCTAGAGTCCAAGGCAACAGTCAACATTGTAGGTGGACATGGCACCCACGATATGTCACGGTGCAATACAAGGTTAAAACGTAGGGATGACACATTAAGAAATTATAACATTAAAAAATAGTTACCTCGTCGCTTTAGTTGAATTAGTTGAATATATTCTGTTATTAATAATATTTGTAATAAAAAATTATTAAATTAAAGTAGGGACTTTCCTCTGTTGGCACACATTTCTTTAATTTCCAAATTCTATTTATTAATTGTAGAAATTACTAACAATTGCAATATGGATCATATATGTCCAGTAGATAAATGATTTTATTTAATTATTATTTAAAACTTTTCTATGTTGCAGGTCTGGCTGTTGTGGCACAGACTTTGTTTCTAAATTTCATAGCACAAGGTTTTAATTATTTCACTTGGGTTCAGAACCAGTGCATGCGATTATATGCTGTCTTATTTGATAAATTATTTTAATAGGAAATACTAGAAAAATTGACTCAGCTCACAATTAAATTTTGAGGTAAGAATAGAACCCACAACCTTTAGATATTCGGTCGAATGCTTTTCCGATTGAGCTACCGAGCCTTGTGTAGAGCGGCTGCTGGCTTACAGCGTAAAAACTAGAAAGGTATTAGAAATTTTGTTGCGGATTCGATTTCCGCCTGAGAATTTTCTTGTGAGTCGAGTCGATATTTTTTTTGTATTTTACTATTCAAATAATTTATCAAATGATTGTGATTTTTCTAATATTTATTTAAATTTATTGTTATGTGTTATGGAAAGACGAAACGTTTCAAAATATTTTTGTTTAGTTTTATATAATTAATTTGTTTATAGGGGCAACCCTACCGAAACAAGCTAGTCAGATGTTATCAAGTAAGTATAATACCATTGAAGTCTTCATAAAGAAATCTGATTTCATCGACCAGAAGATTATGTAACTAAATAACTTGTATTAATACAAAAATAATGTACATTCAGCTTAACCACGTATGATAATTTCAAACCTAAATGTTGCAACATACGATTGATAATTGCTTATCACCGATTGTTTTGACTCAACGCACATGTCTGATTGTTCATCATCCTCTGTATTCGTTGATCGATTACTTATCGATATTGTGTGAAAACGCTTAACCGATTTAACTAGCGATTATTATAAAAGTTTTTAGAAGAACCACCTTCAACATCGTAAGGTCGTGGGTTCGCATCTCACCTGAGGTATTGGAGGCATGGTTGTTTTCTACAAGCGTCTTTTATACCTTATTCAAATATGGCATTTTGTATGCAAATAATTTAACTCGAAACCATCTCTTCGACATTCGACTACAAATTAAGTAACCTGGACAGACCTGTCGAATTTTTTGTAGTTCTTCTTAAGTTGATGCTAGCTCCATCTCTTGATGATCTAGGTTATACTACAACATCGAATTTAATATAAATGTAGCGTAAGAAATACTTGTATATATTCGACGCATATTTCAAGGTTTCCGTAGCTCAGTTGTTAGGGTATACGCCAGGATAGCGAAGGAATTTGAGTTCGCATCCTGCCAGACATAATAATAATATTTCTTACATTCACATCAATTAACCTACCCGAAAGTAAACACTGTAAGACATGTGTTACAGACAAAAATATATGAAACATGTATATGTAATATTTATACAAAATAATACTAGCTGACCCAACCACGCATTGATGTGTTATAAATTAAAATGAAAATGAATAAAAATGAAATAAGTCGGAACAATTACAGCAAAAATAAAAATCATTAAAAACAGTTAAGTAGTTTCTGAGTTTATCGCGGTCAAACACTGTGTCAGATTTTTTTATATATAGGTATATAAGTACCCATCACTCAGGTAGGTACAAATATATACATGGCATATAATCCCAGACATTCGGTGCGGAAGGCAGGATCACTGCCGTTGCACCAAACGGTGAAACAAATGAGACAACTTGATTTTTAAGTAATAATTTTATTATTTGTAATATTGTCGATTTATTTTATGTTATATGAACCCAAACTGTAGAGTAACAGAATATCATTACTTGTATACACGAATAAGTTGGTGATAACGCGAGGAATTTCCAAAATATTTTCTTTAACGATCTCCCGTGTCGGTTGCAGACTTCAATAAGAGTCTGAAATAAGATGTTAATGTCAAAGGAAGCTATTGAAAATAGATACTTATTTGCGTAAAAATACTTTAACACATATGAAAATGTAATTTTGGTTCATGAATAATTAAGTGATTCACACATTTTAGATGTCCAAAAATTTCGCAACAATTATGATGAGAAAAGACTTTTAATTGAATTAAAAAATATATATTTATTGTCACATATTGTAACCTATGTAATAATAAACTGTATATTGCGGTTTGGAGATTAGTAGCGAAAACATATTGACTTGCTTTTCAAAAATCCTTTATTGGATTTTTAGAAAATGACGTATGAAGACATTAATTAATTTGTTTGAAAAATATGTGAAACTTCCATTATATTTATATTGTGACGACAGATGGCGTTACTTTTTCTTAAATCTTGTTTATTAGGTTTCGTGGGTATAACTGATTCACATGTTTTCTAAGTTTAGTACAATAGGTCGATAAGAGTTGTTTTTATTGGTCACAACTGGGGGTTGAAGCTATAGACACTTCTCACCCAAGAGCAAAAACGGGTAGAGAAAATTAAGTTTTAATAGTTTTAAATGATAGGTGGCGTTACTTTGAACGTCGATCGTGTTAAGGTATTCACAAATGATGCGCGATTTCCCATTTGTCGTAAAGATATACATTTAAGCACCGCATGTCTAATTTATTAGCAACACCTTAAGCCTGAATTAATCTTGGTCTTCAGTCACCTTTGGCACGAGTTTCTACTGAGCATAATAGTAAGATCAGCTCAAAAGTACCCTTAACTGACAAGCTTGTATGAAGGGTTTGATGAGAGTTTAAGAAGTGAACGCTGTAAATCAGTAATCTATGATCTCTGCCCATCCCTCCCTACTGTACGTGTGTATGTCACTGAACTCCTCCCAAACGGCTGGACCGATTTGAATGAATTTTTTTGGTTGCGTTTGGGTGGCGCCCTGGATGGTTTATATTCACAAATCAGCCCGGCAGATGACGCTGCAGATGACGCTGCAGACGACGGAGTAACGCGTGGCCGGGTCAGCTAGTTTTATATATTATACTTTGTCCAATGTAGGGTGATACTTTTGACAGGTGTCACTTCCTTATTGCTACGTACTAAGGTTGCGTTTGTTTCCTTATGTTCGGCTTGACATCGCAATAGCAACTATATACCCTCTGTATAGGTGTCAACTGTCTAAAGTATCATCCTACATTGGACAAAGTATAATAGTATTATTATTCATATTAAAAGTTTTTAAAAATATAAGTTTTATATTTTTATCCAATTTAGCTGTACAAACTTTGATGATAAAATAATACTATTTGGTATCTGCAACATGTAGTTTCGTTTCAAAACATATTTATGAGAAATTTATTAAAGTAGTATAAATATAAATGTTTGTTATTACAGGTGTGTGCTTATACTAAATATTCACCTCTTCAAGATATCGATATTAGAAATTGGCAAGCTCTGTGGTCGTGTAGCTCGCATACCAATTTTTATGGTAACACCACCCTGAGGTTCCGGGTTTGATACCCAGCCAGATCAAACGAACGATATATTGGCTCGAGTCTGGGTGTTGCGGTACCGTCGTTGTTAATGAATTCCATAACACAAATGATTTAGCGACTTAGCTGGGGTTCAAAACAATCTAAGTAATTATAAAGTTCTATATACTAAATATTATAACTTAGAAAACAAATAATTATTACAATAACGCAATTTAACTGTTGACAATTATTTTAATCGTAGATAATATATTAATAATCCCTACTAATATTATACATGTGAATGTAAGTTTGTTTGTTATACTTTCACGCAAAAACCGATCATCATGAAACTTCGTACATATATTCTTGGAGGTATTAGAAGTAAAATAGAATACTTTGTATTGAAAAAAAAAATTAATGGCTTAAATACGGGCGAAGCCGCGGGTAAAAGCTAGTAATCTATAAATCTATAGATATATAGCCATATTTGTCTAAAATCTTCTAATTTAAATATGCTGGAAAATTAGTACCTACTAAAATTTACATTCGAAATATTTTTTATTGTGTTACTAATTCAGGTACTAAGTTGCTAAAGCTAAAAGCCTCTAGACATTTCTTAAAAGCACTAATGTTTATATTTAATCCTGACTTTTCAATCCTACAGGATGACTAAGGATAGAAGATTAAATATTAATTATGCGCAGACACGGTAAAAAGTTGTTTTATTTAAATTATTAATAATCGTATTTTAAAAAAACCACCCAAGTGCGATTCGGACTCGCGCACGAAGGGTTTCGTACAAACTTAATTTGAATATTTATTTTATTTTAATTTATTTATTTATAATTAAAATAAAAATACAACTGAGTATTTTGTGAATATTTCAAGTTACCATTATAGATATCTAGCAAAAAAGGGCAAAAAATCGCGTTTGTTGAATGGAAGCCCCCCTTAAATATTTATTTTCTTTTGTTTTTAGTATTTGTTGTTATAGCGGCAACATAAATACATTATTTGTGAAAATTTCAACTGTCTAACTATAGCGGTTCTTTAGATACAGCCTGATGTCAGACAGACGGACAGACAGCGAAGTCTTAGTAATAGGGTCCTGTTTTTACCCTTTAGGTGCGGAACCCTAAAAATCGAATTATCTAATAAACAATAAAATATATAACAAAATTAGCTTATAATTCTTATAGTAAATAGTTCAGCGCTTGACCGCTATATCGCCTGATGATAAGCGACGATGCGATCTAGGATGTGACGCGCTTGCCTACAAGATATCTATTCACTTATTTCTTGAAGACGACCAATTGTATTTGAGTAAAATTTCTTCAAAACAATATTTATTCTACACTTTGTAAGTTTACGCAAATAACTATGTGAGTGTTATAAATTATCAGCTAGATTTAAATCTAACAAACTACCTCCCCCCGATAAAGTCGAACTATCTAATTATAGGATAGTAATCGCCCATCTAGCTCTTTCTAATAATACGGTTAGATGAGACACAGAGTATTAAAATCTATGAAATATAATCATTGGATCAAATGCCGACGTTCAGGCGTCTAAAATAGTTGGAGTGTAAAATGTTAGACGTTCCTTATGCTTATAGAAATAAGGATCATTTTATTGCAACAGTAATATTGATGCGGTAAAAGTTTGTAGGACGAAATAGGCATAAGTAAAAGCTTATTTACTAATTTAACGAATAACTAATTATACTTAACTATACTTTGTCCAATGTAGGATGATACTTTTGATAGTTGACACCTATATAGAGGGTATAAAGTTGCTATTGCAATGTCAAGCCAAACATAAGGAAACAAACGCAACCTTAGTAAGTAGCAATAAGGAAGTGACACCTGTCAAAGGTATCATCCTACATTGGACAAAGTATAGCGGCCCGTCCCGGCTTCGCACGGGTGGACAAAATTCTTTAAATATTTTCTAGCATTAAATATAGCCTATATTACTCAGCGTGAATGTAGCTTTCCAATGGTGAAAGAATTTTTGAAATCGGCTTAGTAGTTTTTGAGTTTATTCATTGCAAACATACAAAAATACAAATCTTTCCTCTTTATAATATTAGTGTAGATAATAAAATTTTGAACAAAATTAAAAAAAGAGGTTGACAATTAAACCCTTTTGTAGGTATGTTATTGTAGAGTTTTTGTGTGTGTTAGTCCATTTTTAATACCAACGTGTGTATGGGTGTTAAATTTCATAAGTGTACTTATGTAATTTTTTTGTCTCCGTATGTCTCAAAAACAATAACTACGATTTAAAAAAATGTTGGACTATGTATAGTTGAACTCGGGAAATTTGCAAGTTTCAGCAAAATCGGTTAAGTAGTTTTTGGAAAATTAAACACAGAAGTTAATTATACTATCACTCACAACATGTAGTAGGCGTAATAAAAAAACATGTCATTATACCTTTTGTCCCAAAAATATTAAAAAAAAGACAAAGAATAATTTAGTAAAGACAATAGAAGGAAGAAGTTATTTAATTCATTAGTTTAAAACTACAAATGAAATAAAAAAGAAGAAAAAATAAAACATTATCATTTTTATATATTTTTTGGATTTCTCAATGCTATCTTATTATGATAAACTATTTTAATAGAAAATCCTAAAAAAATCAATTGTGATTGATTTTTATAGTACGTACTTTGCTATTAAAATAATTTATAATAAAAAAGTAATACCAAATAAATTAATTGACTTCACAACTGCAGTTTATTTAATTGATAACTAAAAAGGAATAAATAAAGAATAAATGTAAGAGTACCTAGAACATAAAAAAGATGGCGCTGCCGTCAGTTTAAGAAACACTTGGAAAAATTTTACTGTCGTGGTTTCGGTAGCTCAACTGGATAAGTACTCGCCCGGATAGCGTGGGGATGTAGGTTCGAATCCCGACTGACTACTAAGTAATTTTTAAAGTGAAAACTTATAAAGACGCGTTTGGCATTTTTTGAGATGGGTAAAAACCATTGTACTCGCGACACTTACCGACACCATTTTTGGCAGTACTTAATAAAAAGAAAACAAAAACTCCAAAAAAAAAAAAATTTCCAAATTCAAAAATATTGGCCGTTTTTTCTGCGTCGATTCTGAACCTATTCTACATTTAAAAAGTAAGAATGGCGCTTATTTTGTTGGTTGACATTTTTCACTTCTGTCGGCACTTCAGGAGTACGACTGCTTTTTTTATAATAAATTCTTTGGATATACTTAGCTAATTTGAACTGATTGCGGTAGAATTTCAGTTTTTTCTTGAATTTCAATGTAAGTTTAAAAACTGCTAGTGTACAAAACATACATGAGTTCATAGGAGAAAAGTTAGAAACAAACGTTTTAAATAAATATACTACGCGGCCATTACACGCCGTTTCCGGTCTGTGAAGTTATATTTTATATCCCCTACCATGGTTCTTACACCTCCCTGAATAGTCCAATCACCTTGGCATAAAAAGGGAACCAACTTTGGAATAGAATAGAACAGAATTAATTTTGCAAGATTTTTTTTCATAGATTTTTCAGTTTTGTTGATATATTTCTAATCTCGAATTTCGAAAATATAATAATTTTAATTTGATAATTGACTTTAACTTCTGTTTTTTTGCTTTTTAAGTTGATGGAAAATTAACAATTTTTTTTTGTAGTATTGTAACTGCCGAATTGCCTTGACATTGAGTGCGATTGCCTGCCGAAATCGCTTACAATTCAACGAATATATCCACCTATTATGACAATTTAGTATCTAATAACGCGAATTCGACAAATCCTTCTGTACAAATTGTCACCATTCAAGAAAAAATGTTTATTAAATTTAAATATGTCAAACTGTCATGACAAGTCGACATATTTGTAGATTTTCCACCGTGACATATTTATCATTAATAATTTTTACTAAACAAAAAATCTCAAATTGTCATATTGTCACCTGCGGCTGTGGCTCTTTTCATTGTGATTTTTATTAAATAGCCTCAGGTGTCAGGGTCTTATCACTCTCTTAATGATTGTGAAGGTCAAGTCACAAGAGTCGGTCTTGGAGAAACTCGGTGTTCGAGCACAATAAACCGTTGGTTCCGGCTGCATGTCCAGTATTAAGCATCCCCCGATCCGTATTGGTCCCACGTGTTGACTTATATCTTAATGATATTCTCATTTATTTCTTTTGACGACTGTTTGGTTCAACTGTATTAATCCTGCGATTCGCACCGATAGCCCTTGGTTTGAGTCCCGGAAGGGGCAGATGTTCGTATGATGGATACGAGCGTTTTGTATCTGAGTCATGGATATTTATATATATTTCATTAAATATACCTTATTAATGTATATATATGATATATGATGTATATATGATGATGATGATGTATGTATATATGATATATGTACTATCGAAGCCTCTGGCGCCTTATCAGTCCTAAGTCGAAAGTCGCTTGCACACTGCACGATGCCTATCGCTTCAGGCCACGCCCCGCTCCATTCATTCAACAATGGCGCGCGTGCGCAAACAAGCAAGTGAGAGCATTTAGAAGTTTAAGTTTAAGATTGACAGTTCACAGTACTGACATCAAGGGCGATTTAAAAACTAGTTGTTTATGATTGGCCGTAGTATAAATCGTAGTAAAATACGAAGCCAATTAGGGATAGGTATGGATCGTGTGGGCGTGTCCGATGCGATCAGTTCAAACGAATATTTCTACAAAGTGGTAAGGCACGAGAGACCTCGATAGTACGTCTATCTCTTACCCTAGTATCCATAATACAAGCCTTACAGTACTTACTTTGGGAGAGGCTAATTGTGTACAGCTGGTGTACAGCTGTAACCATGATAATATAATTGGCGTAATTAAATTTGGGTCTTCACATCAGTACCCGTGATTGAATACGAGAACTCGTAGTAAGGGCATGTTCTGCGGTTACCTTTCGATATAAAAATGGTTGAAACGAAGCCAACCTACTGCACAGACTACGGTTCGATAGATCTACAAGCCAGAAGTGAATAGGAACGCAAACTGAATGGATGGATGGATTGAAAAATGTTAATATTGTACTATAAAAAAACCATTCACATATCATTGTTTTAGGAATTACCAAAGTTAAAAACATCAGTAGTATTCGCTTAATGGTCAATGGTCAGCTAAATACTATGTGACTAGTACCTCCAAATAGAATCTACAACGCTTAAGTTTGAATTAAGTAGCACCAGCGGTCGTCTGATGTAGATTTCCGCACATTTTAAATAATTCAATATATTTAATGGAAATATCACGGCTCCCATTTATTTTTTAATGAGATGTGCAATAATAATGTTTTCATATTTTTTATCGACTATTATTTAATAATTCTATTTTAATTTCATAATTTAATCTATTTTCTCATTAATCATTTTCATATGTAATTGTTAACAATCATATAATTTATTTGTACTACAACAAATAAATTATATATATTGCGTAGGTTTTCACGTTGGAGCTGTTACATGTAGACTCGTGCGTTCTCTGGACAGGAGCCAAAAATCATTGCTTAGCTCTCAGAGCAAAGGTATCGCTGAGCTTTTTCCCTTTGCGTCGTTGCGGCAAGCACGCTTAAATTTAAAATTATTTATATGTTAAGATTAATTGTTGTAAACGTGTGTGTGTCTTATGATACAAATAAACTAGTTATCTATCTATCTAAGTCCGCTTAATTTAAAGCTTACATCTTAACCAATGAAGTAATGCGTGCTAAGTGCGAATTTACGCGTCGATACTCGATACAGTTTGCGTAAAATATGTATTAATAAATTATTCAAATAGAAAATGCTAGAAAAATGACTCATGTCACAAGTAAATTCCCGCCTGAGAACATCATGATAAAAAATAAGTTATCAATAAAAATTGCAAATAATATGTAAAAATCATGACTGTTTCGTCATTAGCGATTGTCAAAACATTTTTAAAAATGTTTCTTTCGAATAAGAAAAGATGTTCCTTCTCATTGTCGAGACAACGCTGGCCTACAGCGAAAATATTAAAAAGTACAAGGTTCAGTAGCTCAATTGACAGAGCATTGGACTGGACATTCAAAGGTTGCGGGTTCGTTTCCCGCCTGGGAACTTACTTGTGAGCTGAGTCGGTTTTTTTAGTATTTTTCTATTTAAATAGTTTAAAGTTAGCATTTGTATGTATGTATGTAACTATAGAGTTTTGTATGAGGGCTAGGGTAACCATCAGGAAATACGAATATTCATAGAAATTTGTAACGCGCTCGATAACGAGCCTCGAATGTGGGAACTCGCACTTTGGTCTCTGTTATTTTAAATAGTTTTAAGCTATTTACTTTTTCTTCTTCTGGAAGTCTAATTCCTAATAAAAATGACTCATTTGTAAAAAAGGATGCCATTCTTAATCTCTATAGCACAGCGAACGTAATATATAAGATTTTTATGTTTTCATTTTCATAAATAAAAATGTTTTATTCGTTCTACGGACAAAGGAGATAGCGATATCAGCCACTTGATCAATGAGATCTTCAAAAATAATTCGCGCCTAAAAAGAGTCTGACCTATTTTATGTTGAAAGTGATTTATAGAAAAAATACAATGTACAAGCGATATAATCAACAATGAAACCTATACAAAAAAGTGAATTTTCTAGACCGAATTTGAACCTCAATCTGGAACACATAAAGTTGTATATCTATTGAGATATTGTTATTTTGTTGTAGGTTGATATGTTGTTGGTAGTACATCAGGGCATCACGATTCTTAAGAAACTCCAGAAAGATTATAATGTTCATTTTTCACAGCGGACAATGTGAACATGGACAATGCTTGTCGGATTCGTCTTCTTATTTTTATAGATGGCAATTAAGTTGTCATGAAGTGTTACTTCTGTCAGTCTCAAAATGATAAAGTTTGGCTGAATGATGATGACTGATGTGAGATGTACAATGATTATTGAAAGAAAGAAATGATAGTCTATATTTCATGCGTTAATGCAAACACCATTTTATGCTATATTTTTTCAACTCTTAGAGCGAGGCCACACGATGCGGTGTGGTGCGTTGCGGCACCGCATCGTAATGAATTCGAGGTATAGGGTGCCACAAGGGTCGTGCGGCGCCGCACGGCACCGCGGTGAACAGCGTTGCGCTCTACCCCTCCCCGCTTCGTCTCTCAGGTCCTAAGTCCGGCGCGCTGCGGTGCGACGCCGCACGGCGACCTAAACGCGTCGTCTGACATGGTATGGTGATTCGTATGTATGAATGACGCAGTGATACCGCTCAGGCACCTTACCGCAACGTTAACGCATCGTGTGGTCTCGCACTTATCCATTTCCTGTACGCTTAATGATAAATTCAAATTGTATATATACTAGCTGATCCAGCCTCGCGTTGCTGTGTTATAAAGAAGCATATTCTATGTCAAAGTCGAAACAAATCCAGCAAAATATAAAAAAGACATTAAAATCGGTTGAGAAGTTTCAGAGTTCATCACGGCCAATAGATTGATTTAATAACTCTTTTGTGTTGTGACGTGTTGTGTTGTTTTTAGGTCCAAGAAAGAGTTGATTCAAGTAAGAAAGTAGCCATCATATTTTTAACTAAAAAAACACCATTTTACTCTCAATATATCATCGCACAGTGTTTTATGGAACAAAAAAAAATATACTTTAAAGTTTTTGCATAATTCGACTATTAATACCCTAATAAAGGCAAGAGCTAAATTCCCAGATTACTATTTTCAGTAAAAAAAAATATGAAGTAGTAAAGTTTTTAAAATTTGCGCATGAATAAATTAACAATTTAATTACCTCAAAAGACGGTTCCATCTCTGTCCATGAGATATTTGCCACTTGATAAGGAATTATTGAAAGCATAAATTCGCAACTTTGTTTTTTTTAATAAGTGTCCTACTTTCTGAGAAATATATATTTTTTTAAATTTTGATTTTATTTTTTTCTCCAAAAATCGGCAAAAGTAAAACCTGGATTTAATATAGAAAGGTTTTTTAAACCAATTTCTATCACCCATAAAAAATCAAGTCCCATTTTTGCGGTTTTTAGGGAGAAAAAAAAAATACGAAATACAAAAAAAGTTTTGCTCCCAAACCAATGCATTTTTTAAGCTAAAGAAACGCGTTTATATGCGTGTGATAATGTCCGATTGACACATATTTATTAAAAAAAAAATCTTAACATTTACTTTATAAAAAAATATTTTAGATTTCATAGGTCACGATAAGTTCAGGATTTTTTTTCTCAAAAAGTATTTGAGTTAGACTTCTGGGAATTGAACTCGTGCCTTTCTTAGGGTATAAATAATCTACATATTTATGTAAAAACCTCAAGGTATACATAGTAAGCCGTACTTTGTTTATTAGTTATGATTAGTCTTGAAAAATTAACCGGATTTAAAGCAAAAAATGTTTATTTATTTATTTATATTAGTTTTGCACATCAACATTATATACACAGTACATTAATATATATATATATATATATATATATATATCATTCCATATTACATATCTAGTGCATATAACTATCATAGATATGCACAGCATTACAACTAAAGGTTAATTTACAACAGTTTTACAGCTTATTCTTACATTATAAAAATACAAATAAAAATGAATAAACAAAAAGAAAACAGAAAAGACAAATTATATGACATTATGTATTAATACGATGGACAATTACAATTATAATTATAATAATTAATAGCTATTTCATTTATGGGTTTGCAATATTTAAAATTTAAATTTACGCAAGTTGTCGTGAAAAATATCAATATCAAAAATTTTATGCCAGCTATTGTAGGTATTTACCATTCTTGACACAGGTGCACTTACACCCACATTGGTTCTGCTTTTTGGGACATTAAAGAAAGATCCCGGAAAACAGCGACGGGAAAACAAGCGTGGTACGCTAATGCTTAAACGATCAAGAACCTCCTGACACACAGATTCACCATTTAAGACCTTATGCAAGAAAGTGAGATTAAACATTCTCCGGTGGTGCGCCAACGTAGTCATTGAGAACGACCGAAGTCTGTCCTCGTAGGCACACCTACTGCTGAGCCCAGGGGTCCTGCATGCCAAGTGCCTAGTAAAGGATTGTTGGATAGACTCTAAACGGGTCGAGTGAACTTCATATAACGGATTCCATATAACGCTACCATACTCTAACGTACTTCGAAAGAGTGAGGTTAATAGTAATGTTGTAATTAATGGTTATAATAGGAAAGTTTATTAAGCTTATTAACCGAACTAAAAGTTGTTTCTAAGTATTGGCGCAACTATTTCAGACTGAGAAAAGAGACCTACCTTAATCTTCCAATAATTAGAAGAAAACGAAACAGCCCACTTGTTTGCCAACGTTATTTCAATCAATACCACCTACACACGCCCAGTTTACAATGAAAAGTTTCGTCAATTCAATTAAAAAATATTTGGTCTCCATATATCATCTATTTTAAGAGATAGTAGCAAAGCAGAGATTTATTCCCACACACGATAACTTTTATCTGTCAGTCAAAACTAGTACCGCTTGGTTATCATCTGAATATCTAAAGTCCTCAGAGAAAGACAAGGACTCAATAACTCTCAATTCCGGTAACTTGCTATACTTTCTATGCATATTTGGAGCGGAGCGAGCGAAGCTCCCATGGATCAGCTTCAATGGCGCAATGTCTGTTACGCCATAACTTCCCGAGTTCTTAACCGATTTTAATATTTTTTGTTTGGAATCGATACAACAGGTTTAGGACCAGATGGTAACGGTCCGAATTTTGAAATTCGCAAAAAATCCCATCGAAACAAAAAAAATTTTTTTCTTTTTTAGGTATACCGCGGAGCGTACCGCTCCAATACATGGTGCTAGCGTAGCTTTATGCTTAGCATGCATAACACAAGAACAATACAACACACGCACACTCTCTCACTGTCAGACACACACTCACACACACACACACACACACACACACGCACACTCACACACACACATACACACACTGCGCACATATTAGCAGTAAGAAAAGATAAATATATTTAATTAAAGCATTATATTACTTGCTTGTTTAGTGTTTAACAGTTGAAAGTTGGCTATGAATTTAGTTGGCTATGTAACTGATTGTTAAAAGATCGGTTCTTCCTACCACTGGCGATGTTTTGCCTAAAGGGGAGTTCCCACATCTAATATTTGTAATAGACTACGTCACCGAAATAAAATATTTTAATATCTACCAGAAAGGAGGAGGTGTTAGATCCATGTGTTAGATCCATTGTCCACAAGTCCCTAATATACTTCTTCATTACCATCGGAAATCGATCAGGGTAGCATACCTGATACTCAGAATATCAAAATAATATTAGTAGATATATGAGAATATCTCTCAAGCGAAACAAAGCTAGAACTGATGAGAAGGTGTTGCGGTGATGATGAGAGTGGGTCAAGTTGCTATTGTGTAACGGAACACCAGAGGCCAGATGCTTTACAATTTCATGGAGGGGTATCTATATAATTAACTTTTTCTTCAGGAAGTCCAAAACGGACGTGGATCAGGAATCCAGATGACAAGGAAAAATAAGAGAGATTTTATAATATCGACCGGATAATTAATAATTTCTCTGTGATCACCTATTTATACGAGATAAATTAAATATCAACATTAAGCTTGAACGATCGCAACTGATGAAATCTATATTCCGAACAGTAATTGCCGTGAGCCAAGATCCCCGAGAACTACTCCAAGTTAAACTTAAAATTGCTCCGAAGCCTTACAGCATGACACATGCTGGAGAATACTGTCCGTACGGTAAACTCTCCAACCACACACTTCATCTCATGAAAGAGAGGTATGAAATGAGGCTAACGAACTCAGCGGATGCTTATCTTTATGCAGCTAAACGAATATAATTTTTCTAACGTGTCATCTTCTCCAATTTAATACAGCTGGTATATAGTGGCTATTGAGCAGAACAAAGACTCCAAAGTTTTTGCAAGAGGCCATTGATAAGGCTGAAAGCTGACGTTGACACCATCATTTCATCAAAACATGAAATCATGAGCGAGATCGATAACTTATATGGACAGTTAAACTCCACACAGAGACCTGTTGCAACTAAGGCTAAAGACTCCAAAGCCAAGCTTACCTAACACCATCTAACAACAACACGACGTGTGATAATGGAATCACAAGAGAACTTCTTAGGGTGGGATGTAAGCTGATACTCAAAGCCCTCCAGAAGCTTTTCAATTTCGTATTAATAGATGGTACAGAGGCTCAGAGGCTGTTTTTCAAAAAGGGTGACTAAACACTCTTGAAGAAATATAGATTATCTCACGTCTGAGTCTGTAAATAAGTACTTTTTCGGATATCATTACAAAATTACTTCGCTCGCAAAACCACTTCCGACCTCCTGATGAAGACGGTTTAAGAAAAGGTTTTAGTGACGTTTGATTTGATCGAAACTTTGGTGGCGCTCGAGTCTCTCCGCAGAGATACCTATACGAAAACGCCATTATGTCGGTCTGACTACACAAGTATAGTTCGAATCCCTTACGACTGCATCGATACGGCGTTATATTTCCAAAGCTGAGGGTACTCTGTTGAGCTGGAGAATATTTTTAAGCTTCTAAATTGGAATCTCGTAAATACAGCATCAATAGTAATAACGAGTCGTCTTCATTTTGCCTATCATGTAGTTGTTAAAGCTAATCAGCTATAAGAACTACATCTTGGAAGAGTCACAATACTCGAACATCTTACTGATGAACAAACTGAACATGATTATAAAACATGATTACAAAATGAACATGCAAAGAACAAAAATCATGTAGAATGCTCATGTTGTAGCCGTTCCAGTCGAAATCGGAAACATTACATTCGTACAAAATGTAATAAATTCCAACTTTATTAATAGAAGAACACTTAGCTACGGTTAAATGTGTTTTCTTCTTTCTTATAACTGCAACTCATACATCCAACGCCCTCACTAGGCGTAAGGTCTTTTTTTATTAGCGTTCCTGAGGTTTTTAATTGAAAACAAAGAGTCTGGAATATTTTTACTATATATGTAAATTGATTTTCATTATAAATTAAAACCCATTTTAAAATTATTACTATGATATTTACCTTAACAAAAAATAAAACTAAATTACATATCCGAGCTGTACCAATGTGAAACAATATCCAATCCAATCCAAACAAAATACAATATTTTGGTATTCATATATCATTGATCAACTATAATTCACAAATTAACTTTTATCGTTGTTTCATCATCACAATACAATAAAAGATATTTCTAAAAACGAGGGTGTATGGTCTTTGTTCCCTCTTACTGTTTAAGAAAATAAAAAAAGAAAAACAAATGCAAATTTGACATTGACATTATAGTTCATAGTCATCGTCTCGTCGCTTTCTATTTTCTGTATTATTACTTAGAATTAGAATTGAATCATCAATTTTACTTCATAATTTAACATGGTAAGTCGTATAAATAACAAATTGTTATTTTCTTCTAAACGGCGACATAATTCTACATTTTTTTGCGATGATTTCGCTAAGTCATTGTCAATAGTTGCCGGAATAATAAACGCACAGTAAAATTGAGGACGAAAACTAAATTTTTACCCCTTTTTTGTGATATTATAATCTTATTACTATGATACAGAGTGCTACAATTGTTTAGTAAAAATATCGTTCCATTATAACCTCTAACTTGATACTGTTGGGGTTGTTAATTGGTTTTCCTTTTGATCCACAGTTCAGAAATCAGTATGACAGTGACGTCACAGTCTGGAGCCCCCAGGGCCGTATACACCAAGTTGAATATGCCATGGAAGCGGTAAAACTTGGCTCAGCAACTGTTGGACTGAAGAACAAAGAGTTTGCTGTTTTGATCGCTCTAAAAAGAGCTGTCAGTGAGTTGTCTGCATATCAAAAAAAGGTCATTCCTATTGATGAACATGTAG
This sequence comes from Calamotropha paludella, assembly GCA_927399485.1. Classification (NCBI taxonomy): domain Eukaryota; kingdom Metazoa; phylum Arthropoda; class Insecta; order Lepidoptera; family Crambidae; genus Calamotropha; species Calamotropha paludella. Next base: position 3,520,388 of record OV656803.1, on the reverse strand, counting down.
GGATCTCCATATCGGGTTTAACTGCTGATGCTCGAATGCTGAGGTTGGTAGCTTTTATTCTATGTTAGAGTTAAAATTTATTAAGTTATTTAACTAAACTAATTAAAAACTAACTTAATTAAAATAATTTGTCTATAACTCTACAATTATGGCCTTTATTTCGTATTTTATCATGTATTCTAAAAAAAAATGTTAATCGAATTATTATAAACTAACAAAATTCTATAAACTTGTCAAGTACTTCTTTCATTCATACTCTTTCTGTTTAGATCTTCATTGTGATAGTATTTTTAGCCATTGGTAATTTGCATAAAAATTAAATAACTGCAAGGAGATTTATTGAATTGGCGTTTCAATTATGCCAATGTAATGAAACTAGATATATTATAAAGTGCCAATAACAAAATATTAAAACATAAGCTGTAATTAAAATTGGAGAAAATTTGACATAAAGTTTAGCTTACTTAGTTCTTTGCTTTTAACAAGTCCATAATTAAGCATTTTGAAATATTTATAACCTACTGTTTTTCTTAACTGTACCTTTTATTTTATATAATCTGTCCCCATAATGGTACAAGTGGTCTTGTCTATATGAACTAGACCACGTTTCTTGTTGAATTCGTTCACACTTGGGTTGAAATATTAAATAAAAGTTATTCTCAAATGTCACAGAAAATACACAGTATTTCCTGAATTTTAATTTTATTTCCCTAAAACCTCCCCAAAGTTGGAGGATTAAACATTAAAAAGAATTATAATCTGTTCAGCTTTTGTGTTATAAGTGATGGAAAAACATTAACTATCTTTTACATTTTAAAATGCATAGTTTCTGATTCAAAACACCTTAGAAAAGGGAGTTGGAAACAAATTACTGATCTCTTTATAATTACATATGTTTTTAGCCGATTCATGAGAACGGAATGTCTTAATCACAAGTATGCTCATGATGCTCCAATGCCAGTTGGCCGTCTCATTGGCCTTGTGGGAAACAAGATGCAGATCTGCACTCAACGATATGACAAGAGGCCTCTCGGTGTTGGCTTGCTGGTAGCCGGTTATGATGTGAGTACCTAATACTTCTTTCCGAAACATCTTAAACTTCTCCTTGCACTTTGGTAATGAAAATGACTTGTGGATTCTGCTAAAGTTGATAACACACACTTAGAAATGGTGTGATAGGTGATTAACCCCTTGAACCCCAGCATTGTGTTAAATGTGATATTTCTCTCTGTCGCCTTATAGAGCATTATATGATGCTCGCGGAGTTTAGGTATCGTTCTCGCGCGCATGATATAATGCTCTCGGGTTTTGTTGGGTTAATAACACTGAAGGTAATTATACACCTCAAGCTGCCACCACAAGCTGGTTATTTACTTATGTTGCTATAGACTGCACGAATATTCTGATTTTTACACTATATGAGAGTACATTTACTTTAATAACTAATTTTAATTAATAATGCAGACATGCAAGGTAAACTGTTGACACAACAAATGTATATTTAACAATCTGTAACACAGTTTTAGGTAATATATTTATTCTGATTCTAGTTGCATTGTTTATTTTATAGTAATACGATTGTATGAAAGCATATAGAGGCCATGTAAAGCTAGTAAAACATGACCTCATGTTCAACTTTGCTAAATTTTAATAACATTTTGATGTTCGTTGTAGAGTCGCTAACTCTGCATAAGATGCTATTATGATGTTAGGTTAATGTGCTACGATGACGTAAATTAATGTTCGAAAGGATGTGCGGGAAAATGTATAAGACGTGTGTCACAGATAATTGTTTTATTGTTGCTGTTGTAAAAGTGTTCAATTATATATTTACAGTGTTAGAATAAAATAAATATACCTAATTATAAAGTTAATACATATTGTAGGAGCTCGCTCATACATTCGTTGATGTCTGAGTTCAAGCTACATATAAAATTATTTAATAGTTATGAACAAAGGAAGCTTTATGTAAATTACATACGTTACTAAACTAAGCTAGGCTTGTACAATGGGTACGAAATAATGTATAGAACACATAAATTATCTAATAAATCACCATGACTCGGAATCAAATGCTTATGTTCATCACATAAATATATGCCCCTACCGGGATTCGAACACGGGACCTTTGGCCCAGAAGGTAGGATCGCTACCGTTACACCAATCCCAAGGCCGTCGAATATATCCCTAGGAGTTACTTAATTAATTAATAAATACCACACAAGTACCACCAAAAATTTAATCCGAAATTAGACTATGTACTAAAGAGACTAAATATTAAATATAATATGCTAATAAGTATACAATCAACCTTTATTTGGGAACATTATCATTGTTGCATAAACAGTAATATATATGATAAATTATTTTATTAGAAAAATGCTACTGAGCCTCGGTAGCTCAATTGGGAGAGCATTCGAACGGATATCGAAATGTTGCAAGTTGGATTTCCACCTGAGAATTTACTCTTGAGCCTAGCCGGGATTTTCTAGTATTTTTCTATTAATATAATTTATAAGATAACATTAAAAAAGCAAAGAAAATAAATAAAATGCAATACATAAGCCCCTTCTTGAATTTTATCCCTGAGCCTTAGTTAGCACACAAGTGGAGATATTACTCAAAATTCTGATAATTTTTGTTGTTTACAATTCTTACCTATGATTAATTATTTGAATTTAGTTGCCAAGTTATTTTTAGTCATTATAGTTTCAAATTTTAAATGTAATAGTTGGGCATCAATTAAAATAGTGGATGTTTTTAATTTGTCTGTTATTGACCAAATAGATAAGATTTGCATCAACTGGCCATTAAAAGATTGCAGTTTGTGAAAATTTCATCTATTTTTTTTAACATTTGATTAATAATTTTTAATATCATTCCAGGATCAAGGACCTCACATCTATCAGACTTGTCCCTCAGCAAACTACTTGGATTGTCGAGCCATGGCTATAGGCGCTCGTTCCCAATCAGCTCGTACCTACTTAGAGAAACACTTGAAAGAGTTCCCCGACTGTGAACTTCAAGAACTGGTAGCTCATGGTCTACGGGCTCTGAGAGATACACTGCCCAATGAGATTGACCTCAATAATAAGGTACTTTTTTCTTACACTAGAAGTATAACCTTTTTTGATTGACAGGTATCAAACTCTAGGTATTTTCAAATTCGGAAAGCGTTTATATTTCGAAAGAACTGCAAAGAGGTCTTAACTCGTTTAGAATAGAGAAAAAAAAATGTTTTCAAATCAAAGAGTTTAAGGTACCCAAACCTTCTTGTAGTAATAATAGATAGTTTAGACATGTATAGAGTATAGAATATATGTATAGTATATATACACTCGTAAGAAAACACCCATTATCTCTGATTAGGCTATTGACAATAACTTGCTCCAGTGAAAGGCAGTAGTGCGGGATTTGGGAGTGGTATTTGATGACAAAATGAGTTTAAATCATCACTGTGAAACGCTCTCCAAACGTTCTGCTAAACTAGTAGGGTTCATTTGTCGAGTGCCAGTTGGAATATGCCTCTGTAGTTTGGACACCTCAATATAAGAACTACATCGACTTGCTGGAATCTATCCAGAGGCGAAGGATCCTGACAATTCGATCTAGGCGCAAACACGATCTCACGGGTTATGCAGATCGTCTAAGCTTCTATAATTTAATGACATCCGAAAGCCGACGTAAAATTCATGACTTTACCTAACTTGCCTAAGATCTTGAGAGGCTCCAACAATACTATTCTGACAGCCGAAATTTACATAAGGGTCGCGAATAGCTCCACAAGGCGGGAGTGTCTATTCTCTGTTCCTCTCTGCTCTAACAACGTGTCCTTCCATAATTTATATAACGGAAGTTTTGTAACCTGGTGATTCAAGACTTTATAAGGGAATATGTGATAACGTATTATTCTATGGTAGTCCGAAGACTTACTTTTTATTTTATTTGCGGCTTAAATCCTCATAGATAATATGCCCCATCGTATTTTCTCAATTACATTGATTAAAATGCTTAAACTTGATGATACAAGTGTAAATAAAAAAAACTACATGAAATAAATGTATTATATATACCAAAAGGAATCACTGTTTGGTCAGATTTAGCTACAAACAAGTGTCGAAATGAAACACATTAACCAGTGACCCCCCATCTTTCCTGTTCTTGACAATAAATTCAAAGACTTTGTAATGTGAAGCTTTAATATCAATATGATTATGAATATAAGTTATGAATATAAGAAATTTTATTACTTAATAACGTACAAACAGCTTAAAACAAGTACGCTAATCGATTGTCCAATAAACTCGCAAAAGTTGTCAGAATTAAACTCTTAAATATCGTCGCAGAATATGCCAGTCGCGTGCGCAAACCACGTTCACAATAGTACAGTAAGGTCGCTTATTTAATCACTCTTCAATTCGCTCCGAAAATTCCAAGCCGCTTCGATCCTAAGACCACGCAGTCGCGAACGTTCCAGAATGATCGCGTCGAGTCGACATAAATCTCGAACAACATTCGTCGTTTCGCTCACTCGCGGCGTTCGCTATCTCCTACTTCTATTTTATACCTACTTTTTATACCTACACACTCTGTTCAATTACCGCGGCTCCTATCGTAAGTTTCTATAAAGAAAAGACCATCACAACCCTCAGTTGTAAGAATATATTCGAATAGTATTAAACAATCGACGGCCGTTTGGTGCAACGGTAGCGACCCTACCTTCTGCACCAGAGGTCCCGGATTCGAATCCCGGTAGGGTTTGTGTGATAAACATAAGCATTTTGTTCCCGAGTCATGATCGTTTATATAATTATGTATTCTATACGTACTCATAATACAAGCTCATCTTAGCTTAAGACAAATTGTTGTGAGTTATTAATTAGACGCAACTGTAGCGATCCAGCTTTTTGCACCGACGGTCCTCGATTCGAGTTCCAGGAGGGGCAGATTTGCATTCGTACCTGAGTCATGGGTATTTATATATATTTCTATTAATATTACTTATGTATGATATATTATTTGCGGTTATCTGCGGGTGGGTCCTAGTTATCTGTAGTTCAGGATCCACAGGGACCAGTCTCTTCCACAAAGTTGTAATTTTTTTAGTCCAAAGCATTTTATTGTGAAGAGAAATAGATACTTTTATTATTATTATTATTATTTTTGTCAATCCGTTACCCTAGTATCCATAACACAAGCCGTCCGGTGCACACATTTTCTTTCTCTCTTTCTCTCATAGCCAGTTACATTTTGTATATCTAATAACTAATATATTTACATATCAGTCCTGTAGTCTAAAGTACATCCGTTTTTTATTATTATTGTTATCCGGAATGTATTATTATTATTTACAGAATGTATCTATAGCAATAGTGGGACCTAAAACTCCATTAAAGATTTGCGAAGAAGCCGAATTGGCCAGGTTTCTGGCTCTGGTTGAAGGTGAAGAGAGGAGAGGTGGTGGCGCCTCCGCTACAGGAGATGCTGGTGCCAGCACCAGACCTGAAACCCCGGGGGACGAACAGGATCCAAGGGATCCACAGGTTGCGGTATGTTGTTCAAAATCTTTAGATACCTACGACGATAGGAATGAAAGTAGGCTAGACAATTATCCATATATAGTTTACATATTACTACATACATATTATAAGCTGAAGGGCCTTGAACATAGACGGAAGGTAGCCAGCCTATCCGTTTTTTTATAGGATACATTTCGGAGAGCCTTGTTCCGCCGTCCCCATTTTTTCATGGGACAACCAGACTTACGAATAAGCGTTGATATACCAAAGAGTCGCACTAAGCGTTTTGGTTCCAATTTTGTAATCCGTACCGCTTAAGAGTGGAACTCTTTGCCTTACTCTGTGTTTCCTGATAAATACAATTATGGGGTCTTCAAGTCACGAATGAATAGGTATCTTCTAGGAAAGCGCGTTGCATCCTAGCTCGCATCGTTTCTTACCTTCAGGCGAGATAGCGATCAAGCACTTTTCTATTCACAATAAAAAAAAATAAACTAGCATCATATATTGGAGCGGAGCGAAATACTAAAAAAAAACAGTAAATTTTAAAATTACATTTTAATGAAAACTTTCCAAAAACGCGCGCTTTTTGTTTCAATGGGAAATCTCATAGCCCTCCCATCCCATAAATGAGTTTTTATTGTGAGGGATATATAAAGTTTTAAATTATCGGAGACAGAAAATGATTGTGAAGAAAAAGAGAAAGCTGCACCCGACGTCATGTCCTTATATAGTTAAAAAATAGCGCCCTCTAGGTGATCAGGTGTGCGTAAAATCAGTCGATGCTTGTGTGGTAGTCCAGTGAATATAGCCTCCGCTAGATGGCGTTGTTAACAGGTATTTTACCACCAAGACATTACAATAATGTCTTGGTGCGTCATGGTCAAGGTGTTTTTTTCTGTGACCAACAGCGAAGAATTCGATTATATTATTTTCTTTTATTGGAGCGGAGTACCCATGGTTCAGCTTCAATGACGCAATGTCTGTGTCGCCAAAACTCGATGAGTTCCTAGCGGATTTTCGTATGATTGTAATGAATTGAACCAACCAGTTTAGGACTAGATTGTGACGGAGAAATTTAGAAATTCTCAAAAATAAAGTAATGACCAAAAAACATAGGCTTTATGGGATTTCCCATTGAAAAAAAATGCGCGCGCTTTTTGAAACTTTTCATTCTTATGGAATTTTAAGTTTTATTTTTTAGTATTACGCTCCGCTTTAATATATAGTGCTAGCGAAGTTTTATGCTTAGCGAATACATCGATCTAGTATATTACTTTATATATTTTTTTTTGTTTTTAGGTGGCTATGGAAACGGAGTGATTACTGCAGAGCGATTGCAAGGCATATCTGAGTTGGAAGATAACAAAATTGGTGACCGTATGAATGTATTATCGGACACTAAATTATTCACTTTCGTAAATGCCTTGTTTGGAAAGCTACCCCCCGTATTACATCATAAAGGTTTGCCTTGGCCAGTGTTCAATTTAGTTCTGGTAACAGTGTTATAAATTATGTACCCAACGTTTTGCAGTGCAGTGTCGGTCTATCGAATTTGTCGGATTATAGAGTACTGCCATGGCATACCAACCCGTACAAGCTATATTTAATACTAAAAAACAGCAATAGATGGCACTACCATTAACATTTGTAAATTATAAAATGTGAATAAGCTGAATTAAGTAGAAAATTGGAGATTAAAATAAAGACGAGCATATATTTATAAATACAACTTCACATCAACCTTAATTCAACTCCTTAATGAAACACCATAAATACACTGGTCTGCAACGAAATCCTCCTTTAAATAAAAATATGATAAATATGAAGAGCTTAACATGCTGAATCTAGATTTGCTTCCTATTGTTTGCTATCACGTATACCTTTTGAAAAAAAATTTTTTTTAATATCTCGAAATTCTGTATTTTTTGTGAGTCATTCTTGCACTAACGCTAATTTATTCAGTCTGTATCATATTTTTTCACCCAAAAACGACTTGGCTCGATAGAAAGAGAGAGAACGATATGGACTGATGGTATTTTTACACTAATGCATACGCTTGCGCAGTACTCGCTGTGACTCCGTGGCGCTCAGTTCGATTTAAAGTTGTAAAGTGATTTGAAGATGAAGAACTTTTAGTTCAACGTGAAAAATTTTTCTACCACCACTCCATCAAAAGCTGGGTCTAATGAAAAATTTTATCAAAGCCATGAATAAGGATGGAGAAGGATACCTCAAAACAAAATTTCCTCGAATCAGCGCCGCGTAATTGAAAGAGGGTATCTTTGTGGGTCCCCAAATACAAGAGCTCATGAAAGACTCAAATTTTGAAATTAAGCTGAGTAAAGCTGAAAAAAGGGCATGGATTGCTTTCTTAGCAGTCTGTCATAATTTTCTTGGAAACAAAAAAGTGAAAACTAGTGATAAATCATCCAAGAACTTTCTTACAAAGCTTTCAAATGCAACATGTCACTTAAAATTCATTTTTTAGATTCTCACTTACATTTCTTTCCCGAAAATCTTGGAGCGGTATCTGATGAACACGGTGAAAGATTTCATCAGGACATAGCGCACATTGAGAGGCGCTACAGCGGAAAATGGTCGTAAGCAATGCTTGCCCATTTTTGTTGGTCGATTCGTCGCGAAACTTCAGTAGAAAATATAAAAAAAAAAACTACTAAGTAAAATTATAGAAACAACATGTCATTACATTGTCTTATTATTTTTAATGTTTTTAGTGTGATTATATGTAATATTTTGTCCTAATTATTAAAACAATTATTGATTTTTCGAACAAAAAATATTTTCTTAAAAACTCCCTCACAAAAAATATATAAGTGATACAAACTTTTTAAAACCCAGTTTCTGTTGAGAAATATCACATCTATAATAAACGTGCACAATAAAGAGTGCAAAAAAAAATTTTTTTGCAGACCAGTGCAATCAATTGAGAATACGAAAGGATAGGCTACATGTGGCCATATTTCAGCTTTGTGGCTTTCGTAGTGTTTTGCAATTGTGACGCTAGATGGCGAATAACCGGAATGCGCTTGCCGCGCGGCTAGCACACATTCGTCGCAACCATTTGAAAGAAACATGCCATTCTCTTCTAACGACGTAAATAAGAAAGAGACATCATGCGTATCTCTACTCGTCTAGGCTCAGTTAGTATAATAATGTATATTTTATAAGTTTGTTTGCAAGTTCTTATAGTAAACAACTCTATTACATTCGTATGCCTATATATATTTATAATTCGTTCTAGAAGCGTCTCATCTTCCGTAATTGTTTTATAGTACGTACTAATGACTAGTGTGGTAGTGATTGAATATGAAAAGAACCAGAAATACTTTATTTAATGTAATTGTTGAATAGACAATCTACTAAACCATGAAATCTATTAAATTCTCTATATCATTTTTCATTGCTTGAGCTAATGTAATAGAGTCATCACAGTTATATTTTAATCTTCGTACTGTTTTTTATTATTATAAATATTATTTCAAACTGCATCCGACGTACAATGGATAAAGTTATGGATTTGAATTATTCTTAAAATACAAATATTTTATTGTGTATTTTTTATTACTAGATTGAATTTCTGTTACGTATTCGAATTTCGATAAATGTTGCTTCATGTTAGTAGATTTTTATCAGTCTGTCTCTCGAAACAGATCAAATGTCATACATTTGATTTGGAATATATTTATTTTACATTGGAATATGTCTTTTTATGTTGTAAATGGATAAATCCAGAAGACTAAATAGAGTACAGTATCAACAAAATACTAAATAATCAATAATGAAATAAGATAACATGGTATTGCAAACTTTACAAAAATCATTGTATATTGTTAAGCAGAATTTAATTTCAGTCATTAATTATTTACTCAAAAACTTGAAAATCAACAATGTAGATATGAAGTAAATATGTTGACATTCCATATTGTATTTTTGTTCTTTAAATTAATGCAATATAAAAATCATGCATTTAAGTTTTATGTACAGTGACGTCAGAGGGATTTGTAATTGAAAAAAATTCATGTACTGCTTTCTGTTATTACCACGAATTGTAAACGATGAATATTGTTTACATTGTAAATTTGTGTATAATCAATCTTTACAGAGCGCATATCTAGGGAAATTGATACTTTTTTATTTGAAATGTAAAATGGGATATTTATGATTCTTTCAAAAAATGTCACTGACAACAGCTAAGCTATAAAAAGCTCTCTACGCATCAGCGACGTGCACTCTATAAATACTAATAAGCTATGCAATATGTCTACTTCATCTTCTTACATTTAATAAATAAATAAAACTGATATTAAATTTGCCATGATATTAATCCTTGGTGTCTCACTAGATGGCAATACGTATCGTGTTATTTGTGTTCTCACTGGTGCCATCTATTGGAAAATCGAAGGAACTAAAAATAGCCAGTTAAATAGTATTTGGGTGATACCATTTGCTTGTACTAAGTGGTGTCTCTGTATATTATTCAGTTTGTGGTACTGCCTAAATTCCCTTATAGTCATTTTTTTATTGTATTCTGGCAAATTATAGATCAAAATAATAAGATTCTATCTGTACTAGTAAACAATGAACTTTGTCTTAATCAGGACTTTGTAATCTAGCAAATTATAGATCAAAATAATAAGATTCTATCTGTACTAGTAAACAATGAACTTTGTCTTAATCAGGACTTATTTTATTCAACCCTATTATAGAAATTAACTGTTATTAAAATTATTATCCAGCCAAAGTGAAGAACTACTTGCAACTGAGTATTGTAACAGTTGGAAAGATGTTTGAATTTGTCAGTATAATACTATAGTTGAGAAATATGTTTGAAAGTTTTTATTATTCTAATGTGTTACACGGTTCTGCTGAATTGGACACTGGCCAAGGCAATTTAAGGTATAAAATTGTATGAATATTTTTGTTTACACATCTATATATAATAAAACACATGTTTCTTAATAATCGTTGTTTATTTTCTCTTATACGACTAATAATATTGCATATAAACATTGTTTTTTCTTACTAAAAAAAGAAACAGTGACATTTCAGACTTTAGAAAACATTTTAATCAAATGAAGGTAAAAATGTTTCCAATTTTTTTTTATTGGTAACACTGAAAACTTGTCAATAGCCATTATAGACAAACCAAAAAATGTTGATAAACAGAAGAAAAAAAAATTGCTGAACTCTATTGTTTTTACTTATATTCAAGTTTCCGAATTACATTTATATCGAAATTTAATATGTTGAGTTTTATTTCCTTTGCACATTGAGTTTTTTTAACGCGCTATTTATTCTAAAGAATAATTTTTGTATGTCTAAGCGTTTGTATCAATACAATATGTACGAGACTGAATTTATGCAGGTATTCAAAGGTAGATCTTTGAAGCGCACTGAAATGTGATTTTGTTTTCAAGATAACGATAGATTTGTTTGTCGTAAGAAGACTAAAAATTACAGTAAGAAGTAAAAATTACATTAAGATTTTCGTTTTATGATCTTAAAGAACAATTTCTTGCTGTAAGATAAGATTATATTTGAAGGTATACATGACTAAGCTTATAACTAAATAATATACTGTGGTTGGTGGTTTTTGTCATATATTTTTGGCATCGGACGCGAATATTAAATTTGTAAGTTTATTAAAATGAGACCTAGTGACTTGTTTGGCTGTTGCTTATAATTTGACACATTTTAAGTAAAAAACATTACCAGATTAAAACACATCATCATGTAAAGACGCATTTTATTACTTCCATATTGCAAATAGAAGGAAGCTAAAGAAAAAATTGATGTGATTTCTCATCTGTCCTGTCTAAAACAGTCTAATTCACTTAACTCTTAAATATCAACTCTTTGTCATTGGAAATAAAGTTGCTTTTATTGAATTTAAATTTAAAGTTCGCAACGCCAGAAAAGATCTAGGTCTTAAAACTAATTAGACAGCAAACACTGTTAATGTTCACTAAGCACCAATGTTATTGCCTAAATATTGATAACAACTATTTACATTATAAGATAGCTTATGAACGATTGGACATTGCTTTGATCCAGTTGCGTACACGCAAAATAGAATTGAAAAGAAGAATAAAATTTCAAAGGAGACTGAACATTTCTGAACTAACCAATGCCTTACTAGCACGTACAAGGCTTAATTATGTGTAATATTTAAAAGAAAATGTTTTGGAACAAAAACACCTGTCCAAAATGGGGAAAAATAACGCGGCGATGGATGAGTGTGCTTGTGAAACCTAGTTTGGCTTAATGATTTCAAGAAGAGATAAACTCGGACCAACAGTTTGATAATAAAATATTTAATGTCGGATAACAGCACGACTCAACTAATTAAAACAATTGGTAATTGGAAAACACATCTTTGGGAGGATATATATTTCTTTGCTTAGGTTACACGAGGGTGTCTAAAACATAACCGGTGCCTTGGTTGAACTGGCAGACACTGGCTTGATCTAAAACAGGTACATAATTGTCTTGGAGTATTATTGGCTGCCGACTCGACGTTTCGTTCAGCTGTCTTTCTAAAACAGCATTCTGTAGTTCCTCCTCTTCCAACTCTAAAGTAAGTTCGTCTAATAGCTTCATTCTCACTTTCAGTTCCTTGTCAGCTTTAGCCAATTCAACAGCATTGTCGTGCATCTCTTTTGATGTCTTTCCTAGCTCTTCCTCTATTTTGTCTATCAACATAGTCACTTGGGTGACATTTTCGCAGCTGTTCGCCTTATTTTCGTCTATATATCTTTTAACTTTTGCTGTCAACCTTACAACCAATTCTTCTTCACGATGCAATCTTTTATTGATAATGGCCAGCTTCTCTAACAGTTCTATTTCCTCACGTATCCTAGTTAGTTCATCTGTTGATGCTTCAGAATCTGTGTCGTTGTGAGTTTGAATGAGCCTCTCTGAATTCACTTGGCAAATGTCCGTAAGTTCTTTCGTGAAATAGTGTTCTCTCATCAAATGTCTCTCTCGTCTGCTCTTGTGTTTCGTGTGTCTTCTGGGAGGTGTACCGCTGCCGACTCCCACTCCACTATCACTGTTGCCTGCTTGGCTGTCGTTGACCTCATTGCACCTGCCAAGATCACGAAGATAGGACTCCAGTAGGTAGTTAGTGCCGTGTTTCTCCATTCGACTTTTGTGTGTTTGGTCTTCTAGTTGATCAATTAGTTTCTCTTGTTCTCTGAAACAAAAATATAAGTGAATTGTTAATATTTTCTTTACCTTTTGTAGTTTGACTTAAATTATTGGCATGCTACTGAGCTTCTTGTTTTGAATGCTGAATTTTTCAAGCAATTGCTGACCAACGTTATATAATGGATAAACTTCACTCTTGTGTTCACTAGAAGTGGTTTATTTATTTTAAGATTTCTTTTATAATGCGCATAGTAAAGAAGTAGAACTTCCTCCCTACGTCTGTACTTCTGAGTACTTATAACCCGTCAGTTTTTAATCCTGTCTTGGCCCCGGGCTTAATTGGGATCAAGAACGAACCCATTCAAAATAATAAAAAATCTTTTCGTTAGAGGTGCTCACCTCAACTTATCCAGCTGTTGATGAATTGTCCGACTCTGGTGTTGTATAACAGATACGAGTCTCGTAGCCGGGTCTTCGCTCTTTGCTCTCGGAGGAGGAGTGCTGGTTCGTAATCCTCTTCGCCTTCTTCGCCTAGCCCCACCTCGGCTGCCGCCGTCGCTGTCACGACCAGAGTCATCTTCCCCACCACTGGATACTCGGCGAAGTGATAACCGAACCTGGAATTTTTTTAAGGATGTAACAACCCAAGCAAGTTTTTCTCTCGTTCTTAAGGTTGAAATAAGTTTATTTAGGAGTTAATAAGGCTAGTTTTTGTGTCAAAAAAGAGGTAGCAAAACGAGCTTTTGATGAAAAAGCTTCTGGAAATAATTTATCAAGGAAGCAAGGAATTGACTATCGGAGTCTGAAAGCTCGTTTTTCCGTATAATGTATTTTTTTTTTCCTAATTTTTCAAGATTACTGATAGATTTAGCTTAAAATAAAATCTGACTAGGTTAAAGTTCAATTTAATACCATTAAATTAGGTTAGAATATAGTTATAAATATTAGGGATTTTAAGATATATAACGTTATTATTCGGCGAAGAAAACTTCGGTAAATAATTTTAAGCTCCAACAGTAAGCGATGATTCATCATCATCATCATCATCATCATATCAGCCGTACGACGCCCACTGCTGGAGATAGGCCTCCCCCAAGGATCTCCACAACGATCGGTCCTGTGCTGACCTGCTCCAAGCGATGATTGCCACCTTATATTTTTATAGAAATAAATTTTAGTAATAAATAGTCGTTATAAACTGAATTACAGATTTAACGCAACTTTCGTTTCTACTACGGGAACGTGTATTCTATAATAATTATTTTTAAAATACATGGGTCTATTATTTCAAGCGTGAGATATAACATTTTTAATGTAAAATGTACCTCATGTCTTGCATCTCCCCAAGCAGCAAGGACGTGCAAAACTGGCGCGTCTGGTGGAAGCGGTCGTTCAACTCCTCGCCATCGTTCCGCTAATACCCATTCACCATGGTCATACAGCCTGCTGCTTCCTGCAGAAGAAAAATGATTTAAGAGCTGCTAGTAAAGTCGCGTAGGATGAAACATAAAAAAGGATATTTTTAGGTATTCATTTTCATGAAAGGATTGTGATGAAGGGTACAATAGTTCTACCTATGATTGTAAAGATTAAACAATACTCGCCATGGTCGGTAATAGGACGAGGAAAAAGAAAATGATCTTTCGGCAAAGAAAACTTCGGTAAACAATTTTAAGCTTAATTTTTCGACAAAGAATTGTTTACCGAAATGCTCATCACCGAAAGATTGATTGCTTCTATGCAAATATGCGCAAAAGATGTGCTTTTCTTGTATACAGGGGCAGGGGCAGCCCTAATAGTATCCTGGACATGATTGTGAATAGATTTGACTGCGCTTATATCTTCATGGCGCAAACATAATAATAATTATTACATTCACATCAGTTAGCCTAGCCCAAGGTAAGCACTGTAAGGCTTGGGTAATGAATATACACACATAAAAGATACATAGCTATGTTATATTTATAGAAATATATACAAATACCCATGACTCAGGTAAAAATGTACGTATTCATTTGCCCCTAACGGGATACGAACCCAGGACCATCGGTGCAAAAGGCAGGATCGCTACCGTTGCACCAAACGATTGTCATAATAATATGAACATATATATATAAAGAAAGTGATTGATCAAAAAGTAAACGAAAAGTTTCAAGTGCATTCTCGAATATCTGAATAGAAGAACGAATATCTCGAATAGCAAAACGAATATCTCGAATAGCAGACGGATATCTCGAATAGCAGAACGAATATCTCGAATAGCAGTTACGTCATTATATATGTAAAGGTACAAATATACCCAAATATTAACTTAATACTTTAGCAATCTGAAATACAGACAATACCTTCTGGGACGTCTTGTAAGGCCCGTACGATGTCTGCGCAAGTTGTATGTGAGCGGACACCGCGTACCCACAGCTTCTGACCTCGCGCAAGTACACCAACTTCTTCATCACTGTAGTCAGATGATGAAGCCTCCATGGTCACTAGAACAAAAAAAAATCTGATTTCAATAAAAGACAGACTAATCTGTCATGGGTAGTCGAAGTAAAAATAGAGATGTCATCTGCGCTAAGCACACATAATTCATTGAAACACGTCAATTTGGTGAAACGGTAGCGATCCTGCCTTTCGCTTAGACGGTCCTGTGTTCAATCCCGGTAGTTTGGGTCATGAAAACGTGCATTTGTACCTGAGTCATAGGTATTTACTTATATTTCTATACATATTACATATTTGTGTATAATATATGTATGTCTATCCGTTACCCTATTATTCATAAAAGCCTTACAGTGCTTACTTTGTGAATGTAAGAAATATTATTATTATTTGAATAAGTAAATAAAATATTCACTCACCTGTAAAAATAAAACAACATTTAAAACCTTTACTTCAGGTATGTTTATGTTTAAGATAATATAGTACTCTATATATTTTCGTTAATGTCTTTTTTGACATTTAGTAGTCTTTGTCAATGGCTCGGCAAAAACAAACTGAAGAAAAGCGATCGTATACCACTAAAGAGGATTTCTTTACATATCTAAATTCCCTGTTACAATGTTTGACCGCGATGAACTCCGAAACTACTCAACCGATTTTGCTGATTTTTTTTTCATATTTGTGGATTTAATCCAACTTAGTACATAGGATAGGTTTCATTTTAATTTATAAAACAGCAGCGCTTGGCCGGATCAGCTAGTTTTTTCTATAAATATTACATATCTATGTATCATATACGTATCTATCCGTTACACCAGTATCAATAACACAAGCCTTACAGTGGATAAGCTTATTGACGTGATTATAAAGAAAACAGGCAAAATGACGTGCGTCCTGGTAGAAATCATTATTATAACCACCATTATTTGGGTAAATACCGCAGCATTGAGAATGAGCATCGCCTAGTAAGTACCTTGTACAGAGAAGAAGCCGCAAGAAACTCGGCAAGGGCTGGTTTTATTAATTAAGGAATTTTTTTAAAGCTCTAATATAAATGCATTAGAAAAAAATAGTTTACAACATATTCATTATCAGTATATTTATTAAAGTAAGGGCAAACAATTCCACGCATTTTTATCTTTCAAATAATCATCAATTTTGTATCCTTTGCTCATAAGGATTTTTTAAAGCACGAAGAAATTAAGACAAAACGATTTTTGGTCACCAATAAGTTGATGGCCATTCTGAAAGTTGCTCAAGAATTTAAACTTTAAGGAAACGTAGTTTTCGAGATAAACAATTTTGCAAATATCAAATACTTCATTTTAAAGACATCAACGCGTTCGTAAAGTGACTGTGATCCTGAATAATTTTTGTTTTTACTTTCGTAAGTCAATTCAGCTGAGCTCATTCATCTAAGTGCATTAAAGACACTTAATTAAACTTTGAACACCCATAACGTAGGTCAAAATGACATAGAAATTTATTTAAAATCATAAGTAATTTATTCACCCCAGTAAAAATGGTTCTAATGGACAATTTCTAGAAAAAACTTTTTGTTTTCATCTGGTACAGTCATCGATATGTAGTGTTTTTATATCCTAATATTTTGAATTATGATCCTAATATTGAAATAGCTACCCACTATTTCATATATATAAATAACTAACTTTAACCCGCGGCTACACGGTCAATGAAGACTACCGATTCAAAATTCTATTTCTCACCCTCGGAAAGAGCATTTTTTTCTGAGCAATAAGTACCCTATGTACTTTTCTCTATGCAAAATTTTATGATAATCTATTATGTAGTTGGCGTGAGGCGTGAATTAAAAACAAACTCACTTTTATATTTATAATATTACTTAGGACTATAAGATTGTTAACGATATGATATATAGCCTATCATGTGCGTGATCACTTTTAATTACCATATACCAAATTTCATCAAAATTGGTAAACCAGTTCTTGACTTATAGAAGTACATACAGACAGACAAAAATTAAGAAAATAGAATTCGTATCAGTGAGGCTTAAAACGAATATTTGTCATAAAATTTGTCCCATAAATAAATTTACAGACATAATTATATAGTAGTAAGTATACTCATAGATAACGTGGACCACTCAAACTATCCTCACCATTAAAAAATATCGCTCTATCACTCCCACCTTCGGAGGTCACCTCTATTTGCTAAAAATAAGACTGAGATAGCATTATTTTAAGCTTGTATAATTATTTTATTTCTCAGTAATTACGAATGATGAATTAATCTCTAATACAATGGTATAAGGTAGGTATTAAAGTGTAGAATTTGGTAATTGAAAAGACATTTTCTTTCGCATGGAAAATTTATGCTGACGCCGACGACTCTTTTAATTTCTATCAGTATAGGAACGGTTTCTACCTCAACGCGATAAAAGTAGGGCGTGATGAATCATTTGGGTTAATTGCAAGTGTTCCTTAGGGTGAAGCGGGATATGGGGGTGGCCATTAATGCCAACTGCTTGAGTAATCCATTAAAGTGTTGATTGTATGTTTTTGGATATACATATATATAATAATAATACATCTTAAACTCACACCAATTAGCCTAGCCCAAAGTAAGCACTGTAAGGCTTCTGTTATAGATACTATAGCAACGGATAGATATACATATATCTTATATATATAAAAATCTCGTGTCACGATGTATGTTTGGGAAAAACTCTGAAACTACTAAACCGATTTTGATCAAACTTCGTAACTATCTGTTATTTGATTTAACTTAAAATATAGGATTAGTTTCATTGTAATAAATAACACAGCAACGCGTAGCCTGGTCAGCTAGTATATATATATAAATTAATGTCACAGTGTTTGACCGCGATGAACTACGAAACTACTCAACCTATTTTGATGATTTTTAAGTAATTTTGCTGGATTTGTTTCAACTTAGGACATAGGACAGGTTTCATTTATAACAGCAACGCGTGGCAAGGCAGCTAGTATATATATATAAAAATTCCCTGCCAGTGTTTGACCGCGATTAACTACAAAACTACTCAACCGATTTTGATGTTTTTTTTTCCATTTTGCTTGTTTTCTTGTGACTAAGGACATAGTATAGGTATAATCTTAATTTATAGTACAGCATTGCGTGGCCGAGTCAGTTAGTAATATATTTATAGAAATATAAACACCAACGACTCAGTTACAAATGCTTGTATTCATCACACAAATAAGTGCTCCTTCTGGGACTCAAAACCAAGACCGTTGGTGCGAAATGCAGGATTGCTAAAGTTGCACCGAAAAGTCGTCGTTTATACGTATGTTTTCTTTTTGTTATTTTAAGCATTTAAAGAAATTATTACAGGTAAAAATTCAACTTCACTTATGTGTTTAAAACCATTTTAAAACTATTTATATGTTTCTATTTTTATCTATTTCTTTAAAACGGTAAAGAAATAACTTTTTAAATGTTTAAAACTTTTTTAAACGTGTTGATTTGTTAGTCCGACTGTTTAATCACTATGATTGGTCGAGATACACAGATAATAAATAATAAAAAAAACTCTAAAAAAATTGAACCACGACTTCATAATATAAATAATTGAAACAGATTCAAAAGTTAATATCAAATCATAATTGAATTTATATGATTCTAAGTTTATTCTACATGTGACGATTATTCGAAAAATAAGGCTGTTATGCCTTGTACAAAATTGAAGCCAGTCTTGGTAATACAACCCGTTACTAAGGCAACCGCCTTGTATGTAGGCAGTTGGGTAAAAATATTGATTCTTCGTAATTGTATTGCATAAGTTTGCATATGGCGCCCTCTGTGAAGCTAACATGCTAGTCTGTAGGGTGTAAACGTTAGGTGAATGAAAAAGTGTTTGCTTATATAGGGTGGTTTTATGCATACAAGCCGGAAATTAAGAATCAAGAGAGAACCCTTTTTCTTTATCGATTGTTCGTAAATTATTACATACGATGTAGTAGTAATACCTAGAATAGGAAGAGGTGGCGCTGGCGTCGGCTTGTGAAGTACTCGGAAAATATTGACGGAATGCTGAGATAACAAAAAGTATAATAATAAATAAATTTATCTGCATTGAATATAGTAAAATGCAGATGTCACATAGAATAAAATCAACGTGTTTTGGCTTGCAAAACTACATCAATTAGTACATCATATAGATTTATTGGAGCGGAGCGAAGCGAAGCTCCCATGGATCAGCTTCAATGGCGCAATGTCTGTTTCGCCATAACTTCCAGAGTTCTTAACCCATTTTAATATTTTTTATGGTGAATCAAATCAACAGGTTTAGGACCAGATTGTGACCTGAATTTTGAAATTCGCAAAAATTTCCATCGAAACCAAAAATAATTTCTTTTTTAGGTATTACGCTCCGTTCCATTATATGGTGATAGCGTAGCTTTATGCTTAGCGACAGCATTGCCTAGTTTAAAAAAATGATAAAAACCATAAAATATTACATGTTAAAACTAACCGTGGACCTAGCACAAATAAAAACCTGTTGCTGACAAAACTGTATTTTTCAGAATGACAACTTCAAAATCTAAACCAAAAAAAAAACATAGTAAAGTATCAAAAAAGGTTAGCAAACATGTCATTAAAATTTTATAGTTTTAGATTAATGACAACAGTATATATTTTGACAGCCATTATTCTTATTTGTTTGCTTGGTAATAGTACTCTTTTCAGAAAATATTACAAGGCAAACAATTGAATACGTACCAGTTCTAATACGATTCATTATTATGAGTGTTTATTCCCACTATTGAGGATACAGGACTTAACGAAAGCATTGGGATATTTTCCACGCGGCCTCAGTGATTGCTTTTCGCTAAGATCGCTGTTCAGATGCAGCCTAAAAGCTTGAGGCGCGTTCCAAAGTACGAAAGCTTGAGGCGCGTTACAAAGTAGGTCGAGATTATAAACTATTTGATCAGTACTGCTTGGTGGTTACACTCTTTAAAAACAAATCGAATCATCTATATGAAAGGCATAAGACGAAGCATTGGATACATTAGTTGTTGATTATGGATTGATGTTTTTGCTCAATTAGTGAGTGTTCATGTATGTATATTCAGAATTTTTCGTGACCACATATCATTACTATAATATTCATCTCTAATGTAAAATACCTTTTCAGTTATTATGTAATTACATAAGGCACAAATCAATAAAGCCAGCTGATATTATCTAAAGTGCAATAAGTGTAAACGCCAATGACGTTAGCACGAAACAAAAAAAAATGTAATTCTAAATTCGAATATTTCCATAATACTTTTAATTCCCGAATAGCGTGCGACACAGCTGCGATATAAAATAATAAATCCATACCTACTAAAGTTTAGTCTACAGCTTTAACATAGTTTGTAATTTAAGTGTTGCTTTCGTGACTACAGACCATTAGGCGTTTCCTTCCCTTTCACCCAGTTCACCCCATTGCGCCCCCTTTCGTGGCGGTCTTTACACCCCCTGGCATTTCGGTCACACCCTATATATAAAGTTTTTGATGGCGGCGCCACATAAACATTTGAACGAACCAAATCTGATTCTGCGTGGGGTGCTTTTAAAGGTATTTGAATATAATGAAATTTAAAGATAAGGATAATATTAGTTTTTCAAACGAATACCGGGAAACGAGGTTTGGACGCCCGGATTCTAATTTATTAGGCCCGTAGGTATTTTCAAGATATTTGCCATTGCAATAAAGGCAAAAAGTTTTTATGAAATTTTTATGAGATGATATTCAAACTTCTTTATGTATACTACACTCATTTGCAAAAAAAACGGGCGGTTTTGATTTTTATTCATCTTTAAAAAGATACAATACAAAAAAGGTTTCAATCTTTTGTACACGTTACTGGCCGGTTTTAAAAATGCCGTGGTATTTAAAAAAGTACATTCTAAATTCAAATTTTCATTTGATGCTCATTTTTACAGAAAACCCCTTTTTATCCTACATTTTTGGCGCGAAGTTCCAGAAGTAAACATCGACTTTCATAACTTTTATTAAATTTTTATCGATTAATTTCATATCCTTGACTGTCAAAGCTTTATTTATTGCTGTTTGGCTGTATCGAAAATGTTAGATAAAGTGGTAAAATCTACCAAAATTATCGCACTGCTTGAAGAGGCTTGCAGCCAATGCTTCGTGGCTAGGAGGCTGAATGTTAGTCGCTCGACGGTCCAAAGGACCTGGCACCGATATCAGGAGACTGGTTCCGTCGAGAGAAGGCCTGGTTCTGGAAGAAAACCATGTACCCAACCACGGGATGATCGTTTTCTTGTGAGTCGCGCATTGAGAAATCGCAAATCTTCGTATGTGGATCTGAAGAACATTCTCCAAGAAGTAAGAAATGTGCATATTAGTCTATGGACGGTCAGGAGGAGGCTTCTCGCTGCCAATATACGCAGTCACCGCCCGGCCGGCGGCCCCAAATTACTCCGTGAGCACCGAGTTCACAGGCTTAGGTTCGCTAGAAATTGTGAATCATGGACTTATGAAGATTGGAATAGGGTTTTGTTCTCTGATGAAGCCAGGTTATCTCTGTTCGGTGAAGATCGACGTCGGCGAGTGCTAAGAAGACAAGGAGAACGCTTTGCAGAGGCATGTTTCGAAGAAATCACACCTTATGGTGGGGGCTCTGTTATGTTTTGGGCAGGAATAAATTCAATGGATCGTACAGAGTTAGTCTTCATTGAAAACGGCTCACTGACTGGGCATCGATACATAACGGAAGTTCTAATTCCTCATGCACAACCCGCATTGGCCGTCCTAGGTGAAGACTACATTTTTATGGACGACAATGCTCGCGCCCACCGATCTCGCGTTGTTAAAGCGTATGTGCAAGAGGTCGGCATTCGTCGTTTGGATTGGCCAGCTCGAAGTCCCGACCTCAATCCCATAGAGCATGTCTGGGACGTTCTGAAACGGCGTGTGAGATCAGTACAACCGGCTCCGCAGACCATCAGAGAGCTGAAGAATGTGATTACTGCGGAGTGGGAACGTATTCCGCAATCAAGTATCCGGGATATACTCGCTAGCATGCCCAGACGAATTCAAGCTGTGATTTTAGCTAGAGGGGGTCACACTCGATACTAAACATTTATCTGCTTTTACTTTATTACAGAAAAACAAACAAAAAAACTTTTTTATTTTTACTACATGAGCATATGCACTACTAGCAAACATACACTACTAGTGAGGTTTAGCATTATTTCCCATAAATTGTATCAAAATTTTATGAAATACTAATGAAAACGATTATTTTCCTATTACTATATACCAAATTGTGAGGATATAAATACCTATAATTATCAAACAAAGCAATATTAACATTTGAAATGGTTCATTGCTTAGGTGCCCGTTTTTTTTGCAAATGAGTTTATTTTATTTGTTTCGCCAAAACCTTACATACAGCTAATGTACTACATTCCAGTGTTTGATTAAAAACTCTAAGAGATATTCTGTATATTATAAATAGAGGAATAAGTTGATATACATAGTCGAGCAAAAATAACATGTCACTTACATGGACTATTTATCCAACAACTTAAGGTTGTTCTATGAAGTCAAATAGTCGTCAGAAGGGACTAATATTTGTGTGATGAATACGATCATTTGTATCTGAGACATGGGTATTTATATATATTTCTATGAATATATTTATAGCTAAACTATAGTATAAATCCCCCATTGCTTACTTTGGGCTTGGCTAATTGGTATAAGTGTATGAAATATTATATAAATTATTACTATATAAGTTCCATATATAAGAGACTTACGTACTTTACTATTTTAGATAATATTTACGTTTTTTTAACATTAAAAATGATAAAGCTTTATTTTTATATAATAGATTAAATATTAAATTAATATTCATTGCTAAAAGATTCTAGAACAAAAAGAGAAGATATTAATAAATTAATTCTTTCTGTGAAGAATACTAGAATTTTCTCAATAAATAGGTAATTCATACCTGAAAAAAGCGTAACTTAAGTACTTTCATACTCTTAAAGTGTTTTCAGTTCCTACGTTTCTGTACCTATTTAATATTGGGAACTTATTTATCTACAATTTATCTATATTTCTTATTTTCATGTGATTTTTGCTATGATTTCGTGTAGCCTTCTGATTGGGAATTGCCCTTCTATACTTATTTATTTCATTTCAGTTCATTAGTCGTATCAAAATATGGAGGCCTATATTCCGGAGTTACAGTGATGACCGTGCGTCACCGATTATGTATTTTAAATTTTGCCGTTTTTGTCTTTAAATTTACTCATACTTAATTTTTTCCTTATAGTTCTTTATGTCTAGGTATCACTTTGGACTTTGTTAACTTGATTTTATCGTGAAAAACATTTTCAATAATATTTTAAATTACATGTATTTAAAAAATTATGGCTTGCGTGTTTTTTATCTTTGCTAGTAATAATAATGTTTTAATTATAGATATGTTTATGTTTTATTATTTAGAAAATGTATACTTTTTTATTACATCAGCAAAGTATAGTAAAAGGTTTGTCGGATTAATATAAATTTGATTTAAAAATTCCGGTCTGTGAGACCGGGGTCATCAACAATGAAAGTTGATTTCACGTCACCACTGGAGGGTTAATGACTATTTCGTGCTAGAATTAATAAAAAAAACTTTTAAGGATTAATCTAACGTTCTTTGGTTTTACTATTATCGTTATCAGCTGTTAGAGTACATAGGCCACCATTTTGAAAGCCACAAGGTGCGGCTGTTGGGTTCGACAGTGAGTCATAATAAAAAATAGATCGTACGCAAGCCACTGAAAAATGAACCCTAGTTGTTTATTTAGAGAATTTACTTTTATTAAAAGAAAGATCACAGATTTCCACGATCCTGACTTACATCACTAGCTTCTTCAACTTTAATTACATTGTCTTGTTATTTCTTTATAGCCTTACTTTCTATATATTTGTTTAATTCTTTTTGTGTTTGGCTTTAAATTCTTGTGTTAATCTTATATTATTATATAGCCTAATGTGGGGTTAGTTGTATACGTTACAAGCAGGACCGTCTTTAACCTATTGGAGGCCCTGGGCATATAAGTATAATGGGACCCCTATGACTTTGACAGAACACTTTTTTATAACTAGAATAAACAAAGAAAGTAGATGAACAAGGTTTCAGATTGTTTATTGACAGTTAATAGTAGAATAGATAATCTTTGATTTAAATAGGGCGATTCACACATATTTAAAATTATCTAAGCATGCTGAAGTTGATAGCCTTTTAGCGCGTTAAAAGCTAATAAGCAAGTCGATCATATAGTCCCTCATTGAGGTTCGATTTACTCTAATTTAGTAAGTTTTTCAGTAATAAATGTCGGTATTCCTTTAGTGATCTGGCAGGAACTAGGGGGCCCCTATCGAACACGGGGCCCTGGGTATTTGCCCAGAGTGCCCAGTGGGAAAGTTTTTTTTTTTTTTTTTTGGGATCTGAATACAAGCACTCCCGACGTAGGACTGATGGGGCCAAAGCGTAGCTTTGACGTTGATTAAACGCATTAATAATGCGGGGCGATTCACACATATTTAAAATTATCTAAGCATGCTGAAGTTGATAGCCTTTTAGCGCGTGCAAAGCTAATAAGCAAGTCGATCATATAGTCCCTCATTGAGGTTCGATTTACTCTAATTTAGTAAGTTTTTCAGTAATAAATGTCGGCATTCCTTTAGTGATCTGGCAGGAACTAGGGGGCCCCTATCGATCACGGGGCCCTGGGTATTTGCCCAGAGTGCCCAGTGGGAAAGAGGGATCTGAATACAAGCACTCCCGACATAGGACTGATGAGGCCATAGCGTAGCTTTGACGTTGATTAAACGCATTATTAATGCTCGTATTTAATAAAATTTCTATTATCTTTATCTAAAGAGAGGTTTGTAAACTAATTTGAAATTAACAATTTATTGTTATTATATACTAGCTGATCCGGCCACGCGTTGCTATGGTAACCTTTATTGATTATACAAACTGTTATTCTTAGGCTTATGGTAACTATGGTAGGTAACTATATATGGTAACAAACACACACCACACACAAAGTATTATCATAATATAATGTACTGATCACATCAATGTTTCAGTAACTATACTTATGTTAAACATGGATTTTATATTTTGAACCTTAAAGCATAACTCTCCTATTATCTATCTATCTATATATAAAAAATTCCTGTACTGTGACCACGATGAATTTCCAAACTACTCAACTGACTTTGCTGATATTCTTTCATTTTAATTTCTAACACAGCATCGCGTGGCCGGTTCAGCTATTTATATTATATAACCACTGGCTAGCAATTGCTACCAATAGCCAACACCCCTCGTCAGTCCCTAGTAGCAATTGCTACCACATTCAAATTTCCGTGTGGTGTGCTGTTTTTTTTTAAATTACGATTAATTTTTGAGTTACAGAGATCCAAATATTCTGTGGTGGATTCTTTATTAATTCAGCTTTACGGTAGTATTTTTGGTTTGATCCTAGCTTTATAATTTAGCGAGTAAAATTGCATTTTTATCTAAGAGTCTGACATTTTTTGCACAATTCGCGCAGCATTGGGACTGTTGAGTGGGGTGCAGCGCGCGGTAGCGGACTGACAAGTGGATAAATAAAATGATTTTATAATATAGCATTTCTTGACGAACGTTTAGTGCAACGGTCGTGATCCTTTCGCACCAACCGTCCTGGTTTCGATTCCCAAACAGGGTAGTAGTTTGTGTGATGAATACGAGTATTTTGCCTGAGTCATGAGCATTTATATATTTTATATATATATATATATATATATTTTTTTTTTTATTTTATATTACATAGAGATCTATTCGTTACCCTAGTATCCATAAGACAAGTATTGGATATTTATTAAATGTGGACCGGTTGGTAACGATCCTATTCAGCGCACCGAAGTTTTGGGTTCAAATTCTGGTTGCCGAGTCATAGATATTATAAATATAGTTTATTCTTATATCTGTTACTAGCAGCCCGTCCCGGCTTCGCAAGGGTGGACAAAATTCTCTAAATTTTTTCTAGCATTAAATATAGCCTATGTTACGCAGCGTGAATGTAGCTTTCTAATGGTGGAAGAATTTTTGAAATCGGCTTAGTTGTTTTTGAGTTTATTCATTGCAAACATACTAAAATACAAATATTTCCTCTTTGTAATATTAGCGTATTTGCAATACAAGCTCTGCTTACTTTTGATAATTTAATAATTTTCTTTTAATTAAACACATTGGTGTTTCAAATATGTATGTCAATCCGTTACCCTAGTATCCATAACACAAGCCTTACAGTGCTTAATTTGGGTTAGGCTAATTGGTGTGAATGTATGTTATATTATTATTGTTGTTTTAAAGCTGACGAGTTGTTTTAAACGTATTCCCTTCTATTTTAAAATCATTCTTACCGTATCACGATTTTTTGGCTAAGTCGACAAAACTTTAGTACATTTGAATAAAGTTTAATTTTCATTGATTTTTATAAATTACAGCTATACGATTCAGTGCGCTAGGGTTGTAAATTGGCTACAGGTGCAAATTTAAAAACCGGTTTAATTCAAGATGGTCAATATAAGTATGCATGTGGCTTAAAAAGGATCCACATCCTTCAATTAGCCGTGTAATAGCTGATTGTTAGGAAGGATGAAGTGAGTTTAGAATGTTCCAGACGTAAAATTATCTGAATGCATGCTGTTTTGAAGATATAAGTAAGGATATGATTTAGCAAATCTTATCTAACCCCTACCAATATTATAAATGTGAATGTAAGTTTGTTTGTTATGCTCTCACGCAAAAACTACTAAACCGATCATCATGAAACTTCGTACATATATTCTTGGAGGTATAAGAAGTAACATAGGATTATTTTTATTGAAAAAAAAAATTGTGGGCGAAGCCGCGGGTAAAAGCTAGTATTATATATGAAAGTGAGTTTGTTTGTAATACTTACGCCTTAAATACTCAACTGATCATTATGAAATTTTGAATACATTTTGTCACAGATATGGAAAAGTAAATAGGGCATTATTTATCAAAAAACGTATTATACCTGAGGGACAGAAATATAACATTTAATTGGAAGTCTAAATTAGCGCTAGAATAACAATATTAAGGGATAAAAACTAGTGTAACGTAAATAGTTCGATTTCATATTATTAATTATTGCATACAATAAAGTGAATAAATAGGTGTTCATTTAATAGAAAATACTATGGACTCAGTAGGGTATAACAATTGAAGGCAGGCAAAATTAAAAAAAAAGATTATCATACGTAAGTAATGTAATTGTGTACTATATATTTATTAATTGAGCAAAATTATCAAAACAGTAAATAGAGACGGCCAAAGGAGCTGTCACCAGGCAAGAATAAAAAAAAAGAAATAGAGTACTGAATCAACTTTTCCTTCTAAATTTAAAACTCTGAAAACCTTCGATTTACAGATTTTATAAGCACATTTGACACAAAGTATATATCTATAAGTAGATAATATAATGCAATATAATGCAAAGCAGGTAGCAAGGCGGCGCTATTACCTACTGGTGACGCCTGAGGTCATACTACTGGCTAACAGAAGCTGAATAGGGCTGCTCCAAGTTTTATCGATAAATTTTGAAGAAACGAGAGATGGATGTCAAGATTGTGGTTAGTGGAAAACTGGCTTTATGTATGTAGGCAACACCAATTAAGTGATACTTATGATTAATACAAGTATTTAACCAGTGGTATACAAAATAAAAATAATTCTGATAGTAGCAAAAGAATATATTTTCAAGCTCCTTAGCGCTTCGGAATTTACAAGGCTGCATCAAGAACCTGGGGTACGAGGTGGGGCAAAAATGTTTATATTAAACATAAAAGATACAAAATACCTGTAAAAGACAATCACGCCTCCAAACTCTTAGGTAGGATTCGAATCTACGAGGACTCAGAGTCATGGTTGGCATATGGCATTTTGGAAGCAAAAATACATACATTGAACATAAAAAAATAATAATGTAATGCAACATATATAATTATGTGTATGGATATTTAGTAATTCTGGTTAGGTTAGTATGATGTGCAAATTAAGTTTTTTTTAATTAGTAAAACATAGAGATCTAACAACCCTTCAAGAACTTAATTTTCTATAAAATAATAAACTTTTAATAGTAAAATACTAAAAAAATGGCTTTGCTCACTATTTATAAGTAAAAGGTACTAAAAATTTTCGACATGTGCTCACAAGGCTCGGTAGCTCAATAGGGTGAGCAGTGGACCAGAGATTTAAAAAATGTTGTTTTATGTCCCGCCTGTGAATAAATAGTGAGCCGAGTGTAATTTTCCAGTATTTTACCATTAAAAAATTATCACTATAATTTATGAATAACATATATAACATTTTGAAAGTTATTTAATATTTATCTGCCAATTAAAAAATGTTACTATGTAGTACCTACCTCAGTAGGTAAGCTATAGTATCCTGATACTTGTGGCAAATATGAACTGCTAATGCATCCAGCCAGCTTAGATTTACAACACAATTAAATAAAAAAGAGGATTTCGAACGCAACAAGCGCTGTAATGGTGTAATTTGAGCACATTAAAATCTATCGATATAATAACATCACTAAAGCGAGCAAATTATCAGTAGCCACCGCGTAATAACAGGAGTGGCAGCACGCAAGGACGTGCGAAATTAGCTGTGACACACTGATTGTAAGGATGGTGAACAATAATGATACTATATATATCTAAATTACGAACTGTACGGACAAGTTACACCAATTATTTAGTCAAAAGGATGTTTAAGAAAAATGAATAATTTTAGTATTCTCTATAGTTTTACACATTTCTTGTGTTAACTTATAACTGAAAATATAGTGTAATTATTAGTAGTTCTGTGTATAATCATAAGCCAATAGCCTATTAATTTACCTACTACCTATAAATATTTCGTACCTTCACACCAATTAGCCTAGCCCAAAGCAAGCACTGTAAGGCTAGTGTTAAAGATGCTAGGGAGCGGATAGACATACATATATGATACAAAGATATGTAATATTCATAGGATTAAATATAAACACCCATGATTCAGGTATTAATGCTCGTATTCATCGTACAAACATCTGCCCCTTCCGGGATTCAAAACCAGGACCGTCGTTGCGAAGGGCAGGATCGCTACCGTTGCACTAAATGATACCATGTGATATTACATTATTTACTTATTTCTATTCTGTTGTCTCTTTGCGGTCGACCGATTTAGCGTGACAATGTTCTACGACGTATACAGCTTAATAAAAAACACGCTTTTCCTAAAGATGGAAACAGTGTATGAAGATGGGTCATAACGAACCAACCAATGCCTTAATGCTCCTTAAGAAGGGAAATACATTTTTTTTTGAATAGTGGTGTTTAAGAGTTGGTACATGTCACGAGTTTAACCTATTTAGTCTTAACCATTGAGACGTTCACATAGATTATAAATATTTAACGTTAATAGCAACCAAAATCTGCCATTATCTTCACGATTGGCAGACGGGTTGAAGATTGCAATAAAAGACCACGATTCCGGAACCTTTCCTTTCGTGGTCATAAGAAGGTATATGGTTATTCATTTTCAATTTACGTCCAATATGACTGATCACCTTCTACAACACAAGGTTTAAGCTCGTGCTATTCTTCTTTGCGAGACACCACGATAGACCTCCCTTGGGTATCACACATTTTGAAGAAAGCTTCCATCCAGTTGTAATAATAATTAAAATATCTCTTACATTCACACCGATTAGCCCAGCCCTCTAAAGTTTATGTTATGGATACTAATAAAGTCGGCTTAACATTTTGATTAATAAGCACGACATACTAGGTTTTATTACTATGTGCATTGCGTTGCGTGTCATCATATTTGACATAATATTTTCATTTGTAAAAAAGCTTTAGTTTTAACTTCAAGTACAGTATTTACATCCGTCTAAATGTTTAACTTTAATTATTTTTGATGTGATAATCTCCTCTAAATCGATGAATGCCGGCTGCACACACGAAAAATTGTAACGTTCCGCCTGAGCCGAGCGTGCAAGCGAGAGCGCTGAATAAGCGATAGACAGGCACGATCGGCCTATGCGTTCGACTTGTGGCGCACCTATCTCTCTTCCACTGCATGAAGTGAAAAGTTAATGTGGTTTCCATTGTTCATTACAACAACTTAATGTTAAATTATCGAAATAAATATTAATTTAAATAAATAAATAAAATAATGATAATTCAGTGATAATAATTCAATTCAATTCATAAAAATATGCAATTTTTCATCAATGTTTTCTTTTGACGCTATGACGTAAAATTATCGTCCGTAAACTGACATTACAGACAACCAATTTTTTTATACTTATTTTTTATTTTTACACCTAGCTAATTTTTCTTCAAGAATTATCGAAGGAGGTTGAACATCTATGAGATTTAAGGCTTGCCCTCGTATTTTTCAATAAAGGCAAAAGCGAAACTAACCTGAGGTACAATATTAAAATAAACTCTATGTCATTTTACAAAAAGATGTGTTGACAATAATTCAATTTATTAGACCCTTTTCAAGGCGAGCTATATTTTACTGGAAATTAATAGGTTCATGTATCCTAAGTGTCGTAAATGATACTTTCTGAAACTTGTCAAATGGAGTACTTAATAGTCTCGTCAAACCGCTTTTGATTCACACATTTCTACTGGAAATACAACTATGTACATTTTTTGCACAATTAACTAAGATACGCAATGTTTATAGAAATTTGAGGTACAAATGCTCGTATTCACCACACAAACATTGCCGCTTCCGAATCTTGAACACAAGAGCATCGGTGTGAAAGGGAGGATCGCTACGATCGATGACTGGACGACTTTTAGAATCATAATCAGAACTTTTATTTCTGATATGTAGTTTAGGTAATAATAATAGTATTTGTCAATTTTGTAAGTACCATTATATTTACACCTTAGGAAACGTATACAAATAAAAAAAGAAAATAAACAGTATAATTTTCTTTACAAAACAATTTGCACCTTACACACATTCTTTTGTTTAAAAATATTCATCAATTGCTCTGTCTGTGTGTCACACGAGCAAATAAAAACTAACCAATAAAACTTGTAAACAAAGAGATGTTATTTTTTTTTAATCTGCAGGCGGTAGATCGAACAGATGCATCCGACTCATTATATCGATTACGGTCATCCACTCATCGTTTTTTCCTACCGATCCTGAATAAACACGTTTTTCTTTAAACTTGAAATCACCCGATTCGGATTTATTTTTAATTTATTTCTATACTAGATTTGATAATTTTTAGTAAATGTAAATATAATGAATTGACAACATGTAATATATTTAAGCTTCATCTAAAAGCCTTTGTCTTACTGAAAATAGTTTTGCTGAACAAAATCTTTTTAGCTATTATTATTAGAAAGCTCTATGATTAAACAAATTTTGATAAAAAAACAGTTTTTGCAAATTATACATTTATATTTTCAATTATTAAGCTTTAAGTATTATTAATAAAACACTAGCGGCCCGTCCCGGCTTCGCACGGGTGGACAAAATTCTTTAATTTTTTTTCTATTATTAAATATTTTTCGTTAGCTCCGTCTAGCGTCCGGTAGACGAACTACTTGCGTTTAACGCGTTACTATGGTAACGCATATACAATGGAAAAAGAGCGAGAAAAAGAGCGGACAGACAAACAACAAATTTGTGATCTTAGATTATAGAAGATTGGAACGAAGTTCCTTATGGGGCGTGGCGTAGCGTTAAACAAAAAGCGTAAGATATTTATGTATAGTCCATGTGGGATGGGTATACAGTGTCTAATGTATAGTCTACGTGATGACTGTTATTATATATTTTTATAAATCATTGCAAATAAAATAAAAATGTTAAAATAATTTTGTAAAATAGTTTCTTTGCTTTTTATCGATAAAAAAATTAATAATAAAAAATATATACCCAAATAATTAATTTCTTTATACCTCGAAAAAAACTTAAAATTAATATCTTTATAATAGGGAACGTGCCTATCCGGTGTCCCACGACACCACACGACTTTTTTATTTTTATTACGTCTTATTAAGTCACCACAATCATTATTTCACGATCGTTTGTTGCAACGACAGCAACTATGCCTTTCGCACCGGTGGTCCTGGGATCGAGTCCCGGAAGGAGCAGAAGTTTGTTTGATGAATGCGAATATTTTACCTTAGTCATGGGTATTTCAATATCTATGTAACACATATATATGTTTATTACCCTAGTATCCATTATATTTTTCAATATGATTTTTTGTAAGTGTTTTCAAAACCGAAATTTAGTTTTAAATGTTATCGTTATAATAGCTTAAAGTGAAAGGCATACATACTAGTTGGCCATTTATTTTAACTGGTATTTTTTTAATCTATGGTTTAAAAATGTAGCAGTAAAGAGGTGTAAACCTATTCTCTTCGGTAAAATAAAAAAACTAATTATATTTTCGTACCTACGTAACGAAACATTTTTGGATATGGCAATTCAGTTTGCAAATTTTGGTACCCTACCATATGGAACTTTTAAAATTACAATGATGCATGTTCAAAAAATTATGGAACTGACTTACCTATACCAATCAATTTCAAAACATCGACTCTCTTGTATTTTTTTTATTTCTTTAAATTTAACAATTACCTTAATGTCTTGTAACTTGAATAATTGTAACAATAAAAGAAAAAATACTAAAGAACAATATTAAATTAAGCAAGAAGTTTAAATTGTATTTTACTCAATTGTATGGTGTTTGTGATTACGTCATTGTAAAATAAAGATGTGATATTATATATATTCGATCGATTATTTAGCAATCGATTCTGGTTGTAACGATACATCATTCACCTACACTTGCTAACTCCCAAACCGGTGTCTTCTATAGAAGCATTAAACTACAACCAAAGGAAAAGTTTCTAATCATTTCGCCTTTAGGAATAGTTAAGTTCTTAGAAGCCGGCGCTAAACAAAATTACAGCGTGGCTGGCACGAGCCAAATTACCCAGTGTTGCCATGTTTCTTAGAAATTCACCCGATTTAATGGCTAATGGCCGGAGGGAAGGGCTTTTTTTTTGCTTTACAACCAGGATTTAATCTGTGTTAACGAGTTTGTAGCTATAAAATTGCTCACATCGATTAGAAAAGGTTTTATTTATTGCTTAGTTATAAACAGCCAGGACAATTGTTAAAAATTGTTTATTCTATCTATATAAATAAAAATTCCGTGTCACAATGTTTGACCGCGATGAACTCCGAAACTACTTAACCGATTATGATGATTTCTTTTCATTTTTGCTGGATTTATTCAGACTTAAGACATAGGATAGGGGTCATTTTAATTTATAATACGGCAACGTGTGTACGGTTCAGCTAGTATATTATATTTTATAGAAGAATTAACCATTGTGAGCCTTGTAAATTGCTTGCGAAAAACTAATCAAGAGCCATGGTAATAAGGCTTTGAAAAGGAGAGTCTATCAAGTCTATCAATCAGATAAAAAGTAGTATTAAAGAATGCAGAAATTTGAGTACTATTTACATTTTAGGTGTTTATGTTAGAAAAAAATGTTTTGTTATTTATATAACATATTAAAATAGTTTATATTCTTATGTTTGAATAGTTTAACAGAAAAGGTAAGAAAATGTATGTTTGCATATTCTATAGGCTTTATTCTTTTGATTGTCGCGAGTTTTTGGTTCAAGTTCAGTGTAAGCATGGAAAAAATATTGAACTTTTAATTAAACATAACTTTGGACAGATATAGAATACGCCTGTAAAAAACAAATACGCCTCCGAGCTCTCAGGCTTCGAACCCACGACCTCTCGCTATACGGGCGAGTGCTCTGACCGCTGTGCTACCGATCCCATAGATCAACGATGTCTGTTACGCCATAACTTCCCAAGTCCTAAAGCGATTTTAATAATTTCTATGTAGAATCGAATCAATACATTTAGCGCCAACTTGTGACGGAGTTTTTAAATTTACAAATTAAAAAGTTATGACCAAAAAACATTGGCTCTATGGGATTGCCCATTGAAACAAAAAGCGTATTATTCTTATGAAATTTTAAAATTTACTTAACATAAAATTTTATTACCTATTTTTTTAGTATTACGCTCCGCTCCAATATATGGTGCTATACTTTGTCCAATGTAGGATGATACTTTTGACAGTTGACACCTATATAGAGGGTATAAAGTTGCTATTGCAATATCAAGCCAAACATAACAAACGCAACCTTAGTAAGTAGCAATAAGGAAGTGACACCTGACAAAAGTATCATCCTACATTGGACAAAGTATAGCAAAGCTTTATGCCTAGCGACTGCATCGCCTAGTATCTTATAGAAATATTGCATTGTGAATGCAAAAAAAATCTGAACACACAACTTTAGGCAATCCATTAAAACTACTTATGTTCACATATCTTTTTTTTTAATCATGTGTTTCCATTACTTGATCGGTGAAGGTCGACATCAATTACGGACCACAGACTAAAAACTATTGTTATATGTTTAAAGAATACCTGATAGAAACTGATAATATAAAATCATTATCTATCGCAATAATAGTTTTGTAAACGCTATCGTTTTCTTACAAGCCGTTACGATACGATCCCACCATTGTTAGTGATATTCTCATACTGCGGGGGTGTACATAAAAAGCATGCAATACTTTTTCGCTAATTCTTCTGATATCAACTTCCTTAAGTTTGTTCTAGGAAATGTTATGAGGAAATCGTCATGAGATCCAACTATTTGAGCTGAAACTTTTTCGAAAATTCAATAATTAAAAAAAATATATTACTGATTTGTTTTTTCATTGTGTTAAAATTTTACATTTTTAACAATCATAATTTTTTGCAAATGTTTGTGTGATGAATACGACTTGAGTTATGGGTATTTAAGTGTATTTCTATGCATATTAAATATCTCTGTACCATATATGTATGACTATATCCGTTACCTTAGTATCTATAACACAAGATTTACAATGCTTACTTTGGTCAAGGCTGATTGGTGTGAATGTAAGAAATATTATTATTAGTAATTTAATTACCTAGTTCGTGGTTTATTATATTACGCCTGCGTCAATAAATAATAACTTTTTTTCAAATTTATTGATACTAATAGGTCAAACATAATAATACAAAAAAAAATTGTTTGAAATGTAAACGCAAATGTGAAAAAGTAATATCCTATTAATTTTTTTTTTAGATTCAATGAGAAATACTGGCTATCAAACATAAAAATGTTGCCAATTAGAAAAATAAGTTAATTTGTTGCCAGATGAATAAATAAATATCCAGATTAGTAGAAAGTGACAGTATTTCGAGATTGTCGAACCGTTCTGATAATTATAATCTTCAATTAAGTAAGATGCCGTTAGAATCACTGTGACCCGACACAGCTTATTGATTACAACCTGAAGCCAATAATTATTAACAGTAAATCAGGTAACAATAAAACAAAGCAAGGTAGAGATAACTGTCCTCTTAATACCGTGGGTGTGGCACAAACATGAACGCTTAGCGGGCCAAAAGTATAAAAGCAGACATGTGGGACTATATAGATTATTCTACATATATATACAATGTGTCCCGTCACCAGTGTCGGAGCCTTTAATTGTGCGAAATATGGCATTTATTATCGACAAATTCCCCCTCAAATATGGTTTTTCTCAAAAAGCCAATAATTAAAAAATACACAAAAAAGAATCTATTTGTTATTCTTTATTTTTTTTCCATGACAATTGAAAAATGATGGCTGCGTTACTTTTTAATGTTGATAGGACAATGGTGGTCGAATAAGTATGAGAGCCCAAGTCTTAGTTACCAAGAAAACAAAATGAAGGCCCTAAGAGAAAAACAAAATTTGAGGGGCAATTTGTCAATAAAAAATGCCACATTTCACACCATTAAAGGCTCCCATACTGGTGACGGGACATATTGTATATATCTATTTTTTGAGAAAATTACATTTTTTATCAGCTTTTGGTGTTACTAATATTATTTATTTATATAATTTTTATGGCACTAGCGCATATAATTATAAAGTCTGTAATTATTAAGGAAAGATTGTTGTACTAATGTTATTTTTACTAAACAAATTATGAGTACGTTAGTTAGTACTAATCTTTTACCACGTTTTTTAACAAATAAATTGGTTGAGTTTTTATCAAGCAAGGAAATGGCTTTATTTACCCCCGAAACGACGTAATCTTTTTTATTTAAAGTTTGTGAAAGATGCATTTGAAAGCTTAAGCTGTAAACTTATCTATCCATAAAATAAACAATGATTGTTATTAATAATGGTGCAATGGTAGCAATCCTACCTTCTGCGCCTAAGATCACGGAGTCCGACTCGAACTTGGCCGGTTTTTTCACTCATTGCGGGGCTGGTATTATAGCGATCGCTCTTAACTTAAGCCACGCTCGAATAACGAATAATCCGTTTATCGTAAGACAATGAGACGGGAAGTTTTTCTTCATATGGATGGTAGTATCGTCTCATTACATGTGTCTTCCTACTTTTTACCGTCAACAGATAAGGCTCAATTTCCATTAAAAAAAACGGTTTTCCATTACTGTTAATGTCGTTGATTTGAGAAGCACTATGGCTACTTTCTTTTGTTTTGACGTGACAACGTCTTATAAATTGGTTTGCCGGGTGACACTTCAAGAAACTGCGTTACGCTCCGCTCACGTTATGCGCTTACAATGAGAGCAAGTGAGAGGCACGCGTCCCTTCCACTCGGGCATGGTTAGCCCGCCTAAGAGCGAGAGAGACAGACATAAAAAGTGGAAGGGACGCGTGCCTATAAATTAATGTTTTAAATATAATTCTTTGTATAAATAAATGTTTTAAATTGTTACTATTATTTCATCCTTCTTCCTACTATACGAATGAATATTCACATTAAAATTACTTTACCACTCAAAGTCGTTGTCACGTAAAACTTTCGCCCGTATACCGACTTTACAGGCAACCAACCAGTTTTTAGATATCTCTTTTGTTTGTGGGACTTGACGTTTGAGTTTGACATTTTTAATTCTTGACAGCGTTTTCGAAAACAATTGAAATGTTTGCCAACCTTTTTAAAGTAGAATTAATCAGCTAATTGGCTTGCTAAATAATATTTTACACGTGAAACTTTTTTAAGCGCTTATAGAGCAAATGGGATATAAACTTTTTTCAAATGGAGGGGGCATTTCTTTGCAGTATGTTTGTTTTCCAATAAACATCTTATTTTGGCAAGACTTTATACCCTAGAGTCATAAAATCACCTCACGTATAATGAAAAGGAATGATATATAACACAGTTCGTTTCAAACCTTTCTCGCTATCGCAAAATGAGCGAAATGCTTATCGTCGTCAATACGAGGAAAGGAGACAGAGAGAATAAAATAAAAAACGAGTGTGCTTTGGACCACACGACTGAAGTAAAACTTCTTAAGTTCCATCTATATATATATAGATATATATAAGATATAAAATGTAACTGGCTATGAGAGAAAGAGACAAAGAAAATGTGTGCTCGCACCTCTCTCTCTTGCCCCTACAGTAATATATGAAACGTAGCTCTCTCTCTTTCTATCTTTACTTATATTTCCATCTCAACTTTCGTTCGCCTCACCCGATCACACTTTTCGTAACGCTCTCGTCACGCATTCACCAGCTTACTCCCCAAGTCGTAAAGATGTTTTACTTCAATAATTTGAATGAACTCATACAGATCTTCAGATAAAGCAGATCGCTTCAACGCACAGCACTGTGAAAGCAATGACTCCGCTACGTTCGCACAGCACAGATAAAAGTAACTTCAAAATAAAAAAAAAATGTTTAACTCTTACTTATTTTACGTGAAAATACTTTTGCTACGTACTCTACATCCGATAACATGAAATGTGTTTGAAAATAGAACGGTAAAAAAAAAACAAAGAAACATAGGAAGTCAACCTTATTATAAAAAGTATAAAAAAGCAAAATGACAATCCATCTACTATAATTTCGTGTCTTTTTACCACAAACATTCATTTATTTCCTGAAAAATATCATATAATTTTAAAATCATATAAGACGGTAATACAAAATAATGTGTGTGAAGCTCTTCTTCCTGTTTTGCTCTTCTGTGATGAATAAGACCGCACTAAGCTAAGGCATCAGGAAATTCACGGGCAATCACATATACTCCTGTGAATTCTCCCAGTGCCAAGGCCCAGCGCTGGTCGGTCTTCGCTGTCTTCTGTTTATGACACTCTTCTTGATATGGACGCCACTATTAGCCAAGAAAGGTGGTGAACTCCTTTTATTTAAATAAGTTTAAATATATTTGCTTTATACGCATAAGATGATATGATTCCAATGTTTATTATATGTTACAGTATTCTGCCGTAATGAGTAAAAATAAAAATATTGGAACAGTTCGGAGTTTTATTCTGGTTTACAATGGCAAACAATTAAATCATATAATTATATTATTATTATAATAAATTAACATATCATTTTAAATATCATAATCTATTAAAATTTCTGTTAAAATAGTTACAATTATTTACCAACGGAGACATATTTAAAGGAACCAATTAAAAATCTTCTTGTCTTATATATACCTAATACATAAATATAAAAATAGCAAATATACCCTAGGTCATCCTCATCTTATAGAGTACAGTACAAACTAATGACATTGCCTCGCTAGATGGCGACACTTATTCTTTGTGCCAATAGTTGCCTGGGGTCTAGAGTAGTTTTAGCAATTTTGTTTTAGATAATTCTATTCGACGATCTTTTACAGATTTAATACGAAGAGTGTGCTCAGGAGCTCCATGAACTCATACCGCCATCACCTTTCTTCCTTCGGACATCCAGACGCACTGCGGGCTACCTTTCTTGGTTATTATTCCTAATTGTTACACCAAATGCTACTCAATATATTTTATAATGTGCACAGCAAAGGAGTGGAACTTCCTCGCTGCGCCTGTATTTCCGAGTAGTAACTTGCCCGTCTTTTGAGCCAGGATAAAAGAAACCTTCTGGATTAGCTCACTCTATCATAGGTCCTGTTTTGGTCCCCGGACTTGTTTGGGATCCAGGGTTAACCCATACAAAATAAAAAGCCATCCGAATCTCATTTACCTAAAGTTCCTTAGACGGTTCAAATATGAAATCTTCACTAAGGTTTTCATACTTTCAAAGTTTAAAGATATGAATGTATGAATCGCAGTCCAGATTTGTCTCTATCCGACTAACATCTGATAACTAAACAAAAATTTGAAACAGATGAAGAACTGAAAGAAGCTATAACCACGTATCTCAATACACTGGAGGCCCATGAATATGAAGCTGGGATACAAAAACTCGTCGACCGTTACGATAATGCTAAAATTTGGGTGTTGACTACATAATAATCTTTACAAATAAAACGTCAATATATGTAAATAAACTTATTTTATCGTATAAGAATTAATCGACTAGGTTGAACGAAACGCATTAACGAAGAAAACGCCATAAGTTGAGTGCGTTTGCGCAATTTCTATTATATAATCCAAAGGTCTAATGAATAGATATGAACTGCGGTTAGACGCGGTGCACCCTTTCGGCTAAATTGTGGTTAGCCACAAGTATTCATGATACTTCATTCTAGTACAAGCTGCCATACATCAAAGCAACCACAAACTATCAAAATTTCAACTTATTTTAAACTCTATAAGTTTGCTATAAAGTTGAAAATCGATTGAGAAAATTGGACAAAATTGGATTGGCAGTACATCTTCCGTTAGGCTTTTTGTAACGTAATGGACATTATACCGTTTGGACTACTGTGATATTACTCAATGATTTTTTTTATATGTTGGTATCGGATAGTTTTGGATATCGTCGCCTCGTCTTATAATTTTGTTTTTATTTTTATAAGTTATGGGCCCAAACTTTGACGACAGGCGAGCTTGAGTAGGATTGACCTTATATGCGAAGCCAAACGTAACGTAAACACACGGGTTCGAATCCTAGTAGGGGAAAAGATTCAAACCCGGAACCTTGGAGCAGAAGTTAAGATCGCTGCTTTTGCACCAAGCGACCGTAAACAGATAAAACAAAATTTTAAAATTCTCTCTTATCTTTTTATAATAAAATTTAGAAATGCTCTATAAAATAATTAATCGTTTGTATTAAATCGATTTTCGATAAAAACTAATCGATTTTAGGTCTTGCTCTATTTCAATACACGTTATATTTCCTTAGTCCAATTAGCATGGTTTGTTAGTTAACGTTAAAACTGGTTTACATAACTGCAGATTTTATTTCTTCGAGAGCTGTAAAATTACGGGTAACTACCGTGAATGGAACACGGGAGATTGGGACATAACGTTCACAAAATAAGGTTTAGTTTCAATTTTTGCTTATATTTTTATTGTAATTACATCATTGATGATTTTGTTCTTGCCACATTTGCATAAGGTTTGCTCAGCGTTCATTGTTAATAAGAGTCTTCTGCTGATACTAGGAAATATGTATATTATATTGTTTATGGCATGTGCAAAATAGTATATTTTAAATATTAATATAAAAATATTATACTTATAGATATAATTTTTACGTGTAATATCAAATGATAAATTACCTCATGCGGGACAAAAGGATCTG
This sequence comes from Calamotropha paludella, assembly GCA_927399485.1. NCBI lineage: Eukaryota > Metazoa > Arthropoda > Insecta > Lepidoptera > Crambidae > Calamotropha > Calamotropha paludella. Next base: position 3,479,518 of record OV656803.1, on the reverse strand, counting down.
AAACAAAAAAATATGTATATTATTATTTAATTATACATACATAAAATTGAAATCGCCCATCATTTTTTTTCGTCATTCGGAAATAGTAAACATTTCAAAATAAGTTGTTCTGAGCAATTAAATTTTTGACAAATTTATTAATATTATATTTAAAAAGTTTAAACAAATAATTTTATCGACCTATATATGTATGATTTCTATATATATATAACTAATCACAAAACAGATGTTTGTTAACTTTCATTTGTTTTGGGAATATATGTAATTTGAATATTCCACTACTGTTTCCGATTGAAAATTTACAGAGAAAAAATTATCAAACACGAGAGAAAAAGGCAAGAAAATAGTCCCACTATTCCCTTTTAAACAGTTTACTCTAATCCTATTTAACATACTGCATATCAACTTGCCACTAAGGAGAGCAGTATTGAATCACTCGCTTTTAATTGTAATGTCGTATGCGACTCACATACCCTCGAGTTTTACGTGGCATTTTGAAAATTCCGTATTTAAGAATTGCTGGTCTCAGTTACTGTTTCTATAATATGAATTCAAGCGCTTTCTTTTTTTCAGGATTCAAAACAAGAATATTGTTATTACAATGGAGCTTGAAAAAGGCAATCTATTTGATGTACTCAAGTTAAGAAATACAGAAATATCGATAGATTTTTAGTTAAGTTTTCCCCCACTAAGATTATCAAGGATTTTTTAAAATTTATTACTACTTACATTCACACAAATAAGACTGGTCCAAAGTAAGCACTCTAAGGCCTATGTTATAGATGCTAGGATAAGGATAACACACACACATATATATATATATATAATATATTTATATAAATACCCATGACCGTACTCATTCATATTCATATTCCCTTTCTGGACTCGAATCCAGGACCGTTGATGATCAAGACCGTTGCAACAAACAGTCGTAACAATATTTTTTATACCTAAAGAAATAATTTCAGAGGTTTAGTGTATCTACTCTCATCTTTCATTTTTATATATTTTTCTATATCATAGTAAAAAAAATGCAATTATATTAATAAATAAAGAATACTTCCTTTTTTAATAATAAAAATGTGACATTGTGATATAATATTAAAAGGAATATAAAAATATTATTTTCATAAATTAGTAGAAAGCGACCGTTCGACACGAGACGAGCGAATCTAAAATACATACCCTGGACTACAAATCAAAGCACTTAATTTATAGACTTCCCACATGAATATTTATGTGTTTTTATTTAACAATTAATTAATGTTAAATCCAAACGTTCCACTCACAGATTCTGTATGCATATTTGATGTAAGACTTTATTTTTATTTGGTGAAAAAGTAGCGATTCTGCCTTTAGCACCGACAATACTCGAGTCCCAGAAGGAGTAGATGTTTGTGGGATGAAAAGCATTTGTTGTTGAATCATGGGTATTCATGTATATTTCTATTATTATGACTTATTTATGTATCATATACGTATGTATATCTGTTACCCTAATATCCATAACACAAGCCTTACAGTGCTTACTTTGGGCTAAGCTAATTGGTGTGGAAAAATAAAAAAAATATATTGAATTAAAAATAATCATTAAACCGTTATTAGTACTTAAGGAAACTTGGTAATTATTACTTATAAAAGAATGAAATTTTGCAACTAGTAACTTCAAACATTTTAGGAACTAGCTCATCTATAAAAAAGTCCTTAAATAAATAAATAAAAAAAAATCTTACATTCATACCAATTAGCCTAGCCCAAAGTAAGCACTATAAGGCTTGTGTTATGGATACTGGGTAAACGGATAGACATACATATATGATACATAGATATGTCATGTTCATAGAAATATATAAAAAAAGCACCCATGACTCAGGTACAAATGCTCTTATTCATCATACAAACATTTACCCCTTCCGGGATTTGAACCCGGGACCGTCAATGCGAAAGGCAGGATCACTACCGTTGCACCAAATGGTCGTCAAATTATAAATATATAATATGCGTTCAGAATAGAAATAGAATAATATTCTGAACGCAAGTAGCTAAAGCACTTGTGTTATGGCGTTCAGAACCAACGGTGATACCACAGACAACAGTCAATATGGAAAAGTTCGTATTCTACGTTGACGAAAAGCGTTATGCATTCAACTCGAAAACGTATGTAAAAAAACCTAACTTGAAAATCATTTTATGCTAGACTAGCTGTACCAGGAATGCTTTGCAATGCTCTTTTTTACTGATAATAATAGATGTAAACTTTCCCAGTCATGTATACAATAATTTAACAAAGTTTCATCACGATCTGATTGGTTTTGGAACGCATAGGGGACAAATATACAAACATTGATTATCTACACTAATATTATAAAAAGAAAAGATTTGTATTTTTGTATGTTTGTAACGAATAAAGTCAAAAACTACTAATCTGATTCCAAAATTTCTTTCACAGTTAGAAAGTTACATTCACGTTGAGTAATATAGGCTATATTTCATGCTAAAAATAACGCTAGTTATTTATGTAGATAGACAAATGGTTTACAAATATGATGACTGTGTTAAGTAATGACAAATCCAAATATATTATGCTTTGTGTCCTTAATAATATTGAATTTTACCAAAATACACTTTAACATAATAGCCCATTCACTTGCTTTGTTAGCTGGTTTCGATATAATTTGTTGGAATCGATTAGTGGGATGGCCTTCCATCCATCAACTCAGTAAATGTCCATAATCTATGCTTCATTAAAAAAAACTAATCTTAAAATGGAACTGTCAACAACATTCTCCCACGTCAAAAGTAATGTATAAATTTGTGTTTCAAAAAGTATTAAGTGACATCAAAGAGTATTTACTATGTTTCTTAAAAAAAAAGAAAATAGTTTTCTCTGTTTTCCTAAGAATTAAAAAAACAACCGAACTTTTTTACGATCGAACAAAACGCCGAGAATTAATGAGGCAGTACGTATTTGTTGGTACTGTCGTAACCATGGCGACGCCTAAAGCTAAAAACAAGTCTACATAGTCATGTGGGTTCCTTTTTAAGTGACGTTGATACGGCGTCAAAAGAAAATGGGGGAGTTCCGTTTCCTTAAGTAGATGTAGGTGGACATATTTAAAAATAGAAATTCTTTATCAATCCTAGGTTAATATTTCAGCTGCTTAAGGTTGAGATAATAGCTGGTTTAATACCTATTAAGTATGAATACAGAACTTAAAATTACACTGGCATTTATACGTTAAAAATATTTCGATATTTAGGTCAAATACATTATTTGATTGCTTTCGTTTATGGACATTAACGGCTAAACATTCGTTTGTTTTAATTACAACCTATTACCTCCATTATTCGAATAGAACACATTAAAAAAAAAAACAAAAAAAATATTTCCTTGCCATGGCAACGGTGTTCTGAAACAATCAAATTACGCAATGCACCTTTTTGCGATCATTAATCATTTCAACCCCTCATCGATGGGGTATTACTTGACGTCTAAAAATTACTAAGAATATAGGTGGTTGCGTGTAAAATCTCGGTCGTGTCCAGGAAGGTTAACACCCTTACGGGGTCTGTGTGACCCCATAAAAGGAGGCGACCTAAATGTCCCCCTTCAACCTATTATGTTTTGTGAATCAGGCCAGTCCAATTTGTTTGCGACAGTGTTTTGTTATGGTTGCCAGCAACCTCACGTAGATTGCGCGGAAATAAAACAATACTTACGTATAGATATGTATATATAAAGATTCCGTGTCACAATGTTTGATCGCGATGAACTCCGAAACTACTCAACCGATTTGAATGTTTTTTTTTTCATTTTGCTGGATTTGTTCCAACTAAGGATATAGGATAGGATTTATTATATTCATAACAAAAAAAATGCAAATTATAATAACTGAGCTACAGTAACGCGTGGCCAGGTCAGCTAGTCTATATACATATATAAAAATTCCCTGTCTTAGTGTTTGACCGCGATAAACTCCGAAACTACTCAACCGATTTGCTTGTTTTTTTTTCATCTTGCTGGATTTGTTCCGACTAAGGACAAAGGATAGCTTTTATTTTTATTTATAAGCTATAACACACGCGTGGCCGGATTTTAATATTTTGTTGTGGCATCGAATCAACACATTTAGGACCAGATTATGACGGAGCCCGAATTTTGAAATTCACAAAAATAAAAAAGTTATGACCAAAAAAAACATTGGCTCTATGGAATTTCTCATTAAAACAAAAAGCGCGCTTTTTGAAAGTTTTAATACTTATGGAAATTTAAAATTTACTTAACATTATTGTTTTTTTTTGAGTGATTTTAAAGGTCAATAATCTTATGTGAAAATTCGTCATAAACATTAAAACCTCTACTCAAAAATGAGCTTTTTTAATCTTGAAATATAGAACGGCAACAATTAACATATAAGGTTGCTAAAATTATATATTTGTTTGATATTATGAATGAGACAATCAAGAAAACACTTCTCGTGTAATCATAAAGGTTGTTCATTCTAATTAACGCTAAGCTTAGGCCCTTATTATGTGAATTAATTGGCTATGGGAAAAGTTTAATTACCCACATATCTTGTTTAATTGCTTTTTATGGGTGTGCAACACTCATATCTTTGTCACATAGTTGCGATAATTATGATAATACTTGATGGAAGAAGGAAGGTCGCTTATCTTTACTAACTGATTCACCAACCCCGACTACGTCAAGGTAACGATCCTGCCAGAACGATACTAGGTTTTTTTTTTTTTTTATTGCAGATAGTTGACAAACAAGTAAACTGCCCACCTGATGGTAAGTGGTAACAGTCACCTATAGAACATGTGGCTCTTGTGAGATTCGCAGCAAAACTGCAACCCCCACAAGAACCACAGTGTACGTTGCCAACTTGTGACACAAGATGTTAAGTCACTGTACCCAGTAATTTCACTGCCATATCTTACCCTTCAAACCGGAACACAGCAATGCAAGCACTGCTGCTTTGCGGCAGAAATAGGTAAGACGGAGGTACCTAAGCAGACGACCGTGGTACAGAGTCTCCCTCCAGTAAAAGTTGTTGGTTGGAGGCCGGGAAGAGGTAGATGTTTGTGTGTTGACCACAAGCAATTTGTTTTCAGAGTCTTAGATGTTATTTATGTATCATATATCGGTGCGAAGTGCCAAGACCTCCTAACTGATATTCGTCGGGAAATTCACTTTTTTGTAATTTCGAATTAAAATTCCTTATTTGAATGTTTTAATGAAATTTCCTCAGAGCATTTTTAGTTGCAAGTGCATCTAGTTAAAAAATAAATAAAAAAAATCATTTACTAATTTTTAACTTGTCAAGAATTTTTACTTATTTTAAGCTTATGTATTATTTTGATTATAGCAGTTAGGTGTAATTGGCACTTCGCCGTCGATATGTATGTCTATCCGTTACCCTAGCATCCATAATACAAGCCTTAAAGTGCTTACTTTCAGCACATATAATAAACTTTTATCATTTTGAAATTTTGATTTCAATATGAAGAAAAATACATATTTATCCTTTGGTGCAGCGGTAGTGATCCTGCGCGTGATGAATACGAGTCATGTTGAGGTCGTGGATATTTATATGTATTTCTGTGGACACAACATATCTAGAATCATATAATGTATGTTTATTCGTTACCCTAGTATCCATTAACTTAAGCCTTACAGTTCTTACTTTGGACTAGGCTCATTGATGTAAAAGTGGGAAATATTGTTGGAACGAAGTTCCTTATGGGGCGTTGCGGAGGGATACTCTAGCCGGGAAAAAATGTCCGTAGCGTTAAACAAAAAGCATAAGATTTTGGGATGGCTATACAGTGTCTTATGTATAGTCTACGTGATGCCTGTTATTACATATTTTTATAAATCATTGTAAATAAAAAATTGTGTTAAGATAATTTTGTAAAGTAGTTTCTTTGCTTTTTAACGATAAAAAGAATCATAAAAAATGTATACCCGAATAATTATTTTCTTTATACCTCGAATGGAACTTAAAATTGATATGTTTATAATAAGGAACATCGTTCCTATCCGGTGTTCCACGACACCACACGACTTTTTATTATTATTTGTCGCCGTTCCTCCACGCCCCTGTACCGCGCGGGCGAAGACCTATAGTCATAGTTTTGACGTGATAACGTCTTATAAATTGGTTGCGGCTGGGAGTCACTTATGAAAAAGTGTAACGCTCGGTAACGTTACGATGAGTCACCGAACGAGAGAGAGGCCCGCCGAATGCCTTGCGTCTCTCTCCCACTCAACTATGATCGGTCTGCCGCGCGCATTGTGCAATTTAATTATATTCATATCAATAAATATTCTACCGAGAAAAAGACGTTGTCACGTAAAATCTTCGCCCGTAAAACCGACTTTACAGGCAAAAAAAAAAAAAAAAAAAAAAAAAAAAAAAAAAAAAAAAAAAAAAAACCGACTTTTTATAAAAAGTATTTATAAAAAAGTACGAATAATACAATTTATAATGCAGCACGAACCAGGAGAATCCACGAAAATAACAGCTAGTCACTGATAAAAAAATAACAGCAACAAAATATTCGCCAGATACGCTAAATCGATACTAGCAGCACGCGATTTCCTTCGAAACGATGCATAAAAGCTAAAAAAAAACAAAACGGCTCTGAAATTGCAGTTTACAGTACAAAAGTTACACGAAACTGCATTATAAATGCGACTGCATAGCAATTGCATTTTTAATGGATACTGTAGAATGGTATATAAATTGGTTTCATACAAATACAATTTTAATAACGGAATTGAGTTTACTCATAGTAGTCAACATAAGATTTATAATTTTTAGGCGAAATTACTTTTCACCAGCGTCTCTACAAGAAAAGTAAAAAAGTTAGGTTAGAGCTGCAAAGAAAACAGTTTTTGTTTTATATTTTTAAACTGCCAGTTGCATTGTCGAATAAACTATACTTTAAGATTGTAAACAATTTACAAATCGATAATTATGTATTCAAACTCAGGTGTTTAGGCAAAAAGTTTAGAGAAAATTATGGTTGTTAAAAAGATTATATTGTCATACTTGGTAAAGCAATAATTGAGGTTAATTTGATAACAAATTAACCTCAAACTCATATAAATGAGTTTCAATGAAATGGGTACGCAACTATTTTTTTATGTAAACCAAACTTTTTGAAAGCGATTCACAATGATATACAATGAAATAATAAAAATATAAAATGACAAATTAATTATTCTATTTAACGTTGACGGCAGACAGCTTATCACAGATTATATATTTTTTTAAGTGAAAACTTAGCATCCTTGTAGTTTGAAAGTCGATGAAACGAAAATGCTAAAGTAAAAAAGTCGGTTTTTTTTTTTTTTTTTTGCCTGTAAAGTCGGTTTTACGGGCGAAGATTTTACGTGACAACGTCTTTTTCTCGGTAGAATATTTATTGATATGAATATAATTAAATTGCACAATGCGCGCGGCAGACCGATCATAGTTGAGTGGGAGAGAGACGCAAGGCATTCGGCGGGCCTCTCTCTCGTTCGGTGACTCATCGTAACGTTACCGAGCGTTACACTTTTTCATAAGTGACTCCCAGCCGCAACCAATTTATAAGACGTTATCACGTCAAAAGGGACAGATATACATTCATAAGATTTAACGTTTTAGGCCAATCCGTTACCCCTAGTATAACGCAAGCTATACAACGCTTACTTTATTCTAGTATAATTGGTATTAATGTAAAAATGGCATTATTTTTAAGTATAGATAACGGGTATTCTATTCGACGCAATCTGTGCTGAAGTCAATGACATTTAGTCAAGCTTTACATGCGACCTTTATCAATGCTTTAATTTTCTTTTTAATTTTTTACGGTCACATGAGTAAACTGAATAGCAAAAATGAGCCACGCAGTAAATTTCCTTTTGTTTTATTTAAACATATAATCTTTATTACTGGCATAAAATCCCAAAAATAATATGCTTATTATTTAAAAGGTACGCTGTGTGATAAGAAAAATACTTTACCTACAATCGGAGCCATAAAAGCCGTTTTTACGAGTTGAAATTTTACTACAGCGTTGGCTTTTTTATTAATTTGTTTACATACTATAATTTTAATTTACTTTGTCTTAAGATATAAAATACGAATTTAAAAAACGACCATCCCTCCGAGCCCTCAGGTAGGATTCGAACCCACGACCTTTCGCTATCTGGGCGAGTGCTATGACCGCTGAGCTACCGAGACGCTGGCAGACGAGTCGAAATTTACAAACGTATGAGCTTGTATCGTTCCACTAATGTTGAACGCTAACTATCTTCAACATCGAAATTAATATTTTTACAAATATTAAACAATCGATTAAGATGGAAACAACTATAATAATGTTTAAAAAAATTATTTTCACAATACCATATTTCTATAAATAAAGTTTCGTTTCGTTCGAATCCCACCTAATAAAAATTTCAAACATAACTTTGTCTTGTTAAAATTTTTACATTTTAATCACGGCTACGTTGAAAGAATAGAGTCGGATTGAGCTGTAATAAGAGCATAGCTCGGGCGACGAATCAGGAAGCGCCCAGTGGGATGCCCCAGGTATGGTTAAACCAGTATGTCGAATATATCGGTCAAAATGTCTACAAAATTCTGTTGCTACATTAAAGTTTGTAGACAAAAATACCATTGCTACATAACAAAAACTACTCAATTGTCGATAGACGACCAATGATTATTAATACACGAGAAAACGGGTTGACAGAATTTTATCATGTTGCGTATGGGTTGGCACAAGTCGAGAAGGACATTAGAGATATTATTTATTATTATTATTAATAACTAGCGGCCAGTCCCGTCTTCGCACGGGTGGACAAAATTCTTCAATTTTTTTCTAGCATTCAATATAGCCATTGAAAGAATTTTTAAAATCGGTTCAGTAGATCCCGAGATTACCCCTTACAATTTAACAAATATACAAACACACAAACTTTACTTCTTTATAATATTAGTATAGATTATTAATATATCCAAAAAAGATTGTCTCATAGTCAATACTGTTCTCATTTCAGGTAAAACAAACCACAAAAAAGGTGCATAATTAAATACAAAAGAGACGTAAGTCAAAAAATTATTAAATTCGATTTGTTGCGACAGTGAAAAGGTACCATAACACAAAACGCTTATAAAAATATATAAAAAAACCACAATTTAATTTTACAAAAAGATGATTTGCTCGTCCTGTAAGAGAGTACATTTTTGATTTAAGTCTCTTTTGTATTTAATGAGGTATATAGCCAATTTATAGTTTTTTTTTAAGTACTTTTGCTATATTGTAATATAATTGCAATTGTGACCCTGTGATATATCGAGATCTATAATTACTGGTGCTATTAAAGTCATGAAATTATTCCAAGTAATTGGTAAACAATTGCTTTGTGATTAACTTCAATACCGTGTTCTTGTGAATTAATGTATAAAAATGGCTCCAATGTAAATAAGATACGGAATCATAATTACGAATTAAAATCAACCTAAAACCGAGACTGACTAATTTTGTCTTATTTAATAATATATCGACACTTGGGCGACCGATTGGCGCAACGGTAGCGACCCTGTCTTTGACACCGATAGTAATGGGGTTCGAGTCCCGGAAAGGATAGTTGTTTGTATAATGTAGACGAGCATTTTGTCCATTCGCGCCCTTACCTTGAGCCTCTAATGGCGTCTTCTCGGATAAAATCGCGATCCCTGCATGCAGAAGGTAGGTGACTTCAATAGCAAACATCCAGTGGAGCTGCAATTCAAACAACTCGAATGGTAGGTTGATGTCCAGCCTCTCTGAATCTATGTTATTGGACAGGATCGTACCTAGGTCGCCCACCCATTACCCTAGAATAGCTGGTCACTCTCCTAACCCCTTAGATTTCGCGCTACTTCGGAACGTGTCCCTTAGACTGTGTTCCATCGAAGTTTTCCATGAACTCAATTCCGACCACCGCCCAGTTATCGTGCAACTTGACGTTCCCATAAACTCTACTCCTATGACTAGAACAGTAACGGACTGGAAGAAGCTCGGAAAAATACTCGAGTCTACTAACAGTCCGGCACACGACTCTATCCCCAACTTCATTAACTCGCCTCTCGAGATCTCTAATGCAATCAATGCTCTCAGCAGCCATCTCACCTCCGCCATAAGCGAGGCGTCCCTGCAGTGATGGCAGTCCCGGCAGGTTCCAGTGATGGCCAACTATCGCTTGAATCTGCCGGCCGACGCTAGGGAACTGTTGATAGCAAAGAACGCCGTGACTCGCGCACACAACTCCTACCCCACTGAGGACAACCGTGTCCGACTGCGTGCCTTACAGCGTGCTGTCAAGGCCCGCATGAAGGAACTGCGGACGCCGATGGACGTAGTCCCAATTATAAGACAAGCATATTTGGCCTGCCGCGAGTGGTAACGGGAATATTGATAACGTATTTGACACATTTTCTATTAAATAAACTGTGCACAAATTATTAACTTAGATATAGCTTGGACAACACAACTTGGACCTGGACTCATAATTGTTTTTCTTAAGTATCTGCTATATATCTAACCTAAAATCAATACAACTTTTGTTTTTAACGTCCCGTCTAAGCTGGAACCCGTTTTACATGACTTTAGACGACCGTTTGGTGCAACGGTAGCGATCCTGCCTTTCGCACCGACGGTCCTGGGTTCGAATCCCGGTAGGGGCAGTTGTTTGTATGATGAATACGAGCATTTGTACCTGAGTCATGGGTGTTTATATATATATTTCTATGAATATTATATATCTATGTATCATATATGTATGTCTATCCGTTACCCTAGTATCCATAACACAAGCCTAACAGTGCTTACTTTGAGCTAGACTAATTGGTGTGAATGTAATAAATATTTATTTATTTAGACGCTTTTTAATATTTATGTCTGTTTAATCTTTTTCTTTATTTGTGGCTTGCACAATTTATGCGATTAGCCAGTGTCAAGTGAGTAGATTTGCCAGTTCTTGAGTAATTTATTTTCTTAATTTAATGATGATGAATGAACAGTAAATTATATGTTTCCCCCTAGGTTTCAGTAATTGTGTGGGGTTTTACTGAAACCTCCCCGTGGACTTCTTGAGAGAGTAGTAAAAGACAACTTCCACTGTTTTGTTACACTTGCCTACACTCTTATATGCAAGTAACGCTCGGTGGTGGTTAATCCACCATTACTACGCACTTATATCCGAAACAACGCAAATTTTAACAAGAGAAACAGAACACCAACGTGATGCTACCCGCTCCCGCCAAAAAGTCGTCCTTTTACTCTTGGTATTGAGAAAAAGTAATAATAGATTAAAAAAATGTTTAAGTTAAGTAGGTATGCAGGTATGTTTATTACTTATATACTACACCTGATCGGAAAGTAAGTTGATAAGTATGCAAAAAACGGGACAGAATAGGTCTTTATCGTCCTACAAATATACGGCAGGCGATGTTGTGTGAAATTGAATAAAAAACAACAGACAACTGTTTTTTCTATTTTAAAGGCTGTTATTCCAAATAGTTCGTATTTCGAAATAAAAAAGAATTTGGACTCTTGGTTTCTTCTGCTTAAATACTATTCTAAATTTAAAAAATGTAATATCTTGATTGTTTTTTTATTTTTTATTCTCTATGGAATCGCAGTATATACTTTACTATCGAAGATGTCATTTAGAAGTAATAGTGATGCTATTTTATAATGAAGCGGCAAGATAAGTTCCTGAGAAGTCTTAAAGTATATACGATATTGTAATGATTATGTGTAGTAAAAAAGTAAAACAAATATTTTCATATAAAATTATTATTTCTTTTATTTTCCTAGTAGGTACATCTATCACTTTAGAAGAAAATCCTAAGTTTCCTTACATTTTTTTTAGATATACGACAATAAATAGTAATATTAAAAAGGAAGAGCCAGCTGATTTTGTAAGTTTGTTTATCTGTGAAGGCATTTTCGGAACTACTGAACACATTGACATACTCTATATTTTTTATAATTTAAACAAATTTAGAGATAATTTAAAAATAATTAGAAAAAGCATGTGTGCACGGTTGTTGTGATGCCTTCTCTCAAGCTATGTCCGTTTCAACCGCGCGGCCACCTCATAATATTTGATGAAACTTTGCCAGGAATTAGTGCTAATTTGTTACTTTACACACCTCTTTTCGTGAATTTGTTACAAAAAAAACTAAGACGCTATGACAAAAAATAGTTGGCCGCTAGAACCGCCACTTGCCGTAGTCATCGTCCGTGATTACACAGAAACTATATAATGCAGATAGACGAATGATGCATCAAAAGAAAGGTCTTAATTTGTTCAATTTGTTACAAAAATAAAAAACGCGAAAACGTTTAAACAAAAAGTTATGCAATATTTAGTTTTCAGGTTATGGGTAGGTTTATGTCACCATAAATATCAAATTAATAGAGGCTAATGTGTATGGATAATTAGTTACTAATTTGTTACAGCGAATAAACGTAAAAAAATACTAGAAAGTGGGTTCAATAATTTGTTAGAGTCGATTTTAGTTGGCCGCTCGGACGGCAATATGCCTAAAATACAATGGCATTTATCTCGTTATTAAAAGTAGGTTTAAGCTTAGATAGAGTACTAGTCGACGGGTAACGTGACCTAGTTTAGATAAATATGGCGAATAGCACTGCAGCATTCATATTTTAGAAAATATTTGCAAAAAACCGTAATATGAAACCGTATGAGAGTAGGGTGACTATGAATACATTAGTACAAAGGCATGTTTTTAATGTTGAAGGAATATGCAGTTCGTTTTAGCCATATTGATGTCTATTGTTCTTAATTCTTTAAAGTATTTACTGATAAGATTTTCGTTTCATTGACATTCCGCAGGTGTTTTATGATGGGCACGATTCCCGAAAAAGGATCTCTTTTGTTTCCAAATTATTGTTAAAAATATTTGTCGAAAGGGGTTTAAAAAGCGATTATTGTCCGTTGTGAATATTGTCATTATTGTGCTGGATTTTGAAGTGTGTGCTCGTACGTATTTAATTCCCGTGATTTTCATACTACTAAGTTACTGACACAATTAGCAGTAAATCCAGAAGTGTCTAAAAGTGCTTAGCTATGAGTTGTGCCCACTTATATGATTTGTTAATATAGAAGGCACCACCAAAAAGTGTATTGCAGAGGGATCCAAATTGACTGCGGTAAGTTTAATTTTTACAATTTTATGATGACTTGAATAAAGTTATTACTTTATTGCTACAGCTGTTTTCGTGACGTGAAAGTATATGACATTAAGGCCATTTTGATATACTTACGTCAATTTAAGTGAAGTTGTGGGTTGGATCTTTACCATGTAAATACGTCCAATTATATGTTCTTGTTAACATATTGGTGCCTTAATAAAAGATAATTTTAAATTTAAAATCATTCGACTAAACACTTTTGTTATTACATTCTGAAATATACGTATATATTCATTGAGCTTGCATTTGCGTGCTTTCCCTGGAGTTTTTAAATATCTGTTACCATATTCATGATTGCAAGAAACTTGAATATTTACTACCAAAATGTGAGGGGCCTTCGAACTAAATCACAAGAATTTTTTTCTCAAGTAGCATTGTCCAATTACGATCTTATTTGTACACAATAACTAAGACTTGGCTAAATGATAATTTTTATGACCGTGAGTATTTCGTAGTAACTTTCTATGTTTTTCGTTGTGATAGATCTCAGGAGGATAGCAGTTTCGAGCGAGGTGGGGGGGGGGGGGGGGCGGCAGTAGCCGTGTGATCCAAGCCGATGCCGTTGCGCCGCGACTGGCCCGTGCCCCCACGCGCTCACTGTGATTGTGTGTGGATTTCTATTCCTTTGGATGCAACTAATCGTAATATTTCTCCTTCAATACCAGCCGGCCGTAAACGCCCGCGTTATTTAAATGTTGCTTGTATATATATTGTATATATATACATATTTGTTTTTCTTTCATTATTTTTTTCTATTTTTTATTCCATGACAATTGAAACATGATGGCTGTGTAACTGTTGTCTACATGTTGAGCTATCAAATGACACCTTTTTAATGTTGATAGGACATTTACATGGGTAGTGGTGGTCGAATTATTTTGAGAGCCCAGATCTTGGTTATCAAGAAACCAAAACTCCACTCACACTAACATTATTAACAGAAATACTATAAGCATATTTTAAAGCAAATATCAAAAATGGTAATATAAAGTATGCCTTAATTTAAAATGTATTTATATAAGCACTCTCCCTAAAAAAATAAGATATGAATATCGAACATTCCAATAATCATAGTCACCCTACTCTCATACGGTTTCATATTACGGTTTTTTGCAAATATTTTCTAAAATATGAATGCTGCAGTGATATTCGCCATATTTATCTAAACAAGGTTACGTTACCCGTCGACTAGTACTCTAACTAAGCTTAAACCTACTTTTAATAACGAGATAAATGCCATTGTATTTTAGGCATATTGCCGTCCGAGCGGCCAACTAAAATCGACTCTAACAAATTATTGAACCCACTTTCTAGTATTTTTTTACGTTTATTCGCTGTAACAAATTAGTAACTAATTATCCATACACATTAGCCTCTTTTAATTTGATATTTATGGTGACATACCTACCTACTCTTAACCTGAAAACTAAATATTGCATAACTTTTTGTTTATTTACGTTTTCACGTTTTTTTATTATTGTAACAAATTGAACAAATTAAGACCTTTCTTTTGATGCATCATTCGTCTATCTGCATTATATAGTTTCTGTGTAATCACGGACGATGACTACGGCAAGTGGCGGTTCTATTTTTTGTCATAGCGTCTTAGTTTTTTTTGTAACAAATTCACGAAAAGAGGTGTGTAAAGTAACAAATTAGCACTAATTCCTGGCAAAGTTTCATCATATATTATGAGGTGGCCGCGCGGTTGAAACGGACATCTCAAGCTTTGTACTACGCATGCGCACACAAACACGTAATAACACGTATAACGCTCCACATTGCCTCGGTAAACACTAGTGGAGGGGGTACGAAGCAGAGCGCAAAGAGAACCACGGACAAAAGAGACACTGTATAATGTTTCCTATTTCATTTTCTCCTACGTAAAATCTTATGAATTTATATGTCCGTCTCTTTTTACTGTCGCCTTTTCGTTTCATCGACTTTCAAATCACAAAGATGCTAAAGAAGTGTTCACTTCAAAAAGTTATTGTTTGTTATGAAATGAAAATAATCTTATTTAAATGCATCTAATATAAGTTGTTTTGAATCGTTTAACATTTTTACCCACCACTCATTCAGGACGTCTTTTAACTGACAAGAAGAAAGGGCGCAAGAAACACGTCAGCTTTAACAGAAGTAACGAGTCTTACAATATTATAGCATCGTCACCATACACAGTCCACAAAAACAATATTATTCTGTTATTCTGTAAGTGTTGTATAAACAGTGATTTTTATTTGACGTTTTTTATGTTCGTTATTTTTAAAAAGATAATAATTGTCTATGGAATAAATAACTATGACTTTTATATTTAAAAAAAGTAAAGAAGGCGGGCTGCACGTTTAAAAATAGAATTGATCATAATTTCGTTTCATTGGATTAAAACTTTATCTGAGCAGCTCTCTTATTTCCATCAGACACTAAGTTTAAAAACAAGTCCAGAATCATCTGCTTACACTTAACCTTTTCCTTGATACCGTTTCTGAACGAAGGTCATTTTTTGATGGACTAAGCAGATGCTGTGTCAATTAAAATTATTTTGTTAACAGCTGGCGTATTTAATACATTATTCATATATATTTATTGATAACATAGTATACTGTGAAGTTTGTCTGCTAGAAACTTACTACTTAGACTTATTGAACAATATAAATTATTATAATAGAAAAATACTAGCAAAAAATCGACTCGGGTCACAAGTGAATTCTCAATTCACTTCGAATTTTTCTAGTATTTTTCTATTATAATAATTTATGTTATAAGATCGCATTGAAAATGCATAAAATATATAATTATTATAAAATTATTGAATAATTTTGAGAACATTTAAAATTGTCGACCGATTGGTACAATGCTTGCGATCCTGTTGGTCTTGGGTTCGAGTCCATTTTGTTTTCTGCTCATAGTTATGCTTATAGTGTGCTAATTAATAATGTTTGTGTTTGGAGTAAGAAATAAAGATAACCACTTGTCAATCCGCTACCTCGCGCCACACCCCTCTCAAGAGTCCCAATGCTAAGCGATTTGTGAAACAAATGTCGGACTCTTAGATAAAAATACCATTTGCTCGCTAAATAATAAAGCTAAGACCAAACAATAAATACTACCGTAAAGCTGATTAAATAAAGAATCCACCACAGAATATTTGGATTTCTGTAACTCAAAAATTAATCGTATTTAAAAAAAAAACAGCAGGCCACGTTGAAATTTGAATATGGAAGCAAGTGCTACCAGGACTGACGAAGGGTGTTGGCTATCGGTAGCAATTGCTACCGTGGACTGGCAAGTGACTATACGTGAGTTTTAATAATCATATTCATAATAATTAAAAATACCCACGATTCAGGTACAAATGTTCGTATTCATCATACAAACATCTGCCCCTTTCGAGATTCAAAGGCGGGACCGTCGGTGCGGAAGGCTGTATCGCTACGGTTGCACCAAATAGTCATCAATGTTGTGCTAAGCTATTACTAGAACTTTTCAAGGAGATTCCCGAATGGGTCTTTTGCATTCCCAGTTTTTGGGTTAGAGATTCTCCATCAAAATGGATTCTACATGATCCTCTGAACATGAAAATAGCTAGGATAATCAACTGATTTATAATATATAAAACGTAGATGGCATTTTCAATTGTATTAAGACTTGATTGCAACTTGAAATGAAATGTATTTTGCTAAAAATACAAGTCATTGTAGGTGCTTTGAGTTTAATTCCGGACGCTAAATTAAGACGCTATTCTTTTGTTTCCTATTTAAATGCCACGAAACCAGTAACTTATTATTCCTTATCAAGCAAGAAATACCTGATGACTGAAAAGCTAACCAATAAATCTATAATCTAAGATCACAGTGGTTTGTGTGTTTGTCTGTCAGCTCTTTTCCCCGCTATTTTTCCATTTCATCAATAACGTTACCATAGCAACGCCTTAACCGCAAGTAGTTCGTCTACCGGACGCTAGATGACGCTAACGGAAAAATATTTAATAATCGAAAGAATTTAAAGAATTTTGTCCACCCGTGCGAAGCCGGGGCGGGCCGCTAGTATATATTTGTAAATAAATTCCGGACATCTTACAACAATTATTTAATCCCAAATTAAGCTGAGCTTGTACAATACATTAACAAGTATAGAAATGACCATGAGTCGGTAACAAGTGCTTATGTTTATCACACAAACATGTTTAGATTTGAACTCGGGAACTTTGGGGCAGAAGCGGACGTCATTATTGGAGTATTTTGAGTATATCTTTTGATAACATAGAGAACTTTTCAATACGGCTTGTAAGTAGACCATGCAGAATTTGAATTGCAAATTTCTATTTGAAAGGACATATTGTTATAGAGAAGCGTAACATCACATGATGTAGTTTGAAAAAAAATATTTTTTCGAAATAATTGCCGAAACTATCGGTCTGTATGTAAGAAAATATGAAGCTTTTATAGGCATTGATTTGGCATAAATAATTTTAACTTTAAAAAAAAATATATGTGTAATTATTTTCTATCAAGTTAAAAACATAACATAGATAAAGAATAACGAAGCTGGCTTAATAGGGGTATAAGGGCGTAAGGGTAAAATTTTATTGTAAATTTTTCTCGCGTTTTATACACCAATAATTTAGAAAAAAATACTTATTTTTTTATTGTGTATAGATAGAAGACACCTATTCACTCGTGACTTAAAAACCCCTAAATTATATTTGTCGGGAAACACAGACTCAGACAAATACAAAGAGTTGCACTGTTTAGCTATACGGATCACAAAATTGGAACCAACACTCTTAATTATATTTAAATATATTTACAGTTACACAGCATTTTTTATCACATAATTACATCATATTTAAAAGGCAATTGTATTGCCTAACTATCACTGATATTTATAAACATTTTTTTTAAGTCTTGTATACAATACATTTTGAAACGACAATACCGAGGTTCGGGCTGCTCACATATTCGGGCCCACCCCGCGCGGCCACTAATCTATGCTAAGCGTCAGATTTTATCGTTACACTAGAGAGTCAGTTTTTTTTACGCTTACCTACGCTTTATACCATAAAGCTTTTTTTCTTTCGGGCGTTTTTTTATATATGAAAATAAGAATGATTGGTGTCATTTAGTTAACATTTCAATTAAGCAGGCTGAATAAATCAATGCGTCTATATTTTAAGTTATATAGTTCCTCTCATAATACTTAGATAGGCCTTGTAATTAAGTAATGCTTTACAGATCAAAGTAAACAAAGTTATCTTCAATGTAAAATCCGTTTGGATTAAATCTTTAACTGGACTATCTTAGTTTATTAGCACTAACCAACAATCTTCCCAGGATCTTAACTGTTAATTCGCTTGTATAATTACAGTGCTATCTTTTATATAACTAATTAAGTTAAGGAAGTTATCAAGTAGTTGTAAACGGTAGTTAGTTATCAACTACAAATTTACTTAGAATTTAATGAATATATATAATTATAGCTGGAAGTTGATGATGAGCTCTTAATGTTGCAATCAGCTTCTACTATAAAGCATTCAAGATGTTAACGAATAGATATACACATTTTTGCGCATTTTTGCGCATGTTTTATTTTATATTTAATCCTGATACAGTCATCCTGTGATCACGGCTCCTGTAAAGGAGTCGAAACGTCAGGATTAAATATAAAATAAAATAATGCGCAAAAATCCGTAAAAAGTGTTTTATTCTGATATGTAATGTGCGCGGAAGTGTAAGAACTGAATAGATATACAGTATATTTGAACAGTCAACGTATTAAAATTGCCTGAATTGGATTAAAAAAACTTTTTATTGAAGTAAGGGTGAAATTTTTCATGTAACGGTTGCGCACGCAGCCTGCAACGAAATAGCGTCAGCATTAAGTTAGCTGTTAAGTTGAATTGGATATAGAAAATATAAATAAATATTTCTTACAATCACACCAATTAGCCTAACCCAAAGTAAGCACTGTAAGACTTGTTATATCGTTACTAGGGTAACGGATAGACGTAGATATGTAGAAACATATAAACACCCATGACTCAGGTACAAATGCTCGTATTCATCATACAATCATCTGCCCCTTCCGGGATTTGAACACAGGACTGTCGATGCGAAAGGATCGCTACCGTTGCACCAAACGGTCGTCAGTAAATTACTTCATGATATTTCATTCAATTTTTTGACGTGACAACGTCTTAAATTAGGTTGCGGCTGGGAGTCACTTATGAAAAAGTGTAACGCTCGGTAACGTTACGATGAGTCACCGAACGAGAGAGAGGCCCGCCGAATGCCTTGCGTCTCTCTCCCACTCAACTATGATCGGTCTGCCGCGCGCATTGTGCAATTTAATTATATTCATATCAATAAATATTCTACCGAGAAAAAGACGTTGTCACGTAAAATCTTCGCCCGTAAAACCGACTTTACAGGCAAAAAAAAAAAAAAAAAAAAAAAAAAAAAAAAAAAAAAAAAAAAATGGTTTTTTTTTAAGTATATTTTCTGCCGCTCGTACATTTTTTACACGTACGCCTTTTTTTAGTTAAATGTGTTTTTTAAGAAGATAATGTATCATATTTTTCCGTAATAATAGGGGTTAAAGTATGAAATTGCCGTTTTATTGCAATAGGTTCTTTGAATTGACATAGAATCTTCATGGTTTGAGGTTTTCGAATGAAACTTTTTTTAAATGGTTTCTATGATGTTCTTTTTTTAAAAAATGTAAAACATTTGAATATCGACTTTCAATTGTTTTTGTTATTCAATTTAGACAAGAAAGATGGATACTGCGAAAATTCGAGTTATTTTTGAATACGAGTTCCGACGCGGAACTAACGCGGCAGAAACAGCCCGCAATATCAATGCTGCGTTTGGAGAGGGGTCTACTAATGAACGCACCGTGCGATTTTGGTTTAAACGCTTTCGTGATGGAAATTTCGACTTAAAGAACGAGCCACGAGGAAGACCGCCCACACAGGTAAATAACGATGAATTAAGAGAGATAGTGGAAGCCGATCCTAGTCAAAGTACCCAGGAATTAGCGGCATGGTTTAACGTTACCTTACCCACAATATTGACTCACTTGCGTCAAATCAATAAAATAAAAAAATACGAAAAATGGGTGCCTCATGATTTGACTGATCTGCAGAAAGAAACGCGTGTTGAAACTTGTGTTGCCTTGTTGAACCGGTACAGAAATGAAGGAATATTGGATCGAATTGTAACATGTGATGAAAAGTGGATTCTTTATGATAACCGGAAAAGAAAAATGCAATGGCTGACCCCAGGTCAAATGCCACAACAGTGTCCTAAAGCAAAACTTACCAATAAAAAGGTAATGGTAACTGTTTGGTGGTCTCAGCATGGTGTTATTCACTATAGTTTTCTCCGATCTGGTCAAGCAATAACGGCAGATGTCTATTGTGCCGAACTCCGAACCATGTTGACAAAACTAGCAGTAAAACAGCCCCGACTCATGAATCGATCTTCACCATTATTGCTCCACGACAACGCGAGACCTCACACAGCACGAGAAACCATTTTGACCCTTCAGGAACTGCAGTTAGAAACCATTCGTCATCCTCCGTATTCACCAGACCTTGCTCCAACGGACTACCATTTTTTTCGTGATTTGGACAATTATCTACGTGACAAGAAGTTTTCTTCCCAGGAGGCAGTACAAAATGCTTTCACACAGTTTGTGCAGTCTAGATCGTCGGAATTCTATCGCAAAGGCATTAATGACCTTCCCATTAGATGGCAGCAATGTATAGATAATAATGGCAACTATTTTGATTAAATAAATTTGTTAAAAATTTAAAAAATAAACAATATAGATTTTCAGTACAAATCGGCAATTTCATACTTTAACCCCTAATATTTCTCTGTCAAACTTCATTGATATCGAATTATTTTCGAACACTCGTACTATATAGTATAAGAAATATGGGCAAGTACAAAAAAACAGTTGCTACGGATCATTACGAAATACTATTTTTAGCTATATGCAGGAATTATTATTGAAAGTTATTACAATACCTTGTTTTACAAAGTCTAGACAGCAATTTCGTTGTCTAGACATTGTTGAAAAGGGGTGATTTAAACTCAAAGTTTTAGTTTTAAACATGTAAAGTGGTTGTGTAATTATGAATTTTAGAAGTGAAATACCCAAATCAAAAAAATACTAATCTCCAAGTTTTTTTACATTAAATTATCCTACAAAAACAAATTTAAAATTGAATAATTTACAATGCCATATTTTCTTCAAGATATAAAAACCGCCTGTAAAAAACTGTAATTTACTTAATATTACATCAAAAAGTATTCCATTGTAAAAAAACGCTGATTTTCGCTTTTTAAAATTACAATTATTTATTTCAAATGTCATAATTCCAAAACATTGTAAGTATCACATATTAAGACGTATAAAATCGCTTTTCAAGTTATTTTAATTATAGTAGTACGACATCACACTGTAGTAAATCACTATTTAATATGACAGTAATTAAATAAATAAATAAATGGTTTTTAATTGTTTCACATCAATATTTAATTTATTTAAGCACCAAAAGATACACCCCAGAGTAATTAATTAATTCCATATAATCTCGGAAACTTCTTTACTTTTCTTCCTTCCCGAATCCATTAGATAATCTCATAATAAATTCTCATTCAAAGAGCAAGTTTGAGGGTATCTCATAGAAAGATTATTAAAGCGTTAATCACCATTCGTCATTTCCTCACTAGTATATGTGTTATTAAAGTTTATGCATGTTTATTTCATATATCCAGTAATAAGTTTATGCAGTTCATTGTCAACTATTTTGTCGTATTCATGAATTCCGTTTAAAAGTATTTATAAAACGTTTTTATAAAAGATATTAATTCATAACTACGATAGATTGAGTTTTTAAAATTCTCTTTATTCTGTCTTTACCAGATGACCAACCAGATTACTTATCGCGTCTTTCTTATAAACCAAACGTACCATTATCCTATTTTGTCTTGTCATCAAACCTTTGGTAGATCCAAGACGACTTCATTTCATTCCGATTCATTTGGATTTTTTTAATATATAGTAAACGCTTAACCGCTGTCTTGCCTTTTGGTAAACGATCTAGCGATCTAGGATATGACTTGAAGACCACTTTATTTTATATCTCATGAAACACAGACTCAGGCAAGGAGTTCCAATCTTTAGCAGTACGGTTCACAAAATTGGAACCGATTTTTTTTTACTTTTTTAAACAATAATAGTAGTATTATTGAAAACGTGATTTTTATTATGCTTTTTATTTCGACACTCCGATGTAACGACATAAATCGTTCACCCACTTCAATCTCTTTTAGTCAGTTTCTTATATGTTTCGCAAAACCTCAAAAACGAATCTATAGATGTCTACAAAATTTTGATAAGTTGTTATGTGCACGCGAAGGAAGGTCTATATATAGTCTACCAAAAAGACCAGAAAAAAAGAGTTCCAAAGCACGCCCGTTTGTTTGTTTAAGGAGTTCAAGGAGACAAAATAGTAAGAAGTTAATATATCGGGAAGAATTTGACGCGCTGTCAGTTGTTCCTCATTAACATTGCAACAACCTCTCTTTATGGTTAATCCTTCAGCTATTTTTAAAACAACTCTCTCAATGAACCCCGAACGGCTAACCAACAATTAGCCCGACCCATTACTCTTAATTAGCATTAAATTGCGATGATTATTACCTTAATTACTTATAGTCATTGAAACTATCAGTGTCTTTAAGATTTCTTGCTACTCGATACTGGAAAATAACGGTTCAAAATACTTTAAGTCTCTATGCCAAATCAATTAAACGCATTTTGAGTGACTTTTGCTATTCACTGGATTGTATACCTTTATGTGAAGCCGACTAATGAATAAATTACTCATGAGAACTGAGTATAAGTTTAAACAAACTAACAAACAAAACACCCATTGCTAATACTGCTCATAGTCAATGTGAGTGAAAGTGACGGAACGATAGTTTTCTATGGTGAGAACAGTTTGAATTAAGCCAGAGCTCAGTTGAGTCAAACACGATGCGGGAAGCTTCAAAGCTTACTTCTCAGCTGATAGGTTATCCGTAAGTTATCCGATACTTTTCCTGATAAACTGCTGTATTACTACAGAATAAAATACTTGAAAGAAAAAAAAAGAACAGAAAAGACCAATAGACCTCTGATAATATAAGGATCTGTAATACGGGTGCTCTGAATCTAAAAAGGCTACCAAATTTATTTACTGTCTACCGTCTTTAAAGGTTTAGGGTGGCTTAGGAATTTTCAAGAAATCGAACATATGGGACGTGGGAAGCATTCACCTGGTCTTTCAGTTATACGTCATTGGAGAACCGTCTCTCTATAAAAAGCGTGTAGACATGGTATAGAAATTAATCCTCATGAGGGTTGGTGGTTGCTAACGATCGCAGAAGCAGTTAAGACAACAGCTAAACGTGACTTCTGAAATGCAAAATAGGTGAAGGAAATAAATGTTTGTTCAGTCATTATTTGGTCCTTGCAAAAGTAACTACTTATCCATCAAGCTTTTTTATCAAATCAATGGAATTGTACTCCAACTTTTTCATCATATAATCTGCTGTGTCCTATATAGAGCGAGTTCTCATTCAAATAGAAACAAAATGGCGGAGATACGCCACTAATTCAATGACAGACGTTTCCGTTTAGTTACTCTTAGTCGTGCCTTAATTTAGCGATGGATATTGGTAAATATCCTGTTGGATATGTTGTAACACTATAAATAATTTAACGGGAACTGTTTCGAATGTTGTCGTCGGTATTTGAAATATGGAATTTTATTATTGGGAACTATATTGTCAAAAAACGTTCTAGAAAACTGTGTTGGGCTCCTACGTTCGTCAGCGTAGTGGGTTACCTATTCGCCCCACAACAAGATCATCCATATATCTAGGACAAACGGTACAGTTAGGAAAGTCCAATTGAATCCAGCTTAGAAGCTACAGAAATTCTACGCGTTTATATTATCTCAGTATCACAAGACTAACTATCTTTCATCAGTGTGTCTTACCAGATAACATACGAAGGCCGTGGTTACTGTGCTTCTCTGTAGAAGTCTTGAGGTCACCCAGCGGGCAGAAGATCCCCAGGTGAACTAAAGTAACTGATAATGAAAGGACTGCTCAGTTGAAGTGGGACACACAACAAGGAGAACAGATGGCTGTCGAGGTGGAAATGTTCTTGAATAGCGACTGGAAATCGAGTGAAGTTTTTAGGGACCTTGTGGAGGGCCTACCCTTAGCAATGTTGACCAGTGATCTTGCCAAAATCGTCAAGTACAGAGCCAGACCGTTTTGGAGACTCTTGGGGAGGCAGATGCCTAGCAATGGGTTTGTAAGGCTGATATAATGAGCCGACATTGGTAATTTTAAAATACTAATGATAACGGGTACATGAGAGAGTTCAAACACATTATTTAAAACAATAACAGTGTAATATTTGTAATGGCAGAATGAGAGGTAATTTATAGAAGCTTATAGGACTCGCTTCACTGTTACTCTAATTGAAGTTTCATATATTTAAGATCCAAATAAAATGTCTTCCCTCAGATTGTACTGAAAGTGAATCTATTATATTCACTTACGTCATGGTGTTTCTACCAATATCAACTAGATCTAGAAAATCTGGTGTCAAGGCCAAATAATATCTGTTATCGAACTGTCTAAGAATAATATTGTTTTTTAAAGTAGATAGACAGAGAATAACATGCAGCTAATAGATTCAGTGACCTAAAGACATTTCTGTATTGCTTTTCAATTTTATCTTGTCCTTGCTCGTTAGATCAACCGCGTTCTCGGGTACTGTGGTGAGCTAGTTTTTGCAGTGTTTACTTGACAAGACCTGAAACCTGACTATAGATTAAACAACATGCAATATGTGAGACCTAGTTTTTTTTAAATAACAGTCAACTTTTTTTGCGTTAAAAAATATCTTATAAGTCCATAAATATGTAACAATTATAAAACTTAATGGCTGTTCCATCTTAATCGATTTACCAAACATGTGTAAAAATGTTTCTTTCGGATACGAGATGATGTTTCTCTTGATAACGCTGGCCTACAACGTAAAATTAGAAAGTTATTAAAAAATTTAGACGAGTGTTCACAAGGCTCGGTAGCATTGGACCGGATTTCTAAAGGTTGCGGGTTCGATTCCCGCCTGAGAATTCACTTGTGAGCCTCGTCTATGTCTAAATTGTTCTATTAAAAAAAATTATCTTATAAGATGGCATTGAAAATATTCTAAAATTATATAGAAATTATAAAAATTTTAAACTTTTTTCACATCACCCGTGAATGTATACAAATTCGGCTGCTATGACTTAGTGCCTTGAACTTGTGTGTTGTGTGATATTTGGCAGAGTATAGTGACAATCCTTCAAGCTTTTAAGTGTGTCGCAAAAGGCACCGTATAATACTGGAAGTGATTACACTCCTTTCATAGATCACATAATAGACAGAAGCATTTCCGATTTATGGTCTTCTACTGCAATCACCAACTTTTTTGCTAGTCGTGGAAATTCTGGCACCGTCCAAGTTTTGCCTTCAGGTCTTCCATTAGTCTTTCCGCTGCGAACGCTGCTGATGAGGGTCTTTTTGAAACGAAGCTTCTATTTGGACGTTCGGGCCGCTATCCGATTCTATCCGCGCTAAGCGTCAGATTTTACCGTTACACGAGAGCGTAAGATTTATTACCGTTACCTCCACCCAGCTACCTCCCCACCTCAGTGTGGGTGGCCTTCTGTCTCGCTTTCACTCATGTTAGTGTGCGTGGCTGGCGTGGTTTTCTATATATTTTTCTATTTACATTATTCACATTATTATCGGCACCTAAACTATGTACTATACAGCAGTACACCACATAGTACGTAGTAGAAGTGGTCATTAAATAAACCATCTGACATAACTGCAAGTAATATTGCACGGCATTTGAGTTGAGTGTGCCACCAGGCCAGTTTTTGTCAAGCCCCGGTGCGATGTGCGATGCACAGAGATAAAGTTAGGTGAACTTGTAACAACAGAACGAACCATAGACTTAACTACACTTGTAAAAGACTAACACGGATTATGTCAATCCACTCAGAAAGTTTTGCAAAAAAGTTTTTATGTGTAATCTTGACCGATTATAATGAAAAAAAAATATACGGAATACACACGTAAAATTACTATGATTCGAATTTCAATTCGAATTTCCCTCCATATTTTTTTAGAGTTAAATTATCGTGTTATGGATCTGCTGTAACATTTTCGTGCGATATTTTTTATGATTTTAAATGTAATGTAAATCAGAGTAGTTGTTTGATCGACTTGGAGGAGCATTTTTAGATCCCTTATCTTACCTTTTTAAAGAAACCATCTACAGTTAGCATAAAAAACGCCACCGTGGTCGTTTTACTATGATATGTAAAGATGTTAGTACTCTGTACATCGATTTAAAGGCCTACATATTAATTAATTAAATATACTTTAGTTTCATCTTCGGGTAACGGCTGAAAATCGGTATTTTTCTTGCTGCTACACA
Source organism: Calamotropha paludella (assembly GCA_927399485.1). NCBI lineage: Eukaryota > Metazoa > Arthropoda > Insecta > Lepidoptera > Crambidae > Calamotropha > Calamotropha paludella. The sequence goes on along the minus strand of OV656803.1, from coordinate 3,452,680 downwards.
CACGTATATTCCTCCTTGTGACTATTCTCTTTTTTTGTCGTGCTTATTCAATTTTGTTCGTCTCTGTTTTTATAGTTTTTATTTATTGTAATTTATATCTATGAGTTGTGACTGTGACTATGGTAGATAGATAGCAAAAGTTTATTTGCTATCTATCTACTTATAAATTTCAGGAAGGACAATTTATTAATTACCATTTCTCATAGTAAATTTTAAACTTTTCTATTTTATGTTTCGGACTTGTCTGCGTCTTGCTAAGTCTATGCCACCTACCTAGTCGTACAAGGCGAAATATAAATAAACGTTTTTTGCCGTCTGTTTTAATGTCATTAATTACTTTGTAGTGTATTATACACTTAAATGATTAAAACGCACGCGAAAGTTACGTGTGAATACTTAACTCTACATACAAGTTTAAGGTTTTTAAATATTGAAACGTTTTATTTAAAATAGTCCTTAATGATATCTAAATAAGTTCTAAATTCAAAATAAAGTCTTCCGTGTACAATCACGCCTTTTCCCCGCAGGTGTAAGCAGAGATCACAGATCTCCACTTTCCACGATTCTGATATTCATCTCTCGCTTCATCTCTCATCAGATCTTTCATATAAGCTCGGCGGTTAAGGGTATTTATGACCTGTTCTTGATCCCCGAAAGTTAACTAACCATATATCTGTTATTGCAATGTTCAGGGATACTTACTTAATAGAGATACTTGTTGACTTTTTTGTAATTAACGAAATAATGATATCATAACACTATTAGTATTGTCATAACAAAATAATGTTGCTTTTTTTTGTGGATTATATATGGTGACGACGTATTATGTTGTAAATGTCGTTACTTCTGTTAAAGCTGACTAGTTTCTTGAGCCCATTCTTCTTGTCAGTTTAAAGACGTCCTGAATGGGTGGTAGGTAAAAATGTTGGACGATTCAAAACAACTTATTTTGCATGTGAGTAAAGTTATTTTCATTTTCATCTATACATATATAAAAGATCGCTGTCACAGTGTTTGTTTTTTTTCTAATTTGTTGGATTTGTTTTGCTAAGGACATAGGATAGGTTAAGTTTCAGTTTATACAAAAAAAAATGCAAATTTTAATAACTGAGCCGTAGCAACGTTTGTCCGGGTTACCTAGCATCTCTCTATAAAACCAAGCAATTAGCTACTACGAGGCCAATATTTATATAGTTTTTTACTTCTAAAGAAGCTTTAATGACCACCATTTTTATCGGTTATAAAAATACTTACCTCAAGAACAATCCGGTATCAAGACGCCATTTTCGAATACTCTGCTCAGAGTTACCTGTAGACAAACAACGCCATCTTTAATATACTATAGAATATAAAATTGTACTGAAAAAATCAGTATTTTAAAACTCAATTAAATTAATACGAGTATTTCATAGTAAATCATAAAATGATGAATTATACAATAAGACACTTAAGAATATCAGACTTAGTTACTAAACTCATCGAAAGGTAAAAAAAATAAGCGTATATAATCCAATATCTTTGAATTTAGAAATAAAAACTTTTTGGATTATACTATGTATGTTTTCTTTTTATACTGTCAAAAGCTGTGTTCAATTGCTTTTCCCATCTCAAAAAATGCCCGACGCGCCTAAAGAAGTTTTCACTAGAAAAATTATGCATGATTTTTTTAAAGAAAAATTTTATGCTAATATTTTTTCTATTCAAAAATGTATCATTTTATTTTGATTTCAGTATCGCTACTCTGTTGTCTACTACAAACAAGGATATAATTGCGAATCACTTAAAATGACAGAAGTAGAAAACACTTCACCTATTTGTTTTATTTTTCATCTGTCAATGTCATCCAGTTGATTTTTAGGTGGTGTTGCCAGACTATCGATAGTATTTCTATCGATTTTTTCATCTGAATAATAATGTACTATCGATAGGTCTATCGATACTAAAGAAATGAGAAACTATCGATAGTATTGTTACTAAGAACCTAGATAATACCGATACTATCGAAACCACAGATAGTTTGTTATTAACGAGAAACAATACTATTGGTACTATTACACTTTTTCAATGGTATAGACACTACGATCGATAATTAGTCAATAATCTATCGATAGGTTATAGATGGCAACACTACTTTCAGGTGTTAACCTCCGACAAGCGCAAACTAAAACTGGTTCGATTAATTAAAACTGCATACAAAATCAATTGGCTGTCCAGTAATTAATAATAATCATACATGAGATCTGATCTATAAGATATAAAAATATATCTTGCTAATTAAATCTTAATAATTTTTCATATTTACTATAATTATTAACAATATTAAATATCCAAATAATAGGCTGAGAACAGAGTTATCATAACTGTCGTTTTTATCTGAACTAGGTTATAATTAATAAAAATGTATAATAAAAAAAATATGGAAGAAATTGACATATATATTTTAACCATAAAACACAATGGAATTTAATCCTTGTTTGTAACTGGTTATCAAAGTGCAGTTACCAATATGGTTTAAATGACAAAAACCTATGATACAGGCCATGGGTTTCCACTATCTCCGACCACTTTAGGCAAAATATTGATGTGTACTATACTAAAACATTGACATTTTTAATTTGTTTAAAATGAAATGACTTTAAAAAAACCGGCCAATTGAGAGTCGGACTAGCGCACGAAGGGTTCCGTACAAAGTTTTAGTAAAGTAAAACATCACGTTTGTTGTTAAAGTAAAATACAACTAAGTATTTTGTGAATATTTCAAGTGCCTACCTGTTGTTATAATTGAAATCAAGCAATCAACAAATCAAAAAATTGTATGTAAGCCCCCTTAAATATCTATTTTATTTTGTTTTTAGTATTTGTTGTTAAAGCGGCAACAGAAAAACATAATTTGTGAAAATTTCAGCGGACGGACAAACAGCGAAGTCTTAGTAATAGGGTCCCGTTTTTACCCTATGAGCGTGAGCGTGAGCACGATTTGCTTATATCTTAGTTAGCAGTAGATTTTTGGTTTCATCTTAGATGTAACAAGGAAATTAATAAAATCAACATTTATCCTTATGATACGTGTGTATATTGTACGAGTGTGAACGTGCGCGCGAGCATGAGCGTATGTACTGTAGTTAGCAGTGAGTTTTTTCTTCCATCTTATATCAAATGCAAAGCCATAAAGTAATCAGTAAAGTAAGAATGCATTTATCTCGTTGTCATTGGATTTTGTTAATAAATATCCTTTTTTATATATAATAACTAGCTGAGATGCTATGTTATAAATTAAAGTGGAACCTATTCTATGGCCTAAGTTGGAATAAATTCAGGAAAATGAAATAAAAACCATCAAAATCGATAGAGTTCTTTAGGAGTTCATTTTTTTTATTTAGGATGGGTTAGCTCTTGTTCCACGATGGAACGAGCCAACCCAGAAGGTGCCTATTCACCCTGGCTTTGAAAATGGACGGGTTATAAGTTCTCGGAAGTACATACGTAGGGAGGGAGTTTCTCTCCTTTGCTGTGCGTATTATGAACGCTTATTGCGCTCAAACACTGTGACAAGCAATTTTAATATATTTAGACTAGGTCAGCGCTTGTCCGCTATCTCGCCAGATGATGATATCTCGCTATGATGCGATCTAGGACGTGACGCGCTTGCCTAGAAGATACCCAGTGACATGAAAACTCCTAAATTGTATGTGCCAAGAAACATAGAGTCAATTTTTTCCATATCAAATTCCAATTCCATCATATCCCAGACTGTCGCAGACTTGTCGCCGACAAGTGTGAAGTCGCATAACAGATTTTCACATATGAATATGCATAACTCTTTGCGTTCACACCGTACCAACAATACTTGTTTGTAAGTGTCAATAACAGTTGACATACAGTCGTTTTTATTAACACGCTCGCGATCTTATCTTGATGATCTGTATGATATTATGCATTTTTAAACTTTCGCGTTCCATTTTAAACAAAACTGTTAAGAAACAGGTTGTAGATTTTTTGTATCTAGATAACTTTTCAGTCAGTGTAACCTAACCGAAATATCAGTCTCAAAATGTACCTGAATACCATTTGAAAGCGTTAAAATTTATTTTAATATATTTGTACGAATTTATCATTAAAACTTAAAAAAACCGTTGTATTATATTATTGTAATTAGCTAACCCTACCACGCGTTGCTGTGTTTTATATGAAATTAAAACCTATTCTTTCCTAAGTCGCAGCAAATCCAAAAAATAAAAGAAATATCATCAAATTCGGTTGAGTAGATTCGGAATTTATCGCAATGAAATACTGTGACGGGGAATTTTTAAATATAAAGATTTGAGTATGAAAAAACTTGTTTAATATCAAGTTTTGCGTAGTACCTCGGTTCTAAAATAAAAACTGCTCTCTCTTCTTATAATAGAAGTAAAGAAAATTATTCTTTCCACGTTGTCAAAAGACCTAGTGGCGAGTACAGCTATCAGTAGCTGTACCGGTATTAAATACTTTGTGAACCCAATTTCAATATGCGATATATACTACTATTGGCATATCGCATGATATATTTGCACAGAAATTAAATATAAATTACCAGTTAACTCTAGAAACTTAGACGAGGTTTCCATTTCACCGATTAAATAAATTGGACAAGCGTAGCAGTATCATGGTTGTAATGATTGATTGTACTTAAATTATCCATAGATATTTTAAGTTTATATTTACAATTTTTGATATTTAAATTTATGCATACCGTGGCAACCTATAATTAAAGTTTACAAATCTTACATACAAGTTTATAAAATCCTTTTTGTTATATTTTTAATTGTACAAAAAATAAATTATCGCCTCCGGAACGCCTTCGGTCAAGTTGATCTCTATAAGTTATCTTTTTGTAAAAATATATTTAACATTAATACCAGCGATTTTTAATATAACTATAATTAAACTACATAAAAAAAAATTATGAAATACAATTTTTTTGTTTACCCATTTTCCAAGTTTATTTTATACTTAGATAAATTCGCGCACACATATTGCTTAGGTACTTGATTCTCAGCAGTATTTTCGAAATGTCTTTTTTCACTATGTTATAATTTAATTTTACATGTAGGACTAAATAACTAAATTACTTGGTCCACTATAAACAAAATATCGTTTACTTCAAACTCTTGCAATTTTCTGTTGATTGTATGGTTGATTGCAATTTCCGATATTCGTTAAATTATAAATTGTAATTGTATTCTTTTACCTAAATATTTTGTTGTATTTTTGTTCAAAATTCTGTTTCTAAGTTAGTTTAGATTTTTTTTTTTACTTTAGAGTAAGTAAGAAATACTATCTTAAGGTAATGTCATAAGCGTGATTCTGTTTCGATAACTATTTGCGAAAATTACAAACCACAAAGCTTTTACTGACTAATAAGATTATTTTCTATTCGTGTTTTGATAATGGCTCTAACAAGTAATTCGTCTTGCACTAACTGTCAACCGAATTGAATATCAAAGTAAGTAACGAGTTGAACAGTAGAATATATAATTTATCGCTTAAAATTACAATAAATTAGAACAGTCCATTGAAAAGTTATATTTGACTTGAATAAATTTGATGGAGCCAATCGTTACCATGGTTACGTCGTTGAGAAATAATATGATTGCTGTATGGACCAACTTTGTATATTAATACATCGTAAAAAACTAGATTTATGCACTGACTCTAAGATAATTGCAGGGGATTAATTGGAGCTTTTTAAAGAACCACTTAATACGGCAATCTATTTTACATTTTTTTTTATTTGGCGTCCGTTTTGTGCAGCGGTAGCGATCTTGCCTTTCGCATCTGTACCTGATATATTTCCATGAGTATTATTTAACTATGTACCATATATGTATGTCTTTCCCTTACCCTAGTATCCATAATATAAATCTTATACTCCATATTTTGGGCTAGGCTAATTGTACTTACTAACTAATATAATATAAGGAATATAAGGAAAAATTAGAGTAATATTTTACAAAAAAGGTTAAATTTCCATTTAAAAAATTATCCGGAAAATAAGGTTCCGGATCAATACTTTCATAAATTTTATACGGTCATACTTTATATAAAAATAAATTATGACCTCAAATGGCTGTTTGATCTAATAAATGTAATTTTGTAATAGTTTTTAAAGGCTGTGGTCATTGTGAAAAATAACATTGTAAATATAAATGATGTTACCCAAGAGTTTTTTTTTTATCCGGAGCCAAATTTAATAATTTATTAAATGGAAAAATTTAACCTTTTTTGTTAAATATTACTCTATGTTTTTCCTTATTTAAGTTAATTCTTTACGAAGGTTAAAGAAGATAGCAAAACTAAAAACAAAGTTACCTTTTTCACCGTAGATACTGGTTAGACATGCAAAATGTCAGGTATAAATTATTTGTAATATTTATGTTGTGTATATTGTTCTTATCTATTTGTTACTATAAGGGAAGTTGAGTCCCAGAACAAGCCAAGCCTGTTTTTATCACACTGCTGTCAACTATTTTTAATGCAAACTCTTTTTAAACATTACCAATAAAAAAAAAATAACGTTCGAAATTTAAGTCGAAGATTGTGTTGCCACTACACCATAATTACCCATCGATAGAGTAATACCAATGGACTTGTTGCCTTTTTTTAATTATCTAATTAATAGACATTACGCCATCGATTTGCGATTACTCGCCATCGAAGTAGACACGATTGCAAAATGTGACGGCACAGTTTCGAAATTGATTTTAATTTCTCGATTGCTCAGATTTTACTGAGATAGTAATTAGTTTGTTTACCTTAAACGAAAGACATCTACTATTCATAATGTAAAAAAAATCTCTTCCTTTATATATTATTAGTATTATGATTTATATTTTTTTTTTGGTTTTATATGAAAAAATATTTAAATAAAAAGAAAATACTAGAGAAAGTCGAATCGGCTGACAAGTGGGAACTACAAGCAGTAACCTTCTAGTATGTTTCTTTAATATAATTTGTCATATAAATAATTTGTAATATTGAAAAAATGTAAAAAAAATTAAAAAATCATAAAACTAAATGACTAACATTTGTAAAAAAAATCTTGGGAATACGAGAATTTAATTAAAGTTTATATAGCAAATTATCAATTAATGTGAAACTCCTTGTATATGATGTATAAACAGCGATTCAATTGTAACTAAAAATATTAAAAAAACAGGATTTTATCAAATTTTATAATAACATTCTTTAAAATTTTATTTTTTTGTTGATACGATTTCATTCCCTATAATAACTTACTATAAATTTTTAAAAACAAAAACATCTAGCTCACTTGCGCACAAAACTTTTTTCAGAAATAAATGGGACATTTTGCTTTTTAATAGATATGGACTTCCGCAAATTGACGCCTAATTCTATCAAATAATAACTAAATCTTAAAAAAAGAAAGTCACTCAGTCTTGCCATTATAATAAATAACAAAAGTTATTAATACCATTTCAAATATCGAAAAATCTAACATCCGAACTTAAGTTTTTTTTTTTAAATATATCCAACCTATTTCCAAAAAGAGGTCGCATCACTGCAACAATGAAAAATTTGAAAATGTCTCAACGAAACCGTTAAACATTGTAACGAAAAGGTATCTTGCACAAATACTCCGATCCCCAAACTATGTCATGGCCGAATATGTCCACTGTTTAATTTATACCGGTATCTATGATCTCGACGGCTATCTTAGCATTTTGTCTTTTAATGAGTATGACACGCTGTTTATTACAAAGACTGGCCGGTTGATTTCAATATTCCATATGCATAACAAATATTAAGATCACATTACTTAACATATATTACTTTTTAAATCTGTCTTTTATACTCTGTATGTCAATGCAATGTTTAAGTATACTTATTAATAACAGATACTTGTTGACTTTGTTGTAATCAACGATGTAATGTAACCATAACACTACTATTATTGTGATAATAGAATTCTATTGTTTTTTCGTGGATTATTTCGTGGAGACGTATGATATTGTAAATGTCATTACTTCTGTTAAAGCTGATCTGTACTTGATTACTAATGGAATGTACAAGTGTGGCAGAGCAACGGGCTCTAATTTAATCTCAGCATCTCTCCCTGAAGTCTGCAGTAGCCTGAAAAGGCTGTAAGCATTCTGGGATGACTTGGGTTCACTGGAGTAGGAGGAGAACCCAACACCCACCTAAGTGGGAATATAGCCCCGTCAAACTAAGTTTTCTATTTTTCAATGCCAGACACCACACATTTTTTTTTGTGATATTAATTCAGAGGAGTCCTTATGTGTTATAAAAGAGGGTTGCGTTAAAGTTGAAAAAAGTTTGAAATATATTTGGTTTAGAAACTCTTTGGTGATGTCATTTGTTTTTTATTGGTGGACGGGAGGTGTTTGGTTGTTTTTTTAAACTACCACAGGTAACATTAATCGCCTTTAAGACGCCCTTAAGTGTAACCCAAGTGACACTAAATGGCTAATTCATCATCATCAAACAATGCTAAACAGAGGTCTTCCTTATGAATTAAGAATCAAATGATTTTTTGCTTACTTACTTACTACATTAATAATATTATAAAGAGGAAAGATTTGTATTTTTGTATGTTTGCAATGAATAAACTCAAAAACTACTAAGCCGATTTCAAAAATTCTTTCACCATAGGAAAGCTACATTCACGCTTAGTAACATAGGCTGTATTTAATGCTAGAAAAAAATTAAAGAATATTGTCCACGCGTGCAAAGCCGGGACGGGCCGTGTGTGAAATATAGATGAGACAGTAGAACGTAGGAAAACGTGCCAAAACCCATTAATGACTTCGCATACATTAAACACAATTAATTTTTCATACATTTTTGTAAAAAATCTTAATATTTTTTAAATCGTACTATTTGACATATTTTTATTATTATACTACTAATTCATAAATATTTAATTAGAATTAATACACAACAAATAATAATTAATTTAAGTTGACCTAAAGATTAAATGTTGAAATTTACCAAAAGATTCTTTGGAAAATAATTTAAACAATTTCTCACAAACCTAATCAGAAGCCCTTAAATACTAGGCGGCTAAGACTTGGCCACCTAGGCGAATGTCATTTACAATATCAAATACTTTTTGTTTTATTAAAGTGCCATAAACACTACCATCTTGACATATTTTTTAGTTCTAATACTTCTAGTCTATCGAATCATACCAGATTCATAATGCCTATATCCTGTGATCACTGTAAAGGAGTCGAAACGTCAGGATTAAATATAAAAAAAAAAACTTTTTTTGTAAATTAAGTATTTTTTAACTAAAACATATTAGAGATAGAGATACACCTGAAGGATAGCAATAGATTTTTATGGATTTAAGGAATCATATAAAAATAATGAAAAGTACCGTGTAAGTCAAAAATATTTTTCTAGCAGATTGTTTAAGAAGATAATTTGTTAGTATCTAATTTATATAGCTTTGATAAGTATCATCAAGTTTGAGCATTTTTAACAGTTTATGCAAAGCAGTATGACGCTTCCGCTTTCAAATATGATTGTAATGATATTTCCAATATAATAAAAAGAGATTAACAAATACTGACCCTATTATAACACTATATAGCACATTTTCGTGTGATAAAAATAAGCAACTGATAATTTATAATGTTTTATTTAACTGTAAAGAATACACTGCTTTGTGTTACCCTTTATTTACACACAACAATTAACTATTACTAACAAAATTTCACGTTATAGAACAATCATTAGAATGAAATTTATTTTTGTAGATGTTGTGGAGCGGTTGCTATGTCAACTAATTATTTTATAATTACTCATTGTTGTTAACTTTTTATGACAATTATGACTACGCGAACGATGTGCGACGGGCATTAACATAGATATTATGACCAAAGAAATACATTTATTTAAATTTTATTTATGTAAGATGTAATCATTCAATTGTCATGTGAAATTGTAATTTTATTACTTTTTTGTTTTTTTTTATATGAAATTGAAAGAATTCGTTTCTGTGCCCTGCTTTTGTTTGTCCTTTATTAAAAGGCATTATTATTTTCGGATAGATATCAAAATAGCGTTTACAACCGTGTTTACAGGATGACTAAAGTTATGGTTAGTTGTCATCTCGTCAAATATTAAAAATGACACCTGAGAGTGTAAAAATTACCCTTTAATTTAAATACTGGATGTAAAATATCTTAAAACATATTACGTAGTATACGATTTTCCTCTCTATCTATAATTATCATTTTAAATATCGACCATGAATCGATAATCTACTGTAACGTTACTATGAAGACACTGGACGGAAACCCCCAAAAATGGAGGGTTTTTGACATAAACTCCACGCTTTTGGATTGGAGATCATATTAGAAAACCATATTTCGGAAATCGCCGCTACTAATTTTAATGGTGTGAATGTAAAAAATATGATTATCTATATATGGCAAATTACAGATAATAATAATTTTTACATTCACACCAATTAGTCTAAGCCAAAACAAGCAATGTAAATCTTGTGTTATGGATACAAGGGTAACAGATAGACAAACATATATCATACAGAAATATGTAAAGTTTATAGAAATACTAGCTGACCCGGCCACGCGTTGCTATGTTATCCTATGTCCTAGGTTGGAACAAATCCAGCAAAATTAAAAAAAAAATAATCAAAATCAGTTGAGTAGTTTCGGAAAAATATCCATAACAATGATACGTGTTAAGGCACCTTTACATTTTTTTCCGTAGATAGTATTTTTATTTAGTTCTTACACTTTCACTCACATTACACATTTGAATAAAACAACTCTTTTACGGATTTTGCGTATAATATATTTTATACTTAATCCTGACTTTTCAACTTCTTTACAGGAGCCGTGTTCACAGGATGACTAAGGCAATGATCGTCATATAATTTCTACTATATTTACAATATTTAAATCGGGCACGTTTAATAATCGTACACATTTTTTATATAAACTAGGCGATGCAGTCGCTAAGCATAAAGCTTTCGTGCAATATATGGTACTTTGCTAGCACCATATATTGGAGCGGAGCGGAATACTGAAAAAAAGGTAATAAAATTCAAAGTTAAGTAAATTTTAAAATTCCATAAGAACGAATACGATTTTTGTTTCAATGGGCAATACCATAGAGCCAAAAGTTTAGGGTCATAACTTTATTTTTGTGAATTTCAAAATTCGGACTCCGTCACTATCTGGCTCTAAATGTTTTGATTCCATTCCACACTACAATTATTAAAATCGGTTTAGGACTCGGTAAGTTATGGCGTAACAGACATTGCGTCATTGAATCTGATCCACGGGAGTTCCGCTCGCGTTGCTCGCTCCTCTCCAATCAAATTATTTTATTTAATCCGTTAAAGTTGTTATACTCAGAAGGCAGTATATTTTTCTATGTATACGTGATAACAGTACTCTGTTTTGTGTCCAATATAAATCTTGAGCGAACAGCACGTGCCCACCCACACGTGATTATAACTAGCTGTATGACATGACATTTTGTTATTTATATATACCAGCTACTAAATGTTGAGAAGCAGTAAATTATAAGTGACGGTCATTCTAAAACTGTACAATTTGAGTCCGAAAATAGGTCGTTCACAAATTGTAAGGGTGCGTCATAGTGGAATTATTATTACCTTTGTTTCTTTAATCGATTGTTGGAAGTCAGATCGAGGAGTTCGTTCGAGCAATTGTTAGATCAACCTACGATTGTGTAGGCTTTATGTTAAAGTTACAATTAAGCATATTTACACTATGAATGCACACACACAAACAAACACAACAGTTGCTCACGTATGTGTTGGTTTAACCATAGTCTTGTATTTAATTTTATACTTAAGGTATTATCTTTAAGACATTATAACTTTTTTCCTTTTTTTTGCACCCCTGGCAACTTGGGCAACCTCTTGACGCGAGGGAGGGAGGTGGTGAAACCTGCATGGATATTCCAGCCCGGTTTCGAAGTTATGTCAGACTCGTACTGACTAAACTTCACCTAGAAAGTGCCATAGCCTGCGAAGGCTGTATAAGCTTCAACTGAGCGATCGCCTCGAGGGAACTGCGGCGGCGCAACATCCCGTTTTATGTTATTATAACACCGTGTGTTATGGAAGAGCGTCTTGGCACAGGTTTTGTCATAATCAAATGTAACGTTAAACTTGTTTCTATTATATAATACTAGCTTTTATCCGCGGCTTCGCCCGCATTCAAACGGAAAAATTTTCTTCAATAAAAAATATCCTATGTTACTTCTAATACCTCCAAGAATATATATATATATATATATATATATATATATATATATATATATATACGAAGTTTCATGATGATCGGTTCCGTAGTTAAGAATAACGAACAAACTTACATCCACATGTATAATATTAGTAGGGATGTTAAATTAAATTTATTTATTTAAGTTGGACGCTGATAAGCAAATAATTGCAATTCACAAAAAGTCAAATTCTTAAAACATTATGCGAAAGAGTTTCGAGTTATTTACAACAAATAAGTACGGAATAAAATAATGTATATCTCTATGACAAATGGGAAATCGCGTAACTATCATTTGTGAATACGCCGTCACGCTTCTTAACGCGATCGACATTTAAAGCAACGCCATCTGTCGTCACAATGAAAACATTATCAGACTAACCATATTTTACAAGCTTTTATTTACTTTCACCTGTCTCGGTGTCTGTAATGAAATCTTGCAAGTTAAATTTGACCCAATTCCCGGTTTTCAATTGAGCTGAAAATGTATATAACGTGACAATGCAATATTATTATGACATGTAGCTGATCTGATGCTGAAGCGGGAAGGTGGCCTTAGGAAATCCGCAATAAAACGACACAAACCTATCGAGTTTGGACTGGTTTTATTCGTTTTTAACTTTTTTGTTCGTTTTATTAACAAGTACTTGATTATAAATGTTGTTTTTAAAAAACTTTTTGAAGTGAAAACTTCTTTATCATTGTTGTGTTTTGAAAGTCGATGAAACGAAAAAGCGACAGTAAAAAGAGACAGACACATAAATTCATAAGATTTAACGTAGGAGAAAATGATATAGGAAGGGTTCTACAGTGTCTCTTATGTTCGTGGTATGAACTTTAGTTACCATAAGCTTCTTGTACCTCTGAGTCTAAATATATCTATGTAATATATATGAATAAAATGTAAAATAATTATCTAACTTTGGATCACTATGATCATTACTAAAACCTACAATTATCCTCTCCCCGATATTTTACATTCGTCTCATTATCTTGAAACCGAAATTTTTGAAGGTTTCACTTCTACCACATGTGAATTGGAGACATGCTTTTTTATGATATCAAATTTTTAAACAAATTAATTACGAAGTGTTATGTCATCTCCATATGTCATTTTCACAAAATGAAGATCGTGTGGCATTACACATAATTGATTATCAGCCTCCATTTTAACTATAGGTAAGCAAACTTTTTGCATTTATCAAAGCAGTTTATAAATACTCTTTGATGGATAACATTAAAAAAAATCATGAACAAATAGATGGCACATTGTTGAAAAAGTTTGGCATACAATTGCACAGATAATAAAACTGACTGTATATATTCGATGTTCAAAACGTCAACGTATCGATGCACCTTAATCAGAAGGCCTGGTATTACGTATTAACTAACTTTTATCACCGTTCATCGAAAGTTTTAAATGGGTTAATTAAAAGTTGAATATTTCAATTTTCGAAGTTCCTTACATTTATAGGATAAATATTCTTGATGACATTGACTACTCAATTTGAGTTCAAAATAATATTTAATTCTGACGTTTGGACTCCTTTCCAGGAGCCCTGTTCGTCTAAAGCAATGGTCGTCATATATTTTCTACTACACACTTGTCAGTCCGCTACCGCGCGCCCCACCCCTCTTAACAGTCCAAATGCCGCACGAATTGTAAAAAAAAAAATTTCGGACTCCTAGATAAAAATGCCATTTTCTCGCTTAATAGTGAAGCTAGGACCAAATAAAAATAATACCGTAAAGCTGATTAAATAAAGAATCCATCACTGAATATTTGGATGTCTGTAACTCAATAATTAATTAAATAAAAACAGCAGGCTACGCAGAAATTTGAATATGGTTGCAATTGCTACCAGGATCTGACGAGGGGTGTTGGCTATCGGTAACAATTGCTACCGTGGACTGACAAGTGGCTACCTTCACAACATTTTAATCGGGCACGTTCGTAACTGTTAAAATTTATATAAATCAAAACTGTTTTATTTTGCATTTGCATGTATTTCTTTCTTCTTTCTTTCTTTCTTTATGAGCATTTTATTAATGATACAATTATATTAATTGGATAAGACATAATCGTATAATTATGCGCATGCTTTGCAATGCTCTTTTTTGCCGTAAAGTCAGTAAAAAATGCTAACTTTACATATAATCTTTCCCGGATTAATTACAATCTAATCAATAGTTTCGGAACGCATAGGGACATTAATTTTCTCGTTATTTATTTCATTGTTATATTAAAATTTACTTTTTATTTCGATCTAAAATAAAAAATATATATCTATAGAATCCTGTTTTTTCGTTATTTAATCTATTATTTATTGAATATAATATCCTTTTTTACATTTCATCAATTTTTACTTCTTACCATGATCCTACTGTTTAGCCTAGTATTTGGACTGGCTTCGCCGCACACTTATTATATATATAATTATTTCAAAAAAATTATGTCCATTTGAGACGTTCTCAACATGAACTTTATTTGAAAAATTCAAATAATTTAATATAATATTTCATTTCTTGATATTTTGTTTTCTTTCGGAATTTATCCGATTAAATAAAAAAAAGGATGTTTAAATTATTGTATTTTCATCGGTCTCTGATAAGTATGCAAAAAAATCTCAAATAAAATTGACGTTTTGAAGTTGGTAAAAAGCGCTCAAAGTCAGTTACAAACAAACATACAGATGAAGTTAATAAAGGCGTATATATAATATATATATATATATATATATATATATATATATATATATAAAAGGAAATATATATATATATATATATATATATTTCATCATTATATATATATATATATATATAACTAACTGACATGGCCACGCGTTGCTGTCTTATTAATTAAAATTAAACCTATCCTATACCTATCGATTTTTTTGTTTTGAGTCCTTTTAAAAACTTAATAAAAATTTATAAAGGTATTAACTTCCAACCACGCAAATACAATATCGATTAGTTAACTTCTGCAGACGACAGACGGAACCAACGCTGTGTTGCATTTTGAAACCCGAAAATGCTTGAAATTAATAAAACGGCTACCCATCCAAAGAGGATTCTTTAAAATAGCTTCTTGACGACTGCAATCGCGTGCCGAATGCGCTAAATTCTGCGCCACCGAGCTACCTCATAGAAGAGTTAAAAAGTTTTTTTTTAATTACGAAGCGGCTTAATCAATACCTTTTCTTTAATAGATATCGATTTTTCCTGGGAAACGCTGCATTCAACGAACGAACGGCTATACGTTATACAATTACTTAATAATTCAAGTTGCTACGTTTATGTCTCGATTCGATCGATTTACGACCTCTCAATGCAATACAACATAAGTTATAAATTAATTTTTTTTATTACATTAATTTTCATTAAAATAAATTTGCACTGATTGTTTATATGAGCAAAAATATTAACGCAAAACGTGTGATTTGATGCCCGTTCCAAGTTTTAGTACAAATTTATTTAATAATAAACTATTTATTTGCTTAATTTAAATATGTTTCATTCGCTTTGCATAGTGATGAATATATTGTGGTTTATTCATTTTTATTTAATCAAAAATATATAAAAAAATGTTTGTAAGTCATTAAATAGCGAGCAATTAATTACATTCGCAATCACAATTAAATAAACTTAAAAATAAAATACAAATTGATTAAATTAATGGCTTATTTCAATAAAATATACACTTAAATCTTTTTTGGTATTATAATAACGGAAGTTATAGGCAAAAGTTGTTTAAGATCTATCGCAAAAAGCTCACGAACATTAATTTAATCAAATATATAATAGCATTGTATCAAATTTAACCATCACAGAATTTGGGTGGGGCAAATATAAAACAAACTAATTTGTGAACCAATAATCAAGAGTGCTATACGGTATTAATAACCACCATAACACGAGGAGTCTTCAATTCGATCAAATTACATTAAAGCAGAGCTCTGTAAAGGGGCGGCTCAATGAGCAATCCGTTTTGATTTTTACTTATTCAAATTTATGGTTTACTATTAAATGACGGTATATTTTATATCGTTTCTTTTTTTAACAAGAAAAATGCAAAAAAAAATTTTTTATTGAGAATTTTACTGACTACTGTAACTGCTTGAGTAATTAAAGAGTTTTCATTTCTTTTATAAGTAAATGTTGAATTATTCAAATTTAACCTATCCAATCGTTTCGATAAAAAAGCACGTATATAAAATTAGTTAATCCATTTTCATTCAACATATGAAAACATTATTCGCTTTGTTAAAACAAAAGTTCAAAAGTATTTTGTATACGTGTAAAGAATTTAAAATAATTCGTAAAAACTACAAAAGGTGGTGTAAAAGTTTAACCAAAAAATACAAAATAATAATATTAAAAAAAAATGTGATCGCTTTAATGGAACAGTGCTTAACGGTGGACGGAAAGGTGAAGCTAAAAAAATAGCGGGTGTTTGTAAAGCATGTTTATTTTACTCTATACGTAGAACTGTTTGTACACGTCAAAGGTATACTTTACACTTCACTGTGTGAGCTTAATAATTATTTACAGCGTTGCTTTAAAACAAAATTAAAAAAAAACTACCGTTTCAAAAATTGCAAATTTTCTCTTACCACGTTTCTGCACGCCCACGCCAACTTCTGTGGAAACATTATGACGTATTAATCTTCCGTTTACTAAGTAACTTTTATCCATGATGGTATTTGCACGTCAGAAGACTTGTGAAAAAAGACTTACATGGTGGTTTAAAAGACCAAAGTACAGGAGTGTTCGTGGGATCCGTTTGGGACATGTCTTGCTCCGTCCGCTGGTGCAACCCGAATGGTGTCGAGGGTTGGTAGCATGGGTTTATCCATCAGGATGGGGTTGTCCCACCACCACCAGGTAGGGATCACCACGCATGCGCACTGGTGGGTGGGGCAGCAAAATTATTGATTATTTCACCCTGTTTCTATGATGAACTGATAAGACATGCCACCTTTGTCCATAGGGCAGACAAATTGACGCAGGGTGGTGATTCCGACTGGAGGCGAAATATTAAATATGTAGTGAATAAAGTGATTGATTGGATATGTCCATAGAAAGCGACGCTGAATAATTTTATATAGCAGTAAAGGCCAAACGTAGATCGCTCAAAGATAAATTTTGATAAAACCTTTTATTTCGTATTCTCAAAGAATATAAACAAACTTTTTTATAAGATTAATGCTAATGGGAACGGGTATATAACATTTCATTACATAAAGCAAAGTAATTATTTCGATTTTTATGCTCGCTTGTTTGCTAAGAAAACTTTTATTAGAAAAAATCAACGTTTTTCAGGTTTTTCGGAATTTGAATCTACGACTCGCTATCCAGACGGATGTCATTCCAATTGAACCGCGACCTCAAGTGTGGGTTCCAGTTCCGTGTGATGATTGAGACTTTTTTATGCAAAATTGCTTTAGAAATATGATAAAGTTATTTGTTTAAATATTAAAAAAATATGACGATCTGATGTCAATAGTGTTTTTCACGGAACCGAAGAAAGAAGAATAAATATATTTAGTTCTTACACTTACGCGCACATTACACATTTAAATAAAAAAACCCCTAAATCAATTGTTTTATTTAAAATTATCTTTATATGTATAATTCTACTGTACGTGTGTATGTCACTGAACACCTAAACGGCTGGACCGATTTGAATGAATTTTTTTGTATGCGTTTGGGTGGCGCCCTGGATGGCTTAGATTCACAAATCAGCCCGGCAGATGGTGCTGCAGTCGGCATAGCAACGCGTGGCCGGGTCAGCTAGTTTATTATAAATTGTTCAACTTAATAATTTTAAGCAATCACAATATTGTCTTAGGATTGATGTAATCATTTTTAGGGATCCGAAATAAAGGGAGAACCCTTATAGTATCGCAATTTCCATCCGTCTGTTTGTCAGTCCCCAGCTTAGAGGTTATCAGCATTAGGAAACTGTACTTTGCCTTGGTAAATTTTGATCACGCTTACAATAAAGTAAAGTGATATTTTAAAGAAAATTGTTAACAGTACCTCTCCTACAGATGATTTTTCTTCTCGTCTATGTCATGGTGTAGGGTTTGTTAAAAATAATTCGAGTTTTTGCAGACCAGTTTTTGATATGGAATACCGTTAGATGATTAAGCTTAAAAGTAATAATATCTTTTACAATTAAACAATTTTAGTCTAGCCTAAAGTAACTACGTAAGCAAGGAATATGTTATGGATACTAGGGTAACTGATAGATAGATAGATAGATATAGAAATATATATACTCAGGTACAGATACTTGTATTCATCACACAAACTGTCCCTTCCGGTATTGAACCCATGACCATCGGGCGACAGGCAGGATCGCTACCGTTGCACAAAACGATCGTCAACTGTTAAATATATTTCTACTAAAAATATTGACTTGGAACGCGAATCAAATCATACATTTTGCATTCAGATCTTTATGTATATGAAACAGTTTTGTTTGGCAGGTGTAAAAGACAATATTTCGTAAATCGCTGCGTGTTTGTTTCGTGTACTGTATCATACATCGACTTTTACAATTAATTGTGAAGAGTTAAGAAAAGAGACTCGACACATGTGATAATGGTTCCATGAGGTCATACCGCCATCACCTTTCTTCCTTCGGGCATCCAGGCGCACTGCGAGCTGCCTTTCTTGGTTGCCATTCCTAATTGTCGCAACAATCAACCCCTTATACGCACAGCAAAGGAATGGAACTCCTCCCCTGCTTCTGTATTTCCAAGTACTTATAACCTATCCATATTCAGAGCTAGGATAAATAAGCCTGGGTCAGCCCGTTCTATCGTAAATCCTGGTTTGGCCCCTGGGCTTGATTGGGATCAAGAGCAAAACCATTTAAAAAATAAAATAAAATGTTGGATTTATCGTATATGTTATCGGGTAAATATTTAAAAGGTTGATAATTATTTTTAATGAATTGTTGTAACTTAACTATACCAAGTTATTTCTAGTCATCGTAGTAACTTTTAATAAAACCTTTTGGTTCATATTCTCAAAGAAATTCAACAAACATTGTTTTTGTTAGAATTATGCTAACTGAAATGTGCATTTAAATTTTGATTGCGAATCACAAAGTATGTTTTAAAATTTCTTTGCACAATCCTATTCTAATAAAATTGTACCCAGTTTTTTCGGGACTTGAATCTACAGAAATCTGCTATTCTAAATGCACCGCGATCTCAAGTATAGGTTCGAGTTTGGTTTTACAAATAAAACAAGTTTACTTGTGTTAAATTGCTTTCGAAAAGTATATCAGATTATATATGTGTATTATAGAAATACTGTAGAAATAAGCGTAATTGGTTAGGTAAAATTATCAAAATTATAGGTCAGTTTGATTTGGACAATATCGACCGTACCCGGGCAACTGCGCAGACCACCACGCCACTGAACATTGGTTAAACCCACGTTATCCAAATATAAATTACTGATATGAATGTTATTTAATTATTTAACTTTCGTAATAATTACACGTTTAAAAAACACGGCTCCTGTAAAGGAGTTGAAAAGTATGGGCAAATATCCGCAAAAAATTTGTTTTATTTAGATATTTTTTATATAATAACAACTTCTTCTTTCCTTCTTTTTCTCCGATTAAATAGTAGATTCCTGAAAAAAAGCCAGGTCAAAAGGCGAGTTTACTAACAGCAATATCGACCCTTAACATCATGAATGCACTGGAAGCCACGCGCGTTTAACACTGCGCTATATATAAGCTGACCCGGCTACACGTTGCTGTGACTCAGTTATTAATTAGCAAAATTTCTTTATCATAAATTTAAAGGAAATCCATCCTATGTCCTAAGTCGAAATAAATCCAGCAAATTGAAAAAAAAATCACCAGAGTCGGTTTAGTAGTTTCGGAGTTCATCGCGGTCAAACACTGTGACAGGGATTATATATATATATATATATATATATATATATATATATATGTATATATAGTTTATATTTTTTTATCGTAAATAGGTAAGCGATGTGATCTAGGATGTGACGCAGAAAAAATCACAAAAAACATTAAAGTTGTATAATAAATAAGGAAAATATAACATTAATATCGAAGTTATTCCAATAAACAGTCCAGATATTAAAAATTTAATTAACTGTATAACTTTTTAAATACATAAATTATCTTTTTAATATTTTTTGCCTTGATAATAATATATATAATATATATATATCACACTGTTTGACCGCGATTAACTCAGAAAATACTCAACCGATTTTGACGATTTTCTTTTTTTCATTTTGCTGGACTTGTTCCGTCTTATGACATAGGATAGGTTTCATTTTAAATTATAATAAAAAATATGCAAATTATAATAACTGAGCCACATCAACGTGTGGCCGAGTCAGCCAGTGACTTATAAGACACACGATTTTGTTACAGCTGAAAAACTAGCGTTGTGGCTCAGACAAGACATGCAGAGCTGATGGCCTACCATGATTTCTTAGCACGATGCAAGTTCGATTGTCAAAGTGAGACAGCTATACGCGGTCTATAATCGTGTCTCTCTACACCATCTTAACTTTGAATCGTTGATGTATATATTCTCTGGTGACTGTCGTGATATAGAAATCGAAATTGCTACCTATAAGATGTAACCATATAATAAAAATATGGTGGTTTGTCGGCATTTCGAATAGCTCAAAATTTTTCTCTTTAGTGTGTGAATTTGTGAATCAGTTAATAAATTCATGAACTTTTATTATTTTAACTGCGCAATAAGCATTCAAGTTTTTTTTATGGCGATGGCGTCACAGATTATTTTATTTATTATAAATTGTTCTGGCAGTAGCTTTAAATCATTTCATAAAATTAGAATTCTATATTTAAACAACAATTAAAAATATAGGATTCCATATTTGAAATAAAAATTGAATTGTATATTTATTTGTAGCTTTTTAAGGACTTTGGATTCCGAAAATTGATAGTTAATCTTGAATGTTAAGGTGATGGTAGGGCCTCTTGGCTAAATCGATGTTGTCCAATAAAAATATTTTTTATTATTTTAAATTATATATTTTTTTGTAAAAAGGTTGTTTAGGTGTTACAAGAACACATACATAATCACGTCCCTAGAATTGGCTAAGTATGAAAAATATCTACATGGTTAGAACACCATTTGGTGCAACGGAAGTGATCCTGCTTTCCGCACCAACGATCCTAGGTTCGAATTCCGGAAGGTACAGATGTTGGTGTGATGAATACGCTGCATTTGTACCTGAGTTATGAGTATTTATATATCTACTCAATCGATTTCGATATTTATTTTCCTTTTGCTGGATTTGTTCTGACTTAGGACATAAGATAAGTTACATTTTAATTTCAGCTAGACTTCTATTAATGTTACATATTCTATGTATCATATATTTATGTATATCTATTACCTTAGTATCGATAACACAAGCCTTATAGTGCTTTCTTTGGGCTAGGTTAATTATTGTGAATGTAAAAATAAAAATAGTTAGAAGAGAATATCTAGTAACCTGTTACGGTATTTTACGATATATAAATCCTATTGCTATGAAATCAATTACAATTTGAACCTTAAATAATTGTAAAAGCGATCAAATTGCCAAATCTCATTCCTAATCCTTAACTACTTAATTTGTCCCACAATCATAATTAACGGTTTACCTATCTATTATTTCGTAACTTAATTTTAGAACAATTTTAAATGGTTACAAATAATTATGTAACTTATTACAAGGTGATTTAGGATTACATTCCTGAATTAAAATATAATTGACATTTAATAAGAATTAATGAATTATTTAGAGCAGAAATTAAAGGAAATTGAAAGATATACTTATAAGTTTCATATTGTTATTATATTATGAGTTATTATTAAATATAAAAAAAATCTAAGGAATAAATCTATCGCGTCCTATTCAACATATTCTTACTGATTATACCCCACCGGTAGGGATAATGGATATTTTTTCAGAAAAACTGGAAATTTTCTGTCTGTTTTGTTAAATATGTTATGTAACTTTGGAAAGAAACATTTTAAGCTGTTTGATATCTTGTAATTAATATTTTAAATAACTTAATAATTCTGTAATTACTAGAAATATAAATTTATAAGATTAAAGAAGAAGAACGATCGCTCAGATTGACACCAAAGACAAAGTCATTCGTAGGAAAAAAACGTAAAAATATATAAAAAAAAAAAAAAAATATATACTATGTAAATTTTTCTTAAATTTACATAATAAAACTTGTTACATTTAAACCAATTGGCCTTGCCCAAAGTAAGCACTGTTAGGCTTGTGTTATGGATACTAGGGTAACTGATATACATACATATTATATTTTACATAAATAATTAATATTCATAGAAATATATATAAATACCTATGACTCAAATACAAATGCTCGTTATCATCAAACAAACATCTGCCCCTTCAGAAACTCGAACCCAAGACCGTGCGAAAGCTAGGATCGCTACCAAACGGTCGTCAATGAGTTACTTACTACAATTTAATTAATTATTATTATTTATCTTATCATTTATTTCTACAAACACAAAGTTATTATAATAAATTATGCTAGTATCATATATAAACCCGATTTGGACACAGAAAACTTAAACATATATATCTACTTTTTTATGTAGCAAAATTAAATAATTAATACATATATATTAATAGTATATAAAAAGGACAATATATGTTTATTTAAATCTTCAAAAAAAAAATTGTATCAATTTTTTTATAACAATGATTCTTAATTATTCTCTAATTAATTTTTATTTTCTTTATTTTTCATCGCTATTTTCAATAATTTATAGTTTTCATGGTTTGTAAATAAGGTCACATGGAATATAACACGTAAAGTTATATTTCGATCCGTCAGAAAGATTACCTTTTTCTAGATAAAAGTTACCCTATATTCTTTTCTATATCTCTGACAAAGCATATGCAAAATTTCGCGATGATCGGTTAAGTAGTTAAAACGTGAAAACGTAACAAACAGACAAACTACTTTCGTATTTATAACATCAGTAATATAATTATTAATCATAAAAGAAACTACATGTAAACTATCTCAGAAAGAAAATTAAGTCATTAGAACTATCTATTTAACTAATATAAAATATTAATAAACATATTATATTCTTAATAAGTTTTAATATTTGTCACCATTCTACAATTCCGCATTGCGGCATAACTATTGAACCGGTAGTTCCTAGAAGCGATAACGAAATATGGCGTGGGCCTACAATAACCACCTATGTAATTCAAGGTATCGCCACATTGAACAATTTTCCCAACAGTTTTGAAATATTTCAAGTAAAAACTTATATTACGAAGATTGTCAAATGTCTTGTGTGGTCGAGTAACTCGCATACCTATTTTCATTGTAACGCCATTACGAGTTCGATTTCCAGTCTGGCCAATGTAGAAAACGACCTTTTCTATATCGGCTCGGGTGTTGTGGAACCGTCGTTGTTTCTGAATTCCATAATATAATTGATTTAACTATTGACCTACTGAGAACAATATATGTGATAATTGTCTAATATTTATTTGTTTTTTTAAATGTAGTTATAAATTAAATCAATTCAAATCATTTTCATTCCTCTCTTTATTCTGCTGTGCTAGGAGTCCGTCGTAAAGCTTCCTTGTGGAAAATATTTAACAGAATAGAATCAATATTGTTTTCTACCATAATTCCTCATTTTGAATTAAGCTCCACTGACCTATAACCCGTATTACACCGTAGAACCATTTCACATTACATCAATTATTTATTTCTGTATTGTTGTCTGTATGCTTTCGGCCAATTTAGTGTGACATGGTTCTAAAGTGTATACACCTTATTAGTCGTGACAGTACATCCCTTTTTTATGTCTAATTTCTGTTGGTCACATATGAAAACAGCAAAGCCATCTGATTTTGTGACTGCGAAATCATTAGATGGACCTCAAGCCGAGAGTAGTGACTGAGAGACACCGTAGAGGTTTTCTATACGGAAGGCATCTCCTGGCGTACATTCCCAACCAACATAGATTCATTACGGCGGTTTACCCGAAAACATGTTCTTAAGTTTTTACACGCTCAGCCCCAAGCCCTCTATGCCAATACTAATAAAATTTGACTTTTTGGAAAAAAAAATATTTTTCTTTAAACCATCTAAATGTTATAGACAATCATTTTTTTTCTATCCCCACCCTTCTACTAACATATAGTGTGTATCTTTTTCGATACACAGGCCTGTGAAAATAGTTCACACCCCAAAACATTTTCGTGGGCCATGTGTATCGAAAAAGATACACAAGTTTTATTACAGTGTGTATCGAAAACGATGCACATGGCGCTGAGCGTGTTAAATGAACTCGGACGTGGTGAAATTTATTAGTTCATAGAAATATGTATAAACACTCATGCTCGTTTTCATCCAAACATATGGCTCCCAGTACCTTTCGGTGCAAAAAAGAGTTGCTACCGTTTCACCAAACGATCGTTTATTACAACGGCAATAGAATAGTTCTTTATTGCCATACAGTACAGTTTGCAGATTGAAATGCGGTAGGTTTACTTAAGTAACAACAGTATACCAACACCGAGCATGCAATGTCTAAGTTCCTTACAATATTCAATTGTTTATGAGACGATTTAACCATAATATATTTAGCGCAAATTAAATTAGCGCATTCAACTATCGATAAATTATCGACAAATTTATTGCCTACCTCTACTTCCTTTTACATTCGGTAAAGGGTAAAGTCGTGTACTTTGTATGGCACTATTACGTGATATCTTCATATCGAACCACATATTATCTCAATGCGTTTTTAATGTATCGAATTTCCTGGATTTCCATTTTCGTTATCTGCTCCTGTTGGTTTGCGGGTATTTTTTTTATTATGCCTCTATTTCAATAATTGGTAATATTTTGTTGAGTGATTGATGTTAGTAGCTGATGACTCAATAACAATACCGGATTTGGGACGGCGAGATCTTGAATAAATCGTGAATTTAATTTTATAGCAAAAAAAGGACGAGTTGCACTCCGGGAGCGCCAGTGAAAGTGAAAACATGAACATTAGCTTTATGCATTTATGATATTTTGGAATGGTTAGGGAATAATTTCGCACGAATTGCTTATTATCAGTATAAAAGTACTATCATTGATGTGGTAAAATATAATTCATTTATATCGCTATCGTACAGAAACATGACAACAAATACACATGCACACTCACGCCCTGCGTCGCTTAAATGAAACAGCAGGAGCAGACATACATTTTCGCCGCGCGGTAGAAAGAGAGGGGGATATTACTTCCTCCCCTACGCCGTGCCGGCGCTCTACTCTACCTCAGTCTTGCGAATTTTCGATCAAGTCACGTGTCCTGAAGCGAGTTTAACATTTTTACCCGACCCAAAAAGTGCACAACGCCGCTAAAGAAGTTTTCACCTCAAAAATAAATTTTATACATTTATCTAGTCAAATTAATTGATATATTATTGAAGGAGTAAATGTCATCTTTTGTCTAAAGCACATAAGCTAGTCTATATTTTTATACGTGTCAAGATTTCAGTGTGAATATTTAAATATATAATAATTTTTATTTTTTTCAATTTAATATAGAAATTTCAAATTTAATGTCCACCTTGGATAATGATAGGTCAGCCCGAAGGAAGGAATACCCGTGGTAGAAAACAGGCATCCCCTAAAACAGGCAAGATTAAATTTAAATTTATTTGCGGTCCAAAATTTTATTAAATCGGTATGTAAGATGAATATGATAATATCAATGCTTTAATCTAACCTCCATTACGTTTATCATTAAAGTATAACAAACAATATTTAAAAAACGCAAACATCGATTTTTTTTTTGACAACTGTTTGGTGAAACGGTAGCAATCCTGCCTATCGCACAGACGGTCCTAGGTCGAAGTCCCGGAATGAGCAAATGTTATGATGAATACGACCATATGTACCTGAGTCATGGGTATTTTAATATATTTC
Source organism: Calamotropha paludella (assembly GCA_927399485.1). NCBI lineage: Eukaryota > Metazoa > Arthropoda > Insecta > Lepidoptera > Crambidae > Calamotropha > Calamotropha paludella. The sequence goes on along the minus strand of OV656803.1, from coordinate 3,426,340 downwards.
TGTTAATGTTAGGAATTAAATTTGAAAATAAATGCTAGCATTTCACTTAAAATTAAAACAAAGATACTGACAATAGTACTACGCAATTTATTGAAGTTACTTATAACACTTTCATTTCTCTTAAACTGAATTTGGAGTTGTTATCTAATGTAGAGATTTAAAAAAAACGTTATAAACTAACTCTACCTCCTATCTATATGAGAAAATAATGTAACAGGAGTGAAATATACGCATTAACTCCACATTGTGTTCTGTCTAAAATTGTTGCCAGAATGATAAGAAATAAAGATCAAAAAGCTCTATTTCAAGTTCATTGTACGTAAAACCAGTAGTTGGAGCGAGCAATTAAAATAAGTCGTATAACTATTAAATATATGTGTGTAGGTGTGTCTCGGTGCTATGAATCATGAGGAAAGCTATTTATAACGTCTTCGTAGTAGTTTAATGATCTTATGATATTTGGAGGTGGGTAACATTATATTTCGATAGCAAACTTAAACAAATTTGAACGCTGGGGCAATATTTTTGCAACGCTCGCATTGAAATCGCATGCGAAATTTGCATACCGCCTTAATTCCCTACGCCGTGAGACGGACTGTCACTATGATTCTAAATAGATACTTCGAAATAAACAAAATTCGTTATTTGTGACCAAAGACTCCGGATAAATCACAGCAATTATTTAGTACTAAGCTGAGTTTGTAATATGAGTACTAGATAATATATAAAATGTATTACTAAGTATATAAACGAACATGACTCGGGAACAAAATCCAGGACCTTTGATGCAGAAGGTAGGATCACTACCGTTGCATCAAGCGGCCGTTGTCACAAGACCATGTGTCGTCTGTCCAAAGCCCACGAGAGCTTAAAAATTAGGCTTTTGAGCCGCTATTTTTGAATCACTTCTTTGAAGTTGAATGTGCGACTTAAGTTAGAATCAACGTTTAATTAGCACGTTTACAGTATTAAGTATTTTTGAATCATCCCAGGTAAGTCAATTATAATTCAGAATAATTAGTTTTGTCCATTTAAGTTAGAAAAAATTAAAAAAGGGTCATTTCCGTAATCAAAACGATATGTTTGATGTACACTAGTGCAGCAATATTGTCCTTTTAAAATGTAAATACATACGAAATGACAATGACACATATTTCACGTTGATCGCTCACAAGATAACCGTTTGTGATCATTCATTGCATTCGAATGATTAAGAATTACGAAACGATATCGTATCGAATGAAAGAAAATTAATTTAAAATAAACTTACGATACGAGACGAACGATTCTGAAATAAAAACTCTCTTGTTATTGGAAATCGACCATTCGTTTTATTTTACCAATCCACAATTTGTTGACCGAATTTACCTAAGAAACTAGATAATGCTTATTAAGTTACCAAAGTTAGTCAGAGCTTCAGTAGTTTAGCGGTAGCATCCAGAACGTTGTGTCATAAGATGCGGGTTTGTGTACCTTTGATATTATTTTTTACACATTTTTAATGGTAATGAGACAGACCAGGGCAAACTTTCAGGGACCAAATAGATGTTCTGAAAAAAAGCCAGGTCAAAAGTTCCCTTAAACGACAAGGTATGAAAAGGCTTACAAGAGTTGAAAAAGATAGAGATGTGAGTCAGCATTGTGGTAATGATTTTAATAACAAATATTTTTATGTCATGAAACTAAATGAGTATGTATACTTTTTCGTTCTGTTTTTGTGAAACTATCACTAGAGGTCGCTCTGTGGCCAAAATTAGCGGTAAAATTTTATTTTGTATGTTTGAACGTTAATTATAAATGAATGATGCGAAATTAAAGTTATTAAGATTCTTCTGTTAAAGACTATACCTGTGTAATAAAGGCTACATAGTTAATTTGCTTTTTATTTACCTAAGATAGGATTAAATTATATACTTTTGATATTTATCCTTGTATGAATGATATATATCTAAATATAGGTAATAAAAATTACCTATATATGGATAAAATCTCGCTTATACTTATATTTTGCGTAACACTGACGATAGTTGGCGCTTGCGGTATTTTAGAACGCGCTATCATTTTGTTTTTACGAAAACGTTAGATTGACGTGGAAACACATAACTTAACGGCTAGAGTACGGCGCTCTATGCTAGTTCGAAGACTCCCTCATGGGATATGCTGTCCAGCTACAAAAGGATTTCGCCTTCCTAAAACCCGGTATCGTTGTTAAGGTCATCCGTGACCAACATCAATTACACATTAAAAAAAATAACATAAAAAAGTATAAATGGTATTTTTTCATTTGATTTTCAATCAAAAATTGATAAATGTCCTAAATATCAATCAAGTATTATATATATCGGATATTTTCCACACACACACACACACACACACACACCCACACACACACACACACACACACAGATACACACGCTGATACACACAATATGCACGCTAAAAATGTAAAAAATAAATAAATAAATATATTACATTAATATTTAAGTAGATTATAAATCATTTTACTTTAATTTAAACTTAGACTAGATTTTTACTGTACATTCTTCTTAAAACTACCTAAATTAATGGAAGAGCGCTGCTCCCTGACACAGGCTCAATAGCTTAAAAGGGCGCTACGGTCACTAATATAATATAATGTACCTTTGGTTATGAAATAAAAATATTATTATTATTATTATTTTCCAACTCTGCCTATAAATTTGGTATTGTATGTTTTGATACTTTTGCATATAACATAAATTATTACATACAACAAAGTGCGTAATGGCTGCATAATTACGTGACGCATCAAACAAGCTATACATACAATGCAACAAAACATTCGCCTTAAGTCAAGTATTTTGATTGCTTTGAATTATATCGACTAAATTATACACAATCGGACATATTGATTGATATATCGTCGCCTAATCGATTAGTCTAAAACCGTGCTTCTGTTCTTATGAAATGGTAATTTATATCTTATTAGTTTCCGAATAAATTATTTCCACAGCTATATGTTGTGGGCGGATGAAATTGGTTGTTTAAATTTATTGGAAATTAACTGCACCCAACATTAATTTATCTGTCATAAGAACATGCAAAAATGTTTACTTAAAATGAGATCTGCAATTAATAAATAAATGCCATTGTTTAATATTATCAAGCACAATATAAACACTCAAAACTTACGACGTAAAGTAAGAGGTCACTTCTTATTCTGCTACCCTTCGTTCACGTCAGTCCGGAGAGTAGTAAGTACAAACAAAGCAGAGAGGTACATTTGATCGGTTGACAGTTTGCGGCAGGAAAGCCGTTGAGTCTTATTTGCTGACTATACATATGATCTTCTCCAGTATGTTGATAAGTGACTCTTTTAATAACAATTCTCGTTTGAAATCAATGTAATCGTTCATATTAGACACCGACGGTCCTGAGTTGAAATCTCGGCTAATGTTTGTGTCATGAATATGAGCATATGTTATTTGCAAATACGAGATATACATGACTGAGATTAGTCACAGTGTTTGACTGCGATGAACTCCGAAACTACTCGACCGATTTTGATGATTTTTCATTTTGCTGGATTTGTTCAAACTTAGTACATAGGACAGTCAATGACTGATCAAGAATTCTGACCGCCCTAGGCTATTTATCGCGTGTTTTAAAAAAAATCATAATTTATTGTTAAATTCAGGGACTCTCAAGTGCATTTAGTTTTAGTGTTTTGTCTCGGTCTAGTTGAATTGCATGTAGGGTAGATGCAATGGTGTTAGATTAGTGCATGCGAAGACACGATCTTACCGCGCCCCCCTTCGATTCTCGCGCCCTAGGCTGCAGCCTAATTAGCCTAAGGGTTAATCAGGGCCTGAGGACAGTTTGCTTTTTAATTAATAATATAACTGAGCAACAACTACGCGTGGCCGGGTCAGCTTGTATTTCAATAAATTAAAAATCTATGGATCATTATAATGCCTATCCGTTACCCTAAAAGCGATAACAACCGACTAGTGCCTACGTTGGGCTAGGCTAATTGATGTGTGTAATAAATAATAATATTTTATTAATAATTTATATTAAAATGCCAATGATTCACACTTTACAGTTCAATAGTAATGTCAATAGACAATACCAGAATATATGCACGTAAAGATCCGTTTCCACCTTAAAATAACAAAAGCGCGCTTCCTGTCGCGTACGCCATTGTGCCCTCATTACGCATGCGCAACGCGTTCGTCGCGGGAGCCCATGGACAATGGTGGTTTACAATAAGTCGCGATTTAGGACACACAGCGACATGATACGACTTAATAAAGACAAAAAGTTATGTTAAACTTTAAAACAAATAGCATCGGTACTATCAAGGCATTTATCGATAGCATAGTGAGAATTGGTTGATACTATCGATTTTTATGGAACACTAGAGGCTTTGTCGCGATTTAAGACACATAGCGACATGATACGACTTTATAAAGACGAAAGGTTATGTTAAAGAGAATAGCATCGATACTGTCAAGACATTTATCGATAGCATAGTGAGAATAGGTCGATACTATCGATTTTTATGGAACACTAGAGGCTTTGTCGCGATTGAGGACACATAGCGACATGATACGACTTTATAAAGATGAAAGGTTATGTTAAAGCAAATAGTATCGATACTGTCAAGACATTTATCGATAGCATAGTGAGAATAGGTCGATACTATCGATTTTTATGGAACACTAGAGGCTTTGTCGCGATTTAAGACACATAGCGACATTTTACGACTTTATAAAGATGAAAGGTTATGTTAAAGCAAATAGCATCGATACTGTCAAGACATTTATCGATAGCATAGTGAGAATAGTTCGATATTATCGATTTTTATGGAGCATTAAATGTTTGATATTTCATAAATTAGTAAAAAGTATTGAGCATATTTAGACATATATATTACTTATTAGTTAGGTCATGCGATCAGCCTGCTAAGCAGGCGTGCAAATGTTATATTTCACAAATTAATCTCATTCTATATTGTTCTTAAAATCTTAATATTCTTTTTATACTATATAATACTTTTTAATAAGCCATTTCGTTAACCACTTGCCAGTCCAAGGTAGCAAATGCTACCGATAGCCAAAACCCTTCGTCAGTCCCGGTAGCAATTGCTACCATGTTCCATGTGGCGTGCTGTTTTTTTTAAATTACGACTAATTTTTTAATCACAGAGATCCAAATATTCTATAGCAGATTCTGTATTTAATCAGTTTTACGGTAGTATTTGGTCCTAGCTTCATTATTTAACGAGAAATTAGCATTTTTAACTTAAAGTCCGACTTTTTTTTTTCACATATCGCACAGCATTTGGGACTGTTGATAGGGGTGGGGCGCGCGGTAACGAACAGACAAGTGGATAAAGTTGTTTTAAAATGTTTCCTTTCAGTGTATTTATAGTCAGGTAGTTTATTGTATAGCAATGTACCTACACTATATATATAATATACAGTTATATAACAGCTCTACAAAAGGCTTTGAAGACGTCGAACAAGCAACAATTCTATAAGAGTACAACCTTTGTGCACCTGAATTATTAATAAGAAATAAGGGTAAAGACGTCTATGCTCGTCTATGTGAACGACGAATGACGAAACAATTAATAATCTTCAGTATACCGTCGATAAAGTTCTAACACCACTCTACTTAAAAATAATAAAATGATAAGAACTTTTCATAATATATTTAGTATCTACACTTCCGCGCACATATTTAAATAAAACACTTTTTTACGGATACAATGGTATCGTAGTGAGTGAATAAAATAAAAGAATTTGATTTATATAAATAAAAGCAATTAGAAACATGCCCGATTAAAATATTCTGAAGGTAGTAGAAAATACATGACAACCATTATCTTAGTCATTCTGTGATCACGACTCCTGTAGTGGCGTCGAAACGTCGGGATTAAATATAAAATAAAATATGCGCGAAATCCGTAAAAAAGTGTTTTATTCTCATAATATGTGTATATGCTAAGTTTACTAAATTCTAATAAGGTATTTGACAGATTACAGAAGAATATCTCAAGTTGCTGTTAAAAAAAAAGCAAAAAAACACATATAAAATATCTTAAGTTGTGCTTTATTGAATAATTTACCATTTCATTTTATTTGTTGATTTTTCTATTTTCCATAAAAATGAATATGAATAAAAAAACACTAAAGACATTTAAACCTTAATGCAGGTGACTTGACATCATGACGTCACCTGCCTGTAAACAAACTTTTAATTGTCAAATCGTTATACGTAAGTTAGACTGACATTCTGCCGTCCTAACGATAAGTGCAATAAGTCGAGTTTTGGGAAAATTTATTTATCTACAATTTACGTACAAATGTATGTACAAATATAATATACTACATAAAATTCCGCTTCATTTTATAATCGTATAGTTAAACTTTCAAGTCAATAGTTATTATAGTTACGATGATACACAAAAAAGAAAAATAAAATCTTTAATCGCAATTATTTCGAAAGTAGCTGAAACCTACTTGATGCACTTTTCATAAGAACGGCAGCATTACTGTTAACCAGTAAGTGACGTCACTCTTGATTTGTCAGTCTCGTGCATTTCCAATAACGTGGTCAGATATTAAATCTACACTAATATTATAAAGAGGAAAGATTAGTATTTTTGTATGTTTGTAATGAATAAGCTCAAAAACTACTAAGCCGATTTCAAAAATTCTTTAACCATTGGAAAGCTACATTCATGTTAAGTAACATAGACTATATTTAATGCTCGAAAAAATAAAAGAATTTTGTGCCGCCAGTTTTAAATAATCTTATTACTAATGATCAGCATCAGCGATAATGATATAATAAAAAAAAATCCTACGTTCACGCCACCTAGCCTATCCCAAAGCACTACAAAGCTTGTGCTATGGATACTAGGGTGACGGATAGACATATATAAATGATACATATATATGTCATATTTATAGAAATATATATGAATACCCATGACTCAGGTACAAAGCTCGTATTTATCACACAAACATATGCCCCTTCTGGGATTGGAACCCAGGAGAATATTTTAAAAAGCTTTTTTATAATATTCTTTTTCTGTAGGAGATATTTAAGAGATAAAATTAAATTTTAGTGTTTTAAGGTTGATAGCATGCTGTCTTTATCTATAAGCATTGCATTTATTTATTGTATCATTTTTATTTTTATTGCTCATGTTAAAATGAGCAAGACGTTGGTTATTAAAAAATAAAATGTAATAGAAAAATATATGTTTTTTTTAAATAGTGTGTGAGCTAAATTGATTTAAAAATGTTTACCTACTGATAAAACCTTGACAGATCCATCGAATTTTTTAAAGTATTTATTCTCTATTAAGAAGCTGACGCCAGCGTCATCTTTATTTACCACTAGCGGCCCGTCCCGGCTGCTCACGGGTGGACAAAATTCTTTAAATTTTTATAGCATTAAATATAGCCTATGTTACTCAGCGTGAATGTAGCTTTCCAATGGTGAAAGAATTTTTGAAATCGGCTTAGTAGTTTTTGACTTTATTCATGGCAAACATACCAAAATATAAAAATACAAATCTTTCCTCTTTATAATATTAGTGTAGACTATAACATCGATACTTGTAGAAGTATTGCATTCGATTTTATTCTTAGTAGTAATGTATTTGTATATTAAAATCTGGAAGTTTAATGTTTTAAAAATAGAAATATAATCATTCGTAGTATCTTCTCTGTTTATTTTAGGGCAAAATAATTGCTTTAGATGTCCGAAATATTCTCTTAATTATTAATTCCTTTTTAAAGCTCTGCTATCAGATTTCTTGTTATCCTAATAACTCAATGTTCTTAAACCGGATAGTTTGCGTAAACTAACAATAGGTCCATACAGATTCTAACATTTCTACCAATTAACGCCATATTTTGCTTGGAAAAGACGTACTTAAGTTTTGAAGTTTTGACGAGCGATCCTACTTTCTTCTAGTGAAATGGTCTTAGAGCTAGTGTTGGATTTTATAGACAATAAAAATCTAGTATTTATTTATTTTTTCAATACACACCAAAAAACATTACATTAGACATATTTTTCAAACAGTGTCACAAAAACCAGTTCAGGTTTTACCGTTCACTGTGAGACATTCATCACTATACTATATTAGGATAATAGTAGATCAATCTACTGCGACACATCTTTACAATAATAAAAAAATAAAAAAATGTAGGGTATGCATGATATACTTGTCATCTTCTACCTGCTTAGTCTGGCCACCGCACCAATACTGGCGCGGACAAACTCACGGGTGGTGGTAGAAATAATAAAAAGAAATTAGCCAACATTTCAATGTACTGAACTCAAGTTAAGTAGCTAAAAACTTGTGTGATTATATTCAGAAACAACGACTGTCGTTGTACCTACAAAATTTAGACTGTTTTCTACGTTGACCCGTTTATTTCTACGTTAATAATACCCGGGACCAAGGAGGTCGACATCAATAAATAATTCGTATAAAATAAAGCCATATCAGAAATTCGTTTGTAAATATTCATTATTAGCGTGAACATTAATTAAACATGCTATCAGGGTTTTTTAAGAGGAAAAGGTTAACAAATAATGTTTAGGTTTAATTATATTATTGTTCATGAATTGTTTACATAAACTTAACTTCACAACTATGGTTAAAATCAAAAAAGACCATTGCAGCATGTTGTTATACGAAAAAACTGAACTTATTGAAATGAAACAAATTTTAAAGATAGCCTTTTTGTGTTTTTTATTAATTTAAGTTGACGTCCCGACTCCTTTTCATTATTCTCTTAACTAAAATTACTAAAATATATTATTTTTTACACCCACACATTTAAGGAACTTTTAGTTTAGTTTAGTCACTTTTATTTCACAGTTATAAAACATTTAATTAATTAATTTAATTTTGTTTTTTATATGTAATCCTGACGTCATATATGTTGCACTGCCTCCCAATACTTTAATCGGGCACGTTCCTAACCATTGAAATTATACAAATAAAATTTAGTGTTATCATACATTTTACCATCATCTGTGATCACAGCTCCTGTAAAGGAGTCGAACCGTTATGATTAAATATAATCCGTTAAAGTGATTTCATTTAAATGTTTTTATTTTTTCTTAGATAATATTTGATTCACATCTCTTAGACTATTATACCCACCGACAATCGGCGGAAATGCGTCGTTTCGAACCACAGGTAACATTGCGTGACAGCTTTGCAAAATATACCTATACAAGTACAAGTGTACAAATGTGACATACGATCAGAACGGTTGGCAAACAAATAAATACAATAAAATTTCTACAAAATTTTATAAATATTTGAGGACCGTTTGGTGCAACGGTAAGCCTTCTGCTTTCGCGCGAAAATGAGGTAAAGTGTGATCAATACAGGCATTTGTACTTGAGTCATGAATATATATATATATATTTAAAGAAATACTAGTTAATCCGACAGTGCGTTGCTGTGGCTTAGTTAAAATATAATTTGCAATATTTTTTATTTATTATTCAATAAAATTAAACCTAAGTGGGAACAAATCCAGCAAAATGAAAAAAAAAACATCGGTTGAGTATTTTCGGATTTCATTGCGGTCAAACACTGTGACAGGAAATTTTTAGATATAAAGATATGGCTCGCATTAATAAATGTTAGCTCGTTGCAGCGTGGACCCTGTTTTGGCTCCCGGGGTTGATTAGGATCACGAGCGAACCCATTAAAAAACTAAGACTGATTGGCTTCTAAATAATCACTCAACGTACACAAATAAGTTTCATCATTCACTGAACTGTTTGTCCGTGTGTCGCGAATTGTGCAAAGCGGAGATGCGGTCGCGAGATGCGTACGCGTCGGGGCGTAAGGCTGTCGCAACTTTAATTTGCGAAATTGTACTTTATCATTACATTGTTACGGTGCACGGTCCACTGACGATGTGACAACATACGATGGATATTTCGTTGTGAAAAACTGTGAACTATGTTACGATGTAAAAAATTATAGTACTTTGTGATTATTTGACTGATATTTCTCGTATGTTGATGAAAGCCATCACATATAAGGGGTCGTCCATTAATCACGTGAGGTTTTCAGACCACTTTTTACACTCCCCCTCCCCTATGGTGATACGTGGTGATGTTCTAATTTATCCCCCTCCCCTTCTTACATAACGTGTATTTATTTCATTAAAAAGATATTTTCAATTATTTTAATATAAATCAATTAAATAACAGTACCTTATATATATTATAAACATTTATAAAAAAATACACATTAATCTGAAAAGCGTTCTCGGATAACGGATTTGCTTGACTGTGTTCAACAGTAAATGTATAAGAAATAATAACTCAAAAACGTGATATGTAACTACAACTCCCCCTCCCCCATTATGATCCATAGTGATGTTTTCCGGAACCCCCCTCCCCTATTTAGACCCCACGTGATTAATGGATGTCCCCTAAGGTAAAATGTGACTAAAAAACCTCCCTAGACTACAAAATAATAATAATAATATTTCTTACATTCACACCAATCACCCTAGCCCAAAGTAAGCACGATAAGACTTGTGTTATTTAGACTAAAGTAAAGAATAAACATAGATATTTAATATTTATAGATATATAAATACTCTCGTATTCATCACACAAACATATGCTCCTTCCAGGACTGGAACCCGGGACTTTGACGTAAAAGGTAGGATGGCGCCGTTCCACCAAGTGGTCGTCAAAATATTATAAATCATGTTTTTTTTACTTTATTAGGTGAAGTAACATTACATTCCTTACGATCATAGGTACCAATTAGCCTAGCCCAAAGCACTGTAAGACTTATGTGATGGATACTAGGGTAACGGATAGACATCAATATACGACACATAAATATTTAATATAAATATACATAAATACCCATGACTCAGGTACAATTTTATCGTATTCATCGCACAAACATTAGCGAAAGGCAGGTTCGCTACCGTTGCAGCGGTCAATGGAATTTAAAATAATGCTTTTTTTTAGTTATAGGTACTTCTTTAGGCGCGTCATGAAATGGTGAGAGTATTTTAAGATGTGACACAAAATTATCATGTTGAAGTTGGCCGCAAAAGCGACACACACACACACACAGTTGGACGCTAATTATGAATGTGTGTGTGATTTTAAATTATATTTGGTAGTTCACAATAATTTATATAAAATTATTATATTAGTTATCTTTGTTTAGTAACGATAAAGAAGTATAACTTCTTACGTGCGTACATAAGTACACACAACGGTTTTTTTTTCATATATTTCTAGAGTAGAGTAGTGAAGTGCTGTTTCTATAAAAATTACCCAAATCGACTAGTACAAGGTTAAAAAGTACGTACTTTGTTACGCTTGGGTACTCAGCCTACGACAGACCGTCGATAAACTAATTGTCATTTCCATTATCTACAATTAAAAAAAAAATCGTATTTTATAAGCAAACCATCTATTAGAAAATTCTATTATACAAAAAACGCTATCCTATATTGAAATCCAGTTTATAAAATAACTGTGAGCCAAAGATAATGTTTTACACGAATTTTAGGATTTTTTAGTCCCTTCTTAAGTCCTTGCCACAGGTTGTCACATTTTTATAACCCTCTTTGGAGAATAAAAACTAATTTAAACGTTAATAATACGGTTTATGATTTTGATCATATTATGTTTCAAATGCGTACAAATTCACTACAAAAAGATCAAGAACAAAAAAAAATTTTTCTCTGAATATCCTTGTACTTTGTGAAAATGTACCTAACCTATCCTTACCCAAAATGAAATATAATTCTTTGATTGGGTAACAAACATACATTTAAACATACAGAGTTTCATTTTCATAACATTACAAGATTACTTTCTTTTTTCCTTATTATTTTAAGATTTTCACGTTTCAAACAATATTTCCAAAACAGTTTATTAAAACCTATAACATGGTGAACTTCTACATTTAAAAAAAAATATGACTGTGGAGGTTGAAATACTTTTATAATGGTCGATCATGGAATGGGTTAACATGCTATGTAGATAGAAATGCATTTTTATATTATCGCCATGGTCAGTAATTAGAATTTATGACGGTAGGTCCACATTGTTACACCAAGGCTATGATTGTCGGTTATATTTGGATATAATGTCACAAGTGAATAGTGCTGCTTAATGATACCATGGGTGCGTTCCCGATTAAAGCGATCGGCGGATTTGTAAAAAGAACTTTAACTCAACTACTAATGTCCTTAAACCTGGAAACTTTTTGTAGATGAAAAATGTATGAGTGTCAAGCAGCTTATCGTTTTATTCAGGCAAAACATAATGATTAGTGCAAACTTTTATGAGATAACGATTATGACAAATAATTATGGCATAACAATTATGGACAAATGATAGCACGATAGTAGCAAAACGATTATGACATAATGATTAGTGCAAACTTTTATGACATAACGATTATGACAAATAATTATGGCATAACAATTATGGACAAATGATAGCACGATAGTAGCAAAACGATTATGACATAATGATTAGTGCAAACTTTTATGACATAACGATTATGACAAATAATTATGGCATAACAATTATGGCGAAATGATAGCACGATAGTAGCAAAACGATTATGACATAATGATTAGTGCAAACTATTATGACAAAACGATCATGGCAAAATGCTAACAGCAAAACGATTATGAGTAAAATCCCCCATACAATGTACAATAAATACAGTGTAGTGATGGCGCGTACAAGTTGCAAGCTGTTCTTGCATTACCTTCATTAGTGAAGATTTGCCAAAATAATGTTTGTATAGACTAGCGGCCCATCCCGTCTTCGCACGGGTCGACAAAATTCTTTAATTTTTTTCTATTAATAAATATTTTTCCGTTAGAGCTATCTAGCATCCGGCAGACGACCTACTTGCGGTTAACGCGTTGCTATGGTAACGTTATTGATATAATGGAAAAAGAGCTGGAAAAAGAGCGGACAGACAAACACACAAACCACTGTGATCTTATATTATAGATTCAACAGTGATAGGCATGTCAAATGACAGGACGCGCCGGATGAGACAGGGGTCGGATTACCGGGGTTACACTGTGTATGTATGTATGTATGTATCATTGTCGATTCGTCTGCAAAATCTCGCGTAAAGTCACAGTAGGCGTTTCCATATCACTGTGCTTGAGGACACACGCTAAGGCCGTGAATCGATCCATACACTGAATAGCTTTCAGTAAACATACATGAATATTACAACACCAATCGCAAGGTGATTTAGTGAACCACGAATTGGTTAGCCATGGAGGCACCAATTTGAAAACTTATTTATTTAACGAGTTTTTATTATGGTCGAATTGTCTTTGGTAATCTATATTAAATTTAAAAAAAGAATCAGCATTTTAAAAAGCAATAAATAAGTCAAGTATTTCATTTGTTTTATTTATTGAAGAACTAGCAAAGATGTTTAAAGCCGAAAAGTATACCTTCTCGGCTTAACTTTAAAGCATGAATTACAATACGTGCACACACACCATGTTGTAGTGAAAAATATGAGAAAACTGGTCAGCGAAAGTGGTAAAATGGCCTCGATTTTGCTTATGGGAAATTTTATCTTACCACTTTGAATTAACTGTGACTGTATAACAAAAAGTGAACTTTAGAGAGATATGAAAATTAATTGACATGAGGTCTTCGAGCTAGTAAGGTTGATCCCTTCAAAATTAGGGATGCTGTTGAAGACGACCAATGTTACTAGAGACAGTCACTATACATCTTCAGTTGACCACAAAATGGACAGCAGCTTATGCCGAATGGTGGTCTTTTGATCGCATTACCATTTTTATAAATACAATTCTATTTAAACACGACATTAAAAATCGGTTGAGAAGTTTCAGAGTTCATCGCGGTCAAATACTGTGACAGGGAATCTTTAATCTAAGATCACAGTGGTTTGTGTGTTTGTCTGTCCGCTCTTTTTCCGTTGTATACGCGTTACCATAGTGCCTAAGAATAACATTCAAGAAGGCTAAAACGGTTAGCTATATGTGTAGTCGTAGAACCGAAACGTTAGCGCGATTCGTTTCGGTACAACGACATCTTTAACTGAGACACAACAACGCGTGGCCGGGTCAGCTACTTTTTATATAAAAAGATTAGTCTAAATGATACGTCGCCCCTCATTCCCGGGTACGATCGCTTCTACAAAGCCTGTATAGCCTTCCCGGCTAATGGCACATGCTTCAGGTGGTGTTTAGTCAGTACGAGTCTGACATAACCTCTCGGCCGGCCGACGAATCCATGTAGGATTCACAACCTCCCTCCCTCGCATCCGGAGGGAAAAAAAAATTATTATTGTACCAAATGAAATAAAGACTAACTGACGGCCGTTTGGTGCAACAGTAGAGAACCTTACGCACCGAAGGTCCTGTGTTCGAATCCAGGACGAGGCAGATGTTTATGTGATACGAGCATTTGTCATCATCAAATGTCATGGGATATATATATTTCTATAAATATATTTTATTTGGTATATCAACGATATAACGGTGGCATTATATGGTCGAAATGCCCAAGAGTCGCACTTAGAGTTTTGATTCCAATTTTGTGATACGTACCGTTAAAGAGTGGAACTCTTTGCCCGAGATTTTCTCCTGATAAATACAATTTAGGAGTCTTCAAATCGAGTGAATAGGTATCATCTAGGTAAGCGCGTCACGTCATAGATCGCACCATCGCTTACCATAAGGCGATATAGCGGTAGAGTACTTACCTTACCTATTTCCCATAAAAAATAAAAAAGCATGTGTGCAATTCACACGTGGTAGAAGTGAAACCATAAAAATAATACGTACAAGTATACAAAATACCACGGTTGTTGTGATGCCTTCTCTCAAGCTTTGTACTACGCGTGCGCACACAAACACGTATTAACACACGTACAATGCTGAGGCCCAAGCAAACTCCCACTATGCCCTGGTAAACACGAGTGGAGGGGGTACGAAGCAGAGCACAAAGAGAACCACAAATATAAGAGACACTGTATAATGCTTCATAACTTATTTTCTCCTACTTTAAATCTTATGATTAATTCTGTCTCTTTTTACTGTCGCTTTTTCGTTTCTACGACTTTCAAATTACAACGTTGCTAAAGAAGTTTTCACTTTAAAAATACGAATATATGTATTATATATGTATGTCTATTCGTTACCCTAGTATACACAAGCCTCATAGTGCTTACTTTGGGCTGGGGTAATTGATGTGATTATAACAAATATTATTTTATTAATGATTTAAGGAAAAATCAATATTCATATCATTAAAATGTTTTGAATAAAAAAATACCAATTTCAAGTAGGTAAACACACTTCGACAAACATAAAAGTTGATTTCTTTCACTTTCCTTAATGGCATTTAGAATGTTTTTTTATTATCCATGATTGTATAGCACATTCGTGTCAGTCCAACCCTAGTTCGGTATCTCGTAAATCATTATTGAGTAGGAACATTTGACACTACGTAAATACAGTAATTTCTTGACTTTTAATAATATTAAATTAGTATTGAAAACTTATGGTTATTGCCAACAGACTTCTGTTTGGAAAATATCTGATAATTGTATTAATCTAGCTGATACATCACGCGTTGCTGTGTTATAAATTAAAATGAAACCTATCCTATGTTCTTAGTCGGAACAAATCCAGTATAATGAAAAAACAATCATCAAAATTGGTTAAAAAGTTTCGGAATTAATCGCGGTCAAACACACTGACAGGGAATTTTTAATAGATATATATAAAAATATCCGATATTTATGATAAATATTAGCTATAGAAAATTTTTTGATATTTATCGATTAATCTCACTAATTTTTGGTAAAACTTTTAAAATAATAATTAGGTAGTTCAAAAATTTAGGTGTTAATTTTAGAAGTGTAAATTGAAATGGAAAAAACATAAAAAAAAGTATGTATATATAAAAATGTTATTTTTTATTATTTTCTGAGGAAAGTGCAATTGCTAAGAGTTCGAGCGATAATATAATCAATCAATTCCAAGATTTCCTAGAAACAAAACGGTCCATCTATCGTTAGTAAATAATTATTAAAAATGGCGATTTGTTAAAAGTAAAACCTTTCGAAAGAGGTTATCTTTATACTTATTACGTCAGTTTTCCACAGAAATCGATGGTATAGTCTGCATAATGGCGGATCTCACTGAACGCATTTAAATCGAGCCACATGAATTAACAATTCGTCTGGGCTTCTTGGAAGTTGAATGTGAAAATCCCATGACGGTATTCTTCTTGGAAAGACACTTTGACATCGACAACTTGGCAATTTTTTTATTATAATCCATGGGAAACGACTTTATTTGCTGAAGGCACATTTTTTTAAATTCTAACCTATTACCTTAACCCAAAGTAAGCAGTGAAAGGCTTGTGTTATGGATACTAGGGTAACGGATAGACATACATATACGATACTTTATAAATACCCATGAATTAGGTACAAATGCTGGATTTTATCACAGAAACATCAGCCACTTCCGAGACTCGAACAAAGGAGAAATTTTGTGAAATTCATAATCGCTACCGTTGCACCAAATGGTAGAAAAAATCATTCTAAATTTCAATATAGAATAAGTGGGCTGTTTGAAATGATGCCTTCACATATATTATAGTAGTGTTGGTCAGAGTTGGTGACTACAATTTATAATATGACAAGTTACAAAAAATAGCAAATCTCAATTTATTCGATCACAATAACAGATTTTGGGATAACCTTGAGACAAGTAAATCGACCTAAAAGTGAGACATTAAATATTTATCCAGAAAAAACACTGCTTTGAGTTTCAGAATTTATTTAAATGATTTGTTTTTGATCTTTGTTTTGGTATGGAAACGTTATGGTGCTTAAATACATATGCTGGTGTAATGTGACGTAACAAAATGTAAATCACACGCATTAATAATAGTTTGAGGCACGCGACATACGTTTCTGTGTGTTGTACAGTGAACTAAATAGGACACGTTCTTGCACAGAAGTGAATAAGAATAAATATTTTTGTTCAATTGATTTTTTTTTATGAAATGTAGGTTTAATTTCAAAAGGGGAATGTTAACTAATTGAAACCGTCCACATTTTTTTCATCATACAACCGGATGTACAAATATTCAAATATGTGGTTGACTAGCTAACCCGGCCACGCGTTGCTGTTTTATAAATTAAAATGAAACCTATTCTATGTCCTAATTCAAAACAAGACCAGCAATTTAAAAAGTCATCAAAATTGGTTGATTACTTTCGGAGTTCATCGCGGTCAAACACAGTGACAGCGAATTTTCATATATAGAGATATAATATACTAATTGACCCGGCCACGCGTTGCTGTATTATAAAGTAAAATAAATCCTGTCCTAAGTTAGAAAAAATTCAGCAAAATGAATAAAAAATCATGACATTAGGTTGAGTTGTTTCGGAGTTCATAGCGGTCAAACACTGACATAAGATACACCAATGAGTCGCACTAAGCGTTTGATTCCAATTTTATCATCCGTACCACTACAGAGTAGGACTATTTGCCTGAGTCTTTTTCCCAAGACATAGAATTAAGGAATGTTTAGGTCACAAGTGAATTGCTATCTTCTAGACAAGCGCATCACATCCTAGATCGTGTCATCGTTTTCCATCAGACGAGATAGCGGTGAAGCGCGACAGAAATATATTCATTTATTTATAGCATAATAAATATTTTTATTAAGACTTGGACTATTGTTGAGCTTGCTTTCCGGCCTATCCAAAGATTGTCGGGATGATAATGATTATCATGATAATTAAAGTGCCAAACATAGTACTTAATAAAAATATTTATGTGGTGAACTTTGAGTTTCAGCTAAAGCTCGAAACACGGCAACCAATACTTATTGTTTTATTAATTAAATTTTAAAACAATTATTATATTTTTTCGAAAAGGCCGAAATTCGTATTTTATCTGTATGTTTGTCTCTTCTTGTCTCTCTTATCATGCGTGAATGTACATAAAAATTTATTATTTGCAAACCTCTTTTATACCAGCCGACATATTTACTAAGTCTACCTACAAACATATATATATATATATATATATATATATATATATATATATATATAATTAAATATAGGCTACCATGTCACAGTGTTTGACCGCAATGAACTCCGAAACTAATCAACCGATTTTGATGCTTTTTTTTAATTTGCTGGAACTTGGAAAACTGGTTTCAACTTAGGACAAAGGAACTTATAATAATTTGTGACTTGCATGTGTGTTGGAGAAAACTTGCATTGTTTTTGATTAATAAATAATAAGAATAATAACTGAGCCACAGCAACGCCTGGCCAGTTCAACTAGTAGTTATATAGATATATATAGATATTTTGTTAAGAGAAATTTATTCTTATATTATGTAACATAATATGAAAATAATTAAAAAAAAATAATATTTCGTAAATACATTTTCTTATTTCACTTGTCGAACTACTATCAAATGATCAAGTGAACATTCCCCCAGTCTAATTCTCAACAGCAAGTAATGAATTAAATCAATTATCGGTACTCAAATTACGTAAATAGCTGCCATTCACACCGGTCGGTTACCCATAATCCTTCGGTTATTCAATCACTAGATAGGGCAATTACAGGATTACGCAGCGGTGTGACATACGGCCTATTTAATTGTGCGCGGTGCACGGCATCTGTGTAGCGTCAGTACGTCAACTTGCCACAACATAACAATTTTCTCAATAGATATTGAACTTTGTTTGCTGGACATTAAGGTTAAAATCGAATGGAGTTTTAACAGTTTTGTATATGGTATTTGCTGTAGACTGTACCTTAAGTAACAGCGTCGTGAAAGAGTATATTTGTAGTTAGTTATGAATTATGTTCGTTATGGATAATTGTTGGGAGAGGCGATGTTGCGTGAGATTTCGTAAGAAACCTTTGGCCCTTGGAAAGGTCCTGCGTAGCTTGAGAAAGGAATGGCCGAACGCCTTCTGCTCTAAAACAATTTAACTATCAGATCGCTAAATCGCTTTGTTTGCTGCGATAAACGTATTAGATTTTCTAAATACAAGCATTTGACGTTTGCTTGATGTATCGGTAGTAATCCTGCCTTTCGCACCTATAATCCTGGTTTCATGTCCTTGAAAAGCTGTTTGTAATAAAAAGAAAACTAAAAGATTAAAATCCAAAAAGTTTTTATTGCGAAATTCAAAAAAGATATTGCCTGTTTTTTTGCGTATATTCCATTCAGATTTTAAAAATCTGTGTTCAATATTTAATTCTTTCACTTTCGTGCACATTACACTTTTAAATGAATCCAATTTTAGCGAATAATTTGCTCATACTTTATATTTAATCCTGACGTTTCGACTCCTTAACATAAGCAGTGATCACAGGTTGACTGTCATTTGATAAAAGCTGGGCACATAACCTGAAACACCAGAAGTTCTTGCAGTAATTTTATTCACAACAAATGTTTACATGGATACCCCATAATAACACTATCACATATAAATAGAACAATATACATATCTGATGTTTAGTGGCCAGCTATCAGTTGATGTGGACCACGTATACCACGATCAGATAGAAGTCCACAAGCCATCCAGCTTTCTAGGAATGACGCTTGAGTCATTGAGAGGAGGGCCAAGAGGCTCATCGGCAATGAAGATCTTTTCTGTAAAAAGCTCAAATGCCTTGAGCATAGGCGGAAAGTAGCAAGCCTATCAGTATTTTATAGGATACATTTCGGAGAGTGTGTAGCTGAATTGCACAACCTCGTTCCGCCATCCCCATTTTTTCATCGGACAACCAGACTAACAAATTGGCGACACCGTTATATGGTGGATATAGCAAAGAGTCGCACTAAGCGTTTTGGTTTCAATTTTATGATGCGTACCGCTAAAGAGTAAGGAGGAACTTTTTGCCTGAGTCTGTGTTTCCTGATAACTACAATTTAGGGGTCTTCAAGTCACTAGTGAATAGGTATCTTCTAGGCAAGCGCGTTACATCCTAGGTCGCATCGCCGTTTACCATCAAGCGCTTTCCTATTCACGATAAAAAAGAAGTCCACAAGCCAGACAGCTTTACATCTATTTCAAATTAACAAACAGCCATGTTTTAGAGTATTATCCGCCTATCTTAAACGGCGATTCTTTTCCACTACCAAACGGAGTTTCCCTCGTATATTTCAACGTCGAATAGTGTATCCGTTAACGAGACAAGATATTAGTGGTCGAAGGCATCTCGAATCCATTCATTCGAGAACCATTATGGCTGCTGCATATTCATGTTGTACCTCAATGACCCATTGTGCAGTCTATGACAAATGGAGACCTTATTCCCATGGTTTGCCTGTCTGTCTGTACGCAGTTTGCCGGACGTTGCGACTGACAAGGTCGAGTAGATAACACGCTTATTAAATGGGTTTCATGAATTTAGTTAAATGTTTAATTTTTATTACTTACTATCTGACCCGGCCATGCGTTGCTGTGGCTCAGGTGTTATATGTTCAATGATATTTAACCTATGACCTTCCTCGATAAATGGGCTATCTAACACTTAAAGAATTTTTCAAATCGGACTTGTAGTTTTTGAGATTAGCGCGTTCAAACAAACAAACTCTTCAGCTTTATAATATTAGTATAGATTTATGTGGTTTTTGCTTTTTTGCAATGCTATCTATAAGATAGGTAAAAGCTTTATTTCCTACTTTACACACACATACACATATATGTATTAATAAAGAAAACATATCTTAGGTAGAATGCAACAACGGAATTAACAAGAATGTGTGTGTGTGCTGCAGCAGTATGCAAGGGTCGCGGTTCAGCATCGTATTTACCCGCATCGCAAGTAAATTGCTGATTTTCAGCTACAACCAGGAAGATAAATTATTTTAATAGAAAAATACTAGAAAAAAACGACTCTGCTCACAACTGAATTCTCAGGCGGGAATTGTTTAATGTTTTTTTTTGTTAATATTATCTTTTTTTATTGATATTTTTATGTGAGCTGTGGCTGAATATCGGCGCAAATTTAAAAAAAAAACAAAATTGAGAGAAGGCGTCACAACAACCGTGGTATTTTGTATACGTGTACGTATTATTTTTGACGGTTTCACTTCTACCACGTGTGAATATCATATCGTACCTATCGAAGTATGATAAACGTAAATAAAATCAATAGTAACGTTATTGTAAAGTCACCAATACATCAAACTATTTACTTTGAAAATGATTTCTATCCCAATTACATAAGGTTTAAACCTTCGTACCGTGAACTCAAAAGTAAAAACAATTTTAACGTACAAAATATTCAAACGACATACACACAAAACCAATTCACACGAACATACAAGCATTTCGATCGTACAATCACGTAGACTGGCTACGCTCAGCTATTTCTGATGACGTAATAGAGAAAACACCATAACACAACATGTGAAATAGAATTCCCCTGCCTTGTAAATAATTCACCTGGACTAATCCACCTGAAGTAAATATTATCATAATATATTGACTTCTAATAGGCTGAAAAGCCTTGAACATAAGGAAGGTAGCCAGCCTATCCGTTTTTTATAGGATACATTTCTGTTCGTATCTCATCAATCGTCATAGTTAGACACATTTTCACAGATGATGTATTTCTGTTGCCACTAAAACAACAAATACTAAAACATAGAAGAAAATAAATATTTAATGGGCTCCCATACAACAAACGTGATTTTTTTGCTCGTTTTTGCTCGATATTGATAACGGCAACAGGGCACATTAAATATTCACAAGATATTTAGTTATATTATTCACGTGATTTTTTATTCCCGTGATGAACTTTACTTCACTAAAAGTTTTTACGGAACGTTCGGTGCACGAGTCCGCCTCGCACTTGGCCGGTTTTTGTAGGATACATTTCGGAGTGTGCAGCAGAATCGCGCAGCCTTTTTCCGCCGTCGCCATTTTTTTACAAATAAACGCCATCGTTATATGGTTGATATACCAAAGAGTCATATTAAGCGTTTTGGTTTCAATTTTGTAATCCGTGCCGCTGAAGAATGGAGCTCTTTGCCTGAGACTCTGTTTCCTGAGAAATACATTTTGGGGGTCTTTACGACATGGGGAGATAAAGGGAAAAATAAGATAAAATGATTGTTAATCCAATATAAGCATAACGCCCCGACTTCGTAAATCTTACATAGAGAGACGTTGTACAGAAAAGCAGTTGCAAGAAACTCAATAAGGGTTGTTTCTTTCTACGTTTCATTATGTGTGATATCCATGCAGTGCCGTCTTTAACCTATTGGAGGCCCTCGGCATATAAGAATAATGGGGCACCTATGACTTTGACAGAACACTTTTTTATTACTAGAATAGACAAAGAAAGTAGATAAACAAGGTATCAGTTTTTTTATGAATAGATAATCTTTAATTTAAATGGGGCGATTCTTCCATATTTTAAATTATCTAAGCATGCTGAAATTCGAAAGCCTTATTTTGGGCGAGAGTAGAGTAGCTTCGCGCATGCAAAAGCTAATAAGCAAGTCGATAATATAGTCCCTAATTGAGAATAGATTTACTCCAAATTAAATAAGTGTTTCAGTAATAAATGTCGGTATTGGAAAGTGGAAAGTGGAAAAGAGGGGTTTGTACCATGACTCAGAAACAAATGTTGGTATTCATCACACGGACATCAGAAATATGTAAGGTACTTATCATCAGCAGCGGCTACTAATGATGGAACAGGCGTTTGTTATAGATAATTCACTTGACGCGCCTTCTTACAAACCACTGGAGATTAACACTTTTTTCAACAGATGGCGCTAACACCATATGTACACACAAAGCTGCGTATTAATATGAAAACCCACATCGCGCATTCGTTTCTACAGCATGTGAAAAAATGGAAATTGACGATAGCCGAACAAAATCTTTTTATGGTCTTCTAAATGGTTTTTTCCAATTTTTAAGGTTTTATGTAACGCTCGCAATAATAATACTTTCCCGTTAAGTCGTCAAGCAAATTTAACGTCCGTTATTTTTCTATTTTGTTCTCAAATCGTCAGTACGTCGTACGTGGTCGCTTTGCAAATCATCATTGCTATTTATGGCCGGCAGACATGCCATCTATGACATGAATTTG
Organism: Calamotropha paludella; assembly: GCA_927399485.1. Lineage (NCBI taxonomy): Eukaryota > Metazoa > Arthropoda > Insecta > Lepidoptera > Crambidae > Calamotropha > Calamotropha paludella. The sequence continues at coordinate 3,403,136 of OV656803.1, read as the reverse complement.
TCACGAGCTAGTAGAGGCGTACCATTGTTGGGAGTTTAAATTTTATCATCTTTATTACCGTGGAATAAGTGCGTTTTTCGCAATGAAACGTGTACATTTTTTTTGTTTTACAAAATCTCTGGTCACTGCTATTAAATGTTTAGAATATAACTAATGTGTTTTAGAGGAAAGATGTTTATCAAGGCAAGATATAATAGAAATAAAAGTTCATAAATTCGCTTAGGTTTTCGTTATCTGCTTAATACTTTTATCTAAAATTGTTGTGAAAGGTCCTCCCCCTCTCATCCAAATTGTGCTCAACAGGATTCACAATGACCTTTACCCCTATTATTCTAACATCTTTATATAAATTTTAAAGTGTAACCAACACTTATTTTCTACATTAAACGAAAATCCTACTTATGGAAATCGATGACATGGGGATATGATATTCGCAAGTAAAAGTAAAACTGCATTATTAAGTAACATTTTTGGCACCTATAATTTATAACAAGATTCCAGCAAGCTTAAAGAATCTCAACATAAAGTTATTTAAGGGTCGCCTTCAAACCTTGCTTCTCGAAAGAGCCTATTATTCTATAAATCATTTGAAGACAAAACATTAAACATAAAAAAAAATGTAATTACTATTTCTTTAACAATTTTATAATGACGTAATTAAGTTGACATGACATCGAAATAATCATTTTATATATTACTAGCGGATCCGACAGACGTTGTCTTGCATACCTAGATACTGACTGCAGCGCCATCTGCCGGGCTGATTTGTGAATCTGAGCCATCCAGGATGCGACCCAAACGCATACAAAAAAAATCTTTCAAATCAGTCCAGCCGTTTAGGAGTTCAGTGACATACACACGCACGGTAGTATTATATATATATATATAAGGATTGGATTTTGGATTTTTTTATGATATTGATACTTATATGCCCAGCAGAATGTAATGACCTATTTACCTATGTTTCATGAATAAATAATCTGAATCTGTGGCGTGTGCAATAAATTATTGAGTATTAATTATGTAAATAATGAGATTCACATAAAAAACCGCTAAAACTTAAAATAATATAACAAAAACATTCGCTTTAAAACTGGATTACCTCAAAGCTAACTCTACTTCGAATACAGTAAATTAAGTATTTATTGCTTTAAGTTGTCCAACAAAAAGTGTAAATTCTTAATCGGTTCTACTCAATATGACAATGTAATGTACTAAACAGCGGTTAACGGTAGCCGAGCGCCTATTCTGTATCTCGACTCGATGCGATAAGATGTTTTTAATAGAAACTATCGATTGATTTTCATCTGTTTTCTATACAATTTTTTGTAACCATTTTCTAAATTTATCAGAAGAGAAAATCCATGTTTATTCTTTACTTACTTTAATGTAGACGCCCAATTTTAAATTTTGTTTTTATCCCTTAGGAACTGTAGTTTATTTCTGGATAAAAAGTACTCTGAATCGTTTTATATAACACTGACAATGTATGTGCATAATTTTATGATGATCGGTATAGTTATTGAGGCGTGAAAGTGTTACAAACAAACTAAAACTCATTTTCGTGTTTATAATATTATTAGGATTATCAAAATCCGTTACGAGTCTACTACTGAACGTAGGTCACATCTTGAGAGTAATTTTAGAGTAAAATACTCGTAGTTTTTGAAATAGTTCTAGCAAAAACATTAATTTTAAATATTTTCACCTTTTTGCTCATATTGTTCAAGCATGTATTAACGGTTGAGAAAGTGATTTGTTTTTAGTTTGTAGTTCTTATTTTAGCTCCTAAATATTTTTAATAGATGGCATCAGTAGTCTGTTAAATCGCGCTAACGTTAACTTACACTCGAGTCTATATAATTTTGATTATTCCACGTTTTACTTTTAAATGTGTTTTGAATATAGTGCTAGTACAAGATATCACGTGCTTTCAATTCTGTCCACTGAGATTTACAAATTTAAGTTGAACACATATCTCAAAAAAAAAATTGAAAGCTTAGACAGCTAATGGCAGTAAGGTAACGGATACATAGGTAAGTACTGTTAATATAAGATACAAAAGTATGTATATATCAAAACCACAATTCCGGTATAAATGCTTGTATTCCACCGCCTGCGTTTCTCGAAAGTTTAATTTAAATTAATCTCGATTAAAATAATCTTCGAGTTTCAGAATAGGCATCCGTCCCCTAGTTCCCATCAAACATGTGTCCCTAAGATAATAGCAATACAAGTTTGACTTGAAAAAAAAAAACTGCAGCAAGTTTTTCGTGTCCATACATGATGCCGGTCTTCTAGTGTAGACTGTAAATTACTGTTTTTTTTTTATTGTCAGTACTGTCCTAGTTACTAAGGTGAACTGTGGATATTCAACCAAATATAATGCTAAATTATTTTAATAGAAAAATACGAGTACAAATCTATCGTCAAATTCTCAGGTGGAGTCTGCGAGCCGAGTCGATTTTTTCTAGTATATAAAATATATATAAATATCAGAAATAATGCTTTGGAATTAGTGTTATCTTATTTAATTTTTACAATTTCGCACTTATCACACATTGAATTAAACATTTACCGAGTTATGGAGGGGTTTAATTGATATTTGTAGTAATTTACTATAGTTCGGAATTAGGTATCTATTTTTTAAGTGCATTATTATTACTTGTATTCTATTTTAAATCCATTTTTATGTATTATTTTCCATGTATTCTGTGTACTTGTATGTTTTTTTTTGTTCTTGTGCGTGCGTCCTTCTGTCACTCTGTCCATCTTAGAATGCCACAGACGCATATGCTGAGACAGGGTCCGAATCGACCTCACTGGTAGGTTATGTAATGTTAAAATAAATGTACTCTTTGTGTATAATGTTATCTTTTTATTGTTTTTTTTAATGTTATGTGTTATAACATGTTTTTTACGAAGCCAATTAAGGTGTTTCTTTCTTTCTTTCTTTCATATATTTTTTTTTTTAAACATGACATTTAGACTCTTTTATAGGAGCCGTTATTATAATATCAGCATAATCAATTATATTGCAAATTTATTAATAATGTACGTAAGATAACAGTTTTGTTAAAAAAAACATTCTTATTATTTAATTTAAGTATTAAACACTTTAAACAACGCAAAAAATAATATTTTATGGTTTTAAGTAGCATATAGTTTCGAGTGTCATTTCATTTATATTTTTTCTACCTTTTTAAGTAAAAAAATCCGTGAGTTAGTTACGAAATAACTGGAACAGTAGGCTTTGGATCACGACAAAACTTTTTTAGTGGCATAAAAAGTTTAAGTATGATTAGCAAAAAATAGCAAGTATATATAAAGTAGGCGACAAAGCACGACGATACTTTGGTAAGTTATTGTACACATGTCAGAGAAGTTTTTCTTTTTTTCGCAGTAAAAAGGTAAGCGCGTGCGTGACCGCTATCTCGCTTGATGGTAAAAGATGCCATCTAGAAGGTACTGATTCACTCGTGACTTGTAGACCCCTAAATTGTATACCAGGAAACACAGACTCAGGCAGAGTTCCACTCTTTAACGGTACGGATCGCAAAATAGAAACCAAAACGCTTAGTTCGGCTCTTTGATGTATCAACTATATAGTTTGTGTACGGTCAGCAATAATTATAGTAATATAAGTTATATAAATAAATAATAATAAATAAAAAAATATTTCCTATATTCACACCAATTAACCTAGCCTAAAGTAAGCACTTTTAAGGCTTGTGTTATGGAGAGTAGGGTAACGGATAGACATACATATATCATACATAAATAAGTAATATTCATAGAAATATATACAAACATCCATGACTCAGGTACAAATGCTCGTATTCATCATACAAACATCTGCCCCTTCCGGGATTGGAACCCAGGCCCGTCGGTGCGAAAGGCAGGAGCGCTACCGTTGCACCAATCAGTCGTCAAATAATATACGGGATTGTTACCATTTACCTTGTTTTTAGTGAGTTTCCGATATTTCGGAACCACAGGATTCCAGACATTCGACAATTTAACGTCCTCACGATTGAAATTCTTATGTTTTGTTATTACAATCGCTTCCCTCACCAATCTTGGTATGTAGTGGCGTTCTGTCGAAATAATCTGTGGGTTATGAAACTCAATCCAGTGGTTAGGACCAGAATCAATCAAATGTTCCGCGATGGCCGATTTCTGCTTATCGTTGTTCTTGATTGCTTTTGTGTGTTCCCTTATTCGGCATGCTACTGTACGTTTTGTTTGGCTAATGTACGAACTGCCACAGCTGCAATCGATCTTATAGACACCAGGTTTCTCCAAGGGGAGCAATAGTGCTAAGTAACCACAGCTAGTATTAAAATAAATGTTGCAGAATTATTTGCTAGTCAATCAAACTTCAAGTCGATTAAAAATCAATGATATACACAAAAGTAGAATGTGGAAATATCCCAAGAAGGACTACAATTACGCAAATTCCGTTGGAGGTGACAGGAATTAACATTTTCCGGATTAAGTAACTGGAACACTTTTATGTGTTAAGCCTACTTATAATCTATCACTCACATATAAATTTTGCAATCGAAAATAATAGTTGAAGTTAATAAAACGACGTTTAGTGCAACGGTAGAGATCCTGTCTTTCGCACCGAGGGTCCTGGGTTCGAATCCCAGAGGCGCCAGATGTTTGTATGATGGATACGAGCAATTGTACCTGAGCGATGGGTGTTTATATATAATTCTATGAATATTACATATCTTGTATCAAATTTGTAAGTCTATCTGTTACCCTAGTACCCATAACACAAGCATTACAGTGCTTACTTTGGACTAAATTAATTGGTGTGAATGTAAAAAATATTTATTTTTTTATTTGATACATAAAATTCAAAGTAATTTATAACATTCATTTTTTAATATTTATCTCTTCTTTAATTTAAAATTATTAAAATACATTGGATAATAAATGGTAAGTAAGGAAAATCTATATTCTAAAATTAAAAGCAAGATGTATCTTCTTGTAAATAGTTTTTATACTTAGTTAAGATTAATGATTAAGAAATGATGTATTTAGTGCATAAGCAGTAAGTAGACCTAAATAAATAAAATTAAATTATGAGTTTATGAGATTTGTATATTTATATACAATAATTGTAATATACTAGCTGACTCGGCCACGCGTTGCTGTATTATAAAATAAAATCAAAACCTATCCAGTTTAAGTCGGAACAAATCCAGCAAAATGAAAAAGAAACGGTCCAAATCGGATGAGTTTCGGAGTATATTGCGGTCAAACACTGTGACAGGTTTTTTTTTATACATAAAGATATTTCAAATGTAAAATTATCATTCATAACTAATATTGACGATAAAGTATTTTGCCTAGGCGTTGCCTGTTCAGTAGAACACAAAGGCGTATAATACTTTCAGTTTTATAAGAGACCTCAACATGAAACATTTAAAAAACAAATTAAACTCATAAATAAAATGATTACCATCAGCAGTTTTTATATCTGAATCAGATAGTTTTAGCTGAAAATACAAATGGGTTGACATGAAAAAAACACATCACAGATTAGGTAAAAAAAATAAACGCCGCCATAAACGTGACCTTACTCTGTGTTGTTTATGGTCTCGATTTAGTTTTGCATTGGAACTCTAAATAATACGTACTTTTTTATTGGAACGGAGCGAACGAAGCGAGTGGAGCCCCCATGGAACAGCTTCAATAACGCAATGTCTGTTACGCCATAACTTCTCGAGTTCTTAACCGATTTTAATATTTTTTGTGCGGAATCGAATCAACAGGTTTAGGAGCAGATTGTGACGGAGCCCAATTTTGAAATTCTCAAATATTCCCATTAAACAAAAAAAAAACTTTTTTTAGTTATTACGCTCCGCTCCAAATAATTATGGTGCTAGCGTAGCTTTATGCTTAGCGACTGCATCGCCTAGTTAATAAAGTAGTCAATAGTTATTTTTGTATTATGAAATTATAGTAATTTTCTCATTTTTGTAACTGCTACAAGTGCAAGTCCATAGATATCTCTTGTATCGAAAACAAGGTGTTATTTAGCTGTGAATTATATGACCATGAAATGACTACGGGTTTGACCCCGAGAATGCTTTTGTGTTCAGTACGGTGACCGAAATTTAGTTATCTGTGGTCAGTACATTAACTGTTGTAAGTAACGCTTCAGTGAGCCGTTTTTGGTTGTATTATAGGAGAATTGGAGCGAACGATGAATTTTAGACGATCACAGCGAATGCGCGATATCGCATTAGCTCCTCTACTTTTTGTGTATGTTGCTATGTAGCGGTATAAAACGGTACGATTTTATAAAATACTAGCTGACCCGGCCACGCGTTGCTATGTTATAAATTAAAATGAAACCTATCCTATGTCCTAAGTCTAAACAAATGCAGCAAAATAAAAAGAATCATCAACAGGGAAGTGACAGGGAATTTAGATATATAAATTTGTTTGTAATTTGGCCTATTAAAAGTGGAACTGTTAGAAAGACACTACCAACCAAACTTTATAGGAGGTAGTACAATTAAAAAAGTAAAGAACCTACCTAATTACCTTACAACATTTGTTAAAATGTCGTGGTTACATAAGTTATACAGCTAATTCTTTTAGAGTTAACTTGGATGGATACCAGTGCTTGGTAAAACCTAAACAGGTTTATACAGCACTGTTAATGTAAAAAAAAAGTTCTAATATTGTTTGTTTCTAATAAAAAAAAAAAAAAAAAAAACCTCAATATGTTAAAATGATTCATAATAAACAACTGTTAAATATTAAAACTAAAACAGCCCTTTATTTTATGATATTTTTATTTTTGCATTTTATATAATAAATTTTAATAAAAAAAATAGAAAAATCGACTTATTTTACAAATTATCGTTCCTGAGTTTAACTTGTAAGCTGAGTAGAATTTTTATAATTTTTCTATTTATATTAAATATCCCTTTATAATAAAAAAAAACAATAATAATCACTAAAGTCTGATTTGACGTCCAAAAGATATAAAAGTTCAAAAGAGTACTGTTTTTTCATTGTTAAAAAAACTATGCGTATTAAATTTTCGTGAGAGTAGCTTAACAGTTTATAATTTTAAATAAGTATATAATTTTATCTTTCCGTACAATTCACTAGGGTAAGATTACTTTGACAATATGAAGTATTTGTTTTTATAAAAGATTTTATTTGCAAGAAAATCGTCGAAGCGTTTCAACCAACACCAAGAGAACATCAACAATGGTACGATATTTAAAATTAGCAACACTGGACATCCAAAATAAACAGAAAAACCAACGGAGTCACTGCGAATTAGTCACAGACTACAATACTGGGTTCTCACAGGTGAGAAAAAAATACAAGTGTGATTAAAACGATCTGGTTGAGGTTCCGTATATAAATAACAAATTATGATAACCGTTTCAGTCCCGGAAGGGACAGATGTTTGTGTAATATACGAGCATTTGTGCCTGAGTCAGGGGTTTTTATATATTTTTATAATTATAAATATGTATCTTATATTTAGGTCGATCTGTTACCCTAGTAGCCATAACACAAGCCTTACAGTGCTTACTTTAGGCTAGGCTAATTGGTGTAAATGTAAGAAATGTTATCAGCACATTATATTATGATAATACTTTGTGTGTTCGTTACCATGTATGGTTATCATAGTTACCATAAGCCTAATAATACCAGTTTTTATAATCAATTAACGTTGCCATAGGAACGCGTGGCCGGGTTATACCAGCAACGTGTGGCCGGGTTATACCAGCAACGCGTGGCCGGGTTAGCTAGTTATTATTAAATAGCAAACTTATTTCCCACATTTTTAGTTCTTTTAATTCCTCGCATCTCTTACAGTTAAACAACTTTTGCGAGATAGGTACACGACGCGATTACTATATTTTTTTAACGTGATCACAGGGTAACTAAGGTAATGGTCGTCATACATTCTCATCGTTATCCCGTGCACTTCTTCGAATAAAAAAATCATCAAGAGAGCAGTTGCCTAAAAACGAGAACATAAGGCTTCAATTCCCGTGTGACAATTGAGACGATTTGATTTTTTTAGTGATAATTGCTTTAGATATAAAAATCTAGTATAACTCACTAAGTATAAGAAAAACTAAAAGCAGAGGAACTAAATATTATTTGCCCCGTTGATAATTAGTATGTATTTTAATTATTAAATATCAGAAGGTAATTTAGAATGTATAACAATAAGAAACCAGAGACATTTAATTGTAAGGGCTTTTAGCTAGAAGCTTTTAGCTTTTACGGAACCCTAAAAACCAATCTTGACGAATAAGGAAACGCATGTAACTTAACACCTTTTAAGCGGTTACTGGCATTATTTAATGTTTTAGTTAAGTGCTTTTAAAAAACACTTCTTTAAGGTCGATTTTACCGTGGCAGATATGCTAATTTAACGCAGTACAAATGAAAATATTAGGCAATGACCTTTAAGTACTGTTATCCTGTGATAATAATAAACAACTGTACTCTTAAGGGTTTAGAGATTGTTTTTCTTTTCACTATCCTACTTTGTATGTTATTCACTCAATCACGCATTAACGGCTAAACAGATTGGTATGAAATTAAGCACACAGACAATAATAATAACACAGGTCACCAACAGAAAATTCCCAGACACCTGAGTATACTTTTCCGAAGGACTTTGATGTGCTGAAACCAAATCCAGCCTCAGAATTGCTCCATCACGTCAGGTTTTTGAGATATTCTAAACTAAAAGTGCAAAAAAACTGATCACAGTTACAGATTAAAATTGAGAAAATCAATACTTCAAAATAAAATATCTCAGCAAAAAAAAAGAATTTGTAAACAAACTCAGCGCCATTTGAAAGTTTAAGATGCCCTGTGTAATTTTTTAGGTATACTATAACTTAAAATATTACATAACTTCAAAAATGGGCAAAAACGGCGTTTTTTGCTCTTTTAGGTTAGAATATCTCATAAACCTGACGTGATAGGGCAATTCTGCGACCGGATTTGGATTCAACACACCAAAATCCTCTGGGAAAGTATAGTTAGGTGTGTAGTTGGGAAAGAAATTTTGTCAAATTTTGTTGTCTTGTGTGATCTTTATTTTAATAAGCCTTATACATACAAAATATTTCTATTCCACACACTAAGCATAGCCTGTGCTGTAGAGAAAGTAATTACATAGCAAATTACAGCAAAATAGGATACCAATTTGTTAACAACTTAAATGGAATGAAGTATAAGTAACCTTATTATAAAATAAAAATAAAGCAAATATGTTATGGATATGATGTGTTTGTGTTTGAGTCCATGATGTGCATTGATAACACATAGAATAAAAATTGAATACTTTTTATATTGAAAAAATAAAAATTTCTTGTGATATCATCAAATTAATACCAACAGGAACAAAGTCACATGCCGAAGCTGATCATCTATACATCTATACATATTAATAAAATTGGAGTGTCTGTTTGTAATATTGAAACAGCCGTTTTTTACTACATGCATATGAATATATATATACGATACATACACCAAAATAACATTTTTTACAATTTTTGTCTGTCTGTCTGTCTGTTTGTTCCGGCTAATCTCTGAAATGGCTGGACCGATTATGACGGGACTTTTATTGGTAGGTAGCTGATGTAATAAGGAGTAACTTAGGCTACTTTTATTTTAGAAAAATTACTGAGCCACAGCAACGCGTGGCTGGATAAGCTAGTAGTTAATAAATGTACGTATTAAAATGAAATATTTTTTAAGATGGCTAATTTAATATAGGTGTTTAAATATACAATAAATTACCGCAATTTATTAAGGAAATTGAGGTTACTCACATTTTTAAGTCACAATTGAATAAATTTCTAGCTGACAAAGTATATTACTCAATTGACGAATATATCAATGGCAAAGTATAATGTAATTAATCAATAAAATTTTGTACATTTCATTCCTATGGCATGTATAATTGACTTTATAAACTGACATATATAATTATTTTTATATAAATTAATTGTTTGCTTTTCAATGTTTTTTTCTATAAATTGATACCATCAATTTGTCTATAATATAATCCTCTTTATGTTCTAAAGCACAACCGTGAGGGTTAGATGTGGCATTAAATTTGTTTAAGTCATCATTTCTGTACCCATATTCTATGCAAATAAATATTTTGATTTGATTTAAATATGTTTTATTTAAACCCAACGTTCGGACTTTTATCAAGAGGCCTTCATCGAAGAAGCACTACTCGCAGAGCAATTTTATTGTATGTTTTCCACCACATGCCCTCAAGCAAGACCCTCAAATTTCTTGATTGCTGGAGAATGTTCTCCAGTCTTTCTTATGGGAGGAAAATAGATATATACTTTATCCCAGGATAAAGTATATTTCTTGCTGATCGGAGGGTATTAACTACTTTATGCAGATGAAATCGGCAACTTAATACTTAATTTATCAATTGTATTTCACAGTTTTTTAAGATTTCATGACTTGGAAGCAATGTCTTCATATCAACTTCTTTTCTTAATAAGACTACCACTGTGATCAAGTTTCTCGCGTACTGGTTTTCACGGTAAAGATAATTAGAGGTTTCGCGTTCGATCTCCTGCCGGGTCTATGAAAAGAAAGAACTTTTCAACATCGGTTTGGGTCTGGGTGAATACCCAGACCAAGTGCCGTTGTTATTTTTAAAATTACATTATTCAAGAGCTTTAAGAGAATAAAATAATATCCTATGTCCTAAGTTGGAACAATTCCAGCAAAATGAAAAAAAAATCATCAAAAATCGATCGATTAGTTTCGGAGTTCATTGCGATCAAACACTGTTAAAGGGAATTTTTGGATATAAAAATAGTTATTGAGATTGTATAGTGGCCTTGGAATCGAATTGGTTATCTGTACTCGATGCATATCAGAAATAATTTAATTATAATTTAACGATTCTAACACCTTTTCATATATTTAACGATGTGTTAAACCTCATTATATGATAGTAAAATATGATTACCATTGCAAGAATACTTAAGCTGACCCACGTACAGGAATAAAGAGCTAATTATTCATACGTTTATTAGTGACTGAGTTCCTAATTCGCAAACAAAAACTTTGTTACATAATACATACATATAATCATTTTCCACTTTCCACAATCCTGACATCCCATGACATGAATAAAAAAATATATCAAAATTGGTTTAGTAGTTTCGGAGTTCATCCCTGTCAAACATTGTGTACAGGGAATTTTTATATGTAAAGATGAAGTACGTCTGTAAAAAAAGCTCTGAAGCGTGGTTGTTTATTTACTTATAGTGATATGGCATTTTGAATGCAAAATATAAAATTTATATTCTTAAATTTACAAATATTATAAACTGTATTTATAATATACTAGCTAACCCGGCCACGCGTTGCTATGGTAAAGTTAATTAATTATAAAAACTGGTATTCTTAGGCCTATGGTGACTATATATGGTAACAAACCCACATAGTCCTTCTTTTATATAGTAGAGATAGTGTATGTTTTATTGATCTTAAATAAATTTAAAAACGAAAGAGAAACTGCAGACGCAAAAGATTTACTCATTCAAATGTATATTTGACACAAACGTCGATGCGCAACCATTATACGGAGAAATGACATGTCTTTTGAATGCATTGACAATTTACAACATAAGAAAATCTGACGAAACGATTTCGTCGTAAAATATAACTTAGTCACACATTGTTACTTTGAAAATTACATGCTTAAGAAAACGACATGTCAATTGTAAAGGTATTTTGATTATTTTGGTTCAGTAGATAAATGGTTTTGAGGTAATACTTCTTTTGGGTGCTTTGAGGGTGAAATTTTTCATGTAACATCAGCAAGCAAGTTAGCTTAATTAAATAGGCTGACTTCAAGACATCTCATTTTTAAAAATTTAATAAAAAAGTTTTACTTCTGCAGCGCGTACATAACTACACGCAAATATAGACTGTCATTCATCCCCTTTTAGAATTTAAATCGCATATAATACTCTGCATATCATTTTCTGATCCTTGTAAGACGAAAATAACCGAGTACCTACAAAAATAAAAGCACACAAATAAAGTATTGCTCATATCACGTTGATTTTTGTCAAAAAATGCTTAATTTATTTACAAAATGTATTTAACTAAAGCAGACATTTCTAATTGATTTAAATATTTCTAAAAGGTTTTTCTTATGATCTTGGAAAATGTTTAGTATTTAACTAGTAAATTTATAATAAAAAGTAAGTTTGATCATCCCTTAATCAAGGAGCCTGTAAAGAAGTTTCGACTTCTTTACAGGCGTCATGATTTAATAAATTAAAAATACATTAAACGCGTCTCTTATCCAGTGAAAGGAGTTTTATTTAAATGTAGAGTAAGAACTAAAGTAATGAAAACTGTCGTCAAATATTATATATATATATAGGTATATATACTAAATAGGCAGGCCTTTGACAACTATCTCGCCTGATGGCAAGCGACGTTGCGATCTAGGATGTGACGCGCTTGCCTAGAAGATACCTATTCACTCGTGACTTGAAGACCCCTAAATTGTATTTATCACGAAACACAGACTCAGGCAAAGGTTTCCACTCTTTAGCGGTACGGATCACTAAATTGGAACCAAGTGCGACTAATCTTCTATAAATAATTGATATCCATGACACTAGTATTATTGTGATAACATTGTTTTTGCAGATTATATATGGTGACGACGTAAGATATGGCAAATGTCGTTACTTCTGTTATAGCTGACGAGTTTCTTGTGCGCATTCTTCTTGTCAGTTAAAAGACGACCTGAATGGGTGGTAGGTAAATATGTTGGACGACTCAAAACAACTTATTTTAAGTGCATTTGAATAAAGTTACTTTCCTTTAAGTTCAGAAGAAACAGCTATGAAATTATGATACTTTTGGTTATTTTAAATAAAAGGTAAAGTTGGGGTAAAAGTTTCTTCGCATTTTATATGAAAATTCAAGGCATTTTTTTTCAAAGTTAATTTACATTTAATTACAGTATATATGTGCCATTTTATTCGTAGACTTTCTGCCATCTTGTAGGTAGAGACATGATTCCGTTGCTGTAGAAATTTTGGGAATTCTGATCAAAAAAACGTAGCAAGTAGTTTTGGCAGTCCTCTCTTGATTTTAACCTGACACTGACTAAAGAATTCTGAAGAGACCGAAACAGGTGGAAATAATGAAAAAAGTGGGAAACAAATTTTCCTAATTTGGTTATTTTTTTAAATGTCATGAAAACCAGCCAGATACAAATAGTTTAGCCAAAGATATTTCATTACAAGTTTATACATAATATATGCAACCTTTTTCCCCAACCTAATTTTATCTGCTAGATTTTTCGGCTCAACGGCTCTTTCAAGATCTTGAATACAAATCCCAGCTTTCTTAAATTTCAATATATTCTAGTTATTAAATGTTTAGATATAAACAATGAGAAACACAGTACGACATTTGATTATTAAAATAATGTATCTATTCTCGAAGGCCTCTGTGTTAGAGTGGCTCGTATACCTATTTTTATGCTAACATCTCTCCAAGATCCTGGGTTCGAACCCCAAACGGGTGATGTTGTGATGCCGTCGTTGTTTCTAAATTCCATAACACAAATAATAATATATACTCTAAGAACACAAATTTGTTGTTTGTGTGTTTGTCTGTCCGCTCTTTTTCCCCGCTCTTTTTCCATTGTATACGCGTTACTATAGCAACGCGTTACCGGGTCAGCTAGTAATAATAATAATTATAATAATATTTCCCATAACTACACCAATTAGCCTAGCCCAAAGTAAGCACTGTAAGGCTTGTGTTATGGATACCATGGTAGCGGATAGAAATACTTATACGATACATAGATATGTAACATTCATAGAAATATATATAAATATCCATGACTCAGGCACAAAATGCTCGTGTTCATCATACAAACATCTGCCCCTTCCGGGATTCGAACCCAGGACAAGTCAACAAGTACCTCAGCTACTTTCCTTGGGTATGGAACAAGTTATGTGAGTTTGTCTAATAATCTTACCCTGGGCCCCCGCTACGACCCTGGCTACAACACTGGCTGTATTTTAATTTTTACCAAAGATAAATTAAGAAAGACTTTTTAGCGGGAGCGCGAAGCGTCGCTTGAATGGTTTTGGTTTTCTTGTTAAATTTTTTGTTGTGGTTGATATTAGTGTGTAATAATGGTGAGTTATTAACCACTGAGTGTTTCTGAATATGCATGAGTGTTGGCAAGTGAAACAAAACAGGTTGGAAGGTGTCTTTTCTGTGTCAAGAGAGCCACGAGGAAGTTTCAGTAAAACCCCACTCCTTTATTGAAACCAAGGAAATTACTCAAGAACTCAGAAGAAAGATTATACTTTCTTGACACTGGCTAAATGCACAAATTGTGCAAGCCATAAATAAAGATAAAAAAAATAGAAAGCAGAAATAAAGATGTATTTGTATATATAGATATATCTTTCTTTCTTCTTTTGTTTCCACAGATCCCCAAAAACCTAAACTAGGCGCGCACACATCTCCCTATTCACGAGTCGTTAGCTTCAAATTTTTCGTGCATTCGGAAGGTCAGTCACCTACACAGTCAAGGTTAAACAGTAACTCATTTACAAAGCATAACGAGTGTATAAAAATATATATCAATCGACATATCTTTCCTTCAAAAGGAACGTTTTGATATAATCTGCAGTGTATATTCAAAAGCTGCCGCAAAATCCGCCTTCTTCCATCGGACATCCAAACGCACTGAGGGCTACCACCCTTTCTTGGATACTGTTGCTATCTGCACCAAGCACTACCTAACATATTTTTTAAAGGGTTCACTCTTGATCCACGATGGATCGAGCAGACCCAGAAGGTTCAAATTCACCCTGTCTTTGAAAACGGACGGGATATAAGTACTCGAAAATGCAGACACAGGGAGGGAGTTCCATTAATTTGCTGTGCGCATTATTAAAGATGTTAAGAAGCGCTTGGTGCGACAGGTAGGAATAGCAATTAAGAAAGGGTGATAGAGTTGTAAATGGACAGCAAAGAAGTGCAACTCCCTCCCTGCGTCTGTATTTCAGAGTACTTATAACGTTCCCGTCTTTATAGCCAAGGTGAATAGTTATCTTGATTATCGTTATAGTAGAATATTTCATTAATTTTGTAAAATTGACGATTTTAAGTGCCCGCAAGGGCCTATGAAATAAAGTAATTTTTGATTTTGATTTTGATTTTTAATCGTCTTCGGGGTTAGCTGCCTTTATTGTAGATCTTGAACCTCGAGTATGATTGGGATCAAGAACAAATCCATTTAAAATAAGAAAATCCACGTTTGGTTGGAAATCGAAGTAAGAGACCATATTTTGATAACGCTACAGCTTAGACTTGCACGAAATTAATCATTTAAGGAACAATGCTATATAAATATTTTCTATAAAACGATGTATATCAATGTTATACAACTATAAATCCCAAATATAATTTATATTTAAAAGTTAAGTCAATCAATGGTAATAATAATGAAATAAAATTAAAAACTAAACATAATATTTAACAATACATTCTAACATTTTAATAATAACTACGTAACAACTATAATGCAGAAATTATTAAGGTTAAATTACTAAGTCTAAATCTAAAAACTAAAAACCTTAAAAAATATATATAATATCTAAAATATATTACTAAAAGGAGTCCCTTTAGGCAAGGTTCCAAAGATACTGGCAGCGTTCCCCCTTTGAATAGCTAAACTAATTCTTTGTCCGAGGTAGCTGTCAGCTCTTCGGTCTCCTGTGATGACGACTAATCTTTTTGATATTTCCTTAAAAGCGAAATTGCGCTAGGACTCCACGGACCAAGGGTCTCGAAACCGAATGGGACAAAATCATATTCGGAGCCTAGACCCCTGTATTTGCATGCTTTAGCTTTTTCAGCCGCTTCACATGCCGCACCAGCTCTGTTGTTGGTTCCATGTAGATGGGAAGGGGCCAGCGTGTCTGAACAGATTGTATCCCATACCAGCACCCGGCCCATCTTCCATGGAATCAAATTATACAGTTAATTAATAAAAAAGCATGTGTGCAATTCACACGTGTTCGAAGTGATACCATAAAAATAATACGTACACGTTTACAAAATACCACGGTTGTTGTGGTTTTTCTAAAGCTTTGTACTACGCATGCGCACACAAACACGTATTAACACACGTACATAATCACACACACATCCCATTTTTTCTACGTTAAATCTTATGAATTTATGTGTCTGTCTTTTTTTACTGTTGCTTTTTCGTTTCATCGACTTTCAAATCACAAGGATGCTAAAGAAGTTTTCACTTCAAAAATATTTCACCAATTTACATCGTTAAATCTATAAATCGTGTTTGTTTTGAATGAATTGAATTATTTAAAAAAATATTTGATTTAGGTAGATACAACGACATCTGATGAGAAAGTTAACTGTCCTAATTGTTTTTTATGCGGTAAAAATAAAGGTGCACTACATGTGTTTGTGAAACTTGTGAATTGTTCCCGGAATCAAACACTTCGAGAGAAATTAATTGCAATATTTATGAGAAAATTCTATTGGTTTATATTTTTACCAGAGGCTATACGTAGTAAGTCGACCGACGCGATATCCCACAGAGGCTTAACTGTTCGTTTTAACACGCATTGAAATTATTTTACTTATCAGATAGCTTTGTTTTTTTTAAAGATCATTAACCTCAAAATATACTTTGTATTCTGTTTGAAATAAAGTTCGAAAATATATGATATTTAAAAAAAATTAACTGACCCGACCACGCGTGGCTGTGTAATAAATCCTATCCTGTAGTTGGAACAAATCCGATAATATGAAAAACAAAACATATCGACAGGGATTTTTTATATATAGAATATAAAAATATATTTACGATTATGTGGGATATTCAATTATTGATATATATTTTTAATAATCTGACTAATTCTTATAATTTAAATTGAGCAATCATAAAGTTTTAATGTTGATTACATAAGTCTTAATTGGAATGGAATCCGAATACAATAATATATTTATTATATTTCATGAGTATTTAATGATTATTTTTTACGTAAAGTACGATTACGGAGAGCTTCGAAATTTATCAATCCAATCGTTTCACAAACTACGTATGAGCGAGATGTATGCATTTAATAATTTATATATTTATAACAATAATCATATCTAAGGATAAATATAGTCCCCGCCATTTAAGTTGAACATGATTTTGAAATCACGTGACATGAGCAGTAGCAAGTTTAGGTACATTATTCACTACTGCGCATGTCACGTAATTTCAAAACCAGGTGCAATTTATATGCCGGGATCTATACCATGATATAAAGGTTACATATCATTAAAGCATGCTTGAAAAATGTTTGTTGAAAAAGAATTTAAAAAGGGTTGATTGAAAAAACATTTTTGACCTGTTGTATATGTTGACCTGTTATTTTCCATTTCACAAAAGTCAAACTCAACTCAACAGTCATTAGATACTTTTTTAACGATAAATGAATATATGAAAGTTGCACCTTCAGCCTATAGTCATAAGGTTTACTTTGGTCTAATGCGTACGAAAGACTTTGAGTCTCGTTGTTTACACATTTTCATTCTTGACTGTCAACCTTTTGTATATATCAGAGAACATCACATACTTTGGTCTAAACCCAAGTAGCTAGCACTTGTGTGATGGAATTCAGAAACAACAACGGTATCACAATACCCAGACTCGAGTCAATATAGAATGTTCGTTATCTACATTGAATCGCCTGGAAATCGAACCCGAGACCAAGTAGTGTTACTATGAAAACCGGTACACAAGCCACTCGACCATAGAGGTCGAAACTACTCAATAACTTCTTATCCACATGTCAGTCCACGGTAGCAATTGCTGCCGATAGCCAAAAGCCTTCGTCAGTCCCTGGTAGCAATTGCTACCATATTCAAAATTCCGCGTGGCCTATTGTTTTTTTTTTAAATTACGATTAATCATTGAGATACAGAGATCCAAATATTCTGTGGTGGATTCTTTATTTCATCAGCTTCATGGCTGTATTTTTTGTTTGGCTCTAGCTTCATTATTTAGCGAGAAAATAGCATTTTTATCTAAGAGTCCGACATTTTTTTTCACAATTCACGCAGTATTGGAACTGTAGAGAGTGGTTATATAATCTTAATGATAACAGCATTTTTTTATGACAGTAGTAGTAAGGTACCGCTAAAGAGTGGAATTCCTGACAAATACAATTTAGGGGTCTTCAAGTCACGAGTGAAGAGGTATCTTCTAGGCAAGCGCGCCACATCCTAGATCGCATCGTCGCTTACCATCACGAGATAGTGGTGAAGCGCCTGCCTATTTAATGTAAAAAGGTACGGATCCGAATGGTGGTTGACCATAGAGAAAAAAACAAAATGGCGCCGTAATAGAAACAACCGTGTCCCACCGACACGGTCGGTGAACACGTTGATGAGGAGCATTATGGCGACCGCAGAGCCGCCTGTTTGATTCCCGGCGGCCGGCTGTTGCGTTCGCTGTTTTTTTTTAACAACTGCACCAATTTAACAGCTGGCGATTCTATATTATAATATCAGAACTATCGTTATCTAAGTTATATAATTTTTAATAATATATAATAATACCTGTAAGTCTAGGGCTGAATCCCTAAACACAGGTTATTACGCAAAACCTATTAGGGTCAACTTCGGATATTATAAGTACTAATTTTATGTAAGTAGCTTAATAGAAGTTATAGTTTATAACAAATTCCGAGCGAAAAAATGAATTTTAAATGTGTCTTTGTTAAGAAGAAGCTTTGGAAATGTAACTATGCACGTTCTTCTTCTTTGAATTTATTTAATACTAGCTGACCCAGCCACGCGTTGCTTTGGGACAGTTATTTCAATTTGTTATATTTTTTTTAAATCGAATAAGAATTTTTCTAAAATAAAAGTAGCCTAACTTAGTCCTTATTACATCAGCTACATGCCAATAAAAATCTCGTCAAAATCGGTCCAGCCATTTCAGAGATTAGCCGGAAAAAACAGACAGACAGACAAAAATTGTAAAAAATGTTTTTTGGTGTATGTACCGTATATATATTCATATGTATGTAGTAAAAAACGGTTATTTCAATGTTACAAACAGACACTCCAATTTTATTTATATGTATAGATAGTATATTTTACTTGTTTAACATCACTTCATTCCATTTTTAAGTTTGTTTTAAGCAAATTTTTGGTAAAATAAATTCAATAAAAATAACAGTTATATTTCACATATTTATATCTGTCACAGTGTGTTCCAACTTAGGACATAGAATAGGTTTCAATTAAATTTATAACACAGCAACGTGTGGCCGAGTAAGCTAGTATTTTAATAAATTAAGAACAATGCTATTGTGAAATTTTCTTTTTTTCAATTCTTTTATTTGGCGGTAAAATTTTCTTTAAATTACCACAGATTAAGGTAAAAGAATCCAGAACGCATCTGCTGGGTTCAAAGCCTAAAGAATTGTTTGCTCAGTCAACTGAAAACAGATTTTAACGGCATTGATAACTGTGATTGTATTTTTAACTTTATTTCTTTAATCGTAAAGTTTATATTAAGTAAAAAAGTGAAATTGTATCATAAAGAACGGAAAATAGTATCTGATAAACGAGTTTTTCTCATGGATCTTCCAATGTCAATTTCTTGAGAGTTTTGTAGTGAATTTTACGGTCTAATGCGCTTAAAATATGATCAAAAATAGAAAATATATAATTCACGCGTTTCTTACTAAAGGCTTGAATCATCATCTTATTGTAATTTATTCAGTATATTTAGTTATATATAAATGGTTTATTCATGTAATTAAATGAAGTAAAGAGATCTAATATAGATAGGTATTTTATATCTTATAGATAGGTAACGTTTGTAATTATTAATCGATAATATTTTCTCACAATCACGCCAATACCTAGCCCAAAGTAGGCACTGTAAGGCTTATGTTATGGATACTAGGGTAACGGAAAGACATACATAGATTTTACATAGATATCTAATATTCATAGCAATATATGTTAGGTACAAGTGGTCGTATTCATCACACAAACATCTGCCCCTTCCAGAACTCGAACCCGTTACCATCGATAAGAAAGGCACGGCCGATTTTTTTTTAAATTGGAAATAGGCATGCGCTTTACCACTATCTCGCCTGATGGTAAGCGTCGATGCGATCTAAGATGTGACGCGCTTGCCTAGAAGATACATATTCACTCGGGACTTGAAGACCCCTAAATTGTATTTGTCAGGAAATACAGACGCAAAGAGTTCCACTCCTTAGCGTTCCGTCAAATTCAAATTATACTTGAATTTGACTGGATAAAAGTTTTTTCTAACCAGTAATCTTTGCTCAAGGTAAAAATTATTATTGCTTTTTCACTTTTTTCTTTGTAAAGACAATTTTAATAACGTTGAATATAAAACTAATTTTGTTGAGCAGCACCATAGACAAACCTTCGTGAGAGACGTGACAACAATAAAACTTCTGCCATAGATAAATTTCCTTATCTATGGATTTTACAATAGTTAAATAGTAAAAAGTAATAACTATACATCTACTGGTGACTTTTAACTGTAGTTTTATGATTTGAAACAAAAAATTTAATGAGGAATGACATTTTTACCTATTCTATCGTATTCTAAGTTAGCACTTTTTATGGGTACCGGAAATAGCTTTTTGTTTCAATATTTTAATTTGATTCTTTTTTGATATAAGGTTTTAGGATTTGGATGCGTGCATTTTAAGCCATGTCTTGATATTCAGTAATTTCTATTTTCAATTCGATTGTAATAAGAGCTGATTTGTGAATTATATTCGCTTCTCAACATATTTTATAATACGCATAGCAAAGGAGTAGAATTCCCTCTCTGTGTCTGCATTTCTGAGTTATAACCCGTCCATTTTTAAAGCCAGGGTGAATAAGCACCTTCTGGGTTAGCTCTTTCTATTGTAGATCCTTTCTTGGCCCCTGGGCTTCATTGGGATCAAGAATGAACCCATTCAAAATAAAAAAATATATCAAAGGATGCCGATTTAAAAATGAAAAAATCCGGTTCCCTAAATTTCAGTACAGATGTAGGTCTTTACTGAAAACAACCCGTGGATTTTTAAAGAGAGCCTGAAAAGACATATTTCATCGTTATGTTCACCTATACTCGCGCATTTCCTCTCATTGATGAAACAACGCTGGCCTACAGCGTACAATTAGAAAGGAACTAGAAAATTTCGACGAGTTTTCACAAGGCTCGGTAGCTCGATTGGGAGAGCATTGGACCGGATTTCCAAAGGTTGCAGTTTCGATTCCCGCCTGGGAATTCACTTGTGAGCCGCGTCGATTTTTTCTAGTATTTTTCTATTATAATAATTTAGATGAATGAAGTTTTAAAATTGTATTTATTGTTGATGATACATATTTTAGTAACTCTTATTATTTTAAAACTTATTGAAATGATACATACAACATGAGTGCAATAAAAACTTTTGCGTTCGAATTAAAAACCGTACTTCCGTGAGTTCTAGGTTCAAAATTGGCCAGAAACTGGTTTTGCGTTAGATGTAGTCCATTCTCCATATGGGGTTCAAATCCAGGGAAGCCCTGACCCTAACAGTTGGGTAGACAGCTGGTGTAAGATAATAATCATTAATGGTTACCTCATACGCTTTCCATGTTTGTGCTTACCTGCGAAAAAACACAAATAATTAATACATACTTTAATAAACATAGAAATATAGAAATTTCTTCAATGAGTAGGTATAGTAAAATACTCTTTTATATGGATTTAGATAAAGATAAAATTATTTTTATTCGATATTTAAACTATAAATAGCACAAAACTTAGTTACTATTATATATGGCAATATACTTTAAAGATATGTTTTTGTAACTAAATTGTTTGTGTATAAAAAACACAGATTTTACTGAGAGCGATTATAAAGTTCCTATTAGAATTTTATTCACCTCGCTGCTATTATTTGAGTGTTATTATCACTATATATAAAGCCTACACATATAACAGTATTTTTGAATACTTATAACTTTTATTCAGTATCGTAATTTTGTAAAAATCTTGATTTTAAACAATGTGACATTTAAAAGTAATAAGTCCAAAGTTTTCGGTTTATACCAATATATACAGTGGATAAACACTTACAAACAAACGTACATGACAACAAATCAGTTAAAAAAAAACAAAAAATATTATATCAGTTAAAAAAAGGAAATACTATAAAAGTAAACCAAAAGGGTGAACAAAACATCCAGTACCTAACGGTATTCGAAAACCGATTGAAAATTAGAAAAAAAAGAATAAAATCAGTTAACTAGATACCGGAAAGATATTTGAGTATAAAGAGGCCAGTTAACCCGAGTCACCGAAAAGTTTTTTTTTATTTAATTCACAAAACGGCCAACGAACATCTGCCGTGTAGCCCTAAAACCGTTAAGTTTATTAATTGATATAAAAAATATATAGCCGGCCAGCGGCTTCACGCGCCGGCGCGCGCGCATGTGACGCCACTTCCGGCCCCCTCCCCAGTTTCCGGCCGCCATAATGATTCCATAGTCTGCGGGATTCGCAATAGTGTTGTGGAGATAATAGGATACCTATTTGAATATGTTTTACATACTAACATACTTATATGGTGTTATTCTAAATACATGTTTATTCAGGTACTCGCATGTTATATGACGAAGAGAAATTGTTCAAAAATTTATTGGAAAAAATATTAATCTAAACAATAATATTACTTCAAAAACAAATTGTATAAGACGTCAGGCGGGACTCGAACTCGCATTCCCTCGCTATCCGGATGAAAACAGTTCCAATTAAGATACCGACCCACTTTGACGTGACGTGACCTATAACATCGAATGTAATAATTTTACAAGTATCGAACAATTTATCGATTGTTAATGTATTGATCGATATAAATATGATAATAAATCGATCGATGTAATAATAAAGAGATAAGCAAATATTATATTTTTTGATTTTTAAGTATTTATCGATTATATTTTTCTTATAATATTATCTTTTGATATAAAATAATAGTTAAAAATTTAAAGAATAAAAAAAAAAAATCTTTCTATGTCCTAAGTTGGAAGAAATCCAGCTAAATAAAAAAAAACATCAAATCGGTTGAATAGTTTTGAAGTTCTTCGCGGTCGAACACTGTGTCATGGTAAATATATGTATATAGATTAATAATGTCACTTTTAACGCCATCTTGCTACGCGGCAAAATATTAAAAAAATCTGTTTTTATAACAGTTTCGATTACTCTATTTTAGTGTTACGGGGATATACAATTCTGACATATGTTTTAGGTCACCTATACGAAGAGCAGCATTTGTGAAGTTTGCTTAACAAACGCAATCACATACCGAACGTGCCAACCATGCTATCAAGCTTCAATATTACAATTTATATAATATTCTAATTATACATAATTTTAAATTTCCCTCGCACTACATATATTAACTTCTGTAATAAACAAAGGAATAGCGATTAAAACAAAAAAAAATAAAAAAACATGCACCATAAACAACTAGAATAGTCGCGGATAATACAAACTTGTTTTTATTACGAAGGTTTCGTTTCACGTATTCTATATCAACACAATGTATGAGTTAGTTACACAGTAATGATCATAAGAAATATATTTATTGTCAAATAAAAACTGGTAACAATTACGAAATCATTGCTTTTAGTTTTTTTTTTAAACAGAAAGACGTACTCAGGTGTTCCCCAAAAATGATAGTTTTACCAAAGTCGCAGTATGAGACCGTAATGAGGAAAACTCTTGCTCTTTTCGTTGTCTATGAAAGGTGTATCCAAAGTCTAAGAACCATTAATTGTTTTTGACGACACTCTCAAGTGAGAAGTAATAATTCTATTCTATTCTCACCACATACCATGAATTAATTGTTTTCGTTATTAATAAGAAAATAGACTTGTATAATTAACAAGAAAATTTAAACGTATTTTTTATTTTGTTTTATTGGCGGGAAAGCTACGTCGCTCGTCAAAGTTTTTTTTTAATAAAATTATAAGAAGACTACACTTCTTGTGTTTTTTTCAAAAATTTAACAGTTCCATTGCGGATGTTCTGCTTTTTGTAGATTTAATATTTTTTGATACTTTTTACTTTTATAATTTTTTTACATTTTTGCATAGTTAATGTCACCTTATATGTTAAAATTGATTCGGCTCGATAATAACGAGAACAACTTATGAGCCAAATAGATATTTTCAAGTAATTTTCTATCAAAATATTTGCTTATCGTTTCATCGCTCTGACAATTTGCATCGTTAAATCTATAAATTGCGTACATCACTAGATTTGATAATTTGCATTTTTAATGACGCTTAGTGACATTTCTGTGTAGGCAGAATGACATTGAGCGGTAATTACCAGTCGGTTATTTTCACACGTCTGGAATCGATTTTTTTATGTTTGTTTAATCGATTACAAGCGGATATGTTTTACTTTGTAGCTATAATATCGAGTCATTTAAAAGTAATCCTTCATTGATATTTTTATCTAGCTCAGGTATCAGTCTCACATAAAGTGCTGCTGTATATTATATTTGTTAATTTACCTATATTTGTGATGAGTAATAAATTATTTTATAATTATTATTAAAACTACTATTTGTGTTTTTACGCCGTTTATACGTATTAAATACAATATAAGTAATGTACAAACAAAAACTAAAAAGTTCAGTCTATACATATAAATAAAATTGGAGTGTCTGTTTGTAATATTGAAATAACCGTTTTTTACTACATGCATATGAATATATATACGGTACATACACCAAAATAACATTTTTTACAATTTTTGTCTGTCTGTCTGTTTGTTCCGGCTAATCTCTGAAATGGCTGGACCGATTTTGACGGAACTTTTATTGGCAGGTAGCTGATGTAATAAGGAGTAACTTAGGCTACTTTAAATTGCTGATTTTTAATAAAAAACTATATTGCAAATTATAATAACTGAGCCACGGCAACGTGTGGCCGGGTCAGCTAGTAGTAAATATTAACAAGGACTTTTGGCGCGAAGCGTCACTTTAATGGTTTTGGTTTTCTTGTTAAATTTTGTATTGTGGTTTATATTAGTGTGTAATAATGGTGGGTATTTAACCATTGAGTGTTTCTGAATATGCATGAGTGTTGGCAAGTGAAACAAGACAGTGGAAGGTGTCTTTTTGCGCTCTCTCAAGAAGGCCAAGTCGAGATTTCAGTAAAACCCCACTCCTTTACTGAAACCTAGGAAATTACTCAAGAACATA
Organism: Calamotropha paludella; assembly: GCA_927399485.1. Classification (NCBI taxonomy): domain Eukaryota; kingdom Metazoa; phylum Arthropoda; class Insecta; order Lepidoptera; family Crambidae; genus Calamotropha; species Calamotropha paludella. The sequence goes on along the minus strand of OV656803.1, from coordinate 3,377,745 downwards.
GAAGAAAGATTATACTTACTTGACATTGGCTAAATGCACATATTGTACAAGCCATAAATAAAGAAAAAATATTAATAAATAAATATACTAATATTTTAAAGATAAAAATAAAACAGAAAATTTATCTAAAATCCGTATTTTGACGTTTTCACTTCTAACGGCAGTCCCTATAGCTGCCAACTTTTTTACGTTCAAATTTGATTATGATATTAACAAGTGGCCAATCTCCTTTTAAGCATAAACCTACCTTCATATCAGTATCAGAGGCTCTGCTTTTTATATAACTAATATTAGACCAAAGAAGGAGGAACATATATTAAGCTTAACACCCCAGATAACCATTCAAATTAGGTCTTAAGTACTAGTTAACATAAATACATATCTAGATTATATAACAATAATTTTTAAGTGGGTGTGTGCGTGTGTGTGTATGTGTGCGCATCGTGTTTTAAATATCAGCATGTGTAAAAGAATCTCTTTCGATCTGTCTAGGAATATTATTTAATTGAAAAAGTTATTCATTATATTAAGTTGTAATTCTCTCAATTACTTTGACAAAATAAAATATATGAATTTCAGCCAATCTACTGTTCATATAGATATGAACAGTAGATTGTAGATTGGCATAGATGCCATATGCCATATGCTATCTATGCAGCAATAATAATTAATACTTTTATTTTCTCTTTTGTCACTGAGAATTAATAAATAAATTGTATTATAATATCATTTTACCATAAATGATTTTGTTTGTATTAGCGAGCTTTTTGCTTTCGGACGGCAGAATTGAATGATCATTATATGGAGACTAGATGCTAAAAAAGATTTATCCTATATTAAAATTAAATAGTTAATTTACTAATAAAAATTGATAAAAAATAAATCAATAATAAATAAATATTTCTTACATTTACACCAATTGGTTAGGACGACCGTTTGGTGCAACGGTAGCGATCCTGCCTTTCGCACCGACGATCCGGGTTCGAATCCCGGTACGGGCAGATGTTTGTATGATGAATACGAGCATTTGTACCTGAGTCATGGATATTTATATGAATATTACATATCTATGTATTATATATGTATGTTTATCCGTTACCCTAGCATCCATAACCCAAGCCTTACAGTGCTTACTTTGGGCTAGGCTAATCGGTGTGAATGTAAAAAAAAAATAGGTATAAAAAAATATTTATAAAAAAAAAATTAGCCTAGCCCAAAGTAAGTACTGTAAGGCTTGTGTTATGGATACTAGGGTAACGGATAGACATACATATATGATACATAAATATGTAATATTCATCTTTATATATATAATTCTTCTGTGAGTGTGTATGTCACTGAACTCCTCCTAAACGGCTGGACCGATTTGAATGAATTTTTTTGTGTGTGTTCAAGGGGATCTGAGAATGGTTAAGATTCACAAATCAGTCCGGCAGATGACGCTGCAGTTGGCACAGCAACGCGTGGCCGGTTCAGCTAGTAGAAATATATAAAAACACCCATGACTCGGGTACAAATGCTCGTATTCATCATACAAACATCTGCCCCGTCCGGGATTTAAACCCAGGACCGTCGGTGCGAAAGACAGGATCGCTACCGTTGCACCAAACGGTCAAAAAAAAAAGACTATAGTTGTCCTTTTTTTTCAATTTTTATTCGTGAAAGATTGGTAAGTAATAAAAATCAATGTTATCGACCAAACCATTGCATGCCTATTGCATCGCATCGCATTAACAATCGACCTCAACCAAATATCCATTGATTTGTTCCAAAAGTTGTACCGTGGCATAGCGTGTGAGCTAGTCGGTGATAGAAAAGAGAATCTCCGCAATATTAATACGGAACTAATCTATAATTTCATTAATAGTCCGAGCGGACACCGTAACGCGTTGATTGGCGGCTAAAAATACGTTCATGCGATGGGTTATATGTGTCATTATTATAACAATTTAGTACGGATCGTATGCGCTTCAACTTTCCTACTTTTGCTATTTTAGTGGGAAACAAAATAGATTTTAAGCTTTCTAACCCTTTCTTGGTCGCTATTCCTGCCTGTCGCACTAAGCGCTTCTCGACTTCTTTTATAATGCGCACTGCAAAGGCGTGGAACTCCCTCCCTGCGTCTGTATTTCCGAGTACCTACTTATAACCCATCTGTTTTTAAAGCCAGGTTGAATAGGCACCTTCTGGGTTAGCTCGTTCCATAGTGGATTCTGTCTTTGCCCCCGGGCTTGATTGGGATCAAGAGCGAACCCATTCTAAATAAAAAATAAAGCTGGTTGCGTTCTTTTCTTTTTTTTAATAGTAAATAGGTAGGCGCATGACCACTATCTCGCTTTGCCTAAAAGATACCTATTCACTCGTGACTTGAAGACCCATTAAATTGTATTTATCAGGAAACAGACTCAGGCAAAGAGTTCCACGCCTTAACGGTACATAACAAAATTGGAACCAAAACTCTTTGGTATATCTATCACATAATGGTGGTGCCTATTTGTTATTCTGGTTGTCCGATGAATAAATAGGGACGAAAACAAGGTTGTGCAATTCTGCTGTACACTCTACGAAATTTATCCTATGAAAACGGATAGGCTAGCTACCTTCCGTCTATGTTCAAGGCTTTTGGGCTTTTTATAAAAAAGATCGTCATTTCCGATGAGCTTTTTGGCTCTTCTCTTAATGGACTCAAGCGTCTGAAGCTGAAATTGGGCGGAACCGTCCAACAGTATAGAATAGTACTCCACAAACGATCGAATTTGCGCTTAGTAAAGCTTGAGCAAATACCGAGAAGCTCAATATGGTTAATGATCGACACGGATAAACCTCGGAAAGTAGGAGTCAAGTCGGAAGGACTCCATTTAGCAGAGACAAGACACGCCCCAGGCGTCTTTGATGGATTGAACCTTACTAGATTGCGTTCATTTTAATTTTTTGATGTAATAAATTTATTGGCTCGCCTTGACAGTTAAATCGACCCGTATGTCGTCATGAAAAACGGCATGACGCTCTGATACCAACCCTACAACACATACGTGAAAAAAGTGAATTCATACATCCGCGTATTTTTAAGGATCATAATTTTAGCATCCAATAATATTAATAAATAAAACATTTATTTTTCCTCTGCAATTTGGTACATAAAACTTAAACTAGGTACATCTAAATACTAAAGTCCTAAATACTTAAATTACTAAAGCTAAAAAATTGTGAGAAACTGGAGCCTAAAATAGGTTATATGTACGAGTATCATATATGTATGTCCGTTATCCTAATATCCATAACACAAGCTTTATAGTGCTTACTTTGGGCTAGGCTAATATTGGTGTGAATATTAAAAAAAAACCTGCAACTACAGGTTACCAGTCAAAGTTTGTTTTTACGTATGTTCCTCTGTATCACCTAAACTATTTATCTTCGATGCATAAGTTTTTAATGGATTCGTTATTTGACTTTCACCGTTGCTATGTGAATTGTTCGCTTCAAAATTTGTAAACCAACATTTTTCGACCACTTTTTAGTATCCGATTGAGCTGAAGTATACACCTTAAGTTCTGGTGACAATACAATATACCATAATACAATGTGCCACAAAATTTAAAAAAAGATTTATATTTATATATGTCCCTAGAAATCACCTATCTACGTACGCCTATAATATGATGATTAATTATGAAGAAAGGGGTTATCGTGAACTTAGAATATACCTACCTATACTATTTACTTGTATTAAAAGTTAACTTTATGATAAATTTAATAGAAATATACTAAAAACATTTTTCAGGTGGTATTCAAACTCGGAACCTTTGGTTGTCAGCCAGTTGTGTGCTGATCTCCTAATTGAGCTACCCAGCCTTGTGAACACCAGTCGAAATTTTCTAGTTTCTTTAACGCTGGAAGCTTTGCTTTATTAAAATGAGAGGAAAATCCTCAAATTAAAATAAAACAATTTTACAAATGTTTGACAATCGATTAAGGCATTTAATTTATGATTTTTTATATTTATTTTTTCAATGTTATCTTAAATAAATATTATTTAATAGACAAATACAAAAAAAAATCGTCTCGAGAGGTTGCGTGTTCACATCACGCCTGAGAAAAACTTATAAGCCAAGTCTTTATTTCTAAGTATTTTTCTTATAAAAATTGTATCATATTTTTTTTCTTTTTTATAATTATAGCTAGTTTTCAAAAATGTTTTTATAAATAGTTTTTTATTTTTAATAGGTACTCCTTTTTATCAACTGTTTTTTGAATCATTTTTAGGAAAAAACGGAACCCTTATATGATCACTTTGTTGTCCATCCGTTCGTCCGTCTGTCAAGACCCTTGTTCTCAGGAACACGTGGACGTATCAAGCTGAAATTTATATCAAATACTCAGGTCTACTGTCCCTTGAAGCAGTGAAAAACTCAAACTTCTAAGCTAACGCAATCAAAAGATACAGCCGTTTATGCCGCAAAATTCCGCAAAATTTCGACACTCGCAAGGGAATCAAAACCTACAGGATACTTGGTAATGAAATTTGGTACGAAGCAACGTCTTATAGCACAGATAAAGGAAAAATTGCGAAAACCCTAAATTTTTAGTTACGTCATGTAATAAAAATATTTTACGGAACCCTCGGTGCGCGAGTCCGACTCGCAATTGGTCGGTTTTTTCTTTACTTCTAGTATCATATATTCTGGAAGATTGTCAACTTGCAGACTGTGGCCATCAAAGGATAGTGGTCATACGTATTCTTGGTAAGCGGTTATACCAGGTCCGAGTAACTATGCGGTGTAATTATCTAATTAAGATTCAATTAGGACACATAGGCTTGGTTCTGGCCTGGGCATCCAGTCTAGACTTTAAAGGGAAAATCCGTCATCATCTTGCGACACTAACTGTGGTCTAGTTCCATTTGCTGTTTAATGTTTCCTTGAATGTATCGTTTGGGAATACGCAAAGGTGATTAATGAAAGGAGATAGAATAAAAAGATTATATCTATCGACGAGCGTTTGGTGTACGGTCCTGGGTTTAAATCAGATGTTTGTGTACTAAATACAAGCATTTGTACCAGAGTCATGGGTATTTATATGTATTTCTATGAATGCTAGCGGCCCGTCCCGGCTTCGCACGGATGGACAAAATTCTTTAATTCTTTTCTATTATTAAATATTTTTCCGTAAGCGCCATCTAGCGTCCGGTAGACGAACTATTTGCGGTTAACGCGTTGCTGTGGTAACGTTAATTGATACAATGGAAAAAGAGCGGGGAAAAGAGCGGACAGACAAACACACAAACCACTGTGATCTTAGATTATAGAATTACATATCTATATATATCGTACATGTATGTTTAACCGTTAGGCTAATATCCATAACATTAGTCTTATGTGCTTACTTTGGGCTTGGCAAATTGGTGTGAATGTATAAAATATTATTTGTAATATTGCCATGTATGACAAGGAAAAAATACAGACAATGAACAAACTGCGGACTTATCGCTAAAATAACCACCTTTTGATGGACAGGAAAGTAAGAAACAAAATAGTCTAATGTCAAACGGCGGGCTCAATAAAAAAAAACAACTTTTTCGGTTATTGTGGGTTTTCCTGGGTTTCGTTTCTCTTTATTTTTCTACACTTGTGACGTTTTCCTAATAAATCTTTATTTTGCGACAAGTTTTTTAAAAAAAAGAAAAATAATATAAAAAACTTGCGAACATAAATAAAACAATATTTGAATCATGATTTTCTTTACCAAGCTTAAATAGATTTAAAAAAATTTGGTTGTCTGTAAAGTCAGTTTACGGACGATAATTTTACAAATTGCATACTTTTATGAATTGAATTAAATTATTATTACTGAATTATCATTATTTTGTATCATACAAGGAAGGAGTTAATTGGAACTTAATATTTTTTTCTATAAATTAATACTCAATACTCAATACTCAATAATTTATTGCATAAACCACAATGTACATAAAGATGTTAAAAGAATAGGGTTAAAGGTCATTGTGGACCCTGTCGGGCACAGCAATTTGGATGAGAGGGGGAGAACCCTTCACAACAATTTACGGTAACATTTTAAATTAATTTATTTTATATATACTTAAATTTATATTTTAATTGTATTAATTTATTTAGTGTGTATTTAAATTGATTATGATAAGTATCGTATTATGATTATCATGAATTTTTCATCACTATCTTTAATTTTTTAAGCCAGTTAATACAAATTTAATACTTCAAAGTTTTCTCATTTGGTTATTCTTGGATGCTATAGAGCTTAATGTTTATTCATTAATAATCAGTTGTGTAATCATCTATTTATTTAGTTATTTGATTATAAATTATTATTTTAGAGGTTTTTATTATTATTTTTTTTTTTTTTTTTTTTAGAATATTTAACATTAAGTTGTTGCGATAAACAATAGAAACGACATTAACTTTTCACTTCATGAAGTGGAAGAGAGATAGATGCCCGAACGCTTAAGCCGATCGTACCTCTCTATCGCTTGTTCCGCGCTCTCGCTTGCACGCTCGCTCCAGGCGGAACGTTACACTTTTTCGTGCGTACAGCCGGCGTTCATCGATTTATAAGACGTTATCACGTCAAAAAATATTACAAGTTTATATTGCAAAATATGAAACCACTACATACGGCTGGCGACTGCAATGGGTAGTGGCTTAGTTTTGTAATAAAAAAAGTTATGATTTTTATTTTTTTATTTTATATATATAGTTAAATATTAAATTACATATAATTTTTAGGCCGCGGTCAACAATCAAGGATTTACATTTCATACAAACATGGCGTGTAAAAGCTTACTTTCTAAGTACACTTACTAGTTTTAAATAAATTTTATCATTCCCTTGTAAGTGAATATGGTTTTAGTGAAATGAATATCGAATTGACAAATAAACAATTAACACGTAATATATTCACCATGGTAAGTAATATAAAACTGGATATCTCATTTAAATCTCGACTTTATTCCCGTTACATTGGGGTCGTAAGGGTATAAAATTATGATGACAAATTTCCGTTAGTTGCAAGTTGAAACACAAGTACAACTTTTTTATTTAACACAAATACAAGAAAACAAGCACAAACGTATTCCAACACTGTGGAAACAGTTGATCTCGTATTACGAGAGCTGTAATAAGGATGTCCGCAGAAGAGCTAAGTGCAAACACAAAAAGATATTTTTTTCTTACATTCACACCAATTAGCTCAGTCGAAAGTAAGCACTGTAATGCTTGTGTTATGGATACCTGTTGAAAGACCTTAACTTCCAGAACTGAAATAAGTTCTATATCAATGCAACATTAGCAGGTTCATACCAGATTAGGCTGTGTAGAGGGAGAAACAGGAGTATTGAAGGTGAGTGTTAATGACTTAATGTACTAGAGAAAGGCGATCTTTAAACCAACACCCGTGTTTAGATCTACTCGGAGTTTCTCTTTCTGCCACACAATGGACCCGGCACTCGCACGGTGAATACATGTAATGCTAAGAAGTTCGTCTCTCTGTTGTTCAGAAATGTGCCCAAAGACTGACAACGTTTTCTCATCGGACCTATACTTCTACGTTAGCCGAAGAAACTGCCAGTCTTTTGTTTCCAGTTGCTACAATTAAACAGTCTGATTATCCTTTGAAAAAAATTGGTTGTCTGTAAAGTCAGTTTACAGACGATAATTTTACGTGATAGCGTCATAAGAAAACATTGATGAAAAGTATGCACTTCAATGAATTGTATTATTATCAATGAATTATCATTATTGGAGCGGAGTAAGCGAAGCGAGAGAAGCGAGCGAAGCTCCCATGGATCAGCTTCAATGGCGCAATGTCTGTTACGCCATAACTTCCCGAGTTCTTAACCGATTTTAATAATTTTGTGTGGAATCGAATCAACAGGTTTAGGACCAGATTGTGACGCCGAATTTTGAAATTCGGCAAAATTCCCATCGAAACAAAAAGTAAAATCTTTTTTTAGGTATCACGCTCCGCTCTAATATATGGTGCCAGCGTAGCTTTATGCTTAGCGACTGCATTGCCAAGTATAATACAAAGAAGTAATTAATTGTTTTTTATATTTCGATAATTTAATATTAAGTTGTTGAAATTAACAATGGAAACCACATAAACTTTCCACTTCATGATGTGGAAGAGAGATAAATGCTCCACAAGTAGAACGCTTAGGCCGATCGTGCCTCTCTATCGCTTGTTCCGCGCTCTCGCTTGCACGCTCAGTTTAGGCGGAACGTTACACTTTTTCGTGCGTGCAGCCGGCGTTCATCGATTTATAAGGCGTTATCACGTCAAAAGGCTTTGTCGTATATCAGCTCATAGTCTCCACAAAGAATAGAACAAAGATATAACTGCTTGCAGTGTTGCGAAGATTAACTAAGTTATGTAAATTCGAATAACTGGATAAGCTAGCCGCCAATAGGTTAGGTTTCCTATGCTAATACGAATATCGATTCACCATTCGTTTTTGCTGAAGTCGGTTGGTTTAAGGGGTTCGAAAATAACCTTTATTTATATTTTTTGACATGTTATTATTAATATAAACGGTAACTGTGCGGATATCGGAGTTATAGGCAGGTTGATACGAGAAATAAAAGTACATAAAAAGATCATTGTACTTGTTAATAACAGACAAAATAAACACGACAAAATAATTGAACTCGTAAAAGTAATACTACAAATGTGTTGTAATAATTGCAGCGTAGGCTCGCACGCCCATCCTGTTCTGTTCTAGAAGTGTTAGAGACTCACGGCAGGGCGCCCGGCGTTTACGGTAGAAGAGGCGAGGCTCTAATGGGGCTGCCACGGTTGCTCGAGGAGTACTGAGTATCGGTTTAGGTTTATGATGCGTGATTGAGTCTCAAGAATGGAAAACATGGTAATAATGGTAAATAAAATTATTGTATATTTTTTTTATTTAGTTCTTACACTTCCCTTAGCACAAATTGAAATAAATCCACTCTTACTTAATTAACGACGACTTTTTTTTATTTAATCCTAACGTCGGCGTCGTCACATATCAGTAGTACATGTATGGCGACCATTACAGGATTAAATATATAAAAAAACTAGACGAAGACGCCATTTATCCGGAAACAGTGATTTTATTAAAATGACATTTTTTTATAATTCCGCTTAATTTTCAATCAATTTATTTTCACTATATCATCTGTTTGGTGTTAAAAAGAAATCGACGAGAATACTTTCATACATATTAAATGCACCCCAATCAGTACTCCGTGTCTATACAATCACGACTCACTAAATATTTTGAAACGTCTTGTTATCTGTCCATACATTGTTGCATACATCCATTGCTGTTCTGAACTGCAGAATATTCAATTACTTAGCTAGTAGTACGAGTAAGTTATGCATTGGAGATCTGATACTCAGATTTCCTCTAAGATTTTACGTGTTAAGTTTACGGCTAGTTTACAAAGAGAATAAGGTTAATTTGATATATTTGACTATATGTGCATAGCAAACAATTTTTTTTGCTTTAATTAAACTCATCACTCGTATACTTTTGTTTATATCTCAAGCCTAATTATTTCTTATTAAAAACTATGCCCGGTGACGCGTTGCTATGGTAACGCGTTGCTATGGTAACGTACATATATGTGTTTGTCTGCCCCTTTTTTTCTCGCTCTTTTTCCATTGTATATGCGTTACCATAGCAACGCGTTACCGGGTCAGCTAGTTGATACAATGGAAAAAGAGCGGGAAAAAAAGTGGACAGACAAACACACAAACAACAAATTTGTGTTTTTAGAGTACATATTACCGTATCATTGATTTATTTTAAGGTGACGTATTTGTAATTACACATGCTATTTACATATGTTTGTGGAAACGAAGCGAAACATGTTACAATCAAATATTCTGTTTCCGATAACTTTGTTTATTGTTGTAAGTTTGTTATACATAACATACACATGTGTAGAAATTAAATAAATAATAAAATAAAAAGAGTAAAAAACAATGCGTAGAATACATTACTAATATTCCTTAAAATATGGGAGAGCGTAGAAAGCTCTGCTCTCACTATCAATAAATTAGATTAACCCTTAAATGGACACAATGTGTTCCTCTTGCTATTTTTCTTTATAATGTTAGTTTTATTTTTGTATATAGGATGGAAAAGAAAAACATTAAAGAAAAAATCCAGAATTTATATTTTTTATGGGTTTTCATAGGTCACTTACAAATGACATTGCCTATTTATGTGGGTAATATGCGTCTTCGAAACATGTCACACGTAACGGAGTCTGCCCACTTAACCTAATAAAATATACTTAAGCACGAACAAGAAAATAAAATAAAAAATATTATGTATTGCTTTCGGTGGCCTGCTTTCCTACCCTTATAGGGTATAACCATTTCATCGATGGCAAAAGATCTTTCTAAAACACCCTTAGTTCGATCTTTTTTGACGTGAAAACGTTTTATAAATCGATGAACACCGTCTGCATGCACGAAAAAGTGTAACGTTCCGTGTGCAAGCGAGAGCGCGGAACAAGAGATAGATAAACACGATCGGCCTAAGCGTTCAACTTGTGGCACATCTATCTCTCTTCCATTTCATGAACTGAAAAGTTAATGTTTATTTATCGATAAAAAATGCAATTTACTCCTTCTTTGTTCTTTTTCTCTACAAAATAATGATAATAATTAATTAAATTCATAAAAGTATGCAATTTTTCATCAATGTTTTCATATGACGCTATCGCGTAAAATTATCGCCCGTAAACTGACTTTACAGGCAACCAATTTTTTTTTTAGAATGGTTTCGCTCTTTATCCCAATGTAGGTGCCAAGACAGGATCCACGATGGAACGAGCTAACCCAGAAGGTGCCTATTAACCCTGGCTATGAAAATGGACGTGGTATAAGTTTTCAAAAATAAAGACGCAGGGAGTTCCACTCTTTTGCGGTGCACATTATGAAGGATGTTGCGAAACGCTGGTTGCAACAGGTAGAAATAGCAATGCCCTTAATCGTGTCTATACTTTGTCCAATGTAGGATGATACTTTTGACAGGTGTCACTTCCTTATTGCTACGTTCTAAGCTTGCGTTTGTCTCCTTATGTTTGGCTTGACATTGCAATAGCAACTTTATACCCTCTATAAAGGTGTCAACTGTCAAAAGTATCACCTACATTGGACAAAGTATACTGCAAATACATTTGTGTTATGATCAGTCATCGGTGATCGATGCCCTCGCAATCAATCAACTGTTGTTCTAGTGTATTGTCGGTCGATGCAGTCGCTAAGCATAAAGCTTCGCTAGCACCGTAAATTGGCCGGAGCGTAATACTATTATCAATGATAAATTATTACCCAGTAATTTATAATCTATTTATTTAAGTTTTTTACTATAATTTAAAATTTAATGTAATTTTAAAATTCCATAAGAACAAAAACTTTTAAAAAGCGCGCGCTTTTTGTTTCCCATAGAGCCAATGTTTTTTGCTCATAACTTTTTTATTTTTGCGAATTTCAGAATTCGATCACGATCTAGTCCTAAACCTTTAGGTTCGATTCATTACAACAAATACGAAAATCGATTAAGAACTCATAGAGTTATACGTCACATACATTTCGTCTGATGCTGATCAATGGGAGCTTCGCTCCAATTAAGTCTTTTTAGTATGTTGTTATCATGTACAGGATGCGATAGGACAGACTCATCTTGTTAGATATGTCCTTAAAAATTTTAGAATATTATAAAATATTCCCAATATTGATACACTTATAACATACCTAGTACATCGGCGAGGATCGAACTAGATCCGATTGGGTTAAAGCTGACATGTTAATGGATATTTAACCTTAATTACATTGTAAAGGAATGGTATCGATAAGCTGAGGAAATTGACCCCAATTTGACTAATTGACACTTGAAAATGCGAAAAATATATAAAAAAAATCATCTTAATCGGTCTGTAAAAATGTTTCATTCAAATACGAGAGAATGTTCCTCTCGTTGGTGAGACAACGCTAGCTTACAGCGTAAAAAGTACGAAATAATATCAACAGGTGGTTTCCAAGGCTCGGTAGCTCAATTAGGAGAGCATTGATCCAAAGATTGAGTGTTCGGAGCCCGCTTGATTATGAGTAGAGTCGATTTTCTCTAGTATTTTCCTATTAAATAATTTAATAAGAAGAGTTATTAAAACAAGATGGCGGAGTATAGGCATCCGCCATCTTGTTTTAATAACTCTTGCAGTTATGACGTATACAAGTATGCATGTGATACATTTGTGTCTAATATAAGTTTGTGTGCTTTTATTAATTTTAAACAAGTTAAACTTTAATTTATTATTTTTAAAGTTAACTCCTTAAGAATTGATTATCATATAAAATGCCAGGTGTGAAAAAAATATGAAGAGTAAAATTCAGTGATCGAATGACAGTGTTACGTTTTTTGTGAGCAGACTATCGTTCGCACCTTTCACTTTTATTTTGAAGTTTAACTATTCAATCGTTCTTAAGAAGTAAACTCCAGTTGGGTCGGAGCTGATATGAAGACTTTTTATCTTTGCTATTAAGGCATTACTTCTAGATTTTTCTATCTAAGAAAATTATTACAAGAAAAACTTCACTTTTCAGATGTCAGACAAAGTCAAAACTTCGCTAGCGACAGCTTAAGTAATACTTGGAAAAGTCGAAGGATCTATCAATATATCGGTAGCTTAATGGGAAGAGCACTCATTGGAGTAAAGAGGGATGCGGGTTCGAGCCCCGCCTGAACCATGAGACGAGCTGATTTTTTTATAATAATTTCTTTAGACAAGCTGTAATTTAAAAAGAAATAAGGCAGAAAACTCAATCAAAAAAATCATCAAAGCTGTATAGAATTTATGTTTTTGTTTACTGATTTTGTGTACACTGTACACTCGGAAAACTGTTTAATATTTTGTAATAATTATTAATTTAATAAAAACACGCGCGTTGGTAAGCGCAGACATACTTTTAATTAATAAAAATATTCATTAAAAACTTCATTTGAATCCTATTCCAGATTAGATTTGTTAAGAAATATCAAAAATTTAGGACTACTGAATTTAAATTTATATGTATTTACAAGATTTAGTCAAATTTGTTGTATAAATCGGATATATAAAAAAATATATTTTCCCGATGTATCGACTGTAGAAGAATGATGAAGGATGAGGGGATGTTTGCTGTGAAGAAGAAAACGAAGCTAAGCAGAACTTTTCCTATGGAACCTAAAAGACACAAGGAATACATAAAGATGTATTTACAATAAATAAATAAGTTAAAATATAGACTCCATGACGCTAATCACACAAAAATATGCTCCCTATCAGGATGAAAATCTAAGACTTTTAGCGCCGAAAGTAGGATCGCTACCGTTGCACAGTAATACCTGTCAAAAAACATATTCTATCGCACTATACTAACCAGTACATCGATTTCTCTAACCAAGTAGCCTTCACTGAGCAAAATATGAAACTATTTAACATATATCATCCATTACACTTCATTAAGGCAATATCTTAACTGCGCACTTAAACTAGGCTAATTAAATAGGCCCACAGGTTTCTTACGCCACACTCATCGTAGGGAATCTAATATAATCAATTGAATTCGCGTAGGTCTCTCGAATTTACATGCAAGTCTGTTACATTGGACTCCTCTCTTGCAATATCTAATAGACTTTTGGATATAAGTAGGGTTGCCCACCTAAGATTTAAGGGTTGCCAACGTAAAAAATACGCGTTTCGGACTTTTTTACGGGAGACTGACTATTCAAATAGCATTGTAATACGACAAAATGTTCGAACGTTATAAAAAGTCTGCATTCTTGGAATATCTAATAGACTTTTGGATACAAGTGGGGTTGCCACCTGACACTTCGTGACTTAAGGGTTACCAACATCAAACATACGGATTTGATCTTTTTACGGAAGACAATTAAAATAGCACTGCCAAACGACAAATCTTTAATTTTTTAAATTCATTTTATGGTTACTCGAAAAGTTATAAAAAAAATTGGTTGTCTGTAAAGTCAGTTTACGGACGAAAATATTACGTAATGATCAAATTGTTTTATTTTTACGTTTTATTCATTTAATTGATTCTCATTACGATTACTTTGTATACTACCAATTCCCTTCCGAGAAGAACTGGCGAAAGAAACTCGGGCAGGGGGACAACCATTATATTAGTCATACTGTGATCACGGCTTCTGTAAAGGAGTCGAAACGTTAGGATTAAATATATAAAAAAAAAAAATGCGCAAAATCCGTAAAAAAGGTGTTTTTTTTCAAATATATTTTTCTTGTTATTCCGTCTTGAAGGTCTTGTTATGTGTTTTGGTTAGCCAGTGTTCTCTGTTCTCTGTCTTAGTGTTTGACCGTGATGAACTCCGAAACAACTCGAACGATTTTGATGATGTTCATATCATTTTGCTGGATTCGTTCTAACTTTGGACATAGGATAGATTTCATTGTAATTTATGATTTTTTTATTGCTAATTATAATAACTCAGCTACAGCAATGTGCGGGTCAGCTAGTATATAATAATTAACGATGAAATCATACAAAACATTTCAAAGACTTAATGTATTTGACTGTCTGAAACTCAATTCTTAATGTGTTTTTTAGCCCCGGTCAATTGATAGAAATACGGAAACTGTATACCTCATTATTAATTTTGTTATTTATGGGTTTTTATTGTTGTAGCCGAAAAAACGGGGCAAATCTGGCAAGCTTGGACACAAGACACAGAATGGCGGAGTAATGATATTTTATATCCTCGAGGATTCCACGTGATCCCCACCAAGGTATTAGTGGGTCATCCTGGTGGTTTAGGAGTATTCTCAAAGCCTAAGGCACTAGGCGTGGTGGGGGCATAGAGGAGAGTCCCTCGCGCTCCAACATCTAAGAAAACTTTTCTTCTACTACTAGTAAGTGACTTCTAACACGTGTACTTATAAATTTCGATGGTCAGAGCATTCGCTCGGATAGCAAAAGTTCGTGTGTTCGAAATATTCGAATCCCACTTGAAAGTGGTTTGGACATGTAGAAAGGATGGACAAAAGAAGATTAACAAAACAATAAATGAGGCAATAACATGGGCAAGTCGGTAACGGCAAACCTACACGAACTTTCAGGGACCAAGGATGTTCTGAAAAAAGGCCAGGGCAAAATTACCCTCAACCGACGATCTTGTATGAAAATGCTGGTGCGAATTGAAGAAGCGAGAGATGTCAGGATGTTGAAAATAGGAAATCTGTAGTCTCTGCGTACCACTGTGGAAATATGCGTGATATGTTTGTAAGTATTGACCACTAATAATTGTCCGTTATACGTATGAACTGTTGACCTATAGTTAATTTGTAATGTGGCCACTTACTATAGCTACCTAGTACTTGTCTTTAAAATATTCTGATAATGCTGACAAGTGTTAAACGTGTAATTACTTTAGCATAATTTAACGTTCAACACGACAAATTGTCGTATTAGCATTTATTAATAGAAGATGAGTTTGCAATTATTGCTATGTGTATAATAAATATTTAATGATAATATTTCTTACGTTATAATAACTAGATGGCGCTGGCGTTAATAACTGCATTAGTCTAGGACTGAGTTGCTGTGTAGCTGTGTAGCAGCGCCCACCTCGAATTTTATTAAACATTTTTTTTATTAAACAATTTAAAAAGTAACAAATTACACATTAAAAAAATAATCTACTAAATTTGCTATTTGTGTGTATGTATATGTGTGAGTGCGTGTGTGTTTGTATGTATGTGTGTGTGTGTGTATGTAAGTAGGAGATAAATATATGATTTATCGTTTCATTTCACAAGGGACTCGACATCATCATAATTGAGGCTTAAACGCCACTTGTTCAAATCAGCTTTACATTTGCGCAGTAGGTTATAAATGTTTAATTTATTATTAATTGTATTGTATAAGACAGAGCTAAGGTATAAACAATGAATTTTAGCCAAAACTGTACTACATTTTTCTACTTGAAATACTCTATAAGGCAATCTCTTATTTAAAGTAAATGTTGGATCATACATTCACGCGAATTAGTCTATCCCAAAGTGTTTAGAGGTATCTCCCTTAAAACACTTAAACTTATCTAGGAAGCTGTATCTATCCATACCTATACTACTATACAAATCTGTTGGTTCTGTATTGTGTATAAATGCGTATTATTTTGGACAAATTTTCTGATAAATATTCGCTTTAGGAGCTACTGATACCAATTCAACTGATTGTTTTTATTTTATCTGTCTGTTTGTTCTAGTATAAGTCAATAACGGGTTGACCGATTTCAATAAAATTTTATATACTTTAAAAACATATAATTTCGCAAATGATAGGTTATATCGTATCTGTAAAAATCTTATCCTAACTAATATTATAAATGGGAAAATTAGTTTTTTGTTTGTTACACTTAACAACCTTACTTACCTTACTTACCAACCGATCATCATGAATTTTGCATACACTTTCTAAACGGTACGAAAAAAGACATAGAGTTATATAAAGACATATTATCCAGAAGAAAGTATTCTCGCATGGTAGAAATATAACTTATAATCAGCAAGTTAATTACCTAACTCTGTTGCTAACAATTGTCCTTTTAAATCAATGATATTGTTACCTATGCGATTATGGATAATCGATTTGACAGTTTCAGTTGCTAAAAGATCTGTCAAATCAATCATCTTTAATCACAAAGGTATTAATCTCATTGTCTTCGAGAATGGTTCGTAACAGAGTTACGAAATCCGCATACTTTTCCGAAATGCTAGTTTTACTTATAAAGGTGCTAAATGCTCTTATTCATCACATGAACGCTCCAGGTTGAAGGGAAACGTAGAGTCGCTACCGTTTCACCAAACGTTTGTCAATTGTTTATACAGTTTTTAACTTCTCTCAAAGAATTTGTCTGTAATGTATTTGCGTGAAGCATTTTAGTAGTAAAGTGTACTTTTGTGTCAAACATATGCCACTATGCTGAGTAGGTAAGATGTTTACACATTATACATCACAAAGTGGGAACTAGTTTCCAGTGTTGCCAGTAAGTTTTGTAACATTTTACATCCCCGAAAGAAATATATTTTGAGAGATTTAGAACATGTAAGATACATTATGATGACCATTTCCTTAGTCATCCTGTGGACACGTCTCCTGTAAAGGAGTCAGAAGGTCAAGATTAAATATGAAGTATGCGCAAATATCCGTTAAAAAGTTGTTTTATTTTTAATGAGTAATGTACGCGGAAGTGTACGAACTAAATATTTAACTTTACTTTTGAAGTTTCCTGTTTTACGTAACTATTGAGAATTAATAAGAAAAGAATAATCAAACTACATGAACTTCGATTTAAAGACAGTAATTTTATCAATGATTTTATTTTGAGGAGTTTATTCACATATATTAATTTCTTTCGTTAAAAATAGTCGGTTTAGTTAATTAACTAGTGTGTGCTAACAATTATTGTTAAGTAAATATTTTGAGTAAGTATTTAGAGAAGTATATAATGAAAAAATCCAAGTAACAGATTTCCCGTATTGTACGGATTACCCCGTTTTTTCGGCTACAAGTTTAAAGGTAACCTCAATAAGGTAATGTGTACATAATATACATTTGAAAATTTGGGACATGTAACTGTTAGTTTATCTTTTTTTTATTGTATTCCTCAAACAATTCGAATTGTATTGGAAATTGAAAGTTCGTCATCTCAGCCAAATGACGTCCACTGCTGGACAAAGCATCTGCGACCTTCACCAAATCGTCAGTCCACGTAGGCCTGCCTACGTCTTCCGTTCGCTTTTATATATTCCCCGTATTAAATAAGGGTAATTTAATAGGGGGTAACCTAAGTTCCCTTATTTTTATCAAATGACTGAGCGAACTGAGAATTTTTAAAAACATTTCGACTAACAATTAATATTGTTTAAAAAAAAATAACTCTTAAATCTCACAGGTGACAACCCCACTGCCAATAAATTTAGTGAGGTCAACAATAATAATATAGTCAATTTCGATATAATGATACTCTTTTCGTGAAAATGTTACTTTTTGATCAGTTTTTTAGTTATTTTGACAATCGGGTACTGGCAACACTGTAGTTTTCACTCTCTGTTGCTACTTGGAAGTGTTAACGCATTTGTTACAATAGCAGTAAGTAAAACTGGGCTAATTGATACTAGTGAGCTGGTATGAGAGTTACACAGTATATATATAGCGGAAGTCAAGTAAAAGTTAAAAAGTATTGCTTAAAAGAGAAATAACATATTCCAACACCTGATTCTCGGCACAATTCTTAAATTCCCTAATGTAGATGTCTTGTCATACAAACTCTACGTCGGGAATTAAATTGAATGTGCAAACGTTGCCGGTTTCTTCTATGCTTGATGGGGATGAATTACGAACCCATTTAAAAAAATATGTTAATATTCTTTTATTACTCGATTTGATTTGTAAACTAATTGTTCCAGTAGTTTATTTGATCATTACAGAACCCAAAAACATATTTTACAATAATTAAGAGCGCCACCCCTAACGCTCCAATAGAATGTAAGTATTTATCACAAAAAATAGGTCTAATGTTCGTACTGATTTTGCTTTTAACTGTGGTTCAAGTTTTCGAATGCTAATATTCTTATTTAAGATCTTAACACTATCACAATAAGGTGTACATTTAAAATTTAGCTCAAACGAAGTAGTCTTTTGCATTTGAGATATTATACAGATTCACAGTTTGCGTAAGTGTAGTTTCAAACTCTTTTGATTTGAAGAGGAAGGTATGTTTTTTTATACTGTTTACTAAACACTCTTTATTTAAGATTTAAAATATCTCCGAGGGCTCGGAGGTTGCAATGATGGTTCTGGGTTCCAATTCCGAAAGGGCCGGATGTTGTATGATGAATACGAACGTTTGTATCCGAGTAATGGTTATTTAAATATATTTTTAGGAATATTACACATTTATGAATCGTATTAGTATGTCTATGTAATATTCGTATAAATACTTTTTCAGCGTATACTTTTTTACTCTATGCTTCTCAATGATAGTTCAATAAGTTTAAAAACATTTTCTAATTTTCAGTGACTGGCTGTTTATAAGTTTTGCTTTAGAACATTTTTTTTTTAAATTCTATTTTACGCCTCTTTCTACGAGATCAGTGTGGTCTAAACTATTTCCTAGCCCAAGCGCATGTAAGTACATGCCAAAGCAGCAAGGAGGCAATTAATCTGTGCTTTTGTTTTTGTGAAGCGTTTTCATAACAGATTATGACATATATTACTAATTTACTTGACCTCAAACACACCATATTTGTTCTGTTTTTTTTATTTATATTTACCTCTTTTTTGTTGTGTATTTAAGTACAAATAAACGTTTCTTTCTCTCTAATTCCACATGTGTCAATAGTATAATGGTATATATTAACAAGTAAAGGCATATTTCTGTCAGCTATAAACACAATTCTTTTCCAATATTATCCTTTTAAATAATACCATGTGTTTAAAGCTATCTTACAATAATTTTTACAATGTATTACCATCTTCTCCACATTAAATTAATGATCGTTAGCCAGTATCATGATGGTACAACTGGCACTAATATGTAAACTAGCGCCATCTATAAAACAAACGCTACCGGTTTATCCCGCTAGTAAAATTGCCAGTACATCAAGAATTCACCTTATTCTTTTGTAATAAATATCATTTTGGTATGATTGAAAACGGGATATTAAGCTGGTTTCATTATTTATGAAGCTCCGATTTTTCATCACGGAATAACTAAAAATGTTTCGATAAGTGTGCTCTTTTATTACGATCCATACCGATTTCTGCAAACTCACTAAAGAAAGGTAATAAAAAAGACGGTAAAAATCTTCTTTCCAATAATAAGTATGATAGTGATCGTAAAAGTATCAAGCAATATAAAGATCATTATATTTTTAACTGCTGTCGCTTGTAATGGTGTACAAACAAATAACTTTAATTCACACCATTCCACTTTATAAGTACCTTTTGATTCAATTTAAAATATTTCTTCTTTTCAAGTGAAAACTTCTTTAGCATCGTTGTGATTTGAAAGTCGATAAAACGAAAAAGCGTCAGTAAAAAGAGACAGACATAAATTCATAAGATTTAACGTAGGAGAAAATTGAGATAGGAAGCATTCTGTACGTGTTAATACGTGTTGGTGTGCGCATGGTATACAAAGCTTGAGAGAAGGCATCACAACAACCGTGGTATTTTTCATACGTGTGCGTATTATTTTTAAGGGTTTCACTTCAACCACATGTGAATACACACATGCCTTTTTACAGTTTCTTTTTGTTGTAAATAAAATATTAAATTTCCTGAAAGCTTTTAGCAAAATATGCGCAGAAGTAACGTTTTAAGTTAATTTGTCGTAAAGTTTATCATATACTTCAAAACGAGATGTTTCAGAACTGTATGTAGCTGTGGCATGGGAATGTAAGCATACCAGAATTTTAGCAAAATCAAATACGTTTTGATATACCAGTTTCCCTACAATCACGTCTTTGGTAGTGCAACTAAAATAATTAACTCGCTAATTGCCACACTTAAGCAAATGGCGGACAAAATTACTGATTTGACATTGACGTGACAGATCCACAGACTAGGTATCTAAGGATATAACGTAATAACATCTGCTTTTGTTTCAGTTAATTTTTTTAGAAGAGCTTCACAGCATTGGCTTGATTTACCAAAATAAATTTATTCAAAAGTCTTCGCAGTCTTAGTTTTTCTATGATAAAATTGTAAAAACTTTTTTTATGCCTTTTTTTTACAATTGCATACATATAATAATAAAAGTATTTATTTCTCTCTTCACAATAAATCGTTCAGGACTTAAGCTATTTTACAACTTTGTGGAAGAGACTAGTCCTTGAAATAAGTTCCAGAGAAACCCGAGGGAAAGACAGATATCTGTAGTTCAGGTTCCACCCGCAGATAACCTTAGCTTTATGGGGATTACATAGATGACCCAAGACAAAAACATCTCCTTTATTACATAAAGCTATCATCATCATCATATCAGCCATACGACGCCCACTGCTGGACATAGGCCTCCCCCAAGGATCTCCAAAACGATCGGTCCTGTGCTGCCCGCATCCACCGTTTTCCCGCGACCTTAACCAGATCGTCGGTCCACCTCGTAGCGGGCCTACCCACTGAGCGTCGTCCGGCACGCGGTCGCCATTCGAGAACCTTTTCGTCCCAACGGCCATCGGTTTTCCTTGCTATGTGTCCTGCCCATTGCCATTTCAGCTTCGCAATTCTTTGAGCTATGTCAGCGGTTTTTGTTCTCCTACGGATCTCCTCATTTCTGATTCGATCGCGTAGGAAAACACCAAGCATAGCTCTCTCCATTGCCCGCTGGGCAACCTTGAGCCTTCTTACAAGACCCATAGTGAACGACCACGTTTCACTGCCATAAGTCATCACTGGCAACACACACTGGTTTAAGACTTTCGTCTTAAGGCACTGAGGTATTTTGGACGCGAAAATGTATCGCAGCTTCCCGAACGCTGCCCACCCGAGTTGGATTCGACGAGAGATCTCTTTCTCAAGGTTGGACTTACCTAACTGTATTGTATGTCCTAGGTAAACATAGTGGTCAACAACTTCGAGTGTAACGTTCCCAACATTTACTGGAGTGGGTGTAACATGGGCGTTGGACATAATTTTCGTCTTGTCCATGTTCATCTTAAGACCCACTTGTTGGGATGCGTTACTGAGATCTTCGAGCATGGTGCTCAGGTCTTCCAAGGTCTCAGCCATTAGGACCACATCATCGGCAAACCGAAGATGCGTCAGGTACTCGCCGTTGATGTTGATGCCAAGTCCATTCCAGTCCAGAAGCTTAAAAATATCCTCCAACGCAGCAGTGAACAGTTTCGGAGTGATAACGTCTCCCTGTCTCACTCCTCGCTGTAGTTGGATAGGATTAGAGCTCTGGCTCTGTACTCGGACCGACATAGTGGCGTTTTGGTACAGGCACCTTAACACTTCGATATACCTGTAGTCCACTTGGCACCTCTGGAGAGACTGCAGCACCGCCCAAGTCTCGATCGAATCAAAGGCCTTCTCATAGTCCACAAACGCCAAGCAAAGTGGCCGATTATACTCTTCGGTCTTCTGTATAATCTGCCGCAGCGTATGAATGTGGTATGTGGTTCTAAAGCCTTTTCGGAAACCGGCTTGTTCGGGAGGTTGGAAGTCGTCAAACCTGCGAGCAAGACGATTCGTAGTGACCCTCGAAAATAGCTTATAGACATGGCTCAGAAGCGAGATGGGTCTGTAGTTCTTCAGTAGGGTTTTATCGCCCTTTTTGTAGAACAAAATCACCTCGCTTCTGCTCCATGCCTTCGGCGTTTTGCCCTGGACGATGACAGAATTGAAGAGCTTCTGGAGGACTTTAAGTACCGGCGTGCCGCCCGCTCTCAGAAGCTCTGTTGTTTTTCCGTCATCTCCCGCCGCCTTGTTGTTCTTTAGCTGTTTGAGGGCCATTCTAATCTCGTACAGGCTGACGATACAGGCGGCCTGGTGTGATACTGGAATACAGCTGCCTATAGAAACTCTCAATCTCTCTCAGTATTACAGGAGTCGATGAAATGATACTGCCGTTCTCAGTTTTCAGTCTCGTCAGTTAACTTTGCCCAATAGACAGATCTCTAGCGATCACTTTGGAGCCTTTGTTCCGCTCTATGGCCTCTTTAATACGTTCGGTATTAAATTGGCGAAGGTCGCTCGTCAGCGACTTCGAGATCTGTCTATTAAGCTGTCTAAAACGTAGGGCATCCGCTGAGTCTTGCAATCTCATTTCATGTCTCTTATCCATGAGTTCGAGTGTATGTGCGGAGAGTTTCTTCAATTTGGGACGGTGGGTTTTGAAGTATATTGACCCTACCGTACAGACAGCATCCACCACCAGGTCGTTGAGATCGTCCACATCTATGCTGTTATCAAGGGTCTCGAAGCGGTTCTGGAGCTCGAGCTGAAAGCACTCGGGGTTTTGAATCTGGATCGGCACTGGTCGGAGCGTAGATTTTATCAGTCGCGATCTTTCAAGCTTCACGTTGATATTCAATGTGCCTCTTTCCAGTCGGTGATCGCTCCCTATCTTAATAGCGTTAATCACAGAGACGTCATTGAATATTTGCTTCCTCGTTGACATGATAAAATCGATCTCATTTTTGACCTTGCCGTCGGGACTTATCCAGGTCCATTTGCGAGTTACGGGCTTTTTGAAGAAGGAGTTCATCATATAGAGGTTCTCCCTCTTCATAAAGTTCGCCAGCATCTGGCCTCTGTCGTTCCGTTCCCCAAATCCAAATTGCCCCACTCTCAACTCGTCACCGCAGCGCTTCCCCAACTTTGCATTGAAGTCCCCCATCACAA
This sequence comes from Calamotropha paludella, assembly GCA_927399485.1. Classification (NCBI taxonomy): domain Eukaryota; kingdom Metazoa; phylum Arthropoda; class Insecta; order Lepidoptera; family Crambidae; genus Calamotropha; species Calamotropha paludella. The sequence goes on along the minus strand of OV656803.1, from coordinate 3,354,288 downwards.
CCGTGTAGTGGGATTTGTGACTATGTATGGCCCTAGAAATCTCCTCATACATAGCCTCCACTTCGTCATCGTCGTGTTTCGAGGTTGGAGTGTATACCTGGATGACCGTCAACGAATACCGTGATGATATTCTGAGTACCAAGTATGCCACTCTGCTGGAAACACTACCGATGGATAGCACGTTGTTGACGAGGGACTTGTGGACGATAAACCCGACACCACCCACGGACAGTTGGTCGCCCTCCCGGAAGTACAGCAAGTTACCGGAGTCCAAAATTATCGTGACCTCACCCTCTCTTCGGACTTCAGACAACTCGATGACGTCCCAGTGTAGCTTGCCGATAACTTCTTCCAACTCTGTAATTTTCGCGTCGGTCCTCAATGTGCGCGTGTCAATGTTGCCAAGTCCAGTCGTCGGTGTTGGTAGCCGCAACCTACCCGGGGATTCTTCGCACCCCCGTAGCCGCTACCGTAGCTAGGAATGGTTTGGCTGCCGGGGACTAGGGGCCGTTTCTTTGTGTGCCTATCCATAAGGGGTTTTGCCATAATCGCCACGCTTGGCAGGCGGGTTGGCGATCGCAGTATGACCCGTACGCATAAAGAAATGCTGCTGCCCAACTCCTTAGGTGAGGTTTCCCTTAGTCGGCTCTTACGACACCCACGGGATGAGAGGGGAGTAGTGCTATGCTAGGCCGGCACTACACGGAATAAAGCTATAAATGTAAGTATTTATTTGTTCTATCTATGATAGCTATATTTAAAACGACGTCCGAATAAGAAGATGAAATAATGATTCTTTTTATTTTAATCTTTAGAAGTCACTTAAAAAATAACCTCAAAAAATGATACTCATTTTTTGAGGTTATATTTAGTGAGTTCTTCCTTAACGTTGGCACAGGTAATCGCTCGCAGATATTAGAGCTACAAAAGTAAATAAGAAATATCCTAATAATCCCGATTTAATTAATACTAATTGGAGCGGAGCGTGCGGAGCTCCCATGGATCAGCTTCAATGACGAAATGTATGCGACGCCGAAACTCTGAGTTCTTAGCCGATTTATGTATTTTTTTAATGAATCGATAGATCAAAGACTTTGAAATTCGCAAAAATAAAAATGTAATTACTAAAAAACATAGGCTTTATGGGTAAGCAATAAAAATTATTAAAAAACGGGTTGCACTCCGGGAGTGCCGGCAGAAGTGAAAACATGAACGTTGTTGTGCATTTTGATATTTTGGAATGGTTAGGGAATAATTTTACACGGATTGCTTTAGTTGTCAATATTAAAGTACTATCATTTATGTGGTAAAATACAATATTCATTTATTGCGCTATCGTACACAAACATGACAACAAACACACGCACACTCGCTCAAGCACCCTGCACCGCTTAAACGAATTTAACTAAAATGTAGGGAAAGGATTTATTTTATTATGTATTCCTCATCCATTGATCTCTTTAATTCATAAATCAGCTCTCATCATCATCTGATTAAGAAAAAAACACAGATATGAAGACAATCTTAAAAGACACGTAACCAAACCACAAAATATTATTTAAAAAAATCTTACTTTAGTCAGTTTCTATTCGCCATCATCTATTCGTGTTGTTATAGATTACTGTAGTTTATATTTGATATTTTTTTCTACAATAATACTAACAAAAATGGGACTCGAACCCGCAAACCTTGGATGTTCGGTGGCTATCCCAATTGAGCTACCGAGCATTATGAGCAACCGTCGAAATTTTCTAGTACTTCTTACTTATTTACGCTGTAATCCAGCACTGTCTCATCAATGAGAGGAATATCCTCGCATTCGAAAAAACACATATTTTTCTAATTCTACAGAACTTATAAGCATAAACCTCGAAGGTGTATATGCTAATGAGAGTTCGCAATAAATTATATTTTAGAATATTAAAAATTGACCATAAAAAAACGCATCAACTTATGCAAACCCAGGCACGCGCATGAACATCTGTCACGGTGTATGTTATTTCTAGTTTTAGAAATCATATAAAATTCAAATTATCAATCTATTTCGCAGCTTATGTTATTGCGCGTGCTCTGTATTTCCAAAACCAGAACTAGCATTTGTCATTCAAATATATAACTTACCTCATTTGTGTTTATAGAAACTTTTTTAATTTTTTATTATAATTTACTAGCTAACCTGGCCACGCGTTGCTGGTATAACCCGGCCACGCGTTGTTGGTATGGTAACAAACACACACACACACACACACACACACACAAAGTATTGCCATAATATAATGTAGATAGATAGCACAGTTTCAGAATTACAATGATTCAATTGCACAAAAATAAAACTGACTTAACTATATCAAACATTTTAAAAAGTAACAATATAAAGGAAGCAATTTCGATTCTCGTGTTATTTTAAGTATTGATTTTAATAATCGGTTTCTATTATATCGATTCTCTTATTCTTTTAAGTATTGATTTTAAGAATCGGTTTCTATTCCATCGATTTTCTTGTTATTTTAGGTATTGATTTTAATAATCGGTTTCTATTATATCGTTTCTCTTGTTGTTTGAAGTATTGATTTTAAGAATCGGTTTCTATTTTATCGAATCTTTTGTTATGTTAAGTATTGATTTTAATAATCGGCTTATACTGTATGCTCCGTTGATGGTAAACACGACATGGATTTAAATGTCATCGGTTATCTATTGAGGCTGGAACTACTACAGCTTATATAATTAATTTGTATTGTTTGCAGAGAACATACTTAAATATTTTTATTACAGAATTAAGTTGGTTGTTCAAACTACAAGACGTTACTTTGTTGTGATATTTTGCAATGAACAATAAAAAAAACTTTATGGTTTGACCATAAACACTAGCAGGCGTAGTGTTTTGCAAATTTTACGAAATGTTCAATAAATTAGTGTCAAGTGTATGAAAGGTACATACCAGGGATGTTGCGAATATTCGCATCCGCATCCGCATATGCGGAACATCCGCATCGATTTAGACATCCGCATCTGCATCCGCATCCGTATCGATTCGATGCGGAGCTGATGCGGATGCGGATGCGGATGCGACAAGAAAGAAATGGGAGGGGCCGGCGAGTGGCGCGTGTCGACCGAGTAAAAGATTAAAGATGATACGTGGGTACCACTGAAAATGTTTAGAACTGACCAGTTAGAAACATTGCTAATGAAAACTCTTTTTTGAATTTCAATTTTAGAACTCTATGGTAACCTAATGTAGTATATTGCATTCATTTGTCATTTATTTTGTGATATGGCGGCAAATCTAAAACTCTTGTTACTAGTGAAAATGAACCTAATGCGAGAAAACTTTCGGTCAATGATTTTTTATGACTTTCGTTGTGGGCTTACTCAACAACAAAGCTATGATAGGCTGCGATTAGCATTTCTTAATGAAGCCCCATCTCGTGCCACTATTTAGAATTGGTTTAACTAGTTAATGATCCGCGTGAGGGACGTCCTTTAACAGCGACTACTGAAGATATTAGCTGTGCAACGCATGATAGGCATTGGTATGAGTCAAGTTCAAAAAATATTACACGATCATTTAGGCGTCAGGAAGCTTTGTACCAGATGGATTCCCCATACTTTATTTAACCTACGACCAGAAACACCTTCGCATGGACTGGTGTCGCCAAATGTTAGATAATTTCAACGGCGGTGACTCAAATGCTGTATTTGACATCGTCACAGGTGATGAAAGCTGGATAATATTGCTAGTAATCCAAAACCAAAAGACAATCAGCTCAGTGGGTGTTTCCTTTCGAGGATCGGCCAACTAAGGTAAAGAAGGAAGAAGTCAAGGAAAAAAGATGATTGCCTTATTCTTTGGTCGGAAAGGTCATTTCGCGACAGTTGTGCTAGCAGATGGAAGGACAGTTACTGCAGACTGGTATGTCAATCGCTGTTTGCCTGTTGTCTTAGAAAAACATTGACAGCTGCGCCCTCGAAGCAGGATCCTCCTTCATCACGACAATGCTTCAGCGCACTCCGCAGAACGGACTGTTGAATATTTGACTATGGCAGGTGTCGAGATAATAAGTCATCCGCCATACAGTCCTGACCTAGCGCCCTGCGACTTTTATTTATTCCCAAGAACTAAAGATAAAATTCGACGTATTCGCTTTACGAACCCTAAAGATGCGGTGAAAGCGTACGAAAATGGCATAAAAGAGACCCCTAAGGAAGAATGGCCCCACTGCTTTTCTCAGTGGTTTCATCGAATGCGACGATGTGTAGAGAGGAACGGAGATTACTTCGAAAAACAATAAAAGTATTGGCAACTTTCTACATTAAGCCGTTTTATCATTATCTAAACATTTTCAGTGTTACCTAGGTATATTGAAGATTAACAGAAACACGGAAGACATCTTGGCTTCTCGAACAATATCTCCAAGTACCGAAAGAGCGAAGAAAATGAGAATGACAGATTTCATGGAAACAGAACGGTACGATTAGAGACCTCAGGTTACAGGACGCTAGTCCTGTTTAATTAGTGATCTTACCATGATGCGCGATTTATCAAGTGATGTTGAGTAGAGTCAGGAAACACCAGAAATTGTAAGCCCTAACACAATTCACAAGGAGGAGTTACTTACTTTCCGTAATAAAAAGTGAATTAATTTAAATAAGATTCCTCTTAAATCCTGGAGTGTTAATCAAAGTGAGTTCAAACTGTTACCTAAAAAAGCACGCAAATTCTTATCAGCGCCAACAGCCAGTGTTCCAAGTGAACAGTTATTTAGTAGCGCAGGATTAATACACGAACCCTTGCGAAACAGACTGGAGTCCGAAAAGGCGGCCATTCTACTTTTCATTAAATATAATGTTCTAATATTTAAATTTCATTACTAAAAAAATTAATCAGTAGTAATTATTCACTCACTTCTTTATTATTAAACTAGCTGACCTGGCCACACGTTGCTGTGGCTCAGTTATTATAGTTTGCAATATATTTTTTTAATAAAATTCAGCAATAGCCCACTCGCGTGTTCTGAGCCCGTGCGATAGGCAGCCTTTGTGATATTGATTCGTTGGTGGGAGAAGTGGTGGGAGGCGCCCGACGTGACGGCACAGTGGGGGCATGCGCGTGAGTTGCGCGCGGTACTGGACAGTACATGGATATGGCAACATTACTTTATTTTTCTAAAATAACATTATTGTAAATAAAAGTAGCCTACGTTACTCCTTATTACATCAGCTACCTGCCAATAAAAGTCCCGTCAAAACCGGTCCAGCCATTTTAGAGTTTAGCCCGAACAAACAGACACACAAAAATTGTATAACATGTTATTTTGGTGTATGTACCGTATATATATTCATATGCATGTAGTAAAAAAGGGTTATTTCAATATTACAAACCGACACTCCAATTTTATTTTTATGTATAGATAAAGAAAGGATAAATATTACTGCTTATAACCCTACCAAACCAACACTTAAGTTTTTTGTACAGATCCGCATCCGCATCCGCGGAGGTGAAAAAAAATACATCCGCAACATCCCTGGTACATACTCTTAAGTCTTCATATCTCTTCATATCAGTTGTCTTAAAGTTTCTTTCGCCAGTTCTTCTCGGAAGAGTCTTCCAATTTCTAAACTGGTGATAGACTCAGTAGTTAAAATTCAAATTAAAACAATTTTATTTGTATGAATTACATTAGTAATTCTGTGCTTACAGCTCCTGTAAAGGAGTCGTAACGTCAGAATTCATTTAAAAAAAAACAAAATTTGTTAATTTCGGAAAAAGTGATTATATTTATATGGTGGAAATAAAAACTTTTATTTTAATTCAAACATTGATCGAATTATCAAAATTTTCTATGCAAAATTCTTCCAATGTATCTTTAGTAATGCTAGAACAGTTCATTTTTTTAATAAAAAAAAAATCCTTTAAATTTTTGTGTTAAGAAAGATAACCAACTACTAAAATAATTTGTACATAATATTATACAGTCAAAATATATTCACCGTTGAACTATGTCATACTAAATCGGCCGAAAGCTTTGTACTTTGAGAGTGTGCTCCGCCACCTCCTTTTTTCCATCGGACATCCAGACGCACTGCGGTATCACACTTTCTTGGTTGCTATTCCTACCTGTCGCAACATCCTTCATAATGCACACAGCAAAGTAGTGGAACTTCCTCCTGCGTCTGCATTTCCGCGAACTTTTAACCTGTTCATTATTATAGCCAGGGTGAATCTTGGTCCCGGGCTTGACTGAGATCAAGAGCAAACCCATACTAAATTTAAAAAAAACGTGAGTGCAATTCACACGTGGTAGAAGTGAAACCTTCAAAAATACGTACACGTACACAAAATACCACGTTTGTTGTGATGCTGTCTCTCAAGCTTTGTACTACGCATGTACACACAAACACGTATTAACACATGTACAATGCTGAGGCCCAAGCAAACTCCCACTATGCCTTGGTAAACATGAGTGAAGCAGAGCACAAAAAGAACCACGAACATAAGAGACACTGTATAATGCTTCCTATCTCATTTTCTCCTACAATAATCTTATGAATTCATGTGTCTGTCTCTTTTTACTGTCGCTTTTTCGTTTCATCGACTTTTAAATCACAACGATGCTAAAGAAATTTTACTTCAAAAAGCAAAGAAACAACAGTATATAAATAATTAATTGACGTAATGTGACATAGTTCCACGGTGAATAGATACATCTTGTTAGGAAGTAATAATATGATATCTAAATGATTTATAATTCTCATCTCACTATAAAAATTATATATCTCGCTATAAATAAAAACTTCAACACAATGACCTGTTCGTCAATAAAAATGCTCATTCCGAGAATCGAAACAACACCTCATTTATCACGATCCATAAATTATACAAGAAACACCCACGCTAATATGCACTGTTTAAATATTATTTCACCTTTTGCTGCATCCATTAGTCATATGATTATAAAATACTAGCTGACCCGGCCACGCGTTGCTCTTGCTCAGTTATTACAATTTTTCAAATAAATACTTTAAATTAAAATATTAAACTCACTTATGTTCTAAATCGGAACAAATCCAATAAAATGAAAAAATAATCCTAAAAATCGGTGAAGTAGTTTCAGAGTTCATCGCGGTCAAAAGCTGACACCGAATTTATATATATATATATATATATATATATATATATACTAGCTGACCCGGCCACGCGTTGCTGTGTTATAAATTAAAATTAAACCTATCCTATGTACTAAGTTGGAACAAATCCAGTAAAATTAAAAAAGAATCATCAAAATTGGTTGAGTACTTTCGGAGTTCATCGCGGTCAAACACTGTGACGGGGAAGCTTTATATATATCGCGAGATTGTAAACTGTCGATAGATTGTGAACCGTAACATAGTTCTTACAATGAAACGCATCATTATCAGGTAGATTATAATCGAAGTGAAACCGCCAAGTTTCACTAACCTAACCTAACTCAATGGACACAGAAGGGGTTATTGCAAGACCGACCTATAATGCGTTAAATTGTAAGCTCTATGTTACGGTTCACAATCTTTCGACACTTAACAATCACGAGATAGATTATAATCTAACGGTATTTACAATTTTACGGTGACATATTGTCTATTATTATTATATATATAGATTTAAACAACCATGAACGTTTTACACTTGTAGTAACAAGAGAGGATCTATGACAAACCACTTAATCACTTTTACACCTTACGTGCATACAAAGCAAGCACGCACGTACGCACGGGCGCGCTTATACCACACATATACACACATCCACAACCACAGACATTAATAAGAACAAGCGGCAGCTTGGAAAAGATTTGCTGATCTAGGTAGTAACACTCAGACCCAAGCCAAAATCGAAAAAATAGTCAGGATTGCACCTGGGATCGTCGGTGGGATAGGCAGGGGCGTTGACATATTTTATCATAGTCAGTCTCAAATTCAGTTTCAAAATGAACCTTAATTGTTTGAATCACAGCACCTTCAGCGGATTTTCACACGAAATTGGATAATAGACGCCTATGTGTCTGATTATATGTAAAATTACACATTGTTTGAATAACCATTCAATTCTCGACGTGAGAAAAATATCTTCGTCGTTAAGGAAAGAATACGAAAATTGGCAAATTTTAATTACATCATATACAAGAAATTAGTTTTAAAGACAATTTGGTACTACGATAGTGATCCTGCCTTTCGCACCGACAGTCCTGAAATTAAGAAATTACTCAAGAACTGGCAATTATACTTACTTGACACTGGCTAAATGCACAAATCGTGCAAGCTGTCTGTGTATATCGTTCATTTGGTTTGACAATAGACGAGTTTTTGGCGGGAGTTGACGGGAATATTTCTCGAAAAGACAAATATAATACTAGTGGTTTGACAATAGGTTTGTGGCGCAAAATTATTCCCTTCAAAAATGATCTGTTTTATAATTTATAATCATTTTATATTTTTCATATTTAATGCTATGTTATAAAATATATTGCAATAGAAATATACTTAAACAATTGATCTGACATACAAGTTATTTTATATTGAGAATAGCATGTGAGCCAACTCGATTAAAATGTATCACGCTTAATTATGTAATCTATTTCAAATATTTAAGATTAACAATCATAAATATTTAAGAAAATTATTTTTGAATGTCAAATTGTTATAATATTTTAGAATTATTAACGTTTCTGTGATTTTTGCAATTATTCAATGCTATCTTATAATAGAAATTATTTAGGAAAATACTAGAAAAACTCGACTCCGCTCACAAGTGAATTCTCAGGCGGGAATCGAAGCCACAACCTTTGGAAGTCCGGTCCAATGCTCTCCCATTTGAACTAGCGAGCCTTGTGAACGCCCGTCGATATTTTCTAGTACTTTTCTGGTTTGACGCTGTAAGCCAGCGTTGTCTCATCAATGAGAGGAACATCCTCTCGTATTTTTTTCTAGTATTTTTCTATTAAAATAATATTTTAGAGTCAGTTTTTTTAACCCGATGAGAAATATAGACAAACAAATCGTATCTTATCATTTTTTACTGTTAAATTATTTATGGTAAAAAATCCAGGGGTTTAATAACATTAAGGGTTAATAAAAGTCTTAAAACGACTATAATGGTTGTAAGATACAAAACTAATTATTAATTCTACCAGATATATAACATAAAGGAGTTTAAAACAACAATTTTAATTTTAACAAGAAATATTCAAATAAATCAAACCTCTTTACTATGTACCTTTAGTTAAAAACTTCTTTGATTAGATTATCTAAAGTAACAGTCACTTCAAAAAAGTCTTAAAATGAAAAGGCATAAAACCGAATTCTGATTCTACCAGCAACATAGTCACACACGTAGACAAGTCAAGGCTTCTTGCACAATACTCGGTAGCGATGACTCACAGTTCAATGGAATGCGACCTGCGCAGCCGCACATGGTTACAACGCATAATTGGAAAGAAAATACGTGACAAATTGAGAACATTTGGACATCTATGAGGAGATAGATGTAATGTTAAAAAGACTTAAGTCTTGAATTCTCCAAAACGGGACTAGTTATTTTTAAAAGGCTCAAGTCTAAAGCATATATTCTAGAGCCAACACGGTCATTCAACCGCACAATTTGTCAATCAGCACTCTTGTAAATTAATTATTTAGTTCGCTTTATGTCAACGATCGCATTACTCAACTTCAGCATTTAATTTAATAGTATTTTTTTATAATTGTAGAGACAACTATTAAACGCATAATTATCTCGTATCATTGAAGATATAGCAACCTTTATGATTGCAAGCGTGTGGGTTTAGCAAAGACTCAAGCAGTTCTAAGTTTATAATTTCAAAGTCTTAAATAAACAAGGATATTTTTAAAACATTCCAAAAAGTACTGATAAATGCGTTCTTTGGAAACAATTCCATCAAGAAATTCCAGCTATTTGGAATTTTATATATCGCTTCCATTTTGTTTAGCAAAATTGGTTTTTATAAGTTTTTAATTACACCAGATAATATTAATAATATTTCTTTTATTCTCACCAGTTATTCTAGCCCAAAGTAAACACTGTAAGGCTTATGTTATGGATTAGTATTCTAGTGGATAACGGATAGACATACATGTGATACTTAAATCTGAAATATCAATAGAAATATATTTATCACATAAACATCTGCCCCTTCCGGGACTCGAATCGTTACACCAAACGGTCGTCGAGATTTTCTTGTTATTTTTTTTTTTTATATATTTTACTAATAAAATAAACAAAATTGCAAAACGAAGTATAGCAAACTTTTTAATATAATGTAATATATCATATTAGTGATGACCTTTGTATATTTTAAATATATTTATTGGTTGACTCTTATTATCAACTTTATTATCTAGGTTTTATGATTTCTTTTTCAATTTCCAACTTACCTTTATAAAAAAAACTTGATTTACAATAAACAATAGATACAACAACAAAAATACAATTACAAAAAAAAAGAAACAAGTATGATCCTTAACAAAAACATAACAATAAAAAAAAAAGAAAAAAAGTAAGTAAAATGCGTTTAAAAAAGACGTTAAAAATAAGAAGCTTAGCAAAATAATGGTCTTGTATTATACTACTCTATATAATAATCATATATTTATTTGATGTTTTTCAGGCATACAATGTACGTACAACCAACAGCCGGTAGACCTACCCAAACAGAACTAACTCCTCAAGCGACTATCAACTTTAAAACCTTAGGTTTCAATGTGAATTAAGACCATTTCTCTTTTAGTGATAGTTTGACGAACAGGACGAACGTTGTAAAGGATAATTCGATTAAGATTTCAAGAAACCGATATCCGAGAAATAACGATAACAGATTACGTTGCGTTGTTACGTCCCACTGACCTCACCGTCAAAGACTAAAGATTTAAAATATAGAAGTTAAGATGTATAGAACACTAGCTAACCCGGCCACGCGTTGCTGTTATAAATTAACATGAAACCTACCCTATGTCGTAAATCGGAACAAATCCAACAGAATGAAAAAAAATGTCCTAATCGGTTGAGTAGTTTCGGAGTTCATCGCGGTCAAACACTGTGTCAGGGAATTTTTATATATAATGATAAGAGAGTTGTCTCTGACGTGAGCTTAAGAAATACCTCGAAAATGTCACCCTGTCTGTCTGTTCCGGGTAATCTCCGAATTGGCTCAACCGACTTCGACGAAACTTTATGAGTAAATATTTGGTAATACGAGTCGTAATTTAGGTTACTTAAATAAATCACAGCTAAAAAAACAAGACGGTACGATTCCACGGAAGTGTAACAACTACATATCAATATATATTTTTAATGGATTCGCAAGACAAGATCCACGGTGGAACAAGCTAACAGAAAAAGTACCTATTCACCCTGGGTTTGGAAATGGGTGTTTACCGTTGAGGTAGATAAATAACATTACTCAAATGCACTTGAAATAAGTTTTGAATCGGCCACCGATGCCAACATTTTTATTGCCACCCATGCAGGATGTCTTTAAGTTAACAAGAAATCGGGCGCAAGAAGCTTGTCAGTTTTAACAGAAGTAATTACTATATATTACATTGTCACCATAAAAAAAGAAACAAAATACAATTATGACATCGTTGACTACAACAAAGTCAACCCGTGTTTGTTTTAACATAAAGGCGTTTTATAACATACAGAGTATAAAAGACAAATTTAACACTTTCCCGACACATAGATTTATGTGTCGGGAAAGTGTTAAATTTGTCTTTTATACTCTGTATGTTATAAAACGCCTTTATGTTAATATACAGAGTATAAAAGACAAATTTAACACTTTCCCGACACAGATTTATTTTTAACGACACAATAATTCCATACATATTTAACGAGCGTTTACAGGCGTTTTGTATTTAATATAAAAATGTAATGCGGCGCTAGAAAGTTGGGAAATTAAAGTGATATGGCGCAATGACGTAGGTATAGACCAACGTCTTTCAACGTTTTGCAAATAAAAGTATACTTTTGGTCTACGTCACTGTACGTTGAACCACTCCATATACTTAAAGAACGTTTAGAAACGTTGAAACTTGTCAAAAAGCATCATAAAAATGTTTGTAAAATAATTATCGATAATACTGGTAGTTTAAAGCAGACCCATTACTCAAGGTAGCACCCGTTCACGTATTTATGAATATAATCATGGCAGAAACTTGTTGACTTTCTTGTAATCAACGATGTAATGACACCGTAACACTAATATTAATGTGATAACATACTAACTTTGTATTTTTTATGGATTATGTATGGTGACGACGTATAATATTGTAAATATCGTTACTTTTGTTAAAACTGACGAGTTTCTTGCGCCCATTTTAATTGTCAGTCAAAAGACGTCCTGATTAGGTGGTAGTTAAAATTGTTTGACGATTGAAAACAACTTATTTTAAGTGCATTTCTTATTTTTGTAGTTGTATCATAGTCTATGGTTCGGTCAGATGTTCTCTGCCTCAGGGAAGAAGGCATGAATCCTCGTTGTTTATTGTGCCGACGAAAAGCGCCGGTGGGCGTCTCTACATATTTTGGTAATTACACCACGCCACGAGCTAAATCGTAAACCATAAAAATTGGTATCGAATCCCGTAAGCTTTTTTTCGTCTCGGATATATAATTTTTGTGAGGGATTTAAGTGAGTTTTATTGTTAAGCTTTTTTGTAGGGCATGCACTGTGGAACCATATCACAGTACATCGATTATTTATTTCTATATTGTTGTCTCTTTGCTTTCGGCTGATTTAGTGTGACATAGTACTATGGTGTATACATCTTATAGTTCGGGACTGTACATGCACAATATTTAAGAACTATAAAAATTGATTGCCTTTTAAATAAATAATAAATAAATAAATATTTCCTACATTCACACCAATTAGCCTAGCCCAAAGTAAGCACAGTAAGGCTTGTGTTATGGATACTAGGGTAACGGATAGACATACATATATGATACATAGATATGTAATATTTATAGGAATATATATAAACACCCATGACTCAGGTACAAATACTCGTATTCATCATACAAATATCTGCCCCTACCGGGATTCGAACCCAGGACCATCGGTGCGAAAGGCAGGATCGCTACCGTTGCACCAAACGGTCGTCCTTTTGCATTTAAATAGTTAAGTTAATATAACTTAGCTAAAATGTTGCAAAATATATTTAATATTTTTTGAGATATGAGCAAAACGGTAGGAAATATTTAAAATTGATGTTTTTGCTCGAACTATATCATAGAAATAATAATAATATGATGATATTTCTTACATTCACACCAATCACCCTAGCTGTTATATAACGATTAGCTTTTACCCGCGGCTTCGCTGGCTTTGATGTGGTCTACTGATTTAAAGTTATATTTCTATTCCTCGGAAACAATACTTTTTTGTGCATAAAATGTACTCTATGTTTTTTTCTGTACCGTTAATAAAGTGTATGCAAAATTTCAAGATGATCTGTTGAGTAGTTAAGGTGTAACAAACATAAAAACTCACTTTCGTATATACACACACTCACACATATATATATATATATATATATATATATATATATATATATATATATATATTTCTGACCCCGCCACGCGTTGCTGTGTTACAAATTAAAATGAAACCTATCCTATGTCCTAAGTCGGAACATATCCAGCAAAATGAATAAAAAAACATCATTATATGTAGAATGGTTTTGGACCTCATCGCGGTCAAACACTGTGACACGTTATTTTTATATATACAGATTAGTTAGGATAAGAGTTTTACAGGTGTGATATATGTCCTGTATGTTTATGTATATTTCAATAAATATTACATATCTATTTATTGTATACGTATGTCTATCCGTTACCCTAGTATCCATAACACAAGTCTTATACTGTTTAATTTGGGCGAGGCTAATTGGTGTGAATGTAAGAATTATTATTACTATTATTATATTAAACTAGCTGACCCAGTTACGCGTAGCTATGGTAACGTTATTGATATAATGGAAAAAGAGCGGACAGACAAACACACAAACAACGAATTTGTGTTCTTAGATTATAGATTATTAATCTGAGTTGCTTAATCTATATCAAAAACCTCTTTTACCATTTCAAAAGTATATTATTCAAAGAGACACAGTGTTTTTTGTTTATACAATGTAAAAGGTGTCTTAGGTGTTTGTTTTAATTGTTGGCAACACTTTCATTCTAGACTATAATTATATCGTTTCAGAGAAATCTAGCAACACGTAGGTACAAACGGACAATATATGTAATTAACAACAATGTACCATATGGCTTACAAAAGCGAACAGTTTTGCACTTTCACCGCGGCAGGGGACTGACTCACACGCCCACACACGATTGTGTACGCTTTAACTGTTCAAGTTTTTATAGAAACGTCTTAAAAGTTTAAAACGTACCTTTTCAAGCTTCAAATTTAAAAAAGGGATGTATTGTGTTTTGTAATAAGGTGCCACACCATGCAACACCGCATTTAGAGAAATTTATAAACATTTATAGAAAATTATAAAAAAATATAGAAAATTTATAAAAAATTGCAACGTTTGTGATCTTGCCTTTCTCACCGACGTTTCTGTGCTCGAATCCCGGAAGCTTTCGTACCTGAGTCATGGGTGTTTATATATATTTCTACTAGCTGACATGGCCACGGGTTACTGTGCTGACTGCAGTGGCATTGCCAGACTGATTTGTGAATCTAAACCATCCAGAGCAACCACCCCAACGCATATAAAATTCAGTCAAATTGGTCCAGTCGTTTAGGAGGAGTTCAGTGACATTAACACGTACAGTAGAATTATAAATAAAGATGATTATTGCATATCTATGTATCATATTTGTATGTATATCCGTAACCCTAGTATCCGTAACAGAAGCCTTACAGTGCTCACTTTGGGCTAGGCTAATTGGTGTGAATGTAAGAAATATTTATTTATTTAAAAGACAAATAGGGGTGGAGTTTTTTTGCATTATTTTAATAACTATACTGCTAATTATTATTTTGTAAAGTTAATTTTTCTAATGCATTTTGATTAGGGCAAAATAAATTTTGTTCATAACATCTACCTCTTCGGGGACTCGAACCCAGTACCATGGGTGCGAAAGACATGATCCTTACCGTTGCACCAAACGGTCGTCAAGGATATTAGCATATTGGAGACGATATTAAAAATTGAAAGTTAATAAATAAAGTTCGTAACTAAATTAAATCTATGTTTTATTCAAGAAAGTTTTGTTGAAGCATTTTGTTGTATATGTAAGTCAAGTATATTGAATTTCTTTTATACGAATCAATAAATACATCATGATTTTTTTTTAATTGATATAATTTATAATGTTCCATCTTACTTATCCGCTTGTTTTTGATTTAAAAATTAATATTTATAACATTTTAAGAAATTTGAATATTTTCTTAGCTTTGCTTGTGTTTTGTTAACGCTTTGTTTGTTTAAATTTAATTAAATAAATAAAATAAACAAACATTTGTAAAACCAACATTAAAATATAATCATTTATCATTATAATGGCGACATATTGGACGCCATATACTGCTTTTATTCACAAAAACAAGAGTCATTTCCTGTCAATTATTTTTTTAATAATTTCACTTGCATATGCAAATAATAAGCGTTGTTATCGAACCTCTTTTACACACAACATATGCAAACTTAGCATGCATTATAATATTTAACAAATGGCTTACCAAAATGTTGAAGCTAACAAGACCTTGAGCTCAGAACAAGTCAGTGCCGCTTTAATATGACGGATTCTAATAATACCAGATTGTTTTTTCCAAAAATTTAAGATTCTTTGTTGGTGTTTTAAACTAGAGGTTAAGCTTTATGGTTTTAAACTACTATAATAGATCAAGTTCGCAAGGCTAGGACCAGATTTTCATAGTAACAAAATTTGTTGATAAAGTACCTGAACATTGGTTACCGGTTCAAGTAAGTTGTTTTGTCTCCCCTCCGGACTCAGACTGCACAGGCTTAGTAGAAGCAGTCGCATCCAGGGTGACAGGGCGACGCAGTTATATAAGATGTATATAACAAACTGTCTTATCCACTTGTCAGTCTGCTACCACGCGCCTCACCCCTCTCAACAGTCTTTATGCCGTACGAATTGTAAAAAAAATCGGACTCTTAGATAAAAATGCCATTTTCTCGCTAAATCATGAAGCTGGGACCAAACAAAAAATACTACTATAAAGCTGATTGAATAAAGAATCTACCACAGAATATTTGGATCTCTGTCACTCCAAAAATTTGTCGTAATTAAATAACGCGGTACAGGAGCGCGGGGGTACGGTGACAAAGGGAGGTACGGAAACTCTTCACTCGATCCCCTATGCCGCTGCACGTCTGGTCACACTGGCATTTGCAGCTACAATGTTACTTATGTTAAAAATGTTGGAGCTACAAGATAAACGGCATTCACTGGTTGAAGAATTCTCCCAATTTTTATTTATTATTATCTTATCTCTCATCACAACATTGTTCAATTGAGACGTCGAATTTGACATCTACATTTGGTTTTGTTCCGCTTGTCAACAGTTATTTATGTTCACTTAATGTTTAGTAATCCAATCTGTGGTTTGTTCACTCAGAGATATTGAGCGTTTTGGCGGGAGCGGGAAGTGTCATTTTAGTGGTTTTGGTTTTCTTGTTTAATTTTATGTTGTGGTGGACATTGTTATGTAGTTATGGTGGATTAATAATCACTAAGTGTTTGTTAACATGCACGAGTGTTGTTGGTGGCAAAATAAACAAAAGAATGGACGGTTTTTTCACTCTCTCTCTCTCTCAAGAAAATCAAGAGGAAGTTTCAATTATAACCTCACCTTTACTGAAACCTATTAAAAAGGATTATTTAATTATTCATTCATCATCTCTAAATTATCTGTCATTCCTAAATCAACTATCATTATTATTCATTACGATCTAATAAAGTAAAGAAATTACTGTATATTATGCTGTATATGTTTAGTATTCTTTGCCTTTCCGTATGGAAAAAACCTAACAAAAAATGGAAAATAACATATGAATTCCAAAACAAAAAACTGTGCGTTTTATAGAAAGACTCAAACGCTTTATCAAGTTAGTTTAGTTATTAAAGATTTTGTCTTTTTCTTTCCTATTCAAATCATAATTAGGACAAAATTAACAAAACTCTTTATTACGAGAATTTGTCATGTAAACGTTTAGTAATTTAATGAATAACTAGATGTACATGTGCTGCAATGCCATAGTGCAAAAAGATGTGATGCCATAACTCTATGAGTTCTTAGCCGATTTTCGTAATTTTTTGTAATGAATCGAACCAACAGGTTTAGGACTAGATCGTGACGAATTTTGAAATTCGCATTAATAAAAAAGGTAATGACCAAAAAACGTTGGCTCTATGGAATAAGCAAAAATATTTTTTCAAGCTTCAGCATATATACACCGAACTCTCTAAAGCTGATATTTTTGAAACCACCAATCAGCTCCGCTCCAAAATATGGGCTAGCCAAGCTTTATGCTTAGCGATTGCATTACCTAGTTAAAAAAAATCATATAGGGTCAAGGCGGCAACAGTGGTTATAGCGGCAACAGTGGCGCACTGGTCGTTGTATCAAAAGTATTATAGGTATCTTTTTTTATCTCTCACTCTTCGGAAGGTCTCCCGATAGATACTGGTCACAACCAATTTCCCTGGGTCAACCATGTAACAAACCCGTGTTGTAAGTGTTTTCATTGTTTTGACGAAAGAAAATGTGAGTTTTCAGGTGAGATATACTTGGTATTTTTTCACAAACCTTTTGTTTGACCAATGGATTTATATTTTTGCTAAGTAACAAACTTCGTTGAGGTCATTTTGGCGTATACTGCACTTCGATTTACGTAAAACCATCACACGTGGAATGAGTTAAATACAAAATGGCAGTTTTGTACACAGTGGCTCAAATCATTTGAGTTCACAGTGGATCATGTTCCACTGTGTACTACTGGTACTGGATAATAACTACCCAGACATTAGTTTAGCAAAAATCGAGACGTAATATTTTTTGTTAATTTTCACTTTTAGGATGACTTGAACAGCAAGGCCCTGTAAAATAGTGAAACACATAGCTGACATGAAAAAAAGCAAAATTAGGTATATTTCTTTTGTGTGACTGAAAAGTCACTTTGAGACTGAGGTAGTCAAAAAGTTACATGATTTTTCATTTGAAGGATAAAAAGTCATTTTGTTTGATAGTTTATGCAAGATACAGAAAAAGTTTTCTATTGATGATTAACTAAGTCAAAAAAAAATAAGATAATTTAGTAAATTTTAAATGTGTAAGACTGAACAGTCACTTTGAAGTGAAGTAGTAAAAAAAACTCTTTTTCGATGTACAACTTATTGTTGTATTAAAACAAAAAATAAAGATCGATAAAAAGCAAAAAAAAAATTTTATTTGAGTTATATTATAGATGATCCACTGTGAACTTGCCTGATTCACTGTTAACTGAGGGCCGATTCACTGTATCCCACCCCCAGTACACAGTGGCTCAAATGAGTTTTTTTTTTAAATACTATTTATTTTCCAAAATATTACCTTGTTTAACTAAATCGATTGGAATAATCAATATACATTAGTTACACTATAATACTAATCCTTTTACATCTTTCCAACACTCGCCCACATCAAGTTACATCACTGGAAAAAATTAACCCACTGTTGCCGCCTTGACCCTACAGATATTTTGAGCGTTTTTGTTTTGGCGTCCCCAGAACACTATGAAAGTTTTATCACAATCCGATCAATAGTTTCGGAACGTAGTGGGCACAAACATTGATTTTAATATATATATGATACGGTAAAAATAACTTTGGATTACGAAAGGTCCTACCGATAGTAAACAATTAAATCAATAACACAATCGTGCTTTTATTTCGGGATATATTAAACTCAAATAGATCTTAAATTACAACTTGATCTTTTGATAGTAACAGTTTAAAATTATTACTTGCTCTTTCTGTAGATTCGTGGTTGCCCAGTCACGTTACAAAAGATCGAGATCGAATTACTGTAACAAGCATTAATTTATTATAAGGTTTATGAAGTAATGAGGTTAAATTAAAACTTTGAAGTTAGATGGAGATAGTGATGGTACTTACTGATACTGCTATTTAGTCGTGGCAAAAATGTATCCGTAACCGATTGGAACATTTGTATCTGGAACAGTATGAAGTTCCGGATCAGTGATATGTTTAATTTGGTCAAAAATAATTGAATAAGGTCAAGCGATATTTCATGCCGTGACAGGTTTTAATTCTCTATAAAGCTGAAGTCTGATCTTGCATGGAATGTTGCAGCCACCTCTGGGACGGCTCAGCAAAATACCAACTTGCTGCACTGGACACAATTCAGTGCAGAGCTGTGTGGCTCATTGATGTCAGCAAATTGGTGAAGAGCAAGCTTCACATCTTAGCTCATCACTGCAAAGTTGCCTGTCTGTCGGTCTTCTGTAGACTGTATTTTGGAAAGTGTGCTCAGGGGCTGCAAATGCTTATACCGCCATCTCCTTTCTTCCATCGGATATCCAGACGCACTGCGGGCTACCACCCTTTCTTGGTTGCTATTTCCAAAATTCGCACCGAATGCTTCTCAACGTCATTTATAATGCGCACAGCAATGGAGTGGAACTCCCTGACTGCGTCTATATTTCCGAGTACTTATAAACCGTCCGTTTTTAAAGCCAGGGTGAATAGGCACCTTCTGGGTTAGCTCGTTCCATCGTGGATCCTGTCTTGGCCTCCGTGCATGATTGGGATTAAGAGCGAACCCATTCTAAATAAAAAAATTGAAGCATCATAGGGTTGCTTTTACGCCGAAATTTGTATCAGACGTGATATTTGTCTGAGATTTGTATTTGTATCAACATCTTTACAAAACTATAATTTGCAATAAATAGATATAAGACACTGACAGCTAGTATTATTTATTAAAAAATATGTAGCTGGCTTATTAAAAACAAGCTTTGTACTACGCATGCGCACACAAACACGTATTAACACACATACATAATGCTTCCTTCCTCATTTTATCTTCGTTAAATCTTATGAATTTATGTGTCTGTCTCTTTTTACTGTCGCTTTTTCGTTTCATCGACTTTGCAATCACAACGATGCTAAAGAAGTTTTCACTTCAAAATATCTACTTATTAATATTAAAAAATAGTATTTCAGAGTCGTCTCCTAAAATAACTGAGCGCTGTGAGCCCATTTCGATTCTCTCTCATTCGTGAGATAAGTCGAGATGATCGAATTCCAAAGGACACATTTCATACCGGGCAACTGTTCCAAATCATTCGGATCACATTTATGTATCGGAACACTGTTTCGCTTAAAGAGCGGCACATGTCTAGTGTTATTTCACTGTAATATTATTTCTTCATCCTTAAAATTTTGTATGACGTCTGGTATCCGGGAGATTAAGAATAATAATATTTTTTACATTCGCACCAACCTGATTAACTGTGGATAAAATAAATTAAATAAAATGCAAAATAATACAAACTTATTTGTATAAATTTTTTAGTAAGAAATGCGCCCAAATAAAATATTAAATAGTACAGTCAATCTGTAGGTTGAGTGATGAAAAAATTACCCAATGGCTGATTCTTGTTTTTTCTGTTGCCAAATGACGTCACTAAGCTACCTTGGCGATGGGCATGTTCAACTTGTAGCGGTTTTTTGAAAAACTCAAAAAAACGTCCAAAATATTTTTGAAATGCATTTTTCTCGATTTCTATGCATTTTACAAACTTTTTGTTTAGACAAAAATTGTAGAGGGCGTTAAGTACTATAATTTATGTCATTGATGCAATGTCGTACAAGAAAAAGTGCGCATTGTAGATGGCGCTTAAGTGTCCAAAAAAGTGTTTTTTCACATTTTCACCCTAAAAATATCATTTTAATGGAAAAGTTTAAATGGTAAAGTTGTTCCTTACGTAATTTTCAACAACTTTTCTCTAAACATTTTTTTTGTATTACTTACCGTTTTCAAGTTATAGGTGGCGCAGGTATGAAAAATCCAATAATGCGGTTTTGCGTAGTACAAGTACACATTTGCAGTGCATATTTCAATGTACTTTTTACTATTTTTTATTTTTTTATGATTGTTATAATTGTGATTTGTTATTAACTTGAAATATCGACAATTAGAGCTTTGGATTTTTTGTTTTGGATGAATTAATTGCAGGAACAAAAGTAGTTGATAGAATAATGATTATTTTGTCGTACATAGGAGATAAATATTTTAAATTGTTATTAACTTAATCCCTGCTAATGTGTTCTTGCAAGATTTGGAAAAAAGTTTTTATTTCAAATGTGCAAGTTGAATTAATACATGATAATCGCTTAAAAGTTTAATAATAAAGTTCAACTCTAAGAACGTGAATTTAAAACAAAATGTTGTTATAAACAATTGTAATCGTAATAGCAAATAAATTAAACAGCTCATCATTGTAAAAACTTTAAAATTTAAAAAGGTTTTTTTTGATAAGGTAAATTAGTACAAATTTCGAAAGGTATGCTAATAGGTGCTCTTGCAGAACTAAAGTAGCAGCCGACGCCAACTGAAGAAAGTGTCCAAAGGACCGAAAAAATTACCGTTAGTGGCACTGTGTTGTATACGTAGCGATGTACAGCAGTGTAACTTGAAAACGGTAAGTAATACAAAAAAATTGTTTTGACAAAAGTTGTTAAAAATTACGTAAGAAACAACTTTTTCATTTAAACTTTTCCATTAAAATGATATTTTTAGGGTGAAAATGTGAAAAAACACTTTTTTAGACATTGTAGCGCCACCTACAATGCGCACTTTTTGTTGTACGACATTGCAACAATGACATAAATTGTAGTACTCAACGCCTTCTACAATTTTTGTCCAAACAAAAAGTTTGTAAAATGTATAGAAATCGAGAAAAATGCATTTCAAAAATATTTTGGACGTTTTTTTGAGTTTTTCAAAAAACCGCTACGAGTTGAACATGCCCATCGCCAAGGTAGCTTAGTGACGTCATTTGGCAACAGAAAAAACAAGAATCAGCCATTGGGCAATTTTTTCACTGAAACGACCTTTTTTTCGACAGATTGACTGTACAAAAAAGATGTCGACCATATTACCTTAGTCATCCTGTGATAACGCCTGTTGTAAATCATACATTATATTATGACAATACTTTGTGTGTTTCTTACCATACCAGCAACGCGTGGCCGGCTTAGCTATTTAAATATAAAAAAAAAAAACAAGATTAAACAGCAACATTTATCCGGTAAAATTGTTTTTTAAGGATTAAAAGCATTTGTTCTTGAGTTGTTTTTTGTTTTATACCAATTAACGTTTTCTACGCGTAATTGTGTGTCCGTGTTACAAGTGCTGCTAAATTTGAGAATAATAACTTATTCTTTTTATTAAAAATTATTCAAGCTGTTTTAAAGCTTTCGAAATAGTTTTATAATTATATTTTTATAGCCGTATAATATGGTAAATGTCGTTACTTCTGTTAAAGCTGACGAGTTTTTTCGCCCGGTCTTCTTCAGTTAAAAGACGTCCTGAATAGGTGGTAGGTAGAAATGATGGATGTTTCTCCAATTATTTTATTATACTTGTAAAGCCTCACGCATTCAGAACTTGCTGCGGCGGACCGCTGTCGTAGTTTCCATTAAGGCCCTACTATCAGCAGTTATCACGATTCAAGTTCAGCTGTTGAAGAGAGACGCCAATATAGAAAGCGCATAGCGGTGTCTCTCTTTGACAATAGAACTTATATCGCGCTAAGAGGATCTAAGGTATAAGTCTCACTATTAACGTATGTTTAGCACTACTTTTTTGTTTGTTTTTTTCTATGTTGTTCTTGTCTTTCTGTTGTTGTATTTTTGTATATCTAAGATGAATAAAACATCTTTCTTTCTTTTTTTGTGAGACTGATACTTTGAATATTTGTTGAACGATAAAACAATTTCTTTTTTATAATATAACTAATACATAATTATAAACTATAAAAATGTAATAGTGTAGCATAAAAGTCGATTATCGAATAATCGATAGTTCCCACTTGAAATCACTCATAACATCGATACTGCTTTTGGGTAGATTTCGCCCAAATCAAAATCACCCAAAATTTGGTTATTTTTTTGCTTTTACAGTTTTTACCTATATATCATCACGCTTTTCTCTGTAAAGGGAGGCAGAGATCAAAAATTTCCACTTTCTCGCTTCTTCAACTCTTATCAAACCTTTCATATGAACTTATCGATAAAAGTTGCTCTTGACCAGAATTTTCTGGACATCTACTATTTGGTCCCTGAAAATTCGCTTTGATCTGCCTTTCGACATTCGCCTAACATATTTGACTTCAATCATCTTACCTGCATCCTCTCTACATGTCCAAACCATCTAAGCATTCCTTTTTCTATCTTTGTCACTATATCTTCTTCCAAACCACATCACTCTCCTATCACATCATTCCTTATTTTTCCATCAACTCCAGCTATCCCTCTTAAAGCTCATATTTTAATAGCACTTTTGTGCTTCTTCTGCCAAAACTAGTACCTACCTAAATATATTTATTTAAAACAGTCAGCAAAATTTTTTTAATAATAATAATAATATTTATTAAATTAACACCAATTTTCCTTCCCAATGTAAGCACTATAAAGCTTGTGTAATGGATACGAATACATAATTTATAGATATCAGGTACAAATGCTCGTATTCATCATACAAACGTGCCTCTTCTGGGTTTCGAACCCAGAAGGCCAAAGGCAAGATCTCTACCGTTGCACCAAACGGTTTTCAAGTTAAGAAGTAAGAAGTCGTAAGTTATAAATTGCTACTTAAAAAACTTTGTAAGTCTATGATATTAGTTGTTAGAAAGAGTGGCGGGAGGTATGTTGGCATTCAAGCGTGCTCTGAATGTTAATATGGTGAGCCATGCACAGTGTGTACCTTATGATTTAACGCCTTTGAGAATATAAAACTAACATAATTATATTTATGTTGCTAGCACGGTTTTAGGTTAGTTTATGGTTAAACTTCTGTACTGTCTGTGGTATACATTTAGTGATGATATTCTACGTGTAGACTCTTTTGAAATTTGTTTTTTTTTTAAATTTTGTGTTTAAGTGTCCACGTTTGCATGCCGTGGCAGCCTGTAATTAAAACTGCACTTAGATATAATATATTATGAATAAGTTTAATTTTTGTAACAGTTAGTGTAAGTTTTGTTGGTTGTCCTAAATAAATAAAATAAAATAAAATAAAATAAAATAAAATAAAATAAAATAAAATAAAATAAAATAAAATAAAATAAAATAAAATAAAATAAAATAAAATAAAACAAAATAAAACAAAATAAAACAAAATAAAACAAAATAAAACAAAACAAAACAAAACAAAACAAAACAAAACAAAACAAAACAAAACAAAACAAAACAAAACAAAACAAAACAAAACAAAACAAAACAAAACAAAACAAAACAAAAAAAAACAAAACAAAAAAAAAAAAAAAAAAACAAAATAAAATAAAATAAAATAAAATTTTATTATGATAAAAAACTTTTTGTACAAAGAAGAATACGATAGATAAAATCCTACTTAGAAGAATGAATGTATTAATTATGTATAGTATTATACTTTTGTCTTAAACTCCAACCTCTGTGGTCGAGTGGATGGCATACTGGTTTTCATGGCAGCGCCTGGCAGGCTCTGATTCCCGATCGTTCAATGTAAAAAAAAACTTAACCGTATTGATTGATTGATTGATAAGATTGATGATTATAAGATTAAGATGTTATGCTATAACGTTGTTATGCATTTTTTCTGAGATATTGCTTTTAAAACAGTTGTTTTCTATTTCTAACGGCCATATTTAAATTATAAAAAATATAAATGACGTCATTTCTACCTATCTATTTAATAAAAGCGACTTAGTGTTATTGAATATAATGACTTCCATTCTTTAGTTCCATTTTCTGTCACGTCGTGCTGAATACTTAAACTGTCAGTTTCATGGTCACTTTATTTTATATCAATTTTAATGGGATCATAACTATGTTTTTAGCCATGTGCTCAAGTCTACAGACCCTTGAAGCTGTGAAAAAATCAAACTTCTAAGTTAACGTTAAAAAAGATGTGGGCGTATATTTCGACACTCTTCAAATCAAAATTTATAGGGTATTATCGGCTGACCTAGAATCATGAAATTTGGCATGAATCTATATTATGTAGCGCAAGTCAATGGAAAAATCTGAAAACCGTAAATTTATAGTTACTTCACAAAAAAAATCTATTATAA
Source organism: Calamotropha paludella (assembly GCA_927399485.1). Taxonomy (NCBI): domain Eukaryota; kingdom Metazoa; phylum Arthropoda; class Insecta; order Lepidoptera; family Crambidae; genus Calamotropha; species Calamotropha paludella. The sequence goes on along the minus strand of OV656803.1, from coordinate 3,328,910 downwards.
ACTTTCATCTTTTTGAGACTCCGATGTTTCGACGCATTTGCATGCACTATTGTCACAAAACAACTTCAGCATCTATTTAGCATCGACAAGCGGCAACATATTTGGTGTCTATGACAATTTATAAATATTTAATAAAAACAGATAATAATATATCGTTACTAATACGAGTGTTGTGATAATAAGTTAAATTATTTATTTATTTGAAAACAAATATAAATTGCACAAAAATTGTAATATGTTCACGTGTTGCACCAGGTATTGGCACGTAAACGTTTAAATGTAAGTATTTCTACAAAAAAGTTTGGTTTTACCGAAAGTCAACCTATTTACTGAAGCTGTGATGAGGATTCGTGCTATTCTACTCTATTGTACACGACGTGGCATATGGACATCACACAACATGGCCTGCGGACATTACACGTCATTCATACACCACACGGAATTCTGAGATCACACCGCATTCAGACATCACACGGCATTCCGCCATCACACGGCATTTGTATTGTAACTAATAGAAAAACAATTGTTCCTACAAGACATTTTATTTACATGTATCACTTTGACAAAACAAACAGGAGTGACATACAAAAAACAATAGACGTAGAATGAGGGCTAATAAATTCAAAACACGAGATCACAAATGTTTCAGTCAGGATTAAGGTTTCCAACAGTTCGGACATCACACGGCGTTCGGATACCACACAGCTATTCGATATTACACAGCATTCTGATAACATACGGCATTCGGATATCACGCGGCATTCCAACATCACACGGCATTCCGTCTTCACAAGGTATTTCGACCACATACGGCATTCGGACATCACACGGCATTCCAAAATCACACGGCATTCAAACATCACACGGCATTCCGTCATCACACGGCTTACATTACATTTTCATAAACATAATATATTCTCATCCGTATTAGAACTGCAGCTTCGTTTGATATTAAACGTATTTGAATTTACTGGGAGAACATCTGCTCCAATATCTGTACATAAGAATGCCCATTTATTTATCCGTTACGTAATTAACTTGCCTTAATTAATATTTCCGCTCACTGGGAGGTTCGTATATAAACCAATAGAAGAAATGGACTATATCTTACAGTGTTTTTATGGTTATGCATCTTTACATCGTAACGATTAGACGCGAGACGCTTAGATTAAGTCTTTGCCTCTATTTTTAGATTGAATTAATTTACATATTACGTAATTTACTGTTAGTAGCATACACAATTACATTTTTGATGATAAACAATGTTATTCCCTGTCAGAAAATATCCAAATCTAAAAGTTTTTGATCCCAATCAAGCCCGGGGGCCAAGACAGAATCCATGATGGAACGAGCTAATCCAGAAGGTGAATATTCACCCTGGCTTTAATAACGGACGGGGTTATAAGTACTCGGGAATACAGACGCAGGGAGGGAGTTCTACTCCTTAGCTGTGCGCGTTGTTGTTGAGAAGCGCTTGGTGCGACTGGTAGAAATAGCAACCAAGAAAGGGTGGTAGCCCGCGGTAACTATTAAAATATTATTAATGTTATTTGATATCAGGTAATGTCATGTTTAATATACTATATGCGACATCGAGCTTATCCATTAGTATTTATTAAGCTTTTATTAAAATGTGTTAATTATAGTAAATTATTAATTAATTATAAAATCTATGGATCCATAGAGTAATGTCTGTATGACTCACAGACGAGGCGCAGACGACTATTATTCTATTGATATTAAATTCGTCAAATAGTGGTTATACTTTATTTATTTCTGTTTTTTTTTATTTGTGTCTCAGTTTTTGTTTGTGTAAAATTGTACACTTTTATTATATTGGCTGATGATTGGCCCTCATGTTTTTATTGTTACAATTTTTTTTTTACCTTTATTTTTAAATGCTATGTTTTGTTTAAAACGTATGCGATGGGGCAATAAACTCTTTCTTTCTTTAAATTGAAATAGTTTTATGCCAGAGCATATATTATATTTGAACAACCAAAAACCATTTAGGAGTTGTTAAAATATAACTTATAAAAATTACTTCTTATATTTATTCAACGTTTTGTAGTTCGAGGATATTGCACAATGAGATATAACGGCTTGTGCGATAATCTTAGCAAGTTCTAAATTTAAATTTATAACAAACAAATGCAATCTAATCTAATATTGATACTTTTGAGTTTGTTTGAATCTACAAACGGTTCTACAAAGGGTAATTTTTTTTATCACAATAAAAAAAAGAAATTTTCTTACATTCATATCAATTTGGGCTGCCTAGCCCAAAGGCAGCACTGAAAGGCTTACACACATAATATGATACATAGATAAGTAATATTTATAGAAATACATATAAATTCCCGTGACTCAGGTACAAATGCTCGTATTCGTCACACAAACTACCTCTTCCGAGACTCGAACCCAGGACCGTCGGTGCGAAATGCAAGATCTCTACCGTTGCACCAAACAGTCGTTTATTACATAATTTCTTTAATTAAATAACTATATTATTCATTGGAAAAAATATGCTTCAGGACAAAGCCCATTATATTTTTAATTAAAAACAGGAAGATAACAAAGGAAGAATGCTCTCAATCAAGTGCTACTGAACAAAACTGAGAAATAAAATAAACAAACAATTTGTTCTTGCGAATATTTACGCAAAAAAGGCGATTGAATCATCGGCAGAACAATATAATGAACCAGCATTTCAAATGTCAAGCTTAGCTGATCGTGTTCACTGAAAAGAAACCATATCGCAACGATATTAGAGTCGGTTTTAATAATAAATGTTTCGGAGTGAACTGTTCGCAATATTGGTAACTTTGGTTATGCAAATAACGGAATGAGAAGTCATGCATTTACCGTCCATTTCTTGTGAAGTGAAATTAGTGAGGTAATATGTTTAAATACTATGTTATATGTCCGACTTCTTTACCCATTTTACCAGAATTAAAGGTTTTAATAACCTAGGTCGAAATAAACTAGGTCGATGTTAAGCATAAAGCTTCACTAGCACCACATATTGGGGAAGAGCGTTATACTAAAAAAAAAGAAAAAAGAAAATTCAATGTTTAGTAAATTTCAAAATTCCATCACAACGAAAACTGTCAAAAAGCGCGCTCTTTTTGTTTCAATAGGAAATCTCATAGAGCCAATGTTTTTTGGTCATAACTTTTTTATTTTTGCGAATTTTAATAATTTCTATACACTGATCTAGTCCTAAATGTGTTAATTCAATTCCACACAAAAATTATTAAAATCGCTTAAGAACTGGGGAAGTTATGGCGTAACAGACATTGCGTCATTGAAGCTGTTCCATGGGAGCTCCGCTCCAAAAATACTAGGTGATGCAGTCGCTTAGCATAAAGCTACGCTAGCACCATATATTGGAGCGGAGCGTAATATCTAAAAAAAGAAAAAAAAAATGGATGGAATTTTTTGCGAATTTCAAAATCGGGCTTCGTCACAATCTGGCCCTAAACCTGTTGATTCGATTCCACACAAAAAATATTAAAATCGGTCAAGAACTCTCGAAGTTATGGCGTAACAGACATTTCGCCATTGAAGCTGATCCATGGGAGCTTCGCTCACTTCGTTCGCTCCGCTCCAATTAAGCTGCTCGACACGCGTCCATCTCGAAGGATACATATTGTTTATCTTAATATATATAAATTACGTGTCACGTCGTTTGTCCGCGATGGACTCCTAAACTACTTAACCGATTTTGGTCAAACTTCGTAACTATCTGTTATTTGATCTAACTTAAAAGATAGGATTGGTTTTATTTTAATTTATAACACAGCAACGCGTGGTTGGGTCAGCTAGTTTATTTATAAAACTTAGCTTGAAATAAGTTCTCTGATAATAAAACTAATTGAAAAAGGAACGAAAACTTTTATAAAGCCATCTATAAAGTCAAAACCAACTGTCTATTTTCAACTTTATTATATATTTTAATATTTAAAGATTTAACTGCTAGATATCTTAATATAAAAACAATATTAAATTAAATTAAATTCAACTTGTCTATAGTGCCAAGCGGAATTCAAACCTACATCCCTGCCGATCCGGGCGAGTGCTTTTCACAATTCTCGGTAGCTTTACCGATACCTTGAGAGAGCCATCGAATTTTTGCCAAGTATATCTTAAGATGACATCAGCGCCATCTACTCATATCTTCAACATATTGTTAAGGTCAAAAATCCAGTTAGCAAGATACAAACAAGGTATGAAGACCACAAAATAAAAGAATTTATTCGCCTTATCATTACCTACGGGCAAATGGACTTAACAAATATTGATTCGGCCATTTTTAAGCCGTTTTGTTGAATTTTGATTTTAAAAAATATTTAATTGTAAAACCTGTAAAAGGTGTCTAAGTTATAAGTATTCTTTATTAATATTAAGAACTATATGTTACACTAAGTAATCATACAAAAGTTTAAAGTTTGAATATTGAAATCATATTTTTTTATTATTTTGAATGGGTTGGCTTTTTTTATATAGGTAATACATAATAAACTCATTTGCAAAAAAAACGGGCACCTAAGCAATGAACCATTTCAAATGTTAATATTGCTTTGTTTGATAATTATAGGTAGTTTTATCCTCACAATTTGGTAAATTAATAAGCAAATAATCGTTTTCATCAGTATTTCATAAAATTTTGATACAATTTATGGGAAATAATGCGAAACCTCACTAGTAGTGTATGTTCGCTAGTAGTACATATGCTCATGAAGTAAAAATAAAAAAGTTTTTTTGTTTGTTTTTCTTTAATAAAGTAAAAGCAGATAAATGTTTAATATCGAGTGTGACCCCCTCTAGCTAAAATCACAGCTGGAATTTGTTTGGGCATGCTAGCGAGTATATCCCGGATACTTGCTTGAGGAATACGTTCCCACTCCGCAGTAATCACATTCTTCAGCTCTCTGATGATCTGCGGAGCCGGTTGTACTGATCTCACACGTCGTTTCAGAACGTCCCAGACATGCTCTATGGGATTGAGGTCGGGACTTCGAGCTGGTCAATCCAAACGACGAATGCCGACCTCTTGAACATACGTTTTAACATCGCGAGATCGGTGGGCGCGAGCATTGTCGTCCATAAAAATCGAGTCTTCACCTAGAGCGGCCAATGCGGGTTGTGCATGAGGAATTAGAATTTCCGTTATGTATCGATGCCCAGTCAGTGAGCCGTTTTCAATGAAGACTAACTCTGTACGATCCATTGAATTTATTCCTGCCCAAAACATAACAGAGCCCCCACCATAAGGTGTGATTTCTTCGAAACATGCCTCTGCAAAGCGTTCTCCTTGTCTTCTTAGCACTCGCCGACGTCGATCTTCACCGAACAGAGATATCCTGGCTTCATCAGAGAACAAAACCCTATTCCAATCTTCTTGAGTCCATGATTCACAATTTCTAGCGAACCTAAGCCTGTGAACTCGGTGCTCACGGAGTAATTTGAGGCCGCGGGCCGGGCGGTGACTGCGTATATTGGCAGCGAGAAGCCTCCTCCTGACCGTCCATAGACTAATATGCACATTTCTTACTTCTTGGAGGTTGTTCTTAAGATCCAAATACGAAAATTTGCGATTTCTCAATGCGCGACTCACAAGAAAACGATCATCCCGTGGTTGGGTACATGGTTTTCTTCCAGAACCAGGCCTTCTCTCGACGGAACCAGTCTCCTGATATCGCTGCCAGGTCTTTTAGACCGTCGAGCGATTAACATTTAGCCTCCTAGCCACGAAGCATTGGCTGCAACCCTCTTCAAGCAGCGCGATAATTTTGGTAGCTTTTACCACTTTATCTACCATTTTTGATACAGCCAAACAGCAATAAATAAAGCTTTGACAGTCAAGGATATGAAATTAATCGATGAAAATTGAATAAAATTTATGAAAGTCGATGTTAACTTCTGGAACTACGCGCCAAAAATATAGGATAAAAAGGGGTTTTCTGTAAAAATGAGCATCAAATGAAAATTTGAATTAGGAACGTACTTTTTTAAATACCACGGCATTTTTAAAACCGGCCAGTAACGTGTACAAACGATTGAAATCTTTTTTGTATTGTATCTTTTTAAAGATGAATGAAAATCAAAACCGCCCGTTTTTTTTGCAAATGAGTGTATAAAGGAGTTGAAACTTATCTTCAACTGAAGCTAACTTTCATATTTCCATCTTTCGCTGCTCTCTTTCTTTCCTGTCGCTTTTTCTTTCTAAATTCTTTCTCTCTTTTTTTGTACTTCCGTTCTAAGCGAGAGGTATTTTTTTTAATAACACTAATAATTTATTCTAACTTAATAAATAAGATAGAAAAAAGGAGTCAAAACACCAAGATTAAATATAAAAAAAGCTAATCTTTAAATTATCATCTATACATATAAATAAAATTGGAGTGTCTGTTCGTAATATTGAAATAACCGTTTTTTACTACATACACCAAAATAACATTTTTCACAATATTTGTCTGTCTGTCTGTTTGTTCCAGCTAATCTCTAAAATGGCTGGACCGGTTTTGACAGGATTTTTATTGGCAAGTAGCTAATGTAATAAGGAGTAACTTAGGTTACTTTTATTTTAGAAAAAATCTTTAAAATTACTGTGCCACAGCAACGCGTGGCTGGGTCAGCTGGTATTATATATAAACAGCTAACTTCATGATGTCGCTTTTCCTTGCATGCGTCCGCAATTTTTTACATGAACAATGCGCTTAATTCGCCAAAAGGAGTATAACTTAAGCAGACTGGTCTATGACCCAAGTAAAAGTGCTAATGCTCCAAAAGAAATTATGACATTATTGCAAAATGACACAATCGTGTCATTGTAAACGTAATTTAATACGATTACGTGAATTCCTCACAGTAATTTCAATTGCGTATTGTTCTACGATGGATTGCTTGTTAGCATGCAATCAAATATATTGTGTAAGTTCTGGAAAGCGAGCAAAGAAAGCGATGTTCAAACTCTTATTTTAAGAGGAAAGACATAGTCTTGAAGAGGAAAATGGATTGACTGAGACTGTGTTGCTTGACACATACAATTTAGGTGTCTTCTAGGCAAGCGCGTCACATCCTAGATCGGATCGTCGCTTACCATCAGGCGAGATAGCGGTCAATCGCTTACGTATTTACTATTTATTTGTTTATTGTGGTAACGTTAATTTATGACCCGGCCATGTGATGCTATGGTAACGTCAATTGATGACCCGGCCACGCGTTGCTATGGTAACGTCAATTGATGACCCGGCCACGCGTTGCTATGGTAACGTTAATTGATGACCCGGCCACGCGTTGCTATGGTAAAGTTAATGATTATAAAAACTGTTATTCTTTGGCTTATGGTAACTATAAATGGTACCATAAGCCAAAGTCCTTCTTTTGTATAGTAGAGATTATTACAGTTAACGACAACAATTATTATTTATTAATAATTAAAAATGCATACATTATTAATAATCCCATTAACTATTGTCAAAATTAACGACTGTGTTACGATTGGGTCCAGGTTCGGGGCACATCGAAGTATGAACTTACATAGGTTTAATTCTAACATGTAATAGTAAATGATATTAAGTGATAAAGAAGAATGATAATAATAATAATATTTCTTGCAATCACACCGATTAGCCTAGCCCAAAGTAAGCACTGTAAGGCTTGTGTTATGGACACTAGCGTAACGGATATCACACATAAATAAGTAATATTTATAAAATAAATACTTTATAAAAAAAAACTTTTAAAAAACCACGTTTTACTACGGGTTATAGATGTACTAAAAAGGAGAAAATATTTTTTTACAAATGGACTAAAAAGATAAAAATAAAATTTTGGTAATAATGAAAATTTACCATACAAATATTCTAAAATTTATTGAATATTATGTATTGTTCTGAACATTCATACGCAGAATTTGTAATTTTCCAAAAGTCCAAAAAAAAAAAACTCAGGTACAAATGATCGTTTTTATCACACAAACATCTGTTCCTTCTGGGACTCGAACCCAGGGCCGTCGGAGAAAAGGGTCGCTACCATTGCACCAAACTGCAGTCAACTATGAATTAATGTTAATTAAAATTGTGCCGTTTGATTGCTCAATTGTCACTGATTTTGATGATTTTACTAATTGCATTCGCTTACGAAATGCTGGGCCAAAAACGCGACCTAAAAGTTATGTTTACACAGCGAAAATTATGCATTTACCAATTGACAACTCATACAGAGAAATAATTTTCAACAAAATTGTGCGTGTCAGCTTCGACCCGTGACTCGAATTTACTTTTTAAAAACGATTATCTTAAAAAATATATAATAGGCAAAGGAAGTAAATTAATTGATATATTTATTCATTTTAATTTGATATTATTATTATTTATTGAGCGAAGCTCTCTTTTAGGCATCTCACAAATTTCGCTTGTCTCCCTCCTGCTACTAAACGGTTCAACCGATTCGAACAAATTTTGGCATGAACATACATGATTATAACCTGTCGGACATAGGCTATATAAAAAAAATATAGACTTAACCATGGAGGAATAATCACCGAAAGAAAAATTCGAAAGCTGATCACAGCCAAACCGCTGATACTACATTGATGAAATTTGGCGCCAAAACTCACATCGTGGTCGTGACTAATGTGCAAAAAAGTTTTGAAATCGGACATACCATAGAGGAATAATCACCCTTCAAAAATCTAATTGCTTCGCTCAGTGTTTGCAAACAGCAGCATGTATTGCAGACCTAGTATATTATTGGTGAGAAGGAAAGACAGAGAGTAAATGTGTGTTTGGGACTGAGAAGTGGGGAGTATATTACTTAGAGAAAATGTGACCCTTCATTTTTTGTTAACGTTTGATTTTACTACCCATCTATTTTTCATACCGTGCGCTATATATGAAACGATTCTTTAGGAGTTAAACTCCAAATATATATAAAGTAGTATCAGATCTACGGCCTTCCGGGCGAATGCTCTGATCGCTGAGCTACCGAGACGCTGGTAGACGCGTCGAAATTAACAAACGTATTTAAACTTTTAGTATGAGGTAGTATCGTTCCACCAATGTTGAAAGTTAACTACCTTCAACATTCGAAGTAATGTGTTTACACTTATTAAGCACGCAATTTAGATGGAACCAGCTATAATAATGTCATTAATTTTATTTTTTTTTCATTCCCAATGCCATACGTCTATAATATATTTACTACGCCTGTAACAATAGCAAAAGGGTTCGAATCCCACCTGAGGAGTCGGAGGCGTGATTGTTTTTAGTGGTGTATTTTATATCTTATGGATATCGATATATTAAAACTTACCAATTCAACATACTAATATATAAAATACATACATAACTATATTAAACCATACTAATATATTTTTTATAGTTTTATATATTTTTTTGCATTTTTTTTCTTAGACGGGATTGGGCCTGAGAATTTACTTGTGAGCCGAGTCAATTTTTTCCTGTATTTTTCTATTAAAATAATTTATCATATTAATATATCTTAATACATAAAAAATCCCTATAACAGTATTTGACCGCGATGAACTTCGAAACTACTCAACCAATTTTGATGATTCTTTTTTATTTCACTGGATTTATTCCAACTTAGGATGGGATAGGTTTCATTTTAATTTACAATTAAAAATAATGTTTTATTGAAAATTATAATAACTTATCCACAACAACGCGTGACAAGGTCAGCTAGTGAAATATACACAACATGAAAATGCCTCTCTGTAAAATGCTGGTATTTATAGGATGAAAGTTACTAGAGTGGTTACAAGATTTACATTTTTATAAGTCTAAAAAAACTTGCTTTCAAATAAATAAGGATCAAATCGGTTTAAGAGCTACGATGCCTCAGACACAGACACAAAGCGGTCAAACACTCCTCTTTTTGAGTCTGTGGTTAAAAAGACTAGCTTTATGAACGTTTATTGTACGAACGTTTAGCGCAGCGATTGCCGTCCTGGGTTCGAATCTCAAAAGAGGCAAATGTTTGTGTGATGAATGCGAGCATTTGTAACTGAGTCATGGATATTTATATATCATATTTCTATGAATATAATATATTTATGTATCATATTTCTATGAATATAATATATTTATGTATCATATTTCTATGAATATAATATATTTATGTATCATATTATATATCTATCCGGTACCTTACATAACACAAGCCTCACAGTGCTTACTTTAGGCTAAGCTACTTGGTGTGAATGTAAGAAATATTACACTCATTTGCAAAAAAAACGGGCGGTTTTGGTTTTCATTCATCTTTAAAAAGATACAATACAAAAAAGGTTTCAACCGTTTGTACACGTTACTGGCCGGTTTTAAAAATGCCGTGGTATTTAAAAAAGTACGTTCTAAATTCAAATTTTCATTTGGTGCTCATTTTTACAGAAAACCCCTTTTTATCCTACATTTTTGGCGCGAAGTTCCAGAAGTTAACATCGACTTTTATATCTTTTATTCAATTTTCATCGATTAATTTCATATCCTTGACTGTCAAAGCTTTATTTATTGCTTTTTGGCTGTATGAAAAATGGTAGATAAAGTGGTAAAAGCTACCAAAATTATCGCGCTCTTGAAGAGGGTTTCAGCCAATGCTTCGTGGCTAGGAGGCTAAATGTTAGTCGCTCGACGGTCCAAAGGACCTGGCAGCGATAACAGGAGACTGGTTCCGTCGAGAGAAGGCCTGGTTCTGGAAGAAAACCATGTACCCAACCACAGGATGATCGTTTTCTTGTGAGTCGCGCATTGAGAAATCGCAAATCTTCGAATGTGGATCTTAAGAACAACCTCCAAGAAGTAAGAAATGTGCATATTAGTCTATGGACGGTCAGGAAGAGGCTTCTCGCTGCCAATATACGCAGTCACCGCCCGGCCCACGGCCCAAAATTACTCCGTGAGCACCGAGTTCGCAGGCTTAGGTTCGCTAGAAAATGTGAATCATGGACTCAAGAAGATTGGAATAGGGTTTTGTTCTCTGATGAAGCCAGGATATCTCTGTTCGGTGAAGATCGACGTCGGCGAGTGCTAAGAAGACAAGGAGAATGCTTTGCAGAGGCATGTTTCGAAGAAATCACACCTTATGGTGGGGGCTCTGTTATGTTTTGGGCAGGAATAAATTCAATGGATCGTACAGAGTTAGTCTTCATTGAAAACGGCTCACTGACTGGGCATCGATACATAACGGTAGTTCTAATTCCTCATGCACAACCCGCATTTTCCGCTCTAGGTGAAGACTCGATTTTTATGGACAACAATGCTCGCGCCCACCGATCTCGCGATGTTAAAGCGTATGTGCAAGAGGTCGGCATTCGTCGTTTGGATTGGTCAGCTCGAAGTCCTGACCTGAATCCCATAGAGCATGTCTGGGACGTTCTGAAACGGCGTGTGAGATCAGTACAACCGGCTCCGCAGACCATCAGAGAGCTGAAGAAAGTGATTACTGCGGAGTGGGAACGTATTCCGCAAGCAAGTATCCGGGATATACTCGCTAGCATGCCCAGACGAATTCAAGTTGTGATTTTAGCTAGAGGGGGTCACACTCTATACTAAACATTTATCTGCTTTTACTTTATTAAAGAAAAACAAACAAAAAAAACTTTTTTATTTTTACTTCATGAGCATATGCACTACTAGCGAACATACACTACTAGTGAGGTTTAGCATTATTTCCCATAAATTGTATCAAAATTTTATGAAATACTGATGAAAACGATTATTTTCTTATTAATTTACCAAATTGTGAGGATAAAACTACTTATAATTATCAAACAAAGCAATATTAACATTTAAAATGGTTCGTTGCCTAGGTGCCCGTTTTTTTTGCAAATGAGTTTATTATTATTCGCGTTTTGCGAACACAAAAATATTAAAAACAAATTGCTGTTATTATCAAAATCAATATAAAAATATTAACTAACTTAAATTTTACTAAAAAACACAGAGTCAAAAGTTTACTCAAATAAAATACACGTCTTCCAAGGTTTTTGCTCACCGAGTGAGTTTAGTGCACTCAAATAATTATATGACTGTGGATTTCAATACCTGCTCTATAATCAATCATTCAACTGGAGTATAAATAGAAAACTACAGTCTGACCATAGACACAATATGGCTGCAATGTGTACAAAAGAAAAAAAAAATGTTTATGGCTATGGATTAATTTTAATAAAATTGTCTCAGCTTACAAGTCTGATTTTCAATCTGATTCTAATAAATTAAACAAATAATTATGTTAATACCATTTGCATTATTTTTATATTACATGTGTTTATATTACATTTTCGAAGTGAAAACTTCTTTAGCGGCGTTGTGCACTTTTTGGGATGGGTAAAAAATGTTAAACTCGCGTCAGGGCACGTGACCTGATCGAAAATTCGTAAGATGAAGGAAGAGTAGACCGCCGGCGCGGCGTAGGAACGGAAGTGATATCCCCCTCTCTTTCTACCGCGCGGCGAAAATGTATGCCCGCTCCTGCTGTTTCGTTTAAGCGGAGTAGGGAGCTTGCGCGAGTTTGCGTGTGTTTTTGTTGTCATGTTTGTGTAAGATAGCGCAATAAATGAATATTATATTTTACCACATAAATGATAGTATTTTTATACTGATAATTAAAGCAATTCGTGCGAAATCATTCCTTAACCATTTCAAAATATCAAAAATGCACGTTAATGTTCATGTTTTCACTTCTGCCGGCACTCCCGGAGTGCAACCCTTTGGTTTTTTTTTAAATTCTTCTATGTATAAATCAATTCTGCACACCCTTAGGCTAAGTGTACAGCGCTCAGAACTTGTAAATCAACGCCAATTATTGTAAACCTACTTATATACTGCAAATAAAAATTGAAATTTGAAGTTAATTAAATAAAGCGAATCTGTGGTAGTTTATGTACTGACTTTGTTAATTGTAGAAAAAAAAATATATTCCTCAACTTTGAAGATAGAATGAAGATCTGCTTGTCTTCTTTAAAAGAAGATCTTGATACATTACGAATTGTCTAATTAACATGCTGAAGTATTTCTTATACTGTAAACTTCACAAAAGCAACAACAATGACAACGAAACAAATTGAAAATATCTTAGAATAATTTTATAGGATAAATACGACGATTTCATATTTTACATTACATTTATTATGTTAAATCAATAATTAAATATCACTAAAAACAATGCAAAAATACATTTTTTATAAATGAAAGTAAGGTTAAAATAAATCCAAAAAATACGGTTTTTACACAATTTTCTAGCATTCTCGAGTTTTGAGCATAATTTTTTGTTCATTTACTAAAGTTTCTTTTAGAATAACACATTTATTTTAAATACACGCACTCGCCTTGTGAACAATCATTTGATTGTTAGTAATAATCATACTTAAATCAGACATTTTTTTCTAATAAACGAACAAGCGATTTACCTACCAATATGCATAGGCATTATCTTCCATCTTTCTCACATAGAGTACATGGAATTCGCGTATTGTTTGCAAAATCACAATCTTTATAACAACAAACTTAATGAGTTTCTTATGTCTTCATTTATTTCACAATTAGATTGATGCCAATTCATTCTTCTGTTAGTTTGGTGTGATACGTCTCGCAATATAGTTACACTAAAAAAGAACTCTATTCCCTTGTCTTTTATTGCTAAAATAACATGAACTTACATTAAGAGAGTTAAATACCAAGAATATACTTTTTGGTATTTAACTTGTTAGAAAACATTTAACTAAAATGTATACAGGATAAGTTGCAGATGTTTAGTTGATAAATACGAGCATTTGTACCGGAGTTATATAAATATCTATGTATCATATATAATAGTAATAATTCTTACATTCATACAAATTAGCACAGTCCGAAGTAAGCACTGTAAGGCTTGTGTTATAGATACATCATCATACAAACATCTGCCCCTTTCAAGATTCGAACTCAGGACTGTCGGTGCGAAAGGCAGAATCGCTATCGTTGCACCAAATGGTCGTCATTGTTTATCTCATTAAATATTCCTCATATTCACACCAATTGTAAGAAATAATGTTATTATTGTACTAGCTGACCCGGCCACGCGTTGCTAAGGTAACGTTAATTAATGACCCGGCCACGCGTTGCTATGGTAACGTTAATTGATTATAAAAACTGTTATTCTTAGGCTTATGGTAACTATGGTAACTATATATGGTAACAAACACACAAAGTTTTGTCATAGTATAATATACTGATTATAATTAAAGTTGTACGATGGCTTATTTTTTATTGTTAACAGCTCAAGCAGATAATAAAGAACTATAGAGCAATATCTCAGTTAAAAAATCTTTTTTCTTTTGTTTTAAACAGTTACGGTACGGACGTGTATCAAGATAATCTTGAGATCGAAATCACCACTACTAGTGCGGACAGGGATTTCTCTACATTTTAATATTGCGAAAGAGAATTTAATTATTCAAAACAATACAACGCACATTTAGAGTTGAAAGCACCAAACGTTAGAGAAATAAAAATTTGAAACGTTTTTCTCACTAATATTTTGCAAATAAAAATTCTAGGTTATATTCACTTTATAAATGACTTAATGTCTTGCTTTACTTTTTTCTTATAATGCTACAATAATTCAAGTTACAGAACACCTACAGTAAGGTCATTGTTACATCTAAACAACAAAATAAAATAAAACAACAACCCTGAGTAGATATCCTTGGTACTGTTACCAAAATATAGTGACAAATTTATTGATATTGAAGATATCGATGTGACCATATCTCGTGTATATATAAAATATCTTTATTCAAATGCATTTAAAATAAGTTGTTTTGAATCGTCCAATATTTTTACCTACCACCCATTCAGGATGTCTCTTAACTGACAAGAAGAATGGGCGCAAGAAATTCGTCATCTTTAACAAAAGTAACGACACTTACAATATTATACGTTGTCACCATACATGATCCACATCCAAAAATCCATCCAAAAATCAAAATTATTCTGTTATCGCAATAATATTAGTGTTATGGTTTAATTACGTCGCTGATTTATAGTATTTTAAGCTCTTGAAATATATCTATTCTTTACATAAATCGTGCGGCAGAAGAGTATAGTACAATTCGGTTACAATATCCTCGCTCGGTGGACCTTGCTGGAATGTCGAGCCAGCCGTTAATTTATCATATAAAAACATAAAATTTATCACATTAAAGAATAATAGAGAAAAAGTATAATATATTTTATTTATAGTTCATAATTATTATTGTTTACAATACTATCCCCATGATGCTTGTTTTGTGCACCGTACCTAAGCGCTGACGTGACGTCATTAGGTCCACAGATATTGTAACCGGCTTGTATGTAACTGCATTATATAGATAGGCGACGAAATACATTTTTGTTAATAAAGGCACTAAATAATCGTATGTACCTATATAGGTACAGCAACAAGGAAGAGAGAGGGGCAGACATTTCATTAAAATTTATATTCAAAATATTCTTAAATGGAGTAGTAACATCTTGAAATTAAAATCTTTTTTATTTATTAGTGAATTTACTCACTCTAGTCTCAGTCTTTAAATATTCTGTTAATTTATTGTAAACTTTTATGGACACTGAATATGGTCCAGAACTAAGTAGTTTTAATTTAGAAGTATAGTCTCCGGCAAATAAGTTGAACATAATTTTGAAATCACGTGACATGCGCAGTAGCAAGTTTAGGTACATTATTCACTACTGCGCATGTCACGTGATTTCAAAATCATGTTCAACTTATTTGCCGGGGACAATAATTTGCACAATATGTTTTTTATTTAGTTTGCTCTTGGCAGAATCCACGATGGTGCCTGCTCACCCTGGTTTTGAAAACGGACGGGTTATAAGTACCCGGAAATACAGACGCAGGGAGGGAGTTTCACTCCTTTGCTGTGCGTTATAAAAGATGTTGAGAAGCGCTTGGTGCGACAGGTAGGAATAGCAACCAAGAAAGGGTGGTAGCCTGCAGTGCGTTTGGATGTCCGATGGAAAAAGGGAGATGGCGATATGAGCATATGCAACTCCTAAGCACACTCTCTAAAATACATTTTGTAGAAGACCGACAGATAGGCAACTTTACAGCGGTGAGCTAAATTATCCTTGTATCATGGATTATTATGTCGCGTCTCCTTCATATACATTCCTTCATATACAAGTATGTATGTTTGCTCTTTTATAAATATGTATATCCTAGGTAAAGTTAAAATATTGAGGTTAAATAAGTGCAGCTTATACTCTATGCCTTCTTTGTCATTTAACACACAAACTTTTGCCATAATTGATATAGCTTGCTACTTGGTAATGGATAAAGAAAAATCTTACCTAATGTAACCTGCAATACATATCAAATAATGCGAAGTGTTCAGTGTGCAAAATGAAATTAAAAAGCACCCGCCTTTTTTCATATTTCCACCAGTATCGACATCGATATACGAAAACCAGATAATTTTTAAAGTAAAACAGAATTGAGTCTTATTCTTTAAATATTACACTTAGTTTTGTCTTGGCTAAAGTTAAAAAAAGCATAATTAATATTATGGTTACAAAATTAATAATTAGTCCCATAGGTTCATTTAACCCAAGTAGCAAACAAATGTCTTAAAAAGGAATTGAAGATATCTTGAAGGCAAGTAGACGAATTCCAGCTGTTGTCTTGACTAAAACTAATATGTCCTTCAAGATATCTTCAAGATACACTCCAAGGGCTAGTTAAGTAAAAATGGGCACAGTATTTAAGGACATGTTAAGAAAGAGTTAATACTACTGTTAAGATAAACTTTAACCCTATTTAAGAAATGTGGTTTAGCAGAACTCTAAACATTGACTTTAAGATACCTTGTAGGTTGATTTCAGATCAAGAGATAGACTTAAAGATATCTACTATACCTAGTTAAAACTTTCACTATTGAATTGCAGATATTCGATTTAATCTTAGTGAAGTAAAATTAAAAACCTATTTTGCTTTATAGTGATTTAAGTTACATAATTTTATAAAATATGGCGAACTTTTAATTCATTACAATAACTGTTTTAAGGTTTAGGAAAATGGCGACTAAACAATTAATTTTTATGTCTAAAACGGCTTTCTTTTGTCGTTGAATGCATTGGAAATTTAAAACGCATGATTGTTTCTCGTGTAAAATCTATAGATAGTGCTATAAAACAGACGGGCTGTTGAAATACTAGAAAAAAAACAATAAAATTTTGCATAACAATATTGCAATATGTTTATTTTTTTGCATATATTGCAAAGTTCTTCATTTTCTATAAACATACTAATTATTCATGTACTTAGAATTACTATAACAAAATTAATAAAGTTCAATTTACTCTAGTTTTTGATGAAGTGTTGTCGGAAAATGTATAATAATTTTTTCACATAAAGTGCAAAATGGCGTTAAATCAAAAGCTTCCTAACGAAGTAAGACTTTAGACAATATTGATTTTGTAAGGCTATTTAAGACAAAGTAAAGACAAATTACATTTGAAGTAGTGCTAGTTAAGAGATATTATACTTAATTTATTCTTAAAACCGTATTGGCGAAGTACTATTTAATACATGTTGGTATTAAGTGATTCTATAGTTTGATTTAGTTAAAATCAGATTTCGTCTTAATATTTTCTTAACTTGATATTCTATAGTTCTTGTTTATTTTGTGGTGGGAACAGGTTTATGCAAGATAGTCGAGGAAATAAAATCAGCGGTAAGTACTTACGTGATATTAAATAACTATCCAATCCCCATTTATTTAGAGGACTAATAAACACAGCAACAATAATGAATAATGAATACATTAAATAACTTCTGTTCTGCTTCATTACAGGCACATTGTTCATCTCATAAATGTTACAGAGAATTGGCCAAAATTCTACTTTGAACTTTTATGTGGGTAAGCCGACGATATTTACATTTATACATAAATTGACATTTTTACCTAAATTTTCAAAACACTGCAGAATATTTTTATTTAAATCCGTTGTGTCAGTATTCCCCACTGCTACAGTATTCTATATCTACAGAATTTATTGTTTTCAGAAGTGTTCTAGCGTCTTTTGGCACAACACCTGGATCATGCTTGTCAATAACCTGTAATAAGGCATTGATTGCAGTATGTGGTATATTGTGATAAATGGACCAGTTTCTTAATTGGTCTCTAAAATAAAAATCATGATCAATTTTTGGTGCGTTATCGTCAGCTCGTGTTGATCGATCGATTAGTGTCGATTCATTAAGAGTTGGAATCACCTCAATTCAAATTTACCGTGGTATCATCTTCCTCGTATACATTAAGTCTAAGTCGTAATACATTAATACATTAAGTTTAGGTCTGACACGAAGGTGTCGCATTGCTCACGTTTGCAGCATTTATAAAGCACATTCGAGTTATTTTTGAAGTTATACTTCTTTAGGCGCGTTATGAAAAAATGTTGTGAGTGAAATTTCATCACTGCAGCACAAAAGTTACAGGGTGAAGTTAGCCACAAAAGCGATATAGAATAAACCAGCAGGATGAAGTTGGCCACTAATTATGAATGTGGGTGTGTGTGATTTTAAATTATACATATATGGTAGTTAAAAGTAATTTATATAAAATTGTAATAACAATTTTATATTATATAATAACAATTTAACAATTTTATTTAAAAGTGGTTTTTATTTTATAAACTTTTTAAGTGCGTTTATTGATTTGAGGTTAACTGTCGGAATGTATTTTTTTTATTTGTTTGTACTATAAATAATTATTAGTTTTACATTTCTATTGGTTAAACCGTTTATTTTAATGGTTTTTGATATATTACTTGTTTCTGTATACAGATATATAGGAAATATGTTAATCTTTTGACGCTTCTTACTGATCACTATATAATTTTTAAATTTGTCTTTCTTTTCACATACAAAGAATACAAGCACACGGGGGGAAATTTTTAGTTATCTTTTTTTAGTAACGATAAAGAAGTATAACTTTTTACGTACGTACATAAGTAGACACAACGTTCGTATTTATATTTCTTTACACGTCGACGAAAGACACCAGATCTTTTTATTTTTCCAGATTCATCCATGTTTCGTTTGGTTATATTTGGAGAAAACGTCCCATTAAATGAATTTTTACTCTAATCTTACTAATTTTAGTAAAAAAGGAATGAAAATATACTTCAGATAATCAATATTTAGGACTTGGTATTAAAATCATCTTAAATTTATCTAGAAAATATATTTTTTCTTAATTAATTTTAAAAGATACTTTAATTATTCAATAGAGTTTTAAGTGAGCTTTCAAATAATCCGAGTAAAGTAAAAAAAATATTTTAAGTTTTAAGTGTAGGTATACTTAAAACAAACTAGTTTTAAGAATACTTAACTCGGTTTTTAGTATTCCTTACTCGCTTAAGTAGCGGTAGTTTAAAACTATTTAGTATTAAAGAAAGAAAAGACTTCAGGAAATCCTTTTTGATTTAGCAAAATCCAACTTTAGATAAAGTAAAGATATATAAGATTTAATCACTAGTCATAATTGCTACTTGGGAAGTTATACATTCGCATTATGCAACACTTAAAATTAATTATTGTTTAAACATTTTTTAACTATAGCTACTGCAACTCGCTACTGCTATTCGGTTTCGGCATAGAATTGCTAATCGAAGTACTGTTCGCCGAAAGTTCGTTTTACCGAATAATGTAATTTTGTTTTTCGAATATTTTTCAACAATCCTCGTAGATTTAGCTTCAAATGCAAACGAACTAGGTCTAAGGTCAATTGGAAATGGTTAGTTTAGGTTACAACATAGTTTTTAACATCCAGTATCATAATCTTTCGGCGATACAATCTTTCGATGATACGATCTTTCGGCGAAGAAAACTTCGACAAACAATTTTAAGCTCCAACGAATACACTCACTGTAAGCCATTAATTGTAAGAAAATTCAGTAACTAAATATTGACTTTTATGTCAATGTTTACTTACTAAAATTACTCCTTCCCCCTTTGGTACATAGCCAAACTATTAAATGTCTCCTATTGTTATTGAATTCTATTATTAGACGTTAAAGTCCAAAATCGATTGAATTTTGTAATTGTTTGGTAGGGTTAGTTGACATTAACAGCAGTCGCATTAGCAATTTTCGCCAAGTCAATAGAATTTAAAGGATAAATAACGTAATTTAAGTCTTAAAAAACACATACTTTTATATTCCATAACCCTTTGCTTTATTATAAACTTACAATAAACAATCGACAAGTATGTATTTTGTCATTCATTTGTTTTGATTGACTGATGAGCTTATATGAAAAGGGTGATGGGAGAGAAGCTAGAGATGTATGTCAGGTTCGTGGTAAGTGGCAGTCTGTGATCACTGCTAACACTGCTGGAAAAAAGGCAAGTTTGTATGTATGTAAAAATCGTGGTTCTGAATATCTTTATATATATAATTCTTCTGTGAGTGTGTATGTCACTGAACTCCTCCTAAACGGCTGGACCGATTTGAATGAATTTTTTTGTGTGTGTTCAAGGGGATCTGAGAATGGTTTAGATTCACAAATCAGTCCGGCAGATGGCACTGCAGTCGGCACAGCAACGCGTGGCCGGGACAGCTAGTAAATATATACCTATATATTTATTTATTAAGGTTTTGATAATATTCATGTGCATATGTGTTTGGAGTAGGTAACATACATTTTCAAAATGTCGTCCGCTTTATATTAAAAACTTTTAAAGTTCTATTTATATGAATGATACAGGGTTGATAGCATTTGTTTAAATTAATAAATGAAATGGAATTTAATTTTAATTTAAATAATGTTTAGTAAGTTAATAAATACAAAATTTATGCCGAATTTTCTTGAAAATAACAAGATTTTTTCTTTTTAATTGAAGGTATATTTAGTTTATTGGAGCGGAGCTCCCATGGATCAGCTTCAATGACGCAATGTCTGTTACGCCATAATCACTTGTCAGTCCACGGTAACAATTGCTACCATATTTAAATTTCCGCGTGGCCTGCGTTTTTAAAATTATGATTAATTTTTGAGTTACAGAGATCCAAATATTCTGTGGTGGATTCCTTATTTAATCAGCTCCACGGTTGTATTTTTTGTTTGGTCCTAGCTTCATTATTTTGCGAGAAAATGGCATTTTTATCTAAGAGGCCGACATTTTTTTCACAATTCGCTCAGCATTAGGACTGCTGAAAGAGGTGTGGCGCGTGGTAGTGGACTGACAAGTGATATATTCCCGAGTTATTAACCGATTTTGATAATTTTTGTGTGGAATCGAATCAACACATTTAGGGCTAGATCGTGACGTAGCACGAATTTTGAAATTCACAAAAATTAAAAAGTTATGACCAAATATCATTGGCTCTATGGGATTTCCCACTGAAAAAAAGCGCGCGCTTATTGAAAGTTTTCTTTCTTATGGAATTGTAAAATTTACAAAATATTGTTTTTTTGTATTACGCTCCGCTCCAATCGATGGTGCTAGCGAAGCTTTATGCTTAGCGACTGCATCGGCCTAGTTTTATTTATTCTTTATACACAAAGACAATTTTATTGGATTAATATATGCAATAGATTTATAAATATGCATTTATTATGTTAATAATTCTCAAACTGTAATTAATAAAAATATCCTCAGTATATTATATATAATTATTTCGAAACAACTCAGCCTTCGGAATGGCATGCCATTGTCCCGACCTTGTCAAATAATTTTAATAGAAAGTTTTTTTTGTGTTGTTTAAATGATGTATGTTGTTTTTTTTACTTTGTTCTTTTATCCAATACGCCATACAATTACTGATGCATGTCAACCCCAAATGCAAAAAACTAATAAAACTAAACAAAAAAACCTTTATTATAATAGTAATCAAATTTAATGAAGCTGTATTTTTTTTTAATATTGGGTGGAGGAACTCCCTGCTTAGCCGATTTAGACGGTTTCTAATGTCTGTTAACTCTTTAAGTCCTAAGTTCAGGGATTAAGGGTCAGGGACGTAGTACTTAGTTTTCTACTTACTTTTTTAATACTATCAGCACTTAGCTAACACTTATAAGGAGGTGAAGTTTGTATGTTTGTACGAAGTAAACTCTGGAACTGTTGAACCAATTTAAACAATTCTTTTACAAATAAAAAACTACATTATTATTAAATAATATAAGCTATATATGATTGTGATTAAAAATGTCAAACGCCTAGAAAAGTGGGCATAGATTATCTTAGTTTATTATACCAGAATAAGAACCCAAAATTATCTATACATTAATATTTTAAAAATATGTAAAAAAAATCCTTACCTATTACCAGTTAAAAAATCTTAAAAACAAACATATATATATTTAAATTTCTAATTTACTACACTTGAAAATAAACAGAACATCTAATAAATTTAATATACTTTAAAAACATAGTATTTCAAACAAACTTGAAATAAAAACTCACAAAAAAATATAATTTTCAAATGCGCTTCATAACACACAATTACTTTTATGCGTCATTCAAAATTATCCGACAAGTCCCAAAAGGCATGCGCTTTAATTGTGTCATCGAGTCTAAAAAGTTTTTAACAATTCGAAATCCGTCCAATTTCGATTTTACAAAATATCAAATGACATATTCATTCTTAATTTTATACAATATTAATTAACCTATGAAAATTACTTCTGCCACTTAAAAATATATTTATTCTTAAGATACTTACTTTTTGTGTTTCATAAACATATTTTTTACACTACCGCGTTACACGACATTACATAATTAAAAAAACTCTTATAAAAAACAAGAAACAATGATTCAGTTCGCTGTCAGCAAAGAACAGAGTATATAAGCACACTGTCAGTACATCCTATTCGCTTTTATACTTCAAAAAAAAAAAAAACATGCAACCTCTTTGTAAGAATTCAAAAAGGTTTGTTACCAATTTTTTTTTTCCAAATTATAAACTTTTTCGACCATGCCCTTAACAAAATCGTGATCAACTCACCTAAGCTATATAGCACGCCCAAATCGGAACTAACCCAATAAAACGTTATATATACTACTTACCGAAAATGTCTTCGAATAAACAGCCAAACGTCAAATTGAAAAAATCGCACAGACACACGATCACAGTTAAAACAATTCAATAGTAAGTCACAACATAATTCGCGATGCGTAAAATTCGAAAATCGAAGATTAATTCGCGGCAATTCGAAACAAACGACGTACGTTCGAATCCCGCGCAAGTTTACTATAGACTGGCGCATAGCGCGCATGCGTCAATACAGCTTACTGTTAACCAAGTTACTTTTGCCGCGGATTTACATAAACTACGCTCTTATGTCGTTATAAATAAGGCTTACGTTAAATGTATTTATACGCTGTTTCCTTTCGCCCTCACACCTGCCTTCTCATAGTAAAAACAATAGCAAACAAACTTTACTAGCATACCGCGGTTATGGTCTTGACAACCTTTTAGGGCCTTAGAGTTACGGGTTTATAAACACTTCAACTTTTTAAGGTCAAATAAATTGACGGAACAAAAGATATGGATGTATCATTTTGTGCTAACCATAATGTCTTTGCTACAGTATATAATAGAATTATAGTTACGATCTTTATAAGTGTTTTACTTATTGATTTATTGATGATCGATTTGGTGCAACGATAGTGACCCTGCCTTCGGCCTTGACGATCCTGGGTTATATAGATATAATATATAACTTTTTATTTGCAATAATTACAAGGTACTGTTACATTACATCGGTCTTAACGAAATACATCAACTGAGAGTCATTCTAGTCAGTATTTATATATTTCTATAAATGTTACTTATATATGTATCATATATACACTCATTTGCAAAAAAAACGGGCGGTTTTGATTTTCATTCATCTTTAAAAAGATACAATACAAAAAAGGTTTCAATCGTTTGTACACGTTACTGGCCGGTTTTAAAAATGCCGTGGTATTTAAAAAAGTACGTTATAAATTCAAATTTTCATTTGATGCTCATTTTTACAGAAAACTTCTTTTGACGTGATAACGTCTTATAAATTGGTTGCGGCTGGGAGTCACTTATGAAAAAGTGTAACGCTCGGTAACGTTACGATGAGTCACCGAACGAGAGAGAGGCCCGCCGAATGCCTTGCGTCTCTCTCCCACTCAACTATGATCGGTCTGCCGCGCGCATTGTGCAATTTAATTATATTCATATCAATAAATATTCTACCGAGAAAAAGACGTTGTCACGTAAAATCTTCGCCCGTAAAACCGACTTTACAGGCAAAAAAAAAAAAAAAAAAAAAAAAAAAAAAAAAAAAAAAAACCGACTTTTTATCCTACATTTTTGGCGCGAAGTTCCAGAAGTTAACATCGACTTTTATAACTTTTATTCAATGTTCATCGATTAATTTCATATCCTTGACTGTCAAAGCTTTATTTATTGCTGTTTGGCTGTATCAAAAATGGTAGATAAAGTGGTAAAAGCTACCAAAATTATCGTGCTGCTTGAAGAGGGTTTCAGCCAATGCTTCGTGGCTAGGAGGCTAAATGTTAGTCGCTCGACGGTCCAAAGGACCTGGCAGCGATATCAGGAGACTGGTTCCGTCGAGAGAAGGCCTGGTTCTGGAAGAAAACCATGTACCCAACCACAGGATGATCGTTTTCTTGTGAGTCGCGCATTGAGAAATCGCAAATCTTCGAATGTGGATCTTAAGAACAACCTCCAAGAAGTAAGAAATGTGCATATTAGTCCATGGACGGTCAGGAAGAGGCTTCTCGCTGCCAATATACGCAGTCACCGCCCGGCCCACGGCCCAAAATTACTCCGTGAGCACCGAGTTCGCAGGCTTAGGTTCGCTAGAAAATGTAAATCATGGACTCAAGAAGATTGGAATAGGGTTTTGTTCTCTGATGAAGCCAGGATATCTCTATTCGGTGAAGATCGACGTCGGCGAGTGCTAAGAAGACAAGGAGAACGCTTTGCAGAGGCATGTTTCGAAGAAATCACACCTTATGGTGGGGGCTCTGTTATGTTTTGGGCAGGAATAAATTCAATGGATCGTACAGAGTTAGTCTTCATTGAAAACGGCTCACTGACTGGGCATCAATACATAACGGAAGTTCTAATTCCTCATGCACAACCCGCATTGGCCGCTCTAGGTGAAGACTCCATTTTTATGGACGACAATGCTCGCGCCCACCGATCTCGCGATGTTAAAGCGTATGTGCAAGAGGTCGGCATTCGTCGTTTGGATTGGCCAGCTTGAAGTCCCGACCTCAATCCCAAAGAGCATGTCTGGGACGTTCTGAAACGGCGTGTGAGATCAGTACAACCGGCTCCGCAGACCATCAGAGAGCTGAAGAATGTGATTACTGCGGAGTGGGAACGTATTCCGCAAGCAAGTATCCGGGATATACTCGCTAGCATGCCCAGACGAATTCAAGCTGTGATTTTAGCTTGAGGGGGTCACACTCGATACTAAACATTTATCTGCTTTTACTTTATTAAAGAAAAACAAACAAAAAAAACTTTTTTCTTTTTACTTCATGAGCATATGCACTACTAGCGAACATACACTACTAGTGAGGTTTAGCATTATGTCCCATAAATTGTATCAAAATTTTATGAAATACTGATGAAAACGATTATTTTCTTATTAATTTACCAAATTGTGAGGATAAAACTGCTTATAATTATCAAACAAAGCAATATTAACATTTAAAATGGTTCATTGCTTAGGTGCCCGTTTTTTTTTGCAAATGAGTTTATATATGTATATCCGTTATCCTAGTATCCATAACACAAGCCTTATAGTGTTTATTTGAGCTAGGGTAAGTGATGTGAAAGAAATATTATGACATTATATTTATACGTGTAATTTGAAATTGTAACAACACGGATATTGGTATATACAGGTATTTTTTTTTATTGAGGAACGTTTGGTGCAAAATAGCAATCTTGCCTTTTTAACACTAACGTTCCTGGGTTCGAGTCCCGATAGGAGTATCTACTAATTGTACCTGATTCATATATGTGGTGTGGATACTATTTATATATGCATCACATATCTATGTTTATCCGTTACCCTAGTATCCATAACACAAGCCTTACAGCGCTTACTTTGGGCTAGGCTAATTGGTATGAAACTGAGCATACAATTTTAGAATTTTAAATGACAACCTATTCTTATTACCTTCCAAATGAAAGATTTTTATTTACCTAGGGGAAAACTTTATGATTTCGACCCACCGAGTACTCGGGATATGTGGGGACTCCCCGCGATTGTGCACGGAGCTAGGAGGGATACACCACACTAAAATCCCTGAGGCGAACCAATATCATTTTCTTTATTCTTCTTTTTATCAGTTAAAAGACGTCCTGAGTGGGTGGTAGGTAAAAATGTTGGACGATTCAAAACAACTTATTTTATATGCATTTGAATAAAGTTAAACTTAAATTAGTTATAATTATTTTATTTTATTTTGAAAATATATAATAAATTACTTTAACACATATAGGATACAGAAAAAGCCAAGTAAAAGTATACAAACAAAGAAAAGTACACAAACAACTAGCCTTATTGCTAAACAGCAACTTCCAGGCAACCTTGGGCGAAAAGAATAAATAAAAAGCATAATTTAATTGATGTGTATAATAATTGGTTCTAAATGTGTAATTATGATTGTTTTAATTATATCACTCGATGGGAAGACAGCAATATAAAAAATGGGATGGCTTAGCAGAATACTAACTTACTGCACAGGACACGATTCAGCGCAGAGCTGAGAGGCTCATTGGTGACAGCAAATTAGCAAAGTTTCCTGTCTGTCGGTCTTCTACACACTGTACTTTGGAGAGTGTGCTCAAGAGCTGCATATGCTCATACCGCCATCTCCTTTTTTCCATCGGACATCCAGACGCACAGCGGGCTACCACCCTTTCTTGGTTACTATTTCTAACTGTCGAACCAAGCGCTTTTCAACATCCTTCATAATGTACACAGCAAAGGAGTGGAACTCTCTCCCTGTGTCAATATTTCAGAGAACTTATAACTTATCCATTTTCAAAGCCAGGGTGAATGGGCACCTTTTGGGTTAGCTCGTGGATTCTGTCTTGGCCCCCGGGCATGATTGGGATCAAGAGCTAACCCATCCTAAATTAAAAAAAAATACATATATAATTTTAGTATGGAATATGTTTTGCATACCAGTATATTTATTATACATTTTGGACAATGTGAAGCAGAATTGCACAGCTTTGCCCCCCAATCATTCATCGGACCACCAGACTTACAAATAGGCGCCACCATTATATGGTTGAAACACCATAGAGTTGCATCTAAGTCTAAGTGAGCCTGAGCATACTCAGGCAAAGAGTTCGACTCTTCAGCCGTACGGATCACAAAATTGGAACCAAAACACTTAGACTTAGATGCGACTCTATGGTGTTTCAACCATATAATGGTGGCGCCTATTTGTAAGTCTGGTGGTCCGATGAATGATTGGGGGCAAAGCTGTGCAATTCTGCTTCACACTGTCCAAAATGTATAATAAATATACTGGTATGCAAAACATATTCCATACTAAAATTATATATGTATTTTTTTATATATGTATTTGTTTTCTTTAAGTTAAGAGTAAATAGGCATCTTCGAAGCAAGCGCGTCACATCTTTGGTCGCATCATCGCTTACCATCAGGCAAGATAGTGGTCAAGCGATGACCTACTTACTATGACTTATTTCTATTATTCTAAAATTACTTATTTCTATGATATTTCAGTAAAACTGTTGGAGTATTTTTTTAATAATATTCGTGAACTACTGCGCCATCAAGTAAGCTACTTCAAATCATAAAGTTCTACGAGTCCACTAATAAATCATTTTCGTTTGTTTTAAATGTAATACATAAAAGGTCAATAATCTGACAAAATAAGATTCCAACGAAATGCCATTTTTACTTCAAAACATATATAATAAGTCGAGATCGAAATAGTTACTGCAATTTAGGGTGAATGACCTTAAAAAACTTATTAATGTGGATACGCCTTATTAAATGCGGGATTTTATCATTTGTTAGGATCAATTTCTGATAACCAAAGTGATTATTTAGTTCATTACTTTACTAGCAGCATATTAAAGATATCAAGACAATGAACGTTAAAAACGGAAACATTTTTCTATATTTATAATAAATTCCAGTAAAAAATACCTATTCTGTGCTAAAACTGTCTTTGAGTTTCTTTGCTTATGTACCTGTTTAAATCATGATAGAAAAATAAGTATAATATATCAAACGATCTTACCAATATAATAATAATAATGAGTAACATTGGAACGATTGAAATTGTTTATTATTTATAAAATCTTTATTTAAAAAAATAAAAAGTATGTGTCTGTTAGCTGGAGTTTACTCCTTAAGAACGATTGTCTTTGAACAGATAGAGAAAATAATAAAACATAATAAAAGTGAAAAGTGCGCACGATAGGTTGCGCTAAAATACGTAACGCTGTCATTCGATTACTAAATTTTACTCTTCATATTTTTTTCATAGCGGGCGTCTTATATGCAAATCAATTCTTAAGGAGCAAACTTCAATAACTTCGCAACTTTCTAACCGTAGAACTTTGTAACATTTTAAATTATTAAGAAGTATAAGATGAGATTAATTCCCGATAAAATTTGAAGTTTAGAAGTAAAACTTCTTTACGCATGCTTGACTTGGGAAATAAGAGGCGTGTTCTTTACATTTTTTGTGCGCATGTGCGGGATTTTGCACATGCGTAATGAATAAAATCAGTTGAACGGATGCGTTCTCATGACATTACCTGCCATTTTTAAATTTCTTAATGACAGTTTTTCATGCGTTGTAATGACTATATTTATTATTTATTTTAAAACTGTCATTATGAAATTTAAAAATGGCAGGTAATGTCATGAGAACACATGCGTTCAACTGATTTTATTCATTGCGCATGTGCAAAATCCCGCACATGCGCGAAAAAAAAGGAAACGAACACGACTAAGTTGATGAATGCGTGACGAGAGCGTTACGAAAAGTGTGATCGGGCAAAGAGTTACGTTACATATATTACTGTAGGGGCAAGAGAGAAATGCGAGAACACACTTTCTTTCTTTCTTTCTCTCATACCCAGTTACGTTTCGTATATCTAATATATATCTATATCGATGGAGCTATAAAAGTTTTACTTCAGTCATGTGGTCTAAGGCACACTCGTTTTTTTAAGCTTCAAATACATAAATTCCAACCAAGTGGGATTTACATATCCATATTAAGATAACGTTACGAAATCGTACAAAATTGCACTACCTATTTCGATCAATGCTAATAAATGTCGCATTCGAATATAAAAAGGTGGTATAATAAAATACATTTGACACCATTTTGGTCTTTTTTGGGCGGCGAGACTTGCATTTTAAATTGTTTTGGTATAATAAATTTAAGTTGTATAAATTTTTCAATGTAATATTCAAATTTATGTCTAACAAGATATTATACCTACCTACTGTTACATAAGAAATTCTATACAATCGATCGCTGAATCGATCATTTTAACAATAAAACTCGCGCTTTGGCGAGTCCGAATCGTGCTTTAAGGGTCAACAATAAGAACTTAGACATTGACAAGTCCGAATCGTGCTTCAAGGGTTCCATACAAAATTAGCTCTACACATATTTCGCCCCCACTCGGAGCATTATCAGGTGCTCTTAGAGCATACAATATCGAGAAATACTGTTACATACATACAATACTGTTAGGTCCGCAAGTATGAGTAGTTGTTGAAAGTGCAAAGTTTGTCGGTGTCTGCGGTTTCTGCATTTATTTGCGAACGAAAGTAAGCTACATATTTTTTAAGTAATGTATTTCGTTCGTACCTAAAAATCACCCTGTAAGGGTGCATTTTAAATGTACACCTATAATAACCTTTAACTAAATAAAGGTCTTTTAAGTACGTAACGGAAATTATATTTATCACTTAAAATTAAATATAATAAAATAACAATAGAGGGAGCAACCAGCCTTTGAGCACTCTTCAACAGCAGCAGTGAGGCTGGTTTTCACGTTTTATAGTATTGTTGTTATTTTATTTTATTTAGATATAATTAAAATTGTATAATTTTATTTCTTAATTTTTCCACCATGAGAAATAAAATTTCCTAAATAATTTATTTTTAAAGAACAAATAAACTAAAAAAACTTTATATATATGAGAACAGAACGGCTTTAACTAAGGTTTTTGTATTTATTTTTAAACGAGAATCACCAATATTTACAATACAAGAAATCTTTAAAATATTTTTCGGCACCAAAGTTAACTAAAATAAAAATATATTACCAGACACATATCTTCACTTTCTTGTTTTTTTTTGCATTTTGCTGTAGTAATTTGTATATGTTATTTATAAAATAAAACCGGCTCCAAATTTCATATTAACATATTATTGGTGTGTATTATATGATTTATTAATTGTTACTGCAACAAATTCGACTTCATAATTGCTTGAATATTAATAACTAACAGATGTGGTGCTACTTAATACCTACGTTGATATCTAACACAGTTTTGTATTTCTTTTATTTATTTAGGAAAATTAACGGCATTCTTATTTCATTTATACAGATGTTACACTTAATCTTATGCCAATTAATGAGAAAGAAGAAGAAAGAAAGAAAAACATTTATTTGTACTCGAATACACAACACCAAAATATGTGTATAAATAAAAAGAATAAGAGTTAAAAAGAAATAAATAAAATAGGTTTCTATTATAATAAACATTGAAAATAATATACACAAAAAAGAAAAAAAATATATCTTTATACAAAAAAGCATGTGTGCAATTCACACGTGGTAGAAGGGAAACTTTCAAAAATAATACGTACACGTATACAAAACACCACGGTTGTATAGATGCCTTCTTTCAAGCTTTGTACTACGCATGCGCACACAAACACGTATTAACACACGTACATAATGCTTCCTATATCATTTTCTCCTACGTTAAATCTTATGAATTTATGTGTCTGTCTCTTTTACTGCCGCTTTTTCGTTTCATCTACTTTCAAATCACAACGATGTTAAAGAAGCTTTTACTTCAAGAATTACAAAATACACATTACAAATACAAATTACAAACCTAAGATACTATGTCAATTTTATACTTTAATAGACGTAGAAATTATAGACGTAAAATAAATAAAATAACAGCGACGTCTAGTGACGCCCGAAAAAGCGCAGCTTTATAGTATAAAGCGAAAAAGAAATAGAAAGCCTCGCCAGCTACTCAAAATGACTTGAGTGCAAGCGAGACAGAAGACCACGCGCACTGAAATGGGGAGTCAGCTAGCTCCTATACATATCGTGTAACAGTACTAAATCTGACGCTCTCGTGTGACGGTAAAATCTGAAGCTCTCGTGTGACGGTAAAATCTGACGCTCTCGTGTGACGGTAAAATCTGACGCTTAGAGTAAATCTGACGTGAGCAGCCCGAACTTGAGTATAGAAGCTTCGCTTCAAAAATAAAATGAAGAAGATAGTGTCTAGATAACTGAATCACGGCCTACTCTCCTTGATGACAAATCGAGATAAACCGATCTCTAATACAGTATCATTATCGATTTTCTATAACATAAAGACACGGCCTAAGAAATCATTAGCTTAGTTTAGTTTAACAACAATTTACTGTAACATTGATTGTAAATTACCTATATGTATACAAAAATGTGCAGAGATCGGAATCAATACTATATCTATCTTATATATAAAAATCTCGGGTCACGATGTATGTTCGATATAAACTCTGAAACTACTGAACCGATTTTGATGATTTTTTGACGTGATAAAGTTTTATAAATCGATGAACACCGGCTGCATGCACGAAACAGTCTAACGTTCCGCCTGAGCTGAGCGTGCAAGCGAGAGCGCGGAACAAGCGATAGAGAGGCACGATCGGCCTAAGCGTTCGACTTGTGGCGCATCTATCTCTCTTCCACTTCATGAAGTGAAAAGTAAATGTGGTTTTGATTATTTATTACAACAACTTTATGTTTATTTATGGTAAAAAAATTCCAACTAACTCCTTCTTTGTTTTATAAAAAATAATGATAATGCAGTGATAATAATTCTATTCAATTCATAAAAGTATGCAATTTTTCAAAAATGTTTTCTTATGACGCTATCACGTAAAATTATCGTTCGTAAACTGACTCTACAACCATTTTTTTTTATTTTTCTGGATTTATTCCAACTGAGAGATAGGATAGGTTTCATTTTTATTTATAATACAGCAACACGTGGCCCGGGCAGTACTACTATTTAAATCTGTAGGCTCTGTCTGTACATATATTTTGTTGGAAAAATTTTGTGATAAATATTCGTTTTATGACTTACTAATACCAATTTTACTTCTTTTTTATTTTGTCTGTCTGTATGCCTTTTATAAGTCAAGAACGAGTTGACCAATTTCGATGATATTTGATATAAAGTAATATAAAGTAAAGAAATATGATTATGCAAATAATAGGCTATAATTCATATGGATGAAAACCTTAAAACTCATTATAAATACGAAAGTAAGTTTGTTTGTTATTCTTTCCTGCCCTAACTGCTTAAAAGATCTTCACGAAATTTTGAAACCACTTAGCCAGGGGTACAAAGAAGTACATAGGGTACATTATATTCAGAAAAAAGTACTATTCCGGAGGGAAAGAAATATGAATTTTAATTGGTTGTCTACAGTAACTCAAGCAAAGCCGCGGGCAAAAGCTAATTAAATAAAGATTCTGATTGTAATCCAAATCGGCGAATAAGTCCGCTGGCTGGTGATCATTTCTTTTTTCATTTAATGGGAAAAGGCTTGTATACATTTTTTTTCTACACATTTGACGATTCGCTATATGCCTTTTTCTTATTTCAACGAACTGTTGGACGTGAACTTTTTTTAAGTCGATATTATTTTGAATGTTCAGGAAAATTGGGAGAGCAGTAGACCGGACATCCAAAGGCTGCGGGTTCAAATCTCGCCTGAGAATAACTTTGGAGCTAATTAATCTATAATTTTTCTAAATAAATATTTTGTGTCTCTAGACATGTTCATATTTTAACTCTTAACTGTACAAATGGCCAATGCTGATTTGTAGTCAAATATATTTGTTATCAATAAATCATTATCTAAGAAAATACAGGAAAAGAGCGAGATGACTGGCATACCGGGATATCGTACAAACTCGTAAGTTAAGCCAAAAAAAATTCCACATAATAATATTTCTTTGGAATATTTCAAAGAATATCACAGAGTTTAACACGAGTTTATGCATTCGTAGTAAGCTAAATACTTGTATAACAAGCAGGTCCCCGTCCAAAGTACATCGATGAGGATCAAAATACGCTTGGTTTAATGCTTCAGTATGTTGAGGTATCAATCTCAACTTCTAAATATTTAATATTAATTTTACGTATCTTGTGACGAAACGCAGATTACGATAAAAAAATAAAAGATAAGCTAAATTTTTTTTTATTTTAAAAGTGAAGAAACATAATTAAAATACGTGAATAATACGTGAGAAGAGTGGTGAGTAGGAAATCGCAAGTGTTAGAGCGGCGAGTAGAAACTCGTAAGTGATAGAGCAATAAGTTGGAATACATGGGTAGAGCGATAATTAAGAATACGCAAGTGGTAGAGTGGCGAGAAGGAACTCGAAAGTAGTAGAGCGATGAATAGGAACATGCAAATGGTAGAGTGATTAGTAGGAATACGTGGGTAGAGCGGTCATTAGGAAACACGCAAGCGGTAGTTCGGTGATTAATAAAACGCCAGTAGTAGGACAGTAAATAGGAATATGCAAGCGGTAGAGCGATGACTACAAAAACGTGGATAGAGCGGTGATTAGGAACACACAAGAGGTAGAGCGGCGACTAGGAACTCGCTAGTGGTAGAGCGATTAGTTCGACAACACGCAAGTGGTAGAGCGATGAGTTTAAGAACACGCGAGTGGTAGAACGGTAGGTAGAAACATGCAGGTGGTAGAGCGATGATCAAGAACAACCAAAATGTAGAGCGGCGATTAGGAACATGCACGATAGAGAGATGAATAGGAAACCGTCGGTAGAGCGATGATTAGGAACATGCAAGTGGTAGAGCGGTGATTAAAAACAACCAAAAGATAGAGCGATGATTTGGGACTCGCAAGCGGTAGAGCAATAAGTAGGAATGCGTGGTTAGAGCGCTGATTAGGAATACGCAAACAGTAAAGCGGTGATTTAGAACACATAATGGTAGAGAGATGAATAGGAACTAGCAAACGGTAAAGTGGTGAGTGGAGAAACTGGGCGAGGGCATTGCACTATCGGATTTGAACACTAAGTTAGAGATTCACTCGCAAATTGTAGAGTGCCTCGCCGTAACTGATTGACTCGGAGTATACACTGACTCGCAGTAATGGAGCAAATTATGACGATAAAATGGTAGTTGAGTGACAAGTGGTAGAAGACACATTAGTATTAATTTTTTTATTTTTTGAATTCACTTGTTTTTTACAGGACCTTATAGACTGATTGGTGTTAGTAGTTTCACGACTGGTAGTAGACTCAGAGTACATAATTATTTATCCAAATTTATCAAAAATAAAATTAATTTTTAGTACCATGAATAGTTTTAATATACTACCTACGTAGAGAATGTAATAAATCAGAAAACAAAGCTTGTCACACAAAATAATGATTACGTCAATGAGACAAGTAAATAGAAATTATTTACACAAAATTACAGGAAAATAAATTGATATATTGGAAACAGAGTTGTAAATTTTAAATAAATAAACTACAATTTTCTCGCCTTAGTTATTAAGTTGTTTGATAAACATGTTTAATAGCAAGATAAAGTTATTTTGACTAGAAAGACTACGAAGTGAAGTGAAGTGAAGAAGTAAAAAATACAAGGTACAAGAAAGTGGATATAAAATGGGGTTAGTAAATAATTACTACATTTGGATATTAAAATAAATCGTAACAATCAAAACCATATAAGCAAAACGATATTGCAGACTTCTTCAAAAATATAAAAATACAGAAATTAAATTAGGCATTTTATCTTATTTTTCAATATTTAATTCAAACTACTTTTACTGGATTCAAGATGCGCTTATTGTTGTTTTCATGATGTTTCGACTTTACAAGAGCCCCTCTTGACGGGATAAATAAAAAACTCGTGTTAAGGAGTCAAAACGTCAGTGAGATTAGTGCAGAAGTGCAAGAAATAATTATTTTTTACAATTTATTTCTAAGTAAGAAAATATTCTTTATCGTCATCATCATATCAGCCGTACGACGCCCACTGCTGGACATAGGCCTCCCCCCAGGATCTCCACAACGATCGGTCCTGTGCTGCCCGCATCCAGCGTTTTCCTGCGACCTTAACCAGATCGTTGGTCCACCTCGTAGCGGGCCTACCCACTGAGCGTCGTCCGGCACGCGGTCGCCATTCGAGAACCTTTCCGCCCCAACGGCCATCGGTTCTCCTTGCTCCATAGCAAGGAGAATATTCTTTATAGATAGAATTATTTCTTGAGCTGTAATAATTCAATTTGATTTAAGCCATACACTGGCAGGAGTAAGCAGTGATCAGATCTTCCCTTTCTGCTTTCCCAGGCTAAGGCACCTACTTCAGGTGGTGTTTAGTCAGTATGAGTCTGACATAACCTCTCGGCCGACCGATATATCCATGTAGGATTCACCACCTCCCTCCCTCGCATCCGGAAGGGAAAAAAAAAATTTGCTAGGATAGCATGTCTCGCTATCCTAACATAAATATGTTAGGATAGCGAGACAATATGGTAACACACACACAAACACAGGCACGCACGCACGCACATGCGCGCGCGCACACACACACACACACTCACACACAGACTCACACACACACACACTCACACACACACTCACACTCACACACACACACTCACACACACACACTCACACACACACTCACACACACACACTCACACACTCACACTCACACACACACTCACACACACACACTCACACACACACTCACACACACACACACACTCACACACACACACTCACACACACACACTCACACACACACTCACACACACACTCACACACACTCACACACACACTCACACACACACTCACACACACACACTCACACACACACTCACACACACTCACACACACACTCACACACGCACTCACACACACACTCACAACCGCACTCACACACACACTCACACACACACACACACACACACAAAGTATTGTCATAATATAATTTACA
Source organism: Calamotropha paludella (assembly GCA_927399485.1). Classification (NCBI taxonomy): domain Eukaryota; kingdom Metazoa; phylum Arthropoda; class Insecta; order Lepidoptera; family Crambidae; genus Calamotropha; species Calamotropha paludella. The sequence continues at coordinate 3,292,576 of OV656803.1, read as the reverse complement.
TTATTATTACAATTGCAAACATGTTTGTCATTATTAAATTAATATTTTTTATATAGACAGCAAAACGTCTGTACTGTTAAGTATTGTTCTCCAACCTTGTGCCATAATTTTATTTTATTTTTATTGGCACGAACAATCATTACAAAAAAATACAAAATTTCTACATTACATCATATCAATAGACAAATGGTGTGCAAAACTTACTCCGTATTGTTAAAACCTTGTAAAGCTTTTGTGTGTAAATAAATAAAGACTTTTTGGCGGGAACGCAAAGCGTCACGTTTTGGTTTTCTGGTTAAATTTTGTGTTGTGGTTGATATTCGTGTGTAATAATGGAGGGTTATTAACCACTGAGTGTTTCTAAATATGCATGAGTGTTAACAAATGAAACAAAATAGTGGAAGGTGTCTTTTTGCGCTCTCTCGAGAATGCCACGAGGAGTTCTACTGAAACCTTTCAGTAAAACCCCACTTCTTTACTGCTACCTAGGAAATTCTTCAAAGACGTGCAATTATACTTACTTGACACTGGCTGAATGCACAAATCGTGCAGGCCACAAATAAAAAATAAAAAAAGAGCAATAAACTGTCAAAAGTGTTAAATTTACTACAAAAGTAGCAAGTAGCAGATATTAATGAACTCGACCAATGAGATCAGCTTGGTCTCTCAAATAATTTTGATTTGAAGTACCTATAGAGAGTGATGCTAATTATATTATGACAATACTTTGTGTGTATGTGTGTGTTTGTTACCATATTGTCAGTGTAATAACGCAACCGATTTTGATAATTCTTTTTTCAAATTTAGGACATAGGTTAGGTTTCATTTTAATGTATAACACTGCAACGCGTGGCCGGGTCAGCTAGTATTAAATAAATTCAAATCTGTAAATTCAGAATTGTTATTGTATGCTGATGTACCATGTTTTATACAAACAAAAGTTATTCTCTTTACGCCATTTTTGATTACCACGTTTTCGGTACGGAACTCTGGAATCAACATTAAAATTTGGTTTAGTTACAAAACTATACAATAAAGACAATACTGCGTACCAAATGTAACGGCCATCATTACATGCTCCATGAATCTGAATCGCCTCGGAGCGTGACGCGCGGATGTTAGGAAACTCCACAATGCAGCGAGATTATATCCGAAAGCGCTAATATATTTGTTGTATGCTGATTCACTTTTTCGTGTCCAACAAACTATAGGGATCTTTCGCATATTTTTTGAAGTTATACCTCTGAATACCATGAAGTTAGCTGTTAAGGTAAATAGGCTAACTTCAGAATATCTCATTTAATAATTTAATAGAAAGGTATAACTTCCTCCCCGCGTACATAAGTTTTTTCTAATTTATATATTGTAGGAGATAGCCATGACTCAGATACAAATGCTCGCAATTATCACACAAACATCTACCCCTTCCGAGATTCGAACCCAGTACCGCCGGTGCGAAAGGCAGGACCGCTACCGTTGCACCAAACGGTTCTACTATTTTATTTTTTTTATCTGTATGTCCTTACAGTCAAGAATACTAATAGAATGTGACTTATAGTCAATAATACATAATTAATTATTAAGATCAATCTTTTATAATGCGCACCGCAAAGGAGTGTATTTCGGAGTTCTTATGACCCGTCCATTCAAAGCCATGATGAATAGGCACACTCTAGGTTAACTCTCTCCATCGTGGATCCTATCTTGCCCCCCGGGCTTGGAGTAAAAGCAAACCCATAAAAAAGACTAGTTGCTACCGTTGCCCCAATAGGTGGGTTAATTTACATAAAATATTATACTTAAAGTCCTTTTTAACTGTTATCTTAACTGTTAGATCTAATACAGAATCACAGCACTAGTTTTGACGCATCAATTTGTTTAAGCGAGAAAAAATATAATTATGGTTAGTAACAAAGAAACTTAAATGTCAAATAAATAAATAATAAATAAAGTTTAATTGTCAATAAAATAAAGTATTAAAATCAAATTATCAGATCATCGAAATAAAAATATCAAAATATAATTTACGCAAATCATTTTAACAAAGCTATCGAAATCAAATTCCTAAAATTAAATTATTAAAATCAAATCATATGTTACTGCAAAAAAATGAAAAATCTTAAAATGAAAGTAATAAGTTGTTTTGAATCGTCCAACATTATTACCTACCACCCATTCAGGACTTTTAAGTGACAAGAAGCATGGGCGCAAGAAACTCGTCAGCTTTAACAGAAGTAACGACATTTACAATATAATACGTTGTCACCATGCATAATCCACAAAATAAAGAAAAAACAAAATTATTTTGTTATTACAATAATAGTAGTGTTATGGTTTCATTACATCGTTGATTACACCAAAGTCAACAAGTACCTGTTTTAAGTAAGTATCCCTGAAAATTGCAAAAAAGTAATAATAATAGTTCTAAATGGTCCAGAATAATGTTACGCGGTAACTTAATCAATGTTAAGAACATCAAGAGTTTTAAGCTTTAGAAAGACTCGCAAGACTCAAATTCCTTTCCGGGTAGAGCGCCGCCGTAGTGAATCTATAGTGATTCGGAGACTTTTCATCGTGAATAGGTAAGCGCTTAGCCGCTATATCGCTTGATGATAAGCGACGATGCGATCTCGAATGTGACGTGTCTACCTACAAGATATTCACTCGTGACTTGAAGACCCATAAATTGTATTTATCAAGAAATATAGACTCAGGCAAAGAGTTCCACATTTAAACTTTAATTTTGCTTTCAACAGCGTTGCTATAAACCTTTGTGGATTTCTATACGCTGTTTTTGAACAATACAATGTAATTTATTTTTAATACGTTAAATAATAAATGAAAAAAGAAAAAAAAAACATTTAAGCAGTTCGTATTACAAAATTGAAACCAAAACGCTAAGTGCGACTCTTTGATATATTAACTTGCCGATTTTTTTCTATATACCTACATATTTTGGCGAAATTAATCCGTACATAACATGAAGAAATTAGTGATTCCGTATTGTTAGTAAAAATAAAAGTTAAACCTTTATAATTTTTATACATATTTTGCATTTTTCAATGCCATCTAATAAGATAAATTAGTTTAATAGAAAAATACTAGAAAAATTCGATTCGGCTCACAAGTGAATTCTCAGGTGGGAATCAAACCCGTAACCTTTGGAAGTCCGGTTCAATGCTCTCCCAATTGAGCTACCGAACCTTGTGAAATTTTCTAGTGTCTTTCTAATTTTACGCAGTAGGCCAGCGTTGTCTCATCAATAAGATTAACATCTTCTCGAATTCGAAAGATACATTTTTTAAATATATCTTTCGATTTTTATATATTTTTATGCATTAATCTTAAAATGGAAAGTTTTAATTCGACCTCCAGTACAGCGACGACGACTAATATTATTAAGAGGAAAGATTTGTATTTTTGTATGTTTGCAATGAATAAACTCAAAAACTATAAAGCCGATTTCAACAATTCTTTTACCATTGGAAAGTTACATTCACGCTGAGTAACATAGGCTATATTTAATGCTAGAAAAAATTAAAAGAATTTTGTCCACCCGTGTGAAGCCGGGATGGGCCGCTAGTTAACAATATATTTGTTTTGCCCAGATGTGGTACTTCTTGGTAGGAATTCACCATTAATACGAACGTTTAATACAAACTATTTAAACGAATTTTGTTCTTAAACTTCCGCACACGTTACAAATTTGAATAAAACAACTTTTTATTAACATTTAGGAATGTGCTCGATTAAAATATTGTCAAGGTAGTAGAAAACATTTGTATGACAACCACATACCTTAGTCATCCTTCGATCACGTCACTGTAAAGGAGTCGAAACAGGGTTGAATGTAAAATAAATTATACGGATAATCCGCAAAAAAAAAGTGTTTTATTCAAATATTTAAAAGAAGCTTAGCTAGCAATTTAGATATATTCTGTGGACAACAAGCACAATTTAAGTATTTTGTAAACAAATGTAAACTAGAGTAACTGTAATGCTGTGTGTATTTTAATAACTAGATAGATAGATAAATATTATTGATGCTCAAATATTTTTTGTTACCCCAACTAATATAATAAATGTGAATGTAAGTTTGTTTGTTATGTTTTCACGCAAAAACTACTAAACCGATCACCATGAAACTTCGAACATATATTCTTGGAGGTATTAGAAGTAACATAGGATACTTTTTATCAAAAAAAACATGAATAAGCGGGCAAAGCCGCGTGTAAACGATAGATATTATATAAGTCGGTATAGATAGTTAAATGTGACGAAATAATATAATGGCTGGTGTTATGGAGACATTTGTGTATGTACTAAATCTAAACTTTTTGCATGTTAGTTTCTAAGATAACTTTTGTACAATACGCTGTTTGTGTTCCTTAAATAAATAATATATTTATTCAAATCTATTCATTTGGTACTTTTACAGTCTTTTGAACTTAATATTTGTATAACTCAATATTTTTTAAACTATTGTCCATTCCATAATATAATAATAAATGACAACAAAGTGTCGAACCAGCTACCCTTAGCAGGATCTACGCAAGAGCACGCGCGGGCGCAGGTGCGCGCACACATCTGTCTCTTTCTGCTAGGGTTGACACTCGGAGGTTTCTAATATATTTTTTTATTTAGGATGGGTTAGCTTTTGATCCCAATCAATCCCGGGGGCCAGGACAGAATCCACGATGGAACGTGCTAACCCAGAAGTTGCCTATTTACCCTGGATTTGAAAATGGAAGGGTTTTAAATACAGATAGGGAGGGAGTTCCACTCTTATGCTGTGCACATTATAAAGGATGTTGAAAAGCGCTTGGTGCGACAGGTAGGAATAGCAACCAGGAAAGGGTGGTAGCCTAAAATGCGTCTGGATGTCCGATGGAAAAAAGTAGATGGCGGTATGAGCTAATGCAGCTCTTGAGCATACCCTCCAAAATACAGTTTGTAGAAAACCTACAGATAGGCATTTTTGCGGCGATAAATTTGATTTTTGATTAATTATGATCAATCATATACTATTTATTACCTTTTAACAAATTTTATCCAATAGTGTGGTCATTTTGTTTTGAATAGTATCAAGACATTTCAATGTGAAATTAATCATCACTAGAGATATTATCAGGATTGACCAAAACATTATAAATGCATTTATGTGAAGATAATCTGTATTTCAGTTTCAAAACGATATTCTCATTAAAGAAACTGTTATTTTTCATTTGTAATAAGCAATAACGTAATTAAAAATAAATTATTTATAAATCGGAACGGTTGAGCCACTGAAGGATTAGTTTTTCTATGTTAAAATTATTTACCATGACTCATTTTATGTCATGAAAAACAATCTTGTGTTGAATGTGCGCGGAAATGTAAGGACTAAAAATATTCGATAGGTCATTTTTAATCTTGTCATATAAATCGATAATCTAAGATCACAGTGGTTTGTGTTTGTCGGTCCGCTCTTTTTCCCACTCTTTTCCATTGTATCAATAACGTTACCATAGCAACGCGTTAACCGCAAGTAGTTCGTACTACCGGACGCTAGATGGCGCTAACGGAAAAATATTTAATAAAAGAAAAAAATTAAAGAAATTAATCCAACCGTGCGAAGCCGGGACGGGCCGCTAGTTAATATTATTACTGGAGTAAGAGACAACCCTAGTGTTGTCGTTGCTTCTATTACGGTGCAGGTATCCTCGTTTCATAATGACACGTAAATAAAAACAGTATAGGGAAATAAACTCCCATGGTGTGTTAATTCGTTTTGAAATGGCTCTTGTTTTTGAAATAAATAACCGTTACCGGGTGACTTTATTTGAGTGAATTTATAAAAAAAACTTCGAATATTGATTCATATTAAATAAGATGAAAGTAATACAAATTAATTTATAAGAAAATTAAGGAGTTTTGTTGAAGTCTTATTTTAACGAAATTTAAACGATAATTGAAATATAAAATATTTAAATAAAAATAATTTAATTCAGGTGATTCAAACCATACACAAGCGAACATAATTAATAATAACAATATTAAAATTATATTAAATCAAATTCTAATGAAAATAAAAATTTAAACAAATTAAAACTAAATTAGCATATAAAATTTACAAACAATTAATTAACATATATATCAATGACATTGGAATGGTCATAAAAAACTGCAAAATGCTTTTCGCGGTTGATCTCAAAATGTATAGCAGAGTTCGGACTGTTGCTGATTGCAAACTTATACAGGATGACTTGAACAGACTGTGGCAATGGTGTAAAGATAATAGAATGATTCTCATTGTTAAAAAATGCAACAATATAAATTTTAGTAGAAAAAACAACAAAAGTTGAATTCCATAGTTCTTGAAACTGTGGATGAAGTTCGCGATCTTGGTGTTTTGTTAGACAGTAAATTATATTTTAATTCTCATATTGATAGCATTGTAAAGAAGTCTTCTCGGATGATAGGATTTATGAAACGTAACACATCGTTTATCAAATCACCAAGTACAAAGATTTTGTTCTACAACGTATTGGTTCGCAGTCGCTTAGAATTTGCAAGTCCAGCGTGGAATCCACAATACGCTGTTGCTTTGCAACGTATTGAATCAGTTCAACGCGTGTTTACTAGACATCTTGCTTTTCATAGTTCTGGTATCTCATCTAAATGTCCCTACGACGATAGATTGGCCTTTTTTGGGATGCAGTCTCTTCTTAATCGACGTGTAAAAGCAGACATGGTACTTCTACACGGTGTAATCAATAATAAAGTTGATTGCAATTGTATGTTGGAAAAAATCGGCTTGTCTGTGCCTTATAATTATCCACGGAAGCCTATCACTGCGATTTTAAAGATATCATGCTGTCGAACGAATATCGGACTCCATTCGCCTCTTGTAAGAAAGTGTAGTGCATACAACGCACTTTGTAAGAGAAATGTGGATCTTGATTTGTTTTGTGATAGTCTCTCATCTTTGAAACAAAAGTTGTCAAAATAATGTTGTTTTTTCCATGTAAATTGTTTTTGTTTTTAATTTGAGTTTATTTCGTAAACGAATAAGTTAATTTTAGTTTATTTCATCTATTTGTAATATGTAATTTATCTTTTTTTTAATTTTATCTATTTTATTATAACTGCACCTTAATATAATTCAATGTAATTCAAAATAATTCAATTTTCAAAATCATTAGTTGATATGTAAATTTTAATGGGAAGTTGTCAAATATGTAGGTATTATTTATTTTAAATTTTAAATCACGCTTATAATTTTTTAGAATGTAGTCACCACTTGTAATTGTTGTGTTTATAAGTACAGTACTTATTATAAACTCCGTATTAATGTTGAATTAACGCAATGTTAGTATTGCTTATTAAATAAAAGATGTATATATATATATATATATATATATATACGATATGACGACCGTTTGGTGCAACGGTAGCGATCCTGCCTTCCGCACCGACGGTCCTGGGTTCAAATCCCGGAAGGGGCAAATGTTTTTATGATGAATACGAGCATTTGTACCTGAGTCATGGGTGTTCTTATATATTTCTATGAATATTACATGTCTATGTATCATATATGTATGTCTATCCGTTAACCTAGTATCCATAATACAAGCCTTACAGTGCTTACTTTGGGCTAGGCTAATTAGTGTGAATGTAAGAAATATTTATTTATTTATTTATTATTATTATTATATATATATATATATACCTAAGTATACAATGTGTCCCGTCACCAGTCCCGCCACCTTTTTGAGGGGCAATTTGTTGATAAAAAATGCCATATTTCACACCATTAAAGGCTCCGACACTGGTGACGGGACACATTGTATAGTACATTTTAAAAAATGATAAGATTGTAAAAATAGAGTCCTGACGGAGTTTATGACGGTATTGCATTTTATTTACCACAATATAAAACTCATGATATGTATTCATATATGTATCATTGACGATCGTTTCGTAACGACGACGATCGACGTAAAACTTCTTTAGCTCCATCTATATATTAGACACCTATATTTATTTATTTATTTTTATTTATTTAAACTTTGTTGCACACAAAATATGTACAAATGGCGGACTTAATGCCATTAGGCATTCTCTACCAGTCAACCGGAGAGTTAAAAACTGATAGCGTATTGGAGGTGCATTGAAAAGGTTAATAGAAAATGCTATAGACTACATAAACATACATACTGACATCATGTATAATAAAATAATAAACATATATAAACTAATAAACATATAAAATAATAAACATATATAAAATAATAAACTACTTAAATATCGATACACTAAACCAATATTAGTATTACTAGACATAAAAGTGAGATTAAGTGGAAAGGTTCGGAGTAATTAAAAGGAGATCGCGAACCAGTCGTTTGAAATTAAATTTATTGGGAGCTCTTTGAATATGGGGTGGTAATGCATTCCAGAGTCGTATAGCCTGAAGTGAAAAAGAGTTTGAAACAAAACCAGTACGGTGAGAAGGAATGGCAAGACTTTCTTTGCTGTCTGAACGGAGATTACGGTTATGAGAGTCTCTCAGATATTGAAAATTATATTTCAAGTACTGCGGAGTGAATGGATCTTTAAGTATAGAATAAAGAGTTGTGAGAATTCGCAGGTCTCGACGCTGCCGAATAGGAAGCTATTTTAATTTTTGCTGATATGAAGAGACATGATCATATTTCCGGAGACGGAAGATGAAACGTATACAATAATTAAGAAGTCGATCCAATTTATTAAGAAGTTGCTGAGAAATGTCAGCATAACACGCGTCAGCATAATCAAGGATAGGAAATATGGTTGATTGGACCAGAAGGATTTTACTAGAAATGGGAAGGAAGTTCTTCAGCTGGTAAAATGCTCTTAGTGTGCCGATAATTTTGCGACTTAAAGAGTCCACCTGAACCCTCCAGCTCAACGCCCCATCTATATTCAAACCCAAATTCACCACATGAGGTACATATTCGATTAAGGTGTACTCGTATAAGAGAGGTGGAACAGAGCGTAAGTCAAGACCAAACAACGTGCGTGAGCTACCCACAATAATACCCTGGCACTTACCCGGGTTGACCTTTATACCAAAAATTTGTGACCATTTATCTATTTTCTGCAAATCCTTATTCAAGGATTGAATAATATCGTTCATATGGTTCACCCCAGCTTGTGCGTAAATTTGCAGATCGTCTGCATACAGATGATGAGAGTTCTGAAGAATTATATATTAGATATAAGAACCACAAGTGGCTATGAGAGAAAGAGAGAAAGAAAATGTGTGCTCGCACCTCTCTCTCTTGCCTCTACAGTAATACGAAATGTAAATGTATGTATGTAAAACTATGTATGATAAAAATTACCTTATCTGACCAATGGTTTGAGTCAGTCTCATTGTAGTGAAAAGTTTTTTAAAGCTAAGCTTCTATATATTCGGGCCTCTCGCATGACGCTCGCCGCGCCGCCACTCTATCCGTGCTAATCAAAAGTTATCTTAATTGTATTTTTTTAATCTCCTAATTATCCTCATTAGCTAGCGTGTAGTTTAGTTATTATATGTAAAAACATTTAATTGGTTTTTGATAAAAATTGTGATAGTAACATAGTGTATTATCACTGTTTGTTTACCTAATAAAATAATTGAAATTACATTTTATTGGATTTTGATAGATAAACTAAGCAATTTAGACTTAATTTTAATAAATCTATAATCTAAGATCACAGTGGTTTGTGTGTTTGTCTGTCCGCTCTTTTCCCCGCTCTTTTTCCATTGTATATGCGTTATCATAGCAACGCGTTAACTGCAAGTAGTTCGTCTCCCGGACGCTAGATGGCACTAAAGGAAAATATTTAATAACAGAAAAAAATTAAAGAATTTTGTCCACCCGTGCGAAGCCGGGACGGGCCGCTAGTTATAATAAATTTGTTAATTGGTGCATTGATGTTGCCACTTAACCAACTTGCTGGAAATAAAATGATAAAACCTTAAATATACAAGTACACAATTTTATTGAAGACGTGACTTATTGTACTAAAATACATTGATATTAAAATGCAGACTCGGTGACATACTTGGTAGGTGTAAACCTTACAAGAAATATAGATAGTTTAGATGGGAGAACCTAAAGATAGTTAACGTTAAAAGGCTATGATGTGACAGACATAACCTCAATAAAAAAAAGGTTAAGAAAAATAAATTCATATTTACAAGCCATGAAATGTTAAAAAGTATGAGGAACTGTTAACATATTTTATAAGACTTATATTTTGAGGATTCATAATTACTTTGTAACGTGTTTTGTAACGTGGTTTGTAACGTATGAAATAAATATACTCCGATCTTTTCCAACCAATTTTATTCATAAAATAGAGAATTTTCAACAGTACTGTATTTTAATCCCTATTTCGTAGTAAACCTGAGGAGTAATTATGTCTTAGATAATATCTGTATCCAACCTTATTTTTTACTTCATTCATTACTAACAAGTTATAAAAAAACTTGTCTTTTTAGTTATTTGAAAGAAGAAAATTATTTCAATTACCAAATTTGCTTGCGAGCATCGATAAACAGTACAGTATTTTAATCACCATTTCGTAGTGAAACTGTACATTTTTGAATTTCCACTTTAATAAAGTTTCTTTTCACACAAAACTATTCATTAAAGCTGTACCAAATGAATGACTATTGGTACTACTCAGTTCTTTGGAACGCGGTAGTACCATACAGAGTTTTTCCGTATTCACAACATTCAGGGTGATTTGCAAAATTGCCCCTCGTAGAGAGCATTGTACCAAACCCCACCGAAAATGCGTATTGTGGACGAATCGATAGTTGTGTTTGTTCACCGCAAAACATTACAATGCAAAATAGCAACAAGAATAAAAGAGAACTTATTCAAAGAATTACAAAGTTATTTCAATAAAAAATTGTTATTACTTATAACTTTAGTGAATCGAACTTAAAACAGATACTTGTTGACTTTGTTGTAATCAACGATTTATTGAAAACATAACACTACTATAGTTGTGATATCTGTGTATCATGTATGGTGACGACGTATAATGTTGTAAATGTCGTTTCTTCTGTTAAAGCTAAAGAGTTTCTTGCGCCCATTCTTCTTGTCAGTTAAAAGACGTCTTGAATTGGTGGTACGTAAAAATGTTGAACGATTCACAACTTCTTTCAAGGACTTTCTTATCAGGACATGTAACCTGATCGAAAATTCGTAAGACGGAGTAGACCGCCGGCGCGGCGTAGGAGAGGAAGTAATATCCTCCTCTCTTTCTACCGCGCGGCGAAAATGTATGCCTGCTCCTGCTGTTTCGTTTAAGTGGCGCAAAGCTTTTGCGCGAGTGTGCGTGGGTGTTTGTTGTCATGTTTTTTTGCGATACCACATAAATGATAGTAATTTTATAGTGATAAGTAAAGCAATTCGTGCGAAATTACTCCATAACCATTCCAAAATATCAAAAATACACAACTTTAATGTTTATGTTTTTACTTCTGCCGGCACTCCCGGAGTGTAACCCATTTTTTAGTGCATTTGAATAAAATTATTTTCAAATTCATTTTTCTTCGTGCATATAGGTATATTTAAATTGGTTGAATTCTCCAACGTTCCAATTTTGTTATACAAACCGTTAAACAGTGGGACTCTTGGGAAACCTGAGTGTATGTTTCCTGATAAATACAATTTAGGGGTCTTCAAGTCACGAGTGGAGGTTTCTTCTAGGCAGGCTCGTTACATCGTGCCTGCCTGATGGTAAGTGACGATGCGATCTAGGATGTGACGCGCTTGCCTAGAAGATACCTATTCACTCGTGACTTGAAGACCTCTGAATTGTATTTGTCAGAAAACAGATTCAGGCAAAGAGTTCCACTCCTTAACGGTACGTATCAGAAATTTGGATCTAAAACGCTTAGTGCGACTCTTTGGTATATATCCCATATAATGGAGTCACCTATTTGTAAGTCTGGTTGTCCGATGAAAAAATGGGGACGGCGGAACAAGGTTGTGCAATTCTGCTGCACACTCACTGAAATGTATCCTACAAAATATGGATAGGCTTGCTACCTTCCCTCTACGCTCAAGGCTTTTATAGAAAAGATCCTTATTGCCGATGAGCCTGTGCACCAAACGGTCGTCATAACACTCCTGCAAAGTTTAATAACATATTTTTTTTCTATAGCAAAGGTAATTTATATTAATTTTTAAAAATTTTGGAAAATTTTATTATATTGTTTATTATTGTTTATGAAAATGTATTTTATTTCATTGATTTAAAGAAAGAAGAAGCATTCTTGCTTTTGTAATAGCTCCAAAAGACTTCTAAAAATTAATTCAACTTTGCGAAGCAATAAATAAGGTTTAATATTGCGTAACAGTTTTATTTTCGCCCTATTAGTATATAAGGTCAACTCCAATATAAACATTACGTGACATAACTGTTTGGGTAGGTTATCAAATAACTTTCTCATCCAAAAATACACTTACTATGTGTAATTCTTAGGAGATTTTCATGGTAAATTATTGCTTGTCTAACTATAAAGAAAAATCGTAACGATAATGTTGAGTTTCTTTTGTTGTTGACGAGACGGCTGACGATGCAACGGTAGCCATACTGCCTTTCGCGCCGACGGCCCTGGGTTTGAATCTCGGAATGAGCAGATTATTGTGAGATGAATACGAGCATTTGTACCTGAATTATTGGTATTAATCTATAACCTAAGATCACAAATTTGTTGTTTGTCTGTCCGCTCTCTTTCCCGCTCTTTTTCCACTGTATACGCGTTACCATAGCAATGCGTTAACCGCAAGTAGTTTGTCTACCGGACGCTAAATGACGCTAACGGAAAAATATTTAATAATAGAAAAAAATTATATAATTTTGTCCACCCGTGCGAAGCCGGATCGGGCCGCTAGTATATGTAAAAATGTTAAATATCTATGTATCATCTATATATGTCTATCCGTTACCATGGTATCCATAACACAAGCCTTACTGTGCTTACTTTGGACTAGGCTAATTGGTGTGAATGTAAGAAATATTGTTATTATAAGTGCAAGGCAAATAAAGACCCTGCCTCAGCATAAGCGTCTGGGACATTCCAAGATGGACAGAGTGAAACAAAAGCGCTGGTATACTGGCAAGACCTCAGGAGTCCTGAGTCAGGACGTACGGACGTACCCGTACAGAAACAAATAAATGATTAATATTATAATAATAATAAATATTTCCTATATTCACACCAATTAGACTAGCCCAAAGTAAGCGCTGTAAGGCTTGTGTTATGAATACTAGGGTAACGGATAGACATACATATATGATACATAGATATGTAATATTCATAGAAATACATATAAACACCCATGACTCAGGTACAAATGCTCGTAATCATCATACAAACATCTGCCCCTACCGGGATTCGAACCCAGGACCGTCGGTGCGAAAGGCAGGATCGCTACCGTTGCACCAAATGGTCGTAAAATACACATATAGTTGAATAATACTTAAAAATTAATAAAAAATAAAACAAAAATAATATTAATACACAAAAAAAATATTGTGAAGACAATCTCATTGAACTATTCGAACTATTTTAAGAACTTACCAAAAAAGTTCGAATTTCAAGAGTTACTCTAATTCAGATTGGAACTTTTTTATAAAAAAAAAACTATTCATACTTAATTGACCCCTTTTTATAAGGGAACGTGACCTGTACTTGTTTTTTATAGCTTCAGTAAGCTCAACCTGTTCTTATCGCGATGGTAGCGTCAAATTCAAAATAAAAACAAGCTAAACGTGATCTGGTTTTACGAACTGAGGGTTCCCTATATACCCATATTGAAATAAAACTCAAATTTTATAATAGTAAAAAAATGGTTGTCTGTAAAGTCAGTTTACGGACGATAATTTTACGTGATAGCGTCATAAGAAAACATTGATGAAAAATTGCATACTTTTGTGAATTGAATTGAATTATTATCGCTGAATTATCATTATTTTGTATAATACAAAGGAGTTAATTGTAACATTTTTTTTTGATAAATTTGTTAATTTATCAAAAAAAAAATGTTACAATTATAAGTTGTTGTAATAAATAATAGAAGCCACATTTTCACTTCATGAAGTGGAAGAGAGATAGATGCGCAATAAATCGAACGCAGAGGCCGATCGTGCCTCTCGTGAACGTTACGCTTTTTCGTGCATGCAGCAGGTATTCATCGATTTATAAGACGTCGAAAAAGGTAACGTGTTTTGAAATACCTCTAGCATCAACTATCGTCAGCGTTTCACAAAATAGTAAAAGCGATATTTTATCTGTGGATTTTAGGGTAATTAGTAATTGATATAGTAGTATATCATTGATATATCCAAGGATAAATATCGTGATATTTATCGAAACCCTGATTTTAATAAAATATGAAGGGTTTTTGAAGTGAAAACTTCTTTATCATCGTTGTGATTTGAAAGTCGATGAAACGACAAAGTGACAGTAAAAAGAGACAGACACTTATTATAAGATTTAACGTAGGAGAAGCATTACGTACGTGTGTTATTATGTTTGTATGCGCGTAAGTAGTACAAAACTTGAGAGAAATACAACAACTGTGGTATTTTGTATACGTGTACGTATTATTTTTGAAGGTTTCACTTCTACCACGTGTGAATTATTTTACTATTGAAAACATTGGGACTCTTTTAAGAAGCCCTCCTGTCTGTAAAAAGTTTTTAATAACAATGCATGCATGGAATAGTAAGAACTAAATGAAATTCCCATGTTGTCCAAAAAGCGAATTGTAAATTATTAAATATTATCAATTGAGACCTTATGTTTATAGTGTTATAGCAGAATTTTAGACCGACACTCAGGTCTGTGATTCGAATAGAAATTTTATCGTAAGGAACTCTAAAAGGACCGGCGTAGTTTTAAATCAAAATTCCCTTCCTGTGAACGGACATGGCTCCCGAAAATTCCAGATTGGCTCCACCCCGACAGAAATGAATTCCTTGGCCGTATTGTAAATCTGGGTTATATAAGCATATCCTGTGACCGGACGCGTGCGTGCTAATGCTAAGCCACCGGCTAGAGCCAGCACACTTAATATATGTGCGACGAATTTATTTATTTCGACTTTTTTTATAAATTCAATAAAAATTCTTGTATCTAGTAACCTTGCAGTGTTTACTTTCGGATAAGCTAATTTACAGGAGTATAAAAATATTACATATTATTACATGTTATATATAATAATACTAGCTGACAACGCGTGGCGTTGCTGTGTTTTAAATTAAAATGAAACCTATTCTAAGTCTTAAGTTGGACCAAATCCAGCAAAATGAAAAAAAAAGAAAATCGGTTGGATAGTTTCGAAATCATCGTGGTCTAACACTGTGACAGGGATATATATATATATATATATATATATATATATATATATATATATATATATATATATATATATATAGATATTATAACTGTAACACCACTGTTTGTTTTATATTTTTAGCGAATGAATTAATTGAATTGTACAGGCATACGAGAAAATTAAGCTGGTTAAAAAAGGGATCAATATCCGTGCTAGTTCAGCAAAATAAATAAATCCTAATTGTAGAGTACTATATTGAAAGCTAGGCAAAGCCAAGGGGCATTTTACGTAATAACCTTATTTTAATGTAATGTAATCCTTACTAATATTATAAATCGGAAAGTGAGTTTGTTTGTTTGTTTGTTTGTTCCGCTTTCACGCCGTAAGTACTAAACCGATTGCTTTGAAATTTTGCAGACGTAAAGATAAAAGTCCGGATTAAATAATAGGATACTTTTTATCCTGTAAAAAATTGATATTCCCGAGGAAAAAAAAATATTGTTTGCTTGATGGATGGATTGTAGATGGCGCTGTGTGTCGTTTAAAACAAGGTAAAATATTGCAAACGAATATAAACATGTAAATTTAGAAGCTAAATGATACAATAATGAATCCCCGAAAATGAGGAATTCCCGAGGGATGACGTACAATTTGTTTTATCGTCTAAACTGTTTTTTTTACATCTACTTATCCTGAAATCACTAACGTCAACGAATTACTAATTGGTATAAGTATTAGTTACGTTATTTAGTTCTTGAGGTATGCGATAGATGGCGCTGGGTGTTTTTTAAAACATGGTTACGATGTGTTTTTTTAAATACATAAGAAGTGGAATAATAGCTTGGAAAAACATTGTTTTTCGCATGGTCAGTTCTATGTAGCGTGTTCCCGGGTTTCCAGTGCCCAAAATCTGCATGTTTTTGCTCCACAAAGGAAAACATATAATATAGTGTACCATTCAGTTTAGGTTTAACAACTAATTGTTTCCAGCGTTACATCGCGCTTCTTAGATTTTTCCGTGGGAGTGAGAAGTTTTCTTATAGTTGTGCTTTATACCGCAATATAACCGAATTCCACGCGGGCGAAGCCGCGGGCGGAAAGCTAGTTATCAATAATTGACAACGGTTTGGTAAAACGGTAGCGAACCTGCCTTTTGCATCGACGGTCCTGAGTTCAAATCCCGAAAGGGGTAGATGTTTTTATGATGAATTCGAGTATTTTGTACCTGAGTCATGGGTGTTTATATATATTTCTATAAAAAATACAGATTTATGTATCAGATATGTATGCCTATCCGTTGCCCTAGTATCCATAATATAAGCCTTATAGTGCTTACTTTGGGCTAGGCTAATTGGTGTGAATGTAAGAAATATTTATTTATTTTATAATTAATTTTAAATACATGGTAATTTAACTACTATGCGTAAATTACATACGGTTTTCAGCTTTAACATTAATATCTCGGTATTGTTTAACGAAGCGGCTTTCTACATGGTATTGCCTTTACACATATACCTATCTAAGGCAGGCAGAAGTATCAATTATTTACCGAAATCTTACAGCTAATGGGATGCAAGATATAATTTGTCAAAAATACCTTTAAACTTGGAATTGTTAACACTATTGTGAATCATTCCTAAATCTAAAACTTTACACTAACTTTGTTTTATAAAACCAAACAGTCTAGTCTTAGTGATTTAGAATGGATTTATTTATAATTCGCAGCCTTATCGGTCGTATTGATATTACGCCGTTAATTTCAAGTGTAATCTAAGCGATTGTGTGCGGAGATTGCGGGATTGGCTGTTCGCGTGAGGGCCACCACGCAGCGCCATTACTGCGACTCTAAAAATGAAAATACCCCAGTTTCCCCATATAATTACGTTTTCTTTACGTAAAGAAATAGTACTTTGATATCAAAACGCACAACTAACCTTTTTATTTTGTATTGAAACTAAACGCATTGTGTTTTGCAGATATATGAAGCAAATGTGCATGGGGAAGTCGGTAACGGCAAATAAGGTGAACTGTCAGAGACCAAATAAAGGATGTCCTGTAAAAAGGTCGACTTAATAGACGAACTTGTAAGAGATGAGAGTTGAAAAGAGAGCGAGAGATGTGTATCAGGATTGCGGTAAGTGGAAATCTATGATTCCTGCCTACCACTCAAAAAGGCGTGATTTTATATATGGACCCTGTTATGTATAAAAGTAGCAAGCGACAATTTTTTCCATCCATGTTTTTAACTTAAGAGGTTTCTCGTATTGAAATTTGCAACTGCTGTAATAATACAGTTAAATATTGGACTTATTATCTTAATAACTTTCCTGGTGATTAAATCATGCAGAAATAGTTGCATTTAAACTTTAACTCGAAAGTGACAAAATGTTAGGTGTAAGTTTTATGCATAACAATGTCCATATGTATGTACATTCGTAAATAAGGCGTTTACCGGCAAAGTAAAATAAAAAAATCTTTATTCAAATAATAAATAAATAAATATTTCTTACATTCACACCAATTAGCCTAGCCCAAAGTAAGCACTGTAAGGCTTATGTTATGGATATTAGGGTAACGGATAGACATACATATATGATACATAAATATGTAATATTCATAGAAATATATATAAACACCAATGAATCAGGTACAAATGCTCGTATTCATCATACAAACATCTGCCCCATCTGGGATTTGAACCCAGGACCGTGGGTGCGAAAGGCAGGATCGCTACCATTGCACCAAACGGTCGTCTTAAATTCAAATGCACTTAAATTTTTTTGTATCCAACATATTTACGTACCATATTCAAGCGTTTTTTAACTGACAAGAAGAACGGGCGTAAGAAACTCGTCAGCTTTAAAAGAAGTAACTTTTACAATATTATTCGTCGTCACCGTACATAATCAACAATTAGCACAAATCCTTCACACTTTTAGGGTGTTCAAAGACTACAAATGATACTGGAGATAAACAATGTGACTTAGAACAAAAATGGGAAGTAGTGATGCAGCAATTATGGTTATTTACTGTAACCTCAAACCCGCGTAGAGATTATACCCAAAACCATTCCAGATGGGAAGCATAAGACGTCTTACGGCTGAGTTGATGATAATAATAAGTCTTTCGCATCAACGGTCCTGGTTAAGGGGCAGTTTGTGTGATAAATATGTCGCCGTAAAATTGTAGTTAATATTAGATTATAATCTATCTCGCGAATTGTAAACTGTGGAAAGATTGTGAACCGTAACATAGTTGTTACAGTTTAACGCATAATTATCAGGTAGATTACAATCTATCGAAGTGAAACCGCCAAATTTCACTAACCTAACCTAATCTATCTAAAAATATATAAACCTATCGAATATAAAAACCTATCGAAAAATAATGCTTTTGTAAGCTCTATGTTAAGGTCCACAATCTTTCTACAGTTTACAATATCACGAGATAGATTATAATTGTAACGAGGCGCCATAGCTATATTGGCGACTCGTTGCTTTCATTGCGCTCTTCTCTGGCCATTTTTCATATTTTCTTTTTCTCTTGGTTTCCGTTTTTATATTTACTGTCTGTCTCTTTTTATTTCTTTTGTTCGAAGTTCATTCTTACCAGAGTCAGCGCGTAGAGCGGTTGACTCACCGCTAACAATTATATAAATATATTTATAGTGCTGAGCAGTTATAATAAGCTCACAAGTAAAATAAGCTCATAAGCATAACTCACAAGATTTCCTGATTCTGTATTTCGTACCACCAGTTCCTGTTATAAAAAAGTCTGTTTCTTTAAGGCACTATTGTAAAAAGCCCTACCTTTTATATGTTTTAGTGATAAATATGAAATTGTTTTTGTATTCAGTGTAATTTACCTTTTTTATATAATTGTTTCAGTTGTGCCTTAATTCCATAATTACAAAAAAAATTAGGTGACTTTGTGTGCTTTTTATTTCTCCCGACTGCACCCGTCACATAATCTAACGTTATTTACAATTTTACGGTGACAAATACAATAATAATAATTCTTACATTGACACCAATTATCCTAGCCCAAAGTAAGCACCGTAAGGCTTGTTATGGATACTAGGGTCACAGATAGAACTTATAAATATATGATATATTTTATTTTATTTTATTAAATATATTTAATATCAATAGAAATATACATAAATACCCAAGACTCAGGTACAATTCATCACACAAACATCCCAAGATTCGAAACCAGGAAAGTCGGTGCCTTTTTTCGGGACTTTTCCCATTTGATCCCTGAAAGTTCGCCTTTACTGACTTGCCAAAGCACATTTTTTTAAAACGTCGTAAAAAGAATGATCTTTTAGACAGCATATAGGCACAATGCAAATAGTCGATCCACGTTCTTATTACAAGGTGAGGACCGATTCCGGGCGGTTGGGATAAAGCTGAAATCTCCACTGATGCGCTACCTATAAAGTTCAGTGCTCACAGTACAAGCTCTGTTGCTCTGTAGAACTCTCTGTAGTGACTCAATAATTGTTGAGTTGCCATAATTTTTTTATTTAATATATTATTTTAATAGAAAAATATTAGCAGAAATGGAGTCTGCTCAAAAGTTAGTTTAGACGGGATTCGAACCCGCAACCTTTGGATGTCCAGTCCAATGAGCCTCACGGATACCTGTCGAAATTTTCTACTTTTTACGCTATAGGCCAGTGATTTTATCAATGAGAGGAACATCCTCTCGTATTCGAAAGAAACATTTTTACAAATGTTTGCAATCGATTAAGATGAAACAGCCATTTAGTTTTATTATTTTTATATGGTTTTTGCAATTTTCAATTATATCTTATTAAATAAATTATTATAAAAAATTACATGTTATTCCATGTGTTTGGCAGAAAAAAACGCTTGCGAGCGCTTACCAGTGCTGAAAAACAAACTATACAGTTTTCGGCCAGGACATCTTTGCTAACTTCAGATGCGCTGATACAATCCGCCATTTTGCTTATTATCGCTCAGCGAACGCCATTTTTCTTACATGCGCTCGCAAGCACTTTTTTCTGCCAAACACAAGGATTATGTTTATACTGTTGAGGATCGTGGTATAATCCACATCAACTGATAGCTGGCCACTAGACATCAGATTTGCATATTGTTCTATTTATATGTGACTAGCGGCCCGTCCCGGCTTCGCACGGGTGTACAAAATTATTAAAAAAGTTCTAGCATCAAATATAGCCTATTTTACTCAGCGTGAATGTAACTTTCCAATGGTGAAAGAATTTTTGAAATCGGCTTAGTCGTTTTTGAGTTAATTCATTACAAACATACAAAAATACAAATTTTTCCACTTTATAATATTAGTGTAAATAGTGTTATAATGGGGTATCCATGTAAACAGTGCATAATAAATCACTGGAAGAACTTCTGGTGTTTTGTATGCAGGTTGTCCTAGATTTTCGCAGAAGCATCACTTAAGATATTTCCTACAACTTCTTTTTTTAACTAAATTAGATTGAAGAGAAAAGATGATTGTAGAAACAATCATGGTTAAGTAATACTATAACGTTTCAATAACCTCATGGGATTGTCAAAAAATATTTAATAAAATGCATAATTCACTAGACAAAATGTCGTACCATACACGGAGTAATTCGGGTAGCCCTAGTAATCTCTTTCTCATGATTTTCGTTTTACCCTGGGCTCGAAACATCCCTTATGTTATTTAGTGAAACCCAATGTAATAAAAATATTTGTAAATGAAAACTTATCGAATTTATGTAAAAATCTAGTCACCTAATATGAGATGCTGTTTGAAACTACCGCAGAGGAAAAGGAACAAAAAAAATAACTTATTCATTATTAATTTTTATTTTTTTAATTATCAACCTGCTATCATCAATATTGGCATCTTTAAGAAATATAATATTCCCTTTTTTAATGGAAGAATTAAAACAAGGCTTACATTAATTTGGCAAATCCAAATTAACCTTAGTAACAATTACAAAAGTAGATATTTAAAAAACATAAAATGTTTATATAAAATATACATTTTTTACAAAAATGTAACATCGTACAGCTAATTGAACTAAGAGACTATCGATTTTGTTATAAAAATACTTAACATCGACTAATATTGCTATTAATAATAATTAAAAATAAACAAAATCAGAATACATATATGCGAATTCTTGCAGTATTATTTTCAGATTATTTACACAATAAAATGATGCTCTAGAAATGATAAAAATTAAATATTACATATACAAAATGTACATTAAAATAATTATATTAATCTACTTAAAAATAAATGTTACAACGGAGGACTGTGACGTATCGGGTACTATCATTTACTTGTAAAATATAACAAAAAAAGTAGCCGCCGCCATTTTTTTTCCGTAACAGTTTATAGTATTAAACTAACAGCAGAGAAAAGACTACACGGCGACTTAAAAGAACTACATATATAAAGTATGGACGTATCGATTTAATTATTATATACATAAATATAGAAAAGATGAAGACAGGGAAGACGGTTTGGGATGCGTTGCGCGATCCGGAAGCCATTTCCTCCATAGAGAGGAATAGGTGTGGCCTTTGTGTTCATAAAAGGAGGTTAACACACTTAGGAACTATCTCAAGTGAATTCAAAGTCGCATTTCAAATAAGCAACTTGCCTTGAGCTGTTTCCTTGATTATTCTTGGAAAAGTCTGAGACTTGAATCCAGAGGTTTGAATTTCTTAGAAATATAGTCACGAAGGGTAGAGAAATCGACTTGAAAATGGACACCGTAAAAATTAAGAATCCGGAGTTAAGTTTGCTGTTCCGACTCTTTTCATTAACAAACCATTTTAAGGTTTTGATCTCTTTCTTACCAATGAGGGATTGTCTGGCCGTTTTGAGATCGATAAAGATATTGAAAATATTATCAGCAAAAACCTTTGCATTGGGATGCACCGATGCATTGTTTTCAGACGGGGTGAAAAGAAGGTTCAAAGACAGGCCAAAAAACCCGAAAATCTTTGAAACGTTTGTCCGATGTAATACGATACGAGAAAAAGATGAACCGTTTTGAAACCTAAAACAGGTTTTGGGGAAGATCCACTCAGCATACCTAAAACTTAGGCTAAGCTGTGTGTTTTCTCATACATTAAAGTGTGAGTTTCTCAAGAAGGAAGTCAGTTATTTAGATAATTTAAGTCTCGAACAGATCCTAACAAGATAGAAGTGGTAAAAAGTGGCCTATCCCAAAGAACCGTACTCAAATCCGTGCTTTTTTGATTTATGCTCATACTACAGAAAGCCGAAGCTAAGACCAAGCAGTCGCGACCAAGAAGACCAGACGTAAGTCATCGTAAATCTCTAACGTCCGCCCGTCTAACTGTCTCGCTCACTCGTTTTTGCGCCCTTGCTATCTCTTTCTGCAATGCGCTTCTCTTGTTATTTTATACCTACGCATGTTTATTAAAATCCACTCATCGCAGCTACTTTTTTGGTAAATTTTATAAACAAATTATTGTGCACGTCACGTCACAGCCCTTAATAGTAACAATAATATAATATGGAGATGAAAGTGTAATAAAATTATATTTTATTTACGTTATATTAAATCACCTGCATTTCTGCGAGTCATAGTCGAATACAATTTCAGAAATTAAGGCACTATTTTTCACCTCCTTATAGCTAGCTAGAACGTTCTTGATACATTACATGGCCGTGATAACGTATGAACTGAAAACCATTCTGAAATACTTAGCACAATTTTTACACTCTCTTCATCTAGTTCAAGTAACGTTAAAAATCGTAAGAAATCGAACTCAGAATAGGAATATCGAAACGCATTCATCATCACTTAACGATTTTTGCGTTTTGATAATCCTATAATTATTTCGCTCGTGTAGTACGTCGATGGTGAGATATCATACCATCAGTACTTTTTCAGATCTTTACACTACGAAATATAACTTAGACCATTCAATATTGCACTACGAAAACGATAAAACGGCCGCTTTCAATTAAAAAAAAAACCACGAAATAGGAGGCCCAGATCTTGCCTCAAGTAGGACCAACTTGTTCGTTGATATATCTCTCCCCTTCCTCCATAATGAGAAAGAAAGAGATATAGGCAACATCCAATATAAACCAATAAATACTCTTCGCCATTAAGGCTAGATAAACTGGGCCTGCGAGGAATGAAATTATCAGGACGAGTACTCTGAGAATACAAACCGATATCGCCTTTATTTACAAAGCAATAGGTACTTTTTTGGCCTATCAAGTCCTATATATTCGGTGGAAGATTTCCTAACAAAACGTTACAGCAGAACAGGTATCTCGGTGGGCATTATAGTATTACGTATTTATGTACAGATTGAAATAGACTGTTCGCCGTTTCGCTTTTTTTGTTTGGCATATATTTTGTGACTCTCCATACATCTATTTTGTACCTAATTAAAGTCAAAGCAGGCCAAGAGTAATGTAAAGAAAGACACATTCCGATGACACTGCAAACATTCAGGGCGTGAATGCGTAAATACATTTTAAACTTTATGTAAATAAATTCGGTTGTTTCATCTCTTGGTCGGCACTGACAAGTTGCTTTTCTTTTCATTCGCTTGTGCCATCTTATGGCACGTTTGCAGGCTTTCATACAATTTCCAAGGCACCAATAAATTTAAGGCACGGTTATTTGTACAATAAAATATGTAATGGTGTATTATTTTCAATAAATTGTCATACTTATATAATACATAAATATTATATATATTGCTAAGAGTCTTGAACCTTTCAAATGTGGTTATAACAGCAAACATTTCTTGCCTACTCGTGTTAAAAATTATTATGCTAACAAATTTATTGCTTATAGACAGGTAATTACGGTGCAAAATTGCAAGTCTATTTTTTTATTATGCTAATAACAATATTGCCATACAAATTTATTGCTTATTGACAGGTGGTTACGGTTCAAAATTCCACGGCTAAATTTTGTTTTTCGTCACGTTATGAACTCTCTATGGCACCTGTATTTGTAACGAACATAGCTCAGAGTCCTGATATAAATGTATATACTATATTAAATACATTACCAATAATGAATATATAGTTTTAATATATACTTTTCAACTTCAGTCTTAATTGCTTGAATCTCAAAAGGCAATTATGATCACAGTAAATATTTATTTGCAAATGTATAAGGTGCCGTCACAACAAAAGGCCAATCAATGGGAGGTTTAAGATCGCTTCACATTTTATTTCTCTATAAACAAGTATCAAGATATTTTTCCGTTGTATACATTTAACGTATAAAACTTTATAAATAGGGTATTTGACTACAGTGAAAATATAAATCAAATTGTTATTAATAGTAAACATAATTTTTAACGAATTTAGCCCAAATATTAATTCAAAATATGATTCTGATTTATATATGTAAGTATTACAAGTAGGTGACGTCATAACATAAAGCAACCTGCATAAAGGTATCTTTAGCGTTTTGGCGGGTTTTTATTCATATTTTTATAGAAATCAATAAATAGTAAAATTAACAAATAATTCATCGAGTGGATATAACAATTTGAGATATTTTCGTGAAACCTATCAAATACCCTATAATTGTTCGCTAGTTGATGGTAAAAGTACAATTCGCATTTTAATATGAAATGATCTAAACCAACCAACTTCCATTCACTCAAACCTGAACACCCAAAACTCTATCGACAACAAATTCATATTTCACATCATCAGTCTTGTTCGTGTCTTCACACTTCGGCAGGTTCTCGTAACAGGGCTCCTTGAGGCATGGGTTTTTGCACTCAATGACTTGTTCTTCAGTATTTACGGTTGAATTTTGTTTGGCTTCATCGGATTTGTCTGCAGTTTCTGTGCGACCGCGCAATTCGTAGAATGTTTTAGACGAGCGGCCATCCGGTGTCCGTCTCTCTTCTAATTCGTCTTCCCAATCGTCTTCTGAGACTGGGTCTTCTTCATTTGGCAGGATTGGTACGGTGCTTTTACTGCGAGTGAAGAATGCCATCTTTTCCCTATGGAAACAAAAAGTAGTAAGTGTATTTAAGCTATCTATTATATAGAAAATCCCTATCACAGTGTTTGACCGCGATGAACTCCGAAATTACTCAACCGATGTTGATTACTTTTTGAAGTAAGTAAGCTGTTGAATGCGAGACGAGAGTGTTACGAAGAGTGTGATCGGGCGGAGCGAACCTCATAGTACCAGGGTATTGAGAGACGTTTAAATCAAATAAACTACAATAAGGTGATCATTCGATTTTACTAATATGGTTATAGTAACCTAGCTTATAAAGACAAGCTAGCAATGCCCAGGTATAGGCTTCATAAAATAAGCAACTCCTTTACAGGTCACTGTATACGAATATACAACAGGCTGCCATGTAACATGCATGACTTGTCAATGACTAAATTTAAAATTTTAATTAAAACTCAGTTATGCAAAAAGGCTTATAACAGTGTTAAAGATTTTTTGAATAATAAGGCAGCGTGGACCTAAGAGAAATGAATTGCTCGTTCTCTGAATCGTTTTGTAATATTTGTGATATTTTGTAATATTTAGAAAAGACATTTGGCGATTTTAAAAGAGTTTTGGCACATGAGTTTCTTGCCCGATTCTTCTCATGTTAGCCCCTACGTTCGGAATCAGTTCGCTCGTGGCGATTACATGTGCGGCATTAAATCCGCGGATATACTTGCCGCTAGAGCACGGCTTATCTTGATAGAATATTTCTTTAATTTTGTAAAATTGACGATTTTAAGTGCCCGCAAGGGCCTATGAAATAAAGTGATTTTGATTTTGTAAGAAATGCGAATAGTCTGGGAGGCCATTCCAGAAACGTATAGCTTGAAGTGGGAAAACAATTGGACATAAAACCAGAAATGTAGAGAGAAATAAACAGAGCAAGAGAATCAGCAGAGCGAATTTGGCGCTTTTTAAAAAGCTAACTTACTTGAAGGTGACGAGGTCTGGCTTCCTCCCTCCTTGGCGTGACTTCCTCAGCCGGTAGATTTCACGGCAGGTACGATGAAGTAGCCTGGTGGCTCTGTCTCCAGGTTCTGTTGGATTCGATAACAGCCTCCTGAGGGATTCATCTTCCGCCACCCAAGCGGCAACAGCGGGATCGCCACGAGCGCACGCTTCTTCCAACCTGTATAACAAATTAATAAAGATTTATATTATATATCGTTATACATATATACGCAAAAATTCCCTGTCAGAGTGTTTGACCGCGATGAACTCCGAGACTATACAACCAATTTTATTTTATTTTTTTCATTTTGATGAATTTGTTTCGACTAAGGACATAGGATAGATTTCATTCTAATTTATAACACAGCCACGCGTGGCAGTGTGAGCTAGTACATATAAAGGTGATAGATAGCAATGAAAAACTATTTAATTTCATTCAGATTATTTTTATTTCCTAAAATCATGTATTTGGCACCTTATTGCATACGTTTATCATAGTTATCATTTCAATAGAAGATAACTCATAGGTCTAAATCAACTATATTTATAATGAGATCAATCACAAATCTTTGTGATAAAGCTTTAAATGTATATTTGTCAACTGTTTCAAAATCACACGCAACGACACCGATTGAGTTAAGACACCAAATATCCGTATTCGAAATCGTATCAGCGGATATCCATTTTTAACTATGCAATACATCACTAGTTATTACATACTTATTTATAACAAGCTGAGCCAGCCACGCGTTGCTGTAGCTCAGTTACTATTATATGCAACATTTTTATTATAAATTAAAATGAAACCTATCCTGTCTTTAGTTGGAACTAATCCGGCTAAATTTAAAAAAAAAAACAAAATCAGTCATGACTAGGGTACGAGTACGAGTACGTTCCGGGATTCGAACCTAGCACCGTCGGTCATAAAGACTGCCGTTGCACCATACTCTGACAAATAAATAAGTTGATTTGGACTCGAACACTAACCTTTTCTTTAGTTGTGATAGGTGGGCAATCTCGTTGCGTAGATCGGCCAAGCGATCGTTTTGTGCGCGTAGATCTAATGCCAAGTCCAAAGAAGTACGCGCTGTACGCGTACGTGTCGAACTCCGACGAAGCGCTCCGCCTGACACTCGACCCCATCTGTGAAAAAGCATATAGATAAATAAATACAGATTAAATTATCACGCACATCGCTCCCAATTTTGAGTATAAATTACTGCCAGTTATGGGGACGCAGGCTGAGAAAAAAATTATTTTCTCGTTAGCAATATTTAAAAAAATACTGGTGGAACGTTGGACGCAAATTATTTAATCGAAAATATTTTATCAAATATTATAAAGGATGAAAATAAGAGACACAGAATTTGCAATTTTAAACCATAGTCTGTAAGAAATAAGAGCGTAACGAATGCGTTACTCGTATTTAGAATGTTAGCTGATAGAGTTCAGAATGGAATATTATATAGTTAATAAAATAAATAATACATACACAAAAATTAAACTCCGCAAAGCAACATGTACTTAAACATTAACAGAGAATTACACATTTAAATAAATATTTGAATAACGCACTTATTTCTGTTTTTTTAATAGCGTTTTCGCACTACATCCGAACCGTATCATTCAAATGACTGTCCGATGTAGCTTACGCACTAACCCCAACCAAAATCTCTCTGTCATCCGGACCCTGTCTGAACCTAATCCATACAAATTGTTCTACGGCTACTTCGGACATCAAAAGATGATAGGAGAAAGAGAGAAGATAGAGGAGAAAGAGTTTACTAATGCACTTCTATATTTTATATGGTTTAAAAAATATATAGATGAGAAGATAATTTTAAAATACTATTACTGCTTTGAAGAGTCCAGCTAGTACACAAAAAAAGAAAACATTCATATGATATAAAAATAAAAAAGAATACAAATAAAAAGCATAAAATAGATTTCGCATGGCAACACCAAAAGTAATGATAGAAGTTTTATATAAAATAGCACATTCGCAATACATAATATTAACATTTTTTTTTTCTTATTTAAAATTTATCGGATAAACCATCATATAACTGTCAGATATTTCTAAATTAAAAATGCGGGTTGTAATAGATATTAATTATTTTTTGTTAAATTATTTTTTTACTAGGAAGCTATACGACCAACACAGCAGAATCCAAAACGAGAAATGAAAGAAACTTGTGAATGATCGAATGAATCAAAATTGAATGAGTGGCGATTGAATGAACTAATTTACTTCAGCCATTAGTTATGCTAATTTATTTCAAGTTAATTCTATTCAAATATTTATTTTAATAAGATTATTTTTTATTATTACATTTTTTCAAATTCAACATCAGATGCAAAACTGACTAAGTACCTGAAATTATATATGGATTCTTTATTATTTTCTTAATTATTAATCTATAATCTAAGATCACAGTGGTTTGTGTGTTTGTCTGTCCGCTCTTTTTCCATTTTATCAATAACGTTACCATAGCAACGCGTTAACCGCATGTAGTTCGTCTACCGGACGCTAGATGGCGCTAACGGAAAAATATTTAATAATAGAAAAAAATTAAAGAATTTTGTCCACCCGTGCGAAGCCGGGACGGGCCGCTAGTACATACATACAAACACGTATTTTTCTTGTAAGGTAAGGCAGAGATCATAGAATGCCACATTCCGATCCTGACATACATTTCTCGCTTCTACAATTCTCATCAGACCTTTCAAAAAAGCTCGTCGATAAAAGGTGCTTTTTAACTTGGTCCTCTTTCAGGATAAAGTTTGTGGGTTTGATTCCAGCCTAAGAATTCATTTGTGAGCCGAGCCGATTTTCCTAGTATTTTTCCATAAAAATTAAGCCAGAACTTTAAAAAAATCTTTATTTTCTCACCACAAACTTACTTTAAGCTTTATCGTTACTAATCTTAGCTAAGTCTGTGTGAGACTGATGCCCGAAATAGGTAAAAAATTACCCATTAGCACAAGTCATCAAGCCACCATCTGTGGTAATCGAGATCGAATTTAGATATCATGGTACAATCAATAGGATTGAAACCTAATTTCGTAAGCTAGTCTTTTCGTAATCACCTGATAGGATAGACATCAATCACAGACACAGCAACACACCCTGGACCTTCACCGAATACTCTACACCTGTTTCACCATACGAAACTTAACCGTGGAGTTAACCGTGCAATATCGAGCAACAAGTATCTATATCTGAAGTAAAACTTCTTTACGCTGGTGAATTCGTGTCGAGAGCTTTACGAGAATTGTGAAGTTGAGAGGAGCATATGTACATACATAGATGGAGCTAAAGAAGTTTCACTTCAGTCGTGTGTTCTAAAGAACACTCATTTGTTTTTTTTGTTTGTTTAAACATAACGTTCTTCTGAACTCTTATGTTACACGAAACACAACCACTACCACAAGTTTTTACTAAACGACCTGAAGTTGGCCACTTATTAAAATTAAATGTTTGTATATGTTTGTTTGTTTTATAATCGCAAGTGCAATTGCAACCAACCTCAGCGAAGCTCAAATCCCTAACATCATTCCCGGATGCCTGCAGCAGCCTGAAAAGGCTGTTAACCTCCTGGGATGAATTGGATTGACTGGAGTGGGAAGAAAACCCAAGATACGTACAAATGGTCCAATCAAAAGATTAAGTTCGAGTCTGTGTTTCCTGATAAATACAATTTAGGGGTCTTCAAGTCACGAGTGAATCTCCTCCTAGGCAGGCGCGTCACATTCTAAATCTCATCATTACCATCAGTCGAGATAGCGGTCAAGCGCTTACCTTTCCTAAAATAAAAGTGCTGAAAAAGCCCCGCTCAACTAACTACCTCATCGAACTAAATACTGACCTGAGAGACCTGCGCTCGCGCACGCTCCTATCAAAAGGTATGCCAGAAGGAGGTGGCTGCAACGTCACTCGTCTAGAGTACTGAACCATAGACGAATCCGATTCTGAACGATTCAATCTGAAATGTAAATTAACAATAAACTATTGTGTCAAGAAAAAAATAATTCTACGGATAATTCTCTCTAATTTTATCTAATCTAATTAACGGATATAATAAAGACTCCTTTATGGTTTCATAATCAGGTATACCAATATATAAAAAAAAATACAGTCACACCAATTAGCCGAGCCCAAAATAGGCACTGTAAGGCTTATGTTATGGATACTAGGGTAACGGATAGACATACATATATTATACCTAGATGTATGATATTTATAGAAATACTAGCTAATACGACCATGCGTTTCTGTTAGTCGGAACAAATCCATCGAAATAAAAAAAAGTCAAAATCGGTTGAGTAGTTTCGGAGTTAATTGTGGTCAAACACTGTGACACGGAATTTTTATATACATATAGATACAAATGCTCGTATTCGTCACACAAACATTTGCCCCTTCTGTGATTCGAACCCTCGACCGTCGGTGCTGTTTCTTTGGCTTAGGTAAATTGGTGTGAATGTAAGTAATATTATTGTAATCAAAGACTTTGAGTTAGCTAGCGTTTTCAGTCTCGTTTGACAATTTAATCATTTGTTTTCAATCAAACATTGCTTTGGATATGAAGTAAGTTAAATTATTATAAAGACCAACCTGCAGATATATTGCCCCTTGCCGATACTCTGTGGTTGCGGTGAAAACGTTTGAGATCTTTTAATTGTAGCTTGAGGCTCATCAGGGTTTGCGTTGACTTGCTGAGTTTTCCTATAAACAAACAATATCCAGATACTGAATTCAAAACACAAATATATTTGTTAATAAATACTTTTTCAAAATGCATAAAACATAACAATATTATGCTCTTGTTAGATAAATCATGAGAATGGTTTGGCTTTTAAACTAAATTTGACTATCCTTAACTTTAATAAAAGCAGGTCGGAGGGATGGCAGGTTGGGCTACTGCTCTGAGGCCTCCACAAGAGAGGAGCTTTCACAATGCAGATAAAAAAAATAGAAATTTTGGCGGGTCAACAGATTTTGTTTAGAATTCTTAAAAGGTAGACACAGAAGAACTTTTAACAATAGCTATTTTGATTTTGAACAGTTATTCGAAAATAAATTAGGGGCCTCCGTTGCCCGAGGGCCACCAGACCTCCAATCCAGCCCTGTGTATAAGGTCAAAATGTTCTCACACAACTAAATAGACAGTATTAGTTGACACCCTAATTATCATACATATCAGAAATGTAACCTGAATTAAATGAAAAAATGTAAGATATCGCATCGCTTAACTAAATAAATAAAACTTATGTTCTGTTCATTTAATGATAAAGTTTTGATTTTCTTTTCATTTATATATAAATGTAGAAAAGAAGTATTCTAAATTCACCTAAGGTAAGTTTCAAACCCACCGGAGCCAGATTTTGAAAACCACTAGGTCACTCTGTGCCCACCTACAGGAGTTACATCACAATTTTATCAAAAATATCTACTTTCTTTGTTTTGTGAATGCTAAAAATAAAAAAAATAACAAATGATTCCTTCTCACTAGAGACAAACATTAACAACTCATTGACGTATGTGGTTCAATTCCCAAACATTCAGATAACAAACAGTGAGATAATGAAATCCATATCCATTTTCAAACTTAACACCATCGAATAGAGTTTAATGTTGAATCAGAAATTATGTCTTTATGGAAGTTTGTTACTTTTCTCTGTACAATAAAAGAGAAAAGTAAGAAGGAAAAGTTGTCTTTGGTAATTATATAACAAATATCAGATAAAGGCCAGATCAAAAACAACCCTTAACCAATGAGCTTCTATGAAAGGTATGATGAGAGTTGAAAGAGAGAGAGATGGATATAGCGGGATCGTGGAAAGTGAACATCTGTGATACCCCTGCCTGATACCCCTGCCTAATTATATGTATGTATATAACCAATAAAAATTAATAATTGACCTCTAATAACCCTTTCTAGCAAATGCACGTTTGACAATAAACTGTCACCACCATTTTATATTTTATGCTTCACAGCACTGGGTTCTGTCTTTTCAGTCAATATCTAATGTTTGTGTACAAAATGATCTGTTAGAATGAAATCTGTGACATCTGCTTATCCCTGCGTGGTTATATGTATTTATATAACCAAATGTAAATTAATAATTGTTTTGTTTACAAATGCACGTTTGACAACAAACTGTCACCACCATTTTATTTTTTATGCTTCACAGC
Source organism: Calamotropha paludella (assembly GCA_927399485.1). Lineage (NCBI taxonomy): Eukaryota > Metazoa > Arthropoda > Insecta > Lepidoptera > Crambidae > Calamotropha > Calamotropha paludella. Next base: position 3,260,034 of record OV656803.1, on the reverse strand, counting down.
ACTGGGTTCTGTCTTTTCAGTCAATATTAAATATATGTTTGTGTGGTTACTTAACCAAATTATTTGCTTACATTATTATTAATAGATTGTACAAGGTAGTTACACTTGAAAACTCAATCGTATGCCAAGACAGTTTTAAAGTTTAATTTAGGTAAGCCTTAAAATTAAGAAATATTTATAACTGTCATTCAATATATTACATAATACTTATATTATTATTTTAGTATATTTCAAAAAATGTTAGTATCTTACGTATTAATGGTAGTATAGTTGAAAATAGCGATACATTCACATTGTGCCTCGCTTCATGCCAGTCATGCACAATATTCAAAACATGCAAGTTTTTTATTGCAAAGGGTTTCATATAAGTTAAATTTATTTTTAATTTATGTACAATATAACTTACTCTTTCTTGTCCATTTAAAATAAAAAATATCGTAAAATTGCGAACATCATTCTGACAGATAAACACAAAATTACTATAGACTTATACGGCGATAGACGTGACTGAAAAAAATCTGTATATAAAAAAATTCTTTCTATTTTACACGAAGTAGATATTGCAAATAATGTATGATAACAACAACAATACTTATAAAAAACCCCTCACCATAACACACACGCAACACCTTACACCTAAAGACGTAACAACGAAACTCAAGCGTTCACATCTCAAGCACAATGTAAACGTACCTATATACAAGAATATATACAGTGTACGTTTGTACAGACGGGCGGTTTATTTCTCGAGAGCGGAGCAGGCGGGCCGTCCGTCCGCTTCCACCCGCGGGACTCTCACATATCTGCTGGGAGAGACAGGCCTCAATACCGACACCAAGGTTAATATTAACTTCCTCACCGTACTACTATATCGTTAGATTCGGCAAAACGCTGAAGCACTAACCGACCCAAAATTATCTATAAATAATTCCCTGCCACAGTGTTTGACCGCGATGAACTCGGAAACTATTCAACCGATTTTGATGGTTTTTTCTTTATGCTGAATTTGTTCCCACTTAGAACATAGGATAGATTTCATTGTAATTAATAATCAAAACAATTTATTTTATTGCTAATTATAATAACTGATCCACAGCAACGCGTGACTGGGTCAGCTAGTAGTAGTACTCATGGCTCTTTAGAAACATTCAGTAAAAACTGATTCTTGAACTTCTATTTAAATCAGGTAGAGACAGGTATTTATGATAAAGATTTAATAAAGTAAATAAATTAAATACATATATTATGTAATAATTCAGCGTTTTGCCTTTATCATTAAAAAAACTATAAATCACATTATTTTACTTCCGTGATTATTTATATCAAGATAAATTTAGTCTTTGTTGCTTACTTCACATGGTTCGTTATCGTTTGAACATTGAAATTGGATCTTATGCCAAAATAATCCTCAAACAAAAACTGATTTCTATTTTTTTTTTCATAGTCCGCTTTCTATAATTGTTTTTTATTTGTTACAACTTATACGACTTTTATTACTAAACCTGATAAATGAATTGCAAATTTTATATTTAATACATTCTTTAATACATTATTTCTTTAATACTTTCTTTTTTTAATTTCTTCAAGTTTCTTGTCAACAGTCTTTTGATTAGATTCATCAACAGTATGAAATACGCGCTACAGTATGTGCGCTGTTTTCCTGAGTTTTAAGTCTATGGTTAGCCGCTGAGTCGTCGAAAATCAGCACATACAACATATTATTAAAATACCAGCGCGTAGTAAAAATATTTGGAATCTTTGTTAATGCCGCCACCAATTTATAACTATATATTTTCCTTAACCTCAAGCCTTTTTTTACCCCAAACACCTGAGGATTAGCACTATATTTTTGCATTTGTCTTTAAATAAAATTTATTTCAAATTAAATGTGTTAATTTATAACACATTACATTTAACTATAGCTTTAATATAAATATTAATAATATACTAGTCTCTATTTTCTATCTTTTTAAGAAATTACACAAATTGCAAATAAAAAAATTGCCTTTAAGATAATCATTTACGAGTGAAAGGGATGCAACTAACCTTTTATGAAGCTGTCTTGCTCCCTCCGGACAGAAGTTACATTCAGTGTTTGTTTCCTTCTCAGCCGTGGGTGGATGGAGGAATTCTTCTTCTAGAGCTATATCTTCAGGAATGTAATCCTCGAATGAGTCTTCTTCTACTATCTGGAAGCAGAAATATATTTTTTATTTTATTTATTGCATTCACAATGTCAATTTCTATTAGATATATTTTATATCTTATAGAACAAAGAAATGGCAAGATTGCATTTTTAAAAGAATTAATAATCTGAAATCCGTTTGGACATTGGCTAATACAAAGAATAATAAATTATAGTATTTTATTTTCATTATTTAAAAAAAGGTGAACGCAGCCCGTCGGTTAGGAAATCATATTTGAACGACGTGGAGTAAGTTCAATTCGTTTAGCGGGGTGGAGTTTAACAGATATAATAATAATGATATCAGAGCATTTTTAGGTTAGCTCAATAAATTGGTTAAGCTTTATTTTTATCGCAGACGATTTACAAATTTTATACCAGCTAAAGTAAATTCATAAAGTTCTTTATTGGTTGTGGTTTCCACAGAATTGCTTTTACCTTTTATTTTATTATGTATTACTATACTTATTTTATTTCGCAAAGAGCTAATATTTCTTACTTGATTGAGTGGCTCTCTCGATTCTTCATCATCTGACGCAGAATTATCACCACAGTCCACGTTGCAATCTGCGCCCATCATACCTTCTGGTCCTATTGAGAAATTAAAAATTAATATTTATATTTTTCTTATTTATCCTGATAGATTATTATCGAAACTATGTATAAAAATAAGAGAGATAATAGACAATAATCCATAAATATTACTACATAATATAAAAGAATAATAATAATATTTATATTCACACCAATAAGCCTAGTCCAAAGTAAACACTGTAAGGCTTGTGGTATGGATATTAGTTACGGACAGACATACATATATGATACACAAATATAACTTAGCTACAAATGCTCGTATTAGTCACACAAACATTTGCCCCTTCCGGGACTCGAACCCAGGTCCGCTGGTGCGAAAGGCAGGATCGCTACGGTTGCACCAAACGGACGTCAAAAAATAAACCAATTCACAACAAGGTAAGTAGTGAAAAAACGCACAAACAATAATTTTAATACTATAGGTACGTAGAATTAAAAACATCTAGATTGCTCACAATACAAAATAATGTTTTGTACTAACCTCTATTTCTTGTAAGAGTTGAAGTTTGTGACGATATGATGGTAGATTCGTCAGAACTCTCATCCCTTCTCATGCTGCGGAAACTTAGCACGTTGTACCACTTTTGGAGGACTGTTTCTGGGTCGTAGTCTGCCAAGCTGACTTGAGCGCAGCCCTGTTGAAGAATTTCAACGTTAAACGTGAAACTAATAAGGTTGAAATTTGAATGGCAAATTGTGAGTCAGATGAAATCGCTCTCGCCTTGTTTCCTTCTCATGGTACTCGAGGCTTGGAGCCGAATACTCGAATTTGGCTAGTTGTCATCATTTATGATTAAAATAACAAAAAATGTAACATTTATATAAGCTTTGCCCGAAAAATAGCTTGCAATAAAACAATTCGGCGCGATTGTCAGAATGCATTATTCTAAAAATTAGGAAAAGTAACAAGGCCATCTACCGTAGAATTTTGAAAGCTTATGTTTCGAATGCCTCTCATTTACAATTTTTTTTGCAATTTCCTATAAATGGCTTATTATAATACCATTAGAAATGATCAGTTTTTCCCCGTTCTGTTCATACAAAGCATAATTTATTTAAACTGCACGGCAATTCTAAATAATCATGAGGAAGATAAAAAACCATTTATTACTTGTAAACGCTTGTATATAAAAAGTTTAATCGAATGGACATACTCTTAATGATAAACTAATTGATACTTCCACCATAATTCAATATCATATAATGCATCAGTTTTAAAGTTCTTGATACTCTAAGACCGCTTTTCACCTTTTGGAGTCGTGAGCTGCTTTTACAGACCACCATCATCTTAGTCAAAAGGTTACAGGACAAAAGTCTCCCCCGAACGCAATCAAATACCAATCGGAAAACACTTCTAACAATTTTTTGGTCTAAAGCGTTTATATCCAGTATCTTTAGTCGCATTTACGAGACCCTTTAAGTTCTAGTCTACCGGATATTTAGAATGTTAAAATATACACCCACTTACCAGACATTCAGCTCCTTGCGTAAGGTTGACCTGGAGAGTAGCAGCTCTGAGTGCCCTAGGACCTGCAACTGCAGCCCTTTGGACCAGCCTCCAGTTTAGGGCAGCTCCACGCCAGGGTAAAGCTGGACTACTGAATGGTACTCCACAACCACCGCCAACGACTAAAGCACCACGAACAGCGCTAAAAAGAGAAACATTCAATTAGAAAATTAGAACTTCAACATTGCTTGCATATCTTTATATATAAAAATTCCCTGTCGCAGTGTTTGGCCGCGATGATCTCCGAAGCTACTTAAACGATTTTGATAATTTTGCTGGATTTGTTCCAACTTAGGGTATAGAATAGATTTCATTTTAATTTATGATAAAGATATATAGTAAATTATACTGACTGAACCGAAGCAACTTTATCATAAGGCAATTTTATGACATTATTTATAGTTTATAATCTTAAAACATTTTATTCTTATTTTATTTAATATAATTTTAATTTAATTGATATTTGGTCATTTAATTCGTAAAACAAGGTTGTTAAACAATGTCACATTCTGTTTTGAAGTATAAATTTTTTTAAACGTTAATATCATAGAGTACTCACACTTCAGTTCCCACATCGATGAACAATGCGTGTAGGTTGCGCGCGCGCATGATTCCGATCTCCAAAGCAGTTTCATCAGGACAGTAGCGCAATTTGATCTCAATTTGTGCACTGTTCACTGTGAATAAAAAAAATTACATAAAAATATTAATTACTTCTTAAGAAGTATAGCTGTAGTGAATTTGATGGATAAAATAAGGAATGATGTGATAAGAGAGTGATGTGGTGTGGAAGAAGATATAGTGACAAAGATAGAAAAAGAGAGGCTTGGATGGTTTCGACATGTAAAGGCAGACCAAGGTGAACCTTCAGGGACCAAAGTCCTGAGAAAAGACTAGGTCAAAACTACCCTTAACCGATGAGCTTATATGAAAAGGCCGATAAGAACTGAAGAATCAAGAGATGTATGTCAGGATGGTGGTAAGTGGAAATCTGTGATATCTGCCTACGTTTGATTATGTTTAAAAAAATATCGCCTTATAATGTAAGCAATAAAGTTCAAATCACCTGCGTTGGATGGATCATTCTGCGCTTGCGCCGCTTCAAACACTCCGGAATCACCCGCCACCGACTCGTCGCTCACTGCAGCCGACACTGATCTAGTATTTGTTCCTAAACAAATAAATACAAATCAATTAATATAATAAGTTTATTATTTATGTTATAATCTAGAATATATTGAAATATCCACCAATATTTGCTACATTCACATCAATTAGCCTAGCCCAAAGTAAACACTATAAGGATTGTATTATTGATACTAGGGTAACGGACAGACATACATATAGTCTGTTCATCCTAACTTGTCCTATTTGGTAAACAATCTTGGCACTCCTTTTTATTGAAAATGCAGCATTAAAAATCAACTGATAACTAGATTCAATGGGTTTCAGTCTATAATAAGGATTTATTGTGATAGATTATTGACTTTGTTATTATTTTATTTTTAAATAGCTGATTTGGTTTAAATGTTTTGCCAAGATTGTTTGCCAAATGGGACAAGTTAGAATGAACAGACTTTATAAGTATATGTAATATTTATATAAATACTAGCTGACCCGGCCACGCGTCATTGTGTTATTATGAAACCTAGCCTGATGCCCTGAGTCGAAACAAATGAAAAATAAATCATCGCAATTGATTTCAGTTGAGTAGTTTCAGAGTTCAGTTCAGTGACAGGGATTTTTTAAACATATAGATATATAAATATCCATGACTCAAGTACAAATGCTCGTATTCATCACAAAAACATCTTCCCTTTCCGGGATTAAAACCCGGGACCATAGGTGCGAAAGGCAGGATCGCTACTAAGGTGCTGATGATAATTTTAGTCACCTAATTAATAAAGTTGCTTTAAGTGTCCGTCAGAGTAGGATAACACCAAGCCTTTACTAGCTGGTTTATTCTATGTTTTACGGCCAACTTCAACATGATAATTTTATTTCACAGTCTAAAGTCTGTTCATTCTAACTTGTCCCATTTGGTAAACAATCTTGGCACAACTCTTTGAAAAAATCACTCATTTAAAAGTAAAATGATAACAAAGCCAATAATCTATTATAATAAATCGTTATTATAGACTGAAACGCATTGAATCTAGTTATCAGTTGATTTTTAATGCTGCATTTTTAATAAAAAGTAGTGCCAAGATTAGTGCCAATAGGACAAGTTAGGATGAACAGACTGTATGTCGCTTTTGCGGCCAACTTCAACATGATAATTTCGTGTCGCAGTGATGCGCACGCATCTTAAAATTTCACGCTCATAATTTTTTCATAACGCACCTAAAGAAGTATAACTTCAAAAACACGCCTTCTAAACCCTTAATACATTTATCGTTTTCATTACAATTTTATTACGGTCAATATGGTTTTGCTTTCCAAAATAGTTTTCAAAATCATATCCATTAAATTTACAACATTATTTGTGTACAAAAATAATGAACTTCTACAAAATTATGCAATAAAAATAATTAAATCAAAATGACAATTCCATGAAATCAGTTGCAAACAATATGCTATATTGGCTGCAATGTGTACCTCTTAAATATACTACTTATCGATATCTATTATTTACACGTAATCAGGTGCATTACTAATTGAGTAGCGGCAATGACGAAAAGCACGCTTTTGTTTTACAAACTTCTAGGAAAACAAAACTGCACATTGAAATCTATACTTTAACCTCTCAAAAATAAGGTCACTTTAAAATTCAATATTATCCATTCCTCGGACACACACCCCAAAACTGAATAAAAGTGCTTTTTTTTATTTTTTTTGCTATATTCTTTCGCGTAGAGTTTGCAATCCCGACTGAGTGAACATAAGGTCTCAATACGCGGATGCATACGTGAGTTTACGTGGGTACCGCCCACCTGCGACTTCTACTGTTCTGTGGTAACGACACATTCTGACTAGAGAACTATAATAAGACGTCTTGTTTTTATGTGTTTGCATAGCGAAAATGTTGGGGTATCGTGATTTATGTCTGGTGTTGATATTTAATGGTGCAAGAAGATCCGGTGCTTCGATGGTTGCATGGAGTACCTTACGCACACAAAGAAGGTCGTATCTTTTACGTCGGGCTTCCAAAGAAATCACCCCAAATTTGGACAATCTTGCACCGTAGCTCCCAAGATATTTTTTTTATTTAAAATATGTTGCACACAAAAATTATGTACAAATTCAGGACTTAATGTCATTAAGCTTTCTCTACCAGTCAACCGGAGAGTTAGAAACTGATAGCGTATTGGTGGTGCTTTGAATAGATAAAAAGAAAATGAGACATACATTTACATACATATAATGTCATATATAAAAAAAATAATTAAATATCAATACACTAAACTAGATATACTATAAAAGTGATGAGGAGAGCGACGTAAATTAGAAAATATGCAATTACTAACTACTTTTAGTCGAGAAATGTTCCGTATATCGGTGTAGATAACATTTTTCGGTGTACCGTACATCGGTGTAAAGAACCAGTCGTGATGATTTTATTCTCCATTGCATACTTTTTAACCTATGTAAATCGCACTGACATACTTTATGAATACAGTCCTTCAGTATTTTGAACTTCGAATATAAGTATCACAATTGTTTTACGCAAACGTCTCAAACAGTTCGTTATAGCATAAAACATTTGCTATATGTTGTATTCCTTGATATTTTTCTCTGTCTGTCTCTCTCTCTCTATAAATACATATATATAAGCACTGTGACGAGAGTTCGACCGCGATGAACTCCGAAACTATTCAACCGATTTTAATGTCTTTTTTTAATTTTACTAGATTTGTTCCGATTTAGGACATAGGATAGGTTTAATTTTAATTTATAACAGCAACGCGTGGCTTGGTCAACTGATTTCCTATCAAAAATCACCATCAATGTTTAATTGAACAAAAAACCGCCAAAACGCTAAAGACACTTACGCATTTCGTGACGTCATCTGCCTGTAAGCAAACTTTTAGCCGTAGACTTAGCCTGACATTTATTGTGAACGAATATCTCTTTCGTGAAACCTGTCGAACACCCTATTGTCAGTACTGCACACGCCTGTTCTGAATATGGACACGCCAACCAATATCTTTGAGTTGTGTTATGTATGTTTTTTGTGTTTACTGTTGGCGTGTGTTATGTAAATAAATAAAAAAATGTATTTATTTACTTTTGAAAATTCATAATGCCATATTTCTATAACATTAAAATACGCCATCTTCAGGTCAATTCTCTTGCTGATGATTTTTCTTTAAATCCGGTCAACAAGTTAAAAACGTGAAAAATAGACATCAAGCTATTTCCGAAAAAAAGTTCCTCCTCTCTAAGGAACTTTTTTCACAATATCGTTAATATTAATAGCTTTTGAATTGTTAACAAAAACGAAATACTTTTTATCTTATTTTGTTAAAAACAATTGCATTTTTTTATAATGCCATATTTCCACTTAGATATTGAGATGGTGGCAGATGCGTCGTTTACAAACGTATTTCAACTACTATGAGCTAATATAGCTCCGTCAATGTTGAACGTTAACTATCTTCAACATCAAAAGTGATATTTTTTACGAATCGCAGGTTTGCGAGAATAGCGACTGAACTAAAAAGATTTGATTTTATATAATAAGGTTTACAAAATTTCTTATTAAATCTTTTATCGCATACCAAAAAATGTAATTGTATCTCTTTCGAGAGAACGGTGGCGCGATATCCGCGTTGCGTCTCTGTTCACGATAAAATATCAAAGATTTAAGATTGTTTTTGCATATCAATATATGCAAAAACAATCAACATAGTTCAATTTGACAGATTTTTGAGTTGCGTCGATATTCTCGCAAACAAGCGAAATTCATCAAACATTTACTAATTTATATTTTAATAAATTTTATAAAACTAAAATGATTTATTATAAAATAAATTTGATAACCATCTTACTTCGTCGATAACCGTCGACTTAGCGGGTGTTTATACTATGAGTACTATATAACGTCTACAAACGACCATGACTCGGAAACAAATGCTTGTACGCAACACACAAACATATGCCCATACCAGGATTCGAACCAGGGACCATAAGCGCAGAAGGTAAAATCGCTACCCTTGCATCAACCGATTGTAAATAATCTTTAATTTAAGAACACAAATTTGTTGTTTGTGTGTTTGTCTGTCCGCTCTTTTTCCCGCTCTTATTCCATTGTATACGCGTTACCATAGCATCGCGTTACCGTGTCAGCTAGTTATAATAATAATCATATCGTTTATTGTGTAACGTAAACAACACAAAAATAAAAACTTGACTTACCACTAGATGAGGGTGTTCTAGGCGACAGAGGTGGTGGGGGCGTTTCCGATATAGGCGATAGCGGTTCGCTAGGTCTACCAGGACCTTGCAGTTGGACTGGAACTGTGAATTTAAAATTCGATTACAAATCTTCAGGTTTATTCTCTAGTTGATGGTTTTTCTTCGGGTCCGGTCAACAAGTTAAAAACGTGAAAAATAGACATTTTCCGAAAAAAAGTTCCGAAAAAATATTCGAAACTTTATTTATCGGAAAATTTCCTACCCTCTAAGGATCTTCAAAATATCAAAATAATTTTCAAAATATCGTAAATATAAATAGTTTTTGAATTGTTAAACAAAACACGAAATACTTTTTTATCTTATTTTCTTAAAAACAATTGCATTTAGTTACATCCAATAAAATCCTCGCACCTCATTTTTCTAGAATTATTCCAAACTTTTTGACCGGACTATGTCACAGGTCTTGACTTAAAACTAAAAGGCCGGACGATGGAGACATTGAAAATTCTATGGCAAGTGTCAAATATGACTCACTTGTTGCAAGTCCAGTAATTTCGTTGAGTCCAGTGGCGACATCTATCCTCATCTCGGCGAGTTTCTCTTCCAATTCCCGTTGCTGTCGCCTTTGCCTTTCCACCTAATGAAATAAAAAAGTAGTTTTCAATTCGCTAAGAGTTATCTCGTTATATATTTACGAAATAAACTCCTCCCTCTCAGCTAGCTACAACCGTACATCGCATTTGCAAAACAATATAATTCGCACAAATCAAAAAGTTATTGCTAACAATTCGCTTCGAGCTGCATCGCTGTTTCTGTTCAAAAATCTCTTTCAATCGCATATGCTAAAGGGGCACAATTTCAATAAGATGTATAATACTTTGTGACAAGGATGAAACCCACAAAGAATAGAGGGGACTGAGACCGGACGCAGGCGCACCTTACGCGACGTATTTTACTATACAGGACAAACTCCGCCTGTTTATTTCTCGTTGTAATTTTCGCTGCAGCATTCAAAGTCGCATCTCAATGTGATGCTGTGTGCCTTTTCCAATACAAATTCTATACATTACAACTCTTAGAAACACGCCCCGACCGAGTCGCCGTCCAGTCCCGCCCGCTGTGCGAACGCAGAAGACCACATCAGTAATAATAAGACACATTCCAAAGCGACACTAGAGGTCAGTTTAATACGGGGCTATCACCAAAAAAAAACAACATATTGACATGACACACAATAACCGACCTAAATGACCTTAAGACGCAGAGAAATTGTTAATTTTATTGCCCAACGGTACGCCCACACCGATTTTGCCCAAACGTTGCTACATAGATGACAGACAAGCTCTTCAAAAGTAACAATGAACATCGCATTATCGGTATGTCCATCTAAGCTGACCTCTATCATTAGATACACGGATAGTGAGAATCTTATCTTGTGGATAGATCGCAACACTTATGCGTTAGTGTCGAATGCTAATCTGACATTCTGTACTATTTATTACACAAGAAGTAAATTTATGATTGGAATAGGTTTATAGGCAAATTTCACTCAAGTTTCTGGGCAGTCAGCAAACGTAATTTCGGTTGAAACAATTAATAAAAAGTGATTACACAATCTTATTATGACTTCGAAATAAATCTAAAAAACACCGTTCATTTAAAAACCACAAATACAGTTAAAAGTGCCATTTAGTTAACATCCAGGTGCACTTTTAGCAACCAAATACCTGAGTGTATGAAGGTGGTGGAGGTGGTGGGCTGGCAGAGGATAGGCTACTTCTTGGTGATAACGACGGTTGGGAAGGGGAACTGCTCGCTCCAGCTGTCCCACTGTCTGCGTTGTATGTTGAGCCTCTTAGAAGCCTGGAATGTGAGCAAGGTTGTAGAAAAGATTTGAAAATTGTAAAGCTGGAAAATTTGTTACATATCAACTTGCATTACAAAATAAATATAAGGATCTTTGAGACCAGAAGATTTCAGAAACACGAAAGATTCTTTCTATATTCCTTGGTAACATTTTTTTAAAGAAAAAAAGTATCTTTAGTAGATATAACCTCACCTTTCAACTCGCCTATGTAAGTCCACCATATCCACAGGTTTGTCAGCTTGAAACGAGCTAGCTATCTGAGGTCCTCCGTAAATATCCGTGAAACTAATTCCTGAACTTAAGGAGCCTTTACTGCTCGCTGTAGATAATGACCCTAAGCTGGAACTACTCGAGACAGACAAGGTACTGGCCGATAATGTCTTCAGTTGTCCTTCTAAAGTCGTCATCGAAGTTAAAGCATCCTTCAATTGCTGCAATAGTAATTGTTTCTCTTCATGAAGCCTCAATCTATCCGCTATACACTTATTCGACATCTCAAAAGCATTCTTCAAGTCTTGTTCCAACTTTTTGCATTCTGTCTGGATTTCACTCATTTCTTGCTTTGATCTCGTCCTTGGGGTAATACTTCGCAGCTCCCTCAATAACTGTTCCTTCTCTTGAAATAGAAGAAGTCGATCTTTATCTGATTCTGCTTGACCAGGTTGAACTTTGTCTTCCAAATCCGCAAGCTGTTGCTGAATTTGTTGTATCCTTTTTCTAGCCTCATCGTATTCAAACCGAACTCTTGCCATTTCAGCTAACCTAGTTTGAATAGGCACTAAGTCAGCACAAAGATCAGTTTGGGATGCCGTGCTTAATTTCTCTTGGGGAAGACTTAACGTTGACAAGTCTGGTGACGCATCACCCAGTTGCAGCCTTGTCAGATCATCCTTTAGCTTAGCCAAGGACTGCATCAAGTCTGCCCTCTCTTTCTCTCCTGAAGTCAGCGACTTCTGAATGTTTTTCAGCTCAGTCATTATTGCCTGAGCCTCGGTAATATTGTAACAACCTTGTTGGGAACTAATTTTTTGTTCCACTCTGAAATGCAAAACGTTTCAATTAAGAATAGCTATAAAAGGGACCGATCCATTTCTATACATAACATATCTTATGTTTTAATGTATGAAGCATTATTTTCACTTTGTAAGTTATTCCCGCTTTACGTGGGCCTACTTTCTAGATTAACCATGAACAGTTACCATTTCTGGAATTGATCATAGTATTATTGTTTACTCGTCTATACCATCATTATTCCTAAATGAGTTTGTTAATTGATTTCAAAGATTTCAATATAATACATCTCGTCTATTTATACTCGTATGTCAGTCACTAAGTAATCTGATGTTGTTTTCAAATCAACGTTGACTTCTAGCGTATTTTAGCTTATATATAATAAAATGATATTTTGGATATCAATTGCCTAGGCTATAAGCTGTCATTTCAACAACAACTGATCAATAATAGTCTACTCACTCTGCTAAAGTGTGGACGCCTCTCCTTGCACTAGCCACTTCGGCCCTCGCTTGTCGCAACTCCTTCCTCAACTGTGCCACTCTTCCTCTAGCTTGCGTGACTTCCACTCGAAGCTGATCAGGGTCGTGGCGGGATGTTGAAGACGTTGTCGTCATCGACGTCGTCGATGAACATACTAGAAAAGGGAGTTGTAAGTTAGATATATATTACGACCGTTTGGTGCAACTGTAGCGATCCTACCTTTCGCACCGATGGTCCTGAGTTCGAGTTCCGTAAAAGACAGACGTTTGTGTCATGAATACGAGCATTTGTACCTGACTCATGGGTATTTAACTATTTACATATATTTATATTAATAATACATATCTATGTGGTTTTTATGTGTCTATCCGTTACCCTAGTGTCCATAACACAAGCCTTACAATGCTTAATTTAGGCTAGGCTAATTGGTGTGAATGCAAGAAAACAAATCGAGTATTTGGCCCCATTAAAATACGTTTTGTTGCATCATACACACTGGTCATTTACTAACAAGATGAAAGCATAGAAGCGTGTTTATATATCTTAACATTATCCTTGCCTTTATTGGAACATTGGAAAAGGATTAAGAAGTTACTATACAATGAGTGCGTCATCTATAACAAATACTTTACCTGTGGTTAATGTAGTGTCAGCAATACCCTGGTACATTAATCGTTATAAGTTACAGGTTAGGTTACCTTTATTAACCCTTAATTTTTTTTAATAGTGCGATATGTCAGCCCGCAGACCATATTAGACTCTATGCTATTGTAATAAAGATATATGAATGATAAAACTTACGGCTGGTTCTAGAAGCAGCCAACGTCGACAATGCGTTGTTGAGGTGTTTGTATTCGTCCTGGGCTAAGCAAAGCCTTTGCTTCTTCACATCGTACATCTCCTTCTTGGCCTGTGGACAAAGAACATTTCATTTTAACTCACTTAGTACGCAAGAGGAGATACCCTTACTCTGTAGAATGTTTATACTTTTTAATTCCTTATGATGTAACTACACTTATAAGGAATCCATAATACCTCTATTTCTATTCCACTAGTTCCACTTGCTCTTTTCATGCAAAGTGCACGTTAAACCAATTAAAACTACTAAAAATACGTTAGAAAAACAGTTATATTTTAAATGTCATATATTCAATTAAAGTTAATAACGTTAGCAGTCAATAGTAATCTCATCTCCATACGTTCTCGAGCATGATTCATTTTATAATAAAATTGTTATGGCAGAGTATAGCTATAATTAGTATGGTAGAGTAAAGAAAGACTGGGTGTTAAAAGTGCAATTAGAAAATATTTCAATATTACAATTAGTTTTTTGACTGATTTTGTTTAAGTCAATGATAAATATACCTAAATATATTTGTAGAATCCATAGACAAATTACTACTTACTCTAAATATAATACATTAATTGCTCTACCTTATTTAAAACTAAATAATTATTAAAGAGTATTTAGTTCGTTATCTTTTGCATCTACTCCTTGAATGTTTTTTTTTTTAATGACGGTTCTGAGTTTTCAATGTCTATAAAAAGTTTTCAATTAACAAAAACCTTTTCGGTAGAGTTAACACATTTTTTTTAAATAATTCGTCAGTATTCTTTTGTTTTCAACATACTAGCAGGTACCTACAAAATTTTCTGTCAACGTAATGCATTTAATCGGAAGTACATTAGAGGAATTAGCTTAACCAGCAAACGTGTGTGAAACTAATGTAAGCATTATATTACTACTTCAAATTAATTAGCTTGCAAATTATTCCTTGAAATATAATATGTCTTAGCCGCCATCTTGTCTGGTATTGTCTATTTTAAATTCAATAATAAAATTCCTTTAATTTAATACTTTTTGTGATCAAATAAACCGAAAATGTAGATAAATAACTAACTCATTTAGTCTAGAAAGATATATAATATTGAAACAAAAAAACTTTTTTTTTGCATGTCCGAAATGTGGTTTATTATTTGTAAATATCTCAAAAAAAAATTTCATGAATAAATAAACCGAAAATTTAAGTCCAAAAGGCTGAATGTAAACTTCACAACTCCGAGATCTCGAGTTCGATCCCCGCGCAGGTCGATGTAGGATATTAACCTCTTTATATTGGCTCGGCGTTCAGATATGTTTGATTTCTACAACACACCATCTTTAGCTGCTTACTAAATAGAAATAAGTTTTAAATTATTTTAATAGAAGTATTTTAGAAAAAAAACTATTTTGCTCACAAGTAAATTCTCAGGCAATGTAAAAGTTTCTTTCGAATACGAAAGGATGTTCCACTCATTGACGAAACAACGCTGGCCTACAGCGTAAAAAGTAGAAAGGTACTAGACGGTTGTTCACAAGACTCAGTAGTTCAGAGAGCATTGAGGTTGCAGGTTCGATTCCCGCCTGAGAATTTACTTGTGAGCCGAGTCGATTCTTCTAGTATTTTTCAATTAAAACAATTAATCTTATAAGACAGCATTGAAAATGCAAAATACATAAAAGCCATTATATCAACACTGTTTTACCTAAATAAAAAGTTAAGTTATTACTTGAGTCTGTGGTTACAAATACCCTTGAAACCTATTAGCCGTAAGACCTGGTTAGTCGTTGTATGATTGAAAGAATCGTATCTCGGAGAATGCTATAGTTATTTACAATACGAGCTCAGTTCAATGAAAATTCCATAGAAATGGAAATGAGTTATATATATTTATCTACTTGTCAGTCCACGGTAGCAATTGCTACCATATTCAAATTTCAAAAATTAATTTCAATTAATTTTTGAGTATCAGTGATCTAAATATTCCGTATGGGATTCTTTATTTAATCAGCTTAACGGTAGTATTTTTTGTTTGGTCCTAGCTTCATTATTTAGCGAGAAAATGGCATTTTTATCTAAGAGTCCGACAGGACTGTTGAGAGGGGTGGGGCAGGCGGTAGCGGACTGACAAGCGTATATATATGAGTTTTTCAAAACCATTCTGGCTATCGTTTTACTATTCATCTTTGTAATTTGTATTGATCAAGAGATCGACATTATAATATTAAAATTCACACCAATTAACCTAGTCCAAAATTAAGCATTGTAAGGCTTCTATTTTGGATACTAGGATAGCTGACACGGCCACGCGTTGCTGTGTTATAAATTAAAATGAAACTATGTACTAAGTTTGAAAAAATCCAGCAAAATCGCTTGAGAAGTTCATTACGGTCAAACACTTTGACACGGAATTTTGATATATATAGATATACAATATATAAGTACCCATGACTCAGGTACAAATGCTGGTAATCATCACACAAACATCTGCCTTTCGGGATTCGAACCCAGGACCGTCGATGCGAAAGGCATGAACGCTACCAAACGGTCGTCCAAATATTATATATGAAAAATGTCATAACATTCGATGTTGTAGGTAGTAGTACCTAAAACATGAAGAGATGGCGCTCGCGTCAGTTTATTTTTTAAACTTGGAAGATTCCACGGGTCTGTCAAGGTCTCCGTAGCTCAATTATGAGAGTATACGCCTGGATAGAGAGGGAATGGGGCTTCGAGTCCCGCCTGACCTGAGACAAGTTGAATGAAACGATCGTTTGGTGCAACGGCAGCCATTTTGCTTTTCGCACCGACGGTCCTGGATTCGAATCCCGATCGCGCAGACGTTTGTGTAGTGAATACGACTCGCCCGGCATGATCGAGTTGCTCGCATTTCAGTTTTCATAGTAACGCTACTCGGAGGTCCCAAGTTCAATCCCCGGATCAATACATAAAATCTACTTTTCTATAAGGGGTAGATTTTTAAGTACGATGTAACTTTTTTTTCGACGATAAATGGGCCTTTTGCATACTCCGTTGCTTGGGTAGGCAGCGGAGTTATGTGGGGCTCTCCTTCGGTCACCCACCCGACAACGACAACGACGAAGCCCAGTGGGTGATCGAAGGTATACCCATTAAAACTCGTCTTTGTGCCTTAATACTGTCCTGCAGCCTTGTGGGTCCCTTTGTTGGAAGCACCACTTTAAAGTACGATGTACCTGAGTAATATATTTCCATGAATATTACATATCTATTTATCATATATGTATGTCTATCCGTTACCATAGTATCCATAACACAAGCCTTACAGTGCTTTGGACTAGACTAATTGGTGTGAATGTAAGAAATATTATTATTTTATCTCAACAACAATAGTCTATAGTTACATTGGGCAGCACAGGACCGATCGTTGTGGAGATCCTTGGGGGAGGCCTATGTCCAGCAGTGGGCGTCGTACGGCTGATATGATGATGATGACATTGGTTCTTATATATATTTAAGGATCAAGTTACTCAATTTAATGTAAGCCAATAAATCCGTAATATGGTACCAAGTCCAATCACCCCCATAATCAATAATTGATCAATAAAATTCTATTAGTAAATCCAGTTAGAATTTATGCAAACTATTTTTTTATAATTATTTAATATTTAATATAAAAATATGAGTAAAAATGGACTCGGCTCACAAGTTAGTCTTAAGCTGAATATAATAAGAGCACTAGAGCGCACATCCACGAATTGCGGGTTCGAGTCTCGCCTTAAAACAACTTGCTGACCGAGGCAATATTTTCTATTAAAATAATTTAAAATATAAGATAGCATTGAGAAGGCAGAGACAAATATAAAAAACTTAAAAATAATAATGATTATATTTAAACTTTTAATTTAGATTGTTATTTAACTCTCCTTTATTTGTTTCCTTTTGTTTTAATGCACATAAAAAACATCAAAAAATCAATCTCATCTAAAATAATGTTTAATTAAAAAACACATCCAAATAAATTTTATTATGATTTTAATTAAACTACAAGGAAAATAAATCTATCATTAAATAAGGAATGTTCGAGTGTTGTAGGATTGCTTTAAATAACAGTGTAGCACATAATAATTAAAATATTATTACTGAAATCTAATGGGATGATGTCATGAGATTAAAACGAAGGAAATTACATATAGGTGCAAAGTCATTGCTTGTTCGTGTCAGAAGCGGGTTACCGTATTTCACGAGTGTGTAACAAATTCAACGTGGCACATCCAAAATTAACAAGTGGTTAGACCAAAATTCCGAACATCATTTTTTGTCGCGGACGTAAAAACATTATATTGGGCAGCAACTATTTTGCTCGGAATGCGCACAAAAAGCGTACATATTCGAAACATCGTTTCATATCCTGTTCTGTAAGAAACATTTTAATACAGATGCCACAGAAAAACGCAATGAACAACAGGTTCCGAACGAACATATTTAAGTGAAACATAATTACTGTGAACAGCCTTAGCGATCCAGTGAGCCTGCATGCCTGCTGCAAACGGCTCCAGGTGTGAGGGGGGCACTGCGGGAAGGTACCATTCCGGCTGAGCACCTGCGTAGCCACGTAACCCTGACCTTCGTAGTAAGCCACTTCAGACACTGGCACTAAGCGCACTTCCGCGGAACGAATCTGGCGCACCGACAAAATGTTCTCGTAAATGGCCTCGTCCTCCAAGTTCTGCCCTTCCGGACACAATCGGTAACCGAACTCGCGGCTTATCTCATCGAGGTTCGCGTATTCCGGACGCTTGCGGAGTTCATCGAGATTCTGGTATTGTGGTTCGTCACGAACTTGCAGACCGGGAGGGCGTGTCGAGCTGGAGTCTACACGCACTCCATATTCCGGTGGTTCGCGGACCATACGCGCTAGTTTTCGATTTCCGAAACAGCCTCGGCACCAGGTGTGTGCGTCTGCGGAGGCTGCGCGTGCTCGGAACGTTGGCGAGTCAGACTCGGGGGGAGGCGGTTGGGACCACATCGTGAGCGCCCGCCGCAACGGACACATCTTAACCCCCAAAAGGGCGCGCGTCGACTGGCGCGGGCGCGCGGTACAATGATGGCGCGCGGTGGAATGCGCCCGCGCCGCCGAAAGAATGCAATCTCGGGCGCATTTCGGAGGTCGATCTCTCCGAAGGGCCGGGGTCCGCGGCCGCTCCCGCCTCCCGTTCACCGGCCATCTGTCGTAATAAGTTTGTCGAATCGGAACGCTAGCCCGCCGAGGTGTCGGCTCGAATCGACGCCCTAACGGACCCTCGGTGACCTCGTCCCGTGGCCCTTACACGCAAATTATTCACCCAAGGCATTCCCCATCTAAGCTTTTCATAACATAACGCATCGTTCGTCTAAAAGCTCGTTAAGTAGGCGACGATAAACCATTGCTATAATGACTATAATCCTGTTAAGAAGCCGCGACAACAGCGTAGAGGAATGCAAAAAGATGGCAATTTCACATGTGGCTGCGGTCACGCGCCGCCAGTAGTTAGCGAACGATTTTCTCAGATTTTCCACGTAATCAATTTACGAGGTTTAAAAGAGGAATGCGGTGCGACGCGGGGTCAGACCGGGCGGGTGCGAGTGCACGGGCGCAGGTAGAATCGCACATTTTTGTTCCGGAATTCCTTTACACGCATTTGCAATCCCGTCCCGCACGCGATTGCTCGTACAATTTCGTTTAAAGCTCGATCGGCGCACATAAAGGACCTTTTGATATCAATCATCGACTACACTGGAATTCCTGGAATGTACGTAACATTCCAGTCCTCGTAATTAGTTGGGTATTCCAGAGTCGGTCTGTGCATAACCTATTCTCACGCGAGCCAAGGCTCGAACAAAATAGCTGACATTTTTCGTGAGTAGGCATGACGATTGCTCTTCGTCGCACATGCGCACACTTTAAGTCCGATTATAAAATGGATTAAACAATTTAAACATACTTACGAAGCAGGTTGCTATGAGGCTTTTTTAGATGGTCCTTAAAGATGGCAAATCGTTTGTTTACGTCGTTACAACAATCCTTAATAGAATAGGAAAAAGGAAAAGAATCCATAAGTTTTATGAGAAAGAATTAATTTCATACATCGCTTAGTACAAACTCTTTATAGTTTAAACTAAATAATTATTTTGTATTTATTTATTTTTATGAAAATGATTGCAAAGTATTAACGATAGCTTATAAAATTAACTGGCTACAATAAAAATACAAAATAGTTTTAATACTTTAAAAAAAATATGTTCATCAAACAATATAGACAAAGCCTAAATTAAATTTAATAAATTAGAAATAAGTTTTATATAGTTAAAATTTTAACGTCACACAATATAAGCAAATAGTAATATTACTAATTATTTTTACACCAACTAGCCTGGTACATAGTAATTGCTGTAAGGCTTGTGTTATGGATACTAGGGTAAAGAATAAACACATATGTATATATATATCACTACCATTGCATGTTGTTAAAAACCCTAAAATCTAAGCACATAGACATTCCACAGTCCTTAAAATTTCTTAATTGATATTGAATTCTATTCGTTTGACTTACAACTGAAAATCGGTTGCGGTTTCCTTACTGTTTTCATTATCTTTCGTCAATTTAACTACATAGTTTTGAACAGGTTAAAAAGTTATTTAATATAAAATTAAGTTAAAATATAGTTTATAGTAACGACCAAAAACATAAAAAGGCAACAATATTTTATTAAATAATTATTATTTGTCAGCTTGAAATTAAAAATAAAAGAAAAATACAATACCAAAATATCGCTCAATGTTATAATCGGATAATGAAATACTTCAATTAATCTTTTAGAACTAAGATTTCTTTGATAAATCAATTCATTTTGCTTCAAGAAGAAGAAAACTTTATAAACTTTTATAATAACATGTTCATTACAGAAATTTCTAGTGTAATAAATATTTTTATAACTATTTATCTATGCATAAAAATGTGACAAGATGAAGTATATTATCATATTATACTAACATTAATTATTACATGGCAACAACATGTAGGAAAAATGTATGGGGATTAGGTCGCATCAATACGGATTTCACTAAAAGTAATAAATAAATATTTTTACTGGTAACCCAGTCATATACTCAACGTTTCAGCCACTTCGCACACAAAACTGAAATAACATAGGTAAATATAATCTGTGTAAATTGTTAATGCGGAAGTCGAATGTTATCTACGTGAAAAATTTGTTGCCGCAAAAGTCATAACGTTTATTTACTCTTTGTTGGCATCCGATTGCCTCAGGGGTTCCTACGGACCATCTGCCTCGTTTCGACCGGTTGTATTTTGACTCAGTAGATCTATCCCGTTCTAACTTACCGGGCACCGTATATTTCCGATGCACTTGCACCCACGCCTCTTCAGAACTATTTTTTTTATTTCTTTTTCATCTTCGTTGGCATCTGATGGTAGGTATATACATTCGAATTTTCTTTCGTCCTCGATATTTTTAGGTGTTTTTTGATATTTACAACTGATGCACTACAGTTTAGATTATGTATACTATAATAGAACAATCCAAAAGTATTATTTTTTTCAATCAATATTAATTCTATACTTTAAGATTGATAGGCTAAAGTATATTATTTATAAAAAAAAAAAAAACAAAATAGAACATAAAACATTCGACAGGTTCGAATTCTAAATTCAAATTGTTATTTCTATTTTTTTTTTAAACAACACGGAAGAGGTTTCATTCGGTAATGATTAAAAAGTATTGATAATGCGGAGTCTCGCTAAGACAAAAGCCAGGAAGGTCGCGGCTAGAGGCTGCCTCCGAAATCCAACCTGCTTGCTTTTTTTATTGGCCTCGCCCGCTTGGGTTGGATGCGATTAAAATTCCAGAGACGCCTAACGCCTGCCGTCCCTTCGGCGGTTAAAAAAGGTTAAGACACGACGCGAAATTTTAAAAACATCTTTGTTGCAGTTCTGTAATCGAAAACCGTAAAAAAAGAGTGTCGGAAATTTTATAATCGGATTAAGTATCATCGGATACTTTTTTTTTACTAATTATAATTCAGTGATATCATTTTACCATTTTTAACTCGTGACAAGTTTAGAATACGTAATTATGAGGTAACTTAATATAAGGTGACATTTTTGCTCAAACGAGTGAAATTAATTTTTATATCAAATTATAAATTGACAAGCAAAATTATATTTCTTTGACAATTTTATTTTTTAAATGTCCTGTCTATAGTTTACAGAGACATGTTCATACGCGCGGTCCCGTCCGAGAGTGATCTCGCAAGCGTGCATACACTATATTACCATTAGGACCGAACTGCTGCTACAATGTAATGTGGCTGTATGCGATAGTAAGTAACCTTTGCCTCTTATAACATAAAAAAATACATCTTCGATAAGTTAAAAAAGTTTTCACTGTATTTAGGTTTCATACGCTATTCATTTACTATTTTTAAGGATGATTTTTTTTTTCAAAATTTCCGTCTCGAAGTCATATTTTTTTATAAAATATATATTATATTAAAAAAATCTATAAAAAATAAAATAATCTTACGTATTCAATGTGTCATTCATCAAATAATCAAAATAAAAAACATAAAAACTATTGATTTGATTAAAAAAACAACTGTTTAACGTCAATGTAAGATACGATCTATTGAAAACCGACCCAAGCTTAACGTAATAATTAATATCGCATGTTCTTAGAAGACATGTGACTATGTTAAAATCACCGTCTGTGGAAACCATGCGGGTTTCGAACCGGTGCCGGTCAGGTATAATGCACTATCGTCTCAGCCAACCAGCTATGCGTAGACGCGGCGAAAACTACAATAGCATTACGCGTTACTGTGTTAAAATTGTTTTAAAAGTTTAAATGCAAAAAGTTTTTTTATTTGTCATCCAAGAAGGTTGATTATTTTTTTTTATCAGGTAACAAACCGAAAAAAGTTTAAACGTATTCCAAAATTTTACTTATGACGTAGTTATTAAAAAAAAAATTACCAACCAACCTCCAAAATATACAGCCACCAAACAACAAGGAAGAGCGCGGCATATATAATTCCCAATAATAAACTCAAAATGCAGTCTAGCATTATACACAATTATCCTTCAAAAGAGAGGGAGAAAAGAAAAAAGTCCAAAAAGAGAAAAAAAGGTACGTAAAAAAGATATATGACAGAAGGCTGGTCCGAGAGCGCACGAAACACTGACGCGTCCATTTTTTATGGGCATATTCTTATTATTGAACCAAACCGCTCCCGGTGTTACGACGGAGGAATGCGCCATAGAGCTACGCGACGGTGGACACGACACTTTTATGGTAACCAGTAAATTAAAAAGCATAGACAAACTCACTTCTACACCAGTGTAATATTTCATTATACTTACACTTGACTCAACGTTTAGCATCTACGCGAATCATTTGAGTGACTCAAGTTGTTTAGAACGAGTAAAGAAGAGAAATTGAAAATGTCTATAAATGCAAACGACAAAGCTTTTTTAAATGTGTACTTTTTATAAACAAAAGCAGTGGGCGGCTGTACAAAGTAAATTTCAAATTATAATCAATTCTATAAATATTTTTGATGCAATCAACCTATCACTTTGGAACGCTAATTGTTGTAGTAAAGCGGCCATTACTAGATAATTGCACGATTTAAATTTATGTAATGACATCCATCACTGCCTTGGCATTGGTTAAGTTATATTAAAACCACAGAAGCCCTCAATGCTATGGCAATAAATCATAAGGCTCGTTCCGGTATTTTTGACGCTTGGTATTCCCAGTAACAACATTGAATGCACTCGTAGAAACGGTACAGAATCTACCTGCGACCTTCAAAAGTAAATATTTCTGGAATGTGAAGGAAAAAATGCCCAAAACACCCTCGTGAGAAATGAGAGAAAAAAAAGCGGAGATTCTCCGTCGACGATGGGAATGGATGATTCTTGGAATTCGCGTGCCATACCCACGTTTTTTTTTATTTGTCAAAGAATAAAAGGCATTGCTAAATAAAACATAGCGCTAGAGTCGCAGTCGTCTGTACTATTCGAAATTTAAATAACTTTAGATGTGTGCGTGGAATATTTGTTCTCATTTCAAAATTTAACGACGATTTGACGACTGTTTGGTGCAACGGTAGCGATCCTGCCTTTCGCACCGACGGTTCTGGGTTCGAATCCCGGAAGGGGCAGATGTTTGTATGATGAATACAAGCATTTGTACCTGAGTCATAGCTGTTTGTATATATTTCTATGGATATTACTTATTTATGTTTGATATATGTCTATCCGTTACCCTAGTATCCATAACACAAGCATTAAAGTGCTTACTTTGGGCTAGGTTAATTGGTGTGAAAGTAAGAAATATTTATTTATTTATTCGTGATCTGTGACAAAGATTAAATACTGTTACATAACAAACACAGATTATATTTACGACTAAATTGTATTATATATTGTATATAAATATATATATTGGCAAAGGAATGGCATAATGCCGTTAGCAATTACAGTGAAGTAACTGGCGTTATTCAAAATTGACTAGGCCACATTTCTTGGTAAAATCGCCAATCCTTCTGCAACGGTGAGAAAATGGAAAATCACACGAATACAATTTGCCTATAGGCAAATTACACTTCGGGCTAGCACTCGTAAATCAAAGCCCAAGAAACAGCGAAGACAGCGTAAAGGCTTGTGTTTTCGTATAAACGCGAACATGCCGTGTCAACGCATTAACTCGAGTTAAATTTATTTTTATAATAATATTAATAATTCTTACATTCACATCAATTAGCCTAGCCCAAAGTAAGCAGTGTAAGATATGTTACTTAGTATGGATACTAAGTATATATATTACTTAGTATCCATACTAGGGTAACTGATAGACATACATATATCATACATCAGCTGACCTGACCACGCGTGACTGTGGTTCAGTTATTATAATTAGCATTTTTTAAATCATAAATTAAAATGAAACCTATATGTCCTAAGTCGAAAAAGAATCCAGAAAAAATAAAAAAAAAAACTTCAAAATCGGTTGATTAGTTTCAGAGTTCATCGCGGTCAAACACAGTGTCAGGGATTTTTATAATAGACTAGCTTTTGCCCGCGGCTTTTTTTTCAATAAAAAGTATCCTATGTTACTTCTAATACCTCTAAGAATATATGTACGAAGTTTCATGATGATCGGTTTAGTAGTTTTTGCGTAAAAGCATAACAAACAAACTTACATTCACATTTATAACATTAGTAGAGATATATAGATACCCATGAAATTGATATACATCTCTGATCATACAGCAAATATTGTCATGTCAGTATAACATCAACATTTTGTAATTATCATCTTTATGTACTGTGGTCTCAACAATTTATTCAAAAAACGCCTCTTATAATACCAGCTTAGTAATATTAATACTTATTGATGATGTCTATACTGTGAGTATTAAAGTATTAAGTTATATTTCAAAATCAAGGCTATGCGTAAAGTAAAAAGGTTTATATCTTATTAAAAAAGGAATTTGATATACGTCAATTTGACAGTAAGTAACGGTACATTCTTATTACTTTTATCCGTGGCTTCGCTAGTTTTAATTCTTTCTAGAACAATACTTATTTCTGGATAAAAGGATGAAAGATACCCTTTAAACTTTTCGGTACCCCTGGCAAAGTATATGTATGTAAAAATTAATGGCAATCAATTGAGTATTAATCATTTGTTACGCTTAAAAGCGTAACAAATAAACTAGCTTTCGTATTTACAATATTAGTTATACTGTAAGGTTTTGCCGATGTTATATAGTCTATAATTTGCACAATCACATGTTCTTACCACATACGATATATTAACGAAATCGCTTAAGTTGTTCTTACCACATACGATATATTAACGAAATCGCTTAAGTTGTTCTCGACTTATAGAAGGACATACAGACAAACAATTTAAAATAGTAAAATTGGTATCTATGAATCATAAAACGAATATTCAGACAGAACCTACAGATTCATATAATAATATATAGTGTATATAACAAAAAAATACTGTTAATCATAGTTTAAGATGGCTACGTAATTAGTAATAGAGACTTTCATAATAGCACAAGAAACGACATCTGTCGACAGAGTTTCATTCCTTTTATAAATTTTACAAATATACAAAATCTCGCATTATACATTTTTATACGAAACGCTGACGATAGATGAATCGTTTTGATTCTTCGAAAACATTGGATTCAGGCAACTTAATCTCTTGAACTCGCTGCATGCGCAAATACATTATTAAAAAAAAAACAAAAAATGATAAAAACTTTTTTATCATTTGAATTATTAATTCTTAAACTTATTAAATAAAAATCAAAATTTAACGACTATTGAATTATAATTTACATTGAATTTACAAGTAATCAAATTTATAGCATGCCTTTGGCTTATATAGGATACTAGCTGACCCGGCCACGCGTTGCTGTGGGTCAGTTATTACAATTTCCATTTTTTTATTATAAATTAAAATGAAACATATCCTATGTCCCAAGTCGGAACAAATTCAGCAAAATGATAAAAGAAATTAAAATCTACTGAGTGTTTTCGTAGTTCATCGCGGTCAAACACTTTATATATAAGTTTTAAAACGATAAAAACATGTAGAAAGCGCCTCCCTTTATTTCCTTACATTATTCCCGAATGGCGTATGCCATACAAGTGTGGTTGGACGAATGAAAACATGATTGCGTGTGCATTCGTCGCCAAGGTCCGCGGAGGTCGTTCATTGTCGCACGCGGCTCGGTTTGAAAACATTCTCGGGTTACAGCCCCCATAAGACTTGGTGACTCCACGTTCAAAGTGTAATGAGACTAAAAAGCTTAAAATAAAAAGGATTTTTTTTTACATTTAGAATGCATTACAATCTAACTATATACATATAAAAATTCACTGTTCGACCGCGATGGACTACGAAACTAGTCCACTGCTTTGGATTTTTTATTTTTTATTTGCTGGTTTTGTTCGGACTTAGGATAGAGATAAATTTCATTTTAATTTCCAATAAAAAAAAACAAATTATAATAACTGAGCCACAGCAATTGCGTGCATATTTCTATATGATTTAAAATACGCCATTAAAAAACAACCACATCTCCTGACTCTCAGTTAGGATACGGACCTACAACTACTATTATGACAAGCTATACTAGCTTATCAATGTTGAAACTGCCTTCAACAAGTTATATTCTTACAAATATCTAACATTCGATTAAAATGGAACCAGCTACAATTGTCTTTATTACATTTAAAATAATAAGTCCATAAAAACAACCATTATCTCAAAGTCCTAACCACTCAATTCAATAACCAAAATTGGGGCAAAAACTGACATGTCAAATATCAAGTGCCTTATTAATGGCCGCCGATAACATAAGAGTGAGAAAGTCCAGAATGACGTTTATATATTTCCTGTGTTGGTATTACTTAAAAAAAATATTGCCTTTAAACTAAACTAAGGAATTAGAGTAACCTAGAAGATACCACCTATTCACTCGTAACTTAATTATAGTTTATATGATATTTTTAACGTGAATAGGTTAGTGCTTGCTATCTCGCTTGATGGTAAGCGACGATGCGATCTAGGATGTAACGCGAATGCCTAGAAGATACATTTTCATTCGTAACTTTATTTTCGTTTATGCAAATGTGTTTCTTTTATAAAATTCCCTAGTTCCTCTGACGTGAGGTGACCCAACGTTGGCAGTCCACGGTGGGTGTAATATTAGTCGCGGCAGAACAATGGCGCACGAGCTGAGGTCAGGCCTGGGTCGAGGACGCGCTTGCGTAGCCTTTAAGCCGTCCTTCAGGAACTGGTCGGGTCACTTCCAAACACCATTCAATTTAAAAAAAAACATTTTTATAACTTTGAAACGTGACACTCGACAAACGTAAAAATCAACACACTTATGCGAACCTGCAATAAATAAAATTGCTACAGTTTCCAAGTGCCCACTTTAAACCGACCAGCTCTTGGAACTATTAAAATGTAACTTTTTTTATAAAACCTTCTTAGCGTACATTTGCTTTAAGCCAGTCCTCTTACTGACGACCGTTTGGTGTAACGATATCGATTATGCCTTTCGCACCAATCGTCCTGGGTTCGAGCCCCGGAAGAGGCAAATGTTTGAG
This sequence comes from Calamotropha paludella, assembly GCA_927399485.1. Taxonomy (NCBI): domain Eukaryota; kingdom Metazoa; phylum Arthropoda; class Insecta; order Lepidoptera; family Crambidae; genus Calamotropha; species Calamotropha paludella. The sequence continues at coordinate 3,232,022 of OV656803.1, read as the reverse complement.
TGATAAATACGAGCATTTGTACCTGAGTCATGGGTATTTATATATATTTCTGTATACTATTGCATATCTATGTATCATATATGTATGTTTATCCGTTACCTTAGTATCTATAACACAAACCTTACAGTGCTTTGGGCTAGGCTAATTGGCGTGCATGTAAGAAATATTATTGTTATAATCTTCAAGATATTAAATCCTGTTAATAGCTTTGCCCACACTTTTGATTCCATTAGTTGCTTAAGAAACATTGATATTATCATTACAAAAAATATCGCTACAAACCTCTTTTGCCATAATAGACTTATTTATCTGTAGCATATGTCATATAAGAGATTGGATTTCCACTGGTAACTATTGGAAGACCTTTTTTCAATGCTAGATTTTCACTGGTTAGTTTTGGAAGACCTTTTTTTCAATGCTACGGTCTGGTCGCTAGGAACAATAGGCAGGCACGCGTCGAGGTCGCCGCACCCAAGCTGAGGACGAGCCGTTTTATCAGTCCTTTATCTCATAGGATTGCATTTATTTTATACCATGTCAATGTTAAAATTGACAATTAAAATACTAGTGAATTCAAAAGTAACACAAATGTAACGACTCCATATATTTGTACTCCCCAATTCAAAAGAATATATTAAACTCGAGCACGCTCAAGCGTAAATTAAACATACGAGTTATTCAACCCGTATACGAACTTAAAAAAGCAGTAAATTGCGACAAAATCACATCTGGTCTGTCATCCATGCATGATTGAGGCAAGGAAAGTCGCATTCCATTCTCTGACAGCAAGAACATTATTAATAAACCGAAGAGTGAGAGAGCAACATGCCCAGCAGAAAAGCCACACATAATAACAAGACAGTAACTCATTTTTTAACACCGAATTAAATGATGCCATAAATAAATGCCAGAAATTCATTAAACGAATCAATGACCAATGACAAAACTAGCGATAACCAACCTTTATACAAGTAACAATGCCTTCATGGCTAGCCTACAGCGTAAAAAAAAACGTTCATATACTAATGTACGCGCGGTAGAAGTTATATTTACTTTTAATTGAATGTTTAAATGAGTTATCTTGAAGTTAGCCTATTCACTTTAACAGCTAACTTCATGGTGTCCCTTTTTAGTTGCATGCTGAGTGCGCAATTTCTGTTACGTAAAAAAAAATAATTCTTAATGCGCCAAAAAAGTATGACTACAAAAAAAGTAGAAAGGTACTAGAAAATTTCGACGTGTGTTCACAAGGCTCGTTAACTCAGTTGAGAGAGCATTAGACCGACATCCAAAGGTTGTTGTTCGATTACCGATCGATTTTTTTAAGTATTTCTCTACTAAAAATAATTTAAGGTAGAAGATAGCATTAGGAAAGTATTTCAAAATCATAAAAGTAACAATGTATTTGATTTATACGTATCAAATGTTTTATATTTTACATTTTTTTAACTTTAAATTCATCGATACTAACCAACACTAAAAGTTGACCTACTGACGTATACTTTAGTATGTATGACAAGGCACAACATGTTTTATTTTTATGGGAAAGATTTACAGGGACAACACCGGTTGAGTCGACTACTGTGCTACGCTCAAGAGATTAGATATTGTTTAATGATTTTTGTGTAAGCTATTTAGTATGCTTAAGACCATCAAACCATTCCGCTGTACAATCTAAAGCGTTTGAATTATCAAGGAATTTAAATAGGAATTATATCCTTTTTTTTATAGAAACAGCAATTCTTAATTTACACATATACAACCTGATTTGTATAATGTCGTTTTCGGCCAAAAAGTTGCCAACAGAAAAAAAAATACGACTAAGGCAATAAAGTAAATAACAAATGAACACAAAGATTATTAATAGCACTTAATATATACAATAACTAGCTAACCCGGCCACGCGTCGCTGTAGCTCAGTTTTTATAGTTTGCATTCTTTTTTGGTTATTACTTAAAATGAAACCTACCTTATGTCCTGAGTTGAAACAAATCCAGCAAAATAGAATAAAAATCATCAAAATTTCTTGAGTAGTTTGAGAGTTTATCGCGGTCAAACACACACATATATAGAGATAATACAATGTAATAAAATACCATTATATATAAATATAAAACCATACACTATATTGAAATAACCACAAACGATAAAAAGTGGTATAGACACAAATTCTGGATAATATTGTAAGGAAACATGTAATATTGTTAGAAGACACGGTTTCAACGTTATGATATCTGAGATAAAATGCACAGCAAAATAAAAGCAGGTATGTCATTTCATTTCAAAGAGATATAAGACGAAAAATATAATGTGCCAGCGACCAGGGAGTACTCAGATCTTGACTAGCAAACCTCGTATAAAGCTAGCAAAAATTTTACTTGTGTAATGAAAATAAAATAGATTACGACACGTCAGTGAGTTACCGTTATTTTTTTTTATAAATTTGGCATCTTTCGATTTACTTTGCTTAAAATATTGTAAAGATAGTAAAAGTATGATCACCATAGGTGATACTCTATTTTGATTTTTGTATTTTTTTTTTGTGTGCTTACAGGTTAAAGAGTCCCAAAAATTAACCTGTGGATGATGGTGTGATGTTCACTATTACCTGACTTTATATAATAATTATGATTTAAATATGTACTAGCGGCCAGTCCCGGCTACGCAAGGGTGGACAAAATTCTCTTTTACTCTTATTAAATATTTTTCCGGTAGCGCCATCTAGCGTCCGGTAGACGAACTACTTGCGGTTAACGCGTTGCTATGGTCACGTATATACAATGGAAAAAGAGCGGGAAAAAGAGCGGACAGACAACAAATTTGTGATCTTAGATTATAGATTATGAATGCTGTTTGTTATCCCAAATGAATAATAAATAAATAAATATTGCCTTGGCCATTCTGTGATCACAGCCTCAGTAAAGGAGTCGAAACGTCAGAATTAAATAGAAAGTAAACGCTAAATCCGTGGAAAAAATTTAAATTACTACGATTCATTGCTTAGTACTTATATTTTAGTTTACATCAATACCTTTGCTTAGCTTCGCTCCTGGTAAGTGCTACAGCATATGACGGATGCCTAAGGCATGCATATATAATTAGTTCGAACATTTCGTTCACATCCCCAACCTGCAATTAGTTGTTAAAAGAAAAACGTATAATTTTTAAACAGTAGCAAATTGTACCGAGTCCGGCCCGATACCTAATAATTATATGAATGATTTAAAAACACTCATTGAAATAAAACATCTTTATGGTACAGAAGTTCTTGCGAACGTAAATGTGACTTCCGATTATTTCTCCGGTACTCGGAATTTAAATAAATTGGTGGAAAAAAAAAAAGGTGTATTGATTGCGAACCGTTAAGTGCGTGTAGCAACACTTGTATTGAGTACGTGAATCGATTTCCTGATAATTATTGTCAAAGTTTTTATTTTGAACATATTAAATTAATGACGTGAGATTTTTTTCACATATAACATCTTTTAAGGCAAGTCTCAGAAATAATCTATGGTTCTCATTAATCAATTAATGTATTTGCAAGAATATGAAAATGAAAATAACTTTATTCAAATGCACTTAAAAATAAGTAGTTTTGAATCGTCCAACATTTTTACCTACCACCCATTCAGGACGTCTTTTAACTGACAAGAAGAATGGGCGCAAGAAACGCTTTAACAGAAGTAACGACATTTACAATATAATACGTCGTCACCATACACAATCCGCAAAAATAATCAAAATTATTTTGTTATGACAATACTAATAGTGTTATGATATCATTATTTCGTTGATTACAACAAAGTCAACAAGTATCTGTACTTACTTAAAGTACTGAACATTGCAATAGATGTAATATAGATGATTTAACATTGGTAAATTCAACAAGCAATTTTTTATTATATGACTAGCTGACCCGACCACGCGTTGCTTGGGCTGAATCAATATTACTCGCAATAAAAAAAATTTTCATGATAATTTAAAATGAAACCTACCCTATGTCCTAATTATGAACAAATCCAGCAAAATGAAAAATAAAACATCATAATCGGTAGTGTAATTTCAGAGTTTATCGCGGTCAAACACTGTGACACGGAAATTTTCTATACATAGGTTATTTATTAGTGAAATAGGAATCGTTAGAGGTTTTTTATCTATAACGGGTTCGCTTTTTTTGCCAATCCAGCTCGGGGACCAAGACAGGACCTACGATAGAGCGACCTAACCCAGAAGATGCCTACACTGACTTTAAGACGGACTGGTTAATTACACTTGGAAATACAGACACAGGGAAGGAGTTCGACTCCTTTACTGTGCCTATTATAAAAGATGTTGAGTAACGCTTGATCATAATCAGTACATTATATAATAATAATAATACTTTGTGTGTTTGTTACCATATATAGTTACCATAGTTACCATAAGCCTAGGAATAACAGTTTTTATAATCAATTAACGTTACCATAGCAACGCGTGGCCGGGTCATCAATTAACGTTAGCATAGCAACGCGTGGTCGGGTCAGCTAATAATTATTAAAATTAGAATGAAACAAATCAATAGAATGTCAAAATAAAGTAATAAAAAAACCCTAAAAACAAATTAAAATTTCTTCATTAATAATTTAAGTAAATTATTTTTAAATAGCCTTAAACTTGTCAATTCAGATGGTAGTTATTTGTAAATACAAATGGCCTCGAAATTTCAATTTGTAATATAAATGCAGTCTTTAATATGTTAACAATATATTTAATTAATTTCTATTTGAACGTATGGTTATAAAACAATGGGAATTTTAATATCTTTCTCAACACATTGTTTATTTTATTTTATTTAGTTAAGACAACAAACAGCATGTTATTTATACATAATAAAATTAAAAATTAAATAACCTTATTAGTTTCCGAAGCTAACTGAAAACATAATTTTAATATTAAAAGTATATACAAAAATAATATAGAGCTAATAATTAAAAAAAAATGTGAAATAAATATTTAACTTAGGACCTCTAGGACCTGACCACATTTTTTTTAAGATTTCCTCAATAAGATAATAGGTTAATACTATTTTAGAGGTATCATTTACTATACGGGTAACCTTGCATTGAGCTCGTGGAATGTAAAAGGTATTTTAACGAATCAAAAATGGCCGCCGTGTAAAAATACTAAGCAACGAACTACACAGTATATTATTTTTTTAAGTTAAGATTTAAGTTAAACGGCAAGTTATTGATATAATTAAAAAAAAAATTTTTAGCTTTATATATAAAAAATCTCTGTCACAGTGTTTGACCGCGATGAACTCCGAAACTACTCAATCGATTTTGATAATTTTTATTTTCAGTTTACTGGAATTGTTCTTACTTAGGACATAGGATAGGTTTCATTTTTATTTAAAACACAGCAACGCGTGGTCGGGTCAGGTAGTATTATATATGTATATATTTATATAATGACTGGACGACTTGATGAATTGACGACTCTTTGGTCCAAAGGTACACACACATATATATCACACATAAATTAGTAATAATAATAGAAATATATGTAAATACCAACGTCTCATGTATTCATCCCACAAACATCTGGCTTAAGTGATTCTAACCCAGGAGCGCAACGGTCGTACCAGAAGAATATAGTGCAGTTCACTATTTAAATATTTACGTTTTCAACGGTTTACATTATTTCGATTGTAAATAAGCCACTTTTTCTTAGTGCATCTCAAAGTAAGACGTTCTTGTTTCGATATTACATCTTTCTCCTTTCACCTGCGTAGATACACACAACTAGCGTTCAAAACAACTCGCCTCCTTTCTAATACAATCAGAATATATAAAAATACGTCTGAGAAACACATTCATGTATCATATTATTTTGACGACCGTTTGGTGCGACGCCTTTCGAACCGACAGTCATGGGTTCGGATCCCAGAAAGGCCAGATTTTTATGTGATGAATACGTTTATGCCTGAGTCATTGGTACTTTTATATATTTCTATACGCGCGTAGCTTTGTTATTAATTAAAATGAAACTTAGCTTTTGTCTTAAGTCGAAACAAATCCAGCAAAACGAAAAAGAAAACTTCAAAATCGGTTGAGTAGTTTCGAAGTTTATCGCGGTCAAACACTGTCTGTAACATTATTTTTTTTCTAATCACTGTTTCGTGCCAGTATTAATGAAAAAAATAACTAAAAGAGTATTTATTGCATAACAGGTTAGTAAAAAAGTATTATAACGAAGAAGTACTTAGTTAAATAATATTCAATTCGTACAGTTGTCGAATGCAAAATTCTCACGACAAATACAATGGTAATTTACAGCAAAGCATTTAGTTCTTACAATTACATGTCAGCAAAACGTGACTTGGGTCAAGCGTGTAATATTATCTCTATTGAATTCAGGTATCAAAGGTACATTGAAAATTTATATACTATATTTCTTTATATGTGTCTTCCCAGTACCTATTTTAATTACCTAATCAACATGTTTATTTTTTTTTTCAATAAAAAAATAATAATCATTATATTTATACGTTACTAGTTAACCCGGCCACGCATTGCTCTGGCTAAGTAATTATAATTTATAATACTTTTTTTTTAAATTAAACCTATACTATGGCCATTCGGAAAAATACCAGCAAAATGAAAAAAATATCAACATTTGTTGAGTAGTTACGGAATTCATGGCGGTCTAACACTCGGTCAATTTTTTATATTTAAAAACCAAGCTGTAAGGTACTGAGGTAATTATTAATTTATAATTAGTTGCTGTGCCCTTGCAGAGTCATGTTTGCTTCCGTCTGTAGAGAAATTTAAAAATAATTGTTAAAAAACCCTTATGTGCAAAGACTATTTAAGAATTTATTAAAATTTGAAGGACAAAATGGCGTCGAATTTATGACTTTTGCTTTAGGAACTATATTTGTAAAATATATTTTCTTTATACATTTTCGCAAGCGCTAGAAAAGCTTTCACATTATAGGGAGAAATTCAGCTTCCTTTCGGTACAAGATCTCTCGTCGTAGGAATTACAAAGCCAATGCATAGTTGGCTTTCAATAAATGCACTGTCAATGCTCATCCCTACAAATATTATAAATGTGAATGTAGGTTTGTTTGTTATGCTTACACGCAAAAACTACTAAACCGATCATCACGAAACTTCGTACATATATTCTTGGAGGTATTAGAAGTAACATAGGATACTTTTTATTGAAAAAAAATCATTTTATCTTATTTCTACAAACTTGAAAAGCGACGCCATATTCCTACATCTGTCATTCCAAACCGATCAAGTTATAAAATAAATTACAAATCTATACAGAGCGATGTCTCGCATGAATCCAAACATATTTCTTAAACGCCATTAAAGTTACCGCTCAGAAAATATGCACTTACAATTACGTGAATTTTAATGTTGCCACCGAGCGGAAGCTTTCCAGCCTCTTAAAATTCCAAATCGTATGATAACGACGCCATTACTCCGTACCAAATTGTAATATATGAGAAGATGATAAACACACGAAACTTAAGAGAAAAAAAATTAATATGCTCAAGATACAACATATCTCATGGCTAAGGAATGTTGAATTACGAAATACTCTTTGAAAGTACAATAAAATCACGGGATGAGCCTCTTGGACCATTGTTGTGTACATTTAACCTTTGAAATATCAATCTTTTCTTTATGACCGGCATTCCAAGACTATGACGCCAGTCACACGTTTAGACCGTTCCATATGTGGTAAAGGAATTTAAGAATTATGAAACACTTTTTATCTTCGTCAATTCTACGCTCTTTTTCAACCATACGTATTTCATTTTACATTTTGATCTATAAAATGTCAGGTACGTAACTATTGCCTGACTTCGACTTCTTTAATTAAATTAATAGTTTTTTTTTTTGTAACAATTAGCTGACCCTGTAACGCGTTGCTATGGTAACGTTAATTGGTACAATGGAAAAAGCGCAGGAATAAGAGCGGACAGACAAACACACAAACAACAAATTTGTGTTCTTAGATTATAGATAAAAGTAAAGTTTAAACACAAAAGTACATAAAAATAAAATTAAATAAAAATTACATTATACAAAATAATGCCATATAGGTAAAAAAGATAAAGAATGGAATGTAAGTGTTATATAAGCTATAGCTAAAAACAGGCCAAGTGCGAGTCGGACTCGCGCACGAATGGTTCCGTACCATTGACTAGGTAAACAACAGTAGGTACACAAATTTCATATTACTTATTATTAAAGTAAAAATAAAACGAGTATTTTGTGAATATTTGAAGTGGCTACCTGTTGCCATTATTGATATCGAACAACAAAGGGGCAAAAAGATCGCGTTTGATGTATGGGAGACCCCTTAAATATTTATTTATTTTGTTTTAAGTATTTGTTGTCATAGCGGCAACAGAAATACATAATTTGTGAAAATTTCAACTGTCTAGCTATCTCGGTTCTTGAGATACAGCCTGGTGACAGACAGACGGATGGACAGACAGCGAAGTCTTAGTAATAGGGTCCGTTTTACCCTTTGTGTACGGAACCCTAAAATTAAATCTTTAAAGGTGAAGAGGAAATTTTAACTCAATTGCTGGAGAATTCTAATTTCTGAAAGGAATAGCAGCATATAAAAAAGACTGGCGGGAGGAAGTCGCTAGTTTTCCACGTTTTTTCTCTTCCACATAAACTCTCCCGTTCGTAAGTTTCACCCCTTATTTCTATATAGTGTTAAAATGATATTTATGATTACTACTCTTGATATAAAACTAGGCGGTGCAGTCGCTAAGCATAAAGCTTCGCTAGCGCCATATATTGGATAAATAAATTAAAAAAAATCAATAATGTTAAGTTAATTTTAAAATTACATAAGAAAGAAAACTTTCAAAAAGCGCGCGCTTTTTTTCCATGAATTTCCCATAGAGCCAATGTTTTTTGTTCTTAACTGAATTATTTTTGTGAATTTCAAAATTCGGTCACAATCTGGTCATAAATGTGTTGATTCGATTCAACACGAAAATTATTTAAATCGGTTAAGAACTCGGGCAGTTATGGTGTAACAGATATTTCGTCATTGAATCTGATCCATGGGGGCTACGCTCCAGTAAACTACAAATATTCCTATTTATAGAGAACATTTTATAAATTTTCTTTAACTCTATCATAGTCAGCAAATGCCTTTACTATATAGTAGCTACGAGATATTAATGAATTTACATTGGTGACAAATACAAAGTAATTTACCAAACATAATTTATCCGAAGATCTACGAGCATTCAACAAGAAAATATTACACTAGTTTCAAAGAAATCGTATCGCATATTTCTTCGAGATTACAATCAAATATTCAAATTTCCCTATAAAGAAATTACAAGAGCGCACATCTAGAATATAATGTGAGGTTGGATATATATGACAAATGCGTAGACGCGGACGATTTATACAGTCGGCATTTTAATGGGTTTAATCAATTCAAAAGTGTGCTGTAAGTTTACGATGAAAAATGGAAGAATCGTTTTGCATATTATCTAGATGTATCGCTCTCAACTGGAACTAAGAGGGACCATTTATAACGAAACGTATTGAAACTTGCATTATACCTGCACTATACCTCCAGTTCCTTATTAATGACATCCCCATATAAGACTAGTGGTCCCTCGTGATCATGACATACATTTTATATTTATAAAATCATAATCAATTATACAATACTGTAACAAATGATCACGACCTTCACGATTTGTTGGCGAGCTTAAATTTTCTACGGAGGCAGAGCGTGAAATTGACATAATAACATCCTACGCATCTTCGTGAATTTACTATTTACGGGGTGGATTCTACTTAGTTTCTTTTAAGTAACTAGATAAACTTAAACTTATAAGAAATAAACTAATCTTTTTTTGAACTGAAAACTTCTTTAGCATTGTTGTGATTTGAAAGTCGATGAAACGAAAAATCGACAGTAAAAGGAGACAGACACATAAATTCATAAGATTTAACGTAGGAGAAAATGAGATAGGAAGTATTATGTACGCGTGTTAATAAGTGTTTGTGTACGCATGCGTAGTACAAAGCTTGAGAGAAGGCATCACAAATTCACAACAACCGTGGTATTTCGTAAACGTGTACGTATTATTTTTGAAGGTTTCACTTTTACCACGTGTGAATTGCACACATGCTTCTTTATTTTGATAGGATTTGCTCTTGATCTCAATCTAGCCCGGGGCCAAGACAGGACCCACGATGGATCGAGCTAACCCAGAAGGTGCCTATTAACCCTGGCTTAACTCGGAAATGCAGACGCAGGGAGGGAGTTCCACTCCTTATGCTGTACGCATTATAAAAAATGTTGAGTAGCGCTTGGAGCGCTTAGGAATGGCAGAAATTCTGCTTTCGTTGGAAACCGGTTTAACTATTTGGTAGTGATAATTAAAGACGATGCTTTTGAAGTATTTAAGCCTGCATACTAACTCGGAGAAACATGCCAAAAATTATTGTGGTTTCTTAATTATCATAAAATGTTGCCCAGACAAGCTCTATATTGTTTTCTGTATATGATAGTTTTTGGGAATATGCAGCTCAAGTAAACGGAAGTCACTTCAACCTGGAAGTTCTATTGTGAATGGCCTGCAAGTTAGAGTAGCTCTTTGAGTCTGGGAGCTTTTAGGAAATCTAGAATTAATTAGCCTAAATATATCTTAGATCAAGTGGAGTTTGTATATATCTTCCGCCTATTTACAGTATCTGCAGACATCAGTGGCACTAAATTTTATATGAAATTGGTGTCTGTTTAGCTTGCAGTGTTCAGTTAAGACTCTAATAATCGCTCTGGTGTTTACTAAACTGTATTCTGCATTAAAAAACAAGCAAAAAGATGCATGATCACAGCAATCATTGTTCTTATGTGTCTTCTGTAATAACGATTATTAAAAATTATTATCAAATATTCAGACCTATCTTAAGAATTCACACCAATTAGCCTAGCCCAAAGTAAGCAGTATAAGGCTTGTGTTATGGAAACTAGGCTAACGGATAGACATACATATATTATACATAGATATGAAATATTTATAGAGATATATATAAGTATCCATGACTCAGGTAAAAATGCTCGTATTTATCACACAAACATTTTCCTTTCGGGATTCGAACCCAGGACCTTCGGTGCGAAAGGCAGGATCGCTACAGTTGCATCAGACAGTCTCAATAATAAATAAAGTCATTGTGACACTACTCCGCAACGGATATTTGACAAAACATTCGAACTATTGACCCTCGACAATGTAACAGACTCTACAAAGAGGTTCTGATCTGATACTATCAGTTTTTTTTGCTTAAAAGAAGATACAGATAGTGTTTATTTATAGTAGATTTGAACTTACGTCCACATTTTTAAAAAGAGATTTGAAGTAATTTAAATACGGAAATCAAGCAACTTGTTACATCTTAGTTTTGTGTTCTTGTGTTATTCTAAAAACTTCGAGCAGCTAATCCAATTCTTATGTTTGTTTGCATTGTATTTTTCGTGTTATACTTCTTAATATTTTTGACGTGATAACGTCATAGATCGATGGACACTGGCTACATGCACGAAAAAGTGTAACGTTCCGCCTGAGCCGAGCGTGCAAGCGAGAGCGCGGAACAAGCGATAGAGAGGCACGATTGGCCTAAGCGTTCGACTTGTGGCGCATATATCTCTCTTTCACGTTGTTGTTGTTGTTCACAATGTTGTTTCCAATGTTTATTACAACAACTTAATGTAAATTTATCAAAAAAAAAAAAATTTCAATTAAGTCCTTCTTCGTATTATACAAAATAATGATAATTCAGTGATAATAATTCAATTCATAAAAGTATGCAATTTTTCATCAATGTTTTCTTATGACGCTATCACGTAAAATTGTCGTCCGTAAACTGACTTTACAGACAACCAATGTTTTTTCATCTAAGTATTACTATATTATTCAAAACAATAACTTTTGCTTCAGACAGAATAATTACTTTTAATTGTTATTTCGTTTAAATCCTATCCTATCTGGTTTTAAAATTAGATTGTTCAATTCCGAAGACGCGAAAAAACAACAAAATTTTTTGATTATTATAAACGAGAAAATCAACAGCATTTATGTTCGCAATGTGATATATCATGTCGTTAACTACGATTTGGAATCTAGAAAAGGTTTTTACCATTTCCGATTGGAACGTTCACAATTACTAATCCAGTTATTTATACGATTAAATTATGTAATCACTTGCTAACACGGCCTGAGCTATTAACATACGTATTAGAATTACGGATCTCAGAAAGGAGCAAGATTTTATCTCGTGTATCTCGTTACAAATAATCATCTTTATAACCTCTTATATTATATTCCTCGTAGAATGCGATTAATTACAGTTAATATCAGATTCTATTAAGTCAATTGCTATGATTCTGTTAATCGTTATTTTAAATAATTTCCTGTTCTTATATATCTGTAAAATTCTGATAAGAAAATTTGTATCGTTTTGTAATATAAGCAAACTCAAGTCATATTTTGCGGATATTAAATTAGTTGTTTAATTATAAGCGATAATTAACATAGAACCAATATTATTGATATTTTTTTTTAATAGATAAATACTAGAAAACTTTCCGAAGTTATGCGCAGACGGGAATTCTGATATACTTGTGATATTATTACTGATAGTCAGAGTATGACATGCTCTCTTAATACATTTCTTGGGTGGTGGCATGTGGTGCGGGTCGTTGCGTTCCCTGAGATATGGTTGAGCGAAGCGATGGCTGCATCATGCGTCATGCTCGTGAACGGGTGCTGCCTTGGGAAATGGGTCTGCTTTAACCTTCAGTATTATTGATTGATAGAAGACGATATTTTCGAGTAATTTTTTATCAAAAAAAATTTCGGATGAGGGTGCTTTTAAACTGGCTATTTTTCTGAACTCCTATTTGGTCCCTTAATGTTCACCTTGGTCTGCCTTTACCAACTTGCCATTGCACATTATAAAAAATGCGTTTAATATTATTAGGTCAATTCTAAAACATTTAAATAAAACATATTGATTCAAAAACGAAATGGTGTAAATTTAACTGAGTATCAAACCGAAAGCATAAAGTGTCATAGATAAAAAAAATGTCCCTAACCGATTTCTATTAGGTAATATTCTCTAGAAGATATCGTATTTTCGTAAAATGGCAGTTGTATAAAGTTCAGTAATATTATATATTTTACAATAGAACATGATGAAATAGGATATATACATGTTAACGTGAGATTTTCCTTCGAATCTAGATATATAAAACCTTTTCAGAAGCCACCGCAATAAATTATGTGGGATCCGCCGATGCGGCAATGCGGCAATTCATGAAAACCGACACTGTGATCTAAAACCAGTGTTTTTACAGTCCACAAGCATATTTCTACATAAAACGGTATGAGACGCCGAAGTTTTTGCGTCTCATTCTTTTTGCCCACAGCGTAACCTGGTGGCGGGATCATAACTAATATTTATGAAGGTTTGTTTCGTTTTAAATTTAATATAATGATCAGCTCGGGCTTCCGAACGGCTCACTTTAACCGTCGACCTTCTCTCGTAAAGGCAGAGCTTAAACTTAAACATTGTAGCAAAGTTCGTGTAAGTTACTGTCGACAATCTGAACCATTAGTTTGAACATGTTGTTTTTACGACTCGCAGTTAAAGGGTGTTTTTTTTCTTCGAGACTCGTTTCGAAGCCTAGACATTGGCAACTGAGAAATCAATTTCTGTTGATGTCGTTTATTACTCGTTTTGTTTTACTGTTAACAATCTAATCAATTAAGATGCTATATTTAGCACGGAGCTGTATTTAATGTTGACATTCCATTGACCTGTGAGGGGATCAAGCTAATTTGTTTCTTGCCTTTAATACGATAAACATTTTATAAGATATAGATGCATGTAACGCCATTAAAGGGTACAACATTAATTACTTAAGCTATTAATTTCTAAATAACATATAAACAAAATTAACATACATATTTTCTAACTTAGAAATAATACATATCCTTTTAACTTCATCATTAATAAATTATATAAAAAAATCAACAATTACAAGTGAATTCTCAGGCGGGAATTCCTCTTATTGATGAAACAACGCTGGCCTACAGCGTAAAACTAGAAAGGTACTAGAAAATTTCGACGAGTGTTCACAAGGCTCGGTAGCTCAATTGGGAGAGCATTGGACCGGACTTACAAAGGTTGCGGGTTCGATTCCCGCCTGAGAATTCACTTTTGAGCCGAGTTGATTTTTCTATTATATAATGTATCATATAAGATAGCATTGAAAAAAAAACATAAAATAGTTAAAAAATATAAAATCATTACTAATTTTAATTGTTTCATCCTCAAATAATAAAATCGTTTAACTATAATAACATTTAGCAATAAAAAACGTATTTTAATTGTATATTGTAATGTGTTTGTTTTTCCAGGTTTATTAAGTAATTAGGAATGTGATTACAAATCTTAACTGTAATGGTATTGGAGACTGAATGATATTAGTTTGATCGTGGTGAAATATAATTTGTATTTCTTGGAAGTAACATAATCGGGCCTTGTGTTACAAAGTGTATTCCAACTACTGTCGGTCCGATGTATTCGGCGTTAAAGAAACCCCTTCATTTGGCATGATAACCTCAACTATTAACTTTGTGTCAATCGTGTCTCATGTTTCCGATATGTACTTTACTCTTACATTCGAATATTCATGTATGTGTCTATAGCTTTCTTATTATTTATATTTGGATAAATCAAACGGTAAAAAACACTAACAAATTATTAATACTAGCTAACCCGGCCACGCGTTGCTGGTATAACCCGGCCACGCGTTGCTGGTATGGTAACAAACACACACGCACACACACACAAAATATTGTCATAATATAATTATTAATATAAGACATTCCATACATTGTTCTGAATCCTAGTTATGCAACTAAAGCACTTGTTATGGAATTCATAAACAAAGATGGTACCACAACACCCAGACCCGAGCCAATATACAAAAGTTAATTTTCTACATTAACCCGGCTCGGAATCGAACCCGGGACTCTGAGTAACATTATCATGAAAACCAGTATGTGAGCCACTCGAACGCGACAAAAAACTAACAAAATACATTTATATCAATACTAGCGGCCCGTCCCGGCTTCGCACGGGTTGACAAAATTCTTTAAATTTTTTCTAGCATTAAATATAGCCTATATTACTCAGCGTGAATGTAGCTTTTCAATGGCGAAAGAATTTTTGAAATAGGCTTAGTATTTTTTGAGTTTATTCATACAAAAATAGAAATCCATCATCTTTATAATATTACTGTAGATAAGTTTGGTGTAAAATTTCCATTAAAATGTTATCTATATTTTTTCCAAAATCTGTGATTGCAGTTCTCGATATCTTCAAATGTTAAAGATAGTCTTTTAAAAACTTTAAACTTCATATAAAATCGGAAAAGATCTTTTTCCTAAGGCTAAAAATTTTGTGAATAAATGTATTGTTTATTGTAATCTTCAGGTGTTAAAATATTTCAACCAAGTTCAGAAAATATTCATTTAACAAACTGGAAGCTTCGTCATTATCCAAAACCTGATCTAAAACACCAAACAACCTATCCCAATGTTGGAACACAAAAAAAAGGGAGCTCGACTCCACCTCCTCACCTGTGTTGCCCCAGGCTGTAGATCACGACGACCTTCCAGGAAGATCCCGAGGCCGTAATGACCGCGCCAACCAACAATTACCCACCATCACAATCGAAATATTACAAATTACCCCTTTGCCCTTTTTGAAGGTTTTGGAAATTATTCAGAAACCTGTTGTTATACGCGTGGAATTCTGAGGGTGTGCTCAATTAAATATGTATTAGTGTTTGAAACCGACTGACTACATTTGAATAATTGCAATGGTGAACTGAATTCGCACTTGCTGTTTATTATGCAACTCTAATTTTAGTTTATTGTGATCTAGACATCGTGAATTTAATTTGAAAAGAATTTGGCTAAGAAATCAAGTTTTTAATTGCACACAAACATAACTAAAAAGCCATTAAGTCCTTATTAGGTTTTGAAACTGGTTTCAAATTTCTGAATATTTAGTAATCTAATGAGAGAATAACAGCAGAACATAAAACTTGTTTTGAAGATAGGAAATCGGTGACACTTGATAAAGTTTAAGATAATATTAGAATTAAATGGAATGATATCGGAAGAGATATAACTACCAACGTGATATGTCATGTTAGTAGTTGGCGACAAGAAAAAAGTAAACATAGCTTGGAATGTCGCCGTAACACTAAAACAAAGATGACATCATTCTGTCAACATTAGACCGAAATGGGTACGGTGGATGATCAAAATACTGAAGTGCTAGGTAATGCAATACAAGTAGTGTTTAATGCAAAATATTCCACCTACCGAATATTAAGAGAGTAGCAATCACAAAATGGAAGGATGATTGCAATTATAAATAAAACTTCATTATTAGATATCAACAGTAAATATTATAAAGACTGTTTTGTTGTACTTCAAAGCAAATAATTTCAGAATCGACAATCAATGATTTTGGTTAAAAAATAAATATCCGTGGTTACCTCAGTAATAACTACCAAGAATGAAATTAATGAAATTTAATCACATAAATTCAAAGAAATTCATCATATCTTTTCGAGTGCCGGTGACTGAGGATAGCAGCGTGGCGCACGCTCGCCGTTTCGCAGAATTGACGCAAGATGGAGTTGTGCGCCTTCCGTGAAACATTTTCGACCCAGCTACCTATTAGGCAGGCAGATTCCAAAAAGTCAACAGGAGGAAAAGGTCAGGTGAAAAAAATATTCTAAGAAATATAGCTATTGTACGGTCGTTTTAAAATCATATGAGATAACATCGAACTATCATCTATGCGTTTCTTAATCGTTATTAATTTGTCAGAAATTCCCGACAACAATTCAGCAATGGTCCATGGAATTAAAACGAGTGTCTTAGAATAGTAGGCAGATTTACTACTTTAAGTGTACCTACAAATTTGTAATACAACAAGACCATTCAACAATTGAACATTCAGGTACAACAGTTATTAGCAAATACTTCAACAGGACCTAGTCACATTTCCCTTGCGCAAACACTGCGCACGTCCTTACTAAGAGTGCTTATGGCAAATGTGTACCCCAACAGTCTTTAATGTCAACTGCATCATCAGCAATAGTATCCTTATCGTTATTAGCATAAGGATTATTATCGTCTACCATATTATCTACTACAACCATATGAAAATTTGCCTACATGTATGCATACCTCCGCGTAGTGTCGCGGTGCTACCGTCCAAGATAACCTAGCAATTTTTATCATATGCCTCAGGCATATTAAGTGGCCATCATGTCAGTATAAAATTACTTTGTTTATGCAAGCAACGCCTGCAGTATTCGTATAGAAGCATGAGCTAAACAAATGGCTTGTAAATAAACAATATGGCCAAAGTATTTTCTACCTATGTCTATACTCCATATTTATGCTAAATTTAGTGTCTAATTTAGCGAGATAATGCTAATAGACTCTGTTATTCCAAAGTGTGTCATTTTATAGTATGTGGGTGGTGAGTTCAAATATTATGACGAGACATTCGATAAGCATACTGAATTCATGGCTACGCAATGAAAGGGAAATTGTTTAGTACTGACATCAGCATTTAAACACCTTACTAACTACTGTTTCATTATAATTGAACCGATTTATATAACTATAAAACAGTTATTATATACTTTGAATAGCTTTTGAAAAACTCTAAACATCATTCCCGTCAGCGCAAAGGAATCCAATACAATTCCTGATAAATTTCCGTATAATCGGGCTTAATTTACACGCGCCCAAAGCTGCGCGCGCGCAGACGTGGTTCGGCTTCTATTCGCGGAAACTGATGGAATTCGACTTATCGAATTATTGACTCACACGGTACATAATATAATCCGTTCGGTTTCTTTGCAACGTTTTGTTTCCGTTTTGTTGGCTCGATTAATTAAAACGAATGTTGTTATGAAGTATCATGTTACTATTTCGGAATTTATAGCTTACTTATAATTGCTACGTATTACCAGTTTCAGTAGCGCGCCGGTTCGCCATTATTGATATCCGAGAATTTCGATATTCAACACCAAAAATTCTCAGTAGTACCTACTTGCAGGATGTTATCAGTAACTATAGCAGCTTATTAGTTGTTACTGACTTCTTTTTTTATTTGCGCTCTCATAATCCAGATAGATGTATGGAAATTTGTGCTTGACATATTCCCGGGTACCCTTTATCTGGCAGAATCTTGTTGCTCAGAAAGTCACTTGGCATACTAATCAAAAGGCATAAATTGACATAAGTTGCAGATTAGGTTAGGTTAGGTATTTTTTTATTAATAACCAGCCAGCAAGCTATTTCAAATTATGTCTAATGATTAGTATGCGTTCTAAAATTATGAATTTTAAATTTCAGCAAAAAAAGGTGTAGTTCCCGCCCTATAAGTTGAACCTGGTTTTGAAATCACGTGACATGCGCAGTAGCAAGTTTAGGTATATTATTCATAAAAACCAAACCAGGTTCAACTTATATGCCAGTGATTATAGATCCCATACACCGAGATGATTTTTTTTATCGAGGCTTGACCTTATATCGAGTGGTATAAGCATTATACTTAGTTTTTACTTATGAATTATCCTTTTCATCTCATCTAATGTAGCCTGCTACATGTGTGTAAAAACGAAATGAACGATTGACCTATCTTTATTATACGTTTTTGTTATAGATGGAACATCTCCAAATTTTACGGTTTTTACTTTTTAGGTGCAGTACAATTCAATTTCAACGCCGTTTTTAGTTCAATATTAGAACAAGTCGAAATCCGCGTAAATATAGTTGAAAATACATGTTCTACTTTTGCTCTGTGTACATACTCTAGTTCAGTATGGACAATTATTTCACTATCTCAGAGCAACTCATTTCGAAATGCTTCAATATTTGTTTCGACCAAGAAATTAAGGTTAAGATCTGCTATATTCTTTTCCTATGCCATCAGAGACAACGACACCTTTCCGTCTAGAGCGCCGTAGTGACTCTATGCTGGTTCGTCCAGCTAGAAAACTACTATGGTGGCTTGCTACTCTCGGCTTGAGATCCATTTAAGGATTTTGCCGTCCCAAAACCCGGTACCGTTGTTAAGGTCATCTGCGACCAACATCAATTACACATTAAAAAAAGATCTATGACAAAAACGTATATTAAAGATAGATCTTTTCATTCTGTTTATACACATAAATACAATGGCTATATCATCTAATACATAAGATGACATGAAAAGATTGATTAACAAATCATTAGTCAAAACAAAACCATGTTTATATCAACTGATTTACATAAGTAGATGTCTGGACCAGCAGAAATAAGGTCAAACCACGATATAAAAAATCAGCCGGGAATATTTGAAGCACCTTGTTTCAGCCATTTATCTGGCTTAAGAGAGCGAAAATAAATAAAGAAGTCAGTAATAAGCTGCTATAGTTACTGGTAATATCGTCCTTTACGTTAACTATAAGAAATACAATTTTTTTATCTATTTATTTATGTCTAGCCTCATATCTTTTCTAACCAGGTTAATATATTAAGGTTGGTCGTTTCAAAACCGAGAATGTCCTCTGCTTACCCGTCTACAAGCGTAAATTTGAACGGTGGTGATTCACATGTTAGTTACACATTAAAATAACAGTAAACCCACAAAGTGATATATAAATGGTTTGGTATGTCGAGTTTTTCCGGTCACATCAGAAATCTTAGTGGCTTAACGAGCTTAGGAATTTTTTACTCTTTTTGTACTTTTGTCGATTTAGATATATATTCTGGTATAGTTTGAATAACTCGATTTTGCAAAGCCCCGTTATCAGATGGGTGGTTGATCACGTCTTCATCTACAAGTGGCATTTTTAAAAAAGGTATAGTTTTATGTTTAAAGTTGATAGTAGCAACTTATAGAGAGAAAGAAAAGGCGAAAATCTCATACCACAGATTAATGCTTCACCTCAAAAAAATTCGCATATTCAATAAGCTAAGACTTAAAGATATTGAGAAATCAAAATCATTTAGCAAAATGTATTATAAATTCGGTAACTTTCCCAATTATAAAATTTGGCTTCTTTTATTTTAAATTATTTAATTTAAAAAATTTGCTAATTGTAATCTTTTTTATTGACATGGTTTTAAATATGACTATAGCACACGTGAATGTTAATTATGATATGATAAAAGGTGTCCCAATTCCTCAATTCAGTTTATCAGTACGTTAAAAAAATATTAAATATTTGTTCTCTTTTTTAGATGTCTGTTGACTGCTAATGACGTTGAATCCTTGGGACTTTAGTTGGGAAAAACTAGCCATCGTGCTGATTATGTAGATGGATGGCATCACCCATTAGAGTCTGCAGACCATCATACATACATCGATCTTGGTCGATATACCTTCTAGTGATAAAGACTCGAAACTCATTACTACAAATAGTAAAGAAAATAATCGTGTTAAAGATGCATTCGTTAGTTGGGATTCAAAACCTTGACTTCCAACCTCCACTTTAACTGAATTTAAAAGAATAGAATTTGCAGATACATCTAAATTAGTCTAAGTGAATGTTAATAGCTGTATCCAAGTTTTTGAGAAAAAAATATTTTTTCTAAAACTGATGCTCGGTTGTTACATGTGAAATGGAAGAGACAAAAAGATATCTTTGTTGGGAGAAGAATCTTCCACATCCTGAATAGCGATACCCTCGTATATTTAATGTCACATACATACTTCACGGAAGATTATACCATGATGGATTTGCGTTCGCAGGTCAAGGGTTAACATTGATCGGACGTAATTGATCGATGTAATGTATCTTTTTGTTTACTTGCATCTCCTCTTTATCAATTGATTGACGTCAATCGTTAACTGCTAAGGTTATCTGATGACCCCCAGTCTATAAGAGATCATGTGCTTAGTAGTTCAGCTACCATAATTAAAACAGCTGTGTCCGTTTTGATTAGAACTTAATAATTAATCGAGAATGCGGACTTTGCTCATGATAATATAATAATTGCTAACACTGGTAATCTGTGATTAAAAATTCTCGCTTGGAAAGTGGCCAAAAGTCATGAACCAAATATGAAATCATGGTTTACTGATGTTGTACAGTAGATGAGGTACAGTTTAAAGTTTTTTTAAATGTATCTAACATGCAAGAAAGTGTAGCACGTATGACAAAGCCAACAGATGGTTGGATGTGATAGAAGAATTCTCACGTAGTGCAAATTTTCTACAACCCAAAAAACCTCTAAAAATAAACGTACCTTTCTATAATGGACACGAATCAAGCAGATAATTATATTAGTAAGAAAATTTAATGCAAATGCCATGTTGTTTCCAATATATCTTGAATTAATATACCAAGGTCATTTTAATTTATAAGTTGTTGATTTTTAAACTAAAATATGTACAAGGTTACGGTAATGTTTAAAAATGAATGTTTAAGGAATTTATCGAAAATTGTGTTTTCGTTACACGTTATAGGAAAGGGCTTTAGTTTGGCACAAATTATTAACTTGACCTCGAAAATTTAAATGGGTGAATGTATTGCGGCCTAAATACCACAAACAATAATCGAAATTACTAACGATTTATGTAAAATTTTAACCGTTAAACAATTAAAATTTATAATAATATTTATTTTTACATAAGAAACATGTAACAAAGGATTTATTCTAAGATATTTTGTGACAAACGACATCGTGAACAAATTGTGTTTTTAAAAAAATATGTGAAAGAGAATCAAATTTACAAGTCGATGAGATATTCACAAACATTGGCAATAAGGGCAAATATAAGTTTAATTTCCTAAGTATAATGAAAATTGTAATAAGAAAAAAATTACAGTTATAAAAATAAGAATATTAAAAATCATAAATCTATAAACTGCTATTGCATTATATTATGCCATGGCCATCATAAAAATCGTATGATTTTCATTTGCTCGAATCCCACCCGTAAATGATATTTTTATTTTGCGACGACCGTTTGGTGAAACGGTAGCGATCCTACCTTTCGTACCCGGAAGAAGCAGATAATTGTGTGATGAATACGAGCATCTGTACCATAGTCTGGAGTATTTAAATATACAAATCTATCTGTGTCTTTGTCTATGTCAATCCATTTGCCTAGCGCTAGGCTAATTGGTGTGAACGTAAGAAATATTATTATAATTTGTTCAACAATCTTTCAAATCGAATATGAATTCGAAATTGGATTATGATGTTCATCTAGAAAGTGGTATACTATTTCGGTATTCGACTTTCTACAATTCATCAGTTACTTCAAACCATAGACAATTCAGTTTCCCATTGCGTGCTCAATTTAAAACAATATAACTAGCTACTTGCCAGCTATCTTTTATCGCGTTATCAGGCCATCGCATTCCATTGCTATCTGTTAGAAGCTCGCTGATCGTACACTTAATGTGCTTTTGAGAACATTAATTATATGATAAAATTGCTATTTAATTTGAGTTTATGACGTTTTCATTTTGACCCATACAAATATTTCAGATAATTAACAAATTTTAATAAATACTAAACGATAATTAATGTATAATAAACTGTCAATGGTAGTTATTAAAATAGTAAATAATTTGAAGAATTTATACAAGAAACAGCGTTGTAAATAAATTACTCAACATAATAAAGAAAACATAAAAAAAATGATTCAACTAAACAAATCCAACATTATCTAATTTAATCTCAGCTACTTGCTTTAGCGAACTAAGTTTTATCAAAAAGGGGTATCTCAAATAAAAACTGTGCTGCCCTGGTGATGGTTTTAGTTCCATAACAATGATAGCGAGATGCCTCAATAATTCGGCGATCAAAAGATATAAGATCAACTCTCGAGATGGTGAGTTGAAACGAATGATAAAATTAATTTAAAGATGATTTCAGTCCCTTATCTTGATTGATTGGAACCTTCCCACCGAATTTTAATCCCAATGGGTTTATATACTCTCCATTCCTTTGTTAAATATATCTTGCTAAATCTGAGCAATTATCTCGTTCAGAAATGTTTGTTTCAATTGGTATATGCCAGGACAATTTGTCAGCTGTTGCATACAGATAGTGCAAAATCTATGTACGCAAATCAATGATAACTGTTTCTTATGTTATGTAATAAATCTGAATACCGATAACACTTCCTTCGACACGACAATCTATATCACAACCGTTCATTTATCGGGTTGTATGCTAAATAACTTATTCATTTGTTGGAACCACTCATGGTCTGGCTTTGTCTAATTATAACAGATTTTTAAGGGAATTGCTTATTGTTAATGTAACGCTAAACAGTTAACTGTTTTTGTTTTTAGTTGATTATTTTACTGTAATTGTTAATGAGATTATTAGTATAATGTATCCATCTAGTCCCTTTGTTTTTTGGCCTTTATATATATATATATATATATATATATATATATATATATATATATATATATATATATATATATATATATAATTATTGCATATAATATTTAAAATTAATTGCTCGATGTTGTCTCCTTTAATTGGAGGAGCATCCTTATTGGAACCGTTATCTTAATTCTAAGCATGTACCGTCTATCCTCTGTTGGAGATCCTCAAATTAAATAATATAAATGATGATGTATTTTTTCCCACAATCACACCAATTAGCCTAGCCCAAAATAAACACCTTAAGGCTTGTGTTATGTATACTAGTATAACGGATAGACATACTTAAACGAAAATATCCATGACTCAGGTACAAATGCTCGTATACATCACACAAACATCTGCCCCATAAGGGATTCGATCCCAGGACCGTCGGCGCGAAAGGAAGGGTCGCAACCGCTACACCAAACGGTCGTCACAAATATAATAATAAATAAACCACTTTTAAAACGAGTAAGGCAATAATTTCGCTTACCTCTAATGCCTCCTGCGCTGTGTGCAGATAATCTCTCAGCATAGCTTCCTGAATGCTGAGCCATTCTAATCTCGGGTCTTCCAACTGTGTCACCTCTGTAACAAACATTTTTGAAAATTATGTATTTTCCTATGATTGTAAAAACAAACAGACACGGAGTCAAAATGGGACAGCTACAGTAATGCTTGAGTTTAAAGCATCAATATGTCTTTATTCCAAATATTAGTTGTTTTGCTATGAGTCTGATGATATTAGTGATAGAATACGTTACACTCTGTAAGGTCGAATATTAAAAATGTATTACAATATGTTTATATGTTGTCTTTGAGATAATGCGTTAGAGTTGGGCTTGGTGGTTAAGTTGGTAATATTGTTGCCTGTTGGTTTAGTATAGTACTTTTCCGTTTTTTTTTACCTTTAAATTCAAACAGTAGCCGCGTAGACACAAACAAATTCATATTTAGTTCTTACACTTCTACACAATTGAACAATACAACCCCTTTACAGAAGCCGTCGTCCTATGATCACGGCTCCCATAAAGGAGTCGAAATGTCAGAATTAAATATAAAATAAATTATGCGTAAAATCCGTAAAAATGTTATTTTATTATTTATTATCTACATGTTTTAATTCCGCTGGCTTCATACAACAATTCACTGGAAAGAATCGCATATGATTCATATCATTTAGTAATCAAACGTCACAATGGCAGAGTCCGAATGTCACTGATCTTTTATTTTAATTGTGATGACATATCACATACTAACGGTTGGGACATCGAGAATATTTCTATGGATTTTCAGTTACTCACATTTTTATTATTTATCGTACAAATAACTACTTTTTACGTGTCGTTAAATTAGTAAAAGTAGCGATCCTGCTACGCACCGAGGGTCCTGAGTTTGAATACCGGTAGGGAGAGATGTTTGTATTGACGAGCATTTGGATTTGAGTCATGGGTGTTTTTATATATTTCTATAAAGATTACATGTCTATGTATCGTAATGTTTGTATATCCGTTACCCTAGTATCCATAACACAAGCCTTACAGTGCTTACTTTGGGCTAGGCTAATCGGTGTGAATGTAGGAAATTTTGATTGATTAGTAGCTAACACTACTCGTAAATCTTCACAATTTATAAACTCGTCATATAAGAAGAATTGTAATTAAGTCAATAATAGTTAATAATAATTAGTTTTTGTTTTTTAATTGAAAAGATTTTCTTAGTAATACTCTTTACTTGTTTGTAATACTGCCGTCCCTACGATAAGTGCAATAAGTCGAGTTTTTGGGCAAATTGACTTACGTACGTACAAATATATATACAAATATAATATATTACATAAAATTCCGCTTCATTTTATAGTAGTATAGTAAGTTTCAAGTCAATAGCTATTATAGACACGATGATACACAAAAAAAAAACAAAAATTAAATCTTTAATCGCAATTATTTCGAAAGTAGCTGAAACTACTTATTGCACTTATCGTAAGGACGGCAGAATATTACTTTGGTTTATAACAGTTTATCAAAGATTATACATTCAAAGGCTTAAGACAAATTATTCCTATAATACAATTTATTCCGAGAATTAATTTTACCCGAAACGGTATTGTTGATGGCCGCAACAGATAATGTTTCGAAATGGAGACCAAACACAACAGAAGTCAAATTAGCTCGGAATTTATATTGTTTCCCTAATCTGATATAAGTGAGCAATCAAACTAGGGTTGTTAAGCGTACAGTTTTCTTTTCATATTACGAAATCTAGCGGATACTCTATTTGAATAACTGTTTGAAATAATTAGATTTGAATAGGCAACTGTTGAGAATTTAAACGTGGACAAATTAGTATTGTTATAGTGATTGGATAGAATAAAAATGCTTCCTTTATGCGTCCAGTGCCGTAGATTGTTAATCTGTGGTAAATAAAAATTATTGTCTATGATCGCATAGAAATGCAAATATTGTTTATGTTAGGTTTAAAAAAATATTCGAAATAATAAGATGACTTTTTTTGGATAATATTGTGAATGTCGTTACTT
Source organism: Calamotropha paludella (assembly GCA_927399485.1). Classification (NCBI taxonomy): domain Eukaryota; kingdom Metazoa; phylum Arthropoda; class Insecta; order Lepidoptera; family Crambidae; genus Calamotropha; species Calamotropha paludella. The sequence continues at coordinate 3,205,947 of OV656803.1, read as the reverse complement.
ATGTTAAATCTGAACGTTGAATGTAATGAATGAACGTTTGGTTCGACGTTTGTTCGATGTTCGACGATTCAATTTTTTTTATTTCAAGTGCATTGAAATAACTTTAGTTTCATTTTGACTTGTCAAATAGTGGGTGTTAAGCTAAATTATACCCTATTTAGTGATACTTTTAACACTATTTATCACTCCTTTTTAATAGTGAGGTTTCCACTTTTTTTAAGTAGCCATTAGCAACAATGTCTCCAGGTTTGACGGTAAAAAAACGTATGAATGACTTACTTAAGTATAACTATATAAGTAGATATAACAACCTGTTTTAGGCGAACACCTTTGGCATAATTAAAATAAAAGTGGAGTGGGAGTTCGAAGAATTCTGAAACGGACATGTTTGTAGTTTGAACTTGTGTAATAAAGAAGGGAATGAAATTTTCTTTTTGAAAATTTCAAATACAAATATCAGACCCATATTCAAATATATAAAAGAAACAAAGTATCACAGAATTTTCGAAGAAAAATTTAACTAGAAAGGATATTTATTACCTACATTAATGTGTTATGAATTACAATAATAAAAATGAATTTAATTCAATTTTTAAATTGTTATTATATGAACAATATTAAACAGACTTTTAGTTAATTTGGTAAAATAATGTATAACTAATAAATGTATAAAAATAATTTTATGATTATACGTTATAGTATGTAAGTCACTCATTCTGCCAACATGCTTGCAGTGTCACATGCACTATTCCAATCAAATATTAACAACTGTATACCATATGACTGTGCCAAAGAAATAATGAATAAAGGAGTGGAACTCTTTGCCTGACTCTGTTTCCTGACTAATACAATGTAGGGGTCTTCAAGTCACGAGTGAATAGGTTTCTTCTAGGCAAGCGCGTCACATCCTAGATCGCATCGTCGCTTACCATTATGCGAGATAACGGTTCCTGAATATCTTTATATATATAATTCTTCTGTGAGTGTGTATGTCACTGAACTCCTCCTAAACGGCTGGACCGATTTGAATGAATTTTTTTATGTGTGTTCAAGGGGATCTGAGAATGGTTTAGATTCACAAATCAGTCCGGCAGATGACGCTGCAGGCGGCACAGCAACGCGTGGCCGGCTCAGCTAGTTAAGTATAAAAAAGTACCTATCAGATTATCCGATTTGCTGAGGATATTATTTAAAAAAAAAACCAAACCTCTTTTCTCATGGCTGCATCGTGCGTCATGCTCGTGAACGGGTGCTGCCTTCGAAAATGTATCTGCTTTAACCTTCAATATTATTGACATATACTAAACAGAAATCTTTGTTAATTTCTAAAATTTGTAGTTTATTCCCTGTATATTATTGCAATGTTTAAGGATACTTACTTAAACCAGATACGTGTTGACTTTGTTGTAATCAACGATGTAATGAAACCATAAGTATTATTGTGATAACAGAATAATTTTGTTTTTTTTGTGGATTATGTATGGTGACGACGTATAATATTGTAAATTCAGTTCTGTTAAGGCTGACGAGTTTCTTGCGCCCATTCTTCTTGTCAGTTAAAAGTCCTGAATGGGTGGTAAAATGTTAGACGATTCAAAACTTATTTTTAAGTGTGAAAAAGTTATTTTTCATTTTCATGGCAACCCTAAATCAACATAGAATCGTTCCGGCCTTGCCTGGTCCAGAATTGAGAATGATAATTGAAAGATCGTCTCTTGCGCACTTGGACAGTCACGCGCAGTGTGGATGACACGAATCATTATTACAGATCACAGTTAAAGCTAGATTACGCTAGACCAAACGGTTTATTAATGCTTTTTGTTTGACAATTAGTGCTAACTTTAAACTATGATAATTAATAATAATATTTATTCCATTCTCACCAATTAGCCTTACCCAAAGAAGGCCTGGATACTTTGGTAACCAATACACATACATAAATGATACATAGTTATGTATTTTTTATAGAAATATATACATAGAAAAATACCCATGACTCAGATACGAATGCTCGTATTCATCACGAAAACCTTCCGGAATTCGAACCAAGGACCATCGGTACGAAATGTAGAATCGCTACCGTTGCAAAAACCGATCGTCAAATCAATCGGTGTGAATGTAAGGAATTACGTAAGCTACTATATTTTGCATTTGTATAAATTCACTGTAATCAGTAATTTATTTTAATGATTAAAAATATCATAATTCTAAGGGGCCGCCTTATTTACTCGTATTAAAGTTTTCCATGAACGATATTTATGCTAACTTGTGGATATATGAAACGTACACTTAATTCCCACTAAGAAGCATCGCAGACTTAAACACCGACAATAAATTACATTTTAAATTAATGTTAATTATGATGCAATTCAAGCATTCTGCCTTTAGTTCCGATGTTCCTGGGTACGAGTCCCGGAAGGGGCAGATGTTTGGAAGATAAATACGAGTATTTGTACCCGAGTCATGGGATTTATATTTCTATAAATATCACATATCTATGTATCATATGAGTAAGTTTATCCCTTACCCTAGTATCATAACACAAGCCCAATAGTGCTTACTTTGGGCTAGGCTAATTGTAAGAAATATTATAATTATTTCTTTATCATAAATTTTGGTATCATAAATTCCACAATCGGTTATCACTAATGCGTTCGAAGTCATGCTATATTTAAAATTGTTAAGTACGCACAATAAAATATGCAGTGCAATAAAAATTACGTATTTTATCGAACGATCGAAATGCCTTTTAGGCGATTAGTTTAATCGTTAATCGCTTACCAAACGTCGTCGTAAAAATCGAGGCATTCCAAAATTTATTCGATTGTAATTGTTTTGTTATATCTGGACGTAACGTGGAAAACAAATGATAAATTAAAATTTATATGACGTCACTTCGTAATCCCACGTATTACTAACAACTTTGACCAATTTTATTTTTATTGTGAGAATAACAGCATTATTTAACCTATAAATAAACAATATATAGATTTTTTTCTTTATTTATGGCTTGCACGATTTGTGCATTTAGCCAGTGTCAAGTAAGTATCATTGCAAGTTCTTGAGTGTTTCAGTAAATGTGTGGGGTTTACTGAAACCTCCCCGTGGAATTTTTGAGAGAGCAGGAAAGGACAACTTCCGCTGCTTTGTTACACTTGCCAACAACTTAAAAAAAATTAACACAAGCAGCTTCATTATTATTATAAATAGCACACAAGATATACAGAATAATATTCACGTCATAGATATAACCACAAATCGGTGGAAAGTAAAAGTACTGAAGACATAAAACCCTTGGTAAATTAATTAATTAATATAAAAGAATAAACTCAATTAACGTCTCTCAGGCAACAAAATTCCTTTGGCATTGTTCAAGAAGCAACCTTTGCCCCTAACGAACGGGTAAAATCGCTGTATGTATTGAGAATAACACAAAATATGACTATTTTTCATTCAGCTATCGATTCCAGTTACGCATAATACATTCATTGTGTGAAACGGATTTTTGTTCCATTTCATTTGTTCCATAATGTTTAAAAATAGAATGTTGAATGAAGCTGAGTTTGTCTTCTTTATTCAGCCAACTTGCATTAAACTTTAACATGTTGTTTAGCTGTTTCCAGTAATTGAAAACAGTCCCTTCGTTATTTGATTCAATTACTTCAAAGAGAATTGAGTTAGTATTTGACGTGTTTTTGTTATTGCATAAACAACAATGTAAACTAATCCAAAGACAATAGACTTATTTACTGTTATAAATCATAATCATGATAGGTGTGCTGTAGCAAAAACGGTACATAGAAAACAAAATTAAGTAATGTTTCCATGTGTTCTTGTATTAGTGAAAGTTATTATACAAACTATCGATACGCCCGTAAAGCTTTTTAAGAATTTCTATAGCAAAATATTGCTTCCAGTTGCAATCATTTTAACAAACGTACACTTAAAGAAATTATTAAATTGCTATAACAAAAAGAAACCGTTAAGTTAATAAAGAACAAAATATATAAAAAAATAATGCAATGACTCGTTTCGAAATGGCTGTTAAAATACAACATCATAAAAAAGCATGACGAGTATCGAAATCAATATACGCCGACACAGAACCGTACAAAATAAATCGTGACCCTGTATCACGGCAACGTTGCTATTCAAAACATATCGTCACCTGTCAAACACTAATAAAGCATATCAAAGCATAGAGTATAAACCGGAGGCCTATCCCATAAACAAATACACGTGACTCCTTTCGGAAACAAAGACCACACACGATGGAAAAGTGATACGCATCTATCCTCCTTGGAGTGTGATGAGCTGATGAGGCTTTGATCGGGAGTTGCGATTAAGCACGAGGTATATCGCAGTATACCAACCTACACCTTTATCTGATGTCCAGCATACTTTTGCGTTGAAAAGTTGCTAATGTTATTTATACAGGTCTGGATGAATGAAAATTGTATACGAACAAATACATTTTTTTACTTAATACAATCATCTTCTAAAACTATAAAATAAATAATGAAATTTTAAGACTTGAAAATCATCTTGGGTATTCAAATATAACTAATATTGTTGCAGTTATTATGAGTTTTAAATATACGCCTCACATATTACATTATCTTTGAAAAGATAAAATAGTAGATTAATAATATGAAGCTAAAAACCAAGACTTAGTAAAGCAATGTATAGCCAATGCCGTAATGAAAAGAAAAATAGACAGGCTCAAGGCATAATTTTAAAATCAAGATACGTTAAGCGAGCAAATTCCTTAGCTATCGAAGGTATAAGTTCCCCACTGAATACAATCGTTAACTCTATAGAATAGTGTTAAATGAAACCTAGTTGGTTGAAGCCGTAGAAATATTGCTGTGTAGAAAATAAGTATGGAAGATCGCGTACTCTGATAACTTTGGCGAAGAATATACGTCGAAAGGATGTGGCATTATAAACATACTACTATTTGTAAAATTCTAAGTGTTATAATGGAAAATTTAATAATAAACTGTAAATAATTCCTTGGTCTGACGTCGATGTTATTACTGGTTGAATTTGTTTCTATTTTAGTCTGGTTGTTTGTATCAATTATAGACCATATTAGCAAAATACAAGTGCTTTATTTGCGTATTGAACTTCTTCATCAATTTCTTTGTCATATTCTACCTCAAATTTTATGTTAATGCAAGTTTTATCAGCTTTTGGCTTCTTCTGTCTGCGGACTTCAGTTGTTTTGTTACGCATATTTGGCCTTATGAGCTAAAATCTTTTCTCTATCGCTCAACGGGACTCCTGCCAGACTTTCTTGAATTACTCTTTAAGCTACACTATCGACGCTAAGATCACCGACAGTTTGTGATTCTATATTATTATAAATGTGAATTTTTAATGTTTGTAATGATCAAAACCACGGAAACATATCTATCGCTTTTACGATATAAACGTCTGGCTATCATTATAACCTCGGGTTTGTAAATACGATACGTACTATGTTATCGATACCGTCATAAGTTAGGAATTTGAAATCCCTAATAAAATCGTTTAAAATATGAGATAAGTGGAGTTCACACTTCAATATGGGCAGTGATACTATCAAAAACTTAATTTTACATATAATTAAACGATGTTACTTAAAAATCAGAAGGTATATGTTTTTTAGGATTGTTTTTCGAAAACTATGGATAATTGTGTTTCCCATGGTTGTGATACGTGATATTAATAATGGTATCGTATTATACTGACCGTTTCAAACATTTTGCTAATTCTGATTTCGCGTTTTTGTTATAGGAATAATACTCGTATTTCCCTGTGTAATAATATGTTGGACTAATGGATTTTATTCAAGAATAGGTATACAATAAATGAAGAAATATTACCAATCAACTGTTTCGAAGTTCTAATGAAATAGACTTAAGCTAACCATAACCAAACCTTCCAAAAATAATTTTCATTTTTGAAGTTATACTTCTTTTAGCGTATTGAGGATGAATTTTTTTTATGTGACAAAAGTTATCCACGCAGCATGAAATGAAAAATCTACACCATGTTAAAGTAAATAGGCTAACTTAAAGATATCTCATCTAAAAATTTTTAAAAATACATATAGCGTCTTCCGTGTATTTTTTTGGCATATCCAAAAGTGTGCAGTGTTTTTCTTAAAGACTACGCGAGTCAATTTATAAAGTATAGTAATATTATAATGCGTAGATTATGCAGCCTAGAGGCAATTAAGTGTTTCTTTTAAAAAAAAATGTACGTAAAAATCGCATTACTTTGTTGAAATGTCAATATTAACATAAACAGGGTTTATGATAAAATTGTCTGCAAATTTGATCAAAATGATTTGACTTAATAGGATCTTATTATAGACCAGTTGCTAAAACAAGTAATATATAATTAAATAGTGTTGAAGCTCTGGTAATATAAATAAATTTTTAATATGCATGTGGAGGTTTGAGTATATGCAAACTATTTTCGTTGTAACTATCGGCATACCTGCTTATATCCAATACTAGCGGCCGCCCGCGACTTCGTCCGCGTGGAATATTGCAACATTATTTTTCTAAAATAAAAGTAGCCTAAGTTACTCCTTATTACATCAGCTACCTGCCAATAAAAGTCCCATCAAAATCGGTCCAGCCGTTTCAGAGATTAGCCGGAACAAACAGACAGACAGACAGACAAAAATTGAAAAAAAAATGTTATTTTGGTGTATGTACCGTATATATATTCATATGCATGTAGTAAAAAACGGGTATTTCAATATTAAAAACAGACACTCCAATTTTATTTATATGTATAGATGAGTAAAAAGGATGGATAAACTGGTACGGTTCTACTTGTATTGGCATAAAACTTTTTGAATAAAAATTTAAAGACATAGTTTGGTATAATTTGCTGGCTGGTAACGAATAGATAAATACCTTAATAATCTAAACAGCAATGTATTACAAATAAAAACATTATGCGAAAGGATCTCTTCTGGAATGCATGCCGAAATTATTATTGTAACCGGATCAAAAGTTAGAATTACGTTATAATATTATTAAGACAATTATACAAATGTTTATTGAAAACAAAAAACTTAATTACTGTTTTACATATTAGGGTAATTGACGAATCCATTAGTGTTATCCCTTTTGCGCACGCGCACATAGCTTGACAAAAGAATAGACTTTAGACATAGAGTAAGAGAGAAAAAAATCTACGCAACCTTTTCAAGTTTAGGATTTTCTTCGTAAGTGTATCGATACACTCTCGGCTCCATCAAGCTCTTTGCATTCATCTCCGGCTTCAATACTGGCTCGGGGGCATTAACTTCTATATAACACCATATCTATTCTATTCAAAGATGTTACATGGCGAATTTTGGCATAAGATGTAATCATGTGATTATACACAATTTTGGATTGAACGATACCGGAAAAAATCGGTTTAGTGGTTGATATAGCGCAAAATATAACACGAACTTTCATATATGCCGTTGAAATCATGACAGAAGCCAAAAGGTTCTAATGTGGAGTTTCAGACAAAGTTAAAGATGTAACAAGATACCAGTTTGCAAGGTGTGACTGTGAACCGGAAGTGGATAAAAGTAGTCTGAGATTGGGCTGACTGGAAAAAATAAGGAGAGATTTTTGCCAGTAACGGAATACATTGTGATCACTAAAGTAAGAAAATTATGTGATAAAAGTGTCCAATATATTAATTTTAAACATCATTGACAATAATATATTAGTCTAGCTGACCCGGCCACACGTTGTCGTGGCTCAGTTATTATAGAATATCTTTTCTAAAATAAAAGTAGCCTAAGTTACTCCTTATTACGTCACCTACCTGTCAATAAAAGTCCCGTCAAAATCGGTCCAGCCATTTCAGAGATTAGCCGGAACAAACAGACGGACAGACAAACAAAAATTGTAAAAAAAAAAAAATTTGGTGTATATACCGTATATATATTCATATGCATATAGTAAAAAATGGTTATTTTAATATTACAAACAGACACTCCAATTTTATTTATATGTATAGATTGTGAGTTCTTACTATCATCAGCAGCTAACATATTTATAAAAAAATCTTTTATACACACCAAAAACTGAGAAATGTAGCCATGAAATTATAGACAAGATTTTGCAATGATAACTGTCGCGTATAAACTTTCAAAGCCCTTTTTATGTACGCATGTTGGTGGGTGTTTACAAATTATGCATAAATTCGCCACTTTATCATTTTAAAATACGAAAAGTTTAAAAACGTAGGCGTTACAAAACTGGCTTTGGAGAAATTGCCTGATTGGATATTATCTTGTTTGATGAGCCCAATAAAATTAGTATCAACCATTAAACAAAACTAAATAAGGAGTTAAATGATGAATATATCTCCATAATTTATTGTGCCTCTAAGTTATTAAGAGTTTGTGATTTTATTACACCCAGTGAAAAATATTTCACAAAAACGTAGCCATTAAAAATATCTTTAACCTTTTTACTTTTAAACACACCGTTGTTGGCGATGAACTAAAAGTATAATTTAATCATACTCACCGTATATTTTTGGAATTTCAACACTCGAAATTCTATAAAGTAATCTGTGTAACAATCCTATCTTTCTTTCCTTGTTGCTACTTAAAGATTTGAGAATGTTAAATCTATAATCTAAGATCACAAATTTGTTGTTTGTCTGTCCGCTCTTTTTCCCGCTCTTTTTCCATTGTATATGCGTTACCATAGCAACGCGTTAACCGCAAGTAGTTCGTCTACCGGACGCTAGATGGCGCTAACGGAAAAATATTTAATAATAGAAAAAAATTAGAGATGCGCCGAATAATGGTTTCACCGAATATCCGAATACCGAATACTATTCGGTTAAACCTTTACCGAACCGGATATTCGGCCGAATTATTCGGTTTACCATTTCATTGCTTTGCCGCGTAAACAGGTTCTATGTTGCTACTGGCAATATGACGAGCGGACCGTACCTCACCGCCCGCCACCCGTGCACACCGCGTATGTTATTCTGCTTCAAAACATCACACAGTTACATTACAATTAAAACAAAAATTACAGGACTTTTTGTGGGACTTTTATGTCTGAAATTCGTATAAGACAAACCGAAGTCGGAAAGGCATTGCGGGAACTGGACGTCAATAAAGCCAGTGGTCCGGATGGTATACCAGCCATAGTACTAAGGACTTGCGCTCGTGAGTTAGCTCCTGTATTGACACGCCTATATCGGTTATCTATGGCTAAAGGACAAGTGTCAAATTCCTGAAAGCTGGCCAACGTGCAACCTGTGCCTAAAAAGGGCAGTCGTGCTGATCCTATCAATTACAGGCCCATCTCGGTCATGTCCATTCCCTGCAAGATAATGGATCGTGTACTGAACCACAGGCTCCTGTCGTATCTGGAAGAAAATGACCACCTTAGTGACCAGCAGTATGGGTTTCGCCGGAACCGGTCTACTGATCTTCTGACACCGTTATATGGTAGATATACCAAAGAGTCGCACTAAGCGTTTTGGTTCCAATTTTGTGATACGTACCGCTAAGGAGTGGAACTCTTTGTCTGAGTCTGTGTTTCCTGACAAATACAATTTAGAGGTTTTCAAGTCAAGAGTAAATAATTACCTTCTAGGCAAGCGCGTCACATCCTAGATCACATCGACGCTTACCATCAGACGAGATGGTGGTCAAGCGCATGCCTATTTTCTATAAAAAAACAAAAAGTGTTTTGGTATATTTGAATTACGAGTGGGCGTAAAAGATCACGTGCTTGGGACTTTTTTGACAAAATACGAGATGCCAAAACGAAAGTTAAGTGCATATATAGCTTATATAGTTTAAAAATATAAATTATGATTTAAGGCTGATTTAAGGTTTCAAAATTAAAATAAATGTTGACTATACATAGTTTAAGAAATAAATATGTTGATTTTTGGTTTAAAAAAAATGTTGACTTGAATTTTAATTACTTTTATTTTATAAGCTTTATTCAACTAATTTTTCATAATATTTCTTTGAGTTAAACCAAAAGAAGTCACGTAGCCAAGAAAATAGGACCGAATATATTCGGCACCAAAACCGAATAATTCGGCCGAATACAAATAGTGGAAAAGATGCCGAATACGCCGAAAACCGAATATAAAACGAATATTCGGCGCATCTCTAAAAAAAATTAAAGAATTTTGTCCACCCGTGCGAAGCCGGGACGGGCCGCTAGTTATTTACAATCAACACAATATTTGTACATCTATACAAACGAAGAAGCTTCTATATAGAATTTATTAGTACCATTATCCCACCATCTACTGAAGTTAAAACACGCCAAAGACAGGTCCTATAAATGAGTACAGGACAAGTAAGTACTATATTTGCATACTCCTGAAGAGGAAAAACATTCAGGGATGCGTTCGTGCGCTATCGAAGAATTTTTATTACATTTCTTATAAACTTGTTATGTCAAACAGGTCCCATTATAAGAACCAGATCTGTGTTCTCTCTGCGAATGTGGAGAGTTTTTGCCGAAGACTAATTTAGATTTGGTTCAATTAAATATTACGCTGAAAGTCCAATTTCATTCACGCCGTTTATATTTTAAGAAAGGAAAAATGTATATTGCAATTTTGGAACTAGATATGGGCCAACATTTTTAAAACAGTTAATGGGACCGGTAAAAACAAGCACGGAGATTTAAAAATTGTGAATGATTCAAGTGATTTTACTTGCGATATTTTATCTCTAACGACCTACATGCATCCCTAACAGCCTTTATAGCCCAAAGCAACGCACTTGTAATTTACGACAACATTGCTCATTGTAGAAGTAAATTAGACAAAGTAGATACAAGCCAACTAGATTTAAAGCAACAAAAATAGAGAATAACAGAATCCAAAACACATTCGCCAAAGACAACAGTTAGGATTTTCATTTTTTTCGATAGTCTTTACTAATATTATAAAGAAGTAAAGTTTGTGTGTTTGTATATTTGTTAAATAGTAAGGGGTAATCTCGGGATCAACTGAACCGATTTTAAAAATTCTTTCACCAATAGAAAGGCACATTATTGCTGAGTGTCATTGGCTATATTGAATGCTAAAAAAAATTTAAAGAATTTTGGCCACCCGTGCGAAGCCGGGACGGACCGCTAGTTGTTATATATTCTTATTTAAAACGGGACAAAAATTAAAGTTTTTATTTTGTTATCTTTAAACTGTAAACATCTAAGTTTATTTTTCCTTATTCCTAGATTTTGCAGGTTTATCTTAAAAGTATACATTAATTTATCCTCATACTTTGCTGTTTTGCTTTATTTTTGCTGAACTAGGAAATAAAATGCGCAATTTAAAAAAAAAACAAAAAAACTTTAGGCATACATTGTCTTCAGTATTCCCAACATTAAAGACTTGATAAATCTGCAGGTGTGGCATGGAAAGGATACGACGATGAGTGCGATACATCGATAAACAAATGTAATGAAAGATTTGTTTACAAAATTAATTTCCCACACACTGCTGCACCAGTGCCGGTTAAGTTTAAGAGACCTGGTTAACAGAACTATAATGAATCTTTAACATCTGCCTTAGATTATTTAAAATTCAAATTTATGAATTTAACGAAAATTACATCGAACATGTATAATAGCACGTATGCTTTATAAATCGCCAATAGGAGATTAAAATACCTGAGTTGATTAGGTGATTATCTGCTCTACGTAAATTTATCATTGTGTACAAAGAAGTTATTAAGTCTATCACAGATACATTTTTATTTGTCAACTTTTAGTTCGCTAGTAATGTAAAGGCAATTGCAGATTACGCAAAATAGTATCTTTACCTCTCTGTAGTATTTCTAACTGCAGATCACAAGAGTATAAGATGCATTTTATAAGCTTATTCGAATCAAGGAAATGCTCAACTTATAAATAATTCATTAAATTGTTTTCTACATGCGAAAGCGCGAGACTGTCAAGATTTACGGGACTTCAGCTGTTTCTACGGCGATGTGAGAGAAAAATGTAAATACGTAGATAAAAGGGAATAAATACAGGTGGACTTTGCAATAGCACTAATGATGGCTTTTTATCTGTTTTTCTTATATAAACCAAAGGCACTGAACCGCCTAATGTGATGTGGTCTGGCTTTCCACTATTATAATAATACGTAAAAGAAACATACGTAGAAATACTGAACTTTTAGATGTACATTAAACCCAAAGCGGTGATATAGCTTTTGTTTCAAATGAATCAAATTCAATTAAGGCAACATATCCAAAGCCAGAACTAATCGCATCATAAGTCAAGCTACCTCAAGAAATGGCTACAATCTATAGAATCCGTAGACAGCCCTAAAAACGTATATCTCAGTTTCAAATATTCATGGATCCCACATATTATGCCAGACACGTATTCCATAGTATTCAATAATTCATAGAGAATAGCTAGACCCAGTACTCCGTACCCCCTACCATGAACATTTTTCACATTTCTCAGGCATCTATAGGACGTAAATAAGGGGCTTTACACTTGTAACCGAGGCAAACAGTTCTTTGTTCGAAAATGAGTTATCGGCTATGGAAATTATGAGATTTGCTACCGTTTGACAGGATGGTTACAAAGTTGCTTGAAAACTTGTTTGTTTCGAGAAATTCTGCAAGCATCTGTATTTCAAGGCTTTGGATAACCTCGCCCCTTTTAGCGGACTAAAGACTTTTGTAATAAGTAGGTAATAATTTATAACCTTATGGTTAATGAATAGTAGCAAGTCAGGGATGATAATATAGTATGTTAGATTTATTATAAAGTTATATGTTTAAATCATGCGGCGAAAGAATAATGAGTTTTAATACGTTTTGCATAAGAATCACATGTTGGTGTAGTCATTATAAATTTAGAGATTTCAGCGTTGGTACTTACGATTGACATGGTTGATGTAATAAGGTCCGATCTGGGGATCGTAAGCCTCCTCCCAACCAAGTGGTAGCTCATTGCCAATGCAATCCGCAAACGTCTGCGGTTTTGTATATCTGAAACAATGGACATATAGGTATATATACTGAGAATTCTTTAAAGATTCTAGAAACCCCCAGGACAGTTTGACAGTCTACAAGAAAATTTGATAATTATTAACAATGTAGGTATTTAAAACAGTTTTAGACAAACTACATCTTAATTTGATTGACACAAAATCATAGACACCATTCAATCAAGAACAAGTACATGTAAAAAGTTCTTATATGTACAAAAATACGTCAGTCTTATACTCTTCCCACGAATGCACGGAGGCCTATTAAGTCGATCCTATTACTATCATTAAAGTAAAATAAAAATAACAGGGCCCCGTTATTATTTCGAATCTTTCGACCGGATAATTTTTACTAGTTTAGTGTAGACCGTGTCGGGCAAGGCCAACTTCGTCTTCATCTTATATGTAAACACTCAAGTTTATACCAACGTTAGACAGACACCTATCATTTTCTGAATAAATGATTTATCCTTTAATAGCAGGCAGTACATTGATTCTGAATTTAATGACTAGTCAATAAAATGCAAACTGGTACCACATTACAGGCTTACGGTGTCCGAAGGAAATGAAATATATGAAGTGATATATTAGACCCTTCAAAGGTAGACAAGAATACCTGACTCGGCAATTTTAATGGAATAAACATAAAAGGAATACATAGGAAGTTACATGAGGAGTGATTAAATATCCCATTAGAATATAGAGATTTAGAAATCTTGGAAATGTTCAATACAACCAACAATAGAGGTTGTCTATGCAATAAAGCTAAGGCCACAATAATTTATAATATACCAAAGGGTCACTTAAAGTGACTCTTTGGTTCCAATTTTGTAATCCGTACCGCTAAAGAGCCTCTTTGCCTAAGTCCGTGTTTCCTGATAAATACAATTTAGGGGTCCTCAAGTAACGAGTAAATAGGTATCTTCTAGGCGCGTCACATTCTAGATCGCATCGTCGCTTCATCAGGCGAGATAGCGGTCAAGCGCTTTCCTATTCACGATCAAAAAAAAAATTGGTGCGATTCCATCAGAGTTCTAGGCATGCAGATAATACAAGCGTAGAGGGAATTTTAATGACCGCCGATAGTTGTTCGGGCTTCGGGCGCTTAGGGCGTGGCGCAGTGGCGCCAGGGACCTGATACACTTGCAAGTTTCGATCATGATTCACACACAACATCAACTACCAACAAAACGACGGACGCGCATTTCCAATGGTGACGAAATCTTCCGCGTCTCATACGTATCTCACTTAACGGTTCTTGAATTTTAATAAGGCGTTTTACGGTAGTCGGATATTAAATAAGATTCTCTGGTTAATTGGCCATATTTACGTCCAGTTTTGTTCGTGTCAGATTTAAAATTGACGTTTTCGGTCGCGTGATTTTGTCCCGTTGCATCGTTTCGTTGCTGGGACATGCGATGTTTTGATATGCCTTTTGAAATCTTTCCTTCTATGATTAATGATAAAAATGAAGAAATCACAAATTGTTAGTATAAGTTAACGTAGTATAACAAGATTACTTCAGCAATTCTCAATGATCTTTTGAATAATTTGACATGTAGGTCGACAATGAAAAAAAATCTCTACTCGATTTTCTGTTTTAAATCGATAATATAGAGTCCAAAATCGATTGATAAAATTTTAGTGCGTTTTATAAATGCAGAAAAAAAGCATTTTTTTGTGAAATTCCTTCAGCTTCCTGTCGACTCATTGATATGAATGAAATGAAACACAATTTAATGATACCGTTATTGCGATAATTTCCATATTTTAATTTCATTACGACATTTCGAAGTCTATTCAAGAGCCATTAAAGTCCTAATGACTTCAAATTTAATATAAAAAGTTAATATTTCAAAAGCTTATCACATTAAAACAAAACTGAACTGAAACCAAAGTACTAAAAATAGATATAACATTGTTTAAGTCGATCTCTGAAAGATTTCACTTCAAAAAGAATTGTTAGAAAAATATGATTTATAGCTTTCGGAATAATCAGGAATCTCTTATACATCCATTAATGTCTACGGATCAATAATTGCTCGTTTGTAGTACGGCCACGTCTGCTTAATCAATCTAATATTAGCTTCGAATGTTGTTTCTAATAAGTGGAATTCAACAAACTATACCTATTTTCATAATTACAGTTCCAACAAGTGTAATTCAATAGAAAGGTTTTTTTACAAAAAAAATGTTCTGCATTATTCAACTTTATTATCAGTTTAAAAATAAATATTGGCTGCGTGGACCGAGTAAATCTTCAATGGGAAATTCGTTGCTCTTTCCGCACAGCTACCGAAAGCGCGGCGTCCAAAACACGATCACTCTTATCGAAGCGAGGGGATAGAGGGCGCGTGCGTGAGCGCATCCAATGTATCGACATAAGGGGGACAGAAAGAGAAACAGCTGGGGTGCGAGCGAGACGAACTGAGACACAATGTTGCCTCGCCATGGTAAAACGGCAAAACCAGTCCTGTCAGCGGGACGTCAAGACGAGTCGAGTTCTCGGAAACGGTGACCCGTGTCATGGAATCCCTTGGTGCACATACGCAAGCCTCTACACGGACGCACACACGCACACAAAATTTGGACTCCAATCATAAACCAGCGTGACAGAATTTTTATTGGTGCCCGTGAAACGAGTAAATGTCGCCGGACCACTTTTGAACACCTCTGTTATAGATTTCTATGATAGGTAGTATCTCAGCTTTAGCTCCTTTTAATGACTGTGCAGGTGTTAAAACTAAAATATCCGCTATTTCTATTATTATTCATATATTTATACCGGTCGTAAAGAATTTGAACTTCATTTTTAATAGTACTGAATAAAAAGAAACTTCTTCCTGATGAGATAAAAAGACTTCTGACTATGATAGAGAAATGTACTGCAATTGTAAAAATGTTTTATTATAATTATCTGCTTTTATAGTTTAACTTTCATCATACTTTGTAAATTTGTAAATCCTTGAAATAAAATTATAAACATTAAGTCAAAATACATAATTTCCTCAAGTCACAATAAGAATTGTTGATTTTGTTTTTTTTTTTTTAATTAAACGAAATGCCGACCTACTTTTGCTTGAACTTTGAGAAAGGACGACTTCTTATTAAAGACATTGAGAGTGCTTATAATGATATATACATTGAATTACATAACGCAGAGGAAAAACAAACTTCCTCATTCATATATGGATATGCTAATTTTGTTGTTGTGTTATATTTTATAAGGGATTGAAATGATTTCAGATAATAAAAATGCATTAAATACTTTTTCCCAATTTAAATAATTCCTGTTGAACGCTTATTCTCTCTGTGGTATATCTCGGCACATTCGCCTTCACCTTCAGGAATTTATTAAACAAACATTTATATTAGCAGATGTATGTCATGTATGCTACTAATCACGGTATAAACTTCATGAAGATGATCAGGCATGCAAATACCACAGCTGTGCCAGTTGAATGCATCGAGATTCACTGGAAAATAGCACGTTGGAAGCCCAACGTTCAACGATCGTCCAAGAATAGAAATGCGAAAGTTGCTGCCCGCTTTGGGTCTACAGCTAAAATGTTTGATCTTCAACAATATGACATTTCAAGGAAAAAATGCAATTGGTAACATCATTAAAACTATAAGGATCAACTTAATTATGAATCTCTGGTAGTGGCTATATAATTGTGTTTCCTGATAAATACAATTTAGGGATCTTCAAGTTTCGAATAAGTTTGTATCTACTTGGCAAACGCGTCACATCCTAGATCGCATCGATGCTTACCATGAGACGAGATAGCGTCAAGCACTTACCTATTACAATAAAAAAAAATTTTGGATCAAGTCAAAATGATGTGTATGAGAAAATAAGTTTAATAATAGCTGTTTATAATGAAACTTCTTCTGTAGGTCTACCAAAGCCCAATACGCCAAATTGATATGTATTATATATGTAACTTCAAGAAGAATGTGAACAATTATTAAAAACAACACACGTTTCCGTGTCGATGATTGTTTGTTATCCGAGTCTAGGCGCCATTCTCCGGCTGTTATTTGGCTCAGATATTCGTTGCTACGTTCTAATTTGAGCGTGTTACTCATTTGCTATTTGGTAGAGTATAAGAAAAGTCTAATGACCAAAATCCTAGGATTATGACAAAGTTGGGTCACGTCTGGTCGGAGGCGGTGCCACGCTGTCTCACATATATCGACCGACCACAGACGGAACACACGCACACCTACTAATACTCTACAAATACCACCAGGGAAATATTTTAATCCGGATGGCCCGTTTAATGCACATTCCTTGGGCTTCGAAACAATCTCAAATTTTTACTCCTCATCAAGAGGGCGTTGGCCTACTTACATTGTAGTGTACCGTAAAACAAATCGTGACAACATTAAAGCTAATGTTTCGTTCCAATCACATGATTATTTGCAAATCCAAAGATCAGTTCAGAAAGAATGTCATGCAAATACATATTTCCTCTTTGTAGATAGGTATATTGTAATTGTTTCAAGTGAGCTCACGGACAGGAAGATTGCAGACGCCAAAAAAGGAAGCGTGTTAGGGGTCAACGTGATTTCCTCTCGCATTCCTAAACGCTGACACATTGGCAGAACTCAGACATAATGAAATTAAACTTGTAATCGAATCGATGATATTCGCTCGGATGGTTTTAACGAATACAAAATTTAGTCGATCTAAACCAGTAGACAGGCAAGAAACATTCCAGGAACTTAACACCACGATTTCAATCACCGAATTTATACCCGAAATCGACGCGGCGATCGTTCGAAAGTTATAATTATGTAGTGTGATGGTATGCGCGCGAGCAACTAATGCGACGCTATGACGTCACTATACGATCATTGACAAACGACATTCCAACGCCTAGTGAGGACTGTTGAGACGCACGTCACGTTATAACCAAGGTCTCAAGCTCGTCTTGGGAACGGATAATGATTTTTTTAAACACGTTCATATCACATGCATATATGGATCCAATATATATTCGATTGTTTACCCGTAGAAATTGGAGTTAAACCACCCAAATAATCACAAGCATGCTCGAATTAAATGTTGCACGCTGTCTGTAGAAGTGACGGATGGACGGACAGCGGATTGCATAAACACAGAATATATAGGGTTTCGAATTGAATCACACCGCATACCAGCTGGCTTCGTCACGCAGTGCCGGCGCGTGCGACTGCGACACAACATCATGCGCCAGTTAACATAATTCAGTTACATTTTAGAATTTTATTCGTATATTCCATACTACTTTTATTTATAGATTTACTAACTGTTACCCGTGTTCCCGTGAAAATTTAAATGTGTGCCTATATGAGAAAATTGCCCACCCGAACTCACAGCAATTGTACATTGTTTAAGTATGACCTACCTACAGTTACTCCCGAACAGAATAAAATAATTATCCGAATTAATAAACCTCTCCTTTTTGAAGTCGGTTAATAATAACCACATATTATTCTAATGATTTGGAAAACCTACTATTAAAACTATAGAAGTTTCACACAAACTTTGCCACCCTGTTTTACCTCTTTCGGGGTTGAATTTAGCAAAATCCCGTCTTAGTGAGTATCTACGTCCTAAAAGGAACTCCCATGCAAAATATAAGACTCCTAGCACTCGTAGTTTCTGAGATTTCGTAATGAGTGAGTGACCTTTCGCTATTAAATATACCTATAGATTCAAAGTTACATACGAAGAACTATCAGCTTTAAAAAGAAAGCGACCTATCATTTGAATTCCTTAAAATGTAACTGCAATTACACTGAAAATTCTGTAATATCTTTTTACAAGACTTTCATTAACTAAATACTTTTTCTTCTCTTATTTAAAATGGGTTTGCTCTTCATGCCAATCAATCCCGGGGGCCAAAATAGACTCCACGATGGAACGAGCTAACCCAGAAGGTTCCTATTCACCCTGGCCTTGAAAACGGACGAGTTATGCATCTCCAAACGTTATCTCAAATAAAACTGAAGCAATGTTTTTTCTAAACACTCGTTTATTTATAGGAAGACCATTGTCTGTTCACAATGTATTAATATTTCAAGTTGAAAGACATAACATTTTGTGAATGATGAATGACTGCCCTACAATCACAGCTGCCGATGAATACCTAATTGATATTGCATTGTAGTCACTTCCATTATGTTACTGCAATATGATGGAGATTAGTCTCATAAATCGAAACCGACCGAGTCTTAAAGGCAAGTAAATGTAAATCAGACGGGACAAGAGAACAAACTTCTACGACCGGGCTAATTTATAGTTCATTCAGCTTCGTATTTTAACGATGAATATGCTAATTAATTAGGCAATACAAAAACTACTAAACATAAATTTAGAGGAACGTTTATATGGATGTTCTAAGAAATCGCTACTGAGGAATCCGCTAAAACCCACGCTTTACACAACAAGGTTACAAAAAAGTCTAAAAAAAAAATAAGAAAATATTCAAGATGTTTCCGTTACCATCATAGCTCATTATGCAAGTATGCAATAGAATCTTGGAAAGTAACAAGTATGTGCTGCGTTGCTGCCACGAATGTCTGGGCCCTAGAAGTATGACAGAAATGTTGTTAATGGCTTGTGACGATGTTTGTCGGCAACTGTACGACGCTACAAATGATACTTTCCCAGTGACAGAAAGTTAAACATTAGGAACAGCACAATAACAACTTCGTTACGATGTTATTAGAACGATTTTAGCAAGAGTAGTAATTTTAATCCCTTTATCTGGCGGAATCTTGTTGCGCAGAAAGTCACTGGCATACTAATCAAAAGGCATAAATTGACTTACATTGCAGGTTAGGTAAGGATTTTTTTTAATCTTATTTGTTGAAAATTAGGTAAACTGATTAATTTAGTAAAAGTTTTTTAGCCTAAGGATATGTTATTAACATGGTATTATATCCAGGGGTCGGTGCTATGGATACACCTCGCCCTTGAGTAACATCATAGGAAGAAACGGAGATAAACAGATAGAGCTACAGAATAAAAGGCAAGAAAGAAAAACAAGATAGAAGTAATAAAAAGAAAAGTGGCTTCATTGAAAGCAATTTGTTGTATATAAGTTTTTGTTGTAAATTATATTTAGGAATTTTAGAAGCAGTTTCATATAATAGTATAGCAAGTATAAAGTATAGTCCGTTGTAAGGTTTTGTGATTAATTAGTTAGGTTAGGTTAGGTATTTTTTTTTAATGACCAGCCAGCAAGCTATTTAAAATTACGCCAAATGGTTAGTACGCGTTCTAAAATTATGTACATATTTCAAATTTCTGCGAAAAAAGGTAGACCCTTTTAGTAAAGTAAGAAGGCTTTATAACATATACATTCAAGGTAATGACAATCGTTTTGCGCAACGGTATTTGTCCTAGGTTCGAGTCTCGATAGGGGCAGATGTTTGTGTAACGAATACGAGCCATTATTTGCATTTATTTGTACCAGAGTCATGGGTGTTTATATATCTTAATATATATAAATTACGTGTCACGTTGTTTGTCCGCGATGGACTCCTAAACTACTTAACCGATTTTGATCAAACTTCGTAACTATCTGTTATTTGATCTAACCTAAAAGATAGGATAGGTTTTATTTTAATTTATAACACAGCAACGCGTGGCCGGGTCAGCTAGTCTTATATATAGAAAACCGTTCACAGTGTTTGACCGCGATGAACTCCGAAACTACTCAACCGATTTTGATACTTTTTTTTTTGATTTTGCTGGATTTGTTCCTACTTAGGACATAGGATAGGTTTCATTTTAATTTATAACACAGCAAAGCGTCTGGGTCAGCTAGTATTTCGATAAATATCTTTGTATTATAAAGGCAAATAATGTAGACCTGCCAAATTATTATTTGTAAACAAGAAATTATGTACTCAGAATTTCGCAAATAAATTATTCTATTCTATTCGTTACCCTGGTATCAATAACACGAGCCTTATAGTGCTTAATTTGGACTAGGCCAATTGGTGTGAATGGCAGAAATATTATTATAATGATACAATAGAAAATATAATAAATTTTGATAAATATGCAGGTGTACGGTGAATTGGTGACGCCTGTGGTAAACATTTGAGGAAGAAATTCCTCAACCATTGTGTCTTTTGTGTGCAAATGTAATCGAAACGATATACACGATACTGTAATTAGTGAAATTTAATTAGACTGTCTGTATATCGAAGAACTAAATGGAAAAAAAATGATTAGACATTACACATCGAATCATGATTAAGATGACTTAGAGACTAGAGTTGACTTAGGTGATGACTTTTGAGTTTAAATAATTTTAAGTTTATAATGACTGGTATGCGTAGAAAAACTACGTTTTATTTTATAAGCTAAACTTAATATAAATTCTTTTATTTATTATGTTATCATGTTCAAGTCTTAGAATTGTAAACATCCTTACTTACTCCTTCGTTGAGAAAATCACCTTTTTTGTTATTTCGAATTAAAATTCGTTATTTGCTTATTTCAATCAAATTTCCTAAGCGTATTTTCAGTTGCAAGCGCATCAAGTTAAAAAATAAAGAAATAATTTATGAAACTAATTTTTAACTTGTCGAGAAATTAAACTTTTTTTTCAGCTTGTGTATTATTTTGAATTTAGCAGTTAGGTGTTCTTGGCACTTCGCCGTCTATATACAAAAAATGTACCTAAACCGTCCATCTAGAATCTTTATAACATGTGGCTAAGCAATAAAGTGAATATGAAATTAAATCAATTAGCGAATTAAAACTCATTATGAACAACAGATTAAAAGGCAGTAATTTGCAAACTAAACACATATTGGATTGTTGTATACTCTACATCAATTTTCTTACAACTAATCAACGCTCGCTATAGACAGCTAACACTTTTATTACGTCGCAGTAAGGTTCATTGTAAGTTTAGCAAAAGTTAACAATATAGAAATTTTTCACATATTTAACGATACTTCGTACAATTTGAACAGTTTTTATTAATTATCGCATTAATATCTAACAACTTTAAGGAAGAAAGAAAGTTGGGAATACGGTTAGTTATTTCAAATATAAAATATAAGACTAGACTTGACTAAGTGCCCACGTTGCTGTGTTATAAATTAAAATGAAACCTATCCTATGTCCTAAGTTAGAACGTATCCAGCAAAATTAAAAATAACTATCAAACTGTTAAGTAGATTCGGAGTTCATCGCGGTCAAACATTGTGACAAGGAATTTATACATATTACTTGCTGACCCGGCCACGGCTTGCTGTGTTATAAATTAAAATGAAACCTATTTCCTAAGTAAGAACAAATACAGTAAAATTAAAAAAAAAGTATCAAAATCTGTTAAGTAGTTTCGGAGTTCATCGCGGTCTAACATTGTGACACGAATTTTATATAGGTAGTTAATATCAATAAGTTGTCTGTAGACCTTTAATTGAAATGAAATGCAACCATTCTATTGTTAATTTATTTTTAAAGAATTATCAATAATTAAATTGATAAATAAAGTTTTTTCTGTGAAACTGATCATTATGGTATCTTTTTACAACTCCAGTCTATATGCAAATTACGTTTTATGTTAGATA
Organism: Calamotropha paludella; assembly: GCA_927399485.1. Taxonomy (NCBI): domain Eukaryota; kingdom Metazoa; phylum Arthropoda; class Insecta; order Lepidoptera; family Crambidae; genus Calamotropha; species Calamotropha paludella. The sequence continues at coordinate 3,183,342 of OV656803.1, read as the reverse complement.
AAGTTTTAAGAGAGATGGCATTAGATTATTTATGAACACTTTATATAGAACTAGTTAACCCGGTCACGCGTTAAAATTAAAATTAATATATTCTATATCCTAAGACGGAAGAAATCCAGTAAAATTAAAAAAAAAAATCATCAAAATCGGTTGATTAGTTTCAGAGCAAATCGCGGTCAAACACTGTGACAGAAATTTTGCTATATAATATATACTAGCTGACCCGGCCACGCGTTTTTGTGTTATTAATTAAAAAGAAACCTAATGCTATGACCTAAATGAGGACAAATCCAGCAAAATGAAAAAAAAACCATCGAAATCGGTTGATTAGGTTCAGAGTTTAACGCGGTCAAACACTGTGACAGGGGATTTTTATGTATAGATGACAATCTCGTAGACAACCCATTTTGGTGTGTCAGGAAATTCATATTTCATTATTTTATCACCAAATCATTGGTACAAAATATATTTGTTTTTACGCATATATTAAATTTAAATGGTGATGGTAAAAATTCAGAACAAAAATAGAAAATGTAAAACTATTAAGTAAACAACTTTATAGCCGTATAGATAAGAATGGAATGCTAATTTTGATTAGAAACGAGAGCAATTCCATACAAGTATTTATCGCCTGCTTACATAGATAACTTTTAAACACGCGTGATTTAAAACACATTTCCACAAGTATAAAGATAACGTTTAACACTTTTCAGAAACGTTTATAAAGATCTCTACAATTAGCAAAGAGAAAAACTTGTTAAATTTTCCACGAGAAGAAATAACAATTTTGGGTTTTCGATCAATTTTGTTCCAATAACGCTGAAGTTACTAAAATCGCTGATAAAATTCTTAGACGGCGGTCATGTGTCATTAGACGAATTAGTGAAATCAAAATAAATCAGAAACGTACATATGCGCCGCGCCGGCAACCGCTCCGGTCGCAAGTCTGCGTATAAAATTGCCAAGGACATAATTATCTTTGTGGAATGCGTCGAGCTTGGATAAACAATACTGTACGCTATCTAACGCAAAACGTTCGACCAACAAGCCGCACCCAATGTTTGAATTTACTAAAACATACATTTCTACTCCTTTTAAAAATACATGTATCATTTATCAAACAAAAGTATCCTTAATTTTCATTACGGTGAACCAGTTCGCGTGATGTTGATCATACGAGATTCCAATCTTCTTTAAATATTAGACCTTTAGCATCATTGCCAACGCCTTAGCGAAAAGGTGACCGGTTTACTTCGAATCCAGCAACACTTCGTTTACCAATGTCGGTCACCTTGGTTTGCATCGTGTAAATAACACGTTAAGAATGTTTGATTTGGTAAACGAAATCACAGAATTATTTAGCACCCACTCTAAAGAGTCTGAAGTCAAGAAACGCAGTAAAATGCCCAGCCCCTAGCTTCACGCTCGAAGGCGCTTGCGTTGGGCGTGGGAAGTATCAATAAGAAGCTCTACACATACTTGAATTACACAATCACCGCAGCTTCGTTACATATATCATTCAAAGCAGACAAAAATACAAAGTGAATTACGAAAGTAATCTCCAATAAGGTTTTGAATAGGAAACAACAAAATTTCAGTTAGAAATCTTTATTCGTAACAATTTGTACAGTTCCAAGTTTGAATAGACGTTAATATCGCAATGCTAAGCTTCAGTCTTCAAGCTGGAGCATACCAATTCCGAGTGTCCTGTTGATTCCCACATCCATTTTACCCACACCTAACAACGCATACTTATCGCAGATTTCACTCGCAACATAGAATTATGCATTAACGAGCAACGGAACGCAACACTCTGGTATGCGAGCCTAACAATGTACCGACCGACGCAGTGAAACTGCATTCAACCGATACAATTAAAGTAATAAACACCGACGTACATGGGTATAAGTTCCCATTCGCTTGTTAATCGACGCTATCATTGTCTTCCATGGTTCCTTGCTTAGCGGAACAATGAGTGGTTTTACCTCTATTTACAATGCTTAGCTGTCGAACGCTTCTATATCATCCCGTGTTTTTACTGCTACTTTTTGTAACCTCTTTATGCGTATCACACTGGTCTCAAGATCTGCGAAAACCGCAAAATGCTCATTCGCACGCAACATCTCGTTATAGAGGCGTATAAGAATATGCTTATATTGCTTCAAATGTATGGTCTGTCCGCGACGAACCACCATAAAGATTTCTATCACATTAAATAATGGCTCAAGAAATTCAAGGGCGTAAACATATTTTTTATTAATCACTCGAATTCGGGACAAGCAGCGTATTAAACTAGTTAAAAGCGAATATTTTTTTATACTCCAACGATGGTTGGCTAAAAAAATTGCATCCTATAGTAGAAATGCGAAATGAGTTCACTTATTTCATAGAGCATACAGATCTCTCATATAAGGGTATAATGGTGTTAGCGACGGAGACGTGGCCTGGTTATTTTTAGACTTTAATAAATTGGCTTAGTGACTCGGTTCATTATGTGCGCGTTTTGCACAAGTAGACGCCCCGGCTGTGACATCCGCGGTGCCTCGACTTCTAGGTCAATTCTAAACTCACACTGTACTGTATTCTATTCAATGCGTTTTAAAGTTTTAATTTAACTTTGTGTTAATCCAATTATTTCTCACCGTTTGAAAGGTTCAATATATTTAATATGATTGTTATTGATAATAAAGTTAACGTTAAAATCGTCACACGATATCTAGTAAAATCCGATACGATGATACTTTGAAATGTCTGTTGCCAAAAGGTTCAATAAAACGCCTTCTTTATGTTCCTGTGTCAGCGGCAAACATTATTGTGGCAGCATTGCTCCAAAAACCAGATTTCCTTATGAATTTAATGTATAACATCCAAATGTGATTCTTTTCTTCATACTCGTTTCACTTTTATTAGTAAAGTAAATGGATTTCAAAAGAAATTCCTTCATACAAGCAATCCTTTTTTTATCATTCAACGATCGAAAACTTTAAAAGATACGAATCTCTTTAAACTTAGTAGCACAAACATCGGATGCATTCTAGGCATTGAATAAATAAATAGGTAGCTTTGTACAACTTCAAATGGGACCGCTCATTCCAGTTATCACTTCGACTTACATTTCAGATAGACTTGTTGGGAGAATTGCTTTTAGTTTCATGCCATCTGCTGCTGACAGTGGCTGCTTGTATTTACGACGTAATTCAGCATATATAGTCAAATATAGAGCTTAAATATTATCACCAACATCTTATGCTTTGCAATTTAACATGTTAACTGTGTCTTTGCATTTTTTAACGCAGGTGCCGTGTTTTTAAGGTCATAATTTCAAGACAATGTTGCAGGTGTGTTTTAAACTATGGTAAATAGATACGGCTAGAGACATGATCGGTATTTAATAGGGATGTCTTACGGCACCTGCAGCTAGTGGTGAAGGGGGAGGCTGCGGGGTTGCGGGGGGGGCGTTGCGCCGCTTTAGAAAGGCGCGACCATCGCCGCAGGCCCGGGTCGCATTCTACCGCCTGTCATTCACACCGCGCAAGTTGCCTATGCATCGCATTCCATCTCCCATTGCGCTATCGCTCCGTGCACACACGCGTATCTTACGAAACCATCGAATCTACCGCACCATCTAGGTATACCACAGCTTAACACAGCCATAAAACGCCCCATCAAATATTACGCCAGTTCAGCCAATATTGGAAGTCCAATGGCCTCTCGTATTCACTTACAGAATAAATAAAAAAACACTTGGAAAAAATTACACACAAAATAATGCGATGCATTCCAAAGAATAACAAATTATAACCATAATTTGTGTTTGGCTCATTTGTTGTCACTAAAATGTGGAATGCCGTGTGAAATCGTGCCCGTTGCGCGTGTTTTCTGCCAGATAGAGCTAGCGTCGCGGCGAGTGAACAGTTTGTTTCCCTTTTAATATTCTATTTTAGAATCGCATTCACCACTTGAAGTTCATTAGGACGAAGGATAATGTTGACACTCTCTCTCAACGACGGTACAACGCGCAAAACGAAACGGAAAACGTCGAAATTAGCATTGGAATGTCAAGTTTTGACATGGGGCTCTTACGGGTTAACACTTCTCTTTGGAAAAACTTACCTGTCTCGCGGGTCGATCCACGTCGTTTTTCTGTTGTTGTGATCGATGAAATACAGTTTCCCGTCAAAGTCCCTCGCGAAGTCCCATCCGTGGGGCAAGGGTATCTCACCGTTTCGTCTCCTTGGCATATTTCACTGATTAAATCCATTCAAACGAATAAGGAACACACTCGCGAACTAGCTACACGGCCATGTTGAATACCTCATTACGAGGCGTGACGTCACACTGGATCGACCAATGGCAGCGTAGGGCCCCCACGATGGAATGCGGCGCGTACGCGAGCGCGAACACAGAGTGCTTTCGTCACTTGTCGGTTAACTGAGCAACGTGCGACCGCACCATGCGACCCTTCGTCGCCGACTGAGCTTCGCCGACCCACCGCCACGTTATCACCGCTCATGATAATGTTCCAGCACCTACTGTCTAAATGCATTCCTCGGGCTAATGTTTACATTACATACACGCAGGGCACACACGGTCGAACAACACAAAATCACTGACTGATGCTTTGTATGGACTCGGCGCGAATCGTACTGGCGATGTATAGCAAAAAAGTAGGTACGTTTAACCTACCCATTCAATCTATTTACGATTCCGCTATATACATAGTTATAAGTGTGCGCGTACAGAGCGCATTCCACAACGTATGTACATACATATAGACGTACTTTACCTACTTACTATACTTACAAATTACAGAGAGATAACCCGCGTGGATACACAACGAACTACATACAGTATCTCTATTGTAGAGCTACTATGTAACAATATTTACTTATCAATCTCATATCGTGCATTAGAAAACTGGAATACGCCCCAAATATTAATGAAATTATATTTTATTTTAAACTAAACTGCGGCTCAACTATTATAATTTGCATTATTTTTTTTTGTAAATTAGGATGAAACCTATCCTAAGTTTGAACAAATTCAGCAAATATAAAATCATTAAAATCGTTTGAGTAGTTTCGGAGTCCATCGCGATCAAACACTGGAGATGGAATTTTTAATAAAGATTTCGGATCCCAAACAGGAACACGAAAAGATTAGTGCTCAAAGACACGGCCAAGTCAGCAAAACTTGGTAATAAATGGTTGACAATGTGTGTAAGGATATTTAATAGAATGTTCTGAGGATATTGAAATATTAAATGGCAATAGGTATATTCAAAAGTTTTTTTTTTTATATAAATATTTTTTTGAAAAGGCTCAAATGAGACATTGATTTTGATATAAATGATATGTATCAAAAATATAACATGAATTAAAGGAAAAGCATGGATAATAAAAAAATGTACGGATAACTTAAAATAATAATAATATTTTTTGCTTTCGGCCGATATAGTATGAAATAGTTCTACGTTGTATACCTACATCTTATAGCTCGACTGTACTTATTCAAGGTTTAATTTCTCTCCGGCTACCAACATCACATGGCGTACCTTCCGTAACGGTCGGATTCGGGTGTCATCCGTAATAGACGCTCAAGTAATGCAGTGACCATATACTTACCAATTTGTATGAAACAAATTCCGGAATTATTCAAACGTGACGATATTTATAGAAAGATAGGAAAGAGTAATATATAATTGGAGCGGAGCGAGCGAAGCTCCCATGGATCATCTTCAATGGCGCAATGTCTGTAACGCCATAACTTCCCGAGTTTTTAACCGATTTTAATATTTTTGTGTGGAATCGAATCAACAGGTTTAGGACCAGATTGTGACAGAGCCCGAAATTCGCAAAAAATCCCATCAAAAACATTTTTTTTTCTTTTTTTTTAAGTATTACGCTCCGCTCCAATATATGGTGCTAGCGTAACTTTATGCTTAGCGACTGCATCGCCTAATATAATAATAATAATATTTCTTACATTTATACCAATTAGTCTATTCCAAAGCACCTAAGCACTGTAAGACTTGTGTTATGGATACTTGATACTTAGAGTATCGTATCATACATATACATAAATATATATAAAAACCAAATAAAATAAAAATAAAACAAAAATATATAATATGGTTGTATTCATCATACAAACATGTGCCCTCTCCGGGACTAAAACCCAGGACCGTGTGAAAGGCAGGATCGCTACCGTTGCACCAAACGTTTGTCATGTATGTAATATTGCCAAATATTTATTTATTTTATGCCTCTGTATATTCATAGTCGTGGGTATTATAATAACATTCGTACCTATTGACACTCCGTTACATTACTATTTACTTTAATCATTAAAATTATTTTATCTAAACTAATATGCACTGTATATAAAAATAAGCATTTTACTTTAATACATAAACAAACATAAACCAGGCAAAATAATAATTCATAGAATAAAACTAAACTGCGATGGACAGACTGAAGAAAATATGGAAGAATCGAAATGTTACGAAGACTAATATAGTCTACTAGTGGACCCGACAGACGTTGTCCTGCCTGTTATTTTTGCAGTATAGATAAATAACCTAGATACCGTCTGCAGCGCCATCTGCCGGGCTGATTTGTGAATCTAAACCATTCTCAGATCTCCTTGAACACACACAAAAAAAATCATTCAAATCGGTCCAGCCGTTTAGGAGGAGTTCAGTGACATACACACTCACAGAAGAATTATATATATAAAGATATGCCTTTTCATTTTATACCAAAGTTAATTAGCAATACAAATACATATTATGCGAAAGGAGGGGATTCCTTTTCAATACTGTATATTTGAGGAATTAAAACTAGCTATTTACCATAGCTGAGCATTAACTCGTTAATCCGTAAATCGTAAATTAAGGAAGTTAACATTTCTATTAACTGATTAACTTTTGAGTTAACTTTAAAAAATGTTTACAGACTCGTTAACTTCCGTTAAATTATCCTAAGTCCGTTAATCGTTAATCCAGTACTTTCTATTACCAAAAAAGACCACTCATTGTGTCAGATGATTAAATTACACACTTTTATTTTTTATATATTTCAACACTTTCTTTTTTGGACCTAACCTATTAACTTCCAGAACCGAAAACAACAGTTTTTGTAAGCAGAACACTAACGCAACGATATAAAAAATGCAATTTCTATCAAGTGTTAACAGATTAACGATTTACGTTAACTTGCGTTAAATCTTCCGAAAAGTAACGTTTTAACGTTTAACGAAGTTAATTTTTTTAGTGACGAATTAACGAAGTTAACTATTTGATTAATGGGCACCATTATGGTATATCTATGGTGAATCCTACATGTATACATCGGCCGGCCGAGAGGTTATGTCAGACTCTTACTGACTAAACACCACCTGAAGCTGCCTTAGCCTAGGAAGGCTATACAGGCTTAATCATCTTAAGTTCGTCAGTTATCTTAAGCGTAGGGACTTCTTTTTATACTTTGTCTATCCGAGTCACATCCCAAATATACATCAATACACAAAAGTGTATAAATGCGTTTATTCTAGAAAATATTAAAAACACAAAGATATTGCATTCTTTCACATATTTAATTATACTTATATTTTGTAACAATTGATGATTTTTCAGTAACTACAATTTCCTTATAGCGATAATATTTTTTATCGCTCTTAAGATAAAACGAATTTAAATTAGTCATAACTTAACTTCATTTTCTTCTTACGTTTATAAATGATTAATTTGTCCATGTTGATTTGTTCGATCATTATCATAATAAAATTTTAGATTTTTAGGGTGCCGTTCCTCGAAAGGATAAAACGGAACCCTTAGTCACTTTGTTGTCCGTCCGTCCGTTTGTCTGTCAAGACCCTTTTTCTCAGGAACGCGTGGAGGTATCAAGCTGGAATTTATATCAAAACCTCAGGTCTACTGTCCCTTGGAGCTGTGAAAAAATCAAACTTCTAAGCCGACGCGATCAAAAGATACAGCCGTTTATGCCGCAAATCTTTCGCAGATTTTCGACTCGCAAGGAAATTTAAACCTACAGGGTATTTCCCGTGTACTCAGAATCTTGAAATTTGACACGAAGCATCGTCTTATAGCACAGATAAAGGAAAAATTGCGGAAACCGTAAATTTTTAGTTACATCATATAATAAAAATATTTAACGGAACCCTCGGTGCGCGATTCCGACTCGCACTTGGCCGGTTTTATTTTATTTTATGTCGAAATAAACATTCGTTTATACCTTAGACATCTAAGTTACATCTAATGTCTTATAAAAGAAGTAAATTGAAAGAAGTATATATTTTTTCCTTTTTATATTTATATATATCATTATTATATTGTTTTTTGATTCAAAGTGAAAATTATTAGTTGATTTTCCAACTGTTTAATAAATAAATCACGCTCATACCGATAAAACTGTTTAAATGGATATTTAATAAAATGTTTGAAATATAGGCAAGAGTGTTTTATTCATTAATATTGTTTATAATTTTATTATTTTTACACATAACCTATTCTTTCAAATCTTTGTTATTATCTACATGTATAAAAAATCCTTGTCACAATGTTTGACCGTGATGAACTCCGAAACTACTCAACAGATTTTGTTGTTTTTTTTTTCATTTTGCTGTATTTGATCCAACTTAGGACATAGAATAGGTTTCATTTTAATTTCTAACACAGCAACGCGTGGCGGAGTCAGCTATTTATTTGAATATATAAAAATTCCGTGTCACAATTTTTGACCGCGATAAACTCCGAAACTACTCAATCGATTTTGTTTTTTTTTTCATTTTGTTGTATTTAATCCGACTTGAGACATAGCATAGGTTCCCTTTTAATTAACAAAGCGCCGCGTGGCCGAGTCAGCTAGATTTATATAAAAGTTGTCCCAACCTGTAATTCTGTTACGCGTTAGGATTTTTTTTCATTTATTTTTCCCAACGAATTAACAGTAGTATGTGTGACTAGTTGGGGAAAAAAGGTAAAAAATCCTCTATATTTTTCAGATTAACTGTTTTACATGCTCAGATGGTTTATTATTTTATATTTTCCTATATTTATTTTATATTTTTGAACGATGAACAAAACCATAACTTTTATTAAAGCTGACGAGTTTAATGCGCCCTTTCTTGTCAGTTAAAAGTCGTCCTGAATTGGTGGTAGGTAAAAATGTTGGGCGATACAAAACAACTTATTTTTTATTTTTAGTGCAATTGAATTAATTTATTTTATCATTCACTCTTTCATTGCTAGGTATATTTATGGCTTGTAATCATTAGGGCATAAGCTGTTGTACTAATAGGAGTTATAATTAATAATCGTTGTGTGCTTTCAGTTTAAACCATATGAGCGTTAAGTTAAAGGTTGTTATGCTAATAAACGTTTTAATTATTAAATATTTTAGGTAAAATCTGCATACAATATAATTTAATGTTTATTGATTATTATCTTTATAATAACTAGCTGACCCGGTAACGCGTTGCTATGGTAACGCGTTGCTAAAGTAACGTTAATTGATACAATGCACTGGGCAGTACAGACATGTGGGGGGGCACTGGGCAGTACAGACATGTGGGGGGAGCACTGGGCAGTACAGACATGTCGGGGGCAGCACTGGGCAGTACAGACATATCGGGGGCAGCACTGGGCAGTATGCAAACAATGACTTTTCCCATTTTCGCCCAACAATAGAAAAACGTGTTGCTATGGTTCCGCGTTGCTATGTTAACATTAAAAGAGCGGGAAAAAGAGCGGACAGACAAACACACAAACCACTGTGATCTTATATTATAGATTATTGGAAATGAAAATATTTTTAAAACTAATATTTAGCAATAATATTATGCCAATATATTTATGTTTTTTACCTATATCATGAACTCAATTTATTATATGATTTTTAATTAAAGTTACATATTTTGTGAGCGACTATTCTTTCGTGTATATTTTTTTTTATAGTTAGGCAGGCGCTTGACAACGATCTCGCCTGATGCTGATGGTAAGCTACGATGCGATCGATGTGATGCGCTTGCCAAGAATAAACCTATTATGTTGATATTGCAGCTTTCATACTACAGGGTCACAATTGGAAAAACATGATTGTTGGGAAAACGCGTTAAAAGAAATTTGAGCCCCTGTATTTTCACAAAATCGGTCATAAATAAATGAAACTATTAATAGCAAATAACTAGTGCTGGGCTAAATTTAATATGCGATAGATATTTCATGCTTAATGTACATACTCTTATGATGTTTTATGAATTTGCTATTATTAGTTTAATTTATTTTTTACCGATTTTGTGAAAATACAGTGCTCAAAATTCTTCAAACGCGTTTTCCCAACAATTATGTTTTTCGAATTGTGCTCCTATAGTATGAAAGCTGCGATATGGTGTTTCACAATTAATTTACAATTTGTTTGTTAAAAGTGCATATTTTTTTATAGAATCTGACTGGATTATTTATTTCTACTTTTTTTACACAGACTTTCATTGACGAGGTGAATTTAGAAGTAATAGGATATTTATTTTTCTTATTTAAACATTTCTGATTTTCTACATCTATAGAAATTTTCATTAAATAAAATTCAACTTGTTTCATAATTAACACGGGACTCAGACATTCCGATTCCTGTCGCTATCCGGGAGAGTGCTTTTTCAGTTGAGCAACTGTTGAATTGAACCAACGCAGCGCCATCTCTTGATGCTCTAGGTTACTACATACCAACTACATTGAATGTTATACGCTTAAAAGTATTAAACAATCGCTAAAGAGGCCGTGTAAAGTTTTTGTGCTTTTAAATACTAGGTCGATGCAGTCGCTAAGCCTACAGCTTCGCTAGTACCATATAGGTATTTAAGAGGAGTAGAATGCTAAAAAATAGCTAGGCGATGCAGTCGCTAAGCCCAAAGCTTCGCTAGTACCGTATATTGGCGCGGAGAGAGAGCGGACACAAAAAAAATCAAGATTGTTGAGTAAATTTCAAATTCCATAAGAATCAAAACCTTTAAAAAGAGCGCGTTTTTGTTTCAATGGGAAATCCAGCGCCAATGCTTTTTGGTCATAAGTTTTTTATTTTTGCGAATTACAAAATTCGGGTTCCGTCACGATATAGTCCTAAACCTGTTGATTCGATTCCACAAAAAAAAATCGGTTAAGAACTCGGGAAGTTATGGCGTAACAGACATTGCGCCATTGAAGCTGATCCATGGGAGCTTCGCTCGCTCCGCTCCAAAAATACTAGGCGATACAGTCGCTAAGCATAAAGCTTCGCTAGCACCATAAATTGGAGCGGATCGTAAAAATTTAAGAAAAAAAATCAATAACATTTAGTAAATTTTAATTAAATAATATTTAAAAAAGCGCGCGCTTTTTGTTTCAATGGGAAATCCAGCGCCAATGCTTTTTGGTCATAACTTTTTTATTTTTGCGAATAAAACAAAAACGGGTTTTGTCACGATCTAGTCCTAAACCTGTTGATTCGATTTCACAGAAAAATTATTAACTCGGAAAGTTATGGCGTAACAGTCATTGCGTCATTGAAGCTGATCCATGGGAGCTCCTCTCCAATAATGTAAGGGTGGACTAGAATCCATTCCCTCGCCATGTTATAATATTTTCTAAAATGTACGGTCCTTTACTCTGAATCTGTAAGCCTATTTCACTAAAACCAAATTGCTATAAAATTTTGATTCTCCTGACAAGGCGCCGAAACGTCCTGAGATCTTAAGTTTCGATCCCGAGTCGACTTTTTCTAGTATTTTTCTATTATAATAATTTATCTTATAAGATCGCATTGAAAATGCATAAAATATATAACAATTATAAAATCTTAAAGTATGTTCACGCATTCGACGCTCGTTAACGAACGCGTTACACTAGGTTCCTAGTTGCTTTACCGCTACAAAACAACCGCGCTATTACCAAACTCCATGGTAATATTTTACGCTGACTATATCGAGTATAGAAACTCGCTCTAAGGCCTCTGGTTAAAAAAACAAACAAATTACTAGCTGACTCGGCCACGCGTTGCTGTGGCTCATTTATTACAATTTGCAATATATTTTTTAATAAATTAAAATTAAACTTATCCTTTGTTCTAAGTCGGGACAAAATCATTAAAATCGGTTAAGTAGTTTCAGAGTTTATCGTGGTCAAACATTGTGACAGGGAGTTTTTATATACATAGATAGAAGACTAGCTGACCCGGCCACGTTGCTGTGTTTTATTTAAAAGCAATATGAAAAAAAAATCGCCAAAATAGGTTGAGTAGTTTTCAAATCCTTCGCGGTCAAACATTGTGAAACGGAATTTTTATACATTAAGATTTGATTCTTGCACTTATTTGCGCCTATCTTACAATAAAAAAAAATCTTCTACTTCTTCTTCAGCCTTTCGCCACCCAATGCTGAGTGTAGGCATCCTGCATTGCCCGCTATTCTTCCCTGTTCTGGGCCTTTCTCTGTCAGAACTTTCCGACAACTTTGACCAGATCGTCGGTCCACCTCATCGGCTGTCTGCCCACACTCCGACGACCGACGACGTTCTTGGCCTCCATTCGAGCACCTTCTTCCCCCATCTTCCATCCGTTCTACGCCCTATGGGTCCCGCCCATTTCCATTTTCTTTTGGCGATTTCTACGGCTAACCGAAAATCGAATTAATTACGTGTCGTTTATTCGATAAAAGTAATTTAAAAGCTTAATAAATTGTTACATTTCAATGATTGTTTGTTATAAATATTTTTTATATCAAGAAAAACAAATTGAATATATAAATTTCCTGTACACTTTAAATGGTCTTTTTCCGTACAATATCCTGTAAAAATATCTCGTCTCGCTTTTTTTATTAAGGGCCGCAAGACCCCACCAAAAATAATGTCTCTACTGAAACTGATTGTTAATTAAAAATACATATATTCTAGTCTCGCTTTACAAAGAAACATTTTCAGTTGATTTGCTGTAAATATTTTTTTACGTCTATGTAGGTAAAGTTTTTCGCACGCTTCAAACAATAAAATTGCAACTTAAAATGTCAAACGAAAGAGTATTTAATAATATTAAAATAACAACTAGCGGCCCGACCCGGCTTCGCACGGGTGGACAAATTTTTTTTTTTTCTATTATTAATATTTTTCCGTTAGCGCCATCTAGCGTCCGGTAGACGAACTACTTGCGGTTAACGCGTTGCTATGGTAACGCGTATACACTGGAAAAAGAGCGGACGGACAAATAACAAAATAGTGATCTTAGATTAAAGACTAACGGCCCGTCCCGGCTTCGCACAGGTGGATAAAATTCTTTAATTTTTTCTATTATCAAATATTTTCCGTTAGCGCCATCTAGCGTCCGGTAGACAAACTACTTGCGGTTAACACGTTGTTATGGTTACGTTATTGATACAATGGAAAAGAGCGGACAGACAAACACACAAACCACCGCGATCTTAGATTATAGATTTGTATAATCAACAGCATATCCAATTAATAACCATCATATTTCTTCATTCGGTTTCGATTCAACATTTTTGTTAGCTTGGAGTGTTGCTGTCTGTACAATCACAACTGCATCGACAACAGAAAAACAATAAAAAATGACACGACATTATTTAATTTTTAGTTGACAAAATATATGCATTATTTGTCAATTATTAACTTTTTATCAGATAAGATGTTAAAATCAGAGTTTTATCGTATATATCGCGATAAATATATGATCTTTATCTTTGGATATATAAATGTTCAATTTCACAAAGTCACACATATAATCTCGCTTTTACTCATATTTCGTGAAACGCTGACAATAGATGGATCGTTTTGTTTCCACGAAAACGTTGGATTGCTTGAAACTCGAGCACACTTTACTTACCGCATTTTATTTATTGTTTACCGCAAAGTCTTCATTTCAATTCCACACCGAATAAATTTATTTATTTATTTAATTAGGGTCACTAAGGACTGTAACAATTTTACAATAATGTTTTTAAACTTAACGTACTTAGACTAATTCCAGTCACTTATAGGTGTACATAGCATGCTTCATACATCTTAAGGGCAAATAGATTTGCCTTTATATGTTAAGATGGTATACAATATATAGTACTAATAATATACTAATAGATAAATTAATATATTACGCCTAAAAAGGGTAGAAGTGAAAACTTCAAAAATAATACGTACACACAAAATACCACGGTTGTTGTGATGCCTTCTTTCAAGCTTTGTACTATGCACACACAAACACGTATTAGCACACGTAGATAATGCTTCCTATCTCATTTTCTCCTACGTTAAATCTTATGAATTTATGTTACTCTTTTTACTGTCGCTTTTTCGTTTCATCAAGTTTCAAATCACAACGATGCTAATGAAGTTTTCACTTCAAAAGAGAAAAACAGAAACATTATCAATTAAGCACTGATTATGGTGTTCTTAAAGTCCATAAATTAAGACTGCTAAAAATTTACAAAGTATTTACAAGAATTAGCCGCATTGATCGATTTAAATCTATAATCTAAGATCACAGTGGTTTGTGCGTTTGTCTATCCGCTCTTTTTCCATTATTACCATAGCAACGCGTTAACCGCAAGTAGTTCGTCTACCGGACGCTAGATGGCGCTAACGGAAAAATATTTAATAATAGAAAAAAATTCAGGAATTTCGTCCACCCGTGCGAAGCTGGGACGGGCCGCTAGTCAGATTACTTATGACAAAACTGAACTGAGTATGAGAAAATACTCCAAATCTACCTCATTACTTTGTTTGATTTTACTCTAAAATGAAGCTCAAAGTTATAGTTTAATTATTTTATTTGTTTAGCCGAGAACTATACGTTGTAATAGGATGATCAATTTTCAAATGCTTCCCACGAAATATTACACCATTTGCATTAGTGACATTATAGCACCGTACGTGGAATATATAAAACTTCCCTGGCACATTGTTTGACCGCGACGAACTCCGAAACAACTCAACCTTACGACTTAGATGATTTTTAAAAAATTTGCTGGATTTTTTCCAACTTAGGTCATAGGATAAGTTTCATTTTAATTCATTACACAGCAACGCGTGGCCGGGTCAGCTTGTATACTTAATATCATCATCATCATCATATCAGCCGTACGACGCCCACTGCTGGACATAGGCCTCCCCCAAGGATCTCCACAACGATCGGTCCTGTGCTGCCCGCATCCAGCGTTTTCCCGCGACCTTTACTTAATATAAAAAATGGTATATATAAAATTGGATATCGTAGCAAGTTTAGAAACATTATTGACTACTGCGCATGTCACGTTGTGATTTCAAAACCAGGGAGCTATGTGTAAGTTGCAAAGATACTAAGAGACCAATGAGGTCTGAATTCAAATATACGTACAATACGTGTCATTTTCTTAGAACATAACAGGATATATATATATGAGATTATTCTATTTTTCTCTCATTTTTTTATAAAAAAACTATCGCTCCTTCATTTTAAGCCAATAATAATAATAAAATATATACCAATTTTTTTTTACAATCACACTAATTAGCCTAACTCAAAGTAAGCACTATGAGGCTTGAGTTACGGATACTAAGGTAACGGATAGACACATATATGATACATAGATATGTAATTAATACAAATTTATAAATACCCATGAATCAGATACAAATGCTCGTATTCATCACACAAGAATCTGCGCATACCGAGACTCGAACTCAGGACCGTCAGTGCGAAAGGCAGGATCGCTACCGTTGCACCAAACGGTCGTTCATACAGACAGTCCATACAGAAATGGGCAGGATACATAGCCTGAATGGAACAGTTCAAGTGGACCAGAAGACTACTGGAATGGCGATCGTGGGAAAATCGTCTCGGTAGAGCCTGTCCCCTATGAGATGGGTCGATGAGATATCCAAAACAGCTGGACAAAAGAAGGTCCGTGATGATGATGATGGCATATTTACTTCCATTTAACAGATTTTTGAGTTGCATCGATATTCTGGCAAACCAGCGATATGTTTGATAGGTAATTGACTATATTCTACATAGTTTTTTTATATAAAAACAGTCTAAGTATACTCATATCAATGAATAACTTACCAGAATAAAAGACTACATTGTTTTATTAATGAAACTTTCCAATAACACATCCTTATCCAAGAAATAGTCCGAATTATCTTACACATGATGAAGAGTACAAGCCTGTGACAAAAATAAACTCAGTTCGAGTAATTAACTTGGAATTCAGAACAAAAATTTACAATTTAATTTATTTTTTCGAACAAAGTCCCTATAATTAAAACTTATTGATATAAAATAAGTGATTTCATAATAAAAACGTTTTTAAAAACAAGCTACAAACTAAAATGTTAAAAGTCGAAAATCTATGGGGCTGTGTCATTGTATTGCGGAGTTCCTATGGCCACCTTTCAGCTCGAGCACCAGAGCCTGGTTACCATATAGTCAATTCAATCATTTACAATAAAATTTAAAAAGTATTTACTTAAACAACAACTCAAATAAAGTACCTACCTAGTAGTTTAGCAGCCAATTTTCAATGAAAATTACCGAAACCATTTAAAGTCTAAATCATTGTAAACTTACCATATATTCCATCCTAATTTAAGTCCATGCCACTAACAACATAAATTTGAGAAACAAAACATATTCAGTACATTTAATTTATTTTATTTATTATAATTATTTATTAATAAGTATATTATATAATTTTAGTTACGTGTTGGCTCCACGGAAGATCAGCGTTGCAAATGAATGTTTGTAACACATGCTGAGTGGAGACCATTTCGGTAGATGTAAGTTAATAATTTAAGGATTTTTTTTATATAAGAGCATTCTTTTTTCTTGTATTCTACCGAATAAATATATTTGAATTTGAATGTAGGAACAAAGTGCTCGTCAATACCATTCAAACGAGTCCAAACTCGATGAGGTTATGTCGTTTTATTGAGGAGTTCCTATGGCCACCTTCCAGCTCGAGCACCCTGGTTACGATATAGGATCAAAGTACTCGTCAATACCAATCAAACGAGTCCAAACTCGATGGAGTTATGTCGTTTTATTGAGGAGTTCCTATGGCCACCTTCCAGCTCGAGCACCCTGGTTACCATATAGGATCAAAGTACTCGTCAATACGAATGAAACGAGCCCAAACTCAGTTGTTTCCAGCATCAGATCAGCTCCATTCATGATAATATTGCATTGTCAAGCGACATACCGAAACCAGGAAGTGGGTCTTTGACTTGCAAGATTTTATTACTGACATCGGGATAGGTGAAAATAAATAAGAGTCATCTATAATCTTTTTTGCCTCCATAATTCATCGTCTTTTTGAAAATACAGTTTATAATTTTTCTCACTATTGGAGCGGAGCGAGCGAAGCTCCCATGGATCAGCTTCAGTGACGAAATGTACATGACGCCATAACTCTGTGAGTTCTTAGCCGATTTTCGTATTTTTTGTAATGAATGTAACCAACAGGTTAACAAAATAGTTATGTTCAAAATAACATTGGCTCTATGATATTTCCATTGAACCAAAAGGTGCGCACTTTTTGAATTTTTTTTTCTTATGGAATTTTTGAATTTATTAAACATAATTTTTTTAGTATTACGCT
Source organism: Calamotropha paludella (assembly GCA_927399485.1). NCBI lineage: Eukaryota > Metazoa > Arthropoda > Insecta > Lepidoptera > Crambidae > Calamotropha > Calamotropha paludella. The sequence goes on along the minus strand of OV656803.1, from coordinate 3,165,708 downwards.
CCGCTCAATATTTGGTGCTAGCGAAGCTTTATGCATAGCTACTGCATCGACCTACTTTAGTTTCCTTTACGTGGCGAAATAGCACAAAAAAGACATAATTATGTAACATAGGGTAATTTAGATACTGATATTAAAAGAAATTTAAAATATTTGCTAAATGTATACACATGTATGCAATTTCTAAACCTTTACCTTTTATTATTTGCCTTTCGCACCGACGCCCCTGGTTTCGAACCTCGGGTGAGGCAAATGTGTGCGATGAATACAAGCGTTTGTACCTGAGCCATGAGTATTTATTTATATTTCTATGAATATTACATAACTATGTATCATTTATATATGTTTATATCCGCTACTCTTGTATCCATAATACAAGCATTATAGTGCTTACTTGGATCTAGGCTAATTGGTGTGATTGTAACAAATATTATTGTTATTTATTATTAGAAGCTCCTTCATTTATAACCAGAGTTGGAAAACGTGTACGAAAGCAACGACCAACTAGCAAAGACAATCTATAATCTAAAATCACAAATTTGTTGTTTGTCTGTCCGCTCTTTTGCCCGCTCTTTTTCCATTGTATACGCGTTACCATAGCAACGCGTTAACCGCAAGTAGTTCGTCTACCGGACGCTAGATGGCGCCAATGAAAAATATTTAATAATAGAAAAAAAATAAACAATTTTGTCCACCCGTGCGAAGCCGGGACGGGCCGCTAATTTATTACAAAAATAATTTCTCTCAATTTCAAGCACATATTATAGCATGGCTTTTGAGATACTTAAGCAATTTTTGACAATAAGGATTAAGTATGACATATTAAGGGTATTACTTTGAATAATAATACTAATATTTCATACATCACACCAATTAGCCTGGCCCAAAGTAAGGACTATAAGGCTTGTGTTATAGATACTAGGGTAATGGATGGACATATACGATACATAGATATTTTAATATTTATAAAGATATACATATATTCAGGACATCTTTTTGGTCTAATTAGTCTAGCCCAAAGTAAGTACTGTAAGACGTGTAATGTATACAAGGGCATCGGATAAACAAACATACAATATACATAAATAAGTAATATTTTATAGTAATAAATATACCCATGAGTCAGTTACAATCAGACTCCTCTTTCCCACTGGGCACTCTGGGCAAATGCCCAGGGCCCCGCGAACGCTCGCTAGTTCCTGCCAGGTCACTTTTTATTTTTTTAGTTATTTAGGATGGGTTAACTTTTTATCCCAATATTCCCAATCAAGCCCGGGGCCAAGACAGAATCCACGATAGAACGAGCTAACCCAGAAAGTGCCCATTCACCCTGGCTTTGAAAGGACGGGTTATAAGTTCTCGGAAATACAGACGCAGGGAGGGAGTTCCACTTCAAACCAAAACACCACTAAACCAATACCGACATTTATTACTGAAAAACTTATTTAATTAGAGTAAATCGAACCACAATTAATGACTTTATTATCGAATTGCTTATCAGCACGAAGCGCGAAGCTACTCTTCTCTCGCCCAAAATAAGGCTATCGAATTGCAGCATGCTTAGATAATTTTAAATATATGAGAATCTGCTTATTAAAATTAAAAATTATCTATTCATCTACTGACTATCAATAAAAAAAATCTGAAATCTAAAAAAACTGTTTATCTACTTTTATTGTCTATTCTAGTAATAAAAAAGTGTTCTGCCAAAGTCATAGGGGCCCCATTATTATTTTATGCTCAGGGCCTTCAATAGGTTAAAGACGGCCCATGTTACAATTGCTCATATTCATCACACAAACGTCTGCCTCTACCGGAACTCAAACCCAGGACCGTAGTTGCGAATAGCACGATCACTGTCCTTGCACCAAATGCTCGTCAAATCATTAAATTGTTTAATAATTAAGACGTTACTAATTAATTATGACACATTAATTGGTAGCTAGTGCTGACGCCTGTTATTAATTGGAGATAGATCCCATGGATCAGCTTCAATGACGCAATGTCTGTTACGCTATAACTTCCCGACTTCTTAAACAAATTTAATAATTAATGAGTGGAATCGAATCTGCACATTTAGGATCAGATTTTGACGGATCCCGAATTATGAAATTCACAAAAATAAAAAAGTTATAACCAAAAACCTTTAACTCTATGGGATTTCCCATTGAAACAAAAAGCGCGCGCTTTTGTGAACGTTTTCATTATTAGGGAATTTGAAAAATTTACTAAATATTATTGTTTTTTTTTTCTTAAATTTTTACGATCCGCTTCAATTTATGGTACTAGCGAAGATTTATGCTTAGCGACTGCAGCGCGTAGTAAATTTTAATTTATTAACTTTAACCGACGAGCTTGTATGAAATGAATTAGATTGATCAAACATTAAAAATAAGAGGCCAGAATATAATGATTCTTTCTGTGCAAACCGTACTATCTTGATTCTGTCATAATTAGTACAACAAAATATATTCCAAATTTAAAATCTTATCTCATATATGATAATGAGGTTTTAATACACAAAGACAATCAACTCATTGATAAAACAATGTATGACGACCTCCATGGTTGAGGGCTCGTATACCGATTCGAGTAATAATAAAAAATGGATGGTAATGCCGCTTTAAGGTCCAGGGTTCGATTCCCGGCAGGGTCTATGTACAAAAAAGTCTTATTATCTTAAATAGGGCCTCGAAAGAAAAAAAAAACGGAATCCTTATAGGATCACTTTGTTGTCCGTCCGTCTGTCTGTCTGTCAAAACCCGTTTTCTTAGGAACGCGTTGAGGAATCAAGCTAGAATTTATATCAAATACTCAGGTCTACTGTCCCTTGGAGCTGTGAAAAAAATCAAACTTCTAAAAAGATACAGCCGTTTATGCCGCAAATTTTCGTAAATTTTCGACACTCGAAAGGGAATCAAAACCTACAGGGTAGGTACTTCCCGTGAACTCAAAATCTTGAAATTTGGTAAAAAACCGTAAATTTTTAGTTACATCATATAATAAAAATATTTTTAATTATTGACTTTTACTTACACATATACCTCGAGGTTTGTACGGAATTGTTAATTCATGGAATGGTAGGAAATTTGCTTCATAATATTTTTATTTTTGGCTAACTACATCTGTTTCTATATAGAAATACCAGGATTAATGATTTAACTTTAAATTGATAGTTAAAATCTTGCTTGAAGAAGATCCAAGTAAAATACAAGAAATGATACAAGCTCTGGCAAGCAAGAGTAAAGAAGTAGGTCTACAAATGAATACAGCAAAAGCGTCGTTCTTCTTTTTTACCGACAGTGAAGTGACGTTTTTCTGTTTTTTTGGTTTTTGAACTATCCATAATTGTGGTTTCTGTGTGGAATTTTAAAGAAATTGCATCTGTGTGGTCATTAGGACTTATTAAAGTTTCCTTTGCGGCAAATATTAATTCTTCTTTAATGTTGGTTTTTAAAAAAAATATGTGACTGAGTGGCCTTTTCTGTGGAGACCACATTTCGGTTTACCACTGTGTCACGGCATTCTACGGAAAACAAACGAAAAAATATGTTTGTTGAAGAAAATGAAAAATTACATAATATTAATAGATAAGAAAAATATGGATGTTTTATTCGAATCGAATTAAAAAAAGGATTATAAGACGAAGGACAGATCATTGTCGTTAAAAAAGAAGTACGGCCCAAAAACAAAACTGATGACCAATTCAATAGAAATTGCCATAGTACTGGACGAAAACAAGCTAGAGCATGTGACAGTGTATGTGTATTTAGGCCAAAAAACCGCCCCTACATCAAATGTCAAAGGAAATAAACAAGAGAATTGCCAGCGGCTGGAGAAAACTCTGGTCTCTAAAAAAATAATGAAAAGTAAAGAATTAAGCATTACTATAAAAAGAAAAACTTACAATACCTGCATCCTCCCCTGTATCACATATTGGTGTGAGACCTGGTCCCTCACCCAGAATCACAGAGAAAAACTAGCCAAGTGCCAGCGAACAATGGAGAGAAGTATGTTGGCTATAAAACTCATTGATAAAATTAACTCGACTGAAATAAGGAACAAAACACAACTTACAAACATACTTACTCGAATTGATCATTTGAAATGGGGGTTGGACGGGTCACATGTTACGCTTTAAGACAAACAAATGGAGCAAGCAAGTAACTCTCTGGTACCCAAGACATGGAAACAGACAAAGAGGACATCCAACAAGGAGATAGGAAGATGGTTTCCGCCTAACTTTGGGACCATTCTGGACTAGAGTTGCAGCCGACAGAATGCACTGGAACCAGCTGGAGAAAGCCTATGTCAAAAGACACACCGAATTGAGGGACATTTTGTAACATAATATATTCAAATGTAACAGTTGAAACAGATAACTAGTTCGGAATAAAGGGCTATTATTATTATTTGCTTATTGAACAACACTTAAAATATTAAACAGAAACATTTATATATTGAGTGAGTTTTGGATTAGACAAACATGAAACTGGCTTTATTTAAATAGCAGCATCCTTTGTTTTCTATTAGGTACCAGCTAGTTCCGGCTCTGGCAACAACATTCTCTAATAATAACCTTATTCTCATTTCGTATTATTAACTTAGCTATGACCTACACAATTACAATTAACTCTATGTAATTGTATTGTGTTAATATGCATGTGCAGTCAACATTGTATCAACCTTATCGAATATGGCAAATTAGCTTGTTTTATTTATATCATTACATCTTCTCTTTCTTTCTCAGACCCACACATTTTGAAAACAATAAGTGAAACATGTGCATTAAATAATAATAATAAAGGCTCATATTTCCATACTAACATAGCAACAATACTGTATCATCAAAATCTATTTCAAATTAATGAACACTGATAGCCACATTGATTGAATAGTTAAAACAGTTTAAATGGAAAACATACAACTATTTTACGTCACTCTATTTATATTATTTTATATCCTTTACTTTATTGGACAGAGACGAGGGCAAAAAAATATTCTGTCTAATAGTAGTCCAACAAAAGAAATGCAATAAAAGCGGGAGCTTAAATCAAAATATTACTACTGTAGTGACGAAGAGAAAATTGAAGTAATTATTATTCTTGAGTTCTGTAGTAACTTAACGGTTCCTCTTGTTTTATTGTGATGAATAAAATAACAACCATTACGTGCAACGGAACGTAGAATATATCCTTTGTTCATTTTGTCAAAATTACTGTAACTGTCATTATGGTGTATCCATCCATCGCCGAGTTGCGGAATATTTGTCAAATGTCAAGTCAACACGTAGACATATGGCAAATTGTTCAATAGTGCTGTAATTTTCTTCTAAGTAATTCTTATTTCAATATGGCATCAAGTGACAGTGAAGATTTTGAAAGCGCAGACGAGGGACAAACTCATTTCGAAAAAAAACCAAGGATAAAACGCACGTCTTCAAATTACAGTGATAATGCATTAGAAAACAATTCAGAACTTCCTAAAAAACCTAGCAATAATGAAGCTCACTCTGTAAGTAAAAATTGTTTTTTTTTATTACATGGTATAAAACAGTACCCAAGTGAAAAGTTACCACAATATTATATGCCATAAATGCGTATATACTATCTGTATTTTATATAGTGTCATAATGGTTTACATTTCAACTCAATTTTAGGAAAAAAAGACAGATGGTTGGGATGACTTTGATATGGATTGCCCTATAGGAAGCGAAAAGCCTAGTAAAGAGTTGAATAAACAAAAAACAATAGATAAAGAAGAGGTTAAATCACAAGATACTGGCTGGGATGACTTCGATGATTGGGGCACTAATGATTTCACAGTTTCTGCACCTAAGGTATATATGAAGTAATATGTTTTAATGTGAACTTACGAAATGTATACTAATAAATGTATTTTTATACATAGTAATAATGGTATATGTAAAAGATAATCTACCGATCTATATTGTAATTTAATTTATAAACTGGCATAATTTTATTAATCTACTATTTCATGCTGTTTAACTTACTCAGGCTCATAAGAATGTTGTCTCTCTTTTTTATTAAAAGTTCACAGCATTCTCACGCGCCTTGAATACATTAATAATTCCTTCTGCTACATTATACTTTTCTATGACCAAGTTTGTTCAAAGGCAAGATACTTTTTTTACCACTTGATGTCCACTGTAGCAATTGCTACCGATAGCCATAACCCCTCGTCAGTCCCGGTAGCAATTGCTACCATATTTAAATTTCCGCATGGCCTGCTGTTTGTTTTAAATAAGCTGATGTTTGATTTGAATTGACGCACATTCCAGGAGCCTCACGTTAAATCAGAAGCCGACATTAAGGAGGTGACAGACAAGTTAGCCGCAGCCACCACAAAAACGACCAGCTGGGGTTGGGGTGGATGGGGCGTGGATTCCTTGCTAAGCACGGCCACTGCTGGCATTACTACCCTAACTAGTCAGGTTTCTCAAGTAAGTATATCACAGTACATCCTTCTACTGACTCATAATATAGGAATTCATGCTTCTGGGAATTGATGAGTATAAATTGGCAAGTGTCAGGGCTTGGTTATTACTGGCCAACCTTGTCACAAGACATTAGTATTTTATTGTACTTTTAATTGTTACTCTTTGGCATAAATAATAATAATATTGTAATATTAGACGTCACATACATTAGCACTTGTGTAATCGAATTCAGAAAAGACCATAGTACCTCATCATTTCGTTTTCTACATTGGGCTAGTCCGGAATCAAACCCAGGCCCTCGAAGTGATGTAACAATAAAAATGTGTATACAAGCCACAACTGTGGAGGTTGTTAAGTATATATAATTCAAATGTATTTGTAATTCTGTTTTATCCGAAATATACCTTAGTCGCTCATGATTCCCCAGCCTAGAAGCACCAGGCTTTTTGTAACTATAAGCAATGAACATGTAGGGTGTATAATGTAAAGTTAGTCGAATTTTTAATTCCTAGATATACATATGCTCAGCAAATTTGCAAATGCGATTGCTTATAATATTAAGATGTTCAATAAGCCATCGTTGCAAGATGCGAGATTGAATAAAGTGAATGGCTGCACATTTAGTTGTGTTGCTTTTTCTTATTGATTGCAATACACTTTATCTGTATTACACTAATGAAATATAAACAATTGTTATTGTAAATTAGTCATATTTATTTGGAAATATTACACTGCTGTTTTGCTTTAGACTGACATATTGCTATATCTGACAATAATTAGCTTTAATTATCTGAAATATCTAAATTTTCTCCATATAATAAAAAAATAGATGTAATTAATGGCTTGCATCAGCGAAAGTTTTAACATTAAATATGGTCCAATACCTTTCATCGACTTCTCAACGAACTTTAACTTTTGTATCCCTATTGAATTGTACTGGCATGTTATTAAATATTTTGACAATCCTTAAGTTTAAGTATGGTTTGTTGAAACGCGTATGTGGTGACTATTAAATTTATTATTCTCTTATTTTTCTGCGAATTGTTATAGCTTTGTTTGGTCAATAATTATTTCAACAACCACTCTAATTAATTATTATTTTTATGACCTATATTTTACTATTCTATCGCCTATTGCTGATGACCATATTAACAGAGGTTCGTTTTATGTATCAATAATTCAATCACTAATAATTGACCACAGAGTTACTCTGTGGTCAATTATTAATATATTTATTAATTATGCTGATATCAGGAATAGAAATGTATCTAATTAGGTTTATAACTTGGTATTAATATAAGCATAGATAAAAAAGGAATTTATAGCAAATTTTAAATACTAGCTTTTACCCGCGGCTTCGCCCGCATTTTTTTATTTATTTTTCAATAATAAGTATCCTATGTTACTTCTAATACCTCCAAGAATATATGTACGAATTTTCATGATGATCGGTTTAGTAGTTTTTGCGTGAAAGCATAACAAACAAACTTACATTCACATTTATAATATTAGTAGGGATTTCATTTTGTATTATCCTTCATTTTATTGTTCTTTTCTTCTATGTCTACGTCCTTTGCGAATGCTTTAAACTGTCTCGTATTATTTATTATTTTTAATTTATTGGTGTACAAACCAACGTATTGTATAATTAGTAACAACATGAAATTAAAACAAATCCAGTTAAAGTGTATTGTTTAAATAAAAACTAGTGATATGTTCACATTTCTATAGAATTCAAAATACCTACGCACTGTAGGCTACCACCCTTTCTTGTTTGCTTTTCCTTACTGAGGGCCTACCATAATCTCTTAGCACCATGCAAGTTCGATTGTCAAACTGAGACACCGCTATACGCGTTCTATAGTGGCGTCTCTTTTCAACTGCTAAACTTGAAGCGCTATAAGACGTGAGGGTACGGCCTCTGTTGTACCAAACGCTACTCAACATCTTTTATAATGAGCCAGCAAAGGAGGGAAACTCCCTCCCTGTGTCTGTATTTCAGAGTGCATATAACCCACTTTCGACGGCACCTTCCGGGTTAGCTCTCTCTATCCTGTCAAAAATATTATTTGATTTTCCACGCTTCCTAATTTATTTTACTTTATAAGAATTAATTAATTTATTCTATTTTAAGTGTGTACAAACGATCAAAATCCTTTGGTGTGTCATGTCAATTAAAAATCCTTGTTCTCTTACTAATTAGGGTTAAATACTTATTTTTAATAAATGCGTTTCTATTAACAAATGAATACGAAGAGTTGTTTTAACGACACCTAATTTTTAAGTCTCCACTTTTATATAATTACAGGGTATCTCAAATGTCTTGGAAACAGGTATTGGTGCACCAGACCCTGAAGAACTTGCTAGAAAAAATTTAAAAGCTTCAGAAACAACTGAAACCAAATCGGCTCCAGAACAAAAAGATCTCTCGGAGAATAATGACAAACCAGATCAAAGTTATGGTGAAGCTTCATTTCCATTTGGTAGCTTGCTTTCTGGTGTGACTAAATTTGTGGAAACCACAGGTATGTACGACCAGTCTATGTTTTTATTGTGATATATCGAACTAGATAAACCTGTGAGCTCTTCGCTTTAGTACAGTACAATATTAATTATTAAATTTGATAAAAAAGTATAAATTTTCTAAATTATAAAACAAACCTCTAAAATTACAATATGTTTGTTACTAACAATGTTACATGCAAGTCACTAAACACCTTTTTTTATATAAGCAATGGTAGCAATCCTACCTGGAACTACTACTGACGTTCCTGGGTTCGAGCCCCAGAAGGGGCAGATGTTTGTGTGATAAATACGAACATTTGTACTTGAGTCATGGGTGTTTATATATATTTCTATTAATAATATTTATGTATGATATATGTATGTCTATCTGTTACCCTAGTATCCATAACACAAGCCTTGCAGTGCTCACTTTGAACTAGGCGAATTGGTGTGCTTGTAAGAAATATTATAATTTCACAATAATATCAAGATAACGAGGTGCCAAGTAATGTCTAGACATCGAGAACGATTAGGAAAAAAAGTACCTATGAAAATCAAGGATGTAAGCCTCCATATTTTCCTTCGACTTGTCGAAAGGCGATTCCCAATTAGGCAATTACACGGAATTATAACACAAATCACATGAAAATAAGAAAAATGTTCCAGTTTTTATATAATCCTGGTTTCATATCTTAATATATATAAATTACGTGTCACGCTGTTTGTCCGCGATGGACTCATAAACTACTTAACCGATTTTAATCAAATTTGTACACCGTGTACAGTTTGATCCAACTTGAAAGATAGGATAGGTTTAAATTTATAACACAGCAACGCGTGGCTGGGTCAGCTTGTATTATATATATCAAAATTCCATGTCACAGTGTTTGACCGCGATGAACTCCGAAACTACTCAACCGATTTTAATAACTTTCGTTTTATTTTGTTACAATTGTTTCAACTTAGCACATAGGATAGGTTTCATTTTAATTTATATTACAGCCACGCGTGGTCGGGTCAGCTAGTATATATATAACCATTGCTTGAGTCGATGAGCATTGCATATCGACGGTGAAGTGCCAAGACCTCCTAACTGAAATTCCGCGAGAACATCGCTTTTTGTCATTTCGAATTAAAACACGTTGTTTGCATGTTTTAATGAAATTTCCCAAGCGTATTTTCAGTTTTCATGTTAAAAAATAAATAAACAAATTTATTAACTAGTCAAGAAATTAAACGTTTTTTCAGCTTATGTAATTATTTTGAAATTAGCAGTTAGGTGTTATTGGCACTTCGCCGTCGATATGTGGAAAGCTTTTGTCTGCTGTAAAATTTTACATTGATTTCATCCCTTAGAAATTTTGATGATAATAAATGAATAAATATATGTAAATGTAATAATAATAAATGTTATTTCAGGAACAAAAGTGATAGCAGGTGGTTTAGACACCCTAGAGACAATTGGCAAAAAGACCATGGAGGTGCTTCAAGATGGCGACCCAGGTTTGGCTAAGAAAAGGGCCATGTTGGGTCTCGATGCTGGTGATAAACCGGTGCTCTCACAGATACTGAGAGAGGCTAAAGCTAAAGCTGATGAAGAAGATAAGATCAGAGAAGAGAAAAGAGAAGCAAAGGAGGTGCATTACGAGAACCTGTTTGATGATTTTGAAGGTAGGTTTGGTTTATATGGAAATAAGAACTCTGCTCTAGTACAAATAGGTTATTTATTTATTTAGTTTTGGGTATTTAATTTTTAGGTTTACAAATGCCTTCAATCATAAAACCAGTACGCAATTGATATTGATTCAACAATCGCTTGTCTCATTATTAAGGTTGACTGGTAGAAAATGAGTTTAGCATTAAGTCCGCCCGTTGTACCAATTTTATGGTCAGTAAAGGTTTAATTGAATAAATATAGCAATTAAATAAGTATTTATGATTCGTTTGTAAATAAACAATAAACTCTATATCATTACATAATAATAATACTTTGTGTGTTTGTTACCATAGTTACCATAAGCCTAAGAATAACTGTTTTTATAATCAATTAACTTTACCTTAGCAACGCGTGGCGGGTCATCAAATAACTTTACCATAGCAATGCGTGGCCGGGTCATCAATTAACGTTACCATAGCAACGCGTGGCCGGGTCAGCTAGTTTTCAAATTGTACAAGTTTGGCTTGTACATCCATTAATTTTGAATACCTCGATTTTCCCAAGTTTTTCTTTAAATGACGTCAGCGCCATCTCTTAATGTTTTAGGTACTACTACCTACAAGATTGAATGATATACTTTTACAAGTATTCAACAATCGATAGAGAAGACAAAACTATGTAATTATTATATGATTTGTTATTTAAAATAATAACTGTTAGCTTTTAATGTTGGTGTGGGGTTAAAATATATTTATTTTTTCAAAAAAGGACGCCATATACAAATTTCAATCTAGAGATTCTCATCTACAACTTTTTAAGGGAATTAAAATATTGAAAGTTGCTTCTTGTCTATGAAAATATTATGTATGCAAGGATATCCACTTTAAAAAGAGAGGTGTTCATGCAATTAATACTCGCCGCTCGCGACTTTATCCGCGTGGATTATCAACATTACTTTATTTTTCTAAAATAAAAGATTTTTTCTAAAGTAAAAGTAGCCTAAGTTACTTCTTACTACATCAGCTACCTGCTAAAAAAAGTCCCGTCAAAATGCGTCCAGCCATTTCAGAGATTAGCCGAAACAAACAGACAGACAAGCAGACAAAAACTGTAAAAAATGTTAGTTTGGTTTATGTACCTACCGTATATATATATTCATATGCATGTAGTAAAAAAAACGGTTATTTCAATATTACAAATAGACACTCCAATTTTATTTATATGTATAGATGTCATATATTTTCTAATATATGCAAATATTGGCTAGTATTTAATAAAATAACATTGAACATAAAACTGACCCTAATTAATAATTCAATACCGTCAACAAAAATTTAGAATGAATAATAAAATCAGAAAGAGAAATAAAATTCAGTATATAAATTATTACACTGTTTTTCGTTTAGGTTACATCTATTAATCTTATCATTTTAGGTTTAGTACACCTGGAAGCTTTGGAAATGCTTTCGAAACAGGTCACAATGAGGATAGAAGAGCGATTGCGTGCAGCAGAACCAGAGAAGAAACAGGACATAAAAGAAACGATGCAACAAGTCGCTGGTAAGTTTAGACTTTTTTAATTTTTGGAGTAATTAGTGTTACGTGCTAGGGTTCGTAGGATTTGGAGAGAAAGACCTGCTGACTCTTTTGAAGACTTTATTCACTAGCACAAGGTCCAACACAAAGCACTAGGTCTAAACACTAAGCACTAACGATGTCCTAGGTCGTAGCCAAGTCGTAGGTTGCACTGGTATCACTCTTGATCACTAGTTTTCACTTCGAAGTCGCCTCGAAGATAGCTCAAACTGAACTGAACTCGCTCGCCTCTCTGCGGCTATTTATATGGGCCGAGACGAGCCCCAGACCATTCCAGAGTGTTCCTTACTCGAACGTAGCCGACTCGCGCGACCGTGATCGACCGGGTTGGATGACTCTGGAAAGTTCGCGCATGTACCCGGTCTTCGCGACTATACTTTTATATAGTTCCGCGCTATTTTCTTCGTGCTTTGTGTGTTCGTAACAATAGGTTGGCTCTTGACCACTATCTTGCCTGATGTAAGCGATGATGCTATCTAGGATGAGACGCGATTGCCTAGAAGATACCTATTCACTTGACTTGAAGACCCCTATGTTGCCGCCAGTGCCCTTTCTATCTTGATGACGAGAGAAAAGGGAATCATGTCCCATGCAATAAAATAAATGAGAGTGGACTGTAAAACTGTATTGGTATGGTCAAATCAAAAAGTACAGTGCAAGCCGCACCCGACAATAAATAACGGTATAATAATCTGTCCACGCGGAAGCGAAGTGTCCTCGTCAACCGTCCTTCGTTTATACCGTGTTTCCCCCGCGCCCCTCCTCGGCGGGTCTTGAACTGGTTGCCCCGATGCTGCGATCGGCAGCGGCCTCGTCTTCACCACCCTAAATTGTATTTATGAGGAAACTCAGACTGAAGCAAAGAGTTCCACTCTTTAGCGGTACGGATCATAAAATTGGAACTTACTTAAAAATATATTATTTAATTTTTATTTGTCATTTAAATTAGAATAATTATTATATTGTTAAATAATTATTACCGTGTTTAAATTTTTCAATCATGGTTAGAAAATTGTTTTTATTATAATATTAACCGCGCTGCTTTACCGATGAAAGGGATCTCGCATTTGAGTGAAACATTTTTACAAATGTTTATAAATCGATTAATATAAAACAGCCATTTAATTGTCTATCTTTGAAGTGAAAACTTCTTTAGCATCGTTGTGATTTGAAAGTCGACACGAAAAAGCGACGGTTAAATTCATAAGATTTAACGTAGGATAAAATGAGATAGGAAGCATTATGTACTCTTACGTGTGTTAGTACGTATTTGTGTGCGCATGCGTAGTACAAAGCTTGAGAGAAGGCATCACAACAACCGTGGTATTTTGTATACGTGTACGTATTTATTTTGATGGTTTCACTTCTACCACGTGTGAATTCCCATTGTGACATACAACAAAGAAAAAAAACACTTCTGTGTCTACAGAACTATGTGAAATACCAGAAGACGAAGATGACGACGAAGAGAACGCAGAAGACCAATCCAAACCTGAAGCGTTTCACGAAAAGCTGCAGACTGCGACACAGGATTTGGGCTTGAAGCTTCAATTCCAACCGCTCGTCAAGTGAGTCTTGATTACTCATTTTTCTTGTAAATTTTGAGAAGTTACATGGTGTTAAATATGTGATTGCGTTTATTAAGCGAAATTCCCAATATCTCGGTGTCTTACCTAAAACATCAAATAAATAAATTTTTAACAACACTAAGCCAAAACAAATTATATTATTAGAAAAATACTGGAAAAGATCGACTCGGCCCGCAAGTGAATTCTCAGGCGGGAGCCTTGTGCACAAGGCTCGGTAGCGCAATTGGGAGAGCATTGGACCGGACTTATAAAGGTTGCGAATTCGTTTCCTGCCTCAATTCACTTGTGGGTCGAGTCAATTTTATCAAGTATTTTTCTATTAATATAATTTATGTTATAAGATAACATTGAAAAAATGTATAAAATTATAAAACACTAAATCAAAATTTAAAATATCTTTATTATTAACTAAAAGTAGTTTTTCACAATGGGGTTTTTCGCAGAACGACTAACGACTACGCAGAACGACTAAGACATTTTGTGAAGTCACAAAATGTCTACAGGTCGCTAAATGTTTCTTTCGTAGAATTCACATTTCGCAAAATATCGCGGTAGGAACTTAGAAAAAAAAAATTTAAAGGAAAATTACTTATTAATTATTATTTATTTATTTATTTTTTACCAACAGTGTATCTTATAAAACTAATGGAATCAAAACTGTGTATAGGCAAGGCTATAGGTAATAAAAGTTCACATATGGAATTAATCATTTTAATAGTACCATTAACTTATTACAAATTCTAACAGACACATTGAAATATAATGTGATTACAGAACAAAATAAGGTTTTACTATATAGAATCAAAATTTATCTATATATACATATGTAAAAAATAAATATAAAATTCGGAAGCGTACTTTTTACGATCAAGTTGTCTTAGTTTTTTTTTGTATTTAGTGTCAAAAAACCAAAACAGATACAGAAGAAAGATATATACATCTTTTTTTAGGGTTCCGTACCTCGAAAGGAAAAAACGGAACCCTTATAGGATCACTTTTTCGACCGTTCGTCCGTCTGTCTGTCTGTCAAGACCCTTTTTCTCAGGAACGCGTGGAGGTATGAAGCTCGAATTTATAACAAATACTCAGGTCTACTGTCCCTTGGGACTGTGAATAAATCCAACTTCTAAGCCAACGCAATCAAAAGATACACCCGTTTTATGCCGCAAATTTTCGACACTCGCAAGGGAAACAAAACCTACAGGGTACTTCCCGTGAACTCAGAATCTTGAAATTTGGTACGAAACATCTTATAGCACAGATAAAGAAAAAATTGCGGAAACCGTAAATTTTTAGTTACATAATTAATAAAAATAAGTTTAATAATTGACTTTTACTTATATACCTACAGGTTTGTACGGAACCCTCGACCAGTCCGACTCGCACTTGGCCAGTTTTTCTTCCTTCTTGAAGGTCCTGGGTTCGAATCCCGGAAGAAACAGATGTTTGCGTGATGAATACGAGCATCTGTAAAACTGTCACAGTTATTTCTATTAATAATACATATCTATGTATCATATATGTATATCTATCCGTTACCCTAATATCCATAACACAAGCCTTACATTGCTTTGAGCTCAGCCAATTGGTGTGATTATAATAAAATATTATTAATTTTATTACAGACAATACACAGACATTTTGGACTGGCTAAACTCCAATGACAGTGCAAATGAGAAAACGGTATACAAACGAGCTGTCAGCAGTTTAGCCCAAGCTACAGCGCTATCAGTAGAAATATACCACAAGGCAGCTGAAATGCTACTGGTGAAGACTAGAAGGTCGACAGCAGATGAAGCTGACGCACTTACTCAGTGAGTAATTTGAAATAATTATCTTTATTAGCTTAGTTGTTGCACCAGAGAAAAAATACAGTCATATTTTTTTTACTCTCATTTTATTTTTTTTATTCCTTGTGTGTTATAAAATATTCAATGTTCTATATCTTTATATTTTAAACATTTGTTTAATTTTTATTTTTTTACTTGATTTAAAATTCATTCGTTTTGTATAGTCACATTGGCGAAATATGGCATAATTATAAAAGTACATAGTTATCTCCTACTAATTATTATTAAAACTAGCTAAAGCACATGTAAAAATTATAATAAAAAAAATTAAAACAATTATTTATAAAAATTCATTAAAAAAGTTATAATAAGTATGATTTATAAAGAGGGCGCGCTTGCGTTTCGATTAGTGTCCGTACTCATGACCAGATACGAAATTATAACAGTTAAAATTATTAATAACGGTAGCGATCCTGCCTTTCGCACCAGCGGTCCTGGAAAAGGCAAATGTTTGTGTGATGAATACGATCATTTGTACCTGAGTCATGGGTATTAATATATATTTCTATGTATGATATATGCACCTGTGTGTATCCGTTACCCTAGTTTCCATAACACAAACCTTACAGTGCTTACTATGAGCTAGGCTAAATATAAGAAATATTGTTATATATATTGAACAACACTATGAGCATTGTGTTTGATAATCAAAATCCAAATCCTACTAATATTATAAATGTGAATGTAAGTTTGTTTGTTATGCTTTCACGCAAAAACTACTGAACCGATCATCATGAAACTTCGTACATATATTCTTGGAGGTATTAGAAGTAACATAGAATACATATTATTGAAAAAAAAATGAATAAAAAATGCGGGCGAAGTCGCGGTTAAAAGCTATCCCTGCTAATATTATAAATGTGAATGTAAGTTTGTTTGTTATGCTTTCACGCAAAAACTACTAAACCGGTCATCATGAAACTTCGTACTTATATTCTTGGAGGTATTAGAAGTAACATAGGATACTTTTTATTGAACAAAAAAAATGCGGGCGAAGCCGCGGGTGAAAGCTAGTAAATATTATAAATACGAAAGTGTGTTTGTTTGTTTGTTTGTTACACATTCACGCCTTAACTACTGAACCGATTTTCGTGGAATTATGCATACACTTAGTCAAGGGTACAAAAAAGGACATAGGGTACCTTCCATCCAGAAAAACTACTGTTCCCGAGGGATATAAATATAATATTTGATCGGTAGTCTCCTTTAACATGAACGAAGGGGGTAAAAGCTAGTAATCGATATTATACTTTGTCCAATGTAGGATGATACTTTTGACAGGTGTCACTTCCTTAATGCTACGTACTGAGGTTGCGTTTGTTTCCTTATGTTTGTCTTGACATTGCAATAGCAACTTTATACCCTCTTTATAGGTGTCAACTGTCAAAAGTATCATCCTACATTGGACAAAGTATAACGTCTTTACAGGTTTTCCAATAGTAACATAAATGAAAAATGATGTTTATTTTGCTCAGAAACATGATAAAAGATTAACAGATACAGTGTTTTTAAATAATGTTCAGTATGTTTTGCCAATTTCTGGCTTGCAAATAATTATTGTGGTAATTGAAATTAAAAGTAACATCTCAAACAATAATAAAAAAATATATACAATGTTCGTTTCCTGGCAAATAAATAAAAGTTAATTTCACTAGTCTCGTATTCCAAATATTCTCTTACAGAGTAGAAGTTTTTTTTAATAGCCACTTTACAAGCGATTTTTTAAATTTGTTGTTTTCTAATGGTAGGTCTTGAAGGTCGTGTGAAAGCTTATTGAATATTGTTATGGCCATAAAATATTATTATTTTATACAAAAATATATTTTATACAAATGCATACGAAAATATTACTTTTTGACGTGTATGTACTTATTTTTTCAGAATGACAGTAGTACTGACAAAACATGTTAGTGAGTTGGCAACACTGTTCACTGCGAAAATGAACTCTGTAAATACTGAAAATAAAGACCAGATCAATAACTATATTACTAATATATTTTTAGAGGTGAGTCATTTTGTGTATTAACTTTTTACAATACAGTAAGAAAGAGGTATAGAGATTTTTTTGGGACAGATTTTTCATTTTGCCAATATTTCATACAAACTTACAAGATCCAATACTTTGAAATATGAAGATTAATTCTTATATTTTATAAATTTATTAAGTAGACAATATTTTCGATTTGTTAATTAAAAAAAGACAATATTTCTTTTTTTCACTACCAAAATCTTAAATAAATATGAAAATTATCTTAGCTAAAAAGTTTGATGTATATGATAAATTGTGATTGAAAAAATCGGGATTCGAACCCGTAACCTTTGGAAGGCCGATCCACTGCTCTCCCAATTGAGCTACTAAGCCTTGTCCAAATTTTCTAGTAAGTTTTTAACGCTGTAGGCCAGGATTGCTTCATCAATGAGAGGAATATGCTCGCAATCGAAAAAAACATTTTTACAAATCTATAACAATTGTATAAATGAAATGAATTAATGATGAATGAATTTTTATATTTTTGCAATTTTTGCTAACACATATAATAATCATATAGAAACATATTAGAAAGGATTGAATCAAAATTAAGAAATAGTTAAAATTCTATTTATTTATTGCCAGTCATATTACAATTTCAAATGGTACATTTGTAAGGCAGTATGACGCCCTTATACTTTGTCCAATGTAGGATGATACTTTTGACAGGTGTCACTTCCTTATTACTACGTACTAAGGTTGCGTTTGTTTCCTTATGTTTGGCTTGACATTGCAATAGCAACTTTATACCCTCTATATAGGTGTCAACTGTCAAAAATATCATCCTACATTGGACAAAGTATAGTAAGCGCCATATAAAATTCAATAAAATCACAATTTACTTATTTAATATTTATTCACATATTTAATTTAAACAATATTACAACCAACAGTTTGGTACAACGGTAGAGACCGTACCTTTCGTACCGACGATCCTGGGTTCGATTCCCGGGACCCTAAAGTGGCTTTATTCAGTATGCGACCGAAAAAAGTGGTTTTAAAACCTCACGTGAATAATAGAATACCCCTAAGGTCATTGACCTCATGTTTATATTTTTTTTCAGTCTGGCAACAGTTCAACGTATATACAAAACGCATTCCAATTGGCGCTACCCATACTACAAATTGGAGCTGTATAAGTATATATATAAAGTTGATATTACTGTAACAATATTTATATGTAATAGTTAATCATAATATTTGTATAAAAAGCATGTTTACAACTTATGCAAACAGGATCCAGATAACTCGTTTAAAAATAATCCGAAATAGACCTTAAAACCTGCCATGTAAATCTCATATTAAAACAACAAAGACTCATTTTAATATAATTTCTTTTTTATTAAAATATGCTTTATTTCAATAATATTTAGGTTGGATTTCGTTTACAAAGCTAATTCCACATTACACATAGGATGCATTAAATTTTGTTGTATTTTTTAAGGCATTTTAATTATTATTATTTTAATTTTTACATTAATGAAAATAATCAGAAATTAATAATTAATTAGATTTTTAAAGCCTGCATAAAATTTTATTTGTTCGTTAAATTATTATTAACCAATCAAATCTAAATGTCACCCGTAATATAGTAATTAAGTAAGCGAAATGACAGCTGCCAGTGTGTTCTAAATATGTCGGCCTATTACTATTATATTGTGTTATGTAAATATAAAAAAATGTGACGTTTTTACGTCAAATTTCAAGTCTAAAAGGAAATAGAAATACATTTTTTATTATTAACAGCATTTACAAAATATGTATCTATAATTAGTGAAAAGCTATGCCACCTTTGATAAGCCTTCTACATAAACAGTCTCAAAAACTCAGTAAGGGCTGTAATTTTTTTCCTTTTATTATATAATGGACTTTTATAATTAAATTATTTTTTTAGCTGCGTCTACATACGGACGCTTTGCAATTTCAGTTTATTTTTTACTGAGTTTGAGTCCTGTTATCTATGGTAAAAAATTATGATGGAGCTTATTTTTGTTAAAAAAAATCTAAAATAAATCGTCTTAGACCAGTTCACTATTATACTTTCATAAGATGCAGATGTTTGTGTGATAAATACTAGCATTTGTACCTGACTCATAGATATGAATATATTTCATTAAATATTACTTATTTATGTATGATATATGTACGTATATCCGTTACCCTAGCATCCATAATACAAGCCTTACAGTGCATACTTTAGAATAGGGTAATTGGTGTGAATATATATAATATTATTATACTGGTCATTTAAATCCGCTTCATGTTAAAAGAATATTCGATTGTTATGAAATTTCATCTTAATTCCAAATGAATGGAGTCATTCTTTCCTATTCTGTTGTTGACAATTTTGTGAAAATATTTAAAAAACAAGAAAAGTGTTTCTGTAAATTTTTAAATTATAGTTAGGTAGGTATAGGCAAAGGCAGGCATTTGATTGATACATGAAAATAAAGAAAAGAGCATTTTAAATTTAAATTTTAAATATATGACATTATTTATTGTTTTTTTATTTGTACGTTATATATGTCATATGAATATTATAATTATTTTCATATTTTTTATCAGATTATGTTGTCGAAACATTTTTAATTTTGGTTAAATTATGAATAACAGACCTAGCCTATCAAGATTGGATTATAAAATTGTTATATTTTAGATATATTGAATGTAATTTTTTTTTATCAAATTTAGTCATAATAGCAACTTTTTTATATGGATTCGAATTTTTGTCATTTTTTACCGTTGACTGACAAATTTTTAACTTTGACTGAGTTTTTGATGACTGAAAAATATTTGAAACATATTTTCCGAATACACTGTCATACATTTCTCATATTTTAAATATAATAATAATATAGCCTTGATATTCCGGATACTGAATAAATATATGACACAAGTTTAATTTGTTTGTTGTATACAATAATACTATGGGCGAAAATATATCTAAATTATTTTTTGACAAATCATATAGACACTACATATTGTTTACAGTGGCAAGGCAGTATGGGACTATCGAATTTGTCGGATAATAGAGTTCTGCCTAAAATCCGGAAAATAATCCGGAAATAGTCCGGAAAATTTTCAAGCAGAACCCCTAGTAATTTGACTAAAAAATACGAAAATCGGTTAAGAAATCAGAGAGTTATGGCGTCATATACATTTCGACATTGAAGCTGATCCATGGGAGCTTTGTTCGCTCCGCTTCAATTTTTAACACTATCTCTTGTTGTATATAATTTTAAATATAATAATATCATTGATATATGATAGTGTAATAGTGGCACAATAAATATCAAAATATTATATCTATCTACATATAATGTCTTTGCTGAATTCGTTCATTTTAATTTATTGTACTATAACGCATGGCCGGGTCAGATAGTTGTTATAAAAATAATCATTTTAAATCAATTAATTGAATTAAACATTATTTATATGACCTGAGATTTAAAGTTATTAAAATTGGACGTTTTTAATAATATTTGAATTGTGTTTTTAATAATATAAATGAGATTGAACAAGATATTGTATTTTACATTGCACAACTTATTATTTTACATAACAAAAATCTGTATTTTTAAATAAAACTAATTTTATCGGAAATATCATTAAATATAAAAAATAATAATAAATGCATGTTTTATAATCCGAGAAAAATGGTTTTATTTTATGCGCAAAAGTGTTAACAAATTGTATTCTATTGTGTATTACATAGAGATGAATTTAGAATTGCCTTGAATTAATAAATATATGTTTTAATGCGAGAAAAATGGTTTTTATTTAGGCGAAAAAGTGTTAAAAAATTGTATTCTATTGTGTATTACATAGAGATGAATCTAGAATTTCTTTTTCACGAGTTAAAAATTGTTATTCGGCGTTTAATATAGTGAATTTTAAAGATAACTGATTAATTATAAATCATAGAGATGTGATAGTCAGCAGAAGCGTGTGGATCCAGCTTTATCCAAAAATAGTTTTTTTTTTGTATGGTTTCACTCTTGATCCCAATGAAATCCGGGAACCAAGACAGAATCTAAAAGGAACAGAAGGGGCCTAATCACCTTAGCTTTGACGGACGGGTTATAATTACTTTTTTCAGTATATCGAATGTAATAAGTCGTGGCTTGTTACGACTGTATAAAGAATGTAGAATACGAAACACTTTAATATCGATCAGTTACTGATATTGATATTAAAAAGTCCTTTTTTTAAGATAAAGCGAGAAATCCTTAAATGTCGTCACATTTATTCAATGTTATTACTATATCATTACTATATCACCCGCACAGCGGCGCGTGCGCAGTCTCCTCTTTGCCGCATACTGACAGAAATTAATTCTTTCCTTGCTAACCAACCCTAGTGTGATGTGTTTGTGGATGATTGGCAGGTTATTCTAAAACGTTGTCTTTCCTATTGTGAAGACTTTGAACCAGAGTCAACCTGTTTATGTCTGCTTTTATATATTTGCCTATTTTATTTTATGATACCTTTTGTTTTTTACTATTGTTAATTACTGTAAGTGGGTTGCCGTTGTAATTAATTAAATAAATAAATAAAATAAAAAATGCTATATTTTATCAGGCGATACTCGAACTCATATACGTTAGCTATCCAGGCATACTGCTCCCAATTTAACTACCGCAATCATACAGACTTGTCGAATTAAGTATTTCTTAAGGTGAGGCCAGCGCCATCTGGGTATTGTAGGTGCTTCTACCAAATTTTTACAAGTTGCTGGAAATGTTCTTTTCTAATAATTATTCCTATAGAAATAAAAATTCTTAATTAATCGTTTCAGTGATTTTACATTATAAATTTAATTTTTTTTGTTATTAGCTTCAATTTGTAATAAGTAATGTTTTAGCTTCTGCCATTGTAAACTTTTGTAAACATATTTAGCCCAATAAACTTAAGTGTATTTGTTTCATCTCTAAATAAACATTGTATTAATTTTTACATTTCAATAAAGAAATTATACAACAACAAATGTCCTTGGATAAAGCGGAATACACTTCTACAAACCAATTTAGAATGAATAAACATATAATAAGGTTTGAATTTGCTTGTTAATAGAAAAACATTTATTTGTATGAGGAAATAAATAAAAATTGTGAATTTTTTATTGAGATGTTTCATTTTATAAATTATCATTCATTTACATTCCTTTTGAACACTTTAAAATGTTAGTCATCTTAATAATGAAATTAATTATAAAACAAGATATGTTTAAAAACTTTTTGATGTGAAAACTTCTTTAGCATCGTTGTGATTTGAAAGTCAATGAAACGGAAAAGCGACAGTAAAAAGAGACAGACATAAATTCATAAGATTTAACGTAGCAGAAAATGTGTTTGTGTGCGCATGCGTAGTATTTAGCTTGAGAGAAGGCACAACAACCGTGGTATTGTGTATACGTGTACGTATTATTTTTGAAGGTTTCGCTTCTACTACGTGTGAATTGCATGCATGCTTCTTTTTTTTAAAGGAGCTTTTATTATTACTTGTTAATAAAAAGAACTAAAAAGTCCAAACTCGTAGTTGTGTCGTTTTGTTGTGAATTTTCTACGGTCACCTTTCAACTCCAGCATCAGACCCTGGTGACCATATCAAAGTACTCGTCAATACGACTCAAATGAGCCCAAACTCGATGGGGTTGTGTCGTTTTATTGCGGAGTTCCTATAGCCACCTAGCTCCAGCATGACATCAGCTCCATGTCATCAAAATTTCAGCTTACTCGGTAACTGGGAAGTGGGTCAAATTTAACTTGCATGATTTCATTACAGACACCGAGACAGGTGAAGGTAAATAAAAGCTATTATTAAGGTAAATAAAAGCTTATTATAAAAGACGATTTAGTAGATATGAGAAACAGTGGATTTGAATAAGAAAGTAATTTAATATATTTTTTATAATTAGGTCATTCTACTTGTAAGGGTGAATTTAACATAATTCACTTACTATAGTCATGATAAGTTATAACAATCCTACTACTATTATAAAGGCGAAAGTTTGTAAGTATGGATGTATGGATGTTTGTTACTCTTTCACGTAAAAACTACTGAATGGATTTGAATGAAACTTTACCACAATATAGCTTATACATCAGAATAACACATAGGCTACAATTTATAAACATATTGTTCGAAATACTAATCCTGCGCAGACGAAGTCGCGGGCACCAGCTAGTTATTCATAAATATGACCGATCTCATCCCGCATGAAATGGGCTCACCAATCCCATTATCCAACCACACAACTTTATGAACTATGGCAAGTTTTTTTCCGTACGTAAGCTTTTCGTTTTATCTGTTATCCTACGAAATCACAGGTCTTGTAATTTCGATCTTGATTTCGATCGTTATTGTTATAACTTAAACACCAAAGAAAATAAATTGACTGAATCTAAAGGCTATACAATTAAAAAATGAATGTTAGGGAAATATGTGTATGTGTGAGAGAGAGAGAGTGAGTGTGATTGTGTGTGTTATGTGTAAAGAATGTCATTCATTTTGCTTTCAATTTGTTAAAATAGAGACTCAACGTCTCCATATCTTTCTTAAACTCTTGTAGAGGTATAGGAGATATGATTATATAGGACTGAGCTAATATACAAATAATGACGATCGGTCAGCCTGGTAGAACATTTCTCGACTTTGAAGATTCTGTTTGACAATATAATAATCAAAGCTAACTCAGGATCGAAATTACAAGACCTGTGTTTTCGTACGTTAGGTATAAAAACTTAAGTGAATAAAAGTATTTACTTATTTATTAATATAATATTAATAAATTGTAGTGATTAATTTAAAATTAGCTTTACATTTTATGTTTTTTCTAAAATACACAACAGATAAGTTAAATTTCATAAAGTTAGAAATCCAATATCAAACAGAAAAGCCAAAAACATTAGGGAGTCATAATTCAATAAAACATACTATTAAACTGTCAGGCTAATTTGGTTGAAATAAACCGTCAAATTTTTTTTCATCTTTTTATGCAGCTCAAAGTCGCATTCTGTGGATACATTCTTTTAATAGTAATAAGGTAAGCGTTTGACCGCTATCTCGACTTGAAGATCCCTAAATTGTATTTGTCAGGAAAAACATAGCAGCCAGTAGCCAAATGTGAAGATAGAGTAGATTCTTGATACTGTCGTAAGTAAATATCAGCCTTTGGTATCAATTTTCATCAACAAAACTATCGAATCTATTCGGTATCCAAACTATCTTTTCATCCCTAATAGTACAATACAGTAAATAAAAAATAAATAAATATTTCTTGTATTCACACCAATTAGCCTAGCCCAAAGTAAGCACTGTAAGGCTTGTGTTATGGATACTAGGGTAACGGATAAACATACATATATGATACATAAATATGTAATATTCATAGAAATATATATAAACACCCATGAATCAAGTACAAATGCTCGTATTCATCATACAAACATCTGCCCCTCCCGGGATTCGAACCCAATACCGTCGGTTCGAAAGGCAGGATCGCTACCGTTGCACCAAACGATCGTCATATAGTATATAGCGATAATACAGTATATAGCGATAAATAATTTAAAACTAAATTATAATTATTTATTCAACCAAAACTACCAGGAAATAATTATTTCTTCTGAAATTAGTGTTTAAAATATCGTAATGGTGATATCATCATCAAATTCCAATGAATAGCGTGTAAATTGAATACATGCATGGCATGTAATTTCGTTAGAATGGGTATTGGTAAATATAGTTGGTACGAAACAAAATCGTCCAAAATTTTGATTTTCATTTCTGGTCATAGTTCTAATCTCACCTTTAATTTTACTGTAACTTTGCCAAATTACTTTTATAATAAGATAGTAATATTTCTTACAATGACACTAATTTGGCCTAGCCCAAAGTAAGCACTGTAAGGCTCATGTTATGGATACTTAAGTAACGGAAAGACATATATATTATATTCAAAGAAATATGTACAGATAATTCAGCCACGTGACTCAGGCACAAATGCCACATCATCACACAAACATCTGCCTCCTCCTGACCCAGGACCAACGGTGTTTAATTCAGGATCGCTGCCATACCAAACGGTGGTCAGATGTAAGTCAAGTAGCATTTTATCGGTATATTATAATTTTTGTCATTTATAATATTAAAAAACAATGAAATGAGGTAGGCTTAAACAGAGATCTGCAAAAAATCATGAATATTTTGACCAATTTCTTATTTCAATAAGATTTTTTAAATTTATTTCTTAGATATCAAACAAAAACGGAGTACTTAATAATGTCTACACATGATGCCCTGCAAATTCACTGCAGTTATATTATATTAATTAATAAAGCTATTTACTACTTAATAGTAAAATATTATTATGCTGCCTATCGCATCAATGGTCTTGAGTTCGAGTCTCGGTACGAATACGAACATTTATACCTGAACATATATATCTTTGAATATTACATATCTATGTAGCATATATGTCTATCCGTTACCCTAGTATCCGTAATACAAGCTTTATAGTACTTACTTTGAGCAAGGCTAATTGGTGTGTATGTAAGAAATATGGGTATTATTTTACATAAGATAAACAAAAATAATATTTAATACTTACTTTATCATACAATTAAATAAATAAATAAATATTTCCTACATTCACACCAATTAACCTAGCCCAAAGTAAGCACTTTTAAGGCTTGTGATATGGATACTAGGGTAACGGATAGACATACATTTATCACACATAAATAATTAATATTCATAGAAATATATACAAACATACATGACTCAGGTACAAATGCTCGTATTCATCATCCAAATATCTGCCCCTTTCTTCCGGGATTCGATCGATCGATTCGATCCGTGCGAAAAGCAATCTGGATCTATTAATATCATTACCTTAGTCATCCTGTGATCATAGCTTCTGTAAAGGAGTCGAAACGTCAATATTGAATATAAAAAAACAAAATTAATAAGAATTTTTGTTTATTTTTTCAAAAATTCATTTAAATTAATATAACTTTTAGCAATGAGAACTTTTTTGAGCTTTTTTGTTTAGTAAAAAGGAAGATATAGTTCTACTAGCTGACCCGGGCACGCGTTTCAGTGACACCGTTATTAGAATTTGCAATATTTTTTATTATGAATTAAAATAAAACCTCTTCTATGTCCTAAGTCGCAACATATCAAGCAAAACGAAAAAAAAAACGTTAAAATCGGCTGAGTAGTATCTGAGTTCATCGCAGTGAAACACTGTAACACGGAATTTTTAAAATAGATATTTATATATTTCAAGCAAAATGGATTTTCACTGAAATCAAATTATCAGTAGCCTTGGCATGGCATATCCTATAGCTACCTACTGACCAACAAATAAAACATTGCAAAATTTGACGCCATTCGCCTCTTCGAAGCGGTGGGGATAATCTGCACGCTATTGTAAAAACACCTGTTAACTTGTTCATACAAAAGAATAATATGGATATGCCCACAAGTTATAAAATTTGTCCTATTGAGAATATATTGCGTGGACAAGTTGGTAAAAGCAGACCAAGGCGAACTTTCAGGGACCATATAGAGAATGTCCTGAAAAAAGGCCAGGTCGAAAGCACCCGTAACTGACGAGCTTGTATGAAAAGGCTGAAGGATGAGAGTTGAACCGAGAGATGTATGTCAGGATCGTGGTAAGAATTCTGTGATTTCTGATTTTATGTATCTAACTATTACTTTGTATACACCAATGGGCGTTTGCTTAGCTTTGACAAGGACTTTAATTGTGAAAAAATATGACCTTCAATTGTCATGAGATAAAAACCAAACCAAATAAAATATCAGTTAAGCAATTGTTTTCTAAGTTAAAATTAAATATTTAGATAAGAATTAGAATTCTAAACTTTTTTGTATAAATTGAATCACTGTGAAGAGAACGGTTTATTACGACCACGCAGGCCTAAACGCTTTGACCAGTATTACGAAGGGTGGACGTGAAATACCTGTAATTGAAGGTAATGTTGCGTTTGTGGGTAAAAATCGAAAATATGGGCAAATTTCCAAAAAGTTTGATTTTATTTTCTGGTTACATTTCTAGCAGCCTAACCTTACCAAGTTATTTTTAGTCATAACAATAATAACATACTAAGGAAAGAAACGTTATGATTGAGCTCAGATTAGAACAACAGCTTTTTGGGTAGTTTGATTTGGACGATATTGACCCTTATGCAGTGAGCACCAAATTTTAAACTTGAATGTCGTAAATCGCGACGAGTGAACAATTTAAGCGTAAAGCGTGTACTACTGGACGGATACCTGCTCCACATGAATAGTCTTCACGCTTGGTAAGCAGGGTTTTTTATTTAAAGATGTGTGGTATCCGGAAGAATAGAAAAACAGCGCTTGCGGAGTTTCTTGTGGCTGTGTGTGTTCAATACACGCATTGTTTATACTCATCTTTATCTTTACTAATATTATAAAGGCGAAAGTTTGTGAGTGTGTATGTTTGTTACTTCTTCACGTATAAACGGCTGGAGCAATTTTAATAAAATTTGGTATGGAGTTAGCTGACACCCTGGGTTAACACATAGGCTACGTTTTACTGCGGGAAAATATTAATTATTTTTACTGTTAATACACAATTTATTATTTAATAAACCGCGGGGCACAGCTAGTATTGAATAAAAGTCATTTTATATTTATTGTTAATGACGTTTTTGCTATAATGGTCATATCCATAACAATCTTTCGGTGCAGACAACCAAACCTTTACAAATAATAGTCATTGAGCAAAACACATCTGTTCAAGGGTTGTGTGTGCTCTCGACTCGTGTCCCGCCATCTTGGGACGTCATATGCTTGATTGATGGTTGCTGATGAATTTTGAGGTCAGCAACAAAAATATTACCAACCTTATGATGAATTAGTACGATTGAAAAAATGGATATTTTTTAAATATCGCAATAATTCACAGTAAGGCTTGATGGAGTAGATCTTAGCATTACTGTTGCTGCTCAAAAATGTTGGTAACTATGACTTTTTTATATTATTTATGCAAATTTAGTATCATTGTTTCGAATTTATAATAAGTTTTTGAGTTTCAGGTAATTGTTGTGCAGAGTTGTCGCTGTCGTAGTAGAAAGAAAGAGTGACAGTAGGGATAGGAAAGAAAAGAAGTAAAGAAGAAATATATGTAGAGAGAATGATAACTATGGATAAGTTGCTAACTGTTTTAATAATTTTAAGAGTTCTTCCAATTCAGCGCTCATTACACATTTAAATAAAAAAACTTATTTAGGTTAGTTAGTTATTTTAATTTATACTAGCGGCACGTCCAGGCTTCGCTCGGGTGGACAAAATTCTTGAGTTTTTTTCTATTATTAAATATTTTTCCGTTAACGCCATCTAGTGTCTGATAGACGAACTACTTGCGGTTAACGCGTTTCTGTGGTAACGTCAATGATATAATGTAAAAAGAGAGGACAGACAAACACACGAACCACTGTGATCTTAGATTATAGATTTAATTCGGAAGTTCCGACTCCTTTACTGGAGCCGTGACCACATGATCACAAACTATAATAGTAATAATCATTAAATTGAAAGTCAATCAATAAATCTGAGTTAAGGCTGATGAGAGTTGAAACTAGAGAAGTATGTCAGGGTCATGGTAACAGGAAATCTGTGACCCTGCCTCCCCCTGCAGAAAAAAGGCGTCATTTTATGTATTAGGTATAGAAAAATAGATCTGTAGTAAATAGAACCAAAGTAACCGACATAGCCCGCAGGATTGCCAAACTTAAGTGGCAGTGGGGCACATAGCTCGTAGAACTGATGGCCGTAAGGGGCAAAAAAGTGCTCGAATGGCGACCATGGACCGGAAGACGAAGTGTAGGCCTCCTGTGGAGTGTGGACCGACGATCTGGTGAAGGTCGTGGGAAGCACCTGGATTCGGGCAGTTTAGGACTGGTCGTTGTGGAGATTCTTGGGGGAGGCCTTTGTTTTACAGTGAAACGAACGAATAGAAAAATCATTTAAAATCAGAAATACTGGTCTTATTTTTTGCATGTTTCATTTAATTAATACAATGTAATATTTTCAAAGGTATTCGGGAAATAAGTTTTATTTAGACTAGCTTACCCGGCCAAGCTTTGCTGGTATAACCCGGCCACGCGTCGCTGGTATTACCCGGCCACGCGTTGCTGGTATTACCCGGCCAGGCGTTGCTATGGTAACGTTAATTGATTATAAAAACTGTTATTCTTAGGCTTATGGTAACTAGATATGGCAACAAAACCACAAAGTCCTTCTTTTATATAGTAGAGATAAGTAAACAAATATTTGATGATCTTCGATAAAACAGTAGTGATCCTGCCTTTCGTAACGTTAAAGGTCCTCGTTTCGATTCCCGAATAGGCAGATGTTTGTGTGTTGAATACGAGCATTAGTCATGTGTATATATATTTCTATAAATATTAAATACTTCTGTATCATATATGTCCGTCTATCCTTTACCCTAGTATCAAATGCATTACGGTGTCTAATTTGGGCAAGGCTAATTGGTGTGAATGTAAGAAATAAAAAAAGGAAAGCATGTGTGCAATTCACGTCGTTCAATTCCTTCAAAACTGATACGTACACTTATACAACATACCACGGTTGTTGTGATGCCTTCTCCTCAAGCTTTGTGCTACGCATGCGCACACAAACACGTATTAACACACGTACATAATGCTTTCTATGTCATTTTCAGATACGTTAAATCTTAGGAATTTATGTGTCCATCTTTTTAACTGTCGCTTTTTCGTTTCATCGACTTTCAAATCACAACGATGCTAAAAAAGGTTTACTTCAATAAAATGCAAACAAACTTTAATTTATGGGTTTATAAATAATAATTATTTATTTAAGTAAGTTAAAACCTCCATGTTTAATTATTGTTTTTTGTTTGTCATACAGTTATTAATTTATTATTTAAATTGTCTATAATATATGCATAGTTCGTAGAACTTTTTGTCTGTTCAATATTATGTATTAGTTTGTGGTGGAAACTCGATTGACTTGTGATTATGAAATTCCAAATAAATAATTGAATAATGTCATTCACACATAAGCCTAACAGAAAGTATACACTGTAAGGTTTATGTTATGGATAATACAATAATCGATAGATATACATAAATGATAAATAAATATATAACTTGAAGATGCTATAGTCATTTAGTCGATAAGTCTTAACTATCTAAAGGAATCGGGTTTGAATCTCGCTGATCTAAATATATCAACATTTTTTTTTCGTGAATAGGAAAGCGCTTGACCGCTTTCTAGCCTAATGGTATGCGACGATGCGATCTAGGATGTAACGCGCTTGCCTAGAAGATACCTATTCACTCGTGACTTGAAGACCCCTAAATTGTATTTATCAGGAAACACAGAATCAGGCAAAGAGTTCCACTCTTTAGCGGTACGGATTACAAAATGGAACCAAAACGCTTAGTCCGACTATTTGATATATCAACCAAACAACGGTGGCGCCTATTCGTAAGTCTGGTTGTCCGATGAAAAAATGGGGACGGGGCGCGCGGTACAAGGCTGTGCAATTCTGCTGCACACTCTCCGAAGTGTATCCTAAAAAAACGGAAAGGCTGGCTACTATCCGTCTTTGTTCAAGGATAAATATAACAATAGTAATTTTGTATTATAAGCCTTTTTAAATGTATTTGTAGGGTATTTATTGTTTTTTATAGTGTAGACGTGTTGTCGCCATTTTGCTTAGAAGAATATCAGTGCAGCAAGCTTGCTTGCTACCTATACTGAGCTAATAAGCACCGTTTGATGCAACTTGACTTGAATTTGATTCGGGCTCGAAATATTGAAGATATTGATTGATTATTGAAGATAACTAGGCGATCCAGTCGCTAAGCATAAAACTACGCTAACACCATATATTGGAGCGGAGCGTAATACCTAAAAAAAGAAAAAAAAATCGATAGTAATTTTTGCGAATTTCCAAATTCGGGCTCCGTCACAATCTAGTCCTAAACCTGTTGATTCGATTCCACACAAACGGAACTCGGGACCTTATGGCGTAACAGACATTGCGCCATTGAAACTGACCTATGGGAGCTTCGCTCGCTCCGCTTTAATTGAAACGGATTTTCCACATAATATTTGGTATTTATTATTAATTTGGTATAATGTTTGTTTATGTTTTGCTTGTAATTAATGTTATTGTACACTAGTCGTGTGCTGTCAAAATAAATGTTATTTCGTTTCACAATAGATAAATTGTTAAAAAGCGTAATGTGACAAACATTATAGGAACCAGTCAACCAGCGCCATTATTAATACGAAATTTACTCGGTGTAATGATATTGCGCACGCGACGTACACGTGTTCGGCTTGTGTTATTAATTATTACCAGATTGGATATTTTCAACAAAACAAAATTAGGGTTGAATCATAGGAAATAACAAAATGCAAGTGTCATTATTCTTTGAATTGTCAAAATACGTTTTTTTTAAACCCCTTTCATAATTCCCGTTCTACGCTTGAAGTAATCATTCAAGTGGTTAATTACACCTTATTACATTACGAAAATAAAAAAAATAATTCTAGGTACTAAACTAAATAAAAAATATCCTCTAAATCTTTGTTCGTACTTATGTACATACAAGCCGCCTTCCGAATATTAATTTTAGACTGTCAACATTGGTTATTAGGTTTATATAGATAAGGACTATAGTTTCGCCATAACCATGGAGGTTAGAGAGAAGAAGAACGATTGCTTTAGAAAATAGTGTCCCAGAAATATGGACAAAATAAGCGAGGCGCTGTGATCGCTAAGTTGATTTTGTACATTATTCAACTAACTTCATATACTTGTACTCATAAACGGCTAACTTCGCAGATACTACTTACCGACGGCAGCGCGGCTGGTGGCTGAAAAATGAATTATAACTTCTACAAATTTTCAGGGACAGGTGGGGTAATGCTTTAGCACGTAGCGATCGTTCTCCTTCTCTCTAACCTACATGGCCATAACCATCTGTCTGTCTTTGGTTTAGCTCCTATATTATCGACACAAAAAGCTGTACTTTGGCATTAGGAATCATTTTGTTCATCATAAATGTAGGTAACTCTTGAAAAAATATGTTTAGAGTACCTTCCCTACTCGTAGGCTTGTTACCTATATGCCGTATTTTACTGGATACTTCGTTATTCGGCAAATTTATAGGAAACCTTGATTAGCTAAATTGAATACGGGTTAATCATCGTTCTCGTATTTTAATCAACCGGCTGAGCTATTTTTGGAACGTTTCGACATATAATTAATGAAATTTAAAGAAAAATAAGATTTTGGCATAGAGCAATGCTATTTTGATTGTCACCCGTAAAAAAACTGCTTCCCCTTTTTGGATGTTGGTAATCGTTAAAAAATGAGGCCATGATTTCGATCCAGGGTATATTGAAATCTGCATTTCATTTCGTTATAACAGTTTGAAAGCTATTGCCACGGGAGGGCGCCTCAAGCATACGTTAACATATGAATCGCCTTCCTTCCATGTAATATATATTATTACTTAATAATTACAAACTTTTAACAAGTGTAAATAAGACACGACAAAAAAGAACAAGTTACGGCGTCTGAGTATTGACACAACACGCCATTTCAATTACAGATGTGATTTTTTTAATAATTATTTTAATGTTGTACAAAAAGTGTTAGAAATGCAAACTAAATTATTAAGCCATTGAAACTATGGGTTCTCGCTGTTCGGTAACTCGTATAAAGACAGTAAACGATCCTATATTTCCCTTCCTCCCACAATAAAAAGATATCGACGATATTTTTAACGACAATTTTTTAATTTGTAATTGCTGAGTTTTAATTTTTGGAAACGCAATAATCAGGCCAACGAGCTGAAAAACGTGAAGAATAGAGACAAAGCTCGTAAAAATATGAGCAACTAGACTTTGCCCGCGGCTCCGCTCGCGTGGATGTCGTTTATCGCTGTAGGTAAAAAAATATTTCCCCGGGAACAACTTATTTTTCCGGAATAAAAAGTATCCTATGTTACTTTTAATACCTCCAAGAATATATGTACGAAGTTTCATGATGATCGATTAAGTAATTTTTGCGTGAAAGAAAGACAAACAGACAGACACACTTTCCCATTTATAATATTAGTATGGATAGCTCATTGGATTCGGATTGGACTCACTGAAAACGCAGGTGGTGGTGAAGATGAAAATTATTGTAATTACTGACATTTAACAATGAAAGCATAGAATAAATGTTTACTTTGCTATAACTTTATAACAATATTATTATTCAATTGTAAAAAAATACAGGCATACGACTTTTAAATACTATTTTTAGTAATAAGCAGGTATTAACGTATTTACGCGCAACAAAGTACCCCCCAATTCATATTGGACTGAATTGATATCATCTTTAAATTGAATATTGATTATCAAATATAGTCTTTGGTGTTTATTGACAGTTATAACTAACTATATCACTTTTTTAGGTATTAACATACAAAAAAATCACTTACAATGAGACCTAAAACCAATAAATTAAATTTTGTTGTTAAAATTCTTTATTGTCATATCAAAATTAATACAATATATCGAAATAAAATTTATTTTGAGTCCAATTTACAACACAGCACATAAATAGGTAATTGTTATAATCAACGAGTAATTATGTATAGAAAAATAGTAATATTCAATTGCTAACATTATTCCCTGTGTCGTGAAGATCAGTGCAGACCAGACCAGTGAAGACATAGTATATAGAGTCGCTTTCTCTGTCCCTATATCCCTATGTATGTTTAAATCTTTAAAACTACGCAACGGATT
The DNA here is from genome assembly GCA_927399485.1 of Calamotropha paludella. Taxonomy (NCBI): domain Eukaryota; kingdom Metazoa; phylum Arthropoda; class Insecta; order Lepidoptera; family Crambidae; genus Calamotropha; species Calamotropha paludella. The sequence continues at coordinate 3,131,171 of OV656803.1, read as the reverse complement.
TTGATGCGGTTTTTTTTCAATAGATAGAGTAATTCAAGAGGATGGTTTATATGTATAATACATGCATAATATAGTAGAGCACTCCATCCGTGCGAAGCCGGGGCGGGTCGCTAGTGGTTATATAAATGTATATCAATTATAGATTTATCTATATACATATATATATGTGAAACTATATATCCAGAGCACATTGTCATTTGTCGCCTGAATATCATCATATCAAGCCCACTATAAAACAAAACAAATACGTGTGAATTAAATAATCTCTTTATCGGGATAAACACACTTAAGAAAGTCAACTATAACATACTCATTTGAACTTGAATTTTGATATATTTGCATTTTTAAATGCTATCTCATTCAATAAAACATCTTACTAAAAATACAAGCAAAAAACGATTCTGCTCACAAATTACTGCCTGAGAGTAAGCGGGATGTTTCTAGAATTTCTCTATTTTATACATATATATTTGACTTCTAATTCTATTTATATAATTAATTTTAATGAATGCTATATATATTTTTTAATTATTGTTAAAACTAGAATTCTTTTGTATAGTTTTAAATTCACAGTGCAATGAGAGGGTAAATTTGTAGCACTAAAAAAACCTTACTGTTATTTAATAATATAGTTACAAGTTTGAAATCATTAAATAAATGTGAATATTTAAATATCTGATTAAATAGGGAAATATGCTTTACTTAATAACGATGTGTTTATTTATAAAAATTATATTGTATCTTAATTATGAACTTATAAAATTTCCCTTAAAACTGATACATTAAAAACTTATCATAGAAATGTTATAATTAGTAATTTAATATGAATTAATTGATGCTAAAATCATTTTAATACATGAACAGGTGATATAATAACAGATAAATGACCTTGAATACATTGTTTGATGTTATCAAGCAAGCAAAACTCGCTACACACCTTAAATGGTAACTTTTTATTCTGCTACCGTCCTTTTACATTAATCTGCAACTTAGTAGTGAGTACAAACAAAGCAAAAGATTATACTTCCATTCATCCTCCTGGCGACTGTTTGGTGCAACGGTAGCTATCCTGCCTTTCGCACCGATGGTCCTGGGTTCGAATCCCGGAAGGGGCAGATGTTTGTATGATGAATACGAGTATTTGTACCTGAGTCATGGATGTTTGTATATATTTCTATGAATATTACTTATTTATGTATGATATATGTATGTCTATCCGTTACCCTAGTATCCATAACACAAGCCTTAAAAGGGCTTACTTTGGGCTAGGTTAATTGGTGTAAATATTGGAAAGATTTATTTATGGAAAGATTTATCCTTAGTTGAGCGAAACTCTGGAAGAGTGAAGCTCTCCTTTAGTCAACTCACAAATTTCGCTTGTCTCCCTCCTGCTACTTAACGGTTCAACCGATTCGAACGAATTTTGGCATGAACATATATGATTATAACCTGACAGACATAGGCTATGTAAAAAAATATAGACTTTACCATGGAGGAATAATCACCGAAAGAAAAATTCAAAAGCTGATCACAGCCAAACCGTTGATACTACATTGATGAAATTTGGCGCCAAAACTCACATCGTGGTCGTGACTAATGTGCAAAAAAAGTTTTGAAATCGGACATACCATGGAGGAATAATCACAATGCTTCGCTCAGTATTTACAAACAGCAACATGTATTGCAGACCTTAGTTATCTTTGCCATGAAAACGATAATTTTGAACGTTCAATTCAAATCAAATCATTTATTTGTAGACAAAGGTAGTTGTATTAATACAGATGGTGAAAATTATATCGCATCGCTATGTCTGGCCATCAACAGGCATACAAATTTTGTAAAAAAAATTAAAATTCGCATACAAAAAAAAACCTTTTATATACGATGTCATGAAATGAAATAAACAATTTTAAATATACGTTGGTGATTCTTTCGTAATTTTGTGATAGAACCAAAGGCTTAAAAATTGTTTGCTATTTTAAATTAAAGTATTAAATCTATCTTTTATCTATATAATTAAAAAATCAATGTTTCTATGTTTGTTACATTTCCTTAGCGAAACCACTGATCAGATTATGTTTAAACTTTATTAAGTTAAGCATTCCTTTTTCTATATTTGTCACTATACCGTATTCCACACCACTCACCACATCATTTCTTATGTGGTGTGGTTTTATCCATCAAATTCACTCCAGCTACACTTCTTAAAGCTCTCATACATAAATACTTTTATACTGACTTCCGACATTTATTGCTTGAAATAAATCTTGCCTTGTCAACATCCATTCATCTCAAGAGTTTTCGGTTAAGCAAGGTGTTCTATCACATCTGTGAATAATCCTCCATAACCTACGCGTGAATTGTTCACTTTAACTTCTCTGCTTTTATATGCGATCGTATTATATATATTTGCAGATGTATTTTAAGAAAAAAAAATATTAACGACCCTTCATAGTATGAAAAATTGATTATTCGCTATTTAAATCCAAGGAGTTTACATACCAAAATAATTAAAAAGTTGCGTAACAAAATGGCAACAAATATACATTTCCAATATTTATTTTATTTTAATAATTTTATGTTAATGGGTTGAAATAACAATTATCTGATCATGTGAAGAATTTTTATAGCTTAAAATTTTGATGGATTCTACTGTAATTAATTAGCTAGTGTCATTAAAATTGTTACTCTTTTGTTTATATAACCCACATTTGTTATTTTCATAACAGTATTGGTTTTGTTATTTAATTTTTGGTCTTGAATATATTGTTTTATTAGTTAAGGGTGGCAGGATCGCTATCGTTTCACCTAAAAAAATATTTACAATTCGTATTTTTCTTATTTACTAGTCATCTTTCTTGTTTTTGAAGTGAAAACTTCTTTAGCATCGTTGTGATTTGAAAGCCGACACGAAAAAGGGACAGTAAATAGAGACAGACACATAAAAAATGAGATAAGAAAGAAGCATTACACAGTGTATCTTATGTTCATGGTATGTACTTTAGTTTCCATAAGCCTCTTGTATCATTTATCGAAAATGTAAGCTCGGAGTCTGAATAAATCTATGTAATAATATGAATAAAATTTAAAATAATTATCTAATTTTGTATCACTATGATCAATACTAAACCTATAATTATCCTCTTCCCGAAATTTTACATTCGTCTCATTATTTTGAAACCAACATTTTTGAAGGTTTCACTTCTACTACCTGTGAATTGCACACATGGTTTATTTGTTTTTTTTTTTAATAAAATAACTCAAAATTTCGTGTTAAACGCTCATTTTAAAGTTACTGGTCATAATTAGAATATTTTTTGGAGCGGAGCGAAGCGAAGCTCCCATGGATCAGCTTCAATGGCGCAATGTCTGTTACGCCATAACTTCCAGAGTTCTTAACCGATTTTAATATTTTTATGGTGAATCAAATCAACAGGTTTAGGACCAGATTGTGACGGAGACCGAATTTTGAAATTCGCAAAAAATCCCATCAAATTTTTTTTTTCCTTTTTTAAGGTATAACGCTCCGCTCCAATATATGGTGCTTTATGCTTAGCGACTGCATTGCCTAGTATAATTTACAACAAAGGTGACCTTGTACCACTGTTTGTGATATATAGTTATTTATTGTTATTTTCTTTTGGGAAGAAAAAGCCATGTAAATTGAAAATAATTGTTAACAAAAAATAACAATAAAATACCAAGAGTTTAATAAAATATTCCTTACGTAATCAAATCGTGACCTTTTACATTTTTAGACAGAATTAAAAAAGGACTCAATACAAACAGTGGCAGAATCAAAACTCTTTTTGCATAGGGAGTTAAAAATCAATTAATCAATAGTCAGAGTTATAGTAGCGCAAATGTGTTTATGTACGACATCACATTAGAAACCTCAAAAAAATATTAGTGTTTCTCTACTATATTATGCATGTATTATACATATAAACCATCCTCTTGAATCAATATATCTATTAAAAGTCAATTGCATAGTTTCAAAAATCTAAACATACATTCGCTATGTATGTCCAGACAGACAGCAGGGAGCAAATATGTTTTATACTATGCAGTGAGTAAAAATGAAATTCAAGAATAACATAGAAATTAAGTAAAATTGTCACTAAGAATCCATAGAGGATTCTTTCTAAAAATAGTTTTTTTTTTATGTTAACCACGAAATGAGTACAGGCCACAACACACCACAATAGGGCAAAGGGGCAGAAGACAATAGGGAATGACAAAATAACATGCTTCAGAAGCAGAAATTCGCGATCATAATTTGTCACTAACCCATCGACCAGCAGTTTCAAAAGTTGCTTTGCTTCCGTAATCGATGGCGGAACTCGTGACCACTGCCACCTCCCTTCAAGTTCTTTTTAATATCAGCTAGCAGCTAGCTAGCAGGCCACGCGTTGCTGTGTTAAAAATGAAACCTATCCTGTACCTACCCTAAGTAAATAGAATAAAATAAAATATCATCAAAATCGGGTCAGTAGTTTAGAAGATCATCACGGTCATATACGATCATACGGTTATCCTAGTATCCATAACACAAGCCTTACAGTGCTTACTTTGGGCTAGGCTAATTAGTGTAAATGTAAGAAATATTATTATATTTCCATTAAACTTGATAACTCTTGTGTTCCTATGTTATCAACTAGACAACAATTATATATAGATTTATGCGCATGTTTCGTTTCACCAAACGGTATCACTACTCGACAGCAAAAAAAGTGGACGAGCAAAAAGTATAAGTAATGGTAGCAAAAAAATCACAACTCACATTAGTGTGCAGGTCACAGGAACAGGGGCGTGAGACAATACACCGCCACTTCCGAGCCGGGTACACAGGTAAAAGGAACGGTACAGTCGCCAAAACACAATTTATTCGATTTAAAAATATTTAGATTTTTTATGACCATATACTTTTGCTGACTTTTACCCGCGGCTTCGCTCCTGTTAATGTGTTAGCTCAACTAACTCCGGTACTTCCATTGCACATCGAAACTGTAGAGGACTTCGTCAGCAACATGGCGCGAAGGCTGTTCCATAAGGCGGACAACAGCCCCCATTCATACCCTTAGACCTTGTGAACTCGCCCAGCGCCTCTTTCTAACCCTACGTTCCCACTGACCCCACCCAATTAACTCCACATCCCCGCACCCCTAAGCCGCTGCCCGCTCGCTGGCGCTACCTGGGCCTCCCCGCTCGGGGTCTCACCGCGGACCGCGCCGAGGTCGGCGCACGTCACTGACACACCAGCCGCTGTACCAGCGGCTTCCTATCACCTCGCAGCTGGAGCTGCGCGAAAAGAAGTTCGGGGAGGAGCCTATGGCTCTCGCCGTTACTGAAGAGAGTCCCCTAAATCTGACACTCTCGTGTAATGAAGGCCGAATGAATCGAATAGAATGGCCGACGTGGCGAGCGCTTATAAGCGTGCGGCCCGAACGTCCCTATAAAAGCTTCACTTAAATAATAAATATTCATTTCTCATTTTGTTTGCGACTGTACCGGAAAGCGGCAACGAGTAGGTACTCAATATGACCATTTCCGTCAAATTTACGACGCCTGCGCATGAATGGAATTGAAACCTCCACTTCGATACAAACCAAATTGTCGCAAATTTTGTTTACAAAAGACAGTCGCTTCGCAGCAAACATTTTAAATGGCCTCAAACACTTTTAATGTATTCTAATTTATGGCAAATTACTCGCTTTTTTTCATAAGATCTTACAGCTTGGCTTCATCTCCCTGAAACCATGATTTATTGAAACCATAACACTATTATTATTGTGATAACAGAATATTTTGTTTTTTTTATGGATTATGTATGGTGACGATGTATTATCTTACGAGTTTCTCGGACCCATTCCTCTTGTCAGTTAAAAGACGTCCTAATTGGCTGGTAGGTAGAAATTATGGACGATTCAAAATAACTTATATTTAAGTGCATTTGAATAAAGTCAAAGGTGGGTTAAAGGTCGAGATTGCCCTAGCCAAGCACCTCATAGGCTCCCCTCTAGCGGCCATACACTAAAATTACAACTAGCACTTCTTAATAAAATATGGCTTAATAGATAGCAAAGATATGTTTATATGTCAATGTGCATGTGTGTGTGTGTGTGTGTATTTGAGTATTGTGAGTTGGTGCATAGGTACTTTCCGACACCATTCTTTTTGGCGGGAGCGGGAAGCGTCACGTTGGTGGTTTTGTTTCTCTCGTTAAAATTTGTGTTGTTGTGGATACTAGTGTGTAATAATGGTGGATTATTAACCACTAATTGTTTGTGAACATACAAGAGTGTTGGCAAGTGTAACAAAGCAACAGAAGTTGTCTTTTTCTGCTCTCTCGATAACTCCTCAGGGAGGTATCAGTAAAACCCCACACATTTACTGAAACCTAGGGGGGATAAAATATATTTTACTGTTCAGTCATTACCATGAAATTAAGGAAAAAAATTACACAAGTACTGGCAATTATACTTACTTGATACTTGATATTATTTTGTGTATAAATCAACTTTGCACAACCTTTGGGTAAGAATACAGCGCTCAAATCTTGTGAATCGACACCAATTATTGTAAACCTATATTCTGCAAATAAATGAATTTGAATTTGACACTGGCTAAAAGCACAAATCGTTCAAGCCAGAAATAAAGAAAAAGAAAGATTGGTGGTTCGTTTTGTGACTCCACAATTCCGTTAATGTCACACGAGTAGCCTTTACACGTAAGGGAAATTCTTAAATTATCATTTAGAATAGAGAATGTAATCTCCTGGAACAGTTCTACCTCAAACAGAAATATACTGGCACTGGACATCAGAAAGCATCACATGTAAGAAATGTAGTAAAATATAAAATTCGGCAGGGTTATGAAGTCAATTCATAGTGTAGTATTGTTAACATCCAGATCTATTTATCAACTAAAAATGATTTCAACGCCACCCTATTTTTACAAATGGCAATACCATATGCACTAAAGTACAGCACGAAAAGCGTGGCGTACGATTTAATTAACCCGACAGATGCCCGTTCAATATGAAATTACCCAAAATCAATATACTATGACACGCCCTTACGCAGGTCATTAATTTGGGTAACAAAACAATAATTTCTGGTGCGTGTTGGGCCAATAATAACTAAAGGAAATCATTACATAGCAAAATTATTAATTGAAATGTGCTAACCACTGTTTTGGAGTATGAACCGTGAAATTATTGTGTTAACATTTTTTTTTAACTTGTACATGTGGATTTGTTTGTTCAATTTTTGTTTTAGCCCTTATCGACGTGGGCACGCTCCGGACCCGGGGGAAGTAGGTGGTAAGTCCATCATGGATACATCGGGCGGCCGAGAGGTTATGTCAGACGCTTCATCGAAGCGTAGTGTTTGATCAATCGAGATAACCTTATTAAATGCAAAATAATCGCTTTAAATATAAGTTTTGCTCTAATGATGCCACATTATTTTGACGACCGTTTGGTGTAAAGGTAGCGAACGCTACGCTAGCACCGACGGTCCTGGGTTCGAATCTCGGAGGGGGCAGATGTTTGTGTGATGAATACGAGCATTTGTACTCAAATCATGGGTATAATAATAAATAATAATAATAATATTTCTTACATTCACACCAATTAGCCTAGCCCAAAGTAAGCACTGTAGGATTGTGTTATGGATAGGTACTAGGGTAACAGATAGACATACACAAATGATTGTATTTATCACACAAACATTTGTCCCTTCCGGGACTCGAACCCAGAACCATCGCATCGGTGCGAAAGGTAGGATCGCTACCGTTGCACAAAACGATCGTCAATTTCGATATATTTCTATATATATTTCTATAAATATAAATATTCATTAATTATACAGGGTGTCCCAAAAAATAGTGTCAATCGTAAGTCCAGAGTAAGAGCACCTCTTGGAGTACCCGAATCACCCCCATGTATGTTCCGCGATTATTCGTAGTTTTCGAGTAATATTTTTTTTCTGACTTTTTGAAAATTTTGATCCAAAGAAATTAAAAAATGTAAATAAAAAAAAGTAGAACATATTTTAATGTTTTTCTTTTTGCCACTGAATCATCATTAGTGCTTCTTTTATGTCTAAAATAATCAGCTTCGTAACTTTAGTGGAAATTTTGAAAACAGTAGTGTAAAGTCAAAATTTGAATGTTAGTGAATAATTACTTAAAAATTCATCTTTAAATTAAAAATCTAAACAGGCGAATTCATGGTTTCTAAGTATGTGTAAAAACTTCTCTAGACTCTAACTATGTATCTATCCGTTACTCTAGTATCCATAACACAAGCCAAACAGTGCTTACTTTGGCCTAGGCTAATTGGTGCGGTTGTAAAGGTTTCAGTAAAACCCCTTCACCTTTACTTACATCTAGGTAAAGTCCTATTTTCAACGATCAAGTATCATTCATTAATCAGCCATCACCATTTATAATTTAATTGAGAAAAAGACGTGAAAATAAGAATAACTTCATTCAGAGGCGGATTATCCCTAAAGCAAAGTAGGCAAGTGCCTAAGGCGCGAGGGTAGAAAGGCCTGCGCCTAAAAAAAGACAATGCTTTAACATTAACAAAAAAAGGTTTACCTAAATTATAAAACCTTTTTTAATCTATTTCGATAAAGATGTTTTAAAAAAGGAATGAAAAGATTGTTTTCCATTTTTATATGCGCGATTTTTAGGGAAAGGAAAACAAACTATTCTACATAGTTAATAAATTATTTTAAGATATATATGAGATTTTTTGTTGTGTCATAAAGGACATTGTAAAGAAGCTGTTCCTACCACACATTTAAATAAATTCAAACCACGATGCGTTTATTTTTTTAAATATATTCAATCCTGATATTTCGCCTCCTTTACAGAAGCGGTAATCACAGGATGTCTAAGCTAATAGTCGTCAATATGATACTAGCTTCCAATAATTTAATCGGGCACGTACTTAATATAAAAAAAAAACGCATTGTGTATGTGTAAAAGTAGCATTATGATTTTTTGTCAAATATTCTTACACAGTCATGGATGTACTGAACAATAATTCAATAAATCGCCACAATTAAATTCCCTCTGTGCATGGCCAAGTCGGTAAAGGCAGAGTAAGGCAAACTTTCAGAGACCAAATAGAAGATGTCCTGAACAAAGGTATGTCAGAAGAACCATTAACCGACGAGCTTGTATGGAAACGGTAATGAGAGTCGAAGAATATGTTAATATGTGAGCTGTGATATCTGCCTATCTGTGATTGTATGAATGAATTAAATTCCTATATAAATATGCGTAAGTATATAAACCATATTGTAAAGTAGCAAAAAAATTTTTTTTAAATAATCTGTAATCTAAGATCACAGTTGTTTGTGTGTTTGTCTGTCCGCTCTTTTCCCATTGTATATACGTTACCATAGCAACGCGTTAACCGCAAGTAGTTCGTCTACCGGACGCTAGATGGCGCTAACGGAAAAATATTTAATAGTAGAAAAAATTTAAAGAATTTTGTCCACCCGTGCGAAGCCGGAACGGGCCGCTAGTTTGCAATTAATAACGTAAAAAATATTTTTTTTTTCAAACTGCAAAGAGTTTTAAGTTGCAGTCGTAGTAAACATTGCATTTGTTATAATCTATATTTTTTTTATTCGAATAATCTTACTTTAGGACCGAGATTAGGTTCTTATAAAAATATTTGCGTATTTAACAGCTACAAGTTAAGGTCAACCAAGGACAGTCTGTTTAGGTGATAAAAGTGAATATGACTTGCATATTGTTCGTTTTTTAGGGTTCCGTAGTAAATTAAGGAACCTTTATTGTTTTACTATGTCCATCCATCTGTATATCCCTGAGTCTGTAGTCTTGGCTGAGAGGCTACTGGCATTAGGAAGCTACATTTTGTTCACGCTGAAAATACGGTAGAATCGTCGTCTCTGCTAAATATCCTCTCAGATGCTTCCCACGACCTTCACCAACTCGTAGGTGTATCGAATACGAGGCATAATATATATTCTAAAACTCAAACTGCAATATAGCCAACTCTGTTCTTACATATGTGATAATATTTCTAAGATTGTAACAGTTACCTAATTGTGTTGTTTTATACGAGACTCAAATAAATTCAATATCATTTCAATTGTACGGGACCCTACACTGGACGTGGCCTGTTTTTTGGGTTCTTTACCCCAGAAGGAAAGAACGGAATCCTTATACGATCATTTTGTTGTCTGTCTGTCTGTCATGACGACATCGGGTATATTATTATCTGGAAACTGTGGAAAAAACGTATATTTCGACTCTCTCAAGGGAATAAAATTTATATTGTATTTTCCGTTGACCTAGAATTATGAAATTTGGCAAGTAATAACGTGTAAAGGATAAAATCTGAAAACTATACATTTGGAAATGAGAAGCTCAGAAAAAGCTTTCATACTCGATTCCTAAACTATTTTTAATCTGTACTTACTTTGTACGGAACCCTCGGTGGGCGAGTCCGACTCGCACTTAGCCATTTTTTATATTTGTGAACGTCAATGACTACCATATGTAATTTCTATCACGCATTGACCTTAAGTTTAGTTAAAAAGACAAACTGTATACACCAACATTTATACTTATATAAATGAATACAACAAGAAAGAAATCAACTTGCCTCACGTGTCAGGGGGAGTGGAACTCGCATCTCTATCTGAGCGGGTACTCTTTGAAGTACCGAGGCTATAACAGAAGTAATTAGCAAAATAAAAGAAATAAATTAAATGTTACAATACCCCTTTCCTATTTTAATTTACAAAATAAATGAGAAACTACGCTGCCCTCAACGTTTTTTAGAAATTAAGGCCTAGGTATCTAAGATCTGTTTCATACCATCTTCTTATACTTTGTCCAATATAGGATGATACTTTCGACAGGTGTCACTTCCTTAATGCTACGTACTAAGGTTGCGTTTGTTTCCTTATGTTTGGCTTGACATTGCAATAGCAACTTTATACCCTCTTTATAGGTGTCAACTGTCAAAAGTATCATCCTACATTGGACAAAGTATAAATGTACCAACCTGTACGGGTCAAGAGTTTCCAGATACTTAATACCTTTTTATTTAAATAAATTGCCTTCTGAATTACAAAATATGTATACCTAAACAAAATGTTAAAATGTTTAAACTTAAGTTCAAACAATATTATTTACCAAATAAGCAATTCAAATATACAAAGCTTTTTTTTTGCTTTAAATTATTTACCTAAATGTCATAAAATATATCCTTATCCTTACTAATATTATAAATCGGAAAGTGAGTTTGTTTGTTTGTTTGTTTGTTCCGCTTTCACGCCGTAACTACTGAACCGATTGCTTTGAAATTTTGCAGACGTAAAGATAAAAGTCCGGATTAAATAATAGGATACTTTTTATCCTGGAAAAAATGATATTCCCGAGGAAAAACAAAAATATTGTTTACTTGATGGATGGATTGTAGATGGCGCTGTGTGTCGTTTAAAACAAGGTAAAATATTGCAAACGAATATAAACATGTAAATTTAGAAAATGAGGAATTCCCGAGGGATGACGTACAATTTGTTTTATCGTCTAAACTGTTTTTTTTTACATCTACTTATATGTTGCAAACGAATATGAACATGTAAATTTTTAAGCTAAATGATACGAAAATGAATCCTCGAAAATGAGGAATTCTCGAGGGATGACGTACAATTTGTTTTAACATCTAAATTGTTTTTTTTACATCTACTTATCCTGAAATCACTAAAGTCAACGAATTACTAATTGGTATAAGTATTAGTTACGTTATTTAGTTCTTGAGGTATGCGATAGATGGCGCTGGGTGTTTTTTAAAACATGGTAACGATGTGTTTTTTAAAATACATAAGAAGTGGAATGATAGCTTACGCTATTTAGTTCTTGAGGTATGCGATAGATGGCGCTGGGTGTCCAAAATCTGCATGTTTTTGCTCCACAAGGGAAAACATATAATATAGTGTACCATTCAGTTTTGGTTTAACAACTATTTGTATCCAGCGTTACATCGCGCTTCTTAGATTTTTCCGTGGGAATGAGAAGTTTTCTTATAGTTGTGCTTTATACCGCAATATAACCGAATTCCACGCGGGCGAAGCCGCGGGCGGAAAGCTAGTAGTGAATAAATTAATAAAAATTAAAAAAGTAATGAATGGTTTCTTATTAAATAAATGTACAGAAAATAATTAATTAAATTTACTTATAAATAACTAAATGCAATCTTTTACATGCCAAACTCTTAACTGCTTGCCTTCCATCGACTCCAATTCAAGTGGTGATAACCATTAGAAATACATGCAATGCTACAAGGCCTTGACAGTCCCTTGACAGGCTTCTAAATATCTTTATATATGAAGTGGACTGATTATGGTAGGTATTTACATTTTTTTTGATAATACTTTTATTCTTACAGTTCTGCTAGAGCTTTAGCGGCGTTAATATAGAAGATATGTGTTAACCGTGACTGCTATGAAAAGGGCCGGATTTAGAGGTGGCAACAGAGGTCCTTAATTATTTTCAGAATAAAGTTTTAAATCAATATCGATTTTTGCGAATATTAGTGGTACAGTTTTGATAATAATGTCAAAAATTCTTTATATATTCTACAATCTAAAAAAGTCTGTTTATAAAAAACGTAATAGTCAAAAGTAACTCGTCGAAATTTGTACTTTTATATCTCTATTGGGCCCCTCTGCTGTGGAAGCTCCAGGGCAGTAGCCCCGCCTGCCCTCCCCCAAATCCAGCCCTGGCTATGAAATATGACTGACGAATGATATAAAATATGTAATGGTTGAAATAGGTGCCAATTAGTCGCAGATGACCTCGACAACGATACCGGGTTACAGCGAAATCCTTAAATGGACCTCAAGCCAAGAGTTGCGAGCCACCATAGTGGTTTGCTAGATGGACAACATCTCCCATGAGAGAGTCTCCGAACCAACATAGCCACTTGGCAGTCCACGGTAGTAATTGCTACCGGTAGCCATTACTACCGTGGTATTTGTACCATATTCAAAATTTCGTGTGGCCTGCTTTTTTTTTAAAAACATGATTAATTTTTGAGTTACAGAGATACAAATATTCTGTGGTGGATTTTTTATTAAATCAGATTTATGAAGTATTTTTTGATGTGTAACATCTTTCCTCTCGTTTTCCTGCAATTTGTGGTAGTTATTCCGTTAAATGGGACGGAAGTGTGTAACAGGAAGTCGCGAAAGCGCGCGCTATTCGATTTGACGAATGAGCGCGCGGTTTTAGAGTTGACCGTCAGATAGTACCAACAAATTTTTTCGAGAGGTCGGTACTGTCAGCCATCAGCTATGCACTTAAGTTACAGTGTTGTAAGTGTAAATGGAGGGTAGCAGACTGACAAGTGGATAGATTTTCTACGGCGCTCTAGCCGAAACCTAGACGGAGCCTAGACCTAGTCTAAGGTACGCCATATCGTGGGAGATTCCTTGTATGCCTGCTTGCATGTTGACCTTCAAACTTTGACAGATCCGTCGAATATTTCTAAGTACCTATTTCTTAAGCTGAAACCAGCGCTATTATTATAATAAGTACAACATCGAATGTAATATATAAGATTAAATTTGAGTTTTGTTAGACTATTCACGGAACGGTACCAAAATGTAGTTACGCATAAGTATTGCATTCATCCAAAAGATACTTTGTAGTGTTGTGGTTGTCTTTACAACCCATTGTTATAAGAATTTGTCATAAATAATGATTACCAATTTTTGTGTAACACCGGTAGTTGTGCCTGTTCTTAAAGAGATTTTTTTACGTTTTATTGTCGTAAGCTACTGTTTTTTTATTAATTATGACCTCCGTGGTCGATCGTTCGAGTACCCGTTGTAATGGAAACGACACTCTATGGTTGATTCGAACCCGGTGTTGTGGTAGAGTCGTTTCATCTCTTGTTCTTTAAATCTCCCTAGTGGCCCGTCCCGGCTTCGCACGGGTGGACAAAATTCTTTAATTTTTTTCTATTATTAAATGTTTTTCCGTTATTGTCATCTAGAGTCCGGTAGACGAACTAGGTAACGCATATACAATGGAAAAAGAGCGGGAAAAAGAGTGGACAGGCAAACAACAAATTTGTGATTTTAGATTATAGATTTCATACGAATTCATTTTCAGAGTCATTTTGATCTGGCCTTTTTCAGGACATCCTCTTTTTGGTCACTGAAAGATCGCCTTGGTCTGCCTTCTCAGATTTACCGTGCACATATGCCTAATATATTTGTCTTATTAATCTTCTTACGTCCATCTCTCTATGTCCAAACCATCTAAGCATACCTTTTTCTATTATTGCCACTATATCTTCTTCCACACCACACTAATCTTTCTCACTCCGGCTAATAAATCTATAATCTAAGATCACAGTGGTTTGTGTGTTTGTCTGTCTGTCCGCTCTTTTTCCATTATATCAATAACGTTACCATTGCAACGCGTTAATCGCAAGAAGTTCGTCTACCGGACACTAGATGGCGCTAACGGAAATTTTGTCCACCCGTGCAAAGCCGGGACGGGCCGCTAGTAATGATTTAATATTTGTAATATACATTCCTTGAATCGTCGAAGTATCGAATGACATCTAATTGTTAAATAAACAATGATATCACGTTTAACGTACTTTAGTTTTGTTTAATTTATTGCAAGACAATTTAGTAACGTCAAACTACTTTTGCTGCCGTCTTTAAGTGGGTTGGGTGATTGAATAGTCCTGTTGCTTCAGATTCCCATCTTCATTTTTCTCACGTTTTTCTTAAGTCGCTTTCTCGTCTGTTTGCTTGTCTGTCGTCTTGTCTGTCTGGTTGGAATCTTGTATATCAATTTTGAGGCACTTCCACACCACCTAGCGAGTTGATACTTTCAGGGTAGCTCAGAACCCAATGACAATGCACGCTTAAACAACTTTCAACTTTCTAGGTGAACTTTCAGGTCAACTTTCGGCAACTTTCACTTTAGAGTTAATAATTAAAAAGAATAAAATAATAATACTAGATTTAAAAATCTAAAAATCCCACGTTTTTCAGTGACCAAAAAAGAATAAAATAACCCGGCGGGGCCAAGCGAGGGGCCACTCAAAACGTGGGGGCGCATGTTACTTATGGAGATGTAATGTGATGTATGATATGCATAGATGTTTAGAGTACTTGTAAAGATGCGACCCCACTTTTTGAGTGGCCCCTCGCTTGGCCCCGCCGGGTTATTTTATTCCTTTTTGGTCACTGAAAAACGAGGGATTTTTAGATTTTTAAACCTAGTTTGGTAGATGTTTTTGGCAGATGGAACGAGTTAACCCAGAAGGTGCCTATTTACCCTAAAAGATCTGGCAGCTTCTTCGACCAGTATTTCAGTATAGATATCCAACGAGTAAACACTGTCAGCCATTTTGGCACCTTTTTCAATAGCAACAGTTTTCACTGGTTTTTTCTCTTTTTTTGTGTTACTTTATCTAGATATCATTAATATTGTATTATTATATTTTTTAATTGAGCTATTTTGTAAATTATATTACTTGTATTACTGTAGTTATTAGCCGACCTCCGTGGTCGAGTGGCTTGCATACCGAATTTTATGGTAACGCCACCTCGAGGACCCGGGTTCAATCCGCGGCCAGGTCAATGTTGAAAACGAACTTCTCTATATTGGCTTGGATACAGCACTCCAATTAGTACAAGAGAAGAGTTGTTACAAAAGATAATTACAAAAGATTAAAAAAAAAACAGCACGTAGTGTGCACGTACTGTTTGTAAGAATGCGAATTGTGGTCATTTTGAAAATTTAATAAATTAATCATTTTCTTTCCTACTATTATTTTTGATTTATTCCATAATTTATGTAAATTAAATCATAATTAGTACACGTTTCATTTTCGTGCTGAGATTACCTACCTTATTATTAAAATAGTGATTATTTTGATACCCATGTTATTTTGGGGAATTTGTAGAGTAAATCATGTAGTTTAATAAAACATGCTAAGAAAGTTACGTCAATGAGCTAGTTTTAAAATAACAAATGAAAAATAAAAAAAGATTTTTTTTTTGTTGCTTGTTAGTCTTTCTAGCTTACAAATACGACTACATTAAAAAAAAACACACCGTTTACTTAAAGAGAAAATAATTTAAAACCGAAAGATGGGAACTTTACCAGAAAAAAAAATTTAGTGTTTCGATTTTTCACATTGCTTTCTTAATTTTTTTTATCTAGTAGGTCCGCATCCGTATTCGCAAATTTGATCAAGTGTAAAATTAACACATAACTTTTTGTGAAAAAATACTATGCTAGATAAGATAGCATTAAAATAAAAAAAATAGAAAATCATAAATAGGTCCCCCATATTTTTGTTATAAAATAATTTTAACCAACGATAAAAACATATTAATATTCAAGTTAACTCCTCGTTCCCCTAATAAACGCTTGTTTTACGAGTGGATCTACGTAGTACATCGGCGAGAATAGAACTCGGTCCACTTCGGTTAAAGCTAACATCTCAACAGACGGGCTACGTTTGTTTAAACATTTGCTTCAGACGTGCGAAATAAATCAGTTTTTAACTGTAAGAAGTGTTATTCTAATATGTAATGTGCGCGGAAGTGTAAGAACTAAATATGTAAGAAGTTTTTAAGTCAATATTAAACCGATTGTCACTTGTTATATTTTGTTGTGTCTCTTTTGTCTTTTGTTTGTAATTCATTTTTTCTCCTTTTCTTGTTTTTGGTTATTTTGATATCTGTTCGAACAGAACAGAACAGTCTCTGCGCTAAATAATAATATTTAATACTAGCTTTTACTCGCGGCTTCACTCGCAATTTCTTTTTTCAATAAATAGTATCCCATGTTACTTCTAATACCCCCAAGAATATATGTACGAAGTTTCATTATGATCAGTTTAGCAGTTTTTGCGTGAAAGCATAACAAACAAACTTACATTCACATTTATAATATTAGTAGGGATTATATTCTTGATTAATATTTAAAAAAAATTAAATGAGTCAGGATTTTAATCTAAAAAAACATGTATATTTACACGTTTTAGATGTTTTCCAATTGAAATCCACTTAAAGCTTAAATAGTTTCATGTGAAATAATATTATTACATTTTTTAACTGTTTAAATTATCGAACGGTTTATCTAGCGGAAGTGACCCTAGTTTTGCAGCTAAACGATTCCGGGTTCAAGTCCCGGGTCGGGCAGCTGTTTGTGTAATTAATACAACTATTCATATCTGAGTCATGGGTATTTATATATATAAATACATTTTGATTTGTTACCCTAGTATCCACAACACAAGCTTTGCAACCAATCAATGAAGTATAATAAATAAATATAAGGATATTATTTTCTAAAAACGCACACGAATAAGTAGTTTCTTTTATTTACAATTCATCTAATAATACAGCTGTCCTTTTCCAATACTCAGAAATTTCCTGCGTGTGAGAGAGATATAGTGAGTTTTGAATTACACTTTTTAAATTCGATTTCCGCTGGTGTTTTTCTCACGCGGCAGGTTCCTGTGTTTTTAATATTATTTCGCTGTCTTCCCACGATTCATTTGTGAGGTCATGACTATAACAGCTTAGATTATTTTGTTCGAGGTTAGTGATTTTTTTTTTAAATTCGAGAAACACTTCTGATATCCTAATTTCCATGATTATCATATCATCATCGTTATCACCAGCTTATTGATGGTACAACGAGACATATACATATATATATAAACACCCCTTTTTCCCGTAAAGTCTGTTCATTCTAACTTGTCCCACTTGGTAAACAATCTTGGCACAACTTTTTAACAAAATCATCGATTCAAAAATAAAATAATAACAAAGTCAATAATCTTTTACAATAAATCGTTATTATAGACTGAAACCTATTGAATCTAGTTATCCGAATCTAAATCGAATTTAAATACCGATGACTTAGGTACAAATGCTCGTATTCATCACACAGACATCTGCCTCCTCTGAGACTCGAACCCAGGCAGTTACCATTGTACCAAATACAAAGATTGTTTTGCAGTTTAAAGGGTCTCATACATTTCCACCCTTTACAAGATATACAATAACGCTATAATTATAACATTAAGAAAAATATAGTTAATTCAACAATTAACATTATATAAAAACAGAAAAAAGTAGGTATACAATGCCAAAATATATTAATGTCAAAATTATTTTAATTTTACATTAGATTACGGTCACCCATCCAATTCCCGAACATTGTAAAGGTAACTTAACATCCACAATCTCAGTTTGTTACATTCACACCAATTAGCCTAACTCAAAGAAAGCACCGTAATGCTTGTGTTATGGTGGGTAACGGATTGATATTATCCATAGAGATTTTATCAGATAAAATAAAAGAATGTCGATGTGGAACAGGTAATATTATCAACCCTAATTTGTTTCTATCGTAAAGGTGTCCACAACCTTAATTAGAGGAACATGAAAACGAATTTTGTTTGTCATTAAAATTTCTGGTTAGTAAGTAACATATTTTATCGTCTATCGTATTTAGTTAGTAAATTTGTTTTAGAAATAAAAATACAAGACAATATCGCATATATATGTATATACATATATAATATTTTTTCATTTTTAAAGCTATATTGTATAATCAGTTTTAATAGAAAAAAACAGAAAAAATGGCACCGCCTGGATTCCCGCCTAAATATCTAATGCACTTTTGTAATGAAACCATAGAGACGAAATTATCACAAAACACATATGTTCACAAAAATAGTTACTACCAAAAATAGCTTTTATTTTTGGCAAACTATATTTGAGTAAGGTGTCACATAAAGATTTTATAAACTTTTTTAGAAATAATTATTTCAATTTTAATTTTATGCCTTGGTAAATTCGGTGATTACTCTTCTTTCTTCTCTTCTCTCTTCTTCTTTCGCTGTAGCCATAGACAGAGCAGATTTACAGAAAGCTAATGAATTTATTATGACAAAAGAAAATCGCAGAAAAACAAAATGCCGCTGTGTAAAATGTTTGTCTTTATTTTCAACTATCTTTTTTATTTATTTTTTATAAAAAGTATCCTATGTTACTTCTAATACCTCCAAGAATGCATGTACGAAGTTTCATGATGATCGGTTTAGTAGTTTTTGCTTGAAAGCATAACAAACAAACTTACATTCACATTTATAATATTAGTAGGGATTATTATACAAAACTACACTTTATAATATTATATATCAACTTAAAAAATAACAATTATTAAAGGACCATTTTCAAGGGTCAAACATTAATTTTACGTGGCAATTCTGAAATTTAAAGAAATATAAAGACAAAATGAGTGCTTCATTCTTCCTTTAAATATGTGACTATCTAAATATGTACCACAATTATACCGATAACAGCTTTCCTTAATAGTAATACGTCTTAGATTCACACTAATTATCCTATACCAAATTAAGCATTATAAAGCTTGTGTTTTGGAGGGTGGGATACAAACCCACGACCCAGGCGAGTGCTCTGACCGCTGAGAAACCGAGACGCTGGCAAACGTGTCGAAATTTACAAACGTATTTCAACTTCTACTATGAGCTGGTATCGTTCCACCAATTTTGAACGCCAACTACCTTCAACATCAAAAGTAATATTTTTACAAATATTAAACAATCGGTTAAGCTATAATTATGTTTTTTATTAAATTTTTTGCAATATTCAATGCAATATTTTTATAACATATAAAAAAATACGCGTGTAAAAAACAACTACGCCTCCGAACCTCCCACCTGAGGGTTCGCATTGTGAATGCAAAAAATTAAATAAAAAACTTACTTATGATGCATAAATAAGTAATAATCATAGAAATATATAAATATCCATGACACAGTTCAAAATGCTTGTATTCGTCACACAAACATTTGCACCTTCCGGGACTTCAACCCAGGACTATCGTTGCGAAAGGCAGGATCGCTACCGTTACACCAAAAAAACGTCAAAAATTCAGCGAGTTTTTCAATGTTAGATATGTTTTCTAACAGTATTAAAGATTATTACAGAGATTATTATTTTTCTCGTGAAAATGTTACCTTTTAATTATATACTAGCGGTCCGTCCCGGCTTCGCACGGGTGGACAAAAAGCCTATGTCACTCAGCGTGAATGTAGCTTTCCAATGGTGAAAGAATTTTTGAAATCGGATTAGTAGTTTTTGAGTTAATTCATTGCAAACATACAAAAATACAAATCTTTCCTCTTTAAAATATTAGTGTAGATTTATTTGTTACAAACATGGTATTTAAGATGGTAGGTAATATTAAATTGTACATCATATTGTGTGAAAATATATATTAGATGAAACTTTAAATTCATATATTGTCCTCAAATTTTAAATTACAATTCATTTAAGTATTTCATCGATTTCATCTGACCTGAAATATTATTAAACAATTTTACGCACATAGACAGCTCTTAGAGTACTGTAGTGTTTGAGGTCTTTCTTTTAGTACCAATTTATACAATCACTTACATTGTCATTTAATTTTGACTATCGGCTCCTAGCAATTCTCATTGCTTCTCCTTTGGTGGGTCATTTGAGGGTAAGCAAGGAATAAAGTATATCAGTCTACCGGGTTTTCTGCAAAAAAATAGGACTATACAAATTATTGGTATTATGACAATAAAATGACAATTCTGATGTATCTATTCTAAATGTATATTAAATAAGAATTTCAGTATACTTTTAAGTATATAAAAGTTTATTTAATGTAATCCTAATAGATTCTTTTGAATCGTCGTAAAATTTTGGTGGTATTTTTGGCGCACCAAAATTGCGAAAATGATATTTTTTCATAGAAGGCAAATTAATTTTATTTCCTTTCATTTTTCGCCGGATTTGTTCCGACTTTGGACATACGATAGATTTCATTTGTAACACAGCAACACGTGGCCGGATTTGCTGGTACGTTATACTTAAAATATACATTTTTTCCTAATATTCCAATATTTAAAACAAGAGAGATCTACACTGTCTTTAAGCAGTGTAGATACGTATTTTAATTATCAATTATATAGGGTTGCTATAATAAAAATTGTGATATTATTAAACAATTAGCCATAATGATTGTGATGTGATAATGATGTTTTATAAATAGCTATCTATTATTGATTATAGATAGCTATTTATAAAACTCATTATAATATAGAATCTCTTAAATATTTTTAACAGAACTGTTTTGAGATATATTACAAAACGATTCATAAAAGTCTGGTCAGCAGTTTTAAGATCATCAGCTCAAAAAATAAATAATAGATTTACTATGATTTGGTTGCGGATACGAAGTCTTAAGAAAAACAATCAAAGCATTTCGCAAAATTAAATTACGAATGTAAGAAGATTCTAGAACTCTCGAACTACCCTCTAAAACAAAAAAATTGAATGACCTTTTAGTTTAATGAAAGTCACAAGAATAAAATTAAATCAGTATCGTCTAGAATAGAATTCATATTATTTCTTACTTTTTAGAGGGTATTTTGAAGTTATCTTTTTTTAAACAACCCTATTATATGATATTTATCAATTTGTTTGTTTCAAAAATTTTGCTTAGTAGCATATCGTTGCCTTCTTTTAGAGTTTAGTTAAATAATTTATTTAAAGACTCAAAAATAAAATACAGTTTGAAATGTTAACATAATTTTCTATTTTTATAAACCGTAATAATTTCATAACTCTCACTGATTAGCATATATTGTTTTTAGATTTATTTCCGATTGTAGTTGAATTGATTGTACACATTTAGGGAATTATATTTATTTACTTTACCTTAAGTTCCAAACTATAAAATTACATAAAAAACAAAAACAACAATAAAAATCCATTATAGTTGAAATAGTCACTATGAAAAGCTTCTTCAATAAACCATCTTTACAATATTGCTTTAACTTAACAAATAGTAATTATTGTATGGTTTTCTTGTACAAAATTATACATATCCTATAACAGTACATCTATAAAATTAATTTTTAAAATTGGCAACTAATAGTCATACAAATATACAACAAATTATTGTTAAAAACATTCTTAAAAACAAATTACCTACAGCGTTCAAGATTTTAATAGAATATTTCTTACGTGATCAAATTATGATTTGTTGCATATTAATGTAGAATGCCTTAAAATATTTAAAAACATATATAAATATATTTTTTTAAAGTAATTGCAATAACAAAAAAGTGCCTGACGAGTCACAATTACGAAAAGTATATTTGGACAAATTTTATAAAAATAAAATGGCCTTGATCTATGAAAACGCTAAAGATGAGAATATCGTTAGATGAGACAACTGACTTTTTACGTTGTTATATTATGCATTTCTTGGTAAAACCATTAATATTTGGCAAAACAATTTTGAAAGAAAAGTTGATAATTTTTTGTCTGCGGGCGAAACTTGAATTTTTTGTACCTCAATTAAAAAATATCTATACGATCATAACAAACAGTGAAATATCATGTAAAATTCTCGCTATTATTATTTCTTTATCAAAATATTTATAAAATCATATCCATTCAGTTTCATTTCATGATAAAAATACACGTGGTATCATTTCATCTGATTATACCACAATCATTTTGAACAAAGACAATATAAACAGGTTGTATTTCTATAGGTTGTATATGTAGAAGTAATTCTTTTCCGATTTTTTGCAGTATTTTATTAAATATAAAGAATTATGGTAATTTAATGCAAAAAGGTGGGTAAAATAATAATTCTGTATAAACGTTATTCTTTAGCTGAAATTAAAAAATACTAGCTTCAATTATCACCAATTAATACCTTTAGATATTGTCATCGTTCTTTTCTATAAATAAATACTCATAAACCGCTCGCGTGTTTTAAAATAACCAAACGTGCGAATTTAACCACTCATCCCCTTTAAGATCACCTGTGCCGGTAAACGTATAAAAAGCGGAAAGAGAAATACCGCGCTGTCAGTCGGAGTAACACAGAGAGCGCGCGAGCACGCAGCCACGCCGCCTCACAATTTTTAGGTTAGCATTGGCGGGCTTTCATACATCCGCCAGGTGGTTACTGCGTAGAATCTCCCGCTCGCACGCAGGCATTTCCATCAGCTATCCCTCTCGCTACCTGCACACAACAGCTGTATTCCCGGGAGATTAGACAGATATTTCTCGCGAAGCTCACCCGACGGACGCTTACCTTAGCAGAGAAAAATAAACATGTTTTCAGGAAGCTCGACTTCAAGGAGCGTGGACGATAGGAGATTCCGCGGCTTCCGAAGATGTTTATTCGGTTTACCAGACCGAGACGAAACCACCCGTATGATGGAGGAACAGTACGCGAGAGAACGGAGTTGGTTTATAAGAAGATTCGATTTTGATATAGAGACAGAAGGTCCACCTGCTAAGGTAGCGAGATTAGAATCTCCCGTGAACTTTTGGGATGAGCCTAAGGACGCGTTGGCGAGTGTTGAAAACATTGACGTGATTAAGCTTCGCTCGCCTTTGAAGAGAAGCAAAGGTGGCGGTAGCTCTTCGCCGAAAACCCCGCGCACTCCTCGTACACCACGCGCCGCTCGTACCCCACGTACGCCGCGAACTCCAGCATCCAGAAAACAGCTACAACTAACAGGTCAGTACCCACAACTTCGCATTAAAACAAAAGAAAAATCATTAAATTCGAAACTTAATTATCTTTGCTTGGCGAATCCGAAATAATTGTCCACAATCCAAAATTTCAAAATGGTTGCATCAAGGACTGATATTAACTTTATTTTGTGGAAATATGGTATTATTTAACGTAAAGCAAAGCGAAAGTTTAATTCTTACAAAGCTTTGATCTATTGAGAATGTAAGAAAATATATATAATAATTAAAATTTTTTTTTTATCGAATGTTCTAGACTTGTAAAATTCGATGTTGGAGGTAGTATAAAAAAGTGGTGGTGGTCTGAGCTTAAAAAAAAAGAATAATTACGTATAGTCGAATTTTTTATACAAATATTTCTTTGTTAAATCATAAACGAAGTTTTTTTGATTAATCTTTTCAAAAAATATATCACATCAGATATGTTGTCTTTTATACATATATATACAATGCCTTACCTGTCCCTTTATTTGCTCAATTGCATCACAATGAGCTTCTGAATATAGGGCAAACAAGTTTTATCGAATACACACCTTGGATAAACATTGTGTGAGCAAACCACACCATCGTATTTCAGATTCGGATAAGATGGAATACTTCTTATATTTCTTACTCGATTTTTTTAGTAACAGTAAATCATTTTATATATTTTTTTTCTACTACCTACAACATCGAATGTAATTTTTTTTAAGTCTCGAACATTCGATAAAGAAGAAGCAGGTGAGTGGGTTTTTTTTGTTATTTGTTCATATTTACCGCTAGATTTTTATATCTGTGCAATTTTAATGCAAGAGTCGCCCCTATAGCGAGAGTTCGTGGGTTCGAGCCCCGACTATTCATATAACAATTTGTTCAAAGATTCATCAAAAATCAAAATCATTTTAATAATGATGTAGTTAACTCTGTTTGTAATTAATAAAAGTAAGATGGAGGTCGGTTCTGGCCACGTGTCTTTCACCAGTTCTTCTCGGAATAATTCTCGAACTGGTGGTAGACTCAGTAGTGTACAGTAATCGTACTGAGAATTTAATAACTAAATAAAATGCAAAATCAAACAATTTGATTTATATAAAATTTTTAACAGAATCGTATCCGATTAAAATACGAAGGTAGTAAGAAAAAAATGCCTACCATTAAGTTAGTCATCATGTGATCACGGCTTCTGTAGAGGAGTCAGGATTAATTATAACAGAAATTATGCGAAAAATCTTTTTTAGTTTAGAAGTTTTCGAACTAAATATATGAAAATCATTGTCGCTATATGCTTTTTTATAGTTAAACATTTTTTTTTCTTGTAACGATTGGAAAAAAAATGATGATTCTGTCTAGTATAATTTAATTGGAAGATACTCGCATAGCAAGAGATGCGGGATGAGTTGAAATTTTTTTCGTTATTCAATCATTGTTTCTTTATGCTCATTTAATAGAAAACTTTTTTTTCTGTAGCAATTACTTTTGGATATGAATATCCAGTAGTAATGGTGTCAACTTAAATAAAAACTTTAAAAAAATTATGATTTCGTCTACGTTTCTGTAGTTTGTGAAGTGTTTTTTATTATAATTTCTTTAATCATTGTTGCTTTAAGTTTATTTTATAGTTAAACATTTTTTCTGTAACAATTTCTTTTTGATATGAAAATTAAATTTTTAGATAAGAAAAAATTCTTTAACAATTTCTTCTTCATAGATTGTTCGAGACTTGTTAAAATATTATATTCGATGTTGTAGGTAGAAAGAAAAAAAAATTGATGGCATCAGCTTAAGAAAAAAAAAAAAATTGATGATTCTGTCTGTCTCTGTAATTTAATTGAAAGTGTTCTCCTTGATAGCGTTGTTTAATTAAGTTGATTTTTTTTTCGTTACAATTTATTTTATCATTGTTGCTTTAAATTTGATAGTAAAACTTTCTTTTTCATGTCAGTTTTTCTTTATATATAAAATTTTTAATGCTTAGTTCACAAAAAAAACATTACATAAGCGTTTCCTTTCCCATCAATTGTTTTAGACATAGAAGTTGAAGTTGTAGGTAGTAAAATGGTGCTGGCGTCAGCACAAAAAAAGTTAGCGATTTTGACAATGTTTCTGTAGTTTAATAGTATTAGCAGATATTGCTGGCGACAGCTTGAGAAAAATTGGAAATATTTGATGATTTTGTATGCGTACTCGCCCGGATAGCAAGGGGATGCAGGTTCGAGTCCCGCTTGGCACACGTGTTAAGTAGAATTATTATTCGTTAAAATTTTCTTTATCATTGTTGCTTTAAGCTAATTTAATAAATTTTTCTCGTAATATATTTCATAGATTTTTGAAGTTATAATTCTTTAGGCGCGTTATGAATAATGATGAGAGAAATTTTAAGATGCTCGCGCATCACTGTGACACAAAATTATCATGTTGAAGTTATGAGACAATTTTTTTTTATATAGAAGTAAAAAAAATACGTAAGCGTTTCCTTCTTCATAGAATGTTCTAGACTTATAAAAGTAAAGTTGTGGGTATAAAAGTAAAGAGAAATTTTAAGATGCTCGCGCATCACTGTGACACAAAATTATCATATAAATTATTATAATAGAAAAATACTAGAAAAAATCGACTCGGGTCACAAGTGAATTCTCAGGCGGGAAAGAGGATGAATTCTCAGGAGGCTATATTTTTCTATTATAATAATTTATCTTATAAGATCGCATTGAAAATGCATAAAATATATAAAAATTATAAAACAAAATTATCATGTTGAAGTTATGAGACAATTTTTCTTATATAGAAGTTAAAAAAATACATAAGCGTTTTCTTTTTCATGGAATGTTCTAGACTTATAAAAGTAAAGTTGTGGGTAGTAGTAACAAATAAATTCGTATATACATAATATAATTGTTGATAAGGTTTAATATTGAATTTTTTTTGCGTCATACCTTACATTACTGTATAAAGAAGCAAAAAGGTTATAGCTTATTATTATAATAGATATACATCGGATGCTATTCCGATCATGTCATGAAAGTTCCTCATTATTAGGGGCAATGACCGCTTACGTCATCTAAGGTAAGCCTCTAACCATCACTCTTTTTTTGTTTCACTCCACCAAAGTTCCTTCCTCCCGAATTATTTTATAATCATAATTTCAACTCTATTGTCCATACGTTAAGGCTTACCGTTCTAGTCTTCACCACGATATATTTAAGCGTTGAGTTCATTCCAAAAAAACATCTTCTATGAATCATTGTCTGAAGTATAATTAACTTTTGTTTCTTATAAAAGTTTCAAGTAGCTTTTTCTAACATGTGAGATTTTTGGAATACATTTTAAGGCCAATAATGTAAAAAATAAGTTCATATGTGGACTCTGATAGAAAAGCAATATGTCACACACCAAAAGTTAAATTCGTAGTTATTTATGTTTTCTAATAATAAATCACATAAAAAATGCAAAAGAATTATGAGTTACTTTTAGGAAGTAAATGTATAAAAAAATATTATCTTTATGACAAATAAGAAAAACTACATAATTTGAGAATACTCCGTCAAAGTAACGCCATCTATCGTCACAAAGAAAAAGCTTAAAAGACTTCACATATTTTTTAAAACAAATGAATTACGAAGTGGTATGTCACCTTCATACGTCATTTTCACAAAATGGAGTCCGTGTGGTTTGACATTATATTGCTTATCAGTGTCCTATAACGTATGAAATTATGGTTTTTATCACCATAACAAATTTTCACTATTCACTTATGCTCACTTAGTTGATGGAACCAAATATTTGGGTTCCGATAGCGATACTCAGACATATGATCAAATAAACATTCTGGTTTATTTGCTTGGGTGGGACCACTTGACCTGAATAGCCTTGCGGGGTAAACATAATGTTATTTATTTGATAATAATAAACAGCCATCTTAACTGCTAATAACACAAATATATATCGCTTAAATTAATTTGGGCAAAGCAGTTATTTTCATTGAAGATTAATGTATAATTATTTATTTCATTCACTCCAATTAGCCTAGCCCAAAGTAAGAACTATAAGGCTTGTGTTATTGATACTAGGGTAACGGATAGACAAGACATACATTTAATACACAGATATGTAATATTTATAGAATAATTTTAAATTCATAACACAAACATCTGCCTATTCCGTGACTCGAACGCAGGACCGTCGGTGCGAAAGGCAGGATCGCTGCATAGATATATTATATTTATAGAAATATATATTTACCCAATTTAATTGCAAGCCAATCTGTTTTAACTTTGTTCCTTTTGTACGATTTTACAAGTCAAATCTTATATTTATACTAGCTTTTACCCGCGGCTTCGCCCGCATTTATTTAATTTTTTTCAATAAAAAGTATCCTATATTACTTTTAATACCTATAAGAATATATGTACGAAGTTTCATGATGATCGGTTTAGTAGTTTTTGTGTGAAAGCATAACAAACAAACTTACATTCACATTTATAATATTAATAGGTATTTCACCTAACAAAACCTATAAATACTCTTCTAGAATTACAAATGAAATTTGATGCCATTATTTTAATTATTACAAATAGATACAATAGAAAAATATACAAAAACACAGTATTTTTTATGTTAAAACTGAAATACGAAATTTCCTGAATACTGGCAGTATGCCAAATTCCATTTGCCGTCATGAGAAAATATATGACAGTTAAAAAAAAACCGTAAATATAGACAAAAAGAGGTTGTTTTTACATATTCACGCCTCCACTCAATCGATCATCATGAAATTTTGTATACACAGAAAAGGTCATTGGTATCTTTCATGCAAAAAAAACTGTTTTCGAGACATAAAAATATAATTTTTAACCTTACGAAGCTGCGAGTAAAATCTGTAAATTAACAATAATAAAACAATATAATATTTTGTCAAATAATTTTAATATGTACTAGCGGCCCGTCCCGGCTTCGCACGGGTGGAAAAAATTATTTAATTTTTTTCTATTATTAAATATTTAGCCGTTAGCGCCATCTAGCGTCCGGTAGAACTACTTGCGGTTTACGCGTTGCTATGGTAACGCATATACAATGGAAAAAGAGCGGACAGACAAACATACAAATCACTGTGATCTTAGATTATAGATTTATAAAATAACAGTATCCGTATCTTTTCAAAAGGCAGTAATGAAACTAGTGTAATAGTTACTTCCGGATTAGAAAAAAAAGAATCTCTATGGGTAATAAAAAGAGCAAGAAAGTTGTATACGTTTTTGGTAGACACAGTTATTATTAGGAATGATGTGATAAGAGAGAGGTGTGGTGTGAAAGAAGATATAATGACAAAGATAGAAAAACGGATGCTTAGATGGTTTGGACATATAGATGATGGACGAGAGAAGATTAACGAGGTAAATGCGTATAGGTAAGTCGGTAAGAGAAGACCAAATAGAGGATGTCCTGAAAAAAAAACAATTTAAAAATACGTAAAGTCTGTTCATTATAACTTGTCCTATTTGGTAAACAATCTTGGCACAACTTTTTAACGAAATCACCCATTTAAAAATAAAATAATAACAAAGCCAATAATCTATTACAATAATCGTTATTATAGACTGAAACCTATTGAATCTAGTTATCAGTTGATTTTTAATGCTGCATTTTTAATAAATAGGAGTGCCAAGATTATTTACCAAATAGGACAAGTTAGGATGAACAGACTATACTTAACTTAAATTAAATAAGTACTTAAACAATTTAAATTATCTTATGTCGATGTCATATTGACGTAATCATCAAGATTAGTGCCACACCTCCTCGAGTCATAGCGTGAATCATATCGCTAACGAATGTTCTGAGGCCCAAATGAAAGAGGTCGCATCAAAACGGACAAAAGTTTTTTTTGTTTTTAGATTACACAAAAGGCATCTGTCTCTAAAAAGTTTTGTTATCAAACTTCTTATTATAGATTTTGGGTTTTTTTTTATATTTGTTTGTCGGTTTGACTTCTGGGTGATTACAGGTTAACTAAGGTAGGTAATATTCGATACATGATTAGTGCAGCGTTAGCTATTCTGCCTTTCGCAACTTTCTGGGTCGAGTCTTGGAAGACGCAGATGTTAGTGTGATGAATACGGGAATTTGTAACTTAGTCATGGGTATTTATATATATTTCTATGAATATTACTTATTTATGAATCATACAATGTATGTCTATACATTATAATAGTATCCATAACACAACCCTTGCAGTGCTTTCTTTGGGCTATGCTAACTGGTGTGAATGTAAAACATATTAAATAGTCTTCAAAATTTATATTTCTTGAATATAACATATATATTCGTCCGTAGCAACAAAGTCTACATATATAGGTATACATAACCATATATTCGTGTAATAAAACATAAATTCTTTCTGTTTCGTTTTATCATTTCACTTTTAAACGTAAATACAGTATCATTTTTAATTCCAATTAACTTGTGACGCATCAAATTCTTCAACACCATACAGCTTACAAAGTATGAAATATTTTAACAAATCCTTATTGCAACTTCACAACCTATATGACCTTATTTCAAATTGAAAAAAAAACTATCTAAGAATTAAAAAAAAAACAATTTTATTGCAGTATAAACCTTCAAGGTATAAAAAAATAGAATTCCTTGTATTGAATACGTAATAACATTACGTGAATTTTGATTGAAAGGAAGTAGAAAAAAGAGCGGGAAAGTGTTTTTCGAATATCGGCGTCGGCAGCACAATAGAACAATACGAGGAAGTCAATTCGAATCGTAGACAAAGAATTTTTAATATTTAATTACTAGAACTGCCTATTCTTATCGATCGAATAACAAACAATAAAAAAGGATAGCTGTGTTTTTTTCTTTTATTTTTTATCTGTGACTTGTGGCAGAACGGTGAAGATTTGACAGTGTTTGCACCGCATAAAGGAATCAAAATATACCAAAAAGAATGGTCTATTACAGATTGCATATAATAAATGTCATCATATTAACTCTCTAGGAATTACTGTTAAAGTATAAACGAAAAATCTATTTTTTTTTTATTTAAATGTATGTATACATAAGTATACATATATTTTCTAGGTCCTTTGACATAAGTTCACAGACTAATCGTTTGCATTGATCACTTTTGACACGGTATTACTAATTTCTTACTTTCGCACCCATTAGCTTTGTCTAAAGTAAGCACTATAAGGTTTGTGTTATGGATACTAGGGAAACGGATAATCATACGTACATATATACTACATGACTCAGTTCAAATGCTCGATATTCTTACTCATTTTTACACAAACATCGGCCCCTTCCGGGTTTAAAATCCCGGACCGTCAGTGCAGGCAAGAACGCTACCTTTAGGCTAGGCTAATTGATGAGAATGTAGGAAATATTATTACCATATTATTCTGCAAAAAAGATATAAATGAACAATGAACTTCCTGACATAGTTAAAATTAACTTAAATATACATTTTTGGAAAAATTATGTAAATATAACTAGTATGACATTTTTTAAAGACTTAAATGGCATCCTTGAAGTTAACGAAATTAAAAAAAAAATATTGGTCAACTACAATTACGAATTTACCCGACAGATTGACCGTTTATAAAACAGAAGTAAAGTTGCATGTTGTTTTAAATAGAACCTTATTTTTTAGTTAATACGAATGAATATAATACAGATACTGATAATAGTGACAGTTAAAGAGTACAATTTGAATTTAGACCAATAAGCTCCTTTTACTATAAATACTATAGACAATTTTTAACACGCGTTTCTCTCGCTCAGAGATAAAGTTCATTTTCGCATGAATTGGTTACTTTAACCGTTTCGTCGACAGTACAAAGCCCGAAGGTCAGGTGCATTCTCCCATAGGGCACGGTGAGTGATTCCGTTGGGGTGGCACGTCATGGTCCCAGGTTCTGTTCTAGTTCGGTGAACACAGAATTTTAATTGCCTTTTTTGTTGAGCATTGAGAAGGGACTGCAGTTCAAGTATAGGAATCCATCTTATATTATGTTTCTTAGTATTATACTAGTTATAAAATAATAGATACAGATATTTTTTTTTAATCAAAAAAGTTTTGAATAATTCATTTTTTAATGTGTGACCAAAACATTACACCTTTACAAACATTACCCTCGTGATCTGGTGAAATAAATTTCAAACTGAAATGACATCAAATCAATTGAGCCACTTTTTATCATCTTTCAAAATTGAATATACACTTATGACGTCATTATCCGTTGAAGTCAATTGACGGATTTAATATTTTAAAATAAAATAAAGTTACGTGGCAGATATTAGTATATTAACAATGTTTTTTGTTATTGACAATTATAGTACAAAAATTAAAACAGCTATTCTTTTGTTGGCTGTATGTAAGCAAACTTTCGCACAGATAAAAAATTTCGATCACGTGTAAAACTTCCTTGCATGAATACCATAAACAGATTCTATTATGGAGTGTCGAGTATTTTTGATACTGGCACATTATAAAGTTTATATTAACAATAAGAATTAATTACGAGCAATTACGAGATTCGACCTTCCGCTTAACGGTTTTTTTTTTAATTTCAGTAAAAGAGAAATTGGAGCTGCTGTTTTAAATTTAAGTGGCAAAATTGGCACACACTATTATTCAAGCTAATGATTATAGCCCTTTTTGAGAACCAGTTAAGGTGAACACAATTTACATAAATAGCGATTCACAACGCTGAACAGTTTTGAGAGAAGTAGAGTATATATGCCTACTTCTTGTAATATGACTCTTGCTCTTGCTATATATATATGTTGTTTTTTTTAATATTCTATTATTGCACAGTGAGGCATAATATACTATATTTCAGTATATTGTGAATAAAAAAGTAAGTGATACCAACTATGATAATCTGTGAGCTGTCAATTTTAAAAGGCATGGGGATTCTGTATTCTGCCTTAAATATTTTCAGAAAGTTTGAGTTTTTTTTTTAATTGTTTATGCATGTATGTAAATGAATCCTGTTAATATAAATATATGAATGGCGAGGTTGCGGTCTTCACAAATTTTTGAGATTCACAGACGCATTGCCGTTAGCTATCACGCGATTCGAACGAACTTCTATTGAGCGAAGCTCTCTTTTAGGCAACTCTCAAATTTCGCTTGTCTCCCTCCTGCTACTTAACGGTTCCACCGATTCGAACGAATTTTGGCATGAACATACATGATTATAACCTGACGGACATAGGCTATGTAAAAAAAATATAGAATGTACCATGGAGGAATAATCACTGAAAGAAAAATTCAAAAGCTGATCACAGACAAACCTCTGAGACTACGTAGATGAAATTTGGCGCCACAACTCACATCGTGGTCGTGACTAATGTGCAAAAAAAGTTTTGAAATCGGACATACCATCGAGGAATAACCATCCTTCAAAAATCTAATTGCTTCGCTCAGTATTTGCAAAAAGCAGCATGTATTGCAGACTGCTGGGTTATAATATAACTATTTATCAATCAATGGAATTTTAATACAAGTACTTATAGTAGTAATTATCTATAGGAATCCGAATATCTTCCTATTGGAATATTTACCGCAAAATGGCGTGTTAATAAACTAAAAATTGTTTCATTATATAAATTAAATCTAATGTTTTTTTTATTGTGAAAAATGTAGGTTATTAATTATTATAGAAAAAACATTGTTAGGTTTTACGTCTATTCCAAAAATGTTATTTAAATTATTTAAATAATTTAAATTAATGACAAACTAAAAACACACCAACCTATAAAAAAAAAATTTCTTGTAAGGTTTGTACCCTTAAAGTTGAATCTGATATTGTATCAAGCGCTTTTTCCTGTGTGTTTGACTGACATAGTCCTGTGTAATCAACTGTCTTTATCCTGCGTGACCTACTAACAGACAAACAACCCACAGTCGATACTGTTGAACCTAGGGTCTTGAAATTTGATGGATATATCGATTAAAACGTAAAAACTTTACTGCAAAATGAATTTACTAATACTTTGTATGAAAAGCTCAACTATTTATAAAGCTAGTAGCGTGAATCTAACTGTTAAGCTTTTTGATACAATATTTTTCAGTACAATGATTGAATAAAATATTGATCAACATGGATGTTTAATTATTTAGTGTTGTATTACAGTAAGTCTTTACTGACAATATTTGTTAAAATCATGAATTAAAAATAACAATTAAAAAATTTTAAAAACTTGTATACTATTTTATTTGATTAGAGTTAAATGTATGTTTGCATAAATATCAGTATAATAATGAAATTACATTACAAGGTTTCTATTTTTCTTGTAGAAACTGCTTTGGGTATAAAAAATATAAATATTGTCCTTTTCGGAAGTGCTGCTTAGCTTAGGTTCCAGGCTTTTCATTTTTGAAGAATATTTATAGTAGATATCCTTTTTTAAAAAGGTGGCTTGCTGGTGGCAAGATATACTAATTTTATTTATTAAATATATGCATATTACTTTTATGAATAATAAAAAAGTTTTGATAAAATCCATCTAAAAGGGATGCCAAGATTGAATTTCCTAGATAAATTTTGTTTTATATTTTCGTAAGAGAAAACACGTTATTATATAGTTATTCAAATAAGTATCAAGTGAAGATTTATAAAGTTAATTTCTTTGCTAAGATTTGAGCAAACAACAAAAAAAATATTTTGATATGAAAACCTGTGTATCTGTATATCAGATAAACCTTATAATGTGCCAGTATCAAAAAATACTCGACACCATTACACGCAATCTCTTTATGGTATTCACGCAAGGAAGCTTTACACGTGATCTAAACTTTTTTAAATGTGCGCATTAAAAATAAATTTTAAAAAGTTTGATTCTATTCTGCCAACAAGATAGTAGCTGAGCTATCTAACCTCTTTTAATTATAAGTATTCTAAAATTGAATTTTACATTTCCATAGCCAGCAACTCTCTCCAACTTCGGTTTGACCTCTATTGCACTTAGGGTCGATGACCGCGAATGCCCTGTTGATAATGCCTTGTACTAGCGTAACCGATAACTCAATGCTCTATACAAGGAAGCCTGTTAAAAAAAACAATTGAAGTGTTAATCTAAAGAAATTCTTACTAAAAAAAGTTGTTTCTACCTGGATGGGAATCGAACTAACTTCCTCTCGCTATCAGTATTAGAACTCTTCCGATCTAGCTACCGTGACCTTGAAAGAACTGTTGAAAGGAATGCTAACGCCAGAGCCATCTCATCTAATTCTAGTTACAAAGTAATACTTTTACAATTATTCAACAATCGATATAGAACATAAAATTATATCATTGAACATTAAATTTTATAATTAAAAATATTACCGGAGAAATCTAACAATCGCAGTGTTTATAAAGTATGTACTAATAACATTTCTTTTTTTAATCTTGTCTCTCTTTGTACCACATTACAAATTTTAACAAGAAAAACCAAAGCACCAAAGTGACACTTCCCGCTCCCGCCAAAAAGTCCTTCGCCAGTGAGGCGTCCGAAAATATAACCAAATTTTTTTTTTATTGCACGACTTTGCTAGGCATGTGTTGAATGAAATATTCAGCTTTTATTACTAAGACAGTTGTTTTCGATTATGTTATGGATTTTTGATACTGTATTTATATTTAAAAGGAAGGCGAATAATTTGGAATTGATTAAATGCTTAGTTAACTTTACAAATCGCTCGTTATTGTGACGTACAAATAGCATTGATGCACGTGATACTGCTGAATAAAACATTAGCGTCATTCTTGGATTAATCATCTCTATATTATTTTCTTGTTAAAAAAAACAGCTTTTTAATGTCACAGTATGATAAATTAACCTATCTCATGAGATATGAGATTTCTGCAAGTACCGTAGTGCATATTTCTATAGCTACTATTACATTTTTTTTTTCATTTTTTCACCAATGAATATTATGGCGTCGAAATGTTTTTGTACTTTTTTAAATTATTTTTATTTATAAATAATTTCTATTAATTTCGAGTTTCTATTTAATAATATATATAAATGCCGACCCAATTTACAATTTGCTCCAGAAAAATTCTGCATTCTTAAATTTCTTTCACGGACATTTATAATAAATTATACTACGAAAACTGTTTCGAAACATTTAAACAATTGTTGTAACATTGTAAACTTCTTGTGGAGTTGCTATTTTCAACTCTATAGTTGAGTGGTTATAAGGTTGATTAATCCAAAAACCCACCTGATTTCCCGTTAGGAACAAACGAGGTTAACAACCGCAAAGGAAATAATGCTTTAAGCTTTAATATTGTATAAAAAGAAACGCCACTGTTAAAGATTTTTAAACTTTATGCTAATAGATTTAAGGACGAATTGACATACGAGCTGCATGTTTTTTTTTCACTATGCCAAAATGTAAATTAGCTTTGACATGTAAATTTGGCATAGACAAAGATCAAGAGACAATTAGGAAGTCTAGATATACCATAGAATCAAGAATTATTTATTAGTTCCATGGGATTCATTACACAGATTAAATTAACTGATTTTATTAATAGGTTATTTGATTGTTCGCTATTTCAATGGCGTTATTCCGCTAAAGTATCTTCTTATAATTATCAGGCTTAAATAACACGCGTCCCTTTCTTGGAATAATTGATTATTTTTCATACAGTTGATAATTTATCTTCTTAAGACTTTTTTTATGGATGCTCAAATATAACTTTGTATTGACAGTCAATTGATTCAGTGTATGCTGATAAAAGTAAGCTTTGTATAAAGTAATGATCCGCGATTCTCAGAACAGACGGTGATTTAGACTTTTGGCAACATTGTTGTTCTTAGAATGGCAACATAAATACTAACTTAAAGGGTTACATGCCAGAGCCGTGAGTGGCATTATGATTTAAAAAAAAACAGTCGGTAATTGGGTTCTTAAAAATACAACAGAACCATTGAGTGTTAATTTGTTGTTGTTGGAAATAAAACCTCAAAATATCCCACTAAATATTTATTATTAATAAGTTTGACTTTCAACGGTATTTTTTTTGCAAAAAAAAAATCCCAACGATACAAACCCCAAACAATAGTAACAGAACAGCCATATATATTTTAACTTTTTATTAATAGTGTGGTTTCTTAAGATATACATACGGATCTATTAAGCTTCACAGATATCTTGAAACAAGATAAGACAACATTTTTTTTTTCAAGTTTACTCAAAGCAAAACTTCCAAACCGTTGTATTGTTTTACTTGTCAACTCATATAATGTTGTTTAAAAAAAATTTGATGATAACTGAACAGTAAAATATATTTTTCGCCTTTAGGCTTCAGTAAATGTATGGGGTTTTACTGAAACCTCCCCGTGGACTTGAGAGAACAGGCAAAGACAACTTCCGCTGCTTTGTTACACTTGTCAACACTCTTGTATGTTCACAAACACTTAGTGGTTAATAATCCACTATTATTTATTTCGCACTAATATCCACAACAGCATAAATTTTAACAAGAGAAACAAAACCGGTTTCAAAATCAGTGAAATTTTCACTGGATAAGTATAACATGTATTAAAAAGTGTATACATGGTATAAAGACTTATATGGTTAATTATACCAAACAGTCGCACTAAACATTGTGATTCTAATTTTGTGATCCGTACCGCTAAAGCGTGGAACTCTTTGCCCGAGTATGTGTTTGTTGATAAATACAATATAGGGGTCTTCAAGTCAAGAGTGAAGAGGTATCTTCATCCTAAATCGCATCGTCGCTTACCATCAGGCGAGATAGAGGTTAAGCGCGTACTATTCATGGTAAAAATAAATTAAACGAATTTTACTTCTGATTAGGTCAACCTTTAGTATAATTTATCCCTTTAGCTTCTTAAACTTTTACCTTTTCCAAATACTGAAACACGTTATACGAATGCTATAGAAAAACAAATAACATTTTTTAAACTCCGTCAGAAATTAATAAAAACAACAAGAAAGTAATAATGAAAATAAATTAAAATTTCTCACGAGGCACCTCCTTAAGAACTTAAAAAAAAAACTTTGTAAGCCACAACTTATTGTTAACAGATAAATTCGAGAGAAGCTACCAAGTGGACCGATGGTACTGCGTAATTCAGGTAGCCGCCCGGCCGATCCCAAAATATACGACCCGAGCAGCAACGGCATAAGTAAAAAAAAAACTCAAATTCCGAACCGAATTGTAGTCGTCACTTTTAAGTTGAAAAACTTTTTTTTAGGGTTCCGTACTCCTTACGAACCTCCGTAAAAACGGAACCCTTATTAACTATCGGAAGACTTTGTTGTCCGTTAGTTTACACGAACAAACAAACAGACAACGAAGTGTTAAGAGACTTCTTTTTAGCAACGCGTGAAGATATAAAGTTGAAATTATTGAATACTTAAATCTACGGTCTCTTGGTGGTATTATAATAAAGACCAAGATAAATCAACGCAGTCAAAACATATTACCATTTATGCCGCAAAATTTGCCACTCGCTTGGAAATAAAAATTATAGTAAATAAAGCAAGGTCTCATAGCACAAGTAAAGGAAAAAAAACTCATTTTTTTGTGTTTCAATCAAGAAAATAGTAGATCTATAACATTTTAATCATACAGAACCCGCTCCACGCAAGTTCAACTCGCACTTGTCCTTTTTTTATATAGAAAGCAATGATTTTGTATGGTTCGAATTGGTTATATTTTAAATAAATGTAATTGTTATGTTACGATAAATTAATATTATCTTTATAATAATATAGAATATAATAAATAATAGTACATAAGATCTTAAAATGATTTAATCTTGAGAAATTTGCTTGTGTGTGTGATTCTAAATTATATCTGGTGGTTAATAATAATTTATATAATGTTATTACAATTTTATATAACAATTCTGATTAAAGTGTTTCTTATAAACTTTTTTAGTTTTTTTTAAATAAAATTTTAAAGTTATAGTTTGATTCGATCGTTGTCAACGATAAATTATTTCAAGTCAGCTTTGAGCTTTCACTGCATGGTAAATTTCATTGTCTTTCTTTCATCCTTGCTTCGGAAACCACTTTGAGCGATTTGTTCCGCCATCCACATTCATTACCACCGACCAATGAACAGTGGGCACACCTTGTTAAATCCTTACGATGTTTTCATACATCTAGAAAGCTGTCGCTTTAATTCCTCTGAGTGTCCGACAAACATGGCAATGTTTAAAACCAGTTTATATTCGCGATTGCATCTATCTCGCTCACATGTTCTAAACTTTATGACTATCCTTATCTATTCGTTGGCGCATTAATAAGTCATTTGTTCACTAATAATTGACTGTATTTTTTTTATTTGTATTCTTATTGAGAATTATTGTTATAGGAGTTATTCTTTGATTTAATGATCGTACAGAAACTACTCGAGTACAATTGACTTTTATTGTCGAAGACATAAAAGTGTGATTTTCGCAATAATAATAGTTATGAGGTATAAAAACATCGGTATAAGGATTGTTTCCTTTTTTTGTGTCTTTTGTTCAAATTAAAAAATGATATTAAAGTGACGTGGATAATATTCTGATAGTAAAGTCATCAGTTTCCTTTGCTTGGGACATCCATTGCTGGTATTATCCATAGAGGATTGGGACCATCAAATTTTTTTTAACAATACAGATCAGTGCCAGTTACCATAGAAGCTGAAAAAGCTGAAGCTTAGGGCGGCAAAATTGGCCCAGTAAATTGGTTCAGAAAATAAGTGAGTAATAGTGCTTTTAATAAAAACAAAGCTAAGAAAGCTTAAAAATATACCCAAAAAGTTGTAAAAATAATCTTGAAACTAGATTATTTCCTAAAAAAGGAATTAACGTTATTGTGAACAGTGCATCTAATTTTAAAGTAAAAGTGTAAAGTCAGCACTGATACAGATTAGTAAGTTCTGATGACAAAGAACTATTGTCAATTATCCCAAATAAAATAAAAATATATTACGCTTTACGTGCAAAATCTGACATTATCTTTTTTGTACACAGAGAAAAAGGAAGTTAAGGTGTAAACGCATTTTGTGACTATGTTATACCCAAACTCTTGTGCTCACTTTTACTTTTTTACAAGTCTTGATCACAAGATGACAAAGGTAACCATTATTCATCCAATAAAAGAGGTAATACATAAAGTCTTTTTATCAAATTCAAAACCTTTTTACATCAAAATTAAAAAAAAATGTTTAAAATTACATAAAGGTCGTCTATATAGACGTATTCTTAATCCGCGTTGAACAGACTAATTTTACCAAGAAAACTTGCGAAATATTCACCGGTATGTTAATCGGAACTTCGAAACAAGAACGCTGATAAACGATATGGCGGGAAACAATTTGCTGTGGGAAAATTTCCTGGACTGAGGAACCTAAAGCCTTCTGCGAATTAATTAGATTTTAATAGGATTTTGTTTTTAAATATAACTTTATGTATTTTCAATATTGATACATTTTAAAAGAAAAATAATAGATAACAAATTACTGACTTACTTTATTATCAGGTTGGACTGCCTGGATTTACACTAAGTTGCCAGTAGTTTTCTATAACAATTTAGTAAATTAAGCTTGATCAACTTACATCATATTTATTAAGGTTGATATTAAGTTTCATTTAAAACTCCCAATTGTTTTATTCGTAGAGATCTTATGTGGTGAAATATTTAATTTATCTTAATTATCAAAGGTATTTCTTTTGTTGCTTACAAAACTAACTGTCCTATGTCCTATTTTGTAAACAATCTTGGCACAACTTTTAAACAAAATCACCCATTTAAAAATAAAATAATAACAAAGTCAATAATCTATTACAATAAATCATTATTGTAGACTGAAACCTATTGAATCTAGTTATCAGTTGATTTTTAATGCTGCATTTTCAATAAAAAGGAGTGCCAAGATTGTTTACCAAATAGGACAAGTTAGGATGAATAGACTGTACTATGAATCAAATCAAATCAAATGTTTTTTATTGTGAGTTTGTTGATGAAGTTTTTGCATTATATATAAGCAAGTATATACATTTAAAGAAAGTATTAATTAGTATTTTGCTATTTAAATTAGCGATTAAATGCTTGAATAACAAATAAATAGAATATTTACATAGACGTTTTTCCTAAATTATTTGTAGGATACTCGCAATAGCGTTTGTACGTACGCGTAGTACTTGTAACAATAAATAGATGGCGCTATCCTCAAGTTTAATAATACTTGGAAAGATCCAATGGGTCTGTCAATTTCCTAGTAGTTCATAAAAAAACTATTTTTTTATTAAAAAAACTCTTTTCTTTTTCTTACAGATTACTGGACGTCGAGGAAGCTCTCGGATTCTACGTCAAGCGACAAGGAGAATTAAAGTTATTTTAAATTAGGCAGAGTTCAAGAGACAGTAGTCACTATTTATTATTTTTAGTCCTAGTTATTATTTTTCAAGAATCTTTAATCCAAATGCAGTCATAAAAATTTGGTTGAATGAGTGTATATATACTGTACATAGTAATGAAAAAATTGACACGTATCTATGGTTCATGATTACAAAATAAGGTTATGAAACTTAGACACTGAAATTTTTGTCATATATAAATTAATACGAAAAGAGGAAAGAAACGAATGCTATGAGCATAAGCGATTTTAAGGTTTTTTAAATAAGTATAAATAAGCAAAAGAATAAGCAGAAGAAAATAATCAAACGGAAATGTTCATTTGTGAAATAAAGTTTTACGGCCATGCCACTATAATATCAGCCACTTATTACTATTATTGTTTATTTCATTTATAAGTTACTAGCTTTTACTCGCGGCTCCACCCGCAATTTTTTTCAATAAAAAAATGTCCTTTGTTACTTCTAATACCTCCAAAAATATATGTACGAAGTTTCGTGAGGATCGGTTAAGTAGTTTTTGCGTGAAAGCATTTCAAACAAACTTACATTTACGTTTATAATATTAGTAGGGATGAAACGGAAATGTCAAATCAATGTCACAGATAATGTAAAGACAATGACAAAGAAAATTTTAAGGCAATGTCACGATAATGTCAGTCAATGAAAAGTAAATATAAAGTCGATGTCACAGATTACGTCAAGACAATGTCAGTTTAGTCGTTCAGCATTATTAAAAAAAACATCTATTGTTAATAAGTTATTTATAAGGGGCCATTCATTTATTACGTAAGACTGTTTAGGGGGGGAGGGGTGTCGACCATGTCTTATTTTTTCTTACAAGCGACAATTACGACAGCCACCAAAATCAAAGACTGGCGGCTCAAAGCCAGCGGAAGAAAACGTCAACGAGATGGCGGCGTGTGAGATCCTCAAGAGGGGCAAAGACGGCGTTAACGCTGTTCTAGAAGTAGCTGCCAAATCGAAACACCTGAAGGGCACAAGTATAAGAGCCTTAAAGGAAGCAGCTAATCTGATAGCAAAGATGTTGGAAGGGCTTCACGGCATTAATGTCAATGATGACCTTAAAAAACTGGAAGAACGCTGAGAAAAAAAATTAAAATCAAGGCTAATCCTATTCCGAAGTCAGTCATTGAAGGACCTATAAATTTACCAGAAGTACAAAAGAAGCCTTTAACAGTTCCTGAGCCGTTAAAGTTGACAGAGGTACAAAAAAAAACCACTGCATCTGCCTGACTACTCTTATAAATTCAAAGCACGTCCTGCCCCTAAACATATTTTAGAAAAGCCCCAGATTCCATATAAGCCATTGAAAACTCAAAACAAACAGAATGAACTTCCTACAAGTACAAGACAGATACCAACACAAAAGCAAAGACATGGTCCTCTGCGTACAGAAACCCTTTGCATTTGCAAAGAGAGATGAAGAATTAAAACAACGTAAAGAAGCATGGATCAAGCAACAAATAGAAGAAGAAAGAAAACAAGCTGCATCTTTTAAAGTTCAGCCACTGCCTGATGCTGTTAAGAAACAAATGTGTAAAATTAAAGCTCAACCATCTTTCTTACCAACCTCAGATAATAAAGAAAACTATGTTTAGTTTGACTTTCGTCCTCCAACTGCTCTGTTTAAAGAGCCATTTAAACGTCAACCATTCCAACCTTCGAAAACAGTACCCTTTGCACTGGCCACAGAAAAACCAGCAGCTGAACGAGAAAAATTTGATCAACTGGTTATAAAAAATAAGGAATAACAAGAAAGGTTAAGACTTCAAAGGTAGAGAGGAACAGGAAAAGCAAGCAAGGAGCATTGCAGAATTGAGAACAACACAGGTACATCATGCAAAACCTACCCCTATTTCAACCCCTTTTGTTCCTGAAAAACCCTAGCTGCCCTCACCGTGCCTGAAACTTCAAAATTTGTTGGGAGCTTAAAACAAAACTAATGATAATGATATAGTTTTATAATAACATAATGATGGAGGATGTCTGCAGATTTGGCTATTCTTAGGGCCGAAAATGCCAGAATTGCAGAAGAAAATATTAAGCTACGTGACGATGGCGCTGCACTACGTCGGGAGCTGAAATTAGTGCGGAAAGACCTCAGTCAGGCCCGTTCAGGCACCCCATCAGAGAGGAGCCAACATCGCCCTACAACCACTGTGGGCGACATGTCCATTGAGGAACTGCGCCGACTTATCATTGACCAGACATGGCCGATGGTGAGTGCCCGTATCGAAGGGCTCGCCAGGCGATTACCACCAGAAGAGACAATTCGGCCGTTTCTTGCGGGAGATAAAAGACGAGTGGATGAAACGGTGAATCTACCGCTGGCATCCGCCACGGGCTCACTGCGGAAAGCTCCTGTAGCACCAGAAGGCAAAGGAGGGAAAAAGAAATCGAAGCGGAAGAAAGTTAGCGTGGCTGCCAAAAGAAAAGGAGGCAGCGCCTGCATCCTCATCCGTTGGACAGTGGGCTACGGTCAATCGTGACGGCAAACCACAGCCCAAACGCACAACACAAGAGACAAAGAAGCCAACTACAAAACCCGGAAGGAAACCCGGTAAAAAGTTGCGCTCTCCTCAATCATCAGTAGTAGTGCTAAAACTACAACCAGGTGCTGTCAGCCAAGGAATAACCTACGATATCTCCTAGGACAGGTTAAGGGACAAATTGACCCGGCAATAATAGGTCCCGGTCTTAAGGTGAAGATTGCCGCAACAGGCGCGAGAAAACTGGAAGTCGCCGGCGAAAATAACAAGGAGAGAGCTGACAAACTGGCCGAAAGTTTAGCAGAAATCAGTGGATTGGAGCTGGTCAAGGTGTCTAGGCCCGAAAAGACTGCGGACCTACGCTTGTCGGGCCTCGGTTATGGTGTATCGGCCGACGAGATAAAAGTGGCTGTGGCTACTGCTGGTTGGTGTTCGGAGGCGGCCGTTTCGGGGGAGGGGGTCAAATACTAGCGAAAATAGTCTTACGTAATAAATGAATGGCCCCTAAGTTAGTTTAAGTAGAAGTTAATCGGAAATTACGGATAATGAAAAGTATACGCCAAGTGAATAAAAAAAAATGACAGGTAAATGTCACTTTACTCTTCTTCATCATTATTAAAAAATGTTAAATCGAATCAATGTCACGAAAATGCCAAAAGCTTTATTAATATAATCATTAAATAGAAATCCATTGTTTTATTTCTAAGCTACCCCTTA
Source organism: Calamotropha paludella (assembly GCA_927399485.1). Taxonomy (NCBI): domain Eukaryota; kingdom Metazoa; phylum Arthropoda; class Insecta; order Lepidoptera; family Crambidae; genus Calamotropha; species Calamotropha paludella. The sequence goes on along the minus strand of OV656803.1, from coordinate 3,086,911 downwards.
TTAAATTTTTTTTTAATTTTATTTAAAGGAAAAATAGTCTATTTTTACAAAAAGAACAAAACGTTTATTTAAGATTATAAAATTAAGTATGAATTATCTAGACCCGTAATTATACACCATGAATTTTGTATACATACGAGTATAAGTTTTAACATCTACTAGCTAACCCGGCCACGCGTTGCTGGTATAACCCGGCCACGCGTTGCTGGTATAACCCGGCCACGCGTTGCTATGGTAACGTTAATTGATTATAAAAACTGTTATTCTTAGGCTTATGGTAACTATATATGGTAACAAACCAACAAAGTCCTTCTTTTATATAATAGATGTATAGAAATTCCCTGTCAGTGTTTGACCTCTATGAACTCCGATACTACTCAACCGATTTTGGTGAATTTTTTAATTTGCTAGATTTGTTGCTTCTTAAGATATAGGGTAGGTTTCATTTTAATTTATAACAAAGCAACACGTGGCCGGGTCAGCTAGTGAACTATATTTTGAATAACATTTCAAAATAAAATATAACTTAGTGCAAGCTTATGATAATGAGTCACAGGAGCGCCTTAAAAAATGTTTTTTTTTTTGCATAATTTAATAATTTTATTTGATCGAGATGAGTTATATGGAACATTAAATTAAATTTTCTCCAAAAGCACGCTTGAAGCAAGTGATGTGATCATTTTTCTTGTTGTAGTCACGACGGTTCCATAATTTATTTAAATTAAATTAAGTTTCATTCGGAAATGGGATAATATATTACAATTTTAGACATTGCAATGAAAACGTGTACGTAAAATAATTTCTATATCATATCAGTACACATATATTATGACAATACTTTGTGTTTGTTACCATATATAGTTACCTTGCCATAGTTACCATAAGCCTAAGAATAAGTTTTTATAATCAATTAACGTTACCATAGCAACGCGTAGCCGGGTCATCAATTAGCGTTACCATAGCAACGCGTTGCCGGGTCAGCTAGTTTTATCTAAAGCAGGATTCGATAAAATATGATATTTATGTCTTCAAGTCACGAGTGAATAGGTACCTAGGCAGGCGCGTCACATCCTAGATCGCGTCGTCGCTTACCAAAAGCAAAACCTATTCACAATAAAAAGGTCCTAATATTTAGGTTTATTAAATTAGTCTAAATTGAAAATGAATGGAATGGAAAAATTGTAATATTTTTTTTGTAAAGTAGAAATAATAGCAATAATATTCCTTACATTCTCGCTATACTTTGTCCAATGTAGGATGATACTTTTGACAGTTGACACCTATTTAGAGGGTATAAAGTGGCTATTGCAATGTCAAGCCAAACATAAGGAAACAAACGCAACCTTAGTAAGTAGCAATAAGGATGTGACACCTGTCAAAAGTGTCATCCTACATTGGACAAAGTATAGCCTAGCGCTGTAAGGCTTGTGTTATGGACACAAGACAAACATATATGACCCATGGCTGAGGTACAAATGCTTGTATTCATTACACAAAACATCTGCCCCTTCCGGGACTTAAACCTAGCAACCGCCGCGACCGTTTGATTTAAAGTTTATAAGTAATTAATTAATAATTAATACAATCACTATAGTATAAAGTAGTAACTTCCAGCTGTCTGTCTGTCCGTCCCTTTGTATGCTTAGATCTTCACAACTACGCAACGGATACATGCACATAATACAATAGAGGAACACTGATAATTTTAGAGGTTTCTATTGTGATGTCGTAAATGAACACATTTTTTTGAGCTTACATTGCTGTCTGAACCATACGAGATAGATCAAAATAATGTACTACAGTATTGTACATCTTAAAAAGGTCTACAAAAAAGTCCGGAATGGTATATGTCTATCTCTTAGGGATAACCCACAATAAGCATTTTTTATTCTTTATTTTTTACGAGAAATAATGCCTTATTTAGGAAGCAACTTTAAGCAAAACAGCATTAATTATTATCCAATTAAGTATCTTAAATACATTGTGCATTAAATATAGACCAATATGACCCTTTACAGCATGTAATTTAAATGAATATTTTCGAAGATATTAGAGAATTAAAATGCAGGGACAGCGGTTGGGGCGGTACGTATCAGAATTGTATCCCTGCGAAGCCGGGGCGGGTCGCAAGTTAAATTATATTTTACAAGAAGAAGTGACAAATATTGATATATAATTATTATTATTAATAAATTAGTTTCTATGAATATTTTGAATTCATAATCTCATTCTTAACTTACCATAATTTGATGATTTTGTAAAATCTTATTAATTGTTTAGGTTATTATAATAAGATCTAAGTATACATTGTTTTTACTTATTGAATACTTACCGACATTGTTAGGCTTTATTATATGTAAATATTAATTGTACTACATCAAATAATGTTAGTAAAACTATTATATACCTGCGTACAAAAGCCTTAAGTGTTCCTGGAACACAACCTTGTTTCTAAACAATAATATGTCACTTTGTTTTCTTTAAATATTGAATATTGCTTCTAACTCTGCTTATCTAGCAGAATGCTAGAAGCTTTTTTAGGCTTTTTTATAGGAAACTAGCTGATCCGGCATTAAAATGAAATCTATTCTATGTCCTAAGTCGTAACAAATTATCATTAAAATCGGTTGAGTAGTTTCGGAGTTCATCGCGGTCAAACACTGCGGCAGGGAATTTTTCTATGTAGATAGGCATGCGCTTGACCTTTCTCTCGCCTGATGGTAAGCGACGATACGATCTTGGATGTGACGCGCTTGCCTAAAAGATACCTATTCACTCGTGACTTAAAGACCCCACAATTGTATTTGTCAGGAAACAAAGATTCAGGCAAAGAGTTTCACTCCTTAGCGGTACGTATCACGAAATTGGAACTAAAACAGTGTGTATGGTATATCAACCATAAAATGGTCGTGCTTATTTGTAAGTATAATTGTCCAATGATGAAATAGGACAACGGAACAACGTTATGCATCTTCCTGGAGAGATGCTGGAGACTGGAGAAGCTGTGCCCGTTGAACTGCCATTCTTGTAAATTTCATAATACGTGCTGTGGAGTTTCTTCTGCCTCCATGCAACCACACAGAGGACACTGTCACATTTATAACAGATAGGTCCTTATTTAGCGAACAATAACCAGTTATAGTACACAAACTTTACTAATCTTTCCCTTTCTACCATAAAAACTAGTATGCGAGGAGGAGGAGGGCAAATCCAATTAAATACTAACATATTTTGCCTTTCGCACCGACGGTCCTGGGTTCGAATAGATGGATTGGAAGAAATGTAACAAAAAAAAAATCAAAATCGGATGAATAGTTTCGGAGTTCATCGCGGTCAAACCACAGTGTTTGTAATATTTTTTTTATATACATTTTTTCCTAGGTCGAACGTGATTACAGTTCGATTAGTGGTTCAAATATTGAAACAATGTGGCGTGTTCTGACTCACCATTTCGATGCATCAATGATGACTCAGAATTCGCACACATGATTTTTAAAGATTGCACGGAATGCAATTTCAGTGGAACACGACGCCGACGGTCATCAAAAGAGGTAGTGTTTTCACATAACCTCTTCGCTTTGCGACTCCTTTTATTTGTGAAGGCGGCAGTCTTTTGTTTCTTTTTTCTCTTTATAAGTAAGGCGTCACGCATTCAGGGTCTGTCAGCCTATGCTGAGGCAGAGTGGTTGAGCTTAGATATGGATTTTTAATCTTAATATATGTTTCACTCAATTATTTGTGATTGTTTGTTTTTATATTATTATTTATGTTGAGACTCTCTGTTTGTTATACATGGGGTCATTCAGTCTTTATAATAATTTATTGAAATAAAGATGATTTTCAAATAATTATAAAACATAATTGTTACAATTATACCAATGAGCCTATCCCGAAGTAAGATTAAGATTAAGCCCGAAGTGATAAGTATTTTAAGACGTGTGTTATGGATACTAGAGTAACGGATAGAACAATGATATGTAATAATTTTAGAAATATATATAAATAACAAAGACTCAGGTACAAATTCTCGTATTGATCACACAAACATTTGCCCCTTCCGGGACTCGAACCCGGGACTATAGGTGCGAATGGCAAGATCGCTACCGTTCCACGAAAATGTCATCAAAAGCAAAATATAACAACAATAAACTATTCTTTCAAATTCATATTTTTTTATTTGATCACTACTATCCTAAGTAATATTATAAAAACGATAGTGAAATTGTTGATTTGTTACAATTTCACGTTTTAACTACTTAAACCCTTTATATTATTGTGTGACATTACTGTAACAAACAAAATAATTCCTAAGAATTTCGACTACACGCATTTTATCTCCTTGTAAATCAATGTGTCGTATCGGTAACATGCCTATGCATTTAAGTGCAATAGTCATGAACTAGATGGTGTTACTTGTGTCAAACTAGTACGGAATTCACTGCGAGCCAATTTGTGACATTCGTTCGTGGGTAAAATTTGCAAAATACAAGTAAAATATAAAAAAAACTACACAACTGTTTTGAAAGCTGTAGCGTAGCATTATACTATAATAGTTGAACAATTATTTCAAGGCATTTCATACACCCTATGGGAATAATATAGCTCAGTGTAACATATCTGTTACACTCCCTTTTTTATGATTTTTCTACATATCTAATAAAAAAGCGAAACAAAAAATACGTGTTTTTTTATTTGTTTTTACCAAGGTTACCTATAGGCCCTATAGGTAATACCATCCCTGAATCAAAGGTTACCCTATACAATAGGTTACCCTATAGTATAGGGTAACCTTTTATTCAGAAAAAAAACTTTTTCTTAGACTTAAAATTAGATAATAATTATAATATTACAATTAATGGCCACAGAATGTAATATGGTAAATTCAGTGCTGAATTTACACATTTGCCGCCCCAAAGCTATAAAATTATTGCCGCCCCTACTGACCTCTAAAATTAGATTCACTGTTCACAATAACGTTAATTCCTTGTTTAGGGAATAATCCAGTTTCAAGATTATTTTTACAACTTTTTGGGTATATTTTTAAGCTAAGAAAAGCAAAGCTAAAAACAAAGCTTTGCACTATTACTTACTTTTTTTCTGTACCAATTTTGCCGCCCTAAGTTTTAGCTTTTTCAGCTTCTATGGTAAATCCGGCACTGGGTAAATTTTATTTTATATAAGTCTTTACTTATTCTTACGCCTTCAGTATATCTTAAGGACGAACTCTTAAACAATTCCTTTGCTAAAACGTCTTTGCTAGGCGCTGAGTATAAGAATAAGAATGCATCGAGTTTAGATTTGAGAATTAAACTAACTTTCATAAATTTATCGTTTATTCCCTTTTTATTATTGCAATGTTTAATGATACTTATTTAAAACAGATACTTGTTGACTTTGTTGTAATCAATGATGTAATGAAACCATAACACTACTATTATTGTGATAACAGAATAATTTTGTTTTTTGTGGATTATGTATAGACACGACGTATAATATTGTAAATTTCGTTACTATCAAAGCTGACGAGTTTCTTGTAACAATTCTTCTTATCAGATAAATGACATCCTAAATGAGTGGAAGGTAAAAATGTTGAACGATCCAAAATAATTTACTTTCAAGTGCATTTGAATAAAGTTATTTTCATTTTGTTTTTATTTTTACTACATAAATAATATTTAATTTCTTATAGTTTTCCGTTTATTATTTGTCATAACAGAAAAATATAAGTGCCTTTAATGGTGTGAAATATGTCATTATTTATCGACAAATTGCCCCTCAAATTTGGTTTTTCTCAAAAAGCCAATAATTAAAAAATACACAAAAAAGAATGTATTTGTTTTTTTTTAATATTTTTTTTCTATTTTTTATTCCATTAAATATAAAACATGATGGCTGTTTAACTATTGTCTACATGTTTAGATATCAAATGATACCTTTTTAACGTTGATAGGACATTAACATGAGTAGTGGTGGTCGAATTAGTATGAGAGCCCAGATCTTGGTTAACAAGGAAACAAAATGGCGGTCGTAAGAGAAAAAACAAATTTGAGGGGCAATTTGTCGATAAAAAATGCCATATTTCACACCATTAAAGGCTCCGGCACTGGTGACGGGACACATTGTATTTTGACGACAGTTTGGTGCAACGGTAGCGATCCTGTCTTTAGCACCGAAGGTCCTAGGCTCGACTCCCGGAAGAGGCACATGTTTGTATGACGAATACGAGTATTTGTATATATATATATATATATATATATATATATATACTTATTTATGAATCATATAGATACGGTAGTATACATAACACAATTACAGTGCTTACTTTGGGCTAGATGGATAGATGTCACCAAATTATGCTAATATTTCTTACATTAATATTAGCCTAGCCCAAAGTAAACACTGTAAGGTTTGTGTTATGGATACTAGGGAAACGGATAGACATACATATTAGCTACTTATATTAGCTTAAAAATTAATATTAATATACAAATATCCATAATCTCATACAAACATCTTTCAAATTTATACTAGATGACCCGGCCACGCGTTGCTATTTAATAAATTAAAATAAAACCTGTCCTGTCTTAAGTCGGAACACTGTGACAGGGAATTTTTATATACATACTAGCTGACCCGGCCACGCGTTGCTGTGTTATAAATTGAAATAAAACTTATCCTATGTCGTAAGTCGTAACAAATCCAACAAAATAAAAGAAAAATCATCAAAATCGGTTGAGTAGTATAGGAGTTATTTGCGGTCAAACATTGTGACAGGGAATTTTTGTATACATTTTTTTTTTTTTTTTTTATAGAAAATAGGCATGCGCTTGGCCACTCTCTCGCCTGATGGTAAGCGTCGATGCGATCTAGGATGTGACGCGCCTGCCTAGAAGATACCTATTAAATACATATATACAAACAACAAATATCTGCTTTACAAACAGCAATTGTTGTCAAAATATTATATTATTTAATAAGATACTTGTTCACAATTAGCTTTCATTCAAAACCTTCCATTTATTAACAAAAGGGCAAACTCGTGCTATCTTCAAAGAAGTTGATAATAGCACAATTAGAGTGAATAAAAGCTCATTTTTTATGCATTTGTATGCAAATAGGACGCGAAAAATCAACCATTTTTATGGTAGAAGTAAAAAGCATATTTCGTTAAGCATTTCGTAGAATTAACATAAAAAGTCCGGGGTTTGAAACCGAGCGGAGAGATTCGCTGACAAATGTTATTGCAGGTTTTCATATCAAAATTATACTAATTTAATTTAAAGTATAAAGTTAAGAAATAAACGGCTGTTTTGTTTGCCATATTATGATTATGAAATTTGCAATTGATTTAAAAAGAAAAAGAATGGCGGTGTATCATGTAAATGTGGTTATTGAATTTATTCACCCTAAGCTGATTAAATACACATAAAAATATGAAACTGATATTCCCTGAATAAGTAATATTATAAGTGAATAGCATTAATGCACTTCACTTATAATATTACACTTATATTATTATAAACTTCAAATTAATAGTAAAGATTGCATAACTATTACAGTTTATTTCACAAATAAGTTCCAGACTTTACTGTTTACATAACATTAAATTAAGGCATTAATAAGGCAATTTCCATTATCAACTCATTAAAAACAAATAAATAAGTATCAAATCTATAATATATATAACTTGGCATCATTCAAAAATTACTTTCGTCTATTTTGTTTTTATTAAACGATAAGCAAATAGAACTCCAGTGCAAATCAATTTCATTGTAATTTTAACATCATATAAATAAGATATAATAATATATATATCGCATAACTTATATTTAAATAGTGTAGAACAAGATAAGGTCATACGTGGCCTAGAAATTCGCATCAGCTGTCTGTACAGCGAGAAATGAGAATTTATATAAAAATCATATAATTTAAATAAAGAACTTCTGTTATTCGGTATTGTTTTTCAAACTGAGCGCATTGCGGTAACTTGCCCGCTCCGTTTATGAAATCGCTCCATTCGCCCAACATCTATCCTTAACCGTATAAAATTTAAATAAGGAATGCGTGGATGAGTGATGAAGCAGGCGCGTTCTGATTGGCTATTGTCCAATCGCAGCTTGCGCGATGCATCTGACTACAGCTGTTTAACCCATGGCCTAGTTAAGCTAAGTTTCCCTGGTTAATTAATTAACTTTATAACACAGCAATATCAACCAAATAGCACTCCATTTAAGTACTATTTTCGTATCCCATCCTATTCCATTTTAAACAATAATTATTTATAATTCAGTTCAGTTCAGTTATTTATTCCAAACAATATTACATTTTGTCGGAAATTAAAATTATTATTAAATTAAAATTAAAATTTTAAATAAGCACATACATAAAGAAATTATTATAAATAAAAAATCATTAAAATGATATAATTTTAAAATTCATACCACCTTTATCCTCGTTCTCTATTTAACTTTCGTAATTAAAAAGTTGATATTCATCTTAATTGCTTATTAGTAATCGAACTATTAATGATGTTTTGTTATAATATATATAATAATAAATAATAATATTATTTTTAATAACTTTAACGTAAATTTTATATTAGGTACATATTTATTAAAAGCATTTATTAATTATTCTGCTTTACACATATTGCCTGTTTCACTATATGGAAAACAGAAATAAAAATGAGAAAGAAAAATATTGGTAAACCTTGTTTTTTTTTAAATTTATATTTAAGATTTAGAGTATCTTTTTCAGTAACAAATAGTTATTCTATATATATAAATAAAATTGGATTGTCTGTTTGTAATATTGAAATAACCGTTTTTTACTACATGCATATGAATATATATACGGTACATACACCAAAATATCATTTTTTACAATTTTTGTCTGTCTGTTTGTTCCGGCTAATCTCTAAAATGGCTGGACCGGTTTTGACGAGACTTTTATTGGCAGGTAGATGATGTAATAAGGAGTAACTTAGGTTACCTTTATTTTAGAAAAAATCTTTTATTTTAGAAATATAAAATTACTGTGCCACAGCAACACGTGGCTGGGTCAGCTAGTAAAAATATATGTGTTTGTACATACGCACCTAACCAAGAATAAACTGTATGGCTATATAAGACTCTATTAAAGGATAAATATATCTATCTACTTAGTGAATTATACTTATTTACGTTATTTGTATTATGTATATTTAATGAGTATATTCAGTTGATATAAAAATATCCAAAATCACTGGCGTTATTATTCATTTTAATTTTTCTACCCATTAATAGATGGCGCCACATGGTTACAAACCCCAAAACTGACGTACGTAAAAATTTTATGGTATTCTTCTAATAATAATGAATCTAAAAGAATCTTAAATAAAGGAATTTAATAAAAATTAGTTACGTTAAATAAATTTTTATTACAATGGAATAAACTTTTGTTTTACTATTACTAATTTTGTATGACTTGCTCTTAAATGATGTAATGTAATAACTGTCCTGGGTTCGAGCCCCATCGGACAGATGTTAATGTGATGAATACAAGCATTTGTACATGACTCATGGGTATTGATTATATATATTTCATATTTGTACCTATGTTTATCCGTTACCCTGGTATCCATAACACAAGTCTTACAGGGAAATTAATGAATAATAGAAAAATTTAAAGATTTTTGAATTTATATTTTGGTTAGTATTTTTATTAAACGGTTGAAAAAAATTTTTTTTTTCATGTTGGTGTTGGTTGTTGGTAATGTTGGTATAGATTTATTGAATATTATATCTCTCGCCATATGAGCATAAAATATTACTAAATTACATACAATAATAATATTTCACATCAGTTAGCTTAGCCCAAAGTAAGGACTGTAAGGCTTCTGTTATGGTTTTAAGGGTAAGATAGACATACATATATAATACATAGATATTATCATACATATCTTGACGACCGTTTGGTGGAACGGTAGCGATCCTGCCTTTCGCACCGACGCACAGTGGTCCGGATTTCCAAAAAGGTGGACGTAGGATCGAAAATGCATATTTAACTTAACAAAAAATTGTTTCGTATAGGAAATTTAACGCTGATTAATACTTATTACTACAACTTTTCAAAAAAACTGCTCCTTCACGTCAAAAAAAAATATTGAAAATAAAAATGTATGGGAGAAAAGCTATTTTTTTTTTCTCCGTTCAGTATCAAAGTATAGCAAGCAAACCTTATATTCTGGTAAGTACCTATTGTTCTTAATACGACGACATATAAATTGCGTGCGTATCCCTGCGGCCTTGACGCTTACGACGATTCAAAGTTAAAAATTTCAATTGGTTTTTTTTTTAATTATTATCGAGTTTTTCAATTATGCTGAATTTAAAATATAATTTCTTAATTATATTAGAATTAAAACATACGCATTCCAGCATTTGTTTCATTTTATTTTAATAAAAAATAGTAATAAAAGTCTTCAACAACAGTCACGTGCTGATTCGTTGCCTATTTGTAACTGACTGAAACGACTCCTGTGATATAAGAATCATTTACCCCCACCACCGGAGACATCGACGACGCTGATTGGCTGTTGAAGATGTGGTACTAATTTTGTCAGTCACTACTTGCGCGCGTGTGTTTGTTATAAATATCTGTGCATGAAACAATTAAATGCACTTGTTTCTCAACCCTTGAGGAAGCAACATATCTAATTATCCGTGCTGTGTGAAAGTTTAGTGAGTTTCGTTATGGCTGCATTTGTAACAAATTTGGACATCTTTATGTTCCTCCGTGTTGAAGGAGATATGAAAAATTGGGCACGACTCTATGAAGCTATTAGTCTACATATCCCAGTTGAAACATGTTCACAAGATTTAGAAATAATCTAGACCTTTTTGAAGAACTACGTCAGTAATATCAATCGCAGATGGACAAGTGCTTCTAGAAATCAGAAAACTTTCATGAATAGACATGCTGCGTGGTTACAATCAAATATTAGTTGGCCAAATTGCACTACTGTTAATTTATCCGAGATTTTTCAAGCCCAAGATGAAGTTATCGAAAACATATCGTCAGACAATACTTCATTTGACATCGATACTACAACAGCTGTGATTCCGTCGACATCTAGTACAACAACTGTGGGCACATCTACCGAAGTTCAGATTAGGAAGCCTTTTGTTGACCTCAGCAACAAACAGAAGAAAAGACGTTCAGAGTCTCTTTTGGACTATTCGCCGGAAGAACTTACTTTTGCATTAGTCGAAAGACTTAGGATAGACAAGAAGAATGACTTAGCTCGTGTTATTGACCATATAACGAAGAACCCTGATAGTGTTGCTATCGTTCAAGCCACATTGTTTAAGAAAAATACGAAAAAAACTTTTGATGGAGATTATGCTCTTGGTCTTTATACATCATTGAACCTGTCAAAATGGAAATACTTGTGTTTAAGGAAAGCGCTGTTAGATTGTGAAGTTCCAGTGTTACCATCGTATCACAAACTTCTTGAAGCTAAAAATAGATGCTATCATCATGTTTTAGAAATTACTGAGAGAGGAGCCAGAGTGAAGCTTCAAGCCCTATTGGATCTGACAGTCCAGAAGATTCTTCAAATTACTGGTACCCAGATTGATTCGTCAACTAAAGGATTGAAGTTAATTAGTAAATGGGGTTTTGATGGTGCTTCTTCACAAAGTACCTACAAGCGAAGGAGTGAAGATGTAGACTTCAGTGATTCATCGGTTTTCATGACAAGTCTTGTCCCTCTTAAATTAGTTTCTAATAATAGCACCATATGGGAAAACCCAACACCTTCTTCAACACATTATTGCAGGCCCATTAAGTTCGAGTTTTGTAAAGAGACAGCAGAATACATCAAGCAAGAAGAAGCTGCATTGAAGGAAGAAATTAAAAACATCGATTCTACAAAATGGGCAGGGCTAGAGATTAGTCACAAGCTTCATATGACAATGATCGACGGAAAAGTGGTCACTATTATAACGGATACTTCGTCTGCATCTGCCTGCAATATTTGCCTTGCTAAGCCAACTGAGATGAACAAGCTGTCAGAAGTATTTACAAGACCTGTTCGAGAAGATGTTTATAAATATGGACTTTCTACTCTTCATATGTGGATTCGTTGTATGGAGTGTATTCTACACATATCTTACAACATGGACTTTGAGATGTGGACTGCGCGAGGTGCTAACAAGCAACTAAAAGCTGCGAAGAAACATTTGACACAAGAAGAATTCAAACAGCAAATGGGAATACTTGTGGATTTTGTGAAGCAAGGCTTTGGAACCACAAAAGACGGAAACACAGCCAGAAGGTTTTTTAGAGATTATGAGAAATCTGCCGAAATAACCAATGTTGACTAAGACCTGCTAAAGCATTTTGCGGTTATTCTTCAAACGATTTCATCAGGATGTGCCATAGATATTGAAAAATTCAGGACTTATTGCAGAGAAACAGCTGAGATCTTTGTTCATCTATACCCATGGTTTTATATGCCCGCAAGTGTGCACAAGCTACTCATACACGGTGCAGACATTTGTCATCACTTTGGCCTCCTACCAATTGGCATTCTTTCCGAAGAAGCTGGAGAAGCAAGAAATAAAGAATTTCGAAGAGTTCGTGAGTCTCACACAAGAAAATTTAACAGGATAAAGACCAACGAGGACCTGCTTCATAATTTTTTAATTAGTTCAGACCCATATTTATCCCATATTCGACCAAAATACAGCAACTCAAAGCAATTTGATTTTTTTCCAGATGTTAAAGAGCTTTTGTTGTTGCCTGAGGTAGTAACAGAAGAAACCGAAAATATGGATCTACAGGAGTTGCAGTCTGAACATGATCCATTAATGTAAACGTGACAGATTTAGTGATGTTGTAATTATTAGAATTGAGTTTGTTAGTAATAGTAGTTAAGTTGTGGTCCTTTTCAGGACTACTTAAAATAGTCAAAGGGTCGTAATATTCAGCCGTATCCGGTTAGACTGGACTGGACTGGAAGACAAGAAGACGCTCGGATGATGATGATGACTTAAAATAGTCATTTTCAAGACTCCAGAAAAAGCCCTTTTCAGGGCTAAATCTATTTTTAATTGTTTCTTTCAAGATAAGTCACACTAGTAGTATAACCACCAATATCAACCATGATTTATCAATAGGAAATATCAACAGATGAAAGAATAATCAACAGAAGATTATTTAAAACAAAAATAAGCAAAAATGCTTATTTTATCATAACGTCACGCTTTATATTCCCCGAAGGCAAAGGTGTATACTACACTATAGTACACTGTAATTTCGCCAGTTATATTTAAGTCCCAAGTAATAGGGGGCGAGCCTAATAAAAGGATGGGGCACGCGGGGGGCTTGTTTTAAAAAAAAATATATTTTGGATTAATTTTAATAGAAAAACTCGTTAATAATAATAAGATAATTCAACATAAAAATTTTAAACTTTATAGCATCGTAGGCGCCAAGGCCGCAGGGATACGCAAGCAATTTATATGTCGTCGTATTAAGGACAATAAGTACTTACCAGAAGATAAGGTTTGCTTGCTATACTTTGATACTGAACGGAGAAAAAAAATAAAATAGATTTTCTCCCATACATTTTTATTTTCAATATTTTTTTTTGACGTGAAGGAGCAGTTTTTTTGAAAAGTTGTAGAAATAAGTATTAATCAGCGTTGAATTTCCTATACGAAACAATTTTTTGTTAAGTTAAATAAGCATTTTCGATCCTATGTCCACCTTTTTGAAAATCCGGACCACTGTGCGACGGTCCTGGGTTCGAATCCCGGAAGGGGCAGATGTTTGTATGATAAATACGAGCATTTGTACCTGAGTCATGGATGTTTATATATATTTCTATGAATATTACATATTTATGTATAATATATGTATGTCTATCCGTTACCCTAGTATCCATAACACAAGCCTTACAGTGCTTACTTTGGGCTAGGCTAATTGGTGTGAATGTAATAAATATTTATTTATTTATTATTTATATATATGTAATATTTAGAGAAAAACTTACTGACCCGGCCACGCGTTGCTGTGTTATAAATTAAAATGGAACCTATCCTATGTCCTTAGTAGAAACAAATCCAGCAAAATGAAAAAAAAATCATCAAAATCGGTTGAGTAGTTTCTGAGTTCATCGCGGTCAAACATTGTGATAGGAATTGTTATATATTTATTAATATAGATATATAAAATACGTATTCGTCACACAAACATCTGACCCTTCCGGGACTCGAACCCAGGAATTGTCCTGGGTCCCGATTTTGATGATTTTTTTTTCATTTTGCTGGATTTGTTTCTACTTAGGACATAGGATAGGTTCCATTTTAATTTATAACACAGCTAAAGATGCACTACCCTTGCACTAAACGGTCAAAAGAAAAATCTCAGTAATAAATACCGCTGTGAATTTTAAAACATTGAAAATTATCGTAACACTATGTACGACCCTAATTTTAGATGGCGCTTTACCGCTTCCAGGGTGAGGGTTTGCGACCACCACCACGGCCATCTTCTTTTTCCATCAAACATCCAGACGCACTGCGGGCTACCACCCTTTCTTGCTTCCTACCTGTCGCACCAAGCGCTTCTCAACATCCTTCACATAATGCGCACAGTAAAGGAGTGGAACTGCCACCCTGCGACTATATTCCCAAGTACATATACGTCCATTTTCAAAGCCAGGGTGAATAGGCACTTTCTGGCTTAGCTCGTTCTATCGCGGATCCTGTCTTGGCCCCCGTATTTCACTTAAATTACTTCAACAATATTCTTCACTCGGATAACATTACTATGGGTCACGGGTTCGAATCTCGGTATTTGTGTGATAAACATTCGTTTCCGAATCATAGTTGTTTATTATTAATTATTCACTGTTTAGTATCAATAGACAATTGGCGATCGTACGTAACGGTAGCGATCTTGCCTTTCGCAGTAATGGTTCTGGGTTTGGTACCCGGTAGAATAAAGTAAAGAATAATTTCTTAAATGCATTACTATTTTTGTTTAATTTTTTATCACTTTCTTCTATACTAGCTTTTACCCGTGGCTTCGCCCACATTTTTTTTCAATAAAAAGTATCCTATGTTACTTCTGACACCTCCAAGAATATATGTACGAGGTTTCATGATGATCAGTTTTGTAGTTTTTACGTGAAAGCATAACAAACAAACTTACATCCACATTTATAATATTAGTAAGGATAGGCCGCTTGGTGCAATGGTAGCTCTTACCTTCTGAGCCAAAGGTCCCAGGTTCGCATCCCGGTAGGGGCATATGTTTGGGCTACAAATAATTTGTTCTCGAGTCATGGTCGTATTAACTATACATTATTGAATATCCGTAGTACAAGTTATCCTGTATTTATTATTATTATTATAATTATTTAAACTTTAATATTTAGTTTTAATTCTACTAAAAGATCAAAATCATAGAACATAAAAATTTTTTTGGTCAGCAAATTGTATTCGTTCGTTATATATAACAGACAAAACCGTATTTCGTACAGTACCGTCCATTGGCCATATATCTCACCATCTTTAAGGGTGAGGCACACCCCAGGTGCCTATTTAATTGGAAAAAAGGTAATTTACTCCGCTCAACCCTCCGGCGTCTTACGACTAATGAAGACGCGCCTCCCCACAGACCAATGAATCGAGAAAAAATGAACATTTAAAAAAAGATAAGATTATATTACGTAAAAATATGTTATATTTGATCCCGCCTGAGAACTCACTTGTGAGCTGAGTCGATTTTTTGAAGTGAAAACTTCTTTAGCATCGTTGTGATTTTGAAAGTCGATGAAACGAAAAAACGACTGTATAAAGAGACAGACACATAAATTCATAAGATTTAACGTAGGAGAAAATGAGATAGGAAGCATTATGTACGTGTGTTAATACGTGTTTGTGTGCGCATGCGTAGTACAAAGCTTGAGAGAAGGCATCACAACAACCGTGGTATTTTGTATACGTGTACGTATTATTTTTGAAGGTATCACTTCTACCACGTGTGAATTGCATACAAGCTTTTTTTTTCATGCGTATTTTATATCTTATATAAATTATTCTTATATTTTTCTATTTAAAATAAATCAATTATTGATAAAAAATGATAATTTTAACCAAATTGTTTTCATGTCATGACATGTCTAACCGTTCTTAAGCTCACCAACCAGGTGTATTAAACGCAAGTAATATATCCACCTGGTATGGTCGCGGCCTTATGTTAGGCTGTGTCGGGGTGCGAGAGACCATATTGTCTTAGATCGGCAAGATAGCCACAATTATAGGGTTGACTTTGGTACCGTGTAAAGGATCAACATTATTTTTTAATTCGGTTAATGGGGGGCGGGTTGAATGTGAGGTGTGTTAGGTTTTTTTAAAGGCTATGGTTGTATAGGTTTTTATAAGGTTTGGTAATGATTTTTGGATTTCGATTAATTTATTTAAAATATGTACTTACACCCTTACAAAATACACGGATGAATTACAATTTATCATAATTACAAATACAATATATAAAAAAATTATTATAATATTCATGTAATGCAAAAAAAAATTGAAAAATTGTCCAAATAACAAAAATGAAGCAAATGTGTCAAATAAAAAACTATGACTATTGTACTAAATCAAATTTAAATGTATAATCTTAACAACAAAAGTTAGGTTATTAATTGATATTTTTGTATACATACACAAGATTAATACAATTGTCAACGTTACAATATTTACAGTAGTTATGTCAATGAAAATGTTACGTCAGTCGTATAACTTTATTACATATCACTCTGCCAGCATCGGCATTAAGATAAAAATTGAATTTATTAAAGATATGTCCTAATTGGTCAATGAAAATGTTAATATTATTGTTCTGGGCGAGCAAGTCTGTGTTTCCTAATAAATATAATTTAGTGTTCTTCAAATTATTAGTCAATAGGTGTCTTCTAGGCAAGCGCGTCACATCCTAGATCGCATCGTCGCTTACATCGATCGCACATTAAAAAAAGTCCGCATTGTAAGCAAAGCTATTCAGGACACTGTTACGATTGCCACGCACTTGACGAAAACAAAGATCAGGCCTATTTGCTCAAAATAGGCGGGAAACTCTATTTTGTCGATGGTCAAAAATTACACATTGAGCCTTGAGCCTTCTTGCTGCACACACATGCATTCCTCCTTCCAACTATCTGTTTTGCTTATTAATTATATTTGTCTCTGCTGTTATATTCTTTATTTTAATGTAATACTAGGTCCGCATGGACCTGGCTAAGCATAAAGTTTGCTAGCACCATATATTGGAGCGGAGCATAATACTTAAAAAAAATCAATAACGTTTAGTAAATTTTTAAATTCTATAAGAATGAAAACTTTCGAAAAGCGCGCGCTTTTTGTTTCATTGGGAAATCCCACTAACTATTTAATTTTTGTGACTTTAAAAAAATACGAAAATCGGCTAAGTTATGGTAATATAAGTAATATTCGGGATTTATACCATGTTCCTTGTTTTTATTAAGTTTCCGATATTGCGGCACTGTTGCAAGTGCCATGATCACGGAGTAACTGATGATGTGGCTCAACTCAATAAAAACAAGGTACATGGTATAAATCCCGAATATTACTCATATTACCATAATGTTAGTGACCATGAAAGTTTAAAACAATAAATCGGTTAAGTACCCATAGAGTGATGGCGTCACATACATTTAGTCATTACAGCTGGGAGCTTCGCTCGCTCCGCTCCAATAAATAAATAGAATATAACATTGTTAATAATGAATGGGTTTGTCGCAGCAAATAAACTTTCTATCTAAAATTTAAGTACCGTTAAAGTAGAATACAAGAGTCGTAATATCATACCGTAACGGAAGTCTTTGAATTTTTTATCTTCTTGGAATCAGGACAATATAATATGATTCTTCAATCTTGTAATTTATCTTTATAGTTTACACATTTAATAATGAAAACGTTACTTACTTGTTTTTATTTATTGACCATTAAAATGGGAAAATATAAATGTACAGTTACGAGTGGATCAAACAAGAAAAATGAGTAAAAGTCTTTTTCGCACGACCGTTTGGTGCAACGGTAGCGATTCTTCTGTTAGCACCGCCGATCCTAGATTAGAATCCCGGAGAGAGCAGATGTTTGTATGATGAATACGTGTATTTGTACCTGACTCATGGATTTATATATATTTATCAATATTAATAATAATAATAATATTTCCCACAATCACACCAATTAGCCTAGCCCAATGTAAGCACCTTAAGGCTTGTGTTATGGATACTAGGGTAACGGATAAACATACTTATACGATACATAGATATGTAATATTCATAGAAATATATGTAAATGTCCATGACTCAGGTACAAATGCTCGTATTCATAATACAAACATCTGCCCCTTCCGGGATTCGAACCCAGAGCCGTCGGCGCGAAAGGCAGGATCGCTACCGTTGCACCAAACGGTCGTCACATTACATTTCTAGCATCAATAGCAAGCCTTATAGTGCTTACTTTGGGCTGGGCTAATTGGTGTGAATATATGAATATATTTTTGCCTACTTTGTATACGATGTAGAATTTTCACAGAGTATAAGTAATTATAATTCAAGCTATATATAAAAAAAAAGAAATGTAATTTTTATTTATTTATCATTTGACGTAACTTACACACAATTAAATATTAAATGTAAACCTTACTTTAGGTACCTTTAAGTCTCATTGTTTCTTAATTTTATTTTTTTACATACAATCATATCACGCTTTTTTTGGGTAGATCACAGATTTCCACTTACCACGATCCTAACATCTCTCGCTTCAACTCTCATCAGCCGTTTCATATAAGGACGTCGGTTAAGGGTAGTTTTGACCTAGTCTTTTCTCAGGACTTTGGTCCCTGAAAGTTCACCTCGGTCTGCCTTTATCGACTTGACAATGCACTTTTGCCTCATATACTTTCGTCCATCCTCTTACATGTCAAAAATTATCTAAGCATCCCTTTAACTGTCACTATATCTTCTTCCACACCACATCACTCTTTTATCAGATCATTCCTTATTTTATCCATCAAATCTAATCTCCAGCAACACTTCTTAAAGCTCTCATTTCCACTGATAAAATTTATAGAAAAGTATACAGACATATTTAATATACCTTTATATATATCTATGTATATAAAAATACCCTGTCACAGTGATTTACTGCGATGAACTCCGAATCTAGTCAAACGATTTTAATGAATGTTTCATTTTGCTGGATTTATTCCAACTAAGGACAGGACAGGTTTCATTTAAAACATAGAAACGCATGGCCGGGTCAGCTAATATTTAATGTAATACATTGTTTTATACATTTAGTTCATATATTGTAAAAGAAACACTAACTTTACACAAAAATTAACCTAAAAAGCTTGTCCGAATTATCTGCTTTCACCGAACCATGTAATGATCGATATCATACCTCTGGTATGTCATCATTTAAAATGTTGTGGTAACATCAGAAATGTAAATTGACCAAATGGCATCTGTCGCGCCACCTGGTGGAGATGAATTAATTATGAAGCGTGCGCACGCGCCGGCACGCGCCATTTTGTTCCAATACTGTTTGTTTTAATTTTAAGGACACTTTAAGGACAAGGAATGTGGCCGTGTGGTGAATGCTATATTAGATTTGGTGTGTGGTAGCGGTTATGCCTTTCGCACCAATGGTCTTGAGTTCGAATCCCGGAGTGGGCAGATGTTTGTGTGATGAATACGAGTATTTGTACGTCGTACGGGTATTTATATGTGTTTCTATAAATATTTCATAACTTACACAGCAACGTTTCCAAATAATAGTTTTTGTATTAATTTCTTTACATTTATATTTATAATAACAATAAATAAATAAATATTTCTTACATTCACACCAATTAGCCTAGCCCAAAGCACTGTAAGGCTTGTGTTATGGATACTAGGGTAACGAATATACATACATATATGATATATAGATATGTAATATTGATAAAAATATATATAAACACCCATGACTCAAGTACCAATGCTCGTATTCATCTTACAAACATTTGCCCCTTCCGGGATTTGAACCCAGGGTCGTCGGTGCGAAAGGCAGGATCAAACGATCGTCAAACTACAAACTACAATTAAAGTAAAAAAACAGTACTATTGGAAACAATAGTAATTACTTGGTTAAGACCCATAGTGACTATAAATGCCACAATTAAAAGCTGAGTTAAAAAAAGTCGGTTTTTTTTTTTTTTTTTTGCCTGTAAAGTCGGTTTTACGGGCGAAGATTTTACGTGACAACGTCTTTTTCTCGGTAGAATATTTATTGATATGAATATAATTAAATTGCACAATGCGCGCGGCAGACCGATCATAGTTGAGTGGGAGAGAGACGCAAGGCATTCGGCGGGCCTCTCTCTCGTTCGGTGACTCATCGTAACGTTACCGAGCGTTACACTTTTTCATAAGTGACTCCCAGCCGCAACCAATTTATAAGACGTTATCACGTCAAAACCCATAGTAAAATGAATATTTGTTACAATCCTACCGATTAGCATAGCCCAAAAGCACTGTAAGGCTTGTGTAATGATTATTATGTTAACAGATAGACAAATAAGATACAAAGAGATGTAATATTCACAGAAATATATACAAACACCCATGACTCAGGTACAAATGCTCGTATTGATCACACAAACATCTGACTCTTCCGGGATTTAAACCTAGGACAGTCGATGCGAAAGACAGGATCGCTACCCATGCACTAAAACAATAAGCCTTAAACAGTTTTTATAAGTAAACATTCATTTAAAGTCATAATATAACAATTTAATATAATCAAGCGCCATTTCAATATATATCCATTATATATAAAAATAGCTGTCCCGGCCACGCGTTGCTGTGCCGACTGCAGTGCCATCTGCCGGACTGATTTGTGAATCTAAACCATTCTCAGATCCCCTTGAACACACACAAAAAAATTCATTCAAATCGGTCTAGCCGTTTAGGAGGAGTTCAGTGACATACACAGAAGAATTATATATATAAAGATAAACACATGTGGCTTAATTCTGCTAATAAATGCAGATACCAATGGCGTACATATTGCCGTCTGTATTTCTGAGTCCTTATAACCTACCCGTCTTTAGGACTAGGGTAGGGTTGCCAACCGTACTCTAAAATAGAGTATTGTACTCTATATCATGTAGGCGTACTCTTTAATCTATAATACTAACAGAGGACGCTAAAATACTCTTTTTTACACAAGGTTTACTATACTAGTGCCAGTCTCGCATATATGATTATCGTAACCAAAAAAGTCAACTATTTACTTTTAATATGCTGGTATTCCCAAGTTAGGAATCCCTACATCCCAAGCCACACTCGGACGTTTCTGAACGCAGCCACTAATGTCAATCAGTGCCTTAACGAATTTGTCTATTTAAAAAAAAATAGCTATATACTCTCTGTTCCCACCACTTCAGGTTTACTGAGAGAGTCTTTTTGGATCATGAATGTGAAGAAAAACAGGGCTTCATTGAAATTGATTAAAAATGAGCTCCTGATATAGATCAGGAGCTCATTTTCAATCAATTTCAATATAACGTAAAATTTGTATCATACGTGTGATGCTGATGAATATGCTGTGCTTAATAGTTTTTACATATACATAGGTATATGTAAACCTAGAGTTAGAATGTTTGGAGTCATACAACTTTTTTTAAAACAAAATGAAAAATTGTTATTTGCTGTAAAAAATACCTTTATAAAAATTTGAAATAAATGATACTCTTTTTTATAAGGCCGTACTTTTTATTTACCTCCTTTGAAATCAAATATACTCTATTTCTTCTAATAAAAGTTGGCAACCTTAGACTAGGGTGAATAGACACTTTCTGGGTTTACTTGCTCCTTCTTCCATCAAGAAAACCACTATGGTGGCTAGCTACTCTCGGCTTGAGGTTTTTTTAAGGATCTCGCCGTCTCAATAGCCGGTATCGTTGTAGCGGTCATCTGCGACTTACAACACTTACACATAAAAAAAAAAAAAACAAGAGGATCGTGTTGCTAATCCACACGCATTTATTGAAGCGAGCGAGCGAAGCGAACGAAGCTCCCATGGATCAGCTTCAATGGCGCAATGTCTGTTACGCAATAACTTCCCGAGTTCTTAACCGATTTTAACATTTTTTGTGTGGAATCGAATCAACAGGTTTAGGACCAGATGGTGACGGAGCCCGAATTTTAAATTCGCAAAAATTCCCATCGAACCAAAAAAAAATTTTTCTTTTTTTAGGTATTACGCTCCGCTCCAATATATGGTGCTAGCGTAGCTTTATGCTTAGCGACTGCATCGCCTAGTTATAAAGACTATAATTTTTATTAGCATTAAAATTGGCATATATGTCTTAAACTTCGTTAATTAAAATATTTTTAGTAAGGGAAGGATAATAATGCATCGGGGAAACTAATTAAAACGCCTGAGTGTACAAATTACCATGACACTGCAGTCGCATAAGCTACGCTCACTGCACCGGACGGATATAATGTTTGTAACGGTTCTAATTAGGCAATGTTTTTTTTTATGTTTTTTTACATTCACACCAATTAGCCTAGACCAAAGTAAGCATAAGGCTAGTTTTATGGTTACTAGGGTAACGGATAAACATAGACATACTTGTATGATACATATATATTTAATGACTCAAGTACAAATGCTTGTATTCATCACGCAAACATCTGCCCCATCCGAGACTAGTATTCAGGATCGTCGATGTAAAAGGTAGAATCTCTTTCCAAACTGCACCAAACTGTCGTATATATTTTGAATATTAAAAAAAATTGCATTATATCAATGTAATTATACGAAATTTTGTTCATTGTGTGGCAACACTGATTTATTGTCAATATATATATATATATATATATATATATATATATATATATATATATATATATATCTATATATATATCTATAATCTGTGTCACTGCTGACGTTGACTAGTAGTAAGAACTTTTTGGCGGGAACGAGAAGCGTCACTTTAATGGTTTTGTTTTTCTCGTTAGAATTTGTATTGCGGTACATATCAGTGCGTAATAATGGTGGATTATTAACCACTTAGTGTTTGTGAACACGCAAGAGTGTTGGCAAGTGAAATAAACAGCGGAATTTGTCTTTTCCTGCTCTCTCAAGAAGTACACGGGGAGGTTTCAGTGAAACCCCATACCTTTACTGAAACCTAGAGAAAGGGATATTTTTCTGTTCAATCACCATTGATGTATTATTCAAGGATCGGCTCTCATCTTCATCTAATAAATAATCGAAATTACCATCGATATTTTTTATTTGTATAATATAGTATAATGTTATAGTACAGATTTTCACGTTCGCGCTGTTACATGTAGACACATGCGTTCTCTGGTTAGGAACTGAAAATCATAGCTTTGCTCTCAGAGCAAAGGTATCGCTAAGCTTTTTGCTTTGCGTCGTTGCGGCACGCCCGCTTTAATTTAAAATTATATTTATGTTAAGATTAATTGTTGTAAACATGAGTTTGTCTTATGACGCAAATAAACAAATTATCTATTTGTCTACTCAAAAACTGGCAGTATTACTCAGACCTTCGCCTGTTCCGAAAAGAAGAAATATAAACTACTTAACTTCTGGCTAGTTGAAATACACTTTGAAAAACTTATCTAGTTTTTCGAAATTAGAATACGACACACATAAGAAAAAGCTTGTTATTTTTAAGTAATTCTGTCATTCTCATTTTAAAAGTTTCAATGTGTTTGTTTTTTGTTATAAGGTAAATGACATCACGAGTTGTTCAGTATTATCTATGGTTCCTTGTTTTTCTGTCGTTTTACATTAGGAATAAGGTTTGATATAAATCTATAATCTAAGAACACAAATTTGTTGTTTGTGTGTTTGTCTGTCCGCTCTTTTCCCCGCTCTTTTTCCATTGTATAAGCGTTACCATAACAACGCGTTACCGGGTCAGCTAGTATATACTCTAAGAACACAAATTTGTTGTTTGTGTGTTTGTCTGTCCGCTCTTTTTCCCGCTCTTTTTCCATTGTATCAATAACGTTACCATAGCAACGCGTAACCGGGTCAGCTATTACAAATTAAATATAAAACAAAACATTTAGACCCGAGCTAGTACAGAAAAGTTCATTTTCTACAGAGGCTGATTATCGCGCCCGAGATATCGGAATCGCGTTACTACAGAAACCGGTCTGCGAGCCACGCGACCAAATAGGTCGTCAAAAATATATTGAAAAATTATAAGCTCTTCTAAACAAATCTGATTACTAGAAAAATCAACTCGGCTTACATCTCAGGCGGGTATTCATGTGTCACTCAATAGTTTATTTTCTTATCGAGAATAGGTAAGCGCTTGACCGCTAACTCGCCTGATGCGATCTATAGTCCGTTTTTTAGCATTAGAAAGAACAAAATTTGGGTATTTTATTGTACACATATAATGTAACAAACAAAACGTAACATCGTGAAAAGTTTACACTAAAAATACATTAAGAAGCAGAAGTTGCAAACTTGTGGAACGAAACGTTGGTCAGTTTGACACGACAAAATTAAAAAGTACATGTCAATGTTGTAATACGTACCATATTAGGTGATTTTTAAAATGGTCGCTTAACATGACCGCCATTTGCAACAATAGCGGCAAATGGCAACGTCTGCATTTATCTGTTTTGACTATTTTCTTTGGTTTATTGTTAAGTTTCTATTGTTTTTGTTAAAAGTTTTTGTTGTTATTTGTTATATAATCTGTTCAACAATGGACGAGCCTAAAGCCGGTCAAAGTGGACTCCAGCATTAGGTTATCCACCACAGCTTCTTTGTTTACATAATTTCTAATGCTAAGAAAAATGGACTATAGAAGATACCTATTCACTCGTGACTTAAAGAGCCCTAAATTGTATTTATCTAGTTACAAACTGAGGCAAAGAGTTCCACTCTTTAGCAGTACGGACCAGAAAAATTGGAACCAGAATGCTTAGTGCGTAGTCTCTTAAGTATGTCAACTATATAACGGTGGCGCCTTTTTGTACGTCTGGTTGACCGATGAAAAAATGGGGACGGCGGAACAAGGCTGCACACTCTCCGAAATGTATTCTATAAAAAGCGGATAGGCTAGCTACCTTCCATCTATGCTCAAGGCTATTGAGCTTGTTATAAAAAGGATCATTGCCGATAAGAGAAAAAAAAGTAAAAAAGACCAAGGCACTAACAGTTTATACAGCCAAATGTAAAAGTAGATTATACTTTTTTACGTTTTTATCCTAACCGAGTAAATTATTTGGTTACACTACGGATCTAAAGCAACTGTAATGTATATCAAATTATGCCAATTAAATTGGCATAATTTGATATACATTGCAGATTATTTTAGATTAGATATTTTTTTATACATTACCAGCCATCAAGCTATATGAAATTATGCCAAAAGTTTGTGTGCCAATGTTAAGTAGGTTTTAAAACAATCCAATTTATATCTATATACATCTATCTGTATTCAATATTAAACGGCTTGATATAATGTCGCAGTTCAAAAAGAAAAAGAAAGATTCTTTTTTGTGTATTTTTTAATTATTGGCTTTTTGAAAAAAAAATATCTTACACCATTGGAAAGCTACATTCACGCTGAGTAACATAGGCTATATTTAATGCTAGAAGAAATTTAAAGAATTTTGTTCACATGTGCGAAACCGGGACGGGCTGCTAGTTATATATAAAAAAAATATTTTAAAATAAAATTTTAATGTATTTAATTTTTTAATTGCCCAATCAAGTCATTTTCATATGTTCCACTACCGTTTCCTATCGACGATATTTTACAATGTACATTTTATCGTCTCAGCCAAATGACGTCCACTGCTGGACGAAGTGGACAAACAAACTTCCCCAAGAATCTCCACAACGACCGGTCCTGCGCTGCCCACATCCAGGTACTTCCCGCGACCTTCACCAGATCGTTCCACGTCGGTCGGGAGGCGTGCCTACACTGGATTTTCCGGTCCGAGGTGGCCACTCGAGGGCTTTTCTGCCCCAACGTTAGTTCATTAGTTCTATTGCCATTCGTTCTATGGGCTATGTGTCCCCCCTTCTGTCACTCAAGTTTGGCAATTCTGCGGGCTTTGTCGTTTACTTTGATTCTCCGAAGGATTTCCTCATTTCTGATCCGATAACGTAGGGAAACTCCGAGCATAGCACGCTCCATCGCCCTTTGGGTGATCTTGAGCCTTCTTATTAAGCCTGTGGGCATTAATAACTACTTATTTAACACACCATTATACACGATATTATTAAATGTAATATAAACAAATAAAATAAGATACATACATTTATGATTTTTCTTGCTTTCTTCTTCCTACTGGCTTTGTAAACTTTTTTATTTTTTTTTATTTAGGATGGGTTCGCTCGTGATCCCAATCAAGCCCGGGGGTCAAGACAGAATCCACGATAGAACGAGCTAACCCAGAAGGTGCCTATTCACTTAGGCTTTGCAAATGGACGGGTTATAAGTTCTCGGAAATATAGACACAGGGAAGGAGTTCCACCTCTTTGCTGTGCGCAATATGAAGGATGTTGTGAAGCGCTTGGTGCGACAGGTAGGAATAACAACCAAAAAAGGGTGGTAGCCCGCAGTGCGTCTGGATGTCCGATGGAAAAATAACGGTATGAGCAAATGCAGCTCTTGAGCACACTCTCCAAAGTATAGTCTGTAGAAGACCGACAGGCAGGCTTCTTTGCGGCGATGTGTCCAGTGCAGCAAATTGGTATTTTGCTAAGCCGTCCCAAAGGTGACTGTGCTTCTGAAATTTGTGTATGTGAGTGTGTGTGTATTTTCTTTTGAACAATATAACTATTACTGAGTAAGTTGGAACTATTTATTTCTACCTACGTCATACACCCCACAGGCCCATATAATGCCTAGTACCCTTACTACGTAAGATACCGCAGTTTATACACATACATTTATAAACGTATACAAATTATTTGTCGTCATAACTGTACATGTCCTATCTTTTCATCATATTTCTTTATTTATCCGTGCTTAAGTCACTCTTAAAATGATGATGATTTACGTGATGTGATATAGATCTGCGACAATGTGGGAATATCTTAAGGGTGAGCCACAATCATGATCTTCTGATATCTATACTAATATTATAAAGAAGTAAAGTTTGTGTGTTTGTATATTTGTTGAATTGTAAGGGATAATCTCGGGATCTACTGAACCGATTTTAAAAATTCTTTCACCAATAGAAAGGCACATTATTGCTGAGTGTCATAGGCTAGGTATATTGAATGCTAGAAATAATTTAAAGAATTTTGTCCAGCCGTGCGAAGCCGGGACGGGCCGCTAGTAAGTTATAAATCAGACAATCTTTTATCGTGAATAGGTATGAAATTGACCGCTATCTCGCCTGATAGTAAGCGATGATGCGATGTAGGATGTGACGCGTCTAAAAAGATATCTATTCACCTATGACTTGAAGACCCCTGAATTGTATTTATCAGGAAACACAGACTCAGGCAAAGAGTTCCACTCTGAAGCGGATCACAACATTGGAACCAAAACGCTTAGTGCGACTCTTTGGTATATCAACCACTTATGATGGTAAGTCTGGTTGTCCGATGAAAAAAGTTAAAGTCAATATAAAAATAAGGCTTATGTTAAAGATACTAGGGAAACAGATAAACATACATATATAAAACATAGATATGTAATATTAATAGAAATATATAAATACCCAATACTCAGCTACAAATGCTACAAACTACAAATTCATCACACAAAAATCTGCCTATAGATTCGAACCCAGGACCGCCGGTGCTAAAGGATCGCTACAGCTTGCACAATACGGTCGTCGCTAAAATAAATTACAGTTTTGAAGTAATTTAAACCAAATATCGTGTTCAGTAATGTTTATTTAGAATCTGGGCCTACTGATAAAGTAAATATACCTTTAAAACTGTTTCCCATTCCAAAATATTCTTAGTTCGTCTCGAATTGTGCATTGAAGTTGTGTTTCGTCCCAAATTACTAGTACGTCAAAAGTACAGCCCACAAAAGAAAACGAAGGAGATTTTTTTAAAGAATAATTTCGTAATAAAACAATTCTTGATACTTTGGTGTAAATCATCTTTATTAACCGGTATCAAATTAAAATCACTTATATATTTTAAGATAAAATTAGAAAAGTACTAGGTAGATGTTTGTTTTATTTATAGTTAATATAAAAAATATCAAGACGTGCCTAGGATTCCTTCATATTTGATTATAGCGCGCTTTTCAAATGTAATAAACGTATTGTTATAGTTGGTCCAATAGATGGCGCCACCTAGTGAAGATGAGTAAAACAGCATTATTGGTTTTGACTCGATGTGGCTGTCATTGGAGTGTTTGAAATTATAGAAAAGAAAAAAATAATTTGTTTAAAAGAAAAACATCAACAAATTAACTTCAAATGTCGTTTCTTTGTTTTGCAGGTAATGTTTGTAAGTTAACGACAGTATAATAAGACTTTATGTTCCTTAATGAGAAAGCTAAAATAAAATATACATTAAATATTTATATGAATAATATTAATATAAACCAATATTATAAATACGAAAATGAGTTTTGTTACACTTTCACACCTTAACTACTCAACTGATGCACAGAAAAGTACATAGGATACCTTTCATCCAGCAACAAGTACTATTTCCGATGTATAAAAATATAACTTTTAATCCAGTGTTAATAACGAGCGAAGCCGTTTAAAAAACTATGTAAAAAATAAGTTAACACTACTAGAATCTCAGTTGTTGAAATCGTTTTTAAAAACTATGCGCATTGACCTTTTAGAATAAATTACATAGTAAAGGTGAGTTTTGTATAATTTATTGATTTATTTCGGTGGTTCCTCTTAAAATTCTGGTTTGGTAGGCGCGTGCGCAGGGCGTCATAGATAACATCGTGCATCTGCCGCCATTATTGTTTCACAAATAACATTAGGGTGATAACAGAATTACTGTTCACGCTTCACGCGTTTGTCATTCGGTTATGATAACTGTTCTTAGCCTTTTTTTTATTTGCCTCTTGATCCCAATCAAACCCGGATGCCTAGACAGAATCCACGATGGAACGAGCTAACCCAGAAGGTGCCTATTCACCCTGGCCTTGAAAACGGATGGGTTATAAGTACTCAGAACTACAGACGGTTCCACTGCTTTGTCGTGCGCATTATGAAAGATGTTGAGAAGCGCTTGGTGGGACAGGTAGGAATAGCAACCACGAAAGAGCGCACAACATTGCAGTGTTTGTCTTGGAAATATTATTTATTACTAGCTGATACAGCCACGCGTTGCTGTGGCACAGTAATTTTAAAGATTTTTTCTAAAATAAAGTAGCCTAAGTTACTCCTTATTACATCAGCTACCTGCCAATAAAAGTCCCGTCAAAATCGGTCCAGCCATTTCAGAGATTAGCCGGAACAAACAGACAGACAGACGGACAAAAATTGTAAAAAAAGTAATTTTAGTGTATGTACCGTATAAATATTCATATGCATGTTGTAAACAACGGTTATTTCAATATTAAAAACAGACACTCCAATTTTATTTATATGTATAAATTAAAATAAAATGCGATATAAGTAATTTTATTTAATAGCATCGAATATTATGGTATTTAAAGATAAATATAGAATATGTTTTTTATTAAATATGAGCTTTATTAACAATGCATTTATTGAAAGTTACCAAATATGCCATCGCTTCATAAGTCATACGACGGGAGACCGTGGAGCCGCAAGAATCTCGGCAAAGTCCGAAAGAGACTCGGCAAAGTCCGAAAGAGACTCGGCAAAGTCCGAAAGAGACTCGGACTGTTTTAATGTGTTACAGATTTTTAATTAAGTGAGCTTTTCCAGAGCTTGTTAAAATGCATTAGAAAAAAATACTTTACAAAATGTTAATTAGAAGTACAGTTACGAAAGAATATTTGGTATCTACACTTTTGGTACTACAATCTTTGGTATCTACATTAAGAGGAAAGATTTGTATTTTTGTATGTTTGCAATGAATAAACTCAAAAACTACTAAAGCAATTTCAAATGTTCTTTCACCATTGGAAAGCTACATTCACGCTGAATAACATAGGCTATATTTAATGCTTGAAAAAATTTAAAGTATTTTGTCCACCGGTGCGAATTATGTCAGATATTTTCAAACGCCGATAAAAATAGTTGAAAGTTCCAATCAAATGTTCATTTGTTATATTTTTTTAAGAACCGCTGTTCTTAAAAAAATATACCGCCCCGCTGGGCGCCAATGTACTTCTAATTTCTATATGCAACTTTTTATTAACGAATCCAATGCACCCGTCTTTAAATAGATATTAATGATACAACTTAAAAAATCATTAGTCATTTAGTAAGCTGAAACACATGGTCGTAGATATTAGAAACTGGACTTTAATGAACCTTATTCCGTTGCAATAAGGTATTCTTAATTGACACAAATTAATCTTTTGAAATCGCACACTTAATATTAGCGCAATTCGTACTTTTTAAATATAGAATAGGTTAAGAATCGACGCAAAAAAAAATAAGCGTCCAACAACTTTGAATTTAGAAATAAAAAATTTTTGGATTACAGGATTTATGGTTTCTTTGTCAAAAGAAGTTTTCACTCTAAAAATATTTTTCGAAAGAGCACTTGGTATTATGATTATTAATTAGTTCGAATAAAACATTATGTGAATATAAAACTCTTTTAAGATACTAATATACGCAACTAATATACGTAACAAATAGTTGACGCAACGGCAAGGTACAAATGCTCGTATTCATCACACAAACCTTCCATTACTGCACCAATTGCACCGTTGCATTGCACAAAGAACTGTCGTCACAGATCTCGCTAATCAGTCCAATTTTTACGGTACAAAAACATACAGTCAATCTTTTTATTCATAATAAAAATACCCACATGATTTCTCTTTTAAGATAGTTACGTTGATTAATAAAAATCTGAGTGACGAATTTAACCGCAAACTAGCGCCATCTACAATAACACTTGAGAGCATACGGGTGTATTATATGTTTTATTATGAGGGTTGATTCAACACGGAAGTGCTGTGACGCTCCCGTATCACTTAAAAGTGAAAAGAAAATCATAATTTTATAATTTTGAAGACTTCACATCCCATACTTCGCTTACAATAACTTAATCATGCAGTTGTTGTAGGGAACAGTTATTTTAATCGTATAATCTATACATAATTGAAAATAATTGAGACCAACACTTGATTTTTACAAAAAAAAAATAATAAAGTATATTTTAAGTATATTATACATTCATCGTAAAATAATACTACTATTTATTGCTATAAACAATTGTCAATTTTACTTTAAAAGATAAAATACCGAATACCTACCATTTAGTTTACAACTTACAAACGTATTTTATATTATTTTTAATAAGTAATTACCTTTTCTGGAAATTTGGCAATGGTATTGCCACTCTACGATAGATGTCGCTATGCTACTTCAATACAAATACAGTATTGTATAAAATTGAGTTTATATAAATATATAAAATATTCTGACTCGGAAACAAATGCTTGTTTATCGCAAAAACATATGCCCCTACCGGGATTCGAAGCCGGGACCTCTGGTGCTGAAGATAGGATCATTACCGTTGCACCAAACGGAATCGTGCATAGGGGAAGGGTTTTTTGTAACACGTGTAGGTATTAAATTACAGGTGAAATTGAATTTTTATAATTGAGATATAAGTAAGAAAAACTTTTTTGAAAACAAGATTTTTTATTGAAAAACCTCAAACTCGATGAGGTTGTGTCATTTTATTGCGGAGTGAGCATAGGCGGATGGTTGCAAGCCTATCAGTATTTTATAGGATACATTTCGGAAAGTGTGCAGCTGAATTGCACAACCTTGTTCCGCCATCCCCATTTTTTAATCGGACAACCAGACTAACAAATTGGCGACACCGTTATATGGTGGATACTCCAAAGAGTCGCACTAAGCGTTTTGGTTTCAATTTCATGATACGTACCGCTAAGGAGTGGAACTCTTTGCCTGAGTCTGTGTTTCCTGACAAATACAATTTGGGGGTCTTCAAGTCACGAGTGAATAGGTATCTTCTAGGCAAGCGCGTCACATCCTAGATCGCATCGACGCTTACCATCAGGCGAGATAGTGGTCAAGCGCATGCCTATTTTCTATAAAAAAAATAAAAAGAAAGAGTACCCATGGCCACCTTCCAATCCCAGCATCAGATCAGCTCCACGTCATCCGAATTTTGAAATTCGCAAAAATTTCCATCGAAACAAAAATATAAGTTTTTCTTTTTGTAGGTATTACGCTCCGCTCCAATATATGGTGCTAGCGTAGCTTTATGCTTAGCGACTGCATCGTCTAGTATTTTACGATGTCACTGTATCAAATCAAAATAAGGGTGCTTTGTTTTAAAAAAATGGCCTGACGAACTTAGTTCCACCTTTTGTCAAGAGATGGCGCTACTGCGGAAAATGCGTTTGTCAATGTATAAACAATAATGATACGCTGGGAGGAATATTTTTACATTTACAATAAAACTGTTTATTAAACAAAAATATTACATTTAATCTTTATTTTGATAAATAAGCTTGTGTTATAGATCAAAAGCTTTTCGATATTTCTTAATATTTTAATTAATAATCATATTTATAGTATTACAGTTTTGAATCGCGTTGATTGAAATGAAACAAAAAGTATTTTACTAAAAGTTTTTTTTAACATAATGCTTAATTTCGATAAAGATAAATATTACGATACATATTTAACGTAGTTTTTTTTTTCTTCAGACGATTTAATAATTATTTTGAACACAAAATCGGTTATTGTGATTAAACCATGATAGCTAGATATATGTTCTCGCGGACTTTTTTGTAGGTTTTAATGGGATCTACAAACCCGTAGTACATCATTTTGTTCTATTGTCAATAGTTTTTGCAGCGCACGCAAAAATAGGTTTTCGATTTTACACCTTGTGTTACAAAATAGCAATTTTATTAAGGAACCCTAATTTTGAAAAAAAAATATAGCCTATAGCCTTCCTCGACAAATGGACTACCCAACACTGAAAGAATAATTCAAATCGGACCAGTAGTTCCAGAGATTAGCGCGTTCAAATAAACAAACAAACAAACTCTGCAGCTTTATAATGTTAGTATAGATAAGTTATTTACCCGATACTGTAAGTGTTGTGTGTCGAGAACAATTTCAAGTGAATAGCGAGAATGTAAACAATGGTACAGGTAACGAACGCAATAAGAGACTTCGTCGGAGGGTAGACCGATATTTCTGCCAATAACAGCCTACCCGCAATTACTTTCAGTCGCTCCGTGATCATGGCACTCTTGCAACAGTGCCGAAATATCGGAAACTAAATAACAAGGTACATGGTAACAATCCCGTAAATAACTTATATTACTATAATTTTAAGTGCATTTGAATAAAGTTATTTTTTATTTTAATTTCATTTTCATTTTTGGATGGATTTTTATTTTAATATTTGTATTTTTTTATAATATTTTCTTAACATAAATCCAATTTTTAAAGGTCACTTAAGTCAAACATAACATAATTTCCTAGTTTTTATATGACCGCAATAAAAAACAGAATGCACCTTTTTCCATCAACCCGCTTGCATAAATCATGCACAAACGCAACACAAGCCAAACCAAATGTTTTGCTTGATTTTTTTCATAAAAACAAATGCCTCACGCCACGGTGTCATATTACGGTCAACTGTGATTTGTCTCTTGTGACCAGATTTAAAGAATTTTTTAATATTAGTTCCTTGCGAAAGATTATTGCATAATCTCTGTAAGGCAATAATAGCTTGAGTATTAATTTATAAAAGGAATATATTGCAAATTATAACAACCGAATAACTCGTTGCTGTGTTATAAATTAAAATTAAACTAATATCCTATGTCTTGAGTCGGAATTGAACCAGCAAAATAAATAAATAAATATTTCCTGAATTCACACCAATTAGCCTAGCCCAAAGTTTGGCTTGTGTTATGATACTGGGGTAACAGATAGACATATATAATACATAGGTATCATTATCCTACCAATATTATAAATGTGACTGTAAGTTTGTTTGTTATGCTTTCACGCAAAAATTACTAAACCGATCATCATGAAACTTCGTACATATATTCTTGGAGGTATTAGAAGTAATATAGGATACTTTTTATTGAAAAAAATTAATATAATGCAGGCGAAGCCACCGGTAAGAGCTAGTATAGAATATATATAAATACCCATGACTCAGGTACAAATGCTCGTATTAATTACACAAACGTCTGCCTTTACCGGGACTCGAACCCAGATCGCTACCGTTACTCCAGACGATCGTCAATATTTAATTATTAAGGGGAAAATTACTATAATATTAACAATTAATATAATTTGATTAGTTGGAGCGGAGCGAGTGAAACTCCCATGGATAAGCTTCAATGACGAAATGTATTTGATGCCATAACTCTATGAGCTTTTGCCGATTTAAATATTTTTTGTAATGAATCGAACCAACAGTTTTAGGCAGGGATTCAAAAACACCTTTATAAGGATACACTTTCATAAGGGTTACACATTGAATCTGTTACAGAATTATTCCTGTATCACTTATTTGGGTGTTTTGAACCTGTTTTGCGTCGAACACTTATAAAAGTGTAACAGATATAATGTTTTCTGCTACCAATCTGTTAGAAACTGTTTAACGTTTAACTATCTATGTGTATACACAGTACACCAACATAGGCATTTCAAAGTACCCAACTCATGAGTGAGCTGTCGCATAGTTCCTAATTGACTGTAACAGATATTAACACTTATGAACCGGTATTTTTTAAAACACATTCAAAGTGTTACAGTTTCTTTCTGTTTAACTTTTAAAACAGAAATGAAAAACAGTGTTCAGAACACTCTATTCGGATACCGCTAAAATCCCTGGTTTTAGGACTAGATGGTGACGGCGAAAATAAAAAAGTTATGACCAAAAACATTGTTTCAATTGGATTTCCCATTACAACATAAAGCACGCGCTTTTTTTAAATTTTCATTCTTACGACTTTTAAAAAATTTACTAAACATTATTGTATTTTATTCACTTTTATTTAATCATAAAATCATTATTTATCGATTTCTTTTTGATAATATTACACTCCAATATATGGTGCTACCGAAGCTTTATGCTTAGCGACTGCATCTACCTAGTTTTCAAAGAAATTTGATGAACAATGATGAATGAATTTGATGAAATGAATGATACGATGAACTCCGAAACTACTCAACCGATTTTACTATCTTTTTTTCGTTTTGCTGGATTTGTTTCAATTTAGGATAAAGGATAGGTTTCATTTTAATTTATGATAAAAAAATAATGCAAAATTAATAACTGATTCACTTTAATTAAAAAATTAAACTTAAATTAAAAAAAACGTACAACAAGGTTACAATATCTGTGAACCTCACTGGAATGTCAAGCCCCCTCCCCGTTCTCTTAAAAAGGAATAAAAAAATAAAAGAGTAAAAGTATAATATATTTTATTTGTAAAGTATAATATATTTTTATGACGACCGTTTGGTGTAACGGTAGTGATCCTGCCTTTCGCACCGACGGTCCTGGGTTCAAATCCCGGAAGGGGCAAATGTTTGTATGATGAATACGAGCATTTGTACCTGAGTCATGGGTGTTTTTATATATTTCTATGAATATTACATATCTATGTATCATATATGTATGTCTATCCGTTAACCTAGTATCCATAACACAAGCCTTACAGTGCTTACTTTGGGCTAGGCTAATTGGTGTGAATGTAAGAAATATTTATTTATTTATTATTTATTATTTATTATTTATTATTTATTATTTATTATTTATTATTTATTATTTATTATTTATCATTTATCATTTATCATTTATCATTTATCATTTATCATTTATCATTTATCATTTATCATTTATCATTTATCATTTATCATTTATCATTTATCATTTATCATTTATCATTTATCATTTATCATTTATCATTTATCATTTATCATTTATCATATATCATTTATCATTTATCATTTATCATTTATCATTTATCATTTATCATTTATCATTTATCATTTATCATTTATCATTTATCATTTATCATTTATCATTTATCATTTATCATTTATCATTTATCATTTATCATTTATCATTTATCATTTATCATTTATCATTTATCATTTATCATTTATCATTTATCATTTATCATTTATCATTTATCATTTATCATTTATCATTTATCATTTATCATTTATCATTTATCATTTATCATTTATCATTTATCATTTATCATTTATCATTTATCATTTATCATTTATCATTTATCATTTATCATTTATCATTTATCATTTATCATTTATCATTTATCATTTATCATTTATCATTTATCATTTATCATTTATCATTTATCATTTATCATTTATCATTTATCATTTATCATTTATCATTTATCATTTATCATTTATCATTTATCATTTATCATTTATCATTTATCATTTATCATTTATCATTTATCATTTATCATTTATCATTTATCATTTATCATTTATCATTTATCATTTATCATTTATCATTTATCATTTATCATTTATCATTTATCATTTATCATTTATCATTTATCATTTATCATTTATCATTTATCATTTATCATTTATCATTTATCATTTATCATTTATCATTTATCATTTATCATTTATCATTTATCATTTATCATTTATCATTTATCATTTATCATTTATCATTTATCATTTATCATTTATCATTTATCATTTATCATTTATCATTTATCATTTATCATTTATCATTTATCATTTATCATTTATCATTTATCATTTATCATTTATCATTTATCATTTATCATTTATCATTTATCATTTATCATTTATCATTTATCATTTATCATTTATCATTTATCATTTATCATTTATCATTTATCATTTATCATTTATCATTTATCATTTATCATTTATCATTTATCATTTATCATTTATCATTTATCATTTATCATTTATCATTTATCATTTATCATTTATCATTTATCATTTATCATTTATCATTTATCATTTATCATTTATCATTTATCATTTATCATTTATCATTTATCATTTATCATTTATCATTTATCATTTATCATTTATCATTTATCATTTATCATTTATCATTTATCATTTATCATTTATCATTTATCATTTATCATTTATCATTTATCATTTATCATTTATCATTTATCATTTATCATTTATCATTTATCATTTATCATTTATCATTTATCATTTATCATTTATCATTTATCATTTATCATTTATCATTTATCATTTATCATTTATCATTTATCATTTATCATTTATCATTTATCATTTATCATTTATCATTTATCATTTATCATTTATCATTTATCATTTATCATTTATTATTTATTATTTATTATTTATTATTTTTTATTTATTATTTATTATTATTATTTTATTTATAGTTAATAATTATTATTGTTTACAATACTATCCTTATGATGCTTGTTTTGTGCACCGTACCTAAGCGCTGACGTGACGTCATCAGGTCCACAGATATTGTAACCGGGTTGTAGACACAGTTAAATATGTTCTTACATTAGTGACTACAAATGAAACTTCTTTTGTATGAGTTCAAACATAAAATTCGGTACACCAATATAGATTAAATTAAATTTGTAATGGCGTCCGTACAAAGGGATTTGGGCCAATAAAAAAGGCATAAAGTTAATTGTTATTATACGTTCGTGTTCCTTTAAATTCTGTTATAGTATACTGTTACTAATTTCCTTTAAGCCAGTTACCGTTCTTTTCACTTTTAAATAAAACTAGATGACTCGGCTACGCGTTTCTGGTTTATTATAAATTAAAATGAAACCTATCCCGTCCTAAGTCGGGGCAAATCCAGTGAATTAATTGTTGGTATAACCCGGCCACGCGTTGCTATGGTAACGTTAATTGCTGGTAGAACCCGGCCACGCGTTGCTGGTATGGTAACAAACACACATAGTCCTTTTATATAGTAGAGATCACATAAATAATGGATGAATGAAAAATACATATATGATACATAGATAATCGCCGCCAATTAACCCAACTCAAAGTAAGCACTGTAAGGCTCGTGTTATGGTTACTAGGGTAACGTAAAGACATTACATATCTTCTATATATATAAAAATGAATTGCTGTTCGTTAGTCTCGCTAAAACTCGAGAACGGCTGGACCGGTTTGTCTAATTTTGGTCTTGAATTATTTGTGGAAAACCAGAGAAGGTTTAAAAGGTAAATAAATATGAAAATGTCTTTTATTTATCAATTGAGGCAGTACGAAGTCTGCCGGGTCAGCTAGTATGATACATAAATATAAATTAATAACCAGGACTCAAGTACAAATGATTGTATTTATAACACAAACATCTGCCCTTTTTGGGACTCAAACCCAGGTCCGTTGGTGCGAAAGGCAGGATCGCTACCGTTGCGCCAAGCGGTCATTGATATACGAATGTATTTTTTTTATTATAAGTATGTTTTATATTATCAATTAATGTGTTGGTTCCACAGAATATCGTCATTGCAAATTGATGTTTGTTACATATTGGGTATTGTAATAAGGCTCAAGGTCGCCCAGCGGGCAATGGAGACAGCTATGCTTGGTGTTTCCCTACCCTAATTAGAAATGAGGAGATCCGTAGGAGAACAAAAACCGTAGACATAGCTCAAAGAATTGCGAAGCTGCAATGGGCAGGACACATAGTAAGGAGAACTGATGGCCGTTGGGGCGGAAAGGTTCTCGAATGGCGACCGCGTGCCGGACGACGCTCGGTGGGTAGGCCCGCTACGAGAAGGACCGACGATCTGGTTAAGATCGCGGGAAAACGCTGGATGCGGGCAGCACAGGACCGATCGTTGTGGAGATCCTTGGGGAGGCCTATGTCCAGCAGTGGGCGTCGTACGGCTGATAGGATGATGATGATGACATATTATTCCGGTAAAAGTAAAGATTTCAAATCAAAATTTCGGATAAAACTGAAAATTGGTAGATATGTTAGTAAAATTTTAAAAGCCCCTCCCGATTCCAAGTATGCTACAAAAGGTTATTCAAGGTCAACGATCGAAATCAATATCTTTTTACATTTTAATGGAAAACAGTAAGTTCTATAATAAACATTTGTCAGACCAAAATTGTTAATCGTGCATGTCTAGAAAAACTGTCCTTTCCTTTTTCCTAAGTATGAAGATTTCTGAAAAATCGCCATTTTATAAATTGAATAAGTTATATTCTGCATAACATAACGATATATTATAACATCTGCCTTTTCAGTAAGTGTTATATTATCTAGTTTAAAGATAATTTAATGTAAGTGCA
Organism: Calamotropha paludella; assembly: GCA_927399485.1. NCBI lineage: Eukaryota > Metazoa > Arthropoda > Insecta > Lepidoptera > Crambidae > Calamotropha > Calamotropha paludella. Next base: position 3,047,370 of record OV656803.1, on the reverse strand, counting down.
TTTGTTGTATTCTGCCGATTAAAGATATTTAAATTTTTAAATATATCTGTTTAATAATAAATAGTTTCAACAAGCATATTTGCTATTAAACAAAATATCTATATTTATAAAATCTGTGTCACAATGTTTGACCGCGATGAACTCCGAAACTAATCAACTTATTTTTGATGTTTTTTTATTCATTTTGCTGGATTTATTCAACTAAGGACATAAGATAGGTTTAATTTTAATAACTACAAATTTGCAAATTGTAATAATTGAGCCAGTTAATTTTAATATAAAAATCTAGCAGTGTCATGCTTCAATGACAAAAATTACAATATTTGCATATCTGTTTGTTGTTTATCGATTGTTCCATGCTTGTAAATAACTATACTCGATGTTGTAGGTAGTAATACTAGGAACTTGATAAGAGGGCGCTGTCGTCAGCTTTATATTAGCTTCGAATAATTACACTGGATTGGCGGGTTTTAATTGTATTTATTTTGATTATATATTGTGATTATGTACGGTTTTATTGCGGTTATGTAAAATAATCGTTGATGGTTGAAATGAATTAAAAAAAAACAATACGAACCACTGGTAATTATTTCTTATTGTCTAAATTAAATGATCTAAAATCTATAACAAGATTGAGAAGCGCAATAAAGAGTTAGTTCCACGATGCAAAACTAGATGGCGCTGTAGCATATTGTAGCGTTATTGGATTCCTTTCGCGGTAGTATATAAAGATAAATTCTAACTTTTACTTCAAGACAGTGACCTTCTCAGGTCCTGCTCTCGATTGCTAGCAAGATGTTTTTCGAGGGACTCGGTCTGGTAGGGTACCCTACTGACCGGGACATTAGTGATAAACCATCGGCGTATTATTCGTCAGCAAAACTGGACCATTGCCGTCCAACGACTAGTCGACCAACTAGTTAAGTTTGTCGACTAATTAACGCGATAACGGCAAACGTTCAATCGAATTAGCGCGATGTCTACAGGCGCGACGCAGCGGCGGTGTGTCTACTTCTAGCTTCGTGTCGTCAAATGAATAAACTGCAAAGTTTCTTAAAAATTAAAAGAAATTCGATGGAATTCGTACACTAGCCAGAGTACAATCGATCAATTTGAACTCACACACTTTTCCAGGCTTAGAACTAGCTTATACGTTAAAAAAAATATATTATCGTATTTCTTATTAAGAAGATCAACTAATTTTCAGTATCTTGTGCTAGGAAAAGTCAAAATTTAAGAAAATTGAAGGAATGAATTGAGCCTAGACTGATCGGTTTTTTATAGGAACTCTTTGCCTGAGTCCGTGTTTCCTGATAAAAACAATTTAAGGGTTTTCAAGTCACGAGTAAATAGATATCTAGGCAGGCGCGTTACATCTTAGATCGAATCGTCGCTTACCATCAGGCGAGATAGGGGTCAAGCCCGGTTCACGTTTAAAAAAAATTGTCAGGTAGCGAGCATAACGTGAAGACATAGTAGCGAAGCTAAACAAGTCAACCGGCTTGATATTGGCGTCTTCCTGAGTGCGCTTTTGAAATCTACTTCTGAAGCAGCAGTTATATTAATTAGCTTTCAACTTTAGTGCATTATCCCATATTTATATAGTTTTGAGCTTTTGTAAATACTTACATGTCAGTCCTATACATGTAACTGTTTACAAAAGCTCCTTCACAATAAAATGGAAAAAACTAAGTAAAATACAGTTTTTTTTTTAATTCACTTCTTTAAATTTTATAGGTTTGCTCAAACATATGTTCAAAGAATCTGAGTATATTTATGGAGATTAGTAGCCTTTGACAGTGAGTTATATTAAGAGAACATTCCATTTAAATTGATGATTTAGAATTATTGGTTACAAATAAGTTAAATCGAGATTTTCTCGGTAATTTAATGGGGACGTCTATATTATAACGACCGTTTGGTGCAACGGTAGAGATCCTGCCCTTCGCATCATTGGTTCTGGGTTCAAGTCTCGGAAGGGGCAGATGTTTGTGTAATTAATACGAGCAATTGTACCTAAGTCATGGGTATATTTCTATAAATATCAGATATCTATGTATCATGTAAATGAATGTCTTTCTGTTACCCTAGTATCCAAAAACACAAGACCTACAGAGCTTACTTTGGACTAGGATCATTAGTGTGAATGTGATAAAATTATTTTTGAGGGTAGATTGGGAAAATCTAATATGCCATCGAGGAGTTTGTAAAAAATGGTCTCATCCAACATAGTACGTTGGTTTTTGAGAGATAAAAGAATCCTACTAATATTATAAATGTGAATGTAAGTTTGTTTGTTATTCTTTCACGCAAAAACTACTAAACCGATCATCATGAAAATTCGTACATATATTCTTGGAGGTATCAGAAGTAACATAGGATACTTTTTATTGAAAAAAATAATAAAAAAAAATGCGGGCGAAGCCGCGGTTAAGAGCTAGTAAATTTTATATATTAACAATTAATATTATTAAACGATCTCAGAATCCTTTATGGTTCAATGATAAAACCCCTTGCGTACCCTTCGAGTCTCAGTTAAAGCCATACCACGAAGTTAATCGGTTTAACAACTCGCCTAAATAGGATACCGTACGTGTTGAACTAATTTATACTTGTCTACGATATGTCGGCACGTGTTGAATGATAATTAAAATTAAAAAAATATTTTGACCAAAATGGATATTAATAATAATTATGACGACCGTTTGGTGCAATGGTTGTTATCCTGTCTGTCGCACCGACAGTCCAGGGTTCGATTCCCGGAAAGGGAAGATGTATGTGTGATGAATACGAGCATTTGTACTCGAATCATGGAGTATATATATATTCCTATGAATATTACCTATCTATGTATCATATATCTATGTCTAGCCTAGTATCTATAACACAAGCCTTACAGTACTTACTTTGGGATAGGCTATTTGGTGTGAATCTTATTAATATAACTTTATTATTATTATTTTATTAAACTTTCTTTCAATTCATTTCATTTGGAACATATACAGTTACATTTATTTATAATATAGGTACATTCATTTAATATTTTACAGTAGTATACAAATTACGCAAAATAAAATTTATAATTGTGACTCACTAAATCAAATAAATAACTGATGGTCGATATTTCAATTCTTACAGCTTATCAGTTAAATAAATTGTTATCCGATCAATGATAAATACCACTCATAACGTAAGAACAAATTGTAAATAGCAATATGTTTAAATTTGTCAGTATAACAGGTAAGATAAGTTTTATCTGGGGTGCGAATAATCAGTTTTTGACGTGATAACGTCTTATAAATCGATGAACACCTGCACGCACGAAAAGGTGTAACGTTCCGCCTGAACCGAGCGTGCAAGCGAGAGCGCGGAACAAGCGATAGAGAGGCACGATCGGCCTAAGCGTTCGGCTTGTGACACATCTATCTCTCTTCCACTTCATGAAGTGAAAAGTTGATGAGGCTTACATTGTTTATAACAAATAATTTTCAATAACTCCTTCTTTGTGTTACACAAAATAACGATAATTCAGTGATAATAATTCAATTCAATTCATGAAAGTATGCAATTTTTCATCAATGTTTTTATATGACGCTATAACGTAAAATTATCGTCCGTAAACTGACTTTACAGACAACCATTTTTTTTAATGACTATATGTATGATCCTTGCTTGGTATGCATAAACAATTTAACAAAGTTTCATCACAAATAATCACTGGTTTCTGAACACATAGGGTAGAAACATACAAACATTGATTTTTATTAATACTAGCTGACCCGGCCACGCGTTGCTATGGTAACGTTAATTGATTAAAAACTGTTATTCTTAGGCTTATGGTAACTATATATGGTAACAAACACACAAAGAATTGTCATAATATATATCATTTTTATTAATATAGAAGACTAGCTAACCTATCCACACGTTGCTGTGGCTTAGTAATTATAATTTGCAATCAGAAATATATTGGATTAAAATGTAACCTATTCTATGTCCTAAGTAGAAAACAATCCTGCAAAATGAGAAAACAACACCAACATCGGTTTAGTTTAGTTAACGTAGAAAAACTTGAAGACTAGTGAAACGTGGTGTATAGGATGACCTAAGTTTGATCTGAGGTGATCTTATTAAATTCTAAAGACAACCATTTTCGCTGCTGTGTGTTGAAGTCCTAAGTTTATATCATATTTCGTCCCTTAGCTAACAACAATGCATAAGTCATTTTTACCAACTTTACGGGAGACGAAGATAACTGTCTATTTAAAAAAAAAAGCTCTATAATATACTTATTATAATATACGTATTATTATAATATACGTATTATTATAATATACTTATTACATATACTTTACTTAAAATTCCACCGATTTTTTCATCTCCTGTAAAGTTGGTAAAAATGACTTATGCGGTGTTGTTAGCTAAGGGACGATATTTACTTCTTAAATAAAATATTGCTTAGTAAATAAAATCCTCTGTATTCATTTTTTTATAGTTTTTGACATAACAACTTATTGCTAAGCAACTGCACTGCAGTCTAAAAAATCACTGTGGATTAATTAAAGTAGACAACATCGTAAACACGTGGTTTAAGCCATTTCAGTTCTAGGTAAGCTTTAAAATGCCATCTTATCGTAGATAATTGCCTTCCTTCAAACTTACCCTACCACTCAGACCGTGGCGAATGGATTCAGGATTCATTTGTGAGGTATCTACAAAGGACCGCGCTAATGGACCATCTACTGTGATGATGAAGGATTGTGGTACTGACGGATGAAGATAGATGGGATACATTCAATGTTAAATAAATGATTACTGGCTGAGGTCAATGGGTAAATGTCAACCATCCCTTTGGTAAGGTGTGCTTATGACAATATGGTCGAATATATGTTATTTTCTTGGGAATCCCTATTTTTATAATCCATATCTTTGTGTATAAAAATTCCTGTCACAGTATTTGATCGCGATGAACTCTGGAATTACTCAACTGATTTTTATGGCTTGTTTTCATTTTTCTGGATGTATTGCGACATACGATAGGTATAATTTTATGTTTAAACACCAATGTAAGACCGGGACAGCTAATCTTAATATATATAAATTACGTGTCACGTTGTTTGTCCGCGACGGACTCCTAAATTACTTAATCGATCTGTTCTTTGATCTAACTTAAAAGATAGGATAGGTTTTATTTTAATTTATAAAACAGCAAGTATTATATAAAAATCCCTATGACAATGTTTGCCGCGATGATCTCCGAAACTACTCAACCTCTTTATGATGTTTTTTTAGGGTTCCGTACCTCGAAAGGAAAAAACGGAACCCTTATTGGATCAATTTGTTGTCCGTACGTCCGTCCTTCTGTCTGTCTCTGAAGACTCTTTTTCTCAGAAACGCGTGGAGGTATCCAGCTGGAATTTATATAAAATACTCAAGTCTACAGTACCTTATAATAAAAATATTTTACGGAACCCTCGGTGCGCGAGTCCGACTCGCACTTGGCCGGTTTTTTCAGAATATAATTTTAAAATTGCTTATTACCAAGGTGAGATGTTAAATGTTACACATTCGATTTTTTTACTATATATATTATATCATCCTCCACCTCCTTTCGAACTATGGGCAAGGGAACTGCAACTCTATGAACAAATATCGTTTTTAAAATTGGAATTGGTGCCAAGATTGAAAAAAGAGGATGGCGGCTGCCGAAAATTATAATTAGCGGAGAGAAAAATGTATTACAAGACTCTATTGCGATTTGGGGTGAGTTTAGAATATAAAATAATTTATATTTTTGTCTATGTATCCTACACTTGTAAACAACGTGCACGGCATTTAGCAACTAATTAAACCAGCGACCTAAACTTTTCGACAGGCGGGAACTTAAACCATAAGTTCAAAATCTAGGTTTTGTACCAAGGTAAGTCTTCCCCAACAGGTAGAATTGCTTTGCGACAAATGATCGTTAAAATCGTAAATAATGGATACAATACTGTGACAACCGATTTTTATACCAAAGGAAGTAAATAAGATAATTTAATTTTTAATTAAAAATGGTTAGCCTATACACCATGATACTATATGTGGAATATATATTTTGTGTTCAAGTGTTAAGAAGAAACCTTATAGACAAAAGACAGTTGGCGCTTTGAGAAGGATATCCGCTTTGAGCTCGGAAGTATCAAGTTCGGTGCCCGGCTGTCAACTTTTGTTTTAGGATAAAACAAAGTAGTTTTATAAAATTGAATGATAATTTTTTTGTTATCGCCATGATAGCATGGTACGTGGATTCGGGTCCCGTCTGAAGTCTGACAATTTTTTTTTTTTTTAAGTTATAAATTATACTAGGTGATGCAGTCGCTAAGCATAAAGCTACGCTACCACCATTTTGGAGCGGAGCGTATTCTAAAAGAAAAAAAAAAATTGAGAATTCACTTGTGACCCGAGTAGATTTTTTCTAGTATTTTCTATTATAATTATTTATCGTGATATAATTAAATGTGTGATCATAAAACGGAAGTGTTCGGTGCAAGAGTAGTGATCCAGCCTTTCGCAACGACGGTCCTGGGTTCGAATCCAGGAAAGGGCAGATATTTGTGTGATGAATACGCATTTGTACCTGAGTCATGGTATATATTTCTATATATCTATATATATATCTGTTACCCTATCCGTAACACATGCCTGACAGTGCTTACTTTGGGCTAGGCTAATTGGTGTGAGTGTTAGAAATATTATTATCCTAAAGAGTTGTTAAAGATGGCATTTTTTTCTATACAAATGTTTTATATTACCTATTAAATTCATATACGGGTCAATAGGTCCAGTATCTATCACTAGGTTAAGTCCAAATAGTTATGAAGGTCATTTGTATTATAAACTTTAATTCTACGTAAATAAGTTCAAACTACAACTTTTCATTTTTAAACCCCATGTTTATCGGTTCACTTAAATTTTTGGTTTATTTCGATGATGAGGTCGAGTGGCTCGCATTCCGGTCTTCATGGTAAGGCTACTCCGAAGTCCCAGGTTTGATTCCAGGTCGGGTTAATCTAGAAAACGAACTTTTGACTACCATCGTTGTTTATGAATTTTATAACACAAGTTTAGCTATTTAGGGTCAGAACAAAGTATGCGATTTTCTTATATTTATTTATATTTTATTGTACTCAGAATTAGAGAATTTCTAACGAAATAATTTCATTCTCTTGCCTTTATCAGAAAAGTAAAAAAAGGCCTATTTATTTTTTTAACAATTACAAATACACATTTCAATTACATTTAAAATGTTATTAACCACAATCCAATAAAACCACATATCTGAGCCTTTAGGATTTGAACCTAGGACCTTTCGCTAACCGTGCGAGTGCTATATCTGCTGAGTTACTGAGACGAGACTTATATAGATCAATGTTTTGCAAAATTGTTATTGCGTTGTATTACGTTCAAAGATTGTAAATTGTTATTACGTCTAAATTAATAAAAAAATAATAATATTACTTATTTCTAATAATATTTTGTTAATAAATATAGCAATAAATTAATAGTACGTTATATTTTTAATAGCAAACCCATCTCAATCAACACAGATTCGAAAGAATGTTTACATCGACAAAAAATATTGAACCAAACTTTTTTATATAAAAATGTACAAATGGTCGCAACTGAACAGGATGCCCCAGGTTCATCGGAGCATGTCCTGGTACCAACAGGATCTTTCCTTCATTACTATGCATGAGATGCATTTTAAACTATTGTATATTTCACACTTACAAGTTTTTGAGGGACGACTAAACGCTGGATGGGCGAGGGGGTAAATTATTTTCCGCATTAAGTTATTTCGGATTTAATTTAAACTACTTCGCTACAATATAATCAATGAGTAAACATGTAAGATATTTTAAATTGAGTTCGCTTTTTATATAGCCCGGGGACCAAGATAGAATTTACGATGGAGCGTGAAAATTCAGATTCACTCTGACTTTGAAAATGGACGGTTTATCACGTTAAGTGCGTAACGAGGCCTAAATCATCCCTCATGCAACTTCTTTGTGGTGCGGCAAGAAAATACGTAAACTTCTCTGTTGTGCGACGGGCACAGCTTCGGTGTGGTCCAGTCTAGAAATAGTAGTTTATGATACTGTTGCATAATAAGGGTCCTTATAACATGAGTGTGTTTTAAAAAAACGAGCCGTAGGCGAGTTTTTTTATAGTAACACTCGAGTGTTATAATACCAAGTTATGTACAGTGTCATACACTACTTTATCTACTCTCATACAATAATACGTAAAACAATATTGCAAACAAAACCAAACTTTGTTTAAATAATGAAAAGATTTTTTAAATGTCAAATGTTGGCGCCAAGGTGCAAACATCGATTGCGCATGCGTGTTGCGTCGTCGCGGACTCGTTCATTGAAACCTTTTTAAAGTAGAGGTTCAACCTCCTTGGTCCAGCTGGAGGTTGTATAGGTGTATCGTTATGATTAAAAAGTTATATTATGTTACAGGTGTCCATACAAGACCTGTATCGTAATTAAACTTTTTTTTATATTATTTTTGGCCTGTACGTAAAGTGTGTCATAAGCATTTTGTTTTCAGTTTTAGAATCTTTGTATTATAGTATCGGAGTAGATAAAGAGATAAATATGTTGCACCTCATGCTGCAGGAACAGAAAGTATGCAAAAATTGGTGCCGCAGCGAATGTTATAATAACTAGGGAATACAGACGCAGGGAGTTAGTTCCACTCATTTGCTGTGCGCAAAAAAAGATGTTGAATAGCGCTTGGTGCGACAATTAGGAATAGCAACCGTGAAAGGGTGGTAGCCCGCAGTGCAGTCTGGATGTCTGATGGTAGAAGGATGGCGGTATGAGCACATGCTCCACTTTTGGCGGTAGAAGAAATGATCTCACTCAATGAAATGGTTCACTTTTTAGGAATACAGAAAAAATAGTTTTTTATTTTATATATCTAAGCATAAAGCTTCGCTAACACCATATATTGGAGTGAAAAAAAAATTAAAAACATATTCAATAATGTTTAGTAAATTTAAAACTCCATAAGAATGAAAACCTTCAAAAAGCGCGCGCTTCCATAGAGCCAACGTTTTTGGTTATAACTTTTTTATTTGTGCGAATTTCAAAATTCCGTCACGTACTAGTCCTAAACCTGTTGGTTCGATTCATTACAACAAAAACGATAATCCGCTATGAATTCATGGAGTTATGGTGGCACTTACATTTCGTCAAGCCAACGCATGGGAGCTTCGCTTGCTCCGCTCTAATAATCCGACAAATTCGATAGTCTGACACTACCCCGCAAAACGTTTGTCAGATTACCGGGGATACACTGTATTTGTTTATTAAATTGTTTCACATAAGATACCATTCAAAATGCAAAAATATTAAAATCATAGAGCAATAAATTATTATAGGCGCATTGTCATTGATTGTCAATTATTGATCCAGCATGCGGGGACTCCCCGCCGTTGTGACAATTATTAATGAGATCACCCTATTGATTAGACGCACAAAGTTTTCCGCAAACGAGTTGATATGAAACTTATTATGGTATTAAAAAAAACCTTTTACCGTATTCGCATTTATTCTTGTTTTATTCTATATTTCCCCATTTTTTCATCGGACAACCATACTTACAAATAGGTGCCACCATTATATGGTTGATATACCAAAGAGTCGTACTAAGCGTTTTGGTTACAATTTTGTGATTCAAACCGCTAAAGAGTGGAACTCTTTGCCTTTGTCTGTATTTGCTGACAAATACAATTTAGGGGTCTTCAAGTCACGAGTTAATAGATATCTTCTAGGCAAGCGCGTCACATCCTAGATCGCATTGTCGCTTACCATAAGACGAGATAGTAGTCAAGCGCCAGCCTATTTACTTAAAAAAAATAATAATTTAATCCTGACGTTTCGATTCCCTTACAGGAGCCGTGATCACAGGATTACTAAGATAATGGTTGTCATATATATGATACCTACACAATATTTTAATCGGGCACCTTCCTGAGTTCGGATGCGTTCATTTATTTAGCCATATCTGCTATAAAGATCTGATGTAAAGATCTTACAGGCATAAAATTATACAGGTATATATGACGAAGTGTAGGCTTCCCACTCGGTGGATCGACGATCTGGTGAAGGTCGTGGGAAGCACCTGGATGCAGGCAGCGCAGGACGGGTCGTTGTAGAGATCCTTGGGGGACGCCTTTCTCCAGCAGTGGACGACATTTGGCTGAGACAACGACTTATGAGGATCTTTAAAGAAAAAGATCATAAATGATTTAATAGAAAAACCCTATAAAAAATCGACTCGGCTCAGAAGTGAATTTTCAGGCGGGAATCGAACCCGCAACCTTTGGAAGTCCGGTCCAATGCTCTCCCAATATAGCTACCGAGCCTTGTGAACCCCAGTCGAAATTTTCTAGTACTTTTACAATTTTACGCTGCAGGCCAGCGTTGTTTCATCAATGAGAGGAACATCCTCTCGTATTCGAAAGTCATGTACAAATGCTCGTATTCATCACACAAACATCCCCGTCCGGGACTCGGATCCAGGATCCAGCGAAAGGCAAGATCACTACCAAAAACCAAAATTCGTCAAGGTATATAAAAATTATAGTTTAATGTTTAATAAAAAAAATTGAGAGATATCTACATTCGATTGTGAAGTGTCGACGCTGGCTGCATTCATTTCGCATTTCGTCTGTGCACGCAGCGTAACTCCCGGATTGAGTAGATACGAGCTCCTGGGAATTTCCCACGCAACCAATGGGTATTAGTGCATTTCGCCTCATATATTTCTCCTTTCTGCTTGAAAATAACTTTATTTAAAAGCCCTTTTAATATGTTATTTTAAATAATCCTAGGACCGTTTGGTGCAAAGGTAGTATTCTGCCTTTCGCACCAGCGGTCCTTGTTCAAGTCCCAGAGGGGGCAAATGTTTGAGTGATGAATACTTGTACTTGAGTCATAAATAAATAAATATGAATAAATAATAATAAATATAATAATAAACTCAACGAAGTAACCATGTGTTACGCAACAATCGGATAAGCCCCATACAAAAGTGAAAGTTGTCGAAAGTTGACCTGAAAGTGCACCAAGAAAGTTGAAAGTTGTTTAAGCGTGCATTGTCATCGGGTTCTGAGCTACCCTGAAAGTTTCAACTCGCTAGGTGGTCGGGAAGTACCTCAAAATTGAGATACAAGATTCCAACCGGACAGACAAGACGACAGACAAGCAAACAGACAAGAAAGCGACCTAAGAAAAACGTGGGAATATATATATAAAGAATCTCAAAATACATTTTAAAATTAATATAAAATAGTACACTTAGTGCCAAATCAATCAGATGCGCGCACGCATCTCTAACACACTTGCACACACACACACACACATTGATACGTCCAATGACTTTCTTAGTTTATAGCTACAAGACAGTGCTATGTGCTAATGCAATACGATATCAGAGGGAAGGATCTGTCTCCTAGAATAGAGATTGACCTATCCTAGGAGGCAGAGTAATATTATGTTTATCATTATACTATGAATTATATGTGTAAGATTATTGTTTTTTTTTTGCTATTATTGGACAATAAATTTTTTTTTATTTTTATTGCGTATAATCTGAGGTGTATATAACTTGCAACTTCCTGAGGCTTCCACCGTGACGAGGGAATAGTCATCCATGTTCTTCATAATAAATGCACCCCAGTATCCTGTTGGGAAACGAATTCTGCTTTAAAATTATTTTTTTGTGATTATTTTGTTAGTTCTTAAAACTTACATCTAAAACGAAAATGTGTTTTTTTTTATAGTAAATAGTAAAGCGCTTGACCCCTATCTCGCTTGATGGTAAGCGACGATGCGATCTAGGATGTGACGCGCCTGCCTAGTAGATACCAAATCACTCGTGTCTCGAAGACTCCTAAATTTTATAATGTCACTTGCTGACCCGGCCACGAGTTACTGTGCATTAAATTATAATAAAACCTATGCCATGTCCTAAGTGGGAACAAATCCAGCAAAACTAAATAAAAATCATTAAAATCGGTTGAGTAGTTTCGGAGTTCATGGCGGTCAAACAATTGGACAGGGAATTTTTATACAGATAAATTATAAAGAATGTGTAAAAAATACTTACCAATCTAAATAAGTATAAGATTATGTACTTGCTTTTATGGAAGAGTGGAGTCCTCTAACCAGGCCTGTGAGCTTAAAAGGGGAATCCAATTCATAATATAATTGTCTTACAAAATATTGTATTTTCAAAAAACATAAAATACAATATTTTTTTTTGTATATAAATACACAAATATGTAAATATAGAAAGAATATGTAAAGACCTGGAAACAAATCGTACCCAGTAATACGTAGTAATAAGTTATGACGACCGTTTGGTTTTTTTTAATGGATTCGTTCTTGCTCCCAATCAATTTTTTTTTTTTTTGGAGATGGCGGTCTGAGCATACGCAGCTACTGAGCACACTCTCCAAAATACAGGCAGTAGAAAACCGACAAACAAGCAACTTTGCGGTGAGCTAAGCTGTGAAACTTGGTCTTCACCAAATTGCTGTCAACAATGAGCCTCTCAGCTCTGCAACGGTAGAGATCCTGCCTATCGCACCGACGACGGTCCTGGGTTCGAATCCCAGAATGGGGCAGATGATTGTATGATGAATACAAGCATTTGTACCTGACTTATGGGTGTTTAGTATATATTTCTATGAATATTACATATCTATGTATCATATATGTATGACTATCTGTTACCATCCATAACACAAGCCTTACAGTGCTTACTTCAGGCTAGGCTAATTGGTGTGAGTGTAAGAAATATTTATTTAATAATGTTTTCGGCCATATTTTAATTTAAGTACTTTTGGTAATGGTAATGTGATCTAACAGAGTTAAGTTCAACTTTTAGACTGTAAAGCTAAAAACAGCTTGATAATCTTCTATTTATTTCTTCACATCTTAGCTAAGCAGTTTCATTTTTTTTCTATTTCAACTAGATGTCTGTTATAGACAGGACTTTTTGGAGGGCAAGTGACTCGTCACTTTGATGGTTTTGGTTTTCATATAAAATTTGTGTTGTAGTAGATATTAGTGTAAAAAAATAGACGCCTTTGAAATATGGTGAGAAAGATGCTCTGTATTTTCTGGACTGCATTACGGACTATAGTCTCGATATTGCGAGAATTCAAAGTCTTTTGTGGCTGTCATTCGAGTGTCTGCGCAGAATTCTGGAACACGTATTTATTTTTTACTTATTTACAACAACATACACTTCTTAGTTATACATAAGGCTCAAAACAATCGCATGTATGCACGACAGACAAAATAAATATCATAGGATTATCAATACACATAATTACATGCATAAAATCGGGGGGCACGGTAGTGCCCCCGCCAAGTCGTATAATATTACAATTAATATTAAGAGCTTTATATAACAATCGCATTCAATAATTAATTTAAATAATTTCATGTTATATAATATTTCAAATAATTAAATAGATTTTTCCAAAAATCCATTAAAAATTGCCAAATATTACATTTTTTAATTTATTTGTATAATTCAATACGGGGTCCGTATAAACCGGTCAACGGGTAAAGGACTCCTCCATTTTGCTGCACTTCTGTCTGTCTTTTGCTTTTGTGATCTAATATTCACGGGCTTTTCTAATTATTTCATTAACCCTTTTCCTTTCGGACTTCCTCCTTTTGTTTGTTGGTTCTTGCTAGGTAGTTACTCTCTGAGTCCATCTTTCCTTGTCCATACATACAATATGACCCGCCCATTTCTGAACTAACTAATTATTTCTGAACAGGCATGGGTGTAAATGAAACAAAACAGCGGGAGATGTATTTTCATGCTCTCTCGAGAAGTCCAGTCCAGTAAAACACTACACCTTTACTGAAACATAGTGAAGGGGTATTTTACTGTTCATTCATTGATCATCTATCATTCATAAATCAGCTCTTAAAATCATTAAAAAATATATGAATACACGGCTCAAAATACGCGCATCCAAGCCATTAAATTTTATTATAAAAATTGACAGAAACTAAACTTACAAATGGCATATTCTACTCATCAGAAATAAAAATATATTACATATCTATGTATCATATATATGTCTATACGTTACCCTAGTATCCACAACAAAAGCCTTACAGTACTTACTTTGGGCTAGGCTAATTCGTGTGAATGTAGGAACATTATTATCTAAATTTTTACGTGTCTGCCAGCGTCTCTGTAGCTCAGCGGTCAGATCTCTCGCCCGGATAGCGAAAGGTCGTGGGTTCGAATCCCACTTGAGGGCTCAGAAACATGGTTGTTTTTTACATGCGTGTATTAGATCTACTAATTATTTATTAATTTTTAAAAAAATTTTCGTCACTGTTTTCCTAGAAACAAAATTAGTAAAAACGAGCTTTACGTGTGTACTTGCAAAATTAATAATTAATATATCGGTAGGAAACTGTAGTGGAGCTACAAAATGAATTGTTCTGAGCAATTAAAAATTACAAAATTGTTATAATAAACAATTTTTTTTTATTATAACATTTTATCGGCCTTTATATGTATGATTTCTATATCTATAACTTATTAATAACAGATGTTTGTTAATAAAACTTTAATTTGTCTTGAATATATGAGTAATTTTACTGGAGGGAGACTCTGTACCAGGGTCGTCTGCTTAGGAACCTCCGTCTTACCTATTTCTGCCGCAAAGCAGCAGTGCTTGCATTGCTGTGTTCCGGTTTGAAGGGTAAGATATGGCAGTGAAATTACTGGGTACAGTGACTTTACACCTTATGTCACAAGTTGGCAACGTACACTGTGGTTCTTGTGGGGTTTGCAGTTTTGCTGCGAATCTCACAAGAGCCGCATGTATTATAGGTGACTGTTACCACTTACCATCAGGTGGGCAGTTTGCTTGTTTGCCAACTTTTTGCAATAAAAAAAAAATTTTTTTTGGAATGTTTCCGCTACTGTTTCCAACTGACGAATATCATGATATATTATATGAAACCCTTCCGAGTGGCAGATAGTAAATAATTAATAGATACTGCGTCCTGATTTAAAAATACATCTGTTATATGCTCATGATTGTTCTCATAATAAACCATTCAATCCTTCCACATAATTCCAAAATTTACCAAAGGAATTTATATCTTATTGTTTAGTAATAAATATCGTTTTCTAAAGCAGCTTAATAATATGCATGGCTTTGAATAGGAGTGTCACAATTGAATAAAACTCTAAGAGGGTAACATTGAACAATAACAAGTGTATCTTGAAGGGTCGTAAGGGACATAGGATTAAGAATATATAGAGGTGAAAGACGAAAATTAATTAAAAACATACGTAAAACAATAATTTTTGACATTTGTAATTTCATTGATATTTTAAATCCATGACTTTTCAAATGAAAACTTCTTTAGCATAGTTGCGATTTGAAAGTCCTTGAAACGAAAAAGCGACAGTAAAAAGATACACACCCATAATGTCATAAAATTTAGCGTAGGAGAAAATGATTCCTATCTCATTTATGTAGGTGTGTTAATACGTATTTGTGTGCACATGCGTAGTACAAAGCTTGAGAGAAGGCATCACAACAACCGTGGTATTTTGTATACGTGTACGTATTATTTTTGAAAGTTTCTCTTCTTCCACGTGTGAATTACACACAAGCTTTTTTACTAATTTAATTGTTACTTAAATTGGACATTGACTTTGTTATTATTTGATCTGTTAAATTCTATTTGTTTATACGAAAAATATTTTATTTGCTGTGTATTGATACTCTGCAAACTACTATTTATATTAATTTTAAATCAGTAATTCCATTCCAAAAACTGATAAAATTATGTTCGCATAAAGTCCTTTAAACAGAATCAATTGTTTTTCTCTTGCCATTTTAGAGAATTCTTAAAGGAATACTTAAATATCAACATCAAGATCGAATCCATCCTAAATTAGAAGAAAGCATGTGTGCAATTCACACGTGGTAGAACTGAAATTTCCTATTGATCATAGTGATACAAAGTAAGATAATTAATTTACATTATATTTGTATATATAACATAGATTTATTCAGACTCAGAGCTGATATTTTCGATAAATGATACAAGAGACTTACGGTAACTAAAATACATACCACGAACTTAAGACACACTGTATAATACTTCCTATCTCATTTTCTCGTACGATAAACTGTATGAATTTACATGTCTGTCTCTTTTTACTGTCGCTTTTTTCTTTTCATAGACTTTTAAAGCATCATTGTGGATGCTAAAGAAGTTTACACTTAAAAAAAACATATACCTAATGCTGAGTAGACGTAACGCAGACGTCAGCGTTAATACTATATTTTTATTTTACCAGAATAACCATCGAATTGATCTGATGACACTTAAGTTATTACATAGCTATAGTGTTATTGAAACGAAGTTCCTCATGGGACGTGGCGGCGACAGAGGCTAGAAGACAAAAATTGTACGTTACAAAAAAGCGTTACACTCGATTACCATAACAATAACAAACATTTCAATGTTTTGACCAATTTAGAATTCTTTTTCCAAAAATACGCTTTTGTTTTCTTCTTTGATAAAACAATAAAAACAATTGTGACAAAAAATAAACGTGGAAACTTTAAAAAGGAAAAGACCCAATAGAAATTCGTTTCTATCGAGTGTCCAACGACACCAGACGGCTTTTAAATCTTAAACATTTTTAAATATTATTTATTTTATCAATATGAAAACCCCAGTACTATTTCTCTTCTTCCTATATATATTTTTAGTTCATAATAATAACATTTCTTACATTCGCACCAATTAGCCTAGCCCAAAGTAAGCACTGTGAGACTTGTCTTATGGATATTAGGGTAACGGACAGACATACATCTATGATACATAGATATGTAACATTTATAGAAATATATATAATTAACCATGACTCAGGTACAAACGCTCGTATTGATCACACAAACATCTGCCCCTTCCGGGATTCGAACCCAGTATCGTCCGTGCGAAAGGTGGAGTCTTGTAAACTGCAGAATATATTGTTATAATCGTTAATACATTTTAAAGTATACTAAAAAATTGAATTGTTTTTAAAAGTCCATATGTCACGATTAAATATAAATAACAGAATTGATTGCGCAACTAATTAAAATATTGATTACAAATATTAGTGTTGCCCAAATTCAGTCTTGGTCTTGCAGTCTTGGTCTTGTTCTTGCGTTTTTGCAAGACCAAGACCAAGAACAAGACCGCGTATTTTTAGCAAGACTGACCGTGCAAGACTTGAGCAAGAACAAGACTAAGCCTGCAAGACTCTTGCGTCTTGCAGCTAGGACTTAGCGCTATTTCACGGAGTAGTTAGGTGTAACAGTTCGGTGTATAGGTACGCTTAGGAATTCTATGAGACGCAAAAAACTGTATCAAAGAATATGAAAAACTGGATCTATGCGCATTACGACTAATACCATAAACATACCTACATAGCGAATAAAAAAATATCCATTAAAATCAAACTGAGTGCATGCATAGTTATGTTTTAACCATCGGCACTTTGATAATGCGGCATCAAAGGTTTTGTACTTACTTCTCAAAGAAATTTGCTGCTTTTCGGAAGCACATGGTTATAATCAGTGGTCGGAGTAGGTATATTGATTTTAGATACTTGCGTCATGATATCATAACATGGACATGCATTTCTTCCGGAATGTACCGGAGTTTCCAAAAATTTGGTAAATAGAGTAATAAAATAAAAAACCATATGTAAGCAAACAAAATTGTTTATTGTGAATACAAATAATCATTATTACAGTTTTATTAAAAACAATTATTTTTAATCCTCATCGGTTACAATTTCTACATTTTGATTTTCTGTCTCTATACAATTAAAATAAATAACTATAATTTTTTCAATATTTTCGATTTTTAAGCTATTTCTTTTAACATCTAAGATCCATTTGTAAGTGGAAAATGATCGTTCAACATCTGTAGATGTCAATGGAGCGAATTTGAAATAAAGTTTCTGATTATTTGCTACGCTTTTTTCAATACTCTCGCTGTATTCTCTAATTGTATCTAAATCTGGATTTCGTTCCATAACTGATTCTATTTTATTTTTTATATTCTCATTATTGCACTCGTTAAGCGTAGCCCTTACTTGATCAAATACTAAAAGTGAATCAGCTAGAGATAAATTTTGTTTTTGTAACTCTTTTAGGGCTAGTAGTATAATAGAGTAATTTTCTTCGATATATTTTAAATCATTTTCTAAATTTTGTTTTTCCAAAATGTTTTTTGCGTTTCGTATGGCTATAGCATCAGAACTGCTCAAGCAGGATAAAACTTCTTTTATTTTATCTAAATGTTGAGCGTAGTAAGATGTTGCCTGTAACCAAGTACCCCATCTGGTAATGACTGGTTGCGGAGGCAACGGTAAGTCAGGATATTTTTCTTTTAAAATGTTTACCCTACTAGGAGCCTTTAAAAATACTTTTTTAACATTTGATATAAGAATATCAATATCGTTGTATTCTGACCTTATCTGCTCACTTACACGATGAAGAGCGTGCGCCAAACATGTCACATGCTTCATTTCAGGTAAGTAATGTTTTAAATTTCGCCCTGCAGATAGCATGTACGCGACACTGTCAGTGCAAAGCATTAAAATATTGTCAACTTTCGCTTCAAAAGTGTTTTGCCATAAATTTTCTAGACATTGCAGTACAAATTGTGTTATTGTTTGTCCATTTACTGCTGTTAGCATTTTACAAGCAATCAAATAAGGCCGGCCTGCACTATTACTAGGATGCAATGGTTTTATTAGGAAATTGACTATGTATCGACCAAAAATGTCTGTTGTCTCATCCAGCGATATCCATAGTTTCTCATTTTTATTAATTTCATAAATCGAATTGATTTTATTCCTATAAAACTTCTCCAAATAAACTTTTCGTAACTGTGATTCGTCAACCACTTTACGATTGGTACAAACGCAACAACAAGTACTGCACATATATTTCTGAAAAAACTCTTTGAACGCTGGATTTTTCATTTGCGACCAAGGAATATTGCATAGAATCAGGAACTTAATGAGGTCGAAGTAAAATTCCTCTTGCGGTCTCTTAAATTTTCCTTGATGTACAGCGCCTTCAATGTGTTTGGTAATGTTGCCTCTATTCACAGCTTTCAAATGACTTTCACACTTTGTACAGTATATAGTGCCACTAGCGTTATCGTAAAGTAGCTCAGGATAGTGCAATAACCACTTTAGCACTGTTTCAGCCTTGACCTTTGCCATATTTATTTATATGTCACCTAAAACAATGATTTAAATTTACAATATATACATACACAACTGTAAAGTCGATAATGAAATTCTGTTTCATATAAAGTGATTTTTTTAACTGAAGCGGTGATAGCCCTGCGGTGTGCGTACCGGACTCTCATGCGCTATGATGATTGCTATAAAGTGATATTTTAACTGTTTCCAAGTTCTAAAACCTTCTTAAATAGTGAAAATAATTAAAACTTACCCGTACAAAAACAACTTCAAATGGGCCCAATCCAAGAGTAATAAATCGATGTCCGTAGTTATAAGCCAAATTCGTCGTTTTAAGTAGATTTCAGAAGACAGTACACAAGCCAGGGTCAAGTCAAGATATTCACAACACATAAAATAAGCGCACTCCACGAACCGAAATAAGTGAGTGAGCCACTTGGTCTGGATGTCGGTGCGAGCATTGTTTTCGAACAAACAGTCAATGAGTCATCCAGGATACTTGATTCTAATTGGTCAGATGCGTTGAGCATAGACATAAGAGGACAAAAGACCCTGTTTGCCGGATGTCGTGTGTTGAAATGAATATTATTATTATATCATTTTATAAATGAGAGCGAGTGAGAGGCACGCGTCCCTTCCACTCGGGCATGGTTAGCCCGCCTAAGAGCGAGAGAGACAGAGCGAGAGAGAGAGTGAGAGAGATAGGCATACACACCGGTTCATGTCTTGCGCTTCTATTTCGCTTAGGCGGTGATATATGAAATTCAGTGCGAGATTCTTTGTATAAATTAATGTTTTAAATATAATTCTTTGTATAAATAAATGTTTTAAATTGTTACTATTATTTCATCCTTCTTCCTACTATACGAATGAATATTCACATTAAAATTATTTTACCACTCAAAGTCGTTGTCACGTAAAACTTTCGCCCGTATATCGACTTTACAGGCAACCAATTTTTTTTACTATTAAATTCTGGCCATCTACGCCACTAGCAGCATAGCGTTGAGAGTATTGATACATTTTTAACTAGTTTCATGTAATAATTTCGATGTTTCGGTATTTTTATCATAATAATCCGGAAACTCGGAGGCGTATCCATATTAACATATACGTTTGATGTCAGTGACCTTAATTCAATATACCTACTCCGACCACTGGTTATAATACACGCGCCGGCGGCTTCTTTTGAAATCATATACAACAATCGTTGCCGCCGCGCCGAAATCACAACATTTGACACTATTTGATTGCCGCCACAGGGCGTAGGCGTAGGTATACTCATGCAAAATAATTTCGAATTTTAAGAGTACCTACAGGTGTTCCAAAGAATAAATAAGTTTCAGAGTGCTTATAATGAAAATGAATACATTATACTGATCACGCAAGTAGTATTATGATTAGAATAAAATGGTAAGGATAGGTAGTAGATGTCATAATAATTTATTCTAGTAAGTATATATTATAATATTGATTATATGGTTTTAAACTAATTACTTAGGTACTATTATTGTACATTTAGTCATTATATTTCTTAAGTTTTTACAAGAAAAAATAGCAAAAAAGTGTTCAAATATCACCCGTTTGATAAATATTGTAGCCACTTTTAAATATACTTGAAACGTGTAAAAAAATTCTACATAATTAATAAAATAATATAAAAAGCGTAGGTACTTACCTACTAATAAAATAAAAAGCCTGCGATTTATTATTAGTAAATAATCACGGCAGCCGAGAGTGTGTCTCCACTTTTGAATACATAAATCATAACCAGATCACTAGAGCCACTTCAAAAAAGAAATTTGTAATTCCTAGGGTTCAAAATTATTTTGGTGACAGAACTTTACAGAAGCGTATACCATATCTTCTTAATTCGTTGCCCGAAACTATTAGATGTGAAACGGATAAAAATAAATTTAAAAAAATATTAAAAGATTATCTGATGACTACTATTTAACACAACAATTGTATGTTTTTATTTATTTTTTTGCATTCACAATGCAATATTTCTATAAGATATAAAATACGTGTGTAAAAAACAACCACGCCTCCGAGCCCATCTGAGGGCTCGGAGGCGTGGTTGTTTTTTACACACGTATTTTATATCTTACAACAATTGTATCTTATTATTATCACCGCTAAATTTTCCTTCAGTTTGTTGTAATTCAGTCTAAATCCAATTATTGTGCACTTAACTTTACCTGATACAGTTATAGTTGTATTATATACCTACATAATTATAATTATAAGCTAAGAGACTAAAGATCCCTCAGTCAAACCGACAAGTCGGTTTTGTGGGACTAAATTGTATCTTTGTATTTTTTTTTCTTGTATATGAAATAAATAAATAAAAAAAAATAAATAAAAAAAAAAAAAAAGTATTTACAAGCAGTGCCCGCGACTTCGCCCACGAAGAATAGTAACTTTGGAGGTATAGTGACGTTCAGGATTTATTTATTTATTTTAAAACTTCTGTCATCAAACATACAAACAAACTCTTCAGCTTTATAATATTAGTATAGATTAGTATAGATGTACGCCAAAACATTCACTTATATGTAAAGAATAGTGATTGGCACTAATTCTTTACATATATTTTATTCACGCGTCGCGTCTGTACAAGTAGGTAATAATCTGTGTTTGTACGCCGCACGCGGCATCGTTTGATTTGCGGCGGCATCCTTTTAATAGAGCCGGCACGTGGCGAGGCGGCGCGGTAGAAAGCAAGGAAACGTACTATAAACAAAGGAATTATTTTAATTCCAGTCATTTCCAATTGAGCTGTGCTTCGAGTCTAACTTAATAATTGTTTTTACTAATTCTTGTTGTTTTCTAAAAACGTATCACGTGTACAATTTAATATGAGTGACGAAGATTCAAATTATTCTAGTCCGAGTAACGAGAGTTTGAGTCACAGATCTAAAAGACCCAAAAGCAAATTTGAGGAGTTTTTCGAAATAATTCATGCATCCCAAACTGCCTTGTGTAAATTGTGCCAACATAAAAAGACTGAAATAAAAATGAAAAACAGAAACACTTCAGGCTTAAGGAAACATCTAATATCTTTCCACAAAAAGGAATCACAAATATTTCTTCCTGTTAAACCAAAATTAAGTGGAGATATCACAAGCTTTTTAGTAACCGCTGGAAGAAGTGGACAGGTAAGAATATATTTTTTTTATATGAAAACTCCAGGAACTCAAAAAAGTCTTTTTTGAACAAATGACTTTAAACTGACTTCGGAATATTTTATAGATATTGATAAAATAGTAATACATAGGTACATATTTCGCGTCATTTTTAACAATGGTCGAAATTGTCGCTACGGGAATTTTAACTCCGCGTAGCTGTTCATGCGATACTTTCAAAAACGCCATTAACTTACGTAAGTATTTTTGAGTTAGTGGTGTTTTCATCTAGGGGTGCGACATATTAAGTATGTAATTATCGTCTTAAATATTTTTATAAACACCTATATTTTCATTTGTTTTCATAATCGGCCAGTAACAACTAAGTACTTTATTTTGGTAAATTACAGTACAGTGCAACCTTAATATAACAAATGTCAATTTAACGATTTTCTCGATTTAACAACAACAAACCTCCTCCTCCTAAACGCTCAAACCTAGTATGTTTTAAATAATAACACAAGATTTATTGTTTTATTTCAGTCGGAAAACAGCAGTGACAACATCACGACAGCTACAGTTGATTGGGTAGTGAAAAAATATCTTCCCTTCTCATTTTTCGATGACGAAGCTACACAAGTATATTTTCGACGTATTTGCCCTAATATGGAGTTTCCTAAAAGGTCTACACTTAGAAGGAAAGTCAAAGAGCGATTTGAAGAGCTCCAATTTAATCTCAAGGAACGACTTCAACAATTATCATCTAAAATGTCATTTACCATTGATGGGTGGACGTCAATTGCTGGTAGGAGTTACTACGGGGTTACTATGCATTATATAGACAACGAATGGAAGTATCGATCTGTAGTTCTTGATTTTATACCATCACGCGGTCGACATACTGGGGAAGATATTGCAACGATTTTCCATGAATGTTTATTGGAATATGGCATAATTGATAAAATACAAGGTATCACGGTCGACAACGCAACTGCAAATACCAAATTTATGTATGAACTGGGCAAACAGTTGCCACACTTTGATTCAGACAATCAACATTTCCGGTGCTTTGCTCACATTTTAAACCTTGGTGTACAAGATTTATTAGAGACCTTAGCATTACACTGTGAGTCTGACACTAACGCGCAAGATCAGCAGTATGAAGACTATGCAGACGAAACTGAGGAAGATGAAGAATATGCACCAAATATTGCTGACTCGCGTACATCTGTAACAAAGTTACGCAGTATTTCCAGTAAAATAAAAAGAAGTGAGATAGTGAAGAAGAAGTTTCAGTCTGCTTGTGAAGCAGCTGGCGTGCCATCAAATCTAAATGCCATTCTTGACTGTCCAACAAGATGGAATTCCACACATGATATGATTGGATTTGGTTTAAAAGTGAGAGCGGGCATTAACATATTGTGCAGTTCTGTCACCGAATTGAATGATTTTCAAATCACAGCTAGTGAATGGCAGGTACTCGAAAAATTACATAAATTTCTAATAAACTTTAAACTTTTAAGTACAAAACTTGGTGGAGACAAATATGTTACATTACCGCTAGTCATTGTATCATTCAATCTCTTGCTAGATAAAATTGAATCCATGGTAAAACAGTTAGATGAGAAACCTAATCGATCTGAAGTGGATGAAAGGCTCATTCTAGCTTTCCAAGCAGCTCGAGACAAAATGCTTAAACATTATAAGAAGAGCAACTGGATTTATTGTACTTCTTTAATTTTAGACCCAAGGCATAAGGCTCAGACTTTTGACCTGACAATGTGGGGGAAGCAACTTAAAACAGAAAGTCTGCGCAAGTTCAATGAACTTTATGAAGAATATAAAAGTCTACACTCACTGAACAAATCTCTGGAATTGCCAAGAAAAGAAAATAAAGTATGTGATGAAGATGAAGACATTATAGACTTTGATAAACTCTATGAATGTCCCTCGACGTCATCTGGATCTTGTCTTCAAGGCTTAGTGATAGACGAGTTGGAGGAGTACCTGAGAAAACCAAGAACTGCCAGCTCGGAAGACATTTTAGATTGGTGGAGGACGCATGAGACAGAGTATCCGACTTTATCGAAGATGGCCCGTGATTTTCTCTCAATACCTGCAACTTCAGTACCTGCTGAGAGATTATTTTCTAAAGCATCATTAGTAATTAGAAAACATAGAAATAGGTTAAGTGATGAGTCAGCCAGATGGTTACTTTGTATTAATTCTTGGTCAAAAGAATTGATATAAAGTAACATAACCTAATGATAAAGCTGTTGTGTACTGTTATGTTTGATTTGTGTTGTATTTTATTTTTGATTGAAATAAATGATAAATCATAAAACTCTTTTATTAAATTTCATGCAAGTTGAGGGTTCAATCTCTTTCTAGACAGACATTGTTATTTAAAATACAGTCAAGTTATTGTAATTAATTTGTTTTTTTACATGTTTTAGCAAATGTAAGCTTATAAATCATAAATGTTTATTAAGAAACAGTTACTTCCATGGAAAACGACATATAGGTCAGTTGATTTTTCGACTTTCTTATCAAATCTTCAGTTATTTATTAATCTGATTGATCTTTACTATGGCTATGTTAATTCAAGCTCACAATGTTCCAATTCTAATACGTTTTTCTAAGATTTAAAGTAAACTTTAATAAATAGCAATAGACTAATAGGTAATTGCAAGACTTGCAAGACTCTTGCTGCAAGACCAAGACCAAGACCAAGACTGCAAGCGCAAGACCAAGACCAAGACCAAGACCAGGTGTATTGGCGCAAGACCAAGACCAAGACTGGCTAAGTCTCGTCTTGTTCTTGCATTTGGGCAACACTAACAAATATATTTAAAACTAGCTGACCCAACTACGCGTTGCTGTGGCACAGTAATTTTATTTTTCTAAAATAAAAGTAGCCTAAGTTACTCCTTGTTGTATCAACTACCTGCCAATAAAAGTCCCGTCAAAATCGGTCCAGCCATTTCAGAGATTAGCCGGAACAAACAGACAGACAGACAGACAAAAATTGTAAAAAATGTTATTTTGGTGTATGTACCGTATATATGTATACGGTTCATATGCATATAGTAAAAAACGGTTATTTCAATATTACAAACAGATACTCCAATTTTATTTATATGTATAGATAACTAACGTTAAATTTGAATGCTAATAAATTATATAGAAATAAAAAAGCCGGTAGTGTCTTTCATCTCTTATTAGTTGATTATTTAAAATATAGTTATATAAAAGTGTCTTGTCTATATTTCTACACTCTATGCGAACCCTCCTCAAGAAATTTGGTGTTTACAAAAAAATGAAAAGGCCCAACCGGACAAAGATTTGACAAAAGCATTTTACACGTGTTTCCACACGTGGTCGGGGTCAATGTCTTGTTCAAAAACAATATGGAACTCATTAGTGCGTTTCATTAGATTCAGTCGATTTGAGTCGGGATGCGAGGAGAGATCGCCCCCATTGTTTTATGCAGCTGCACCATGGTCAAACTTTGAGTCACCATCAATCAATGGATTATAAAAACCCTCGTGAAAGGATAAATCATAGGCGTGAAATAATTGGCTCCTTATAGAGGGTAAATATTGTCTTTGGAAATAGAGGTTATATATTGTAAAAAATTAATTTAAATATAACAATTAAGTAATTAACGAAAAAATTAATGTCATTATAAATTGTATTATTTATTTTCCACGAAAATAGCTTGTTTTATTTCGAAATAAAGAAAGAAATTTATTTTTCATTATTTTGTCGATCTACTTGAAGCGTGTTTTTTTTTTTTATTTATTTAGGACAACCAACAACTGATCAAAGACATTACATACAAACAATAACATCACTAGATTATTTTAGTAGTTGAACAGTCAACGTTATCCACAAACATTTACATGAAGTTAACCTTTAACATACAATTTTAAAAACATTGAGTTCTGTTTTCAGTACATTCCTATTTAATTCTTTAATCATTAAGAATACGTAAGATATTTCTTTTAAAAACATTTGAGGACGAATCATACATGATATCTAGATCGTAAAATAGTTCGTTATATGCGTGCATAAGACGCCTCAAAGGAGCTCGCATGCCTGCATTAGTTTTAGAAGTTCGCGGGGAGACGAAGAAGCGGTGTTTTGTTAATAATTCAAATAATTATTCAGTTTCACAAAAACTTCAATTGTTTTAATGAATGACGGCAGTAGCCGTGGTCTGTATCTGTGTCAAAGTCATTAGAGATTAGGAAGACATTTTAGACATTTAGAAAAAAACCTACTATCTTATATAAGTAACTATTACATATTATAATTTTAGATTAATTTATCTCTAGTTTGGGTATTTTTGGCGGGAGCGGGAAGCGTCATGTTGGTGATTTTGTTTTTCTTGTTTACTAAAATATGCACTTATGTGCGTAATAATGTTGCATTATTAACCATTCCGATCAGCTGGTTCAACAACAGTATTTGTGAACACACATCAAAACTGCATCAGCAGCAGTGGAACTCTCTGGAGACGTGTAGACAAGCTAAACTCCTTCTACCGCGGGTGGACGCTCGTGTCTCCAGATCCTTACTACAGCTAAGTAGATCAGAGCTGCGCCTAGTAACAGGCGCCATTACTGGTCATGGCAACTTTAACAGGCACCTTTTTCATTTAGGTATCACCGACAGCCCTCTATGCAGAGGATGCATGGAAGTGGAAGAAACAGCAACCCATGTCATAATGGAATGCCAAGGAGTTGCACACTACCGGGCAAAACATCTCGGCTCGCTGGGCAGTCTCCGGGAGGTTCTCACCAAGGTGAAGGCACTTGGAGCATTTCTGGCGGAGCTGGGATGCCTGGAATAAACAAATATACATCCTCCAGACGCAAAATAGGCGCTTGAAGTCGTCGAGTTGCGGACACCGCCCGTATTGGATGAAGAAGAAGAAGAAGAAGAACCACTAAGTGTTTGTGAACATACAAGAGTGTTGGAAAGTGTAACAAAGCAGCGGAAGTTGTCTTTTCCTGCTCTTTCAAGAAGTCCACGGAGAGGTTTCAGTAAAACCCCACACATTTACTGAAATCTTAGGAAAAATATATTTTACTGTTCATTCATTATCATGTAATTAAGAAATTACTCAAGAACTAGTTGTTATACTTACTTGACACTGGCTAAATGCACAAATCGTGCAATACCCACAAGATTATTCTTGTGGGGCTTGTGGGGCATTCATTAATTATTATGAATGCAAATAAATTATTAAGATATACCCCACTTCATTATCTACCGATTTAAAATTTATTTAAAAAGATGTTGTTAAATTTTTTGTACTCATATGAAACTAGAATACTCAGACACAGACTATGCAGCGGCGGATTTACCAGGAAACAAAGGAAGCAATTGCTTGGAGAGGGGCCCCAAAATTTGAAAAAATTTCAAAACTTATTTGAAAATGTAAAAATAATAAAAAATATTAAATTTTTTTGAAATAAAATAAAAATGACATCGACATTTTCAATTCTTCGATGGGCCAAGAAAAAGTCAGTGATTTAAGCCTACTATTTATCGAAAAAGATAAGCTTCGAGAACTTGACTTTGATGATATTATTAATCAATTTGCGACTGAAAAAAGTAGCAAGAAGTTGTAATGGAGATGGTTCAAATAATATATTGATTATGCAAAATTGATCTGTTTTTTGTTATTTAAAAAGAAGAGGGGGTTGTTGCTTGGATCCCCGTCTGAGGTAAATCCGGCATTGAAACTATGTACTATGTTGTATGACTGCTATATGCAAGTACAGGCATGTTTGCCTCTCATTAGAATACCTGCACGTCATACACAATATTCCAACAAATCTCTTTAATATCTATATGACATGACAGGGAATATTCATATATTCCCTGTCAGTGTTTGACCGTGATGAACTCCGAAACTACTCAACCGAATTTGATGATTTTATTTTCATTTTTCTGGATTTATTCCGACTCAGGACATAAGATAGGTTTCATCTTAATTTATAATACAGCAAAGCGTGGCCGGGTCAGCTAGTAATTTTTAAATGTTTGAGCTGACAATGTATACAATACAACGTATATCGATGAAGATGTTTTAAATACGAGTATACCATAGTATCACTTAAGTTATAAGTATGCTGTGAGACCATGACAGTTGCATTAATGAGTTCAACTCGATCCCGAGATGAATATATCGCTGTGCAGCTACATAGATTGTTCATGTCACATTGTTTACAATATTTTCACTTTTTAAATCAGTACTTTTATAATCTCTCTTTTGAACTCTAGTTTTGATAAACATTTTTGTGTATGTCGAGGCAGCCCTTAATTTAAGCGTCACTTTAAAATGAGTCTCATAAAATTGTATATATGCCTGCATGCGATGGTCAACCAACAATGTACAATAAATAAATACCAAGTTAACCGAATACTTAGCTTTACAGCTCATAAACTATTTGCTTTAAAAACTGTAAAAAAATATTGATAAACACACACCAATGTGACAAATTATGCAAAATTAAATAAATAAATAAATTTATTCTCAAATATGCTTAGTCTAAAATTTTACATTTTATTTTACAACCACTTACTAATCACAGCGGAGCTTCCATGGATCAGCTTCAATGACGCAATATCTGTTACGCCATAACTTCGGTTCTTAACCGATTTTAAAGTGATTTGTGTAGAATCAAATCAACACATTTATCACCAGATTGTGACACACACATTTAGGACCAAATTCACAGAAATAAAAAAGTTGTGACATTGAAATAATTTTATTTGGTCACAACTTTTTTATTTTTGTGAATTTGGTCCTAAATGAGTGTGTGTGTCACAAACTGGTCCTAAATGTGGTCTATGGCTCTATGGGATTTCCCATTGAAACAAAAAGCGCGCGCTTTTTGAAAGCTTTCGTTTTTATGGAATTTAAAATTTACTAAACATGATTGATTTTTTTTAGTACGAGTATTTCGCATTTTTGTGATTTTGTTCCTAAATGTGTGTGTGTGTATCAAACTGGTCCTAAATGTGGTCTATGGCTCTATGGGATTTCTCATTGAAACAAAAAGCACGCGCTTTTTGAAAGTTTTCGTTCTTATGGAATTTTGATATCTACTAAACATGATTGATTTTTTTATAGTATTTCGCTCCCATCCTATATAACTATGGTGCTAGCGAAGCTTTATGCATAGCGACTGCATCGGCCTAGTATAAAATAATTACTGAACTTTATATTATTATTGTTAAGTAAGCAATAAGCAGGTTGATAAATTAAAATGAAATAAATCGGGGTTAGAAGTGCATATCGACCCTTAGCTAACAACACTGCATAAGTCATTTTTACCAAGTTTACAGGAGACGAAAAAATCGATGGAATTATAACTAAAGTATATATAATATACTTATTATAATATTCTTATTATTATAATAAACTTTAGTTAAAATTCCACTGATTTTTTAAAATAGTCAGTTTTTTTCATATCCTGTAAAGTTGGTAAAAATGACTTATGCCGTGTTGTTAGCTAAGGAACGATATATATCGCACATACGGTGCTATAACGTCACTTATGTAATTTTTGACGAAACTGAACTGAGTATGAGAAAATACTCCTACCTCTGCTCTACGTCTTTACTTTGTTTGTTATTACTTTAAAATGAAGTTCAAAGTTGGAGCTTAATTATTTTATTTGTTTAGCCGAGAAGAAGTATACGTTGTAAGGATGTGCAATTTTCAAATGCTCCCTCTCAAATATTACACCATTTGCATAAGTGACATTATAGCACCGTATGTGCTATAATTAGATACCTAAATTAAGTAAAATGTTTACTTGTTTCTTAGGTATCAAATGTGAGGTAATGAGCAATTAAATAAATATTAATCTATGTATTTATATTCTTTGCAGTTCAAGACTAAAGTCCTGCTGTATCTTCGAAATCTAGATACTATAATGCAAGATATAAAATTGTTTGTTACCAATATTATAATTTTTTGTAGTTTATACTCTGCATATCATTGCAATGTTTAAGTATGATTTTATAGCAGATTCTTTGGTTGGCCAATCGTTTGGTGCAACGGTAGCGATCCTGCCTTTCGCACCAACGGTCCTGGGTTCGAATCCCGGTAGGGGCAGATGTTTGTGTGATGAATACGAGCATTTGTACCTGAGTCATGGGTATTTATATATATTCCAATTAGTATTACATATCTATGTATCATCTATCCGTTACCCTTGTATCCATAACACAAGCCTCAAAGTACTTTCTTTGGGCTAGGCTAATTGGTGTGAATGTAAGAAATATTATTATTGAGCGAAGCTCTCTTTTAGACAACTCACAAATTTCGCTTGTCTCCCTCCTGCTACTTAACGGTTCAACCGATTCGAACGAATTTTGGCATGAACATACTTGATTATAACCTGACGGACATAGGCTATGTAAAAAATATATAGACTGTACCATGAAGGAATAATCACCGAAAGAAAAATTCAAAAGCTGACCACAGCCAAACCGCTGAGACTACATTGATGAAATTTGGCGCCAAAACTCACATCGTGGTCGTGACTAATGTGCAAAAAAAAGTTTTGAAATCGGACATACCATCGAGAAATAATCACCCTTCAAAAATCTAATTGATTCGCTCAGTATTTGCAAACAACAGCATGTATTGCAGACCTAGTTATTATTATAATAGTGATGGATTCATAACACTACTATTATTGTGTTAATAGAAAAATATTACTTTTTGAGGATTAAGTATTGTAACGACGTATATTATTGTAAATGTTATCACTTCTGTTAAAGTTAATGAGTTTGTTGCGCCCGTTCTTCTTGTCAGTTAATAGAATGCAAAAAAAAAAGAATAATTACAATGTTGTTTTTTCATTATAAGTTTACTAAATATCATTTCATAATGAGTAAACTCGTAGTGTAATAACACCAACCTCTATAATAGGTCTACAGACTATACAGGGTTTAGTGGAATGTTGATATTAAATGCATCACTTCTTGACGTGACTGGTTAATATCTAACAAGAGTATTTATACCACAGTTAAAATAGAGAAGTAAAATAAAAGTTGATGACCGTTTGGGGCAACGGTAGCTATCCTGACGAATATAAGCATTTGTACCTGAGTCATTGGTCTTTATTTATATTTCTATAGCCGACCCAGCCACACGTTTTTGTTTTATAAACTAAATTGAAACCTATCCTACGAGGGCGGGTCAAAAATTTCGCGGAATGAGGGGCACGGAGGGGGACTTTTTACTAACTGCACTAGTTGTGACACTCATTAAGTGTATAAATACTAAGTTTCAAAAAAATAGGTCATAATTACCTGAGTTACACATCAATCAACAAGTCGCGCAGTCATCACGAAGAAATTTTCCAGCGATGATGAAGTGAAGTGAATGAAGTGAAGTGAAGAGCGCAATTTCGGCCTATTTTGACGACAAAGAGAAATATTTTTTTTTTCGAAGGTATTAATAAATCAATTGATGGGTCTAATAAATGTATTAGAGTGAAGGGATTTGAGATGGAGAAGGAAAAATAATTTTTTGTTTTATTTCTTACTTTTTACCCTCCGTTCCGCGAACTTTTTGACCCACCCTCGTATGTCCTAAGTCGGAATAAATCATCAAAATCTGTTGAATTGCTTCGGAGTTCATCGCGGACAAACACTGTTACGAGTAATTTTTATATATATATAGATAAATATTTAATATCTAAGCATACCATATGCATGTTTATCTGTGATACCCTAGTATACATAACATAAGCCTTATAGTGCTATGGGCTAGGATAATTGGTGTTGGAACAAATAAAAAATACGTACACTCAATGGAAACGAACGCACTCACACAGACGCACGCTTCTATAAAATCCCTAAGCGAACGTCGCGGTGCTATTAGTCATAAATGTCTTATCAAAACAGTTTAGTTTATACATTTATCTCTACTAATTACAATGAGTTAGTATTATTCAGTGACCAATTTGAAATAACGAAGAATAAAGACTTCTAAACTTTTTAGTCAATTTTATAAATAATTAATTTATTCTATTATTTAATCTCTAGCATTTACCCGCGGCTTCGTTCTCGTTAATGTACAATTCGTTGTTTGATTCGACTTTTGATCTGTAGTCTCGTTAAACTACAGATCAAAAGTCTTTTCATCAAGTGTCTTTCTATCCCTCGGGAACAGTAATTTCTTTTGGATAAAAGGTACCCTATGTCCTTTAATATACCCCTGGCAAAGTGTATGCAAGATTTCATGATGATCGATTGAGTAGTTAAGGCGTGAAGGTGTAACAAACAAACTCAATTTCATATTTATAATATTATTTAACACTATAAGGTTTTTATCGATATGATATTTACGCAGTCACATGTTCTTACCTTATACTAAATTTCATGGAAATCGGTCAACCCGTTCTTGACTTATAGAAGGATATACAAATAGACAGACAGACAAACAAGCAGAAAATTAAAAAAGCATGTGTGCAATTCACACGTGGTAGAAGTGAAACCTTAAAAATAATACGTACACGTATACAAAATACCACGCCTGATGCCTTATCTCAAGCTTTGTACTGCGCATGCGCACACAAACACGTATTAACACACGTACATAATGCTTTCTACGTCATTTTCTCCTACGTTTAATCTTATTTATTTGTCTGTATTTTACTGTCGCTTTTTCGTTTCATTGACTTTCAAATCACAGCGATGCTAAAGAAGTCTTCACTTCTAAAGGGAATTGGTATCAATAAGTCATAAAACCAATATTAATCATTGAATTTAACCCTAAGAGCAAATGTACAGACAGAACCTAGAGATTTATATAGTAGTACTAGTTGACCCGGCCACACATTGCTGTGGCTTAGTTATTTTAATTTGCATTTTTTTTATATATTAAAATGAAACATATGTAGTCGGAACAAATCCAGCAAAATTAAAATAAAATATCTAAATCGCTTTCGGAGTTCATCGCGGTCAAACACTGCGACAGGGAATTTTTATATATATAAACTAGCGGCCGTCCGCGACTTCGTCCGCGTGGCACATTGCAACATTACTTTATTTTTCTAAAATAAAAGTAGCCTAAGTTACTCCTTATTACATCAGCTACCTGTCAACAAAGTCCCGTCAAAATGCGTCCAGCTATTTCAGAGATTAGCCGGAACAAACAGACAGACAGACAAAAATTGTAGAAAGTGTTATTTTGGTGTATGTACCATATATATATTCATATGCATGTAGTAAAAAACGGCTATTTCAATATTACAAACAGGCACTCCAATTTTATTTATATGTATAGATGGATGGGTCTAGTTTCGCTACTGCTATAGCTATATATTAACTGTGTCTACACCATGTCAGTTCCCTAAATCCTAATCCTGAGGGAACGGCCCTCATGGTGTCAACGACCTCTCTCTATTATTCGGGGCTCTCATCAAATCCTGTTTGGGAGGACTCGGAAACCAGATGTTTGTAAACATATTTATTTATTCTACTCTCAGGAATGCGACGTTTCTAGAATGCTTACGTAAACTTTTACTTTCTACTACAAATAATGACAATATTTCTTACATTAACATCAAGTCCAAAGTAAGCACTGTAAGGCTTGTGTTATGGATACGAGGGTAACGGATAGCCATACATATATGAAACATAGATATGTAATATTTATAGAAATACTAGCTGAACCTGTCAAGGGGCGCTGTGACTCATTTATTATAATTTGCAACATTATTTTATTACAAACTGAAATGAAATCTATCCTATGTTCTTAGTTTAAACAAATCCAAGAAAACGAAAAAAAATCAAAATCGGTTGAGTAGTTTCGGAGTTCATCGCATTCAAACACTGACATGGGATTTTTATATACAATGTGTCCCGTGTGAAATATGGCATTTTTTATCGACAAATTTCCCCTCAAATTTTGTTTTTCTCTTACGGCCGCCATTTTGTTTTCTTGGCCCAAGACCTGGGCTCTGATACTAATTCGACCACCACTACTCATATAAATGTCCTATCAACATTAAAAAGGTGTCATTTGATAGCTAAACATGTAGACAACAGTTAAACAGCCATGACGTTTCAATTGCCATGGAATAAAAAATTAAAGAAAAACAAATAGATTCTTTTTGTGTATTTTTTAATTATTGGCTTTTTGAGAAAAACCAAATTTGAGGGGGCAATTTTATAATATATATTTTTTAAATATATACCCAATGCACATGTGCACGTATTAATCACACAAACATCTGCCCCTTCCGGGATTCGAAGCCAAGACCGTCGGTGCAAAAGGTAGGATCGCACCAAACGCTAAATGAAACGGATAAACGAGGAATTCAAATATATTTAGACGCTCTTATATAAGCAAACTATGGTATCAATTAATAAATAGTTGACCCGGCCACGTCTTGCTGTATTATAAATTAAAATAAAACCTATTCTATGTCCTAAGTTGAAAGAAATCCAGCAAAATGAAAAAAAACATCAAAATCGGTTGAGTAGTTTCGGAGTTCATCGCGGTCAAACATTATGACAGGGAATCTTTATATATATAATTCTTCTGTGAGTGTGTATGTCACTGAACTCCTCCTAAACGGCTGGACCGATTTGAATGATTTTTTTTGTGTGTGTTCAAGGGGATCTGAGAATGGTTTAGATTCACAAATCAGTCCGGCAGATGGCACTGCAGTCGGCACAGCAATGCGTGGCCGGGACAGCTAGTTTTTATATAAATTACTAGCTGCCCCGGCCACGCATTGCTGTGTTATAAATTAAAATCAAATCTATCCTATCTTTTAAGTTAGATCAAATAACAGATAGTTACGAAGTTTGATCAAAATTGATTAAGTAGTTTAGGAGTCCATCGCGGACAAACTACGTGACACGTAATTTATATATATTAAGATTGATAATTATTACACAACGTCACACACATTGTTCTGAATAGGTAAATAGCTAACTTGTGTAAAACACTCGAGCCAATACAGAAATATTCGTTTTGACTCACCGGGGATCAAATCCGCAATACGAGCCACTGTAGTACCTACTACAAATATACCTGGGTTATCTGAATATTTTTTAAAGATGATACAATGTTTTTGTGAAAATGTGAAAGTCGATATCTTTTCAGACAGACCAGGAAAGTACAAACACATAGTTTAATCTTATATTAAGGATATTTGAATAGGTTTTTAGTGATTCTGTAATGTGTGTATCTTATGGAAACAGTGTTATATTGTAATAGGTATTTAGGTATTCTATTAGGGAGCTATTACCCTCCTTTTGAAATTTTATCAATTTCTGTGTCGGCCTATTAAGTTAAATTTGTAATAAATGGATTTCCTTTCGTATATTTCATTAATATTAAACCGTTTGTGTCCACGTTTGCATGCCATGGCAGCCTGTAATTGCACTTAGATATAAGATATTACAAATAAGTTTATTTTTGTAACAGTTAGTGTAAATTTTGTTGGTTGTCCTAAATAAATAAAATAAAAATAAAAGATGTTACCATATATTTAAATATTCTCCATTAACTAAAGATCTAGAATACGAATCCCAGAAGATCGAGATGTTTGTGTGATAAATAACAAGCATTTGTACCTGAGTCATGAAATGTAATAAGTTGTTTTGAATCGGCCAAATTTTTACCTACCACCCATTCAGCTAAGCAATTCCTTAAGGATCGCTAAATGGCTGCGATCGTTGCTGCGAACGAGGCAGTCACAGCCTTCACATCGCCCGCTGTTATCACGTCGTGTGTTCACGGTATTCACTAAGCTTTTTTGGCTGTTATGAAGGATGCGCTGGAGAAGAGACTTCATTTTATTTGCACAATCGATTAATTCTCGACTGGTACATTTTAGCTATTTCCTTGCAATATAAACTATTTGTTTATTTGTACATCATTTCACTGCCATTACAGATGTGTCCCAATGCGACAGTGAAGCAATAATATTTAAATACAATATATGCCTCATACAATTAAATTAAATCTTATACATACTTAAAAACAATAATAAGTAATTCTTATAACTTATCATAAATAATGCTGCTCGTAAGAATTCACTCTGAGTACAGGTTAATATATCTTTCTCGCTAGCAATAACATTGAGAGTGGTAACGACCCGCGTCAGTGGAACTTCGTTCAGTAAGTTGTATTATTATTATATATTATTATATTTATATTATTATGTTATTGTATTATTACATATTACATTTTTAAGAATTTAGTAAATTACTTGAATGCAATAAAAACGTCGAAAATTGGGATCCTGGGATCGAAGTAGTATTTATGTGCTATCTGCCGACGACGTGTCTAAAATACAAATAGTATTTCACTCTGTTAAGAGTGGCGACACACACAGGAAATACACGACAAATTTAAGAAAGCAACAAGATGTATGTTTATTATTCAATAATACTAAAGGTAAATAGTGGGGTACCTGGGTCTTTATACTATCAATATTACATATCTATGTATCATCTATGTACGTCTATAAGCTACCCTAGTATCCATAACACAAGCCTTACAGTGCTCCGTTTATCTTTGGTCAGTACGTCATCACAGATCAAAGACTTGTCTTGAGACACTGTGGTATTTTGGGCGAGTATATGTCGCGAAGTTTCCCTAACGCTGCCCAGCCGAGCTCGATCAAGTTAGGTTAGATCTGTCTCTTGAAGTTGGACCTACCTAAGTATACTCGTACATAAGTTTGATTCCATAAGTTGTAAATAGCATGTTATTCCGATTAAAATCATAGAAATAAATATAATATGAATGTTCTCCATAAATTAAAGATGTCAATAATATTAGCATTTGACAATACATCAACGTGCGCCAGATACGATGACAGATTCAACTATGGTGGTCCTGGGGATACCGGTTTAACCCATCAATTAATACAACGATCAAAGTATTAAGTAACCAGACGCCATGTTGAGTATGCTACCATAAATAATAGAGTTGCGACTGTCAACCTGCTTAGCTGTAAGCTTTTAAATATTTTTATATACGTATTATTTTTAACTTTAAAATTTTTAATTTTTTTCATGAATAAAATGAAACCTATTGTATGTCCTAAGTTGGAATAAATCCAGTAAAATGAGAAAAATCATCAAAATCGGTCGAGTAGTTTCGGAGTTCCTTGCGGTCAAACACTGTGACACGTAATTTTTATATATACAAAGTACGACTCAGGCACAAATGCTCGTATTCGTCTTAAATTCAATAAAAACATTGATCATATCGAATAAAAAGCATTTTATCTTTAAAATCGTAAGCCTCTGCACTCTAAACTCTTTGCCGTGGTTCAGTGGGCAGGACCGTCTTTAACCTATTGGAGGCCCTGGGCATATAAGAATAAAGGGGCCCCTATGACTTTGGCAGAACACTTTTATATAACTACTAGAATATACAAAGAAAGTAGATAAACAAGGTTTCGGATTTTTTATTGACAGTCAATAGTAGAATAGATGATCTTTAATTTAAATGGGGCGATTCACGCAAACTTAAAATTATCTAAGTATGCTGAAATTGGATAGCCTTTTTTGGGCGAGAGTAGAGTAGCTTCGCGCATTCAAAGGCTAATAAGCAAGTCGATAACATAGTCCCTAATTGAGGTTCGATTAACTCTAATTAAATAAGTTTTTCAGTAATAAATGTCGGTATTCTTTTAGTGATCTGGGAGGAACTTGGGGGCCCCTGTCGATCACGGGGCCCTGGGCATTTGTCCAGAGTGCCCAGTGGGAAAGAGGGGTCTGTCAGTGGGTCTGCAAACAGATAAAGCCTAATATTAAATATTTAAGAAGATGAAAGGCAAAGACAAAGATGAGTGACAAAGACAGAAAAATGGATGTTTAGATGGATTGGACATGAAGAGAGGATGGAAGAAAGAAGATTAACAAGGCAAATGTGCTTGGGCAAGTCGGTAACGGCAGACCAAGGTGAACTTTCAGGGACCAAATAGAGGTGTCCTGAAAAAATGCCAGGTCAAAAGTACCCTTAACTGAGGAACTTTTATGAATACTGATGAGAGTCGAAGAAGTAAGAGATGAATGTCGGGATCGTGATAAGTGGAAATAATAATAATAATATTTCAATCACACCAACTAGCCTAGCCCAAAGTAAGCACCTTAAAGGCTTGTGTTATGGGTACTACGGTAACGGATAGACATATTTATACGATACATAGATATGTAATATTCATAGAAATATATATAAACATCCATGACTCAGGTACAAATGCTCATATTCATCATACAAACATATGCCCCTTCCGGGATTCGAACCCAGGACCGTCGGCGCGAAAGGTAGGATCACTACCGTTGCACCAAACGATCCTCTAATAATAATGTATAATCTATATATATGTCGTCTAATCTATATCTGTGTCGTCTAATCTAAATCTATGTCTGAGGGTAAAAGGCGCGATTTTATGTATTTATTTATTACTGGAGGGAGACTCTGTACCAGGGTCGTCTGCTTAGGTACCTCCGTCTTACCTATTTCTGCCGCATAGCAGCAGTGTTTGCATTGCTGTGTTCCGGTTTGAAGGGTAAGATATGGCAGTGAAATTACTGGGTACAGTGACTTTACATCTTGTGTCACAAGTTGGCAACGTACACTGTGGTTCTTGGGGGGGTTGCAGTTTTGCTGCGAATCTCACAAGAACCACATGTATTATAGGTGACTGTTACCACTTACCATCAGGTGGGCAGTTTGCTTGTTTGCCAACTTATGCAATTAAAAAAAAAAAAAAAAGAAATACTGAAAATATCTAATTCCTATTGCTCCACTAACATGGAAAAAGTTAACTAATGATGAGTGGGTAATTAAAACATTTTCCATACCTTGTTTTATAAGAGGCTTTTCGAAAAACAAAAAAGGATCAATCATTGGTGTGAGAAATTACGTTTGTACAGATGGCGTTAAATACAATTGTTACGCTGTTCATTGACAAACATTTGTTTACTGTCTTCGATTGACTTTTTACAGATGAAATTGGTCATTGGTCATAAAGACAACGATTGGGAATCTATACAATACAATGCTATAGTTTTCCCATGAAAACCATTGATGTCAGTACATTTGAAATTAAACTGAAAATATATAATTTTTTTTTTAAATTTCAACAACTTAATGAAAATTTATCAGTAATAATAATTTTTTTATTATATCTAGTTATAATAAATATTGTATTAATTATAGCTGTACATTTCCTAATAAATAACAAATTCCGTTTCCCAATGTTTGACCGCGATGAACTCCGAAACTACTCAACCGATTTCGATGTTTTTTTTTTTAATTTTGCTGGATTTCTTCCTACTTAGAACATGGGTAGGTTTAATTTATAATACAGCCACGCGTGATCGGTTCAGCTAGTAAACTATAATTCTTAATTACAGTAAAGAACATACAATTGATAAATGACCTGTTAATAGTACAGGTTATAATAAGTGTACACACAAAATAGTGCAGGCTTTCACCATTTAGTTTGGGTACTCCAAAAAGGCGTGAGTATTCTAACAAATTGGTTTACAATTCGTCACGCTTATGATTGCATGTAAATTCGTAGCGTGCTGTATAATATTCCTCATCTACCCAAATTAACACTTCAAAGTGAATTATAATAATTTAAAATGATAGAAATGCTTCTTTTCTATTTTATACTTCGTTTAGCGTGTTTAGTTGAGAGTTACATTGAATACTGCGCGCGCGCACCGTTACGGAAATCCGATAATGAGAAGTTGACCATCAAATAATAAAAAGTGAATTTTTCTTTCTAAATTAACTCATATACGACCGTTTGGTGCAACGGTAGTGATCCTGCCTTTCGCGCCGACGGTCCTGGGTTCGAGTCCCAGAAGAGGCAGATGTTTGTGTGACGAATACGAACATTTGTACATGAGTCATGGATATTTATATATATATATATATTTATATATATATATATATATATTTCTATTAATATTATTTACTTATGTATGATATATGTATGTTTATCCGTTACCCTAGTATCCATGACACAAGCCTAACAGTACTTACTTTGGGCTAGGCTAATTGGTGTGATTGTAATATAATAATAATAATTATTATTATTAATATACAGACTAGATAAAAAGTATCTGAAGAAACAAGTTGTTATTTTTATATTTATTGTGGCTCAGTAAAATATAATTTACACAAAAAATGTAACAAATTAAAATGAAACCTATCCTATGTCTTAATAGGAACAAATTCAGCTAATTGAAAAAAAAACTTCAAATCAGTTGAGTAGTTTCGGAGTTCAACGCGGTCAAACACTGTGATAGGGAATTTTTATATATATGTATATACTAGCTGACGCAGCCACCCGTTGCTAAGTTTTATATTAAAATTAAACCTAACCTTTCTTTTAAGTTAGATCAAATAACAGATAGTTACGATGTTTGATCAAAATCGGTTTAGTAGTTTCAGTGTTTATCCCGAACATACACCGTGCCACATGATTTATAAATGAAAGAAAGAAAGAAAGAGAGAAAAGACATTTATTGACAGAGAAAACAAGGATAGGAGAGAGAAACAAAAAAGGGACGAACGATGTGAATAAAGAAAAAAAATCTAATGTAAAACACACATACATATAAAAAAACTAGCAATCATATATCATACACATACATACACACCGTATACACATATACAAATATAAAAATAAAAAATCGTACATATACCAGTTCACATTCGCAAATAAAAAAATATAAAAATATATTAATGGTAAATGAACCGTCGTCTAGTCTAGGCGGCAGTATGGTCGGATTCATTTGCCGTCACAATGTCATCTTGACATGACAAAAAAAAGAGATCAAATGCCATTTTTATACAGCATAATAGTAATATATAAGATATATATAGATTAAACTGTATAAAAATGGTATTAGTAAATATATGTAGGTTCAGTTCTTGAACTTCCACGTACCTTAAACATTGTCATGGTTTTTCGGCCCTCCTGTCCAAGTTTCTTTCGCCAGTTCTTCACGGAAGGAACTCCCTATTTCCGAACTGGTGGTAGACTCAGTAGTGTACAGTAAACGTATTAAAAA
Organism: Calamotropha paludella; assembly: GCA_927399485.1. Classification (NCBI taxonomy): domain Eukaryota; kingdom Metazoa; phylum Arthropoda; class Insecta; order Lepidoptera; family Crambidae; genus Calamotropha; species Calamotropha paludella. Next base: position 3,005,797 of record OV656803.1, on the reverse strand, counting down.
CAATCTACATCTACACTAATATAATAAAGAAGAAAGATTTGCATTTTTGTATGTTTGCCATGAATAAACTCAAACACTACTTAGCCAATTTCAAAAATTCTTTCACCATTGGAAAGCTACATTCACGCTGAGTAACATAGGCTATATTTATTGCTAGAAAAAATATTTAAAGAATTTTGTCCACCCTTGCGAAGCAGGGACGGGCCGCTAGTAACTAAATAAAATGCAAAATAGAACAATTTTGATTTATATAAAATGTTAATAGTTAGGTAGGTGCCTAAAAATATTGTGAAGGTAATAGAAGATGTATGACGGACATTGCCTTAGCCATCTGTGATCACGGCTCCCGTAAAGGAGTCGAAACGTCAGGAGTATATATAAATTATACGCAAAAAACGTTGAATTATTATTTTTTAAATTTCTATGTTTTTTATTCAAACCTATTTTTTTAAGAATAAAGCACTTTTTTACTGATATGGCGCAAATTTAATTTTATATTTAATCCTGACGTTTCGACTCCTTTACAGGGGTCGTGATCACAGGATGACTAAGATAATGATTCTCATGTATTTTCTACTAACTTCTACTACCTACTAAATAAAATATGCGCAAATCCGTAAAAAAGCGTTTTATTCAAATGTGTAATGTAACTTAAAAACCTATCTTTTTTTATATTTTATTTCGATCATTTTATTATTTTTGCTACTTTAAAAAAGTTTTCTTAGTTACGTAAAAAAATAAAACTTCTAGGTAACGTTCGTAGATAAGTAGATGCACAATTTTTTTTATAAAAGTGCATACGCAATAAAATGCGTCCAATGCACCGATAAAAGTACATAGACCCCATTGACCGTGAGGTCAGTGTTATCATAAGTTACAGTAATTAGTAATTCCTGTATTTGTTAATGATTAAAAATAAACACGATATTTAATTGATACATGTTTAAACATCCCTTGTTGCAATTATGATAAATAATCAGTTCATTATATTATGATAATACTTTGTGTGTTTGTTACCATATATAGTTACCATAAGCCTAAGAATAACAGTTTTTATAATCAATTAACGTTACCATAGCAACGCGTGGTCGGGTCATCAATTAACATTACCATAGCAACGCGTGGCCGGGTCAGCTAATATATATAATACTAGGATAAAGGATAGACATACATATATGATACATAGATAAGTAGTATGCATAGAAATATACATAAACACCCATGACTCAGGTACAAATGCTTGTATTTATCATACAAACATCTGCCAATCCGGGATTCGAACCCTGGAACGTCGGTGCGAAAGGCAGGATCGCTACCGTTGCACCAACCGATCGTATATCGTAGATTTATTATGACTAGAAAAATATCATTCTGTCTTAATTATGAGGGGGAAAACATATTGTATTGTTACTTTGTAATAATTCTACGTGTTTGGGAATTAATAATCTCGCCTTATTCCCGGGGTATGGCAAGATCACAAATTTCCACTACCCAGGATCCTGGCATACATCTAGCTTCTTTAACTCTCATCTGACATCAAAGCTATTTGACCTGGTTTTTTCAGGACATTCTCTTTGGTCGCTAAAAGTTCACCTTGGTCTGCCTTGTCCGTGCAAATGAAAATTTTGCTACAATCTTTATGTTAGATAATTTTCTGTAAATTTTTAACTATTGATTTCCTAATCTAAGTTTCTTTCGTCAATTCTTGTACCCAATTTCCGAACTGGTGCTAAACTTGTAGATAAATTATTTTAATAGAAAAACACTAGAAAAATCAACTCGATTCGAAAATGTTTTTCTTTCGACTACGTGAGGATGTTCCTCTCGTTGATGAGACAACGCTGGCCTACAGTGTAACATTAGAAAGGTACTAGAAAATTTTGAAGGGTGTTCACAAGGCGCGGTAGCTCAATTCGGAGAGCATTGGACCGCACTTCCAAAGGTTGCGTGTTCGTTTCCCGCCCGAGAATTCACTTGTGAGATGAGTCGATTTTTTCTAGAGTTTTTCAATTAAAATAACTTAAAAAAATGCAAAAAATATAAAAGTAGTTTATATTAGTAGTTTTTAGTAATCGTAGATAGAACAAAATAACTAAATAACTCAATAATAATAATAATAATAATTTTTATTTTCGAACTGGTCCATATCATTTGTTAGTTACAATTATAAACTTAAATGCTAGTGTTAGTAAAAATAATACTAGGAACTACAATAAAACTATTATAAGGCCGCATGCAAATTTGTGCAGCGGCGCAGTATCAAGCTGTCCCATCTGGCAGCTATGGTAGACGGGATGCTGTTCGAGCTAGCCCTCAGTCTCGAGAGCATAGAGGCGCAGCGTGTTCGCATTATTGCGTAAAAATTGTTTATTCGCGCCGATGCAAACATACCGAAGGCACTGCATGACCGTGATAATCCGAACAGCACCCTGAATCCATTATTGTACTGAACACGAAGTGCGCTGTACGTTCCCGGTAACGCGTTGCTATGGTAACGCGTATACAATGGAAAAAGAGCGGACAGACAAACACACAAACAACAAATGTGTGTTCTTAGATTATAGATTTAATAGTAAGGAACGTGTCCAATTAAAATATTGGAATTTGCACAAGTATGACAACAGTCATACTGTGATCACGGCTCTTGTAAAGGAATCGAAACTTTGGGATTCAATATTAAAAACAAAAATATATTTTTATGATTTGAATAGGAATAACAATTACTGCAAATTAAAAGTGTTTAAATTTCTTTTTAAACATAAATTTAAAATTGTAGAAGACATGAAAACATCTGGGTTGAGGTCAAAAATTTCAATCTTTTACGCTTAAAAATTTTTCCAATGATGATCAAGCAATAATAACGCTTTGTGGGGTCCGAACGTTATGGACCCCTGGTGCGATGGTACCCAGTTCTCACCAGTTGGAGGCTTTCACGCTTGACGAGGACTTTCGCAGCCAATCCATTCGTTAAACCCATTTTACTTAAAACTTTCGATATTAATGATTAAGCCAAATATTAAATAACATACATTGTTCTCATCCCAAGTAGATGAAGCACATGTGTTTTGGAATTCAGAATTTACGCCGGTACCAAAACAACGTGACCCCAGCCGATAAAGAAATGTTCGTTTTCTACGTTGGCCCAGTAGAGAATCGAACCTAGGACTTCGGGTGGCTTTTCTTTAAGTGGTCGAATAGACCACGGAAGTCGTCAGAAGGATAAGGATGGTATCTCATTGATTCATTGCCATTTATTATCAAAAGCGTACCAATAACGCAACCAGAAAATATTACAATTATTGGGGTGGAACTCCTTACCTAAGTCTGTGCTTTCTGGCAAATATAATTTAGGCGTCTTCAAGTCACGAGTGAATAGGTGTCTTCTAGGCAAGCGCGTCGCATCCTAGATCGCATCGTCGCTTACCATCAAACGAGTTAGCGGTCAAGAGCTTGCCTATAATAAAAAAAATATTTTCCCAGCTTTTATTTTCTTTCACCTGTCCCGATGTCTGTAATGAAATCTTGCAAGTGAAATTTGACCCACTTCCCGGTTTCCGATTGAGCTGAAATTTTGCATGCATAAGTAAATCGCGTGACAATGCAATATTATGATGACATGGAGCAGATCTGAAGCTGGAGCTGGAAGGTGGTCATAGGAACTCCGCAATAAAACGACACACCACTATCGAGTTTGGGCTTTTAACTCTTTACTCCGTTTTATTAATAAGTTACTAGGTGTGCAATACATGCTGCTGTTTGCAAATACTGAGCGAAGCAATTAGATTTTTGAAGGGTGATTATTCCTCTATGGTATGTCCGATTTCAAAACTTTTTTTGCACATTAGTCACGACCACGATGTGAGTTTTGGCGCCAAAATTCATCAATGTAGTATCAGCGGTTTGGCTGTGATCAGCTTTCAAATTTTTCTTTCGGTGATTATTCCTCCATGGTACAGTCTATATTTTTTTTACAAAGCCTATGTCCGTCAGGTTATAATCATGTATGTTCATACCAAAATTCGTTCGAATCGGTTGAACCGTTAAGTAGCAGGAGGGAGACAAGCGAAATTTGTGAGTTGCCTAAAAGAGAGCTTCGCTCAATAATAAAATATTGTTATTTAAAACTTTTTTTTATCTTAACCTTGTAGGTGTGCAATACATGCTGCTGTTTGCAAATACTGAGCGAAGCAATTAGATTTTTGAAGGGTGATTATTCCTCTATGGTATGTCCGATTTCAAAACTTTTTTTGCACATTAGTCACGACCACGATGTGAGTTTTGGCGCCAAAATTCATCAATGTAGTATCAGCGGTTTGGCTGTGATCAGCTTTCAAATTTTTCTTTCGGTGATTATTCCTCCATGGTACAGTCTATATTTTTTTTACAAAGCCTATGTCCGTCAGGTTATAATCATGTATGTTCATACCAAAATTCGTACGAATCGGTTGAACCGTTAAGTAGCAGGAGGGAGACAAGCGAAATTTGTGAGTTGCCTAAAAGAGAGCTTCGCTCAATAATAAAATATTGTTATTTAAAACTTTTTTTTATCTTAACCTTGTTTTTATTATCATTTTTAATAAGATTCTTTTAAATACCTAATCCAGTTTTTTTTAATTATTCTGGCACGTAAAGAGAAAAACAATACTTTTAAAAATTTAACGAACACTTTGGTGGAGTTTGCATTCCGTTTTTCATTGGACCGCCATTCCGAGGTTCGATTCCCAGGTCAATGAACCCAAGATAAGTAGCTAAAGTACAACCGGGAATTGAACCCGGGACTTCGAAGTGGATCTACAATGAAAACCGGTACGCCAGCCACTCGTACAAGGAGATCGTAAATATCAATTCAACCTAGTCCAGAGTAACCGACACTGATACCGCAACACTCAACCGCATTTTCGCAAACTGTAAACCAATACTTGAGGCATATCAACTTTAAAGAAAATCCTTTCACAATTGAAACTGAACTCTATTACTTTGAGATAAAGTTGAAAATCAATTTAACTTAGAGCGTATCTATATTAGAGTCCCTTCTCAATTGACAACTTTGTATAAGACAAAATGAGGAAATAATATAAGTAATATTTATTTAACTGATAGATTATTAAAAATTTGAAATAAAGTGTCAGGAGCGAATACTCTTCCAATAGCGCCACCTATGCATCTTTCCGGCTTGAGCGCCGTAGTGACTCTATGCTGATTCGGAGACTCCCTCATGGGAGATGCCGTCCAATTAGTAAACCACTATGGTGGCTCGCTACTCTTGGCTTGAGATTCATTTAAGGATTTCGCCGTCCCAAAACCCGGTATAGTTGTTAAGGTCATCTGCGACCAACATCGATTACACATCAGAAAAAAAAAAAGAAAAGCCACCTAGACTTTGACAGCCCCGTCGAATTTATCTAAATGTTTTCTTTTGCCAGCGTCATCTTTCGTGTTTTAGGCACCCACATACTTTAATAAGTATTCAAAAATCGATAAAAAAGCACACAATTATTATACATTTGCTTATTTAAACATTTTAATATGAAATTTTTGAATGTATATAAAAGATTAAACAAAAATCAACTCATTCGTCAGGAAGGACTCAAATCGACATCCCCTCACTATTTGGGCAAGTTCTATTCCGATTGTGTTACCAAGACCTCACCACCAAGGTCTGATACCAAGGCCAAAGTGAGAAGATGTGAATTGAAGTACCGCTTGACACCGGATAATTTTTTTTTCGTTAAGTTTTCCCATAAGGGCTGGCAAAGGATACAAACCCTATACAGTCAAGTCTTTAGTGTTTTTCTTCATTAAATGATGACGAATGATGATGAGAGCCGATCTTTGGATTATATATGATCAATGAATGATGAATGAACAGTGAAATTCCCTATGTTTCAGTAAAGGTGTGGGGTTTTACTGGAACCTCGTCGTGGACTTCTTGAGAGAGCAGGAAATTACAACTTCCGCTGCTTTGTTTCAATTGCCAACACTTTTGTGTTCACAAACACTTAGTAATTAATAATTTACCATTATTACACACTAATACGTACCACAATCCAAATTTTAACAAGAAAAACAAAACCACGAAAAGAGACGCTTCCCGCACTCGCCAAAAAGTCCTCTTCATTTTTTTCAATAATAACTTCTTTGAGCTCATAATTATGCTACTCAGACTCTTCCAATTGAATTCCTACAAAAAAATACCACATAAATTAAAAAAAATCCTTGTTACGTCATCGACATCGTCTTCGACTGCTGTCTCCGTGATACGATGTGCCTTATGATAAAACCCCTAGAGAAGAATTCACTTATTACGTACGATCACTGTCTTGTATTTATCTTTATTTGAAAGATAATTACTAATTTAATAAATTGTATGTACAATATTACAACATAAAATCATCATTAAAAAAGCAAAAGTCCAAAAGTTTCTTTGCCTCGTATCTATCAACTAACCTTCTTATTGTTTTCCAAATTCAAATTGTTATTTAATATTATGACATAAGTAACATGCATAGAAATCAAAACAAAAAACTATACAAGCCATAATAGCCGTAGTTGCGTGTAAACAGAGTTGCGTTTCTAATAACTGGTAGTGCCGAAAAGCAAAAACAAAGGAATGGGCGCGTGCGATCAGCTGATCGATGTCGCTTGCATCAGTTTAATTTCAAACCCACACAGCGCAGGCCGCATTCGGATATCGGTAAATTCTTAATTTGAATTCCTTTTTCGAACAAACATAAAAGTGAAGTGTTAAAAGGCGAGTGTTACTAAAATTGCGTTTCGTTCGCTACTGATAACGTCCGTTATGAATTTTGGCGCGAAAATTTTTCAGCCGCCGCTTTGACACGTTATTGGTGAGTCAGTTCATTATACTTAAAACATAACTTTTACTGTAAATATATACTTTATAGATAGATTATCTTTCGCAAGGATTACGGTGTAACTTTGATAACAAATTATCGCGAACAAGGCGAATCCAGTAAAGTGACGATCCCATTGTACTAGGCATATACTTGATTACCCGGAGCTAATCTAAAGAAATATTTCCACAGTTCTGAAGCAAGCTTCCTAGTATTTCTTTACTCTTTACTTTTATTGTGATTTCCTCTTTGGAAACCTAAAGCCATTTTGAATTTGGGCAGAGACAATACTTCTTTTAATTCACTCAATAATGCTTTTACTGTTTTATCGGACGATAATTCGTAGAAAAGTACTCAAATTGAGTTAAGATCCAATAAACTTTACGTGAATTTCTCGTTTATTATTTAATTGTTGATAATAAACGTTTCTTTCATTAAATATGGTTTAAGAGAAATATAAAATGGAAAATTCTGATGAATGCATGTTGATATAATCGAAAAGTAAATTTAAACTTAAAATTAATTAACTAATACTAAACTCTATGTGCACAAACTTTAAGCTGAAAATCTAATGGAGAAATGTTTCAATTATGTATACGATAATGTGCTGTTTATTGTACATATTATGTTATTAGCCATCTCAAGTAACTATAGGGATATTTTATTATAATATAATAATAATAACATCCAAGTATTTATGACTTAAACGTCAATAAAATCATATATAATTTACCGCAACAGGAAGTCAGCAATGATAATTAACCACTAGCACATAATTGATTGCGTATTATAAAATATTTTATTAGAGCTGTTAGACTGTCGATAGTTTTAGTATCGATGGATTTATTTATCGAAATTATCGATACTATTAATAGTTCAAGATTAGAAAAACTTTCTATGAAATGTAGGACAGTTACATATAAGGAGGTTGCTGTTTTTTAGTTTACGTGATAGTTGATAAAGACAATGATAATTAAAGTTCAATAAAAAAATACGTATGCGTACCCAACGAAACCGGAAGTGATAGTCAAATTTTATATTATAAATAACAATATAGTTTTATTTTTAAATAAATATTTATGTTATAATTATAAGGTATAGGTGGGTTTCAAAGCCGTTTTATAAAGAAGATAAAAACGATCAAGATCGATTAAAACATTCTAACAAATTTATTACCATCAGCCACAAAATATATTATTATCGATAGATAAAAATTGTCGATAGTTTTCAGATGATTGTTATTGACAGAATATTTTTATCGATATTTCATTTACCGACAACACTTTTCGTTATCATTTAATAATGTTACAATTTAAATAAATATATGTATATATACATAGAAGAGATACATTTAACGACACATGACTTGAATAAAACATTCGTTATCAAAGATTTCCAAATTCCACGATACTTTTATATAAATCTTGCTGTTTTGACCTAGCCTGGACAGGACATCTCATTTTTGGCCCCAAGAAAGTTCGCCTCGATCTGCCTCTACCGACTTGCTTGTACACATTGGTATGAATCTTCTGGTTTTACCGTGAATAGGTAAGCCCTTGCCCGCTTTCTCGCCTAGACAGAATCTCGCGACTATGCGACCTAAGATGTGACACGCTTGCCTAGAACATCCCTATTCACTCGTGACTCAAAGACCCCTAAATTGTATTTGTCAGGAAACACAGACTAAAGCAAAGAGTTCCACTTTTTAGGGACACAAAATTGGAACTAAAATGCTTAATGCGACTCTTTGGTATATCAACCATATACTAGTGGCGCCAATTTGTAAGTCTGGTTGTCTGATGAAATGGGGATGCAGCAATTCTACAGCACACTCTCCGATATGTCCTATTGTCCTATTTGCGGATAAAATGATGATAGTTGGACATATCCTTGTAAATAACGTTTTTCTAACTCAAGAACAATAGATGCGTCATTTATGCATTGTAATAACAATAACCAGTCATATGTTGAATTAGATTTGCTTCAGCTATTTATAAGCACAACTCAATGCAAGTCCGCGGTTGCACTGAAACGACCTTCAAGATAACGTACGCATTTGCTGCAACGGCATTTTAAACATAATGTGCTTTTTACGATTATTAACATTGAAATAGAAACACTTTTACTGTGTTAATTATTTATTTGTTTCGTGACCATTTTAAAGGTTAGGTTAGGTTAGGTTATATTTGTGACAATCACAACAATTAGCCTAACCCAAAGTAAGCACTGTAAGACTTGTGTAATGGATACTAGGGTAACGGATGAACATACATATATGTTACATATATAGGTAATATTCATAGGAATAATATATAAATACCCATGACTCAAGTACAAATGCTCGTATTCATCATACAAACATTGCCCCTTCCAGGATTCGAACCCAGGACCGTCGGTGCGGAAGGCGGGATCGCTACCGTTGCACCAAACGGTCGTCAAATAGATATGAAATATTTTATTACATATCTTTGTGTCATATATGTATGTCTATTCGTTACTCTATTATTCATTAACATTATAGTAGGTACTTACTTTTCTGTTAGGCTTATTGGTGTGATATAAGAAAAAATATTATTGTATCCAATTATTTGTGTAAAAGATTCAATTCAATTCATTTATTTATTTTATTTATTGGAGCGAATCGAGCGAAGCACCCATGGATCAGCTTCAATGGCGCATTGTCTGTTACACCATAACTTCCCAAATTCTTAACCAATTTTAATATTTTTTGTGTGGAATCAAATCAACTGGTTTAGGACCAGAATGTGACGGAGTCCGAATTTTAAAATTCGTAAAAATTCCCATTGAAACAAAAAACATAACTTTTTTTAGATATTACGCTCCGCTCCAATATATGGTGCTAGCGTAGCTTTATGCTTAGCGATTGCATCGCCTAGTTTATTTAGGCTTTCACAACAATAAGTACACTTTAACTTGTTATGGGTGATCAATCCACACAGTTGTTTAACACATTGACCGCCTTGTCAGTCACGGGTGACTGACACTGGAATACTCCAATGGGACTATGTCAGTCACCAGTGACTGATACTGAGTACCTACTTTAACTTGCCATTCAGTGCTGTCAGTCACGAGGTTTGTGATATATAATCATAACTCTAAATCATTTATTAAATATAACTTAAAAACAAAGATGTTTTATTTACATTTTATGAACAAACTTGTTAGCGATGAATGTGTTAAAGTACTCGTATTTCAATAATACTATTATTTCGTCACCACTATGGGATCTCAATTAACACAGTGCCCTTAAGGCAATCCATTATAAATTGAGTATTTTAAATAACAATCATCGTCTTTGATTAGTGCCACTTGATCTTATAAACCACCAAAGCATTTCACGCAATAAATTAATACACTTCAAATAATATAACCATTATAATAATCCCAGTAATGAAGCCCTCTCCGGGAGTGACGTCACTAAACCTGGATCTATAAATAGCCAAGAAACTTGACTATCTTACACAACTAAAACTAGGTGTCCCAGGGTTTCCAACTTAGGGGTTTTCCCCCTAAATTTAGAGGGTAAATAAGTGAGATGGGATTTTTTAGGGGTGTTATATGTTTAGGGTTATTTTTAGGGTTTTTGTGACCCTTCATAATTATTTTATATTTTATTTATCGACAAAAATAAAGATGTAATGTATAGGCCCAGAGACAGTCTTAACTAGCTAATCAAATTTATTTTTTACCTAGAGACCTCGGACTTAGTGACATCTAGTGTGCTTATAATCCAAGTACAGTACAATTTTAAATCGAAATGGTGGATCTTGTACAATATTCAACCCATATCCTAAAATATATGGCTTATTCAAAGTCAACATGTATGACTTTATAAAATCTGATTCGTCAGAAGAAAATGAAATAATATTCGACGTAATAAATTTAATTTATTTTTATAAATAAAAAATTAACAAAAATATGATATCATACAATTTAATTTTAGGGGGATTTCCAAGTAATTAGGGTAATTTTAGGGGGTTTTAAATTTGATTTAGAGATAAATATTTTTAAGAGTTGGTAACTTTTATATAACAGGAACTGGTGATACAGAATATTGTGAATTATACAGAAAGTTAGTGTGAGCTTATTATAAAAGCTTTGGAATAAAATCGTTTATGAGCCCGCTTAAGGGTAATTACATTATTGCTACCATCATGCTCACAATCTACTATCAAAACTTGAGAGGAATGCGGACAAAAACGAACGATGTCTATATCAATGTGCTTAGTTGCAATTACGACGTAATCATCTTTACTGAGACTTGGTTAAATGAGCATATTCACAGCAACGAGATTTTTGACAATAGATATATAATATATCGCCGCGATAGGAGTAGCTCTGAGTCCAGCAAAAAAAAGGAGGGTGGAGGCGTTTTGGTTGCTGTCATGAAAACACTGTCAAGTATTCGTCTAAAGCACAAAGAGAGTGGTTGCGAGGATCTTTGGGTGACAGTCGATGTAAATTTTAACAGAACATTTAAAAAACTTCTTATTGGCGGTCTATACATGCCGCCACCAGTGAACGTGAATCATCTTCAGCAGTTTCTTGTAAATGCTAGTGATGTTATTAATGAGTTTGATAGTGTAATATTGGTCGGTGATTTTAACATGAGCTTCATTTCTTGGAAGGATTTGAATGGTGATGGTATATTAACTGCTGAAAATTATCATAACAACCTGGGATTTCTATTGGCTGACTTCGTGTCTCTGTCAGGCCTTAATCAAATCAATTCTGTAACTAATAACCAGGGTAGGATTTTGGACTTAGTTTTAACAAACGTACCATGTAAAGTCAGTAAACCTAATACTCTTCTAAGTAAGCTGGATCCTTTGCACCCCCAACTGGAAATTGTTACAGAAATCGATGTGGATCCTACATTTAAAAACTTAAAAAATGTTTCTAGAGTAAATTACAATTTCTTTAAGGCTGATTATACTCAGGTCTTGGACGCTTTAAGTTGCATAGACTGGTCTCAAGTCCTGTCTCAGTGCTCTAATGTTAATCAAATGGTGGCAATATTTTATGAAAAAATTAATTTAATTATAAAAAACCACGTGCCTCAACGTAAAGCTCGAAAAGCTATGTACCCGCCTTGGTTCACTTTGGACTTAATTAAATTGTTAAAGGAAAAGGAAAAGCTCCGACTGAAGGTTCGCAAGTATGATAACCCGCGGGATAGGTTTGAGTTTAAGATAATTAGAAAGCGCTGTGATAGGCATATTAGAGTTTATTACATAAATTACATTAATAACGTGGAATGTAACATTAAAAAAAATCCGAAAGCTTTTTGGACGTTTGTCAGTAGTAAAAAAGGTGGCTCCAATAATATACCGTCAGTAATGTATAAAGACTCCAGCCATCAGGACTTCGCTTCAAACGGGTCTGATATCGCAAATTTATTTGCTTTTCATTTTTCGAGGGTCTATAACAAATCGCATTTACTTGATGATTCTCCATCACTCAATGCAATAGATTCTGCAACTTTGTGCTCTCCTCTTGATCGGATAGTTATTAATGAAAAAGCTGTGCTTAAACTCTTGAAGCAGTTGAATCCGAATAAGTCTATGGGCCCAGATGGTATTCCTCCACTTTTCATTAAGAGATGTGCGCGATTTTTGTCACTTCCGCTTACGGTAATTTTTAATAAATCTTTATCTTCAGGTGAATTTCCCTCTGTTTGGAAGGAGACACGAGTAACACCTGATCATAAAAGGGGTGAAATTGATAACATACAGAATTATAGACCAATCTCTATTCTTTCTGTTTTCTCCAAAATTTTTGAAGCTGTTATTTGCCCAATCATTACAAGCCACACTGGGAACCAAATAGCAGTAGAGCAACATGGGTTTCAATGTAAAAGATCGGTTTTAACTAATCTTACATCTTATTTGACTGAGGTCATGGAATCAGTTGATAAGGGTGATCAGATTGATGCTGTATATACAGACTTCGCCAGCGCGTTCGACATGGTAGACCATAACATTTTGATTACCAAGTTACAATATCAATATGGCATATGTGGTTCATTGTGCGAGTGGCTCAGGTCATATCTGAAAGATCGCAAACAAACGGTTGTGATAAAGGGCTATGAGTCTGAAAAGTTTTGTGCTTCTTCCGGAGTTCCACAGGGCTCGCATCTTGGTCCAATATTGTTTCTGTTATTTGTAAATGATGTTGTATCTTGTGTGAGGTATAGTAAATGCTCGCTTTTTGCGGATGACATGAAGATTTTCCGACCTGTCAAAACTATGAGCGATGCAGATTTGTTGCAATCTGACCTATCTAGGGTTCAAGTGTGGTGTGAAAGAAACCACATGTCTTTGAACGCTTTAAAATGTCACCATATCACATTCACAAAGAAACAAAATCCCATCAAATCGAATTACAGAATAAATAACGAGATAATTCAAATAGTTTCTCAAATACGTGATTTAGGCGTTATAATTGATTCTCGCTTATGTTTTATTCCTCACTATGATGCTATTGTATCTAGGGCAGCTAAAACATTAGGATTTATAAAGCGGACTACAAAGGACTTTAAGCGGAATGACAGCAGAATCACACTATTTAACTCACTCGTTCGAAGTACATTAGAGTATGGTAGCGTTATATGGAATCCGTTATATGAAGTTCACTCGACCCGTTTAGAGTCTATCCAACGATCCTTTACTAGGCACTTGGCATGCAGGACCCCTGGGCTCAGCAGTAGGTGTGCCTACGAGGACAGACTTCGGTCGTTCTCAATGACTACGTTGGCGCATCGCCGGAGAATGTTGGATCTCACTTTCTTGCATAAGGTCTTAAATGGTGAATCTGTGTGTCAAGAGGTTCTTGATCGTTTAAGCATTAGCGTACCACGCTTGTTTTCCCGTCGCTGTTTTCCGGGATCTTTCTTTAATGTCCCAAAAAGCAGAACCAATGTGGGTATAAGTGCACCTGTGTCAAGAATGGTAAATACCTACAATAGCTGGCATAAAATTTTTGATATTGATATTTTTCACGACAACTTGCGTAAATTTAAATTTAAAATATTGCAAAGCCATAAATGAAATAGCTATTATTTATTATAATTGTAATTGTCCATCATATCAATACATAATGTCATATAATTTGTCCTTTCTGTTTTCTTTTTGTTTATTAATTTTTATTTTTATTTGTATTTTTATAATGTAAGAATAAGCTGTAAAACTGTTGTAAATTAACCTTTAGTTGTAATGCTGTGCATATCTATGATAGTTATATGCACTAGATATGTAATATGGAATGCTATATATTTTTAATGTACTGTGTATATAATGTTGATGTGCCAAAATAAAATAAATAAAATAAATAAATATAACTGACCAGCACTATAAATATATTTAAATAATTGCTAGCGGTGAGTCAACCGCTCTACGCGCTGACTGTGGTAAGAATGAACTTCGAGAACAAAACAAATCAAAAGTACAGACAGTAAATTTAAAAACGGAAACCAAGAGGAAAATGACCAAAGAAAAGCGCAATGAAAGCAACGAGTCGCCAATATAGCTATGGCGCCTCGTTACAAACTAAAGACTTAGTTAAATAAATTGCTATACAAACTTATTATATGCTGAACACCAAATATGCAATTGTTTTGGAATTGAAATAAAAAGCACTGATTTTTCAAGTGAATTACTAATATTTACATTAGTTTTTCATAGCCAAATATTTTAGCACAAGTTAACACATTCAAGTGCCATTTACGATAATAATGACAAAACGTGTAGATATCATCGATAACAATGACTTGAATTGATTAAAAATGACTGTAACTGTAATCTTATCGAGTTGCGTAGAAACATCGATAAACGGAAAAGGTCTTATAGTAATCCGTTGTACAAACATTATTATCGACTACAAAAAATATAATAACCATACAAATACTTAAAGAAGGTTTGGTAAATATGAAAACAAATGGACGATAATATCATTACAATAAGAAGCGAAACTGTAAAAAAGAATATATTTAAAAAAGAAGGCGGTACTTAAAGCCAAAGAGAGGATGTCTCCCTCTATACTCGATGAACTTCGAGACTACTCAACCGATTTTTATTGCTGGTTTAATTCCGACTTAGGACCTTCTATAAATATCATTTATTGAAATCACATTTGACTATTTCAAGTATTCCTATCTAATACTCGAAAGGTTATTAGATTTCACGAATATATTTGTATTAATACTTAGGTAAAACCTATCAAAGGAGTTTATGTCTCAAAAAAGGTGAGTATATGTTTCTTGGTTCGAACTCTTTTGTGTAAGAAAATCTCAAAAAGTCAAGAAACTTTTTTTAGGATTTAACATTAGGGGAAGGCAAATACCAACAAGCGTATACAGCCTATTTATTTATAAGGACAACTAACAATAATATTTACTAATATATAACATTAAAAATATACAATTTCAATGCTAGAGCTAGTGCTGCTTTAATTAAAGTACAGTTCTTTATTTTTGTGTGTTTTTTAGGATTGAATAATAATTGCAGGCAAAGATACCTAAGCCCATACAGCCTACAGTTTATATTAAATGAAGATATATGAAAATAAAAGCTGTGTAACGAGTTATTAATAAAATAATTCCTTCCGTAGATCTCAGTAAAGGTATGTTTGATAATTAACTAAAAGCTTCTTGATACTTAAGAAACATCAAAACGACTCAGTCCATAGCTTTTTTGCACTTATTAACATTTATGATTGTTGACGAACACTTAATGGTGAACGGTCAACCATTATTGCACATAACTATGCAATAAAACACAAGATTTAACAAGAAAACCAAAGCTTCTAAAGTGACATAAAAGCTTCCGGTAAAACTCCCACAAAGTATTTCTGTTTGTTGGACTTCTAAAGACATATTCAATTTTTAGTGCAACATTTAATTAATATAAAAAAAAAGTTTTTTTTTTATTAGAAAATAGGTAAGCGCTTGTTATCTCGCCTGATGGTAAGCGACGATGCGATCCAGGATGTGACGCGCTTGCCCAGAAGATACACCTTTTGGTCGGCCTTTCGCACCGATGGTCCTGGGTTCAAATCCCGGTACGGGCAGATGTTTATATGACGAATACGAGCATTTGTACCTGAGTCATGGGTGTTTTTATATATTTTTCTATGAATATTACATATCTATGTATCATATATGTATGTCTATCCGTTACCCTAGTATCCAAACACAAGCTTACTGTGCTTTGGGCTAGGCTAATTGGTGTGAATGTACGAAATATTTATTATTTATTATTATTATTTTATACCTATTCACTCGTAACTTGAAGACCCCCGAATTGCATTTGTCAGGAAACACAGATTCAGGCAAAGAGTTCCACTCCTTAGCGGTACGTATCACAAAATTGGAACTAAAACGCTTAGTTGCGACCCTTGGTGTCGCCTATTTGTAAGTCTGGTTGTCTGATGAAAAAATTAGGACAGCGGAACAAGGCTGTGCAATTCTGCTGCACACTCTCCGAAATGTATCCTATAAAAAACGGATAGGCTTGCTGCCTTCCGTCTTTGCTCAAAGCTTTTGAGCTTTTATAATAACAATAATATTTACACCAATTAACCAAGTCCAAAGTAAGCAATGTAAGGCTTGTGTTATAGAGACTAGAGTAATGGTTATACATATATATGATACATAGATATTTAATTTTTATAGAAATACTAGCTAGCCACGCGTTGCTGTGTTGTAAATTGAAACTTATGCTATCTTTTAAGTAAGATCAAATGACAGATAGTTACGGAGTTGATCAAAATCGGTTCAGTAGTTTCACGAGACACGAGATTTTTATATATATATATATAAGACTAGTGGCCCGTCCCGGCTTCGCACGGGTGGACAAAATTCTTTAGATTTTTTCTAGCATTCAATATAGCCTATGACACTCAGCAATAATGTGCCTTTCTATTGGCGAAAGAATTTTTAAAATCGGTTCAATAGATCCTGAGATTACCCCTTACAATTTAACAAATATACAAACACAAAAACTTTACTTCTTTATAATATTAGTATAGATATACATATACCCATGACTCAGGTACAAATGCATTGTATTTATCACACAATAATCTAAAGAAATCTGCCTCCTTCTGGACTCTAATCCAAGACTTTCGGTGCGAATGGCAGGATAATTACCGTTCCACCAAACGGTTATCATGTCATAGAATTATATCACAGCACAGTATTTGTTTGTGTGATGAATACGAGCATAAATCGTGGTTATATAAATATATTACATATCTATGTATCATATATGTATTTACATCCGTTACCCCTAGTATCCATAACACTTACTTTACTTTACTTTGGGCTAGGCTAATTGGTATGAATCACTTCCTTGGCAGACTGAATATGTCATATGTAATATTTAAAATCTACAAAATAAATTGTAATTGTGTATCAAATTAAAAAAAAATCATTAAAATCTTGTCTATTTAACCAAAAGACCTACCTTTTGGTTAAATAGATGCACCTGCGCCCTTAATTGACACCTGTTTAGAGAAAGTTTCATAAAAATGGTGATATTTGTAATCAACATTTGAAGACACCTTGTGGCATAGATATTTAACCGCTTAATATGAACCACAATAACCCAAAATCTTAATACAAAAATTACATATCACAGTGTTTGACCGCAAGAAACTCCGAAAGTAATCGACCGATCTTGATGATTTTCTTTTCATTTTGATGGATATATATATATATACTAGCGGCCCGTCCCGGCTTCGCACGGGTGGACAAAATTCTTTAATTTTTTTCTAGCATTCAATATAGCCTATGACACTCAGCAATAATGTGCCTTTCTATTGGTGAAAGAATTTTTAAAATCGATTCAGTAGATCCCGAGATTACCCCTTACAATTTAACAAATATACAAACACACAAACTTTACTGCTTTATAATATTAGTATAGATTACATGTCACAGTGTTTGACCTCAATGAACTCCGAAACTAATCGACCGATTTTGATGATTTTCTTTTCATTTTGATGGATTTGTTTCAACTTAGGACATAGGATAGGTTTCATTTTATTCATAACAAAAAAAAATGAAAATTTATAATAACTGAGCCACAGGACGCGTGGCCGGGTCAGCATTATTTAAATATATTATATACTACATATATATTTTTTTTCTTTAATGGGTTCAATCTTGATTCCACAATAGAACGAGCTAACCCAGAAGTTGCCTATGCACCCTGGCTTTAAAATTTCCAGTTTACTCACGTCCGTTTTTTTTTAATATGTTCGCTCCTGATCCAAATCAATTTCGGGGGCAAAGATAGAATCTGCGATGAAACGAGCTAGCCCAGAAGGTGTTCTTTCGATTTAACCCTCAATGGCAGTGGCCCCTGGGTACGGAGTAAAGACCATCCTATGTCCTAAGTCAGAACCAATAGTACTTTTGGAGTTCATCGCTGTCAAACACTGGGATAGGGAATTTATATATATAAATACCCCTGACTCGAGTGCAAATGCTCGTATTCTTCACACAAATAATTGTCCCACTCGAAACCCAGTACCGTAGGTGCGAAAGGCAGGATCGCTACCGTTGCACCAAAGGGTAATAGAAAATAAAATACAAACCGTTGTTGGTTCAAAAAGGCCGTCGACATGCCTCTTATCCAAAAATCTCGAGTTTTTATCTTTAAAGAATCAAGTACAAACTGGCTTTGTTTACATCAGCATTTCAAAAGAGTGTGCTTAGATGTTAACGACCGATTATGAGGTCACAAAGCACTGATCTCGTATGAAAAAGTTTAAGGTACACATAACAGTATCATGACATTCGTTTTAAAGAAATTGTTACTTCCCGACTTAGATAAACAGCCTAGGGTAAAAAAAGTATTTAGCCCTTACACTTTTTTAATTAAAAATATAACTAGGCGATGCAGTCGCTAAGCATAAAGCTAACGCTAGCACCATATATTGGAGCGGAGCGTAATATCTTAAAAAAATTTTTTTTGTTTCGATTGGAATATTTGCTAATTTCAATATTCGAGCTCTGACACAATCTGGTCCTAAACCTGTTGATTCGATTTCACACAAAAAATATTAAAATCGGATAAGAACTCGGGAAGTTATGGCGTAACAGACATTGCGCCATTAAAGCTGATCCATGGGAGCTTCGCTCGCTCCGCTCCAATAACAGTCCTGGTCCGGGTTTGAATCCCGAAAGGGACAAATGTTTATGATTAAGAGCATTTGTACCTGAGTCATGGGTGTATATATCTTTATATATATAATTCTTCTGTGAGTGTGTATGTCACTGAACTCCTCCAAAACGGCTGGACCGATTTGAATGAAATTTTTTGTGTGTGTTCAAGGGGATCTGAGAATGGTTTAGATTCACAAATCAGTCCGGCAGATGACGCTGCAGGCGGCACAGCAACGCGTGGCCGTCTCAGCTAGTCTTTATATATATAATTCTTCTGTGAGTGTGTATGTCACTGAACTCCTCCTAAACGGCTGGACCGATTTGAATGAATTTTTTTGTGTGTGTTCAAGGGGATCTGAGAATGGTTTAGATTCACAAATCAGTCCGGCAGATGGCACTGCAGTCGGCACAGCAACGCGTGGCCGGGACAGCTAGTATATATATATATTTGATGATAAAGTGCTAGTTATAAAGTTAGGTTATAATATAGGAAAGAAGCTGCGAATTAATCGCTCAAAAGTTAATTTATTTAGTGTTTTTAGGGTTCCATACCCGAAGGGTAAAACGGAACCTAAGACTTACTAAGACTTCGCTGTCTGTCCGTCTGTCTGTCACCAGGCTGTATCTCAAGAACCACCAAAGCTAGACGGTTGAAATTTTAACAAATTATGTATTCCTCTATAACAAAAAATATTAAAAACAAAATATAATAGATATTTAAGGCTCCTATATAACAAACGCTACTTTTGCTCAATATCAATAATGGTAACAGGTAGGCCCTTGAAATATTCACAAAATACTCAGTTGTAATTTTACTTTAATAATAAATAATATAAAATTTGTGTACCTACTGTTGCTTACCTAGTCAATGGTACGGAACCCTTCGTGCGCGAATCCGAGTCGCACTTGACCGGTTTTTTAATACATTTTTGCCTTTTGAAACCAGTGTTCTTTCATGTTTTAATAATATAGTGTTTTGTCAATATCAATAGAATTATTCATAGGCAGAAAAGGCCGCGACCGAATGCATTACGAAGATGCAAATGCACCAGACGGCATTCCGTTATCAGCCACTCCTAGACGTTCTGAATGCATAATACTGTTTCTGTTTCCACACAAAAGAAATTTTACAAAAAGTTCAAGGCAATGTAAAATGCTCACAGTAGCACGGTTTTTTTATGTAGCTTTATCTATTTAAGCAATTAATTCTATATATATAAAAACTCCTTGTCACAGTGTTTGTCCGCGATTAACTCCAAAACTACTCCACCAATTTTGATTTTCACTTTGCTGGATTTGTTCCACCATGGGACCATATTATAGGTTTCACTTTTATTAATAATAAAAAATATTGCAAATTATAATAGCTGAGTATATAGTATTATCATCTATAAAATTATTATTGCTATGCTATAAAATTGCTATAAAATTATTATTTTATTAATACCAGTATTTTATTATAACTTAAAATTTTAATTCACTTATTACAGCTGTTTTCACAATATCGATAATTTATTTATTGCGTTTTTAATCTCTACGATATTTCACGATCATGTTACTACACTCTTTTGTGATACACCAGATGTCTGCATCCCTCGCTCACCCCACTCGGATTTGAACCCGTACCCTCGCTCTTACCCCACAGTAACGTCAAAATCAATACAACGCACGCGCCGACCAATATTATCTTTCGTCGACGCACATCTGTTATCAACTCCACGCTGCATTTCTATCTAAATATTGACGCAAAGGCATGAAATTTAAATTAAGAGGATAAATATTTATTATAGCAATGAAAAGAAATTAATTTATACATACATATAAATAAAATTAAAGTGTCTGTTTGTAATATTGAAATAACCGTTTTTTACTACATGCATATGAATATATATACGGTACATACACCAAAATAACATTTTTGTCTGTTTGTTCCGGCTAATCTCTGAAATGGCTGGGCCGATTTTAACGGGACTTTTATTGGCAGGTAGCTGATGTAATAAGGAGTAACTTAGGCTACATTTATTTTAGAAAAAAAATTCCAGACACCTCACAGAGTTTTTTAGTTCTACTCTTAGCTGAGATTACTAAGGGTACTAAATACTGTATAGAAAACATTAATATATAGCAGATCATGACTCGGAAATGCTTATGTTCATCACGCAAACATATGCCTACCGGGATTCAAACCCGGAACCTTCGGCGCAGTAGGTAGAATCGCTACCGTTGCCCCAAGCGTTTATCTACACTAATATTATAATTATTGTATTTTTGTATGTTTGTAATGAATAAACACAAAATTTACCAAGCCGATTTCATTAATTCTTCCACCATTGGAAAACTACATTCACGCTGAGTAATATAGGCTATATTTGATGCTAGAAAAAATTTAAAGAATTTTGTCCACCCGTGCGAAGCCGGAACGGGCCGCTAGTGTTTAATACATGCCATGCATCAAAATAATAGTGAATAGGCTTTTTCTGGGTAAGCTCGTTCCATTGTGGATCATGTCTTGGCCCCCGGGCTTGATTGGGATCAAGAGCAAACACATTCGAAATAAAAAAATTGCCGTGACAGCATAAAGCAGAACTATATCTAGTGGTAGACGTATATGTATGCTTTGCTGGTTGTCCTTACATAAATGGAATAAAATCCATCTACTTCACACTCGCATACACACATAAACTCACATCCACACACATATACTACAAACATACGCACGTAGAAGTAAATTAAGTAGTTTTTTTATGTATTATTTGGTAATTTATAGATAACTAGCTTTTACCCGCGGCTGCGCTCGCGTTAATGTAGAGTAGACTACCGATTAAAAGTTATAATTCTAAACCTCGGAAACAGTACTTTTTCTGGATAAAACCTACCCTATGTAAATTTTTACCATAAAATTTGTAAAAAAAAACAAATGTACAGATTTAATTTAAAAACATGTGATAATATTAGTACTAATTTTATAAATACCAAAGTGAGTTTGTTTGTTTCTCTTTCACGCCTTAACTACTAAATGAAATTTTCATGAAATTTTGCATACACTTTGCCAGGGGTATATTAAAGGATATAGGGTACCTTTTATCTAGAAGAAAGTAATGTTCCCGAGAAATAGAAAGGTAACTTTTGATCAGTAGTCTACAACAACAAAAGCTAGTATAATTATAAAATAATTAAAATTTGCAGGCTGATCACATAATTTAAACTAGATTCTTACCTTATTGTTATTTTAATAACTTTTTTAATTAATTAAAAAAACATGTGTGCAATTCACACGTGGTGGAAGTTTCAAAAATAATACGTACACGTATACAAAATACCACGGTTGGTGTGATGCCTTCTCTCAAGCGCACACAAACATGTATTAACACGCGTACATAATGCTTCCTATCACATTTTCTCCTACGTTAAATCTTATGAATTTATGTGGTTTTTTTTTACTGTCGCTTTTTCGTTTCATCAACTTTCAAATCACAACGATGCTAAATAAGTTTTCACTACAACAATACGTTTTTGTGAGCAAATGTATCCCTTATTCATCCCATAAATTATTTGTATGCAAATATCGTGACGTTTCTGAGTAGCTTTGGTATATTCGTCATGATTAAATAATATTACAAATTAAAAGTGATAGATAATTCTTTGATTTATTATTATGATAATAAAGGCGTAAAGTACCCTCCTGATTTGAGGGTATAATAGACCGAAGGTAACTTTTGAAGATACGAGTATAACCATTTTTAATGACCTCCTCATTATATGTAAGTTAGTACTACAGAGAGGTCAAGTCGTATCTCTGGTTTTACCAACCCTAATATAGCTTAGATTTTAAATAAGACCCAAAGCTTATAAACTACGAAATCCGAATCAAAATCCGTCGAACGCTTATGTCGTTTTTAAGGAATGATGTCGTCCTAGTTTGGATGGGGCCTGTTTTTTTGGAATATCTACATTATATAGACTAGGCTTACTTACAGACTTAACTCTTGTCAAATATTATTTAGCCTAAAAGATAAATTATTTAAATGGACTGAATAACTGGAAAAAAATCGACTCGGCTTACAAGTGAATTCTCAGGCGGGAATTGGACCCGCAACCTTTGGAAGACCGGTCCAATGCTCTCCCAATTGAGTTGCCGAGCCTTGTGAACACTCGTCGAAATTTTCTAGTACCTTTCTAATTTTATGCTCTAGGCCAGCGTTGTCTCATCAATGAGAGGGACATCCTCTCGTCTTAGAAATAAACACTTTTACAAATGTTTGGGCAATCGATTAAGATGAAACAGGCATTTGATTTTACATATTTTTTTAATGCTGTCTTATTATAAGATAAATTATTGTAATAGAAAAAAGTAGAATTGGGAGAGCATTGCACCGGACTTCTAAAGGTTGCGGGTTCGATTCCCGCCCGAGAATTCAGTTGGGATGAAAAGAGAAAATAATTTATCTTAAAAGATAGCATTGAAAAAAACTAAAAAAAATGAGAAAAAATATATTAAAAGATCATGGAATTATTTAACCTACATTTAAATCCTGCAATAATGTACTTTTCATATAGATTTTTTTTAATAGATTCCACTGAATCTTTAAAAAAAATCCAATTGATACCAAGGTTTACGATTTAAAATTTTACTATTTGTTACCTAGAATTTACTGTCACAATACTTCTCTTGGGTGGTGGCATGTAGTGCGTGTCGTTACGTTCCCTAAGATAGGGTTGAGCGAAGCGATGGAAGATCCATGCGTCATGCTCGTGAACGGGTCCTGCCTTGGGAGATGGGTCTGCTTTAACCTTCAGTATTATTGACATATACAAAACATAAATTTTTGTTGCTTTCTTCAATTTGCCGTTTATTTCCTATTGCAATATCTAAAGATTTTTTGTTGCTTTCTTCAATTTGCCGTTTATTTCCTATTGCAATATCTAAAGATTTTTTGTTGCTTTCTTAAATTTGCCGTTTATTTCCTATTGCAATATTTAAGGATTTTTTGTTGCTTTCTTAAATTTGCCGTTTATTTCCTATTGCAATATTTAAGGATTTTTTGTTGCTCTCTTAAATTTGCCGTTTATTTCCTATTGCAATATTTAAGGATACTTACTTAAAACAGAAACTTGACTTTGTTGTAATCAACGATATAATGAAACCATAACACTAATTATTGAAATAACAGATTTATGTATGGTGACGACCTATAAAATTGTAAATGTCGTTACTTCTGTTAAAGCTGACGAGTTTCTTGCGCCCATTCTTCATGTTAGTTAAAAGACGTCCTGAATATGTGGTAGGTAAAAATTTTGGATGATTCAAAACAACTAATTTTAAGTGCATTTGAATGAAGTTTTTTCATTACATTTCATTTCGTTTCAAAATTACATATTCGAGACTCCTTCATTTATATTTCAGTTAAAAAAAATATTCTACTCTGGCAATACTATTTCTTTTTTTTGTGCGGTAACTTCACCCCGAAAAGTTAAGTTTAAATAATGCTACCGGATATTCTATTTTAGTGAGCTCGGGAAAAGGGTGAGGGTGGCTGTTTTGGTTTAACTCTATTAGCGATGTCTGTCAAATCCAGAGTTAATGACATATATACTAGCTGAGCCGGCCACGCATTGCTGTGTTATAAATTAAAATGAAACTAAGCCTACCCCTAAGTCGGAAAACAAATCCAGCAAAATAAAAAAAATCATAAAATCGGTTGACTAGTTTCGGAGTTCCATACGGTCAAGGATACAGGGATTTTTTTTTGTTATTTTACAAAAACATAAATAAAATCTTGCTTTGACTTATAATGTGCAAATATTGGATTGATAAAACTTAATCTCTCGAAAGTCCACATATTGCTTAAAAATAAAAATACAAAATGGTTGTCTGTAAAGTCGGTTTACGGACGATAATTTTATGTAATAACGTCATAAGAAAACATTGATGAAAAATTGCATACACTTAATTATGAATTGAATTCACTAAATTATTATTATTTTGTATAAAACAAAGAAGAAGTTAATTCACTTCACTTTATAAACAGTTGACAAAACAATTCACGTGTAGGTTGTGTGCTGTTGCTGTCTCTCTTCTACCCGGACGCATCGGCCGATGGCGTGGAAGAGAGATAGATGCGTCACAAGCCAATGCTTAGGACTATCGTGCCTCTCCATCGCTTGTACCGCGCTCTCGCTTGCACGCTCGGCTCACGCAGAATGTGACAATGAAACATGCTTTTTCGTGCATGCAGCCGGCGTTCATCGATTCATAAGAAGTTATCATGTCAAAAACATTTTTTTTTTATTTTCCGTAACAACTACGTATTTTTTTAATCTGGCATTTTTTTAATCCGTGTTGGCAACACTAATACACGTAACATAATACAGAATCATTTCACACTCGCAAGAATGTAAGTCGTTAAGTCGACCACCACAAAAAGAGCGACGGGAAATACAACACTTCACTGGAATCAACTATTACGCAGGCACGTGACCATTACGACCATATATTACCGACCATCTTGGATCAAGTAAGATGATCCACGATTTAAATTGAAGAGTACAGATTATATTCCGTAACAAGATCAGAAACTATTTTATTCAGTTATATAACTTATATTAATACTGTAATAACAATAATATTACTTACATTCACATAGAAAAATACTAGAAAAAATCTAGTAAGGTTTTACCCGCGGCTTCGCACACGTAATAGTGACTACCGATTTATAGTCATATTTCTCTCGTTCCTATCTTTTTTCTGGATTTAAGGTACCTTATGTATTTTTCTGTACCCCTGGCAAAGTGTATTCAAAATTTCATGATAATCGATTCAGTAGTTAAGGCGTGATAGTTTAATAAACAAACTCACTTTCATATTTATAATATTAGTTAGAACTATAAGGTTTTTACCCATATTATATATAGCCTTTCACTTATACAATCACATATTCCTACTATATAACAAATTTCATCGAAATTAGTTTACTCGTTCTTGACTTATAGAAGAACATACAGACAGAAAGAAAAAAAAATTGAAATAGTAGAATTTTCATCAGAGAGTTATGAAATGAATATTTATCATAAAACTTAACCAAAAAAACAAATAGATAAATTGATTTGTTTTGGTTTTGTTATTTTACGTGACTAAAATAGTATTTACAGCGAATCCAGTGTCTCTGTGGCTAAAAGACTCCTCCATAGAGACAAAAAGGGAATGTACACAACCTTAAAATATGCAAAACATTTTTAAAAACTTTAAGCTTTTAACCAACTTAATTGTTTATATCTTAGAATACCTCAAGACTAAAATATTTCAAATTTTATCAAAAGCCTTTAGAAAGTCACATCTCAATATTACAACAACATACTTAATATTTAAATAATTGGTAAAATAACAGGTGCAGTCAGCTCCTCTCTGCCTTTTCTTAATGTAGATAACACTGCGCTGTCTACAGTGTGAGGTTGGGAAGGTACTAGAAAATTTATGAAACCGACATTAATGTGTTTTTTTCTGGATTTGTTCTGACACGATAAAGGTTAGGTTTCATTTTAATTTATAACATAGCAACACATGTCAGCTAGTAACATATTATGAGGTGAGTTAAAATAAAATAGTTATTGAAAATATTTTTATTTAAAAAAACTGCATTTTCAAATCTCGCAGAAGGAATTGCGGTTACATATACTTGCATCCTTTCAGCATTACCAATCGCATGCCATTACGTTAAGTGCATCCATCTTAGAGATCTCATGCGTAGCAAAATGCAATAGATGGATAGTGGATGCGATTTAACTGCGTTTACGGTTCAGTTGCAACGGAAATTGGTGTGTGTACATACCGTCTTAGTTACATCTCATCTGCAGGTTCATTTCCTGTTTATGGTACGTTTACAATAAAATAAAATAAATTTAAGAAAAATACTAGAAAAGATCGACTTGGCTCACAAGTGATTTCTTAGGCGGGAATCGAACCCGCAACCTTTGGAAGTCCGGTCCAATGCTCACCCAATTGAACAACTGAGCCTTGTGAACACCCATCGAAATTTATTAGTACCTCTTTCTATTAAAATAATTTATCTTAAGATAATATATCTTCAAAATAAAGACATGGCTTAAAGGACACTTATCCAGAGCATAAAATGTTATTAAAATGTTAACACAAGATATCCGAACAGATTATGCATACAAGAATCTAGATCTGCAATTAGTAGCAGAAATAGTTTATAAATGTCAGTAAAAATATAAAACAAATTGTCAGATATATTGAAGATACACTCATCATAAACTATTAATTGTAAAATGCTATTTCTCACATAAAGTTCTTTGGAGATAAATTGACTCATCAGGACGCAAGACTGGAATTCATTCCTTAAGAACGATTGTCTTAGAAGAGGCACAGAAAATAATAAAACAATAAAAGTTGCGTACAAAAACGTTACGCTGTCATTTGATCACTTACTCTTCATAATATTTTCATACCGTTCATCTTATATGAATATTAATCCTTAAGGAGCAAACTCCAATAATGATTCATCAAAACACTTACATATATATAAAAAAATAATTACAAGATTAAAGTTATAATCAACTTATTTCACAAATAAATTAATCATAAATATGATTACCCTTGAAAAGCGTAGGAAGATGAGTGACTTGTGCACGCTTCATCGGACAATGGACAGTCTGACGGCGGTTTACTGGAGTTATTGAAGTTTAAGATTCCTACTAGGTCAGTGCGTAAACCACAGTTGTTCCACATTCCATTGACCAAGAATAACGTCTCAAAGAACAATCCAATGCATAGAATGTGTTTGTTTTACAACGAAATTTGTTCCGATGTCGACATTATTTTTAATGATAATTCATTCTTTTAAAAACTCATTATTTAAGTTATAGTTCTGTCCAGTTTTGTTAATATTTTTGTTATATGCCTGTTTTGTGTTTGTCACCTACAAATTATTTGTTGTCTGATTTAATATTTATGTAGTTTAAATGTTTAGTTTGTAAATTATGTGCGCAATTGTAATTGGGCGCAGACATGCAACATTATATAGTTCTTAGTTTATTTATAAGTTGTATTGTCTGTAATTGTGCCTTTAAAATAAAATAAAATAAATAAAAATAAAACAAAATACTATTAAAAAATAAATAAATAAAAAATATAAAACGACCACGTCTCCGAGCCCTCAGGAAGTAGCTTGGTCCTTTTTTACATGAGTATTTTATAGAAGTATGTCATTGTGAATGCAAAAAATAAAATTAAAAACAATAAAATCATATTAGAATCTAATGAACGTGATACTCGTAGAATTATTCATTATTGATAATAAAAATGATGTCACTTTTTTGTGCTTCTAGGGTTAGCGTCCCTTTTAGACGTAAATATTGTATGGAAGTGAAAACTTCTTTAGCATCGTTGTGATTTGAATGTCGATGAAACAAAAAGCGACAGTAAAAAGAGACACACATAAATTCATAAGACTTAACGTAGGAGGAAATGAGATTGGAAGCATTATACATATTATAATGATCATTGTAAAAAGCCTATAAGAAACTTTAAAATTGTTTTCCTGAAAGATATGTGTTTTCGAGATAATATTCTGTTCATCTGTAACAACGAACTGCTCGTTCTTACACTGCATATATGTATGTACATAGGTTACAGAAATAGTAATGCCTGCCCTCTTGACGCTCCCCTCTGTGGCTGACGGAAGCTGCGGTCGAACATCACTCAAACCATCCTCGTGGGAAATTAAAAAAAAAACTCCCTATGAGAATAGACAAATCGTGGAAGTAAAACTAACGCATACTACGACTTTGGTTTTTTTTTTAGGATTTTATAGCCAGGATGCGTGGCTTTTAAGCCATGTATGTTTTTAAGTCCTTGCCTATTAAGATGATGAGAACTAATCTAATAATCCATGAATAGATAAATCAATCAATGATGAATGAACAGTGAAAAGCTGAAATGACAACTTTTTCTTTTTATGTTTAATAAATAAATTCACAATTCGTTTTACATAACTCATTAGTAAAAACCTCGAGGGTTTATATGCTCATGAGAGTTCGCAATAAAATTATTATTAAAGACTAATAAAAAAAGACCACCAAGAAACATGCTGCAACTTCAGCAAACCCAGACACGCGCATGAGCACTTTCACTGCTTTGTTCCACTTGCCAAAATTCAGGCATGTTTACGAACACTTAGTGGTTAATAATCCACCATTATTACGCAGTACAACACCACAACACAAATTTTAACAAGAAAAATAAAACCGCTAGTGACGCTTTTCGCTCCCGCCAAAAATTTCCTGCAGTAGTGAATAATGTACCTAAACTTGCTACTACGCATGTCACGTGATTTCAAAATCATGTTCAACTTATTTGCCGGAGACTATACCACAGATAACATAATATGTATTATACTTCTAAAGTGACGTGCCCCGCTCCCGCCAAAAAGTCTGACATTGTTGATCACAGTACGAATCTTTTTAGACAAATGTTTTCTCTACATATCTATGGTATAATCTTTTTATTTTTCTCTTTGTGTGGTAATGTTGTATCACAAAGTGTTGTGTGATTTTGTGAATAAAGTTACTTCTGTTAAAGCTGAAGCGTTTCTTTTACGCCCGTTCTTCCGGTTAAAGAAAAGAAGACATCTTGAGCTGTTATTTATCACCTGTTTATTAATCTTTCAATAATAAAAATATATATATTATTAATACATTTGGATAAAATTTTCACCATTTGTTTCTAAATGTTGTGTTCCTCGTGGACTAGTTAGATTTCGAAGTCTGCCTGCAAAGTACAAATGGTTAATTTCTTTAAATTTTAGTGCATTCGAAACGAAGCGCGGTTGTGCTAATTTTAATTATAAATTTATTTAAATTTTGTAACAAAAATTGTTTATTTTATTTTACCTTACTTAACCAACATTGTAACAATGACATATCAAAAATCAAGATTCTTATTCTGAATACTTTGTTATCATCTGAAATGACAACTTTTGTTTCATTTCATCGAGTCTCCTTCAAGGTTCTAAGTTCATTGTCCACCGAGTGCATGATCGTATCCACATCACGCCAAGTTATTTCTGAATTGTAGATAAAAAAAGGCGGCAGCATTCTTTGTCATATTACATGCTCCGACTTTTCAAACGACAATGTAAACTTTATTTCCAAGCAGTAGAAACGCAATTGGAGCTCCTTTTGGAGATGACATATCCAACGTAATGTCTAGTCAGGGTTGCCAAAATCATTTTTCTTTTTGATTAATTAATTCATCTTTCACAAGTGACGCTCCAAAATCTAAAATTTACAATGAAAGTTAACTAAGAATGTGTTTACAAATTTATTTTAAGATTGGGAAAAATTAAAAAATCTGTTATAATTTTTTTAAAGCTACCTGACCCTGCCCTCTTCGCTGGGCCTCAAATATTTTCAATCACAATAAATGCATTCTATATCACTCAGGAATAAAGTATTTAATTATTAGTGAAAGAAATTTTTAAATAGGTTCCTTCATTCCAAAGATCTTACAATAAAACTTACAAACTTTACCTCTTTACAATATTAGTGTAAATAATATTTTATTTAATATCTAGTTAAATATATTTTAGCTAAAGACAAGTAAAAGAAATCTTTATCATTTTTTGTATAGCAACTGAGACCCATTCTGTTAACGGAATCAAAATATCATTTTAAATCGTCCAATATTTTCACCTATTACCCATGGGGGACTTCTTTTAACTGATCAAGAACGTACACAAGAAACTCGTTATCTTTAGAAATAATAATGATATTTACAATATTTATCGCACACAATCTTAAATTCTTATTATTTATTATCTGATCTTTTGTCAAAAATATAGGCCCCGCAAGTAGTCTATTGTAGTTAATTTAAGTTTGTATAAACCTACTGTAAGTCTCTTTTGTTGTCTCAGCCAAATGTCGAGCTCTCCACAACGACCAGTCCTACGCTGCCCGCATCTAGGTGCTTCTCGGGACTTTCACCAGATCGTCGATCTACCGAGTGGGAGGCCTGCCTACACTACGTTTTGCGGTCCATGGTCGTCATCAGTTCTACAAGCTATATGCCCCGCCCAGTGCTACTTAAGTTTAGCAATTCTGCGGGCTATTTTAGTTACATTGGTTCTCCTGCGGATCTCCTTATTTCTGATTCGATCACGTAGGGAAACTCCGAGCATAGCACGCTTCATCACTATTTCGGTAACCTTGACCCTTCTTATGAGGTCCATTGGTCCAGGTCTAGTAATTGTTATTATGATTCGATGTAAACACATAAATATTGAAATTTATCTTTTGGCAACCCTATAGTTGAGGAAGTGCGGTTCGCGGCGCAAGCGCATGCCGCAGTGTGAAATGACGGATGGATGACAGTACATCGCAAATGTCATACGGGGTATTGACACTTAGATAAACGTAATGATGGCTCCGTAAGATCTCAAAATTATGATTGCTACATCCTTCGAGGGCAATGGTCACCACGGCGTAGCACTTATGAAGCCGTAGTTATCGACTTTTAATGAACTCATTGCAAATGCTCATATATGGTTTATATTTATCTGAATGCTAAATGGGGAAGGAGATATAGTGACTAAGATAGAAAAAGAGACACTTAGATAGTTTGGACATGTAGAGAAGATGGACGAAAGGAGATTGACAAAACAATTATATGAGGCAAATGTGCAGGGGAAAATCGGTAAAGGCAGACTTTCAGGGACCAAATAGAAGATGTCCTGAAAAAAAGCAATGTCAATAGTACCCTTAACAGAAGAGCTTGTATGAAAGGTCTGATCAGAGTTGAAGAAGCGAGGAAAGCAGAAATCTGTGAGCTCTGCCTACCCCTGCGGGAAAAACGTGTGGTTGTATACATCGACATATACTAATGGATATGCCGTACCCTTCTAACGTACAGTAATTTCTTGGTGTGAGAAGAGTGAGGATGATGGCATATGCTTTCGGACTAACGCTATCTCTCTCCTTATAAGCGATTGGCTCTTAATTTTCATTACAGGTACGGCATATATTTTGAGAGAGATAAAGATAGTGAATTTAGTTTTATCTCTTTCTTTCGAAGTGCCACAATTCTCACCTCTAGGGCATGTCCATTAGTATATGTCGATGGTTGTATGTGGGTCGTTCTTCTTTTTTACCGACAGTGAAACGACGTTTTTCTGTTTTTTTTTTGTTTTTGAATGTCCTTAATTGTGGTTTCTATGTGGAATTAAAAAGAAAATGCATTTGTGTTGTCATTAGGACTAATTAAAGTTTCCTTTGGGGCAAATATTAATTCTTTTTTAATGTTGGAATTAAAAAAAAAAATGTGACAAAGTGGCCTTTTTCTGTAGAGACCACATTTCGGTTTACCACTCTGTCACGGCATTCTACGGAAAACAAACGAAAACATATGTTGGTTGGAGAAAATGAAAAATTACATAATGTTAAAAGATAAGAAAAATATGGACGTTTATTCGAACCGAATTAAAAAACCGTAAATATCAATACTCCAACGAGATGCCATAATAAGACGAAGGACAGACCATTGCCGGTAAAAAAGTAGAACGACCCATGTATGTATTTCAATGATTGTTAAAATTTCCTAAAAGTTTAGGATATATGTAAAATACCTAATTTATATTGTTATATTAAAGAGTTTGATTGTTTTTAAACGAATGTAAAATAGAACTCGGCCCGCTTAGATGCTTGTGTGAATTATTATCATTATCTTAATAAGAGAGACATTACTGATAACGCGTTTTATATTCTTCGCCTTCCCCAATGAAAAGACTTAACAAAAAAATTGTAATAATAGAAATATTGATCAATTACTTTTGAGGACCTAAGATACAAGATAAAAATACTATTATGTTATTATATTCTAATAATTAGTGAAATGACGGTTGTAATTTAATTCATATTTAATAATTTGACCTTTTCATTTAAGATCTAAAATTAAAAATCGTATATAAATATCTGTTTCATCTTAATTGATTTACAAACATTTATAAAAGTGTTTCTTTTCAATGCCAGAATATTACTCTCATTGATGAAGCAACGCACAACGCTGAGGGAGCTGTGGATCGTATCAAACGTTTGCGGGTTTGAGTCCCACTTGAGAATACTCGAACTTGTGAATCAAGTTTTTTTGTAGTATTTTTCTTTTAAAATTTATCATATAGCATTTTCAAATCATAAATTGCATTTTATTATAAAGATCAAAAAATTGGATGCCTACAATATTTTAAGTCATGATACAGTAGAATAAAGTATCCACATTGTGCTCAACCACAATGTAGCACTCTGTATTGAGTTAATAATTCCATGACGTAATTTTGACGATTGATTTTATAATAAAAACCGGCCATGTGCGAGTCAGATTCTCGCATCTTTTTTAGTTTTATCATTCTCTTATTTTAGAAGTTACAGGGTGGGAGGACACACATTTTACCACTTTGGAAATATTATCTTTCGCGCAAGCTATTCAGTTTAGAAATAAATTATATTAGAATCAATATCATCAATATGATTATCATTATGGTGTTTGATGTAAAAAAAAATTCTGTTTCAGTTCTAAGTATGGGGAACCCCCAAATTTTTATTGTGTGAAATCTTAATGCTGTTCACAGAATACATATACTTACTAAGTTGCAACAGTATAGTTCTTATAGTTTCGGAAAAAGTTGGCTGTGACATACGGACAGACAGATATGACGAATCCATAAGGGTTCCGTTTTTTGCCATTTGGCTACGGAACCCTAATAAAGCAGAGTTCGCTTTCGTAAAGTCAGGCAGCTTTAACAGCAATAATGGCTACACTTAGATGTTTTATGAAACCGAATTCGAACAAACATTTGTACGTTGTCACGTTTGCATTATTCGTAAGTTATTTATATTCAATTGCACCAAGTAATTTTAAATGTTATTATAACAATAGCAACTTGAAAGCTTGAGGTTTGACAAACAAACTCTATTTATAGATGTTTATAACTTAACAGCTAAACTCCCTAATTTTAGGGTAATTTTATTGTATTTTGAATAAAACAACTTTTCGCGCATAATTTATTTTATATTTAATCCTGACGTTTCGACTCCTCTACAGGAGCTGTGATCACAGGATGACTAAGGTAATGGCCGTCATTTGTTTTCTATACTTTCACAAAGTTTATAAAGGCACATTCCTAACTCGGAAGAGTAAGAACTAAATATTTTATTGTATTGGCAACATTATATTTTCACTTGTAAACAAAAACGATGCGTCGAGTGTCGAGATTATATTCTTACTTCACTTTTGTCAGCCCACTTTTCTATCTAACCATTGAAAATTTAGCTTCTTATCTTTGGAATCTCTTGTGACAAATTCCAGCGACGAAAACCACTCGAAGTTCTTATCAGTGGATAAACTAAGATGGATTTATCCAGAGATAATGGACCGCACCGTGAACAGAGCTGTGACAGGCGGATGGGAGTGGCTGGCCCCTTTTGGCAAGAGGGGCGCGGCACTGAGGATGTCCGGAGACCTTGTGTTGACCTGGTTACCTCTAAAATTGAGTCAATTTATATAAATAATGGCTGATGAATTGAGTTCTTTCCTTATAGAAGTTTAAAAAGAGAAGGAAAAAATATTACGATACCAGAAAACAAAATTATTTGTTTGTTCATAAAATTTTACGTCTTATTTAGAGTTTCGGTAGAAACCTAACCAAATATTATATTTAGTTCATACACTTCCTGTCCTTCAAAGGGAGAAAGTTGTCAATTCGACTGTATTTTTTTGTATGTTACGCGATTTTTCTTGTTTTTCAAAATTCTCTTTGTAATCGCGAGGGGGCATACTGTCCAAAAAGGACAATTTAATATTAACCCTGTCTTTACAACGAATTTGTGCGTTCACCCATTTTGGCGTAATTAAGTTCCACACATAATAATCTAAGTTTTGGTAATAGTGGTCACCTATTTTAAAAAGAAAAGGAATAAATATTATGATTCCAGAAGACAAAAATTATACTTGATTGGTTTATTCTTAAAATATTACGTCTTATTTAAAGTTTCGGTAGAAACCTAATTAAATATTATATTTAGTTCATACACATCCTATCCTTCAATAGAAGAAGGTTCTCAATTGGACTGTAGTTATTTTTTTTTGTATGTTTGTTACGCGATTTCTTTTTTAATAATTGGGCCAATTTTCAAAATCCTCCTTAATCCCGAAATGGTCCCATAAGATATTAACCAAAAAGGACAGTTCAACATAAACCCTGTCTTTAAAACAAATTTATTCGTCCACCCATTTTGACGGGATTAAGATCCAAACATAATAGAAATTTAATGTTTGATAAGAGTGGTAACCTCTGAAATTCAGCCAAATTATATGAATAATGGCAGATGAATTTCTTTCATTATAGCACTTTAAAAGATAAGGAAAAAATGTTATGCTCAGTTTGATCAGTGCATGCTTGCTCTTGATTTTAAAAATTATGTTATAAACAATAATAAATTGTATAGGTTATTTACAAAATAAGTAATACGTACATATTACTGAAATATTCACTAAAAACCTAATTACGACCATAAACTACACAGACTAAGGTCACGATTTGGCGATATCTTCATACCTAATCTGTGATCTTCATCCCTTATTCTTTCACGTCAAATTAGTTTGTACTTAAATTATGTCATTCAGAATTAAAAACTACTAATGTTAATTGTTTTATTTTTACATCACGTGTTTTTTACGTACCACACATTCAGGACGTCTTTGAACTGATACGAATAATGGGCGCAAGAAACTCGTCATCTTTAACAGAAGTAACGACATTTACAATATTATTACATCCATCGTTGATTAAAACATATCTTTTCAAGTATAAACAAAACTAATACATCTTTGGATCATCAATAACCTACCAATCCGTTACTTATTCGACTTTATTTATTTGGAAAATTCATAATTTATATGAAGTCTGTTCATTCTAACTTGTCCTTTTAGAACTTCTTTTAGAAATTCTAACTTGTCTTTTTAGTTTTAACAAAATCACCCATTTAAAAATAATATAATAACAAAGTCTATAATCTATTACAATAAATCGTTATTATAGACTGAGACCTATTGAATCTAGTCATCAGTTGATTTTTAATGCTGCATTTTCAATAAAAAGGAGTGCCAAGATTGTTTACTAAATCGTACAAGTTAGGATGAATAGACTGTATATCCAATGATAAATATCAAGATATTTATTGAGAGACCCTGATAATTTAAGACAATGACACAAACAGCGTAAAATCCTGTCAATTTAAAAACATCAAAAAATAAAAAATGGCGTATCAACGAGTACTTAGTCATTTCCTTTTCAGTGCTTCAGTTTCGGTCCTCGAGTTTGCTGTGTCAACGCTAACAATAGTGGGACGAGATAATAAAGTAATTAATCCGCTTGTTGCAACAATGGCTGCCTCACGTCCTGTGCTGAGCCACCCATGACAGTGGTTTAAGTTTCGTTTTAAAAATAACAACGCAATTTAAGTCTTGCAATCACAAAATTATATGTGATTTATTACAAACTAGCTGACCCAGCCACGCGTTGCTGTGGCA
Organism: Calamotropha paludella; assembly: GCA_927399485.1. Lineage (NCBI taxonomy): Eukaryota > Metazoa > Arthropoda > Insecta > Lepidoptera > Crambidae > Calamotropha > Calamotropha paludella. The sequence continues at coordinate 2,969,157 of OV656803.1, read as the reverse complement.
CAGTAATTTTAATTAAAAAGTAGCCTAAGTTACTCCTTATTACATCAGCTACCTGCCAATAAAAGTCCCGTCAAAATCGGTCCAGCCATTTCAGAGATTAGCCGGAACAAATAGACAGACAGACAGACAAAAATTGTAAAAAAAGTTATTTTAGTATATGTACCGTATATATATTCATATGCATGCAGTAAAAAACGGTTATTTCAATATTACAAACAGACACTCCAATTTTATTTATATGTATAGATGTATAAATTAACGGTTTTCGATTTTTTTCCTTTAATTGTTCTATAAGACCTTGTTTCATGTCAAATTTCATGATTTTAGGTCAACGGGAAGTTCGCTTGCGAATATCAATAGCAGCATAAATGGTAATGTCTTTTGATTGCGTTGGTTGGTTTTTTATACCACCAATGAACTGCTAGATTTAAGAATTTTATTTTTTTTAATTCAGAATGGGTTCGCTCTTGATCCCAATCAAGCCCAGGCCAAAGACAGATTGCACGATGGAACAAGCTAACCCAGAAAGTGCCTATTCACCCTGGCTTTAAAAACAGACGGGTTCTAATAGGTACTCGGAAATACAGACGCAGGGAGGGAGTTCCACTCCTTTGCTGTGTGCATTATAATTTTAACTTGATACCTCCACGCGTTCCTGAGAAAAAGGGCCTTGAGGGACGGAATGATTCTATATTCCCAAGAGTATCGAACCCAATAAACGAAAAAAGAAACATGTATACATAGATTTTTTGAGCCGAGAACCGTCGCGGGCGTCTCCAAAACACTATCGAAGTTTATATAAAATCTAACGAATGGTTTCGGAAAGCATAGGAAACAAACAAACAATTTATTTAACAATTTATATAGCGTTTTAGATCCATCTTGTGATACGTACCGCTGAGGAGTGGAACTCTTTGTCTGAACCTGCTTCCTGACAAATACAATTTAGGGGTGTTCAAGTCACGAGTGAATAGGTATCTTCTAGGCAAGCGCGTCACATCCTAGATCGCATCGTCGCTTACCATTAGGCGAGATAGTGGCGCCTGCCTATTTTCTATAAAAAAATAAATTGTTTAATGGACCTGTGAGGTCTTGGTGCTCACGAAATATACAAGGACCTCAAAATATATCGAGAGGTTTAGTTATCGAAAGACTGGTTTGTACCTTGCTCAGAGAATAAGTTTGGCAATACAACGAGATAAAGCTATCAGTCTTCTAAGCACATTACGAGTAAAAATTTAGGGGATATTTTTAACGTTCGTATTCATCACACAAACATCTGCCCCTTCCGTGATTCGAACCCAGGACCGTCGGTCGGTGCGTAAGGCAAGTAGCATTGCACCAAACGGTCGTCTAATATTTTTTATTATAATCTCATATAATAATAATATAATACTAGCTGACCCGGTAACTATGCTATGGTAACGTTAATTGATACAATGGAAAAAGAGCGGGAAAAAGGGCGGACAGACAAACACACAAACAACAAATTTGTGTTCTTAGATTATAGATTTTTATTTGACCATAAAAGATTACATTTCTTACTTAACTTACTTCTAGCTTATAAATATAAATACATTAACAAATGTAGCATCTGTTGCCGAACTAGGTAATACATAACCTGTATTTTAGCATACAGCGCCTCTTGCCTCGGAGCATTTAGAACACATAAATTTATAAGCTACAATAACAATTTTCTCTTATAATATATACTACTTAAAATTACTTTTTATTGAGGAAATGGAATGATAGTCCTCTCTGTGTGTAAAATGCAGATGAGTGTATGTTAGAGGGTGAGTATAATTTATTTATTTAAATTCAGATGAATTCTATTTGATAGTTTAAATTACCATTCAATTGGTGCAAAATATTTTTTTTATTTCTCATGAATACAATGTGTCTCTATCATTTAAGTTGAAAGTATAAGTGAAACCATGAGTTGCATTAGTGAGTTTAGCTCGATCCCAAGATGACTGCATCGCTATGCAGCTGCTATAGATCAGTTCGAGACATTTTGTTTACAATATTTCTGCCGTCCTAACGAAAAACGCAGTAAGAAGTAGTGACGTGAGTGATTTGGAGAAAATGGCAGGCAGTTTTTTTATTTATATTTTGCTTTTTAAAGTTAAAATATTTTCAATGATTTTTTACAAACAATTCTAAACTAGTCAAAAAGAAAAAAAAAGATAAAAAAACTTTGCCCGCAATTTCCTCCAAATTACGTCACTTCTTCTTACTGCGTTTTTCGTTAGGACGGCAGATTTTGACTTTGTAAATCAGTAGTTTTATAATCTCTTTTTTGAACTCTACGTTAGCTTGCTAACCATTTTTGTGCATGTCGAGGCAGCCTTTAAATAAGGCGTCACTTTGAAATGTGTCTCATAAATATATTATATATTTAATCCTGACGTTTCAACTCCTTTACCGGAGCCGTGATCATGATGATTATATATGTATATGCCTGTAATAAATAATGGTATTGTTTGTTGTCCAATAAATAAATAAATAAAAAAAGTTTGATAATAAATGATAAATTGCACTTATGACTCATATTATTTGTTAAAATAACACCTGATACTCCAATTCAAGCTTACTCAATTCCATTTAATCTTTCCACTTAAACGATAAGCGATATATAGAAGTGTCAAGACCTCCTTACTGATACTCGTTGAAAAATTCACTTTTTTTTGTTATTACGAATTAAAATGTGTTATTTATAATTTAATTTTTAACTTTTAAATAAATTCAACGTTTTTTTCTGGTTGTGTATTACGAATTTTGCAGTTAGATGTTATTGGCACTTCGCCGTCGATATCCGATGATACGTTATCAAATCGATAGGTCGCAATCATAATGACAACATGACTAGTTGAGTCGCAATACGATCATCCATTGTGTGCATTATACTCACATCCTGTGCTATTGTTCAATATCGATGAAGCGAAAACATCGGTAAGAGGAAATTGTTTCGCCCGAGTGGATCCGATTTCAAATGCATGAACACGAGACAAGATTGACAATAGCACACGTTAAATTGTCCTTGACAGTGTTGCTAGAGTAATGACTTTTTTACCGTTTTAAGGGAAACCAATGTTCGTCTACCTTTGTTCGTGGTTCAGGGACCAAATAGAGATACTGAAAAAAGGCCAAGTTATAGGCCAAAATATCCCTTACTTTTGTTTGTATGAGGATCGTGTAAAGTAAAATCTCTGATGTATGATTTGCCGTAAAATACAAAGATAAAGATAAAAATTATATCACAATTTCAAGTGGTTACTGGTGGTATATATAACAGATGTACTGTGACAACTATATCTTTATGCAATAGTGTGCAATCTGTATTGTGGCAACACAGTATCACCTTATCCCATGGCAAACTTTTGTTATTTTTTTAGATTTTACACTGCTTTTGACCAGATTCCTCTATCCCACTGGGCACTCTGGGAAAATGCCCAGGGCCCCGCGATCGATAGGGGTAGTAGTCCCTCTAGTTCCTGCCAGATCACTAAACCAATACCGACATTTATTACTGATAAAATAATTTAATCAAGTAAATCGATATTATCTACTTGCTTATTAGCTTTTGCATGCGCGAAGCTACTCTACTCGCCCAAAAAAAGGCTATCCAATTACAGCATACTTAGATAATTAAATATGTGAGAATAGCCCTATTTAATTGAAAGATTATCTATTTATCTATTGACTGTTAATAAAATCTGAAACCTTGTTCGTCTACTTCTATTGTCTATTTTAGTTATAAAAAAGTGTTCTGTCAAAGTCATTGGGGCCCCATTATTCTTATAAGCCCAGGGCCTCCAATAGGTTAAAGACAGCCCTGTTTTTAACCTTCTTGCTACCTCTATGTTAAACGACTCAAAGTGTTACTTTTACACGGGGTTTTATATAATAATATATATCATATTTATCCTTAGATATTAATGAAACATATAATCACGTCTTTTTCTTGTAAAGATAGGCAGAGATCATGATTCCACCATCCTGACGGACATCTCTCGCTTCTTAAACTCTCTTCAAATCTTTCATACAAGCTCGTCGGTTAACCACTTGTCAGTCCATAGTAGCAATTGCTACCGGTAGCCAACACCCCTCGTCAGTCTGGTAGCAATTGTTACCATAATCAAATTTTCGCGTGGCCAACTGTTTTTTTTATTACGATTAATTTTTGAGTTACACAGATCCAAATATCGTGTGGTGGATTCTTTATTTAATCAGCTTTAGGGTAGTATTTTTGTTATGGTCCTTGCTTCACTATTTGGCGAGAAAATGGCATATTTAACTAAGAGTCCGACATTTTTTTCACAATTCGCGCTTCATTGGAACTGCTGAGAGGGGTGGTGCGCGCGGTAGCGGACTGACAAGTGGTTAAGGGTCCTTTTAACCAGGCCTTTATTTACCACATCTCCTATTTGGTCCTTGAAAGTTTTCCTTGCTCTGCCTTCACGACTTGCCCACCCACATGTGCATAATCAACTTGTCTTGGCAATCTTCTTTTGTCCATCCTTTCTACATGTTCAAACAATCTAGGAACCCCTTTTTCTATCTTTCTTACTATATCTTCCTCCACATCACACTGCTCTCATATGATACATATCAATTGTTATTTTTCAAATACATAAAACCTCTTTTAATAAGTCATATTTTCGAAAGGATGACGAAAGATGGTTTATTTGCTTCTACGAAAACATTGGATTGATGAAACTTGATCCGTCGAAATCTCCACACGCGCAAAACACATCAATAGTAGATAAAGTTGATAAAGTTTATGGTGACAATAAAAATTGGACGAGTTGCAAAATAGTTTTTTTTTTAATTTCTATAACTCGTTCTAAATAGGTCGTAGGCATGAAGGGCGAGTTGATGAATTATTCAATCTGGGAGACCTATCGACTGAATATATTTTTAATTCAAAGGAGTTTTATATCTATCTATACATATATACATATAACGTTTATTTAAACACCCTTTTACAATGTTTGACGGCCATAAACTCCAAAACTTATCAACATATATGAATATGTACAATATAGGTATATCTCAAAAAGCCAATAATTAAAAAATACACAAAAAAGAATCTATTTGTTTTTCTTTTTTCTATTTTTTTCTATTTTTTATTCCATGACAATAGAAACATGATGGCTGTGTAACTGTTGTCTATATGTTTAGCTATCGAATGACACCTTTTTAATGTTGATAGGACTTTTACATGAGTAGTGGTGGTCGAATTAGTATGAGAGCCCAGCTCTTGGTTACCAAGAAAACAAAATGGCGGCCGTAAGAGAAAAGCCAAATTTGAAGGGCAATCTGTCGATAAAAAATGCCATATTGCACACCATTAAAGGCTCCGACACTGGTGACGGGACACATTGTATATATATACTTTGTGGTCCCGTTTTACCCTTTGGGTACGGAACCCTAAAAAGCAATATTTTGCACACACTGCTGAATTTTTTTCTGTGCAGTTTTAATATAGAAGCAGTTAAATGCTCCAATAACTTATTAACTTAATCTTTCAATTGTTCCATTTGGAACAGTGAACGAAACATCAATATCCATTTGATCCAGACGCCATTAAAATTGGAAATTAACGCCGGATCACAAACAAAATGGCAAGTTAATAACCGTTAACAGATAAATTGGTGTCCAATTCAAGACTATTACTCAATCGAAGGATATCGAGTGAATTAGAGCCCGCATGCCTGTCAGACAGGCATCCCTCTCAATTGTCTCATATTAATTTACATAAAAAGCGGGAAGAATGCAATTGTAAATGCATTTTTATTTGTTAGAACAATCTGAAATAATTTTATTACTAACTTTGAATCGTCCAACATTAATTGTTATTGTTATTACAGAAAAAAAATCCATACAATAAAAGTTAGTGACATGAATTCTTATTCTCAAGGGCCCTGGCAGAACAACAGCTCCTCTGTGTTCGTACTTTCCATCGCCGAACGACGCAGAGGCTTTTATGGTGAGACAGGGTCCTTTTGGCCTCAATATATCTTTCTTTTCTTTTTTGTGTATATTATTTTCTATGTTAATTATAATAGAAACCTGTATTGCTTATTTCTTTTTAACTGTTATTCTTTTTATTTATATACATCTTTTGTCGTTGTGTGTTTCACATCAAATAAATGTTTCTTTCTTCTTTCTTTTATTTAGGATGGGTTCGCTCTTAATCCCAATAAAGCCCGGGGGTCAAGACAGAATCCACGATGGAACTAACCCAGAAGGTGCCTATTCACCCTGACTTTGAAAATGGACGGGTTATGAGTTCTCGGAAATACAGTGGGAGGAAGTTCTACTGCTTTGCTGTGCGCCTTATAAAAGATGTTGAAAAGCTCTTGCCTCGACAGGTAGGAATAGCAAGTGAGAAAGGGTGGTAGCCCGCAATGTTTCTGGATGTCCGATGGAAAAAAGGAGATGGCGGTATGAGCAAATGCAGCTCTTGAGCACACTCTCCAAAGTACAGTCTGTAGAAGACCGACAGACAGGCAACTTTGCGACGATGAGCTACGGTGTGAAGCTTCCTCTTTACCAATGAAAACAAATTTTATTGGCTTGGATTTGAATATTTTAAATGATGTGGTAACGTCGTAGTTTCTGAATGCCATAAAATAAGTGCTTCAGCTACAAAACTAGGGTGAAAAATATAATGCTACGGAAGGATCTTGACATCAACAAACATTCTAATTTCAATAGAAATTAAGGTTGTGATATTCCACCTGCTAGGGATTCCATAATAAGTAAAATAATATCTTCATAGATACACAGCGGGATCTAGTGTTTCGGTGAACTCTTGTAAATAATAAATGTACAACGAGTTTCGTTCGCCAATCGCTATTAACTTTTTTATTACCAGCTCAAGTATGAAGTGATTTTACCTTCCAGTAAAACTACTAATTTTAATTATTGTTTATTGCTGTTCTTTGTCCTCAACTTCAAGTTGTAATGAGTAATTCTAACTTAGATGTTTAGCCCGATAAATCGTTTATAAACTTAAATGTATTTGTTTCATCTGTATTTGATAAACATTGTATTAATTTCATTTGGCAATTCAGAAATTTAACAAAAAAAATATTCGCCAGTTCTTCTTGTAAGGCCTCCCAATTTTAAGTGGTGGTACCCTCAGTAGTTTACAATTTGTTTTTTGAAGTGAAAACTTCTTTAGCGGCGCTGTGTACTTTTTTTGGAATGGGTAAAAATTTCTAAACTCGCGTCAGGACACGTGATCTGATCGAAAATTCGTAAGACGGCGTAGGGCGCTTGCGCGATGTGCGTATAGTCGTGTCATTTTTAAACTTCATAGTGACAGTTACATTATTATTTATTTATTGGACAGCCAATAACAGGCTAGGACCAATGATACTTGGTCCTAGATAACAGGCATATACATCATGTTTATGAAACACGTTTCAAAGTGACGCCTTAATTAAAGGCTGCATCGACATGCACAAAATGCTAAGCAAGCTTACATATAGTTCAAAAGAAACCGTAAAACTAATTGAAAACGTTGTGAACTAAGTGTACTGAATCAATCCATTTTTTTTTTGTTTAGGATGGGTTTCTGGTATCCCAATCAAGCCCGGGAGCCATGCCAGAATCCACCAGAATGGAACGAGCTAACCCAGAAGGTGCCTATTCACCCTAGCTTTGAAAATAGACGGGCTATAAGTTCTCGGAAATACAGACGCTGGGAGGGAGTTCCACTCCTTTGCTGTGCGCGTTATGAAGGATGTTGAAATGGCACCTGCATAGCCCTACGATGCAGTCATCTTGGGATCGAGCTAAACTCACTAGTGCAACTGTCATGATTCCGCAGCACATCTACTCACAACTTTAGTAATACAGCCGTAGAAAAAAAATGGTTTTGTCAAATAATCGTAAATATAATAATATTATAGTTTTCCATACTAAATATTGTAAGAACTAAATATAATAATATAGGTGAAAATTTTATAAACTTTTATTTCCTTTCACCTGTTCCGGTCTCTGTAACGAAATCTTGCAAGTTAAATTTGACCAACTTCTCGGTATCCGATTGAGCTGAAATTTTGCATGTGTATTTATATCGCGTGACAATGCAATATTATGACGACATGGATCTGATGTGATGCTGGAGCCGAAAGGTGACCATAGGAACTCCGCAATAAAACGACAGAAGCCTATCGAGTTTGGGCTCGATAATTCGACAAGTACTTTGATCCTGTATGGTAAACAGAGTCTTATGCTAAAGCACAATAATAACAAAATACAATAACAAAAATTATTATACCATGTTTTTTCATATTTAAGAATTCTTTAACATTATATATGCAGAAATCACTCAATAAAACGAACAGTCTATCTTTTAAGTGGTTAGTCTGTGACAGTTAAGAGTAAAGCATTATTGAGCGAAGCTCTGAAAGAGTGAAGCTCTCTTTTAGGCAACTCACAAATTTCTCTTGTCCCCCTCCTGCTACTTAACGGTTCAACCGATTCGAACGAATTTTGGCCTGAACATACATGATTATAACCTGACGGACATAGGCTATGTAAAAAAGAAATATATAGACTTTACCATGGAGGAATAATCACCGAAAGAAAAATTCAAAAGCTGCACAGCCAAACCGCTGAGAATACATTGATGAAATTTAGGTGGGTTTAGGTAAGGTAGTGCTTCGCTCAGTATTTGCAAACAGAAGCAGCATTGCAGACCTAGTAACATTGTATCTTACTATATTTATCGAATAATTTATCAATTGCCTAATCTCGTACATTAAGTTATTTTAATGAAATTTTTGTCATATTATTAAGTAGGTAGACTTTGTAATATCATACTTTGTCCTAATTACTTTACTTTACTAGCTTAAACTTATCTTCATCGCCACTATATATTACGTAATTCCTTAATATATACAAAATCCATGTCATTGTGTTTGAACGCGATGAACTCCGAAACTACTTAACCAACTTTGAAGTTTTTTTTTCTAATTGCTGGAGTTTGTTCCTACTTAGGATATAGAATAAGTTTCATATTAATTTATGATCAATAAATTGTTATAATAACTGAGTCACAGCAACGAGTGGGTCAGCTTGTTCCCAAATAAAAAAAGATGTGTTAGTAAGCAGCGCAGAAGCAGCACGTGATCAGTGAACCGTAACTGGGCTTGTCAAGTTCTCGGTAAACTCATGAATACGTTGAACGCACAACGGAGTTCATTTTCTCGGTAAAATACTAGATCCTGGAAGAGTATGCAGATAGAAACAGTATGCGAACTTCGAGTCAGTTTAAACTTTATCTTATTACAAAACAAAATGCAAGTGTTAATTTTTAATATTTAAATTATTAAACAACAATTATTTTAAGTCAAATTGTAAATGAAATTATACATATATTTCCAACAAATTTAAATCAAAATTATATTTATGTTTAGAACACAAAAAAGAGGTTTTACTTATAAAAATCGTCACAAAAGAGTTTAAATAACGACAAAAAAGGTTGTATAGCAAAAAAAACTAATAATTTTATTACCAAAAAGTTTTGATACTGTCCTCCTACAACTGAAACAGTAATTACATTCTCTTTGGTTACAACAAACAACTGTTTAAATTTGGAACGCAGCTAAATCAGGAGCATTAGTTTACGACGCGTGCGCATCCCGTTGGCGCATTCTATTTTCAAAATTCCCCCAGCTAAGCCACCGTTCGACAAGTGACTCGACAGGTTTATCCTTGCGGTGGGTTAGTTCAGATTTAGCGATTCATTGTAAATAAGTGTTTATAATAAATAATAGTTATTATGTTTACGTATTATATATTCTTGATAAAATAAATGATGTTTGCATAGCATTTATCATTGATAATAATATTAGCTAACAGTTTTATATAAAATGAGAGTTATCACTATACGGCGATAAGATTCAGTTTGCAGACTACTTGTGATGTTTTTGAAATCGGCAAATGAGTATTTTGCCGGTAAGCTCTTTAGGAGCTCGATTGTGCAATATTTAGCGCTTTCGGAATATAAGTAGCATTCACAAGGGCCGTTCTTCAGATGGGTGGGCAAAAATGTGATTATTGCATTTTTATGATGTACATACTTAATACATTTTGAGGTTTTAAGCCTTTTATCATGGTTTTGTTACCATCGTCATATTTCCTCACTTTGCGAATAATAGCTATCTCTAAGTTACTTTTTTTATATAAACATAGCGACCCGTCCCGGCTTCGCACGGGTGGACTAAATTCTTTGAATTTTTTTCTAGCATTAAATATAGCCTTATGTTACTCAGCGTGAATGTAGCTTTCCAATGCTGAAAGAATTTTTGGAATCGGCTTAGTAGTTTTTGTGTTTATTCATTGCAAACATAAAAAAATACAAATCATTCCTCTTTATAATATTTGTGTAGATTACATAAAATGGTACACTTAGTTTCGTATTTATTTATTTTCGTTAAGTGTAATTGAAATTGTTGGTTAGGTTCTTTTTAACGTCATTAGTCAGTTTGTACCGAGAAAAAGCCAAGAAGCTCTATAAGGCTTGTTTTATCTCCAATTATTTCAGAGAACATTATAATTATTACATTTTTTTGCATTTTGCAATGATAATCTTAACGATAAATTGTGTTTATAGAAAAATACTAGAAAAAATCGATTCGGCTCATCGCCTGAGAATTCGCTTGTGAGCCGTGTTTTTTCTATTAATAAGAAAAATGTACTATTTCATTGAACGGGCTTTAAACAGTACTGTATTAGTCCACGCGTTCTTGTTATTAAAGTTAGATACAATGCCACAATTGCAGCTGGCCCGGTGGCAAAAATTAGAACTACAATTTACCTATAGATTTGAAATTTCTATCACACCCTTTGTTTACCACTGGCGACATAACCAATGGTACAGTTAAGTTTGTCGTAATGTAAAAGGTATTGAAAATACGTCGTCGTCAGTACTTGAGTTGATGCGCGATACCCAAATGTAAAAAAGAGGGGATGTCAAACGATCCAACCGCATAGTATCACTTTCGGTTGCACTTGTCAGCTTTCGGGCCGGAAGCGGTTCGTTGAGCTGCCATTTTGCATCCGTGAGCGCGGCGCGTGCTCAACGGCCCTGCGTCTATTTCGAATAAGGAACACATTTTTCATTGTCTATGGTCGGTCCACAGATTAGTATGTACATTTACAGACTATGAAGTCTGAGTAAAAAGGTTTCTTAATATTTATTTATTTACAAGATTTTGGAGTAAAAAAGGTGTACGCAAAATATTAACAAAATGTTAGCGCAGACTTCAGAACCTTAGAATTCAATTTACTATAGTTCTTAGACCTACATTCACACCAATTAGCCTAGCCCAAAGTAAGCACTATAAGATTTGTGTTATGATAGTAGGGTAACGGATGTATGTCTATACATATGTGATACTTAGAAATGTATTATTTATAGAAAAATATATAAATACTAATGCTCGTATTCATCGCAAAAGCATCTGCCCCATCCGGAATTCGAACCCAGGACCGTCGGTTCGAAAGGCTATCGCTAACATTCCACCAAACAGTCGTCAGTCAGGTCGATAATCAAATACATATCTTGTAACTTTTATGCAGACCTTCGATTCCATATACTCCGACTTCTTGCCCGTACCGCTAAGTTACACTGACTTAATTCTATTGAATTCTATATCGTGTGGATTCTCCATTTGTAAATACAAATAATCTTTTAACTACATTGTCTTAACTTTAATTTACAGTTGTATTTTACTTTAAATGTACTAAACTTTTTTGATTACTTATTCTCACTTTTGTTAAGTATATAAAGTACCTATCTTTATTATTATAAGTTTAAAAGTTAATGCAAAAGGTTTTGTCAACATTACTTATCTGCAGCATAAGATATTAAAGGAACGCCAAAATTTGTTCCTCCTTACACGAAAATAAAAAAGTAGGTCACAAAACACAGATTTATTGTGAAATTTCTTTGTGATTGATTATATAATTTTAATTTGTGTTACTACATATTTATCTTTTAATATACGACAATACCAGCAAAGTATGCCTTCATATAACTTGATTTATCCATATCTACGATATTATGTACCAAAATTATAAGCACTCAAGGTCTAAAATCTAAGTATGTAAAATTTGTAGTTTGGTGCCATCAAAATAAAGTTAATTTTAATAGAACGTATCATTTATTATCTTTTTTACTTGTCTATGACTTATTACAATATCAAGGAATGAGGATTAAAAACTATTTTGTTATAAACAATAATAAAATTACAAAAAAGGTTTTAGTTCGGGAATAACCAAACAAAAAGTTTGTAGATTTCCAAAAAAAAAAAACTGTGTTGACCGCAAGAAGATTTCAATGTTACGCACCGACCACCGCCAACGGACGTAGCAGGACCTATTTTTATATCACAGGTATCGTCACAGTCTAAGGAACAGGAGAGACGCCGGGCACAATAAAACATAACGTTTACAACTATTGCATCCGGCCAGTACTTTTACTCTTGGAATCGAGCTGCGGGGGAAAGTTAAACCGTTTGCCGGCTGGAATTTCGCTAGAATGCATAAACCCAATAAATAAAGACACTAAAAGCTATGAGAATACGGTGTAATCTAACAGGACGCGCCAATTTGAGTGATGGCGGGACGGATCTGACAATTGACGATCGTAATGGCGCGAAAACGTTCTATATTCAAATTTGAACGGATTGCCGTTCGAATTTATGATTGCATAAAGGCGCGATTACGGCTATATTCAAATATCGAACCTTTTCGAGGGCTGATTGTAAGTTTTCAAATAAGCTGGGTCGTTTTTGCAAAAGGGAAATCATCAATAGTGTATGTACACTTATTAGGTATATATCTACACTAATAATATTTCTTACACTCAGAAAAATTAGCCTAGCTCCTTCTTTCTTAAAGAAAGGGTTCTTGTTTAACAAGCTCTTATTTACGTTAACCTGTCCCTGTGTCTCTAATGAAATCTTACAATTATATTTGACCCACTTCCCCGTTTCCGATTGAGCTGAATTTTTGCTTGCATATATAATACAGATACTTGTTGACTTTGTTGTAATCAACGAAATAATGATATCATAACACTATTAGTATTGTCATAACAAAATAATTTTGTTTTTTTTTTGTGGATTGTGTATGGTGACGACGTATTTTATTGTAAATGTCGTTACTTCTGTTAAAGCTGACGAGTTTCTTGCGCCCATTCTTCTTGTCAGTTAAAAGACGTACTGAATGGGTGGTAGGTAAAAATGTTGGACGATTCATGTGTATACATATATGTGTGTATGTATACACGGATTGTCACGTGATATATATATATACATATCACATGACAATCCAATATTATAATGTCATAGGGCAGATCTGATGCTGTAGCTGGAAGGTGGTTATAGGAACTCTGCACTAAAACGACACAACCTCTTTGGGCTTTTTAACTTTTTCTATCTTTTTATTAACAAGTTTAAAAAAAAATCTACATATATCCTGTTTAGAAGATCGATACGCCCACTTTTTTCTTAAAGAAAGAATATTTGAGGTTATTTTCTTTTTGTAGAACGGAACTAAAGAAATTGCCATATTGAATTATGTAAAATTTTGTAAAATTGAATTATAAATTGTTTACTGAAGCAAAGGACTAACTAGGAACCCATATAGACTTCTACATGCTACCAAAACAATATATACAGACATATACATAATTTAATAAGACACATTTCAAAGTGACGCCTTAATTAAAGGCTGTCTCGACATACACAAAAATGTTCAGCAAGCTAACATAGTTCAAAAATGAAATTATAAAACTACTGATTTACAATGTGAAAATATTGTGAACAAAATGCCTTGAACTGCCTTACGATGCAGTCATTTTGGGATCGAGCTAAACTTACTAATGCATGTCATGGTCTCATAGCATACTTATACCTTAAATGATACAGTAACTTATAATATTGGAACTTATATTTTATTTAATAGTTCCCGTCTGAGACTTCACTTGTGACCCGAGTCGATTTTTTCTAGTATTTTTCAATTATAATAATTTATCTTATAAGCTCGCATTGAAAAATGCATAAAAAAGAAAAAAATATATAAAATTAAATGGCTGTTTCATCTTAATCGATTGCCCAAACATTTGTAAAAATGTTTCTTTCGAATACGAGAGGATGTTCCTCTCATTGATGAGACAACGCTGGCGTACAGCGTAAAACTAGAAAATTTCGACGAGTGTCCACAAGGCTTGGCAGCTCAATTGGGAGAGCATTGGACCGGATTTCCGAAGGTTGCGGGTTCGTTTCCCGCCTGAGAATTCACTTGTGACCCGAGTCGATTTTTTCTAGTATTTTTCTATTAAAATAATTTACCTAATAGGTTTTATTTAATTTTACCTTTAACCTTATGAATTACGGAACCAAAGAGGTTGTGATAAATTGATAGGTTCGTATCATCATCAATTCTCACCATGGAGGTATGATTTCTTTATCATCTCAGTATGAAACCTCGAAATCATTAGGGTCAAAATAATGAATGCGTTCTACAGTTTCCGTGTCGTGCGATGTTACGCGTGTCTGAGCGCGACGATCCAAGATAGGCCCTTAACGATGCCCTTCATGAATATGCGTTTGCGCAGGAGGCCTATTACGTAACTCGCACTTGTTATTTCGAGCGATATTAAATACGCGAAATCTCTAAGTATGAACTACGGTTTCTCGGCAAAATATCTTGTGGCTATAACTATCGCTCCATCTCTTTCATTCGCATTGCATATGAGCAGTATTTCCGATAGTCAAAAACAAAAAAAGCAATAATTTAGTTTTGCATGCCGTGGCAACTTTTGCTTAAGGCACATAACAGAAATTGTATTTTTCTTCCCATTGTGTATGTCCCGGCTTCGCACGGGTGGACAAAATTCTTTAAATTTTTTCTAGCATTCAATATAGCCTCTGACACTCAGCAATAATGTGCCCTTCTATTGGTGAAAGAATTTTTAAAATCGGTTCAGTAGATCCCGAGATTACCCCTTACAATTTAACAAATATACAAACACACAAATTTACTTCTTTATAATATTAGTATAGATAATTATAATAATTTTTACATTAACAACAATTAGTCTAGCCGAAAGAAAGCACTGTAAGGCTTGTTTTATGTATACTAGGATAACAGAAAGACATATTGCACCAATGCGCGTGTTCACCACACAAAAATCTTTACCTTCCGGGGATTTGAACCAAGGACCATTGGACAAAACAAATAGTTGGAACTTTACTTAACACAACTAAAGGACGTATTAACATGTAATTTTTCAAAGTCAAAACAAAAAATAAATGTCATCAATATTTTACATTAATAAAATAAAAATCATTTATTTCAGGCGATAAAACTCATACACTCCATGCGAAATTCATAATTATTAATAACAAAATTTAAATCTATTAAATTATTACATCAAATTATTAATACCAATAAAAAATTCACTGTTCAATTATAAAATTAAAGGATAATCTATAAAATAAGTAACCTTCGTTACTTGCGTTAGGATTGATCCCTTCGGATCAATCCTAACGCAAAATATTTCTAACGTCTCCATAATAAACCCCCAACAACAGATTTTGTTCTGTTTCGAATTACAAAACCAAATTACTGTTCATTGCGTGTTGGATAATTGTTCGTATTCTATCATTCACATCTATCTACTTCAACTGCGCTTTCTCATATTCGAGCCATTTATAATT
This sequence comes from Calamotropha paludella, assembly GCA_927399485.1. NCBI lineage: Eukaryota > Metazoa > Arthropoda > Insecta > Lepidoptera > Crambidae > Calamotropha > Calamotropha paludella. The sequence goes on along the minus strand of OV656803.1, from coordinate 2,953,405 downwards.
TCACCTAATTTCATTATTAACTGTAAACTAACTTAATTTCTACATTAATTTATCGGAGTAGACCTAGGTCAGTGTAAAAAGCATGTGTGTCTAACTGTTAACTGTCAAAATATTAATTTGGTATGGTATTATGTATCTTTGGTCTCTTTGGTTGGTTTGAGAGAAAGAGAACGATCGCTGTAGAAAATAGTTTCAAAGAAATATGGACAAAATAAGTGAGGCGCTGCGATCGCTAAGTTGTTTGTACATTATTCAACTAACTTCATCTACTTGTACTCATAAACAGCTAACTTCACAGATACTACTTACCGACGGCAGCGCGGCTGGTGGCTGAAAAATGTACTATAAATTCTACAAAATTTCAGGGACAGGCGGGCTAATGCTTAAGCACATAGCGATCATTCTTCACTCTAACTAAATTTACGGTTGCCATTGTTTGGCAGGTTTTTTACGTCGACTTTCGTATTACGTAAGGTAAGAGGATAATAAAATTGCATCCAAGCTTGATAAGCAGACTGTTTTGGGCCACGTATGTTTTTATAATATGATACCAAGTAATTGACGACAAGACGACTCTTTCGTGCAACGGTAGCGATCCTACCTTTCGCACCGACGGTCCTGGGTTCGAATCCCGGAAGGGGCAGATGTTTGTATGATGAATACGAGCATTTGTACCTGAGTCATGGATGTTTGTATATATTTAGGTGAATATTACTTATTTATGTATGATATATGTATATCTATCCGTTACCCTATAAAACAAGCCTCAAAGTGCTTGCTTTGGACTAGGTTAATTGGTGTGAATATAGGAAATATTTATTTTATTTATTTAATTTTAAAAACCGCCACAAAAGTGACTCTAATCTTTGTTATTTATGCTTTTAATTGGGTTTTTAACAAAACTTTAAATAAAACCTACTAGTTCATAAAAAAACTAATCAACAATTATTTTAGTAATATTATAATATTTTTATTTATTAATTTAATTAACCTAGCACTATAAATTCTGGATACTAGGGTAACGGATAGACATACATATATGATACTTTAATATGTAATATTTATAGAAATAAAAACCAAGACTCAGGTAAAAATGCTCGTATTCATCACACAAACATCTGCACCTTCGAGGATTTGAACCCAAAACCGTTGTTACGAAAGGCAGGATCGCTACCATTGCACCAAAAGTATAGTGTTTTGAAATTATCATATTTATCGATTTTGTAGGTACAGTTAAAAAAAAAACATTTTCCTCTGACACTTGTTAAAAATATTGTCGTTTTTAAGGGTAGAAATGAATAACGTAAATATTGTCTCGGATGTTTTTCATTCCACAGTTGAAGAGCAAACGTCATACGCGTGTTATACGAAAACATCGTCGTGCACTTTGATATAGGTAAGATATTTTTTAACACTTAATATTATGACATTATATATATACATATATGTATATTTCTATGAATATACGTAACTATGTATCATTACTATAACATAAGCCTCACAGTGTTTAATTGGTGTGAATTTGTGACAGTGTCGTGATGTATCCATACTAATATTATAAATGGGAAAATGTGTCTGTCTGTTTGTCTTTCTTTCACGCAAAAACTACTTAATCGATCATCATGAAACTTCGTACATATATTCTTGGAGGTATTAGAAGTAACATAGGATACTTTTTATTGAAAAAAAAAGACTAAAAAAATGCGAGCGAAGCTAGTATTATATGTTTTGTCGTTGAGTCAAGAAGTTTGGATGATATCGAATAAAGAATGAAGGTTTTATCTTAATCTATTTAAACTTTAATTAACTTTATTTTAACTTTAACTTAATTTTATTTAACTTTTACGCTTTTATTAATGGACATTTTGGTACAACGCTAGCAAACTTGCTGTTCGCACAGACGGATGTGTGATCAATACGAGTATTTGTACCTGAGCGTTGGTATTTATTGCTATAAATATTACATATCTATGTATCATATATGTTACCGTTATCATATATGTATGTCTATCCATTACCCTAGTATCCACAACACAAGCCTTTATAGTGCTAGGTTAATTAAATTAATAAATAAAATAGTATATTATTACTAAAATAATTGTTGGTTAGTTTTTTTATGAACTAATAGGTTTATTTAAAGTTTTATGAAAAACCTGATTTAACTGAATCATTTTAGTTTATATATGATTATTAGCTGACCCGGCCACGTGTTTCTTTGGCTCAATTAACTATATATATAATTTATAAATTAAAGTGAAACCTTTCGTGTTCTAAGTTGGGATAAATCCAGCAAAATTAGAAAAAATCAAAATCGGTTGTGTAGTTTCGAAGTTCATCGCGGACAAACACTGTGACAGAGAATTTAAATAGCTGACATATATGCATATCTATCGTTGCCCTAGTATCAATAACAGTAGCCTTACAGTGCTTAATTTGGGCTAGGCAAATTGTTGTGAATTCAAGAGTTAAGTCCAGATCTTTTTGTGATCAAATGACATTTGTACCTGAATAATGTGTATTTATATATACTTCAATGAAATATTTATATATATATATGTGTGTGTGTGTGGACGCTTATAAGCAATTACGTGTCACCAACGCGAACTTGATTTTGAGAAAATGACAGAAATCTCATAACACTTCGTAATTCACTTGTTTAAAAAAATATGTGAAGTTTCTCATAACATTTTTATTCATAATAAAAACAGATGGCATTACTTTGTATGTCGATTGTGTAAGCTTGACGACGTATTTACAAATGATGTCTTATTTCCCATTTGTCGTACTGGGTCTGCAATACATGCTGCTGTTTGCAAATACTGAGCGAAGCAATTAGATTTTTGAAGGGTGATTATTCCTCGATGGTATGTCAAATTTAAAACTTTTTTTGCAAATTAGTTACGACCACTATGTGAGTTTTGGCGCCAAATTGCATCAATGTAGTCTCAGCGGTGAAGCTGTGATCAACTTTTGAATTTTTCTTTCGGTGATTATTCGTCCATGGTAAAGTCTATATTTTTTTTATATAGGTTATAATCACGTATGTTCATGCCAAAATTCCTTCGAATCGGTTGAACCGTTAAGTAGCAGGAGGGAGACAAGCGAAATTTGTGAATTGCCTAAAAGACAGCTTCGCTCAATAAATATACATTAATTCTTCCGTACTTGTTTGCTTTAAGTAACTTAAAACTCTTTTGCATATGTTAATTTTTTTTGTGGGTTGACACATTATTGCTTATTTATCAGCGCCCATGTATAGTATATGTATGTGTATTTTCTATAGACGGACGGTAGGTATTACCACTCTGAAATACAAACACAGGGAGGGAGTTCCACTCCTTTGCTGTGCGCATTATAAATGATGTTTGATGTTGAGTAACGCTTGGTGCAACAGTTAGGAATAGCAACCAAGAATAGCGACCAATTCAATACGTTTATTGGCTTCTATATTTAGGTCCTAATTTAGGTCACTTGTTAAGCACTAAATGGTCTTTATAGAAGGCTATTAATCCGTGTTCTGATACTATTTTTGTTTTTGCTGATATCCGCTATGATATTTATAGACTTTTGTGCTTTTATAATTGCTAAAGACTGTATGTTGTCTCAAATTTTGTAGTTAATTTAACATCCAGGATCGTTAATAAAATTATATTTAGTTCAATTTTAACATGTTTTTATTAACTTCTGTATGTTTGTATGTTAGTTTGTAAAGGAATCTTTTAACGCGATTATTTTCCCAACTTTAAAATGTGAGATAAATTTGATATTTTGAAGATTTATCAGACACCGGTGACATTACAATTATTAAAAAAATAATTAATTTCATTAGAAAAAAAATCAGAAAAAAAGAAAGTACAATGATACAAACATGAATTATAAAAAATACACCCTTCTTTTATAGGTCAAACTAAAATATGAAAAATAAATTATAGTTAAAAATACAATAAAAATACGCTATTAAAATAAACCGAAGTAAACGGTGAAAAATAAATTTCAATTTAACAACAGTCATTTATAAGAAAAGCATAGGGGGTTTTGTATTGCATTCTTACTACGCTAATTATGCATTTCGAAATAAAAAAGTAAAGTTATCTCGAATTGATGCCCCACACTCTTATAGTTAAACAAGATGAAAAAAACGTTTAATTTCTTGACAAGTGAAAAATTACTAAAAAATTGGTTTATTTATTTTTAATTTGATGCGCATGCAGCTGAAAATACGCTTAAGAAATCTCATTAAAACGTGCAAATAACCAATTTTAGTTCGAAATGACAAAAAAGTTAATTTCTTGACGAATTTCAGTAGTCTTGGCACTTCGCCGTCGTTATATGCCTTTTCGGGCATGGAACACAGAACTTTGACTGAAGAAAAAACATCTAATTCAGGAGATTAAACCCATACGCATACAAATAATTTAAAATTGGACAAATAATTAGTTTAGCTATTCAAAGGGGGAATGCTACCAGTATCTTTGGAATCTTGCCTAAAGGGACTCCTTTTAGTAATATATTTTAGATATTATTATAATATATTTTTTAAGGTTTTTAGTTTTTAGGTTTAGACTTAATAGTTTTAACTTAATTATTTCTTTATTTTAGTTGTTACATAGTTGTTATTTAGTATTAATATTTTATTCTTAATTATTTTAATAAATTTAAAATTCATAATTAGTAATAACAAGATTATAATTATATCAAAACAAATTCTGATCAAATTGAAACTAAAATCCGTACTTATATTATAAATGTGAATGTAAGTTTGTTTGTTATGCTTTCACGCAAAAACTATTAAACAGATCATCATGAAACTTCGTACATATATTCTTGGAGGTATTAGAAGAAACATAGGATACTTTTTAATTAAATAAAAATTAAAAAATGCGGGCGAAGACGCGCGTAAAAGCTACTAGTACATAAAATAACAAAGTTTTACACCAAGTGGCTGACATTTTGATTTATTTGAATGGGTTCGCTCTTGATCACAATCAAGTCCGGGAGCCATGATAGGATCCACGATGCAACGAGCTAACCCAGAAGGTGCCTATTCTTCTTCTTCTTCCACTTCTTCTAATGCCTATTCACCCTGGCTTTAAAAACAGACGGGTTATATTTGTGGACCACGACACGATTTTCAGACACTTTATTTTTTTTATGTAAACGAAATTTTGACATTGCAAATATTATTTTTACTAAATAACTTACTATATGGCAAAGGAAATGTGTTCGTTCGAAATCTTACATCGGCTTATTACATGGACTTAGCAAAAAAGTAAGTTCCTTCAAAGTTTCACAGATGGCTTCTATGTAATTTTCATAATAAACTTTTCCGGCACGTCAATTACTAATGCCAGTTGTACACTACATGGCTTGCGTTTTTACAATGGAATTCTTACATTTTAAGTTTTATTTGTCACTAGTATTTATCATAACGGGATTATACGTGTTTTGACGTTCGGTTGTTGCAAAGATAGGGCCTGCCTTTCGCACCGCTGGTATTGTATTCGAATCCCGCAAGAGGCAAATGTTTGTGTGATGAATACGAGCCTGTACCTGAGACACAGGTATTGATGTATAATTCTATTAATATTACATATACAATATATGTATATGTACCATATATGTACGTTAGCATAGTATCCATAACACAAGCCTTACAGTGCTTTGGGCTAGGCACTTCTGCAGCCTTTCGTCACCCAATGCTGCATTGCCCGCCATTCTTCCCTGTTCTGGGCCTTCGTCTGCCAGAACTTTCCGGCAATTTAGACCAGATCGTCGGTCCACCTCATCGGCTGTCTGCCCACACTCCGACGACCAGTTCTTGGCTTCCATTCGAGCACCTTCTTCCCCCATCTTCCATCCGTTCTACGCCCTACGCCATGGGCTAGGCTAATTGGTGTGAATGTAGAAAATATTATTATTATTACCTTTTTTATTTCTTAAGCTTCGCTATTACTTGCAACGGTAGCGAACTTCGCTCTACGGTCCTGGATTTGAGTCTCAGATGCGAAAAACCTTATAGTCTTAATATTACAAAAAACTAAACTAAGTTTGTTTATTACACTATCACGCCTCAACTACTCAATCCATCATCATGAAATGAACTTTGCCAGGGGAACATAGGGTACATTTTAGAACTTCGCAAGGGGTACTTAGGGTACATTTTAAAACTTTGCCAGGGGTACATAGGGTACATTTTGGAACTTTGCAAGGGGTACATAGGTACATTTTAGAACTTTGCCAGAGGCACATAGGGTACATTTTAGAACTTTGTCAGGGGTACATAGGGTACATTTTAGAACTTTGCAAGGGATATTAGGGTACCTTTTAAAACTTTGCCAGGGGCACATAGGGTACATTTTAGAACTTTGCCAGGGGTACATAGGGTACATTTTATCCAGAAAAAAGTGCTTTTTTTATAGGTTTAGAAATATAACTTTTAATCGGTATTCTACATTAAGTTAGTCTATTATAAAAATGTGTAAACACTTTAAAACGATAAGGCAAGTTAGTGTAAACCAGGCGTAAATTTAATACCCATTACTTAAACTACTATCAATATTTATGTTTGTAGTGCAATATATGATTATCGTTACGTTACAAAATATTATAGCGTGCTTTTATGATAATTGCAAAATCTCGGTGCAACCGTTGCGAGATCGCGCCGGCTAGTAATATAGTAAATCAATCTTACATTCAAGCTGCCAAAGAACTTGTGACCCGAGTCGATTTTTCTAGTATTTTTCTATTAAAATAATTTATATTATAAGAAGAAATGCAAAAAATGTATGTAATTAGCCTACACAATTATACGTAAAATTGTTATTAACAAGGCTTTTTACAATTTTTGTGCTGTTTACAATCCCTATCATAAATAAATAAAGAAATTATATATATCTATACTAATATTATAAAGAAGTAAAGTTTGTGTGTTTGTATATTTGTTAAATTGTAAGGGGTAATCTCGGGATCTACTGAACCGATTTTAAAAATTCTTTCACCAATAGAAAGGCACATTATTGCTGAGTGTCATAGGCTATATTGAATGCTAGAAAAAAAATTAAATAATTTTGTCCACCCGTGCGAAGCCGGGACGGGCCGCTAGTATATATGTATATATAAAATATTTCTTACATTCACACCAAATTACCCTAACCCCAAATTGAATACTGTAAAGTTTGTGTTATGAATACTAGACAATTATAGAAATTTATGTGACTCAGGTACAAATGCTGGTATTCGCCACAAAAACATTTGCTCCTTCCGGGATTCGAACCGAGAACCGTCGCTGCGAAAGGCAGAACCTACAGATTTATATAGTAATATATTTAGATAAGTATATGTTAGATATAAAATACGTGTGTAAAAAACAACCACGCCTCCGAGCCCTCAGATGGGATTCGAACCCACGACCTTTCGCAATCCGGGCGACTGCTCTGACCGCTGAGCTACCGAGACGCTGGCAAACGTGTCGAATTTTACAAACGTATTCCAACTTCTACTATGAGCTAGTATCGTTCCACCAATGTTGAACGCTAACTACCTTCAACATTGAAAGTAATATTTTTACAAATATTAAACAATCAATTAAGATGAAACCAGCTATAATTATGTTTTTATTTAATACGTTTGTAAAATTCGACACGTTTGCCAGCGTCTCGGTAGCTCAGCGGTCAGAGCAGTCGCCCGGATTGCGAAAGGTCGTGGGTTCGAATCCCATCTGAGGGCTCGGAGGCGTGGTTGTTTTTTACACACGTATTTTATATCTTATAGAAATATTGCATTGTGAATGCAAAAAATTAAATAAAAACATAAGTATATGTTCCCAACAGATAAGTATATATGCACTCGTAGAAACTAAATTTTAATTTATTTAGTGTTTATTTTATTATAACATGAATTATTAATATTGTTGTTTCGCGCTCGTTTAATCTCTGGCGATGAAAAAACTAATTTGCACTTATGTTTTTCACACATCGATAACTTTACTTTTTCGCTAACCTGCACCCCATTCATCGTCACTGCGGCCATTTTGTTTAAACAAACCGAAAGTAAACTGTTCGTAACATGAACATCCGCGAACTCCGCTTATTCATTACAAAGCAATTCGTAAACATTGCTCTTCAGTAAAAATTGTCTATGGCCGTGTTTATTTTTATTTGAATTTATAATAGAACTCCTTGACATTTTCTAAAAAAAAAACTTCCGCCTAAAAACGCCCTAGTCAGCCAAAGTAATAGTTGTTTGACAATATTTGTGTTCATAAACTTATTTAATTTCAAAAGACCAACAGCAAATATGCAGATAATTTATTTTTTTACATAAAAAACAATTGGCTAATAATATGTCTTCGCGTTTAAATGACATATTTTTAATATGAATAAATGTAAACAAATTATAAAGAATTATTAAAAATTTCTTTGAAATGTCGTCCCCGTCACAATGTTTGATCGCAATAAACTGTGAAACTACTGAACCGATTTTGATGATTCTTCTTTTATTTTAATAGGTTTGTTCTCACTTAGGACATAGAATAGGTTTAATTTTAATTTATATTTAAAAAAAATATGAATTACATAATAATAACTGAGGCCGGGTAAACTAGCAATTATACTATACTATACTAAAATTGAAGAATTTTTGATAAGATTAAACCTTATGAGACATTAATTTTATCAATATATAATGATCTGCAATGAAATGTAACAAAATATTATAAAATGAATTAAATATGAAATATTAATAAAAAAAAAAAATTAAGTGAAAATTTCTTTAACACCATTGTGATTAGAAAATCGATGAAGCGACAGTAAAAAGAGACAGACACATAAATTCATAAGATTTAACGTAAGAGGCAATGAGATAGGAAGTATTATGTACGTGTGTTAATACGTGTTTGTGTGCGCATGTGTAGTACAAAGCTTGAGGGAAGGCTAGATATACATATATGATACTTAGATATACAATATTTAACAAATATCACTTCGAAAAGTTTTGTACAGGGCCCAATAAATTCCCTGCCTCAGCATTTTGCATCTGTGTCATTCACAACTGGGCAGAATAATAACTAGGCGATGCAGTCGCTAAGCATAAAGCTACGCTAGCACCATATATTGGAGCGGAGCGTAATACCGAAAAAAAGGTTATTCAATTTATTATAAATTCAAAGTTAAGTTACAAAATTCCATAAGATGAATACGCTTATTGTTTCAATAGGCAATCCAATTGACCTAATGTTTTTTGGTCATAATTTTTTTATTTTTGTTAATTTAAAAATTCCGTCACAATCTGGTCCTAAATGCGTTGATCCGATTCCACACAAAAATTATTAAAATCTGTTAAAAACTCGGGAAGTTATGCCGTAACAGACATTGCGTCATTGAAGCTGATCCATGGGATCCTCCAATTTTTACAACTCTCGAGTGGCAACTGTTTTTTCTCTATGCTTGTCATTCTCACCATATACATATACTAGCGACCCGCCCCGGCTTCGCACGGATGCAATGCTCTACTATATTGTATTGTTGACATGTATTATACATATAAACCTTCCTCTGGAATTACTCTATCTATTAAAAAAAACCGCATCAAAATCCGTTGCGTGGTTTTGAAGATTTAAGCATACATAGGGATATAGGGACAGAGAAAGCGACTTTGTTTTATACTATGTAGTGATAATACTCCTATTGCTAGTAGGGGTCTAGTAAAAGATGACGACCCAAAGGTGCAGACATATATCTTTATGTCTGTCTCCCTTATTTAAACTTTAAACGTTGTGCGCATGTCCGTGAGATGTCATATGTCACATACTATGTTCCTTAAAACAGATACTGGTTGACTATGTTGTAATCAACGATGCAATGAAACCATAACTCTACTATTATTGTGATAACAGAATAATTTTGTTTTCTTGTGGATTATGTATGGTGACGACATATTATACATATTGTAAAGGTCGTTACTTCTGTTGAAGCTGACGAGTTTCTTGCACCCATTCTTCTTGTCACTTAAAAGACGTCCTGAAAGGGTGATAGGTAAAAATATTGGACGATCCAAAACAACTTATTTTAAGTGCATTTAAGTAATTTTCGTTTCATGAATGAGGGCTTTCCCACTTCTGTCGCAAAGCATGCGCATAACTCGTCAAGTAATAACGAATGAGAAAAATTATCGGCAACGCTGCCATTTACAGGGAATATTAGATATATGATTGTCACAAAAATATATTTTGAACTTAAATCTGCATTCTCTTTATTACAGCCCACTATGGATCACAAAAGACCGAGTAAAAAGGTGTGCCGTCAGCTCTTTCTAGGAGACGATGATGATCACAAAAGACCAAGTCAAAAGGAGTGCCGTCAGCTCTTTCCAGGAGGTGATGATGATCACAAAAGACCAAGTCAAAAGGTGTGCCGTCAGCTCTTTCCTGGAGGCGATGTTGATCACAAAAGACCAAGTCAAAAGGTGTGCCGTCAGCTCTTTCCAGGAGGCGATGATGATCACAAAAGACCAGGTCAAAAGGAGAGCCGTCAGCTCTTTCCAGGAGGCGATGATGAACATCTAAAATCTATAAATATAGAAGAAGAACTCAGAAAATATCAAAATGAATTTAAGAAGAAATATAATTTTGATCCTGTGGAAGGTAAACCACTTCCTGGCCGTTATGTATATAACTTCGACGAAGAGAAAGGCTTTATGATTGGTAGACTTACATCTACGGACACAGACACAGATTCTCTTGATATCCAAGGAGAATTTGAAAGTACTAGCCTGATAGTTGAAGTCAAAGAGGCTGATGCAAGTTATGTAAATAATAAGGAAACGCCAAAGAATGAAAATCAGTAATTTCGGTTAAGGTTAAATTAGATTGCTAAGATTTCTTTTATAATTAAAAAAATAGATTACGTTTAATTTAAATAAACTCTCAGGACGAATGGGGACACCGATTCATATGTAAAAAGTAAATTATTTGCTTATAATACTTAATTATAGCTAGCCAGGTAAAAACTAATTCATAATGTTTATGGTAAGTCGATTTCAACTTTTGGTCTCATATCTTAAGCGTTAGTTCTAGTAGTATTAACTACAATATGTTGCGTAAAAGTTTCATTTTTGCATTTTTATTATCTTTATTATTTGTGTACGAATCGGTTGTCAATGTCAAACCTAACCAAGCTTACTTTACGTTCTGTATAAATATACAATGTACACTACTTTTACACATTAAAAGTAATGATTCATATGTATAAATAACACAACTCTCAGGATATTAAATTAAGTAAGCATTAAATTAAATTAAGAAAAAAAAATGCTGCAAATGAGGCTGTAAGTTTTTGTATCCTTTGCCATCCAATTGATTGATTTAATGATTGTGCCTTATATTTATTGTTTAATCTTCATTGTAACGTGTTTCTTCCCAAATGGGAACTTATGATATTTGTTTTTTTTTTGCATACTTTGCAAATTTGTTTGCATCTATATTGTTAATTCTTTATTCGTGTTGCTTATATTTTTTGTTATATTATTGGAAAACAAACACAAAAATAAAATACTTATGAATAAAAAACATTGGCTCTATGGGGTTTAACTTTAAATCAAAAAGCGCGAGCTTTTGGAAAGTTTTCATTCCTATGGAATTTTAAAATTTACTGAACAATATATTTTTATTTATTATTACGTTCAGATCCAATATACGGTGCTAGCGAAGCTTTATGCTTAGCGATTGCATCGCCTAGTAATTGGAGTTTAAAAAAAAAAACAATAATATTCGTAATTGGGTTCATCTTGTTGCGAGTAGCGTATGTTAATTTATTTTCGAGAAAATATTTTTCTTTTTGTAAATGATTCCATTTTGTTTATTTTCAATGAGAAGTCGATAGAATTTAAGTATTGACACAATATTATATACTATACTGTTTAGTTTCATATTTAAGTTTGCAGTGTAATTAATAAAAAAAGACTAAAACTTAAAATATACATTAATTATTATAAATCAATTTTTGTTTTTATTTGAACAAGCTGACTCTTGACCACTATATATGTAATCACATTCAAATATAGCTTATATCACTCAGGAATAATGTAGCTTCCTGCTGGTGAAAGAATTTTTAAAATCGATACAGTAGTTCAGGAGATTACTTCTTACAAACATACACAATCTTATAAACTTTACCTCTTTACATATATGAAAAATCTAATACAACAATACTTGAGACAAGTAGTGTGGTGAGTGACACAACGTGCAGAGGCTATAGGTAGGTAGGTAGGTAAGTAGGTAGGTAGGTAGGTAGGTAGGTAGGTAGGTAGGTACTCGGTGTAGGGTTGCCAGGCGTCCGAATAAAGGCGGACAAATTTAACCTTTTTCTTTTCGTGTGCGACCAAATTAGGCGTTGTCCAGACTGCTCGGCTTTTATTTAAATTTGTCCTTTTTTATCATGGGATTGTTTGCAATTATTATAATTAAAATATTATATGGTAATGCATTCCGGCTAGTAAGTTTAATACAATGACTCAAATAATATTTAAAATATCCATGTACAATATATTTCTTTTTTTAACCGTTAACAGGTAAGCGCTAGTTTGCCCAATAACCAATAACAAAGCTATCATTAAAATTTTAAAAGATTTTATGGTAAATGACAAAGCCTTGATTTACTTTAAAAAACCTATTGTTTAAGACTAAAAAATTAAGACTATCCGGAAGTTTTACCCAAATGCCCGGGTATACAGAATAGTCTGTCCGGCTTTTCTGTTTAAGACAACTTTACTTTATTTTTCATAAAAGAGATAATGTGACGCATACTACGCCGCCGACAACAGCAAAGGTTTATTGGACTCTTCTTCACCCCTCTAGCCGGCCTAGTGCCCAACAAAGGTTAGCAGGCATACCCACTTACTAAAAACCCACATACGTTCACCTTTGCCTTAGTCCCGGAAATGGTAATCCTCATGTAGATCCAAAACCCGATGGAATAAATGTTATATCACAGATTCGCGTATACGCTAAATGAGCTAAGGCAAAGACTCCACATTCTGCCAACCCGAAGCAAATCGAATTCACACAGGTTTTCTTATGAATTCATAAAAAAAGTTTTGCTTAACTATCCTTAAGTATCACCAATCTATTATTGTCTCAGTTCCGTTCGCCCAAGGTCAAATGCTACTATAAACATTGCTGACAGCTTCGTTAAATAAAAAAACAATACATCGAGAAAAATGAAGACCTAATTTAAAAGTAACAATATGAGTAAGCAAATGTGAACTTAATGATAAAAGCATCCTCTATCAATTACTCTATTGGATGGAAACGAAACTGCCATGAATCTGACAAATTCTGATTATAAATATCTATATCGCCTCATGGTAAGTGACGAATCGATCTAATATGTGACAAACTTGCCTAAAAGATACCTTTTCACTCGTGACTTAATGACCCCTAAATTGTATTTGCCAGGAAACACAAACTCAGGCAAAGAGTTCCTTAGAGGGCGATTCACAAAAATAGAACAAAATGCTTAGTGTGAGTCTTTGTAATACCCACCATATGTGGTGCCTATTTGTAAGTCTGGTTGACCGATGAAAAAATGGCAACGGCGAACCAAGTTTGTGCAATTCTGCTGCACACTCCAAAATGTATCCTATAAAAAACGGATAGGCTGGCTACCTTTCGTCTATACTCCATGCTTTTGAGCTTTTTATAAAAAAGATCGTAGCTCTCAATAATCTTGTATTATCTGTGTAATGCCGACCTTTTTCTTATTAGTCTCTTCCAAATAAGTTATGACTTAAAGGTCTTTGTTACCAGGTCATAAAATAAAAAAAAAACTTATTAGTCTGTGTAATTCATTTTTGAAGTCAAACCATATTTTTAACGTATTTCAAAATGCACTTTGAGAATAATATGTTAGCCGTGTTAATTTTTTCTAGTGTATTTCTATTAAAATGATTTATCATACAAGAGAACGAGTCAAAAGTACCCTTACCCGACGAGCTTGTATAAGTGTCTGATGAGACTTGAAGAAGCGAGAAAAGTATGTCAGGAACGTGGAAAGTGGAAATCAGTAAAGTTTGCCTACCGTTGCGAGAAAAAGGCGTGGTTATATGTTTGTATGTATAATTTTTTTAACCTTTTTTTTAGTAAGTTCGGCCTCAGAAGCAAAATATGTAATATCTCGTTATAAGTGAACTGTATTAATCTATAATCTAAGGTCACAGTGGTTTGTGTGTTTGTCTGTCCGTTCTTTTTCCCCGCTCTTTTTCCATTGTATCAATTAACGTTACCATAGCAATGTGTTACCGGGTCAGCTAGTTATTATAATATTTCTTACATTCGCACCTAAATTAACCTAAATTAACCACTGTAAGGCTTGTGTTATGTATACTAGGGTAACGGATAAACATACATATAAGGAACATATATATGTAACATTTATAAACGTATATATAAATACCCATGACTCAGGTACAAACGCTTGTATTCATTACACAAACATTTGCCCACTCCGGGACTCAAACTCAGGACGATCGAAAGGCAGGATCGCTACCGTTTGCACCAAACTGTTTTTATGAGAATAAATCTCTTTGGCCCGAAGTGCCCTGTAAATTAAAGGTAAATCACAAACTTATAGTCGTGACATTAACATTATATAAATATATCATTTTTAAAGTTAAAATACAAATTGGGTTCTCAGCATAAAAGATAAGATATTTACATAAAATTATTATGAATGACTGACAGACGTCTGAGCTTTCTGTTCCTGAGACGGTTTGGATTTTATCATCTAATAATTTCTTTAAATTAATAATACATTTATCAAAAGTGGTTCGAGCGCTGATTATGTTGATCGGCCTGTAAGTCAGTTTTTACCTTTAAAATAGACTTTGTTAAATTAATTTCAGATAACTTGAAAATCTAAATAATATTATAGTCATAGCTCGAATATTTTAGTTTTGTTGCTACTTCCTTTTTAATTTTTTAGCCTCATAAAATGTTATGAAACTGTAATTGACTTAAGAGTTATAATTTTTTTTTGACAACCCTACGTGTATATTGTTTTTTAAAATGTCGGCCATCCACAATATCTGTCAAAATTAGTCAAATCCAAAATCGCAATTTTTAAAGATAGTCAAATCTATTTTTCTAATTTTTTTCCTAATCTTTTATATATATAATTCTTCTGTGAGTGTGTATGTCACTGAACTCCTCCTAAACGGCTGGACCGATTTGAATGAATTTTTTTGTGTGTGTTCAAGGGGATCTGAGAATGGTTTAGATTCACAAATCAGTCCGGCAGATGACGCTGCAGTCGGCACAGCAACGCGTGGCCGGGTCAACTAGTAAATAATAAATTTTGGATATCATATTCAGATTTATGATATTTTTTCTTAATTTACAGCTACAATAAATAACTATACAATTTTAGATTTCACTCAAAACCTCCTGAAGTTAAATAAGACACATTTGTAAAAAAAAACTGTTGAATTTCTGAATAAACAGTAAATACAACATAAATAAAAAGCTTTTCATAAGATATAAAATACGTGTATAAAAAAACAATTACGCGTCCGAGCCCTCAGGTGAACTCGGAGGAGTAGTTGTTTTTTCACGCGCAGTTTAAATCTTAAGGAAATATTGCAATCACAATGCATTGTGAATGCAAAAAATTAAATAAAAGAACATTAAAATGCTTTTTTGAAGTTATACTTCTTTAGGCGCGTTATGAAAAAATGATGCGAGTAAAATTTTAAGATGCGCGTGCATCACAATGTTATCGTGTTGAAGTTGGCCGCAAAAGCGACATGGAATAAACCAGCAGGATGAAGTTGGCCGCTAATTGGCTCAATGTAGTTACTCAAATATTTATGAAAATGTGTGTGGTTGATTTTAATCATATGTGATGGTGAACAAAAATTTATATAATACCATAAGAACAATTTTATATTATATGATAAAATTATAACAATTTTATTTAAAAGTGGTTTTTATATTATAAACTTTTACAGTGCGTTTATTGATTTTAGGTTAACTGTGGGTATGTATTCTTTTTATTTGTTTATAATATATTCTTTTTTACATTATTATTGGTTAAACTGTTTATTTTAATATTTATACAAAGGATTTTGATTTATTACTTGATTCTGTATATAGATATATAGGAAATCTATTAATCTCCTGATGCTTCTTACTGATCACTATATAATTTATCAATTTATCTTTCTTTTCACAAACAAAGAGTACGTAAGGAAATTTTTAGTTATCTTTGTTTAGTTACGTTAAAGAAGTACAACTTATTACGTGCGCACATAAGTACACACAACGTTTTTTTTATTAAATGTCAACTATGCCATGGCTCGCAAGGTACGATTCTGACCGACCGGCCCGCATCGGCTCAGGCCGGAACGGATGCGGACGCATGCCGCGGCAGTCGACAGCCGACATTATAACGACAATCGTATTGTTGAACTAAGAAAATAAGTTTTTCTTCGGTGTCCATCATTTAAGTTATTACGTCCTTATCCTTTAGTGTACACAACTTCAAATGACTCGTCTCGCTGCACCGCTAATCTCCATTCGCGTTCGACAGCCGATTGAGCTGTCGCGGTATCCTTCGGAATCCGCTCAGATCCGAACGGCGCCGACCGGAGCCGTACGGCCGTCGCGGAATGTATATGTGGCAGAAATATGAATTTTCATTTCTTATTACAAGTTTCAATTTCCTTTACCGCATTGTGAAATGCCTTCCGGGCCGGGCCGATGCGAGCCGGTTGGTCTGAATCGTACCTAAGACTTACGACGAGAGACTTTGTACCGAAAAGAAGCTTCAAGAAACTCGGCAAGAGTTATTTTTTTCTCACTTTAATATGTTACTCACAGCTCTTAGATAAGGTGATTTATTCCGCAAATATGTAATAGCTTACTTTGATTATTTCGCTGCGTTTCTTTATGGTCTGGCGATCATTTAAATAAGCTATTCAACGTAAAGATCCTTATACGATCTCGATGACAACACAACAATGAACTTGTTATATATCAAACCCCATCCATTGTTCGGTGTACGATAATTTTAATACAATGTACGTCATAATATTATACCGATGACAACTAATTTTCAAATCAGCTGTCATGATGTGACATTTATTCCATAGTCGACAATATTCTGGCTGTATATCGAGGTATACAGCCATTATGTCGTCATTTTGTACTGGTCAGTAAACTGTGACGTATCTTGCCGGGCTTTTTCTTTTCCAGTTTTTGAAAATTGTGATTGTGTAATAAATATTCAATTTCTTGTGAAATGGCGCTCTGGCCTCTGGCCCTGGAGGGATTGAAGTATTGTTTATGCTTGTCCGGTAGTCAACTTTGTTTGGAACGCAAACAAGGTCTGTGCAGTATACCAGGTTTTAGTAGTCGATAGTATTTCTATAAATTTTTTCATCTGAAAAATAACCTACTATCGATAGTCCTATCGATACTATCAATAGAGTCGATAGTATCGATTCTATCGATAGAGTCGATAGTATAGATACTATCGATGTAGTCGATAGTATGGATACTATCGATAGTTCTAAACAGGTCAGTACTACTGAAAAAATGCAATACTATCGAAAGTATTGCTGCTGCTAATTAACAAACTAGCGAAAATATCGATTGTATCGTTACTATCTAAATTCTTAGTAACAATGCTATCGTTAGTTATACGTTATACTACCGATAATATCGATTATTTTATATTAGCGATAGTCTTCAAATTTGCAATAGTATTCGATATGTTTTAAAAGTAATGTAATGAAAGGGAAATAATTAACGAAAATTTGAACGTACCATTTGAAATTATTTATTCTAATATCCTTATTGTTGACTAATATGGCTTAAAATTGTAAGCAATACTATTGCATAGTATACCGATTTCGATAAAATTTGGCATTAAGTAAAAATGATATGCTATATATATATATATATATATATATATATATATATATATATATATATACATATATATATATATATATCATATTTAGAGTCCTAAATGCGAAAGTGAGTTTGTTTGTGTCACTTTTACACCTTAATTACTTAATCGATCATCATGATATTTTGAATACCAGGAGTAAAGAAAAGTATGTAGGGTACCAGAATAAGTACTGTTCCCGAGGGATAGAAATTATATTTTTATTCGGTATTTTACATTAACGCGAGCGAAGCCTTACGAATTTTATTACGTAGAAGATTATTACATATTTAAAATATAATTTTAACTAATAATAAGGGATTAAATCATACTTGAACGCTTTATCCTGGTCGTTGGAGATATGGCATAGAATCGGCGCATACGCAGGGCAATGTTCGAGGTGTGCATCGGTGTATCAGGAGGGGTCCTACAATGGGCCACGTCCCGCAATCACAGCCAAGTCGACACGCGTGGTTCCGAACACACAACGCGATTTTTCTCATCATAATAATGAAAAAGTTTCTAAGCAAAAAGTCGCTAAAATAGTATTATAAACTTTTAATATTTGTGTGGAAGAAGATAAAGTGATAAAGAAAGAAAAAATTGGCCAAGTGCTAGTCGAACTCGCGTACCCAGGGTTCCGTACAATCTTTTAGTTGAGCAAACTTAACTTTGCCGTTGCAAAACTGTTATACCCATACATCGACATAGGTCGCGGTTAATTTACCAAATGCAAGTAAGGTAAATATAGCAAAAAAAAATTCTTTGTGATGCAACAAAAAATTTGTTGTTTTCGGATTTTGCTACATGACATTGCTTCATGCCATATTTAATGATTTTAAATCAACAGAAACCCTATAAATTTTGATTTTCTTGAGAGGCAAATTAAACGTTTTTGCGGCATAACCGAACGTATCTTTTACATTAACTTAGAAGTTTGATTTTTAAAGGGACTGTAGACCTGAGTATATTAAATTAATACTAATTAAATTAATAATTTCTCGATACCTCCACGCGTTCCCGAGATAAAGGGTCGTGACAGACAGACGGACAGATAACAAAGTGATCCTATAAGGGTTTCGTTTATACCGTTTGAGGTACGAAACCCTAAAAACGTATGCTTAGATAGTGAAAGTGATATTGAAAGAAGAGTGAATGCAGGAAATCGAATGAATGGGGCAATTCATGCTTTTATGAGTAGCCAGAAGATGTCAAAAAAGGCCCAAATGCCTGTGCAAAGAGGCGTATTGGTACCGACTCTAATGTATGGAAGTAAATCTTGGATTTGCAGAAGAAGCACGAATGTACGATTAATGCAGTAGAAATGAGATCTTTAAAAAATATAGCTGAAGTGATTTTTATGGATAAAATAAGAAATGTCATAAGAGGACGGTGTGGAAGAAGATATAGTTACAAAGATTGAAAAAACCGGCCAAATGCGAGTCGGATTCACGCACGAAGAGTTTCGTACAAAATTTAGTTAGTAAAAAAATCGTGTTTGTTATATGGGAGCACCCCTGTAATATTTATTTTATTTTGATTCTAGTATCTGTTGTTATCGCAGCAAGCAAGTTTAGATACATTATTCACTACTGCGCATGTCACGTGATTTTAAAATCACGTTCAACTTGTTTGCCGGGGACAATACCGAGCCTTGTGAACATCCGTCGAAATTTTCTAATACCTTTCTAACTTTACGCTGTAGGCCAGCGTTGTCTCATCAATGAAAGGAACATCCTCTCGTATTCGCAATAAACAGTTTTACAGTTGTTTGGACAATTGATTAAGATGAAACAGCCATTTAATTTTAAAATATTTATATTTTTCTTTGCATTTTTATTTGGCGGGAATTCCCTCCTGAGAATTCACTTGTGAGTCGTCTCGATTTTTTCTATTAAAATTATTTATTTAATTTATTTATTTATTTATTAAACGGATCACCAACAAGGTTGCACTGATACAATCACAAAACCAGTACAATCATAAAAACTATTTGATCAAGTGAAACCTTAATTAGAGGCGACAACGGCATGCGATATACAAAATAAAAGCAATCGCTTTACAATTACACGGATTCACGTGGTCACAGGTTATAGACTGGTATGAATTCTATAATTATATAAATCAACTTATTAAAGTACGTATTTTAGTATTATTAACTTCATTCAATTATGTAGGTTTGCTAAGATATAAGTGAACATTGCAAAAAATTGATATTTTAATAAACATCAAATAAAATCAACCATGATCATAGTCACCACGTGTGTATGCTGCGCAGGCGCACGTACGAAATTGGCACCTGTCAACTCCGCCACGCTCCGCGTCCTGCTGTACATCACTGGCTAGTTCACGCGGACTTATTCTGTAACAAAGTTAAATCGTACTCGAAAGTCATTGCTTTGAAGTGATAAAAATTTCGTATTGACAACCTGACGCATATTATGTAAGCATTAATATAGAAATTATACACCTTTGTAGAACAGAAAAAGTTTTCTTAAAAGTTGTTTAATTATGTAAAGCAAGGAATAAGAAGGAGAAAAAAACAGCCATTGCGGCTTCCTCTCGGTACACGATCTCCTTACTTAGGACTTACGAAGGCATGCCATAACTTTGACTTTCAATAAACGCTTTGTAAATTCTCATATTGAATCAAAACTATTATATCTTTAACTTTTATTATGAGAAACGTACGTTCGTACGTTTGTTTACTTAGATTAGTAAAAAAACAAATTAGGAAAAAACAATAAATCGCATGGACATTTTATATACGGTAAAGTCACACATCATATCACGTTCAGACGTAGTATTTGCGTATCTACAGAATAGATTTCAACCAGTTCGTCAGATTGTAATTAAAAAATAAACAATTCATATTTAGTTCTTACATTCGCGCATCGAGCATTTAAATTTACATTTACCGGATCAACGATACCTTGATTTTCTTTTAATTTAAACCTGACGTGTCGCTTTATTTACAATTTAATTTGCCCTAACATACCTACAACACTAGCCCAACACTAGCTCACCCGGCCACGCATTGCTGTGTTATAAATTAAAATCAAAAATCGATGTTCTAAGTTGTAATAAACCCAGCAAAATTAAAACCAATCAAAATCGGTTAAGTAGTTTCGGAGTTCATCGCGGTCAAACACTGTGGCAGGTAATTTTTATATATGTAGATAAGTAGTTGTGGACACAAAGTAACCAAGATTTACAAAAATAAATGATAGTGGACAATGGACAATGACAATAACCGCGCCGTAACGATGCAGAAAGGAGAAGGCTCAGAGTATTTTTTACTTTAGGAGCAAATCACTAATTTTCAACCTTTACCTTAAAACTTTCAACGTCCCGTTTTTAAGAAAATAGGAGAAGAATGAAAGTTTTATTTGTACTCAAACACATAATAACAAAAGGTGTAAATATAAATAAAAAGATAAGAAAATATGAAAGAAATAAACAATACAAGTTTCTGTTATAATTAACAACCCCTTCTAATATTATAAATGTGAATGTAAGTTTGTTTGTTATGCTTTCACGCAAAAACTACTAAGCCGATCATCATGAAACTTCGTACATATATTTTTGGAGGTATTAGAAGTAACATAGGATACTTTTTATTGAAAAAAAAATAAAAAATGCGGGCGAAGCCGCGGGTAATAGCTAGAAAAAAATACACACAAAAAAAAGATAAATATATATTTATTTTATATATTTATCCTTCTTTTCTATGTTGTGGTAAACGGTGTTTTTGAAGCCAAAAGGAATGTTTAAACT
Organism: Calamotropha paludella; assembly: GCA_927399485.1. Taxonomy (NCBI): domain Eukaryota; kingdom Metazoa; phylum Arthropoda; class Insecta; order Lepidoptera; family Crambidae; genus Calamotropha; species Calamotropha paludella. The sequence continues at coordinate 2,931,686 of OV656803.1, read as the reverse complement.
TAAATTGATATTTTTATACTCAAAATTATAAGAAAAAATATCATGGTACGTACATAAGTTACTTTAAAAAAGCACTTACAATCAATTTGAAATTAAAAGTATAAGAAAATGATTAATATAGTAACAATGAAATTTATTTAAGAAAAATTATAATTACATTTATTAAAAAAAACACAAACAATTACCCAAACTATCCTTACAGTTTTTGCACAGATTATAATCACCACTAGCATAGAGTATATTTATAATGAACGTCTACTATAATCAGCTCGACGAACCTTGATCCCTATGACAGTTCATGTTAGTGACGGGTCGTGTCGATATATCGTTTATAGGCAAGGGCGTGACTTGCATTCAGCCACATCAATAAACATGTTTTTAAAAATATAATCTACATTTCTAATGCTTATTATATATACGAATATCCGTGTATTTGTATGCGGGGTTGCCAAAATTCCGATGCAGAGTTAACATGGTCGAACTCTATAATTTTAGTTTTGAAAATCCATGTAAATTAAATTTTTAGTATAGTAACACTATCTGATCTGTCACTAGGTACGCCGTGATTGCTTATTCGCTACACCAGTACGAGAGCTACCGCCTTGTATGCGCCACGTGTTTTTTGTGTCATCGGAGTCCTTTGTTTGTTACTACTGTTGTTTTCTGTTTTTGTTATTGTTGTTTTCTGTTTTTGTTATTGTTGGTGTTTCAAAATGCCGAAAAGACTGAGAAAAACTGTACTCAACAGTGAAACGCGGGAGTTTGTTGTACGCTTGCGTGATTATTTTGCTCGCGAACAACAAAATGGCGGACCTTTGTTGCCACTTGACAACGTACGCGACCGTGTTGCTGATGCTCTGGGAATTGGCAAAGCTACCGTTTCCCGAATTACAAAGGAGAAGTTCGGTGAATCGTCGATGGAGGAGAACAAGCTATCAACTCCAAAGAAGAAAAAACATAATAGGGCACATTCCGTAACTAACCCCGATGATTTCGACATGGCAGCAATACGAAACCACATTTACGGCTACTATTTTCGAGGTGAACTGCCAACTTGCAAAAAATTATTGGCGTCGCTGAAATCGGCTGATTTATTTAAAGGTGGGCTCACTTCTCTCAGAGTGGTTATAAAAAAATGTGGATTTCGTTATGGGAAGTGTGACAAAAGAAAAGTAATAATGGAGCGGAAGGACATTGGATTGATGAGGTGTGATTTTCTAAGACAAATAAAAAACATCGAGAACTGGGACAAGGTGGTTTATCTGGACGAAACGTGGCACAACGCCAATCACTCAGTGTCCAAAACATGGACAGACGACACAGAGAAATCCTGTACCAAAGCTCCAGAAGGCAAGGGCCAGCGTTTGATTATCTGCCACGCTGGCACAACCAAAGGTTTTGTACCTAACTGCTTGTGGGCCTTCAAATCCGTGAAAACATCAGATTATCACGAAGAGATGAATTTTGAGAATTTCGAGAAATGGTTCACATAACTATTGGACAATTTAAATGAGCCCCACTATATTTTAATGGACAACGCCCCATACCACTCTGTGCAAGGTAATAAAGCACCTACCGCGAATAATAATAAAGGCGAAATCATAGAGTGGCTGCAACACAATGGTGTGGCAGCTAATAGTCAAATGCTGAAAAAGGAATTAGTCAGACTGATGAACCTGCATAAACTGCAAACAAAGAAGAAGTATGTTTTGGATGAGATGGCAAAATCAAAAGGGCACACCGTGATTCGGCTACCGCCCTACCACTGCCAATATAATGCAATCGAGATGATATGGGCGCAGATCAAAGGTGGGTTGATTTGTATTTATTTTAACATGTTTTTATTTAGGTGACTGGTGACTAGAGAGCTAGCACTATTTAAAGCTATTTTATTTTACTAAATAGCTATAGCATTTTTATTTTTAACCATGTACGTAATTTCTGATATAAATTACACACTTTTAACATACCTAATTATGTACTTATAATGTACTTACTCCGATCTCGCTCTTTGACTTTGCATCATATTCAATCTAAACCATTATTGTTTCAGGTTGTGCAGCCAGGCTGAACACCACTCCGCCATTCACAGCTAATAAAATGCTGACGTTACTAGAAGAGGCATGTAGTCTAGTGACTCCGGACAATTGGAGGAAAGTGGTTGAGAAGACCAAGAAACTGTGCTTAGATGATTGGGATCGAGACGTGCGATACGACAACGTAGTAGACCAGCCGTTTTTAATAAACGTAGGAGAAAGCAGCTGCAGTTCAGATTCCGAGTCTGAGACGCAAGCCGTGATGTCATTGTCAGATTACGATTAATATATATTAAAAATCATTGCTGAACCGCTTTTGTTTTATTTGGTTTTGTCATATAGTAGGTATATATAATAAATTAATTAAATCTCCTTTATTTTATTATCGCAGACAACTTAAATGATTATAAATCTGACACTAAGAGCGTAGGTACTATGTTAATGTATTTTATACACTCGTTTCCATTTTCGATATTTGTTTATCGATACTTTCCGCGCTAGTCGATATCTTCCAAACGAAGTAACTTTTGCAGGACGTCAACGTAAAGTCTGATTGAGATAATTTCTTGTAAATGTTAATAATTATTATTATTCCGACGGAATATTATTTTAATGGCATATATCTGCCTAAAATTAATAAATATCATTTTTAGACTCCGCCATTTCGATTATAATGTAACGGTGACGCTACTACAAGGTTGTGTCGAGGGAATAACTGTCAGTGTCATAGGGATCAAGGTTCGTCGAGCTGATTATAGTCTATGAGATACTCAATAAAACCGCCATCAGTCTTTTTGGCGGGAGCGAAAAAGTCCCTTTATTGGTTTTAGTTTTTCTTGTTAAAATTTGTGTTGCGGTTGATATTAATTTGTTGTGGTGGATATTACTGCGTAATAATGGTAGATTATTAACCACTAACTTAAAAATTAAAACAAAAAATCTTAATACTAAACACTTAATAATCTAATTGTAGCTAAAAAGTTTTTTGCCAATTTAGTTCGAATTTATTAAGGTTTATTAAGCGTTTGAGTATTTTATGTTGAAGAAGATGCACGAGTGTAGGCAAGTGAAGTGGCCGTCAGCTCCCAAGCGAGCATTTGTCGAAACACCGAATTTTCGGTTAATTTAATAAGGTCGACTTTAAGCATGGAAAATTCTTATTGTATCGCTTTTTGGGAACCTGTTTTCATCAAAAAGTTGACACTGGCCTAGTTACTAAAATAGTAAAATAAAAATGACTCTAGATGTGGTATCTGGAATCTATACACGACTATATGACTCTCTTGCGATTGAAAAAAAATTAACAATATTTGTCTGGTTTTACGTGACTTTTTTAGAGTATTCTCAAATTTCTCAAAAACAAATAAGTTTGACAAAATCTACTTTGAATACAATATTTGTCTTTTCAGGTGCCTTTCAAAGCTACTATTTACAAGAAAATTTAAAATCAGATTTATAATGGCGCACGAAATCCATAAGGGATAAAATACGTACAAGAGAAGTCTGTATATGTATGCAGAATTGTGATTCTAATATTAAAAATAATTGTCATTTTTGAGAAATCGGCATTGCTTCAGTGTTTAAGTACCTTAATGCAATTAAGTTCTTTTTTTAAGGCGCAAGAAAGTCATAGGAGCATGAAATCTATGGTTTTTTATTCCTTATTTGTAAACGTATAAATACTTTTTGTATAAAAAAAGATGTACACTCAAAATCATTGAACCGTCTTGAATTCATTCGATTTGAAAATCGAATCACAGAAACAGAGTCAGATATTAGGTTAGGGTTGAGCTTGGATGCATATTTACGAGGGTTATATATTTTTTTATAACATGACAGTGAGTGTTGCCCTGCTACCGAATCTTTACGGTTAATTGATCGACCCGTAAAAATAGAAACTCAAAAAACTCAGCGGCCATTTTGATTGATTTCTTTCGATCGTCTATGTTAAACTTTTTTTTAATTAAGTTTTTTTACATTTACAAATCAATTCACGTAAAAATTGTCATTTAGCCTTACTCATATTTTTTTCTTATCTCTTGCCAGATTTTTGGAAATCGAAAATACATTACAAATTATCTTTGCTCTTCAGTTTTTTTATGTCCGGCCCACAGCTCTCCCAATTGAGCTACGGAGTCTTGTGAACCTTATGATCCATTTAGAATAACTTGTGAGCCGTCTAGATATTTTCTATTAATTTTCTATCAAAAAATATTGTTTTAAATAGATCAATGCAAACTATAAAAAATAATAAACTATTGTTCGGATTAAATTTTAGAGTTTAGATCATTAGATGAAATTTAAAATATTTTTATAAATATACAAATATTATTAAGTTTATAATTAATAATAGCAATGTTTTATCAGAAACCGGAAACTGCTGCGGACAATATAATGTCAAGGAATGACCGTCACTTCCTGTAAAATTGGGTCGAACAAGAGTTCATTAGTACTGAACACATTTTGCACCCATCGAACTATAATGACAACTCTAAAAATCTATTTATTTTAAGTTAAGATTTCGAAAAACACTTATGGAATTTGTACATAAACTTAATTATGCGACATAGTACTTACTTACATTATTTTAATTAAAGGAAATATTTAATCCTGAGACATCTACATGAACGCAATTTTAAAAAGTAAGCAAAAATACAAGGACTCACATAAAAATAAAGTTATTACATCAAATAATACTTAGTACACGAAAACTTTTTAATCGAATTACCTTTGCTAAACCAAGAAGCCGATGTCATGAAGACCTCATAAAAATACAATAGCACAAATGCATATGTGATTGATTACGTAATATCTCTACATAGTCTGTGGATCTATCAGCCCGCATTTTGTCCGCCATTAACTTAACATATAGCGAATTATTTACTTTAGCTGTACCATCCAAAAATAAAAGTAATTGTAGGAGAAAGAGTATTGAGTTCAAATGCTTATATTTGCTAAAATTCCGATATGCGTCCAATCTCATGGCCCAGCTCAATACATTTTTGAAACATGTCTTACATCTTGGTAACAAAGAAGGTATCTTCAAATTACTATACTATATCCACTTGGCAGTCCACGGTAGCAATTGTTACCTATAGCCAACACCCCTCGTCAGCCCCATGTCGCAACTGCTACAATATTCAAATTTATGAGTGGCCTGCTTTTTTTTTTTATTACGATTAATTTTTGAGTTACAGAGATCCAAATATTCTGTGGTGGATTCTTTATTTAATCAGCTTTACGGTAGTATTTTTTGTTGGGTCCTAGCTTCATTATTTAGCGAGAATAGTATGGTTAAGATTGCTTTAAAATAACCTGAAAACATACAAATTTACGTTAGGTCATTGTGGTTTTCAGAGTAACGTTTTTAACACGTAATTGAAATATTTATAGGTCAAGGGATCTTGTAAGTATACGAGTATATGTTTACTCGTTTCGCCTTGCGGTTTTATCCGCTTATTTACCGTTTCAGTGGGGATACCGTGATGAAAGTATCTTATTTACCACCTTAAGATCGATTTAGTTAGCAATTTGTGCAGTTTTACCGTTGGGTGCAACGGTAGCCATCCTTTCGCACTGAATGACGGTCCTGGTCCTTAGAATCCCGATGTTTGTGTGATTAATAAGAGCATTTGTACATTAATCGTGATATTTCTATAAATATTATATATCTATGTATCATATATGTATGTCTATCCGCTACTCTAGTATCCATAACACATGCTTTATAGTGCTTAATTTGGGTTAGGCGAATAGGTGTGAATGTAAGAAATATTATTTTTAAACATCTGAAGTAAATATAATTTGATTGATAGAATTGCAGTTGTTTAAGCGTTTAAGAGCTGGATTTTTATTTAAATAATGAAGCCCTTTATTCTGAACTGCGCAGTTCAATGTATATAACAAGTTATATAACGTTGGTTATATATAAAAAGCTTGTGTGCAATTCACACGTGGTAGAAGTGAAACCTTCAAAAATAATACGTAAACGTATACAAAATACCATGGTTGTTGCGATGCCTTCTCTCAAGCTTTGTACTACGCATGCGCACACAAAGACGTATTCAACACACGTACATAATGCTTCCTATCTAATTTTCTCCTACGTTAAATCTTATGAATTTATGTGTCGCTTTTTTTACTGTCACTTTTTCGTTTCATAGACTTTCAAATCACAAGTTTTCACTTCAAAAATGTCCCGGACTTCAGTTAGTCTTTTGGTATTGCCCTCCTCTAATATTTTCCACTGAGTTCAGTCTTCTACCTTCTCCTGTGATATCCAACCATGAGATTCAGCATGTTTATAACGCTCTATAACTAACAATTATCATTTGATATAAATGAAATTGTTAATAAAATATGGATGAACGATTTGACAGTTTCAGTTGCTAACAGGTTACTAACCTGTGCATAAGTTATGGGTATTTATATATACGTCTATAAATATTACATATATCCGTTCCTTATTGGAGCGAAGCGAGCGAAGTGAGCGGAGCTCCCATAGATCAGCTTCAATGGCGCAATGTCTGTTATGCCATAACTTCCCGAGTTCTTAACCGATTTTAATATTTTTTGTGTGGTATCGAATCAACACATTTAGGACTGGATTGTGATGGAGCCTGAATTTAGAAATTCACAAAAATAATAAAGTTATGACCGAAAAACATTGACTAAAATTATTGAATTTTTTCTTAAATTTATTTTAGTACTACGCTCCGCTCCAATATATGGGGCTAGCGAAGCTTTATGCTTAGCGACTGCGTCGCCTAGTATGTCTGTATTTCTTTATCTTAGTATCCATAACACAAGTCTGACAGTGCTTACTTTGGGCTAGATTTATTGAGATGGATGTAAGAAATATTATTATTAATACAGTTCGCTTACAAATATTAAATTTTGTCTCTGAGGCCGTTCATACAAAAAATACTTAACAATATTATACATACATATAATAAAGCCATTTCCACGCAGGAGTAGGCTTAAATCAATGGTTTCCACTTAACCCTATCCTCTTGCTTCTCCAACTCTCATCTCATCAGCTCGTCGGTAAAATAGTTCATGTATAATCAGAAGAGTAACAACTCCATTGATTTCAAACGAGAATTGTTATCAATAGAGATACGCAATCCGCATATAGGTCATCTTCCCATACCGTTTGGTGGCGTCCTCTATTTCGCCTTCTGTCCTAGAGTTACCAGACTGAAATAATTGCATGTTTCTGTCGATCTATTCGAGTACGTTCGTCTGTTATTTTATTTTCTGAAGTTTACTCTTTACGAATTGATTCTCAAATAATAAGTAAAATTAAATGGTGGAAATACAGCGTTACGTTTTTTTGTGTGCAGGTCGTGCGCACCTTTCACTTTTATTTTGAAGTTTTGTTTTATTGTTTTCTGTGCGTGTTTAAAGACAATCGTTCTTAAGGAGTAAACTTAAGTCGTGCTTTGGAGTTGGTACATACACTTCTCGTTCTTATTTAGGTACTTCTCTCTCTATTTTGTCTATTTATTCTTTTCATACTTCTCTCTGGTTGGTTTTTATAAAAAAGAATTTAGAATTTTTATTACAAAATTCTTAGGTGTAAACCGGGATTCGAATCCAAATCCTCTCGCTGTCTCCAATTGAGCTATAAATACATTGAGCTAGCTTGAAAACAAGTTGATTTTTTCTATTTATAATTTCTCATCATTGAGTTGAAACTTTTTTATTTCTGTCATTATTTCTCTAACAATGAAAAAGCATTTAAGTGTACACATACGTCCCATCCCACACAGTGATCTGCATTAAGCTTTTAAATACAAACAAATAAAAAATACATATTTATATATACAATTATCTATAAAAACTTATTATTAACTAACAATGTGTCAATTCACATCATATAGTATATATCTTAACTAATTTTATATATTTTATTTGCTTAACAACATATATGTGTTACGTCTAATTATAATAATATATTTCACACGTGTTTGTGATCCATATTAATAAATACAGAAATAAAAGAGTATTCATTCACCTTGATATGTTAAATTTAAAAATATAATTTTTAATCACAGAAATGACAACTATTTGTTGTTATATGACCTTAATTTTTGTTTCTTGAACCATTTTTTGTGTCCAAATTAATCACTTTAGGACAGGATAGACTGTTACTGAAGTAAGTTAAACCATTTTTATATGGATTTAAGTATTAAAGTTATCAATACTATAAATAGTTACACAATTAAATTTATTAAAGTAAAAGTATTACTTAAGTAGTTCACAATTGATTTATGAAGTTAATATTAATTAAAATATTATTTATTTGCGCAGCTGCATAATGTTATGGTTGGAATAAACATGGCAATACGCACTATTGATTGTCTATGAAATACGTTGTCGTTCTCATTTCGAAATTTATTTTTAGTCTGTGTTAAGCGGAAATGTGTAAATCTGCGGTTGCCAGGTGGCGGGCTTTTTTGTGGTTAGGGCTGGAAATGTGTTTCCAATCAATCACGCGCACGTAGGAACGGGGCGAGACCCCAAACTTAGTTCCGATGGAATCCGAACGAGGATTTTTTTATTGCTATGTATAGGTATATTTTTCTTTTTTATTTGTCGCACAAAGCAAAAAACATTTATACTCATTACAAGAACAAAACATTATGGTAAGCTGCAACTCCAAACTTCTACAATATGTGCAAACATGTTTAAACAGGCAAGTCGTACGTTTACATGATATAATAATAAATTTATAAAAAACTAGAATTAAATAATAAATAAATTAAGTTGACTTGATTAAAATATAAATGAATTCAATTGATTACAAAAAAACATCCTTATATACTTTCCTCTTGATAAATCCATACAGAATATAACGGTGTTGTGTGGAAGAAGATAAAGCTAGAAAAAGGAAAACTTAAGTGGTTTGGGCATGTAGAGAGGATTGACAAGACTATGACCAAGGCCACGACCAGACCCTTCTTTCCCACTGTGCACTCTGGGCAAATGCCCAGGGCCCCGCGATCGATAATTCCTGCCAGATCACTAAACCAATATCGACATTTATTACTGAAAAACTTCTTTAATTGGAGTAAATCAAACCTCAATAGGCTACTATATTATCGATTTGTTTATTAGCTTTTGCATGCGCGAAGCTACTCTACTCTCGCCCTAAATAAGGCTAACCAATTTCAGCATGCTGAGATAATTTAAAATATGTGAGAATCGCCCAATTTAAATTAAAGATTACGTATCTATTGACTGTCAATAAAAAAATCTGAATTTTTTTTTATCTACTTACATTGTCTATTCTAGTAATAAAAAAGTGTTCTGTCAAAGTCATAGGGGCCCCATTATTCTTATATGCCCAGGGCCTCCAAAAGGTTAAAGACGGCCTTGGCCAAGGCGAACTTTCGGGGATCAAAAATGAGATGAAAAGGCCAGCTCAAAAGCACTCTTAACCGATAAGGTTTGATGAGAGATGAAGAAGTTGAGATCTCTGTCTCAGGATCGCAGAAAGCGGAAATCAATGATCTCAGACTACCTACTAAAAAAAAGACGTAATAGTATGTAAATCCCTTCTGCAGTTTTAAATTCTATACAATCTGTGATACAATGGCGGAGTTGTTAGCTCAATCGATCTGTGGTCGCATGTTAAGTAACACATCGTATGAGTTGCTTTTTGGCGGGAGCGGGAAGCGTCATGTTGGTGGTTTTGTTTGTCTTGTCAAAGGCTATAGGACGATAAGAATACCGAATCGGCCCCAGAGAGGTATCTGGCTCATAATTTTAGGAAATGTTGGTACTCATAAGATACGTCGATGCTGAAAGTTTCAGCTTTTTATCTATTACCGTTTCTGAATAAATCTAAAAATACTGAATTTCAGTAAAAAAATTCATTCTCAGCACCATGTGAATCGATTGATCTAAATACAGGATATGTTTTGGGGCATGGTGGTAGCTTCTAAGAAAAAAAATATAAGCAATATCTGTTCATAAGAACCTATAAAAAAACGAGGTTATTTTCTTGATTTTAATTTTTAATCATGTTACGGGAACGCTAAAAATATGAATCTATTTTTTTTGAATTCCTCATTCAATTTTCGATGAAATTGTGATCCTGGGATTTTTTTTAAAACGTTACGCCATATTGAAAAAAAATAAAAACCGATTAGCTGCTCAAAAATTGATTTCTTATTATGATTTAACTCTTGCAATGATAAAATACAGAACGTTTGCAATTATTGTACTAGTGAAAACAACAGAATAAATTATGAACACTCATATAAAAATATTTTTTCTCTTTTCAATAACTTTAATATTAATATTTAATTATAAACTATTCAAATGTATCAATTATATTAATGTGTTAATAATAAAATCTTCTTATGAATTTGTGACTAGTCCTCGTCGCTATCTTCATCAATCACAGTGGGGATATTGTCTTAATTGAATAAAGTATTAAGTATTGTTGCTGGTTTGGGGATTTTAGCCAAATATCGTCCATGCGCCAGGTAAAAAATTATTGCAGCTTAGTGTGAACAACAACCAATTGTCCTTAATCCACAACAGTATTTGTGAGTTGCAACAGTTCTTTTAATTTGAACTTCAATACATTCTTCTGTATCATAATCACATACAACCTCTAAATTAAATGATGAATAATCAGTACTTGATTGAGATTCAACAATTCACTTGTATCTGAAGGTAATTCATTCTCCAACGATGTATCCTGATCCTCGTCGTCAAGTTTCGTTTTCTTATATTTTTTGATCGACAATTATTCCACAAAACATCACCAACTACAATTGGATGATCAAAGATCGTTGAAAAGTCTTCAGCATCTTCATCAGATTATATATATTTTGGAGTACCTCGCGTTTGTTTAATGAATTTTGAACAAATACAGCACTTTGGATTATATGTTTTAGATGACGACATATTTTCACTTATATAATTATATAATTAGATAAAATTAATTATTAAAAACAGAAAAAGTACGACCAATACTTGTAAAGAATATCAACAAATAATTTTAAGGTTATCTACAAATCTGGCGGGTTTTCATGAAAATAGAAAACAGTGTCACCAGTTTTGAATTACAGTGCCATCTTATGGGTGCTGAATTAACTAATAATTGAGCGGGAAAGTTTAAATTCCCTAAAACGTAGTTGAATTATATAAACAATATTGTTTTGTACTGATTTAATAATTATAGTGATAAATAAAGTTTATAATAATGATTAGAGTTCATTATATGAAGAACGATCTGAACGACCTGGTGGTGGATGCTGTCCGTACGGGAGGGTCAAAATACTTCAAAACCCACCGTCCCAAATTGAAGAAACTCTCCGCACATACACTCGAACTCATGGATAAGAGACATGAAATGAGATTGCAAGACTCAGCGGATGCCCTACGTTATAGACAGCTTAATAGACAGATCTCGAAGTCGCTGACGAGCGACCTTCGCCAATTTAATACCGAGCGTATTAAAGAGGCCATAGAGCGGAACAAAGGCTCCAAAGTGTTCGCTAGCGATCTGTCTATTGGGCAAAGTCAACTGACGAGGCTGAAAACTGAGAACGGCAGTATCATATCATCGACTCCTGAAATCCTGAGAGAGATTGAGGTTTCTATAGGCAGCTGTATTCCAGTATTACACCAGGCCAAAGCAAAGCTCGAGATCCTAGAGCCAAGCTTACCCGACACTATACCGAAGATATCCCGGACGTCAGCCTGTACGATATTAGAATGGCCCTCAAACAGCTAAAGAACAACGAGGCGGCGGGAGATGACGGAATTACAACAGAGCTTCTGAGAGCGGGCGGCACGCGGTACTTAAAGTCCTCCAGAAGCTCTTCAATTCTGTTATCGTCCAGGGCAAAACGCAGAAGGCAAGGAGCAGAAGCGAGGTGATTTTGTTCTTCAAAAAGGGCGATAATACCCTACTGAAGAACTACAGACCCATATCGCTTCTGAGCCATGTCTACAAGCTATTTTCGAGGGTCATTACGAATCGTCTTGCTCGCAGGTTTGACGACTTCCAACCTCCCGAACAAGCCGGTTTCCGAAAAGGCTTTAGCACCATAGACCACATTCATACGCTGCGGCAGGTTATACCGAAGACTGAAGAGTATAATCGGCCACTCTGCTTGGCGTTTGTGGACTATGAGAAGGCCTTTGATTCGATCGAGACTTGGGCGGTGCTGCAGTCTCTCCAGAGGTGCCAAGTGGACTGCAGGTTTATCGAAGTGTTAAGGTGCCTATACCAAAACGCCACTATGTCGGTCCGAGTACACAGCCAGAGCTCTAATCCTATCCAACTACAGCAAGGAGTGAGACAGGGAGACGTTTTCTTTCCGAAACTGTTCACTGCTGCGTTGGAGGATATTTTTAAGCTTCTGGACTGGAATGGACTTGGCATCAACATCAACGGCGAGTACCTGACACATCTTCGGTTTGCCGATGATGTGGTCCTAATGGCTGAGACCTTGGAAGACCTGAGCACCATGCTCGAAGATCTCAGTAACGCATCCCAACGAGTGGGTCTTAAGATGAAGATGGACAAGACGAAAATTATGTTCAACGCCCATGTTACACCCGCTCCAGTAAATGTTGGGAACGTTACACTCGAAGTTGTTGACCACTATGTTTACCTAGGACATACAATACAGTAAGGTAAGTCCAACTTCGAGAAAGAGATCTCTAGTCGAATCCAACTCGGGTGGGCAGCGTTCGGGAAGCTGCGATACATTTTCGCGTCCAAAATACCTCAGTGCCTTAAGACGAAAGTCTTTAACCAGTGTGTGTTGCCAGTGATGAGTTATGGCAGTGAAACGTGGTCGTTCACTATGGGTCTTGTAAGAAGGCTCAAGGTCGCCCAGCGGGCAATGGAGAGAGCTATGCTTGGTGTTTCCCTACGCGATCGAATCAGAAATGAGGAGATCCGTAGGAGAACAAAAACAGCCGACATAGCTCAAAGAATTGCGAAGATGAAATGGCAATGGGCAGGACACATAGGAAGGAGAACTGATGCCGGTTGGGGCGGAAAGGTTGTCGAATGGCGACCGCGTGCCGGACGACGCTCAGTGGGTAGGCCCGCTACGAGGTAGACCGACGATCTGGTTAAGGTCGCGGGAAAACGCTGGATGCGGGCAGCACAGGAGCGATCGTTGTGGAGATCCTTGGGGGGAGGCCTATGTCCAGCAGTGGGCGTCGTACGGCTGATATGATGATATGAAGAACAATTATTTTTATATGAGTGTTCATAATTTATTCTGTTGTTTTCACTAGTACAATAATTGCAAACGTTCTGTATTTTATCATTGCAAGAGTTAAATCATAATAAGAAATCAATTTTTGAGCAGCTAATCGGTTTTTATTTTTTTTCAATATGGCGTAACGTTTTAAAAAAAATCCCAGGATCACAATTTCATCGAAAATTGAATGAGGAATTCAAAAAAAATAGATTCATATTTTTAGCGTTCCCGTAACATGATTAAAAATTAAAATCAAGAAAATAACCTCGTTTTTTTATAGGTTCTTATGAACAGATATTGCTTATATTTTTTTTCTTAGAAGCTACCACCATGCCCCAAAACATATCCTGTATTTAGATCAATCGATTCACATGGTGCTGAGAATGAATTTTTTTACTGAAATTCAGTATTTTTAGATTTATTCAGAAACGGTAATAGATAAAAAGCTGAAACTTTCAGCATCGACGTATCTTATGAGTACCAACATTTCCTAAAATTATGAGCCAGATACCTCTCTGGGGCCGATTCGGTATTCTTATCGTCCTATGGCCTTTGAGTTCTTGTAATTGTAATTGTAATCAGTGCGTAATTATGGTGGATTAACCACTGTTTGTGAACATACAAGTGTTGGCAAGTGTAACAAAGCAGCGGAAGTTGTCTTTTCCTGCTCTCTCAAGAAGTCCATTGGAGGTTTCAGTAAAACCAAAATGTGTTTGGTTTAAACCTAGGAAAAAATATATTTTACTGTTCATTCATCATCATCAAATTGAAAAAAGAAATTACTCAAGAACTGGCAATTATACTTACTTGACACTGGCTAAATGCACAAATCGTGCAAGCCACAAATAAAGAAACAGAAAAAAGGAATTATGGCCCGTTTTCTCTATGGTATATACATCCACCAGGATATATCCCAAAAGTAGGACAATAATAACGTTAAAATGCATACTAATACGAATTCGTTCATATACTTCTTTTCTACTCTAAGAAAAACATATAAAAGGTATGTAGGTACTTAAGAAGGAACCATAGAGTATTTACTTTCCTTTTTTCTATTTATTGACAATTGGACAAACAAACAAACAAGTCCATACGATATATTACAAACAGTACAGGACAAGGGATAAAATCATATAAATGTCTGAAGTGTTACACAACTTTATTTTATTGTTGCGGGTACTCCACACAGAAAATATTATATTTTCTTATTTAATTATCTAAATTCTGAACTCAGACCAAGCGAATTTATTTATCTGGAATGGATTCGCTTTGCGAAGACATGAACGATGGAGCGAACTAACCCACAAGGTGCCTATTCACCCTGGCTTTGAAGACGGACGGGTTATATTCATACTTATTCAACGTCAACATTATGACGACCGACGTTAGCGATCCTGCCTTCAACATCGACAGTCCTGGGTTCGAGTCCCGCTAGGGGCCGTTGTTTTTGTGATAAATACGAGAATTTGTATCTCAGCCATTGGTAGATTTTTTCTTTAAGTTAGTACATAGTTTTTAATTTCTTTATTTTTGGTATTATGATTAGTTTGTGGTTTTAGTTAATTTAATGTTAAAATATATTTTTTTACGGCTTCCTTGGTTGCATGTTTCTCATATCGGTTTTCATGCCGCCACTCCGAGGTCCCGGGTCCAGTTCCCGGCCTGGTAGAAAGCGAACTTTTTTTTTTCTTGGTTAGGGTAGATGTTTGTATTATGAATACGAGCATTTGTACCTGAGTCATGAGTGTTTATATGCATTTCTATTAATAATACATGTCTATGTATCATATATGTATTCATATCCGTTACCCTAGTATCCATAACTCAAACCTTACAGTGCTTACTTTGGGCTAGGCTAATTGTTGTGAATGTAATAAATATTTATTTTAATATTTAAATGTTTAATAATAATAACTTAATATTACATATGTTGTTTTGAATTTGCAAACACCAAGACACAATATACCTAATGGAGAAAAGCTTTGATAATTTTATCATCATTTCACCTACAAATCCTCATTGGTCCCACTGGGCAAGTCATCTATTGAGGACAGAAATATCCTGATAAGGATGCAATTGTTATTTGTATGTCTTTAAATAATACAATTATATATATACATACAAACATTTATCCCGCAGGGGTAGGAATCTAACCAGACTTATAGTCTCCGGCAAATAAGTTGAACATGATTTTGAAATCACGTGACATGCGCAGTAGCAAGTTTAGGTACATTATTCACTACTGCGCATGTCACGTGATTTCAAAATCATGTTCAACTTATTTGCCGGGGACAATACCACGGTTTTGACATACATCTGTCGCTTTTCATACAAGCTCGTCGGTTAAGGGTACTGGCCTTTTTCAGGATTCTATTTGATCCCTGACAGTTCGCCTTGATCTGCCTTTACATAATAATAATATAATAATCAGTGCTGAATCTACACATTTGCCGCCCCAAAGCTATAAAATTTTTGCCGCCCCTACTGACCTCTAAAATTAGATGCACTGTTCACAATAACTTTAATTCCTCTTTAGGGAATAATCTAGTTTCAGGATTATTTTTACAACTTTTTCGGTATATTTTTAAGCTAAGAAAAGCAAAGTTTTGTTTTTATTGTTTCTTACTTTTTTCTGTACCAATTTTCTGGGCCAATTTTGCCGCCCCCTAATTTTGCCGCCCTAAGCTTCAGCTTTTTCAGCTTCTACATGACACAGTATATAAAAAAACTAATATAAGACATAAGTATAAGCATAAATTATAGGTCCCATCTCAGAAATTGAAAATATATGGAAATAGTACGTTCGGTAACGCGATCAAGATCTATAATGTGCTACCAGTTGAAATCAAGGAATTGCCAACCAACAAATTCAAGTATTGTCTCCGGCAAACAAGTTGAACATGATTTTGAAATCACGTGACATGCGCAGTAGTGAATAATGTACCTAAACTTGCTACTGCGCATGTCACGTGACTTCAAAATCATGTTCAACTTATTTGCCGGAAGGTATATAAATTGTTTAACATCCTTTTAGATAAATGCTATTATTCAGTTAACGAATTCCTAGGACCGAAACTATAATATATATTTATTAGTGTGTAATTAAATTGTCATTGTACTGGCAGTCAATCATTATGCAATTGTATAAATTTTTGATATGGTTGTAATTTAACTAATGTTTAGATTATTTATTTTTGTTAGCTTTTTTTTTATAATTTATTAATTTCCACGCCGAACAAAGGAAGAATATGCCGTAAATTGTTTGTCACCTATATTTACTACCATATTCTTGGAAATAAACGCTGATCTTATCTTATCTTATCTTAAATACTTATGCAACTTACTGATAAAAAGTTTAGAAAACAAAGCACAAAGATTTCGTATGTACAAGTACATATAAATAATATTAGCTTTTATATTACCATAATACATTATTACCATGCCGGATAAGTAAGGAGAGATTCGAATTTTAAAATGAACCAATTAGAAATGTTTACAAACCATCTGTTTCGAACGGAAACAGTTTTTGTGGAGGTACCTTTTATACCGCAAACTTACACCGATATCCGTTATAACTAGGTCAACATGTCATAGTGGTGCTTTGAGAGCATCCATAGAGAAAAACTTCTTTTCATCTAAATAATTATAGTAATAACTTTATTTTTCTGACGTAAAATATAAAGGTATTGTTACATAATTAAAAAAAAAATTGTATCATAATTTCATGTGGTTAGTGATGGTATTTAGTGACGACTACCCTCCGCACTATTTATAAAAACTATATTACAGTCTATTCATCCTAACTTGTAGTATTTGGTAAACAATCTTGGCACTCCTTTTTATTGAAAATGCAGCATTAAAAATCAACTGATGACTAAATTCAATAGGTTTCAGTCTATAATAACGATTTATTGTAATAGATTATTTACTTTGTTATTATTTTATTTTAAAATGGGTGATTTTGTAAAAAGTTGTGCCAAGATTGTTTACAAAATAGGACAACTTAGAATGAACAGACTTTACAGCAGCGCAGTGTCAACGCGGCACAAATATAAGACAATACACATAAATAGCTAAAGCACTTGTTTTATGGAATTCGGAAACAATGCTGTTACCACAATACCCAGACTCGAGAAAAGTGGAAAAGTTCGTTTTCTACATTGTTCATGCCTGGATCGAACCTTGGACTTCGGAATGGAGTTACCATGAAAACCTGTGTGCGAATCACTCGACCACGGAAGTTGTCAATCTATACAATTATAATGCAAAAAATATAAATAATTCTCTTTTCCGAAATATTACAGGTTACATATTATGTTAACTTCCTTTCGAATATATACAACAACATTTTATTAATTACCCCCAAAATGTCAATAAAATTTCACTCACACTAAAAAAGGTTAATAGTAGAAAAAACATACCTATGTGAATTTAACTACAATAACACAAATATAATCTACAACATCAGAAAAAACTATCATTGTACAATAATATTCAAAAATGGAACAATTATAGACCATAGATTACGTTCCGTTCGTTACAGTTCACGCGATGGAGTCGCAAAAAATCAACATTACAAAAATAAATCATTTGCGAGAATACAAAATAAACTATTTTCACACCAATAAATTTATAGTTTCAAAAGATTGTTTTTCTACTTTATCTTTTTTTTGTGAAAAAAAATGTCAAACTCCTTGCTGAAAATCATCATAATAATTAATCCAATTTTTTTTTAGCCTATACCTGACATTACCATAAATTTTAGCATAATTCATGTGAAATGCATCGAGTAACAATTAAAAAGAGTTATCTTTAAAGGAACAACTACCCGCCATATACAATTTTCCGTATCAAAACTCGTGCACACTGGAAAGTGCCTCGATTATTTCCCGCCATCGCGCGTCTCGACCAACCGAAATTTGGCGCCTAAAATTTCCCCGACCAACCAGAATAATGGCCGCCTTTTTCCACCAATTGGCTACAAGCCCGCGCTCTCGCCATCGCGTCATTGTCATATCTTGAAATTAGTACGGCAGTGCAGTGAACCCCGACGGTAAATCGTCGATTTTCCCGTCGTTAATAATAAAATCCTGAGAGGTAAGTCCTAAAAAAACATCCCAGTAATTGCCATTTATAGAAATTGACGCTTTTATTAACCATGGCGCACAATATTTCTCGCATTCTTCATAATTTTAAGCGAAAATAACAACACAACTCATTAGTTAAGGAAAGTCATAAGTTATTAAAGTTTTTATAATAAAATAAAGATATTGTTTCGTTATCACTTAAATTGTTTAAAAACTTAAATTATTAGTAGATCTTTCTAAATTCTGTGAAAAGTGTATATAAAAATCAACTTGGTCTCGTCTTAGCAAAATGGCGGCGCTGTTATGTCGCTATTAATACGCTCGCTATCTCTTTTGTAATGCGCTTTTGCCTCGATGTTAGAAAGGGACGAAGACACATCAAAATACGTAGTATGCTGCACACGTAACGAGACACGTCTTCGTCCATCGTATCGTAAACAAGTCGTGTTCACTGGGGTTGCCACTTATGAACTTCGATTAATTTATAGCAATTTTAAACAATCAGGGTAACGCGGTTCTCTCATCATCATCATCACTGTAAATATGTATATTATACAATAAATATATATTTATATATTATCATGTACGTTTATTTATATTTAATTTAAGATTTGACGCTCGTTTCTGTTTTATTATTAGTACTTATATCTCCTTAATTTATTTCTTCTTTAAGTTACACCGCCGTAGCTCTAGCTTCCTTATTATCCTCTGCATTAGGTTGTCTGGTAGTGATTGTTTTTTGCGACAAGACCGCCGATTGTTACATGTTAGTTTTAAGCAATTATCTGTGTTTGTGTATCCTGTTTATTGTGATAATCCTGTAATCAATAAAGTGTTATTGTATTATTGTAGTCTAGAAACAAGTTACTTTTGTATAAACAAGCGCATTACATTACTACATATTCAATTTATTCTTTTTAGTTATCATGGAGTTGAAAAGGAAATTTTTTATACTTTGATTGAAAACATTTTAGAAAAATAGTATAGTATTTAATGTGGATATCATTTAAAAGTATTTAA
Organism: Calamotropha paludella; assembly: GCA_927399485.1. NCBI lineage: Eukaryota > Metazoa > Arthropoda > Insecta > Lepidoptera > Crambidae > Calamotropha > Calamotropha paludella. The sequence continues at coordinate 2,912,297 of OV656803.1, read as the reverse complement.
ATTTAACTTTATTAAATTAACCTATAAGGTACTAAGAACAATCATATTAATAAAACCTTACATTCGATATGGATTATATGGATTATATGGATATCGAAACCATATCGAATGTATTGAATTGCCTACCATTACAGTTTTTGTCCAATTCGTCTATAACTTTTTTAAATAATAAAATAATTAAACGCTATTAAATCAATGATCTGAAATCGCTTGACTAATGCATTGGTTACTTGATATTTGATGTTTCGATTTCAATCTCTTTTACAGAGACTATAAAATAAACTCATTACCGTATTTCTTTTAATTCCGAGTAGAAAATTGCAAAGACAAATTTAACTCCATTCAATTATTGCAAAATGATATAAAAATGTATTTTTATTAGATACCTAAATAAATCAAACATTAGTATAATAAGCCGCACAAAGTTATGGCGCACTTCTAATTTTTACATTAAAAACTTAAAAAAAATATCTATTTACATTACACTTTATCTTATGATAAAAATAAAGTTGTATGTAGCGTAAATAGATTTTAAACTTGTAGTATTGGTGACAGTAGTGAAAACCCTACATAGAAATTCGAGCACACGCACCACTAGCGACACGCGGCGGGGAGAAGTGGAACTTTCCACCCATTGTTGCGCAAGCCCGCCGCCGCACCGCGTCGCGCTTCAGTCGACGAACGCATCTCTTGTCAATAGGACGTGTGACGTGCGTCCTCGAGCGCGCCGCGTCATTCGACTTGTTTACGCTTACTAAACTAACAATACGTATTCTTATTGGTGCGTGATGGACATAACCAAACAGTTAAAGTCTTGTTAAATCGATTGCGTACTCTTATTAGATCCTGAAATTTAACCTTGTTTTCGCTAGGTGAAGAGAGCCGTGGATGCTATCTGTGCAGAGCGTCACTGTATTTGGTTGTGCTATTGGACTCTGAAGATGTCGACGTTGAGTATGAGGGCGCCCGGTTTGCAAACCACTACACTGCTGGACAGTCGTACGATACGCGAACGGGGTGTGACCAACCTAGATGGGGTTAGAAGAAACTTGTTCGGATGCACGGATAGAGAGGAAAACAGAAGATTTGTAGAGAAGGAGCTGGCTAGACAATTGAAACAAGACAGCGAGAAATGGGGCTTTGATTTCGCGAAAGAAGTACCTTTACCTGGCGAGCAGCGGTTCGTATGGAGTTTGGTGCCTGAAGCGGCTGTACCTGCAGCTTTGAGACGAGCACCTGTCACCATCGCCGCACCCAAACCCAACGCACCATCGCAAGAGGCGAAGGTATCTAGCCCAGAGAGCAACAGTAAAACTCAGAAGAGAATCACAGGTAAGTTTAGATTCATAAAAAATAACATTCCTTTTTTAAATAATTTGATGTTTTATGTTTATTTTTAAATTGCGAAGCGCTGGCTATAGCGAAGGCATAATATACGTCATTGTTGCAATATTGAACTGCATTTCGAAATGTCACCCACAATATTGTAGTTAATCTGTGTAATAAACTGTAATGAGACATGGTTATTGCTAAACAAACATTTTGTTATCTTACAAAATGTAGTGCTTTATTCAATTGCATTTTGTTCAATGATAAAATACAATTTAATCTACATCATGGAAATAACATATTTAAAAGATCTTTTCTTTTGGTTATATAAAAATAATCTCTAATAGCATTATAACAAGATACCTATCCTATTATCAACCAATGCCTGTCTCATTACTTTATTAATAGTTGTAATTGACTAATACATTTGAAGTAGCCATCTTATTTCATAAACTTCATAAGATATTGCTCGGCTAAGCGAATGCTTGATCTCTTATTGATCAGCCAATGGTAAGCTTCCCTCTTGCCACTTAATTTAGTGTAGGCCTGCAGTCGATTCCTTAAATCTTTTTGTCCAGTATTCCTTTGCCATGACATTATTTTGCATTCTAAATTTGCTTAGTTAAGCACAATGTAAAGTGCACTTACATTGTGCTAACAACCGATCAAATCCATTTTGTTAAGCTAAACTATATGATAATTTAACTGCTAACGTTAACTAAATCTGAAATATATGGAGATTACAACATAAATTATATAAAAAAGTAAAAACTTGATAATTGTAAATGATCATTGTACATTAGGTAATTTGTATAATTCACGACAGTTAAAATATTAGGGTAATCACGATGCATCGCGAATGACGGCTATTTAATTATAGGAAAGGAAAGTGTGTCTACAATTACCTTGAATAGAGTTTCTTTTCGTTTGATATTAACAAAGAGCTGACTTTAGTATAAAAAAGTTGAACTACGAAAAAAAATATTATGTTAGGAACCGCATAACTCTGACACCAATTTTAATGCCTACCTTAACGGATTTGTGCTGTAATCGCAAAATATACTTCATAATAATTGCAATCGACAACATTTAAAACAGAGAAATTTAATATCAAGAGATTATTAATACAAAGCTTATTAAAAATATTATAATTTACGTTAATTACAATATAAAACTATTTTAATATTGCACAAATAGGCATAATAGAGCATGTAGCAGATTGTATATTAAAAAAAAATAACTAACTAATACCGTCTGTGAGACGTAAATGTCAAACAGCAAAAGCAATCGCTATTCTGCCTCTAAATATTTCCGAATTTAAACTTTTTGATCAAAATCTAAAAAACAAATTTTTATTTAAATTTAATAAGCATATTACAAAAATGTAGTGTTTTAATTTAATAATGAAATTGTCAAGTAAAAATTCAATTAAGAAACGAAACATTCGTTATCAATGTTAACATTTTATAAGTTTAAATAATATGTAATTCTATAATCATAATTAATTTGGACGCAAAAACTCTCCTATTATTTGCAACCCCTTTGCAAAACCAAAAAAAACTCCTATACAAATAGCCGATTTTTTGTCAATCAAGGTGTGAAGAAGTTCATAATAGGTCAAAGGTTTTCCTCATTCAAATTAAATTATGAACGCTCTATAATTAAAAATTTGCCTTAACTAAATCTTTTCTTAGTTAATTTGTAATGACGTTTCTTTTAACTTAAGGGCGTAAAGAAATATGCTTAACTAGTTATTAAAATATTAGGACGCACGGCCAGACACGCGCCTTAAATATAAATTTGCAACGAAACTCTTTTGACAAATTAAAAAAAAAAACAAGGTAAAGTTTTTATTTAAAACACAAATGGCGCGCGGCAACGCGTCATCAAAAGCGGCGGTTAAATATTCCAAAACTGTTTTGTTGTTTAGCTATTGAGTTATTTCACTTTGCTATATTGAGTCACGATTTCTGCAACATTTGTCCAAGCGCCGTACGTGTAGGATTGTTTAGATCATCTTGACCCAGTTTTAGTTTGTTTTGATACACTGCGTCTCAGCGCGTACTTACGCGCAGTCTCCCACACGTCATGTCCTATTTTAGATACTTAGCACATGTGTTGGTAGCTTTATTAGTGCTAGAGGTGTACCATAAATTTGCATGGTATCGATTATTCGTAGATTACAAACACACCTATAATAATTAAAATACCGTATTAAAAAGTTTGATATAGATTCATGGGTCAATATCTGCTGATGCATTCGTAATAAATGAAGCGCAAAAGGGCAGCGCCAAAAGCGCCATATTTTCTTCTTTTTTATCTGTGAAATGTGAGATATATGTCACTACGTGCCTACCTCAACACTACGTAAAACATTGTCGCGCCTTTTTATTTGTATTGTAAAACTGATTAAAAAAGCGTAGATTCGGTTGTAAAACTATATTCCTGTCGCACCCACGAGATAGCACAGAATGTTTTTATGACGAATGTACGATACGTCATCGGGTACTATCGACGACGAGACAATTGTTACCTTTAATATCGATTTTGATTTAAGAAATATGTATTACTAAATTTACGTAGGTAATGAATTTTGTTGAACGTTTGTCATTGTCGTTTTTAGAATTAAGATTTTCATTAAAAAACTTAAATAGTAAAGTTGTGTGTAGTATCTCTTTAAATATTTTATTAAATAAATTTTGAAAACGTAGATGCATTTCACAAATTATAATTTACATTTGCAAAAATATTTTTTACCTATAAAATTGTTCATCACAATTAACAATTATTTTTTTTTTACAATGAAAAAAGTTTTGAATGCTTAAAATAAAAATATGAAATATCTAATATAGTATTTCTAAACCTATTTTTGAACGACATATTCTGAGATCTAGAAAAAATACTTATTAACGTTTTAACAACACTAGTTTTTGTATGAAAAGTAAACAGTTACTCTATTAAAAAAAAACAGCGTATATATACAATTCTCTTTAATGCATTCAACCAAAGCAAAGTCGTTACAACCACAGATTATATACTCTATACTTAATAATTTATTGCATGCCATAGATTTCAATAGGTGTTACATGGTTTGTTAAATACACTATGGATCCTGATGGGCACAAACAACAATTGATTATTATTAATTAAATGATTAATCATTTTATTGAATAGTCTTAATATCCAGATATCTATTTCTTGTTGTTGCGCAATTTATATCAATCAAAGACATTTTTTTCTATATAATAGTATTTCCCGCGTTTTAGACCAGCAACGTTCCCTTCTATTTTTGAATATTCACCAAATTTGTTTGCGTTCTTCAAGTGTTTAAATTTCGAAAGCCATCGTAAACGCGACGCAGCCATCACCAGATGCAAGCACTTCCAAATCAAGTCATCAAGGGCTACGATTTCGATTGTTTGTAACTGACCAAGCGTGGAATCTACGCAGGGGTCTAAGAAGGGGGTCACCCGATTCTCGTTCAGAAATAATTATACCTTTCCTAATGTCGATGAACTCCGAATGTTGAATGTTGTTATGCCGTTTCTGGGAACGTAAGTGGACGAGCCTGCGGGATATCGAATCTTGGCTAATAGAAATTGTTGCAAATTTGCGATCCCCTTCTGTAAATACCACTCGGTCAAGAGGCGATTTCCGTTACAGTTACGAATGCATAGTTGTAATGCTGAGATTATTGCTACGTTAAGTATTATTGGGTAATGTTCAACGCAATGCACGCTTTGTAGGTTGCAATATTTGCACTTAAATGCTGTGAATAAGTTAATATTTCACGAAATTATATATTAAATGTGACCATTACATTTTATTGATTAAATAAAATTATTGTAATCAAAGCATATTTTATGTAATTGTGACCAGAATCCATCAACTGACCGACCCTATTGTGACTTAGAGTGACTAATAATATGTTCTATTTCTTAATCATTTTAGGTCAGAATGATGATTATTCATTGACAATGCCACAGACTATCAACGATTGCATCAGTTACTTTTTAATTGGCATTATGCTAAGGCACACTCCAATTTTATGCCTGTCAAATATTTTATCTGAGACAAAAGTACGTAAATGAATCTAAGTAATGCATTAAGTAATATCGAAATAGGTTTGTATATAAATTTTGTTAATTATATTTGAATTGGATGGTTTGTCTACGTATATTGCAATAAAAAAAAATGCACGTCTAACTAAATCATCGTACCATGAGCTATCAAAAACTAATTCGCAATCAAATAGTTAATTCTGAACAAATGAACGATAAGTATCTATGGTCCTATACTGTTGTCTATCAGATAATCCATTACAGTACAAAGAGTGAATGTTCGACATAGATATGCGATTATAGGTTGTGAATTTGCATTGAAAGCCGCTGACACAGAAACTGTTCGTCATGGTATAAGCAAAACAGTGTCGTAGTTAAATCGCAAAAATATTTGATGGCAAGCCTTTCTAATGCCATTGGCAATACGCAGGCTCCATATGTTGCCATAATACAATATTCAATAGAAAGTAAGGTAGGTCATTACTACAGCTGACTCGTTAAATCAAAATCCCACCCCTATATTGGCGATGAATCCCATGACACTACAATGGCGGACATAATGAGAAGCGGCGCGTGCGCAGTGCGCACCCACCCTGTTCCACTCCTTTCTCCCTCGCATTGTAACGGCTATATTGATTTTTTAACTGTCATTTTTTTATGTTTAGAAAGTAATATGATTCACGTCACTAGGAACAATATTCTGAATTCAATTTTGCAAATAGTTTAAGTTTTTTGAAAATGGAACTCTTTTTACGGATACTGAAATATTTTCATTTGTTTTAATCTAACGTTTTTAATTGTAAAAGATTGTCTTAAGTGTACTTATATCACTATGTAAGTCATCAATGGTCTTGATTAAATGAAATGTATAAAATAATATGAGTTTTAAGAAGTCTAAGCTGATTGCCTGTTTTAAAATATTATCGCTAAATAATTGACAGTAGAATGCTTATTTTACGACTTATAAGTTTTCACGAAAAAGGTTATCGACTGATTTAAATTTCGACCACAGTCTAGGCAGCTGGATTGTGTTCCTTGGTCTATGTTGCTTAGCAACGCACATAACAGTTCGGAATTCAAATTTACGTTTTCCACGACACTTTCGAACGCGCGAAATCGATGCGGGTGATTACAAAAAGCTGTCAACGCATGTGTTCCAAATCGAAAATTTGAACAGATAGGGGAACACAGGAGTTAACGGTCGCGTTCCGCATCTGCTGAACCCCCGCGCCCAATTTAGCGGGATCGCACCCCTGCGCAGAACAAATGCACATCGGGGGTTGTTAACTTAATTCTGAATCGTATCACCAACGAATAAGGTTTTAATGTAGTATTCTGTTTGGTTTTAATACATCGCCAAATGTATCAGCGACAAAATTTTTATCCACGGCCGATGACCGCTTACAGTGCATCTGTTATGTTGTGAAACACAGTTTTGTTTACAGGCTAATGTTACTTGAATGTAATTTTATCCCAGATTATAAACAGTCCATACTTACCGGTAACCGTAGTAAACAAACCATATTTTCTCTGTCAATTTAATTTAATTTTATTAATGTGCTCTAACGACTTTATCTTGAATACCAGACGCATCCGTCGTGTAAAGATTGTTAAAGAGTGGGTGTCCACCCTTTCTCATTGCACCTGTAGAAACTTAATTAGGGTCACTGACACGAGACTAATGCCTACAGTACGTTATATGTATTTCTCACGTGTGAACCAACCCTAAGGAACTCGTACGATATGGTTCAATGCGCTCAACGACTACAGATAAAAACTCATTTCGCGGGACTCGCTGCATGCATTTATGGTTAGAAATACTTTTTTTTTCACGGCATAGGTCAGTGCTCACATAATGCCTCGTTCCCGGCAGGTAGGACCATTGGGAAAATATATAATAATAAAAGATATATTATTGTGGACAATTTTATCAGGGCGTCTGCGATAAAAGTCATTTGATAACGATAACAAATCGATATAACAGTACCGAAAGTGGAACGCTTGTAAAATAACGGTGCCGCAAACAAAAAGTTAATATAAGTAACATAACAAAAGACGATTCGTCGTGGTGACTAATGTCTAAATCTAGATCAAGGACTAAGCTGTTCTTCGAGCGATTATCGCCTCTATTTACAAATGCATTAAACCATGGCAATTACTATATGGTCTTAAAATTTAAGTAAATGATTTTAATAGCTAAATCGTGCGCACGTTAACTCGCATACATCTGCCATTAATGGTTAACTTTCTCGATTGATATTGAACACTATGTGTTTGGTTTAAAATTGGAAATCAATTGGAAATCTTATTATACATGAACTTTATATCTTAATTTTACTAAATATCGTTTAAACTAAAATTCGGAAGTATCTAATAACACACATACTTTAAACCGGCAAAATATTACCCCAAGGAAAATTACCAGGCCCATTGTCATAAACATGTAGAAATTTACAAATTCCTTTTATATATATGATTCATTAATCTGTTAGCTACTTATCCTTGACGGTTCAAAAGCCTATTACAAGTAGTTAAATTTGGGTACTTAATAAAAATGTTAATATTTTACAGCTACAGTTAACATCTTTTCAAATAAAAATGTCTATTCAATTGATCAATTTCATTCTACTTGTATTTAGCCGGTTATTTAAACAATCATTTATGTAATCAACAATTATTAGACTGGTAAACAGTTGCCGTTCTATATTCACAGTTTTAGTTTTAAAAGTAGGTCAGGTGAGCATTTTTTCTTATTATTTTTGTAAGCTTTTTCACAGTATTATTAACGGGAAAAATAGTAGAAAAATTCTCACTAATTCATTGTTACTCTTCGATCAATAGGTATCCATTATTGTTTAACATGAGATGTAAGAATAATTACTTTATATTTTTCTAATAAGAAAGGTGGAAAAGGAATCACACATATTTCATCATAGTTCCGTTTCGGCATACTATCTTAATAGTACCAGCGGGTAAAAAGTCCTACTAGTTCAATCATTGATATTATTAATAGAACTATCGTGATTAAAGGAAGCTCCCACGATCCCAGTCCTGCTATGGTCAATGAAAAACACCTCCAGAAAAACGAGACATCTCACAATCTTGACCACCACCATATCCGAGTGAGGATCACCCTTCATAATTATGTGGTCCATAAAAACACTTATGATTCGTCACGGACCGTGGACCAAGAGGTTTTTGTATGGGAACCGGGCCCAACGTAGATTCCACAGACACGACACGACAGTGAAAGTCACTCTTGCTTTTACCCTATTTTTATAAACAGCAATCTTTAAGTTTTCTTTCTATTTATACATACTAGTATGGAAGTTTATTTAAACATTTGTATAATGTTCTTGATAATTACATGCGTATTCTAATAAGAAACTGTGTATTTTAAAATATATGACCTATTTAGTTCTTACTACCGAGCACTTTGCACATTTAAATAAAGCCTTCTTTTCACGGATTTTTGAGCATAATTAAGATTTAATCCTGACGTGATCACAGGATGACTAAAGCAATGGTCGTCATATGTTCTACTACCTGATCAAATGTAAATTATACGCAAAAATCCATGAAAAAGTTGTTTTATTTAAATGTATCATAACCTATTTATATGAGTTTTTCTACACCGATAACTGGATTTTGTTATCCTACCTAATTTTTTTTTCCTTATTAACAAAACAATACTCAGTGAAGTAACTATTGTATTACATGTGTAATTAGGATCGGCAATGTCTTTAGTAATATAATATACATATAAAATACGTGTGTTTTTTACACACGTATTTTATATCTTATAGAAATATTGCATTGTGAATGCAAAAAATTAAATAAAAACATACATATGATGTTCAAAACAACATAGCATATTGTTACACCAATAACGAATTATATGCATAGTATGAAACAAAGGCGACAAACATAATACTTAATCAATCATTGAAACGAGACACTTTATTTTTCATATAGTCATATTTTTATATCTCTGTCGTATCGAACCCTTTTTACAACATCTTTACGATAATCTTGGTAAGGAGTTTCTCATGCGATGACTATACATCATTCATGACTCAGCTTTCGTTATCATCTAATTAAGATAAATTACTGAAGACTAGGCTGTATGAGATTTGTACTCTTTGCCTTTCCGTATGGGAACACCCAATATTAAAAAAAGGTTGGTAAGTATACGTGAAAAAGTTTCATTTAAAAAATAAAAAAACTACAATTGCCGAGAAATCTATAATTATTTTTCCACAATTCGTATGGGAGCTGATATGTAATTGACATATATCAACTTCCTACCAGGTATCGTGGATAAATGTGAATGTACAATTATCTAATTCCCACGACGCGGTCGTTTAAAATATTGTTATTTTTCAATGAAACGTCCAATCGATAGCTCTAATAACGGGGGAGATAATTGATGCTATCGCCAATATATCACCCTTGTTAATACTCGCTTACTCCTTTGGAACGATGGGAATCGAAATGACCGTCAATCGATAAATTTAATCGATCCATCGAGTGCAATTTGTAAGTATACACAAATGTTTCATACAAAACTCTTTTTAGGAATATAATCTTGACGCTTTGATTCCTTTTCTGCAGCAGTGTCACACTTGATACTCCTGAAAAGTATTTTATTAATTAAGATGACAAAAATTAGACACTACGTTTATTCAACAAAAATTCTTTGCTTCAAATATCATCAAAAAAGTACCTATTATTGTTTATTACAATAGAATTAAATCGTATCGATTATCTTGTAAATAATTCACGCATTTCATTGAAAGAAACTTAGAAACAGATTTATTCCATTATAAATGATAGTTACTGGAAATATATAAAATACTAGTCTTTTAAAATAACAATAAGACTTGAATCAAAGCTTAGCAAGAATAAATGCGTTTCGTTATATCGTCAATAAAGTCGCAAAATCTCATCACTGCTTTAATAATTATAATTTATATCCCAATACTCGTATTAGCAGAAAAACAATAACCTTAGAAAACATAATTGAATGTTATATTTGCATTAACAAAACTACTTTATATTAAGAAAAAAAAATTCCGTCTGAAAATAACTTGTTATCCAATTCGATTATTTGTACTATATTTCTATTACAATTTTACCGTAAACAATATTACTCTGCCATCTAGGTTAAGTTGGTTAAAATTTTAAAAAATATGTGTGAAGGTTTACCTTTGAATAATAAATAGCTAGTACGTACGTTAAACGGTAATCAAGCTCAAGTAGGAAAGGATACGTGTAATGTGTAACTGTGACAAGTAACAGTTACGACGACATTCCTGCTTTGTCGACGATATATAATAATGGATATAATATTGTAGACTGCCTCCAAATATAGGCAATGTTCACTGCAATACTCACGATTGGTGTTTAATTAAGTTTAAACAGTAAAATAAATATTCATTTTATAAAGAGCATACTTATTTCCTTCGTGTTGTGCAGTGAATCAATTAATTATTAACATATTAAAACTCCCGTGTGAAAGTGACCTTTTCTGCGCAATAATTCTTTTGCATTACCAAAACCATCGAGCACATACCCCAATAGAGTGGTAATATTGGGCTGTCCGCCTCCGCAACTGATTAGTGATTTGTCACTTATAAATATTAACGCTCGCTCCCACTCAAACAGTACAAAACCAGTATTGGATCTGTGCGGACGTGTCTGCTTATTCCGAAATTAATTTCAATTAAATAGTTTCATAATGGCGTGTCGTTCTATTCGGTGGTGTGGAAAAAAGAGCAGAACTTCAAATTATAAAACTGACGGAATAACCTTTCATCGGAAAGTTATAGTTAAAAATTTCTTTTTATAAAAAATTGTCAGGGCTCAAGTTAAACTGGACATCAAAGTGAAATGGTTGACGCACGTGTTCAGGTGTCTATGCGTCCTGCTTCCACATAACGTAATTTCTCATTACGCCATCTCTTTCTAGTCTACGCTCTCAACACTAGTGTTGCATTCAAAGGATCAAGGGGTGTATCGATAAATAACATTATTGTAGTTTATTACATATTTTTTTCAAACATGAAAGTAATTTTGAAATTATAATATTTGCATTAATGATCTAATTGATAGTGTTGTGCATTATTGATTATGTAAGTCTTAATAGTCCAGGAGCCGGTAACACTGAAAGTCCCGTCAGAGCGAAATCAAAAAAAAATTATTTAAATAAATAGTACTTAAGTATAGGAATAAATTAAGCTTGGTATGCGTGGATTCCTATTGCCGAAACAATGTTAAAAAAAATATTGAAAAAAAAATGAAAAAATGTTTTACCGTCATCACGGATATATTTTTTTTAATGTATTCGATAGTAAATTTTATTGGCTATTAGACAAAATCACGCAAACCACTTTTTTTCTGCTGGAATGGTCTGGCCTATTTGAAGTGTGTGATCAGGGCTAAAATTTCTCCATCATGCCGGAAACATTTATTTATTTATTTTTAAGTAATTTTTAAAAATATCTCGGTATGCGCGCTCAAAAACTGCCGGAAAAATCCCGCATACAATTTTGAAGTGCATAAACTATATTAGCATCTACTCCAAAATGTACGATGTTCAATAAATTTATATATTTCTCTGCATAGATTTAAAAGAATATAAGGATTAATATGATTCAAGGAATTGTAGGGGAATCTTTATTTTACATAATGAAAACGATAAAATAACATTGAAATAATTGACAGGAGTTTATTCTCAAAATTAGTATATTTATTGATAATCATCGAAATCAATTTCTTCTATATCACAACGGTTTTCATTTTCTGATTCTTCACTTTCTTCCTTATTTAATTGGCCACTAAGAATTTCTTCAACTTTTGAAGGTGCTGTTGGGCCTTTATACCACAATGGTCCCAACTTATTTTCTTGATTCAGTTGCAATCCACATTCAGTTGGTTCAAATAAAATACAAATTGGCTCAGTGGCCAACCAATTTTAGCCCTCATCACACACTTCAAATAGGTATGCCAGACCCTTCCGGCAGAAAAAAGTGGAATTCGTGATTTTTTTCTAAAAGCCAATAAAATTTGCTATCGAATACATTAAAAAAAATTAATATCCGCGATGACGGTAAAACATATTTTCATTTTTTATAAATATTTTTTTAACATTGTTTCGGCAATAGGAATCCACGCATACCGTCCTTAATTTATTCCTATACTTATGTACTATTTATTTAATTTTTTTTTTTTGATTCCGCTATGACTGGAGTTTCAGTGGAACCGGCTCCCCGCCTATGATCGATTATACCGATATATTAGGTATATAGCGTATTTGAAATAAACGGTTGAACGGTTTTTATACTTTTTTGAATAAATGGTTTTTAACAAAGATTTTTTTTTGAAATTGCTTTTTTTAGCAATAAAAAGACATGATGAAAAACAATCAGTCAGAAGAATTTATACGAAGCTAATTCATTTTAAAAATCAGTAAACCAATAAATGGTTAATGGATCATTTAATTTTTACTTTTAATACAACTAATTAAATGTAATTTGGTAATTGGTTTGGTTCTTGTTGAGGTGCAATTCAGCGGTTAATATCTTCTTATTTGATCACTAGCAGCATTTATAGGCATTTATTTCCATAAGAGAACACGTATGTATTATTCACTATTGCTATAATTACTGATGTATTGGCTATCGATATCGATGAACGTTAGATACTTGGACACTACCACATCTCTAGAGTAATAGTTGACCTTAGGATAGCCAATCGGAGCGCAGTTAGATCAGCGTGAGTAGCGGCGAATTAGCGGAATTGTTTTCAAACAAAATGATTGACATTTCTACTCTATTGGGGTATGTGCTCGATGACCAAAACAAATTAAAAAAAGCGGGAATATAAACCGCGTGAAATTTCCCAACATAAGATCAATATCAAAAAATGTAGTACACTGGTATTTATCGATAAAACGTTAAATAAGGAGAGGGTAGTATTGAAAACGAACCGCGTCTAAACAAAAATGGGGTATACATATATTTTAATATAGCCCAAAATATAAATGAATTTCACGCCGTCATATTATAGACGCATTATACTCGATGCACTGTTCAAACGGAGGCACTCAATCAAATTTCATTAATTTCAATTTAGCTTCTCGTTTCATTATTGTTTTAAATGGAACGCGTCAATATCAATTCGGGACCGTGTCGGATTTACTTTTTTTTTATTGACGCCTGACAGCTGTCTGGGTATAAGAGGCGCATAAAAAAAGTATGCAACAAACACTGGCACTTTAGACAAAAGAAGGAATTGCTCTGGATTTTATGTTTAGTCTGCGCCGCGTGTTCGAAATTTAAATAAAAACCGTAATGTTCCGCAATAGTGCACCCACAGATAGTGCAACGGCTGTGGGGTGGGAGTCGGGTAAGGGAAGTGGCATATTCCTTTGGGGTTGCCATGGTAATACAACACTGTTTTTGTTTTAAAATGCAACGGTCACAACGGCACATTGTTTTATATCGGTTTTCGCACATAATTTACTGGCCGTAGGATTTCACACTTACTAGATAAACACGAAACACTCATAGCGTGACAACATGAGATATTTTTTTTGTTCCAACCAATTTCGACGTCTGGGGACAGTGTTTACGGAAGTGAGGACGCCTTGCCCGTGGGAACCTCTCAGTCGTAATTATGTCGCAACTCAACTTGTTTCATAACGACCACGTTACGACGATTATGGTTGAGTATGTTCAGCACTTGTGACATTCCTACATTTCTTAGATCGATAAAGAACATATTTTTTAACTTGGCAACTCGTTGGAGCATATTACAAATGATAGAGATATAAAAGTTTCCACCAAAAGCAGGTATCGGATGTTATGCAAAGCCATTCCATGTGGACAGTTATTGGACAGTGTGAAGGGCGTGGAAACGAAAGATAGATTGCCTGAACATTCAGAGTACACAGGGGTGAAAAATCCAAGGGTCATCACAATATTATTTATTCCAGAAAGCAATCAGAATCCCAATAGATGTGCTCTTGAATCGCGGTCGGATTAGACGTATGATTCGTCGTACATATTAATGCATTTCATTATATCATTCAAGATATCCTAATGTTCCATTGTCATTCAAAATTGACCCTCTACAAAAAGCGTTATTTTCTTAAAAAATTCCATTGTAGAAAGGCGTGACTCGATCACGGACGAATTATCATTGAAAGCTATTCAAAAGGTTGTTCTTTTCATTTTAGTAATTCAAGATGTTCATGGGAAATCGTAGCTAAAGCTAATAGCGTTTGCGGGCATAACAAGTAAGACTAATTCTGATTAAACAAAGCAAACGGGCCCCGATACATCGACAGGCCCTCGGATTACCGGCGTGTTTGTAGAAGAATGTTTGTACAAGAACCTACAGGCGTTCATGAATTGACAAAGCCTTCACAAAAGCGTAGGCAGACAAAATAAATATTCTCAGATGCAATGAGAAATGTGATTCCTTCCAGTGATTTAACTATAATTGAGACGACCGTCTATCTATACAGGCCTTAAGTACTTTTGATCAATAAGAAAATATAAAAAAAACAGTCAAATGGAAATGGACCAAATTTCGACCACTAAAAGGTGAAAAATTGATTGAGTTATCAAAGTCCGTGTGTGAGACATTACATTACAAACTTTACATTAATTGGAGTATTAAAATACACTTTATTTGATAACCACATGTCTAACCTACTTATGAAAATAAATACTTGGACTCAAATAGCTATCTTAGTAATGTTTGTAATTTGAGATTGAAATTGGCACGTCCGTAGATGGTCGTAGCCGTTAATGCTTTTGCCCACTGTCCTTTCTAATCATATTAACATCTTGAGTCATAAACATCATTAATGTTTTTACTATCTCTATAGTCTGTGTCCGTAACACGTGTGAACTTTGCCTCCTCTAATACTTCATAATAATAAAAAAACTTCGCCTCGGACCTACGCGATTGTGTAAGTACACTTCTTAATCTAACACTTCATTCTTCAAGAGCATTCAATTGTCACAAATGTCCCCAAGGGACATTCAAAGCTCCCCAATATGATGGATCGCATTTGATAAATGAATATTTATGATAACACAAGATTTGTATTGTTAATAAAAAATAATTACCGAACCCTTTACTTAAATAATTTGATATATCTTTATATAAACAAATAGCATTTACAAATAATTTGCTAAGCTCCACAGATTAGTACATATATATAAATACTACTAGTATAGTCTGTACCTATTCGAGATTTGTAATTGGCCCATAACACTAGATGACTTTTTGGCGGCAAAAAAAATTATAAGGAAACCTTTTTAGCATGGACTTTTTGGCGGGAGCGGGAAGCGTCACGTATAGTTTTGTTTCTCTTGTTAAAATTTTTGTTATTGTGGATATTAGTGCGTAATAATGGTGGATTATTAACCACTTAGTGTTTGTGAACATATAAGAGTGTTGGCAAGTGTCACCGGGAGATTTCAGTAAAACCCTACACATTTACTTAAACCTAGGGGGAAAAAAATATTTTTTACTGTTCAATCATCATCAAATTAAGAAAAGAAATTACTCAAGAACTGGCAATTATATTTACTTGACACTGGCTAAATGCGCAAATCGTGCAAGCCACAAATAAAAAAAATCTTTTTTAATGATAGTGTTTTGTCTCTTTGAAACTCGAGTACTCGAAATATATTGACTAAACAGTTTTCAACTAAAAATAGGTTTATTAAGCGTGTAAATAAATTGCAAGCTAATTTCAATAGTAATACATCAACATTTTGTAAATTATATTAACGTATAAAATTGAACCATGTTTGATGCAAATAAATGATGATTATTAACGTAGTGTTGGCGACCTAAATACTACTTCCGGAAAAATATATTTAATCATACTTGTTTGGCCTCGCTATATCACTAACGCGATTTTAATTAAGTATTTTTCTATGCTATTGTTAATTAAAATAGGAAACGTAGTATCAACGAATGCTAATCGAATATTAAATTAGTTTTATTTAAATTTACTAGCTTTTACCCGCGGGTTCACTAGCTTTAATGTAGACTACTTTTTTCTGGATGAAAGATACCCTATGTAATTTGTATCCCTGACAAAGTGTGTGCAAATTTCTATATACTCACTTTCGTATTATAATAAAGGTACGTAACCATAATATCAATAACACGAGTCGTACTTTGGAGTTTGCTTATGAGTGTAAATTATTAAATTTTGTTTACGAGCAAACTAACAAACATAAAGATAAAAGATAATCACTCTTTCGATAAAGTAAACATTTCTGTAGATTCCTCTTGACACTTCTGTTCACTGCATTCCTAACGATTTGATTGATAACGAACACAAAAGCATTCTATATCTGTGACCATTCAAAGAGTTTTCGAACCAAAAAGAATTTAAACTCGCGCCCTTTCACACAAAGGGCTGACCTGAATAGTAGCCACTACAATAAAAATATTACAAAAAATCATATTTCACACTATTATCAAAGATAAGTATTACCAATATAAAGTTACCATTTGAATTTTAAATTTGTTTGTATTTTGATGTGCGTATGAATGGATGTATATAATGCAGCTAATTGTGTGTGAACGAATGCTTATTTTGAGAAATATTAATATTTATGGTAATATAACGGATGAGGGCAGCATTTTTTTTAAATAAGATTTTTGGACCTGGATGCGTGTCTTTTAAGCCATGTCTTCATAATCAGTAATTTTTCTTCTTAATCAAATGATGATGACTGTTAGACGAACAATACATTTTCCAAGGTTACAGTAAATGTGTCAGGTGTTACTCAAAACTCCCAGTGAACTTCTTGAGAGGGCGTGAAAAAGCAACTCCCGCAGTTTTATTTGTCTAGCCAATACTCATGCATGTTCACAATCATCGACCATTATTTGATTACCCACTAAAATACACCACAGCACAAATTAAAAAAAAAATACTAAAGGGACGCTTCTCGCTCCCGCCAAAAAGTCTATGGTCAGTAAGGATCATAGACAGACTAAATTATCACACATATTAAATAAAAAGTGAAACAGTGTAAAAAAATATTACGATATCAGATTTCATTACCCTACGTTCCCAATGCGGATCATATCGAGACCGAAGACTTACACGATTGTAGTAATACCGTCATTGTTTTTAAATTCCATAACACAAGTGTTTCAGCTACTTGTGTTCAGAACAATGTGTGTGATGTCTTATATTCATTTATTTACTTGCCAGGTGGGTAATTGTAAAATGTTAGAACATTGTTAAAAATATATGGAGTAGCAATTTTAAAAGAAGTTGTTTAATAATTAAATTCGTCCGGAAATCGGTTAACTATAATTATGATATTTTAACTTAATATTATAACCTGACAATTTTTTTTTGAATTTATAACTATTAAATATCAATCTTAAATAGGTGACAAGGTACGATTCTTGATTTAAATTTGACATGATTTTTATTTTTTTTTTAATTCTCGCCTTATTTTTATTTTCACGCTTGGAAGATCGCTGAATATTTATTTACACCATTTCATATAAATACTAGCTGTCTCGGCCACGCGTTGCTGTGCCGACTGCAGTGCCATCTGCCGGACTGATTTGTGAATCTAAACCATTCTCAGATCCCCTTGAACACACACAAAGAAATTCATTCAAATCGGTCCAGCCGTTTAGGAGGGGTCAGTGACATACACACTCACAGAAGAATTATATATATAAAGATTATATCTAACATATACGAGGGTGACCTGAATAGTTTCCGGAATCGGCAAGAGATGGCGTGCGAAACATAAATTTGGCATATTGTCGGGCAACCCTAATCTATTTTATGACAGCTGTCAAATTTTCAGACAGCTACTGTCGTTAGTTGTTGTTTACGAACGTGTTTTGTGTAGCAAATCGGGCGGTTTTGTAAAAATGGATAAAATCGAATTTCGAGCGGTGATAAAACACTTTTGGATAGCTGGGAAAACGGCCACGGAAATTCGCAATATTTTGCAGGAGGTTCATGGTGCATCTACTCCATCATTTTCCACCATCAGTTTCTGGGTGAGCGAGTTCAAACGTGGTCGCACAAGCACAAGTGACGAACCCCGCAGTGGCCGCCCAAAAACCGCTACCAACGATGAAATGGTCGACAAAGTTCATGATGTCGTATTAGCCGATCGTCGATTAAAGTTGAAAGAGATAGCAGAGACTATAGGCATCTCAGAAGAACGCGTTGGCTACATCTTGCATGAAATTTTGGGTATGAAAAAGCTTTCGGCGCGATGGGTACCGCGTTTGCTCACACCGGAGCAAAAGCGAAATCGAGTGACCATTTCCGAGGAGTGTCTGGCCATGATTGAACGAAATCCAAAGGATTTCTTCATGCGTTTCGTAACTGTGGATGAGACATGGATCCACCACTACATTCCGGAGACCAAGGTACAGTCCAAACAGTGGACTTTTAAGGGCGAATCGGCTCCGAAGAAGGCAAAGACCGTCCCATCGGCCGGAAAGGTCATGGCGACCATTTTTTGGGATTCCCGTGGAGTGATTCTCATCGACTATCTGGAGAAGGGAAGAACGATAACAGGGCAATACTACAGCGATTTATTGACCCGATTCGATGCAGTATTGAAGGAGAAACGGCCTCGTTTGCAGCGGAAGAAAGTGCTCTTTCACCACGATAATGCACCGGCTCATTCATCCCGCATCGTCGCGTCCAAATTGAC
Source organism: Calamotropha paludella (assembly GCA_927399485.1). Classification (NCBI taxonomy): domain Eukaryota; kingdom Metazoa; phylum Arthropoda; class Insecta; order Lepidoptera; family Crambidae; genus Calamotropha; species Calamotropha paludella. The sequence continues at coordinate 2,893,165 of OV656803.1, read as the reverse complement.
TGAATTGCGCTACGAATTACTGCCTCATGCCCCATATTCACCAGATCTAGCCCCCAGCGACTTTTTCCTATTCCCAAACCTAAAAAAATCGCTGGCAGGAAACAGATTTGGCTCAAATGAGGAGGTCATCACCGCTACTGATGCTTATTTTGCAGCCCTTGAAACATCCTACTTTTCTGACGGCTTGAAGAGACTGGAGCACCGTTTGAAAAAGTGTATTGATCTTCGAGGAGACTATGTCGAAAAATAAAAATATAAAACCAGACAAATACCGTCTTCTTCTTGCCTATTCCGGAAACTTTTCAGGTTGCCCTCGTATATGTCACACACACACGTGTATATATATATATATATATATATGTGTGTGTGTGTGTATGTGTGTGTGTAAATGAGAGTAAATATTTATTTCATTAATAGTCAACCATTCAAAACCTGGTCATTGGGAAAGATGCTTGAGGCCAAACTACGCCATCAACTCGCATGTGAATAATAAAATATAAATATACAACATAAAACAGCTATTCAAATCGTCGCTTTCAACTCATACTATTAAATAGAACTATATATCAAATGCCCCGTTAAGTCTGAGGCCTACAGGGTGACCAGCGACCTTCTAACGGTAAACAGATTGCCATATAGGGACTTAATTATACGAACCTTGGACTTTATAAAGGCTTGACGTCAACCGATGGCTATGCATGCAGATTTATATGTGTAAACAAACCTATTTTCTAAAATCTGTAAAAAAATAAGTAGCTTCTAAGAAATATAGCGTACTACTTAGATACTGGTGGCGTATAAAACATTTTTGGAAGTGTTTTCTATTTTTAAAAAAGGAATTGTTTTGAATAACATTGTTCAGTAGCTGAAAAAATCGGCAAAGCATCTTTGCGAACGGCGCCGGCGCAACCGAGGTCGTCGAACCGACGCCACGCCAGTGTTATTGAACGCACCACAACAACACTCACACAACCATAAAAGTTTACAGCCAAATGTTTCCTCTGTGAGTGTACGAACATTAAGTTCACGAACCTCAAAATTAAGGAAAGTATACACTGCATTTTGGTCTCATAGAATTTAAAAAAAGAATTGCAATCAAAAAAAGTTCGACACAGATGTCAAAACCTCTTTTGAGATCGTTCAAAGCAAATGTTGGAATAATGAACAAGTCCGTTGCCTTGGTTACAATTTACATTTTAAAGCAAAGGCAACAAAGACTATATTCCTTCCTTTATATCTATTACAGATTATATTCACACCTCCGATTATTTATCCAATGATTTCATAAAATCTTTTCAATACTTAATACTGATAATAGAAGAAGGTATAAAAAAAAGTAAAAATACTAATATATGCGTCATGCGTTTAATACCTGTAGAGAAAATATAAAAAAATGTTACAAACTCTGCTCGCAATTTAAAATAGGTGTGCAAGTCTAATAAGCGTAAAGTATAACGTAGTAAATAAATATATTATTGCACAGTACAGAATTATCTATTACTCAAAATTCAATAGCCTATAATTAAAAAAATTAATATCTCCAAAGACACTGCAAGGCAAGTGATGTAGTTAGCTCTTTTTGCAAATAATAAAAGTAAGATGGAGGTCGGTCCCCCTGCCCGAATTTCTTTCGCCAGTTCTCGGAAGGGCTTCCCAATTTCAACTGGTGTAGACTCATTAGTGTACAGCGTAATCGTAGTGAAAATTTAACCGATTCGTTGCGTCATACAATTACCAGAAACGAAGACTACGAGCTTGATTTACGTGAACAATAAAGATATTTTTATTCCGGGTAGATTTCACTAAAACTTAATTTGTAGGAGTTATCATCGATTTAAAAAATGACACTGCTCCCGTGCCTAACGCCACACGCCAAAAACTGATGGCACGGCAGACGTGCTATCTGCAAAAAATCGGTTAATAATTAAATAAAAATGGAAAATTAAAACAATTTTGATTTATATAATTTTAACAGTGTACGATTAAAACATTTTAAAATAGAAAATATATAGCGACCATTGCCTCAGTCATCCTGTGATCACGGCTCCTGTAAAGGAGTCGAAACTTCTGGATTAAATACAAAAAAACATAAATAAGTTGTTAAAATCTTATGTTTAGTGTAATCCGAGCTTAAAGTGTATGACCGCGGTAGCTCAATTAACGGTACCAACAACAACGCCTTTCGCGAAGCCTTATTCCAAATTCAAATAGCATACCGTAGTACGCGCAACGCGAAAACAGTCTCTTATTGACAGTTCCTGATGCAACAACTCTCGTGTTTATTTATGCGCACACGCAGCTTTCACAGAGAATTCCTGTTAGGATGCTTTCACGCATTATTAAGGAGCTTTAAAGATTTAATGAATTTTTTCCATAAAAGCATTTAGAATGCATTTATTGAAAGTCAGTTATGCTATGGCTGTACTGAGGAGAAGCCTAGCCGAGAAACTCGGCAAGTGTTACAGATTTTTTTAAATAAAGAAAACTTTTTTAGCGATCGTAAAAATGCTTTAGAAATAATATACTTCGTGGGGTCCTGGTGCCCAACGAACTTATAAATACCTAAAAAAAACCTTATCGAGATGTCATGTGTTTGGAAGGCTGGTCTGTACCGTTTGTTACTACCAGAGCATAAGTTTGGCGATACGAGGTGATGCTTTCAGTCTTCTGGGCACATAACATACGAGCATGTATTTAGGAGATATTTTTTATTTAGTTTAGTGAGTAGAGTATTATTATTGTTAATATTGCCTATAGGTTATAGAATAGAAAAAACATTAAATTATTCAGTTGATCTTGTGTTCATTGCTTTAATATAACTCAAGAGTTGATTTTACGACAACCTAAGTTTGAACTGGTTTTTTGGGCAAATCAACCAGCGTCGTCGCTCCTCTGAATTCATAGTTACACCAGTTATCAAATTGCGTGCAAACACCGCTCGCAACACCGGAAACCTTCCAACGATTTAGAACGCTGACCGTATCCTCAAAACAACGTAGGCGGGAGGTGGTCGACCTCGACATAACTCCAAGCTGCGACTCTATTTCGGCATTTTCATTTATGTTAATTGGGCGCGTGTAAGTTAATACTTACTTAATTTCTAATCCTAGCTACACAGGAAGCGTACATACGCTAGTACATACTAGTTCAGATACGAGTACTAATTACGTTCTGACACTAGACCGGGATCAATTTCACATATCATCATACCTAGTATTTTATGTTGTAGGCAGCTTTTATTAATATTAGATTACACACCAGGTGTATATATATATTATATATGATATGAGGTATCGAGATATAAATGGTGTTTTCTAATAAAGGTGATTTTTACGACTTCCAATGAATACTACAAGCAATCTGCCATCTGCTTTTTCATAGTTGATTAAAGAAAACGTGCTTGATACACTAGTACCAACCGATGCAGCTGGCGGTTGTAAATTGCAATTAAAACTACAATTAATATCATGTGCAATGCTTTATTACTACTGTACTTAAATGATGAAATCACTAACGAATAGGAATTCACTTCCGATAGTAAATTAGTTCAAATGAGAAGGTAGCTATTGCCAAAAATTATGACATTTAAACATTATGATCCGGCCTTAACTTAAAAAATATTTTTAATCATAATCATTTTATTACCAAAATACTACAGAAAAAACCCTTCACATCGACACGAGAATTGTAAGATTAAAATAACTGTTCAAAATACTAGATGTTGTACTAGGTATACGTTATTACAACGTTTTGTGATACTCGTACTAGGTGTATTCACATAGTGAAACCCTCACCTCATCCTCGTCGATAGTCGAAAGTAAACTTACGTACTAATATCAAAATAAGTTGCGGAATTAAATTTTATCGCGTCACATAAGACGCACCTAAATAAATATTGTGAATGCAACACGTGTGGAATATTTGCATAAACGAGTAACATAAGTGTTGTTGATAAAATAAAATTAACGGTAGAGACTTTTGGTGTTTATTAGTAATTCCAAAACAATATACGACTTGAAAATTTTTAAAACACTTTATGTATTAGGATATAAAGCTTATAATAAAGTTAGATATTAATTCATGAAATAAAGAATTCGTAAAAATTATTCCAACTTTTCAAAGTGAGGCATATTGGGATGGATACCGTTGCCATTAAAAAACTGATTAATGCAATCTATGGAAGCATATCAATGTCAAATTATTAGATAATTATGCGTTTGGTTTTTTCTAAAATATTGTTATTATTTTGTTTGCCAGTTTTAAGCTAAAAAACTTACGATAAATTAAATACAAACGTTACATTGATTAAGTTTATTTTTTTTTAATTTTGTATGCGTAGGTATGTGACAAGTCCTAAGATCGTATAATAAAAACAAATACACAGAAAGTGTTACAAAAATTGAGGTTTTTTGCTGTGTTATAAATAAATTAAAATTAAACCTCTCCTATGTCCTAAGTCGGAACGAACAGAATCGACAGAGTAGTTTCGGAGTTCATCGCCTTCAAACACTTCGATACGCAATTTTATATATGTACATTTAGTAATAGACAAAGAACAAGAAACAAAATATAAACAAACATGCATTTAAAATTCTATTTAATCAATGTAAATAGATATTTTCATAGATAATTTCCCAATGACAAAATACCCTGTCACACACAAACACACACACACACACACACACATTAAGCATGTGATTTTTTAATTTATTTTTAATTTAATAAAACAATATTCATATCATCCAACGACACAATTACCAGCATGTTAAAATTACAGCAGATGTAATTATTTACAATAATAATGCTATCATATGTATTTTCATTCGTATACGCTGAATATTTAACTGGTCCTGTCGTGTCGTCTTCAATTACTTTGCTATTTAGAATGCAAGCGTAATTGGCAAGCTTCACAAGAACCACCGACCCTGATTCTCAAGCTAAAGATGTTTAATTATAGTTGACAATTCGTGGCAAAGCACAGCACACGTAACTTAATTGTCCAAACATTTGTGAAGATGTTTCTTTCGAATACGAGAGGATGTTCCTCTCATCGATCAAACAACGCTGGCCTACAGATTTAACGAATCGGAAAGGTACTAGAAAATTTCAACGATTGTTCACAAGGCTCGGTAGCTAAATTGGGTGAGCATTGGACCGGACTTCCAAAGGTTGCGGGTTCATTCCCGTCTGAGAATTCACTTGTGAGCCGAGTCGATTTTTTCTAGTATTTCTTTTATTAAATTAATTAATCTCAATAGTTTTACATTGGCTACCTCCATGGTAGAGAGGTCCGAGGTCTTAGGTTGAATCCCGGCCGGGTTAATGTCGAAAACGTTTATATTGGCTCGTGTCTGGATGTTGTGATGTCGTTTCAACTACACAATATATATCAGGTAAACTATTGTGATAAACTTTTTGTGATCTTATTTATAACATTTACACATCATAATTTATGATGTAATGTTTCAATAAATTCACTAGTAAACTAACTAGTAGTAGTTATATATTGGCATAGAAAAATTACAGAATATTGTTAGGTATAATTTTAAAAGGCATAATTGGACATAATAAAAGGCATCATAACTGGCTTGTAATCAATAAAAATATCGAACTTAACATGCAATGCAGACCAATTTTTACCTGATAATTTTATGCCAATAGTAAATATGGCGTATAACATTATGCGGATACCCTCTACAATACATCAGAGACTTAAAGAAAAGTAAATGATAATAAAAACTATATATTAACAACGTATAAAAAACTTAATTTAAACATAGTGATGGATGGATGCTATTGGAAGAGAGTGGCAAAAACTGAAATAGCTTGCTCCTGCACCTTGTTTAATCTTTACAACGCTGACATTGCAGTGATGTTACGACTTTTTTTGCTATTATAAACTAGTCGTAAACGACTCTTAATACGTCGAAGTAAATTGCTTGAGACCATAGACAAGAATTGAAGGTAACCTCTAAATTTATAATAAAATATTAATATTTCCACCTCAAACTCCATTGCCATTAATAAAGGACTTTTTGGCGGGAGCGAGAAGCGTCTCTTTGGTGGTTTTGGTTTCTTTTTTTAAAATTTGTGTTGTTGTACATATTGGCACGTTATAATGGTGGATTATTGATCAATAAGTGAAATTTTACTGTTCATTCATCATTTATCTCATCTTCATTTCATTAAAAAAAATACTAATCTGTATGGGATTTGTACCTTTTGCCTGCTCTTATGGGAAAACGTAACAAAGAAAAAAAGAAAAAAGTATCTTTGCTTCCATAAATTACAATTGGTCACGACATAATATAGCAGCAGAGAAACACGTCTTCATTTTACTGGTCCGCGTTAGAAATGTTGATGGATCGAGCGGGCCGACTCCAGCGCACATAAGCTATTATTTTAATAAGCCATAATTTTGTCCTATTTGGATAATTGTCGTTGAGCGTACCCGGAATATTTCATGTAGAACATAGATTAAAAAACATTGGTTGGTAAAAAAGAACTGGATTCTGTTACCACTTACAGAGATTTGGTTTAATGAACGCTTAAAAGATATAGCGGGCGCCATTGGGTTATTATATTTATGGCTTTATAGGAAGGCATTATAATTATATCATGCTGTGTAGTAAGCATTTATTCAAATAAGTAAAATAAATGTTTATTTGTCAAAAACATGTACGTTCTGTCGATAATTACAATTCGATGCATAAAAATCTTTAAGATGGGTAAAAACAACAAATAGGTATCCTGCTTACAATTCAAAGTAATCTTTAATAATAAAAATATAATGAATAGATTATTAAATAAAAATTACAATAATCAAGTAGTATAAAAAAGGGGTTATAATCTAAGAATAAAAAAAATAATTCAAAGTTTAAACTCATCCTTTTTAGTTCTACCAGATTTATTATTTCAACAAGCTGTCGGATCCGTTTAAATCTTTATAGAATCAAGACGGAATACTTCTAAGCAACAACTAATGTCAGTAGAATCAGGACCTATTAAAAGTTTAATATATTTTGGAATTCAATCCTCTGAGTATGTTTTTAATGTTTCTCGAAAACTTCTACTTTGAATAGAGGTCATGCTTAACAAATAAATGACTGAATCAAAGCAACATGTGCTTCTCAAATCCACTTCAATAGAAACTACGTGTGTAGTTTCTGACCTTCAAATGTGAAAACTTGGAACCTGAACACACTGTAAATTAAGTAATAATAATTAATCGATACAAAATGTATATACTTACATTGAAAACAGGAAATTAACTGCAATTAATTATCAGTTACTTAATATACACTTGCAATATAGCACGTATCAATATCCCCACAAATCAACAATTATGATGCGATGAATAATATATTTTGATAATAATGAATGTTATGTTACTTAATTAATATTTTTGTGGGTAGGTAAGTGAAATATTTATTTAAAGGTACCCCCAAAATTTGGTCACCCTTCACAGTGAATTCTTATAGAATATCTTAAAATATTGTTTTTTCAAACGCCGAAGTAGATACAGTGCTGAACTATAATATATATATTTAGCAGACATTTCTGCTAAATATTCGTGTGTCTGGCTTTTGATTTCGTTGTAATTACATGTGGGTACAGTCAAATATTTATATGCACAACGTCAGGATTGAGGAGCCAAATAACTATTAATTGACCCTCATTCATGAAATTTCACCCTCTTATAAATAGACCGAGGAGCCATATTAAAAGTAATGTACTTTCTTGAATTCCAGTACTACTGAACCCAAATTTTTAGTAGGTACTATACACAATTGCTGCTAAATGAAATGACACACAATTTTCAAAAATATTTATCTATTACTTAACGAGTTCTTGGTGGCTCCTCAATTCTGATGTTTAGATTGAGGAGCCACCTTTGCGTTGATATAACTTGTGATACATTTTGCTGCTAAATCCAGAATTTGTACTGCAAAATCGGCTACTTTGCTGCTAAATGAGGGGGTGAGCTGCTCTTTAAAATCTGGCTTGGCTCCTCAATCCATACGGACATGAAATATCTGTTACGCGTATTTTTAATGTTCTATGACGCCCTATTGCCTGGCTCGGTCGCTTTGAAAACGCGATAACTAGTTCAAAGGGTATCTGAAATCCCTGACAAGCGGTTCAATATTACTACGAATACCACAGATTATTTTTTGTCCCACTAACCGCATTTCGAAACATCGGGATAAGTGATAACGTCAGACGTAACTAATGGACTGTGGTTATGTAACAATTTGGATGAAAATTTCGCTGTTTAAAAACCGGTGTAGCGTTTATGATTGCCCCCATCATTTGGAGGCGACGTAACATTATCCTAGCGTGAACACTTTTTCTCTTTTCACCCATAACTCATTCTGAACGATAATTATACTCGAACGAGTCAAAACAACACAGCCTTATACCTGGACCTAACGTAACATTGAAGAGAGTCGCTTTCACGCTGTTCTTTTATTTAAGATAACCTTTTGACTTTGTCAATTATAGAGAAAACATTTCGTACTAGATTTTAATCTGTTCTGTGTCTGTTTTAATCTATTTAAAATAGCCGATTTTTTAAGTGTCTTCACATGTGGAGTACAAGAATTATTCAATCTATTTAACTCAATGATTTCTTATTCTAGTTTATTTTACTAACGATAAATACGTTTAGTTAATACCTGTGTCTCACATACGTTTAAGTGCTCTCAAAGATAATAATATCCTCTGTTAAACTCGTTTCTTAGAACAGTAATTATTAATATTAGAGATTATTAGACGCAGTGATCTCGCCATGTTCTCAGAATCCTTACAAGGGATAACTCCGTTGTAGTGTCAGGTTCTTTTTAAACTCCAGTGTTGGAGCGGGACGGCGATACGGCCACCTCTTTCTTTTACTATTTGTGAGCTCGTAAAATGATTTTGAGGTCGACAAAAAATTGTTTTGGTTTTTTCAACACTGATTCGGGGCCGTGGTGGAAAAAATCTCAAGTCTTCTTATTGGAGACTTTGTACTACGTCATAAATTAACTACTATGGGACGCTTCAGCTTTTTGTGGGAGTGAAATTCAAATATGTTGATACAACGGACATTTTTGATGCACTTAAAGTGTGGGGTATGCTGTGATTGCATTTACAAGTTTTTCTCTTACATATATGTAATTATAAACGAAGAGATAAGTTGGGTTGATTGTTTTAACAAGTTTAAAAAAAAACTTATTAATTGGTCACAAATGATGCGTCTATCTGGGGGAAGCTGCATGGGCACTAGATGCAATCTCGTCGGTGATGCGCGGTCATTGACCGAGCGAGTGAAACACTCCACGTAGTGAGAGCGAGATAAATATAATGCGCGTACGCACAGAAAAAGAATGAAAATTATTGTATTATTGTCTGATCCTTGTGTGAGAATTGAGTTCTGACACATTGACGTGTGCGTGCGTCTAATGTTGATGCTTTTTTGTTATTGTTTAGTTTGGAATCCTTTCACATTGAAGGATGCTTGAGGAATATCAAATACGAAATACGTAGAGAAATATTGCTTTGCCTTTCATGTGTTCCAATCTAGATGACCTCTAAAAGCTTAGCCGTCAACGTAATATGTTTCTTTCATCCTTTACGACGGCTGTTTGGTCCGTGTTTTGAAATTTGAAATTCAAAGACGGGATAAGATAGATATTGTGCAACGATTAAGACAGTTTTGTTGCTTATACTCCTTCCCAGCGGTTTGACACGTTCTAAATAATTTCGTATAATGCCTACATGTTAAAGCCGTAAGGATTTCTTTCGATACAGTTTCAATATGAGAATGGTATTAAAAAAGTCTCATATCTATTTCCTATTTAAAGGATCTGTAAAGCTATAAATGGTTTAAGCGAACATATTGAAATTTTTTTAGACTCGAACAACAATTTCCGGAGAAATATTTAAGGTAATATGCCCAAATTAATAAATACCATTTAGTTTATTTTAATTACCTAAAGCAGTTGTTTTTTTTTGTCCTGTTAGTTTAATGACTTTATTTGCATGCAGTATTTACCTGTAATGTATGGAAGTAATAATGTAAACAAGCGAGCGTTGGTAAATCAATAAATGAAAAAAAAAATGTTTTATATAACCTCTTAGGACAGATGACAAACAATATTCTCCATTTTGAATCACCATTTTAAAAATAGAAATGTAGCGTTCGTCACCTGTCTCAAACTCTCAATCAAACGTCACTTTTCCCGCCAAACCCGATCCGCGATTTTCGTTCCCATGCGATACGGAGAGCAATCCCGCGCCGTTTCGATAAATTCTAATGATTATGCATAAACGGTACCTGCAAATGCAGTCCACGAGCTCGCTCAACGGACAATGTGCATTCATCCATTGACATTCAAATTTTCTAAAAAGCAGTTCACAATGTCATAAAAACGCACTGTTTATTACTCAAAATACACAAATAATGCCGGTCTCATACTCTTTGAGGGTCAAACTGTTGCTATTGTTGCTCTAAGTTGTCCAGTTTGAATGGTAGAGGTTACAAGGGACAAAGGTGGTGACATGTCTAAGAAGAGAGAATAGGGAACGCTAGGCGAATGCTTGGGTTATGATAATGAGGTTTAATTGAGTTTATAATGGTCAGTATGATGGATTCGCTTGCATTGCAAGGGTCTGAGGCGCGACAATTACAATGACTCAGCCGTTGCTTTATTGAGATAAATACGGTTTTGTGAATCAAACACTATTTAGTCAATTATTCAATTGATTCACCGCCGTTCTGTAAATATGACCTCCGCGAAAATATCGCTTACACTGAATCGTAAAAAAATGCAGCGTCCTTGGTTTTTGTTATTGGTTCACCTGTCCTCATATTCTGTGATATCTCTACCGAATCTCAACTACCAAATAAAAGACAGTAAGTCACTCTGTTCTCATTATCGAAAAGCAAATGATCTTCAAAATGTAACAGGATCTTTCATACAACGTTCTTAGTAAAGATGTCTCCCTTTAGAAGAACGTGTGGTAGGTCGAAAATACGTAAATATACGAGAATACGGTAAACAAAACGCACGTGCGCTCCTGTTTAATGATTCACCGACAAAAGATGCGCTGTTTAATAAAGAAAATCTAAAACGCCGACTTTTATTGCTTCGTAATGTAAATGTAATCAAATTTGAATAAAACTCGACTTTATTACCGATACTAATGAATTGAAAATAATAATTGCTATACTAATTGCTTTGAGTTAATCTTAAGTAAAAATCTTAACCATTTCAAAAATCAGACATTGGTATAATAAATATAATATTTTTGATCTTTGTTACGTTAAAAAATTGTAAGAAGATTCTTTTGTGTTTGCTGCATTTGCTACCGACATAAGAAAGTAAATATTTGAACGAGCGTTGCACTGATAAATTCGTTATCTTTTCTCAATGTTGACACAGATGTGAGTGGCAATCTATTCGTTTGGCCTTCGGTTACACTTAACGTGTATAACTTTCCATCAATTATAAACTTTGATAATGCGTTCTATCTGGTAACAACGTCGACGCGCCAAGGATATGTTTCGCGATTAAAATGTATTCGGCAGTGGATATATATTGCGATGATAACTAAATGACGTTATTTATGATGCCATGCAGTCTGGTGTCTGCTTACTATTGCTTGAACACTTCGCGTGCATGTCGTTGAGCAGAAGCTACACATACATGGATGACGTTCTCATATTCGCAGATCACGACGCATGTGAATTGTTATGTTAATAGTGTTTTGTTTATTTTTTATCTTGTAAAGAGAGTTTGCTGTATCGAAGGTATTAATAGAGCACTTTTTCTTCTATCTATGCGTGTCTTTACAATATACCTATGATACTCCTTCTAATAGATTTGTGTTTGATAACGTTAAAGAAGTTATCTATTTTGGTAATTTAATATATTATTTTTTAGTATTTCTTATCGGTATGATCGTAGTATATTCCCATGCCGTAATTGTTATTCATTATTTTGCGTGCATTAATTAATATGGGCGCAACCCCTGTTTTACACGACGCCCAATAAAGGATTTTCGGAGATTTAATTTGTGGGAACCCCTACTTGTGTTACGCTACGTTGCTTCTATTTCTATAGTGATTGTTTATTTGTTTTACACTTCAACGAAACTAGTTCAAATAGTTTAAGAAACGTCGATTTTAACGTTCGCCTTAGATTTCTGTACGGATTGTCAATAAGCGGTTAAATTATTGACAGGTATGTGTGTTCGACTAATGATCAACGATTTACAGAGCATTATGACAAATATGCGAATAAAATTAACAATGGCGAATAGAAAATGTCGTAAAAAAGATTTATATGTTTCGCGATAAGGTTAACTGTCGCACTTGGCAACAAGCGATACGCACCAACCTTGTAGACTTGCACTTAACGTGAGCACATATTTTTTCAATTCAAAGTGCATTTTGTTCACATTCTGGTAACATTTAACTTCCATTTTTATGATGCTCAAATCTTGATTTCTCTCTTATGTGAATTCCTTTTTTATTATTTGAATGTGCCATTTATTTTAGTAACTGCACCATATAATGAATTGTGAGTCCTTTACACTTTTTTAACGTTACAAAAGGTCTTATGTTATGCAAATTATAACAAAACAATAGCTGTAAGCCTTTAATTATTACTGTAACCTGTAGTTGACAATCGGGGTGGAATGATTTCTTTAATTATTCATTCCTTTCTGTTATGTTTTGATTGTTACAAATTGTTTCTTTATTATACTTATGTGTTAAGACTTTAGTTACTAATACTTGGTACGTATCCGTTAAGACTTCCAGTGGTGTGAGAACTTATGATTTTAAATTTCTAATGAAATACGGCCAGGGTATTGTACGCAATTGTAATTCCTTTGTTTAAACAATTAGAAGCATTAATATTTGTGTTGGCAAAAGAAAAATATTACCGTTTTTTTAACAGACGTACTCACATTTGCGGTTTGTAACAAGTATCCCGTTCTTTTTGCTCGTTGGTTCATAACGTAACCGTATGATATAATTTAAAACAGTTAAAATTAATAGTTTTCTTTTTGTAACACCAGAAATGCTCCGCTTAGAAATGGTTTAATAAAATACGTATTATTTTATATAACTTGCAATCCAATCATAATCGGATAAGATCCAGTTTTCTATGTACTAATACCAATATGCAAGTGATATTTGCATACTCCCGGCTGCAGAACAGGTCTGTTCAGTTTTCAATCGGCTTTATCTTTCCCACGAGTTTAATATCTTTGATACGCGACGTGCATTTTGTTAGAACAAGTATTTCTAATATTCCCGCCAAAATGTGAATGAAGTTGAAACACCAAGATTTATAGCATACCGTAAAAGTTAAGCGTAAATTAAAAGTGTTCAATAGAGGCATAAGGATTGGTCAGTTGGTTCGCTAATTGTATGATTTTAGTATCATACTTTATTGCTTTCATTGTTCATGGTGATAAAGTCAATTTTTAAAATGATGTCGTTAAATTTTAAAGCAGTTATACTTTTAAAAGTTTCTTGCATTTCCTTTCCCAAGACCAACGGTGACCCATATTCATGCGACTATAATTATTGCATGTTGTCCGTCAATGCTTGACCAATCAGTGCCTCGACCCTCATTCACCGGTCAGTTTTTAACACATTCGTATTATAACCATACACCCTTTCAATGTTTTTCTTTCACACGTTTTAATATGTGGAATTCGTCCACACCAAACGACCGGTCACCTCGTAAAAGTTCGTTTGTAAAAAAATCGTACGGAGCCTGCATAATAATGTCGTAAAAATAATATTTATGTCAAACCCATTCTTCAGACTTGAGCTTTCATTTTTTTGAATAATCGACGATTCCTCAAATCACTTCACGGGCGTTAAAAATTTGAACATTAGTACACTAAAAACAAATTAGGACGTCGTGACGTGGAAAAAAGTTTTTAATATTCACACAGATTACATGCTTTTGAGTTTTTTTTTATTACAAAACGGGTTGAGGAAATAGATCGTTCTCATACTGGGTGGTCCGAAGCTCGTCCCTTACACGATTGTATCAGTTCAAATTTTGACCTTTTTTCTTCGGTCACGAGTACATTATAGATTTACTGTAGGCTCCCAAGATTAAACTTACCTTTAACAAACTAAATATTTGGAATGGCTCTATTGTTTGGAACTTAAAAAGCTACTACCACATTAGAGCTATTAACGGTCGCAAAGCTTTTACTGCACTTAAAGATAACACGCAATCTTTGCCACTTAACGTTTTAAAAGCTAATGTCAAGTATTTGTAGAGAAGGCATCCAATTCACATTGCACGCATTTGAGAAACATAAGATCTGGACTAGAAACTTGAGTGAGCGTTTCGCAACCCAATAGGTGGTACGGCAGATTTATTGAGACCATATGTGGTGTCAGATGGGTGACACCCGTTGCCGGACTTCTGAACCACTACACCGATTATAGTTGCCCAAATAGCCGCATCGGCCAAATGACGCTTTTGTGCACTTATTAACACTTCACCTGTTAAATGCTGAACATTGCTTGCAGTAAAAAAATGTTGCCAGTTTAAAAATGTACTGTTTTTGAACTCTTCATATTTTTATTTCATCCTGTCTAAAAAGAATCGATACGTCATTATCGATTCTTCTGATAACTTATGGGCTTTAACCATAAATTCTTTGCACAAAGTTTAAATCAACGGCTTTGAACGCATTTCATTTGTCTTCTTGTTATTCTTTAACATAACCTAATTTTCCAAAAGCATTCCATTGTGAACGGATGCAAAAGTGTATAAACTAAAAATGTACAGTTTTGTTTTAATTAAAAAAAATAAAGCTTACAACGCTCCGATTGACACGGTGAATGGTTATTCTATTAATTTACCTAACAATGGTGCACTATAACTGTGATAGTAGTTATAACTAAATAGTCCATTTAGAAACGAGATTGCACGGTGGCCAGACCCCCAAACATGCACGATTAAACCTCAAACGCGAATTCGTTATACAAGTAGATTTATCTTGAGAAAAAATGTTATGAACCTGCTTCATCTTATTAACATAGCAGTGGCCATTGTTATTTCTGTTCTCCTTATTCATGGGTAAACACACACCAGTCTTTGTGGCATTGTTCGTATAATACTTAGCAACATCACCCCTCGCGGTAATCTCATCCTTTCTGTCCATTGTCTGCTCGACGGCACCGGCTGCACCCAAATTGGTCCAGAGGTCAGTCTTATGAGTCACATTAGGTCATTTCGAACAATGAGTAATACCATGTTTACCTATGGTAACCGATGTTTAAGCTAAGCGCTTTTTTTATATATCCGAAATCATCCCGTCTCGGTTTGAGATGACGTCCATCTCTTTGTCAACTACAATGGGAGAAATCTCAGAACAATATACGTACACAATAGTATTATTGTTCTTTTATGATATTTAGCTACCGTTTCGGCCGTTATTTACCATTATTAAAGGTATTATCGATCTTATTGTGCTACCGGAGTTGTAACGATTGTTTAAGCTCCGGTTTCCCTCCGAAATTTGTATAGTCTATGGGAACAAGAGTTGCGTGTCCAAAAAGTTTTCGTCTAGATGCTCTTGGAATTCTCGGTGATTATCTTTTTGTGACAGAATCGTATTGCGCCCGGTAGCGACACGGTGCGGTCACGACGCGTCTCCATTTACATTTATGGACGACATCGGCGCATGCGTCGGTTTTGCAACATACTTATTCTGAAACTAGATAGCTGTTACGTTAGTCTTGTTTACAATTAGTAGTCCTACTTTGCTTATGTCAAACATAGTATTATAATAACAAGCCTATATCCAGATGCGTCGATTTTTTCAAAAATACCGATTCCTCATTTAATGGTTGTTCCGTTCCATGATCCATGGCGCATGTCAAACTTTGGTATAATGTAGTTTTCAAATAGAGTTTCTTATAGATACAATTAATGTGAACATATCCTTATCATAGACAAATTCATTTTATTTATTTTATTTATTTATTGATAGAAACAAACGGTCATACACATACAGTAATATAAAAACTATATTCATAAAATTAGACCTATAGTTTCCTTAATAATAACATAAACAATGTAGTGCTAACCATTACAATTAATTTAAGTAAAAGGTAATAACTATAAACTTTAGTGGGAACCTTCCAAGCTAATTTTGAAATAAAGTAACTATTTATTTATATATATAAAATATGATGCAATCTTAAATATTATAAAAGTTTCGCTACAAAAAATATAACTATTTTATAACTAATTTAAATATATTTTTTAATACATATCTGTATTTACTTAACATCACATTTTACGTTATTTATTTTCTTTAATGATCTCAATGTACAGCAAAACAAATCGACTTCAGCTAAGTTATCGTTACAAAGAGCACAAGCACGTCCTTATAACATATTTTTACTATAACAGGTTCTACAACTAGGGATGTAAAATAATTTTTTTTTGCGACATTTACGTTCATTAATGCGAGGCACATTAAAAGAGATTTTTTGCAGTAGTGAGGGGAGATCCAGAATGTTATGAATTATTTTATATATCAACACAAAGTCTACATTGTCACGTCGAACTTCCAAGGATTTAAGCTTATGATACTCGAGTGATTCTTCATAGTTAGAATAAGAATGACCAGTTCTATACTCTAGAGACTTTACGATTTCATGATTGATCACATGATTTGTTGTTGTGAAATTTCTTTATTGGCATATATAATTACACATAAAAACAAATATATTCCAGTTAATAAACTCTTTATCGGGCTAAACACGCCCACAAAAGTCTACAATAGTGTAAGCTAAAAAATATTACTCATTACTACTTGAAGATAATGACAAAGAACAGAAGTATGCAGTAATTAAAATTTGTAGCGTAAGTTACTTGAAGGTAAAATCACTTAGATATGCAAAGAATTTTTCGTTTATTCCCTGTATATTATTGCAATGTTAAAGGATACTTACTTAAAACAGATACTTGTTGACTTTGTTATCGATAATGTAATAACACTACTATTGTGATAACAGAATAATTTTGTTTCTTTTTTGTGGGTTATGTATAGTGACGACGTATAATATTGTAAATGTCTTTACATTTATCAAAATTGATCAGTTAATCCTAAATAGGTGGTAGGTAAAAATGTTGGACGATTAAAAAGAACTTATTTTCAACAAAGTTATTTTACATTTCACTTAATACAATGATTTAAAATTTCTGATGCGGTTTCTTAAATGCTCATAATCCATTACAAATTAGCTATGCTTCCGATTGACTCGATATCAAGGATACCGTGTATTCCAGTAGCGAGTGAATAAGTGCTATCGATGCCAATGGCTCGACTGGTCGATAATGGCGGTCCTTTGATCGTTTAGTGTTGCGCGAGCGCATGTGTTCTTTTGATCTCGCCGCCCGCCACCGCAGGGTACGCTTTATTTAACATTCATTGAGGTGGTTTATTAATTTGTAAAGCGACGTCGACTTCGCTTTTCTCAGAAATGCTCACTTATTTCTCGAATTTACTTTTTTCTGGGTGCGCGCATATTGTTTACTAATTGTGTTAGCTTTTGCTGAATATCTATAGTTTTCTTATTAGTTTTTTTTAATGGGTTCGCTCTTCATCAAGCCCGGGGCTAAGACAGAATCTACGATGGAACGAGCTAACCCAGAAGGTGCCTATTTACCCTGGCTTTGAAACGAACGTATGTTAGTTAGTTTGTTATTGTTGAAAGAGAACTGATAATATATTTTACACAAGTTGACTTGACGACCGTCTGGTGTAACGATAGCAATCCTGAATTTCGCACCGAAGGTCCTGGGTTGGAGTGCTGGAAGGGAAGGACGGCAGATGTTTGTCGTATAGCTATGTAAGTTTATACGTTACCCAAGGATTCATAACACAAGCCTTACAGTGATTACTTTGGACTAGTTTAATTGGTATGAATGTGAAGAATATTATTATTAGTTACATTTGACAAATGATAAAAGGCAAAGTCATCACTGTCCTTGTTCCCAACGCTGGGCTTAAAACTTCTTTATAGAAGTAAACGCTACTACAAAAACAGTGAACGAACAGCTAATGCAGCTTGACAAAACAGCTTGACTTGTCTCCTGTATCGCAAGAGAGCTGAAGGAATACATTATTGATCCAACTCAATTGTCCAACCTTTCAAGTGGCTTAACATTTATAATCGCAATCAAACAGCGCTAACGTCGACATTAAACAAAATTTTGATTTATTTTCCATTCATTTTGTAACAAAAATAAAAAATAAATCTTCAATTGTCAAATACTGAAGCTTTAAATGTAAATCAGTCGATAAAAATTGTCAATAACAATTGAAACTTGTTACCGTGGAATGAGGTTACTTTGATCAATTTCAAAAGTAAAATGTATTTTCCACCTTAGGTATTAAAGAAAAAAACAAATTAAAAATATAGAAATATCGGTTCTGTTCATTCTGTCGATTTCTTAAATAAAAAATATATTTTTCAAATTAATTTATAAGAAAAAAAAATTTTTGGTAATCAAAGTTACACTGAGATTGGGGTTACATTGATACCCCCTCGTTTTATTACGAAATTTTAAAGTAACCGCTATAAGGAATAAAACACAAAAACAATTTTTAAAATCCGACCATAGGTTTAGGATTTATAATCTATTTTATGTTTATGGGGTTACTTTGACAAGGAACACAAACAATTATACGAAATAATCAATATTTTATTAATTGAACAAACATAAACTTTAAAAAGCTTGAAAACGTTGATTGTAATACAGATTATTTAACAATAATTATCTTTATATCATATTTAGAAACTGTAATTTAACAATTATCACCTCAAACACTTAGATATATCCTACTTATCAATTAACAGTCTTTTTATGTTCCATAAGATCAATTACTTAT
This sequence comes from Calamotropha paludella, assembly GCA_927399485.1. Classification (NCBI taxonomy): domain Eukaryota; kingdom Metazoa; phylum Arthropoda; class Insecta; order Lepidoptera; family Crambidae; genus Calamotropha; species Calamotropha paludella. The sequence continues at coordinate 2,874,232 of OV656803.1, read as the reverse complement.
ATTTAATATAAGTATAAGAAAACAGGTTGAGCCCCAGAATTTTTACCAAATTTACCATGGTACTTGGTTAAAATATTATAATGTTCTGATACTCCACGTATCGTTAATCGATTTTCAGTCACTTCTCTGTTATTGCCCGATTTAAATTCTCTTCGGTGTAGTTCCGGTATTCACGAGAGCTTAACCGGTTTTTTTATGTTTTTGGCAAAATTCTGAAACTGGAATAATAACATATTTATCAATAAAAATACAAAAAGTCTACAATTGATTTGAATAAATCAAAAGAAGTAATAAATGGGGTTACATTGATCAATGATCAAAGTAGCCCCTCATAGGTGATCAATGACACCCCGTAATTAATATCCCACCAAAAAAATTAACCGACAAAGTTATGATTTGAAAATAAACATGGATGTTATAAGTCATATGACTTCTGACTGGGCGCATTACATGTGATTCCTGTCTTTATGATACACTAAGTTGTAGTTTAGAAGTTATTTAAGCTATAATTTTTACACAAAACTACTACTTACATATTTTTAATATTTTTCCAACAGCCAGCAACAATTAACTCACTGGAACTTAGCATGCACTAGCCGGGACAATCAATGCTGCCAACCGCGAAAAAATAAAGCTGTGGTTGCGTTCAGAAACCTAAAAAAAATAATTTTACGACGGTACAAAGTTTTTATCAATATAACCCCAGGAATCAAAGTAACCCCATTCCACGGTAATCGTGATCGAAATCACCAATTACAGTTTAACTAATGGAAACTGGTAATTTTCTCCATCGTAATGTATTACCGCACTAGATGGACGCACCTGCTAGAGTCAACGGTCGGGAGGGTGAACGCCCGGCTCACAGGCTCCAGGAGTCAAAGGACCAGATAAAAACTAGACCTACTAGATGATTATCGATAAACAAGCCAACAGGAGAACTTTATCGCAAAAGATTTTATCGATATTCTGTTTGACAACATGAGATTTACTAATATAGACGACCTGAGGCTGTAAGGCTTGTAAATTATATGTATAAATTAATAATATTTCATACAATCACACCAATTAGCCTAGCCCAAAGTTTGTGTTATGGCTTGTGTTATGGATACTAGGGTAACGGATAGACATACGTATATGATACATAGATATTAAATATTTATAAATACCCAAAACTCGAGTACAAATGCTCGTTTTCATCACACAATCATCTGCCCCTTCCGGGACTCGAAGCCAAGACTGTCGGTGCGAAAGGCAGGATCGCTACCGTTGCACCAAACGGTAGTCTATTCGTTATAATATCCATAACACAAGCCTTACACTTCTTTCTTTGGGCTTTATTGGTGTGCAAGTAAGAAGTATTATTATTATTAAGTATATTTGACAATGACAGATTTTATCGATATTCTATTTGACAACATCAAAACCGTTTTTATCGACTCAATCAAAAACACATATCATAAACAGAGAGTTTATTGTTTTTACAGTGATTTTAAGGTTTCAACCAGTATCTGGTGGTATTTTAAAAAGTCACATATGAAATAAATCAAAATGGATATTAACCTCAACCTCAAATGCATTCTCTTTTCTTCACAATAAAGTTAAAAAAAAAAATTGGAACAGCAAAAAAAAGTTTCGCATTCAGTTCTTTTTTCAAACATTTAAATAATCAAGTTTGACAAGTTGTTAATCCTTGTTTCCAGAGAATTGTTTTTTTTTTCAACCAATCACAAAACATGTCCAAGGTGTTGCAATGCATTAAGTCAAGGGTCGAATGAATAATTTCAAGATGGCGTAGTAGTTCATTGATCTTACACTCTGGCGCAACGAAATACATCACTAAGTTTATATTGATAAATTAATAACATAGAAATGAAACAAAACTAAACTAGATCATTTTTTTAAAGTAAAATACCTCAAAATTTAACTTCACAATAAAATAACAGTACATTTTATATCAATATCTTATTATTTTTAAGCCGTCCACTATCTTTCAATTGGTTTAAATAAAATAAATATTAAATTGGCAACTTATCCACGCCGCAATGACTTAAATTTCTCTAACTTTCACAATTACGTAGACCGTTCAACTATACGCTAGTTGAATGCAGATATTTTCCAAGATTAGTCATTATTCTATACTAACAAAATAAAACTAATGAGTTCATTTGAAAGCACTAATCTCTTAACTACTAGTGGATGGAATTCATTTGATGACTCATTTCTTGTGAAAGCGTATGGGCTAATCGACATCACGCTAAGGAAACAACTAAAAAGGTTAAAAATCAATTTAAACCTCGTGTCAAACCTCTGTTTAATGTATAACCTTTTTAAACATACTTCATGCTTCGTCATCTTGAGTCTATTGTTTAAAAGTAATTTTTTCAATCATTCATAAAACCATTTATAGGTTTATGAACATGAAATAACCCAGTCAAAAAGAATGACTACTAATAACAAACGAACATTAAAAGCAAGGTATTTATTATATAATTTCGGGTTTTGATCAAACCGATCAATTAAATCGACTTTTAATTTGATTCACTATGAAGAGTTAATAATAAAACTCTATTCTTTAATAAGAAACCATTTTATAGTGTCCATAAAACCTTAGTATATATTCAATCAGTTAATTGACTCGACAGGCTTGTGACGTCATATTTCAGTGCTGCCACATAAAATCTATGAATCTGTCCACTCAGAAAACTGCCGCCGAAAATATGACTGCCGCAAATATTACACAAGTTAGTAGTTTAACGCGGTCTGTTAATTTATAGTTCAAATACTTAGACTAATATGGACCACTTCTAACAAGAAAATCAAACATACACTAATTCAACTAACCCAACTAAGGATTTGGTGTTAACGCAAAAAAAGCATCTAATTCCAAACATCCTGCTCAAAAGATTACATCTACGTAATTGCAATGTAGAACCAGGAAGCTTAGGTCTAGCAAACTCAGGCTATTTAACACTGCCTAGTAATTTAAAACAACGTTAAACTCACATTTTGCAATCCAATGGGATACAAAAGAGGTTATATCAATTCCGTAACATTTATATGGGTTACTGAATTAACACGCAGGATACTTGCGCTGACTCACTAATGAACGTGTAAAAGAGATCCCAATATTGGCATTTCCTGTTACACATTTTGTCATGCATTTAAAAACCGAACGTTTCGTAAAAAAGAGACGTGACCTTTAAATACTTTTTAAAGAGATGGCCAGTGTCAAAAAAACATGAATCCTCAATACAAGGGTATATCAGATAATATTTAACAAATGTTAAGAGCGGTATACAATGATCGCTACCTGGATGAATGTCACTTATTTGTTTAGGCTGCCACGTTCAAAACCAGTAGCAGAGAGCCGAAACAACCACATATACACGCTTTATAGATGCACGAGAGTTGCGCGGGATTAGTTTTTTATTCGTCTTTTTATCGACGCGTTCAGTACTAGAACTTCTTCACTAGGGTTGTCTATTTAATCTTGTGTTACCATTAAAAGCGTTTCGTTCACGGTTAGATTTGACATCGAATCTCCTTTCTCTTGGCCTAGATATTTCGGAACTGGTTTTGTATCACAATGCCGGCGAAACTGGTGTTGCATTTTTGTAGTTGTTACGTATCTCCTGCCAACACAGCTGTGGAACTGCTGAAGTGTTTAAGTAATATCTTTATAAAAAATCTAATAATATCGTTACAAATGAATGTTAGTAATCGGATATCTTTTTTATATTTCACTGTGTAAATGAGGCTTAAATAATCTTCTATTTGTATGTGAATTTTATTTAAGTTCGAATGCGTCAGCCCTTGAACTTAAAAGAAAAAAATAAAAAAGCCTTCACGGCGTGCGCTTAGGGCAGCCTGCCAACCTGTTTGGTCGCAAGCGACGCCTACGCTTCACAAATCCTTTCCTTACTATATAGTAAACTTTGTACTAATAGATTTTATATACGCTTACGAATGTAGCTTGTATTACCGCGAAACTCGCTTTAATGACTCGTGAAAGTTGCAAACAATTCTCTTTAAAATTGCAATATCGAGTGAGTAAGCAAATACTTGAAACAAAAAGCGCAATAGTCAATTTTCTATTGGTTATTTTTATTAATATTAAAGAAAGACATAAACTTCTAAATATAATTTCATCGTTGATTGGAAAATATGCCGAAACGGTTGCGGTCATGTCTGAACCTGTTCGACTGAGTCAGAAGGCAGGAGCAGGCGTGTCAGCACCGTCAATAGACATGTGGTTTCACAAGGTTGTTACAATCCGAAAATTACTAAAGAGTTTGCATAACGGTAATTTATTTAAATACTTTTTAAAGGTTACGCCATTTTTTGAAAATGGTTCCATTTTCAACTGTCGAGAGAACGAAGATATTATCTAGGGGCAATACATGATATTTTCTTATTTTGGCGGGAGAAAAGAAAGAAAGAAAGAGTTTTCTTATTCAAATTTGTATTGTAATCGACATTAAATTGTAATAGTCGTGGATTATCCACTAAGTATTTGTTAACGTGTAGGTACAGCGTGAATTGTATTTCCCGCTCTAAAGAAGTCCAAGATGTTTCAGTTAATTCCACACCTTTACCGAAACCTAGAGAAGGTTTATTACTTCATTAATTCATAATTTATTGAGCTCTCATTATCATGCAACATCATCTTATTAAGAAAAAATACTGAATATGAAGACATGGCTTAAAGGACACAAATTCAAGCCATAAAGTCGTATTAAAAAAAAAACTGTCTGTCAGCACACTACAGAGCAGAATGCCTACCGAGTTTCACTGCTTTCTCTTCACTCTGATATATTGCGTGTAGTAACACATCAAGTTGCATACGTATGACGATGCAATAATGAACACGAGTTCCACACAATGGTGGTAGGTGTAAGCGGCGTGTAATTCTCACGAACTGGCCGAACATTTGGAGAGTATTTCTCAAGAATTTTCAATACACGGCACGTTCTTCAATGGACATAATGTGGCTCAGCAATTTGAGCACCCGTCTCGTGTAATTTCGTGGACGGTAATAGCCACATAATTGTAATCCTGGCGGCTGAAGTAACGTAAAGTGTGTCGTGTTTTCTTGGTGACGCTCGACAATTATCTATTCACGTGGTGTGTTCTTGTTTCCTGCCCTCTGGCGGGCGGGATGAAAGGGAAGTTACGATCGCGTCGTCAAGTCGTGACTTACAAAAAAATCGAATTAGGCGCTGCTCAGGATCTTGAGCATCCCTCGCTCAATAGGCGAGATCCATTCGTTTCAACACGTTTAATATTTTTTTACACTCGAATATTTATTCCAGTCATGCGGTGGTGCGGATGCAAGATCGTTGGAGGCGACCTTCGATTGCAGTCTTTCTTAGCTTACGTTGTAACTTGTTACCAACCAAAACATTATATTGTTAAGCATTGCTAAGAACGTACAACACGACCAATGATATATGTAAATCATTAAGTGCCGCCAGCACATTGTTTAAATATGTTGACGACGGTTTGGAATACTGGTTTTTTTGTATTGTAAAAGAGTGATTTGATGAGTGCGGCGCGCGGTAAACAAAATTATATCTGCCTACTTCGAGAGCTGCGCGCGCGCAGATATTTGGGTCGACCGAAATAACCGAGCGCACTCTGGCCGGTCGTCGTTAAACCGAACTCTCGAAGCTGTCGTTGGCTTATTTGTTTGAAAGATAAATTTAGATCACAATCCGTCTGTAGTGGATGTAAATGCAAAAGAAAAGATATTGATGATCGATTTTGAATATTGAAGATAATCGGATTAGAAATAAGTTGTTCCCGGAATATTTACACTTTACGCTATAGCCTAAACACGATAAGAAGTTGATAATAGTTGTGATATGAGCACTGTTTGCGTAGATGCGCACGCGCTTATACCAAGGCCATTTTATTTACGCGTGTTTACTTGTCCTGCTCAATGTTGCCCGTACACCGCATATAGAGCACGCCTCCACATCAACGTTCACGAAACGTGGGTGCTTCTCAAATCGGTCGTGTTGTACAAACGAGAAAATCGCGGGAAACGCTTCATTGATCATTTGGCGGGAAAATAATTGCGTAACGTGAATCGTGAAAGTATTTTCTCCCCGTGACTGTTGAGCCATGCGTTTATAGGAATTCCAACTGGTTTTAATGTCATTATGTTAATATTTCATGAGAAATCAAAGTGGTACCAAAGGATTCCTTTGCGTCCACGTGGGTTTGCGATAATTTGGCGGGAAATCGCCTGGCTGTACCAGTCGGCCTTGAGTCTCGTGACGTCATTGACATAGTTCCCGGCTGCACAAAACCGACACCAGCTTTTTGCCGACATTCAGACATGTTATTATTAAATCATTCCGATTCGAATACACTTCCAACTTCATTTTAATGTTCAAGGTTCTTTTTTTAATTTCACTTCACAAAGGCATAAAGTATTTTTAAATTAACACGAACGTTAATGATGTATCGACATCCGTCTTAACCACAGTTGCAAATGCACAACTGTTTAAATATTGTAAATCATTATAAAGAAAAAAACTCGGACTGCATTTTATCTTGTCACGTAATGAGTCTCGGTGAACATTATTAGCTATTGTGTCACATTCATTACTCGTGTTCTACGATAAAATTTATGTTAGTGTGCCGATGTGTAGGCATTAACAAACTATATGACATCTACTTTAAACAGTTTATCCTTGGACTCAACTCGTGTTACTAACTCCTTTTTGCTTCGCTTCTGATGAATGCGATTGACTGCTAATTTAACTGCTGTTGATTTAACTATCGAAATCGATATTTACAATTTATTATATCGAGTATCGTTTTCAATATCAGAAATTGTAATCTTTACGATTTTCGATATTAGTTATTCCAAGTTTCCAATTATCCCACAACTATACGTCATAGTTATATAACTGCCATTATTCAGATTAAAAAGTTGTAAAAAGCTCGTTAAATTTTAATAGTCCATAAAGGTCATAATTTCTCGAAATAAGAAATGGTTCACAAAAGAAATTGTCGCCGCTTTAGAGATTATTTGTCAAAGGATAACGGGTCCTAAAAGCATTATAGGTGCATTTTTATATCTCACCCAATAGATGAAGTAGTAAAAACGTCAAACTTTAACTCGCTATATGCAGGCATCCGGGGTAACGAACGCACCATTATGAGAGTCGTAAAAATTTTTACCAATTCCATTCGGGCACGCCTTCCGTTTTTACAGCCGATTTTATGCATCGTAACAAGATGCATACAATGGTACAACCCCTTAAAACACAACTTCAGAAACGCTCGTAAAAATTTTTATCAATTGCATTTGCTTTTTGTGATATGTGATCAGGGGCGTGCATTGGTTTTCCAGCGCGGTAGGCACTGTAGATTTAACAAGTCGTAGTTGCGCTTATCATTTAAAAATTCCTAATATTTGGTAAGTAATATGGATATAAATTCACCTACCACTTTTTTTGCAGGTTTTTTCAGGCTTTTAGAAAAGCCGTTGTTGTTGTTATAAGTTTTTTGTCACTTCACATCATCACTCACGATTTACGAATACCGGGTATAAATAATTATACGAGTAATAATACACTGACTGAGGTAAATTGAGTAAGAAAAAAAAAGATGTTGTTGCAGTTTGTGTCGATTCGATCGAACCTTTTCGTATTACTTATGTATTATATTTCTAAATTTTATTTTATTTATAAACAAGCTCAACTCGTCTGTCTTTTTGTAAATAAATTTCTAGTACGTCATTTACTAATGCTTACAATACGACATTGATCATGTTTCTTAGCAAGGTTTGTTAAATTATTAAAATCACCGTAACCAGTGTCATTCCACACCGTCTTTGTTGTAGAAAACAAAAGACAGGGAAAGCAAAACAATAAATTCGAATGGCGGCAACCAGCTAGCCGAGTATAACTGTCGTAATATTTGGTATTGAAATGTCTAATATTTTTACCTTTCCGTTGAATAAGCTCGATATTTGGAGTTGGTCTAGTAAAAGAAACGACTTTTAATTTATCTATGAACGTAAACTGTCCGAAAGGATAGGTACATAGTTTTTGTACACAAATCGAATCCTTACAATCGGCACACTGTAATTTCTCCATTATTAAATACCTAACTTCGATACTTATTTTTAACAAAAAACACTCATCAACATCTTTTTTCTTTAGCAAGTACCTTTAGCCGATGAGGCTGCTAAGGTTTAAACCAAGCGACCGCCTCGGAGAACCCTCGGCGGCGGCCGAGTACGACCGGAGCACAGTCTTTTATAGGCGGTGACAAACAAGTGACGTCACATCGGACGATATTCTCTGACTTTATTAATTTGGCTCTATTTAACAATTTCTTTCAAATTCACTATGATTTAATTATATAAAAATAGATTTAAAGGAGGTTAACTAGGATATTAAGTTCTTAATTGTAAAAATAACTTAATTGGAACAAATTGCAAGGTTATCTATACAACACATATTGATAAAATTGGAGATATTAATGGATATGTGAAAACAGAGTTTAAATTGCTTAAAGGGTGGTTTTTGTATTGGTAAATCATATGATTCTTATTGAAAACAATTTGTTATTTACATACAAGAAAATTACACTAACTATCAAGCGAAAGATGCTTTTCTTTAAGTTAAACAAAAAAACATATGTAAAATACTTAATTATCATACTTTATAGTTAGTAAATCTAACAAGCGCACAAAGCAACATGATTCTAGCAATAAGTTGTGCTTGATTAAGCGACGTGAACAAGCAATCTTATTGAAATCAAACAAGTATTTGTCAACTGCATCAAGTATGGTTATTATGGCTATCACAAAAGCTTTATGGATTTTACAAAGGCTTTATAATATTTATTACGCTTTAGTCGTCCCTATCATGTCATACGTTTCATTTTATAAATTAATTTGTGCCATTTACAAAGCACTTGATAGTTTTTAATAAGTATATGATTGATTGGCTAGTGTTTGGTAATGAATGCAAACAACTATTTATTATAATTAACAATATTTTACATTTAAGTTAATATTTATCTTTTTTATAACAATCAAGTTATCTTTATAGAATTAACCAAGATCATATTCAATTCAGTTATTATACCCAATTATTGAGCTTTAGGTACTTCATGTGGATTAGGTACTGTAATATAGCTAGCTATAGATATGGTTGAGTAATTTTAATGTTCAAATAATTTGTATAAGACACTTTTTAAAGTCTTATCAGCTTATGACATTTGTTTATTTGGACATTTCTATTGCTCAACAAATCTAGCGCTTTTAATACTTAAAAACAAACTATGACTGTCATAATAATTTTTTTAATAAATATATTTTAAACATAACACTTACACTACACTTTAAACATCTATTTGTCTTATAGCTACTAATTAGCCCGGCAAACATCTCGAATAATTTATCAGTACCATGACGTTAGTTGAGCAGAAAATAAATGTCTTTTTATTCTGTAGGATAAGGTTTCTTTTGCAATTAAACAAATTGGTACAACTTTTACTGGATTCTGTAATTCACATTTAAATGTATGAATAAACACTGCAATATATGTATTATTCTTAAGTAAGCTAGGTACCAATATAAATCTATAAGTGGTGCCATCAAAATGTTTATATGATTGCTATTTTTACAACACAAACTTAACACTATTAATTATATTAATCCTATTTAGTCTCACGACTAATGCAACAATCAACACTACAAAAAAAATGAAGTCTGATTTCAAATTAATAATTACAAAAATATCTCTTAATATAAAAAAGCTACCAATTGATTTAAGGTGATGGTATAGGGGAGTAGTGTGTAGAGCTTGTTGAAGAAGACTTGCCGGGGAATGCAACAATACTTGGGTTGATTAATTCTGGTAAACTCAATACAGCTGCAAGCTTTTTCTCTTTTCTATCTAAATCTGAAATTAAAAATATTTTTATTTTCACTTATAAAACACAAGCACCAACATTAATTATCCTTATGATATTGACATTCTCTATGATGATTTTTCATATTTTAAGAATTGTTAAAATGTAATTATTGTACATAAAAGAGTCAAAACTCACCATCTCCTAAATGAATGATGTCATTGTGATAATAATTTTAGATTTTTTCTTTCTCAAAAGTTCAGTTAATTTGTTTTTACACTGGGAATATACAAATATATTTGTTCATGTATTTTGAATGTAGATTATTGAAGTTGTCTACAAGCTGAAACAAAAGAATAGTAAATGTACACAGTATGCAAGTACATATCATTTGAAATAACGATATATCAAAATTCATTTTAATTTAATGTAATCTAGTGTAAATAGTATAATATATTTATGGTTGTTGGAGTTGAAGGAGGAAATGTAAGCTAGTTCAAACATTTTACCGGAAATAAAAGAGAAAAGGCAATTGAGTGATGAGTACTAAAAAAGTATTAAAATCGGACCAGTTCAGCAAAAGCTTTCATGTGTCAAAATAATCGAAAGAATACATAATAAATAAGGGAATTCCCTTTATGTTCAATGGATCATAAGATACACTTATGCTACTAGTTTAGGTAAAACACACTTTTAAGACAAAGAATCATTGAACATAAAGCATCAATCTTATATACCTACTACTTATTTATTTCATTTCAATGGTTTCATAATTATATAATAATTCTTAATATGTTGATAGTTTATAAGGAATACCTTTATATGCTATATTGTTGGCTAAACATGTTTGGCTAGTTTTATTATTTAAATGACTATTACACATTCTATGTTTACAAACAAAAAAATATATCATAATAGATACTCACCAATTTATATCCATGAGGTTTTCGTAAGGCAGAAAAGTCTAAACTATTGTTCAACTGAACATTCCGCCAAATATTTAAATCGTATCGTTAAACAGCAACAACAGCATTTAAGCCATACAAAGTTTCTTCTTTTTATCACTAGTATTTTGCATAATAATACTGAATAAAGGTTGGTCTGGATTTTTCTGCCACTTGAATGGTCTCTGCAGCTTAATTGCCTTCAGTTAATACTTTACTATCCTGCAATAAGATAGGCCTTACAATCTTGGATCCTTGTAGGTTAAAAACATTGATGATGGAAGAGCTTTGCATGTAAGTAATTACGCTTAGAGAAAAATCTGCTGAAATATTCAAATTACCGATGGTAGCATTACATGGTAATATCTGCTTGCTACACTTTCCAGGATCTTAAAAAAGGTCTCTTGGTCCTGGTTGAGGAATAAGAAATAGGAATGCTTGAGTGTTTATTCCATTTTGTGCAAAATTATATTATTAGATTTTCTTACCTACTTCTGATTTATATGGTACAAAACACTTAATGATTTATAATGATATGATTTAGTGCGTATAAGGTATACTTACTAACGACGACAGTTCGAAATTCCAGGAGACCCCAAGCCTGGGGAAGATCTAGCACGTCATCCACGATAAAAAAGCAGTAAACACAGTCCACAAACCTTCGAATACGACATCAAACACATTAACAGAACAATTATCTCCAATAAATGAGTATAGGTAGTTAGATTTCGGCTCCGCATATGAGCGAACGACTTCTGAATGAAGTGAAAAATAACGGATAAATCACTGATGAGACAAACAAGTTTGTTTAGGTTTATACTCTATCTAACAATACACTGCACCTTTCGCTTTGTCACCCTCTCTTTTTCCCGCATTTTGTGCTATTAACATTTTTCTCTCTCTCGCCTATCGACAGGTGTACATATTTTGGCCGGGTCATTTTTTTCAGTGATACGTCTCAAGTCATAGTCATAAGTGATGACATCGCAATAAAGTCGAAACTTGTTCAACTCATCCGGTCTCGTGCGGTAGCGTATCCATCTCATCTATTACGTATAGGACCGAGTGAGACAGATATAGGATCGGGGGTCGTCGGTTTATTTCGCTCGGCAAGTAAGCTTGCTTACCTAGGAAACTAAAATACTTTTAAATTGCGTAGCTCATGTTTTAGAACGTTACACGGACAAAGAGCGCACTTTATATCGCGGCCGTATTACTTTGACCAATACTTTTTTTTATTTTGTTGTATGAAACGCTGCTCGCTTCGAATAGGCAATCTCTAGACTGCTTACCCTTACAGTACGTAGTAAGGAAAAACTTACTGGGCGGGTGCTCAATAGAAGTTTGGTTGAGTATAGAATTACGGAACCAATTAAACTAAATTAACTTTAATACTAGTAGTATATTATTTATGTTCTTAATGAGGTAGGCACTGCCTAATTGCCTATATGGTATGCACGCCCCTGTATGTGATCGCTATTAACGTATACATTTTCTAAAGAAAAATGACTTGTCTCAAGCGGGACTGGAACCCACATCTCTAGCTATTCGACTAGGTTACCAAATAAACCACTGATACCTTGACAAACCCGTCGAATACTTCCAAGTATTTCTTCAGCTAAAGTATAAAATAAAAGGCTCTGGCGTCAGCTTAAAAAATACTTAAAAATCGACACTTCTTATAAAATCTTTGTAACACTCGCCCGGATAGCGAGAGATGTGGGTATTCATCCCGCTTATTCCTTGTAATAATCTTTTTAGGGTATTTGACAGGCATTACAGAAATATCTCAAAGTTTTGTTGTATAAAAAACCTGACAAAACACTTAAGTCACCTGCTTGTAAACCAAACTTTAGCTATAACATCTTAATGTGATACACCTTGCAAACTTAGTCACTCCTGATTCAGCTAGTCCCTTGCATTTTCAAGCACGTGTTCAAACATGAAAGGACATCATCCATTCTGGTCCAAATTTGGAAAATGCCAGCCCAAAAAAATAAATGCTATATTTTGCTAGAGTATGTCCATCTGAGCAATTTTTATTATGGGGCCAACAATGTAGGATGAAAATCTTTGGTGTTATTTATTTTCTTTGGCCGGCACTTTCAAAATTTGGACCAAAAATGTATGGACAGTGGATGATATCCTTAATTTGTTTTCTTGTAAAAATTATATAAATTTTAAAACTTTGTGCGAGCTAAATTGTATTTTAAAAATGTTTTCTATTAATTTAAAAATAGTTTGATCTATTTTTTCATTGTAGTTAAAAAATAAAAATTTAATAAATACTTTTCTTTGTTTTCAGACTATTTGAAACCACGCAAGCGGTTGTCGAGTGGTGGCAAGAAATCCCCTTCTCACAAGCATGAGTGCGGACACAGAGCTCATATCCGTCCGCCGAAGGTTGCTCGTCTGACGGCCGCTCATTTCAAGCGGCCGAGTTAAGCCGACGCATGTGCCGATATGCCCAACCTACCAGCGTACAAACAGATCCTGATTTCAAGTAATATCTAAATTTGCAGAAAATCTCGCAACGATAATCATAAACAATAAACACACATTTGGAACCTCAAGCATATTTAAAAAAAAACCTCACACAAAAAGGTTGGGTTGGACAAATACTGTGCAAATTTATATTATTTCCTAATTTATTTTTGAATGTGGTTGTTTTTCGTACGGAGAACAATTTATTTAACGTTAAGTTTTTTTTTAAGATAGTTTCAAAACGTTATACCAAGGTTTAAAAATAAGTTTCCGGTATATATAGAACGCTCCATACATTTTGGACAACTCCCACTTATCTACACTCGAGTGACCAAACCGACTCAACGTGCAAGCGCGCATATAAATGTACTTTTTCCATGAAACAAATAACATCCCATAAAAATTCTTCACCTTTAAATTGATACCATTATTGCCAATATTTATTAAGTGTACCTATCAGCCAGCGAGTTCGTATAGTTAGCGTATTCGTTGAGCCTATTTGGTTGCTCGCGTGTGTATAAAGACCCCATTTACCATAAAATCGTATCACTTGTCATCACAAATCATTTTGCTCAACTTCTCTCACACCTTTCGGAATCCGTTTAAACAGAACCACTTAATAAACATCTTGCAATATTTACAATATTTATAGATTTATTTATAAGTTTTATGATCTCTTTTGACGCCTAGATTTAATTATGACTAAATATAGTAATAATTAGGAATAAGGTTTTCGATTATGAGTTTTGGGTCCTTCTTTCTCGTATGAAATTGAACCATTTCAATGGTCGTGGTGACACTGGAAATGCCTTGAAAATGCTAAAATGACAAGGATGGAATAAAATTTCGTTAATATACGTCGTTGGAGCATTTTCGAAGTATTTTCGAGATATCAGTCAATAATTAATTTATCACTTTTATCTTTTTCGGATCACGCGAATAAGATGAGAGAGATATTTAACTATTAAAAATTATGAGAAAGTATCTTTAAATTTGATGATTACGTATGAAAGGTATTTAATGATAGGTAAAATGCAAATACTCAAGCGAACGGCCATTTTGTTACGTGAATACACCGTAACAAAATTATAACGATATTAAATATAATAATGATTAATTTTTTTTCAACGTTTAAATATGTATTGAGTATTTGTGTTTTAACAATATTACTCCTATTACAAATTATATTTGTTTTGTTGTTATATTCTAGTGGATTATATATATATATTTTTTTGATATTTTGATAATTCTTTTTTGTTTTTTCTCTGGTCTCACTTCATTAGCTGTACCAGTATTGGGGAACCGTTTGGGTGAACCACTCCTGGAACTGCGGTCTATTAATGAAATACTGATTAAGAGTACAAATTAGGCCACGGCCTAACATCCAGCTAAAAGACAAACTTGATAACTCTTCTTTATAGTGTATTATACTAGCGTTTACTAGCCAAAGTATTGTTTACTATGCTAGCAAATTTGACAACATTCAAGAAATCAAATGTTTAATGAACTCTTATGTTTAGTTGAGCTGGTTTACTCATAATGCTATTTTTCACAGTGCTGTTAAGCTTCTAGTTTCTATGACGTCTACAAAAGTTTACTATTTCACATTTTATATATAAATATAAAATGACTTTGACATTTGTCTCGATTATGAATTTATATTTTTTCTGTGGTGCCTAGAACAGATACTAAAAAACTTAATATTTTTCAACAAGCTTCTTTTACCTTTGGTTCGTCAATAACTGTAATAATGCTTATCTTAAGACGCTATATTCTATGACTTGATATAAATAACTTGGTTTTATGATTACGAAACACTGACTATTTGATATAATTTTGGAATGTAATGCACTGCAAATAGTGACTTAAATCGTCCACATAGGTTACTATTTTCTATTGCATTAATTTCTACCATATCTGTTCGTGGCATCACACACGGTTTATATATAAATTTGTTGTGTAAAAAATATTTCTATCTGATATTGTTGTGTTGTGCCAATTGAAGTGGCGATGTTCCGCCACATGGGTTGTGTTTTCGCCATTTCGCCGAATACACTTCCATGTATAAGCACTGTCTATTTCTCTTACACCTGTGATGTATTAATTACGATCTCAGAAAGATTATGTACCATATTCAATTGTCATATGTAATATTATTGCTTAAATAGTGTTACTGTAGTGACAAACTCTGTAATCCAACCAAATGATGACCATCGTAATGAGAAATAATTTAATACATCAAATTCTTTGCGTTATAAGTGTTAAGTGAAATTCTTTTTTGTGAGTTTGATGGAATATTGACTGAAATTTCTGTTTGTATTTAATTCGAGTGAATGTCGGAACACTATTCGGTTAAAATTATAATATCAATTATCCATTACATGAAATCGGCGTGGTTAAGTGTCTCTTGTTTAATTATTTTATTTATAGCTCAACCGGAACGCTCATGTTAATAAAATGTAAAATCATGAATTATTCCTTTTTAGAGTAACTAAACAAAACTTTTTATTGTGTTGCTAAATTAAGTAAGAAAGCATTCAAAAGAAAATATTTTTACATTGTTTGTAAATTTTGAATTTTCACTGCCGTGTTTTTTATTTAAATAAAATTGACAACACACTTTTTATTAAAAAAAACCAGAATACTTTTCGATACTAAGGAATATAAAAACAAACATGCTTGTAATAGATTATTTTTTTTTAAAAGTGCATGTTTTGTATAAAAAATGTAATTTTCACTGCCGTGTTTTTTATTTAAATAAAATTGACAACACACTTTTTATTAAAAAAAACCAGAATACTTTTCGATACTAAGGAATATAAAAACAAACATGCTTGTAATAGATTTTTTTTTTTTAAAAGTGCATGTTTTGTATAAAAAATGTAATTTTCACTGCCGTGTTTTTTATTTAAATAAAATTGACAACACACTTTTTATTAAAAAAAAAACAGAATACTTTTCGATACCAAGGGATATAAAAACAAACATGCTTGGAATAGATTAATTTTTAATTGTGTATTGTAAATTCTTATAATATTTTGGACTTGTTTTTTCATAGAAAGGAGATGTTTCAGTTTTGTATGGACCCTGGCAATAATATATTTTTAATTTAAAATGATATAATTTGATCTTACTCTGTGTAATATATACTTTTTGCTGCAACTTTAAATAATACGTACTAACTTCTTCGTAACTATATTTAATCAATAAAAAATTTTAAAATCGTTATTAAAAGAACTTCCCAAATTCTTTTTAAAAGTATTTTTCTTTACTATTATTTATTATTTTTAAAAGTATAGGCATAAAATGAAACATCTCCTTCGTCGTTTGTAAAAAAAAATACGGTGACATTCTTTCAAAGCTGTTTTGGAAAAAACTTACCATCTCTTTTACTCATATGGATAATGAGCAGTTTCCGATAGAATAATTATATTAAAAATAACACAGACTAGACCATTGACGCTAATATAAGATCTCCCTTTTCTATATAATCATTGGTATATTTGGTTTGATTTGAGATTCCACTACCACTGTATAATAAGGCACTAATATCTATTGTAATCGAGCGTAGTCTAAATCAAGTGAGGGGTCCACCATTGATCTCGTCAGGTTTAAGAAAACAATACGAGGTAAGGTTATTCTAACATAAAGGGTATTTCATTAAAAAATATTATTAGTATAAATAAATGAAGAAACAACATGCCTTAACCTTTTATTTAAAAAAAATCATCTTAAAACTTCTTGGACTACGGATTTGCTTGACTATCTTAAACAGCGACTTGAAACAAATCATTTTAATTTCAGTTTTACTTGATGTCTTATGTTACATAACCAGAAGGCATTCTTGGGCTGCATAGTGCAAACCCTTCGGCTATTTAGACCTAACGTGAATAATTGATGACCCCTTCAAATGATTATAACATTGAAGCTTTAGAGGCCAATTTAATTATATGCTATGATCAAAACACTCAACATAGATTGTGCAAGCTGTCGAGTAATTATTCCTGCCCAATATCGAAATAAAAAAAAGGAATACAATAATTCAATATTGGCATCTGGGCAATTAAAATGTAAATATTCTTGAACAAAATTTAATTAACATATTTAATAGTGTATGATTATATAGTTATGTAATGTATGGAACCTTAAATTTAGTTAAAAAAGCTTATTTCACTCGATTTGTTGTTTTTTTAATGAATAAACTACCTATTTCCTCTCTTATAATGAAAATGTCTGCAATCAATTATTGTAGGTTCGACTCCTATATACATATTATAACCTCTTACGTAGATATCACAGATTTACAATTTTCTATGATCATTGATTTTTTCTTTTTCATTTTCAATGCTATAAAGATTCATATAAGAATTATAAATTATTTTAATCGAACATTACTAAAAAAATCGATTCGGCGAAGTTATTCTCAGGATCGATCTTGTGCGCCGAGTCAATTTTTTAGTGTATTTTTCTATTAAAATAAATGTCCGTATGGATTGAGGAGCCACGCCAGATTTTAAAGAGCAGCTCACCCCCTCATTTAGCAGCAAAGTAGCCGATTTTGCAGCACAAATTCTGGATTTAGCAGCAAAATGTATCACAAGTTATAATATCAACGCAAAGGTGGCTCGATACAAAATGTACCTACATTGAAAACAGGAAATTAACTGCAATTAATTATCAGTCACTTAATATACACTAGCAATATAGCACGTATCAATATCCCTACAAATCAACAATTATGACGCGACGAATAATATATTTGATAACAATGAATGTTGTGTTACTTAATAAATATTTTTGTGGGTAGGTAAGTGAAATATTTATTTAAAGGTACCTCCAAAATTTGGTCACTCTTCACAGTGAATTCTTATGGAATATCTAAAAATATTGTTTTTTCAAACACCGATATAGATACAGTGCTGAACTATACATATATATTTAGCAGACATTTCTGCTAAATGTTCGTGTGTCTGGCTTTTGATTTCGTTGTAATTACAAGTGGGTCAAGTCAATTATTTATATGCACAACTTCAGGATTGAGGTGCCAAATAAAATGCGTTCATTTACCAAATTCACTCTGTCTTACTATTTTATTCTTTTAGTGCAAAATCAAACACAACACCTGCTAAATGATAACTATGACGAACATATTAATTGACCGATCACATTCATGAAAATTCACCCTCTTATAAATAGACTGAGGAGCCATACTAAAAGTAATGTATTTTCTTGAATTCCAGTACTACTGAACCCAAATTTTTAGTAGGTACTATACACAATAGCTGCTAAATGATACACAATTTTCAAAAATATTTATCTATTACTTAACGAGTTCTAGGTGGCTCCTCGATTCTGATGTTTAGATTGAGGAGCCACCTTTGCGTTGATATAACTTGTGATACATTTTGCTGCTAAATCCAGAATTTGTGCTGCAAAATCGGCTACTTTGCTGCTAAATGAGGGGGTGAGCTGCTCTTTAAAATCTGGCGTGGCTCCTCAAACCATACTGACATTAAAATAAGTCCTCATTAAGCATTTAAAAATGCAAAAAATATATGAAAATAATAAAACTAAACGGCTTCTGAGGACTTTCCTGTGGTAACCCACAAAGATCACAAAGAAATGAAGGACCTAATAGTTCGGATTCGTAGATCATAACTACCAGTAGAGGAGAAAAACTACTGTTGTGTCGAGACCTTAATTCCTAATTTGAAGCTCAAGTCTTTGAAGCGACTATAAGTCGAAGTCTTAATTCAATTCGAGTCTCTAGAGCCTTAAATTGAATTCTGAGTTTTTAAAGAAGACTGCAGTTTAATCGAAAAGATTCAATCAACACAGTTGATGTCGGCTGAGCCCTAATAATGCTAATATTTTTATTAATTAACGAATATTTATAACGCTAAAAAATACAATCATATTAATAGTTTTGGAACGTTCTTAGGTTTTTATTTTGAATGGGTCTGGTCTGGCTCTTGATCCCAATCAAGCCGGGGGCAAGACAGGATCCACGATGACATTAGCTAACCCTGAAGGTTTTCACTCAGGCTTTGAAAACGGAACGCAAGGAGGGAGTGCCTTTGCTGTGCGCATAATAAAAGATGTTGAGAAGCGCTTGGTGCGACAGGTAGAAAAGGGTGGTAGTCCGCAGTGCGTCTGGATGTCTGATGAAAGAAGGGCGATGACGGTATGAGCACGTGCAGATCCTGAGCACAGTTTAGTACTCTTTAAAAAAATACTTGTAATTAGATCTTTACATGTTTATAGTTACTTTTTTCTAATCTGCATTTTTTGTGCTCTGTGCTGTGCGGCAGCTGATCAGCGCCTCCAAGTGGATCCAACTCGAACGAAAAGGAAGTATTCTGATAAATTTTAATAGAAAAAGACTAGAGACTCACAAGTTAATCTCAGGCGTGACTCAAACCCCAAAAAAGTACTAGAGGGTTTTTCGGGTTTGAGTTAAAGTTAAGATATTTTCTAAAATTTCGGGTGCTCACAAGTCTTAGTAGCTCAATCAGGAGAGCCAGTGGACCGGACATCAGAAGGTTGCTGGTTCTATAATTTATCTTTTAAAATTTATCATATACGGTAACATTGAAAATGCCATAAAATAAAAATTAAAGGGAAGTATTCTATTATGTAAATAAAACACATGTGTTGGATGCTCGTATGAAAATGTTTACTGATATCACAATCAAGTCTACACATCTACCCGGTTACCCATCATTTCGTGTACACGGCGATTATGGATGATTTACGAAGAATACACGTCTACCTTTTAGTACATGCATACGCCACAACATGGTCGACGGCGCTACCATACATTGTTAATAAATCTATAATACATTTTAATTCTCAATACCCACTTAATATAATTCTGAATTATAATGCAAAAGATCTTTCTTGCGTGCTTTAAATTTCATATATTTTCTATAAATCCCTAGTACCGTCGCAACTACGTGTAAAGTACATTGCTCGCTGAATTTTTGCTAATGTAAAAAATACGTTGTGAAAAAGAGAATTACCCTCTAGTCAGTACGACACTATATTTTGATTTATGATAAATTTGAATAATCAATACAGTCATACACGTAACAAGCAAAATCAAAATCGTATCTTTTCTATCCAGATTAACAACAAGTAAAGGTGCACAAGACATTATAGTTCAATGCAAACAATTATTGTCTCGAAATACATTTTTTTTTTGTAATTTTTTGTAATTAGGCAATTAGCTAAACACGAAATACATTTATTTGATAACTCCACAGTTGAACCACGCATAAAAATCGTTCCAGAGACTTGTAAATAATACGGCAGGTAACTATACATATATTATATATACAATTTATACGAATAGGTATGTAATACACTTAGGCACATCAATTTTTATAAAATTACGATTTTAATTCGAAAATGTGATCCTGTCACCGATATAATGCTATAACTACCACAAATTCTAATACATTGAGTGAATTACTTAACCATTACACAGTGGGATAAATTGTTTGTTAAAATTAACACTTTTTAATGCGACATTCATTGTTTTACTTCATACAAAGAAAATGTTTTACACCCGATATTCTGTACTACAGTTTTCTACGACATTTAACGTTCGAAACATTCTAATTAGATAAACAAAACCTGAATGAATCTAGATTATAATAAAGAATGGATTCTTAAAGCGTTTATTTTATTTGTATGCCGGAAAAGTGTGATAAATTTGTACTTTTTTTTTAAATCTCCCAGCCCCGCAATATTTTTGTGTCCAATCATGTAGCATAATAACATTAACTTACATTGTAACCATTTCATTAATAACCATTTTATTTGTGTAGGATATAATTTTAATTATATATACGCTAATTTGGTCGTAAACTACTTTGTTTAATCTATTCTCTAGCGCTCATGCACGATGTTGCTAGTTGCAAAAATGCGCTGCTCAATACCCAACAATTACCTTTAGCTGGACGCTACTAAATAGAGTAAGAAATGTAATATAGAAGACAGCAAATATCGAATAATTTGGACATTGAAATCACATTTTATAGAAAAACAAAACTATTTTAATATTATAGGAAATGGCGCATTCTAAATATTATGTAAAAATCATTTTGGTGCATACACATGGCAATACTATAATTACAATAGTTTGCGTGAAAGGAATCAATCCATTATTTTGTATTTTTTCTTTACTGGCAACACCTAGAATCAAATCGCATTAACTGCCCAATTTTCGATCTTAAACTGTAGACATAGGTAATGATAGGTACACTACACCGATAGCTCTTAAATCTTTGATAAAGTTTTCTAAGTTCAAAAGCCAACACTACCCTAAATACATCCCTGATACTTTGGGAACAATTATTTGCGTATTCAGAATTGTCGAAACAATAACAAGATTTGTTCACCTTCCACAATTAACACGCAAACAATTGTTTTGATTCTTAAAAAAAACTACATGCCTAAACTCTCTATAAGCTCTAGGTAAATATAACATATTTCAGACATCCATCTATAATATTTAAGTCGGTTTGGTGTCGAAGTATGAGATTTATAGATCGATTCATAATGTAAAAAACGCCCAAAATTATGACTATTTCTATAAAGATCACTATACTTAACCAAAGACGTTTATTTCTATAGTTTTTTTACATTAATGACAAAAAATTACCTTTTAAGGTTAGGTTACAATTGATGCCAGCAAAAATATCAAAATGTAGGGTATTTTTTTATGATCTGTGCTATACCTACCTGAGAATATAATTTAAAAAGTTTAGATAAAGATGAGGTAATCTTATCTCAAGCGTTTGTACTGTAAATAAAACTCAAATTCGCAGAACGAGAGTTTTTTTAAAAACGAATTTTTCCGTTATTCAACACTATGAATCGACCTCGTAAGATTAAAAGGGTTTACAATAATACAGTGCAGTAAACCTCGCACCGGAGATACACGGACATGGACGGCAAAATATTTGGTAGACACATTATTGGAAATTATATCTTCTTTTTGTTATGTACCTAAGTTATTTATTACAAGCTGCTGATAAAATGTTTACAATTGACTGTTTACGATATAAACACAGCCCCGGCATGATCCGGAGGGTCTGTTATGTACTCCTGCGTCGGATAAAATGTTAAAATTTATCACTTATCATATAGAAAGCGAAGATAATTAAATTGGACAGCACATTAATCTAGAACATTACGTACTATTGACAAAAATCACATATTTATTTAAATAGACAGTGTAAAAATAATGTTTATAAACATTGGCCTATAAGTAAGTCATTATAAGATTCATTGTACTTCATCTAGTTGAAAAGCTTATTTTTATTATCACACATATAGTTACCTAATAGGTAAATATTGAACGACGAATATATAAAAGTTAGTATAAATAGAGCCTAATGTCAGCAGCCGAACTAACAACAAAGTGAGATCAGACTTGTAATAAAGTGGGTTCACGTATGCACGGCCGGGTTTGAAGGTAATTAAACTAAAGGTTTAAAGAATTTTTATTTCTCATAAGAACATACAAAAAAGTCATTAATATGCACAGCTCAGCTTTTTTAATTTTATTTACCAAGCACAATATAAACACGCAAAACTCACGACATAATGATAATGGTCACTTTTATTCTGCTACCCTCCGTTTTAGAATTTTGGAATAAAAATTGAAAATAGTTTATTCCGAATATGAGTTATAACAATGCATTTTTATATTCTGCCATCTAAAAATTTAAAAAAAGAATCGGTTTGGAAAATGAGCATTTTTTATCTGTATTGTGTGGGCCCCAGGGCAGTGGCCCCGCCTGCCCTTCCCCAAATCCGGCCCTGCATGTATGTAACATAGTTAAGGTTACATACAGATACACAATGCATTTTTGTTCCCGTATCGCCCGAGAGGTATATCGCCTATTGCAACGCGCACGTCCTCCCAATATTTCCACAACACCTAATTAAGACTTTTGAGAACACTGTATTCTACATGAAAACATTCACAAACTGTTATGACGTGAACGCCTATATATAACTACAACAGCGAATACTTTAAACGTCGATACTGAAAACTCCATAAAAATAAGTACATCAAGTTATAAGATTCTCGTGGAACTATTCATTTAAGACTTAAATATATAAGGGTGTTATATACTTACCATTTCGTTTCATAGATACAATGATACGTAACGTGTGCTTCTAAATCTTCAATCGTATAAAAATCTAATCTAAATTATTTGTTTGCGATAATTTTTATTGAGATTATTATAATTTAAATACGCGTGAATAAGAACTTTTGTTATTATATATAAATATATCTTTTTAACACGGAACTACACTATAACGAATTACTAAGGGTAATTATACGGAGATAGTAATCATTGCCGTCAAAATATTGTCAGGTGAAAAGACAAGAGAACTCATTATACTGACAAACTATCAAAATTTTCTTCAGCTTTTTACATATATGAGTACATCGAGGTAGCACATGTTATGGGACATAGAGATTTAATTTCGATACCTTAAAAAGTAATAATGATAAATATTACTTAAATATTTTTTGATTAAAGTACCTAAACATTACGTGGATGAATGTACCGTAGACAACGTCACAATTTTATTAGTACACCCAAATGGCTATCGTAACTTTTTTATTCTGTTGCGAAAGAACACTTTTTTTTTAATGTTCGCACTGCCACGCACTACTTAAGCTCGAAAAATAATAATAAATTACGAACTTTTTGGCAGGAGAATGAAGCATCACTTTGGTTTTGATTTTTTTAAATTTTTGTTGTGTGAGATATTAATGTATTATAATTGCGCATTATTATCCACTAAGTATTTGAAAATATATAAATAAGTGTTGGTAATTGAAACAAAGCAGTAAAAAATTCGTTCATTGCCTATTTATCGTCCATAAATTAATCTTCTTATTTTTCATCCTCCTACATCGAGATAAAGATCCCTAAACCAAAATCCTGAGTCTGCTAACGGTAAAACATCTTGATGGCATTTTTATGACCGGTACAACTACTTAAAATCAATTTGTTGGAAAAACTTGCTTCTACTAAGTAACATTTGTAGATCTAGGCAGAAAATGAGAGCGGTGCGTGGCAATGTATCAAATCAATCAAAAAAACCCTAAGACCATAGACTACACAGAGTAAAGACACGTTCGTGACGTTTTCATATCTAATCTGCGATCATCATCACTCTCTGGTCGTTTAAACCATTTATATTTTCAGTTTGTACTAAAATTATTGTAGTATTCGAAATTTAAAACTGCTGATAGTGTTTTATTTTTGATTACACGAGTTTTTCTTGACGCTAAAAGTTCAGGCAAAGGTCCCATAATAAAAATGAAACATCTCTATGACCTTCACTACGTAATTGTCGTATTTATTAAATGCAGAAGACAATAAATCCTTTTTGACTTCAAAGTGTGTAATAGAATTACAACGTTGTCTATGAACGCAGTTCTACGCCGCCAAACGTTCCTACCTTAACAGGCATATTAGACAAAAGTTAAATTGTAGCGAATAATTTGTTGAGATATTTTCCAGGTAAAACGTCAACATGCCATCTAAGGCCTATTTATTCAAAGTACATCTATAGACACTAATAAGGGGCGAACAAAAAAGTCTACTAACTGGCAAATAATAAGAATCATTATTGTCTGACACTGGGTTATTGTCAAGACAGCAGCTAAGGCGGGGACCGCCTTTATTTGACTATAGTACACTGCGTATGCACGTCACAGTATTGCCACTTATAAAATACAGCTGCATACATTTTCAACTGAACTTCAAGTACATTTGTAAAAGCAATAAATATAAAGAATCGTACGTAAAAATTACGGCATATTAATATTATTTTTTAAATCAATGAACTCAAAAGTGTAATGATAGATAGCGCAATTCGTGACGTCCATCCGCAGCAAATAGAGAATATACAATGCGATGCGCATACTCACATAGGTCTGCGTACAAAAAAAAAAACAAACTGAAAAGGAAACGGGATAAAATCAAAGTAAAATAAAGAGGGATATTTGGATGTTTATTTACAATTTGCTCTCTAATAATAACTATATGATTATTATTGAAGAAAAACTAAAGCAATCTCAGTGCTACATCCCCGATCACCCCGCGCGTATCGAATTTAAAACATTGTTAATCATTTCAGCTCATGTTACACAAGCCCCTATAAAAACTAAAATAACACATAGAAATACCCATCAGTTAGCTTTCAGCGTGTACCAGTAGGCACTTACAATATTATTGTTAAATGTAATAAAATAAATCAAATGTAAGCCTAAGAATAATTATTTAACGGCTGAAATCTACATTACAATTATATTGGTATACGGAACCAAATCGCTTGCCGTCCCTTTCACACTCTGCGTCGAGAGAAAGAGACCGAGCACGACACTCGTAATCGAATCGGGCTCGAATGAACGAAACGTTTCGAGTGTAAGTTGTCAAATATCCAAACGCGTTCGAGTTTTAAATTAAGACCTTATTCTAATAACATGAAGGTCAACTTTTGCGTATTTGAGAACTTACACACGGGCTTATAACGGCTTCGAGCATTTGTACGTCGCTACAAAGAAACTCTTAATACAAGTAACGTTAAAACGTGTCACCAATGAATCTTAACGAATTAAACAAATATATAATTTTCAAAAGGGGGGCACAGATTCATTCACTTTCTTCGTAAAATGCTATTTTAAAAGTTGGAAATTTTATTGCAACTACCCAAAATTTACAAATCAGTTTCGAACGTACTTAGAAAGATTCATTTATTTTTATATCTGCATTATTAAATGAGTAAAATCACAGAATCACACCGACGGCTATAACACTGTTACATAATATACGACCGAATATGCCCCAATGTACACAAAGCTAATGTCAAATTATAAGGCAAATTTCAAACATTACATTTTAAGCAGAAAATAGACATGTCTATACATATACATATAAAATATATATGTATACATGAAATAAAATGACAATATATAGATAGAAAATAATTGTTAACATTCCATCAATTAACATACACTTAAAGTTAAAACCCCAAAGTCCGAAAAAAATCACTTAAAAATTATAAAATCACTAATTTGATTGTATTTGAGGTGTACAGAAGCCATCAATAAAACGTATACAACGTAGAACCATATCGCATTACATCAATACCTTATTTCCATACCGTTGTTTCTTTTGCTTTCGATAGATTTACTGTGATATGGTTCTAATGTGTATAGGTATTATTGTTCGGGACTGTACAGTTAAGTTCACAAGTATGCAAACGCGTTAAGGTAATTTTAAGACTTATTTTCTTAGCATTAAGGTCCATCACGCAAAAGCAAAAACGTGGCGTTTGCACATCTGTAAACTAACAGGCACAGAATATAGTTAAAACAGTAAATACATACAATAAATGGAACAAAACGCACTTTCACCAACGCACGCCTAAATACCCCTAAGCGAACCTCGCAGTGCTTTCATTTGCAGGTTTATCATTGTTGCTATTATTCTTTCGACTTTATTAATAAAATAGTCTCACGTTTTGAATGACCAAGTATTTAAGAGTATTACTTTTAATAGAAGAATAAGTATAAAAAAATTGTATCCATTTCTTTTACCTCAATTTTTTTTGTTCAGTTTACAAATAAAATTTACAAATAAATTCAGTGTTATATAAATAATGACTTAAAAAGTATAAAAAAATGTATATAAATGTTTAATTTTTTTTTAAAGTGCCATTCCTCTCTCTCTTATGGAAAGTAAGTATTTATCTCAACAATAAGAGGCAAGTCGGTAATGGCGAACTGTTAAGGACCAAATTGAAGAAGTCGTAAAAAATCGGCACAAAAGAGGTTACTTCGCGGTTTCGCTCAAATTGAAAACGGCTCTTCAGCTAACGAATTAAAAACACATCAAATTAGTCGTAAATAAATTGCATTTTATTTTTTTCTTCATTATAAATAACAATTATTTCAATCTATCTAAAGTGAATATATGTATTATTATATCAAAAATCTTATATATCGTTTATTTTTTTTATCATTTAATTGTTTATCATTTATCATTTAACCGACGAGAGTTAAAGAAGCGAGAGTAAGTAAAAATCTGAGACTACCCTAAAGAGAAAAAAGGGGTATTTGTATGTATGTACTGCTTAAACTGTATATTAACGACTCGGGTCTCCGATGACCAAAGGTGAAAGGCAGTGATCATTGACTTCATGGGCCGTGGTGCTGTTTCTTTTAAACACGGCCAGCCGTCACACTTTGGCCGCCCATAATAGCATTCCCTAGTTTACAAACATTACAATACAGTGACTATAAAAAAAACATCAGGAAATATAAACGAATAAGGTTAAAATAAAACCGCATCTATCGGATTAATTGCGAATTTTTTAAGTAATATCTAATACCAACTATTAAACAGTAACCGTCATCACAGGATGACTGAGGTAGTTACCTCGACCACCTCGAGACTAGCATAGGTAATTACCTCAAGGGTCACTGCGGTAATTACCTTAGTCATCCTGCGATCACGGTTCCTGTTAGAAATAAAATCAAAATATAAATGCGCAAGTAATCCGGTAATTATCAAGTAAGTGTGATACGCGCGGATGTAAACTAAATAATCTAAGATGTTAGTAAAAAAAGGAATGCTATACAAGTTACGTAGCCCTGTCGTCTCCTTACAAAACTGCGTTAAAACGATAAAAAAATTACCAAAAAAAAATCTACAACCACAGTTAACTTAATATATAGCATTTTAATCAACCAGCAAACGTACATGCTATATAATCAGAATAAACATTACATAGTCTTGCCATTAAATCGAATACAATAGAAAAAAAAAGAAAAATATTTATATAGCCAGAATGCACAAAAATAGCGTCGTTGAATGGATTGTTAAATAACGATTAACTCATTTATAAATTAAAACCCTTAACACTCTAAATACATTGATAATGATAAAAATAATTGTATCACGACGGTATCTTACTACATGCAGCGAGCTAAGCCGCTGGGTGGCGCCACTATACGCACAATATTGACTTAAAGACTTGTACGATTCAACTTATTCAAATACACTATATACAAGGAAACCAACGCGATGCGTGTAGTATCATACCAGTATAGGACCACCTGTGTTAATTAATATAACGATATGGAACCAAAAATTTAAAAATAACATGTCAAAATCAAAAATAGGGGTGGACCTTACCTCTTTTTTTTTATAATAAATGAAATCTATCTAAAATCTAAATCAAATCTAAAATCTAATGATAAAAAAGTTCGTAGGCATTATATTTTTTTTGTGTGATAAGTGACGGCAGATGGCAACGATGTGAGAATTCATATGATGGTTAGTTAAAATTCGCGATTTTGCTCAAATTGAAAACGGTTCTACACCTAACGAATCAAAAAACATATCAAATTAGTCGTAAATAAATTGCATTTCATTTTATTTCCTCATTATAAATAACAATTATTTCAATCTATCTAAAGTGAATATATGTCAACTATGAGTGTGTACTAAAATGTTTATAAAAATCTTATATATCTTTTTTTATATCATTGAATTGTTTAGTATACTTGAAAATCTATATGTGAATTGCAAGTATTCCATCACCGCGTTCTACACACATAATAATCTAAAGGACACAAAACATCCGTATAATTGTGAATACACATTTATGTTTGTCTGTCACGGTTCTACGCGACGTATATGGAACGTAACAAACGCTCAACACCCTACGCTAAACGAGCTACTATCGTAAAACCAAGCCCCTAAAAATCATATAATACCGCTGCTTTCTGTCGAACCAAAATTACAAATTCAGTACGCCGCAATCGATACAATTAAATTCCCCATTAATGATTATTTGGTACGAACGCTACTGTCTACGATAACAAATTAGTAAATGCAACCTACACACTTAGCTTCTCATATAAACTTATGATTAAAAATTAACACGAAATTTACAATCCATTTTATACAATTATAATTAAAGAAAAAAATAAAACAAATTATGGGCTTACATTATGCGCGGGCGCAGACAATAAGAAATAATAAACGTAAACTTAGAAACGATCAGTATTAGGGCGCACTGGCGCCACCTGGCTAATATTAACTTACTCAAACCGATAATCAAATATACTGTTTTAATAATAACATCGATGCACACAACGTCCACGCTCAGTGTGTCGAGTTAATTTCAAAATAAGCTTAAATCCCCTATACGATACTTATGTTTTGTACAGAAAGGGTCGAATGAACTACAAAATACATTACAGCAACCGCCATTACAATTGGGTGAGGAACTCTCATATATTACACAAACGCGCAAACACACTTATCATAGATTTTAATAAAAAATTGCAGTGTGAGAGAAATTTATCGAATATACACGGTTCCTTAGTGCGGCCTCCGTGATTGACGTCAGAGGTCGCCACTATCGTTTGTCGGTGCACAAGGAAGAGGCTTGTCTCGTACCAGAGACAATGCAAACCCCCCCCCCCCCCCCTAAACTCCTCTACTACCCCGACACGTCCCACCTAAACGCACACAATGTTAGAAATTTTACAAACAATTTCCAGTCAATTGAAGAATTTACAAAAAAAAGTTTGGACAAAATCAGTAGAAGATGATACAATTAACGTCTATAAATATTTTACACAGAAAAAAAAATTGACACTTTTTTCGAATATAGTAAAATACATAATGCGGATAAAAACATGTAACATTCAATAATATTTTTGATTAATTTTCATTTTTTAATTTCAGTTAGTACTCGTTTTAAAGACGTAGGAATCTTAAAATCAAAGGTGAATTCAAATCAAAACAAACATTTTATGCACATATTTTTAACCGTGACGGCGTGTGACTCAGGTGATCAATTACGGTGATAATTTCGATGTAATGCACCCACTATTTAAAAAATAATAATTCTAGATAAAAAGACATAGAGACGGATAGAAAATACGGGCTCAACTTATTTCTCACTTCCGATAACTTATCACCTGCGTCAGACTTTAAAGTGATTCATATCGAAATATACAATTTGAAAATGGACAAGGTGACTGTAATAGTTTGTTTATTTGGTATGTTTATAGTAAGGAAACGTTTAGCAAACCTACTGTGAGTATATACCACAGTAGATTAATTATTTGACAAATCAAACAGATGTTGGAGAGTTGGCAGCATTATTTATTATAAAAAAAGACTCAAAGATTTAGTATTATAATAAAGTTTATAAAAATCAGTTACTGGAGTGCGCGAAAGAAAAGAAGAGACTTGGAGTTTTTGGAAAAATATTAAAAAAATATAAATCTGCTATTTATCGAAAATACTTTAAATTGAATCCATATTAATATTACATATTTGTTTTTTATGTTATTGTAATAAATAAATAAACACAAAAAATTGTCTCTTATTAACAATACTTTGAATCGAATCCATAGATTGTTTTAATATAAAATGTTGCCAACCTTAAAAAATGTATTATGCTAAACGCACCCTCACCACACCACTATGCGTGCGTAATACGTTCCCGCTCAATCGGTGTACCAGAGGTGTTGTTGATGTTGAGCCGGGTGGGCCGGGTGGGCCGGATGGGCCGGATGGGCGGGATGGACCAGGTAGGTGGGCGAGTACGGTTGCAGGTAACCGGGCAATCGGGCCCCGCTTCCGTGGTGGGCTGGGGGTGGGCCGGCTACCCCACCTACGCCACCGCTGTCGACAAATACATACATTTATATTAATAGTTCATTGCAAAAATATGATTAATGTTTTACAATAATTGGAGTATTTTTTTTAAATTAAAAAGTTTCACATTGTAATCAAGAATACATAAGACATTTAAAATTAACAAAAACTAGTTTTAAAATACTATTCATTAAATAAAATTATTCCATAAAATGGCAATCAAAATAAAAAAAACATACAATTAAATTTTTTCACGAACACGTCACTAACTTTATTTAAATTTTGGTCTTTAAGTCATGTCAAATACTTTAATTTGAATAATTTACTGGGTAACTTTAAAAATATGTACACACAAAATTAAACAACATTTGTCACATTGTTCGAACATAAGTAGCTAAACCGCTTGTGTCATGGAATTCAAAAACAACGACGGTATTACAACACTCAGACCGAAATCAATATTAAAAAAGTTTGTTTTATTTATTTTCTAATATAAATGTACGACTTGCCTGCTTAAACATGTTGTTAACATATATGTTAGGAGTTGCAGCCTACCATTTTGTTTTTGTGATGAGAAAGAATGTTATTGCTTTTTAACACGCTTTTATTAGCTTCACTTGTAACTATGTAAGAAACTCTTGGAATCTTAATTTGACCCACTTTCCGGTCTTTGATTAGGATGAAATTTTGCACACGCTCTGAGTTCTGATGACAATACATGACTAGCTAAGAAACGTCATTACAAATCAAATATGGCGGTCTCCCCAAGATGGCGAACTGGCTGTTCGAAATGCACTTCCATGATATGGGTATCAAATGAAAGGGTTTGCTGTCAGGAATACGAAAATATTTTCCACTTTTTAGTTTCTTTCATCATTAAAGCGTGTCTTTTAGTTTTTTGAACTATATTTTTATAATAGAAAAATATTAGGAATAATCGACTCGGCTCACTAGCGAATTCTCAGGAATTTTCAAATAATTTATTTTATAAGATACCAATGAAAAAATGTAAAAATATATATAAAATCATAAAATGTTATTGCTGTTGTTATGTTTTGTGTGACAAATAAATATAAATTGATAAAATACTCACGTGTGGTAGTGATAAGTAGGGACGTAAAGTGGCGGGGGCAAATATCCGGGAGAAACACCGCCGCCCGGGGACAACACGCCACCACTCGCAGTCCTAATGTACACAGAAATATCTCTATTATATATTATACTACAGAAATAGGGAATCAAATCATCATTTATTTACATGAACACATATTCATATGATCAGCTTGCTAGACAAGCGAGCAAATTTTCAATAATTTACAATTTTATGACAAGCAAATGATATGTCAAAAACTATTAAATCATAAAATCAATTAAATTAATCTCATTCTATATGGTCCTTAAAATCTAAATATTCTTTAATACAATAAGCCATTTCGTTAAAGATGTTATAAAAAAAAATCGATGAACGTGATGATAAAATAGACAAAAATCCGGCAAACAATTAAAATAACAAAAGAATAAAAGTAGCGATTCTGGCTAGACCTGCCGACAGTCCTGGGTTCGAATCTCGGAAGGGGCAGATGTTTGCGTGATAAATACGTGTTATAAATTGATTTTTTTAAATAATTCAAAATGAAGCCTATCCTGTACTCTAAGTCGGAACCAATTCAGCTAAATAAAAAACTAAAAATCGGTTGAGAAGTTTCGGAATTCATCAGGGTCAAACACTGACAGGAAATTATTATATATTTAGTTTTCTGTGAATATTATTTATCTATGTATCATATATCAAATAGGACAAGTAGGAAAAGTGTGACGTGATTTTTTTCCTTATTGGTAAAATGGTCGGCGAGAATTGAACTCAGTCCATATCATTCAAAGCTGATATCTAAATCGATAGGTCTCGGCTGCCTTGTGTATATTATAGTTAATAAAACTATTGCGTTCATGAACATACATAAGTGTTGGCAAGTAAAACAAAACAACGGAAGGTCTCCACTTAGCTTTGGCCCAACACCTTTACAAAAATCCTGATTTTTCATTCATCATCCCTAATTCACAAATGGAATTCAAAATGAACAACCACTAGCAAAAACAATCTTCATACAAGTCTCATTAATATACCAAATCAATAGAAATCAAGGCTGTTTAGATTGTATACCCTTTGTCTGACCTTGAATAATAATGAATTTCTTTTCATCCCACAAGGTAAGGCAAAGGGTATAATTATCAAATCAACAGAAGATGAGGCCTTATACCACTAAAGGCCTCAGGATAACAACATTTTTTTTCAACAATGGAAGTCAAAAAGTATAAAATCCATACAGCCCAGTTTGTGTCCGAAGTGGTACGTACTTGTAGTGTGCGTGTGGGTGATGGTGCCATGCGTGGGGGGCATGCTTGTGTGCGGCAGGGGGGGCCACTGCCCCCACCCCTCCCACTCCGCTAAGCGCACTCCCCGCTCCGCCCACTCCCGTCATGTATTCGCGACAACCGCCGCTCTAAACAAAACAAAAAAAAATGCTGAAATTTTATAATAACAATATAAGATGTGGAAAAGTCGAACGCGGGACCTAGGAGTAGCTTTACCATGAAAACCGGTATGCGAGCCACTACACCATGGAGGTCATTTTATTATGCTAAAATTGAACGTAAAATACTTTTCTGGGAGTACATGTGATACCATGTAAGGGTGTTGCCAGAATAAGTGACTATAACTATTAAAAAACAAATACATATTTTACTGCGTAATACCATGATTTACTAAATTAACTAATATCCTAATAAAATTTAAATAAAAGTAGTGGAATAGTGCAGTAAAATATATTAGAGAGCAATGGTGGGCTTATCTCTAAACGAGATCTCTTCGTGCAAACCAATACTTATTAATAACCATAATTTATCAAAATCACAATATATTTAACAATTTTAATTTATCATTTTTTAAAAATTGTAATACTATTATAATATTTGTTTACTTATAAGATTTTTAGTTGTTTTGCGATATTTTTGTGTATTATATACATTTCAATTTATTAAGTAAATGGTTGTATATATTTTTTACTCACACTATCCCTTTTGCTATGCTGCGCTGGCACGTACTGGTTGCACTGGTAGTCGTTCGTCTGACGCACGCTCGCGCCGCTCTGTAATACCAACATATTTGTCACGAAATAACAAAAAAATTATGGCTTGTTTATGTTAATGTTGTGTTTATGCAAGTAAAAAATTAACAAATTTAGTAGTCATGGAGATTTCTTGGTAACTACATTTCTATTCCAATACGAATCTGTCGTAAAAGGATTCCGTCCTAAATATAACCTACCATTAAAATAATCTGCCATGAAGTGTCTGTTATTAGAAGAATCTATTGTAAAAGGATCTGTTATTAAAAGAAATTGTCGTTAAAATTATCTTTCGTAAAGAGAATCTATCGTTAAAAGAAAATGTCGTTAAATGAAACTGTCGACAGAAGAAACTGTCGTTAAAAGAATCTGTTGCTTTAGGCATCTAACATGAAAAGAATCTGTCGTTTAAAGGATCTGTCGTTAAAATTATGTATCTATCGTTAAGAGAATCTATCTATCGTTAAAGGAAACTGTTATTAAAAGAAACTGTCGTTACAAGGATCTATCGTGAAAATAACGAAGGGTACAGACCTGTGTGTGATGAGTGGGCGGGTCGGCGTGCGGCTCACGCTTGGCCTGCGCCTCCTGTTGCGCCAGAGCGAGCAGCCGCTTCTTTTGGCTCTGGGGCGTAGCGCCTGGCGCGGCCGAGCCCCGGGGCTGCTGTTGCGATTGCGACTGTTGCTGGTGCAGCTGCTAATGGACCAATGAGGAGGCACGTTAGCAAAAGCTTGTATAAAGTCTTTGCACGTGTAATTGGTGAGTTTTTGCATTCATAGAGTGTACAACTCAAATATACTTGATATATTTAACGACCGTTTGGTGCAATGGAAGCGATCCTGTCTTTTGCACCGATGGTTCCTGGGTTCGAATCCCGGAAGGGGCAGATTTTGTATCTGTTTGAATACAATGTCATATTTATATAAGATGAAAATACGACTATATAATGGCATGTAATCATGGTTGCTCAACGGTCAGAGCTTTTGCCCGAATAGAGAAGGTCGTAGGTTCATATCCTATATGAGGGATCAAAAATATTGTATTTTTATAGTCGTATTCTAAATCTTATATGTGGGTATACAGAAAATGCTGTTTGTTTTGTTTCCTCGTATTAAAATAATTGTATTATAAACTACTAAACCAAATCTCACAGTTTCGTAACACCACAGTTTGAAGTTACTAATTTGATGACGGTAAACAAAATAAAATATAAATCTTTACACAACAATCTTTGTTTTGCCTCCAAGTTTTGTATAGTATTCCGGCGAGGAGTGTGTGTAGTATAACCCTGCGAGTAGTACGTGTAGTAATACCCAGAGTGTAGTGCGTGCAGTATTCCCGTTGATCCGTGCGTGTTTTATACCCACCGAGTGGTACGTATAGTATACTTGACAAGTGTAGACGTGTAGTATACCCGACGTATCGAGCGTGTAGTATACCCGGCCAATGTTGCATGTAATATGCCCAACGAGTGCAATGTAAAGTATACCCGGTGATAAGAGCGTGCAGTATACCCGACCTGTGGTTTGTATATTATAGATGATAAGTGGTGCATGTAGTATACTCGGTAAGTCATGCCTGTAGTATTTCCGCTAAATAGTGTATGTAGTGTACCCGGCGAGTGGTAGGTGTAGTGTTTCCGCTGAATAGTGTATGTAGTGTACCCGGCAAGTGGTAGGTGTAGTGTACCCGGCTTGTGGCACGTGTAGTAAATACCCTGCGAGGGGTTCATGTAGTATACCCAGTGAATGGTAGGTTTAATATACGCGGCGAGTGGTACGTGTAGTATACACGGCGAGTGGTACGTGTAGTATACACGGCGAGTGGTACGTGTAGTATACACGGCGAGTGGTACGTGTAGTATACACGGCGAGTGTTAAGCGTAGTATACTCGGCGAGTTGTACAGTATCCGCGGAGAGTGTTGTGTGGTATACCCGGTGGCTGTTACATGTAGTATACCCGGCGAGTGGTGTGTTTACCTGATGGTGGTGGTGTGGGCACGGTACGACCGGGTGCATGTGCACGTGCGCATGCGGCTCGTGCTTCACGTGTTTGTCTCCTGGGGAGCGTGCGCTGCATATGACTGCGGCGGGGGCTGATGCACCGCTCACCACTGCCGCCGACGACGACGGCTGAACGCAATCCCCGCTCCCGCCTGCACGTAAATCACACTATTGTAACTAACAAACACTTATTGTATATACCACTCTAAAAACTTCATATTTATATGATACATTATTGGGAGAGCATTGGGTGCATTGGTTCGACATATGAGGCAAGTCGAATTTTTCTAGCATGTTTCTATTAAAATAATTTAACATATAAAATGGCAGTGAAAATGCCTTAATATTTATTCTAATAATTGTTCCTGTATGGCAATGTATTTTTTAATAAATTGTCTAATATTACGCAGCTGACATTAAAATTAAGAATGGCATTATATTACTTTTTATTAAATATAATATATTACCAATTGAGTGACTATTTGATATCATATGTATTAATGAAAAAATATTGTATCAATTATATTGTTTAATAATAATAATAATTAATAAGGAATAATTAATTACATATTCCGCATATTACATAATACTAATGACTTTAACCTTTGCTATACGGAAAGGAATAGAAAGCCTGCTAACTATAACCATTTGGACTTTATCCAGCCGCAAATTCGCGTAAGTAATTTTAATGTTATATTTTGATGCCTATATGTACCTACAAGATTTAAAAATAAAAATAAATTATAATACAAAACACAAGAATATCAAAATGTTGTATGATCGCTTTCCAAAATAACTAAGCTCAAATGCTGTGCTGTCGCTAAATAGAGCAAAATTATGATCATGGAAATAAGTTCGCCTTGCTTTGTCAACTTTACAAATAACAAAAGAAAAATTTGTTTTTTTAACAATAATTAATTCTTGTCTGCCCAATTACATAAACTAAGATGTTATTTTATTGATAAAATGTTTTTTTACTTCTTGACTACAACAAGAAACAAGTCTTATTGTACTGGTTTAATAATAAATGTAATGTGAAATCCCAACGGATTTCAAAATAGTAATCATTTTTAATTCTTCATATCACTCCAATTAACCTAACCCAAAGTCAGCACTGCTGTAAGGCTTATGTTAAGGATACTAGGGACATACCTATATGATACATAAGTATGTATTATTCAAAGAACTACATTTACCCGTAACTCAGGTACAAATGCACTCATAAAAAAAAAACAACAGCTCCTTCCGGGAATCGAACCCAGGACCGTCGATGCGTCAGCCAGAATCTGTTATCATACACATTTGATAATAGTTTCGTAATCAGATGTCACATTTATATGTACCTAGTGTAAATTAATTGCCAGCACCTAGAACCACTGTTTATCCCAACAAAAACTAATTACGAGTCGTAACGCTTTGCAATATTAAACAAGTGTATTATCAACTTAAAATGGTTAACAACGCATTGATAAACAAATCGCTAAACTGCAGCATAACAATACTTAACAAAGTAGTTTGTTTATCAGAATGTAAACATTTAAAAGAAAAAAGTATAAATATTACTCAATAATTAGTTTCTATTTTTTAAATAGGCGGTTATTTATAGATATTGTTTATAAATAGGCTAACGCAATTGCATAAAAAATCGCTTTGCTACATATAAATTAGATAATATTATTTTAAACAAAAAAAAATACTATAATATTAATATAATAAGACGATCGCATGAGCATAGTAAATTTAAAAATATATATTTGTTAAGGCATTTGTAAAGTATGCTTTATTTGATTCTAAGGTACATATAGGCATATTGTTGTGTCTAGTTAAAGCTTATTTAATTGCTATTTAACCCTAACTTGGTAACATAACCTTACTATATATATAACATACATAAAACTCACTCACTTATCACGAAATCTCAGTAACTACAGTTGGTAAGAGTCTCTTATTTGTCACTGGTGCTCACTAAGAAGGTATTTTGTGAAATTCAACCCTTAAGGGGTAAAACGGGGTGGCAAAGTTTGTATGAAACTTCTATATTTTTGATAGTGGGGTTTCCAAATTATTAATACATATATAAGTACTTTGTAACATATACAATATTAAAAAAAATATCATAATATAATTTGATCAAAGTGCTATCTTAATTGCTGAATTTATAATCATAAAATTCCGCATAGGTCACCTAAATAACATTTAATCCCATATGGAGGTTTAAACAGCGTAGAAGTATACTGGTTGATAGTTAAATATATAAGTTACATATATAGTGTGTATTGTGAATGTCGTTACTTCTATTAAAGCTGACGAGTTTTCTCGCGCCTGTTTTCCTTGTCATTTAAAAGACGTAAATGGGTGGTACTTATTTTTAAGTGCATTTGTAAAAAATGTGTTCACCTCTATTGTTCTGCGTCTGCCTGGATTGATCAGCGTCGTCATCGGAATCAGATATGGTGATGACTGAGACAGCCGGTGATGGTGTATCACGGATGGTGATCGTATGCGAAGCGCCGCAACTAGCCCCCGCTGGGGCGGGAGCGACGCCCGCGTTCGATTCCCATCCGCCGTTGGAATTCACTATACGTGCGTTCCTATAAATAAAAAACATCAACATTTAATTATAATAATATTTCGTAGTAAGGATTGTGTTATGGATACTAAGGTAATGGATATATGATACATAAATATGTAATGTTATTAGAAATTTGTTTAAATACCTTTGACTCAAGTACAAATTCTCGTATTAATGACATAAACATGGACATAACAAAAATATCGCTATCGTTGTACCAAAAAAAATTAACCAACGGTATCATATCAGGTATTTTTCTTTTTGGAAAATTAAAAAGAAATCAATCCACAGTATCATATTGGGTGTATTCCTTTTTCGAAAATTAAAAAGAAAATCAAATCACGATATCATATTAGGTGAAGGCCTATTTCGAAAATTAAAAAGAAAATTAACCCACGGTATCATATTGGGTGTATTCCTTTTTCGAAAATTAAATAGAAATTCCACCCACGCTATCATATTAGGTGTATGCCTATTTCGAAAATTAAAAAGAAAATCAACCCACAGTATCATATTGGGTGTATTATTTTTTCGAAAATTAAAAAGAAAATCAACCCACGGTATCATATAAGGTGTATGCCTATTTCGAAAATTAAAAAGAAAATCAACCCACAGTATCATATTGGATGTATTCCTTTTTCGAAAATTAAAAAGAAAATCAACCCACGGTATCATATTAGGTGTATGCCTATTTCGAAAATTAAAAAAAAAACAACCCATGGTTTGATATTGGGTGTATTCCTATTTCGAAAATTAGAAAAATATTAACCCACGGTATCAAACCG
Source organism: Calamotropha paludella (assembly GCA_927399485.1). NCBI lineage: Eukaryota > Metazoa > Arthropoda > Insecta > Lepidoptera > Crambidae > Calamotropha > Calamotropha paludella. The sequence continues at coordinate 2,834,713 of OV656803.1, read as the reverse complement.
GATGTATTACTTTTTCGAAAATTAAAAAGAAAATCAACCCACGGTATCATATCAGGTGTATTCCTATTTCGAAAATAAAAAAAATAACACGGCATCATATCATGTGTATTCTTTTTTCGAAAATTAAAAATTACTCACTGGTGGTCGTGATGCCTGTGCCTCGAAGGTGGCGTGCCTTCCTTGACTCGTTTCTTAACAGGCGATAGCTGCGTTGGCTCCTTCTTGCCACCGCTGCCCGCCATGCTGTTGTTCAAACATATATTTACATAAATATATTTTACTAGCTTGACCGGCCGCGCGTTGCTTTGTTATAAATTAAAACCTATCCTATCTTTTGAGTTTAATCAAATAATAGATAGTTATGAAGTTGCTCAAAATCGATTCAGTAGCTTCAGAGTTTATCCCGAGCATAAATCATGACACGAAATCTTTATATAAGACTAGCTGACTTAGCGAGGCGTTGCTGTGTTATAAATTAAAATGAGACCTATGTCCCAAGTCGAAACAAAACTAATAAAATGAAATAAAAATCATCAAAATCGGTTTATTAGTTTCGGAATTCATCGCGGTCGAACACATAGAATTATTATACACTAGCTTTTGCCCGCGACTTCGTTCGCGTGGGCTTCAGTTTCGTCCCGTCTAGTCTAGTAATAAGTAAGAAATACGGTAACTAAAGGTAGACCTCACATTAGAAACCTCAAAAATTGTAGCCTATGTGTTATTCTGATGTATAAGCTATATTGTGGTTAAGTTTCATTCAAATCCATTCAGTAGTTTTTACGTGAAAGAGTAACAAACATCCATACATCCATACTTACAAACTTTCGCCTTTATAATAGTATATAATATAGATAACAATTTATTTCTTCACAAAATAAAAACAATAAGTGAATAAAACCGCAGTCGGTATCACAGAAATTGATATAGTCTAGGTCACCTGTATAACCTAATATAGTTTCTATATTCCAGTAAGACTTGTAAGATTTTTTTTAAGTGGGTTACAAGACTTGTGTGTTCTTATGTTGACAAGACACTTGTCAATTAGAATATACTATAGGATTTATTCAATTTATAATTTGAGAATATAATTTTAATAATAAAAGATATAATCTTCAACATTTACTTCACATAAAGATTACAAATAATATACAAATATTATTCGAATAACTTATAAACATTAATGCCATTTATGTCTAATGTTTATACTGAAGTTAGTAACAGAATACTGGAATTATGTCGTTACAGTGCGAAAGAAGAAATAGCTGTAATAACTAAGAAAGGGCTACAAAATGAGTTTAACTACAAAAACTATTGTTTACTATTATTAAATAATGAATTAACTTAAACGCAGAAATCTTACATACAAGAAATAGAAAATAATTTAGAGAAAAAATATTTGTACTTAGATTTTGTACAAAACGTAAAACGAAACGAAAACCACATTTCAACTTCACGAACTTCGTAATAAAAATTGCAACTAAGAGGATTATTATGGGGGAAAAAATTGTTATATACAACGCATTAAGGACTTCAAATACGAGTGTTAATGTTCAAAATTGTATAGCACCTGTATGTATACGTTTGATGGTGAGGCTGATAGTGCGGCAGCGCGCCAGCCGGCTGCTTTGTTGATCTGTTGAAAACCCTCTTATGTATAAAAATTCACTATCCATAAACATTTACAACGGACAAACATTGGGGGCAATTTCAGTTAAATATATTTTTTTAATTTAATATAATTTAGAAACGTAATTTAGAAACGTAGGTTTCATCGTAAAAAAAAAACATTTTTATAAAGACCAAATGCTTTTTATTCTATTGTATTGCTTCCTAAGTCCTATGTAACACCTTGTACCAAGAAGAAGGTGAAAGAAAATCGCTATTAGAGATGTTTTTGAATTAAGGAAACTTAAAATTAACCTTACAAATTTATAACCACTAAACCTACCTATATTACAAGAATTCCTATTCTTACCAAAGCGGATCGAATGACCCGTCTTTAAAATATTACTTATATTACAAATTCTAGAGAAAAATATATCAGTTAAGCAATATACATTTTTTTTTTCAAATAACAATTCAAAATAGTTTATATATTACGATTTTGGTAGTACGAGAAAAAATTTCTTTAATTTTCTATAACTATTTATTATGTCTTAAATTACAGACATAATAAATGGGAGAAAACAAAGCCCTTGCCGAGTTTTTCGCGGCTTCTTCTCGGTACAAAACAAGATACTAAGCCATGAGGTAGTTTTGACGTTCAATACACGCATTGTAAATATATTGAATAAAAATTATTTAATCTTTATCTTTTATCTAATAATACATTTTAAACAATTAAGTACATTTATTTATTATTTATTTAGGATGGGTTCGCCCTTGATCCCAATCAAGCCCGAGGGCCAACACCGAATCCACGATGGAATGAGCTAAACCAGCCTATTCACCCTGGATTTGAAAACGGACGGATTATAAGTACTCGGTAATACAGACGCAGGGAGGGACTTCCACTCCTTTGCTGTGCGCATTATGAAGGATGTTGAGAAGCACTTGGTTCGACAGGTAAGAATAGCAACCAAGAAAGGGTGGTGTCATACCTCTTATGCGGATGGTGGTGTTGGTGAGTGTGGAAGGCATCCCAAACATCCGCTTCGGGTAATGGTGCAGGTTCGACGATAAGCGGCGCTCGCCATTCGCCGACACCAACGCCGACGCCGTGTTCGCCGACACCTACGCCGACACCACCGACGGCACCAACGCCATGCTGATGATGAGCAGCAGCTGCGGCGGCGGCGGCTGCAGCCAATTGCTGCACCTGACACGAACGTCGAACATTATTTATCGGATAAAATCTACGGACTACCGTCTAAGGAAGGTACTACGCTTTAACAATAGAACAGAAAAAGAAGTGAAAGCGAGACAGAAGGCCACACACACTGAGTTAGGGTACTAAATCTGTTGCTCTCGTGTTACGGTACAACCTGACGCTTAGCACAGATCGAGTGGCCGTGCGACCAGCGCCTATATGCAAGCGGCCCGAACGTCAGAAATAGAAGATTCGCTTCAAAAATAAAATTATTTGTTTACTAGTTGACCCGGCCACGCGGTGTTATAAGTTAAAATGGAACCTATCCTATGTCTTTAGTGGAAAGAAATCCGGTATTTAGAGATTAAATTTCATGATAAAATTTGGGACGTCCAAAATTATTTTTGTATATGCTGTAAAATTAAATATATACTTAACTGATAAATGTTTTTTTTTTTTGGAAAATAGGCATGCGCTTGACCACTATGTCTTTAAACCAAAGAAAAAAGTCAAAACAGATAAATGCAGACGTTGACATTTGCCGCTATTGTTGCAAATGGCGGCCATGTTAAGCGACTATTTAAAAAATCACCTAATATGGTACGTATTACAACATCAGCTAGTACTTTTTAATTTTGTCGTGTCGAACTGACCAACGTTTCGTTCCACAAGTTTGTAACTTCTGCTTCTTAAGGTACTTTTTAGTGTAAACTTTTCACGATGCTACGTTTTGCTTGTTACATTATATGTGTACAATAAAGTACCCAAATTTTGTTCTTTCTAATGCTTAATAAAACGGACTATAGGTTGTGCAATTCGGCTGCACACTAACTGAAATGTATCCTATAAAATACAGATAGGCTTGCTACCTGCCTTTAAATGAATTTTTAACATATATTGTATGTCGTGTTCCTATAAAGTTTACCTGGTAAGCAGGCTGGCATAGTATTGATGAGACGAACTGGTGCGGGAATGGTTCCGCAGCTCGAGTTGCATACTGTCGCGCCCCGCCCACAGCCACTCGGCCACCCTGGTACAATTGATACTGGAAACAAAACAAAATCCATTCAAAATACTCTGCACAGATACAGGTACCCAACCGATGTCCCGGGTTCGAGTCCGGATAAAGTCAATGTAAAAAATTGAGTCTGGGTGTTGTGTTAAGGTCGTTGTGTGCTTCGGCTTCTTGAATTCAGAACAATGTATGTAAAATTGAGTTATATTTATTTTAACTTTGTTACACATAAAATATGGACAGCGCACTTAATAAAAGGCATTTTTACCAACCAACTTAAATACAAATAAGGTGTCATAAATATGACATTTAAAACGAATATATTCTACTAACTTCTATATTTAAATTTAAATTAAATTAGTAATTAAAAAGTAAGAGATTTAATAATTACTACAGTTTAAAATTAGAAGGAAACTATAGAAAATTCACTTCTAATGGTATTTAATTTATTAAACATTTATTTTAATTTATATAGATAAATTGATATCGGCACCTGTGGTAGCGTAGCACTGACCAGGTTGTCGTATGGTGCCGCCCTTAGCCTCTGTTGGTTGATGGTTAGTGCCAAATGGTGGGCGGAAGGCGGAGCTGGTGCAACCACGCCACTTACACCACTTACGCCACCTACGCCGACGCCGCCGACGTATTCGCCACCGGTTACGCCACCCACGCCACCTGATCGGCGGCATACCTAAACACAACACATAGTTTTAAGTGCATTCTCATACGGGAATTATGAGTTGACACTTCTGTCGGCACTACCGGAGTGAAACTGACTTTTTTATATATGTAGGGAATTTAAAACTTAAAATCAACAAAATATAACAGTTCAATTTGTCGACAAATTAAAATATGTTAATTAATTTACTTTTAAACGTTACGCTTTTGCAACTAGAAATAGGTTTAGTAAATTATACGAAAAATGGCTAACTTGATTAAAGAATTCGAAGGTATGATATGACCTCTTTGATTTATTAATAGTTTAAAAAATCTAGTTATATTCACTATCTTAACTTATATTCTATAAATACGAAAATGACTTTATTTGTTACACTTTCACACCTCAACCATTCAAACGAATATCATGAAATTCATACACATTTTCAGATGTACAGAAAAGGACATGGTACTTTCAGTCCAGAAAAAACACCATTCCCGAAGGATGAAAAATTTTGAGTCTACAAATTAAAAACTTACCAAAAAGTAATAAAATCCAAATAGGATGACTTTTTAAACTTAAAATTTTAAATTAAAAAAATTTAACAAAAAGATTACATTTTAATAAATTTTAAAAATTAAAATTATTTTTAAATATAATGATTAAAATTACCTCCATCATTTGTACTGAGGCTTTCACATTGTTGCAGTGCGCGTAATCAACTAAATGAGCTAGAGTCACGAACGAGTGATTCAACGCTTCGCCTGGTGTGATCCTTCTCTCCTGTACAAACCAAGAATACATCTTATTAATAAAATTTTAATTGAATAAAACACAATAGTGAAATTACAACGAAAAGAAAAACAGGATTTTTCTATGCAACGTTTACGAGCAATAAACAAATTTTAAACTCGAACCCGAAATTTACTCGTGGGGTTTCTTGGTTGGCCATTCGCGTTCTTTGGTTTGTGACCTAACCGTCTTTACAAATCTTTGCTTGTTTCTAAATATTATTTCATTTTTCCGCTAGACAAAGCATTTATTTTCAGCATTGCCTTGTGCAACTGGGAAACTTGTATTCCAGAATTTAGTCTAAGAGTATTGCTGCATTTATTTGCTCTACTTTACTAAATTGTTATTAACGTTTTTTAGTTTCTCACCGATTCGGGAACTATTACTACTTATATCGAATATTTTCATCGAATGCAACGCATGACCATTAATAATGAATATAATGATACATTTTCATAAAAAAAGTAAAAAAAAAATCGATATGAATCACAAGTTATTCTCAAACGGGACAAACGTTTGGATGTTCCGTCCTCACACTAGTACTTTATACATTTTTTAACGATATAGACCAGCGTTGATTCATTAATGAATCAAAAGATATATTTAACAAAAAATTGACAATCAATTAAAATGAAACAGACACTTATATTAGGACTATCCAATTGCAGATTTTTCCTATTAAAATTTATCATATAAAAAAGGGCTGAAAACGCAAAATAAATACATGATATTGAGTTTAATTACACCGTCTCACTGTAGCTGTAAAATTTTAAAGTATATATATATTTTTAAATGTATATATTACCTGATCCATAGTAAGCATACGCTTAAGTAGATCTATGAATTCCCTTCTGTCAGCTTTCTCGGCCAACAGTTGGCCGCCTTCAAGATCTGTTGGTACGTTGACCTGAAAAAAAAAATTATGGATTAATAATAAAATTAAAACTAATAGATAAATATAATAAAAACAATAACATCAACAATAGATATAACTATGATTCAATGTTAATCTGTTTATATCATATTGTATTAGGTTTAAAAGTGGAGTGTCGTTGTGTCGCAACGCACCCATGCATTTAACATTAACAATAAAATTTAAAAAAGTAAAATCATAATTCAATTTCCAATGAATCACTTAAGGAACCGAAATTTTATCAGAAGGTGAAAAATAAAAACGCATCCTACCTCCAGTACTAGAGGGACAGAAAATGCAAAAATTATTTTAAACAAATTGACGAAACTGATTTAACAATGCCAGAATGTTTGAAAATATTTTTGGAACATTCAGGCATTGTAAAATATTTTTGTTTTAAATTCTATCTTTACAGTACTGGAGGTTGGACGTGCTTACCCAGTAACCGCTATATCGCGACTGCTAATAAATTCCTTTAAACTATGACTTGTAAAAAAATAATTTACTCAATTTCAACATGAAGTTATATAGGTCATTGTGTTCCAAGAAAACTTTATACGAAAATAGCTGACCCCCGGCATGCTTTGCAATGCTCTTTCATGTTGTTCTTTTATTGCTTACTTATAAATATAAACCTGCAATCGTTTGCACAAACAATAGAACCAAGTTTCATCACAATCTGCTCAATGGTTTCAGAACGCATAGGGAACAAAAATGTGTGTTAAGTTAAAAGTTAGTTTAAAATTATATATAGAAATACAATGTCCTAACCCAAAAATTTTTTTCGTTTCCTTTAAAAGCTTTCTTACTTTCATTTATTTATTCTCAGTTTATATCAAAAAGTATCCCATTATATTTAAAGGTTTTAGTAACTATTTTTAATACTAATACATTTAATAATAATCGCATTTTTAGATAGGTAACGTTAATTCTAAGGGTGTGGTTATATCTATTTTTAATTTTATATTAATTCAGTTATTACTAAAAAATAAAATATATTAATTAATTTGTTATATCCAATTATGATTTTTTAAGTTTTTTTGAAGTGAAAACTTCTTTAGCATCATTGTTATTTGAAAGTCGATGAAACGAAAAAGCGTCAGTAAAAAGAGACAGACACATAAATTCATATTAAGATTTAACGTAGGAGACAATGACATAGGAAGCATTATGTACGTGTGTTAATACGTGTTTGTGTGCGTGTGTAGTACAAAGCTTGAGAGAAGGCATCACAACAACCGTGGTATTTTGTATACGTGTACGTATTATTTTTGATGGTTTCACTTCTACCACGTGTGAATTGCACACATGCTTTTTTCCTATAGATCAACAGTAAATATTCATTATTCAATTTGCAATAAAATCTATATGCAACTATATTTATATAATTATTAAAATTAATGTCCCTAACAAATTAAACTTATCTTTATATCTTAATATATATAAATTACGTGTCACGTTATTTGTCCGCGATGGACTCCTAAACTACTTCACCGAATATGATGATTTTTTTTCATTTTGCTGAATTGGTTCCAACTTAGGATATAGGATAAATTTCATTTTTATTTATAATAAAGAAAATTACGAAGTTTTATAACACAGCCATAGCAACACGTAGCCGGGTCTATTATTATTCTATAGAATTGAAACTAAATTCCATTACCTATAGGTAATAAAAAAAGAAGCATTAACTAACTGAAGAATAAAATTCTAGGAGCTGAACTAAATACAAAATAGCCCCTAAATCTTTGCTCGTAGGTAAAGTGCCCAGAAGATTAATAGTGTCGTTGTATCGCCGAACTTATTCTCTGTACAAACCAGCCTTCCCATTACGCAGTAATCAATATATATAAAAATTTGTTGTCAGAGTGTTTGACCGCGATTAGCTTTGAAACTTCTCAACCGATTTCGATGGTTTTTATTTCATTTTGCTGGATTTGTTTCAACTTGGGAGATAGGATAGGTTTCATTTTAATTTATAGCACAGCAACGCGTGGCCGGGTCGACTAGTAAATAAAAAAAATGCCAAGTTTGGTAGTAGTGTTTTGTGAAAGTATACCTGTCCGATATCGTCGAGACAATTGAAGATGTATTTCCTGGCCTCCTTGCTCTTGATGCCAGTTTCGAGTTCGTGCTCCTCTGGTGTCTTCAGCCTCCAGAACGGGTACGTGCTGTCCACGTCCCGGTAGAAAAACTTCGCCGTTTTACTCGCACTAAACAAAATTAAATTAATGAATAAAATAATAATATTTTTTTACATTCATACCGATAAGCTTAACCCATAGTGAGCAAGGGTTAAGGACACTGGGGTAACGGAAAGACATACTTATATAAATAATAATAAATAAATTCCGGACAATTCACAATTTTTTTTAAAGTCTTTAAACTAAGCTTAGCATATACTATGGGTACTAAATAATGTATGGAATACATAAATAAATATATGTACGACTATGACTCGAGAACAAATGCTCATATTCATCATATTAACATTTACTACCGGGATTCGAACCTGGGACCTTTGGCGCAGAAGATACATTGTTAAAAAAATTGGTGCAATAAAAAGTATTATAATATTTCTGTCCCTATTTAATAACGAGATAAGCTACAAAACATTTTTTTTTAATTTATAATCCTAATGCTAGTTTCAATCTATATATTGAAAATCTGCCTCTATGTAAAAAAATCCTTACTAATTTCCCGTGTATTGCCCATCGAAAAATTCACGCCTGAAAACTGAATTACCATTGCCACTATCTCAACAAACACTAGTGCACTCTTAACCTTTTTCAATGTGCGTCAAAATATAATATAAAATTTGGAAAGTGATAAAAACCCAAGTAAACATATTCATTTAAAAACAAATTATGAGATAATTATAAAGTTTCTTAGACTTTTTTAATAATAAAATAAAGTGGTTAAATAATTTAATTGTAATTTAGTAACTTTTAATAAGTAGAAATGTATGTTTAAGTTTCGCTGTGCTCAAATCGGCTTCATATATAAAACTAGCATAATTTAGTAGGTATAAGACATTTGTGTATTATATGTTCTTTTTTATTTGGCTAAACAAACAGTTACAAAATTTATAATATTTACTTGTAGATGTATTAACTTTGTGACTAGCATTATTTACATATATTAAACTTTGTCCAATGTAGGATGATACTTTTGACAGGTGACACTTCCTTATTGTTACGTACTAAGGTTGCGTTTGTTTCGTTATGTTTGGCTTGACATTGCAATAACAACTTTATACCCTCTATATAGGTGTCAACTGTCAAAAGTATCATCCTACATTGGACAAAGTATAACGTACAAAGATTAAAAATCTAGCATTTAATACAGTTATTATTAAAAGTTACTCATATGCTTTATAGAATAAAAAGTTACTTAACATAAAAAAAATAAAAGACAACATTTAAGTCTGAATTTATGAGCAAGGAACTTGTATAATATTCATATATATTCTTAGCATTTTTCAAAGCTATCTTAAAAAATACTAGAGAGAATTGTGAGCCGAGTCAATTCTAGTATTTTTTCATTAAAATAATTTATTTAAGTAAGGAACTTACCTGTTGAGCATGTGCTCCGTGGGCAAACCCTGTGTCTGGGATATGTAACGGATTTGGTCGTACTCTGATGAGCCCGGGTATAGAGGCCAGCCCAGGAACAGTTCCGCAACCACGCAACCCAGTGACCACATATCGATTGCTTCGCAGAAAGCGAGTCCCAGGATGATCTCCGGCGCCCTAGGGATATTATTATTTGTTTATACATTCATCATTGTCATGAAAATAAATTAATATTATTAAAAGGATAAAAATGGCCTTCATTTTATAATAAATTATTTTGCCATTATGATTTTGTAAGATTATTCTTTTTAATGCATACGAATTATCGCTAGATATTTCCTTAATTAAAAAAAAATAAAAGGGACATTCTTGTCGAGTTTCTTGCAGCTTCTTCTTGGTACAAGATCTCCCATCGTAGGACTTACAAAGACATTAAATTAAATAAAAAACATTTTATCTTTTTTTACTGATATACAAGATTTCATTGCCTTTTAATCAAATTTGCCTTGAAATCATGACGTCACTTTGATTTTAGCTTGAGAGTGTAATGTCAAATAAATCAGTGCATAATACTGCACTTAAATAAAACTTAAGTATCTATCTATAGTCTTACATCTTTCATATAGTTTACTTATTCGCTTAGTTCGTGTGTTCAAATAGCACAAAATAGATATGCAAAAAAATATTTTTACACGTATTGAAATTATATTTTAACCTAATCTTTTTTCAGAAAAAATATTTACTATTACAATTTAAATAAGAAACAAATAGAAAGCAAATAACTTATCCATTACTTAACACAAGTTCTTAACTGACTTGTTTGTGAAGTCTTATATATTTTTTATGAAAAATAAAAATATTATAGCATTGTAGTCAAGCTTCTAACCAACCACTTTGTATGAGAAAATGCATAATTTCTTAATCACTGAACCAATTAATTTTTTACATCCGTTCAGAAGCCTCTCTAGTCTGTTAAAGCAAAAAGTATTTATTTATACGTTCTCATTGTAATACTTATAATGTTTGTACGGAACCCTGTGTGCGTAAGTCCCCTGGTTTCTTACCTGTAGTATCTGCTCTGCAAATATGTGTTGCATACAGCTTTGCTGACGTGCGAAGCGCTACCGAAGTCGATGACCTTCACCCTGTAGGGCTGCCGAGCTGGCTCCACCAACATTATGTTCTCTGGCTTCAGGTCAGCGTGGATCAGACCCAATTGCTGGTGACAGACATTACAACATTATTTATGTCATACATCAAGGGATAGACAGAAGTTAATTTTAAAAGTAAATCCTTTGAAACAACTTATATAATTATCTAATGTTTTTAATTTTATTTGTTGTTTTTCCAATGCGATATAAAATACGGTCGTGGGTTCGAATCTTTGGGGGGCGTGATCGTTTATTACATCTGTATTTTATATCTTATAGTAGAAGAGATGTTATCTTTAATTGATTAACAGCATTTGCTTGCTATTTATCAGGGTATCCTTGGATATACATAAATGACATATATGTCCATCGAACTCTCTGTAGTTGCAATCTCTTTACGACCAGCTTACTCCCAGCATTCCCCGTCAAGTTAACTATAACACTACCCTATAAATTCCTAACAAATATTATTTTTTTATTTTTGTGTTACCACCTTAAAAAAAAGGTATAAAACTCTAATTCATTTCCTATAGCTGTTTATAGGTCGCGCAAAGTAACTTGAGCCAAACCATAAACAATAAACTTGCGCAGCAATTGGATAATGTACCTAAACTTACTACTCATGTCACGTGATTTCAAAACCAGGTTCAACTTATATCGGGAAATATACTAAAATTTTTCTAAATTACAATAATCTATTTAAATAACTCTTGTGTTGTGTTGTGTTGTTTTTAGGTCCTAGAAAGAGTTCACTCAAGAAAGCAGATGGCCATCAAAATTAAGACAATCCCTTGGGTACTTTAAATGCTTCGTGTATCTTTTATTATGGGACATTGCAAAACGGAAAAAGCCACAATACAAAATAGAGAACAGCCCTAGGCAGAGTATTTACTCGGCTTGAGTTTACGTTAAATAAAATGCATTTTATTTTTATTTATTTTTTACTTCACGTCCCTTAAGATATTAAATCTATAATCTAAGATCACGGTGGTTTGTGTGTTTGTCTGTCCGCTATTTTTCCATTGTATCAATTAACGTTACCATAGCAACGCGTTAACCGCAAGTAGTTCGTCTACCGGACGCTAGAATAGCGCTAACGGAAAAATATTTAATAATAGAAAAAGAAAAGAATTTTGTCCACCCGTGCGAAGCCGGGACGGGCCGCTAGTCTATACTCTAAGAACACAAATTTGTTATTTGTGTGTTTGTCTGTCCGCTATTTTCCCATTGTATCAAATAACGTTACCATAGCAACGCGTTACCGGGTCAGCTAGTTTTTAAGCAATCATTATTTTGTAAACGAAAATAAACTTTATTCATTTAAATTTTTACGGTGTACAATCCTACAAGCCATTTAGCGTCGTTTCATGTGTGTATATTGCGGATAGATTTGTCGTGGCCTCTTTTATTACCACCCGATTGCGGAATATGTACTTCCGTATAATACGCCATATAACATCGTGGTGTCACAATTCCTTCATTCATTGTCTCCACAATATTCTAAGTGCCTAAACTAAGCGACCGTCTCTTATATCACTGTCATAGTAAAACCGACTTATTTATTAGAGATTTCAAAATAAAGCACTCTGCTTGTTTCACAAACTTAATTGGCCATTTAAACATTTATATGAGGAAGTAACTTGTCAATCAAAACCAATAAATAAAACTAACAAATATTAATATCTAATTTTTATAAGGTAAATATTCATTTTTTTCGTGTTTATTAGATTATTAGAAAAAAAAAGGCATTTTCGTAAAATATTATGTGCCAATACTTTAGAATAAGAAAAAAATCACTTTGCTGTTTTCGTGTGTTTTTATTTGTAATAAAAGATATTTTTGATCTAATTAAATAATATATCTAATGATCTATTCTCTATGGTGAAATCAGGCCTAAGTGTCATTATAACACCAAACAAATCACAAATACGACACCGTAGTTTTTGCCTATTCTGTAGTAATTTTTATTTATTTTCAAGTGTAGTTTACCTTAGTTTTATATAATTTATATTAGAATATAATTTTATTTATAACTTAAAATAAGAATTGTAATACGTCAAACTTAGTAATTGGGCTTGTTATTAGAAGTTTGTATAATTTAATTTATTTGCAATAAATAAATAAATAAAATAAATTATTAAAATTGTTTGTTTTGTATACTAACCTTGAGTTTGAGCAGAGCTGTGAGCACTTGCTGCAGAATAGGCCTGATGTATTTCAGCGGCAAAGGCGAAAATTTATTCTGTTTGAGGAAGTCATACAGATTCTGTTCTAGCATCTCGAACACGAGACACGTATGCGAACGATGCTGGAAACATTCGTACGCTCGCACGAAATTAAACTCGTCCGCTGACTCCTGTGACAAGCGGGACAAGATGGACACCTGGAAAGATGAGCAACATTAATATAACCATCTATTTATTCTGCTGGGATCGAATCCTGGAAAGGGCATATAGGTAATTGTGTAATTATACATGTGTACTTGAATCATGGGTGTTTTTATATAGGTATTTATTTCTATAAATATTACATATCTTCGTGTCAACAACATTTACAATGCTGACTTAAGGTAAGGCTAATCGGTGTGAAGTTATTATTTACTTTTTGGCGGGAGCGGAAAGCGTCTCTATAGATGAATTTTGTGTTGCAGCGGATATTAATGTTTACTAAAGTTGAATTATTATTATTAACCACTAAGTATTTGTGAACATGCACAGCGGGAATTGTCTTTTCACAATCTTTTAAGAAGTCCACAAGGAGGTTTCAGTAAAACCTCACACATTTGCATTTGCTAAGGGGTTATTTTTCATCATTCATTTATCATCTATTGACCATGTATTATCAAAAAGCGATAAAAATCTAATAAACAAAAGAAATGACTAAAGACAAGGCTGTATGAGCAATATACCCTTTGCATTCCCTTATAGGTATACTTAACAACAAAAAAAAATAATTCTTTCAGCTGTCAAAGGAGCTAACTAAAGACAACTAAGGATAAACATGTACCTAAGATTCAAAGATACCAAAAAATAGCAAGTAAATAATAGATTCTGTAATAATACTTATTTATTGTTAAAAACATTCGTACCACTAAAAAGAATCATCCAAAAATATACATTTCTTGCAACAATTGTTATTTTTCAGCTGGCAAGCACATTTTTTTAATTCTAAAGCGTTGAAGCTTAAAGTTATATCAACATTTTTATGAATTGTTCTGTTTCTAATAAATACAGTAGGATCAAGAGCAAAAATAGACATTTCTTGCTATTGCGAATCATTCTAAGCGCTTAGTTATTTCATTAGCCTACGGACTTTACTAAAATACCGTGTTCCAGAGCCGTCAAAAACCTGAAATCTGACTGACTGACACAGGCGTCACATTAAAAATAAAGCCTTTTATTTATTTATACATTCCGTATAGTATGTAGTCACTTTTAGGTATTTTGCTGTCTCTGGGAGTGCTATTAGTACGTGGTGTTTATTTCATTTTAAATCGGCTATTCTTCCTGGATTTTCGTTTCACTTACTCTAAAGACCTGGCTGTATTAACTTGGATTGACACTTTCGTGATTTGGCTGCTATTAATAATTCTAGATTCTCGTCAACCTTAGCTTACCTACTCTACTCTTATTCAAATGGTTTATTTTAATAGAATTGTGTAAAACTAAGATATAGAAAACGAAATACTTTATTACAAGATCTTTATAGTTATTCAATAAACATATGTAAGTGTAGCTAAGAATAGCAATCTACGTTTAATAGATATTTATGCCATCTATTATGGTTCAGAATAATATCACTCTAAAAATTAATAGGTACATAACCATATCAAAAATGACCAACAAAAATATATTTCTTGGTGTCAATGGAAATAAGTTAAACGCAAATAGTAAATTAAGTGACTGTTGCAATGAAAAATAGCAAATAAAAATTAAATTAAATGTCAAGGTTATGGCCAAGTACTATTAACATTGAGTTTTTTTAAATATCATTTCTGATTCATAATAATAAACAAATCTAACAAAAAAACGTCAATCGGCGTGAAAACTGTCACTGTTTATTTTATGTCAGTCCGTACTTATAGCGTTTCGTTCTACGCAATGATGATTTAGTGTATAATTTTAAGTGTCTTATTATCTTTCCAAAAATCTAATTTAAAGGTATATTATCTAAGAGTTTGTACAAATTTCTGAAAATTTTCAAATATGTACAACTGAATGTACATTTCTGGCCCGAAAAGACGGTCTCCTTTTATTTCACGGTCAATTCATCACGACTTAAGCGAAGCTACTGTAAACACCTTTGCAAACACAAACAGTTTAGTATTTAATCTATTTTACCACAATAGTTGTCTTATAATTTCACTTCAACTCGTTTTCATCATAAATATAGTGCAGTCTTGCATATAACAAGCAAACTTTCACTCTCATCGCTGTTACGTATGCAGTTGTTATAAAATTTAAATAAATAAATAATAAATCCATTTGAATTCATTCAGTGGAGTAAAGTTAAGGCAGAAACTATAGTACGATATTGATATAATTTTACATATGTCCCGCAAAAGATGTAGGAAAACGAGATATGGGTGACAGTTATCAATATGTCACTAGAAGGCTTAAATAAATCTCGGGAACATTGAGAAGCTACGTTTAGTTATACGGTAGAGTACCATAAAAGTTCATACATAACTAAAATTACTTATAATACTATATTTCAGGTATTTTACATATAAACTATGCTATAAAGGCAACTTTTTTAAATCACATACGTGCAGGGCTATAAAGAGATCACTGATTTCCACTTATCAAAAAAAAAAACAAATGAATACCGATTGTTATACGCCCTCTTATGAAAAGACAATATTATACTTGTCAACACAAAGTTAAAAGTTAATTGTTTGATGTAATAATGTCCATTTTACTTAACTTAGTCCAGTTAAAAAAATGTACAAACACTGCAAACTCAGTAATATTATTTCTTTTCACACCTATTAGCCTGGCCCAAAGTAAGCACTGTTAGGCTTGGGTTATGGATGCTAGGGTAACAGATAGACATAGATATCTAATATTCATAGATATATATTCATCAATACCCATGACTTAAGCACAAACATCTGCCCTTTCCAGGATTAGAACTCAGAGCCGTGAACTCAAAGTCGTATACGTATCATTGATGACAAAATATCTTTTCAACGATGTCGAAAACCGACAATAACAAAATTGTTTACGAGTAACGCTCATATGCGTAGCAAATTAGCATAACAGAATTTATTTTTGTACTCACGTTGACACCTTAATATTGGGAAAGTATTATATGAGGGTTTATTTTATCAAAAAATTATCTTTACTATTTCAAAATTCAAAACTTACTAACTAATTAAGTAGGAACTTTCTAAATGTTTAATAAACTACGTGTAGAATGATGATGAGTCGCCGTTCGGGCTTTGCGTTATTGCTTGAAAAGCAAACGCATACGTTACTATCGTCAGCATTCTTCCTATCTTTCTTTTCTTCCCTGTTTAAGTTGTTTTCCTCTTATAGAACTAAAATATTTACCATATTTATTACCCCTTATTTTCCTTAAGAGCATTTATTAATCCTGATCACAAAACCACGTCTTAAAAGACTTAAGATATAAGATAATACCGTTAGCGTATGCAACGGAACGTAAGCGCCGCTCACTTCGAGCAGCCTGGGAGTAAACAAGGATAAGACGCCGATGTTCAGCAATTTTATACAAATTCATTAATATATTCAAAACGTGGAACTGGAATCAGGTCAGTTACGCTAAAGGAAAAATCCATAGTAGCATTTTTTTAAGGTCGACTCAAGTCATTTCAAACGCAGAATCAAACAAGAAATATTTTTAATTTATTTGTTGACATTTATTCAAATTCGAATATTTAATTTCTGTAACTTTGTCTATTACAAATATTAGATGTGGGAACTGCCCTTTAGGCAAAACATCGCTTGTGGTGGGAAGAACCGCTCTTTTAACAATCAGTTACATAGCCAACTAAATTACAACTTTAAACACTAAACAAACAAGTAATATAATGCTTTAATTCAATATATTTATCTTTTTTTACTGCTAATGTATGCAGTATGTGTATTAAAAATATAAGGGGAATTTTCATAGATGTCTTGAAAAACAAATACTTATAAAAAATTATTTAAATTATCAATAACTACCTATATAATATTATTTCATTTATGTGTTGTCTACACGAAAGATCAGCGTTGCAAATTAATGTTTGTAACTGTAATAATATATAAAATTTAATATAATTTAAGTTAAAGAAAAAAATTTACAAACATGTTTTATTAATTATGAGTGCTGTAATTATAACGCCTGTATTGAACGTCGAAACGTCAAAGGCTTCGCGAGCCCTTTTGAAGACCGAAGACCCGAGAGGAAACCACAAGAAATTCAGCAAGGGCTGATCTTTTCTCCCCTTTTATGTTTACATTATATATGTTTTATACAACTTAAGGATAATTCAATGTAAGATTCTTTGTATTTATGACGAGAAAGATATTTGAATGATGATCTAGATCATCTTTAGACACAAACCTCAATCTGTCCTTGCCGGGCATAGCTGGGATGATTTTTCAGGATCTTGATAGCGACTATCTCGTTGGTGCCTTTCTTCCAGCACTTCACCACCTGCCCGAATGTGCCTCGCCCGAGGAACTCCAACACCTCGTACCTATAACATAAAAAAATGTATTTATAGAATGTTAAAGCTAATTATAACTATACATACATAAGTGTGGCCTTTTTTAAATGATATTTGACAGGTATTACGGAAATATCTCAAATATCTCATGTTCAGCAGAATTGGACAGACTTGTTCCGCAGACCCCATTTTTTCATCGGACAACCAGACCTACAAATAGGCACCACTGCTATATTGCTGATATAGAGAGAGACGCATTAAACGTTTTAGTTCCAACTTTGTTATCCGTACCGCTAAAGAGTGGAACTCTTTGCCTAAATCTATATTTCCTGATAAACTAAATTAAGGGGTCATCAAGGCAGGAGTCGCATCCTAGATAGTATCGTCACTTACGGAGATAGCGGTCAAGCGCTTACCTATTCACGGTTAAAAAAATTGTTAAATATAGCATAATTCATTTGCCACTTGATTAATTATTTCTCTGTTTTCTATAAAAATTACCATCAAAGTTTAATTGAATAAAAAACCCGCCTAAAGACATATTTATGCAGGTTACTCGATGTCATTATGTTCATTTGCTTGTTAACTAACTTTTCGCTGTCAAATCGTGAAACTTGGACTGGTATTTACCGTAAACAAGCATGTGACGTCACTCGAGATTCTGCCAACATCGTACATTTTCAACCACGTGATCGCACATGAAAGTTTTAATTATTTTACTTATGATTTCTTATAAAAAAATTAAAATATTTAGGACCTAAATTGGTTTAAAAAATCATTTCCGTTAAGCTGACAATAGTTTGTGCTATTATATATTTTTATACCTTATTTTAATGATATTAGTATTTTAACAACTAATATTATAGTGCTGTCAAAAATATAAATATCTTTGAACATTGTAACGCTTATTTGTCTTTTAAACTAACAACCCAATTGCTTTAGTATAGTATCAACATTAAAAAAGAAAACATAATCAATGCTTCTTCCACATCTAAGGATTTTCAATTAGTTCTAAAAGATTCGAAACTAACATCATTTAGGAACCTAAGACGCCAATAAAACGAGATAATAAGCCACCGAATTCTCACCACAATATCGACGAATGTCTTTTATAATGCCTAAAATTATTCAGTTTAAGATTTGATAACAAGCACTAAAATCTATGGCGTAAGAGACACTGAATTAAGAACAGCCAAAACATTGGGCAAGAGTCGTCTTGCCGTCTCGTATTGAGAGAAGAGAGTCGAAAAAGAGATACTTCTATCTCTTTCCCTTTTTCTCTCATTGTTTACTCTTCTACAAAGCAGAAATAAGATGAGTAACGGTGATAGAATTAAGATATATACTTTACTTTCTATGCGGTAAATTAACTTACTAAACTAATAGGACTTGTGGAGGGAGCAACTGCTATGACCCTGGCAACACACGATGCAAGAAACCCACAATTATTGTTTATCTAGCAATTAAATCACGTTCCCTACGTGCTGTACATTCCAAACGTGTGTTTTCCAATAACATTCCTAAAAGCAATTAATACTAGCAACAATTAAAATCAAATTAAGTGAATTTGGTTGATAAAATAAGACGTAATAAGAGTGGTGGGGTGTGGAAGAAGATATAGTGACAAAGATAAAAAAGGGCGCTTAGACTGTTTGTCATCTTGAATTGACCCCTATCTCGCCTGATGGTAAGCGACGATGCGATCTAGGATGTAACGCGCTTCCCTAGAGGATACCTATTCATTCGTGACTTGAAGACGCCTAAATTGTAGTTATCAGGAAACACAGACTCAGGCAAAGAGTTCCACGCCTTAACGGTCTTATCACAAAATTGGAACCAAAACGCTCAAGTCGACTCTTTACAAAATCAACCATATAACGGTGGCGGCTATTTGTAAGTCTGGTTGTCCGATGAAAAAATTGGGACGGCGGAACAAGGTTGTCAAAATTCTGCTGCACACTCTCCGAAATGCATTATATAACAAACGGATAGGCTAGCTATCTTCCGTCTAAGTTCTAAGGCTTTTGAGCTTTTTATATTATAACTTGTGTTAATCCTAATTATATTATGACAATACTTTGTGCGTGTGTTTGTTACCATATTGTCTCGCTATGCTAACATTGCAAAACTAAACTTGGCCCTACGTACTCCCCCAAAAACAATACGTTAGCGTGTTTCTACGCGCTACAGCGCCATCTAGTTATTATTATTTTTATGTCCTGTTTATGTTTGTACCTTAACAAATATTTAAATACTATTTTGGGCCTACACCATAAGGAGCAATCAGAGATATTGCTTCAAAAGTTATCGTCAATAAAAACAAACGAAATACCCTGATCTGCTATTAATATTAATTTTCACATTCTTTAGTATTATTTTTGTCACTTGCATTTTTGTGTCGAGCTTAGGATAACTGGATCTAGTTAAAAGGTATCTTCAAATTGAAAAGTTATATTATAAATATTTAGGTTGACACTACATTATTTAAGTTAATTATATTAAATAAATGGAATATTAAGCGAAGTTAATTAATCACAATACTTGTATAGTTATATTATTTTTTAGAAAGAAAGAAGAAAGACCTTTTTTTAATGGGTTCGCTCTTGATCAAGCCCGGGGGCTAAAGCATAATACGATGGAACGAGCTAACCCAGAACGCAATGTTTTTGACAAATAAATATATAGGTGGGTTCGCTCACCGATTGGACGAGGAGTAGAGAACCTCGTGCTGCACCAGCTGGTAGTCCCCATCGCCACCGCAGCCGGATCCTGTTGTGACCAAGTCGTGTCACGTCGACGGTCGTGGCGAAGCCGCACCGCATGTCAGACATACGAACATTTGCTATTTAGTGATACATACCAATTTAACATTATACATAATTTAGCATTCACAATGCCATTTTTTTATAAGATTTTAAATACGCCTATAAAAACAATCCCATCTTCTATCTTGAAATATAAAAACTAGCGGCCCGTCCCGGCTTCGCACGGGTGGACAAAATTCTTTAATTTTTTTCTAATATTTAATATTTTTCCGTTAGCGCCATCTAGCTTCCGGTAGACGAACTACTTACGGTTAACGCGTTGCTATGGTAACGCGTATAAAATGGAAAAAGAGCGGGGAAAAGAGCGGACATACAAACAACAAATTGGTGATCTTAAATAATAGATTATGTGTATTATGTGTCCCAGTGTTGGACCGATTTCGATGATTTTTTTTTTACATATTGTTGTATTTATTCCAACTTAGGACCATAGGATCATAGGTATCATGTAATTCAAGACAAAAAAAATTACGCAAATTATAATGACTGAGCCACAGCGATGCGTGGCCGGGTCAGATATTATATTATTAAAACAAAAATATGTAACTTACTTCCGCAAAATCCAAGCAAAGTGCTTGGTTTTGCACGGTCTAACAACTCCTGAGGTTGCTCCTAGTGGGGGCGAAACACGTGTAGAGTAGTTGGTGGACTTTGGTAACGGGCGGTGCACTTTTGCTTGGATTTTGCAGAAGTAAGCTACATATTTTGGTTTTACTATTTGATCAAATGAATCTCCTACTGGGTGCTCCGAGATGTTGTTTTTATAGGGGTATTTTAAATCTTTTGATACATATTGAACTTAAATACAGCTTCATGCAAGGAGTAATTGATTATCTGGATGTTCACAGGAAGCTTCTTGTAGTTTGTAGCAGTCATCAGAACTTTGTTCAAAGTTATACAAAATTACAAACAAGTCTTTATAATAGCACACCGAGCAATTAATTAAAATGAGTAGTTGAATTTTGTAATTGTTACATTATAAATAAAGCTTCCGGTGGATATCCATCTTTAAATTAATTATGGCTAAAATCAGCAATATACACAGCCCGTAAAATCTTTTCCGTCCTATCCCATTAAACTATAATTGTGCTAAAATTTAATAAATTTGGTAATACTGATTAAATAATGACCTAATTTGACCTACTACATAATTTACTTTTTTTTTACTGTAATCTATCTATTAAAACCTCCAGAGAACTTATTTTGGAAAATCTTTCTTTAAAGTAGAGTAAAAATTTTGTAACTTATCTGTAACCGGCAGATTTTTAAAGAAGAGGTTCTAACCCCAGCTTATATAAAATGCCAAATTAAATCCATTTACTAAACCAAATAGACTATAAGTTAGATATTTACGGAGTAGTATGCCGTGTACATTGTTCTTTTATATAAAACGTCGTTAACGAGGATTTAATCATGATAAAATAAAAAAATGTCACGTAAATGTCCAATCCATCCATCCATTTAACAGGATTTCTTTACAGGAACCTTGATCACCATACCGTGTTGGTTTTATTAACAACATCTGTATATGTATAAATTCCCTGTTACAGAATGTGACCACGATGAACTCCGAAAAAACTCAATCGATTTCGATGTTTTTTTTTTCATTTTACTGAATTCGATTCGATTTTGGACATAGGATAGGTTTTATTTTAAATCATACCGTCAACTAGTAATTTATTTAAATAAGATCAGGAGAAAGCTTTCATGCGGGCTGTATTTTGTCTTTATGGTTGACAGAATAAAATAAGAGATATATAGATTTGGTTATATACATCTACTTTGTTTAATTTTTGAAAAAAAAAATATTGGGAAAGAAATTTTAGATTGAATTTTTCTACTGAATATTAAATAGAAGCGAATTCTTTAACACCTTCCAAGGTTCAATGCTTTTAAAAGTGTTTGTCAAGATTATCGATACTTAAAAGGCTTGCTTTATAAATGTTTAAGAACCCGCTGTAAATAAAAGTAAAATAAACTAACATTTAAAAGTAGAAAAATGTTATAATAATAGGATTTAAAAAGGTATAATTAGCCAAATTACGAACTTGTTCCACAGTGGAATATTTCAAAAACAAAAAAAAATATTTCAAACTAAGATCTATAGTACATATTCAACTGTGGATAGTGTGAAGGCAAAGGTAAAACGGACACAAATCAAAGAGCCAATAATAATTTAAGATGTTATTTTACTGTTTTCATCAAAAACGTATCTAACGAACATTGAATTAGGGTCAACTATTGTCCAAATCTGTCATTAAAGATGTGTATAAATTATTTCCTTTGCCTGCACACCTGATGAGAGCGAGTGCATGAAAGTTCAAACAAACAACAGGTTCGGTTCTCATATGCTGCTACCTCCTGTCAGGTTGGTTGAATTTTGATACATTCCTACACATTCGTGAGCGAGACAATTGTAAATGCTGGATATAAGGTGCATTCATCCGGCTATCGAAATGTTGTTTCTATAAGTCATGCAACATACAAATTAAAAAAATAAAGAAACAACAAAGAAAACAGCAAAGAAAAGAATATAAGAATATGCACTTACAACTGGCAAGCTCTTATAAATAAAAATGCTCCAGGCGTTATTGTCTCCGGCAAATAAGTTAAACGTGATTTTGAAATCACGTGACATGAGCAGTAGCAAGTTTAGGTACATTATTCACTACTGCGCATGTCACGTGATTTCAAAATCATGTTCAACTTATTTGCCGGGGACAATGCTTAGCGTTAGCCTTGGCGAATGTAGAGTTTATAGTGAAGTGTGCCTAAAAAGATACAATTCATTTTCGAACAGAGACTTTGAACTTTAAATGTCAGAAGTTACGGACCATTTTAAGATTTAATTTTGCGAGGAACAAAGTGATTTATAAGTACACTTAAAAGTTTGCTCAGGTGTGAATATTACGTTTGTTTTACACCACTATCCTTGTTATTGTTTGATATTATTATAACCACAGTGAAAGCCTTCATAATTATTTCAAAGGTTAAAGAAATAATAAAGAGTAAGAAAAACATATCAACATGTCAACACCGGGACGGTCTAAGAATGCAGTTAAACAACCCAATGTATACAGAATCTGGTTTAAATATTGAAGTGCAACAAAAAATATTGCAATAACTAAAGAATGCTATTGCACTGTTAATAAATATAAACAGGTATTTTTCTTCTTTATACTATTCAACAAAACACTTATTTACAGTTTTTTTGCGCATAATTTATATTAAATCTTGGCGTTTCGATTCCATTACAGGAGCCGTGATCACAGGACGCCTTAGTCACCATCACATAATTTAAACTATATAAACTATATATACTTTTTATATAACTCAACAAAAACTTAATATGTTAACTAAAGTATTATTCATCGAAGCAATCTAAAGTAGACAACTATTCAAAATGGATTCCACTTGCATTCGTATAACAAGGTTGTGTTCAATTGACAGCCATTTATCAAGCACCTGTTTTATTGATTAAATTATTAACTTTAAAATAAAAGTTATTGAAGGCCATTGTTGGCAAAAACGTTTGAGCGTACTGGACGAAGTATGATTTGACAATATTTTTAAAAGATATTATATTTAATTTTTATTTATATACTATTCTAGGAGTATAAACAAATACTGTGTTTTTTATACTAACTGATTGAATTGTTTTGAACTATGCTAAGCTACTGTAATTTTAATTAATTTGTAATATGACCATATTTCAGGTAATAAAATATCTTTCAAATGATTCTACTAATAATAAACGTAATTATTTTATAAAATTTTATAAGCATTGCATCAAGTTATCTTAAAGTGGTTTTCAAAACTAGTGCTATTAAAAAAACTACATGTCTTTCAATAGTCTGCGTGACCGAGCATGACTACCATGTCATTTTCTGTTGGTTTAATTTGAATTTAAACAAACTACTTTTGCTATCAGAAGACTGTTTTATTCTTTTATGCATTTAAAAATTAGGTGTAAAGTACTTTTGTTAACAAAACTTCTTTCTGTATGTACGAGGGCCGTTCAGAAAGTAACCTCCGGTTGATTGAAAAAAATACACCAAGTTAAGTAAAAATATTTTAATATATACATCTTACAACTACATCTTTGCACTATTTTTCGACATAGTCTCCATAACGATTGAGGCACTTATCATATCTCTTTACAAGCTTTGAAATTCCTTCTGCATAAAAATCACCCGCTTGTGCCTTGAGCCAGCCTGTGACCGCATCTTTGAGCTCTTCGTCGTCATCAAACCGCTGGGACCCGAGCCATTTCTTCATATGCATGAAGAGGTGATAATCGCTTGGCGCTAGATCTGGGCTGTAAGGTGGATGGTTGAAAACGTCCCACTTGAAGGACTCAAGAAGGGCTTTTGTTCTACGAGCAGAGTGAGGACGGGCGTTATCGTGCAAAAAAAACGATACCGGAAGTCAGCATACCACGGCGTTTGTTCTGTATAGCCCGTCGTAATGTTTTTAGTGTTTCACAGACGAAGAGCTCAAAGATGCGGTCACAGGCTGGCTCAAGGCACAAGCGGGTGATTTTTATGCAGAAGGAATTTAATAATCTTTGCATTATAAAAATAGTGCAAAGATGTAGTTGTAAGATGTATATATTAAAATATTTTTACTTAACTTGGTGTATTTTTTTCAATCAACCGGAGGTTACTTTCTGAACGGCCCTCGTACTATCGAACAAAATGCTTCGAACCACAGTTAGTATATAGCTATAGCAGAAATATTATTTAAAATGAAATATTATAAGAAATAACCAACATTCCAATGTAGCGTTCTGTTTTTAAATTAATTATTATAAACATTTACTTAGGTTTTTTAATGAAAAAATAAACTAATTTATACAAAAAAATTAGTATTCAAAATAGTATCAACTTTTTAAGAAGTCTCTATCTATCCGTTACCCTAGTATCCATAACACGAGCCTTATAGTGCTTACTTTGGGCTAGGCTAATTGGTGAGTAAAAATGTAAGAAATGCTAACCTTAGAACAAAGTTTTCCTAAATCTCGACATATTCGCAAATTAGGACTACAAATTAAAAAAAAAATGTTTTTTTTTTGTTATATTTGGTATTTCATATATATCGTGAACGCTGTTTGTTATCCCAAATAAATAAATAACCTATTTATTGTTTTGATCACGGCCCTTTAATAACTATTATAAAATTTAATTCATTGGTCCAAGCAGCGAATAGTTTAAACTTTATATGTAATGTGTAATATGTGTGTGTGAGTTTGTATGTATGTATGTATGTTTGCATGTATGTATGTGTGTGTGTTTGTGTATGTTTGTATGTGTGCTCGTGCGTGCGTGTTTCAAAAAAGGAGGTAACAACAAATGGACATTACGTTTGTGGTTACCTTGCGGCTGGGGCGGGTGGTTCGCCCCGCCCGCCGCCAGCTGCTTGCTGGGTGCCGTCGTCGTAGAGGCCTGCGGTGCCGTCTTGTGGCGGGCGCCCGGGGCGCCGATGCCGGTTGCCTCCTGCTGTTGCCTCCGTCTCTGGTCGTTGCTATCACCAACACTGCAATTGATTAAATAAATTAATTCCATAGAACTCACAACAGTTCTTTGGTCCTTATAGATAGTAAATTAATAATAATACAACCATATTGAATGCATGTTACATAGTTCGGCAATTTTATAATGGATGAAAAACCATCGCGTGGATTGTCTTAGCTTAGATTGTGGCTTGATTAAGATCGAGAGCTAACCCATCCTAAATTTAAAAAAATCCAACATCAACTGTAATACAATTCAATACCGGGAGAAATAATTGTCTTTACTTGGTTAAGACCCGTAGTGACCATCAATGCCAGCATAAAAGCTAAGTTAAAGAATAAATACCCATAATAATAACAATATTTCCTACAATCGCACCAAATAGCCTAGCCCAAAGTAAGGACTGTAAGACTTGTGTTATGGATACTAGGGTTACGGATAGACATACATATGCCGTACATAAATAAGTAATATTTATTGAAATATATATATATGCCCCTGACTCTGATACAAATTCTTGTATTCATCACACAAACATCCGCCCCATCTGGGATTTGAACCAAGGACCGCCGGTGCGAAAGGCAGGATCGCTACCGTAAGAAAAGGTTACCTACTGTCTCGCTCAAAGTTATGTATAAAAAAAAATATAGAAAATAGGTAGGCGTAACAATGTGAAAAATACAAAGAATAATAAAAACTACTATGATTAGATGTCAGTTAGGGAAAAAGGAATCAATAAAATAAATAATCATTGATTATGCCAACGTGGACGGTTGGCAAGGACACGTGACCTCTCCGTCTGCGAACCAGTACCGTAGTGAATACTTCCTTCTTTACAATTTCTTTTCATGTAAAAAGGTAAGCGCTTGCGTCACGCCTGAAAGTAAGCAACGATGCGATCTAGGATGTGAGGCGCAGACCCCTAAATTGTATTTGTCAGGAAACAGTTTCAGTCAGAGTTCCACTCATTAGCGGTAAGTATCGCAAAATTGGAACTAAAACGTTTAGTGCGACTCTTTGGTATATCTCCCATATAACTTTATTCAAATGCACTTAAAACGAAGACACACCAAAACAAAACATACACACAAACAAACACACAAAAACAATATTATTCCGTTATCACAATCATAGTAGTGTTATGGTTTCATTACATCGTTGATTACAACATAGTATAGAATACATTATATAAATGACATACAACATATACCCTTACCGGGTTCGAATCCGTGACCTTTGGTTTAAAAAACAAAAAAAACACCAAAAGCTTTTCTTATAATAATATAATTTTCTCGTTAAATTGAATTTGATTTTTTACCTTTTAATTTTTTGTAACATACAGCATATGTATTTTCACATACAAAAATTAATATACAACTGATGAGTATGAAAGTAAACAATAACTCACTATTAAGTTAATACCTAAAAATATTTTTAAATAAAAATTTTAAACTACCCATACGGTTTCACTTGTAAAGCTAAAATCATCACAGTCAAATCTTCATTGGTCATTGTGTCAGCGTTTCAGACATAAAGCTGTTATTCATCATCTTTGTAAAGAGAAATATCAATACTAAATTAATTACATATATTGAATATAAAATCCACGAAAACTATCTCACGACATTTAAACGGAAATTACGTATCAAAGTTCTTTATCGATAAGTGTATGAAAATATTAGAACAACAATAAAATGAAAACAAAATCTACAAAAGAAAAGAAAAAATTATAAAGGCAAATAGTTCAGTGCAAATAAATGCACTTATCGTACTTAAATTATAAAAATGTTTCACATATTTCCACGGAAATAACTTATCAGTGTTTAATCGATAAGTAGAAAAAACACAGTTTAACACAATAATGTCAGTGAAATCAGATAAATTTTACCAGAAAACTGTAAAACAAACACCTATTATTTTGCGGTTATAAAAAGGCGGGAATCATTTAGTAGTTTATTTCGCCCTTTTCAGGACAGGCGAAGAAGGTCTTAGCCATACAGCCAGTTCTTGATTATTTTTTTTCTTAGTTGGATAATGATGAACTAATGATATATGATCAATGAATGAATAATAAACAGTGAGATATCCCTTTCCATAGGTTTCAGAAAAGATGTGGAGTTTTATTGGAAGCAGGAAAAGACAAATTCTGCTACTTTGTTTCAATAGCCAACACCTTGCATGTTCACAAACTCTTAGTGGTTATTAATCCGCCATTATTACGCACTCATATCAACATAATTTTAAGCTTCCTGCTCCCGCTAAAAAATCCTCAATATGTATGTAGTTTATATTCGTCCTTTTCAGAACAGGCGAAGATCTGAGCCATACTGCCAGTTCTTGAGTAATTTCTGAGAAAAATCATACGTACAGCGACTTCACTCTGAACTGAAAGAAGGTACTGGAGGTGTTGTACAAATGGATTACAAGACTCGAACTATGTACAGTGTAATAAATGAAAAACTTTTTTCCTCCTAAAGGCTCAGACCTCGACTAAGTTACGCCGTGTCGTGGAAAAGAGAATCTCGTAGAATACGTATAACTTAGTATAAGGTATTTTTGTTCGATTAATGTTACGTAATCATAAAATAAATGAAAAATGGTCGCAATAAAAGCTATGGACATTCAAAACAACAGGGCATTTGTAAATAAAATCATAAACAATGTCACATGTTAGTAAATGTACTAGTGTTCAGAAACGAACATGAGAATAAATATTAAGCTCATTGCAACGTATTATTAACAGGATATACAATTAGTTACTAAGAATGTTATCTGATAACAATTGAAACATTGTATTTGAGGTTTCGTACTCCGTAGTTAGGTTTGTTTTTAAATTTAAGTGGGGAGTAACGTATGTATACTATACACTACCACATATTTACATTAAACATTTATTTTGTATTTTGCTTCATAAGCGAATTGTATGTTACATAGTTAACGTTTAAGATTCAATATAAAATCGGTTTGCGCCTTGTCAATTTGCTTATGGTGCTTTTAGTGCTTATAAATAAAGATCTAAATTGAACAGGCATTTTATTGTTGTCACCCTTATCTTCTTGTTGGGGTCATTATCATTCATCACCATTTAATGAAGAAAAAAAATAACTGAAGACTAGGCTGTATGGGCTTTGTACCCTTGTCCTGTCCTTATGGAAAACTTCACAAAAATAATCTAAATGTCAATCTCAATACTCATAACGGCTTTATTCAATAACCTTTCCTAAGTTGAAGCTTAGATATTCCTGTTAAATGACGGAGAATAACAAATGTTGCCCTAAAGCAGCC
Organism: Calamotropha paludella; assembly: GCA_927399485.1. Lineage (NCBI taxonomy): Eukaryota > Metazoa > Arthropoda > Insecta > Lepidoptera > Crambidae > Calamotropha > Calamotropha paludella. The sequence goes on along the minus strand of OV656803.1, from coordinate 2,805,495 downwards.
CTGTCTGTAACTCCTCAATTAGATATAGGCCTACATCGGTTCAGTTGCTAAACTTACCTATGTAGGTTATTTATAATGAGTTGCGTTTAAAAAATACCGCAGAAGCTATTTATTAAGTGAATTATTTCAGTTTCAAGTTTTTTGACTACTGGTCATACAAAACTGGTATTTTTTTTTATTGATTACCTACGAGTGGAAAAAATATACTCTTTTTATTAAAAAAAAATAATATTTTAATCGTAAAGCATTTGATACGCTGATTTTTCTGTCATCAAGAAAGAGTTATCTATATTGTATAAATAATTAGTTTTTACTTGAAATTCGATACTTTTGCAATATGTTTCATTATTGGGATTAAATATTTGTCATTTAAGAGTTGAGCTGATAGATTTCTACATCTAAAGAAACTTTTACTAGAAAAGAACCACGTTTCTCAAATGCAGGGCAGGAGTCGAACCCACCGCCTCTCGGTGTCCGGGCTAAGTAACTTTCAATTAAGCTACCGAGAACTTTTCAAGTATTTCTAGATCTGGCGACAGCGCCATCTATTCATTCTAGTCACAACTACTACCTACAACATTAAATTTATTACAAGTATCCAACAATCGAAAACAAATTATATTTTTGTAAGGAATTTTGGTTCTAGTTTTTTCTAATATCCTTTACATGTAAAAAATATAATAAGCTTCTGTAAAAATTTCGCTTTGCATTATATTTATCTTACGACATTCGCCAATGCACACCTACCTTACTTACTACAGGCTTAGTACAGAAAACAAAACAGTACTAGCTATAAAAATAAGAAACAACATAATGGATATATGATTAAATTAAATAGTGGTTTGCATTAAAGCATTAGGAACTGAAACAGGTCACATGAATATTGATGGGATTATAAATAAAAACGTAACGTCAGCGCTTAGAGAATGTCACAACACAGTTTTGCATAGCGAATAGTCTTTAGCTTTGCTTAGAAAATATGAATAATTTTAAATAAAAGAAGCATTATTTCTTTTTGCATTTACGCTTAGCCTAACGACATTTTTTAAATAACCCTTACGTTATTTACCTACATGTCTATTTTTCAACTGAATTACTAATACTACTAAATAAAAAAAAGCTTTTTTTCAAATTCATTTTTTTGTTCTGTTAAAATAACGATCCCTTCCCAATAATCATAAAGTCATGGTATCCAAAACTATGTATTCCAGCTTTTAATTAATTTCTAGATTTCATTTTTTTTTTCAATTTGATTATAAACCAATTTTTGAAAAATAACACCAAATAAATTCGCACACAGCAGCAGTTATTTATACACATTAAACATAGTATGTTACGCTATTGTACAATCGAAAGCGCATTTGGTTACACAATTAAAACATAAAATCATCTCTATTGCAAGGACATAAGGTCTTAAAGCTAAAGCATATAAGTTGGATTACTGTTAATTGTCCGAGACTATAATAATTATAGTTAAATATAAATATAATTAGAAATTCCCTACACAGTTCAACGCAGTCAGCTTAATTTCTAAGCTTTATTGTATACGTTAATTAAAAATTGAAAATTTGTAGTGTTTTATTTTGTGTAAGTATATAATTAGGTATATTTTTATTATTTGCATTACCAATTTAATGAACTGACATATTCGTTATTGTTTGGATAGAGTCTTTCTAGAACTTATTATTTTAAATCACCGCACTTGTGAGAGCATGTTACCTTTTTGGTTTAAAAAAAATTTTTTTGCCTGGAGCACGCTCGCACACCTGCACTAATGTTACGAACAAAAAGTTTACAGTAACACAGTGGATTGCATTCCATATTGCATTTAATATTTAGTAATTTATATAAATCCTTTTTATCACATTTAATATAAATAGTAAATCTCTTTTTTCCAATAAAATAATCTAATTTATTTCTCGTTGCGTTAAATAACTTTTCTTATACATAACCTCATTACTACCTCAGTTAACCTAATCTAGTACGACGAGTATGTATAAAATATATTTACATTCCATAAAAGTCAAAGTGAATACATAATGAGAACTTACGAGTCATCTAGGTCGAGTTCAAACTCATCATCATCATCATCGTAGTCATCATCGAATTCAAACTTAAGTCTCGGTATGGACAAATCCATTTTTTTTACACTTTACACTGTACAAAAGTCTTAAATATAATAATACACTATACACAAGAATTATAAATTGTCTAGTATAACACAGAGTATGGGAACACGGTCTTTGGTTATTGGACAAGGTTGGCTGCGTGTGCGCATCCTTAGGGTTGACTGTACACTGAGGGGCTTGGGTACGCGCAGGGGCAATGCGTCGCAGGGTGGCGACGGAGGGGCGCAGGTAGCAGGGGTAGGGCAAACCCCAAATTCCCCGTATTGTGCGCAAGCTCATTCATGGCGACGAAAAAAAAAAGGAGAAATGCTCACGTACCGTTTGTTTAATAACTATTGGAATGCTAGTACAGCAAAATTTTTGAATCTAGTTGCTTATAAAATAAACAGGGTAAGACCATATAGTCAAAGGAATTGGTTGAATAATAAAGAAACTTTTTAAGTTTGAGACATAATGAAACACAAATATTACTATGCAAAATATTATGTATAAATAAAACTGAGAGGAGCTGTAATTATTATAAGATTCCATTAAATAAATTTAAATTTTTACTGAAAATTGATGTGCGAAAAGATAGATCATGTTCATCGTTTGTTGATGGAATGTGAGCGGAATCGTCACCTGAGAGTTGAAGTTTGAATGTGAATCTGCAAAACGTCGGTTCCTCGACCAACTTCCTAGCTGAGCCATTCTCAGATGCAGCTAAAACTATTGTCAGCTTTGCAATTAATAGCCTTAAGATGATTGAGTAGACAAGATTAGGTTGAGATGGAGCTAACATGTTCGAATATCAAAGCTCCCAAAAAAAAGAAGAAAGAAAAATAAAGGATTGACATCATTCTGCCTTTGATTTCACTGGACATGAAATTAATTTCATAATAAAACTGTTTGATTCTATGAAATTGAGATTTAATTAATTTATACATACAAGTATATCTACTTAAGTCTATATATCTATGAATATTACATATCTATGTATCATATATGTATGTCTATCCGTTACCCTAGTATCCATAACACAAGCCTTACAGTGCTTACTTTGGGCTAGGCTTATTGGTGTGAATGTGAGAAATATTTATTATTATTATTATATAGTTTGGACTCATGTCCAGTTTTCATTTTGTATAGCCAACGGCACATCACCTTACCCAACTCTACATGATATCTCCGATCGATTTGCAACTTTAAATCAAATGAAATAAAGCTCAATATATCAATAACGAATATTTTGCCACGGTTAGAGTGACTACACCGGAATATGTAGTTCGAATATTTGACAATATAGTGATTTAATATTTTTTCTTCTCTAATGGAAAAAGTTATGTATAGTGAGATAATGTACCTAAACTGATTATTAAAAATCTAGTCACGAAAATGGCTGGAGGAGTATTGTTTACGGAGCTAACTCCGTAAATCATCATCGTATTCTGTATGGTACATTTGTAAGCGGTTTAATTTTGCAAATAAATTATATAAAACTCTGTAAGCTGTAAAAATAAATTAAAATTGAGTGTCATTTTAAAATGCTGTAACCAAAGCTATTTGAATTTCAATTGATAAATACAAGTATAAGACAAAAGCTAAAGCACTTGTGTTTTGGATTTCAGACTCGAACCAATATAGAAAAGTTAGTTTTCAACATTCGCCCGGTGGCCAGGACTCGAACCCGAGACCTTGGCTTTACCGCAAAGAACCGGTGTGCCCACCGACAAAGTAGGACTTATAAAAACATCGATTTTTTTTTGTTTGTCTGTTAGTTACACCTAATCTCCTAGAAGGCTGGCCCGATTTTCATGGGAATCTCATTGATAGAAAGCTGAGGTTATAACGCCGAACACATAACGAAAATTCGGTTAATTCAGCCTTGAAATAACTGTTCACTAGTAAAAATGTTAACCACTTCTGTTGGTAGATAAAGAAATATTTTATTTCCTATACTACCACGTGTTATTTTTTTAAATGTAACTAAAAACCTGTTAATTGTCAAACAGTATTACAATCTCATTATCGTCACCCTTTTTTCCTAATGAGATTATTAGTCTATTCATTCAAATAATGTTTCATAATGACAAAAGATTAAAAAATTCCGCCCATTGTTCACCTGATTCGACAAATGCGGGCCAATACGGCCTACGTGAGAAAATGGCTTGTTTAAAAAAAAATACCACGTGTAGCTTATCTCACATTCGTTGAAACAAATAGAAATACAGGCGGTCCTCGACTTACGTCGTTTCGATTTACGTCGTTTCAAGTTACGTCGAACAATGTTTTGACACTATTCCTCAAGCATACGTCAATTGTTTCGATTTCCGGCATAGGAGAATTCACTTGTCGCGAGGTCAATTTCCGTGGGGCCGGCGGGGATTATCCCGCACATGCTGCTGATTTTGTTTAGTTAGTTCAAGACAATATGTATTAAAATCAATAAAACACAAATACCAAAAATAACTAGAAATTTCATAAGTAGGTACATATCTTATTATTTTAAGAACTTACTTTTGATAATTAAGTGTGTATATCCTTTCTTATAAATGCATTTTTTTTTAATTTTGAGTCTGTGTGGATCCTAACCCTTGAGTTTTACATGTAAACATATGAAAAAATATGTCTTGACTTACGTCGTTTCGATTTACGTCGCTTATTTCGAGAACCTAAGGTGCCGTAAGTACGAGGACTGCCTGTATATTGATTTTATAATAAGTCCAATGGTTTGTTTTATGGAACCCTTTTAAGTGAGACAATGGATTGGAATTATTGTTATCGGAATTTCCCATTGAGTCTTCAAATGGTAACCAAACTCAATATATCATGATATTTATCCTTGGCTATATATCAGATGATCAATTAATCTATATATCGACACCTCCCACGCATAAGGTCGTATCGAAAAATATACGTTATATATTATAATCTTTTTTCTTATATATAATTTTTTTTCATGATTTTTACAAGTTGATATTTAATTATTAGTCGTTATATTACGTTTATTTTGAGATAAATTATACCCACACGAGGGATATATCAAATAAATAACATCAAGTATTTCTCAGTAAACAGGAGAGCGACAATTAATCGATTCTAGATATTAATAAATAGAACGATATCGTCTGAAATTAATTGTTCATCTGAAGAACGAACATTCTTCTTAACCTAACACCATATTATATTTTTCAAAGAAACATCCTCTCTAATTATTTCCGTTCGTTGCAACGGTAGAGATCCTGCCTTCCGCACCGACGGTCTTGGGTCTGAATTCCGATAAATGGGTATATATATTTCTATAAATATTACATATCTATGTATAATATCTATCCGTTACTTTAGTATCCATAACACAAGCCTTTATATGCTTTTGGGCTAGGTTCATTGTAGTGAATGTAGGAAATAATCTAAGATCACAAATTTGTTGTTTGTCTGTGCGCTCTTTTTCTATTGTATATGCGTTACCATAGCAACGCGTTAACCGCAAGTAGTTCGTCTACCGGACTCTAGATGGCGCTAACGGAAAAATATTTATAATAGAAAAAAATTAAAGAATTTTGTCCACCCATGCGAAGCCGGGACGGGCCACTAGTATTATTATTAATATATTTATTTGTTATTTCAGTATTTAACTATTCGTTTTTATATCTAAAGAAATTTTGAAATTAAATTTAAGTTAGCTCGTTTCGATTTGTTTCTGTTAACTATAATTGCTAAGTAAATATTTTAAGCCAACATTTAGGGAATCAAGTATTCAATAAGAAAGTCCAAACTAAATACCAGCCAGCAAAGCCGTAGAATTAGAATGTTTAGACGATAAATTTAGCGAGGTATACAGACAGTATCAGAGTCGTTTTCTATATATTTAAGGTAAACGCTTGATCGCTATCTCGCTTGATGGTAAGCGACAATGCAATCTAGGATGTGACGCGACTGCCTAGAAGACACATATAGACTCAAAACATAAAGACCTCTTAATTGTATTGTATTTACCAGGAAAAACAGACTCAGGCAATCACGAAAATTGGAACCGAAACGTTTAGTGCGACTCTTTGGTATATCAACCAAATATAGGTGGCGCCTCTTAAGCCGGTTGTCCGATGAAAAAATGATACTTTTTCTGTGAAAAGACAACAGTTTCTAAAGACGTCACAATAATAGTTTAACTATTTATCGAATACTAAAAAAATATCTCTCAAGATTTGGCATCGATTCAAAATTAGCCATTTTTTAGGCGCGTAATAAAAATAAAGAGGAGATTGTTATAAATAGCTGATTGTTTACTCTTACAATAGTCTCGACAGCTTTGTGATTGCGTTATAAATCCATGCGAGCTAAACCGGGTATGAGAACTAGTATACATATAAAGTAATAAGTATGTGCAGTAAGGCTTAAAGACAGTTTGAACGTTAAGTATGACTGTAGAAAATATTATTGACTGGAAAATAACCATATCGTATACATAACATATCAAAGTTGCGAAGAAGTATACTTTATTATAAAGAGAATTCAACTGTCATTATATAATAATAATAACCCATTATATTATATAAAAAATTAATGCTAAGTGGAAACAAATATAGTAAAATGAAAAAAACTCATCAAAATCGATTCAGTAGTTTCCGAGTCTATCGTGGTCAAAACAGACAGTTTTTTTATATATATATATAGATAGATAAACTAGCTGATCTGGCCAGGCGTAGCTTAGTTCAGTTATAATAATCTGCAATCTTTTTTTTATTATAAATTAAAATGAAACCTATTCTATGTCCTAAGTGTAAAATTCTATAACAAATCATGCAAAATTAAAAAAAAACATCAAAATCCAATCGAGTAGTTTCAAAGTTCATCGCGGTCTAACACTGGGAAAGGAAATTTTTATATATATAAATTAAAAAATATATACTTAACTTATATTATGCTATACTTAGCGTGCAGTAAATGATAAATAATATTACGAAAAACGCTACTGCACAATTTGGAATCTAGGAAAGGTACAATTTTACTACTTCCAGTATCAGGACATTTAAGACAACCCAAAGGATAAAGGGATGGTGCAATTATACACTACCCGACACCATACCGTAAAACATTTATATGTATATGATAAAATAAATTTAAACTCATTTGAATGGTGTGGAATTGTTTACCGATATCACTGAACAGATGAAAAGAGTAGAAGTCGCACGACGCGGTGTTTTCAAACCTGCATAACCTAACTCACACATGTTCAAATCGCGATGATATTCAGATTGGTTAAAAAAACTTTTAACGCATACATCACAGAATACATTATTTTATATTCTACTCTTTTTCCATATAGTTATGGTCCATTTTGGGTACAAAATTGCGTTACAGTTATGTTATTAGCAGCACTGCTTTAAGCTTTAAGTTTATTAATGGTTGCGAACAATATAAATATAGTAGAAATGTTTTAGATTTGTTACAAGTAACATGCATCTCTTCAATAAACTTTTATCGATATCTATTACTTACACGATAACCAGATGCATTACTAATTGAGTAACGGGCAAATTATGACGGAAAGCATATTATCAGTAAGTTATTGTAGATGATTCATAAACTTGGAGAGAATCAAATCTGAAACACTTTATGAGTTTCAATATAAAAAGTTTTCAATTCGCATGAAAATAACAGCAAATATGACTCACCGATAGTAAGCTATGTCTCCTTCAAACAAAATAGTCCTTCGACAATAGTTTTTATACTCAAATACTGTACAATATGGCATTTTTATTATTTGTTTTTGCTATGTTCCCCGTAGAGTTTGCAATCCCGACTGAGCAATGGAAGGTCCAAGTTCGCGCAGTAACGCCCACTAACAACTTGTACTCTCTTTTTCCTGTTCAGTAATAGCCGAAATCACGTTTCGTTCTATTATGTAATTGTTTTGCAATATTTTTAAAAAAATCCTTCACAGATTTAGCTCAATTATAATCGGATTAGGGTTTTAGTTAAAATTAAAAAGTTAAAGTTAGAACATGGTTGCGGGTAGAAATCGGCAAAATCTTGGGTTATTTTTCTTGATTGCAATTCTCATTTTACCCTACCGAGTTATTTTATTATTAAATACTATAGAAATTACCGGAATTGTCGAAGTTATATCTGCAAAAAAACATCAAAATTTTGGGCCAGTATGATTTAGACAATGTTGACCTAATCATAATCATACCGATTAAAATATTGTGAAGGTAGTAGAAAATACATGGCAACCATCATCTCAGTTATCCTGTGATCACGACTCCTGTAAAGGAGTCGAAACGTCAGGATTAAATATAAACAAAATATGCACAAAATCCGTAAAACAAGTGTTTTATTCAAATAATCATACGGTGAAGAGAACTTTGCTTAGCAATAGGGAATATGTACGTAATTCAAACAACAGTTAAATATTTTATTACTATCATCAATATTTGCAAATAAATTTTATTTTATAAAAATTGCAATAATGCCGGGAGATTTTGAATGATTTGGAACACGAATTAGTCATAGCGCATGTGACGTAAAAGTCTATAACAACAAATCACAACTCTGTGATAAACGCACTCGCACAGTGTTCTTCGACCTAACCTCTCCTCCGCTCGTTTGTCATATACTATGACGTCACACAAAGTTTCAGATCCTGGTTCTGTTGGCTAGTTATTCAATATTTTTTTATAAATTATTTTGATAGAGAAACACTAGAAAAAATCTACTCTACTCCCAATCAAATTATCAGACGGAACTTGTGAGCCGTGGATTTTTTCTAGTATCTTTCTATCAAAATGATTTATCATATAATATAGCATTGAAAAATGCAAAAATATATTAAATTATAATTTTGTTAATGTTGAATTTTTTTTTAACTATTATATAGTGATAAAAATATATAAAAAACTAGGTGACACGGCCTAGCCTTGCTGTGTTCTATATACAAATAAAACCTATCCTAGTCGAAAGAAATACAGCAAAATAAAACTATCAAAATCGTTTGAGTAGTTTCCGAGTTCATAGCGGTTAAACAATGTGACAAGGAACCTATATATATAAAAGAACTCAACCGATTCTAACGATCTTTTTTCATTTTGCTAAATTTGTTGCTAGATAGGTTTCATTTTGATTTATAATAAATAAAAATCAAATTATAATAACTGAACCACAACAACGTGTCAGCTGTTTTGAATATAGGCGCTTGTCGCGCGGCCACTCTATCCAAGCTAAGCATCAGATTTACCGTTACTCGAGATCGTCAGATTTAGTAGCGTTACACGTTATATATAGGAGCCAGTTGCCTCCGCAACTCAGTGTGCGTGGCCTTCTATTTCGCTTTCACTCATAACTATAATAATATCATGCATATTCCTTATTTTAAGCTTGTGCTTTTTGATGCTGGTTTTTGTGTACTAACGTGGCGTCTCTGCAGCAAGGTCTGGCGCAGTGCACGGGTGGAGCGGGCGGGGGCGCGGGCGGTGGGGACCGCTCCGCATCGCACGCACGACTTGGCACGACGGGCGCGCCGCAGCAGGCAGGCGCTGCGCCTGTCCAGCACTTATTCTGTTGACAACAATAACAAGAATATTTAACGGGATTCGGTAAAAGACTACGGTCCTACAGAAATGGCAAGTCATCAATCCGTCCGTCCATCTATCTTTCCGTCTGTCACCAGGCTGTATCTCATAAACCGTCATAGTAAGACGGTTGAAACTTTCACAGATGATGTATTTCTATTGCCACTACAAATACTGAAAAACAGAATAAAATAAACTTTAAAGGGGGCTCCCATACAAACTTGATTTTATTGCTCGATATTGAGAATCGCAACAGGTAGACGCTTGAAATATTCACAAAATATTATGTTAATTAATTTTAATATTAATAATAATGAATATTTAAGAGGGGCTTCCATACAACAAACGGAATTTTTTATTCCCGTGATGAACTTAACTAAAAGTTTATACGGAGCCTTCGGTGCGCGAGTCCACCTCGCACTTGGCCGGTTTTTTGCATTCACAATGCCAAATCGATTACACGTAGGTACCTAACATGCTATCCTGGCTGAACTACTGTCGGATGCAGCCTAGAAGCTTTGTTCTTTAGTTAATGAAAATAATAAAGAAGTCAAATGTTAATAATTCAGAATAAAGTTTACGATAGGACTGACATGTTCACTTAAGATAAACAGTCCTTAAATTAAAAGTGAAAAAATCACATTGCCATATTTCTATAAGATATAAAAATACGTCTGTAAAAAAACAACCACGTCTGCGAACCCTCAGATGGGAGGTGAGTTTGACCAGCACTTATTCAATTCAGTTGACAACAATAGAATACCAATAGTCAACGGGATTCGGTAGATGATTACGGTCCTACAAAAGTGGCCAACCAAACAGTGAACGATATAACGTATTTAATTAATTATATTTTTTGCGTGGCGTGTTTACGTGCGAGCTTTTGAGTGGGATTCGGTGCAACGGGAGCGATCCTGCCTTTCGCAACTACGGTCCTGGGTTCGAATCCGAGAAGCAGATGCTAGTTTGGTAAATACGAGCATTAATACCTGAGTCATGGGTATTTATATATATATATATATATATAAAATCCACGAGGGTGCCGAAACACCCAAAAATGTTGATATTTTTTCTGAAGACGTGTTATAAATTGAATCCCCCAAGTTCAGGGAGCCCTCATATTGAACTTGTATTTAACATATTAAAAGATGAATAAAAATCACTTTACGGCGATGTTTTTAACAACTGACTCTTGCCGTATCGACGTTAATACTTTATGACAACTCTTTTGAAAGAATACAGGAGAATTCTATTATTCCCAATTACTTTAACATCAGAGCCTTTGATTACCTATCTACGTTACGCTACGTAATAATAAACAACTAGAGTATTTTGTTACTATAATGTTTAAAAAAACTAACAAAAAATTCCCAAAAAATGGGCGTTTCTTTGGACGATATCTTCCCTCTACCGTTGGATATAAATTTATCCTCCTATTATTTCAGACGTCCTGTTATTAACATTATATAGTGATCATGTTCTTTGATTTGAATCCATCGGCCATCTTTAAAATAAATAAACAATCGACCAGTTTGTTCGATTCAACTGACAACATATAATTATCCTGCATATCGGAAGCATGAAACGAATGTCACTCTCCGGCCTTTCAGAGTGTCCCTAAGCAAAAAAATCGACTAAGTAACAAACACGCATTTGCATTTATATTACGAATGGGGACTGAACGAGATGCAGCCCATCACTCGGTCATTTCACAGTAGCTCTACTCTATGGTATGGCAACATTCATTTGTTTCAGCTCTGAAATCGTAAAATTTCAAATAAAAATCTCATGTCTCTTTTATGTTTTAATGCTGTCTCGCTCTCTTAATATCGCTTGGACATACTACAAACAACCATATTTGGCATATCAATTTTGGCACGACAGTACATTGGGCAGGTTTTACGCAAATATCTCAATTTTTTAAATAAAACAACCTTTTATCGGATACTGTCGTATATAATATACGAGTATTTAATCCTGACGTTTCTACTCAATTACAGGAGCCGTGATCACAGGATAACTAAGGTTATGGTCGTGATACACGTGCAACTACCATCATTTCTTTTTTGGAAATACAGACGCAGGGAGGGAGTTCCACTCCTTTGGTGTGCGCATTATGAAGGATGTTGAGAAGTGCATGGTGCGACAGGGAGGAATAGGAACCAAGAAAGGGTGGTGAAACTTTGCGATTTATCAATTAGAATAGTTTATGTGTTGTCAACATCAATAAATTTTTATAGAATATTTTATTCATAATGGTTAGTAACAAATTATTCCAAGTATTTATAATCAGTCTGTTTTCAAAGCTAGGGTGAGTTCTGGGTTAGCTCGCTCCATCGTAGATTATGTCTTGGCCCCTGCGCTTAATTGGAATTAACGGCGAATCCATTACAAAAAATAAGAAATATTATTAAAATGATTTCATCTATTACATTATTATGAACACGCCACTATTTTATACTGTAACAGAAATAGTTCCAGTCTTACAGAATAAAAATGGATTCATGGGTGAAGAACAGAAGAATTGGACATTAAACGAGTAATGAAGTTAGCTGCCCATGCGCATCTAACATGCGAACCGATATTATCGCAAAATAAGTCGCAAACGAGGAAGCGGAACAACTCATTCCTTGTTGTTAAATAGCAAGAGTCAATTCTAAATTTCTGTTGTAAACAGTTTCAAGGCAACACGTTCTATCAAATAGAAATATTATTATTTTATAAAGGATTCGATTTCATTTATTTATTTGGTCAACCAAGCCAGTTTAAAAACATCAAAGAGGAGTGTACAACACTGAATGTGAGTGTTGTACAGGTACAGTTGAGCAATAAAAAAAATCAAATATGTTGCTAAACGAACACTAAGACAACCTGCTCAAAACTTACATATATGAAGATGGATGTACCGAACGTGAAATGTTAACTTTACCTGCAAATAAAAACTAAACAAATTTACCCGCAAATAAAAATGCAGGTAATTTAAAACGTAAGTAAATAATTACCTAAATAGTATTTTAGTATAGACATAAATAGCTTATTTTATCATGAATGTGTTTATTAACATTGAATTTCAATATTTTTATACAGACTATAACATAAGAAAATAGCTTTGATAATTAATTTTTAACTTTATTTTACACTACTCAAAAACAAAAAAGTTTAGTTTTTTGTTTTTGAGTAGTGTAGAAATAAAATATATTTGAGATGTTTTCCACAATATAAAACGACGAGCATTTGTATCTGAGTCATGGGTATTCATATTTATTTCTAAAAATATTAAATATCTATGTTTTACATAATGTACGTATATAATTTACCTTCGTATCCATAACACGAGCTTTATAGTGCTTATTTTGGGCTGGGCTAATTAGTGTGAATGTAATAAATACTATTATTATTACTTAAATACTCCAAAAATCCCTCATCATCAACATCGGAGTATCAAAGTCGTGTTACAGTAAAAATATGTTACAATTACATAACAATAAAGTCACATATGTAAAATTCAACTCAAAAGACGTACCTCATTATGTTACACAGTTGAAGTATGTTGTTTTTTTTTATATAAAAAATGTGAATAATATTATGATAATTGGAATCGCTCTGTGCGCTCTGGTGACGTCACACATATTGTGACCGGTGAAGGTCATCCACCAAACTTATAATTGCACGCTCTCTAGATTTTCATTTGTTTATTAAACAATGCTCCGTGAATTTAATTGATATTTTTCCAATTGGTTACAGCATTTTATAAATAAGAATATACAGGTAAAAATGTTTATGACATTCTGAAAGTAAAATTTTCGCTAAAGTGACTTTTTGAGATAGTAACATTTTACATACAATAAAATAATACAAAATAGAAAATATCCCTAAATCTTTACTCGTAGGTAATATGCATAGAAGACTGATATAATTACCTCGTTGTATTGTCAAACTTATTATCTGAGTAAGGTACAAACAAACCAGCCACCCTCTCGATAAGTTATTTTTTAAGTTCCTTGCATATACGGTGTTTCAACCCCGAACGGTTCAAATATGCCTAGGATCAACGTTAAAATTAATTTTTATATTACCTACTTACTTATTTTAATATGTCCTGGATCGCACACGCAAAATGCAATAAAATACAATCGCGTTGTAGTGCTTTCCAGTTTTAATGTAGCGTCTTGGAATCTGCCCATAGCGATAAAAACACTATGGACAGCTAGTAATGACGCATAACGTTTTAATTATTATTATTAATTCGACGACCGCTAGGTGCAACGGTAGCAATCCTGCCTTTCGCACTGACGGTCCAGAGCTATAGTCCCGGAAGAGGCAGATGTTTGTGTGATGAATACGAGCATTGGTTCTTTAGTCATGGTAACTTAAATATAGTTCTATGAATATTACACATCTAATGTATCATATATTATATGTCTATGTATCCGTTAGCCTAGTATCCATAACACAAGTCTTATAGTCCTAACTTTGGGCTAGGGTATTAGTGTGATTATAACAAAAAAAATATTACTAATATTTGTTATCATTGTCCTTTGCAACGTTTCCACGCCTCCCCTAAAATGGGTGGTTTTTATATAATAAAGCGAGTTGGTGATCACATTAAAAGACGGTAATTCGGAACTCATTTACGCTGCTACTCATTTTCAGGTCTACCGGAGGTGGTTACGACTACGATGCTTAAGTGATGAGTTTGTATCATTCTACTCTAGGTTCATCTTATGCCAATTCACACGTATATAATAACAGATGGGATTGGCTATATATTCTATGCATACCTTAATACATGATAGTACTGTATTATGCTCTATACTATATACAGGCGAAATCGCGGTGTCACATTGCGTTTAAACACAAAATATTCTAAATTTAAAATATTCTATTTTTTTTTCTTAAAACGAACTAACTTCAAGAATACTTCAGACTACTGGCACATTCGTGAAAGTAACATCTACATAAAACAAAGAAAAACCTTTATGTTTATTTTCGGCCAAGACTCTTAATCTCAAGCTCCTAAAAAGTAGTGTACTATTATTACAATATTTAAACTTCACCTTCATAGGCCGTAATATTTCAGTAACATAAATTATTTTAAGTAAAAACTCCTCGGATTACGCTTCTAATTTAAAAACAAAATTGAAAGAGTATTCATGAAAGGTTACAACCTCTTTTTCATCCTCTTAAGGATATTATTTCATAAAATGCTAATATTTACATTTGTTATTTACCAGGAGCACGTGTATTGATGTTTACTCCTCTTACTTTGTAAACAACAATTTAATCCCTATCCCCTCCCTAAGGGAATAAATTATCCTAAATTATTTCTTATTACCCTTTTTTTCTACACCTCCCAATTTCAACTCTAAGACCAACTGTTAAGTAGTCTGTTGAGAACAAAGTCAAAGTCAGGTAAGACTTAATGTTAGTTTGTTTTCTTGATATGATAACGTCGTTGAAACTGCAACACTGCGTAACCAACCGTTGCTAAAAACGCGGAACTACAAAAAAAAGTTTAATCAGTCAAACACGTTGTAATAAAGAATAGAACAGGTTTTATTGCTCTCCTGTAAAATTTATTAATACCAGGTTACGCGGTATTAACCACCAACTAGCTGACCCGTTAACGCGTTGCTATGGTAACGCGTTGCTGTGGTAACGCGTATACAATGGAAAAAGAGCGTGAAAAAAGAGCGGACAGACAAACACAAACAACAAATTTGTGATCTTAGATTATAGAAGACTAGCGGGAGCTAGGCCGGGACGTGTCCCGGCTTCGCACGGGTGGACACAAATCTTTATTTTTTTCTATTATTAAATATTTTTCCGTTAGCGCCATCTAGCGTCCGGTAGACGAACTACTTGCGGTTAACGCGTTGCTATGGTAACGTTATTGATACAATGGAAAAAGAGCGGAAAAAAGAGCTGACAGACAAACACACAAACCACTGTGATCTTAGATTATAGATTTGAGAGCTGATGGCCTGTTATTCAGATATTTCTGTTTAAGCATCAATATCCCAATAAAAGTTTTATATTCAACTCTAAACGTATTGTAGCACCTACATGTTTTTCCTTTAAAGAATGAAGAGAAATACATCCTGTTACATGACATTGAAAATATAATATTGATCAGTGTAGATATACGTAGCCGCTTAGTATAAATCTTTGGTTGTAAGTGACCTGCTTGCCCGGCCGAGCCTTCTGAATAACTTAGACGGTCTGACTTAGTACCCAGGCTAGTACGACGACGTGTAGAAGGATAAAGCACTAATAATATATACGGTTGAATAAGTCAGACTCGAAAAGTTATCGTGAAGCAAACAACCGCAGTTTGCGGTGTACGAATCTCACGACGATGACGCAGAAATCTGAAGTTAGGCGTCCCCTTCTTAAATTTAATAAAGCAAGATCTTTTATTACACATATAGTACAGACGTCACTTTCCAAAAGTTTAATTGGCTTCACTTTATATAACTTCTTATTTAACTTGTTAAGGAAGCTAAGGAAGTAACTTGAATGGAATATTGTTTGTTTCTGGTTTGCAATTTCTTAAAATATTCCTTTGTTTATGGATACTTGTTCCGTCGAGCTCTTCCACCGTCTATTTTGGTAGTTTTCTTTTTGCATGGCTTCTAATGGGTGTAGCGTAACGACAAATGGCTCATAAATTTTCTTAAACATTAGGGCTGTCAAAACGCAACACACATTTCTTTTAATTCGGTAATTTCAGATATTAGGGTTACAAACTTTTTGGATTTATTAATTTACGACTAGTCGTGGTCGAACAGAAACTACACAATAAAGATTAAACGCTTTTTAGGGTTCCGTTCCTCGAAAGGAAAAAACGGAACCCTTATAGGATCACTCTGTTGTCCGTCCGTCCGTCTGTCAAGACCGTTTGTCTCAGGAACACGTGGACGTATCAAGGTGAAATTTATATCAAATACTCAGATCTACTGTCCCTTGGAGCTGTGAAAAACTCAAACTTCTGAGCCAACGCAACCAAAAGATACAGCCGTTTATGCCGCAAAATTCCGCAAATTTTCGACACTCGCAAGGGCATCAAAACCTACAGGGTACTTAAGGTGAACTCAGAATCTTGAAATTTGGTACAAAGCTACGTCTTATAGCACAGATAAAGGAAAAATTGCGAAAACCGTAAATTTTTAGTAACATCATATAATAAAAATATTTTACGGAACCCTCGGTGCGCTAGTCTGACTCGCACTTGGCCGGTTTTTAATCAATATGAGTATTGAGTATGCATTTATAGAAAGTCAACTATGCTATGGCTTCATAAGTCCTACGACAGGAGACCTTGTACAGAGAACAAGCCACAAGAAACTCAGCAAGGACTTTTTTGTCACTTTAATGTGTTCCAGTTATTTTCTAAGTTAAGGAAACTATTCACGCGCTTGTAAAAATGCATTAGAAAAATTAACTTTACAAAATATTAATTAGAAAGACAATAATTCCACTGAGGGAATGGTAGTGAAATCAATCCTCTGTGATAACACTTAATAGGAATAAGCGAATGCGGTTTCTGAATGCGCTGAAGTGCAGTTAGCTTGTGTAAGTGCATCGGTGCAAAGTTGAGATGGGGATAACGGTGTCAAGGATCGCGACATTCAGGCCGGCGCGTGAATGAGACACAACGGTGCTCGAGTGAAGAAAACACGGCCCCGGCGACGCCCTCGAGACGCTGAGAAGTCACGATGCTTTCGAATTCGCTACCTTGTCTGTACGAAGAGTTTACAGAACTAAACCAATTTAAACTTAGAACTGGAAGGCAAACTAACAAATATTGACTATAACAGTAAAGTCGTTGATTGTCCTTACATTAAAAATTAATTCATTCGAGAAAACACACAACTGACTAGTGTATGTTACTATATAAATAACCAACATAGAGGAATAATAAGAGATAGATATATATTTGTTACTACAGCCACATAAATATATAAAACTAGCTGACCCTGCCACGCCTTACTGTTTTAACCTACGAAACCTATCCTAAGGTCTAAGTCGGAACAATTCCATTAAAATTAAAAAAAAAATCATCAATATCGGTTAAATAGTTTCTTAGTTCATCGCGGTCAAACACTGACCGGGAAAATATATATATATATAGGAAATAAACGCCGTTATCTACAGTTCAAATAAATAAAAGAGTTAGTACCTGCTTCATTATACTATATGAAAAGATAATTAATTAAAAGAGAAAAACAAAACGTTCTACTGTAAACATTAATTAACGAAGTTAGGAACTCACAGACGGCAAAATTGCGAGCACCTTTCAACTCAATACTAAATAATGTTATTTCATTACTTTAGCTACTCGATAAGAAATGCAATAAAAATAAAATACAAGGATACGTTAAAATTATTTGCACATTATTTTTTTAGCTCTTTTTGGAAATAATGAAAGTAAGATGGAGGTCTGACCCGCTGCCCGAGTTTCTTTTGCCAGTTTCATCCCTATTTCCGAACTGATGGTAGACTCAGAACTGTACAAACTAAAAGTAGTGAGAATTTAATAACTAAATAAAATTCAAACTTAAACAATTTGATTTATATAAAAAAAGAAAAACAGGAACGTGCCCGATTAAAATACTGTGAAGTTAGTCGCAAATATATGACGACTATTGTCTTAGTCATCCTATGATCACGGTTCCTGTAAAGGAGCCGAAAGGTGAGGATTAAATATAAAATAAATTATGAGCAAAATCCATTTAAAATATAAAAAAGGTTTTGTTCAAATGTGTAAGACCAAAATACCTACATTATTTTGTTTTTATATTAAGTGAAAAATATCCATAATTTTGTCATTACGACAACCATGTCTTTATGAAAGAACCCTGTCAACTGCAGCAAAAATATTGTACCTTCAACCATTTTATACTCGAAAACTCTACAAACAATCGATATTGATCGCTTTAAAAATTATTATATTCAAGGAGATTCATTCTAAAGCTGCTGACGAAAGATTTGTCTGAGGAAGGAAATGTTTCACTTCAAAATTACGTGAAACCAGTTCAAAGTATAAAAAAACTGGTTGGTTGCCTGTAAAGTCGGTATACGGGCGAAAGTTTTACGTGACAACGACTTTGAGTGGTAAAATAATTTTAATGTGAATATTCATTCGTATAGTAGGAAGAAGGATGAAATAATAGTAACAATTTAAAACATTTATTTATACAAAGAATTATATTTAAAACATTAATTTATAGGCACGCGTCCCTTCCACTTTTTATGTCTGTCTCTCTCGCTCTTAGGCGGGCTAACCATGCCCGAGTGGAAGGGACGCGTGCCTCTCACTCGCTCTCATTGTAAGCGCATATATAGTTGAGTGGGAGAGAGACGCAAGGCATTCGGCGGGCCTCTCTCTCGTTCGGTGACTCATCGTAACGTTACCGAGCGTTACACTTTTTCATAAGTGACTCCCAGCCGCAACCTAATTTAAGACGTTGTCACGTCAAAAACAATAAAAAAATTGTGATTTGGTACAACAGAAAGTTCCGACCTTGCTTCAACTACGTGCTTAGCGATTATCTGTGCGTACAAATTTTATCGGAATCGATTTGACATAGTCAAACAATACGAGAAAAATCAATCAATTAATCTTATGTAGTTTACGAATAATAAATCTCTCGAGATAAAACCAATAATTTTTAATGCACTTAATATTCGCCAGCAAAATCGAAACCGGTTTTTTTGGGTTTTTTTAGTCGCAACTTTCTTTTAGAAAAGTGTTGGCGTCACCCGGCAATAATGTTGCCATGTATGTAAATTTAGTTCGTGTTACCAATGTTTCACCCCATACGGGCGATCAATTCAATATTTTATCTGTCTGACGTTCAATGGAACAAAACGGTTGATATATCAGAGTCGTAGTTAACGTTTTGGTTCCAACTTTGTGATCCGTATCGCTTAAGAGTGGAACTCCTTGCTTAAGTCTGTTTCCTTACACATACAATTAAGGGGTCTTCAACCACGAGTGAATAGGTGTAATTCTAGATCACATCACACTTACCATCAGGCAAGATAGCGGTCAAGCGCTTACGTATCTATACATATAAATAAAATTGTAGTTTCTGTTTGTAATATTAAAATAACCGTTTTTACTACATCCATATGAATATAGTATATACGGTACATACACCAAAATAACAAATTTTTACAATTTTTGTGTGTCTGTCTGTCTGTTTGTTCCGGCTAATCTCTGAACTGGCGGAACCGATTTTGACGGGACTTTTATTGGCAGGTAGCTGATGTAATAAGGAGTAACTTAGGCTACTAGAAAAAAATCTTTTTTTTTTTAGAAAAATAAAATTACTGTGCCACAGCAACGTGTGGTTGGGTCAGCTAGTTTACAATAAAATAAGAAAATATTGTCAGGAAGGTATAATTTACTACGGTTACTGATTCGCAGACAGACAGGTCACGTGTCCTTACCGACCGTCCACGTTGGCATAATCAATGATTATTTATTTTAATGGTTCCTTTTCTCCTAACTTACGTTTAATCACAGTAGTTTTTATTACTCTTTGTTATTTTCACAATGTTACGTCCCCTATTTTTTCCTCCTATTCTTATTTTCTGTGTGTGTGTGTATCAATAAATATTTTTTTATTTCTTCAAACATTGTTAAATTTTTCATTAATTAATTTTACTTTTTCAGTGTAAACCTAAATATTGATAATTTAACTTTTCAATTTAAAGATTCACTACTTGATCCAGTTATCTTAATTACTTGTTTTATACATTATTATAAGCTTAAAGGCTGAACTCCTTTTGTACCCTCCTTTTGTAACTTCTTTGTTTATGAAATAAATAAAAAAATGTGTTATGCCTTTCAACTTTCAACAACAATACAAGGAAAGATATACTCAGTTTACAAATTATTCTCGGGCGAGATTCGAACCTGCAACCATTAGGTTGCCGATCTACTGTTCTCTCAATTGACAATTTCAACGGGTGCTCACAAGGCTCGGTAGCTTAATTGGGAGATCAGTGGATCGGATACCCCAAGGTTGCGGGTTCCAATCCTGCCTGAGAAAACTTGTAAACAAGTAGTCTTTTTCGAATATGCAAAGTAATATAAAAATATCAAGCAAGACAAACACAATATCGAAAAGAAAAATTTTTAATGTTTGCAAACTATGTTCAGATATATTTAGTTCTTACATTTCCGTGCACATTGACGAATTGAATAAAACACTTTTTACGGTTTTTCCGCATAATTTATATTTAATGACGTTTCCGCTCCCTTACAGGAGTCATGATCACAGGATGACTTTGTTCAGATATTTAATGCAAAAGATTGTAATCTACTTATGTTGTATTAGCTTTGCATTAAGGTTTAAAATACTATTTCTTCCATTAACATCAATTAGCCTAGCCCAAAGTAAACATGACATATATTTAAATAACCATGACCCAGGTACAAACGAACGTATTCATCACACAAACAACTGCCCCTTCCGTGACTCCAACCCAAAAGCTTCAATGCGAAATAACCATCGTAACAACTACTTTTAATTGGTAAATAGTTCGTAATCCACTTTACGGTTGTACGGTTTTATTGCCACCTAAAATAATATTGTTTAGACAAGACGCCCATGGTACGTGTACTACGGTATTACATGACATTGCTTGTTGAACATTCGGTGCTCTAATGGACCGAGTTTAAGTGGTTTGAGCGATGTGGGCCAGCGGACTGACATCAAGGTGACCGAGCCAATACACCTACTTAGATGTTTGGTACACAGGGCTGCAAGTACCAAACATCTATTTTGTTTCATCATTCCATGTACTCGTATTAACTCGATTTAATTTTAGTTTTTTATATATTATTGTGACATGTTGTTCGCACACAAGCTACTGTTGGAATTGCTACCTTGTTTTGTCCTTGTGTTGTATATAAAAAGGTTATTTTTTTTTTGAATGGGTTCGAATCATCCCCGGGCTCAAGACAGAATCCACGATGAAACGAGCTAACCCAGAAGGTGCCTATATACACTGGTTTTGAAAACGAACGGGTTGCTGTATGTTTTGTTTGACAAATCTTAATATATATAAATTACGTGTCACGTTGTTTGTCCGCGATGGACTCCTAAACTACTTAACCGATTTCGATCAAACTTCGTAACCATCTGTTATTTGATCTAACTTGAAAGATAGGAGAGGTTTTATTTATAACACAGCAACGCGTGACTGGGTCAGCTAGTAAATTAATAACTATTCATTTGACATATCTATGTGAAATAATGCTTATACACTTTCAAGAAAAAGAAAATTAAATGTCATATTTTCAGAATAGCACAGCCTTGTTCCGCCGTCGTCATTTTTTCATCAGAGAACTAGACTTACAAATAGGCGCCACCTATATATGGTTGATAGACCAAAGAGTCTCACTAAGCATTTTGGTTCCAATTACGTGATCCGTACCGCTAAAGAGTGGAACTCCTTGTTTGAGTCTATATTTCCTGATAAATACAAGGGTCTTCAAGTCACGATTGAATAGGTGTCTTTTAGGCAAGCGCGTCACATTCTAGATCGCAATATCGCTTACCATCAGGCGAGATAGTGGTCAAGCGTTACCTATTCAGTCTCTAGTTGAGTTTCCTTTTTGGGTTAGCTTAGCCTAAGAAAACTTTATTGGTCGACTGTATAGCGTCTCGACTGAAAATCCTACTGCCCAACATTCACCAAAAAAACAATAAAAAAGAAGAGCGAGCGAGACAAAAGAAAACGAAAAGACACGTGTTCCATTTCATACTTTTATTTGAGTTATTACCACACCAGTCGACTTTCATTGAGATTACAAGTGAAACGTATTTTCCCTGCGCGGGCGCACGAGCCCTTCTCCTGTTGCTAGTCGAACGATAGATTATTATAGCTGGCAACGACGAGCGGAAAGTTTACGCGCTACTATTTCCGATTCACGAATAATTTTAGTGCTGAACACTCGGCTTTTGGATTACAAAAGCGGTAATTATCGTGAAGCGATCTTGGCACGGCCACAAAACTGCTATGTAATCAATTAACAAGGTTTAATTTATTTTTGGGAGTTTTCTTCTTAAGAATTGATTTTCATATAGTCCAATAACAGCGTTACGTTTTTGGGCGCACCTTTCACTTTTATTTTGAAGTATTTTTATTTAATTTTCTGTGTCTGTTCAAAGACAATCGTATTTAAGGAGTAAACTCCCGTTGTACGTCGGAGATGAGACACACACTTATTTTTACTTATTTGAAAAAACTTGACTTATATTTTGCGAAACGCTGACGAAGATGGCGCTGATGGTATTCTAAAACGCGCCACCGTTTTGTTTTTAAGAAAACATTGGATTGGCGGAACTCGAAACTCTACGTCTCCCCGCTTTATCAAAAACAATATAAGAAAATAACATTCAAATTGATATTTTTTAACTTGTTTATTTAATATCAGAATTGAAGGCCCACTGAATTTAAATTTATTAAGTATTTGCAACAATTAATCAAATTAATAGATATATATGTATATTAAAAAAAATATTTATTATAAATATCCGATATTTTTGAGCCCTGTTAATTAAATGAAATCAAAATCTTGAAATATTGAAATTATTCTACTTATGCACACGATAGACGTTTATGAATGTATGAAAAACTGGACAAGTGCGTGTCTCGCCACGAGCTATGTAAGGTTCCGTACAAACATTTTGCAGTGTTTAAGTTGGTGAAATTTGAATACGTTTCCCTCGTCAAAAACAACGGTACCGGAAGACACGTGACAAACGTACAAACCACAAAACATTTTTTTTTATTTATTTATTGCTAAAGATAACCTACCAGCATGCATCTGTAACGGGAACAATGGAATTAACAACTTAAACATAAGTTATATCCCATAGTTCCCAATTAATTTAACTTAGTTCCAAACAAGAACTCAATCAAACACCGAACTGAAAGCAATTTGAATAACATTAAAATATATCGCCGCGGGCAGAAAAGGTACCACTCGGTATCTGTAAAGTTAGTTACAATAAGTCTACAGTACATGTACTTATAATTAATTTAATATCATAAAATAACTAAAAAGATGGCCACTACTTGATGCAAAAATGACAATAATCTTTTATGCATTCACACTAATTAGCCTAGCCCAAAGGCACTGTAAGGCTTGTGTTATGGATACTAGTGTAACGGATAGACATACATATATGATACATAATAGGGATCATCGAAGAGGAATAATAACAAAAGGAGAAAAAAATCAAGGGTTAGATTAGGTTAGGTTAAAACTACATGTCTTTACTATCCGAGCTAATACACTTCCCAATGAGTAAACTCACCACACGAGCAATGCAAGTAAACTTAGAAGTATGTATATCTTCGAAAATAACGAGAAACAATAAAACTATCTAATTAACTATATCTATTTCATTCCAAAAATATATCGAAGATATGGCTTGTAAATGTGTTTAAATTAAAATATTTGTTTTATTTTTATATCAAAAGTAATGGTGTTTTGTCTTCTTTAATATTTGACATTTTGCATGCTGAACAGGCAATATATGACAAGCTACTTTGGCATCATGTAAAACTATGTCTTTTGCAGGCCCTGATCAACCCTTAGGCTAATTAGGCTTTAGCCTAGGGCTCCAGAATCGAGGGGGGGCGCGCTAAGATCGTGTCTTCGCATGCACTAATCTAGCATCATTGCATCTACCCTACATACAATTTAATTAGACCGAGACAAAACACTAAAACTAAATGCACCTGAATTAAACAATAAATTTTGAATTTTTAAAAAGCACGCAATAATTAGCCTATGGCGGTCAGAATTCTTGATCAGTCATTGGTCTTTTGCAAATTAATTTATTTTAATTTCAAATTTCATTACCTTCATCAATCAGAACCAAATCCTGTAATAAATCGACTAATATCCTTACCATACGTGTAACACTCATGTCGTAACAGTCACATTCTCTATGCTTATAACATAAGGGCATTGTTCCAAAATCGTCCAGGGTTATATTTGAACAAGGAATCATTTAATTAAATCGGTAGTAGGCCGGGCGGTGAGTCAACGCAATGCAGCAGCCAATACGGGCGATTGGGACTGCTTTTAGATATGTTGCGTCAGAAGTGTAGGAAGCAGGTATCTTCAAAGCCCACACAAGGATCGGACAATAACCCTATCTATGGGTGACAAATGACGACTACAAACTGTGTTTCGGTCAGTGTTCTCGGATTTTTGAATTTATAGCCTATAAGGTGCTATACCAGTGTAACCCACGAAAAATTAGCGCGATAGAGTGTTTTGTAGTTTTTTCGACATAATGAGCTATATTTTCAGCTATATTTTAAGATTTTTTTTTAGAAAAATAACGGAGTAAATAGGGAAGGAAATACCTTCAATTTTAATAACCTATTTGAATTTGTTTCAGCAACTCTGCCGGAATCATGTCAGCAGTTGGGAAACTTTTTTTTGGCACCTCCGAAGACAAGCAAGAGACAAGAAGACAGTACATAGCTCCGTTATTTTTCAATATTTTTGTAGAAAAAAAAAATTAAAATATAGCTTATTATGTCCAAAAACCTTCAAAACATTCTGTCGTACTTTCTTTAAAAAAAAACCCGAAAATCGCCTAAATTTTCATGAGATACACTGGTATAACCCCTTAAGCTATGTCTTCATATTCAGTAGTTTCTTTATAACTGTTTTATGAAAAATAGATGATCAGTGAACTAAGAATCAATAGTAAAATACCCCTTTCCCTAGGTTTGAGTAAAGCTGTGGGGTTTTACTGGCCTGAAAAGACCACATCTGCTTTTTTAAGTTACACTTTTTTCGGTGCATTGACGGTGAAATTTTTCATGTAACGGAAGTTGCGCACGTAACATGCAACGAAAAAACGACACCATGAAGTTAGCTGTTAAAGTGTAATGGCTGACTTCAAGATATCTCATTTAAAATTTTAATTAAAAAGTACAACTTCTGCCGCGCGTACATGCACGCTTTTATTTTCAATTGGCAACACTTGAGCATGTCCACAAACAATTAACGGTTAATAATGAAACATTATAACACACTAATTCTCCACAAGACAAGCTTTAACCAGTAAACCAACGCCATATAAGTGACGCTTCCCACTCGCGCCAAATAGTCCTCTCCGAAACACGGTTAATGTCAAAAGATGACGAAATCTATTCCAAAAATACCTAACTTAAATATTATTTACTTTATCTATATGTATGATGATGATGATGATGATATGTAATTAAAGTTGATTTTACATTGCATCGAAAAAAACGATAACTTTTAATTTTATAAGTTACACATTTGTTTGCAACATTTGAAGAGTAACGTCACCGAGTGAATCAGCGAAGGGAAGCCCCTATGACGTCACGCAATTGAGTGAGCTTTTACGAGCGAAGGTTGCGCAATTGCACAACTATAATTCAACCCTATTACAAAAACATAGCGTTTACTTTGCCTTAATCTAGTTCAACTTTATGGTTGGCTTTTAAAAGGAAGATAATTTTAATCCAATTTCGGGGACATTTTTATTAAAACAAAACCAGTAAATACCTAACTGGAACGGGACTGTATCCGATTCGTGGTACAACACAATACGAATTAAAATAGAGGACAACAAAAGAAGTCCTATATTCGAACCGAACAATGTAACATCCAATTTAATTCGAAGAAATGTAATTTTAACCGTTTCAAAATCAGCTTATGGTACTATATTCAACGGGAAACATATGATAATAGGAACAGTTTCATAGAAATGATGATCAAATAAGGAGCAAATTGGCTTGAATACAAATTAAACGTAAACGTAGCGTTGGCATATGCAATAACAGTAAAGATATTGAAATACGCCATTACAATAACCTAGAAATCATGTCAAATATTAAGTAATAAAATTACTCATTCTACGACATGTTTTACGAGTTGAATTGGAAAAAAGCGTGCGTGTACTTATGTACACGCAGAAGGTGTATGTGTACGAATGACGCAAAAGGCAGAAGGTGTATTTTCGAAGCTATACTTCTTTCGGAGCATTGAGGGTGAAATTTTTTATGTAACGGAAAATGCAACGAAAAAGCGACACCATGAAGTTAGCTGGCAAAATGAATAGGCTAACTTCAAGATATATCATTTATAAATAAAAAAGTATGATTTCATAAATAATATAATAAAATGTATAATTTCTGCAACGCGTTCGTAAGTTCGTTAGCCTATTCTTAACAGCTAACTTCATGATGTAGCTTTTACGTTGAATGCTGCATGCGCAACTTCCATTACATGAAAAATTTAAAACTAAAAAAAAGAAAAAATAATAACTGATTTACTAAAACATAGACAATAATATCTTATGCAACATTTTAACAAATGACGCAATACAAAAAGCTACCATATCCCTTTGGTTGAGAGAGATGTCATCTTCAACCCAATCGGGCCGAGTTCGATCCTCGCCGATGTACTACGGATGTGGATGGTAGTAACAGATGCGTTTGGCTTACCATGAGGTGTTAATTGGAATATTATATTTTTTATTTTTAATGTGTTCCGATCAAGCACGGGGGCCGAGACAGGATCCACGATGGAACGAGCTAACCCAGAAGGTTCAATATTCTATTGCATTGTTAATTTTCTTTAGAAATTTTTTTATGAACTTATTTATTTATTTAAACGAAGGAAAATCCATCTGAGGTATACAATGTGTCCCGTCACCAATGTCGGAGCCTTTAATGGTGTGAAATATGGCATTTTTTATCGACAAATTGCCCCTCAAATTTGGATTTTCTCAAAAAGCCAATAATTAAAAAATACACAAAAAAGAATCTATTTGTTTTCTTTAATTATTTTTTTCTATTTTTTATTCCATGGCAATTGAAATATGATGGCTGTGTAACTGTTGTTTACATGAGTAGTGGCGGTCGAATTAGTATGAGAGCCCAGATCTTGGTTACCAAGAAAACAACATGGCGGTCGTAAGAGAAAAACAATTTTGAGGGGCAATTTGTCCATAAAAAATGCCATATTTCACACCATTAAAGGCTCCGACTCTGGTGACGGGACACATTGTATATCTTGCCAATTAATAATTATTTTTCTAACTATCTAGCCATACTATGACGAGTATTATAATCTGAAACATCCATGCAGTCAACCCAAGCAATGTAATACACGTCCCCATTACTAGTCCCGAATGGTGCTGTGTACCGAGTAAATATAGACGCTACATTCGATCGCGGTGCATGACATATGCTAACGTTGCTTGGTAGGAATCTAGGCAAGTAATTTTTGGATATGATGCTAAATGCAGGGATTTTAGCGGTATCCGAATAGAGTGTTCTGAACACTGTTTTTCATTTCTGTTTTAAAAGTTAAGCAGAAATAAACTGTAACACTTTGAAAATACCGGTTGGTGTACTGTGTATACAGATAGATACTTAAACGTAAAACAGTTTCTAACAGAAAACATGATATCTGTTACACTTTTATAAGTGTTCGACCCAAAACAGGTTCAAAACACCCAAATAAGTGATACAGGAATAATTCTGTAACAGATTCAATGTGTAACCCTTATGAAAGTGTATCCTTGTAAAGGTGTTTTTGTATCCCTGGTTAAATGTCCCGGCTGAGAACTGGACAAGTTAAATCATTTCTTGTTGAAATTTCTTTACATTTAAAATGCTTAAATAACAAAAATATTATAATAACATATAGCTGTTTCTCGTTTATTGATTGTTCTATATTTGCAAAAGTGTTATATTCGAAGTTGTAGGTAGTAGAACAAAAACATGAAGAGATAGCGCTGGGGTCAGTTTAAGAAATAATTTTAAAAATTCGACGGATCTGTCGCGGTTGCTCAATTGGGAGAGTACTCGTCTGAATAGCGAGGGGATGTGGGTTCGTGATACTTGAGTTAAATTTAATTATAAGTAAGTTAATGTCAGTTTCTTTGCAATATCTTGTTACTCTTACGATAAAAGCTATCAAGAATTAGATGTTTCTTCCTTTAGGTTTTATTAGTTTAAAAAATTTAACTGTAATTAATGATCACTTATTGTCATTGTTACTTAATGTCATCATATTGTTTCTACTTATAACATTATTAATTTATTAAGGTAAAAGCTAGCTTTTACCTGCGGCTTCGCCCGCATTTAAGCGGATTTTTCCTATGTTACTTAAAGTATCCTATGTTACTTTTAATACCTCTAAGAATATATGTAGTTTCATGATTATCGGTTTAGTAGATTTTGCGTGAAAGCATAACAAACAAACATACATTCGCATTTATAATATTAGTAGGGATTTACAAAATGGTTGACTTACTGTTTACTTGTGGCGGTAATTTTTGTGTATTAAAATGTATTTGTTTATAATTGCGATATGATAGATAGAAGTCTAAAGACATTTCTCATTATGCATACGGCTCTGAACAATCGCATGTACCTTGATAGACAAAGCAACAATGAAGAGAGAGGGGCATACATTCGTGAACCATGTGGGGTTTAACAGACCCCGGTGACCCAAAAATCCTTGTAACTCTTTCAACATTTCGGGAGGTTTTTTGCTGGAATTGCGACTTTGCTCAACTGCTTGCTGACAAAGGTTAAGTAATCGTATCACCGACGCAGTAAACGTACATATCGTCGTTGTCAAGCTTAAACCTGCTATGTGCACTTTTTTGAGAATTTAAGATTTTGACCATAGCTCATAGTTCTCTGCCTTATTTATCGTATAAAAGAAGTGCTATGTGCTTATGGCCATTATTTGTCAAACAATAGCCTCTTAATATAATATGTTATGTGCAGCAGCCAAAACTTTGTCAAATAAAAACTGGTATGTAGCATATTTTATTTGCTACCACTACCAATGGCAATGCTTAGTATAAAAGCTGCTAAGTGTTTAGTATAAACAATAGTAACTGTATTATACGCTCTTATAACAGTTTATTTATACAGAATACAATTATAACAAAGTATTGATATGAATAACTCTTTGTTCCTTGACACTTTTGCGTATAACGCGTAAAAATTATGAGCAAATGAAGTGATAAATCTTTACCGTTTATTTACATTTGCCCTCAAATTTCATTAAACTCCGATAATCATTTTGCCTTTATGGTTTAACTGTACTCGTGTGCAGTCAGTTTATTAGGAACCTTCGTTTTGTCCAGTTAAAAAGTGTACACGGTGTTTTCGAGTGAACGTTACAATGAAGAGAGGATCTTTCCTCTCTTCATTGACGAATTGACGAAAATGAGCAAGAATAATACCTACCTCACAGAGAATCAATGGACCTGAATAAAGATCTGTTAAATAACGATGAGATTAATCAACCGCCTACGTCTTCAGATATATTTGCCAGCATGTCAATAAATTCATCCCCGGAACATAGATACACTTCATCTATTTCTACCACTACCTAAGGCATAGATCAAATGAATGTCCAGTAAAGGAATAGGTAATGAACATCGATATGAGTAGCTCTCAAACCCCACAATTAGGGTAATCCATGGTTAAGCACCCCCGATAAGGAAAACCATACATGGGCTATTAGAAAAAAGATGGAAAGCTAGAACAGTTCACACCAAAAGAGGCTCGATATGTAAAAAAGTTGTTATAATCATAATGCAATGAAGCAGAAATATAAACTTAGTTTTATGTGTGGATTGGTATCGAAAGAAAAACGGTCTACGTTACATTCCAAATTTCGGAATATGAAAAGCATGGAGTGAAAAAAAGGCTTTTGTACAGGAATTAGTAACTAAAATGAGGCTGAAACTGGCAGCCGATAAACAGCAGCTTTTTGCAACGACCAAATTTTCGAGAACTATTTGGAGACATTTCAACATGTATCATTTAACATTCTAGTAGGTATTCAAGAGGGCTTGTATAGCTGTTTTTCTGATCTTCTGTTGTTCAGTCTCATGTAACTAAAAGGAGTTTACGTGAGACAAGAAGACGAGATAATCGTATTACATCTAGAAAACAAGTTGGTTTTGATATTTTTGAGTGCAAGTCTGATTGCCAAAATTCCAAAGTAAAAGTATCCAGTGGTGGAACACACTTGATCTTGGACGTGATTCTTTCTTACGCTGGGTAAACGATATACCAGCTATGGCACATGACAGTAAAACCCTTTCTTTGACTGAACATAATCACAGTGTTGTGCCCATTAGGAATACGAGATTAGGCGGTACGATATCTGAATGTTTGGATTTACTTCCTAAAGTTGCAAGCCACTATTGTCGAGAATCACGTTAAACAATTTTTGTGTATTTAATTTATTTCAATATCTGTCTCTCCCACACTTCGTAAAATGACTCTCCCGGTTCCACTCAAACGAAAATGTTAAAGTTACCACCTTAAAACAAACCATGGGTACACTAGAGTAATTTTTAAGTACGTAAGAAAAAAATATTTAAAACTGCCTGTTTTTAAAAAGAATATTGTCCACAATTGAAGAAATTCTTTAGCAAGTACCATACAATTTTTGGAATCCTTATTAAATGCGCAAATTTTTGCAGTTACTTGCCAAATTCGCATAGTACATTTTTTCAGTACAGATTGTTAAAGCTATGCGAAAAATTAATTCGAATCATTTGAAATGGAAAGTTTATATCTGCCAACTGCCTAAGATGACATATTAGATGGTAGAAATAGCTTTTGAGAGAAAAGTTAGTTGCACAAACGGATATTACAGTTTGCGGTTTCAACCATTGTTTCCTCATCGAGAGTAATATCCATGATAGCTGTACAAACATGCACCTTTATTATCTTTTTCCAACTATAAGTAATGAAAACTATTTTATCTACTCTAATACTACCTATAATACAAAGATTCTAAAACTGAAAACAAAATGCTTATGACAAACATTACGTACAGGCCAAAAATAATAAAAAAAAAGTTTCATTACGATACAGGTCTTGTATGGACACCTGTAACATAATATAACTTTTTTATCATAACGATACACCTATACAACCTCCAGCTGGACCAAGGAGGTTGAACCTCTACTTTAAAAAGGTTTCAATGAACGAGTCCTCGACGACCGACGCAACACGCATGCGCAATTGATGTTTGCACCTTGGCGCCAACATTTGACATTTAAATAAATTTGTTGTTATATTCAGCGTTTTATTTGCAATATTGTTTTACATATTATAGTATGAGAGTAGATAAAGTAGTGTATGACACTGTACATAACTTGGTCTTATAACACTCGTGTGATGCTATAAAAAAACTCGCCTACGGCTCGTTTTTTTAAAACACACTCATGTTATAAGAACCCTTATTATGCAACAGTATCATAAACTACTATAATAATTGAAGCACTTATAAAGATGTTACAGTTTTGTGTAAGAAATAGGCCTCAACATAAAAACCCGTGAATTAATAAATTACACATTTTGAGCTTTTTTTAAATTGTGGGAGTGTGCGTGAGCTTGTGCGTGTGTGATTGTGCGTGTGTGTGTGGGCGTGCGTGGGCGTGCGTGTGGGCGTGTGTGTGTGGGCGTGTGTGCGTGTGTGGGCGTGTGTGAGTGTGTGTAAGCGTGTGTGTGTGTGTGAGGGCGTGTGAGGACGCGCGTGTGAGGACGCGCGTGTGAGGACGCGCGTGTGTGCGAGTGTGGGCGTGTGTGTGTGTGTGTGTTGGCGTGTGTGTCTGTGTGTGTGTGTGTGTGTGTGTGTGTGTGTGTGTGTGTGTGTGTGGGCGTGTGTGTGTGTGTGCCACAAACGTGACATTGCTCTGCGTAGTTTATGGGTTTAATTAAGTTTTTATTGCAACTTCAAATATTACGTACTATTTTATGAATAAACTTATCAACAATTATTTTTGTTTTCTAAAAATCATATTATATTATACTTCTTTTTTTAAATTCTTACAAGTGCAGATCCAAAATGAATCATATCTCTTTCTCTACGTGCTCTTTTACAATTTGACTGAATATTTTAATAGTAAAGATAAGTAATGACATTTTTATTTTAGGTTAATATGTTATTATAGTGATATGTCATAAAATTATAATTATTATAATGGTAAAATTTATTAATTGATTGTATATATAAATTAAATTGCATTAGACTAATTTTATTCATAATAATTTGCATACCCAGTTGTACATGTATATTGTACTTTATAGCATCTTAAATGTACGGCATTCTTGCTAAATTCTATCCCATTAATATCTAAGTACATCAATAATGTTTACACATCTTTAGATCATATGATAAAACGAATTCGAAAAATATCACCATCGGAAGCAAGAAATGTTAAAACCGCGCACAATGGAAACTTTTAATATTGGCTAGTCAAAATATTTAGTCATCTGCACGAAATTAACGCATCAGTGAATCCATCAATGAACAATTTAAGTAAAATATTAGATAAAAATACTATAAACATAGGGATAAGAGATTTGTTACAAACAAAAATGGACCTTATATAGGACGAATTACATATTATTTTTATTTATTTTCCACTCTGCTAGTGTATGTAAAGCGACTTTTTCTATACATCCTCTATTGCAAAACATTGATATAACAACACAGAACACACCCACATGAAGAGTAAAACCTATTTCTTTGATAGTGCAACCTCGTTCCATTGCGGTACGAAGTCTTGTGAACGCGTAGCCCCGCCGCTAGTAGCGCGCACGGCTCGTAACAAGTTTTTTCATCTGTGAGAAAGCAGACCATTATCGTACGCCCAACCGCTTGGCCTGACCTCGGCCATAGATAATATAAAGATACGGCAGTATTATAACTACGTACAGTCAAAACGAACACGTTCACACTCACACTGACACACGTCTCAGTAATACCCTTAGACGTTGACGACCGCTTAGTGCTACGGTCCTGGGTTTGAGTCTTGGAAAAGGCAGATGTTAGTGCGAAATAAATAATTAAATGCGAGCATTTTTACCTCAGTAATGGGTATTTAGATATCAATAGGTATAAAAACCGCGATAAACTCCGAAACAACACAACCGAATTTGATTTAGTTTTTTTTTTATTTTGCTGGATTTATTCCAATTTGGGACATAGGATAGGTTTAATTATAATTAATTATGTATTTTTATTGCAAATTGTAATAACTGAGCCACAGCAACCCGTGGCCGGGTCAGTTAGTATTTCTATAAATATTACATATTAATGAATCATATATGTATGTATATTCGTTACCCTAGTACCATAACACATGCCTAACAGTGCTTACTTTGGGCTAGGCTAATTGATGTCAATGTGAGAAATATATATTATTAAATCGAACGTTGCAATGTCAGCTGCCAAGTCGAAACCAATGGTCACATTTGTTTATCTTTGTAGCTAAAGTTAAAATGATTTTTTTACGCTACAAAATTTAATAAGTATTTTTAATAACCAATTCGTAATAACGAAGAAGTAAGACTTCTTTAAGTGTTGATGACTATTTATATACGCAATTTCATTAAATTTTAGTTGATAAATTTAATTCTTTGATCTTTAATTAAGGTTTTATTAAGAATAAACTTCTTTAAATTATCTCAACAAACAGGCTTACTTTTCCTACTTTCGCTAGATATTAACTGTGGCTCAGTCTGCAGCCTCGACGCGTTGCCTATCGGTATCGTGTATACACTATGCATCTGGTAATCCTATGATACGGTAATTTCTTTAAAGTATAACGGCTCTGGGGAACGTGAGACCGGCACGTTTTCCTATTTTCTAGATCAGATAGCACCAACAATGACTGTGAAGCTTTGAACCTATCAATAAAATTAAATAAAAAAATTATTTAAAACCACCAACGTAAAAAAGAAAATCGGGTGTCCCCGAGTTGATTTCTCTAGTATTTTCTTTTAAGAATGATTACTGAATTAAAAAATCTTATCTCTCAATGTGTGTCTCCAGTGCTACAGGTATTCTTAATGGAAGGGACACCATTTATACTTTGTCCAAAGTAGGATGATACTTTTGACAGGTATCATTTCCTCAATGCTTCGTACTAAGGTTGCGTTTGTTTCCTTATGTTTGGCTTGACATTGCAATAGCATCTTTATACCCTCTATATAGGTGTCAACTGTCAAAAGTGTCATCCTACATTGGACAAAGTATAATATGCTAGCTTTATACAAAACGGGCGTAACTAAAATCTTTTAAATAAAACAACTAATTCAGCGTTTTTTTACGCATAATTTATATTTAATCCTAACGTTTTGACTCCTTTACAAGTGCCGCGATCACAGGATGACTAAGGCAATGGTCGTCATATATTTACTACTCTTTTATTTAAATGTGTAACGTGGAAGTGTAAACACTAAGTAAATACCATCTTCCACAAAATTGAGTTATATACTCGGCAATAGCAAAAGGGTAGATCTGCCTCAAGTATCGTATAATTTTATAGTTGAACTTACAGAATTAAAAGTACAAATAGCAAAAATGACTCTGTAGAGACACTGAAGTATGAATTTTGTAGGTCAGCGATTTTTGGAAGATGACGTAACGTATGAACCGAGTCTAAGTGTGCACTGACCGACTAGTGTTAGTTTTTGAAAAAAATATTTATAAATATTTCATTATTTTGTGTTTAGACTGAAAGTTAATGGCATTAACTCCGAGGCATTGATACGTTCCTCTCACTTGCCACGAATGAGGTAGAATCTTCTCTTTTTTGGAGTATTAAAGATTGGTATCAAAACTTATTTCTAATCTATAATCTAAGATCACAGTGGTTTGTGTGTTTGTCTGTCCGCTCTTTTACCATTGTATCAATAACGTTACCATAGCAACGCATTAACCGCAAGTAGTCCGTCTACCGGACGCTAGATGGCGCTAACGGAAAAATATTTAATAATAGAAAAAAATTTAAAGAATTTTGTCCGCCCGTGCGAAGCCGGGACGTGCCGATAGTAGTTATATGATATCAAAAATATTATGTAGTACTGTTATAATATGAGACAATACCATATATATTGTTCTAGACCGAAATTGAGTAGCTTAAGCACTTATGTTATGGAATTCAAGAAACAACGCCGGTACCATAACAATATGACCCGATCCATGGTATATATATACCATGAAACCGGTATGCGAGCCACTCTACCACCTACCTCTAAAGTATTTATGTGAACCTCAAAATTAGAATTTATTACATAAACCTTTACGAAGAACACTAAAGCTATTTTGTTACGACCAAAGCGAGACATCCCACTTAGATTTTCACATGAAAAGACGAAATGCAACAAAAACGTACGCCATTGTTTCTACGTCACAAGAAATGTTCGCATACGATGCTGAAACAGCAGTTGTAAAACGTGTAGGACTTTATGAAAGCCTTTAAAGTTTATTGCAAATGTGAAAGAGCTTCCATACAATGCATATAACCGAGGACCAAGGCAATAACACTGCGACGAGCTCGTGAGCGAAAATAACACTTGTAAGAAGGTATTCAACTTTCAACAAGGTTCTTAGTCGTTTCGAACCACCAGTGTTTTTATTTCGAATGGGTTCGCCAATCACAGCCGGGGGTCAAGACAGGATCCACGATGCAACGAGCTAACCCAGAAGGTGCCTTTCACCCTGGTTATAAAAAAGACTCAGATATACAGACGCAGAGGAGGGAGTTCCACTTCTTCACTGTACGCATTATAAAAGATGTTTCGGAGAGGGGTGCGAATCGCTAAGAGAACTGATTTTTTGGTACTGCGTGATGCGCATGCCTTGAAGGAGTGTGTGTGTGTGTGTGTTTGTTCCGAATTAAGGTCTCAACATACGTAAATGGTTAATTCCTCCCACGGAACAGAGATTTGTCGTGACGTGAATCGTTCATAACGTAAACGTGGTTTTAAAACATACGTACAGTGGTAGTGTTAAATGATAGACGTGCTAGTGCTGGACTAAATTTAGCCCAATTATTTAACTTTTCTACTGAAGAATTAGCACTGAGTGCCACAGCATTAGATGAAGATGCTATCACAAAAAAGAAGACGATTGCATCCTACATGCAAAAAAAGAGTGAAGGAAGACAACACTCTATAAGGAACTGTTAGGTAATGAAAGCCAATTTATAACTAATTTTTACTTCTAGACTTCACTGAACTATATTTACACACCTATATTTTATAGCTACTTTCTCTCCAGTTACCAACCAGTAAGTAGTATCGTTGTTTATTATGAATAACCCAAGAAAATGTATAATCTATTAGGTATCTTCTATCGCTATCTACTTAGTATCTAAGTGTTTAGGATCCCGAGGTTCTATAGGGCTGGGTGCCATCAAACAAAATCAATTAGTATTTCGGCATTCATGACGGCCTCATGGATGAATGGCACGCGAAACAAAACAATTCACAACACTACGACGTCAGGGAAGATAATGCGCATGCGGGGCAAAATTCATCGTAAACGATTTTATTTCTCGTGCCGCCCCGTCCCGTCCGTGTTTCTCGGTCCGTATATATTGTTGCTATATTTTTGCTTGCAACTATGTCAAGAAATCGTCCCATTCCTTCTAGCATATTTCACACTGGGACAGCTTTTCACTCTCTATAAAACTCATCTTGCATGGAATATTGGAGCCACCTCTGAGATGACGCAGCAAAATACCAACTTGCTGCACTGGATACAGCGAAGAGCTGAGAAGCTCAATGGTGACAGCAAATTAGTGATGAGCAAGCTTCACATTTTAGTCTCCGCCGCAAAGTTGCTTGTCTATCGGTCTTCCAAAGAATGTATTGTTGAGAGTGTGCTCGGGAGCTGCATATGCTCCTACCGCCATCTCCTTTTTTCCATCGGACATCCAGACGCACTGCAAGCTACCACCCTTACTTGGTTGTTATACCTACCTGTCACACCAAGCGCTTCTCAATATCATTTATAATCATTTATAATAAAAGAGTGGAACTCCCTCACTGCGTCTGTATTTCTGAGTACTTATAACCCTTTATCAAAGCTAGGGTCAATAGGCACCTTCTGAGTTAGCTCGTTCAATCGTGGATTCCGTCAAGGCCCCCGGGCTTGATAAGGATAAAGAGTGAGTCCATTCAAAATAAATAATTAAAAAAAGGCACGAGGAAAAGCACGTCACGTATGCTAAGACCTTTACTCGTAGTGCCAAACAACATCACCTTCATACTGCCTGCATGCTATAAAGACTACCTTAGTCGTATACTCAGTCGAACTTTCAAACTAATAATAATAAAAAATCATTCATCGTTCACGTTGAGAAATAGATCTGGGAAACTCGTTGACTAAATGAACACGAAACAATTCAATTTGATACATATGAAATGAAGATATCATCAGCGATTTCTTTTTCACTATACCTACTAGTTGTTTTAATGCCAATGAGTTCCATTAGCTAACATAACAAATAAGACGTTCAAAGATGTATTCGGAATAAAAATAACAGATGAGTCTCATTTATTTTGCTTTGTGTAAGTCTTAATTTTTAGACGGACAGATGGACATTGGATTTATAAAAAATAATCTCTACTATACAAAAGGACTGTGGGTTTGTTACTATATATAGTTACCATAAGCCTAAGAATAACAGCTTTTACAATCAATTAACGTTACCATAGCAACGCGTGGCCGGGTCAGCTATCTGTAATATAAAAATGAATCGCTGAATGTGTTGCTAAGCGCTTACTATTTTAGATGTTTTATAATTTTTATATTTTTTTACATAATGTAATTGTTGACTTATTAACTTTCTTTTCTCTTTTTTTATCTTACTAGCTAGCCCGGCATCCCGAATAGCAAAATAAGTATTAAAAAAAATAAAAAATTAAAGAATCAGTACGAAGTTCGCCGAGTCAACTAGTTACTAATAATCTTTAAACTAAAATTATATATTAAGTAAAACAATTTACCTATCTATAAACCAGGGTGAAGTAGGGCAAGAAAAGTCTTATAACTGCACTATTTTCATCTTTTCGACCAACTAGCATCATTTGTAGTTCCAAACTAAAGAAAACTTGAACTAAAGATACGCAATAACATACCATTTGGAGCAACCGTAATGACAGTCCTCGGTTCGAATCTCGGAAGAGGCAGATGTTTGTGTGATGAATACGAGCAGTTGCACATGTTATTGATATGTCTATCCGTTACCCTAGTGTCCACAACACAAGTATGCACTGTTATACTTTAGGCTAGGCTAGTTGGTATGAATGTAAGAAATATTATTATTTATAAAAAAAGGATAGAATCTAAAAAAAACTTACGTGTCTTTATGAAAGTATTGAAGCAAAGAACACCTGAAAGTGTCTTATAGTTAATAAAAACAATATGCAAACTATTTGGTCAGATATCATATTATTGTCTATTTATAGCGAACCCCCAAAGATTCACACTCACTTGTATTGAGGCAAAGTCGATTGTTTCGCATCGGCGAAGTGAACGAACGTCATAGAATCTGTGAAACACAACGTCTTATCGCGACCGCACGAATAACGTGGAACGAAACGTAACGACGATACGAAAATGGTATCCCAGCAGAAACATTATTACTTACGACATCGGCTCCACGTTTTCTTCCTTATAACGACCGTAAACTCTACAGTTTTTTGTTTTCCGTTCATTGTGCCTCCAGTTTTGGTGCGTTTATATAAAGCTCGATGGTACCCCGCCCACTACGTTCCGCCATCGACAAAGATTATTTTCTCGGGTGTCTCATTTCCTCCACCGACGGGCGGTTCATCGGAGCGGTATCAACCGGTAAATTCCGAACAGGAGGTGCGTGAAACGAAACGTGACCGTGTCGCTCTGACGTCAAGCACGCTTCAGTTATAACGAGGAAACCACGCACTTAATTACTTCAACACTTTCATTATTAATTTTCGAAGAACAAGAGAATAGACTAAATAGTCTACCTTCGGTTTGTCTATTCCCGGCAGGGGTAGTATGTTCTATGATGAATACATGAGTGTCATTTGTGTACATACATACAATAACGTAGGGGTGGGCCGAGATCACAGATTGCCACATTCCACGGTCCTGTCATACATCTCTCGCTTCTTTAACTTTCATCAGGCCTTTCATACCAGCTTGTCGGTTAAGGATGCTTTTGACTTTACCTTTTTTCAGAACAACTTCTATTTGGTTTATAAAAGTTCGTCTTTGTCTACCTTTCGTCCATCCTCTCTCCATGTCCAAACCATCTAAGCATTCCTTTTTCTATTTCTGTCATCATATCTTCTTCCACACCACACACTATCTTATCAAATCTATATTGCTACCCTAACCACTTGTCACTCCGCTACCGTGCGCCCCACCCCTCTCAACAGTCCATTCAATGTCGGACTCTGAGATAAAAATGCCATTTTCTCACTAAATAATGAAGCTAGGATCAAACAAAAATACCATCGTATAGCTGATGAAATAAAGAATCCATCACAGAATATTTAAATCACTGTAACTCAAAAATTAATCGTAATAAAAAAACAGCAGGGCAGGCCATATTTCAATATGGTAGCAATTGCTACCAACGACTGAGGACGGGTGCTGGCTATCGGTAGCAATAGCTACCGTGAACTGACAGGTGGCTAAAGTTGAAAATACAAGTCTTAAAAATATTATTTCATATGATTAATTTCCGCCTGAGAATTTAATTGTGATCCGAGTCGATATATTCAATTATTCCTTTACAATAATTTATTAAACATAATCATTTAAAAAGTCTATAACTGAAATCAAAACATCAGCGATAAAAACGTGAGGTAAAACTCAAACATTTTCCTGAACAAGAGAATAAGTCTTACGGGTAAATATCCCGTTTTAGCTTCACAATTTTCGATAGAAGGGTTTTCAAATTCGTTATCGGTCACTGTCACTCGCGTCAACACAATATTCTTATCGCATTGACGCCACGCCATCCCTTAGATGGAAGTCGTTATAAAGGTTTTTTTTATATAGCTTCCGTAGCTATTATATTTTTAACCTCCAACGCTAAAGGACGTCATAAGTTTGACCGCTATATGTGTGTCTTTAACATCATAGCTCTTAAACGGGTGAACTGAATTGGATGCGGTTTTGTTATAAGCAGGTTTTGTAGCGGTGTTAATAAGACTTGTTTTTATTATAATGATTTCACGGTACAACTGTTGTTGCGTTAGGGTTTTTAAATAGTTTTGTAATTTAAGTTTTTAATTGATACACGTATCTATCTAAAGACAATTTTACAAGCCGGACGCCTAAATGAAGTTGATATTTTTCACGAAATATATTTTTTTAAATATATATATAGCATATTCTTAAATAACATATAAACATAATGATAACATCTCTTCTTTAGCAATTGTTATGCTATTTGAGTTATTACATTCGACGTTGTAGATAGATTAGTAGTTAGAACACGAAAGGGCGCTGGCGTCATCAGCTTGATAATTACTCCAAAAAATTTTACCGTGCCTGTCAAGTTCTCGGTAGCTCAGGGTTCGAATCCCGTCCAAAACTGACACAAGTTGATTTTAATTCTGAAATTAATTTATATTTTTGCATTTTCAATGCATTGTTTTTTATAAAAGAAAAAATCGACTTAACAAGTTATCCCCACGCGAGGCTTAAACCCGGTCTACTGCTCTTGAGCTACCGAGCCTCGTTTTCTTTACTGCTTTATTTACAATGTAGGCCAGCATTGCTTCATCAAAGAGTAGGATAACCTCTCGCATTCGAAAGGATCATTTTTACTAATCTATAATATCTTAGATCACAAATTTGTTGTTTGTCTGTCCGCTCTTTTTCCATTGTATATTCGTTACCATAGCAACACGTTAACCGCAAGTAGTTCGTCTACCGGACGCTAGATGGCACTAACGTAATAAATATTTAATAATAGAAAAAAATTAAAGAATTTTGTCCACCCTTGCGAAGCCGAGACGGGCCGCTAGTTATTTTAAATATCGCTTCGGTATCATAAAACTGGAGGAAAACAAACGAAAAAAGCGTCCAGGCGTGCTAAATTCAGAGCCTAGTCTCTGAATTACATCATCTACGATAGTGGTTAGAGATATGAAAACAATAAAACGTTGTGAGGTACGTCTTGGCTAAATTCAGATATACGCATAGCGTTCCGCGCTTGGTTCTGGCATTCGAATGAATAAGATTAGAAAAGGTCGGGTGCAAGTAGAACGACGCCATTCTAGTTCGCCACTATTGTGACCCGTGCATTGTCCCGAGGCTATAAGCATTCTACATAGCAGTTCTATTCATGCTAGTTCTGCGGCAAAAATTATATATATCGACTTACGTATTAAGTATATCGAAACTTGAAATACTTTATTTATGATATTTTTAATAGAAAAGTAATAGAAAATATCGACTAGGATAAAAACAACTTTACGGGTTTTGCGCATAACTTATTTTGTATTTACTTCGCACGGGTGGATAAAATTCTTCAATTTTTTTCTTTTATTAAATATTTTTCCGTTAGCGCCATCTAGCGTCCGGAAGACGAACTACTTGCGGTTAACGCGTTGCTATGGTAAGGTTATTGATACGATGGAAAAAGAGCGGGGGAAAAAGCGGGGACAGACAAACACACAAAATACTGTGATCTTAGGCGTTTCAAATACAGGAGCTGTGCTCACAGGATGACTAAAGCAAGGGGCGTCATATATTTTCTACTACTTTCACAATATTTTAATCGGACACGTACCTCACAGTTATCTTTTTTTTTATAAATGAAATTGTTGCATTTTATATAGTTACTAGCGGCCCGTCCCGGCTTCGCACGGGTGGACAAAATTCTTTGAATTTTTTTGTAGCATTCAATATAGCCTATGACACTCGGCAATAATGTGCCTTTCTATTGGTGAAAGAAGTTTTAAAATCGGTTCAGTAGATCCCGAGATTACCCCTTACAATTTAACAAATATACAAACACACAAACTTTACTTCTTTATAATATGTTGCATTTTATATAGTTATTAAATTCTCGATCACGGCTCCTATAAACGAGTCGAAACGACAGGATTAAATCATTACTAATATTATAAATCGGAAAGTGAGTTTGTTTGTTTGTTTGTTTGTTTGTTCCGCTTTCACGCCGTAACTACTGAACCGATTGCTTTGAAATATTGCAGACGTAAAGATAAAAGTCCGGATTAAATAATAGGGTACTTTTTATCCTGGAAAAAATTGATATTCCCGAGGAAAAACAAAAATATGGTTTGCTTGATGGATGGATTGTAAATGGTGCTGTGTGTCGTTTAAAACAAGGTAAAATATTGCAAACGAATATAAACATGTAAATTTAGAAGCTAAATGATACGATAATGAATCCCCGAAAATGAGGAATTCCTGAGGGATGACGTACAATTTGTTTTATCGTCTAAACTGTTTTTCTTTACATCTATTTATCCTGAAATCACTAAAGTCAACGAATTACTAATTGGTATAATTATTAGTTACGTTATTTAGATCTTGAGGTATGCGATAGATGGCGCTGGGTGTTTTTTAAAAATGGTAACGATGTGTTTTTTAAAATACGTAAGAAGTGGAATGATAGCTTATATAGCTTTATACCGCAATATAACCGAATCCCACGCGGGCGAAGCCGCGGGCGGAAAGCTAGTAGAAAATAAATAATGCACAAAATCCGGAAAAAAAGTTGTTTTATTCAAATGTGTAATGTTACAAAGGCCGAGTCGATTTCATCCACTATTTTTCCATTAAAACTTTATCATGTAAGATATTATTGAAGATGCAAAATAAAAAATATTATTTTAGTTAACTACCACGCCTAAAGCACTTTAAAAATATTACCGGATAAACGACGCGTTTATTTTTGTTTATATTCATATTTAATCCGGACGTTTAGACTCCTTCATAAGAGTGATTAAAGGAATCGCGGCGGATCACGGCACTATATAAATATTTACGCAATCTAGTGACTGTTTAAGCTCAATAAATAAATATTGCTAAGGTTTTCATGAATCAATTAATCGACCTCTTCAGTCGAGTGGCTCGCTTTCCGGTTTTCCTAGTAGCAAGGTCCCCGGGTCAGTGTAAAAACTATTTTTTTTTTTTATATTGGATTGGATGTGAGTGTCTGTCTTTAGCGACCTTACTTTTTTATTTAGTACACAAACAGAGGGTCTACCATCACATCTAATAGCGATTACGTTGAGCTGTTGAAAAGAGATGCAACTATAAACCTTGTATAGCGGTATCTCACTTTGACCCTCAGGACATCTATACATGTAAATAAAATTGGAGTGTCTGTTTGTAATATTGACATAACCGGTTTTTAC
Source organism: Calamotropha paludella (assembly GCA_927399485.1). NCBI lineage: Eukaryota > Metazoa > Arthropoda > Insecta > Lepidoptera > Crambidae > Calamotropha > Calamotropha paludella. The sequence goes on along the minus strand of OV656803.1, from coordinate 2,761,559 downwards.
TACATGCATATGAATATATATACGGTACATACACCAAAATAACATTTTTTACAATTTTTTGTCTGTCTGTTTGTTCCGGCTAATCTCTGAAATGGCTGGACGCATTTTGACGGGACTTTTTTTGGCAAGTAGCTGATGTAATAAGGAGTAACTTAGGCTACTTTTATTTAAGAAAAATAATGTTGCAATATTCCACGCGGACGTAGTCGCGGGCGGCCGCTAGTAGTTAATAAATTCATAAAAACAATAATAAAACAAGTATGAGTTACCCAATTAAATAACATTAAAATAAATACATTTAATATTATGGTTTCCAATTACAATCAGGATAAATAAAATAGAGAAATTCATTATTACAATTAAAATTTATGTAAAATATTCAAGTTGAAGGAAATTAAAATCAAGCTTAGGTTCAAAACAACGTTACCTACTATTTTATTATATTATTTCATCTCTCTGAGCTCACCAATTTAATAAAAACGAAAATAACCAACACGTGAAGGAGTACTGCCGCCGTTATCTAAAAGGTCGCTAGGGTCGTTTTTTGAGTTTAACAAGTAAAAAAATCAAATCTCTTTTGAACTATCTCGAAATCTATTACTTGATGTTTTTTGAAATAGGTCTAAAAAATCATCTATTTTAAATATATTCGTCGATAGTCGTTTATAAGTTTTTTTTTAGGTCGATGATGTAATATAGTTTAATTACTTGTAGTTTTTGAAATAGTTCTGGCAAAAACAAATTTTATATATTACTATCTTTTACTCGCGGCTTCACCCGCATTTAGGCCATAATTTTTTTTTTCAATAAAAAGTAGCCTATGTTACTTCTTTTATAGGTTTTAACATTATATCGAAACTCAAGTTTGATAAATACGAGGTACGAAATCGTAATGCAACCGGGTCGTGTTGTGAAAGTAACGGGTGGCCCGTCCGCCATTTGGCAACTGGCATAAAACTTTGGCAGGCGCCATGCACTTTCGAAACACGCCCGCCACTAGTGTTACCATGTCCGATCGGTATAAAATCAGGGCGGACGGTAAAACAAATCGGCATTTAGGATTATGATGAGGATGTTCCTCTCATTGATGAGACAATACTGGTATAAAGTAGATAATTTCGACAGGTGTTCACAAGGCTCGGTAGGTAAAGAGCATTGAACTCAGAATAACTTGTGTACCGAGTAGTTTTTTCTAGTAATTTTCTATAAAATTATTTTTTAACATAAGATAGCATTGAAAAATATATAAAAAATCATAAAACTGAATGGCTGTTTTATCTCATATTGTCCAAATGTTTCTTTCGAATACGAGAAGATGTTCCTCTCATTGATGAGACAACCCTGGCCTACAGCGTAAAAAGTAGAAAATTTTAACAGGTTCACAAAGCTAGGTAGTTTGATTGGAAGAACATTGGACCGGACATTACAAAGGCTTTGGGGTTTTAATACCACCTCAGAATAACTCCGTGAGGCGAGGTGATTGTTTCTAGTATTTTTGATTAAAATAATTTATCAAATAAAACATACTTTATTTTAAATAAAGGTTCAAGTTATTGCTTTTTTAGTAATTAATATTACTACATAGTAAATGTTACATTTAATAGTAAAATTATAGTTAAACGTGCTGGACTATAAATCACAAAATATAATCAAACCGTAGTTTTATATTATAGTTATTGCCTCTGTGTTATAAGTTCCAATAATTATTTTTTTATTATAATTGTATTTTTCTTTACATAAGATTGCCGTGTTTATTTAACGTCATGATAAAATTTACTCTACGTCATGCTAAAGTAAATGTCCAATTTGACATGTTCGAGTGTCAAACGGTTTCGTATCTCGGATCAAATTAAGTTGGCTGGGAAAATACCCTTTTCATTAACGAGTTAATACTGGTATTGAAATTTTAATTAAATTATTAATTTATCGGGTGCAAGTCGGCACTAGTCTTCAGACGTCTGAAAATCGGGACGTCCCGCGCATATAAGGACGCATGGCAACACTACCCGCTACCGTCTGCATTAGTCCGAAGTTTGGACCTGACTCATTCCAACTACGAATACCTGTCTGGAGGAAGCGTGCACTGCACTTTGGATTTAGCGATTTCGATAGATAATAATAAGTATATTAAGTACTTATACTTCCGCGCACATCACATATTAAAATAAAACCATTAATTGCTCATTTTTTGTAAAGGTCAGGACACAATATGATACAAAATCAGATACTCAATTGATCTAGTAAAAAAGGTTTATTTAAAAAATAATAATGTATCTTACATTCACACCAGTTCGCCTAGCCGAAAGTAACTGTAAGGCTTGTGTTATGGATACTAGGGTAACGGATATGGTACATAGATATTTAATAGTAATATTATATATCGACGGCGAAGTGCCAATACCTCTGAACTGAAATTCGTTGAGAAATTCACTTTTTTGCAATTTCCAATTAAAATTCATTATTTGCATGCTTAAATGACATTTCCTTAGCGTATTTTCAGATGCAAGCAATCGAGTTGAAAGAAAAGTTAACTATTTTTTTTACTATATTTTAACTTGTTAAGGAATTAAACGTTTTTTTTAGCTTGTGTATTATTTCAAATTTAGCAGTTAGGAGTTATTGGCACTTCGCCGTCGATATATACTATAAATATTAATAATTCAAGTAAGCTCGCATTCATCGCTCAAACATATGCCCCTATCGAGACTTGAAACCTGGCCGTCGGTGTGAAAGGTAGGATGCACCGTTGCACCAAACGGTCGATGCAAGCCGTGTGCATATTAAAGTACTTAAAGCATTCTCATTTAAGATTCGAAGAAGGTGACACAGTTATATTAGGCTTTCAAGTTGAATGTCGCATTATAAATACTATTATTTCTCTTCACAACACTTATCAAGATAAATTTAGTTTGTTCAATGCATTTGTTAATTTATATTAAAACTAGCTTTTGTCTATCTCACGGGAACAGTACTTTTTTCTGGATAAAAGGCACCTAAGGTACTTTTCTGCACACCTAGCAAAGTTTATGCAAAATTTCATGATGACATTGAGAAGTTAAAGCGTGAAAGTGTAACCAACTAACTCACTTTCGTATTTATAATTAACACTATAAGGTTTCTACCGATATGATTTATAGCCTATCATTTGCGGATCACATGTCCTTATTAAATACCAAATTTCATCGAAAACGGCCGATCCGTTCTTGACTTATAGAAGGATATACAGACAGACAAAAATTTAAAAGTATCAGTATTTCATATAACGAATATTTATCATAAAATTTGTTTAAAACAATAAATGTACAAAGTCTACAGAAATATAAAGTAGTCATTGACAATAGATTATTGTGGAGACCTAGGAAACAAGAGTAATCAGCTGGTTGGCTGTCCAAATCTAGATAAATTTAGCCCTAATTGAATTAAAAAAACATTATCCGATCATTAGTTTTAATCGGTCTCATAGCAGTAGTACTATGATGACATTTTATTTCCTCCTAAAATATCTTTAATTAAGATTTTTTACACTAATTACGCTTAAAACTAACGTATAGTTTAGTTATACATGAAAACATCAAAGAGTTATTTAGTTTAAATTTCAATATGCAACATTCTGTATCTTATCACTGTTTATTATCCAAATAAAACAAAAGAAATATGGTATTTAAAAAACAAAGAAAAGAAAAATCTACCGTTAGAGTATTTAAAAATCAAACGTATTATCATTAGCATAAGCGTTATAATTGATCAAATAAGTATATGCATTAGTGAATTCGAATACGAAAAAAACGCGCAAACACGCTTTGACTGACATTAGCAATAACAGCGACAGGTTTTATTTTTAATTGGAAATGTTAGTCAATCACTTTACCAATTTCGTGATTGATATGACGTATTTTCCGGTTTTAAGATCACAAGGAAAATATACACAATTAAAACAAAATACTACTGTTCTATTTTTAAATCATATAGGCATGAATAGTTTGAATGAAAATATTGAAAGTTTTTTTCCTTCAGCCAACACAGTAAATTCGATACAAAGATGCCTGGAAAGGTCAAATGGACTGCTATAAATAGTCCATTGGCGCTAAATGAGACTCACTTTGGCAAAGAAAAATAAGTATTGATTAAATTGACCATCAGAGTCAACGACTTTGCCGGTCACATATCTCCAAATCAACCCGAAGCAATGTTTTTCTACAAGTTCTACTGTTTTTCGTATTTAAAAATTATTTGATATGGCAACAGTTAGTGTTTCATTAAGTACCCATATGGGGGTGGCAAAAAAAAATATTCCGCCATTTTGTGGCGTCGCCCATTTTGGATTTACTATGATATATAAATAAAGGTGGAGTTATTTTTTTGTCCTCATTACGCGTGGTCTTAAACACAATTTTTATTATTAGAACAGAAATCTTACACTCCTCTCTTTCAAATAACCAAATAGTCTTATTTAATAAAAATGTACTCACCTTAATAATAGATATCTCTGTAAAAAAAATAACACAAAATCTAGGCAAAAGAGCGAAACATCCATGGGGTAGATTTGGGGAGTCCTAGTGATATGCTCTACCTCTGAACTTCTGCTTTACCCGATTTTTTGGGAGAATCTTTATAATTACAACTACTTTGACACGAACGACTACACATAAACGATGAAACTACGCTACTATGATCTATTTATATAGATTTATGTTGGTATTGCAAACAACATTATTATGATAAATTATTATAAATAAATTAATCTTATAAAAACGCATTGAAAAATCCAAAAAAACATAAAAAATATAAAACATTATTATAGTTACGTATATACGTATATAAGTAAATACTTGCAGTTATAATGTTAATTATGCGTTTATACGTTTGCTGGCAAAGTAATATACATAAAATATTAATACTATTTCTTACTTTCACACCGAGCCCAAAATACTTAACTGTAAGGCATGTGTTATGGATACTAGTGTAACGGATAGACATACATATATATTTTACATTCATAAAAATATTTATTACCCATAACTCAGGTACAAATGCATGTATTCATCATACAACCTAATGCTCCTTACGGAACTCGAACCTCGGACCTTTCGGTGCGAATGGTAATTTCGCTAAAAAACTGTCTATTTGACCGTAAAGGAAGACTAGGTCCAAAATATTTTTAAAGAAACATCTTAAAAACGTTATGGTTGCAATCAATGTATTGAATATACACAACTGTCTTGTCATCAGAACTAAATGTAACTAAATTACCTCACAAACAAATTAAAGCTTGCAGTAGTCATAGCAATATTTGAGACGCGTGAGATAATATATCCGTATTTGAATCCCACACTTTTCTATCCACTCACTGAAACAAAACACTTATAATTGACACCAAAACCCCATGACTAATGGTGAATCTCACACGTCCTGTGAACACGGCTCCTGAGACCCGAGCACAACTTTTATACGTGCAAACGATGCTTTAAAGTTAAAATAAGTAAAATAGACTTTAACTCTATAATAATACGGTTTTAATTATAGATGTGTAAAATGAGTGAATTGATAAGAAAATGTACATCTTTTAAAACAACTGACTCATCTAAATCCCACCGATCGATGGATCTAGAAACTCTCCATTTTCGCATTTAAAGATTAATAAAAAGTTAAAAAAGTATATTTCTTTATAAGTATATGTAAGACTTAAGAATTTAAATGAAGATAATTGATACGTATTCGATATACATCACAAATTTCGAATAATTTTATATAAAAACTGTCATGTCCCTGTCATAGTGTTTCAATGGCGATGATCTCCGAAACAATGATTTTTTTTATTTTGCTGGATTTGTTCCGAATTTATATTATTTTCGTTTCTGCATTTTTTTAAACCTGTTTATAAATCATTATCGATATATTAAAACTTATCGATTACAACATACAATAGTTAAGTATAATATACTAATTTAAATTTTACTAATTAAGACACAGCAACGCGTGGCCAGGTCAGCTAGTTTATTATAATTATAAAATATTTTCGATAAACGCTTCAAAATAATTTAAAATATCGAAAGCGTTTTTTGTACAAATCGTACAAAGGCGGACTTAATGCCATAGACATTTCACTTTTCATATTGTTAACATAGCATTAGACTAGGCGTTCGCTACGTGTCGGTTTGTATTTTGATTGGGTTACCCTGCAATCTGGAGCAATTCCGTTAGACGGGAGTGATTTTTTTTTTATCGTATCACTCTTGGGTGGCATCGCCTGGGGCAAAATTGTCTGCGAATCGAATTACAGATAACGAGGAACAAACAAACTTTATAGTAGCGTATGATGTCTCCATTCGTTGCTATGTTATCTACCTATATATAAAAAAATCCCTGTCACACTAAGTTTGACCGCGATAAACTTCGGAAATACTCAACCGATTTTGATTTTTTTTTCATTTTGCTGGATTTATTCCAACTTAGGACATAGGCTAGGTTTCATTTTAATTTATAACAAAGCAACGCGTGGCCTGGTCAGCTAATCCCTACTTCCCTTCTAATATTATAAATGTGAATGTACGTTTGTTTGTTATGCTTTCACACAAAAACTACTAAACCGATCATCATGAAACTTCGTACATATATTCTTGGAGGTATTAGAAGTAACATAGGGTACTTTTTATTGAAAAAAAAAATTGCGGGCGACGCCGCGGGTAAAAGCTAGTTTTTATATATATCTACACATTTTAAAAAGAAAAGAGAGCAAAAATATAGCCCTTACCGAGTTTACTGCGGCTTCTTCTCGGTTCAATATCTCCCGTCCCTTAAATGTGTTACAATTTTTGTTAAATTAAAAAAAAAAATCTAATGCTTGTAAAAATAACTTTACAAAATAATAGTTAGAAGTATAACTCTCAAAGCAAAGGCCATGGCCTGGAAAATACCTCGGCTTATTTTTATCACGGCAAATAGATGCTGTCGCCAATGCTCGTCTCCGCGAAGCTAGATTGCCCCTTGATCGAGTTTAAGGCGACGAGAAAAACAACCGCAGACAGAGGCGCGAATATATACAGGCATACCATGTCAAGAATACAAGAATTGATCTATACTACGGATTTTTTGTTAATTAAATTTTTAATAGAAAATCACTAAAGAAAAAAATTGACACGTCTCACTAGTTGTTCTCATGTGGGACAAGAACCCGCAACCTTTCGATATCGGGTCTACTAATCTCTTTTAAAATCATGTTTGCAAAGATTGATATTAATGACAATTCCTATACGATCATCTAGCCATTTGATTTGGACAGGGTAAAAATTTTATCATGTTTAATCGATAAAAAAGTCGGTATTTCGTATTGCCATGAATCGATATTCTGATCAGACCTTGTACCCAGACGAAGCCGCAAGAAACTCAACACGGCCTCTTTTATGTTACGGAGTTTATTTGATTTAAGGAAACTTTGCTTGCTTAGTAGCTAAAAATATTTTTAAAACAAAATTGTTTTAAAAATATTTCTTGAGTTATATAATAATTTACTTTTTGTTATATAAAAAGCTAGAGAACTTGATAAAATCGGCTTGTCTTAGCGAATACTTAAATTATTGGTTATCCATCCAATTCGAGTATTCTTAAGAATACAAATTGTAATTAATTTAAAACAACCTTTTTAAATTAACATCATTATAACAATCATTACCTATACAGGCATAAACAAAATATAGGTGTTATTGATTTTGAAAAAGATTCAAAGTGTTCTTTTTGTTTGTTTCGAAATGACTTCAAACCCGCCGAGTTAAGATTCAATTTTAATTAATACAAGTGTATTTAGATCTTACTCTGCCGCGCTTATTTAAATAAAACACTTCAAAAATGAAAATGGTTTGTAAAATTTCACTTTAATAGTTCACGATGGACTATATAATTATATTTGTACTATTTACGTGATTTATTACCCATAGTACAAGCTCAGCTTAGTTTCGGACTAAATATTGTTGTGGGATGTCCTTAATTTGTTAATTTAATATTTATGAATTAAAATAAGTCACGTCTATTACATTTATCTTTAAGCATCAATGTAAAAATGAAATAGTCGTATAAACTGAACAAGATTAAGGTTAATTGGACGAAGCACCAAAAAATATTTGAAAAAAATCGGCGCCGGCAATATTTAACAATTTTAGAGCATGGCCTTACAAAAGCAATGGGGGCAAGAGGTGATACTTCCCAACCTATACCTATTAAATTGGTCCATACGACTCTTCGAGAGTAAAGTTGTCCAAAACAAATCGTAAACAACCAAAATCATTGGCTAAATAGGTCTAAAACGACATAATAATAATAATAATATTTCTTACATTAAGACCAACTAGCCTAGCCCAAAGTAAGCACTGTAAGGCTTGGGTTATGGATACTAGGGTAACGGATAGACATACATATATGATACATAGATATGTAATTTTCATAGAAATACATATAAACACCCATGACTCAAGTACAAGTGCTTGTATTCATCATACGAACATTTGGTCCTTCCAGGATTCGAACCTAAGACCGTCGGTGCGAAAGGCAGGATCGCTACCATTGCACCAAACGGTCGTCAAAACAGATATTATACCAACACACGCGAGTACAGTTGGCGATAGGATTAGCGAGCATCACTGCGACGCATCAGTACGTGTATTCCGAATAAACAACGTTAGCAAATACCATGACGATGAGCTGCAGTTGTGTACTAGTAACGTTGAAACGGGAACAGATAAACATGTTTATCGGTGTCAAGCATTCTGGATATTAACCGTGCCCGCAGTACACTAATTACAAACGGCGGGAATTCAACCCTGATCCCCTGAGGGTAAATCGTAATCAGAAGCGTAACTAGGTAGCCAAAGGCCATGGTATAAAAAAAACTGGAGCATTACTAAACAGTTTAGATTTTATCAAGTCAAAATATTAAAATGGATACTTAAAACGTACAAAGCTGCTAGTTTATCATCAGCTCTTTATCGTGCATTATCACCTAAGTTCTACAGGTGAAGATTTAAAAACGTACAACTTTGATTTTTATAAATTTGATCGTTAGGAACAGCCTGTGATCACGGCGCCTGTAAAGGAGTCGAAAAGTCAGGATCAAATATAAAGTATGCACAAGTTACCTTTAAAAAAAAAAATTTTAAATGTTCGCGGAAGTGTAAGAATTAAATACGTATACTAAGATTAATAAGTAGTAGGAGTGAAGGTGAGTGTTGATGTTCATGGGAAAGGGGCCACTTAAATTTACACCCGGGGAACAAGTCTCGCGATCTACTAGTTTCTCTTTCTGTCACATGATGGACCCGGCAACCGCACGGTAAATTCATAGTATGCAAAGAAGTTCGTGTCATATCAAGCAATAAAACGAAGTTAATAAAAAGGTTTTTTTTTTTCAACTAATATGCCAAACTTTAAGCAATTTTAAACAGTAACTCTCTGACGTTTTAGTAACTTTTTCATTACATTCTAAAGGTAGGAGAAGTTATAGCTAATTCAATACGAAGTCTGCTGGTCAGCGTTCGAGGGCCCCCTGAACTTGAGGGCCCTGGTGTCTCCGTCTGGCCCATCGGTAGCCACTGACCGTACTGTTATGTATCATGAATATTTGTAGACGTATCAATCCATCCCTTCAGCTCTCCAATCAACTGTTAATTACAACTAAATGCGGGTTCAATTACAATGTCAATTAAATTGGAAACGACATAAGACGAAAATGGGCTTGTGTGAAATCATTATTATTTTTTTAAAGATTTATTTTTGACGTGACAACGTCTTATAAATTGGTTTGCCGGGTGACACTTCAAGAAACTGCGTTACGCTCCGCTCACGTTATGCGCTTACAATGAGAGCGAGTGAGAGGCACGCGTCCCTTCCACTCGGGCATGGTTAGCCCGCCTAAGAGCGAGAGAGACAGACATAAAAAGTGGAAGGGACGCGTGCCTATAAATTAATGTTTTAAATATAATTCTTTGTATAAATAAATGTTTTAAATATAATTCTTTGTATAAATAAATGTTTTAAATATAATTCTTTGTATAAATAAATGTTTTAAATTGTTACTATTATTTCATCCTTCTTCCTACTATACGAATGAATATTCACATTAAAATTATTTTACCACTCAAAGTCGTTGTCACGTAAAACTTTCGCCCGTATACCGACTTTACAGGCAACCAACCAGTTTTTTTTCTTACTTTTTCGGTTGGTAGGTTTAGGTTGGTTGGTTAATTTTATGACTTGCTTGTATGCTGGAAGCTGTTCTGAAAACTAGCATTCAATATAACTGCTTGAGTGAGAAAGAATATGCAAACTGCGTTTGTCGAGTCATTATGAAATATCTTATTTGAAACTCTGCTCTCTTGCAAGTTTTCCAAAACGCGCCGTTTGATGTTAAGACTAATGTTTTTTAATGACGAATGGTCGAAGATATTCTGGGAACTCGGAGAGTCATCATCAAATCAACTCAGTTCACAAATAACAATGCAAAAGAAATCCTTAATTAAATGGCCGTTTCATTTTAATCGATTGTCAAATATTTGTAGAAATGTTTCTTTCGAATGCGAGGATGCGATATTCCTCTCATTGATGAAGCAATGCTGGTCTACACCGTAAAGAAAAAGTAGAAAGTATTAAAAATATTCGACAAGAGCTCACAAGGTTAAGTAGCTCAAATAGGAGAGCAGTGGACCGGACATCCAAAAGTTGTCCTGTCCGAAAATGTATATTTAAAATCATCATTTAAATTACATAACCCAGTGTACAATGAAAATGTTTCATATTCGTTATAAGTATTATTAAATCAAACATCAACGTTCTCGAATCGTTAAGAAACTCAAAACGACGTCCATAACAAGTCAGTAAAGTCTACGTAACATCGTAACAAAGCGACTAGGCATATAATTGCAACAATTTTCTTCGGCAAATTTCTGGAACACAAAGTTCCCCAGTTGCAAAAGGCAATGCTGAAAATAAACGTTTTATTCAACAGAAAAAACAATATTTACAAACATCCAACAATTTGTAAAGATGGTTAGGTCACAAATCGAAGAACGCGAATAGCCGAGCAAGAAACCCTACATGTAAAGAAGAGTAGAAATTGAAAAATGGCCTATACATTTAGTCCCTTTACGTAAACGTTGTTAAGAAACATTCTGCCTTCACTTCCACATAAAAAAAACTTGGAAATTTCCTTCACAATAGATTATGTAACAGATAAACAAATACCGAAGAAATATTGAAACGGAAAATTCAGTTATTGACGCTTGTCAAGCACAATTGTTCTGTCTTTCAACTAAATGCTGGAAACTAAACTTAACAACGGTAAAAATATTAATGCTGTATACAATTACCACGACCATTCAAAGACAGAATGATAAACAACTATAATTCTAGACAACTGGTACACCAATATGTCATTTAAAAGTAACTATATGTATATAGACACATTTCTTTAAATTTATTTAGAATGGGTTCGTTCCTGATCCCAATCAAGCTCGGGGGCTAAGACAGAATCCACGAACGAGCTAACCCAGGTGCCTATTCACCCTGGCCTTGAAAACGGAGAGGTTATCAGCGCTCGGAAATACAGACGTAGGGAGAGTGAGTTCCACTCCTTTCCTTTGCTTTGCGCATTATGAAAGATGTTGAGAAGCGCTTGGTGCGACAGGCAGGAATAGCAACCAGGAAAGTGTGGTAGCCCGCAGTGCGTCTGTCGTCTATTCTATTTATACGTAGCAGACACAATATTCAGAACTATAAATGTATTTTGTCAAGAGTCAAATAAATACTGAATAGTTCAATGTGAACATAAATGAAATATTATTATGGACCTTAATGGCACGCAATAGGGTGCAAGAAGAGGAGAGGCGATATAATGAAAGCAAAGTTTAAGATACTGGTTGAGAGATTAAATTATCTTTTTGATTAAGTATTAATAGTGACTCTGAAGTGTTCAATTAAACTGTAATAGCATTTATTTGTTAGAATATTTTTGATTCGTTTATAAGCAAAGATTTTTAATTACCTAATTATTGAATAAGGTATAAAAAAATTGGATTAAAATATTAATATATATACAAAAATTCACTGTCACAGTGTTTGATCGCGATAAACTCCGAAACTAATCAACTTTTTTTTGATTTTGCTGAATTTTGTTGCGATTTAAGACATGAATAGGTTTCATTTTTAAATTAACACAGCAACGCGTGGCCGGGTAGGCTAGTTTATTATAAATTTTAAAACAGAAGCGTCATTTATACTATTAGATGTTAGAATAAGTCTGGAAGTGGGCAATATTTTATTTTATCGTGAAATATCAAAACAGGTATAACAACATAACTCAGAGATAAGAATAAGAATTTGGATAGTATTTAAAAGAATTCTATCATAAACTTGGTTTCTTTCAAAGGTATATTAAAAAAAACTATTTCTTAGTGAACAAGTACCACAATATAAAGATAAAATTTCCAATGCGATAAGAGAATCTTCATTATAATATCGTTCAAACTACATTTATAACCACTATCGTTTCCAAGTGAGCGGTTATCTGGATATCTACATAATAAGTTTTTGCCTTACTCTTCGGAAGAATACGCAACTGAATTGTACAATGGTTTTATATTATTTATATTAGCATTACGTAAAAACAGTATTTTTATTGTAATTTAATCTGGCAATACTATCTACGTCGGAATACAATGGCATACAATTGTAAGTCAAGATTTCACTTTTATAACACGCTGGGATACTAAAACTAGAGTTTATTTAATACTAGCTGAACCGGCCACGCATCGCTGCGGCTCAGTTTTTATCATTTGCATAATTAGAAATTTTATTATAAATTAAAAAGAAACCTATCCTCTATCCTAAGTTGGAACAAATCCAGCAAAATGAAAAAAAAACATCGAAAATTTGGATTTTTGCTTTTGAACCGTTTAAAAACCAACCCAAACACACAAAAAAATCGGTCAAAATAGGAGTTCAGTGAAATATTTATATATTTAAATATATATTCGCTTTTACCGTTCAATAATTTAAGTTATAAGATAACATACTTATACTAATAAAAAAAGTAGCCAGTGAAATCCGCGATAGTCTGTCTTCAATGTAAGACGGAATTCTGATTATCATAATTGTAACTTCGCATTGGAGATCGTTCTTAACTGGTTATATAAATTTTGTAGTGTACGAATATATTTTAATGATAAAAGTTGTTAATACGTATGTCATATTTCCTCAGCGCAATGCTGGTTAAGAACACATTTTTATATATAAAAATTTCCGGTCACAGTGTTTGACCGCGATTAACCCCAAAATACTGCATCGATTTTAATGATTTTCATTTGTCTGGATTAATTTCGGTGTAGGACATAGGCCTTCATTTTAATTTATAATACAGTAACGCATGGCCGAGTCAACATATGTACAAATTATTTAAAAAAAAACAAAAATAAAAAATGAGTATAATTAATTAATGAACTGTGAACTATTATTACGCCTACTGTTCAGGTATCTTTATTATAAATAGAAAAAGTTATTTGAGTTTTAGTCCCAAAATATTTCAATAGATGCCGCTACAAGTCTGTTGAATCGTGCAATTGTTTACTTACCGTCTTTGATCGGTATTTTTGTTTTCTCCCCATTTCACTAGTAATTTCAATTTAAAGTATCGTGTATCACCTTAGACTGAACACCTACCGTTACTAATCTCTACTGACTGCGCCAATTCACAGAACATCTGTTATATTCTCTATAATGCATGTTATCAAATGTCCGACTGCAACGTGGTCAACGATACTCGTATTTCAATTATGAGTGGCCCCACGTTCGCAAATTGAACGATTGTTGCTATCGTAGGGTGCAATTTTATCAACAGGACGTCAAAGTATAAAGCTCGCCAGCTGCAATAAATCGACAGGATATAATCTTCAACTTTGAACCTTATAAGCAACTTAATAGGGAACGTACGCATTACGTGACTCACATTTTACTTAGCAACAGTAGCTAAAAAACCTAGAGCATATAGACTACGTGACGAAAACTAAAGTGACTGTGACCAAGCGTGGTATTTTTAAGCCTCCCCTGAATGGGTCACGTAGTATGAGTACGTTCCCTTATTACTACTTGTTAAGTAAATTTTTTAAACAAAAGAGTAATCAGTAGATGACAAAACAGACATTTTTGGGAACTTTCAGGGACCAACTAGAGTAAGTCCGATAGGTCAGGTCAAAAGTACCCTTAACCAACGTGTTTGTATGCAAAGGTTGATGAGAGTTGAAAAAGCGAGAGACCTGTGTCAGGATCTTTGCCTACCCCTTCGGGATAAAGGTGATTTTATGCATGTATGCATTTTATACATTTTTGGACAATGGTGTATTTATAAGGGCTTTTCTGTCATTCAAGCATTTAACTGCCAAATTTTTGTATCTAAAAAAATTGTTAAAAAAACTTGTCTCAAGGATCAAGAGGGAATCACACCCTGACCATCTCGCTATCCGGGCGACTACCCTTTCGATTGTATTAGTAAGACCTTGACTAAGCCGTAGTGACTCTATGCTGGTTTGGAGACTTCTCATGGGAGATGCCGTCCAGTTAGAAAACCACTATTGTGGCTCGCTACTCTCGGCTTGAGGTCCATCTAAGGATTTCGCCGTCCCAAAACCCGGTATCGTTTTTAAGGTCATCTGCGACCAATATCAAATACACATCAAAAAAGACGCTAGCGCATTTTTCCCAGTGTTTAACAATTTCATTAATTAAGTGTATATGTGGCAAATATGTATGGGCAAGTCGGTAAAGGCAGACCAAGGCGAACTTTCAGGGACCAAATAGAAGTCCTGAAAAAAAAAGATCAAGAGTACCCTTAACCGACAAGATAGTATGAAAGGTCTGATGACAGTTGAATAAGCTAGAGATGTCAGAATCGTGGAAACTAGAGAACTGTGATCTGTGCCCACCATGTTATTTAACCCTTTGAGTCCTAGTAGCTTCATACTGTAACCACCTATTTATAAATAATTTTACTAGCGTCCTAGTCCGCACAACTTGGAACCACCAGTCTTGAGTCATGCGTTAAGATATGTTACAACACAAAAATGATTGAAATTTACGCACATCGCTTATTGTCTTTGCAGCCTAAGGCATATAAACAAGTGTCGTAGTGGTTCTAGACAGTGAATTTTTAATAACTAACTTTTGTATAAAAATCAGGCCTCAAAGCGTTAAATGAAGATCTTTCGTTTCTCTGAACGAATCGTTTTCAACAATAATACTTAATGAATCAAATAAATCATTGACATAATTCAATCGTAAATACACAATGAATTGCGTAAACTTCAAGACATCGATGGCACATGACAATCTTAACCAATTAAGATTATAAATAAAATGTTCGTCTTCATTATTCTTAACATTTACTTTAAAATGTCATGACCTCTTTGTAATCTCGGTTTATTATGCAACCGGTACGTGTTCAATGCTTTAAATGATATAAAGACAGGGACAAAGATAAAAAAAACCTTTCTGAGTGTACAATGAAATTATTTTCCATTCGGACAGCCCACGCCCACGGCCTTCAGTAGGGTATTCATCCATCTAATTTACTATTGCCCTCCTTGTCATATAACCAATCGTAAGCAACGTTGAGTAGGCCTTCGGAAAAAGTCGTGGCTTCGAAACATCCGCGAGTGGACCGGAGTCAAGAGCGCCGCGGAACTGTTTCCCCTCGCCAGGGTTGAAGTGAGGTTTTCAAGGGTGGTGTCCAACCTTCATTAATTGGAGAGGAACGAGAAGAACAAAGCATTGGGCAACACTCTTTTGTTATAATTTTTTTAAGGTAATATATAGAATGCATTATTATTGACTAGCTGCAACCAGCTTGCTTTGCAATGCTCTTTTTGCTGACCTGCATAAACCTTCGGAACGTATAGGGAACAAATATACAAACATTGATTTTTTATTATTATTATTAATTTCTGTGTACAGTATTTATCAGTCTAGCCTACTTTCATTTATTTTCTCATTGTTATACATAGCTTTGATAATAATCTTTCAGTGTACATAAGACACTTTAATGATTTGTACAAATTATTATTAAACACAAGTAACTATTTATATTTTGAACAAAACAATGACCACACGTTAAAAGGCATTGACCCGTTCTTATTATTTCTGTTAAGTTCAAGGGCGAAATTTTGAATAATTTAATAATAACCTAATTCAAATTCCAATAACAGTTTTGTTTTTTTCCGTTTGAGACGTCATTTCTGATGTTTGTTATGTTTAAAAGACTATCAATATAAAAACATTCATACTAATCGCCTTAGCGTGATAAATTTATCAATTATGGAATTTTATCAAGTTACTCCACTAAGTGCACGAGAAACGGAACTGCTGCCGTTCATAATTTGGAATATTTCAGTATCGATTCTTATTTAAGGAGTTCGCTAGGATAGGATAGGATCTACGATGGAGCGGGCTAACCCAGAAGGTGCCTATTCACCCTCGCTTTGAAAACACGACGGGTTATAACTACTCGGCAATTCAGATGTAGGGAAAATGTACGTTCATAAGACATTTATAATCATGAAGATATTCATAAGCTGTTGCCATCAATGATTTAAATGAATATATGATAAATGGTAATAAAATATCAAAGAAAAACTCGCCTCTACTCACAACTTATTCTCAAGCAAACTCGAACCTGCAACCTTTAGATAACAATTAAGTTACCTAGCCTTGTTAGCACCCGTCGAAATTTTCTAGTATTTTTTCCTTTTTTACGCTGTAAGCCAGCATTGCTTCATCAACGAGAGGAATATCCTAGCATTTGAAAAAATATTTTTTAGTTATGTTCGGCGATCAATAAGATGACTATCTCATATAACTAATTTTTATAGAAAATTACTTGAATAAATCGACTCCGAACTCGAAAGTTATTCTCAGGCGGAATTCGAACCTATCTAGCATTTTTCTGTTAAAATCTATCATATCAGAAATCAATAAAAATTCAAAAATCATAAATTGAATGATCATCAAGAATAAACGCAACAAATCCGGCGGTGACAACAATCCAAAACACGTATTTTTCCCATGCGACAGTGTTTCAAATCTCAAAAATAGGACAATGGAAATTGTACCATTGTGTAGCATTCTGTGGTTAATTAAAAAAAAAATAGACACGCACGCCGACAATGGCCGAAGGATGTGAGAAGGGAACCACAGACGCGATAGAAACAAAGCAGCGGTTCTGCCAAGGCCGGCCTCTTCTACAATCAGAGACAAGACAAAACCATAGAGAAAAGGTAATGAAAAAAAATAAAGTTTTGTCCATGATTAACCTCCATGGTAAATTAAACAATAAATGCAATAACAATAATCTATTCCTGTAATACAACCTGGTTCTCGCGAATCAATGTTTTTTTATTCACATAATATTGGTACTTACTCTGCTTGTAAGATGTTGCCTAACATACAGACATTTCTATGTTTGGTTTAGGCATCAGTATCTAAAAAAGTTTTAAACTAAACTCTAGTCATAGTGTGGGAGAGAAAGAAATAAAAAAAATATATAAAAAATGCCTAACTATTAACTTCAATTTGATGACATTTAAACCTTAATAACAATTAATAAATACTTGTTTATATAAAGTTGCAGGTTTTTGCAATGGCATTCAGGCAACACCTTTATCAAAAACGGTCAAGGTAGTATATTATACTGTGGAAGGTGCTCCAAAGCGTAGATAAATGTTCCGATATAATTATTTTGATGTCATGTTTTTTTCTTTAATATTATTAAGGGGTTTTCCGTAGAAAATGCAACCCTCATACATAGGTAACAAATAATATAGCATCTTGACCGTTTTTGATAACGGGGTTGTCTGAATGCGAAAACCTATCTCCCCTTTAAATTCTATGTAGATAAAGAGTTGTTCAATGTTTAAGGATACTTACTTAAAACAGATACTTGTTGACTTTGTTGTAATCAACGATGTAACGAAACCATAACAGTACTATTATTGTGGTAACAGAATAATTTTGTTTTTGTAGATTCTACATGGTAACTACGTATAATATTGTAAATGTCGTCACTTTGAATAAATTTTGTAAGTTTATTATAAACTTTTATAGAGTTTACTTGTGTTCCCGAGCTACGGAGTTTAAAATGAGATTGCGGTAAGTATTTAAAGTTTTTTTACCATATAAATAAATAACTTAACATCTAATTTATAGTTAGAAATAAATAAGTTAATCTATCGGAGCCTTCAAAGTAATTGTAGTCCAATGGAGCAAATTGTACGAAGGGCGCCGGACAAGATCGGCTACGCTCCGAATAAAAAGAAACTCGATTACAATATACTGATCGCTTGTTGATAAGTTTTAATGGAAGGCCATTAGGTTGGAAACGAAGGTAACGTAACTATTGTGGTAAAGTTAACGTGCATCGAAGAAACTTTGAACAGTTCTGATGCATATTCTGTTATATTCAATTTTAGCAAGAATAACGAAACGACAATTTATTTTACCATTTTTTTTATTATACTTATATTTAAATGAAACCTATCCTATGTCCTAAGTTGGAAGAAATTCAGCAAAATGAGAAAATTAAATCAAAATCGTTTGAGTATTTTCGGATTTCATCGCGGTCAAACACATTCTAAGACAGTGAAATTTAATTAACATACATATTTAATTATAGTTCAAGGTATATTAAAAAAATATAAATAATATTTTATTTTATCATTTGGCATTACTTACACAAAATTTAATATTAAAAGTTAACCTTACTTTAAGTAATTGCAATTTATTAATTTTGTCATTCAAAACCACCGTTACTCTTTTGTTAGATACATTTATAAAAATATATCTCATTCTAAGCAAACCATTAGTTAAAATTACAAAGAAACATTCTTAACGCCGAAACAAAACCAATTTTATCTACTCTAATACTATAATACAAAGATTCTAAAACTGAAAACAAAATGCTTATGACAAACATTACGTACAGGCCAAAAATAATAAAAAAAAAGTTTCATTACGATACAGGTCTTGTATGGACACCTGTATCATAATATAACTTTTTTATCATAACGATACACCTATACAACCTCCAGCTGGACCAAGGAGGTTGAACCTCTACTTTAAAAAGGTTTCAATGAACGAGTCCTCGACGCCCGACGCAACACGCATGCGCAATTGATGTTTGCACCTTGGCGCCAACATTTGACATTTAAATAAATTTGTTGTTATATTCAGCGTTTTATTTGCAATATTGTTTTACATATTATAGTATGAGAGTAGATAAAGTAGTGTATGACACTGTACATAACTTGGTCTTATAACACTCGTGTGATGCTATAAAAAAACTCGCCTACGGCTCGTTTTTTTAAAACACACTCATGTTATAAGAACCCTTATTATGCAACAGTATCATAAACTACTATTCTTATATTCTTTACTGCACATAAATCTATAACAAGTTACAAAAGCCGTAATATTATTTGCAAAGGTGAACTATCTCTATAAGTGCTCTTCAAATCAACTCCCAATAAGTGTGGTTCGTCGTGATGGCTGTCACATAATGCAAACAAGCAATGAAAAAAAAGGTATAAAAAACAGATAAATTCAAATAAGTAGCTTAAGTAGAACTATTTACAAACATAAAAGCCAGTGTAAATAGGCACCTTCTGGGTTAACTCTTTTCATCGTGGATCGTGTCTTGGCCTGGGCATAACTGGGATCAAGAGCGTACCCATTCAAAAAAAATGTTTATCATAGTTAATGTAAGAAGTATAACGACATTTAATACTTTTGATACACAAGCTGACGAGCACAACGTAGGCATTATGCGGGCCATAACTGCATTTTCGTAATTTATACCTTGTTAACAATAATACACCCTACTTTATTAACGGACATGCACGTCCATTTCTAACAGGACCACTTAAGTCGCTGTAGACAATTAAATTATCTAACATGCTTAACAATTTTTATTAAAATAATAAAATATTTTATACTATCCAAAAGTAAATTTACTTCTAATGTATAGTAATTTCGCTTGGATAGTTTGAAAGAATTACATTCTCATCGACTAGCCTATCCCAAAGTAAGCACTTTATGATACGGATACTAAGGTATAAGATAGATATAAGTTATATTTATATAGAGGTAAAACAGATTGAAGTACAAATGATCGTATTGATAACACAAACACCTGCCCTTTCCGGGCTTCGAACCCTAGACCCTCGCGAAAGGTCGTTAAAAGTTGATCCAAAAACTTTATTTATTATTATCATACCATTCATATGAATAGTGAAAACATATCATAAAGAAACAAAAGACTGATGTTGAAAAAGAAAGTACAAATTACTTTATTAAATTTTCATATAACTTTTATACGCAAAACATAAAAATATTTATTAACCAACATTATTTGTGTAAATTTATCATAATTATTACAAAAATATAGACGTTGTAGATATTATTTCACAGCGGAAAATATAAGTATATTTACACACAAAGTTTAAAAGAAGTGATGGAAATAAAAGAAATACGCAAAATAGACAATTTTTTCTCATTTATGTTTACACTTGGGGTCATTACGAGAATATTGACTACAGCTATAAGTATAATAAACCATTACAGGTAAACCCAACATGCATATTATACAAGTGGCTTATAGCTACATACTATCTATCCTATCTGTATATAAAAATTCCCTGTCACAGTGTTTGACCGCGATGAACTCCGAAACTACTCAACCGATTTTGAAGATTATTCTTTTATTTTGCTTAACTTCTTACTACTTAGGACATAGGATAGACTTCATTTTAAATAAATAACACAGCAAAGCGTGGCCGGGTCAGTTAGTAATTAAATAAATATTAATAATCTTAGACAAATAAAAGAACTACAAGATTACGAGAGCCATCCGGAAAGTAATAACCGTTTGCGGCGTTCGGAGCGCTGGCGTATAGAGTAGTCACCGGACAAGTTCTAAGTTCAGTTTGTATATTAGTATGTAGCTTACTGTGAACGTTAATATATACTCTAAAAACACAAATTTGTTGTTTGTGTGTTTGTCTGTCCGCTCTTTTTCCATTGTATCAATAACCGTTACCATAACAACGCGTTACCGGGTCAGCTAGTATATACTCTAAAACACAAATTTGTTGTTTGTGTGTTTGTCTGGCCGCTCTTTTTCCATTGTATACGCGTTACCATAGCAACGCGTTACCGGGTCAGCTAGTTATATCCAAGATAATAGAGAATGCCGTAAATAGTGGAGTTAGAGTAATTAAATTTCAACCATCCACCCTTTAACCAGTCTTGGCTCCGTCTACCATCTGTTTATATAAAATAAAGGAGTTTTTAGCAAGAAATTATTTTTAAACAGATGAAGATCTGCAAAAAGCTGGTGACTACTTATCTCAATACACTACCAGCACATGAATATAACAGCGAGCATACAAAAACTCGTCCGTCCGTCGTCGTGAAAACGTAAAGAAAAAGTTTGAGATTATAATCTTTCAAAAAGTTTTATTAAACGGGTAATACTTTCCGGATGGGACACGAATTTGCCTAATCTGCTAAAGAGTATCTCTAGCTACACCCTAAATAGTAAAGATTTAACTAGTGACATAAATGACATCCAATATGACACGTAACCTAAATAATTCATAGAAAACCATTTCATCACTATTTAATACACATAACTAGACAAAACTGATACCCTGTAGCAATAATTGAAGGTAAGTACCATCAAAGGTTCTCCCCACCTAAATTCCCTACGTAATAACACGAACCTTGACCTTATCATAACCAAGGCTATCGCGACACGAACGATTGTGTCCTATCGATCATCGCGACACGAACGATTGTGTCCTATCGATCATCGCGACACGAACGATTGTGTCCTATCGATCATACTATAGGGGATATGATTTTACCACAATGTGGTTTCATACATTGCTGTACTGCGCTGTTCCGATAAATACATCCCGTTTGATAAAATCACAGCTCGATAACTGTCACTGGTATAATAACAGCTTTACTCGAGAGGTTGGGTAATAAAAAAATGCTGTATATACCGCTATTGCATTTGTAAAGCTTATAGAAGACTAGCTGACACGGCCACACGTTGGTTCAATAATTTCTTACAATAAAAAAAATCGATTGCAAATAAAATGAAACCTGTCACTAACTAAATGAATATAAAATCATCAAAATAGGTTGAGTAGTTTTAAAATAGGTTTCTTGCAACCAATTTTTGAATTTGGTTAAACTAAATAAAGATTAGCTAGCAAACTGTGAAATTAGGTTCTGCCGTCCTTACGATAAGTGCAATAAGTCGAGTTTTTGGGCAAATTGACTTACGTACAATTTACGTACAATGTATGTACAAATATAATAAACTACATAAAATTTCGCTTTATTTTATAGTCGTATAGTGGTTTCAAGTCAATAGCTATTATAGTTATGATGATACACAAAAAAATAAATCTTTAATCGCAAATATTTCGAAAGTAGTTGAAATTACTTATTGCACTTTTGATAAGAACGGCAGGGTTGTGGAGCACATATAAATTTATTTCATGGAAAATGCCAATCGCCTAAAGTTTTAATGAAATTTATTTTAAGTAATTAAAAAAAATACAAAACGAAAAAGTACGGATCTCGTCGGCAACATCAGATACACTGTTTTGAACCAAAATTAAGTAGATAAAGCACCTGTCTTATGGTGTTCAGAAACAACGACAGTAGAACAAAAGACAAAGTTCGACGCGGCCGGGATTCAAATACGGGACCTCGGAGTGCCTTTACCATGTAAACCGATATACTTACCACTCGACCATCAAAGATCGTCCATAACGCAGCGCCACCTTGTTACAACAAAGCTATCAAATCAAGTGTTCTATACCTAAATACCTATGGATATTGTAAAAAACTAAATAATTCTCCGTCCGTAAAAACCTAAGGTACCCATATAGGCTTTGATAGCGATTCGGCTCAACGGTAGGTATGGAATAACTTATGCGCAAAATCCGTAAGTTATATTATTCATAAAATTCGATGTTCTGCAGCGCCATTGAAAGGCAATTTTCATGGGCGTGTACGCAAAACAACTCACCAAAATTTCGTCACGATCGGGTGAATGGTTTGGAAATGCTTAGAGGTCAAACATACAAAGAAACGACTTTATTCCTAAGATATACGAGTACCATAGAAATAATTTATAATCTAAGAACACAAATTTGTTGTTTGTTTTTCTGTCCGCTCTTTTTCCCGCTCTTTTTCCATTGTATACGCGTTACCATAGCAACGCGTTTTCGGGTCAGCTAGTCTATATTATAATAATAATATTTAATCAAACATTTAGTCTATCCTAACTTATAAATACGAAAGAAAGTTTGTTTGTTTGTTGCACTTTCACGGCCTAACCACTAAACCGATCATCATGAAATTTTGCATACACTTAGACTTAGGGTACAGAAAAGGACATAGGGTACCTTTGATCCCGAAAAAAGGTACTGTTCCCGAGGGATAGAAATAGAACTTTTAATCGGTAGTCTACTATAACGAGAGCGAAGCCGCTAGTAAAGCTAGTAGTTAATAAATAACGGATAGAACACATAAATAAGAATATACACAACCATGTCTCAAACAATAATGCTTATGTACAATACAAAAATATGCCCGTCCTGGTACCAGGATTCGATCTTAGCACTTAGCACAGAGGCATAAAAATTCGTTAATAATATCACTTTAAAAATTTTAAAGTGAACAGTTACTTAGTTGTGGGAAGCTGGCATAAGTAAGACCATCATACACAAAATCATAATTTATTTCAAAAAACGGTAACCGTACGTAAATTATGTATGTAACAATTTACAAGTACTGAATATTCTGCTTTCGTCAAAAGCATTTGTAATTACAACTGATAACAATTGATATTATTAAAAATATTTTTTTTATTTGAATAATTTTGAAATCTTGTGTGTCGTTCCAATAAAACATATTTATAATTGAATATTTATTCAAAGTGTAGAAATATATATGGAGTATGATAATATATTACTGACTGACAGCCTGTCTACCCGTTTAAGAAGGCACATAAGGAAACAAACAGAAATCAAATATAACCAAGCTACTTTAATTATATAATATTTATATAATAATAACGAGTTTGTATTAGTATGTCTGTATTGATTCGTATTAGTGTATGTGTGAGTGGAGATACGGTATGAATATAATAGGTAGGACGTCAACATCTTGTTATGTTCGAACGTAAACAAAGAACAAAACAACATAATGAATCAAAAAATGTTTATTGAACTTCTATTCAAACACAGGTGTTTTAATATTCAATTTATTTCGTAGAATAATATTCCAATAATTCGCGTTTCATACACTCGAAAACTCGCATTGTTAAATCAGTTTCAGAAATTTTGACAGATCTGTCAATGTTAATGTGTTCCAAAAAGTTTTTCAGACATTCTGGCACTATTAACTCAAATTCGGAATCTTCAAGAGTTCTATCTTTGTTAGTGTGTTCCAAAAAGTTTTGAGTATTGCATTGTCAACTTAGTTTCGGAAATTTTGACAGTTGTCTTTGTTAATGTGTTCGAAAAAGTTTTTAGTCATTCTGGCATTGTTAAATCAGTTTCGGAAATTTTGTCAGTTTTTACTTTGTGGTATTGGAGGTGCGACTCGTCAATTATTTCTTCATTTAATATATTCCTTTTTACATTATATAGCTGTATGGTCAGGTGTTATTTTCCCGAGGCGAAACGCAATTGAACGGTTGTTTGGTTATATTGCGATCGTTTATTTAAATTCTAAAATTGATGCAAGCGTCACGCTCGGCGGGTGCGAGCCGGGTCGGTTTTTATTTGATGCGATCAATCGGGACACGGTGGGTTTGTTTAAGAATTTTCCACGACAATTTGTGTTTGCGATGCAAAACAAAATATAACTATTTATATTATAACTCGACGAGTAGTGTCAAAATCAAAAATCAAAATAACTTTATTTCATAGGCCCTTGCGGGCACTTAAAATCGTCAATTTTACAGAATCAAGATAATATTCTTTTATAATAAAGATAGCCCGTGCGCTAGCGGCAAGTACATCCGCGGAGTTGATGCCGCGCATGTAATCGCCACGAGCGACCCGATTCCGAACGTAGGGGCTAACATGAGAAGAATCGGGCAAGAAACTCATGTGCCAAAACTCTTATAAAATCGCCAAATGTCTTACAAATTGTGTATATTACAAAACGATTCAGAGAACGAGCAATTCATTTCTTTTAGGTCCACGCTGCCTTATCATTCAAAAAATCTTTAACACTATAATAAGTCTTTTTGCATAACTGAGTTTTAATTAAAAAATTAATTTTATATTTAGATACACGCAAAAGATTCAATAATTGATTTAATTTGAAATTTTATTCTCATTTTTTACGTGATGTGTAAATAATAAATAACGATTTAGTTGACTAAAGTAATAATGATCCATCAAATACTGTCAACACTTATAATTATTTTATTGACAAGTTTAAAACTTAAGTTTAATATCTCTTGTGTGTTATAGTAAATACAACGTTAGTGTTGCTTCAATAAATATTAAGATGACAGATTTATTAATAATATTTTTTTTCAACTTGGTAAATATATTACACAAGAATAAAGACATTGTTCTGAATCCAAGTAGCTGATGCACTTGTATAATGGAATTCAGAAATAAAGACGGTACCACAATGTTAATGTTCCTAAAAGTTTTAAGTATGGCATTGTCAACTTATTTTCGGAAATTTTGACAGTTGTCTTTGTTGATGTGTTCCAAAAAGTTTTTCAGACATTCTAACCTCGTTAACTTAGTTTCGAAATTTTGACAATACCATGACCCGAGGCGAAACAGAAAGGTTAAGTTTTCTACATTGAACCGGCTGGGGATCGAACGAAACGGGACCTCCAAGTGGCGTTGCCATGACAACCGGTATACACGCCACTCGATTACTGAGGTCATTTGTTTTGACATATGTTTAATGCTCATCAAATATGTACTAGTATATTACACACTTTGGTAAATAATACGCCATGTTACTGTTTATTGGAACGAAGTTCCTTATTGGGCGTTGCGAAGGGGTACCCTAGCCGGGAAAAAACGTCCGCAGCGTTATACAAAAAGCGTAAGATTTTTATGAATAATCTATGTGAGATGGCTACAGTGTCTAATGTATAGTCCACGTTCACGCCTGTTATTATATATTTTTATAAATAATTGTAAATAAAATAAAAGTGTTAGCATAATTTTGTAATGTAGTTTCTTTGCTTTTTATCGATAAAAAATCACAATAAAAATGTATAGGTACCCGAATAATTATTTTCTTTATACCTCGAATAGATCCTTTAAATTTATATTTTTACAATACGGAACTTCGTTCCTATCCGGTGTCTCGAGACACCATACGACTTTTTTATTCAGCTCTTATTGTTTTTTAAATATCACACACACACACACACACACGCACACGCACACACACACACACACCGATGTTGCTGGTCGTCTTTGTGATCACTCTTGTATCTGAAAATCAGCAATTTACTCGTGATGCGAGTAAATACTACGCTTAGCTGCGACCTTGCTGTATGACGTATGACGATCACTACTTACTTCTTATTGACTTATATTTGGTGTTTTATAATACTTCGGACATTTGTTAACTAATTTATTGACTATTTACTTAATTTTGATTATGTTTTGATTTTTGTAATGAAAATTGTATATTCATTTTTGTATACATAACGGAACTGTAGTGGTTTTAACAACATTGTTAAATACCATAATTGTAATGCTAACCTACATTCCACAAATAAAGATTCTGATTACCTTAGCCATCCTGTGATCACGGCTCCTGTAAAGGAGTCGATACATCAGAATTAAATATAAAAAAATACGCAACAATTCCAAAACAACAAATCATTTTTTTGTGGACCTGTGTCTAGTGGTACTTATAGTGAAAAGTAGGTATATTGTTTTGCTGTCTGGCCATCAACAGGCATCCATTTTTTTAAGTGAAATAAAAAAAAGCGTGTCTGCAATTCACACGTGGTGGAAGTTCTCATACGTTTAATCTTATGAATTTGTGTCACTGTCTTTTTACTGTCGCTTTTTCGTTTCAAAGAGACACTGTATAACGCTTCCTTTCTCATTTTCTCCTACATAAAATCCTATGATTTTATGTGTCTGTCTCTTTTTGCTGTAGCTTTTTCGTTTCATCGCCTTTAAAATCACAACGATGCTATATAAGTTTAAACTTCAAAATAAAAAATAGTATAGAATAGAAAAATATATTATAAACGTTGTCAGTAAAGTAAACAATTTAAACAATACAACAAAAAAACATAAAACAATAACAGCAATAAAATATATATCAGTAAATCAGTTTCCAGTATATGATATCTTTCGTTATGCAATAGCTGTTTCGTTTCTTGTTAGAAATAAAAATACGACCCACGCGTCATAGTTTAAAAAATTTGAAAACCTCTCAAACTACACGTTCGACACGCAAATGCGTGGTGGCTAAAGCGACCAGTTTATCCAGACCCTCGTTGGGTGGAGAAGCATCATGTGTTGGATGGTAGGGAAGGGTTCCACAATTCTGGTGGTCACAATTCGTAACCGGTTCCCGGTCCGAGCAAACCGGCCTGCGATAACCTCCTGATAAATGTTAGCGTCCAACAGGGAAGAACAGGAACGCTCATGGTGTTTTAAGTTTTTAACTTATGGATTTATTTATTAATTTATTTATTGATAGAATATAATAATATATTTGGCACAATCACACCAATTACCCATACTCAAAGTAAGCACTGTAAGGCTTGTGTTATGGATATTAGGTTATCTTAGATATACATGGTAGACAGATAGGTAGTATTAATAAAAATATATCAAAATACCAAAATATACCAAAATACAAATGCGGAACTCGAAGCCACGAGAGTCGGTGCGAAAGGAAATCGCTATATTATTTTTTATATATATTTAATAAGCAACACTATACTTTGTCCAATGTAGGATGATACTTTTGACAGGTGTCACTTCCTTATTGCTACGTACTAAGCTTGCGTTTGTTTCCTTATGTTTGGCTTGACATTGCAATAGCAACTTTATACCCTCTATATAGGTGTCAACTGTCAAAAGTATCATCCTACATTGGACAAAGTATAACATTGCGTTAATTCAACATTAATACAGAGTTAATAGTGTACCTATATAAACACAACAATTACAAGTGTCGGTAGCATTCTAAAAATTACAAGCGTGATTTAAAATTTAAAATAAATAATACCTACATATTCGACAACTTCCCATTGAAATTTACTTATCTTTATATACATATAGTGTCTCTAATCTTAGTGTAACAGCTTAACTTTAACAATAAATTAAGAAGTAGTTAGTGATAGTGTTTCCTTGCCAATGAATATTGTAATCCCCTAAAGCTATTAACTGCGGGTGGGGCCTAGTTTCCTGTAGTTCAGGTTCCTCTGGAACATATTTCAGGGACTAGTCTCTTCCGCAAAGTTGTAAAAAGTTTTAGTTATTTTTATTATATAATTTTAAAATTAGTTAGAAAAACACTTGACCTGACATGTAATTTTCGAGTCACTGATACGTGGGACAATTTAATTTTTAGGGTTCCGTACCACGAAAGGAGAAAAAGGAACCCTTATTGGATGATCACTTTGTTGTTCGTCCGTCCTGTCTGTCTGTCAAGACCCTTCTTCTCAGGAACGCGTGGAGGTATCAAGCTGGTTATCATTTATATGAAATACTCAAGCCTACGGTCCCTTGGAGCTGTAAAAAAATCAAACATCTAAGTCAACGCAATCAAAAGATACAGCCGTTTATGCCGCAAACTTTCGACACTAGCAAGGGAATTGCATTGACATAAAAATATTTTTAATGTGTTATAACAACTGTGATTACAATCCTAGACTTATGTAATTAAAGTTTACTATGCTCTGTAAACTTTCTGACGAACTCATTGGCCGAGTGTCTCGCATACCGGTTCTCATGGTAACCCCACTCCGAGGTCCCGGGTTCGACGCCCGGCGAGGTCAATGTTGAAAACGAACTTTTCTGTATTAACTCGTTAGCTATAGTTGTAACAGAATATCATAACACCAGTGCTTTAGCTATTTGACTTGGATTCAGGACAATATATGTGGTCTTATTTTAAATATTGA
This sequence comes from Calamotropha paludella, assembly GCA_927399485.1. NCBI lineage: Eukaryota > Metazoa > Arthropoda > Insecta > Lepidoptera > Crambidae > Calamotropha > Calamotropha paludella. The sequence goes on along the minus strand of OV656803.1, from coordinate 2,732,311 downwards.
AATAAAAAAAGAATAGTTTTTTTCCTTTATTTGTGGCTTGCACTATTTGTGCATTTAGCCAGTGTCAAGTAAGTATAATTGCCAGTTATTGAGTAATTTCCTAGGTTTCAGAAAAGAAGTGGGGTTTTATTGAAACCTCCTCGTGGCCTTCTTGAGAGAGCGCGAAAAGACACCTTCCTCTGTTTTGTTTCACTTGCTCACACTCATGTATATTCAGAAACACTCAGTGGTTAATAACCCACCATTATTACACACTAATATCAACCACAACACAAAATTTAACAAGAAAACCAAAACCATTAAAGTGACGCTTCTCGCTCCAAGATTATTGTTATAATTTTTTCTAAACTCATTTGTCAGATATGGTATTATACTGTCACATTTAAACATGTCAGTTAGAATTAATTTTCAAATCAATAAAATAATTAATTGTTTTCAATTCGATAGAAATTTAACTTAAAAATAACATTATGAGTTTATCAAATTGAGTATTGAGGGATGCTTTTAAATTACTAATGCACGTTACCACCACTTAATCCAATATGAGGTCGGTGTTAATTATTTAAACCACAAAAAGCTTTTAACTAACGTTTTAAAAAAATGTACTTTCATTTCAGCCAATCTACTATCGAAAATTTCCCAAATATTTACTATTTTTATTAAATCACAATGTCACGAATGAATCAAAAATAGTTTTATTGTTACAAAAAGGTTATTAAATAAAATAAATTAAATAAAGATCTCAAGTATTCATCGTTTAAATAGATCTCTACCAGACAACTATTAGATGGAGAGAAATGAAGCAATAATTATTGAGTGTGAATCAACAAAAATAAATTCCAGTTTTATAGTTACGATTTACTTTACACAATAGTATATTATGTTTTGTAGAAAACGAATTCAAAGTTCAGAAACTTTTAACGAATTGGGAGATCCAATTAAGTCGTTTGTATTACGCTCTAGCGTCTTGGAAATAACTGAACGTTACCTTTTTAATAAAAATATTACCTAATTAATAAAAAATCATGAAATAAGTATTTATTCATGAAATAAAGTTGACTCGAAACTCGAATATGGAAAACAACAACAATTTTTTTAAATTGTGAGTCATCTCAGTTCTTAATATACTTATAAAATTTTGTTTCCGAGAAAAAGGTGAGCAATTACCATGTTTCATAAATATTGTTTGTAGTAAAATCACATCTCTTTGACGATACAGCAGTATCTGTATTAAAAAAACTTATTTGTATATATTTTTATGTTTTAAAGACACCTCCCTACTTTCCACCAAAACCGACGTATAAATACTTACAATGTACAAAAGAATAGTGAAACAATCTTTAATTTAACTTGGCTTTGCTTTAACAAGACTTGACAAAATAATTTGCATGAAAACCATTAAACAAACTTTGATTGTTTTAACAAATATTGTTTGTTTTTACTTTAATCGATGAGACAGTTTCCCTTGTCGAAATTAACATTCGCATGGCAGTGTACATTCGCATTTCGCATAGAATAGATAATTTAACACTATTTTACATTTTTATAACTATAAAAGTGTCTTGAATCTATTAATTCCACAGTGAGAACGCCTGTAAAGAGGCAAAATAACTATTCAGATTTAGGATAACATTTCAAAATTAAGTAGTTTTTAAGAGTTACTCTGATAATATAGCGCAGCTATCAACCATTTCTCATAATGTTTGTGTAATTAAATAAACAATTTACCGTATCGCTTTTTAAAATTCCACATGAAAAACCGTTCGTAGTTGCCGTCAGTAATTGAGTCGCTACAGCATTTCAGATTTGTCAGCAAAAAATCCATTCAAATATACATTTTGAATGCAACTTTGTCCAGATTGTGAGTGACATGGACTTTATTTTTAAAATACTAACAATGTTATCATCTCATAATTAAAATTCCCTTTAACTTCGCATGGTAGTACAAGGGCTAGAATCGAATTCTATCCGCTTGGATTGAAAAAGCTGACATTTCAAGCCATGATTATAACCAGTTGAGAATGTTACGCCACCTTATGTTTTGAGTAAAATTTGAATGGATGTCTGCTGACATATATGGTAAGTCGCATTAGCAAAAATTCGCTTGCTTACAATAGTACACATAGAAAAAAAAATACATTTTAATTTTGAAAGTGTATAAAATCTGATATTCAGAAGCTTGTACAGTCAAAAGTAAAAAATATACACAACCAAAGAGCCAAAAGTATGTTTCCATTTCCCAAACCAAAATCAATATTATCACACTTAATTTAAGATTCATTTTTCATTGTTTTTACGTATCGATTAAAGAATATTGAAATTAGGATTGACTTTTGTCAAATTTATACCTGTTCTTGTCATTTAAGATGTGTATATATTTTTACTTTACAATCCTGGTGGAAGTGTAACATGAAAATTTGAGCAGCAATAACATGTGTTGTGGTCAAATATAAAACTATACATTCTTTAGAGTTAAAACTGGATGTCTGGCACGGAACATTAATGTTGCGAAATGTTAATAGTTCAACGAAATAGAGCCACGAGTGTGTACGAGACTGTAGGATACAAAAATAAGCTTTAACACTCAATTTTAAGGTACAACATTCTATAAACTTTGGCATACCTCAGACTGTAAATGGTCACGAATTCCTTTTTCATTAGCTTCATATTCGACGCTGTCTTTACACTTATCAGAAATTTCCAGGGAGAACAAATTAGATATAACGCACTTGACGAAACGTAAATTGTTAAAACCTTTCATTGGTCCAATGAAGAAACACACGACATAATGACGACAACCGTAGAAGGAATACGATTAAACAATATGAGTTTGTTATGTTACCCACGCAGAGATGAGCAAAATGCTAGGGATGGGGGCTGTACATCCAACTGTTATAATGGGTTTTATATATCGCTCATTTAAAATAACAACATGACATCTTGACAGACAGCGATTTTGGAAATAGTATTACTAATTATTCACCGCAACGCGTTCTTTACTACTACAAAAACATGGTATTAACAAAGTAATAAATGAAGACTCTGTGCGAAAAAGAGACAAAGTTATCGTATTTACAATCATTAAAAGATTCCATTTTCCTAAATTGAAGAATATCGAGATATCACGTTATCTCTTTAAATGAGCGATAGTTAATTTACTAGCAGACCCGGTTATTAAAATTTGCAATTTATATTTATTTGAAATTAAGTTGAAACAAATCCTACAAAATGAAAAAAGACATCAAAATCGGTTAAGTAGTTTCGGAGTTCATTGAGGTCAAACACTGAGATAGGGAATTTTAATATATATAGATTAGTGAAAAACCTTAATATTACACAGATAAAAATGGTATGAAATACCTTAAATAAAGGAATGGTAATTACTTTAGTACGGCATTTATACCGCATCAACTTCGTAAAATGATTATCGAGACATATTATTTATTTTATTTTCCTATATGATTTATTTGTTACCATTTTATCACTCGTTTAAAATTAAGATAATTTCAAAATTTATATATTCTAATTACGTATTTTGATCTAATGAAGCGTGATTTTTTGTTTCTAAACACTCAAATTCTAATATAAATTCTTGTTACTTACAATTGACATATATTAATTGGCAGTTACGTTTGAAGATGAGTCTCGATAACAGTATAATATAATTTCTTAACAAACCATAAAGCAAATACTATTAGGAAAAGCACATTCCAAAATTAACTTATGCATAAGTCAATCGATCAATGCTGAACGATCGATTAATTACGATCCACGTACACACAACATCCCTAAAGTGAAGTTATCCCATGCGCAAGCGATCTATAATTAGTCAACAAGCGTTATATGCGGCCTCCAACAAAGATGTGGCCGATCTATTTCGGTTCGAACACCTCGTGTGCTCGGCTGTTACAACTCCCAATGCACGGGAGCGGAGACGATAAAAAAAAACGTGTCATTTTAATGTTAGCATAAAATAGCAATGCTAATTTTATGATTTGGTTAAAAATGTGAACACATATTCTTTACTCACAAGTTATTAAAATTTATTTACATTAATACAATAATTTTGTTTTTATTAAAATGAATGACCCGCGAAGAATATATTTAAAAAATTGTTTACGATATTTTTTCCGTATTATTAAAATTCAAAAAAGGAAAAATGTCAACAGCGCTTTAAATGATTTCTAGAGATCCGCAACAAAAAATCTTAACGTAGGCGAGTCTGTGTCAAGGCCCCTTTCCTCTAAAACCCGTTGAAGTATCAAGTTGTAATTAATATCGAATATTGAAGGTTTCTTAGAGCTGCAAAAATATCAAATTCCCAAGGCAACGTTATCCAATAACTCGGCAATCTATTGGTAAACATTTTGTTAAACGCAAATAAATCAAAATCTTATCTGGTAAAATCGTAAACTTCAATCATAAAATTTGGCCCGCTATAAATAATACAAAATAAAGTATGGAAAATTGAATTTTCAACTTATTTTATCGTAATAGCTAATTTAACATACAGATATCACGTTTCTAATGTCAGTTTGTTATCCTTCAATACCAGATCAAGGAGTTACACTTTTTGAGGATTTTTTGTACCCAAAAAGTCAGACATTTGAGATACTCTATTCTATTAAAAATAAAATGTTTAGAAAAGAGAATCAGGCATACCTTCATTGCTACATTGAATACACATAATAAAGAAAAAAAAATTAAAAGGCTCTAGTTTGTAGTGGTATTTAAAACTACTCAACAATACATAATCTATATATTTATATGATAATTCGCTGTCACAGTGTTTGACCGCGATGAACTCCGAAACAACTCAACCAATTTTGATGATTTTATACGTTTTGCTTTATTTAATCTGACTAAGGGCACAGAATAGGTTTTGTATTTGAATTTATAACAGCAACTCATGGCCTGGTCAGCTAGTTGTATTACAAAACTTAAACAACGAGTTTTTAATAGTCATTGCAATTTAATGGAATAATTGCATTCTTCAAGCGCAACTATAGTGAAGCATTTTTTATGTAACATTAAAAATATCTAAGAGATTATTGGCAGATAACATTGATATCATAAACATAACCGTGGCAGATTAAAAACTGTCCATTTTTTTATAGAATTACCTATACTAATATTATTTTGGATATTTTTTATTATACAGTATTGAGAAAGGTCCCTTCAATTTATATCACATCATTAAATATCAATATAATATTTCTTACATTCACACCAACTAGCCTAGCCCAAAGTAAGCACTGTAAGGCTTCTATTAAGGAAAGGGTAACGGATATATACCCAAATACTCGTGACACAAATACAAATTCATCTCACAAACATCTGCTAAAGCAGGAGGCTGCTAAGCTACCGTTGCACAAAATTAACGTTAAACGGAATTTAAAAGTAATAAGGAAAAATATTGAGTAATCAAATTCTCACCTTATTGTGATAAAAAATTAAATAACATCTATTGCACAGAACGTACAAAACTGTCAACATATTCTTTATAACACACAAAAGTGAAGACTGCTTGGCATGCCATTCGCGATATTACTATCAAATCAAGCCTCAGACAAAATTTCACGATGATAATAATATATTTTTATTATGAACGAGTCTCGATAGTGATCGATTTCATAACTTCGTCGGTGATTGATAGCGAAATTATATATTTAATTAAACAATATCTTTAAAAAAATCAACTTATACGTCAGGAAGGATACGAACCTACATCCCCTCGCTATCCGGGCGAGTACTCTTCTAATTGTTTTTTTTTTATGTGTTCGCTCTTAATGCCAATCAAGCCCGGGGGCCAAGACGGGAGCCACAACGGGACGAGCTAACCCAGAAGGTGCCTTCACCTTGGCTTTCAAAACAGACGGATTGTAACTATTCGGAAATACAGACGCAGGGAGGGAGTTCCACTCCTTTGCTGTGAGATAAAGGATATTGAGAAGCGCTTGGTACGACAGGTATGAATAACAACCAAGAAAGGGTGATAGCCCGCAATGCGTAAAATAGCAAAGAGAGACGGCGGTATGAGCATATACAGCTCCTGAGCACACTCTCCAAACTACATTCTGTAGAAGACTGACAGACAGGCAACTTTGCGGCGGTGAGCTTAGTCTACCGGGACCTTAACAGACATTTGGATTTTTGTAGCTCAATATTGGAAAAGTAATTGCCCGGATAGCGGGGTTATATAGGGTTTTTTAAATTGTAAATAGGAAGGTACTTGGCTATTATCTCGCCTGATGGTAAGCGACGATGTGATCTAGAATGTGACGCGCTTGCCTAGAAGATATCTATTAACTCGTGACTTGAAGATCCCTAAATAAAATAAATAAATAATTACTTTAGCTATAAAAGTGTAGCAGTTACAAGTAACAATATTTTCTTGTTATAAGCATTTTGTTTGTAACAAACTCAAAAAATGGAATGGGTTTAATCCGTGTCATCCGCTTATTAATTAAATTCTGTAAACATGCTTTTGTCATCATAAAAATCCAACAAATTTATATATCACGCAATGCGGCAGGCAGATGGAAAACGAGCCATCAAAACACGTGACAAGTAAGCGCTACCAATTAACTAATTTCACCACGTTTGTGGGTGTGTATAAAGCAGGGTTTCACGACATACAACACGATATATATTATTTATCCTTGAATATATATAATAAAAATATTTCTTTTACACCAATTAGCCTAGCCCAAAGCACTGTAAGGCTTACATAAATATGATAGAAATAAATACCCATGACTCAAATACAAATGCACGTATTCATCATACAGACGCCAATGTTCGTCCCTTCCGGGAGACTAACCCAAGACCGTAAAAGACATATATACATGAATATGATACATATATATTTGATATTTATATAAATATATATAAATACCCATGACTCAGGTCTATCCATAAATTCTAGCTGTAACTCATATTTTGAAAAATGCTAAAGATCAAAATGGCGCTAGTGGTATCAAAGCAACGCTTTGCTATTGTTTTTACGAAAACATTGTATTGATGGAACTCGATACGCATACGCACTTTACAATAAAAATGATAGTTTATTTTCATCTGACTTCCATTCCAATTAGGGCCCAATAAATACTTAATTTAGGACTACTGAATTTAAGTTCCCAACATATTTACAAGATTCAATCAGGTTCATGGATATACCTACATCGGATATTTTTATATCTGTTATAAGTGTCAGTCACTTTCCAACCCTGATACAAAATAACGAAATGAGGAAAATACACAAACGTTTTCCAATATGGCCTTTTTAAAAGCAATGGAGATCTAGCTATTAAAAATTTTATACTCCTAAAAATTTTATTAGTAATTTATTTATTTTCATTTCTTTTATACATATAACTCTCAGATTGCTACTCCATTTCAGGAGGCGTGTTCACATGATGTGACACCTTTTCGAGTGTAAAATTAATGTTAATTATGTTGAAAACAAGATGGCTGCTCTTTTGTAGTTATATCATGAAATATTTTCGGTGACAAGAGCTACGTCTCGGAGGTTGGAGGCGTAAAGAGAGGCAGAGGCGAAAATCAATTTGGGAGTAGTGCGTGGCTGGTATTCCCGGGGAGTCACGGCCAAGGTCGGTCGCGCAGCCCCCCCATCCCGTACTTCGCCTGTTCCCCACCCGGCCACTCCGCTATAGGGTTGCCTACACTTATCGACGCTAATTGCTCCCAAGCTAAATGGGATATTCAACAAAGGAGGAACATCATTACCGAGGGAATCATTAAAATTGTCTATTTTATTTATTTACGAGTGATGCCTTATAATAAATTTCCCAATATCTTATTGTAGGTACACAAGATACAGACATTTAATCCGTACAGATACCTGTACAGACGCAAATATGTCAATAAAATGCTTTCGATTTCAATTTCCAAATAATGCACATTTCAACTTGCATGCAGGTCTCCGACTTTCATTTATTTTAACTTTGTTACACGCAAAAAAATGTACAAGTGGTGAACTTAATGTCAATAGGCTCTACCAGTCAACTGGAGAGTTAGAAACTGATAGCGTGTTGGTGGTAAATTGAAAGGGAAAATAGAAAATGAGAGCTATAGACTACATAAACATACATATAATATCATCCTACTAATATTATAACATTTATAATGTAACTTTATTTGTTATGCTTTCACGCAAAAACTACTAAACTGATCATCATAAAACTTCGTACATATATTCTTGGAGGTATTAGAAGAATTTTATTGCATTTATTGCAGTTTGTTGCACTTGTTTTTATTTTTATTTAGCATTTACTTTATTGTTAATATTGTGGTGTAAACAAATGTAAGTAAATCAATAAATAAATAAAAACATAGGATACTTTTTATATAAAAAATGCGGGCGAAGCCGCGGGTAAAAGCTAGTACATAATAAAATAAACTAATTAAATATAGATACACAAAACTAGATATACTATAAAAGTGTAATTAAGTGGATAAGGTCGGAGAATTCATAAAGAGCTCGCGTACCAGTCGTTTGAAATCAAGTTTCCTTATACTACCGACATTTTGTCTGTACTACTATGTTGCTAACTTAATCCTATAGAAGTCTACCTACGCCTGTGTCGTGTTTATCCACCGTAAGGCTACATTTACAGATCACCAGCTAACACGCGCGTGTAATCACATCCGGTAAGACATCATTAACCAGTATGGTATTAACAAGGCAGGTCACCCATGTTGAAATTAAAGGGCACATCCTCAAACCCCCGCTGCTTTCTGCTTAAATAAATAAAAATAAAACAATATGTCTATACAGTTCTTACACTGACAATCATTAATCAACGAAAGCGGCAATGGATCGAATACAAATATGAAACAAACCAATTTTTGGTATGCATAAAATAGTTTCATTCAATATATCTCTAACTACCCGCATCCATAATATTAAAAAAATAATAATAATATGCCTTGCATTCACAACAATTAACTAAGCCCAAAGCACTGTAAGTCTTATACAAACAAATACCCATTACTAATGCTGGTATCTATCAGACAAACCCAAGACCGTCGATGCGAAAGGCAGGCACCAAATATTCGTCGAAATAATCAAGGTTACTTACTACTACGCTACTTAAATATTTATTTTTTCACAAATAAATATAAATAACCACGTTATTGCCAACCCTACCCCGCCCGACTAGCGAGTCGATATCACGCTGCTCATTGAGCTTGCACGCACACCAACACAAATGCACCAGTACATACGCAGGCAACGCAATATTTACCGACCTTGTCTGGGCACACCTAGGGCTGATACTTAAAGAACTTGTTAATGATCTATCTAATTAACACGCCTTTATATCTAGCACGGCATACTTGAATCATTTAATACGAAATTATCAATTAGATGAGAAAGAATTATTTGTCTTAACTAGCTGACCCGGTAACGCGTTGCTATGGTAACGTTAATTTGATACAATGGAAAAAGAGCGGACAGACAAACACAAACAACAAAGTGTTCTTAGATTATAGACTAGCTGACCCGGTAACGCGTTACTATGGTAACGCGTATACAATGGCAAAAGAGCGGGGAAACGAGCGGACAGACAAACACACAAACCACTGTGATCTTAGATTATAGATTAATGAATTCAACTTTAACTGTTTTCGTTAAGATTTAATTCTATTTGGTTTCTCTGTTTACACAAAACAATTAATTTTTGTAATAATTGCAATCTGTCTTGTGTATTAATACATAGGCAGAGCTCATTTTCACTTTCCGTGATCCTCACACACATCTCTGGTTTCTTTTCTTTCACACAAACTCGTCGGTTCAGAAAGACCTGGCCTTTTTCAGGTCATTTCTATTCAGTCTCTGAAAGTTGGTCTTGGATTGCCTATATTTGTGTTTGACCGCGATGAACTCCAAAACTACTCAACCGATTTTGATAATTCTTTTTTCATTTTATTGTAGATGTCCCAACTTAGCACATAGGATAGGTTTTATTATAATTTATAATAAAGCAACGCGTGCCCAGGCCAGTTAGTGAATTAATAAATATATAATTTAAACAGATGGGACTACAGATTAGCAAAAAAACATGTAATTCATATTTTGACTTAAAGTTGTAGGTAGTTTAAAAATCATTTGCTATATAGAGCAATTCTAATTGTGACGTCTTTGGAAACCACATCGGTTTGATAATGGTATCAGTATTCAAGCATATCGAATGATAAGGAGATAAAGTGTTTGTTTGTACTGAACGGTGAGCGAATACATAGGGTATTGATAATGAATACGCATCCAAAACAAGATAAAACGAGGCTGTGTCTTGAGTGTTATTGCTGAATAACTTCACATAAAATTAAGTCTTCGAACGTTTTAAAAATGGCTGCCTCAATCAAATCATCATCAGATTATATAATATTTAATGAATATATGGTTCTTGACTTTTTTTACATTTAACCCTGACGTTTCGACTCCTTTACAGGAGCCGTTATCACTCGAAATAATTAAATCACCGTTTTGGTAAAAACATTCCTTTTATTAAGCTCATTGAGATTTTTGATAATTTAAAAATGCATGCAACTAAAAAAAATAAAATAAATAAATAAACCCCAACGCAAGAAATAAAAGCGAACATTAATATTGTCCTTGTTAATGTTTTTTTTTATATATAACGACCGTATATAGTTTGTAGGCGTGAATAAATTTACTTATGCGTCCAATATTCCTAATGCAAAGCTAACAAAAGAGCTGATGACCTTGAGAACTGCTTTTAAATATAAACACCGCATCCAAATACTATAGTTTCACCCGTTTGAGAGCTAATGTGCTACAGACAGACATACACATAGCAATCAAACTTATAACACCCCTCTTTTTGCGTCGGGAGCTAAAAAAAGGAACAGTGTGTTTACACAGTCCTTTTACAACTCCAGTTAACATATGAATCCTAATTTATCATGTCTTAACTGTATGCATTTTATTACTGCTATTCTTATTTCTCTATTAATTGATTAATTAGTTGTTTTGTTTTTAGTGCAACGGTAGCGGTACTACCTTACGCACCTGGTTTCGAATCCCGGAAAGGGCAGATGTTTGAGTGGTGAATACGAGCATTTGTGTCTGAATCATGGGTTCATTACATATCCAAATATCATATATGTATGTCTATCCGTTATCCTAGTATCCATAACTAGGATAACGGATAGAACATATCAGGAATTGTACATGTTTTTTGTTAATAAATTATTCTCTTTTGCCTAAACGCATGTCTCGGTAGCTTGTGATAAAAAAACCCATCTTTTTATTATTGTAAAAAAGTGTAATGTTTTGTAAAGTCCTCAATAAAAGTTAAAAATAAATAGCCTGGACATTTCCTTAGGGACCTTTGTCGTAGCCATTTTCATTTTTTTTTTCAATTAATGATTTCAATTTTTCCTTTGGTTGTAAAAATTTCAAGTCTACCACTATTAGAAATAAAATAGTTACATTACTATTTTAATCATTTAAATGCGGTTTCCATAACAAAAAATCCTTAGCTTGATAACTTTTGTCCAAAACCATTCAACTCTTTAATTATTAAAAAAGAGATATAGGCATAGTTTCAACTTCATAATCATATTTCAAGTCCGTACAGTCTGAGTCACAGCTCATTTTTGGTCATCCTTATGAAGAAGCCGGGGGGGCGAATAGAAAAATATACTTAACAAGTATAGCAATAGCGTCTATTATGGAGTAGATATCGAAGTCCCATGGAAAGTCATCGCAAAAGTAATTCCAGTTTTTATTGGAACATCGAAATGTTCACTAGCTGAAGGAAATAAGCATCACGGTACAATTAACTTGCGATTCGTTCATTATTGAGACACCGAACGCCCTCGCACAAAAATCCAAGGGCATGTACAGACAACGACACACCAATAATAACAATTCGGTATAATCTAAAAATGTGATTGGTATTATAGTATCACATTTGCGTGTGTAGGAGAGTGGTTTAGGATCTTATTACTTGTGCAACTCGTTTGAAAATGGTATTGCCGACTTTTGCAGAGTAAACGGTAGCACGAAAAGTTACTCAACGCAGCCGGTTCAGACGAGGTCGGGTTGAACAATCAGGTTTTACCTTTGCCTAAACGTGCCGAGCTATAAATAAAAAAAAAACTGATAACGTTTGACATTTTCTAAAAATATTAACTTCCATTTAATGAAATGAAACTTTAAATTCGGAATCTTTAACTCTACCAAGTAAATATCCTTTCCTCCTTTCGAAAATTTGCCCTGAACGGTAAGGTCACAGATTGTTTCGTTAGCCTCAAGTATGCAACGATTATAAAGGCATTTATATTTAAAGATTGCATTGAACAATATCACTTACGTCACGTCAAAATTTAGAAATTTAATACTATAGCCGTACAAGGTGCTAAGCTGCGCAACGCATAGCGCATTCGTCATATGTTTTAAAAGGAGAAGGAAGAGGTTAAGTGATTCACAACTTTTGGATAGGTGACCACTTATTTTTTACAGACATCTCTTTGAATATTATCCGTTACCCATAACACAATCTTTACTGTGGGCTAGGCTGTTTTGTGTGTATGTCTGTCCGCTCTTTTTCCAGCTCTTTATCCATTGTATCAATAACGTTACCAAAGCAACGCGTTAACCACAATTAGTTCGTCTACCGGACGCTAGATGGCGCTAACGGAAAAATATTTAATAATAGAAAAAAAATAAAGAATTTTGTCCACCCGTGCGAAGCCGGGACGGGCCGCTAGTACTGACAAATATAATATTTGTCACATTCTTTTTGCGCATAATTTATATTTAATCCTGACGTTTCGACTCCTTAAAATGTTATTTTATTTAAACATTATTTTTTTTTTCGAATACTTATTAACCGTCCGTTTCCAAGTTAAAAAAATAGTCCGCTCTCCCTTGTTTTTTATATTACATACACAAATACACGATGTTCGTTACTGATTCCAAGCGTAAAAGAATGTGAAACGATTCGCCGTTTATTTTTAACCTGCTGAAAACTACAGGGGACAGTCACAGTGATAAATATTAACTCTATGACGCGCTTGATGATGTCACAATGGACTAATTAAACACTATATGTAGTGATTTTAATGACCACCAGGAACTGTTACTTAAGGTATAAGTAAGACTTCAAGAAAAGCGGTTAGGACAATTTTAGTTCTACTAATGGGAATATAGCGCCTATTTTTGCACTTATCTTTTATTAGCAATGTAAAAAGCAAATAGGGTGAAGGCATCTCAATATAGAAAAGCCTTTAATTTGCTAAGTTAACTCTTTGTTGTTAGATGACGAGCCGCCTATTAGACGGGGTAAAGCGAGATAAAAAAAAAAAAAATAATAAAAAGTGTATACTGATATGAAGACAACAACAAGTTGATAATGAAATAAATAAAATAAAAAAAGAAATGTCTATGAAGTCGGTATCGAAAAAAATGTCACGTAATTTTTCCTGTAATTATATGGATCTTCAGCATCTTCATATAACGTTTACACCATTATACCAAATTTAAAACTGGCAAGTCTAGATACGTATGACGACCGCTAAGAGTTTTGATAGAGATAAATTGTGATTTTATTCTTCTATATATATTAAAAAATCCCTGTCACATGATCGTTCGACCGCGATGAACTAGGAAACTACTTCACTTATTTTGATGGTTTTTTTGTGGGATTTGTTTCTACTTAGGACATAGGATAGTTTTCATTTTAATTTATAATAACTGAGCTACAGTAACGTAACTATAAAATACCACCCAATTCCGATACACATGTACAATAAAGCAACTCTAAAACTTCTGACGGAAAAATCTTAATCGTGCAAATCAATCGCTTCAACTGTCACCAGCTAATCATACGTAACTGTTATAATACGACATCGGGGCTTGGCTAAAACCAAAACACTGAACGACTTCTTGTTTTTAAAACACAAACGACAAACAGAAATGTTGGCTATGCTATGTTAGCTACAAGCGGAATATATACTAAACCCCGTATCACGCCTTTTCCCAGAGATGTAGGCAGAGATCATAGGTTTCCACTTTCTAAGATCCTAAGATACATCTCTCGCTTCCTCAACTCTCCAGACCTTTCATACAAGCTCGTCGGTTAAAGGTGCTTTAGCCCATGCTCATTTTCCATTATTATTGCTAGTTAATAATTAATTATACTATTCAATTATCACCCATGTAAAAGCTATTTCACAATAACTACTTTCTTCGCTATAAAACGAAACATTAACACACTAGCGTTCAATATTTATTGCTTAAACGACGTTATAAAAGTACCATCGTCAAACCTATCAAAACTTATTAACTGCCTTGTACTCATCAACTTAACTAATCAAATACAACTTCCAAAGAACCATTATATGAAGAGAACTAGTACCCACAGACATCCAGATGCTTTGAACGGCTATATAAGTTACACGTATTGTTACTTTACGTGGAATATTTTCACAAATATTGTTGTCAAACACTTACTAATTCCAATAGTTTCCCCGTTAAGGTGATACAAATAGCACAGCACCAGTTTGTGCAGTAATTTTGCAACTACATCTACCATAAACTAGCTATAGCCATTTCATTCTGCAGTTAAGGGAGTTCTCCCACCCTCGTGCCTCCATTGAGCGGTTCCCGGGCATAGGCGTCTATTTTTAGGGATTCGGGGCGGTCCCGGCTAGGGGGATGACGTCACCGCCTCGCCTCCCCAGTGGGGAGTAATTGGGAATATCATTGAAAGACGGTACACGTACCATGTGTTCATTTGTCGGGATGGAAAAAAATATTTACACACGGGTAGATGGCCTGTTTGGGTGGCCAGTTCGTCGTCGGTTTTGGTGGAATTATAGATGTATTAGACATTGTCAATACGCTTATACTAAACGCATTACGCTACGTTTACACGAGATGCAAATAATGTTTCTGGTAATATTTCACATTTTCTATTCCGATCGTATCTCATTATCAACAATTATAAAAGAGATTGGGAAGCACAACAACTTAATAAGAAGCTCTCTTTGATTGAATTCAAAGCGATTTGTGTTGTTGTTTACTCACCGACCGATCGTTCAGCTGTCGATATCGTTTATTGAGATTTGTGTTTACCTGGAACAGAAATAATACTTTATACATATATATTTTTATTTATTGAAGGCTATACCAACCTTCGGGAAATGGTAGAATGTTTTCGAAACGCCTGCCTGTCTTTTAATACAACATTATAATAAAAAAAACAGAGGAGAGGAGGGGTGCTTTTTCCTGGCTAGGTAGGACGCCATCATATAATGTTACGACGATAAAATATTGAAATCCATCATATATTGAAACGGTTATGTCGATAAAAACAATACATTAGATGAAACAAGCCTTTCGCACCGAGAGTAAATGTTTAAGTCCCGGAATAGGCAGGCGTTTGTGTAATGAAAAAGAGCATTTGTACTTGAGTAATGGGTATTTATATAAATATTTCTATAAATATTAAATGAATCTATCTCTATCATTTACACTAGTATTTATAACACAAACCTAACATGCTTAGATTGGCCTAGACTAAGTGAATGTAAGAAATATAAAAGTTATTATTACATTTCCTTTTATATCTTTTTATATATAATTCTTCTGTGAGTGTGTATGTCACTGAACTCCTCCTAAACGGCTGGACCGATTTGAATGATTTTTTTTGTGTGTGTTCAAGGGGATCTGAGAATGGTTTAGATTCACAAATCAGTCCGGCAGATGACGCTGCAGTCGGCACAGCAACGCGTGGCCGGTTCAGCTAGTCTTTACATAAAACTTCCCGTGATTGTTTAAGGCCAAAAAATAGAATTTTCATAATAGGTATGGATTACGGAAAAGGCTTTGGTATTATCACTGTATTCCCGTGTCAAACAACAATCTGAACAATGAAAGAGATCTAGTTGACACTAAAGAAGACAAAAATAATTTATGACTGGGCTGATGGTATGGTATGTATGGTCTTTTGGGATGCTAAGTTGAATATTTTGCAAAAAGTGAATCTCAAGAAACTCTAGCGACTACTTCGCTGTATTGCAGCATTTACAAAAAAGATTTAAAGGGCAAAAAAACACCCTGGAGTGCTTAGTAAGAAAATGTTTATCTGAATTTCGTGCAGTTCAGAAGTTTGGCTCACTCGTCTGTTGAGTCTGGATCCTCATCTAGTTTCTCCTGATTTATCATTATCATATAATCACCTGTTTCCGAACCTATAGAATCAACTCGGTAGCCAAAAGATTTGTGGTAAGTAACTTGTTTAAAGATTTATAAGCATATTGTTGCTTGTATAACTAATCTAATCTAAGATGGATCTAGGACTAATATAGATGGAGATTTATCAAATAAACAATCTATTTTTCTATTTCGTTTATTTTTCTTCACAAGGCCGCGGATTAATCCACCATGATAGATCATTTCAGGCGAATTAAATGACGATCCACAATTAAG
Source organism: Calamotropha paludella (assembly GCA_927399485.1). Classification (NCBI taxonomy): domain Eukaryota; kingdom Metazoa; phylum Arthropoda; class Insecta; order Lepidoptera; family Crambidae; genus Calamotropha; species Calamotropha paludella. The sequence goes on along the minus strand of OV656803.1, from coordinate 2,715,825 downwards.
AGAGCCTTGGAATTTTCCAGTAATTTTAGCTTAAAAATATAAAACCTTAGCTAATATTACGAACAAAGGAATCAGCAATTTATTTAATGTTCAATGAAGGTCGAAGTTGAGGAAATTGTTTTAACAATCCTTGTTGAATGTACGACACAACCAAAATTTGCCAAATAAAAAGGAAAAATTAAACTATTGAAAACATTAAATGTTCCACCATATTTTAAAGTGACTCAAAAGTAAAACGGTTAAATTTCCAAATTGGTTGAGATAATAACTCCAAAACCTATATTCTATGTTGCATTTGATTTCTAGGCAATATACTGAGCTGGGGTATTGGTAATATATTCAGACTGCAATTCTTTTTGGTCATCATCGATTTGTAAAAGACCACAGAATACAGCCGTATTCTCAGAAGAGTCTGTAAAAGCATCTACAAAGACCACTTTCTGGCCTTTAGAGTTTTCTATTTTTTTATACCAAATAGGCAGGCGCTTGACCACTATCTCGCCTGATAGTAAGCAACGATGCGATCTAGGATATAACGCGCTTGCCAAAATGATAGATATTCACTCATGACATAAATTGTATTTGTCACGAAACACAGATTCAGGCAAAGAGTTCCATACCTTAGAGGTACGTATCACAAAATTGTAACTAAAATGCTTAGTGCGACTCCTTGACATATCTACCATATAATGGCGGCGCCTATTTGTAAGTCTGGTTGTCCGATGAAAAAATGAGGACGGCGGAACAAGGTTGTGCAATTCTGCTGGATATTTTCGATGTGAAAATAATTAATAAATTATAACACGAAAAAATTCAACAGGTCACAGGTGTGAAGCGGGACACGAAACGTCGAAACTTTTCAAAGTATTTCTTAAGCTGACGCCAGCTCCGGTTTTTTCATATTACTCTTTATTTACGACATCGAGTATAATACTTTTACAAAATCGAACAATCGATAAAAAAGAAACAGCTATTATTATATTTTTTTGATATTTTAGCATTAAATTGCTACATTTTTATATATCTAAAGACATTATTAGAAAATTTAACAAGTTTATGGGTCTGCCAGTCTCGATAGCTTGAAGTAAGTGAACATGAAAGTTTAAAACATTACATTGGAATTTTTAAACTTTCTTTGATTTCAATATGATTAAAACGTTTTTATATCTTTCTTTGTTAAGTAACAACCATAACAGAGTTTAGTCAAAATACGACTTCGGAATACTTATTTAGTATTTATATATATTTTTATTTACGCCGCAAAGTTTTCTGTCTCTTGGTCTTCTACAGAATGTATCGAGGCTAGACTTGTAACATTTTATTTAAGTGCCGACTTCTGAGAGGCTGTATAGAGGTCACCGATAATGGTATCGAGGTTCGTGCTAGTCCAGAATAACTGTGTCGTCGGCACAACGAAGGTGAGTGAAGTATACGCCATCGATGTTGATGCCAAGTCCGTTCCAAATTGAGAGCTGGAAAACATCTGCCAGAAAATTGGTGAACGGGAAATGTCTGGGCTTTACGCTACGCAACGGGATTGTTACCGTGCCATGGTTCTGACTGGCTTACAAGCACGTCAATACTTCTCTATATAAACCAATAGTGAATCTTGCGTCGCTATAGAATCTCTAGTACCAGGGGGTTTACCCTCTAATTTGGCTGCTTTTTCTATTGGTGTAGTATGTGACGTCATAACTCATAGTGTCGTACAGCCTATGAAACAATTTTTCTAGGTAGGCAGGAGCGCCCCAGGACTGGCCGATCCTTTAGTTGTTGGTTTACAATAGACACACAGCCCGCACAATTTGAATTGCTCTTTATTGCTGTGCAACGAGAGTATATATTTATTAAAATTCATATGCGAAGTAGTTCTACTGCATGGAGAACTATTCAGTACTTTGCGGTAGCACTGCCCAAAACTGGTTCGAATCAAAGATGCTTTCATAATTCACGAACGCAGGCCACATAAACCGTTATAGTAAGTAATAAGTTCTATACATCTTTTTTATATTTGGCAACTAACAGTCACACACATTTACTATAATTATTGAAAAGAACAGTGATGAAAGTAAAAGACCTTCAGCGAATAAGATTCTAATAGAATAATCCTCACGTGATCAAATCATGACTAGTTATATATTTGTGTAAAAGTAAAAATAACAGAACAGTGATAACAACAGTGACAAAATCAAATTACATTCTAACTAGTACGTTTCTCTTTCACTATTTTTACATAATAATCCACGATAGAACGAGCTAACCCAGAAGGAGCCTATTCACCCTGGCTTTAAAAGAGGACGAGTTATAAGTACTCGGAAATACAGATGCCGGGAGGGAGTTCCACTCCTTTGCTGTGCACATTATAAAAGATGTTGAGAAGCGCTTGGTGCGATAGGTGGGAATAGCAACCAAAAAAGGATGGTAGCCCGCAGTATCTTGCGAAACGCGTAGATATGAGTCGAAGATTTTTGTAAATCCGAATTGTTCGTACTTGTGAATGAATACTAATATTACAGCTTTTATATATCGCCAAAATCTGTAGCCTAAAAACCAATTGTCTTCAATCGATTGTGGCTTGCTTTAAGGATCTTTTAAGTTCACCCTTCACATGTCAAAATGCTGCGTATAGCCTTACCTGATCTGACGTTTCTAAATCGAAATTCGAACAGATATATTGGGACATGGAGTGTGAAGACTTCTTCAATGCATAATAATGCGACCGTGATGAAAATATCCCGGTTCAACGAGCGGCAACCGTGATACCGTGGTGCCTGGACAGGCAAGTAACATTGGAGCCACGGGTTGTGGGCAAACTGATCAATTACTTCATAAGTATAAAATATTCCAACCAAGTCATACTAATTATTAAGTTCCAAACTAAGCGTAAATTATAAAGAAAAATATCTATATTAATAATATAATAATATTTGTTACAATCAAACCAATTACCCTTGCCCAAACTGAGCACTGTAAGGCTTGTCTTATGGATACTAGGGTAACAGCTAGACATACATATATGGTACATAGATATTTACTGCTCGTATTCAACACACTAACATTTGCCCGGAATCCGAACCCAGAACCGTAGGTGCGAAATGCAGGATCGTTACCGTTGCACCAAAAGGTCTTCATGTCCTATAATCATCGCACAAGCATATAACCCTTGGACGATCATCGTCCAATAATGGAATTGTCAAGATGTCCGAAATATAGAAGTTACTATATTCTCAATTGATGGCAATGTATATTGAACACATAAGAGTAATATCATCAATTCAAAAACTTAGTGACTTGTTCAATGTTTTGATCACTACACTTGGGAGCAAAGAAATAGAGCCACCCTCCTTTTTACGTTTCACTGGTATTATTTTTAGTATTAAAGAGAATGTTAATTTAAAATGCATACCACCTTTTACCATCCTTTAAAGTTGAGTAATTTATTGAATCGAAACTCTTTTCATTAATCTGTTAATCATGATTTTACTTAGAAATTGGGTGTGACTAAACCTGCCGTGACATTCTGTTGTTGGGTGGTAGTGTTCCATTTTTAGATCGCCATACTAAAATTACAAGTACAATATACTTCCTATATACCCATTGCTGGATGGTTAAAATTCAGTCTACGAGCGACTTTACTGTCCATGTCCCATTTCCAATAGGTAATGACACAACTTGGGCGGCTTCCGTCGCTTCAGTATACATTTCATCGCAATAATTTGATATCTTGAATACATATGTAGTCAAAAATCACATTAAACAAGTTTTTATGTTCAACCCTATTCGGTTGCATTAAGAGTCATAATTGCACAACAACCTGCCCTCACTAAAAAAATAATAAAATAACCTATCCAAAAATCATTGTTTCTAATTAATACGACGCATAATATTAGTGCTTTAATAATACAAGCCTTACAGTGCTTACTTTAGGCTAATTGGTGTAAATGTAACAAAAATTATTACAATATTAAAATAATAATATTTTGGATTGGGTTCGCTCTTGATACCAATCAAGCCCAGGGGCCAAGACAGGATCCACGATGGAACGAGGTAACCCAGAAGGTGCCTATCCACCCTGGCTTTGAAAACGGACGGGTTATAAATACTCGGAAATACAGACGCAAGGAGGGAGTGCCACTCCATTATAAAATATGTTGAGAAGCGTTTGGTGCGACAGGTAGGAATAGATGGATGAATAAAATAGAAGCGGTTTGATTTATTTGCTCGCAAGTGTATTCTATCTTTACTATGATTAATATACTATGTAATAGTAATACCTACTATGTTCACCCATCTAATGCCAAGTCTTGCTGATGATCTAAACGATTTAGACTCATATCTTTTAAAAAAGATGTTATATACATATTTAGGTCACATTTAATGTTACATGTTGAGGTTTATATCATAAATGCATCTATGAGCTTCTGCAAAGCTTAAAATATAAGTTGTTTTGATTCGTTACTGTTTTACCTCCCACCCGTGAGAATGTTTTAAATTGCAAGAAAAACGGGCGCAAGAAACTCGTCAGCATTAACAGAAGTAACGACACTAGGTTCCAAACAGTTCATATTACACGTATAGGCTCGTGATAATACAGACATATATGTATCGAGTTGGCCAAATGAATGACAATGCACATTGATGCACGTTCGAGTGGACAGTGAACTTGCTATGGTACACTTCGTATAGGTATTAGCAGTCTCCGCTAGTGTTGTGAATACGCGGTCGGTTCTAAAATTGCTCGAGCACAGGCTTGTACATAATAGTAAAAGTGCTCATATTGAGCTTGGGAATCACTCCTACATGGAATATATGTGTTTTAATCTAAAAAATATTGTTTAGTAATTCCGGACAATTCACAACAACTATTAAGTCCTATACTGAGCCGAGTTTGTATTAGGCTATATAATATATATAGAATATATAAATCTGTACATATAAAAATTCCCTGTCACAGTGTTTGACCGCGATGAATTCCAAAACTACTCAACCGACTATGATTTTTTTTTTATTTAGCTGGATTTGTTCTTACTTAGGAAATAGGATAGGTTTCATTTCAATTTACAACACAGCAATGCGTGGCCGGGTCAGTTAGTAAGTATATAAACGATGACTCGAGAACAAATGCCCTTACCAGATTCGAACAGGGTATATTTGGTGCTATGTAGCAGCAAGGCAGGATTGCGCTTGAGTTCGCGACTTGAGAGTCAAAACTCGAACTATTAACCCTCGTGAGTTTAAAACGTTTGAGAATTTAACGCTCGAAACTTCGACGCTTAACGCTCAGCGCTCTTTTTACAACACTAGTCTCCGCCGCTGCAACATCGCCGGAAACATCAATTCACAACTTCTTGCAAAGTGGTACAATTACGACAACTCGGCTACTTTAAAATGTTGTAGATTATTCGATTTCAATTTATTTACTAATAAGAGCCGGTTTTTTTTGAAGGCTCCAAACGTGTGAAGTAACTTTCGCGAAGGTCACGTATAGGATTGGCAACTTATAAATTATTATATAAATAAATATTATTACGACCGTTTGGTGCAACGGTAGCTGTCCTGCCTTACGCACAGATGTTTGTGTGATGAATACGAGCATTTCACCTGAGTCATGGGTATTTTTAGATATTTCTATGAATATAACATACCCATGTGTCATAAATGTATGTTTTTCTGTTACACTAACATCCATAACACAAGCCTTGCAGTGCTAAATTTAGCCTAAACTAATTGGTGTGAATGTAAGAAATATTTTATTATTATTCTCCCTACTAATAAAAGTAATCACCATATACCTCCCATAAACCACAAAATAGACAGCAGTGTTTTACGAGTCATAGTGTTTTTCATAGGGAAAAACTGATACTTATATGGTTTGGACATTTAGAGTTAGACGAAAGAAGATTAACAAGGCAAATGTGCAGTCGGTAACCACAGACCAGGGCGAACTTTCAGGGAACAAATAGAGGATGTCCTGAAAAAAGGCCACGTCAAAAGTACCCTTAACCGACGAGTATGTAAAGGCTGATGAGAGTTAAAGAACAGCGACACGTTTGTCAGGATCGTGGTAAAAAAGGCGTGATTATTATGTAGTCTTTTTATTATCTCAAAAGCGTGCGACCTCCGTCCGAATGGTTCGCATACCAGTTTTCATGGTAACGCCGCTTCGAGGCCGAATCGATGTAGAAAACGAACTGTTCTTTATTTGATCGAATCTAGAAGTCGTGGGTACTGTCTTGTTTATGAATTCCATAACAAGTATTTGAGCTACTTAACTTGGGTTCACAGCAATGCATTTGATGGTGTATATATATATATATATATATATATATATATATATATATATATATATATATATATATATATATGGCTACAGTTAGCTATGCTTATCCAATTAGATATCGTAAAAGGAAATGTGTTTGTATGAAGTATATTATTATTACAATCAAAATTTGTGCTTAGTGTTAGGACTTATATTAAGATTTCGACAGATTTGTACAGATTGCTTTTGATCTATAATAGAAACCTGTTATTAGCCTTATAATATAATTAACTTGTAATACGTAATTTAATTTTTGTGACGCTGTTGGTTTCTTAAATAAATAAAAATAAATTCAATCAATCAGTCAATCAATTTTTTTGTAAGAATATGTTACAAACAGATAGGATTACATAAGATCACCAGCCTATTCGATAAATTCGACGTGCAGAGAATTAGCGATATAAATACATATTAGAATGCCATAATCATAACAAATTAGAAATAAATAAGTCACAATATAAAAAAAATATTGAATTGGTAGGACATCAAAAATAATGATATTGATAAAAAGTCTGTAATGCTGCAATAATGTTTAATCATAAAAAAATCCTTAATTTATCCTTATTTATATTGGCTTTCGGCCAGCATTGAAACTTTTTGGGTGGAAATGATTAAAAATTGCAGAATTAGTTTAAAAAAATGGAATACACAACAAGTTAATACAACCTCTTTTGTGTCATAATAAGATATTTTATGCATAAAACGTTTCATTTATAGGACAATATAACATGTTGCTCTTTCGTATACTACGTGGCCTTTCAACGCCCACGGACACGTGTGTGGGCGTAACAATATTATTTTTTAGACATGAATGTACTTGAACGATCTAAGGCCCGTTATAAGCTAAAATCAAATCGTTAATCGAGGTATATTGGAATAATATCCGTATATGTTTACAAATAAAGCTTAGCTATTAACACCAAGCTAAAGACCCTTAGGAGTAGGGTAAAGAAAACAAGATGCCGAAACGGCGAGTATAGTGGACAACGCTTTGAAATACGATCAATCTAAGGCAGCTATAATAGTTTCGAGTAAAATACACTATTCCAATTTTGAATTCCAACGTGAAACCAATTATTCTTATAACTTGGCAATATCTAAAACGTAGTCTTATAAAGTAAAACATGTACAAATTTTCCCCAGAAGCCATGAAAAGCAAAATGTAATGAAAATAAGGTTTATTCAAATAAGTTCTTTTGAATTTTTTAGCTCCCACGCTATTCAAGATGCCTGCTACATAACAAGCAGAACGGAAGTAACCAACTCGTCAACTTTAACACAAGTAACGTCATTTACAATATTTTTAAATTATTAACATATTTAATCAACACAAAACAATATAAGCTTGTTATCACAATTGGTTATGATTCTATTATATCGTTAATTACAACGACGTCAACAAGAATCTGTTTTAAACAAGTATAATCGAACACTGTTATGACATACATACACTGTTATGATAAAGACAAATTTAAAAAACATACAGAGCTAATAACTTGAGAAAACACACTTTTCGTTAATAATTGTAGTTTAATGCAGACTTATTTTCTAAGACAGCACCCGTTCACGAGCATGATGAACGAGGGAACGTTTTAAGAGAACATGCTACTATCAGTAATAAGTTAAATTTCAAATACTCCGTCCATACGTATTTCTTTAATGACTATTAGACTTCCATGCAACGAGATCTATTAAATAGTGGTTGACTTTGTAATAACCTTCGCACATGAGCGTATTTTTACATTCATTTTAAACTTCTGCTGAAGCAAATCAACTAAACGTCGTGGACTTTATTTAAAAAAACTGTTTATTTCATCAAACATGGGTCTTCTGTTTTTTGAATCTTAAACTTCGAACTATAAGTCTTTTTTTTAATTTCTTATGTAAAAGTGACGTACGTCACTAATCTTGCTTGACTAAATCAAGATTACTACGCGAACAGACTATATTTTCATAAATGTTAAATTTCTTAAACATGTCTTTGAAAAAATCTCTAGGCAAGGTTGTATGCTGACGTTGTAGTCAGAACAATCTTTGTTTTTAAAAACTAAGGTTATTAATATAGACAAAAACAATAAAGGGCCTAACATTGAGCCCTAGGACACGCGCATAGATATGGGGGGGACTCACTTTTGTCGACGACAACTTTTTGACTGCTATTTAACAAAAATTATTGTAAAAATCTGTCTATATACTACACCATAATGTTCCAACTTCTTTAATAGTGTTAGGAGATCAACGCAATCGAATGCCTTAGAAAGGTCGTAAAAGATGCCGATTACATCTTGCTAAGTGATAGTTTAAAAGGTGCCTCTCCAGCATCGTCAATAGCACTCTTGCCTTTAGTAAAATCTTTATGGAGCGTAGAGATTAGAAAAACCGAGGTCACATTTTCCACAGTTTTGAAAAGAAGACTTAATTTACTATATTTCACTAAGAGAAAAACTCTTACTCAACACAACTATGAATGGAGAGCTATACGAAGAGATTAGGTTACGCTTAATATACAAGACTGTCTAAATATAAATTTGTAAAAATAGAATTTACCGTCTTATTCATAAGTCATAAGACACACTACGTCTGTGTCTGCCCTTTCCGACAACTAAGCTTATTACAAGCAAGATTTTGAAGATTATTATATTGTCAGTTAATCTACTAATAACACTGTCTTGTATTAATTTAGAGAAGTATTTATTTCTTTTGCCATGTTTCAAAAAGAAGCAGCGTTAAAGTATGCCTAAAAATTAAGTTATTAAAAAAAACACAATCCGGTGGAAAAACAATGGTGTGAGCGACCAATTGTTATCTGCCGACTAACAAATAGACAAACGTTTCGCGCTAGGGAGCAATGCACTCGCTCAATGCAGGTCCGCTGTGGCCTCGCAGTCATGTTCAGCTACACGCTGGCAGTGCTACAAGTAGGCGCTATAATTTAAGTCTTATACTGATGGATGTTAGAACCGGTGCAAAGAATGAATTCAGCGTGTGTCGTTAGATTTCTTACACTCACTAAAACCTTAGAACATTGCATTACAGCAGTAAAGGAACGCGACAAAATAATATAAACGCTCCAAATAGCGCGGATTTCAGAAAATAAATTTTAGATGAATTCAATTTAGCTTGAGCTGCTCTTAAAGTAACTCAGTAATTGTATTATAACAAGTTACATTACCCTAGTTGACACGGCCACGCGTTGCTGTGTTAAAAATTAAAATAAAACCTATCCTATGTCCCAACAAAAAAAACAAATCCAGCAAAATGGAAAAAATCATCCAAATCGGCTGAGTAGTTTCGAAGTTCATTGCGGTCAAACACTATCCACAGGGATTTTAAAAATATATTTATATAGATAAATAATATAAAACAGTCAAGGTTATGACTACGGTAAAAATTCAGTATGTAAAAATTTTGAGTTTATAGTATCTGATTTAAATATCTTTCCATTATATCATTAATATTTTTTGACAGGATATTATGGTATTTTTTATTATATATAGTGGCATTTTTATCGCTACGCTGAATTTATTATGAAAATCTCGACAAACCACATCGCTTACTTCTACTTTACGGATATTGTCGAAATTCTTTAAAATAAAAATTTTCAGCCACCAGACAAGCCGTCAGGTTCGTAATATGCATCAAATATTTAATAATATAACGTGGGAGTCCTCGAAAACAGTGTAACAATATAGTTATCCCTTACGCAGACGATTAATGAGATATATTGTCTTTTAATAACAATTCAACAAAACAAAGAGCAGCTACTGTCACATAGCTTTCACTATACGTTTACGCGAACAAAATAAGCCCAGTTATTGACATCAGTGTTCATTTACACAATAGATAACACAGGCTAGAATTTACACGTAGCATACAAATGAGTGACAAACGGTCCCATATAACGACAAGCTACAGTGACTGGCTGGTTCACATCCACACAATGAACGCGGGTCACGCTTTATACTAGCTAAAGTGTCACACGCACGATGTCCACTCAGCAAAACGTGTCAATTTTATCTCATTTCTTCTAGAAATGGTCATACTCAGGCAAAAGATCTTTCTAGTTCAGGTGTAAGAAGCAACGTTTCGGAATGTGACTAGACTGTCTGGAAAACCGAAAAGAATAATTGTAATTTTAGCACCGACGACGGTTCGAATCCCGGAAAGGGCAGATGTTTGTGTGATGAAAACTACTAGTCTTGGGTATTTGTATATATTTCTAATAATATTACATATCTATGAATCAAATTTGTATGTCTATCTGTTACCCTAGTATCCATAACACAAACCTTATAGTGTTAACTTTGGGTTAGGACAATTGATGTGAATGTAAGAAATACGTTTTTTATCACACGATATTTTTTCGACTTAGCTTTGACACATGACTGGAGTATTAAACAGATTGGTCCCAATTATCTATCACAAGACCTATTTCCTTTATAAACTCTTTTAACGATAAAACAATCAAATGCCAAATACATTCGTATAGCTTTTTGAAAGCAAATCCAATGTTTAAGACGGTTTTTTTGCCAACGCTACCCATGCAGAGTTCAATGCGCAAGTATTGCTGGCAGTACGTGATTCGCAGCACGATTTCACCACTTTCGTCACCTTGGTTACTTCTGACGTTTGACGTCGTTACTTCTGTTTTGATACTGATGAGTTTCTTGCGCCCGTACTTGTTATCAGTTGGAAAAAAGTCCTGAATCGAATCGATTTCAGTAAGACGTCCGGTTTATCTAATCTTTCGAGATACTGTCAAAGTAACTGGTGTAATTACACCGGTGTCACAAATTTGTAATTATCTGCCGTCAATGTCAAACGGAGTCGTGATTACGCAATTAGTAATACTAAGATAAGTTCATTAATGAAATAACATCTGACACGATCCAATGAAAGATGTACATAAGTTAATTTTGCTAAAATCTTTCTTTTAACGAAGTGTTCAAAAACCATCCTTATTTACTAACTACTAACCTATTTTAGTTTAAAGTGTTTCGTCCTTTTCAAATCATAATTCGAATAAAGTTTACAATATACTTCTTAACTAAAGTAAAATATCATACAGTAATAATTAAACTATGAAAAAGAAACTGTTCTGTTTTAACAAATTCTAACGCCATAAGTATTTATAAAATTAAATTTTAATATCTTATTTATAGTAAAAAATCCATTTAAATTGCGAACTCAAGTCATAATATTATTATTAGTAAAGTAAACCAAGTAAAGTATATTTCATTTTGGTCTATGAGTGGAGACAAACAGTGGGCTTCTCATTTAAGTTTATCGTGGCTTCGAGGTTATTGCCTGTCCCGTCACAGATAAAAGCGGTTCTCGATATTTGTCCAAAGTTTATTTTCGTTACATTTTATTAAGATATTTATATGATATTTACTCTTTAGTGAAAAATATAGATATTGCGTTTAAAAAAACACCAGCCAACACTTCTTCAACGGAATTAAACAATGAATGACGGAATTAAACAGAGTCGCGCTAAGCGTTTTGATTCCAATTTTGTGATCCGTATCGCTCAAGGGTGGAACTCCTCAAACAAGGAAACACGGACTTAGGCAAGGGATCTTCAAGTCACGAGTAAATAGGTGTCTTCTAGGCAAGCGTGTCATATCCTAGATCGCATCATCGCCATCAGGCGAGACAGCGGTCAAGCGATTGCCTATTTAAAATTAAATAACCTTTATAAATAAATAGAGGTCTACATTTAGCCGGATGGTATTATCCGTCTTAATTATATGTGTTCACTTCACTTCGTGTTATCTCACAAAATCTTACATTACGTAATGACCGAATTATATTTATGAGGAGAAACAAATGAGTTTAAGATAAGAAAAAAAATTGTGCGGTGCTTTCAAGTTTATTTTCAAATGCGTCCTGAATCACGTGTATCATAAATAAAATTGTGAAAATAAGAAATAGTGAGACTACGATGGAAAAACGACACATACTTGTCTGAACAAATATTCAAAACAAAACTGGGCCTCCCAATTTCTGGGTCTCGAACTGGTGGTAGACTCAGTAGTTTACAGTAATCGGTTTGGTTAAAATAACTAAATTTAATGACTAAATAATGCAAAGTAAAACACTATTCGCATATAACAGTTACAATCGGGTCAAATTAAAATATTGTAAGGTAGCACATGTAAAATGACCGTTACCTCAGTTGTCATCCTGTGATCAAGGCTCCTGTAAAATAGTCGAAACGTCAGGATTAAATTAAAAAAAAAAACCGGTAAATGAGGTTTTATTTAAAAACTGATAAACTCCAGTTGGATAAGGTCACGAACTAGTACAAAAGGTAGTATATCAGTTACAAACGTGAAAGTTGAGCGACCCGACACAATATCCTATAGTGCACCAAGGTGAAAGTTTGTGACACAGACTAATCGCCACAAAATAAGAGTAGCAGGTTTTTGTGTGCTTTAGCTTCGAAACTCGGACACCGAAGGAAGAAAACGCCACGAGTCACAGACACTTATCTAATGCAATTACCACAGATGAGAAAGGATATCGACATAGCAGCTGCCGTGTAAGCGTTTATTTACATCTTGACTTCCCACTGCGTGTTAAGCTACGAAGAAAAGAGTTTAAAAATACACATTTAGTCGGTGTAAGGTTTCCTTTAAAGGTCTATTATAAGATATAAGGTGACATTATGAGATATACGGTTTTAAAATTTAACTAATGCTTGTGAGATTTTTATTTATATATATATATATAGAACATCCCTGTCACAATGTTTGACCGAGATGAACAAAACCTTAACCGATTTTGATTTTTTTGTCATTTCGCTGGATTTGATCCAACTTAAGACATAGGGTACATTTTAACTTATAACACAGCAACTCGTGGCCTGGTCAGCTAGTATTCCATAATACCTAAACGGGTGATACCAGAGGCGAATGATAGCTGATGATCTCGACTTTGGCAATGTCGCCAACGGTGTGGCAACAGCGCGGTTAGGTAACTCAGACGCAGAGGCAGGTAGGAGGGGGGGGGACGCTCCGGGTGAGTGACCTGTATTGGTCCGCGAGCGCCAATTCGCCATCTCATCACTCCACGAAATCTCCGTTGCACAAACGCGATGCATAACGACACTGCATCGTAACAAACAAACCCGCTAAAGATGTCAAGGTATGTCTGCTTGCTTGTTTCATTACAAACAAGTGAAGTTCCCATCGGTTCTTTTTTTTTTTATTATTCTTCGAAATATCATTGGTTGGTTGGAATATCAAAGCTAAAATGCCTTCTGGGTATTCAAATGCACTTAAAATAAGTTCTTTTGAATCGCCCAACATTTTTACCTTCCACTTATTCAGGACAAGAAGAATGGGCGCAAGAAACTGGTCAGCTATAACAGAAGTAAGGACATTTACAATATTATTCTGTTATGGTTTCATTACATTGATAACAAATTCAACAAGTATCTGTTTTAAGTAAGTATTCTTAACATTGCAATAGTATACAGGGAATAAACGACAAATTTAAATTGGAAGGAAGTGGAAATGAAAAGGGATAATAAGAATACAAATCACCTCCATTAGTTTGGTATATGAATTATTTCCATTTAATCGGAGTGAGCAGGAAACGTGAATTCAATATCGTCCAACACTACTGCTATAATGATATCCGGGACACGACGTCCTTCTCCGCCTTCCCCTTAATTGAAACGCGATGCGCAAGAGCAGTTTTTTGGTGGCTCAACGCGCGAAATTGTCGTGATGCAAAAAGAAATTTCAACAAGACGGCAACATCGCTTCTCGATTGTACGAAAAACGTTGGTACATTACAAAAAGAGCAATGAGTGTTTTTTTTATATAGATAAACGCAATACAATCTCGGACATTGAAGCGTAATAGCTTGATATTGATTGTAACAAATCCTGTGCTCGTAATTTTAATGATAAATTTTCAATGTCTTCATACGGATGTTTTGTTAAAGATCAAGATTGTAAAGTATTTAACATTATAAAAATAAAACAACTTATTTAAGGTTTATTGCGCATAATTTTTATTTAATTCTTACGTTTCGACTCGTTTACAGGAGCCATGATCACTGGATGGCTAAAGCAATGATCGTCATTTTTTTCTACTACTTTCGCTACCTTTAATCGAGCACGTCTCTAACTGTTAAAATTTATATAAAACAAAATTATTTTAAGCGTTGTTATGTGAGCGGAAGTGTAAGAACTACGAATATTTTTGACTTAAGTTGAGAGGATAGGATATTTGTAGACTGCGCTACATGCTATGGAGGTACAATCACAATTTTCATTATCGTGACATGTTAAAAGCACTTCCCATATAGGCGGGTATTCTCCAAGTTTCGGCGGAGGTTGAGGCTGGTTACCAACAAAAACTGGGGGCCTACTGTCATCTCTTAGCGCAGTATTGTTTTAATATTACCATACAATTTCGTACTATGACCTTCTTAAAGTAAGCTTATTTTAATATTGTTTCCGTTAGAAGTTTTGTGACGTCATTGCTAAATCGTTCACTCAATTCGTACTACGACGTGTCTTTTGACAGTTAGCAATATTGTTTTTGTGTCAATTTTAGCAATCTTAAAAAAGTTACTATTTCACGACGGAAACAAAACTATTTTGAATTATTTGATTCAAATATTGGTTTTTTGATCATAAAAGGTAAGTAGGATGTTTGTGTATTTATTAATCTTCATAACGAAAGCAAATTCTGTATATTATTTGATGTCGAAGTGATAAACAATGATAATTTTTAGATGGCTGACGAATATGAAATGTTTGAGTTCTTGGAAGGCGATAACGCGGAAGCCAACGCAAATAGAAGGCAGCGTCGAAGAAATTCGCCAGGAAAGCGACCCTTTCGAATTAGCCGAAGCAGTTTGTGAACCGTTATCGGCTTACTAAAGAATTGGCAACTAACCTCATCCAGGAGTTAAAACCTCACCCTGAAGTCACCCGTAAAGTCAACTGATTTATCTGTAGAAACCAAGGTATTATACATACTCAATAATAACATTAATTGAAGAAGCTTTTCATGTTCATTAATAAATTTAATAAATGTCACTATTTATTTACTTCACTCTTTTATAAATTTATTTATCTGTCTAGAATGTTTTGGTCAGTAGTAAAATATGCAAATATATTTACACTTAGCACCAATGCCCTATAAATTGTTAATAGACTACTAAAATATAACAGAAACATATTATTTGTTTTAGGTTTGTGATGCCAACATGCAGATATTAAGTGTAGATGCAAGTTATGGTGGTGCATCCCATGACTCATTTATATGGTCTAATCACCCATTAAGAGCTCACTTGGAAAGTCTAAGTAATACGGAGAATACTTGGTTCCTTGGTAAGTAAGTATTAGTTTTTAAATTATGGAGTATTACATCAAAACTAATGTAATAAATAAAAAAATAATAAGGGCACAAATTAAATTAAAACTAAATGCTGTGAATTTGGTAAAGAGTTATTATAATTATAAATAATCTGTCTTTTTTATAATTAACAAAGTCATGTTTATTAATGTGAATCACCTTTAATATTTATTTATGTATATTTCTGTTTTTTCATTACAGGTGACTCTGGGTATCCATTAAGAAAGACGATGATGACACCCATATTAAATGCAGCTCCCAATACTCCAGATGCACACTAACTCAGTGATGATATTGGTGAACAGTTACATAGCAATTATAGGGCTCTGCAAGATGGGTTAGCTATGCGGAATTCCCTCATTCACCAGCTCTGGGAAAGGCGTCACTTGCGATCCTGAAAAGTGTAAATGATAATTAAAAATTTTGTTTGTATTAATTTATTAATAAAATTAATTACCTATAGGATTCCTATGTACCATTACATAATGATATTTAAATTTATATATAGTTTTAAGTAAAAGTGTATTTAAATAATTCATTTGTTGTTTATTGAGTGACACAAGTTATTGTATTATTAAATAGCCATTTACATGTACTATTTTGTTATTTTCATGATTTTATAATAATTTCAATTTAGCCAGTGTACATATAAATATATTGTTTGTATGGTGTAAAATATAACATTAAGTTAATTACTTATTTTTTAGCTTTTATTATTATATAGGTTTTCTATTTAGTATTAAGTAGATAATATGTGTTAAGCGTAATATGTAGTTTTAAGTAAAAGTGTATTTTATAGAAGAATAAACTTTTGTTTGTTTACAGAGTGAATTGCATTAATGTATAAGTAAATAGTGGTTTACATGTATTATTATTTCCATGTTTTTATAATAATTTTGATTAAGTCAGTATATGTATGTAATATTTTCTATTTTATTTTTTGAACTGAACAAGGAATAAAATTATTTGGACAGAGTTGTTATAGATTATTACAAATAATAATATTAAAAACTGTACCTTTCAAGTTTTTGTAGCACATCTCGGATATCTTGGGTATTTTGGGCGATCCTTTCAAGAGCTACACTACTTCTAAGAGAAGCCTCAGCTCGCATTTGAGATGACTGCACGAGAGCACGTCTTGCAGCCTGCTGCGTCATTGGTGGCTCTCGTCGTCGTCGTCGACGCCTCGGGGACGATGTTGCAACTGCTGCTGCTGCAGCTGAAGGGGCTGGCGTGGACAATCGGTGGGGATTGGGGGATGGAGTACGAGTTATGTTGTGGGGTGGCTGTGGGTTAGCAGCAAGTGGAGACATGGGAAAAAGAATAGGTATTGGAGAATCCTGCACCTCCGAAACTGCAGCAGCATTCAGTTGCAGCAATATTGATTCTGAAGCAGGTGAATCCTGCACCTCAATCTCTTCAGATACAGATTCAGTACCTCCTGTCTGAAAAAAATGATAAATTAATATGAATTAAATTTATTGATTTCTTACATATTGTTCTTTTTTATTTTACCTGTGGGAATGGTTCCACCCGTATTCCTGGTAAGCCCTGCCCAAAAGTTTCTCCAAGTACAGCTAGAAACTTTGTCTCAATTTCAGTCAAAGGCTGTTCTGTGGAAGGTCCTCCTCCAGTACGGTTGTAAGAACCTTTTAAAGCAGCCACTCTTTTTTTTAATTTTGCTTTTAGATCCACCCAGTACTGAAAAATGTATTAGAAATATGAATTATATATACATTGTTACTTTAATTAATTTAGCCAAAATAATTATAAATATGCATGTGAAAAATTTTATAAGGTACAATTTTAACAAAATATGTTAGAAAACTTTATATAAGCTTGATATTTATCATTAATCCATTTGTTTAATTATAAACAGTTTTGTCGATTCAATCTATTTACATCAAATCCATTTTAGAGTAAGATTTGCTAACGACTGTACTTAAGTTAAAAGTATGAATTATGCAACTTACTTTGGACCATCCTCTCCAGTCTTTGTGAACTCCATCACCCATGGCGTTGAGTATTTCTGTCACTTCACACCACTTTCTCTGGGAGTAGGTCTTTGCTTGCAACGACCTATTGTAGGCCGAAGCGATGTCTTTATTGATATTTAAAAATTCCCACAATATTTCTAATTGCCGAACTGACACCCGACGAGATTTATTACTAAAAGAACAAAATAATTAATTTCAAGCATTGCACCTCTAAAGCTTCTTAACAAAAAGGTAATGTTCACTTACTTCATGTTCGACATTTTTATTAATATGCAATTTACTATCAATTTTAAACCCACCGCGCTCACACAATTCTGTCACTGGTATGAAAAAACAAAACGTTCTGAAGCCGAAACTTACATGTAGCTTAACATAGACGTATATTTGTCGCATTCTTGGGCACTGTTTATGTTAACAACATAAATTTCAAGTGGCAAAGTAGAAAGAGTTCTTTGTTTGGACCCTAATCAATGATTAAAAGTGGCACCAAATATGATTACTTACTTTTGTTGCACTGAGCTAAAATATGTTTCAGAACATATCAAATAAACTGCGATGATACCTAGCAGGGAATAGACAACGTTACGAAATCATTCGTTCGTTAGCAGGAATAAAACAATATTGTTTCACGAAGGTCATAGTACGAATTTGAGTAATGTTATTATAAGCTTAAAACAAAACGTTCTTAAAACATGATGTTTTACTAAAAGTTGATAGTAGGCCACCTGGCCGTGTTATCCCACCGAGATGCTTATCCCTAAGTTTCAGCAGAGACAGCTGAGGCTGGTTACCAACAAAAACTGGTCGCGTTAATGCGCGCCTGTAGTCATGATAGCGGGGCCAAATTTGGCGCAGCACGACTTGGCAACGTCGTGCGAGCCCGTTCGCGAAATGCACGTACCCACTTGGCTTCATGTAAACAAACAGTATTGCGTCATAGTGCCGGGCCTCACGCCAATCTGTACCCAAATATTAATGCCATAGAGTCGGATTTAGATTGAGATATTACGACGTGTTGATTAAATTGTTATTCACGAAATTTTCGCATGAGAATAATTTTGTAGTTGGAAACGAATACTGCCGAATTTGTACACAAGTGGAATTATCAAAAAAGTGTTTTGGTTATATTTACCAAGATAATAGGCAACGACAGGCTAATATGAAGTGTAATGGTTTTAAATTCCGTCCAATGTCGTAAGTGTAAACAGCCGAATTTGGTTTATTTTTGGCGTAGACCTGTTTGTCTAGATTCGAGCTATTTCCATTATCTAATTAAATGGTTGGACATCTAGTTTTTTATGGTTTCGCTCTTGATCTCAATCAAGCAAGGAGGCCAAGACGGGATCCACGATGGAACGAGCTAACCCAGAAGGTGCCTATTCACCCTGGCTCTTGGCTCTGAAAACGGACGGGTTAACAGTGTCAATAAAGCCAGAGCGATTATTAGTTACGGCATCAAACGCTCACGTTGGAAGAGTCTGTTATCACGTGGCCCATTCAATTCCAGTCACCATCAATTAATGTAAAGGGCTTCCTTATGGAAGAAAACATGAAATTCTATACTTATGATGTATATGACTAATTCTTGTAAATACTATGTATATTAAGTAGTAGTAAGTAGGTTTTCATTCAATAAGTCTAAATCTGAATGGAATTCAAATGAAAAATAAACCAGCCAAGTGCGAGTCGGACTCGCGCACGAAGGGTTCCGTACAATCTTGGTTATTAAAATAAAAATTCACGTTTCTTGTATGGGAGCCCCCCTTAAATATTGATTTTATTTTATTATTTATTATTAATGTATGTTGTCCTATATTTGTTTATAACTAACTTTTACCCGCGGCTTCGTTCGCATTTTTTTTTCAATATAAAGTATTCTATCTTACTTCTAATACCTCCAAGAATATATGCACGTCGTTTCATGATGATCGGTTTAGTAGTTTTTGCGTGAAAGCATAACAAACAAACTTACATTCACATTCATAATATTAGTAGGGATTATTGCGTTTAATGATTATAATAAATGAAACAAAAAAAGTTCTTTAAAGAAAAAAAATCACGAAATCCGGTAACCCACTCACTGAGTATCCAAGTAATACGATAATCAGAAGTAAAAATACACAATGAAGTACCTACTGAAATAGCATTTCGGTTCCGCTGCAAACGAGCAGTGTTCGGGTTGGTACTTTCAAAAGTGCCCCAGATGTTGGTTAACGGTACCAAGACCATCTCGCGACAGATGCCGCAATTGCAGTCTTCTTTGAAACGGCTGTCTTTTGTTCGGCCAAATATTTATTGTCCGAAAATTAATTCTCCAAACATGACGTTTTCTAATTTCAAAAACTCAACGGCTTTCGGTATTTTCACTACCATATCTATAAAACTAATGATAATGATATTGTTGGAAATTACTGCAAATTGTCACAATTTATACATATTTCTACTTCATTAATAGTCCTACTGCATTTGGACTCTTTATTGATGTTCCTAAGCTTATGATAGTACATATGTGAAAAATTCCTCAAACACCATAAAATCGATTGGGCAAGTACCAATTTAAAAATTGTTTAGCTTAAATTTTGTAAAGATAAATTGAAAAAGAGAATACACTAAATAAAAAAAGCATGTGTGCAATTCACACGTGGTGAAAGTGAAATACGTACTCGTATACAAAATACTACGGTTGTTGTGATGCCTTCTCTCAAGCCATGTACTACGCATGCGCACGTATTAACACACGTACATAATGCTTCGTATCTCATTTTCTCCTCTTAATCTTCTGAATTTATGTGTCTGACTCTTTGTACTATCGCTTTTTCGTTTCATCGACTTTCAAATCACAAGGATGCTTAAGAAGTTTTCACTTCAAAAAGTGAACTAAACGAGCATGCCGAAAAAAGATGCCGGTTATTTTCGGCCTTTTTTTATTGAATACAACAGTTGACACAATATAACTTCAACGTGCAAATAAGAAATTGTCTAATTCATTATGAAACCCACATTGTTATCTACGTATCAGTACAACTAATTGAAATATAATATAATATAAAAAATTAAGTTAACAAAAATATAAAAATAATACTTTAATAAGAAGCAGACGTGTGCGAACTGAGAAACAATTTGATATCCCTAACCTTAATTTTACTGTTACTTTATGTTTATAAACGAACGAAATATGGAATATAAGTACTAGCAGCTTTATAACGTTAATTAGGATAAAATAAGGGCAAAGAATACTAGAATAAAATTAAGTGAGAGTAATGAATTTCAGGCTAATCTTTATTTAGTACCTACTAAAATGGTTTAAAGAGTAAAAATTGGGACAATAAATATTAGGAAGAACAATAAAGAACCGTGTGAACCTTCGCCTCTTGCCATGCCGTTCAGCTGACACCATAAACACAAAACGAATGATTTGAAATTGTTTTCCACAAGAGGATAAATATCTTCAATGCCGTTAACAATTATTTCACACTGTTGATCTGAAGACCAAAGACTATTATTACGCAATGACACGGTTATGGATTCGAATCTCGATAGCAGCAAATGATTCATGGCTTTAATGTTACATAAGTATCATACAAAATAGTACAGTAAGCTCAATTTAATTAATTAATGTTTTTAGTACAAATGTACTAAAAACATTACATGCTTAAATTAAAAATTTATTTACTATTAGCTGACCCGGCCACGCGATGCTGTGATTCAGTTATTATAACTTGCAATGAAATATGTTTTTGATTATAAAATTTAACCCATCCTAAGCGGGAATAAATCCAGCAAAAAGAAACAAATATATCAAAAAAGGTTGAGTAGATTCGGAGTTCATCGCGGAGAGGGAATTTTAATAGTAGTTTATGATACTGTTGCATAATAAGGGTTCTTATAACATGAGTGTGTTTTAAAAAAACGAGCCGTAGGCGAGTTTTTTTATAGTATCACACGAGTGTTATAAGACCAACTTATGTACAGTGTCATACATTACTTTATCTACTCTCATACTTTAATACAAAACCAAACTTTGTTTAAATATTGAAAAGATTTTTTAAATGTCAAATGTTGGCGCCAAGGTGCAAACATCGATTGCGCATGCGTGTTGCGTCGTCGTGGACTCGTTCATTGAAACCTTTTTAAAGTAGAGGTTCAACCTCCTTGGTCCAGCTGGAGGTTGTATAGGTGTATCGTTATGATTAAAAAGTTATATTATGTTACAGGTGTCCATACAAGACCTGTATCGTAATTAAACTTTTTTTTTATATTATTTTTGGCCTGTACGTAATGTTTATCATAAGCATTTTGTTTTCAGTTTTAGAATCTTTGTATTATAGTATCAGAGTAGATAAAATAAATAATATTACAACTTTATTATATTACAGGTTAATATTACAGGTTTTATCAGCCTGTGATCACAAATCTTGTTAAGGGGTCAAAACTCCCTAGTTATGCTCTACCTTTGGACTTCTTTTATCCCAGGTTTTTTTTGGTCGCTTTCTTGTCTGTTTGCTTGTCTGTCGTCTTGTCTGTCCGGTTGGAATCTTGTATCTCAATTTTGAGGCACTTTCCGACCACCTAGCGAGTTGAAACTTTCAGGGTAGCTCAGAACAAGATGACAATGCACGCTTAAACAACTTTCAACTTTCTAGGTGCACTTTCAGGTCAACTTTCGGCCACTTTCACTTTTGTATGGGGCTTATCCGATTGTTGCATAACACATGGTTACTTCGTTGAGTTAATAATTAAAAAGAATAAAATAATAATACTAGATTTAAAAATCTAAACATAATGTTACTTATGGAGATGTAATGAGATGTATGATATGCATAGATGTTGAGAGTATTTGTAAAGATGCGCCCCCACGTTTTAAGTGGCCCCTCGCTTGGCCCCGCCGGGTTATTTTATTCTTTTTTGGTCACTGAAAAACGTGGGATTTTGAGATTTTTAAATCTAGCATTATTTTTACCCTATGTTTTGGAACATACTGTATAACAAAACAAATTAATTAAATCGATCACTTGTTACATTACAAACGAATAATGATTTAAATTGACTTCCTTATGAATTAAGCTTGCTTCAATTACAAGCATGATTGAATCCAAACCGAACTACCATCCTGAGCATTGCTTTAAGATTTCGACTGAATCGTACGTGTATTTGCCGTTTGGTGCAGTAGCGATCCTGCCTTTCGCACCGACGGTCCTATGTTCTCGTCCCAGAAGGCGCAGATGTTTGTGTGATGAATGCGAGCATTTTTACCATGAAAACCGATATGAGAGAGAGAAAATTCTTAATTCTGCGCATAATTGAATGCTACTAAAGGAAACATAAATACTTCTAGCACAGGACGTCGAATTAGTTTCTAAGTTAGCGAATGTTAATTTACTTGAACACTTAATTACGCATAATGAAGTTACGGTAATTGCTAAATGTAAGAATTTTCATTTAAATCTATAATCTAAGAACACAAATTTGTTGTTTGTGTGTTTGTCTGTCCGCTCTTTTTCCCGCTCTCTTAACTTTACCATAGCAACGCGTTACCGGGTCTGTTAGTCTATCCAATTTTGGTAGCAACAGTCCAATTGTTTTGTTATTGTACATCTGTTTGATGCAACGGTAGCAATCTTGCCTTTCACACCGTCTATCCTTGGTTAGAGTCTCGAGCGGGGAAAGGACAGAGGGTTTCTTTCATTTTGGACAATTATTTAGTCCTAAACTAAGCTGAGCTTGTACTATGGGTACTAAATAATGTAAAGAATACATAAAAAAGTGTAATAACGACCATGACTCAGGAACAAATGCTTATCTTCATCACACAGTCATATGCCCCTACCCCGCCGGGACCTTTGGCGCAAAAGGAAGGATTAATACCATTGCATGTGGCCGTCATGATGAATACGAGCATTTGTACCTGACTCCTGAGTGTTTATATATATTTCTATGAATATTACATATCTATATTATAGGTATGAGATTCCGCAGCCGTTCTCCTAAGACCGATTCGTCATTGGACTGTTCGTCGACAGGACGTTTCATTTATTTCCTTTTCTCCTGCAGGCTCTTTCACCTACGGACATTTTGCCGACAGGACCTTTCAACTACGTCACTTTCGACGACAGGCCTTTCCAGCTGCAGAATGTTGCACCGATACGACGATAAACCTATAACTCTTTTAACTACAGACCTTTCCATCTACGGAGAGTTCGCAGTCAGTGTTCGCAAAACCTTGACAATTTTCTTTTACTTTGCTTACGAAAGCTGTTTCTATATTTCTAGGATTCATCATCACCCTAAAGACTAATCGGCCTTAGGAGAACGGCTGCGGAATCTAGGTATGTTAATCCGTTACCCTAGTATCCATAACATAAACCTAACAATTTGGCAAGGATCGAAGCTGAAATTTTAACCGATAGCCAACGGCTTGTTTTATGGATACTAGGATAACGGATAGAAATACATATATGATGCCAAAGTAATATTTACAGAAATATTTATGACTCAGGTACAAATGCTCACATTTATTTCCCTTCCGGGAACGTGGACGCGGGGTCGTTTGGGTTCGAAGTTAAGATCAGTCGTGCACCAAACAGGTCATCAATAAAACAAAAAAATATCTTCTATGTACTTGTAGTTTTAATTATTAAATAGTAGTAGTAACTTGAATGTTAGACGTCCTTATGTTATTACCGTCAAAGTTAATAAGGCTGCAGTAGAGAACGGAAAATAAACCTAACAAATGTTTTTACTACAATGAAAAAAATCGATTCCACTGAACATCTTATTATAATTTTTCTAGTGACACTGATTTTTATAGTTATTATAAACAAGAGAAAGAAAAGAAACACTTAACTCTTATCTGATTGTGGATTTCCAATCCCCCAAAGTAGTATCCACCAAGGATGACATATAATCAGTCCAAGGAACTAAAATAAATGCAAAATAAATCAATTTTGATTTACATACATTTTAACAGTTAGGTACGTGCCCGATTAAAATATTGTGAAGGTTCATATTAGAAAATATTAAAAAACCATAGCCTTAGTCATCATGATCACGATCAATCAATCCTTATGTTTCGACTCCTTTACAGGAGAGTCGAAACGTCAGGATTTAATATAAATAATGCGTAAAAAACCATAGATAATTTAAAAGAGGTTATTTACTTCAAGGCGTGTCACCATAGATCCTTCAGGTCGCACTACATACAGTTCATTAGGTGTGCATACTTAGTAAAATAATAGAATTAACCAGAATAGTATTTATAGCCACGAATTTATAAACTATTTACTCGTAAACGCACGGTTCATTTGACTTCGCTCCTTATATCAAGCGACATCGTAGACTCATTGCATATTCAGCAGCCAGTACCCGTTTGAACGTACAGTGAAATTAATACGTAATGTCACTTATTTACCGTAAGCCTTAGAGAGAAACCGCAGGCATAACTAAGTATGACAAGGTGACTTGATATGAAGGTTGGAAATATTAAATTGGTATAAATCTTCATATATAAAAATTGACACAGTGTTTGGCCGCGATGAACTCCGAAACTACTCAAACGATTTTGATTTTTTTTTGCTGGATTTTTTTCTATTTAGGCAGGATAGGTTTCATTTTGATTGCTAACACAGCAACGCGTGGCCGGGTCAGCAACAAATTCTCTGTCACAGTGTTTGACAACAATAAACTCCGATAATATTCAACCGTGTTAATTTTTTTTGATTTGTAAATGTCGTCACTTCTATTAAAGCTGAAGAGTTTCTTGCATCCGTTCTTCTTGTCAGTTAAAGGATGTCCTGAATAGGTGGTACGAAAAATGTTAGACCAACCAAAACAAATATAAAGGCAGTTTATTGGGAATGGCAGTTGCACCGATTAGATTTCTTCATCAGATCATGTTAAGAAATCAGTTGTAAGTACAAAGCATCCTTGTTCCAAGGAAACTAAACTTGATAATAGAATAACTGCAGTTATGAAACTGATATTATTAAGCACAAATGTTTTAAGAGCTGCATTCTTAGTTATCAGTAGGCGTACATAGTATTGCCAGAGAGACTGGATTTGGCTGGTTTATCCAGCTATTTTACACGATCTCCAGCTAAAAATGAAAACCATGCACCGCCTCTCACTTTAACGTTTCCGTTTTTCTTATAACAATTATACCTAAGTAAGTACAATATTACGCAAGCATGCGTCAATTTCGGTTCTAAAATGCTCATTTCTATTTGTGCAGCCAAAAATCCTAGTGTCGAGAAATTTTGATTTATCTACCCTAGACGTACAGCTAATTGGATCACTATACCTCAGACTGCATCAAGATGAGAAAGTGACCGGAGGCGTTACCTGTGGTGCAGTGTGTGCGTTGAACACGGACGCCACGATCCTGGGGGGCGCTGAGCACTTTCAATAACTTCAATGTTGGAATGGAAATCGTAAAAAAAGGACTCTCCGTACAAAATGACCGATCAGCTGATCGAGTTCTATTTATGACATTGATATACCTAACATCTATATATACATGTGTACGTTTTGGCTTCTTAGGGATGTTTAGGCTGTGTGAACTTGGCACCCGACTTTGGAAAATTTCGTTTTTTTTATTTTTTTTCGAGAGATTTTGATTAGTAGTGGATAGTAGTGAAGTTATTTTCGTTAGTAGTAATGCCAAAAAAATAAAAAAAATAGTAAAAAAATGTCATCCCCCGAAATTAGAAAAAAATGTTTTTTCCGACTGTTTCTCATAGATAGACGTTAGTAGTGGATTGTAGTGCAATTTTATTCGTTAGTAGTAAAATAGAAAAAATAAAAAAAAATAAAAATGTTTCGGAGCATTTTTAAAAAACTTTTTTATGGCGTAAATACTGTTTCAAAGCTTATATGATTACAACAAACGTTGGAATTGAGTAAGGGGGGTTCGTAGAGGTTAGTAGTGAAGGAATTTTTGATAGTAGTAAAGAAAAAAATTTACTAGGAGCACTTGAATTGAGTCAAACCTGTTTCGGAGCAATATTCATTGAATAACATCTGTTTGAAGATAAATACGATTACTACAAACGTTGAAATTGAGTAAGAAGGGTTCGTAGAGGTTTGTAGTGAAAGAATTTTTGATAGTAGTAAAGAAAAAAAATTACTAGGAGCACTTGAATTGAGTCAAACCTGTTTCGGAGCAATATTCATTGAATAACATCTGTTTGAAGATAAATACGATTACTACAAACGTTGAAATTGTGTAAGAAGGGTTCGTAGAGGTTTGTAGTGAAAGAATTTTTGATAGTAGTAAAGAAAAAAAATCACTAGGAGCAGTTGAATTGAGTCAAACCTGTTTCGGAGCAATATTCATTGAATAAAATCTGTTTGAAGATAAATACGATTACTACAAACGTTGGAATTGAGTAAGAAGGGTTCGTAGAGGTTTGTAGTGAAAGAATTTTTGATAGTAGTAAAGAACAAAAATTACTAGGAGCACTTGAATTGAGTCAAACCTGTTTCGGAGCAATATTGATTGAATAAAATCTGTTTGAAGATAAATACGATTACTACAAACGTTGGAATTGAGTAAGAAGGGTTCGTAGAGGTTTGTAGTGAAAGAATTTTTGATAGTAGTAAATAAAAAAAAATACTAGAAGCACCTGAATTGAGTCAAACCTGTTTCGGAGCAATATTGATTGAATAAAATCTGTTTGAAGATAAATACGATTACTACAAACGTTGGAATTGAGTAAGAAGGGTTTGTAGAGGTTTGTAGTGAAAGAATTTTTGATAGTAGTAAAGAAAAAAATTTACTAGGAGCACTTGAATTGAGTCAAACCTGTTTCGGAGCAATATTCATTGAATAAAATATATTTGAAGATAAATACGATTACCACAAACGTTGGAATCGACTAAGAAGGGTTCGTAGAGGTTTGTAGTGAAAGAATTTTTGATAGTAGTAAAGAAAAAAAATTACTAGGAGCACTTGAATTGAGTCAAACTGGTTTCGGAGCAATATTCATTGAATAAAATCTGTTTGAAGATAAATACGATTACTACAAACGTTGGAATTGAGTAAGGGGGGTTCGTAGAGGTTTGTAGTGAAAGAATTTTTGATAGTAGTAAAGAAAAAAAATTACTAGGAGCACTTGAATTGAGTCAAACCTGTTTCGGAGCAATATTCATTGAATAAAATCTGTTTGAAGATAAATACGATTACTACAAACGTTGGAATTGAGTAAGAAGGGTTCGTAGAGGTTTGTAGTGAAAGAATTTTTGATAGTAGTAAAGAAAAAAAATTACTAGGAGCACTTGAATTGAGTCAAACCTGTTTCGGAGCAATATTGATTGAATAAAATCTGTTTGAAGATAAATACGATGACTACAAACGTTGGAATTGAGTAAGAAGGGTTCGTAGAGGTTTGTAGTGAAAGAATTTTTGATAGTAGTAAAGAAAAAAAATTACTAGGAGCACTTTAGTTGAATCAAACTTGTTTCGGAGCGATATTTCCTGGATAAAGTCTGTTTGAAGACGAATACGATTACTACAAACGTTAGAATTGACTAAGAGGGGTTCGCAGAGGTTTGTAGTGAAAGAATTTTTGATAGTAGTAAAAAAAAAAAATTACTAGAAATATTTTAGTTCAGTCAAACTTATTTGGGAGCAATATTCATTGAATAAAATCTGTTTGAAGATAAATACGATTACTACAAACGTTGGAATTGAGTAAGAAGGGTTCGTAGAGGTTTGTAGTGAAAGAATTTTTGATAGTAGTAAAGAAAAAAAATTACTAGGAGCACTTGAATTGAGTCAAACCTGTTTCGGAGCAATATTCATTGAATAAAATATATTTGAAGATAAATACGATTACCACAAACGTTGGAATCGACTAAGAAGGGTTCGTAGAGGTTTGTAGTGAAAGAATTTTTGATAGTAGTAAAGAAAAAAAATTACTAGGAGCACGTGAATTGAGTCAAACTGGTTTCGGAGCAATTTTCATTGAATAAAATCTGTTTGAAGATAAATACGATTACTACAAACGTTGGAATTGAGTAAGGGGGGTTCGTAGAGGTTTGTAGTGAAAGAATTTTTGATAGTAGTAAAGAAAAAAAATTACTAGGAGCACTTGAATTGAGTCCACCCAGTTTCGGAGCAATATTCATTGAATAAAATCTGTTTGAAGATAAATACGATTACTACAAACGTTGGAATTGAGTAAGAAGGGTTCGTAGAGGTTTGTAGTGAAAGAATTTTTGATAGTAGTAAAGAAAAAAAATTACTAGGAGCATTTGAATTGAGTCAAACCTGTTTCGGAGCAATATTGATTGAATAAAATCTGTTTGAAGATAAATACGATTACTACAAACGTTGGAATTGAGTAAGAAGGGTTCGTAGAGGTTTGTAGTGAAAGAATTTTTGATAGTAGTAAAGAAAAAAAATTACTAGGAGCACTTTAGTTGAATCAAACTTGTTTCGGAGCGATATTTCCTGGATAAAGTCTGTTTGAAGACGAATACGATTACTACACACGTTAGAATTGACTAAGAGGGGTTCGCAGAGGTTTGTAGTGAAAGAATTTTTGATAGTAGTAAAGAAAAAAAATTACTAGAAATATTTTAGTTCAGTCAAACTTATTTGGGAGTAAAATTAACTGGATAAAGTCTGTTTGAAGATGAATACGATTACTACAAACGTTACAATTGACTAAGAGGGGTTCGTAGAGGTTTGTAGTGAAAGAATTTTTGATAGTAGTAAAGAAAAAAAATTACTAGGAGCACCTGAATTGAGTCAAACCTGTTTCGGAGCAATATTCATTGAATAAAATCTGTTTGAAGATAAATACGATTACTACAAACGTTGGAATTGAGTAAGAAGGGTTCGTAGAGGTTTGTAGTGAAAGAATTTTTGATAGTAGTAAAGAAAAAAAATCACTAGGAGCACTTGAATTGAGTCAAACCTGTTTCGGAGCAATATTCATTGAATTAAATCTGTTTGAAGATAAATACGATTACTCCAAACATTGGAATTGACTAAGAAGGGTTCGTAGAGGTTTGTAGTGAAAGAATTTTTGATAGTAGTAAAGAACAAAAATTACTAGGAGCACTTGAATTGAGTCAAACCTGTTTCGGAGCAATATTGATTGAATAAAATCTGTTTGAAGATAAATACGATTGCTACAAACGTTGGAATTGAGTAAGGGGGGTTCGTAGAGGTTTGTAGTGAAAGAATTTTTGATAGTAGTAAATAAAAAAATATACTAGAAGCACCTGAATTGAGTCAAACCTGTTTCGGAGCAATATTCATTGAATAAAATCTGTTTGAAGATAAATACGATTACTACAAACGTTGGAATTGAGTAAGAAGGGTTCGTAGAGGTTTGTAGTGAAAGAATTTTTGATAGTAGTAAAGAAAAAAATTTACTAGGAGCACTTGAATTGAGTCAAACCTGTTTCGGAGCAATATTCATTGAATAAAATATATTTGAAGATAAATACGATTACCACAAACGTTGGAATCGACTAAGAAGGGTTCGTAGAGGTTTGTAGTGAAAGAATTTTTGATAGTAGTAAAGAAAAAAAATTACTAGGAGCACTTGAATTGAGTCAAACCTGTTTCGGAGCAATATTCATTGAATAAAATCTGTTTGAAGATAAATACGATTACTACAAACGTTGGAATTGAGTAAGGGGGGTTCGTAGAGGTTTGTAGTGAAAGAATTTTTGATAGTAGTAAAGAAAAAAAATTACTAGGAGCACTTGAATTGAGTCAAACTGGTTTCGGAGCAATATTCATTGAATAAAATCTGTTTGAAGATAAATACGATTACTACAAACGTTGGAATTGAGTAAGAAGGGTTCGTAGAGGTTTGTAGTGAAAGAATTTTTGATAGTAGTAAAGAAAAAAAATTACTAGGAGCACTTGAATTGAGTCAAACCTGTTTCGGAGCAATATTGATTGAATAAAATCTGTTTGAAGATAAATACGATTACTACAAACGTTGGAATTGAGTAAGAAAGGTTCGTAGAGGTTTGTAGTGAAAGAATTTTTGATAGTAGTAAAGAAAAAAAATTACTAGGAGCACTTTAGTTGAATCAAACTTGTTTCGGAGCGATATTTCCTGGATAAAGTCTGTTTGAAGACGAATACGATTACTACAAACGTTAGAATTGACTAAGAGGGGTTCGCAGAGGTTTGTAGTGAAAGAATTTTTGATAGTAGTAAAGAAAAAAAATTACTTGAAATATTTTAGTTCAGTCAAACTTATTTGGGAGTAAAATTAACTGGATAAAGTCTGTTTGAAGATGAATACGATTACTACAAACGTTACAATTGACTAAGAGGGGTTCGTAGAGGTTTGTAGTGAAAGAATTTTTGATAGTAGTAAAGAAAAAAAATTACTAGGAGCACTTGAATTGAGTCAAACTGGTTTCGGAGCAATATTCATTGAATAAAATCTGTTTGAAGATAAATACGATTGCTACAAACGTTGGAATTGAGTAAGAAGGGTTCGTAGAGGTTTGTAGTGAAAGAATTTTTGATAGTAGTAAATAAAAAAAAATCACAAGGAGCACTTGAATTGAGTCAAACCTGTTTCGCAGCAAAATTCATTGAATTAAATCTGTTTGAAGATAAATACGATTACTACAAACGTTGGAATTGAGTAAGAAGGGTTCGTAGAGGTTTGTAGTGAAAGAATTTTTGATAGTAGTAAAGAAAAAAAATTACTAGGAGCACTTGAATTGAGTCAAACCTGTTTCGGAGCAATATTGATTGAATAAAATCTGTTTGAAGATAAATACGATTACTAAAAACGTTGGAATTGAGTAAGAAAGGTTCGTAGAGGTTTGTAGTGAAAGAATTTTTGATAGTAGTAAAGAAAAAAAATTACTAGGAGCACTTTAGTTGAATCAAACTTGTTTCGGAGCGATATTTCCTGGATAAAGTCTGTTTGAAGACGAATACGATTACTACAAACGTTAGAATTGACTAAGAGGGGTTCGCAGAGGTTTGTAGTGAAAGAATTTTTGATAGTAGTAAAGAAAAAAAATAACTAGGAGCACTTGAATTGAGTCAAACCTGTTTCGGAGCAATATTCATGGAATAAAATCTGTTTGAAGATAAATACGATTACTAAAAACGTTGGAATTGAGTAAGAAGGGTTCGTAGAGGTTGGTAGTGAAAGAATTTTTGATAGTAGTAAAGAAAAAAAATTACTAGGAGCACTTGAATTGAGTCAAACCTGTTTCGGAGCAATATTCATTGACTGAAATCTGTTTGAAGATAAATACGATTACTACTAACAGTGGACTCGACTAAGAAGGGTTCGTAGAGGTTTGTAGTGAAAGAATTTTTGATAGTAGTAAAGAAAAAAAAATACTAGGAGCACTTGAATTGAGTCAAACTGGTTTCGGAGCAATATTCATTGAATAAAATCTGTTTGAAGATAAATACGATTACTACAAACGTTGGAATTGAGTAAGGGGGGTTCGTAGAGGTTTGTAGTGAAAGAATTTTTGATAGTAGTAAAGAAAAAAAATTACTAGGAGCACTTGAATTGAGTCAAACCTGTTTCGGAGCAATATTGATTGAATAAAATCTGTTTGAAGATAAATACGATTACTACAAACGTTGGAATTGAGTAAGAAAGGTTCGTAGAGGTTTGTAGTGAAAGAATTTTTGATAGTAGTAAAGAAAAAAAATTACTAGGAGCACTTTAGTTGAATCAAACTTGTTTCGGAGCGATATTTCCTGGATAAAGTCTGTTTGAAGACGAATACGATTACTACAAACGTTAGAATTGACTAAGAGGGGTTCGCAGAGGTTTGTAGTGAAAGAATTTTTGATAGTAGTAAAGAAAAAAAATTACTAGAAATATTTTAGTTCAGTCAAACTTATTTGGGAGTAAAATTAACTGGATAAAGTCTGTTTGAAGATGAATACGATTACTACAAACGTTACAATTGACTAAGAGGGGTTCGTAGAGGTTTGTAGTGAAAGAATTTTTGATAGTAGTAAAGAAAAAAAATTACTAGGAGCACTTGAATTGAGTCAAACTGGTTTCGGAGCAATATTCATTGAATAAAATCTGTTTGAAGATAAATACGATTGCTACAAACGTTGGAATTGAGTAAGAAGGGTTCGTAGAGGTTTGTAGTGAAAGAATTTTTGATAGTAGTAAATAAAAAAAAATCACAAGGAGCACTTGAATTGAGTCAAACCTGTTTCGCAGCAAAATTCATTGAATAAAATCTGTTTGAAGATAAATACGATTACTACAAACGTTGGAATTGAGTAAGAAGGGTTCGTAGAGGTTTGTAGTGAAAGAATTTTTGATAGTAGTAAAGAAAAAAAATTACTAGGAGCACTTTAGTTGAATCAAACTTGTTTCGGAGCGATATTTCCTGGATAAAGTCTGTTTGAAGACGAATACGATTACTACAAACGTTAGAATTGACTAAGAGGGGTTCGCAGAGGTTTGTAGTGAAAGAATTTTTGATAGTAGTAAAGAAAAAAAATAACTAGGAGCACTTGAATTGAGTCAAACCTGTTTCGGAGCAATATTCATGGAATAAAATCTGTTTGAAGATAAATACGATTACTACAAACGTTGGAATTGAGTAAGAAGGGTTCGTAGAGGTTGGTAGTGAAAGAATTTTTGATAGTAGTAAAGAAAAAAAATTACTAGGAGCACTTGAATTGAGTCAAACCTGTTTCGGAGCAATATTCATTGAATAAAATATATTTGAAGATAAATACGATTACCACAAACGTTGGAATCGACTAAGAAGGGTTCGTAGAGGTTTGTAGTGAAAGAATTTTTGATAGTAGTAAAGAAAAAAAATTACTAGGAGCACTTGAATTGAGTCAAACTGGTTTCGGAGCAATATTCATTGAATAAAATCTGTTTGAAGATAAATACGATTACTACAAACGTTGGAATTGAGTAAGGGGGGTTCGTAGAGGTTTGTAGTGAAAGAATTTTTGATAGTAGTAAAGAAAAAAAATTACTAGGAGCACTTGAATTGAGTCAAACCTGTTTCGGAGCAATATTCATTGAATAAAATCTGTTTGAAGATAAATATGATTACTACAAACGTTGGAATTGAGTAAGAAGGGTTCGTAGAGGTTTGTAGTGAAAGAATTTTTGATAGTAGTAAATAAAAAAAAATACTAGGAGCACTTGAATTGAGTCAAACCTGTTTCGGAGCAATATTCATGGAATAAAATCTGTTTGAAGATAAATACGATTACTACAAACGTTGAAATTGAGTAAGAAGGGTTCGTAGAGGTTTGTAGTGAAAGAATTTTTGATAGTAGTAAAGAAAAAAAATTACTAGGAGCACTTGAATTGAGTCAAACCTGTTTCGGAGCAATATTCATTGAATAAAATCTGTTTGAAGATAAATACGATTACTACAAACGTTGGAATTGAGTAAGAAGGGTTCGTAGAGGTTTGTAGTGAAAGAATTTTTGATAGTAGTAAAGAAAAAAAATCACTAGGAGCACTTGAATTGAGTCAAACCTGTTTCGGAGCAATATTCATTGAATAAAATCTGTTTGAAGATAAATACGATTACTACAAACGTTGGAATTGAGTAAGAAGGGTTCGTAGAGGTTTGTAGTGAAAGAATTTTTGATAGTAGTAAAGAAAAAAAATCACTAGGAGCAGTTGAATTGAGTCAAACCTGTTTCGGAGCAATATTCATTGAATTAAATCTGTTTGAAGATAAATACGATTACTCCAAACATTGGAATTGACTAAGAAGGGTTCGTAGAGGTTTGTAGTGAAAGAATTTTTGATAGTAGTAAAGAAAAAAAATTACTAGAAGCACCTGAATTGAGTCAAACCTGTTTCGGAGCAATATTCATTGAATAAAATCTGTTTGAAGATAAATACGATTACTACAAACGTTGGAATTGAGTAAGAAGGGTTCGTAGAGGTTGGTAGTGAAAGAATTTTTGATAGTAGTAAAGAAAAAAATTTACTAGGAGCACTTGAATTGAGTCAAACTTGTTTCGGAGCAATATTCATTGAATAAAATCTGTTTGAAGATAAATACGATTACTACAAACGTTGGAATCGACTAAGAAGGGTTCGTAGAGGTTTGTAGTGAAAGAATTTTTGATAGTAGTAAAGAAAAAAATTTACTAGGAGCACTTGAATTGAGTCAAACCTGTTTCGGAGCAATATTCATTGAATAAAATCTGTTTGAAGATAAATACGATTACTACAAACGTTGGAATTGACTAAGAAGTGTTCATAGAGGTTTGTAGTGAAAGAATTTTTGATAGTAGTAAAGAAAAAAAATTACTAGGAGCACTTGAATTGAGTCAAACTGGTTTCGGAGCAATATTCATTGAATAAAATCTGTTTGAAGATAAATACGATTACTACAAACGTTGGAATTGAGTAAGGGGGGTTCGTAGAGGTTTGTAGTGA
Source organism: Calamotropha paludella (assembly GCA_927399485.1). NCBI lineage: Eukaryota > Metazoa > Arthropoda > Insecta > Lepidoptera > Crambidae > Calamotropha > Calamotropha paludella. The sequence goes on along the minus strand of OV656803.1, from coordinate 2,680,727 downwards.
AAGAATTTTTGATAGTAGTAAAGAAAAAAATTTACTAGGAGCACTTGAATTGAGTCAAACCTGTTTCGGAGCAATATTCATTGAATAAAATATATTTGAAGATAAATACGATTACCACAAACGTTGGAATCGACTAAGAAGGGTTCGTAGAGGTTTGTAGTGAAAGAATTTTTGATAGTAGTAAAGAAAAAAAATTACTAGGAGCACTTGAATTGAGTCAAACTGGTTTCGGAGCAATATTCATTGAATAAAATCTGTTTGAAGATAAATACGATTACTACAAACGTTGGAATTGAGTAAGGGGGGTTCGTAGAGGTTTGTAGTGAAAGAATTTTTGATAGTAGTAAAGAAAAAAAATTACTAGGAGCACTTGAATTGAGTCAAACCTGTTTCGGAGCAATATTCATTGAATAAAATCTGTTTGAAGATAAATACGATTACTACAAACGTTGGAATTGAGTAAGAAGGGTTCGTAGAGGTTTGTAGTGAAAGAATTTTTGATAGTAGTAAAGAAAAAAAATTACTAGGAGCACTTGAATTGAGTCAAACCTGTTTCGGAGCAATATTGATTGAATAAAATCTGTTTGAAGATAAATACGATTACTAAAAACGTTGGAATTGAGTAAGAAAGGTTCGTAGAGGTTTGTAGTGAAAGAATTTTTGATAGTAGTAAAGAAAAAAAATTACTAGGAGCACTTTAGTTGAATCAAACTTGTTTCGGAGCGATATTTCCTGGATAAAGTCTGTTTGAAGACGAATACGATTACTACAAACGTTAGAATTGACTAAGAGGGGTTCGCAGAGGTTTGTAGTGAAAGAATTTTTGATAGTAGTAAAGAAAAAAAATTACTAGAAATATTTTAGTTCAGTCAAACTTATTTGGGAGTAAAATTAACTGGATAAAGTCTGTTTGAAGATGAATACGATTACTACAAACGTTAATTTGTAGTGAAAGAATTTTTGATAGTAGTAAAGAAAAAAAATTACTAGGAGCACTTGAATTGAGTCAAACTGGTTTCGGAGCAATATTCATTGAATAAAATCTGTTTGAAGATAAATACGATTGCTACAAACGTTGGAATTGAGTAAGAAGGGTTCGTAGAGGTTTGTAGTGAAAGAATTTTTGATAGTAGTAAATAAAAAAAAATCACAAGGAGCACTTGAATTGAGTCAAACCTGGTATTACTGGAGGGAGACTCTGTACCAGGGTCGTCTGCTTAGGTACCTCCGTCTTACCTATTTCTGCCGCAAAGCAGCAGTGCTTGCATTGCTGTGTTCCGGTTTGAAGGGTAAGATATGGCAGTGAAATTACTGGGTACAGTGACTTTACATCTTGTGTCACAAGTTGGCAACGTACACAGTGGTTCTTGTGGGGTTGCAGTTTTGCTGCGAATCTCACAAGAGCCACATGTATTATAGGTGACTGTTACCACTTACCATCAGGTGGGCAGTTTGCTTGTTTGCCAACTTTTGCAATAAAAAAAAAAAAAAAAAAAAAAAACCTGTTTCGCAGCAAAATTCATTGAATTAAATCTGTTTGAAGATAAATACGATTACTACAAACGTTGGAATTGAGTAAGAAGGGTTCGTAGAGGTTTGTAGTGAAAGAATTTTTGATAGTAGTAAAGAAAAAAAATTACTAGGAGCACTTTAGTTGAATCAAACTTGTTTCGGAGCGATATTTCCTGGATAAAGTCTGTTTGAAGACGAATACGATTACTACAAACGTTAGAATTGACTAAGAGGGGTTCGCAGAGGTTTGTAGTGAAAGAATTTTTGATAGTAGTAAAGAAAAAAAATAACTAGGAGCACTTGAATTGAGTCAAACCTGTTTCGGAGCAATATTCATGGAATAAAATCTGTTTGAAGATAAATACGATTACTACAAACGTTGGAATTGAGTAAGAAGGGTTCGTAGAGGTTTGTAGTGAAAGAATTTTTGATAGTAGTAAAGAAAAAAAATTACTAGGAGCACTTGAATTGAGTCAAACCTGTTTCGGAGCAATATTCATTGACTGAAATCTGTTTGAAGATAAATACGATTACTACTAACAGTGGACTCGACTAAGAAGGGTTCGTAGAGGTTTGTAGTGAAAGAATTTTTGATAGTAGTAAAGAAACAAAAATACTAGGAGCACTTGAATTGAGTCAAACTGGTTTCGGAGCAATATTCATTGAATAAAATCTGTTTGAAGATAAATACGATTACTACAAACGTTGGAATTGAGTAAGGGGGGTTCGTAGAGGTTTGTAGTGAAAGAATTTTTGATAGTAGTAAAAAAAAAAATTACTAGGAGCACTTGAATTGAGTCAAACCTGTTTCGGAGCAATTTTCATTGAATAAAATCTGTTTGAAGATAAATACGATTACTACAAACGTTGGAATTGAGTAAGAAGGGTTCGTAGAGGTTTGTAGTGAAAGAATTTTTGATAGTAGTAAATAAAAAAAAATACTAGGAGCACTTGAATTGAGTCAAACCTGTTTCGGAGCAATATTCATGGAATAAAATCTGTTTGAAGATAAATACGATTACTACAAACGTTGAAATTGAGTAAGAAGGGTTCGTAGAGGTTTGTAGTGAAAGAATTTTTGATAGTAGTAAAGAAAAAAAATAACTAGGAGCACTTGAATTGAGTCAAACCTGTTTCGGAGCAATATTCATTGAATAAAATCTGTTTGAAGATAAATACGATTACTACAAACGTTGGAATTGAGTAAGAAGGATTCGTAGAGGTTTGTAGTAAAAGAATTTTTGATAGTAGTAAAGAAAAAAAATCACTAGGAGCACTTGAATTGAGTCAAACCTGTTTCGGAGCAATATTCATTGAATAAAATCTGTTTGAAGATAAATACGATAACTACAAACGTTGGAATTGACTAAGAAGGGTTCGTAGAGGTTTGTAGTGAAAGAATTTTTGATAGTAGTAAAGAAAAAAAATTACGAGGAGCACTTGAATAGAGTGAAACCTGTTTCGGAGCAATATTCATTGAATAAAATCTGTTTGAAGATAAATACGATTACTACAAACGTTGGAATTGAGTAAGAAGGGTTCGTAGAGGTTTGTAGTGAAAGAATTTTTGATAGTAGTAAATAAAAAAAAATACTAGAAGCACCTGAATTGAGTCAAACCTGTTTCGGAGCAATATTGATTGAATAAAATCTGTTTGAAGATAAATACGATTACTACAAACGTTGGAATTGAGTAAGAAGGGTTTGTAGAGGTTTGTAGTGAAAGAATTTTTGATAGTAGTAAAGAAAAAAATTTACTAGGAGCACTTGAATTGAGTCAAACCTGTTTCGGAGCAATATTCATTGAATAAAATATATTTGAAGATAAATACGATTACCACAAACGTTGGAATCGACTAAGAAGGGTTCGTAGAGGTTTGTAGTGAAAGAATTTTTGATAGTAGTAAAGAAAAAAAATTACTAGGAGCACTTGAATTGAGTCAAACTGGTTTCGGAGCAATATTCATTGAATAAAATCTGTTTGAAGATAAATACGATTACTACAAACGTTGGAATTGAGTAAGGGGGGTTCGTAGAGGTTTGTAGTGAAAGAATTTTTGATAGTAGTAAAGAAAAAAAATTACTAGGAGCACTTGAATTGAGTCAAACCTGTTTCGGAGCAATATTCATTGAATAAAATCTGTTTGAAGATAAATACGATTACTACAAACGTTGGAATTGAGTAAGAAGGGTTCGTAGAGGTTTGTAGTGAAAGAATTTTTGATAGTAGTAAAGAAAAAAAATTACTAGGAGCACTTGAATTGAGTCAAACCTGTTTCGGAGCAATATTGATTGAATAAAATCTGTTTGAAGATAAATACGATGACTACAAACGTTGGAATTGAGTAAGAAGGGTTCGTAGAGGTTTGTAGTGAAAGAATTTTTGATAGTAGTAAAGAAAAAAAATTACTAGGAGCACTTTAGTTGAATCAAACTTGTTTCGGAGCGATATTTCCTGGATAAAGTCTGTTTGAAGACGAATACGATTACTACAAACGTTAGAATTGACTAAGAGGGGTTCGCAGAGGTTTGTAGTGAAAGAATTTTTGATAGTAGTAAAAAAAAAAAATTACTAGAAATATTTTAGTTCAGTCAAACTTATTTGGGAGCAATATTCATTGAATAAAATCTGTTTGAAGATAAATACGATTACTACAAACGTTGGAATTGAGTAAGAAGGGTTCGTAGAGGTTTGTAGTGAAAGAATTTTTGATAGTAGTAAAGAAAAAAAATTACTAGGAGCACTTGAATTGAGTCAAACCTGTTTCGGAGCAATATTCATTGAATAAAATATATTTGAAGATAAATACGATTACCACAAACGTTGGAATCGACTAAGAAGGGTTCGTAGAGGTTTGTAGTGAAAGAATTTTTGATAGTAGTAAAGAAAAAAAATTACTAGGAGCACGTGAATTGAGTCAAACTGGTTTCGGAGCAATATTCATTGAATAAAATCTGTTTGAAGATAAATACGATTACTACAAACGTTGGAATTGAGTAAGGGGGGTTCGTAGAGGTTTGTAGTGAAAGAATTTTTGATAGTAGTAAAGAAAAAAAATTACTAGGAGCACTTGAATTGAGTCCACCCAGTTTCGGAGCAATATTCATTGAATAAAATCTGTTTGAAGATAAATACGATTACTACAAACGTTGGAATTGAGTAAGAAGGGTTCGTAGAGGTTTGTAGTGAAAGAATTTTTGATAGTAGTAAAGAAAAAAAATTACTAGGAGCATTTGAATTGAGTCAAACCTGTTTCGGAGCAATATTGATTGAATAAAATCTGTTTGAAGATAAATACGATTACTACAAACGTTGGAATTGAGTAAGAAGGGTTCGTAGAGGTTTGTAGTGAAAGAATTTTTGATAGTAGTAAAGAAAAAAAATTACTAGGAGCACTTTAGTTGAATCAAACTTGTTTCGGAGCGATATTTCCTGGATAAAGTCTGTTTGAAGACGAATACGATTACTACACACGTTAGAATTGACTAAGAGGGGTTCGCAGAGGTTTGTAGTGAAAGAATTTTTGATAGTAGTAAAGAAAAAAAATTACTAGAAATATTTTAGTTCAGTCAAACTTATTTGGGAGTAAAATTAACTGGATAAAGTCTGTTTGAAGATGAATACGATTACTACAAACGTTACAATTGACTAAGAGGGGTTCGTAGAGGTTTGTAGTGAAAGAATTTTTGATAGTAGTAAAGAAAAAAAATTACTAGGAGCACCTGAATTGAGTCAAACCTGTTTCGGAGCAATATTCATTGAATAAAATCTGTTTGAAGATAAATACGATTACTACAAACGTTGGAATTGAGTAAGAAGGGTTCGTAGAGGTTTGTAGTGAAAGAATTTTTGATAGTAGTAAAGAAAAAAAATCACTAGGAGCACTTGAATTGAGTCAAACCTGTTTCGGAGCAATATTCATTGAATTAAATCTGTTTGAAGATAAATACGATTACTCCAAACATTGGAATTGACTAAGAAGGGTTCGTAGAGGTTTGTAGTGAAAGAATTTTTGATAGTAGTAAAGAACAAAAATTACTAGGAGCACTTGAATTGAGTCAAACCTGTTTCGGAGCAATATTGATTGAATAAAATCTGTTTGAAGATAAATACGATTGCTACAAACGTTGGAATTGAGTAAGGGGGGTTCGTAGAGGTTTGTAGTGAAAGAATTTTTGATAGTAGTAAATAAAAAAATATACTAGAAGCACCTGAATTGAGTCAAACCTGTTTCGGAGCAATATTCATTGAATAAAATCTGTTTGAAGATAAATACGATTACTACAAACGTTGGAATTGAGTAAGAAGGGTTCGTAGAGGTTTGTAGTGAAAGAATTTTTGATAGTAGTAAAGAAAAAAATTTACTAGGAGCACTTGAATTGAGTCAAACCTGTTTCGGAGCAATATTCATTGAATAAAATATATTTGAAGATAAATACGATTACCACAAACGTTGGAATCGACTAAGAAGGGTTCGTAGAGGTTTGTAGTGAAAGAATTTTTGATAGTAGTAAAGAAAAAAAATTACTAGGAGCACTTGAATTGAGTCAAACCTGTTTCGGAGCAATATTCATTGAATAAAATCTGTTTGAAGATAAATACGATTACTACAAACGTTGGAATTGAGTAAGGGGGGTTCGTAGAGGTTTGTAGTGAAAGAATTTTTGATAGTAGTAAAGAAAAAAAATTACTAGGAGCACTTGAATTGAGTCAAACTGGTTTCGGAGCAATATTCATTGAATAAAATCTGTTTGAAGATAAATACGATTACTACAAACGTTGGAATTGAGTAAGAAGGGTTCGTAGAGGTTTGTAGTGAAAGAATTTTTGATAGTAGTAAAGAAAAAAAATTACTAGGAGCACTTGAATTGAGTCAAACCTGTTTCGGAGCAATATTGATTGAATAAAATCTGTTTGAAGATAAATACGATTACTACAAACGTTGGAATTGAGTAAGAAAGGTTCGTAGAGGTTTGTAGTGAAAGAATTTTTGATAGTAGTAAAGAAAAAAAATTACTAGGAGCACTTTAGTTGAATCAAACTTGTTTCGGAGCGATATTTCCTGGATAAAGTCTGTTTGAAGACGAATACGATTACTACAAACGTTAGAATTGACTAAGAGGGGTTCGCAGAGGTTTGTAGTGAAAGAATTTTTGATAGTAGTAAAGAAAAAAAATTACTTGAAATATTTTAGTTCAGTCAAACTTATTTGGGAGTAAAATTAACTGGATAAAGTCTGTTTGAAGATGAATACGATTACTACAAACGTTACAATTGACTAAGAGGGGTTCGTAGAGGTTTGTAGTGAAAGAATTTTTGATAGTAGTAAAGAAAAAAAATTACTAGGAGCACTTGAATTGAGTCAAACTGGTTTCGGAGCAATATTCATTGAATAAAATCTGTTTGAAGATAAATACGATTGCTACAAACGTTGGAATTGAGTAAGAAGGGTTCGTAGAGGTTTGTAGTGAAAGAATTTTTGATAGTAGTAAATAAAAAAAAATCACAAGGAGCACTTGAATTGAGTCAAACCTGTTTCGCAGCAAAATTCATTGAATTAAATCTGTTTGAAGATAAATACGATTACTACAAACGTTGGAATTGAGTAAGAAGGGTTCGTAGAGGTTTGTAGTGAAAGAATTTTTGATAGTAGTAAAGAAAAAAAATTACTAGGAGCACTTGAATTGAGTCAAACCTGTTTCGGAGCAATATTGATTGAATAAAATCTGTTTGAAGATAAATACGATTACTAAAAACGTTGGAATTGAGTAAGAAAGGTTCGTAGAGGTTTGTAGTGAAAGAATTTTTGATAGTAGTAAAGAAAAAAAATTACTAGGAGCACTTTAGTTGAATCAAACTTGTTTCGGAGCGATATTTCCTGGATAAAGTCTGTTTGAAGACGAATACGATTACTACAAACGTTAGAATTGACTAAGAGGGGTTCGCAGAGGTTTGTAGTGAAAGAATTTTTGATAGTAGTAAAGAAAAAAAATAACTAGGAGCACTTGAATTGAGTCAAACCTGTTTCGGAGCAATATTCATGGAATAAAATCTGTTTGAAGATAAATACGATTACTAAAAACGTTGGAATTGAGTAAGAAGGGTTCGTAGAGGTTGGTAGTGAAAGAATTTTTGATAGTAGTAAAGAAAAAAAATTACTAGGAGCACTTGAATTGAGTCAAACCTGTTTCGGAGCAATATTCATTGACTGAAATCTGTTTGAAGATAAATACGATTACTACTAACAGTGGACTCGACTAAGAAGGGTTCGTAGAGGTTTGTAGTGAAAGAATTTTTGATAGTAGTAAAGAAAAAAAAATACTAGGAGCACTTGAATTGAGTCAAACTGGTTTCGGAGCAATATTCATTGAATAAAATCTGTTTGAAGATAAATACGATTACTACAAACGTTGGAATTGAGTAAGGGGGGTTCGTAGAGGTTTGTAGTGAAAGAATTTTTGATAGTAGTAAAGAAAAAAAATTACTAGGAGCACTTGAATTGAGTCAAACCTGTTTCGGAGCAATATTGATTGAATAAAATCTGTTTGAAGATAAATACGATTACTACAAACGTTGGAATTGAGTAAGAAAGGTTCGTAGAGGTTTGTAGTGAAAGAATTTTTGATAGTAGTAAAGAAAAAAAATTACTAGGAGCACTTTAGTTGAATCAAACGTGTTTCGGAGCGATATTTCCTGGATAAAGTCTGTTTGAAGACGAATACGATTACTACAAACGTTAGAATTGACTAAGAGGGGTTCGCAGAGGTTTGTAGTGAAAGAATTTTTGATAGTAGTAAAGAAAAAAAATTACTAGAAATATTTTAGTTCAGTCAAACTTATTTGGGAGTAAAATTAACTGGATAAAGTCTGTTTGAAGATGAATACGATTACTACAAACGTTACAATTGACTAAGAGGGGTTCGTAGAGGTTTGTAGTGAAAGAATTTTTGATAGTAGTAAAGAAAAAAAATTACTAGGAGCACTTGAATTGAGTCAAACTGGTTTCGGAGCAATATTCATTGAATAAAATCTGTTTGAAGATAAATACGATTGCTACAAACGTTGGAATTGAGTAAGAAGGGTTCGTAGAGGTTTGTAGTGAAAGAATTTTTGATAGTAGTAAATAAAAAAAAATCACAAGGAGCACTTGAATTGAGTCAAACCTGTTTCGCAGCAAAATTCATTGAATTAAATCTGTTTGAAGATAAATACGATTACTACAAACGTTGGAATTGAGTAAGAAGGGTTCGTAGAGGTTTGTAGTGAAAGAATTTTTGATAGTAGTAAAGAAAAAAAATTACTAGGAGCACTTTAGTTGAATCAAACTTGTTTCGGAGCGATATTTCCTGGATAAAGTCTGTTTGAAGACGAATACGATTACTACAAACGTTAGAATTGACTAAGAGGGGTTCGCAGAGGTTTGTAGTGAAAGAATTTTTGATAGTAGTAAAGAAAAAAAATAACTAGGAGCACTTGAATTGAGTCAAACCTGTTTCGGAGCAATATTCATGGAATAAAATCTGTTTGAAGATAAATACGATTACTACAAACGTTGGAATTGAGTAAGAAGGGTTCGTAGAGGTTGGTAGTGAAAGAATTTTTGATAGTAGTAAAGAAAAAAAATTACTAGGAGCACTTGAATTGAGTCAAACCTGTTTCGGAGCAATATTCATTGACTGAAATCTGTTTGAAGATAAATACGATTACTACTAACAGTGGACTCGACTAAGAAGGGTTCGTAGAGGTTTGTAGTGAAAGAATTTTTGATAGTAGTAAAGAAAAAAAAATACTAGGAGCACTTGAATTGAGTCAAACTGGTTTCGGAGCAATATTCATTGAATAAAATCTGTTTGAAGATAAATACGATTACTACAAACGTTGGAATTGAGTAAGGGGGGTTCGTAGAGGTTTGTAGTGAAAGAATTTTTGATAGTAGTAAAGAAAAAAAATTACTAGGAGCACTTGAATTGAGTCAAACCTGTTTCGGAGCAATATTCATTGAATAAAATCTGTTTGAAGATAAATATGATTACTACAAACGTTGGAATTGAGTAAGAAGGGTTCGTAGAGGTTTGTAGTGAAAGAATTTTTGATAGTAGTAAATAAAAAAAAATACTAGGAGCACTTGAATTGAGTCAAACCTGTTTCGGAGCAATATTCATGGAATAAAATCTGTTTGAAGATAAATACGATTACTACAAACGTTGAAATTGAGTAAGAAGGGTTCGTAGAGGTTTGTAGTGAAAGAATTTTTGATAGTAGTAAAGAAAAAAAATTACTAGGAGCACTTGAATTGAGTCAAACCTGTTTCGGAGCAATATTCATTGAATAAAATCTGTTTGAAGATAAATACGATTACTACAAACGTTGGAATTGAGTAAGAAGGGTTCGTAGAGGTTTGTAGTGAAAGAATTTTTGATAGTAGTAAAGAAAAAAAATCACTAGGAGCACTTGAATTGAGTCAAACCTGTTTCGGAGCAATATTCATTGAATAAAATCTGTTTGAAGATAAATACGATTGCTACAAACGTTGGAATTGAGTAAGAAGGGTTCGTAGAGGTTTGTAGTGAAAGAATTTTTGATAGTAGTAAAGAAAAAAAATCACTAGGAGCAGTTGAATTGAGTCAAACCTGTTTCGGAGCAATATTCATTGAATTAAATCTGTTTGAAGATAAATACGATTACTCCAAACATTGGAATTGACTAAGAAGGGTTCGTAGAGGTTTGTAGTGAAAGAATTTTTGATAGTAGTAAAGAAAAAAAATTACTAGAAGCACCTGAATTGAGTCAAACCTGTTTCGGAGCAATATTCATTGAATAAAATCTGTTTGAAGATAAATACGATTACTACAAACGTTGGAATTGAGTAAGAAGGGTTCGTAGAGGTTGGTAGTGAAAGAATTTTTGATAGTAGTAAAGAAAAAAATTTACTAGGAGCACTTGAATTGAGTCAAACTTGTTTCGGAGCAATATTCATTGAATAAAATCTGTTTGAAGATAAATACGATTACTACAAACGTTGGAATCGACTAAGAAGGGTTCGTAGAGGTTTGTAGTGAAAGAATTTTTGATAGTAGTAAAGAAAAAAATTTACTAGGAGCACTTGAATTGAGTCAAACCTGTTTCGGAGCAATATTCATTGAATAAAATCTGTTTGAAGATAAATACGATTACTACAAACGTTGGAATTGACTAAGAAGTGTTCATAGAGGTTTGTAGTGAAAGAATTTTTGATAGTAGTAAAGAAAAAAAAATACTAGGAGCACGTGAATTGAGTCAAACTGGTTTCGGAGCAATATTCATTGAATAAAATCTGTTTGAAGATAAATACGATTACTACAAACGTTGGAATTGAGTAAGGGGGGTTCGTAGAGGTTTGTAGTGAAAGAATTTTTGATAGTAGTAAAGAAAAAAATTTACTAGGAGCACTTGAATTGAGTCAAACCTGTTTCGGAGCAATATTCATTGAATAAAATATATTTGAAGATAAATACGATTACCACAAACGTTGGAATCGACTAAGAAGGGTTCGTAGAGGTTTGTAGTGAAAGAATTTTTGATAGTAGTAAAGAAAAAAATTTACTAGGAGCACTTGAATTGAGTCAAACCTGTTTCGGAGCAATATTCATTGAATAAAATATATTTGAAGATAAATACGATTACTACAAACGTTGGAATTGAGTAAGAAAGGTTCGTAGAGGTTTGTAGTGAAAGAATTTTTGATAGTAGTAAAGAAAAAAAATTACTAGGAGCACTTTAGTTGAATCAAACTTGTTTCGGAGCGATATTTCCTGGATAAAGTCTGTTTGAAGACGAATACGATTACTACAAACGTTAGAATTGACTAAGAGGGGTTCGCAGAGGTTTGTAGTGAAAGAATTTTTGATAGTAGTAAAGAAAAAAAATTACTTGAAATATTTTAGTTCAGTCAAACTTATTTGGGAGTAAAATTAACTGGATAAAGTCTGTTTGAAGATGAATACGATTACTACAAACGTTACAATTGACTAAGAGGGGTTCGTAGAGGTTTGTAGTGAAAGAATTTTTGATAGTAGTAAAGAAAAAAAATTACTAGGAGCACTTGAATTGAGTCAAACCTGTTTCGGAGCAATATTCATTGAATAAAATCTGTTTGAAGATAAATACGATTACTACAAACGTTGGAATTGACTAAGAAGTGTTCATAGAGGTTTGTAGTGAAAGAATTTTTGATAGTAGTAAAGAAAAAAAAATACTAGGAGCACGTGAATTGAGTCAAACTGGTTTCGGAGCAATATTCATTGAATAAAATCTGTTTGAAGATAAATACGATTACTACAAACGTTGGAATTGAGTAAGGGGGGTTCGTAGAGGTTTGTAGTGAAAGAATTTTTGATAGTAGTAAAGAAAAAAATTTACTAGGAGCACTTGAATTGAGTCAAACCTGTTTCGGAGCAATATTCATTGAATAAAATATATTTGAAGATAAATACGATTACCACAAACGTTGGAATCGACTAAGAAGGGTTCGTAGAGGTTTGTAGTGAAAGAATTTTTGATAGTAGTAAAGAAAAAAAATTACTAGGAGCACTTGAATTGAGTCAAACTGGTTTCGGAGCAATATTCATTGAATAAAATCTGTTTGAAGATAAATACGATTACTACAAACGTTGGAATTGAGTAAGGGGGGTTCGTAGAGGTTTGTAGTGAAAGAATTTTTGATAGTAGTAAAGAAAAAAAATTACTAGGAGCACTTGAATTGAGTCAAACCTGTTTCGGAGCAATATTCATTGAATAAAATCTGTTTGAAGATAAATACGATTACTACAAACGTTGGAATTGAGTAAGAAGGGTTCGTAGAGGTTTGTAGTGAAAGAATTTTTGATAGTAGTAAAGAAAAAAAATTACTAGGAGCACTTGAATTGAGTCAAACCTGTTTCGGAGCAATATTGATTGAATAAAATCTGTTTGAAGATAAATACGATTACTAAAAACGTTGGAATTGAGTAAGAAAGGTTCGTAGAGGTTTGTAGTGAAAGAATTTTTGATAGTAGTAAAGAAAAAAAATTACTAGGAGCACTTTAGTTGAATCAAACTTGTTTCGGAGCGATATTTTTGATAGTAGTAAAGAAAAAAAATTACTAGAAATATTTTAGTTCAGTCAAACTTATTTGGGAGTAAAATTAACTGGATAAAGTCTGTTTGAAGATGAATACGATTACTACAAACGTTAATTTGTAGTGAAAGAATTTTTGATAGTAGTAAAGAAAAAAAATTACTAGGAGCACTTGAATTGAGTCAAACTGGTTTCGGAGCAATATTCATTGAATAAAATCTGTTTGAAGATAAATACGATTGCTACAAACGTTGGAATTGAGTAAGAAGGGTTCGTAGAGGTTTGTAGTGAAAGAATTTTTGATAGTAGTAAATAAAAAAAAATCACAAGGAGCACTTGAATTGAGTCAAACCTGGTATTACTGGAGGGAGACTCTGTACCAGGGTCGTCTGCTTAGGTACCTCCGTCTTACCTATTTCTGCCGCAAAGCAGCAGTGCTTGCATTGCTGTGTTCCGGTTTGAAGGGTAAGATATGGCAGTGAAATTACTGGGTACAGTGACTTTACATCTTGTGTCACAAGTTGGCAACGTACACAGTGGTTCTTGTGGGGTTGCAGTTTTGCTGCGAATCTCACAAGAGCCACATGTATTATAGGTGACTGTTACCACTTACCATCAGGTGGGCAGTTTGCTTGTTTGCCAACTTTTGCAATAAAAAAAAAAAAAAAAAAAAAAAAAAAACCTGTTTCGCAGCAAAATTCATTGAATTAAATCTGTTTGAAGATAAATACGATTACTACAAACGTTGGAATTGAGTAAGAAGGGTTCGTAGAGGTTTGTAGTGAAAGAATTTTTGATAGTAGTAAAGAAAAAAAATTACTAGGAGCACTTTAGTTGAATCAAACTTGTTTCGGAGCGATATTTCCTGGATAAAGTCTGTTTGAAGACGAATACGATTACTACAAACGTTAGAATTGACTAAGAGGGGTTCGCAGAGGTTTGTAGTGAAAGAATTTTTGATAGTAGTAAAGAAAAAAAATAACTAGGAGCACTTGAATTGAGTCAAACCTGTTTCGGAGCAATATTCATGGAATAAAATCTGTTTGAAGATAAATACGATTACTACAAACGTTGGAATTGAGTAAGAAGGGTTCGTAGAGGTTTGTAGTGAAAGAATTTTTGATAGTAGTAAAGAAAAAAAATTACTAGGAGCACTTGAATTGAGTCAAACCTGTTTCGGAGCAATATTCATTGACTGAAATCTGTTTGAAGATAAATACGATTACTACTAACAGTGGACTCGACTAAGAAGGGTTCGTAGAGGTTTGTAGTGAAAGAATTTTTGATAGTAGTAAAGAAACAAAAATACTAGGAGCACTTGAATTGAGTCAAACTGGTTTCGGAGCAATATTCATTGAATAAAATCTGTTTGAAGATAAATACGATTACTACAAACGTTGGAATTGAGTAAGGGGGGTTCGTAGAGGTTTGTAGTGAAAGAATTTTTGATAGTAGTAAAAAAAAAAATTACTAGGAGCACTTGAATTGAGTCAAACCTGTTTCGGAGCAATTTTCATTGAATAAAATCTGTTTGAAGATAAATACGATTACTACAAACGTTGGAATTGAGTAAGAAGGGTTCGTAGAGGTTTGTAGTGAAAGAATTTTTGATAGTAGTAAATAAAAAAAAATACTAGGAGCACTTGAATTGAGTCAAACCTGTTTCGGAGCAATATTCATGGAATAAAATCTGTTTGAAGATAAATACGATTACTACAAACGTTGAAATTGAGTAAGAAGGGTTCGTAGAGGTTTGTAGTGAAAGAATTTTTGATAGTAGTAAAGAAAAAAAATAACTAGGAGCACTTGAATTGAGTCAAACCTGTTTCGGAGCAATATTCATTGAATAAAATCTGTTTGAAGATAAATACGATTACTACAAACGTTGGAATTGAGTAAGAAGGGTTCGTAGAGGTTTGTAGTAAAAGAATTTTTGATAGTAGTAAAGAAAAAAAATCACTAGGAGCACTTGAATTGAGTCAAACCTGTTTCGGAGCAATATTCATTGAATAAAATCTGTTTGAAGATAAATACGATAACTACAAACGTTGGAATTGACTAAGAAGGGTTCGTAGAGGTTTGTAGTGAAAGAATTTTTGATAGTAGTAAAGAAAAAAAATTACGAGGAGCACTTGAATAGAGTGAAACCTGTTTCGGAGCAATATTCATTGAATAAAATCTGTTTGAAGATAAATACGATTACTACAAACGTTGGAATTGAGTAAGAAGGGTTCGTAGAGGTTTGTAGTGAAAGAATTTTTGATAGTAGTAAAGAAAAAAAATCACTAGGAGCAGTTGAATTGAGTCAAACCTGTTTCGGAGCAATATTCATTGAATTAAATCTGTTTGAAGATAAATACGATTACTCCAAACATTGGAATTGACTAAGAAGGGTTCGTAGAGGTTTGTAGTGAAAGAATTTTTGATAGAAGTAAAGAAAAAAAATTACTAGAAGCACCTGAATTGAGTCAAACCTGTTTCGGAGCAATATTCATTGAATAAAATCTGTTTGAAGATAAATACGATTACTACAAACGTTGGAATTGAGTAAGAAGGGTTCGTAGAGGTTGGTAGTGAAAGAATTTTTGATAGTAGTAAAGAAAAAAATTTACTAGGAGCACTTGAATTGAGTCAAACCTGTTTCGGAGCAATATTCATTGAATAAAATCTGTTTGAAGATAAATACGATTACTACAAACGTTGGAATCGACTAAGAAGGGTTCGTAGAGGTTTGTAGTGAAAGAATTTTTGATAGTAGTAAAGAAAAAAATTTACTAGGAGCACTTGAATTGAGTCAAACCTGTTTCGGAGCAATATTCATTGAATAAAATCTGTTTGAAGATAAATACGATTACTACAAACGTTGGAATTGACTAAGAAGTGTTCATAGAGGTTTGTAGTGAAAGAATTTTTGATAGTAGTAAAGAAAAAAAAATACTAGGAGCACTTGAATTGAGTCAAACTGGTTTCGGAGCAATATTCATTGAATAAATTCTGTTTGAAGATAAATACGATTGCTACAAACGTTGGAATTGAGTAAGAAGGGTTCGTAGAGGTTTGTAGTGAAAGAATTTTTGATAGTAGTAAGGAAAAAAAAATCACAAGGAGCACTTGAATTGAGTCAAACCTGTTTCGCAGCAAAATTCATTGAATTAAATCTGTTTGAAGATAAATACGATTACTACAAACGTTGGAATTGACTAAGAAGTGTTCGTAGAGGTTTGAAGTGAAAGAATTTTTGATAGTAGTAAAGAAAAAAAAAACTAGGAGCACTTTAGTTGAATCAAACTTGTTTTGGAGCGATGTTTACTGGATAAAGTCCGTTTGAAGATGAATACGATTACTGCAAACGTTAGAATTGACTAAGAGGGGTTCGCAGAGGTTTGTATTGAAAGAATTTTTAATAGTAGTAAAGAAAAAATATTACACTAGGAGCACTTTAGTTGAATCAAACTTGATTTGGAGCAAAATTAAGTGGATAAAGTCTGTTTGAAGATGATAGTAGCGTTTACTCCGTTTGTAGTAGTGTTGACCGTACGCAGTGGCGTTTATTTCCTCAGTAGTGACTTTTCCTCGTTTGCAGCAACTTTTGTTTGTTAGTACCACTATCAATAATTCTTTTAATACTAACCTTTGCGAATTTACCTTTATGCAACAGACCTTTATGCAATAAACAGACTTTATGCAGTAAACATCGCTCCAAAACAAGTTTGACTCAACTTAAATATTTCTAGTAATTTCTTTTCTTTACTACTATCAAAAATTCTTTCACTACAAACCTCTACGAACCCCTCTTAGTCAATTCTAACGTTTGTAGTAATCGTATTCATCTTCAAACAGACTTTATCCAGTTAATTTTGCTCCCAAACAAGTTTGACTCAACTAAAATATTTCTAGTAATTTTTTTTTCTTTACTACTATAAAAAATTCTTTCACTACAAACCTCTACGAACCCCTCTTAGTCAATTCTAACGTTTGTAGTAATCGTATTCGTCTTCAAACAGACTTTATCTAGTTAATTTTGCTCCCAAACAAGTTTGACTCAACTAAAATAATTCTAGTAATTTTTTTTCTTTACTACTATCAAAAATTCTTTCACTACAAACCTCTACGAACACTTCTTACTCAATTCCAACGTTTGTAGTAATCGTATTTATCTTCAAACAGATTTTATTCAATGAATATTGCTCCGAAACAGGTTTGACTCAATTCAAGTGCTCCTAGTAAATTTTTTTCTTTACTACTATCAAAAATTCTTTCACTACAAACCTCTACGAACCCTTCTTAGTCGATTCCAACGTTTGTAGTAATCGTATTTATCTTCAAATATATTTTATTCAATGAATATTGCTCCGAAACAGGTTTGACTCAATTCAAGTGCTCCTATTAAATTTTTTTCTTTACTACTATCAAAAATTCTTTCACTACAAACCTCTACGAACCCTTCTTAGTCGATTCCAACGTTTGTAGTAATCGTATTTATCTTCAAACAGATTTTATTCAATGAATATTGCTCCGAAACAAGTTTGACTCAATTCAAGTGCTCCTAGTAAATTTTTTTCTTTACTACTATCAAAAATTCTTTCACTACCAACCTCTACGAACCCTTCTTACTCAATTCCAACGTTTGTAGTAATCGTATTTATCTTCAAACAGATCTTATTCAATGAATATTGCTCCGAAACAGGTTTGACTCAATTCAGGTGCTTCTAGTAATTTTTTTATTTACTACTATCAAAAATTCTTTCACTACAAACCTCCACGAACCCTTCTTACTCAATTCCAACGTTTGTAGTAATCGTATTTATCTTCAAACAGATTTAATTCAATGAATATTGCTCCGAAACAGGTTTGATTCAATTCAAGTGCTCCTAGTAATTTTTTTTCTTTACTACTATCAAAAATTCTTTCACTACAAACCTCTACGAACCCTTCTTACTCAATTCCAACGTTTGTAGTAATCGTATTTATCTTCAAACAGATTTTATTCAATCAATATTGCTCCGAAACAGGTTTGACTCAATTCAAGTGCTCCTAGTAATTTTTGTTCTTTACTACTATCAAAAATTCTTTCACTACAAACCTCTACGAACCCTTCTTACTCAATTCCAACGTTTGTAGTAATCTTATTTATCTTCAAACAGATTTTATTCCATGAATATTGCTCCGAAACAGGTTTGACTCAATTCAAGTGCTCCTAGTTATTTTTTTTCTTTACTACTATCAAAAATTCTTCCACTACAAACCTCTACGAACCCTTCTTACTCAATTCCAACGTTTGTAGTAATCGTATTTATCTTCAAACAGATTTAATTCAATGAATATTGCTTCGAAACAGGTTTGACTCAATTCAAGTGCTCCTAGTAATTTTTTTTCTTTACTACTATCAAAAATTGTTTCACTACAAACCTCTACGAACCCCCCTTACTCAATTCCAACGTTTGTAGTAATCGTATTTATCTTCAAACAGATTTTATTCAATGAATATTGCTCCGAAACAGGTTTGACTCAATTCAGGTGCTCCTAGTAATTTTTTTTCTTTACTACTATCAAAAATTCTTTCACTACAAACCTCTACGAACCCTTCTTCCTCAATTCCAACGTTTGTAGTAATCGTATTTATCTTCAAACAGATTTTATTCCATGAATATTGCTCCGAAACAGGTTTGACTCAATTCAAGAGCTCCTAGTAATTTTTTTTTTATACTACTATCAAAAATTCTTTCACTACAAACCTCTACGAACCCTTCTTACTCAATTCCAACGTTTGTAGTAATCGTATTTATCTTCAAACAGATTTTATTCAATGAATATTGCTCCGAAACAGGTTTGACTCAATTCAAGTGCTCCTAGTAATTTTTTTTCTTTACTACTATCAAAAATTCTTTCACTACAAACCTCTACGAACCCTTCTTACTCAATTCCAACGTTTGTAGTAATCTTATTTATCTTCAAACAGATTTTATTCCATGAATATTGCTCCGAAACAGGTTTGACTCAATTCAAGTGCTCCTAGTTATTTTTTTTCTTTACTACTATCAAAAATTCTTCCACTACAAACCTCTACGAACCCTTCTTACTCAATTCCAACGTTTGTAGTAATCGTATTTATCTTCAAACAGATTTAATTCAATGAATATTGCTTCGAAACAGGTTTGACTCAATTCAAGTGCTCCTAGTAATTTTTTTTCTTTACTACTATCAAAAATTGTTTCACTACAAACCTCTACGAACCCCCCTTACTCAATTCCAACGTTTGTAGTAATCGTATTTATCTTCAAACAGATTTTATTCAATGAATATTGCTCCGAAACAGGTTTGACTCAATTCAGGTGCTCCTAGTAATTTTTTTTCTTTACTACTATCAAAAATTCTTTCACTACAAACCTCTACGAACCCTTCTTCCTCAATTCCAACGTTTGTAGTAATCGTATTTATCTTCAAACAGATTTTATTCCATGAATATTGCTCCGAAACAGGTTTGACTCAATTCAAGAGCTCCTAGTAATTTTTTTTTTATACTACTATCAAAAATTCTTTCACTACAAACCTCTACGAACCCTTCTTACTCAATTCCAACGTTTGTAGTAATCGTATTTATCTTCAAACAGATTTTATTCAATGAATATTGCTCCGAAACAGGTTTGACTCAATTCAGGTGCTTCTAGTAATTTTTTTTCTTTACTACTATCAAAAATTCTTTCACTACAAACCTCTACGAACCCTTCTTAGTCAATTCCAATGTTTGGAGTAATCGTATTTATCTTCAAACAGATTTAATTCAATGAATATTGCTCCGAAACAGGTTTGACTCAATTCAAGTGCTCCTAGTAATTTTTTTTCTTTACTACTATCAAAAATTCTTTCACTACAAACCTCTACGAACCCTTCTTACTCAATTTCAACGTTTGTAGTAATCGTATTTATCTTCAAACAGATGTTATTCAATGAATATTGCTCCGAAACAGGTTTGACTCAATTCAAGTGCTCCTAGTAATTTTTTTTCTTTACTACTATCAAAAATTCTTTCACTACTAACCTCTACGAACCCCCCTTACTCAATTCCAACTTTTGTTGTAATCATATAAGCCTTGAAACAGTATTTACGCCATAAAAAAGTTTTTTAAAAATGCTCCGAAACATTTTTTTTATTTTTTTTTTTCTATTTTACTACTAACGAATAAAATTGCACTACAATCCACTACTAACGTCTATCTATGAGAAACAGTCGGAAAAAACATTTTTTTCTAATTTCGGGGGATGACATTTTTTTACTATTTTTTTTTATTTTTTTGGCATTACTACTAACGAAAATAACTTCACTACTATCCACTACTAATCAAAATCTTTCGAAAAAAAATAAAAAAAACGAAATTTTCCAAAGTCGGGTGCCAAGTTCACACAGCCGGATGTTTACCCTGTCTAATTCTAAATGCAGTCAGTCAGCACATCATGGCACCAAAACTGTAAATTTATCTAATAGATTTTCAATTCAATCTTCAAACAGTTTTTTAGTCATTGGAGAATTTTGACGGTATGTGGTAGTGTGCTGTTATTTGCACTCATTCCATTTTGACCACGCGCTTACTAGAGGGCGCTAGGGTATTGATTGCATACGGGCGCTACATGGGCTAGTGACGGCATACCTTATAGCTGGTATCCTCCTGTAGTGTCTGCTGGTGGGCAGGGTGTGTAGCCGAGGGGCTCAGCACACGTCGTTTCTTGGCTGGCTGGTGGCGTGCCGGCGAGGCCGACTGGTACTCTGGCTGAGTGCTCTGTGGCTGATTGCTGCGATATTGCGCTGGCGACTCCTTGAACATGACATGCATTCCCTGTTCACAAACAAAAAAACAACTCTTGTCAACCACTCAACTCATTCAGACTAGCTGTGCTTAGCGAATTTTATACCGAAATTAACAGAACAAATCCCGAAAGGGGCAGATGTTTGAGTTATGAATACGAGCATTTGTACCTGATTCTAGGGTATATTAATAAATCTTAATATATATAAATTACGTGTCACGTTGTTTGTCCGCGATGGACTCCTTAACTACTTAACCGATTTTGATCAAACTTCGTTACTATCTGTTATTTGATCTAACTTAAAAGATAGAATATATTTTATTTTAATTTATAACACAGCCACGCGTGGCTGCGTCAGCTAGTCTATATATATATAGTAAAAGTTAATTCTTTTTATGCGGTGATTACACTAAAACATACGAAAAACGCCTGTATATTCAAAATGTTAAAGTACATTTCTCGATAAATATTACTAAAATGTTGGAACTCCGCCATCGATATAAAATACCAACAAATTGGTTATATGTGATTAAATACTTATAAAAAAAACCACAAGTTCCGTAAGTAACAGGAGCCATAAAGTTAACCGGTATTACCGCAATTAATACCAGTGTATACCGTAATTTAAACCGATAATACACGATATTTTTACAAAGTGTGGGTACTGCACACATCCATGGTAAGATCTTTTTTATCTACATTGCACTAAGCCTTAATTTTGACGTGATAACGTCTTATAAATTGGTTGCGGCTGGGAGTCACTTATGAAAAAGTGTAACGCTCGGTAACGTTACGATGAGTCACCGAACGAGAGAGAGACCCGCCGAATGCCTTGCGTCTCTCTCCCACTCAACTATGATCGGTCTGCCGCGCGCATTGTGCAATTTAATTATATTCATATCAATAAATATTCTACCGAGAAAAAGACGTTGTCACGTAAAATCTTCGCCCGTAAAACCGACTTTACAGGCAAAAAAAAAAAAAAAAAAAAAAAAAAAAAAAAAAAAAAAAAAAAAAAAAAAAAACCGACTTTTTAAATGTCTTTTTCAATCCATAATTGCAATAATCATAAAGACAGCATGAAATGACAAAAAAAAATATTTTCTTCCAGAGCAATCTTCCCAAGTCTTCCACTTGGGTTATAGTAGACATCTCTACCGATATGCTACTACCGCCTATTGAGTCACAAACTAGGTAAAATTTTGTTACAAACCAGATAAATATGTCGTTAAAACATCCATTATGATAAAAAAACTAAGCTTAAAAATAAGGTCAAACGTTCTCAACGTCACCGGCTCGTGGCATTAAGGATCTTTGGCCATTTAATAATATTCGACAGTAACGGCGCAGTATATAATTTCAAGAAAAGCCTCGTAAAAACCGACTTTTCATTTGCTAAGAGCTACCATTGCATGGTACGGTTCCGTGAATTCGAGTCGTAAAGAAGTCGCGACATGAATTGTGGGAAACTCTCGCACCGACACCTCGTTCTAAAACCGTTTTCTAGACAGGAATAGATGAAACGAACGAGCGCTTGCGTATTTACAATTTTAGTATAAAGAAAAAGAGCAAAAACTAGTCATTTATAAAAAATGTGATAAACTCCGCCTTTGTCACGCTAAGTCACACTTTGTATATGCATAAATTAAAATGCATAAAATTTAATTAAAATAAAGAGAAGAAAAGAAATTTGGTGCAACGGTGGCGATTCGAGTTCGGCAGATGTCTGTGTGATGAATACGTGCATTTATATATAAATTTCTATAAATGTATGTCTTTCCGTTACCCTAGTATCCATAACACAAGCCAAACAGTGTTTACTTTGGGCTAGGCTAATTGGTATGAATGTAAGACACATAAAAATGTTCTTTTTAGATCTTATATTTCCGCGCACATTAAAAGTTGTTTTAATTTAAAAGATTTTTTATATCATTTAAAAGTCCAAGGATTCTTTTTAATACTCAAAACTAACTATAGACATTATATTTTATTTCACGAATATAATTTACATTCACTTCAAAATTTCAATTATTTTTTTTTTAAACTGTCAATTATCTTCTTTCAATTTTTTTTTTTAAACTGTCAATTATCTTCTTTCAATTATTTTTTTTTTAAACTGTCAATTATCTTCTTTCAATTATTTTTTTTTTTTAAATAAATAAATGAACTGCAAATGCTCAACACGCTTAGCAACCTATCCTCCCTTTAATTGCGAACATATTTTCCTACGCCAAACAAAAAAAGACCAAATATTTATCATATAAGTAAAAGCCTTGTAAAAGCGTAGAGTATTCGAATACTGAAAAGGCCACCGATGGAAATCGGATTTGAAGTCCCACGAAACACGATAGCGGCATAACAATCTAGACTTACAACGTAACCCGACTCACTACACGGAGACAGTGTTCCGTTGGAGCCGTACATAAAATCAGCTTATTATTAATAAAATCTGAGACGGACGCTTCCAAGGCTTCTAAGCGTAACACAGCAACGAACATAAATAAATAATGTATTGTCCAAAAACAGTAAAGTTATAATAACAATTTCAAGTACAAAATACCAAAAAAGGTTTCTTAAGATTTTTTTAAGATATTCGCAAGGTATTGTTCCTGAAGTAGATACCAAAATATTTCGTTTGTAGCATAATTAACGACCGTTTGGTGCAACGGTAGCGATCCTGCCTTTCGCACCGACGGTCCTGGGTTCGAATCCCGGTAGGGGCAGATGTTTGTGTGATGAATACGAGTATTTGTACCTGAGTCATGGGTGTTTATATATATTTCTATGAATATTACATCATCGGTATCATATATGTATGTCTATCCGTTACCCTAGTATCCATAACACAAGCCTTACAGTGCTTAATTTGGGCTAGGCTAATTGGTGTGTATGTAAGAAATACACTCATTTGCAAAAAAAACGGGCGGTTTTGATTTTCATTCATCTTTAAAAAGATACAATACAAAAAAGGTTTCAATCGATTGTACACGTTACTGGCCGGTTTTAAAAATGCCGTGGTATTTAAAAAAGTACGTTCTAAATTCAAATTTTCATTTGATGCTCATTTTTACAGAAAACCACTTTTTATCCTACATTTTTGGCGCGAACTTCCAGAAGTTAACATCGACTTTTATAACTTTTATTCAATTTTCATCGATTAATTTCATATCCTTGACTGTCAAAGCTTTATTTATTGCTGTTTGGCTGTATCAAAAATGGTAGATAAAGTGGTAAAAGCTACCAAAATTATCGCGCTGATTGAAGAGGGTTTCAGCCAATGCTTCGTGGCTAGGAGGCTAAATGTTAGTCGCTCGACGGTCCAAAGGACCTGGCAGCGATATCAGGAGACTGGTTCCGTCGAGAAAAGGCCTGGTTCTGGAAGAAAACCATGTGGGTACATCAACCACAGGATGATCGTTTTCTTGTGAGTCGCGCATTGAGAAATCGCAAATCTTCGAATGTGGATCTTAAGAACAACCTCCAAGAAGTAAGAAATGTGCATATTAGTCTATGGACGGTCAGGAAGAGGCTTCTCGCTGCCAATATACGCAGTCACCGCCCAGCCCACGGCCCAAAATTACTCCGTGAGCACCGAGTTCGCAGGCTTAGGTTCGCTAGAAAATGTGAATCATGGACTCAAGAAGATTGGAATAGAGTTTGTTCTCTGATGAAGCCAGGATATCTCTGTTCGGTGAAGATCGACGTCGGCGAGTGCTAAGAAGACAAGGAGAACTCTTTGCAGAGGCATGTTTCGAAGAAATCACACCTTATGGTGGGGGCTCTGTTATGTTTTGGGCAGGAATAAATTCAATGGATCGTACAGAGTTAGTCTTCATTGAAAACGGCTCACTGACTGGGCATCGATACATAACGGAAGTTCTAATTCCTCATGCACAACCCGCATTATCCGCTCTAGGTGAAGACTCGATTTTTATGGACAACAATGCTCGCGCCCACCGATTTCGCGATGTTAAAGCGTATGTGCAAGAGGTCGGCATTCGTCGTTTGGATTGGCCAGCTCGAAGTCCCGACCTCAATCCCATAGAGCATGTCTGGGACGTTCTGAAACGGCGTGTGAGATCAGTACAACCGGCTCCGCAGACCATCAGAGAGCTGAAGAATGTTATTACTGCGGAGTGGGAACGTATTCCGCAAGCAAGTATCCGGGATATACTCGCTAGCATGCCCAGACGAATTCAAGCTGTGATTTTAGCTAGAGGGGGTCACACTCGATACTAAACATTTATCTGCTTTTACTTTATTAAAGAAAAACAAACAAAAAAAACTTTTTTATTTTTACTTCATGAGCATATCCACTACTAGCGAACATACACTACTAGTGAGGTTTAGCATTATTTCCCATAAATTGTATCAAAATTTTATGAAATACTGATGAAAACGATTATTTTCTTATTAATTTACCAAATTGTGAGGATAAAACTACTTATAATTATCAAACAAAGCAATATTAACATTTAAAATGGTTAATTGCTTAGGTGCCCGTTTTTTTTGCAAATGAGTTTATTTATTATTTATTTATAATGAAGAAACTTTATATTACCGCTTATTCGTCTAAACTTTATTTCATTTTATATATCATATGCCGTTTTTGCGTAGCGGTAGGCAGATATCACAGAATTCGAATTTCCACTATCCTGTCATACTCAAGAATTACATCTCTCGCGTCTTCAACTGTCATCAGACCTTTAATACAAGTTTGTTGATAAGTGTAGTTTTAAACTGGTATTATGTTTAAATATGTTTATTGTATTTTTTTTATTGGTTCACTCTTAATGCCCACCAATCCCGGGGATCACGTGATCAACGATGAAGTGACCTAACCCAAAGGGTGCCTATTTACTATAAGTACTCGGAAAAACAGACTCAGGGAAGGTGTTCCACTCCTTTGCTGTATACATAACATAGTAGATAAGTAAAATATGCATTTGTACAGTCAACAGCGTATCAAAAAATACAAAACTGTCAAATTTGCTTGTGACAGGTTGACGTACTGTTGTCATTACATCAAATGCAGTATAAACTGAGACTACCTTATTATTTCATAATTCTAACACTAGTACATATTTTTCTTATACATCCACTCGCTATCCGGGTGAATACTATTCCAAGTGGGTTCGAATTCCATCACTTGAGAAAAGTTGAGTTATTTCTTGTAATAATTTTTTTGTATACAAAAATCCAGCGTCTGAATGCTAACACAAAAATATCATAAACTAGCTGACCCGGCCGTTGCTGTGTTACTTATAAAATTAAATGAAACCTGTACTCAGTTAGAACAATCCAGCAAAATGAAAGAAAAATAATTAAAATCGGTTGTGTACATTCGGAATTCATCGCGGTCAAACACTATGACAGAAAATTATATATATAAAGATTACATAGCTTATATTTATCGATTGAAAATATGAAATTCTTGAAAAAGTATTTATTACACTCGACGTCGTAGGTAGTAATACTCAGAACATGTAGAGACGGCGCTGCACTATGGGACGTTTCGCCTATTTTCTGGCCAAAAGTGGCAAAAATCAAAGTCGAAATTCGTAATGTTTAACGACTGGAAAAGTTTCTATAAACATTAGTGAGACCTGGGGAAAAATTTAAGATCATTTGTTCCACGCAAAGTATTTTTTCTGTCGCATTTTGTGTTCGAAAGTGTGTAAAAATGTACCTTGAAATCACGAAAGATTATTGCTTCTTTTATCTTTTTTTTCTCCTCCAATGTTGAAGGCGTACAAACCACTGCTTGAAATACTTGTTTAGCGTAAGTTAATGCTTGAACATAATAAGAATAAATTAAGCTTTGGCGATTCTGGGGGAGAAAACTTTAAACTTAAATTACAGAAAAGTAATGATTTTATCAGTTTCTAATATTTAAAAGAATAGAACTTCCGAATAACAAACAATAACAAGGCGATCTTTGGCTTGAATATTAGGTGGGACTCGACTCTTCCTAAAACCGTTTCGTAAATTACCCGATAGAACCCTATCCGGGAGATATAATATTTTAAAGTAAAAGCAATCGACTATGTGTTTCTTAGCAAATTCGTGATTAAGCTAAGCGATATCACAGTGGGTCGTTATATAAGGGTTTTTGAGGTTGCTTATTTTGAATATGACATTAAAAATTAGAAATACAAAATGGCGGATCTAATATGGCGCCCAAAAATATGAAAAACTGCTTTTTTTGCATAAAAATGAAATGTAAGCTATTTCCAAAGGGTTGTTGAGTTCGTTAAATTCTAATTTGAAATCAATTAAATGTATATATAAAGTATATAGAAGAAATGCAATCGTTATGATATAAATATGTGAATTTCGTGCCATGTGGGTATGTCATCCATTCTTAACCTTTAAAATCTCCGGTAAAGGGCTTTACAGCCTACTCGTGATGATTCCTAAATGGAGAGTAAGGAAGAGCCCCTGTGCTGTAAATAAACCCTTACCCGATGAAATTTAGGATGAAAATATTGAATAAGTCGTTATTAATTAATAAGTTTTAACAGTCATTTTCAATTTCAAGTCTTGATAGACAAATTTTTTAATTTTGTTGGGCGCCATATTGGATCCGTCATTTTGTATTTCTAATTTTTAAAGTCGTATTCAAAATCAGCGACCTCGAAAACCCCTTAGAAACCCTCCAGGTTTCATTTTTATGCGAAACAAGCAATATTTAATATCTTCGGACGCCATATTGGATCTGCCATTTTGTATTTCTAATTTTTAATGTCATATTCAAAATCAGCGACCCCAAAAACCCCAATATATAGACATTTAACTCAAGAAAACGAATCTTTGATATTTTGGCCAGAAAATAGGCGAAATGTCCCATAGTGCGCTGGCGTCTTAAGAAATCCTTGAAAATACTATTTCTTTTTTTATAACTGAAAGAATGTAGAAACATCGACGTATTGTTGATCACACATCATTTCCTATTATACGTGCTCGTGAATAATCAATTAAATATAACTACGTGACAACTTTTACAGTAGAAAAGACGTAAATCTTAACGTTATCGCTGTTAACCACAAACAATGACGAGGCGCAAACACGTGACCGTTCTTATTGAATCACATGATTTATCAATGGCGGCGATCGTAAAACCATCGATATTACAAACCTTAAGAGATTGTAGCTCGCATATGATTTTTAATATCTTCGATCGATATTAGTACCAATGCCGATAGGGTTTTATTTTTATTATTTCTACATTAGCTTCCATTTTAGTCAATCAAACAATTTTATTTAATAGAATGACGATCTTTTGTGTCATAAACTATTGATCATGTCAATGATCAAATATTGTCAAATCGATAATTACTCTAATGAAAAAAAACTATTCATAATTAATAATTCAATAAAATAATAAAGAATTAAATTTCAAAATATTACAGTTGCACCCTGATTTAGGTTTAGGTTAGGTCTTAATCATTAATATATTTAGTAATAGTATAATACATTCGTTCGATCCTCACTGATGTACTACGAACGTGGACCCTCGTAATAGCTTTCAGCTTACAACAAGGAGTTAACGGTCATAACAAATATAATATAAATATATATAATTAAATACATTGTTCTGAACTCAAATTAAGTGACTATAGCACTTGTGTTATGATATTCAGAAACTACAATAGTACCACAACACCCAGAAAAGTTTCGTTTTCTTCATTGAATCGGTCGGAGATCGAATATGTGATACCACATTCTTAATATTGGTTAAAAAAAAATGTGTTGAGATTTTTCAACAAAGTCTTGTAATTCAAAACGTATCCTTTATTTTCCTCTGACACTACATTATACTGTTAAGCAGCTCTACAACAATGGGCGATTTCAATTAGCATTGTCAATTGTCTTATTCCAATCGACCATCATTACAATCTGACCAACAATAATTTATTTTTAACTAGCCTGTCCGTTCCGACTTGAGCCTGGTGAAGAAAAATGTATAATACCCGAACGTGATAACAGCTAAAAAGCAATAACCGAAAAGTTCTTATTTGAAATTTCAAAAATTCTATTCTATAATTCTAATTTTAAAAATTAGAATTGCTCGAAAATTTGTTTGTTGAATGGTTCAATTCATATCATCTGCCTGGTTAGACAAATTGCATAATACCGGAACATGATAAGAGAGAAAATAGCAAATAACCAAAAAGTTCTAATTTTAAAATTCCAAAAATTCTATTCTATTCTTCTAATTTAAAAAATGAGAATTACTCGATAATTTGTTGGTTGAATAGTTCAATTCATATCATCTGCCTGGTTAGACAAACTGTATAATACCGGAACATGATAAGAGAGAAAAAGAAATAACCGAAAAGTTCTTATTTCAAATTTCCAAAATTCTATGAGAATTGCTCGATAATTTGTTGGTTGAATAGTTCAATTCATATCATCTGCCTGGTTAGACAAATTGTATAATACATGATAAGAGAAAATAGCAAATAACCAAAAAGTTCTTATTTCAAATTCCAAAAATTGTATTCTATTCTTCTAATTTTTAAAATGAGAATTGCTCGATAATTTGTTGGTTGAATAGTTCAATTCATATCAGCTGCCTGGTTAGACAAACTGTATAATACCGGAACATGATAAGAGAGAAAAAAGCAATAACCGAAAGGTTCTTATTTCAAATTTCAAAAAATCCATTCTTATTTTAAAAGTGAGCATGGCATATTTTATTTTAATTATTTAATTCATATCATCTGTTTTATTTAATTGACTTTGTTAATTGAGTAGTTAGATACGTGACCAATTAAAATGTTGGATGGTAGTAGCCAATATGTAGACAATTAACTTGCCTGTTAGTGGATATTCCTATACTCCTATTGTGTTTAAAACAATGGTTTCCAAAAGAGGTGTTATCACTCACATTCACTTTCTTTTTAAAGCAATAGATGTTTCGGCCCATGGTTCCAGCTTTATAATAAAACATATCGAAATATCCACGGTAGCCTACGATTTGTTGACAATTGAAAATATCCGTCGGGACTTTTAAAAGTCGGTTTTGGGGATGTCAAGGTCTTAAAACTTATAAGCTGTACAGGCCAGCCAGTTAACCGATTCTTTGCTACATACAATTAAAGAAACGAAGGCTACGAGCTTGATTTACGTGAAAAATGAAGATAGTTTTTATTCTGGATGGATTTTCCTAAAACCTGATTTAAAGGAGTTATCATCGATTTAAAAATGACACGGTTTCAGTGGCTAACACCACACACAAAAAAAAGTGATGACACGACAGGCGTGCCATCAGCAACGAATCGGTTAAGTTTGACATTTGGGTAAAAAAAGCCGGCTATCTTTACCTTTTTAGTCTTACTATACCAAGACGTTGTTTTTAAAGTAAATGAAGGCTATTTATAGTTAACCAGCAACAAATTTAATGAAATGTTCTTCTTTCACCAGTACGAGATGACACACGAGAAATGTAAAAAAAGAAGGAAATTTAAAACTAAACTAAAGCCGGACAAACCCAAAACCCAGGGATTCAAAAACACCTTTATAAGGATACACTTTCATAAGGGTTACACATTGAATCTGTTACAGAATTATTCCAGAATTAATAAGTGATTATTAGGATGTTTTGAACCTGTTTTGCGTCGAACACTTATAAAAGTGTAACAGATATAATGTTTTCTGTTACCAATCTGTTAGAAACTGTTTTACGTTTAACTATCTATGTGTACACAGTACACTAACATAGGCATTTCAAAGTACCCAAATCATTAGTGATGCCAATGTGAACCTTATTGACTGTAACAGATATTTACACTTATGAGCCGGTATTTTCTAAAACAGATTCAAAGTGTTACAGTTTCTTTCTGTTTAACTTTTAAAACAGAAATGAAAAACAGTGTTCAGAACACTCTATTCTGATACCGCTAAAATCCCTGCCAAAACCGTCTAATTTGGGGCATACAGAAAGCCTCACTGTGTCCGGCTATTTTCGTGCGCCTGGCCACCTTACTTTCAGCAAATAAACTTCAATTTACATGCATACAGAGATTTCCACTCTCCACGACATACATCTCTTGCTTCTTTAACTCTCATAAGACCTTTCATACAAACTCATAGGTTAAGTACGTACTTTTGACGTGGTCTTTTTTCAGGACATCTTCTATTTGGTCGCTGAAAGTTCGCTTATAATTTATTTCGTAAATATTGACAGCTATCTGTCACAGAACAATAAATCTAGTGGTAAAAATAAAAAAAATCCAATTCCTAAAATTAGGAATTAGTGATTAAAATTCAAGATTTTAAGACATTTTTTTCACAAATAGAAAGTAGGAAAAATAATTAATAAACATTTCTTGCTAATTGACCATAATGATGTTTGTCGAAGAAGCTTCCCTAGCACGCACTGCTTACATTGTACCAATACGGAAGTTGTGAGTCGACGATGCCGAAGTAAGCGCACTCCATCTAGTGTTGTAAGAGTAAAGTTCCTTGAGTCTAATCTAACTCCATCTATTTTTTATAATTCACAACTATTAGCCTTAGGGCTCATCCATTAAACATGTTTTTTTTTATTATTTAGAATGGGTTCGCTCTTGATCCCAATCAAGCCCGGGGGCGAAGACAGAATACACGATGGAACGAGCTAACCCAGAAGGTGCCTATTCACCCTGGCTTTAAAAACAGACGGGTTATAAGTAATCGGAAATACAGACGCAGGGAGGGAGTTCCACTCCTTTGCTGTGAAATTGAGAAGCGCTTGGTGCGACAGGTAGGAATAGCAACCAAGAAAGGGTGGTAGCCCGCAGGTCGTGAGGTTTAAATAGGGGAGGGGGGGTTGCAGTCACGTGTAAATATTTTTGTGCAATTATACCCGAGAATGCCCTGCTGTTAGGTGCAACTTTGTTATGCTATTATAACATTAAGTGAATTAACTCAAAGAAATCGAAATTTAAATTATTTGTTATTTAGTCAAAGATGAAAACAATCAAAGCAAATCGTGATCTGATAACACTTTTTATATTAATATGATTTTTTTTATTAAAGTTTAATATGTACTGATTTTACATTTATTTTTAGCAAAATAATATTTTGAAAATATCTAAGTTATGTTTTTAATAAAATAAATACACATGATGTTAGACAGAGGGTTAGAACCTGGGGGTAAAAAATGGTCTAAAAACTTCACAAATGAACGAACCTTTAAGAGTTATACGCACGAGCATGCGACCACGTTGTAATAATCCGAAGGCCAGCTTTGGAAAACTAACATGATAACATGATAAAACCTTTAACTCCAATTGCAACACACAAACACACACATTATATGACACAGATAAACAATGCAGGCAGTACCTGTGTGAATCAGTGTAATAATTTCACCTTTGTACAAGATATCCATCACCCTAGCTTCTATCATCTTATAATGTAATCATAGTGAGAATTTTATAACTAAATAAAAGAAAAAATAAAATAATTTGATTTATATAAAATTTTAACAATAAGGAATGTGCCCGATTGAAATATTGTGAAGGTAGTAAAAAACATATGACGATCATTACGGCTCCTGTAAAGGAATCGATACGTCAGGATTAAATATAAAATAAATTATGAGCAAAATCCGTAAATAAAATCATCAAAAAGTAAATAAGTTGTTTTATTCAAAAGTCTAATAGTCTTTGACCAGGGTGTGTGCCAGTGAGGACGTACGGAATAGACACATGATCCCTAGCTATGAGCATTATAAATGGCGAACACAGATCGGAAAACGCAGTGAAGCTCGCGAGAAGCACCTGGCCGCGAGCAGCGCAGAACTTGTCATTGTGAAGATCCTTTGGGAAGGCTTTTGTCCAGCAGTGGATTTTTGGCTGAAACGACCCTAGCTTATGACGTCAAACACCCCTTTAAAAAAGACACTGACAGATTAAGTTCAACAAATTGTCGAAATGGAACCCGTTGTAAATAATTTATGAAACAAATCACCCATAATAATGAATTAATGATCCAATAAAATCTTAACCATCAAATTCTAAAAGCGGAGCGAATAACACCGACCATTATAACAAAGAATGAAATAAACCACTAACAAAAGATACCTACAATTATAGAAAACCTGCAATCGCATAGATATATGTTCACATAGGTATATGCGTTATGACAAAAACGTGACAACGCAATAGGAAACCAGATGAAAGAAAGATGGCGGTACTATTATCTACACGACGACTGGTACAGACAATGCTTTCACGTCTCGAGGCAGTCTGACGAGGTAATTGTATGGTGATACAATTAGCTGTATGCCAACTGTTAACTCAGAACGGTGCTCTTAAAACATT
Source organism: Calamotropha paludella (assembly GCA_927399485.1). Lineage (NCBI taxonomy): Eukaryota > Metazoa > Arthropoda > Insecta > Lepidoptera > Crambidae > Calamotropha > Calamotropha paludella. The sequence continues at coordinate 2,648,003 of OV656803.1, read as the reverse complement.
TCTGCTCAACAATATCTGTTTCACAACTACAGTTATTCTATTATCACGTTCAATTTCCTCGGAACAAGGACGCATTGTGCTTACAACTGAATCCTTACCATGATGTTATGAACAAAACTAATCAGTGCAACTGCCATTCCTAACAAACTTCCTTCAGTAAGAAATGATATTAAATCAAATGCACTTAAAATAAGTCGTTTTGATTTATTCAACATTTTTACCTACCATATTCAAGACGTTTTTTAAATGACAAGAAGAACGGGCGCAAGAAACTCGTCAGCTTTAACAGAAGTGGATATGGTGGACATACCAAAGAGTCGCACTAAGCGTTTTGGTTTTAATTTTATAATACGTACCGCTAAGGAGTGGAATTCTTTGCCTGAGTCTGTGTTTCCTGACAAATACAATTTAGGGGTCTTCAAGTCACGAGTGAATGGGTATCTTCTAGGCAAGCGCGTCACATCCTAGATCGCATCGACGCTTACCATCAGGCGAGATAGTGGTCAAACGCATGCCTATTTTCTATATAAAAAAAGAACAGAAGTAAGGACATTTGCAATATTATAATTCCACAAAAAAAACAATATTACTCTATTATCACAATCAAAAAGAGTCTGTTTTGAATAAGTATACTTAAATATTGCAAATTTATTTAATACACCTCAAATTTAAGGCAAAAGACATAGGTCAGCTACCACGCAAACATTGTGATTAATCGCTCTTTAAAAGAATATCTTGTAAAATCCAACTTGGATTTTAGACAGCAAACCAAAACGAGGACACCCACTCTTCGAAATCCTATACCAGCCTTGGTAGTCAATACCCCACACAATTTCCACATCTAAATCTTGTTCTATTGTTTTGAATAAGAACTGTCAAAGTTCTTATTCTAGTCTTAGCACCGTGCCCGTGGTAATAGGTGTCGTTATTATACCGCAAGAGTCACTGTTATCCCGTTGGTGGGGCATACAACAATGGCGTTCTACCTCAGACGGTGACAGCGTGCGCCGGCGCGCCGGTTTTCATTCAATTACTTTTATACTTATATTTACAATGTTGCCACTGTACAGTACGAACTCGAAGAAAATCATTATAAAATGACATTATTGCAGACATATTTTTTCTAGTATATTAATGTTGTAAAACAATATTAATATTATAGCTTATAGCTTGGGTTACGTTTGGGTTCCCAGTCGGAGAGAATGTGACTCGGTCCAATAAAGTTGACATCTCAATCAATGGGCCATGATTGACTTAATTATAATAACAGAATCATTCTATTAAATACTATACTTTACTATTGATTTGTTTATCTTTAGAATGGTGTTGCCACTACCCCACACTACTAAGAATACCGTTGGCTGTCCAACTAAAAATCACAAACTATTTTTAGCTCAAATTTTATGAAATTAAAAACAACGATAGGTACTTGAGCAGTAATATAATAATATAGAAATTAATATAAACTAGTAATAAATTATGTTTTTATTTATTTTTCTGCATCCACCATGCAATATTTCTGTAAGATATAAAACACGCTTGTAATAAACAAATAACCGACTAACGAACCTGAGGGCTCAGAGGCGTAGTTGTGTTTTATATCTTACTAGCTGACCCGGCGAACTTCGTACCGCCTTAGCGTAGCTTTTATGCACTACTTTATTTTGTATAGCTGACCTATCTTATGTATGAGTACCTATTCAATTTGAACTGGAATCTATAATATCCTCCATATAAAAATGAATCCTATTATTGTTAGCGTGGTTATGGATGTGTTGTCACAGATAACCACAGATTTTTTTGTTTTAAATTGAATGACGTTGACATTTGTCAGCTCGGTTATCGATGTGGTGTCACAGATTACCACAGATTTTTTGTTTTAAATTGAATGACGTTGACATTCGTTACGTTATATTTTTCAATCTTTCTGAGAGATTTTCTTTATATTTTTTCCGTAAGAACCTTGTACAGAGTATTAGAAAACTACAAAAAAAAAATCAGCCAAATCAGCCGTTTTCATGTTATGTCGTGACAACGGAAAACGGGTTTCATTTTATATATATAGATAATAATAAATTTCTCAAATTGTCACATATAAGTCACTTTTTTGGTTTTCCTATACAAAAAATTATAAGGTACTCAAAATACTGAAGGAATATATTTAATTTCCTAATGAAAATAATTCAAATTTATATCTTTATATCTATCAAAGCTCATTATTCAGATAGGTAATTTTAATTCATTTATATTGTTTTAAACTTTCATGGTCACTAACATTATAGTAATATAAGTTATTTACGGGATTGCTACCATGTACCTTGTTTTTGAGTTTCCGATATTTCGGCACTGTTGCTGTTGCAAGTGCCATGATCACGGAGCGACTGAAGTAATTGCGGGTAAGCTGTTATTGACAGAAATATCGGTCTACCCTCCGACGAAGTCTCTTATTGCGTTCGTTCAAAACTCAAAAACAAGGTACAGGGTAGCAATCCCGTAAATAACTTTAATTCATTTGTTTTAAGCAAATGTTAAAGGAATGATGCTCAATATGTTCAGCAAATGCCCAATTAATCCTTGAAAAGACTACATATTTAGCTTGACGCAGCTTATGTTCACTCAAAACTGGTATTTTCTGAGCATTCTCTCCGAGCCTATTGAAATATCGAGGCAAACAGGCATAAAATATGGACATGTTTATTTTATTATTGTCATTATGACAGTTACAGACAGGGCTGTCACGCCGCGTTAAAGCTATATGTCCTCATCATAAAAGCAAGCTTTAGTATTACTTTTAATAAAATAAACCAATAAGTTAAAAACAAATCAAACAAGGCCAAAGTCCATGGGGTTGTGCCGTTATATTGTGGAGTTCCTATGGCCACCTTCCAGCTCCAGCATCAGATCGGCTTCATGTCATCATAATATTGCATTGTCACGTGTAATGCATATGCATGCAAATTTTCAGCTCAATCGGAAACCGGGAAGTGGGTCAAATTTAACTTGCAAGATTTCATTGCAGACACCGGGAGGGATGAAAGTAAGTAAAATTATTGGAAGCTTGGCATAAATTGGTTTATTTCATAATCACTTACAATAATTATCATGGGAGGTAGGAATCTGAACAGACTTTCTCAATCAAACTGGTATTTCTTTAACATGGCAATTGTATAGTCAGATTTAAGTGGCTGAATTGAATAAACAATGATGCAATTAAATGCATACCGAAGTTGAATAAGCATAACTAATCCTTAGGGATGAAGGTAGAGCAAGCAATGTAACGTTCAATCCGCTTTGATTTTAGGTAAGACTAAAAATGTGCACCTCAAACTCTTTAGATACAATTCCCTACACTTCTCTGATCATTGTATGTCCATCGATGCACCAAAGCGTGTAATGTAACTAAGTGAATGCTCGACACAGCCATGTACAATGTAATGCACCTAACAAGCTCGAATTTTTAATATATAATCAGTTATACAAGAAAATCAAGAAATTTAAAATATTTTATATTTATACACAACTTTTTCTAATAAAATTTTTATAAAAAACCAGACCTATTCCTATTATTTAATATAAATTTCATGTTTAGAATGAAATATTCAACTTCTAAACATTTAAGAGAGATTGGTCCTGAGTACGTACTTCTCAAAGACACTTTTAGAGTTTATTTTGTAAGATATAACTATGGTTTGAAATAAAGAGGCTAAACATTTTATGGAAGCATAAAATATTTCAAAAAGATAATGAAACAATGTTAATATATTTAAATTAAGTAATTCATGTAATTACAATTCTATTCCACATTGATAGCAGACAGTGTTTCAGATTATCTGGTTTACATTTTAAATCGACAACTTTTAGATCCAAATATGAAAGAAATCACTCATATCCAGATGCATATGCTATGATTTCACCATCAGTCATCAGTCTCATTTCATGTATTATGTCATTCATTTATAGGAGTATATGCACATAGCATTGTCAAGCAGCAGGTACTAGGCATGTAGCATCTGTCCGAGATAAGACATCTGTCCGGGCTCAGAGCAGATAGACTACGATAGGTAATTGTAGTTGTAAAACTCAAAAAACAACCTTCCTTTATAGTTTGTTTATTTGAACCACAATGAAAATGAATACAATTATAATAGTCCTCAACAACAGGTCTGCCCCGACACTATTTAAAAACAGACAATCGAAAGCTAAAATCTGTAATAATATTTACAGATTTTAGTTATCAAGATTTCATAAAGTGGTAATAGAACTGCTACTCACAATAAAACGGTCACGTAAATTTTTTATTGAGAACTTACAGTAAAATCAAAAAATATCTTTAGTATTTTCACAGACAGTATATTCTAACAATAGGTAAACTTGAATAATCACAAACACAGGATGACCCTGTGATCATGGCTATTGTGAAGGAGGCAAAACATCAAGATTTAATATAAAAACTAAGAAGAAATGTGTTTTAATCTGGTCAAAATGGTTTTATTTAAATGTGCAATAGGATCCAAACTAAATATTGAATACCCCACAACCTCTGATAAGAAAACAAGCATTACTAAGAATAACACCATATCATAAATTATGTAAAAAGGGAAAATATACTTCAATATATTGTTTTAAACTTTCATGGTCGCTAACATTATAGTAATATAAGTTATATACAGGATTGTCACCATGTACCTTGTTTTTATTGAGTGTCTGATATTTCGGCACTGTTGCGAGTGCCATGATCACAGAGCGACTGAAGTAATTGCGTGATTAATAAAAACAAGGTACATGGTGACAATCCCGTATATAACTTATATTACAATAATATACTTCAAATTCTTTAAGGTTATAATAAAACAGGGTACATAAATGAATTTATAATTTTCAATTTCTTTACGTTGGTTTACTAATTTTAAAATTATTGGTATTAATAACTATTTTGGTTACTTTATTATTGTTATGCAACCCCAAAAGAGCTGCACCATAAGAATACAAAACTGTCCTAGCAAAATTGGCATAAATTTGAATAATATAACATTAATATCCATCCCAAAGAGCCTTAAATACTTTGGATGATCTCTATGTACGATACAGCAAAATGTAACCACCTATTTTATAACTGGCGATAGATTATTTTAGTATAAACATTAGCAAAGTGCTTTCTTGATAAAAAAAAATTGGGGTAGAGAAAAAATGTAGTTTCCATTACCAAAGTATTAACAGCATTTTAAAATAATGAATTCGACACAAAATTAGAAATTTGTGTGCAATTATAAGACAAAAAATATCAAGAAAAACTTAAAATACTTACTTAAAAAAATTGTTTGGTTTCCATTACCTTTGTATTATTAACTTTTATAAGATAATAAATATGGCTCAGAATGAGAAATTTGTTTGCTAGATCTTTTGATAAACACAAATTAGACCAATTACTGCTAACCAGACATCATAGCTTTAACATACCTACTTTAGACAAATTTTATTGTTACCTCATTTTGTGTTTTATAATTTTATTTATTCAAGACCTCTAGAATCAGTACTTAATTTAGCCAAAATCAAACAATGGTTAATTTAAAAGCAGTTTCCTCAAAAACAGTATCATAAATACTTATATGATTTAAATTAGCACCATCATCATTGTTGTTAATAGCAACCACTATTTATTATTATTTGTTTATTGTACATTCGTAAAATTAATCCCAAAAACCGCCTACTGATTCTACAATAGAGTTTTATATACTCTACAAACTGCTACAAATTCCAATTAGATTTTTTAATAGTACAGTCTAAAAATAAGATGTCATATGTTTACTTCAACGTTGGAGAGCTTCCGAATGGCGAGTGCAAAGGAAATTACCACCAAACTAAAATTATACCAACTCTCAGGCAGTAGCTCTCGTACGTGCCACAAAACACAATTACATTCTCATGAAAATAAAAAGGTTATTAGAAACTCACACGTTGGAAGTTGGTATTGCTTGCGTAGAAAGCAACCGACCGACACACCGCACTTCGGCGGGAACCAGTAATTTTCCTCTTCGCGTTTCGACACCGTAACCACTACAACTTAGTAAAGGATCCTCCTCACCTTTCAAAATCAAAATTATGACAGTACGATCCCACTATCATGCTGAAAGAAGAACACGAAAGCGGACAAAGGGTCCTTCAAAATACAGCCATTTTGAAACTGTTCTTATGAATTGTTACGTGTACCACTATTGTAATGTTCCATGGACCGCAAAAGTAAAGTCATCTATCCGTTCGCACTCATTTTGGATTGTAAGCACAATTATAACTAATACTAAACATTTCACACACTTTTTGTACAATTTCACTTCAAACTTGCACGACCCGCTTACGTACGTGTCGGTGGCACTCAATCCGACGAACGGAAGCAACGACGGATAGAACTCACTCAAACGAATGAACGAAGTGAACGGAATGAAATTAAATAAGCATAGACAAGACATTAAAGAAGATATCAATGTTGTCAGAGTACAAAATAAAAATGTACTAAAGTTATCAGTAAAACTATCATCAACAACACTGATATGGAACACTAGACGGTCCATAATAATGTTTGCAATAACAAATGGTCTCCATGGCTATTGTTATGTGTATGTACACACACACATATAAAATAAGAGTCGCTAGTACACAGGTGATAGCATAGACAACATCAAATAAAAAATAATGCCAAGAAGGACCTACACATCAACCTTCAATTTTCATACCGGATATTAAACTTTAAATAAATAAATATTGAAGCAAAATATACTCACGAGCAAAGGTGTCCACTGAATAAAAACAAAATATTTATTTTAAATTAATTGAGCCTACTTGCAAGACATTTGCAAATGTAGGTAATCAAAGATAATTTGGGAGCACTCATACAAATAAAACCTTTTCTTTAATATTGTAATGTTAATTATTATTTAAACCTCCACTTTCCTAATTTTAGACTTTATAGCCAAATTAGTAGTAAAATTCTAATAGCATGTTGTGCGCAGTTGTAATAAAGGTACAATTTTATGTTGTTTATGTTTTTGCTGTAATGGTTTTCTTGTTTCAGTTTGTGTCTTGTAACCGAGCATTAAATAAACAAATTCAAGAAAATTATTTATTTATAAATAAGGACCAATGTTTTTAAGGATATTGCTTAAGTGAACCATTTCTTATAAAATGTAAGGGTAAAATTCAAAAAAATATTATTTATTTTAACCTTTCACATTGTAAAATACGGATTAACAAAATACGTTTACTTAAAATGTGTGTAAGAATGTCACAAACAAATTTATTTTACTACTATATAGTAGAATTCAAAATGCTCGTGAATTTTTCACGATCATTCAATATGTTGTCTATGGTTATTAGAAAAGCTGTGGTTCCGATTGCAGAAAGTAAATGCAAAATCTAATATTGAAGCTCACCGCAATTATTGTCACACCTACTTTTCAAAAATGTCTATCCTACCACTCAATAACAACACTCAAAAAAAAATTATTAACTGGAGCAAAAAATATACGTAAACATTTTTTGGTATAATGTTTTGATGATGTAAACTGTTTATAACTGCCTCGCTGTTTTCATAGCCTCTGCTCTACTATTCTCTTCATCAAAATGGTGGACAAGCGCAATGCGCGCGTAAATTCAATTTTGTTGCGTAGCAACGTGACAACAATCCAAATAGTACAGTAGTAACTGGACGATTTTCATAGATGGCTGATGCCACACGGTCATTTTAGTTTATTTTTTATTTTTACGCGGTACCAATATGCTCAAATCAAAGTGCCTTATTTGTTAAATGTAAAATAATAAAATCTCCACTAGTCCCGTACTCGTTTATGATAATATTAATTATAAAATTTTAAAAAAGAAAATCATATGAAGATTTAATTAGTGACAATGAGGACGAAAATTATGATGAATTTACTCTTTTTTTTTATTTATAATGTATGTGCAGAGGACTACGAAAACGATGATAAAAGTAAGTTATTTTGCACCTTGTAACCTAGACGAAGTGTATTTTAAAATTGTGCCTTTTAAAGTTAGGAATATATTGATTTGCTTATTTATAAAGAAATATTATTTATACATCGAAGTAAGAAAAAATATCGGGAAAAATCCAATATATTTTTAAATTTGTTTTTATAACTAAAATAATTATTCATTTAGAAATTCTTATGATTAATAAGTATTTAAAAATATTTTATTTGACTGAATGTTTTAGTGCGTTAACTTTCAACGACATAATAAAGTATCTAATTTAATTCATATTTACGTTAATATTTTCTTGACAAAAAGAAGTGATCTCCTTGGATAACGAATTTTCGTCACTTTGGCCACCGTTTGGTTTGATCCATTCTGATGTACACATTAAAAATACTTTTAATGTAATTTAAGATAGATAGAAATAATACATATAATTAGGATTGTATTATTATAATTCTCATTGAGAAAAACTAACTTTTCATACTTTTGTGGTAAATAAATAGTTAAACTTTTTTTAGTTTTTATAATTACAGTTGAATTGTTATAAAATTTAATTATTAGAAAAACTAGACAGTTTTTACACGTAGTACGTATTCATTACAGTCATCAGTATGATTATACAGCCACGAGCTAAAAGATGTATAGACATTTTTTTTTCTATACTGTTGTGACATTCCTTTCGGCCGATTTAGTGTGACATGATTTTACGGTGTATTAATCTCATTGCTTGTGGCCGAATAGTAAAAAAAAATATCACTGAATTAAAAAAAAAATCCCTATAATTTTATACTTTGAGTAATTGCCCGCCCCGACTTCGTCTGTGATAAATATAATGTAAATCTAAACAAACCATTTATGTTCATTTGAAATGATATATTTTACAATAGGGGTTCCAAAAATTGTTCTGCACCTATTAAACAAATATGAAATCTTCTCAAAATATAAGTAATAAAAGAATATATGAGCCAGGGTGAATCTTCTGGGTTAGCTCGTTCCACCATGGATTCTGTCTTGGCCCCCGGGTTTGATTGGGATCAAGAGCGATCACATTAAAACAAAAACTGTGCCGTTTTAGGACGTCCGAAAGAAGCGAAGCATTATAGTATAACCAGCTACGCACACTAACATTAATCAAACCGAGAAAGGCCACGCACACTGAAGTGGGGAGGCAACAAGCTCCTGTATATATAACGCGTAACGGTACTAAATTTGACGCTCTCGTGTAACGGTAAAATCTGACGCTTAGCACGGATAGAGTGGCCGCCTTTCAAGAACCTGAACGTTCGTATAGAAGCTTCGTTACAAAATTAAGGTGCTTTCAGACTACGCTATAATATAATAGCATATAGTATATAGCTCATAGCACAACAATATCGCGCACCATAAATTGTTATGGACACGTTCACACTGTACTGTATTTTATATTATTGAGTTCATGCACGCTGAGTTCATGCTGTGCTATATCACGCGCCGCCCTCTTCCTCCTTCCTCACCCCCGGCCCTCTCGCAAGCGAAACAAACGACAACACGTCTGGACACGATCCTGTGCCTGCGACGGATTTCTCGCTGGCGCCAAATGCTTGCGATAATATCGCGTAATGTGAACGCCAAGCTATATAGTATAGCATTAGGTCCTCTTTGCTATACTATATGGCACTATAGTATAGCGTAGTCTGAAAGCACCTTTAGTATATAAATATAGCTTAGTTTGACAGTTATATAACAAGGTAGAGTGTTGTCAAGGACTCACGGGAGAAGGGTCGTTTTACATACGTAGCTCTTCCCACAACAAAAATTATTAATCTTATAAGAAAATTTATAATTACAAATAGAACGAAAACTAAAAATTATGGCACTTAGCTTTATCTTTGAATGAATATCAAGGATATAATATAATAGCAATTATTAATTTAACAAATACGTTTTTATTGCTCATATATTGCAGAACGTTTACGATATATTAATAGTTTTGTTTCCACGAAAACATTTGATTGATAGAATGACATCTTTTTGAACATCTCCGCATCTGCAATTTACTTAAAAATTAATACAAAAAACTAAAAATATTTTCTTTTTTTTTAAATTATAATTCCTTTACAATTTAGACTTATTAAATTTATATTAAAATTCAAGTCAACCAATTTTAAATTTACAAAATATAAAATTTAAAAGACCAAGAAGAAATAACTTTTTTGAGTCATTAAAGGAATATTTAGCATAAAATCTATAATCTAAGAACACAAATTAGTTGTTTGTGTGTTTTTCTGTCCGCTCTTTTTCCATTGTATTTGCGTTACCATACCAACGCGTTACCGGGTCAGCTAGTTTATTCAAAATTTACATACAGATAAAACCTACACATTTATATGTATGTAGAATAGATTAACAAGAATTAGTCGGATTAATTTCAAATCGTTTATTGCATTCCGTAAGTAGAATAAGATGTTACAAAAATAATGACCGTTATGGGCACTGTGGGGCATAACTATGTAGTAATGGAGGGGACTTTAACAATATTTGTTGATATAATTAATAAAAAAAAGCAATAAAATCATGTAAAACAGTCAGTCAATCCTTGTTAATGTTCGTCCATTATAAACATATTAAATAACGAACAAAAATTGTTTCAAAAAAAAATCTAATTGTATATAAGTAGTTTTATTATCAATGAAAGGCATAGGTCATCATCATGGTTCGATGCGTGTCTCACCACATACATCGGACCACACAAATCAACTAAAAATAATATACGATTATCAACTCTATTCACCGGTGATAAATGTTTCGTACAATCTAAAAATCTGTGCGTACCACGTCCGGTGTAACACAAAGGATGCGCGGGCGCAGTGTCCCCGTGAAACCGTCGCCCATTACAAGCCCTATTATATGGTTTTTTATACAATTCCATTTTACAGAAAAACCTGGTTACGTGTAGGATGTGTGGACTAAAATGACAATAACCTACTTATTAATAAATAAATATTAGAAAATATAAAATGCATTGTTTTAAACCCAAACTGAGTAGCTAAACACTCAGACCTACCATGATCTCTTAGCGCGATGCAAGTTCGATTGTCAAAGTGAGACAGCGCTTTACGCGGTCTATAGTGGCATCTCTCTTCAACAGCTTAACTTGAATCGCGATAAGAGGTGATGGTAGGGCCTCTGAGCTAATAAAGAAAAGTTTAGCGCACATTACACATAAATAAAACAACTTTTAAAGAGACAGTTGCGGAATCTTTATATTTTATCCTGACGTTTTGAATCCTTTACAGGAGTCGTGTACACAGAAATGTAATGGTCGTCATACATGTTGCCAACTGTTAAAATTTATACAAATCAAAATTTTATTTTGCATTTTATTTAGTTATTTAATTGGCACTACGATTACTCTAAACTACTGAGTCTACCACCAGTTTGGAAATTAGGAGGACATTCCGAAACGTCAGGTATTAGGTATATACAATGTGTCCCGTCACCAGTGTCGGAGCCTTTAATGGTGCCCTTCAAATTTGGTTTTTACTCAAAAAGCCAATAATTAAAAAATACACAAAAAAGAATATATTTGTTTTTCTTTATTTATTTTTTCTTCTTTTTATTCCATGACAATTGAAAAATGATGGCTATGTTGTCTACATGTTTAGCTATCAAATGACACCTTTTTAATATTGATATGACATTTACATGAGTAGTGGTGGTCGAATTAGTATGAGAGCCCAGGTCTTGGTTACCAAGAAAACAAAATGGCGGCCGTAAGAGAAAAACAAAATTTGAGGGGCAATTTGTCGATAAAAAATGCCATATATCACTCCATTAAAGGTATGCCAAAAATCCGTTAAAAAATATTTTCATTTAAATAGACAAGTTCGTTGCGTACATAGACCCGGGGATCAAACCCGGGTCTTAGGAGTTGCATTATCATGGAATCCGGTATGTTAGCCACTTGACCACAGCGGTTATCATTTTATAATAACTCTCATTACCTGGTTCGAGTCAGCCATTATTAGGTGTAGCTCAGTACGACATTTATAAGTAGGTAAATCCCCGTTCCCATTTGAACTTCTGTATAAAAATAATAAAAAACAAATACATATAAATTACACCACATTAAAAAAAATGCGAAACACATTAAAACAAAACACTAACAAACATTACAGATATTTTCCTCTTCGAAGGGTAAAAAAATCGAAGAACACGATTACAGGGCCATCTTAAAATACTTAATACTCTAAATGCCGATATTAGTAATATACACTAGTACTAAGAAATTATAAATAAATAAATATTTCCTACATTCACTCACGATATTTGTTGGGAACAATTACACTTTAAGACTTTATAATTTAACAAACAGACTTTGGAAAATAGCACGATAAACTGATATGAGAATGGCGAACTGAACTTTTAAAACTTGAAAATTCACAGACTAGGCAAATTGCTCCCGGAAGCGAGCCGGTAGATGGCGTGAACGACAGTGCCGAGCGCCTTTTTTTATGTGTATTTGATGTTGGTCGCAGAAGACCTTAACAACAGCGTCGAGCGCCAGAAGTCTCTTTTGCTATAATATAATCCGTGTGTTTGGCAGAAAAAAGCGCTTGAGAGCCCTTACCAGAGCTGAAAAACAAAATATACAGTTTTCGGCCAGGACACGTTTGCTAACTTCTGTTACGCTGACACAATCCGCCGTTTTGCTTATAATCGCTTAACGATCGCCATTTTCCTTACAAGCGCTCTTAAGCGCTTTTTTCTGCCAAACACAAGGAATGACAAACGGTGTGGGGCACTCTCTGAAAGGTTCGCAGGAAATCCGATGTTTGGGTGAAGCTGACCTGGCGGATGGAAAGATGATTATGACGACGAATGGGTGGCCCTACCATCAGCATTGGACATACCCCCTATCAGATACCTCCACAACTGGGGTTCGTAGAACGCAAAAGAACCCACTGAACCTCGGCAGACAGTGGTTTTTAGTTCTTGGATATTCTCTTCCTACGCTTCCGAGCGCTAAGGTGTGGAAGTACTTTAAATCCCTTCCAACCACATCGAATCTATGAAGGATTTTCCACTGTGTCAAAAAAAGGTGAAGCTTACCTCGAGTAGTCTATTAAACTTAGCGTTCGATATACTCTTGGAAATACAGATGAACACAGAGAATATCAGTGAACTACTTCTTGGCAGCGTACATCATGAGAGGAGATAAAACAATAGTAATGAAGAGAATGTAGGTGATATGCAGTGCCCCTGGATCTACGGAGCAAAAACATGCATACAGTACAAAAGCTCAGTCTTTGAAATAGTCTGTAAAGGAGAATCAACGGAAACAACGAACTTTTAGGCGTGTTTTCGACTATTCAGACGTTAAACTCGAACTAATCAAACTTCTACTTCATCTTTTTAAATTAAAAAAATATCAGGTATTAAGTTTATGCGTACTACAAGTATGAAGGACAAGTTACACCGTCACACTCTTATTATAAGCCAACAAGGTCTATTTTTAACCGGCTTCCAAAAAGAATCTGAGAGGATTATATTATGTTTATGTTAAAAAAACAATATCCTTCTTGCTAAATAATCCCTTATTTCTATTAGTTCAAATGACCAGTTGAAATAGTAATAATAGTATTAAAAACAGAATAGAAAGGTACCGTCCTTCTTGCTAAGTTCTTCCTTGTTTATTTTGCGACCAATTTCAATTTGTTTCGAGTCGCGTTCCCATAAACTCGAGGGACAGGAGGACAGCTTACATTTAAGTCCAACGAACCGTCTCGTGCTCAATGCTAATACATTATCTATTTTAGTAGATACTACTGCAGAATTTTCTAGACGACATAAATAAAAATTACGTCAAATAATATTGAACGTTTTATTGGTGGACATTTATGAAAAAATAAATTTTGTATGACTTGAATACATTGAATAAATCTTTAAAAATGTTTTGAACGTTACATATTACATGGCTAATAAATACCCCATAGCGATAATTAAAGCCATAAAAATACTCACCAAACCCATCACAAAGATAGAAAAATTTATTGATTTTCTCCAAAACCTGTAGGCATGTAGATACTGCCCACAATACGATACTTTTTAGTTGTTTTCTTGGACTCAGCAAAATAAAAGTCGCTATGAAGAAACTGGAAAATTAATTAATAATTGATGAAATCCACCTTTAAATATTCGGTAGCGAATTTCAAGTCTTTTTTTTTGTAAACGTTAGCCATGACCTAAAATATATAACGTTTTCTATGTCGATTATCCATGTATAGTAACATAAACTTATTCTCGTTTTTTTTTAATTTTGATTAGATTTTTTGTCTTCATATCATTTGTGTAACTAAGAGAATATTTTTGAGCATATGAGAAAGTATTCGCTCCAATACACATGAAATTGGCTAGAATATTTTGAAAAAAAATTATGAATCATATTTCTATAAAGCCATATCTAAATATCATGATAATTATCGTGTATATATATATCAGTTAAATACCTATAAAATAAAATAAATATAATATAAAAAATGCATATGATCAAGCCCTGGTAAATTCACATTTACATACTCATTGAATTGAGTCAAATAATTGTGCAATGATTTAAATATAAGAATTAAAATCCCGGTTAAAACATGTCAAAAGTTAATAGAAAAAAAAATCAAATAAATAAAACGTATTTCGAGGTTCTTACGTAATATATCTCTCAGCAATAAACATCTATTACTTACTAGCTGATCCGGCCACGCGTTGCTGTTATGAATTTAAAAAAAATAAACACTTGGAACATACATTGTGACACTGGATTTTTATATATTATTTACTTTTTAAATTAGGGATGAGTGAGAGTATTATAAACGTAAGAGTAAACAAATATAATCATAATGCTCCGAACTGCTAAGCTATCAGGAGTTACACGTGTTATTGTGAGTCAACCATAAAAGATAGACATATGCTGTTGTGGCATATTTTTTAGACAATTTTATGTAGAATATTTCCGTCATACATGATTTCTATGTAACTTTCACCATTAAGGCTGCACACGCGACGGAAGCTTAAAAAAAGGAGTAACTTCTCCCGTTTTCCCAAACTTTCCCTTCACTACTCTGCTCCTATTGATTGTAGCGTGATGAAAAGTATACTACAACCTGCCCAGGAGTATGAAGAATAATTGTACCAAGTTTCGTTAAAATCCGTCGAGTAGTTTTTGTTTCTATAAGGAACATACAAACAGACAGACAGACAAAAATTTTACTGATTGCATTTTTGGCATCAGTATCGATCACTAATCACCCCCTGATAGTTATTTTGAAAATATATTTCATGTACAGGATTGACCTCTCTACAGATTTATTATAAGTATAGACAAAAATAAGTTTTCGATTTCGTACAATGCAAGACTTAATACATATGATGATATTCATTCTAATGCTTTATGGTATACGATATTTTTTGTTCTCTCTCTTATATTTTCCCTTTGGAATTGTCGCTTTGATACATTTTAAGTGTGCCGTTACAAAGACGCGGTGGATTAATATTTCGTAACATTATGACTACCAATCCTACTTTTCATTGAAAATTATGGAGTGGCAATCCCTTAAAGAATAGAAAAACAGCAGGTTTGCAGGCAAGCAAAGAATGCAGTTCCGGAGGCCTCTAAAAAGCTTGACGGCAACCTCATCAGATTGAATAGGGACAAGATCCGGAAAGTTATTGTTACAATAACTGGTCATTGCGCGCTACACAAGCACCTATCTGTCATAAGTGTGCCCGTCAGCCCTTTATGCAGAGGACGGAAGCAGAGGAAACTCCACAGCATGTACTCATGGAATGTACAAGTGTGGCAGAGAGCAATCTCCGGCATTTCTTCCTGAAGCATGAAAAGGTTGCTAGCATTCTGGGATGAATTGGATTGACTGGAATAAGACGAGCATCCAGCACACGAACAATGGCCCAATCACGAGGCTAAGTGCGGATATAGCTAAACTAACTATAGGGTGGCAATCACGGCAAAGTTCAAAAATTCTGGCAGATAGTTGATTAGTTGCGCAATCAACTGATTTTTATGTCCTTAATACACCGGCAACTTCATTTTGAATTATATTTCATTTACATCCGTGTTTTTGGCAGCTAATCTAGCACGTTCGCTCAACCAAAAATGATCTTTGTAATTTTGAACGACGTTTGGGAACATCTTTTGTGTGAATCGTTTTTATTTCAGTAAACTGAAAAAAAAACAGGAAATATTATGCAGCCAGTCCAAACATCTCCAAGGATTTTACTATTACCAATGTCAATGAGTTGCTTAGAAAATATTTCTACATATCGATCATTTTGAAATTCTACACGCATATCAAGAATATTTAAACGTATTAACGTATTTCCAAAAAATGGAGGACCTTTTATCCGCTGTTGTTCACCGTGGAATCACTGGTAATGTTTGACGAAAATCTCCTGCTAACAAAATCATCGCTTCACCGAATCGGTTTTGATTGTTTCGCTGATCTTTCATTGTACTGTCCAATGCCTGCCTTTGCAGGCATATAACGTCTTCACGTTTTATGTTCCATCGTGCATTCATCCTACACTATCGATTTACATTGCTGCAAAACCTTTGCCATTGCTGAGTTCTTCGAAATGTTTCTCTTCGAAAATATTCAATGGTAATTTTAGCGCTGAATGGGCTCTCCGACCTCCTTCCAAGAATGTGGCTGCAATACCAGATGCACTAAGAGCGAGTAAGGACACGATATCGAATCCAATACTTACTCATATCACTACTTTTGATTTCCGATCCGAATCCGATACTAGTTCTAATTTGAGTACGATTCAATCATGCGATATATTCTATAAAGGAACGCAGCATTTACAGGGGTTACTTAATGAACGCGTCTAGCAATAGCCTTTTGTGGGTTTTATTATTAATTCTTCCCACGTGTATTGTCTTTGATTTATTAATTTGTTCGATCGTCCATCAAAGCAACAGTACTGATGAAGTGAAGAGTGGAATGTTTAAGGATAACCCTAGGTCCTACATAGTAATGATTTATTGTAATAACAGCTTTTTCTATAACTTTATTGATGTATGTATTTGAGTTTTATACATTCAGAGTGAGAGAGAGAGAGTTTCAAATGCTAGTGGCCCACATCTTAATACAGCAACCAATACTTACTTATATCGATACTTTACTCATTAGATATTTTGGTTTCGATTACCTATACGACCTGGAGCGTCCAAAAAGTAAACTTTAACTATATTTGAAAATAATTGTTAGTATTACAATGATGGCTATTTGACAATGTTGTTAATATGGTGTATACCTTGCCTGAGATGAAAATGTAGTGGAAATAGGAAATAGAATAAATATACAATTCTCATTACAAAAATCAAAACAAATACAAAATAAATATAAACATTGTTGTCTTTCTTCTATGAGATATGTTCCACCGACACTTAGTACGTATTCAAATTATAATATCAACAGTAAAATATGAAAGATAGAAACTTCAGTAGCTTTTATATATATACGGTATAGAAACAGGAAATGCGTTTCTTTTAGTATCAAGCTCCGTGGTTGGTACGGACTGGCGCAAAATACATCCCTGAGGAACACTTCACTCTAATGTACAAGCGGTAGCGATAAATCGATATAAAGTTTATTAAATGAATAAAATTAATGCAAACATTTAAAAAGTCAATAATAACATATTTCTGTTGGATGTGTTCATTGTTTGGAAGTGATTCTTAGTTTTGGAATAACAAGAACCAAGAAGTATAGCTGGAGTGAATTTTAGGTATAAAATAAGGGTTGATGTGATAAGAGTGTTATGTGGTGTGGAAGAATATATAGTGTCAAAGACAAGTGTATGAGGAAAATGTGCATGGAATAGTCGGTAAAGACAGACCAAGACTAACTTTCAGGGACCAAATACACTCGAGAGCAATGAATCCGGGTCACTTAAAGAATCCTAAAAATCTCGGAAACTAAAAATGCTAGGTTAATGCAATAAATTGTATTTAATAGACAATGTAATACTCCTTAAATGAAGGTATTAAAACTTCTTAGTTATTGTAAAGTTATATCATAAAAAAAACAAATTTGAAAAAGGGCCACTTTCGAAGATGGAACTACGAAATTACAGCATTTGGTTTTGCTTTTGTTTGTAATCTGTCATTTATGTGGGTACATAAACCATGTTGATAGTGCTCTATATTCATTATTCAAGCTGAAATTATGTCGCTTACGCCTGAAGAATGCACCAGAATACTTACAATGCTGGAAACCGGCCGGAGTCAGCGCGATACAGCCAGGACTGTCGGTGTGTCGCTGTCAACAGTACAAAGAGTTCTCCGACGTTACGAAGAAACTGGTTCTAACCTACGCAGACCAGGAACGGGCAGAACCAGGTGTACCACAGCACGAGAAGACCGATACTTGGTGAACACCATGCTTCGAAATCGCTTTCTCACAGGAACTGAACTCACCAATCAGTTTCGACGCCTCGGAGGAAGTAACCCAAGTGCATGGACAGTAAGACGTCGGCTTGCTGAATCTAACTTAAAACCCCTTAGACCTGCAAACGGCCCTAAACTGAAGCGTGGGCATCGTATTTCAAGACTAAGATATGCCCAGAGCCACGTAAATTGGAGTATTGAAGATTGGTCAAAAGTTATGTTCTCCGACGAATCAAAATTTATGCTCTACAAGCAAGATGGAAGACACAGAGTGTATCGAAGACCAGGGGAAAGATTCAAGCAAGCATGCATCGAAGAAAAAGTAGCCTACGGTGGTGGGTCTGTACTTGTGTGGGCCGGAATTTCTTCTGAAAGTCGCACAGAGCTGGTGATCATAGAAAACGGCTCTTTAACTAGCGTAAGATATGCGGAAGAAATCCTCAATGATCACGTTGGTCCATTTATGGTCAATTTAGGTGAGGATGCTATATTTATGCATGACAATGCCCGACCTCATACAGGTAGGATTGTGAATGACTACCTTCAAGAGATGAACATTACTCGTATGGAGTGGCCAGCGCGCAGCCCGGATATCAACCCGATCGAGCATGCTTGGTACGAGCTAGGCAGATGCGTAAAACAACGAAACCCTCCCCCAATTACGCTTCGTGAGCTCAAAATTGCTCTCACAGAGGAATGGGAGAATATTCCCCAAAATCGTATAAGGAACTTGGTGTACAGCATGCCAAACCGCGTAAACGCAGTAATGGAAGCACGAGGAGGCAATACGAAGTATTAAAATTCAAGAAAATCGTAATAAAGTTCAAACATTTCATGTTTCCTATTTTTGTTTTAAGGAGAGATCAGCAGTTTTTTTCTTTATGTAATTTTGTGTTAATAAAATGTATGGTGACTCATATTTTTTTTACTTTCATTTAAGGAGTATTACATTGTCTATTAAATACAATTTATTGCATTAACCTATCATTTTTAGTTTCCGAGATTTTTAACATTCTTTAAGTGACCCGGATTCATTGCTCTCGAGTGTAGGAGATATCTTGAAAGACGGCCATGTCAAAAGTGCCTTTAACCGACGAGCTTGTATAAAAGGTCTGATGTTAAATAAAGAAGCGAGAGATGTATGAAGGATCGTAAAAGTGAAAATCTGTGATCTCTGCCTACCCCTGCGTCAAAAAGGCGGGATTTTATTGGAGCGGAGCGAAGCGAAGCTCCCATGGATCAGCTTCAATAGCGCAATGTCTGTTACGCCATAACTACCCGTTCTTAACCGAGTTTAATATATTTTGAAATTCGCAGAAATAACCATTAAACCGAAAAATTTTTTTTTTTTTTTTGGTATTACGCTCCGCTCCAATTTTTGGTGCTAGCGTAACTTTATGCTCAGCAACTGCATGGCCTAGTTGGAGCGGAGCTCCCATGGATCAGCTTCAATGGCACAATGTCTGTTACGCCATAACTTCTCGAGTTCTTAACCGATTTTAATATTTTTTGTGTGGTATCGAATTAACCTAAACCTGTTAATTTATAATTTTCATTTTTTAGGTATTATACTCCGCTCCAATATATGGTGCTAGCGTAGCTTTATGCATAACGTCTGCATCGCCTAGTTTTTATTTTTTTTAGTATTACGCTCCGCTCCAATATATGGCGCTGGCGAAGCTTTATGTTTAGTGAATGCATCGACCTAGTATGTGTGTACATATATATATTTATAAATAAAACCACGTATTTGTATGCTCTGAAACCGATCTCATATAATGCCGTGTACACATTTATCTAAGGAAAACGCTATCGCGAAACAGCGTGATCTAAAATGAATGGTGATGCCATCAACAAAATCAACAGCCAAGTATAAGCCATGGCGCAGCTGTTGACATTATACAAGCTTAGTAAATATTAAAATAAGATTAAAGATACAAAAAAAAATCTCTGTTGGTTAATAAATATCTGTGATGGAAAAAGGAAAATATATACAATAATATTGTATCAACATCATAATCACTGACTTCTTTTTTAGTTTTATACTAACAATCGAAATATTTAGTGTTATTGAAACTAATTTTCACGTAACAAAATGTTAATCAAAAACTTACAAATATTAAACAAATGTATCATTTAAATCTACCACAAAAAAATCTCTTCATTTACATCAATCAGTCTAGCTCTAAACACTGTAAGGATTGTGTTATCGAACCCGCAACCTATGGAAGTCTGTTCCAACCCTCTCGTGTTAATGTCATTGGTAAACTAACAACCAAACACATAAATAGACAAACCATTATATTTATAACTATTAAAAATATCGTGACTTCTCTGTCGTTTTATTTTCTCTTGCGTAAACATAACACCGCGTCCGCTAACGTTTTGTACCATTCTATGAAACTGTTGTTACTCGAAGTTACAGTAAGGGCCAATAAACCATTTTATTCTGAAGATCACGCGATTCTGAAACAGGAAATGTTTATCGACCTGTCACCGTGTGAGCATCAACGTGGAAAAGTTGTCTTTTAGCTACCAGGTTGGAAAGAAATACCTGGTTTTTGAAGTAAAACTTCTTTACGCACGCTTAACTTGGGAAGTAAGATGGTGGTTGCGTGACGAGAGCGTTACGAAAAGTGTGATCGGGCGAGGCGAACGAAGTTGAGAGGAACATTTATTACATACAAATAGGAACAGCTAAAGAAGTTTTACTAAAGTCGTCTAGTCTAACTAAAGCACACTCCTTTTTTTATATAGTAATTAAATACCATGAAATCACAAGAGCTATGTGGTAAATAGGCTAACATTCATGTCCTTTTGTTGTTCATTTAAAAGATCACGCTTTCGATTTGCGATCGGATTAATAGATATTTTGGAAAGTCACCAAAGATTAAAATAGTTGCTAATTATTAGTAACACTATGTGTGCCATCAATGTTAAATAAATACGTAATTAAAATCATATATTTCAGGCGATTATTGTTCTAAACAATGTCGCTATAATTGCGTCATTGTTGCACCTTTATGTCAAAATTACGTTTCTGAAAAACATTGACAGAAAAAAAAGAAATACAATTCTTAAAGTTTTCGCTAGAAGCTATATGAACCAAAGAGAAGTATACGTTTGTAGTCATATTTTAAGGTAATGCTAATTTAAAAATGAAAATGTATTTAAAATTTGTTTCCCTCTTCTTCAAAAACACAAAATTTACAATGACGTCGATGTTGCACCAAATGAACGATATCACTACATAGTATAAAATAAAGTCGCTTTCTCCGTCCCTATATCCCTATGTATGCTTACATCTTTAAAACTACGCAACGGATTTATATGCGGTTTTTTTTAATAAATACAGTAATTTAAGAGGAAGGTTTATATGTATAATACACGCATAATATAGTAGAGCATTGCATTCGTGCGAAGCCGGGTCGCTAGTTTAATATAAACTATTCAAAGATTAATTATTATTAAAATTACGTTAAATCATTATTAGAATCGAATTAATGTCATAACAAAATGTCACAGTAAATTCTAACATCAAAGTTAGTAAATAAAATAAAATGGAATAATAATGAACAGGTATTTCGTTTACTGGTGTCACCATCACAACCAACACGATAATGCCTATCATTACCTATTACCTTACTACCCCTTTGGAGAGTGTGCTCAGGAGCTGTATGTGCTCATACCGCCAACCCCCTTCTTCTATCGGATATATAGACACACTGCAGGTTACCACCCTTTCTTGATTGCTATTCCTACCTGTCGCACCAATGCGCACAGCAAAGGAGTGGAACTGCCTCCCTACGTCTGTATTTCGGAGGGTTTATAACCTGTCCGTTTTTAAAGCCAAGGTGAGTAGACACCTTCTAGGTTAGCTTGTTCCATCGTGGATACTGTCACCCGGGCTTGATTGGGATCAAGAGCGAACGCATTAAAAATAAATGAATTTGTTATGTAAGACCTTCGACTTATCAACGATTTATTTGTCACCCGGGTTGCCAGAAGACATAATGTTCTTTCAGTGAATTTTGATTTATTTCTTATTGATTTCCTTAAACTCATATTGCATGGCTCTAATTCCCCCTCTTCTGTTAACAAACATTTGGAGAACCCTTCAGTCAATTAAGCTTTCACACAAAAGCTCAATATGTCATGTCATCATGTGGATACCAATTATTAAGTTATTAATGTTTTTGACGGTTGTATGAGTCATTATGCCGAATGCCTTAATCGCTGCGTCATCATCACAGAACATTTACATTGATATTGATATTATCCATATACCCAACAAATTATAAAGCTATATTGCCGTCCGTTAGCTAAAAGGTTGCTATGCCTAAGGAAGTCGATATGTAAAAAAAACTTTTTCGATGTAGACAGATCTAGGTCAAGGTTTTCCAACATTTATTTCGCCGAGCCTCCCCGAACCAATGAAAAATGCTGCTTAAGTTTCAACAAAAATAAGAAACACATTTTTTATATTAACTATATTTGATTTTTTTTCGCAAAAACAAACGTACCTATTACTCCCCCCTGACAATTCTCCACGCCTAGGCATTATATGTCTATTACTTGTAGTATTTTAAATAGTTCTAGCATATCATCAATTTTTAATATATTCCACGTTGTTCACTATTATCTTAAAAATATATTTAGTGACTTAGCGACGTTTCGAAGTGGTGAAATACTGCTATCGGCGCTGATAAGTAACTTTCCACTTCTATTTCTCCAGTTTATATGCTTGTCTCTCGAGATCAGCACGAGCAGACGCCACGACTGGAAGACTTCTTCTGGACAGGATCTGGCGATGGCCCTCCGCCACCCCCTGATCCACCACTGGTTACTCCAGCGCAGCCCACCACACCTCACGTGCACACAACAACAGTATTAGCGACGGTCTACCTCGACTCCTATCCATCGCAGGTAGTGTTGAAGGATTCATTTCCAAGCAAAAAACTGAATTCGACTAAAATACCTTCACAGTTTTGAATAAAAGGGTTAGCTCGTTCCATTGTGGGTCCTGTCTTGGGCCAGCCAGGGGTGGCTTAATTGGGATCAATAGCGAACACATACAAAATAAAACAAATACGAGCTTAAAATGAATAAAAACGGCAGTATTTTGCATAAATATTAAAATACCATTTAATTTTTAGCCGTTGTCATTTTTGCTTTATAATTAGCATAAAAACCATTAAACCACTGTGAGCTAAAATAGACATAATTACCCAGGCTGTGACAGATAAGACGACAGGAGAGTGTATTCTGAACTGCGGCGAACCAGTTGGCCCTGACAGTTTAGAGCCGGAGATTCCAGAAGATCGTCGGTACTGGCTCCTCACCGTTATACAAGGGACCACGCCAGATAGCTTACAATTGAAATTGGCTAGATTGTATCAGAAGGCATTTTTAAGGTAGGAACCCACGTATTTAACATTTGTCTCTAGTAAGGTAGTAAAAGGTATTATCATTTTTGTGTACCTGATTTGATCTTATGAACATCTGAATTATCTTTTCAGACAGCAAGAAAGACACTTGGGCATTATCAAATCCTTAGACGCACCTACACCCAGGAAGAAACATGATGTGCACTCCTTTGTTGTAAACAAAGACAATAATGTTAACCAAGTAGCCTCATATAATTCAGACATCCCTTTTAATCATATCAATATCGATAGTTCTACAACGCTTGTTGAATCTGTTAGTGGCACGGTCAGTCAAGTTGTAAATACAGTTTCTATGCAATCTTCAAATGTGATGATTAGAGCTTATCCGAATGAAGAACTCATTGAAATTGATCATGTTGATCCATCGTCGATGATGGCAGAAATCAAAGCGACGAGAATAAAAGATGTTGAGTCGTGGATACTAGCAGCGCCAACAGTGGTAGTACGGAAAAGGGAAGTACGAGAGCCCAAAAACGAGAGCGAGAAGGAAGATCTGATAGATATTCCATTAGAAACGGATTCTGGCAACGAGACGATATTGTTTAAGAGAGAGATTATAAAGCCGGAGCAACAACCTCCGGTGCGAGTTCATATACAAAATATAACAGAGGTAAGTAATGTGACATTTGACGAAATTTTGATTAAACGAGTATATCGACTAAAGTCATGGTATGGAATAATACAATAGCAATAAAAAAGGAAAAGACGATACAATAGTACTTGCAATATTCCTTATTTTTCATTAGGTCCATACCCGGACAAACCTTTATTCAGTAGACTGCACTTTTGAAGCGAAGCTTCTTTACGGAGGGTCGGGCTGCTCGCATATAAGCGCTCGCCGCGCGACCACTCTATCCGTGCTAAGCGTCATATTTCACTATCACACGAGAGCGTCAGATTTAGTACCGTTATACGATTTGTATATAGGAGCCAGCTGCCTCCCCACCTCAGTATGCCTGGCCTTCTATCTCGCTTTCACTCATGTCAGTTTGCGTGGCCGGTTATATTATAAAGCTTCGCTTCTTTCGAGAGTCCCTCAACGGCACTGTTTTTTTTTATTTTAAAGATCCAATGATTGAGTGCCTATGTAGTCCCCAGAGACAGGCAGCGTGCAAATAGTATACGTGGTATTGGTGGGCGGGCGAGCTGTTCCGGCGGCAGTAGCTGCCAGAGACATGCGACTCGTGCGAGACGCGGAGGTGGCACGTGAGCTGGGAGCGGTCGTCACCACCAAAGCGGAGCGTGAGTATCATCAAAGATTAAAAGAAAAACGCAGGATTTAGGTACAAAGCATTAATTTCCCATAAAAACACTAAGTTTACACAAAATGAGAAAATATATTTTACATATATAAATATTGGCTTGTGGCTATTGCTAAAGCACAAGATTCTAAAAAAAAACATATTGAATATAGATTAAAAATAAAAAAGAAACGAACTACATACTGTGCTATAGTTAAAAATGAAAATAAAATATTCTTTATGTCTCAAATAATAAGCTGAATTTTTGTTGTAAAAATTTCTATAGATATAAAAATCCACCTGTTAAATGCAATAACAATAAATATAACAAAATATGTTATACTAGAATGAATTCAACCTATCCAATGCATAACCTGGGACGCTAACCCACATAAAGATAATCAGCTAAAGCATAAAGCATTGCTAAAGACCACTTGCTATTTAGTGTTGCCATCTGCCTGACTGCTCATCACCATAATCTCGAGCCGTAAGATCCACTTTTGGACGGCAATCTCCTCCGAAAAAGGGAAGGGGATTTGCCATAATCTCGTCCATTGACATAGGTGTGGGAGACGGCAGTGAAAGAACATAATTCGGAGAACGGTGCCGCATTTTGTGTTCTGCCTTGGTTGCACAATACTTTAAAATTTTAAGGATTTTAGCCGGACACAATCCGCCAGAGTAGAATTGTACTATAACGTCACAGTTTAACTTCTATATGATATTAATTATGAAAGACCTCATAGGTGCAGAATCCTGTTAACCGATAAAAGTAATTAAGTCTTTGGTTGCTCGATTTATGCAACATAACTTGCTCAATATGAATAATAATGTGGTAATACTATGTCGTGTCTTATTAATCTTGTACTTTTATCAAAGTTTTCACTGTTGAATACCGTTTCTTTGATAAGTGTATAAGCAGAATTAAAATTAAGATACAACGATTCGTTGTTACCAGCAGCTTACTTGAAGGCGGCCGAAGGTCTTGAGGGGCAGGCGGAGACGAGCGGAGTCCACGGCACGGAGCTATGGGCATTGGCCGTAGGCGCCACTATTGCTGTGCTGCTACTTCTCGTTCTATTCGCAATTCTATGTCTGGCACACAGGTAACTATTACAGGTTGTAACGGAAAGCTAGACAAATAACGGAATTTCACTTTAAGTGATGAGGAATTATAAAAAACTTATCCTAAATGTGAGAAACAGTAATATTTTTCTTATCAGTTAGTAATTATTTTGTTTACAAACGCACACATACCTAAAGAGTACATTACACTCTTTTATCCCATGTTCCATTCATCAGTTCCATCATAAGACTTATGGGATTTTTCGATTCCAAAAGACGGAATCTTATTTTTACAAAATTAATATTAATAGTTTTTAAGATGTATATTGCACACAGAATATTCGGTCTCATAATACTACTGGGCAATAAAAATTACAGTTGTTCCATCTTGGAAAGTACTAGAATTACCGGATCAGAAAAATCCAGACCAGTAGTTCCATTGAGGAAATAGTGAATGGAACAGCTGGGGTCAAAAGCAATACGCCACCTTGCATATCTTAAAACCTCGTGAATCTTGCATATTCATTTAGGGCAATGTTCGCAACTTGAGTACTTCAAGCACCTGTTTTGACGACCCGATTTGGAGGTCTGGAGTTACTAGGGCAACGAAGGCTCATGATATTTTCGAATCATAACAAAAAAAAAATTATTGCTTATATAAATTCAACAATTGTTAGACAATGTACAAAGTTCTTCTATATTTTACAATCTAAAAATTCCAAAAGCTTGTCTATTTTTAGTCAAGCTACTCTAAAGACAAGTTCTCGAAATCTTTTCTGTCTTCTCTCATGATTTTTAAGATTTGATTTAATTAAACTTCAATACCAATGTACAGGAGAAAAACCATGAAGTCTGCGGCATCATTACGCGCATATAGGAATGAGCTGATGAGAGAGGCGGAGAGGAACCAATTGAAGCAAGTACACGAAGAGAAAGACGGCAGAGTAAGTGATTTTGTTATACAAACAACTTTGCATACCTAATAAAAAAACAAAGTCCCCTAATTGTGGAATCATCGAAGATGACTATCATATTATGACGGAATGTGAGCGAAACGTCGAAACTATTTATCTACACCCAATATAAGGAAGATAGATTTTTGTAATAGCATTTTGGCGACAATTTCATCAAAAACGGCCAATTTTACTGTGCAGTGTGACTTAAAGCATAGAGAATTAATAATATTTAATTAATTAATATTCCTTGTGTTAACTATAAGGGTGGCATTTCCTGAGGAAAAGACCACGATAATCTTTAAAAACAAAAAACTGGTTGGTTGCCTGTAAAGTCGGTATACGGGCGAAAGTTTTACGTGACAACGACTTTGAGTGGTAAAATAATTTTAATGTGAATATTCATTCGTATAGTAGGAAGAAGGATGAAATAATAGTAACAATTTAAAACATTTATTTATACAAAGAATTATATTTAAAACATTAATTTATAGGCACGCGTCCCTTCCACTTTTTATGTCTGTCTCTCTCGCTCTTAGGCGGGCTAACCATGCCCGAGTGGAAGGGACGCGTGCCTCTCACTCGCTCTCATTGTAAGCGCATAACGTGAGCGGAGCGTAACGCAGTTTCTTGAAGTGTCACCCGGCAAACCAATTTATAAGACGTTGTCACGTCAAAACTTTGTTATACATGTAAACTGGAATATTATTTCCTTGTAAAGTATTGTTTTCTGTTTATCCAGTTTAGTTGTCCGAAAAGATACAAAATTACATTAGAGGATTTGAAAATTAAGGTTCCGAAACCTAAATTCCCAAGATCTAATCCTTTGATATCCTGAGTCGAAAAGACATTTTTGTTTTGATGATCAGATGAATTTACCTAAAGTTCATCTTTACCGCGTCTCACGACAAAGTATTTGACTTGCGATGCGATCACAGATCAGCGATTTGGTCACATAGACATTTTGTGTATTTAGGTATCCTGTATTTTTGTTTTTTACTCTTCTTGTAAGATGCAAAGTGTAATTTAGCTCATGTGTATAAAACTAGATGGCACCAGTAGTCGCCTGAATCGCGCTGTCTCTTTCTTTGACATTATTAAATTATTACTTATCTGAGAAACAATTTTATTTGGTTTGATTTTCAACCTTATGAAACCCAATAGTGCAAAATAACCCCATAACACTCCGATAACCATGTACTATAATATTTTCGATTCTTATAAATGTTTGATGACTTGTAGTGGCAGATTGATGGCAACTATTAAAAAGACTCTGACATATTTGCTTTGGCCTGCTATATTTGTCGCATTCTACAGTTTTTGGATCAACACATGACGATTTATTGCGTCTTCTTTTCAGTTAATCAGCGTTGTTTCACCAAGCCGTACCAGACCTAGCAGTTCTCTTTTACCTGTGTACAGAGCAGCCAGCGCCTCCAGGTAATTTAACTTCAACATATAAAATAAATTGCTAAAGCAATAACGTACCTACGTTCAAACTATCGAAAGGAACGTATATACATAGTCGCACGCCTCAACAAGACCCCTAAGCGAATGTCGTTCTATTAGTCGAGGACATAGAGTATGTACGGTCTCGGATGCCACGTCGGAATGAGTGGTCACGTTTGTTTATGTTATTTATTTACATATAGTTGGCTATATCTTTTAAATAACTGGCCAGGCCATGCGTGTTGTGTTGTTAATTAAAATTAAACCTATCCTATGTCCTAAGTCGGAAAAAATCCAGCAAAATGAAAATAAAATCATGAAAATGGGTTTAGTAGTTTCGGAGTTTATCGCAGTCAAACACTGTGGCAGGGAATTTATATTATGCTAGCTTTAACCCGCGGCTTTGCCCGCATTTAAGCGATTTTTTTTCAATAAAAAGTATCCTATGTTATTTCTAATACCTCCAAGAATATTTGTGCGAAGTTACATTTTTAGTAGTTTTTGCGTGAAAGCATAACAAACAAACTTACATTCACATTTATAATATTAGTAGGGATACTCGTATGTATAGATAATATATAATTTCGAACGTGTCGACGCAGACGAAAGTATTTTTCAGTGACTATTTTGTAATAAAGAAGAAAAAAGACTTCTTAATATGGATTTTTTTAATACAATAGGTGATTCATTCAATTATATGATAATTATAGAACCTAAATAAATATTTTAATAAAAAACTTCAGTTTAAAAAAAACAAGTATTTTTTTATTAAATAAGGCCAATATCGGTTCTGCTTTAGCTATATATACTGTGACTCAAAAACGTAAATAAACGTAAATAACTCTTAAACGTAGTGATTCCTTGCTCAGTGCTGTGACTTAAATGACACCAATGAACTGACATTTCGTTTTAATTGTCTTCAAATTAAAATATGAAAACTAAGAGAAATAAGAGAGGTTTATAATACTATACCTACTTATAATAAGAGGAGTTTATAATATAATACCTCGTGAGTCAATTATGGATTGGTAAGTACAAAACTCTAATATATATAAATGTATATAAATTCCCTTTCACAGTGTTTGACCGCGACGAAGACCGAAACTACTCCACACTTCATTTTGGTGTATTTGCTCCAACTTAGGACATAGGATAGGTTTCTTTTTGATTTTTTTATTTATAATGTTTTTTTATTGCAAAATATAATAACTGAGTTATAGCGTGGCCGGGTCAACTAGTGTACTTATATATTTATAAATTAATATGCTTATCTCACTGTGCAACAATTTGGTATCTATAAATATCTAATGTGAATGAAATTGTTTACAATTCTCTCTTAAAAGTGACATCTAATGAAATAATGATCCTGTTTCCCAGTTCGTCAACGAGTTCGTCTGGAGTGTCTGAAGTGGCGGCGGCACTTAGACGAAGGCAAAAGAAACCTCACGCTTTGAGGATGCCTCAGAAGAAAAGAGGTATATATAAACAGTTATTTACATTAAGGCGGTTAACACACTGCACCGCGCTCCGTCGCGTAGCGCGTGGCCGCAGATTTTATCATTGTATGCAAGTATCTCAATTAATATAGAAAACACGCCTATGACAACACACTGCCGACGCGGGAACGCGCGGGTAGGCACCCCGCGCGCAGATTCTGCGCGGGAGCGCGGGGCGTGAAGAAGTAGGGTCAATTTGTATTGCTACTCCGCGCGGGGAAGCAGATTACACCGCTAAGTTAGGCAGATCTGCGCCTCCGTTCCCGCGCGCGTTTTCTGTCGCTACGCGCACCGCGGCGGGACGCATCTCTAGTGTGTGAACCGCCTAACAGATCCATAAACAATAAACTTCATTAGGTGTCTACAGAGTATCGCATATAAATGTCAAAATTCTTGCCAGTAAAAATATGGACACTGGGCTTATACGGCCAGAAAGTCAAACTCTTTTTCAAATAAAAGTCCAACCGATATGAAGCGACAAAAGTGTTGTCAAGCTTATAAGTATAGCAACGTGGAAACTCTGCCTGTCTTTTGGGTACTTTTCTCAAAAGCAGCGGAGAGGCTGATTTTAACCTTTTCTTCAATTTAGGTATTAGGTATATGTCTTAGGGCCTAGGCTGCATACTGCTATACTTTGTCCAATGTAGGATGATACTTTTGACAGTTGACACCTATGTAGAGGGTATAAAGTTGCTATTGCAATGTCAAGCCAATAAGGAAATAAACGCAACCTTAGTACGTAGCAATAAGGAAGTGACACCTGTCAAAAGTATCATCCTACATTGGACAAAGTATAGCACTGCATTTTTTAACCGCACCTTTCCTTTTATTCCTCAGAGAAATTTTTGCATGTCTAATTCGTTTGTATTGATACAAATGCTCGTTTTTGAATTGGTGACTTCTTATCAGTAAAACTTTATATTTATGCATATTTTTACGTTACTCTTTGTCAGTGGGTACTACGGATAGCTTGCTGGAGGCAGCCGGGGTGGAAAGCTCTGATAGTCAACAGTCAGCACCGCAAACACCCACCTCCTACCTCTCAATGCCCTCTGTCAACTCATTCCCAAGGTGAGGATGCTTTTATTGAAGTGGTAACGTCATTATAAATCAGTGAACGCCGACTACACGCACGTAATTGGTCACGTTCCGCTTGAGCGCGGAATAAGCGATAGAGAGGCACGATTGGCCTAAGCGTTCGGCTTGTGACGCATCTATCTCTCTTCCACTCTATCGGTCGATGCGGCCGACTAGAAGAGAGACAGCAGCAACACACAACCTACACATGAACTGTTTTACCAACCAAGTGAAGTGAAAATATTGTAAGTTTTCAATTAACTCCTTATTTGTATTATACAAAATAATACGATAATTCAGTGATAATAATTCAAATCAATTAATAAAAGTATGCAATTTTTTATATTTTTTTATTTTTTACGTTATCACGTCAAATTGTTATCCGTAAACCGACATTACAAACAACCAAGTTTTAGAATCAATGTCACATTTAATGAGTTCCAAATCCTCTTATTTACTTAATATGAAAGAACTTATGCTAGAATTATACCATGGTTGATGTGTTGTCTTCTAGAGGAAATGTCGTCGAACCACTGTCCCGTATTCTTGAGCCAGTTTCCGTTCGACATTTGGACATCGACTCCACACCGTCGAGTCCTAAGGAATCCAAAGATAAGGAGAAGGACGTGATACCTCGGAGACAGATGGCATCCCAGCTAGTCAGGCTTGGCAGCATCGACAAAGACCCGGGGGTGATAGGACCACTTGTTTGGGATTTGCATTGTCAGAGGATCAAGGATGGTGAGTGATATTCATATTATCTTGTCAACATGCAATCCCAAGACCTTCAAAGATAAGAAAATGACAGGAGGTCAGGATTGACAACATCCACAAAGACTTGTAAGTGAAATACAGTAGTCTTACTAATCCGGCACTATTTAAAAACCAGAGGCTGTCTCATTAAGGGAATACAGTGTATTTGTGTTTAAGTTCTGCACGTTTTTTCATAACTGTAACATTGACTATTAACAAATTCTTAATTAAGTCTATTTTTGCGACTTCTCTTCTCGCATGTTATGCAGGTATTGAAACAATTAAACACTGTATCTGGTTTTACTTTTACAGTTGTTGTAGTTGGTGGCTCCAATAATTTTACGATCGATCTATCTATGTGTCAGATTAGTGAAATTTCAATGTTGTATTATATTTCGATCATTTAATCTCATATATTCCAATAAGAAATGATAATTCGATGGCAAAAGACTTTTAACTGGTCAGCATGGGACCAACAAAGCTTAGGATCTCTCCCAAGTGTTCCTGCCAATAGGGCAGACACTAAAATATATTGATAAGGCAGATAAGTCGTTAACACTTCTTATTCATGAGAGTACTTTTATTGCAGCTTCCAAACCACCAAGTCCGGAAAAATCAGCATCTTCCATCCATAAAGCAGGTCCGTCACGCATGAGGCAAAGGTTCAACGAGCTGATGGACGATGCGTTCACTCTATTCGGCAGCGCTGCTTCTGGTTCTAAGGATACCACCGCCGACTCCGAGCGAGACAGTGGTGACAAGCTGCGATCAGGTAAAGAAAAACTACTTTAGAAAATATAATCTGCCTTGTCTCTATATATTTGACATCTGTTTGTTTGTGTATCATAACTAAAATTTATACATACTCACTACGAGCCCGACACACATCTCTAGCTTCTTCAACACCTATTAGTAAAAACAACAGCCAAGTGCGAGTCGACTTGCGCACGAAGGGTTCCGTACAAACTTTTAGTTCAGTAAATTATAAAAGTACCGAACTTACAAGCTAGTATTACTATGAATCTTTAGACTTCAGAGTGTTCCCCTACCATAAGTTAATATTGTGAAATATTTCAATAAAATTGCGTTATATCCCAGCTTCAACAGATGAAATATGATATGTTCGGAAACACTTCAACACACATCCGTTGCATTTTCACTCGCCTATTTCAATTATTATTGATTTAACGGGCATCCATTTTAGTAGTTATGTTTATAAACTAAAGTTTTTGTTTAATTCCTTATTCAACCTCTGTAAGGATTAGCGTCTGTAGCGATTCAAACGCGATGCAGTAGCGATATTAACATACTTAAAACGCTCCGTCCGCTTACGTCACGCGTTTTAAATGGTCATATTGAATAAAAGCGTCTTATCTTTATCTTGTAGCTGGCTAGTGAAGAGATACAAATGCGCGTTTATATCGATGTAAGAAGTAGTAATTACACTCGTCTATTAAAATATATTTTATTTATA
Source organism: Calamotropha paludella (assembly GCA_927399485.1). NCBI lineage: Eukaryota > Metazoa > Arthropoda > Insecta > Lepidoptera > Crambidae > Calamotropha > Calamotropha paludella. Next base: position 2,614,618 of record OV656803.1, on the reverse strand, counting down.
AACTCTTATAAATAAATTCATAGGTCGCTGATTCAAATCCGGCTCGAAGGACCATAAATGGTGTTCCACACAACTCTTTAAATGATAAAGGATTTGTTATATGTAAAAGATTTATTGATAAATAATAATAACGTGATTACTGATTGTGAACTAATTATGCTTAAAGACGTAATTAATTTAAGTTATAATATACATTTGCTAAAGATACAATGCTGACGGGGCGCAATGTACGCTCATTCACCATACACTATTCTTCTTCTTCAGCCTTTAGCCACCCAATGCTGAGTGTACACATACATACACTATTACAGTTTAAATTAATACTTAAATAACGCCATTAATACTTAATATGAAAAATACTTTTTATCACATTTTTTTATTATTGATATCTTAAACCCTATTGCGTGCCTGTAAGGTTCATAATGATATTTATGTTTACCATCCTTTATGGTATGCATAAATTATTGAGTGTTGTTACAGAAGTGGAAAGAGTAACGCAGGCGCGTAATGACAACGTTCGCTTGCCAGGATCGCCATACACTGCTATGGACACAGTTCGCGGGAAATCGGCTGGAGATGGGTACGAGTTTCATTCTTAACACGTACACATAGGGCTTATTATTGGATTTCTGGGTTTATACAGCTCAAATAGGACCGTCACTTCGACCTTGTTGGAGACGGGTACTAAACGTTTTTCGTCTATGTAAATATCACATAGGGTTTATTATTGTATGTAAGTTTTGGGTATTTACAGTTCAAATGGGACTGTCACTTCGACCTCGTTGGAGATGGGTACTAATGATTTCGACCTTAACAGATACGTATAGGGCTTATTATTGTCGTTTTGGGGTTATACAGCTCAAATGGGACTGTCACTTCGATCTCGCTGGAGATGGGTACTAATGATTTCGACCTTAACAGATACATATAGGGCTTATTATTGTCGTTTTGGGGTTATACAGCTCAAATGGGACTGTCACTTTGATCTCGCTGGAGATGGGTACTAATGATTTCATTTCATTGCACTAGCGAAGAGGCGCCGCGCATTATCATTATCATTTTATTTCTTATGTTGCTTAAATGTATTGCCATGCTCCGCGGGGGCATCCATGTGTCAAGAGAAGGAGAAATGGGGGCCAATTGAAAATCAGCGTCAGCCCTCAAGCTGACATTAAGCTGAATTGGTCACCCTTTTGGTACAGACGTGGGACATAATTATTAGGTTAAAATTAAGTTTTTATTTTTGTTGTTTTAAAGTTTTAACTTAATCTTATTTGTCTTGTTTTGTTTTATTTTCTTTTAGTTTAAATTTTTATTATTATTATTTATGTACTGTCTTTGTGTTGTATGTTAATGTCCTGTGTTAGTACCAAATAAAAAAGTGTTTATGTTTATGTTTATGTTTATTTCGACCTTAACAGATACATATAGGGCTTATTATTGTCGTTTTGGGGTTATACAGCTCAAATGGGACTGTCACTTTGATCTCGCTGGAGATGGGTACTAATGATTTCGACCTTAACAGATACATATAGGGCTTATTATTATCGTTTTGGGGTTATACAGCTCAAATGGGACTGTCACTTCGATCTCGCTGGAGATGGGTACTAATGATTTCGACCTTAACAGATGCATATAGGGCTTATTATTGTCGTTTTGGGGTTATACAGCTCAAATGGGACTGTCACTTCGATCTCGCTGGAGATGGGTACTAATGATTTCGACCTTAACAGATACATATAGGGCTTATTATTGTCGTTTTGGGGTTATACAGCTCAAATGGGACTGTCACTTTGATCTCGCTGGAGATGGGTACTAATGATTTCGACCTTAACAGATACATATAGGGCTTATTATTATCGTTTTGGGGTTATACAGCTCAAATGGGACTGTCACTTCGATCTCGCTGGAGATGGGTACTAATGATTTCGACCTTAACAGATGCATATAGGGCTTATTATTGTCGTTTTGGGGTTATACAGCTCAAATGGGACTGTCACTTCGATCTCGCTGGAGATGGGTACTAATGATTTCGACCTTAACAGATACATATAGGGCTTATTATTGTCGTTTTGGGGTTATACAGCTAAAATGGGACTGTCACTTTGATCTCGCTGGAGATGGGTACTAATGATTTCGACCTTAACAGATACATATAGGGCTTATTATTGTCGTTTTGGAGTTATACAGCTCAAATGGGACTGTCACTTCGATCTCGCTGGAGATGGGTACTAATGATTTCGACCTTAACAGATACATATAGGGCTTAATATTGTCGTTTTGGGGTTATACAGCTCAAATGGGACTGTCACTTCGATCTCGCTGGAGATGGGTACTAATGATTTCGACCTTAACAGATACATATAGGGCTTAATATTGTCGTTTTGGGGTTATACAGCTCAAATGGGACTGTCACTTCGATCTCGCTGGAGATGGGTACTAATGATTTCGACCTTAACAGATACATATAGGGCTTATTATTGTCGTTTTGGGGTTATACAGCTCAAATGGGACTGTCACTTCGATCTCGCTGGAGATGGGTACTAATGATTTCGACCTTAACAGATACATATAGGGCTTATTATTGTCGTTTTGGGGTTATACAGCTCAAATGGGACTGTCACTTCGACCTCGTTGGAGATGGGTAGGTACTAATAATATTCGTTCTTAACTTATACAAATGGAATAGAACAGTCACTTTTTTGTTTGGAGATTTATAAGTAGAATCACTTTTTTGTTCTTTGTCTTAGAGATTCAGAGCGATCGTTTTTCATTATCTTTTGCATTGGCAAAATATTATTATGCCTAAACATCCTCGGATTTTTTTTTACAACAAAAAATACGATACCTACCTTTTGTTTTTACTAAATTTTTTATAGAAGTATCATTAGCTCTGTATTATTTAACTTTCTTTGGAATTTTTAGCGCATAATTCATAATAAAAGCCCTAAATAAGTTGTTATATTTAAATGTGTTATATGCACGGAAATATAAGCTCTGTATTACTGCTATGATGTATTAAATTGCTATAGCTAACCGTACAAACGTGTTTATCGCGTAAAGGAGAAGCAATATGGGTGCAAGTTCAACGATGCGTCCGCGCACATCGGTAGCGCGTCCCCAAACAGATAGACGCGTTCCCCCATCTCGAGCATGGGGAGCTACTCCCCCGCACGTAAGTTATTAACCATATTTACTAATACAAACAATATGTTTCAATATAATTTTTATATATTTTTTGCAATTTTCAATGCTATCTTATTAGGTATATAAATTATTTTAATAGAAATATACTAGAAAAAATCGACTCGGCGCCCAAGTGAATTTTTAGGCGGGAATCGAAGCCGCAACCTTTGGAAGTCCGGTCCAATGCTCTCCCAATTGAGCTACCGAGCCTTGTGAATAGTGTTTGTATTTGTACTGAATTATTTTTTTTTTTCATATGCTAGCATTTAAAACTCGAATGAAACCTTTAGGCTTAGCGATATTTTAGCTACAGGACAGCAGTATAAACGAATTTAATCTTACTAACGTATGTAAAATAATATTTATTCTTCTCATACATACATAATCATCTTGTACATGCCAATTGATTTGCCAGACAACGTACCTTCATTTACTGAGGTTTTGGGTGAGATGAGTGCAATCATGGCAAGTGATGATGTTGAATGTATGTTTGCTTTAGGTGATTATAATGCCCACCCTAATGAACTATTTTTCAACCAGCTTAATAACTTTTGTTTGGATCAGTCTTGGATATGTGCAGACATTCATAGGTTGGGGTTGGAATCTGATACCTATACTTATGTTAGTGACGCGCATGGATGTAGACGTTGGCTAGACCATTGTGTTGTGTCCTTATCTGCTTCTCAGACCGTTGTTGATGCTAGTACAAGCGAGGGTGTTTACATGTCAGATCACATACCTTTAAATATTAAGTGTGACCTAAATATAGTTAGGGGTAAATTACTATCTCATGCGGTGCCTAGCAGTTCAATTACATGGGGTGAAAGAAGTCAGGCTCAAATAAACGCCTATCGCGACTTGTGTAATCAGAGTTTAAGAGAGATTGACTTTCCCTCGGATTATACAGGGTGTAGTAGTGGGTCATGTAAGATAACGGACCATAACCTCACTTTGGACAAGCTTTATAATAGTAGATATTGTTCATGCGTTGTGTGATGCAGCTATAAAAACTAAAAATAAGTTTAGTGGTGGGCGTTTAAGAGCGCGGAACTTGTGTGGCTGGAATGATCATGTCAAAAATGCTCATCGGGAGGCCAGGCTTAGATTCAATATCTGGGTTTTACATAATCGACCATCTACTGTTATAATTTTTGAGCAAATGAATGAGTCGCGAAAAATATTCAAGAGCCGCTTAAAATGGTGCCAAAATAACCAAGAGCAAATAAGAATGAATATACTAGCAAAACACAGATCCGCAAAGCAGTTCAATAAGTTCTGGAAGGAGACTAGTAAGCATGATGTCAGGCCTGGCCTTCCTGTGAGTGTAGGAGGAAAACATGGGACAGCAGAGATAGCAAACTTGTTTAAGGACCATTTTAGAGTAAAACCCCCACTTTGCTCTGTGACTGCAAAGACCAATACTGTGACCGAGTGTCGGGGGGACGAGTCGCCGCTTGTTCGCTTCACCGCCGCTCAGGTAAGATCGACGGTGGAGAGAATGGCTGGTGGCAGATCTCCGGGACATGACGGGCTCAGTATTGAGCATTTCAAATACGCGGGTGTTCACCTCCCGAGAGTGCTTTCTATGTTCTTTTCTATGTGCGTTAGTCATTCTTACCTTCCACAGAACTTGATGAAAACAACTGTGGTACCTATAGTTAAGAACAGGACAGGTGACATCTCGGACGTGGGGAACTACCGCCCTATTTCACTAGCGACAACCATGGCTAAGATATTGGACAGTATGCTTGACTCGTATTTAAACAAATACCTAAATCTTCATGACGCTCAGTTTGGATTTCGATCTGGACTGTCGACTGAGAGCGCAATCATTTGTGTCAAGAATACTGTTCATTCAGTATTATACTGACCGTAGGACACCGGTGTACGCCTGTTTCCTTGACCTCTCCAAGGCCTTTGACCTTGTATCGTATGAAGTCCTTTGGAGAAAGATGAGGAATAGGGGTGTACCGGCTTCCATCTTGAACATTTTTCAGTTTTGGTATGCCAACCAAACGAATTTTGTTAAATGGGCTAATGCTCTCACTGATGCGTATAGGTTAGAGTGTGGTGTGAGACAGGGAGGGTTGTCGTCCCCAAAGCTCTTCAACCTTTATGTCAATGATCTCATAGTTGAGTTGAGCAGCATGCGTGTCGGGTGTTATATTGATGGCATTAGTGTAAATAATATCAGTTATGCTGATGACATGGTGCTGCTCGGCCCAACTGCGAGATCAATCTGCGAAATGTTAGGAGTATGCAAAAATTATGCCGTCACACATGGTCTCATTTATAATGTTAAGAAAACAGAATATATGGTTTTTGGGGCCGCCGGCAAATGTCCCGATAATTACCAACCCATCACCCTTAACGGCTTGCACATTAATCGGGTGAATAAATTCAAGTATCTGGGACATTTCGTTGCCGACGACCTTAAAGACAATTTTGATATTGAAAGGGAGCGCAGGGCGCTGGCAGTTCGTGGTAACATGTTGGTTCGCAGATTTTCCCGATGCAGCACTGAAGTGAAAATCACGCTTTTTAAAGCATACTGTCAAAGTTTTTACACGGGGAGTTTGTGGATTAATTATGCCAAAAGATCGCTTGATGCCCTGCGGGTCCAATATAACAATATCTTCAGGATGTTGTTGGGACTGCCGCGCTTCTGCAGTGCATCAGAGATGTTTGCACATTATTACATTGATGGCTTCCATGCCATAATTCGCAAAAAGACAGCATCTCTGATACGCAGACTGCGTGGTAGTCGCAACAGCATTCTGCAGACGGTGGCCGATAGGTTCACTTCACCCTTGTGGACAGGTATGGTACGCAGGGTGATTTAATATATTGTCTTTTACTAACCCTAGTAGTTAAGAATTGTGTAATACTAACCCAATATGAGCCTTTGTTGTTCGAAATAAAAAGTTTTTATTATTTATTTATTTATTTATAATCAAATCAATCCCAGTAGGACGCCGATTAAACGAATCGCCAATTATCCGAATCGGTCCTAAGCTTAAAATAAAAATTAAAACCAAGTATTTTTTATTTAGTTATGTTGTAACAAGTTGGAACTCACTGGAGTCCAGATATATTTCAACTGTTATGGTCGAAAGCTAGAGGCAAGACACTACATGTTACTTACTCTGATCGAGTTGTTCAAGTGAGCGTTATTGTAGAACTGTGTTTGTTAAACTTAATAAAGTTTATGTGTGACAATTCGTTTTTCTTTATTACCAGTCTATGTCCGATTATCCGAAATTTCGATTATACGAATCGACCCCGGTCCCAATTACTTCGGATAATCGGCGTTCTACTGTAATTAGTAAAATTGTACGTAGTATGAGAACTCGTGCTCGAAGAAGGAAAGTCCGTGTTACGGGTCGCCATGATTAATTGTCTGTGTTTGATTATGTATGTATGAGAAGAATAAAGATTATTTGATCGAATAAGGCGTTACTTGGCGGAAGTCCATATCCATTAGTAAAACAAAAATATTATATGTAGCTTACTCCCGCAAAGTCCAAGCAAAGTGCACCGACACCTTCACTAAATACTTTACACGTGTTTCACCCCCACACGGGGCATCATTAGGAGCTGTTAGACCATGCAACACCATGCACTTTGCTTGGATTTTGCGGAAGTAAGCTACATATTTTTGTCTAAAGTGTCTGTGTGAATAAAGATCATTTTTATTTTTTTATTAATGTTGTCTAATAAACGTTTTCGTCAGTCTTTGTCGAGTGGACGTACGGTGCCCAGTGTGAACGTGGCTTTAGTACGTTCGGATGCACGTTTGCCGGCCGGCGACCCGGCATTGCCGCTCATATCCGCCATTACTACGGAGATACAACGAGTCCGGGAACAAGCTGCAAAACGCGACACATAAACACAGTAATTGCCGTTTTTACATGATTAGTCTCTCAACTTTGCTACAGAGGCGAAGGTAGCGACCCAAAAGACTTAGATCCTTTGCATGCGACGTTTTATAAACGCGCCGTCAGCACTATGAATTGAATTCATGAAAGTGCTCAAAGAGCTGAGAGGCTAATTAGCGACAGCAAATTAAAGGGCTTATCCTAAAGTCTTTTGGGTTACTATGAACAAGCCTTTATGGATATATAATTATAAATAACAATACAATCCATTAAAATTATTCAATTATTTATTTCCAAGGTAAGTCGGTATGGATACAAAAAATGTTCTTTTTTAATTAATTTGTATGTTTACTCATTGTACTAGATAAAAAATTTACATGTTACATTGTATATTTTTCAGTAAGTATATGCGTTGTTATTTTTATGAGAAATAATTTCTTTAAATATAAAAAAACTGATTATTAATAGCAAAATTTAACACTTTTAATTGTACTGTTGAAACCTTTTTTGTCAGAAAAAATACTTACCATAGATACACAGAACAGATTAAAATGGATGCAGTAAAAAAATAAATCTGGGTATGGTTTGAAAAACATATCGCAGCTTTAATACTATAGGGGCACAATTCGAAAAAGATGATTGTTGGAAAAACACCTTTAAAGATTTTTGAGCCCCTGTATTGTCACATAATCGGTCATAAGTAAATTAAACTATTGAAAGCAAAATCATAAAACATCATAAGAGCATGTTCACTAAGCATGAAATATTTATCGCATATTAAATTTATCCTAGTACTAGTTTATTTTACTAATTTACTTATGACCGATTTTGTGACAAAACAGGGGCTCAAAAATCTTCAGAGGTGTTTTTCCAACAATCATCTTTTTCGAATTGTGCCCCTATAGTATTAAAGCTGCGATATATTTTACAATAATAGTAATAGTCAAATTGACCGAACATTTTCTTCCGACCATTTTGTGACTTTATTTCTGTGAAATATGAAGCTTTTTGCAAATCATGACGAAGAAAAACTTAGTAGGTATGTATAAATCCACAATTTGATAAATCTTCTCGGGATTTAATGTCACTTTTTTTATTATAAAATCGTTATTCCCCACATTTTTTTAACACAGCTAACAACTGTATAATATTTGATAATGGACGGCGGTAGTCATTAGATTATTTTGTGGGCAAATAATAAAAACAAATTTGCCCAATTTTAATTGCAATACCTAAATCGTCACAATATTAATGATTGTAAATATAAATTTAATTGATTGACCAGTTCAATGAGAAATCGCTGTGTTCAATGATATTATTATCTTAATGTAATGTGATCCATATATAAAGTATTACCCGTTTATGAATATAAATAAAACTAAGCACTTTAGTTTATGAAGTAAGGGGGAATAAAAGTTATAGATAATTTTGTGTTTCTTCAAAAAAATATCTCTTCAACTAATGTACTTCGCACTTTGATATTACACCTCTTCAGTACACCTTTTAAAAAAAATATCAACCAAAAATTTGGTGTTGCATAATCTAAAGCTGAGCCAAATTTAGTACCTATATATATATGCAAAAAATAACGTTTTATTTGTGAAGAATGTATCTAGAAATACTTCTCTACGTAGTCACCTCGTATCATTTATCGTAACGTGTGACGACTTTTTATATTAATTGAAGTGAAATAAAAAAAAAGCGGTTTTTACTGTAATTTTTTATTTGTTAGCTCAGCAAGATATCAGCACAGCTCACGGCCATAATGCCCTTTTTGAAAAGAATACCAACTTCCCTAAATTGAAAATCCAAAAGCAACCAACATGAAACAAAATATAATTGTTACCATACTTATATTGTAGCAGTGAAAGTTAAAGAAAAATGTAGATTTAACAACATAAAAGTGTTAAAAGTATGCCAGTTTCAGATCCATGAGCCTCCAATGTGATAAGTAGTCACAGCTTCTTTCAGTTATTCATCTGTTTCAAATTTTCTTCCTGCTTAAGACTCATTTAGTTCGAGTGCGGGTTCTAACTTCTGCAAGACCTTATTTACAAACACTACACAAAAATACGATGTTTTTCTTATCCGAAGAGGACGGCATTTTGTTCATTTTTTACAAATGTTATACTGCGCTGACATATCGCAGCTTTAATACTATAGGGGCACAATTCGAAAAAGATGATTGTTGGAAAAACACCTTTAAAGATTTTAGAGCCCCTGTATTGTCACAAAACCGGTCATAAGTAAATAAGTAAAATAAACTAGTACAAGGATAAATTTAATATGCGATAAATATTTCATGCTTAGTGAACATGCTCTTATGATGTTTTATGATTTTGCTTTCAATAGTTTAATTTACTTATGACCGATTTTGTGACAATATCTACATGGGCTCAAAAATCTTTAGAGGTGTTTTTCCAACAATCATCTTTTTCGAATTGCGCCCCTATAGTATTAAAGCTGCAATATATTCGCTTGACAAACACTGCGTATGAAAACCAAATTCAATTAAAGGCCCTTCCACACTGCGTTTTTTAAAACTTTCATTTATTCCACAGAGCAATTTTTTACATATCTAATGCGTTTATGTCGATACATTATCAATACAGATACCGATTCATACGCGACAATGAATTTATGCAGGTATTCAAAGGTAGAATTTTGAACACCTACGTAAATTTATAGTCAAGTATAATATATATAAAATACTAGCTGACCCAGCCACGCGTTGCTGTGGCACAGTAATTTTATTTTTCTAAAATAAAAGTAGCCTAAGTTACTCCTTATTACATCAGCTATCTGCCAATAAAAGTCCCGTCAAAATCGGTCCAGCCATTTCAGAGATTAGCCGGAACAAACAGACAGACAGACAGACAAAAATCGTAAAAAACGGTTATTTCAATATTACAAACAGACACTCCAATTTTATATATATATATATATATATATATATATATATAGATGTATAGATATAGTCATTTATAGTTATAGTCAAGTCGCGTTTGACTTGCGTGAATATCGCGTTTCTATCGACAAAGGCGTGTGTCGACAGCGCGTTTAACACGTTCATAACCACTATTAATTTCATGATTTTTCTCGGGTGCCGCCTACATTATACGGCGGACTCGCCGGCACTGCAATAAAAATTGTACCGACTCGCCACGCGAGTTCACTGGCACTAAGTAAGGGTAAATTCTTTGTTTTGTTATTTTTGTGGCCGTCATCGTGTAAATGAAATATTAGCTAAAAACACTGAACTCGCCATGCGAGTCGTCGTCACTAAAATAAGATTTACGTGAACTCTCTGGGCGAGTAGGTGGCATTGAACGTGTTAAAAATGTTGTGTGCAAAGACTAAATGTTATAATTTCATGTTTTTTTGTGTAATGTTTTGATAAACACGGTTAAGAGATACCCTTTAAATACACTTGATAATTTTTAAGATGTACGTTATATGGTATTGTAGGGTACGAGTAAATATTTATATTATACAAGCTGACCCAGCCACGCGTTGCTGTGGCACAGTAATTTCAATTTTATATTATTTATTTATATATATATTAATTATATTAGTAATTTTTTTAATAAAAGATTTTTTCTAAAATAAAAGTACCCCAAGTTACTCCTTATTACATCTTATTACCTGCCAATAAAACTTCCGTCAAAATTGGTCCAGCCATTTCAGAGATTAGCCGGAACAAACAGACAGACAGACAAAAATTGTAAAAAATGTTATTTTGGTGTATGTACCGTATATATATTCATATACATGTAGTAAAAAACGGTTATTTCAATATTACAAACATACACTCCAATTTTATTAATATGTATAGATGTATAACCATACATGTGTTTGTTTACACTGCATCGACAAATCGCGCTGTCCATGTCAAAAAGAGCATACTACTCGATGTGAATTATTTTATAAATTAAAAAAAGGTGTTAGGTTCGAGTGTAATTGATTACATATTTTGTTTGCAGTAAAAAAATCAAGTTTTATTTGTATTAATAACAAATGGCAATTGATTTTAATATATAAGATGAAATACAAGATTATTTAGTCGTCGCTGCGGCTTAAGACGTATTAATATATAGATTTACAAATTTTGACAACATCCGTGGTTTCGTGGCGACACATGGACTCGGCCATGAAGGAAACGAATATTTATATATTGGCACGATTCTGTGCCGTTTTGTACAGTCATTGTTTCCAAATACCATAACACAAGTCATTTTGCTACTTGGATTGAGAAATATTTGTATGTGTATATAATATTTATTTATAAAGAATATATTGTCGTGTACCGCAGCGTCGACGAATGAATTCTTAAACTGTGAAATCATTGAATTATTGATATGTTAATATTATTTTAATCATGTATTTAATTAATTTTTTTGTATTTACAATGCAATATTTCTATAAGATATAAAATACGTGTGTAAAAAACAACTACGCCTCCGAGCCCTCCCATCTGAGGGCTCGGAGGCGTAGTTGTTTTTTACACACGTATTTTACATTATTTTAATCTTCAGTAATTTATGTAGTTATTTCAACTCGTCCCCACAAATCTGTGAATATTGACACTCAGTACACTGTGCAGTGCGACATATCAACACTTATTTGCAAAAAAAGCGGTCGATTTTGTTTTTTCCTCTGCCTCTAATGTATCGGAATAAAAAAAAAATCATTAGAAATAGCCGTTTGTAATATTGAGATGGTGTTTACAAAAGTACGTTCAAAATTTAAATTTTTGAGTGAATACATTTGTGGCGCGAATTCCCAAAAGTATTTTCCTTGATATAAGTATTGTTATTTTAATGCTGTTTAGCATAATTATGCTAAACTAGGTTGATGGAGTCGCTAAGCATAAAGCTTCAAGAGCACCATATATTCGAGTGGATAATACTATAAAAAAAAAATCAATAATGTTCAGTAAATTTTAAAATTCCATAAGAATGAAAACTTTCAATAAACGCGCGATTTTTGTTTCAATGGGACATAGGGCCAATGCTTTTTGGTCACAACTTTTTTATTTTTGCGAATTTCAAAATTCGGGCTCCGTCACGATCTTGCCCTAAACATGTTCGCTCGATTCATTACAAAAAAGTACGAAACCGGCTACGAACTGTTAAGAGTTATGGCATCATATACATTTTGTAATTGGAGTTGATCCATGGGAGCTTCGCTCGTTCTACTTCAATAAAGTGATAATACAATCTTTTCGCTTTTTTTTGCAAAATGAGTTAATAGTGAATATAAAAATGCATAGAGATCTCTAAATGCATTTTAGTTGACTAAGGAAAATAGATGCTCACCTTAATAAAAAAAATTGCTTCTGTACAAAACAATTGTTTTTGCAGTAAATGTTTGTGTATAATTGTTAAGTATATAAGTGTAAGTAGTTTTTTTACCGATCACTGTTGATAATTATTTAAATAAAGTTGTTTTAGATGTTTGTTTTCCAATTGAATCAATAGATTTGATGCCAACTTCTAGGTACAATTAAATAGTTTGTAAGTGTAAGAAACTAATCTACCAGAATATTTCTTTTGTATATGTTTATGATCTCTTTGTAATAAAAATGTTTACAAGCAATGTTTGTATTATTCGAAATAAAAAACCATTTTATTAGGTGCAATCTTTATTTTGTACTCGGAAAATGTCGATTGCAATAAAAATACTACAAAACCCTAATATTTCTACAATTTTTTTTTTGTTATATTTACAAAATTTACAAGTTTACAGTCCGAGAAACTAAAAAATAATTATTAATTTGTCTGATAAAAAATTGATATTGATCCTCAACAAAACTATCTTTTGACCTTCACCGTTAACTCTTTTAGTATTGACACAAGTTTTACAATGAATAATACATTTAATAATTATTATGAGAACAGTTGACAAGAAGTGAGGTTTTTTTAACAACAACCAAATCTTAACATCTCTATGTAACACTACATTCTTCTTCGTGTCCACTGTATTATATACTTATTTCAGTTTATATTGCAAATTAAATAGTAACGCTTTAAGCACATAGGATTTCCATGAAAAATTGAAACTAATTTAAACATAACAAGGTAATCTTTATAAATAAAACTAATAATTAACCTTAATATACATACTAAGTATACTTAAGATACGCTACCTGATATAGTGTATTCAAATCGTTAAATCTGAGAAGATTATCATTCGATTGCTTCTGATTTTGAAACATATTTAAATCTCTTTGGTAAACTATTATTACATGTTAGCTGCATTCAAACAAATTGTGTATTAAAAAAAAAAACTTTTTTACGGGTTTTGCAGCTAATTTATTTTATATTTAATCCTGTTAAGGTATCGAAACATCCTGAAAGATCCTGTGATCTCCTTTAAAATTGTGGATTCGCTATGAATAATAAATTGAAACAAAATTAAAATAATTTATCCTTTCATAAAATTTTGATGAGTTAAATAATTCCTCTAAATAAATTCACAATATTTTTTAATGAGATTTTTAAAAAATATTAAATCTTAAAGTTAGGATATTCGGTAGAAGCTTATAACTTTTCATTTTACAGGAAGAGATAGACTGATACTGTGTGAATCCAAAAGTCCAAGTGAACAGTCTAAAATGTAAATGTCAAACCATAACTACAGTTGTTCCATTTGGGCAGAGTGCGTAACAGTGTTTTTAATTGTGTAACGAAAATTATACCAAAATATCAATACTTAAAAGTCCTATGCCCAACTTTGCATATGGTACACAACCTTAAGTTTTACATGTCAGAATATAAAGCAACCTAAATAATAATTTTATGCAGAGATTTATGCCCCTAAAGTAATATTACGATTAAAAATGCCAGTTGTCATATTTTTCTTCTTAAATCTTTTTAAAGTGTTACAACGAATCTCACAGAAGTCACATTAAACAAATTTTTTAGCAAGCATGTGGCTGACAACAATTCTGCCAGAGTCAAAAATGATGGCTGAGCATGTTTTAGTCATATCAACATGTAGCATAAACTCACGAAATTTTAAAAATTATTTCAATGAAATTAGTACTTAATGTGTTATTTATATGCATCAAAATAGAGGGGTAAAACAAAATCATTGAAAGAAATATGGTAACACTGAACAATTTTATAATGTCATTGCATTTCTATTATTTGATTAATACAGAAAAGGTCAAAAATAAAATAACCCATTGTCACTGGCCAGCAGGGATTTAAAATTGGGAGAAAACTAACATACTACCTAAAACATGACAAATATTTATTAACAAATTTCTTTGTTAGATGCATCTTCTATTTAACACAACCAATATCAAATTGTAATATTTGAAGCAGCTTTGAAAAGCAAAAACCCTTAGTACAGCTGTTGTAACCATTAGAAAAGGGTCAGTCGACGTCTTGAGCTCCTGTTTTGTGTCTGGAAGATGCTTGGCTTGTTTATTATAGAAAAGGGACCCATTAAAATATAGTTTTATATTATTACTAGCTGTCCCGGCCACGCGTTGCTGTGCCGACTGCAGTGCCATCTGCCGGACTGATTTGTGAATCTAAACCATTCTCAGATCCCCTTGAACACACACAAAAAAATTCATTCAAATCGGTCCAGCCGTTTAGGAGGAGTTCAGTGACATACACACTCACAGAAGAATTATATATATAAAGATGAAGAAATTTTAATTCAAGACTTAAGGTGAATCTGAATCAATGTGAGCCATTTTCAAATTATGGTGAGATAGTATGTACTAAGGTACCTAATACCTATCAATTGTGAATGTTTAAATTTTGTAAAAAAAAGAACTAGGCAACCCGTCTTATTCACAATACTTCTGTCAAAATTATAAAAAACAATGTATTTAAAAAGAATACGATTTAAAATTACAATTCCAATTGTATACATTTACATGTCAAAAATGCAAAAGTTTTATTCGAACATTTGTGTCATGAAATAATATCAATAGTGGTAAATTTTTTTCTAGAAAAATATTGGAAAAGTAATATGTCCGTATAATACAGAGAATCAATTTGTCACACTGCATTAAATACATTATGCAAAGTTGGACTTTATAGTACTCACAAGTATCAATCAAAAGAAAACTGCACACATCCCGGAGAATTAAACAGAATTTTCACAGAGAAATTTACACAATTTTCACATAGAATTTAACACGCTATTGTAAAAAGCCCTAGGTCACAGATTTGGTATCAGAAGTAACACACCGAGAACACTACGCCGACTGCAGCGGTTGGTGGGGTGCCAGCCTCCGCCACTGGCTGGCTGGACGTTCCTGGTTCTCCTCCTTCTGTAATAAATACAGTGGTATTATTAATTATGGGTTCGCTCTTGATAGCAATCAAGCCTGGGGGTCAAGACAGGATCCACGATAGAACGAGCTGACCCAGAAGGTGGCTATTCACCCTGGCTTTAAAAAATAATGGGTAATAAGTTCTCGGAAATACAGACGCAGGCCACTCCTTCAGATTACAGGATAATTTATATAAAAATTTAATCCTGTCTTTTCACATTACAGGACGGCTAAGGTAATGGTCGATATACCTTCACAATATCTATCAGGCACATTCATAACGGATAATTTTTTACAAATAAAATTCATAGACAATTTAACTCAAACAGTGATGTTATAGTTAATTTGACTAGTATTAGTAAATGTTCAGACTATTTAAATGTGTAGCTGCAACTTAATTTAAATTTTTCGTTGATTCAAATAAACAGGGTATTATCTCGTGAGATCATATTTTTAGGAGAGCAACTGTTTTTTTAGGATTTTTCAACCACTGTTTCCAACCAATTGTTGGGGTGACATCACCTAGTATTTTCGAATACTTATTTTTCCTTGTTTTGGGAAAATTGTTAAATTACAAACAGTGACTCTTTTGAAAGTAAAGTAAGTAAGTAATGATTTAATACCCTGTTCATCCAAACCAACGATATGTTTCTGATATAATTCCGCGGCTTCGCCCGCAATTGTTTTTTTTTCAATAAAATGTATCTGATGTTACTTCTTATACCTCCAAGAATATATGTACGAAGTTTCATGATGATCGGTTTAGTAGTTTTTGCGCGAAAGCATAACAAATATATTTACATTCACATTTATAATATTAGTATGTATAGAATTAAACATTTAAATAAAAGCTAATTGGTAAATAAATTTAATGACAAAGACATATAAATTTGTTGACAAAGACAAATAAATTTGAAGACAAATACATACCTCTATGATTGTGATGGAGACTGTGTCAGGTTTCATGTCTTCCATATTTTTCAAATCATCTGAACCATGTCCAGATTCATCCATATTCCTAAAATATGAGAGAACCATTAATGGTATTAATATTGATAAATACACTACATCAGATACTGAACCCACGTTGAGTGGATAAGCACAGTATTGTAAACCAGTTCTCAAAAACAATGATATATTAATACGATATACAATTTGATTAACATAAACACATACAAACATCTGTTGTGTTTGTATGATTTACTAAAATCAATGAAATGTTTTTTATTTCACAAATTTTTACAAAAAGCTCTCGAGTTGCATGTGAACCCTCTAAAATGTTTCTAATAAGTTATTCAATGATAAAATAATTGAAAAGCAATTAATGTTATCATAATAGAAAAATACTAGAAGAAGTCGACTCAGCTCACAAGTGAATTCTCAAGGAGTCATAGGCTCAATTGGCTCGGTTTGATTCCCGTCTGAGAATTCACTTGTGAGCCAAGTAAATTTCTTCTAGTATTTTTCTATTATAATAATTTATCTTATAAGATCGCATTGAAAAATGCATAAAATATAAAAATTATAAAGCAATTAATGAATTTGTTATGTAACAGTATAATTATAGAAATTCTATGATAAAAAGATTTTGGATGGTTATCTAATTTTCAAATAAGATTAATACATGTGAGTAAATTATTTCAATAGTATACAAGAATTATTTTAATAGAAAAATACGGGAATTCTCCCGACTGATAATTTACTATTTGTGAGCCAAGTTGATTTTTTCTAATATTTTTCTACTAAAATAATTTACCATATACATAGCATTTTAAAATGCAAAGAATATTTAAACATATAGGTAGTTTAATAACAAATACTCTTACTTTTAATATATTGTGTTGCCACAAAGCTTGATAAATAATGTTTTTATAAATATAACAGTAATGAACAATAAATAAACAACAAAATAAAACACTCACTTTCTACTTCCGGAGTGGAATCTACCACCTTCACCCCGTATTCTGTTCATTGCATGTCTATGCCTTGACTCGTGAAGATATTTCTGGAACAATAGTAGACATATGAGTTTGGCATGTCATCAACCAATTTAGGACCGACAACCTACTCGTACAATGCAGGTCAATATATGTGTTTTATATTTTATCAATTACTAGCTGCATCCGGCGTGCTTTGCAATGCTCTTTTTTACTTACTATATATATAAACATTTGGAATGCATAACAAAAAATTTGTCTCAGGTGTAAAGCTGGATTTGTAATAACTTACTGCATTAGCTAAAAGTTTGTTAAGCCATAGGGGATCGATTTTGTTTCAAATATCTGCATAAGTAATGAGAAACTATAGATATGTCTAGAAATCACTATTCCTTATAGTTTTTGACAGTTTCCAAAAAATATTTATTAATAATATTTATTACATTTATTTGCAAAGACATACAAATATGAAAAACATAGACATTTAAAACTAGCTTTTACCCGCGGCTTCGCCCGCAATTTTTTTTTTTAATGTATCCTATATTACTTCTAATACCTCCAAGAATATATGTACGAAGTTTCATGATGATCGGTTTAGTAATTTAAGCATAGAAAGCATATGCTTTCACGCAAACAAACTTACGTTCACATTTTTAATAATAGTAGGGATTTATGGAAAAATATATAAATGGTATTGTTGCTGATCACAGACTCATCTGCCCGTTTCGGGACTCGAACCCATGACCGTCAGTTCGAAAGGCAGGATCGCTACCGTTGCACCAAATGGTCATCAAATCGGTTATTTAAAATAAAATAAAAATGGATGCACGATGGAACAAGCTAACCCAGAAGGTACCTATTCACCCTGGCCTTGAAAACAGATGCAGGGAGTGAGTTCCATTCCTTTGCTGTGCGCATTATAAAAGATGTTGAGAAGCGCTTGGTGTGAGTTTTTTCATTAATTCACTTACCGGTCTCTCCTTAGGGATCTTGCCTTGCTCGTGTAATTTGGCCCTTGCTGCTCTACGTTTGAGGATGCGTTTGTATTGTCTCGCGTTGACATATAAGAGTGGCTCCTCGTCCGAACCAGCGGTGGATGAACACGCACCCTCAGAAGAAGCCGCACCAGTTTGGTTACTATTGTTAGAGAACTGCCAATACAAAAAGAAATCAATATAATATTGGCATAGAACTAAACAACATACGTAATAAAGTAATTGACTACAGCAAAAATATAGATCCATTTTTGGAGCCATATAATTAAAAAAATTATATGAGTTTTATAAGGAATTAAATTTCATCTCTGACCACGTGATTGAAAATGCACAGGATTGGCTGAATTTAAGAGTGACGTCAAGTCCTGCTTCTGAATGAAAATAACATGTAAATGTTATATTTTTTATAACAAAATATAGATAGAAAACTAAGAGTATTTTTTCAATTTTATGCGCTGTCTTTTGGTTGTTTCGATAATTGTCTACTGGCAACACTGTTATAGTAAATTCATACTAAATAATCAGTAAGTTATATTCACCATAACAATGTTCGGCTGATTGACTATCTGTTGCTGCTGAACCGTGTTGCTGACGCCTGTCACTTGCACCAGGTTGCCATTGAGGTTGATAACTGCAAATACATGAGTTAATTCAGTTATTTATTCACACAAATAAATGCAAGATAAATATTGAACCAAAGTTTTGCGACTGTGTGTTATGGATACTAGGGTAACAGATAGACATACATATATGATACATCTTTATATATAAAAATTAAGTCTCACAGTGTTTCACCGCACTGAACTCCGAAACTACTCGACCGATTTTGATGTATTTTTTTCTTTTTCTGAATTTGTTCCAACTTAGGACATAGGATAGGTATCATTTTTAGTTATAGCACAGCAGAGCGTTGGTAAGCTAGTAATTTATAAATATGTGTTGTAAATTATGCATAGCCAGTTAATACACAATAGTTACAAACATAGTAATACAGTAGATAATAACTTTAAAATGACTTCGCTCAGCCTCTATTAGTAATAAAATATCGCTATATAGGTTTAGGTTATGTTTGCTATTGCAAATATTAAGCAACTCTCGCAAAGGCAAGCCCTAGGTTGGGTGATCAAATTTCATTAAATAAGAATAAAAAATCCGAAACAAAAAAATTAAATTTATAATTATCAATTTTAAAATTACTAATAAATTTTTAATTACTAATAAATTTTTAATTTCTAATAAATTTTTAATTTCTAATAAATTTTCACTTTAATTATAAAATTTTAAATTAATTTATTAAAATTAATTTTTAAATCTATACTAATATTATAAAGAAGTAATGCTAATGCTGAGAGATAATGTATTGCTGAGTGTCATTGGCTATATTGAATGCTAGAAAAAGTAATGTGCCTTTCTATTGGTAAAAGAATTTTTAAAATCGGTTCAGTAGATTCCGAGATTACCCCTTACAATTTAACAAATATACAAACACACAAACTTTACTTCTTTATAATATTAGTATAGATAAACTTTTAAATAAAGAAGTTTCATTCGAGCTAACATAATTTAAGTTATTAGAAGCCGTTGCATCTTCACCACCAAACTATGTGTAATGGCGATGTGTTAATGATCCAACACAATATTTTTTAAAATAGTAAAAAATATCTATGCGCCAGTAACGAAGCAACGTTGACCATAAATAGAGTTAAGATGCATTCCATCCTATAAACCCATTTAAATTTTCTTTCTTAAATTCAATTGTATTGTTTGTATTATAATATAATTATAATATTATCATCACATACATTGTTCTGAACCCACATTAAATTGGTAAAACACTCGTGTTTATTGTCTACGATTCTCTTTGTTTTATTCAAAGTTTTTAATCTTCAATAATAATTGAAAAAAAGGTGGTGCAGCAGTGGAATTCCGATCTGAGGTATTTTTAAAAATAAATATTAAAAAGTTGTAGCATCATGCAATATTAAAATTGAATAAAATATTATTATAATTCATAAACAATTTTAAATAGAAAAAATGCCACTTTTGTCATACATATTTAATACTTTTCTATAAAAATTGCTTAAAACAAGCGGACATCAAAAAGTTTCATATATTAATTTTCTTTAGGTCAACAAACTGTATATATATGATTTTATAAGAAACAACTTATAAGACCCATAACATTATCCATGTATTATAATTTTGTCCATTAACATTAAACAACTGTCCGCATGACAAAATAAACAGAAGTCATCTTAACAAATAAGATTCCTATAAACAATATTTAATTAATTTATTAAGTAGACAATAATGTAAGACGATTTTATTAAATTCGCATTCGCTCAGCACATAATGTTAGAGTTATCACTAAAAATAGTAATTATCTATACATATAAATAAAATTGGAGTGTCTGTATGTAATATTGAAATAACCATTTTTAACTACATGCATATGAATATTTATGCGGTACATACACCAAAATAAATTTTTTTTTAATTTTTGTCTGTCTGTCTGTTTGTTCCGGCTAATCTCTGAAATGGCTGGACCGATTTTGACGGGACTTTTATTGGCAGGTAGCTGATGTAATAAGGAGTAACTTAGGCTACTTTTATTCTAGATAAAATCTTTTATTAAAAAAAAAATTACTGTGCCACAGCAACGCGTGGCTGGGTCAGCTAGTTAAAAATAAATATCTTTGCGTGACTTCATCGTCACATTTCAAAACACTCAACATCAAAGCAGATGAGGTGGATCTATTTCGTTGCAATCTCAGTGAATTCACAAAGGCGGCCATATTGACAATGTCATATAAAATTTATTACGTATTAGATTGGAAATATTATAGTATTGTATAGTTTTTAAGATTTTTACTTGTTGAAGTGAAAACTTCTTTAGCATCGTTGTGATTTGAAAGTCGATGAAACGAAAAAGCGAAAGTAAAAAGAGACACATAAATTCATAAGATTTAACATAGGAGAAAATGAGATAGGAAGCATTATGTACGTGTTTGTGTGCGCATGCGTAGTAGAAAGCTTGAGAGAAGGCATCACAACAACCGTGGTATTTTGTATACGTGTACGTATTATTTTTGAAGGTTTCACTTATACCAGGTGTGAATTGCACACATGCTTTCTTTAAGTTTTTTAGTTACTTCGCTATCGCAATAAGGCAACCTGTAATGATAGTTTTTAAGTAAAGTTATAAATAAATAAAATAAAATGTTTTTACCGGATAGGAATAAAATAATTATTCTATGGCTGTTCTTCAAAATGTTTCGAGAATAACAAAGTTAAAGACGATATTTTAAGATATTAAAAAAATATATCGTATCTATAAAAGATATCTACCGATATCTAGGTAAACGCGTCACATCCTATATCGCATCGTCGCTTACCATCAGGCGAGATAGAGGTCAAAGCGACTATCTATTTACGATAAAACAATATGCATATTAAAAAATCAATTATTAAGATATAAAATACGTGTGTAAAAAACAACTACGCCTCCGAGCCCTCAGATGGGATTCGAACCCACGACCTTTCGCTATCCGGGCGACTGCTCTGACCGCTGAGCTACCGAGACGCTGGCAAACGTGTCGAATTTTACAAACGTATTTCAACTTCTACTATGAGCTAGTATCGTTCCACCAATGTTGAACGCTAACTACCTTCAACATCGAAAGTAATATTTTTGCAAATATTAAACAATCGATTAAGATGGAACCAGCTATAATAATGTTTTTAATTTAATTTTTTTTTTTGCATTCACAATGCAATATTTCTATAAGATATAAAATACGTGTGTAAAAAAAAAAAAAAAAAAAAACAACTACGCCTCCGATCCCTCAGATGGGATTCGAACCCACGACCTTTCGCTATCCGGGCGACTGCTCTGATACTAGCTCATAGTAGAAGTTGAAATACGTTTGTAAAATTCGACACGTTTGCCAGCGTCTCGGTAGCTCAGCGGTCAGAGCAGTCGCCCGGATAGCGAAAGGTCGTGGGTTCGAATCCCATCTGAGGGCTCGGAGGCGTAGTTGTTTTTTACACACGTATTTTATATCTTATAGAAATATTGCATTGTGAATGCAAAAAAAAAAATTAAAAACATCAATTATTAGTTAAAAATTGCATTTATTTATAATTTAGATATTAAAATACAAATAATTGAAACAACAATCGATTAGCACTTTTGCCAACGGTCCTGGGTTCTAAATCCGGAAGGAGCAGATATTTGTGTGATGAATACGAGCATCTATACCTGAGTTATGATTATTTATATATCTATGAATATCATAAATTATGTATGTCTATCCGATACCTTAGTATCCATAACACGAGCCTAATTGATGTGAATGTAAAAATATTATTACTGGAGGGTACACTTGCATTTTAAAATATAGAAAAGAATTAAAAGGATAAGGAATAAATAATATAAAAGACAAGGATAAATACAATATTTGTTTACCTAACCGATGTCCTAAGTCAGAACATATGCAGCAAATTAAAGAAAAATCATCAAAATCGGTTCAGCAGTTTTGAAGTTAATCACGGTCAAGGGATTTATATATATATATTTATTATTTTGACATATGCTGTAACTTTAGTTTAGATTATGACTCGAATATCAGAATGGAATAACAATTAGTAAATGGTAACTGTGTTCTGAAATTATGACATTTATCAATGTGACAGTATTAAATGAATAAATTATCAGAATTTTTAGTCAGTTAAAAAGTTTAAATGTAATTTTGTGTTCTTTTTAAATGGTTAATTAAGTTAAGATGTTAAATATAATCATAATAATTTGTTTTTAACATGGTATAAAAGGTCTTACATACATTAATGCGTTAAAGGTATTAAGCTAACATAGCGGTAGCATACAAATTAACTTATAATTTAATATTTTATAATTTAATTATTAAAATCCTACTACATATTTAATTAGTCTAGTCTAGGAATTTCTATTGGTAATCTACCCCTAAACACTGAACTGTTTTTGTTTTTAGTTTATTATTTCATTGTAATTGTGAATGAGATTATTAGTATAATTTAACCATTTAGAGTCACTTTGTTTTTGGCATTTATATATATAATTACTATTGCAGATAATATGCCTCGCATGTACCGTGTCCTCCAACAGAGGATTCTGTTATAGATCTTTAAATAAATGCATTATATTCGATAGTCATAAAATTGCGTAAATAAAGAAACTGTAATTAAATTGAATATTTTTTAGTGAGAAAAATGCAAAAGCTTACCAGTTGGCTGATGTATGATCTGGTGTTGGTCGATGGTTGGCTGAGCACTTGCTGTTGGCTGATACAGGAATGTCTGCCCATCTGGTGTTTGTACCAATTGCATTGGCTGTATGCTGCTGGTCGCGCCTGCAATACCATTATTGAATTAAAATTTAAAAAATCATTTTTTTCGGGAATAACCCATATTGTTACTAATAATAATCAAATATTATCCCATGTTATTACAATTACATTTATTAAAATCCATAAGTCAATTTAAATCAATAAAAATCATTCTATATAATATCCAAATAATTAAAATCATCAAAACTTGTCAATATTTATTCAAATGTATGTTTCGGGCGTATGGTGTTAGATGTACCACAACCCAGCGACGTAACATTTGGCTGTCCCACTTAAGGTAATAAAACTATTTATTTTAACAAGATTAATTCGTGAAATACATGCGGACCGTGGCACGTGGTACGTAACCATAGTACACATATTAAAGCATGTAATTAAACTTACACATTATTGGAATATACCAGATAGTAATTTTTTTCTTGATAATTATAGACATGATCAATTCAGCACTCAACAGATATTACAGATACAATTGCAGAGAAAAAGTACGTAAATTTTAACTATAGCAAAGTAATTCACTGCTTGATAATCAAACACGCGGTTCACTAATGCTGCGACAGACAGAATTATTTCACTACCCGCCTTCATTCGATTAAATTAAAACTCGTAAGTCTAGGCAATGTTATATTGAGATCGCAAACTGACCCGAAAATCGAAGTGTAAAACTTAATATTACTTAGAAAAATTAAGCGATTTAGTTGATATAGTAAAAAAATAAAAATAACTTATAATAACATAGTTTTAAGTTCCATTGTTAATAATCATTAACAGATCATAATTTTCATATATTTTTTTAAATAAATTATTAACCATTTTCACACACATTTAAGGTTTTATTTTTTTGCCTTTTATAGCTCTTTTTGTAAAACTCGATTTATGCAAAACTAGCCCTTTTTCGCGTCGTAGTCAGCAATTATACAAAAAGTAAGGTGGCAACACTGACCGTTCAACAGAACACATTTTATCTTTTGGCGGTCTACGTTCTTATATCGACGTATTTATGTAGCTATCTCTTTCGCTCTCACACATGTCTGTTCTGTAGTTAGTGAGCCAGTGATTGACCAAATGATTTGGAGTTATTTGATATGATTGGATCTGCTAAGAATTTTTAAACGGAATAATTGGATAAAACTATATCGGATATGTAAACTGATTAATATATTGTAAAGTAATTTTTCTAATGAACATTTAACAGCGCTAGAAAAGGTATTTATAAAAATATCTTTAACACATTAAAGAGAGAAAAAAACAATTCTCACAGAATTTATTGCGGGTTCTTCTCGGTACAGTTCCGTCGTAGAACTTACGAAGCGTTATTGACTTTAATCGCGCGTAAAGATTACACGCACACATTTTTTTTTTAAATCCAATATTGAACATCGCTAGTTTTACATTTTCTTTTTCTTTTTATGTATACTCATAAGCCGGCCTCTCCTGCTTTTTATATATTTTATTTCCTCAGTCAATGATGACGTGTAGGATAGTGTGATTTAATTATAACTTTTGGTTGTGACATGAGTAATGGCTGATTTTACAATCTGTTTATAAAACAAAATTTAATAAAACCAAGTTCAAGTGGCGATTTTGTTCTCCGTCTACATCACATCGATTTCACCAGCTACATTTTGATCGCGTTTACAAAAACTGGGATCGGTCTAAAATGGGCAATCTTGGACGACGAATAACAGAATATTCGCCATAGAAACAATCGTGCTAAAACGCTCTTTTCATTCTCGTACAGTGAAAATATCAAAATCATTTAATTCTATATGTTAGTAAACAGCTGTTTACTAACATATATTAAGCGCTGTCCTCTTGAACCCGATTAACCTTAAGCATCGTAAACCGGCCGTTCAGATATTAAACGAGGATTAACTAAAAACTGCGTTCAATATATATATCGGTGAAATCCAAAAACATGCTTGGAACTCAAACTGAGACTCGAATTAATCGCGTTTATTTTTTATGGTGAAATCAGCCCTAAATATTACTAATGGTAGCTCCAAATGATACAGACGTTTCAGGGTTCCCAATTTAGGGGATTGCCCCCTAAATTTAGGGGGTAAATAAGTGAGATGGGATTTTTTTTGGGGTTTTATATGTTTAGGGATATTTTTAGGGTTTTTGTGACTTTTCATAATTTTTTAAATATATTATTTATCGAGAAAAATAAAGATATAAAGTATACGCCCTGGTACAGTACTAACTAGCCAATCTAATTTATTTTTACCTAGCGAAATTTTATTTTTAGGGGGATTTTCAAGTAATTAGGGCAATTTTAGGGGGTTTTGAATTTAGTTTTAGGAATAAATAAAGAGTTGGTAACACTGAGACGCTTAGTCCGTACAGATATCTGTACAGACTATGAAGTCTGGGTAAAAAAAGTGTGCAAACATGTGAATAAAATGCGCAGACTTCAAATTACTATAGTTCCTACTTTAGTATCCAAATAATCACAACCTATATCGCATCATCTCTTACCATAAAGCGAGATAGCGGTCAAGCGCTTACCCGTGTACCATAAAAAAAAATACACAAAGATTAATACATTTTAATATACTCAAGACTTTTTGTCTGTACTGCCAAGATGAACAGAATAAATTCTGAATCTACCTTTGATGTACTATTCCGAAGAAATGAATTCATATATATTTTGGTAGAAATAGAAGCATTAGCCGGCGGATGTCAACTATGAGATCATGTAATACCTTTTAATAATAATTAATCTTATGATTGAACCTGATCTTTACCTAAAAACGTTCACTGTTGGACGCTTCCTTCTAAATGGTTGGGTTTTCAATCTCAACATTTAACAATCATATCTCAGTAAAAGACATTAATATGCAAAATGTTGTTGACTATTTTGAAGTCTATGGGGGATTACATAGTGTCATTAATTACCTATAACAACATAAGTGTGCAGTGAAGCTGTTCTAGACACCGCATTGTACTATATTGATTTTGTGAAAAATAAAAATTTTAATGGAAATACAAATAATTATGCGGATACTAAGTGAATTTCTTAATTCAAATGTTATCAACATTGCCAAAATTGTAAGGTGAGGGGTTAAAAAATCATGAAGTTAGTCATTAGAAAACTTTATAATAACTTGGTGCAATGAATAGTGCATAAATTTATTGATGACCAAGTAGAGACTTGATATCAAAAGCAAAAGTATCAAATGAGTAAAAGTATCCAAATATAAGTATTAATATGAGTAACTATCGGTTAATATATTTAAATTCCGGCTGCAAGCTCCCTCTTGCTGAATGTAATAAACTCAAATGAATACATTAATATTGTTATAGATAAAGTTGTAAAAAAAATGACATTGCCAAGTGGGAATTAGGGTAACTTAAATCATTCCACTCTTCATTAGTACAGTCACCACGCTTATTCGATAACACGATAAGGCGGCAGAGGAGATGCTTCACTTCAGCAATCTAACTCCACATGTATTCATTGCAATAAATATTTGCAATTGCATCAGGAAGGTCGGTCAACCAAATTATGTAATACACTTTTCCTTTGCATGACAATCAAACAAATGAATAAATCTCAGATGATACACGAATAGCGGGATGAATTAATAATAAAATGCACAAAATGACAATAATAGTTAAGACACACTCATTAACTAGCCCCTGTGGCTGTGCTGCATTCCATTATAGTCGCTTGATTGGATTGGTTCGATACTTGATTTAAAGTAGGTACTCTGATTAGTACCGAGTATTGAATTAAAGTTTCGATATTGTGAAAATTATTTTAGAAATCAGTTCAAAAACCCAAAACAATAATGAGTAAAGTATCGAATTTGATATTGCGTCCCATGGCAAAGTGCCAATATCACCTAACTGACATTTATTGAGAAAATTACTTTTTATTATGTTAAGGCATTATTCGCACATTTTAGTGAAATCTTTTAAATATATTTGCAAGTAGCATGTTTTAACTCATCGAGAAATGTTTTTTCAGTTGGTAAAAAATTTTGAATTAAACTTAGGTGTCTTTGTTACTTCAGTGTAGATAATTAGGATTTGTCTTATAATACTAACCTTGAAGACTAGATATAGGTAAAACTTGAACCTGTTGCAACTGCTGTCCGTTTGGAGTTGCCACCTGTTTACATACAATCAAAATCAATATCTTAAAACCAATTGGTCCAAATACTAAAATTTAATATAAGATAAAACAATATTTTATAAGTCATTTATCTTTATACAAACATAAATGATACCACTACCTGGATTTGTGGAGCTCCAATCTAATGGAATGCATGTGTAAAGGGAATATATGGTTAAAATATATTTCAAATGTGATAAAAAAAATGTTTTGTGCATAATTTATATTTTATAATTACCTGAATAGTAGGAGCAGTAGATGGTATGGAATGAACTACAATTTGCTGCCCGTTGGGGCCTTGTATCATATGAGGAGAATTGTTCATTTGAAGAACTTGAAGTTGTTGACCATTAATGGTCATAACTTGTGTTCCATCAGTGGTCTGTATTTGTGCATGCTCCATTTTCAATCACTGGAATATTATCATAGTATTAAAGAAGGCGCAATAGTTTTTTCATATGACAGGGTCAATATATAATACCATTGTTTAACAGACAGTTTATAGATATCTGAGAAAACTTTTTTATCATCTAGTTAAAAACAACAGAAAATATCTAATTCGTGTCAGATATTATGCTACACGTCATTATCTGCGAGGACAAACGCAACGTAACCAAAATGGCTGCTTCTCAAGTAATTTCGTTAGATCCTTCATAGAATTGGACTGCGAATCTGATATTCATATTAAAGTTGAAATCACAGAACGTTCCCGTTACACACGAAGAGAAATTTGCCAGAAATCGTAAACTTACACAGGGTGTCCTCACTGGTTTTTCAATGATTGGTTGACAAAGGATAGACCAATGGACGAAGTCAATGATCGCAAGAACGCAGTAGATTGGTTCGACACATTACCACTCCCAAAGAAGCGCGGCTGCTCGAGTATCCAATCGTTCACATAATTAAAGAATTGTCTATGGTTTCGGCAACCATTTTTCACATAGGGGAGAAAGAGAAAAGAGAGGGAATGCATTAACGAGGTGAAATAGTAAGGTAAATTATCACAGAGTACATAGAATATTTTTATGTTTCCTCCTTGGTGACTGTATAGGAGAGTAAAAGTCATAGTAACTCTACAATGAATTAACATCAATCTGTAAGCTTTATATTATTATTATATTACCTACTCAGAGGTATTCATCCATAGCTTTACTATAAATAATTATCTGGTATTTTTTGTTAGTAGTATTTCCACATAATACATTATAGCACTACTGTCTGCACAACTACTAACTTTATCACTTCGATAAACTCTTAGCGCTCTCAAAGCTATAACTAAATTACTTAAACTGATAATCCGCAATCATCAGTACAGTCGAGTATAAAGTTATTGTTACGTGCTGCTGACAATGGATATTCAAAAAAAAAAAAGAAAAAAAATTATTATTGTCCAATTTGAGGAAGAGTAGATGTAATAGACTTATGATAACTAAATTATGAGACATATACTTGTGATTTTAGAGTATTAACAAAGCGCTGAAAAACTGCATCAATAACAGTCCCATTGTTGGTTGTCGAAATATTGCGATTTGTATTCATTTCGAGCTTCATTATTTCATTATTTCCATTTTCATTTTTTTCGAGTTCATTATTTAAAAAAAAAAACTAATTTCATAAAAGATTTTGTTTAAGCAGTGACAGATATTAACCTAAAAATTTAAAAAAGCTAAATACTGAAATACTTTATGCGAATAATTATTTAATTTTACTTACTTGAATTTTTTCCAATGATCTGCACTTTATTGAGACTTATTATCAACAGTCAATGTTTATTTATGTAGTTAAAGTATGTAAATTGATTTATATAACAGCAAACTTTATACACCATATTTACACTTACAACACTGCAACTTAAATGCACAGCTAATGGCTGACGGTACCGACCTCTCGGAAAATTGGTTGGTACTATCTGACGGTCAACTCTAAAACCACGCACTCATTCGTCAAATCGAATAGCGCGCGCTTTCGCGACTTCCTGTTACACACTTCCGTCCCATTTCACGAAATCACTCCCACGAATTGCAGGAAAGCGAGAGGAAAGATACACTTCAATAATTTAAATCGAAATTTATCAGCTAAACATATAGTATAAAATTTCCCAAATAAAGTTCGCAAACAAATTCGCTATTAACTCAGTTATCCAATAAACTTGCTGAAGATGCCAGAAAATAACTCTTAGACCGCCACAGAATTTACAAGTCAGGTGCGTAAATCACAATAACATCACAGTACAACTCGGTTACAATATCTGTGGACCTCGCTGGAATGTCAAGCCCCCTCCCCGTTCTCTTGTCACCTCCCCGCGCTCGCCCTGTCGCGTCAGTATGGTTAGCAGTTTCGTTGCCGATGCGCGTCGTCTTGTTTTCGTCTTATTACTGCCATATTTTTTATCATTTCATTGTTACGTTTGGACTTTTATTGTTAAATTGTTATTGCTGTTATGTTAAAATATTGTTTTTGTTGTTACGTTGAACATTTTCGCTTAATTTTGTTACTGGTTTCCGTTGTTTTAAAGTTCACTTCTACTGCTCAAATATGGGAAAAACTATTCACAGTGAAGCAAGGAACTTAATCCTGAAAGTGCTGAAATTTTTTGAATCAGAGAAAGCTAACAAGCATTACATCATACCTGTAGACCAAGCTGTTAAACGAACCTGTGCTGCAACTGGTATATCAAAATCTGCTTTGAAGAAAATCAAAAAGGAATATTGTTGTTGTTATTATATAATATTGTTTTGTGTAAATCAAATACTTTTTGTACTTAACCAAGATTATTTCATTTATTATTTTACTTGTAATTTTTTTATACAGCAGCAGCCGGCGACCACCGTTAAAAAAATTTGCTCAAAAACTATAGAGTTTAAAGAAAAAAATCACAAGGATAAAAACGTTTTATTTTACGTTAATTTTTCATATAAAAACATAAAATTTATCACATAAAAGAATAAAAGAGAAAAAGTATAATATATTTTATGTATAGTTCATAATTATTAATGTTTACAATACTATCCCCATGATGCTTGTTTTGTGCACCGTACCTAAGCGCTGACGTGACGTCATCAGGTCCACAGATATTGTAACCGGGTAGTAGTACATTCGCTACATAGTACATTCTATATATTCGCTACATAGTACATTCTATATATTCGCTCCGAAGATTCCTTCAAAGTCGCTTCGATCCAAAATAAGAACTATGCTTTCGCACGGTCATGCTTTGCATTATATATACGCGAGTGCTAAGACCAAGCAATGACGACAAGACCGTTCCAGATCGCGTAGTCTTCATAAATCCTGATTCACTATTGCGAGCTGACTCGCTCATTCGCAATCTCTTTCTTCCATGCGCTACTCCTATTATTCTATACGTGCCCGGGTTCCTTTGGAGCAATTCACCCACGGTGGCTACTTTTTCTTTAGGTAAGCAAACTATATTTAGTCCTCCGTCGTAACACTATGTTTTGGCCACATTTTGTCTGTGCCTCGTTGATTCCATCATGTCAAGCGGCGGCAAAAATATTCATAATAAAAAGAGATTAGAAAATATAATTGAACAGTTATGGTTTATTTAAAAAAAAGCGATTTCGAGCTTGCGTGTGTTTTAAGGTTAGGTATAGCTATTTTAATTAAAAGAAGCCTAGAAGTGCTCGTACACTCAAAGCAGACATTTAATAACTTTTTCTAAATAAACCCTTGGTTTAGAGGGGAAGTTATAGTAGATATCG
This sequence comes from Calamotropha paludella, assembly GCA_927399485.1. Taxonomy (NCBI): domain Eukaryota; kingdom Metazoa; phylum Arthropoda; class Insecta; order Lepidoptera; family Crambidae; genus Calamotropha; species Calamotropha paludella. The sequence goes on along the minus strand of OV656803.1, from coordinate 2,583,094 downwards.
ATTCTGTTCATTGGAGATGTAATTATAAAAATAGTGGTAGTTTTTGGTAAGCATCGAAAAATACTAATTATATTGTCTATCGATCTGCTCAAAGATCCAACAAAAAGAAAGTTTTCTTTTATATGACAAAGACTATTTGTATTCAAATCAAACTGCATAACGTAAGTATATAGAAATACTTCGAGCAAACATTCATGAAAAATTAAATTACTTAAAAAGAAGAACAATTATCTCATTATTTTAATAGTATGATTCTCTAACTGTTCTCTAAAAATCCTCGCCATGACACAATAGATTATGAAATTACTTTTTACTGCATAAATTGGAGTAAAGTGTTATTAACAACCAAGAGATTGTATTAAGAGTAAATCTTAGCTATAAATAACTAGCTGACCCGGCCACGCGTTGCAGTGTTATACATTAAAATGAAACCTATCCTATGTCCTTAGTTTGAAAAAAGAATCATCATAATCGGTTGCGTTATTACCCTGACAATATGGTAACAAACACACACACAAAGCATTGTCATAATATTTATTAGATTAGTTTAGATCAAGAGGTAAGTGTCGCAGAGCAGCTGATTAGGCTATTGTAGATACCAATGGTGATAAGAAATTGTTTTAACTTTGGATATAACATATAATTTATTTATTAAGTATGCCAAACATAATTGTTTGGAAACAGATACCTATATTCCTACTAATTGGTTGGTAAATTCAATAGTTGGACAGTATCAACTTTTAAATATTCATGAACATGCAAAAGTAGCTACAATTGATCGAATCAGAAGCAACTATCTTTTCCCTTCTTAACTGTTTTAAATTCAGAATCATAAGGGGAAGCTGTACGGACGTATTGCAGTAGTCTTTCCTTATTTCGGAGAATTAAAAAAAAGATGTTTTCGTTTTTACTCTTTATTCGTGATTAACTGATTGTCTATGCGTTAATTTAAAAAAAAAGACTTCCTAAGAAAAGAGACGCTTCAATTTACAAATTATCACACTAACTACACTTTCGAAGACAGGTTTCGCGAATGTTACTATTTACGTTACGCGAATTTACAAGGCATTTGTAAGATGTTTTTGTACAGCTCCAGAGATTTAAAAGATTTGCGCTGTCGTTTTATGTTGGATTTAGGTAGGTTATATTTCAAATGTAGAATCCAGTTTCAATTGTTTCAATATATAATTTTTACCTATTCATTTCAGAATACTTATCCGAGGAAACCAAAAACCTTACTTTAGTACTTAAGGAATTCTCAGAGGTTAACCTTTCTATAATATCGTATATCAAGGAAGTTAAAAAGCGTATTCCAGAACTTCATACAGAAATGGCGAATAAAGATATAAGCTCTTATGAAGTGGTGAAAATACTTTCGAACAAATGTAAGTATGTAAAGCGATTACTCTAATACGTTTTAAGTAGTCATTTATCTATTAAACTTTTTACTATATCAAATATTTTTTCCTAAGAGATAAACCCCGACTCGACTTCTTGAATTTGACTTAACTGACGGTTTTAGTTCTTAAACTACCATAAAAAACATAATTGAAAAGTTATTTAGAAAGCAATAAATGCATAAAATTGAAAAATATGTGACATTACATCAGGGGGGAGGGGGTTCTAAAAATGTGACATACCGTGACAAGTATGGGGTTATAAGCCCTAAAATTGTGTGACGTAATGGATGGCCCCTAAATCGTTAGAATAACAAAAACGATAAACAAGTGACCATTTATTCCGACGCGGCAACTGCGACTGACAATACTGCGACGTTCGCTTAGGGGTCTTGTTGAGGCGTGCGTCTGTATGCGTGCTTTCGTTTCGTCTTGTCAAAATATGTACTCATTTACTTTACTGCTTTATAGCTACATATTTACTATGACAAGTGAACTAGAGGTCTCGGCATACGTGACATGTTTTTTCTCATGCCAGGTGGGAAGGGATAATATCTTGACATTGTTGCATGCAAAAATGTACGTAAATACGTACCGAAAAACACAGACAGGATGGGACAACATGAGAAAATAAATCCCCCCTAATATTGCCCTGTCCAGCACACTTCATGCCACGCTGCGTATTCGCATTACCTTCCTTGAAGCTGTAGTGTTGTGAATTGTTTTGTTTGGTGCGCCATTTATCCATGGCGCCAACATGAATGACAAGAAAACTAATTGAATTTGTTCCATTGCACCCAGCCCTATACAACTCTGGGAGTACAATACTAGATTGCACTGATTAATTATTTTCTTCAATTATACATAATAAACAATGATTATTTCATAAAAGTTATGTCTGTTTATTTAAATAATTACTGGGAGAGAAAACTGCTATATAATATAGGTATCTATAATACACTATATGTGTCTATAGTATAATATAGCTTGGTGAAGTCTAGAAGTGAAGAAAAATGGGTATAAAATTGGCTTTCATTATCTAACAGTTCCTTATAAAAATATGTTATTCGCCTTCCTTCTCTCTTTTTAACCATGTAGAATGTAATTGTCTTCTTTTTTTTGTTGCACCATCTATGGCAATCATTGCTAATTCTTCAGTAAATATATTGGGCTAAAATTTGGCCCAGCACAAGCACATCTATTGTTGAACACTGTCACTGTATGTTTTAAAACCACATTCACATTGTGAAAGGTGCATGTCACATCTTGTTTCGTCTGAGGAATTAACCCTGTTTGTATGCTGAGACCTTTAATAGGCTTTAATAGGATTTTATGCTGTGGTATATCTCATCCATATTTTGACGCGACAACGTCTTATAAATAGGTTTGCCGGGTGACACTTCAAGAAACTGCGTTACGCTCCGCTCACGTTATGCGCTTACAATGAGAGCGAGTGAGAGGCACGCGTCCCTTCCACTCGGGCATGGTTAGCCCGCCTAAGAGCGAGAGAGACAGACATAAAAAGTGGAAGGGACGCGTGCCTATAAATTAATGTTTTAAATATAATTCTTTGTATAAATAAATGTTTTAAATTGTTACTATTATTTCATCCTTCTTCCTACTATACGAATGAATATTCACATTAAAATTATTTTACCACTCAAAGTCGTTGTCACGTAAAACTTTCGCCCGTATACCGACTTTACAGGCAACCAACCAGTTTTTTTAGTTCAACTTATCAGTTACAACCTCGTTAACTGAGGTTCTAATGCTTAAAGTAATTAATTATGTGATCACATACTTTTTAGAACAAAATGTCAGAGTCGCCATCTACACCACAGAAGCGTATTCCACGAAACATATCAAAAAAATCACAAGACCAACAGGATAAAAATAAGAATGAACTTCAGCAAATTAACAAATTTATATCATGGTATAAGCACATGATTGACGATGAACGACCAAACATTGTTCTGTATTTATCAGATGATGTTATATTGGAATGGTTTGGACGAACTATTAAGACTAGAAAGAAGGTTTCTTCATTTCTCAAACATGACATGCAATATACAAGACATGATTTTGTGTCTGTCCGAAGTATCGATACAATACAAAGTCGTCAAGATAGAGAAGTAAGGTTTGTATCAAATAAATTACAATGAATAAATAATCTGCTTTTTATTATAAGTGTTCTTTCATCCTTATCTTTATCAGTAGAAGTACTCTTCTTTTTTCGCTAGCTCTTTGTCTCATTTGCTACTAATTAAATATAATACAGTTGGAGTATGTTTGGCTGTAATTGGAACCTCTTTCTGCTTTTATTTTAACTTTTGCATTAACTAGTTCATAAATCTATTAAAATACAGAAATAAACTTTCAGAAATGAAGAGCACAATTTGTCTGATACTGTCAAATCAGAAAGAAACTGTAAAAGAAAGATTTTCAGATCTAATTGCAGTCCAGATTGGGCTGAGGGTTGCCAACCTCTGGACAATAATGATACTAGGTGTAAAAAGTCGAAACACAGCGATTCAGATATCGGTAGTGACAATAGCAGTATATGTCAAAAAAAAAGTTTGAAAAGAGCTTTTGAGCAAGAAGATTGTGCTGATTTTAATAGCAAAGGTGACGTTTTAGACAGGCGAGTCCGTCGTAAATATTTACCGGTCACACCACCAAATTGTGAATTGGGGCAAGGGGATTGCATTCCATCCACAAGTGGTACAAATTCTGATAGGTCGCACGATGCTTTGAATGCCCAGTTATCAAAGTTAAATGTTGAATGTAATGGTTTTATACAGTTCACTAGAACAAGAAACAACCGTAGCAATGAGGCAATGAAATGGGAGAGGAAATGCAAGGTACAAATCAGTTTCTCTGAAGACCCTCTTAATATTGGTGAATATATAATTTGGGCTATTCATTACACTGACGAAAGCAAATGCAGAAGGAATCTTTTGTCTGCCTTTGAAGAGGTTGCTTTAAAGTAAGGAATAAACTGAAAACATTATGTGGTTAAGATAGAATATCTGTTAGGTGTGTAGTTTTGAGTTTTATTACTGGTATGGGAAATTATTATCTGTTTTCAATGCTATAATTAGTCAGAATAGTGCCAGCAAAAATGCGGTTTTTAAGCAATTTTGAAATTTATTTTATTTTTAAATGTTAAAAGTTTTTACTATTTGACAAATAGAATACCTTCGCTCTCTGTTTAAAAAAATAAAATAAGCCGTAACTCTAATCTGAGATATATCATGGAATAGCCATTTTTAATTTTGTTTTGTTATATTGGATTTATAAAATTAAATATACTAGTTAATAAATTACATTAAGTATGGTAGGAACTGACGCTAATCTGTGGTGTGATTTTATTTTAAATCAACTTATCTGACCTCATTAATTGTAAATTAATATTAAAGCTGGAAACAAATTTATGGACGCAGTAGAATACCGACATACAGACCGAATACAACACCGAGCATAGCGATTCAAAATTATTGCTTTTGAATATAAGTTCGTTGTTTCACCGAGATACAAAGCAATTGCGACTACAGTCTACAGCACCAGCAAAGAGCTTGAAATCGATTCAAAATAAACCGTTATTAATATCGAAAACTAGTTTTATCGTAAAGTTCCAAATAAAACGGTGTTTGCTTAGCTACCGCTGGAAAGACCCGTTTCGATTTGTAACTTGTTGAAGTGCCTTTCGCGCGAGAAAATAGTTAATGCCGCGTCAAAAGAAGTGTAGTATGGTTAAATCTCTTAAAAAGAAGCGGATATTTATCTTCCGAAGAGTAAGTCGGACACCTTATCGTAGAAGCGACCAGTGTTCACAATCTGTGTCAAATACACTTAGATTACGTCGATGATATTGCAATATCGCGGAACCAGCAGTGGTTAAGACAACACTGCGTTTCGCCGTCGCATCGTAAAAATCTACGACGCAGAACACGCGCAGTGCGATCCATGTCTCAATAGAAACTAAACCGTTGGTTAGCGTCTTGTCGTACGATGTCGTGTCCGATGAATTTTTTGCGTTGCGACATCGCATCGCATTGCTGTGCGATGTTTTTACGATACGACGCCACAACGCAGTGTTGTGGCCTGGCCTTAACTTGGTAGTGACCAATTTTACAGGAGAGCGAAAATACCTGTTATATTCTTTCTCTGATTAAACTATAAATATATTTAAAGATTTAGGTACTTTAGTACCACACGGACGACGCCGATGCCTAATTAGAAGCTGTACGCGCGAAATATCAATTTCGATTTTTTTGTAGTCACGCGTTATTCACGACCATTTTTGCAAACAATTAGGCTGTATGTATAATTTACACAATTTTGATTTTGAGTTGAAAAAAAAATTTGCTGGCGAAGCAGCGGGTGAATGCTAATAAGAAATAGATCAATTGTGTCGTAGATTATCCACAAACCAAATTCACTGGTACCCGGGTTATTCATTTCTAGTACACGACAAAGTACAAAGCTTAACAAAATCACATTATTTTTAATTGAAACGGTATAATTACCATGATTTTTATTTTTTAATTGAACTCTGAATGTCGAAAAATAATTTAGAATAAGTAGACTATGTTGCCTCTATTAGTCTTTGACAAAAGCCGCTTGTGGTATGATAAATTTTTGTAAATTTTGTGTCATAAAAATTGACTCTCTCATTAGGGATCAAATGTTTTCCAATATTAAACTTTCTATCATGTTTGAGTTAAGATATTAAATTAAGACATTATTTTTATAACGTTAAAGACTATTATAGATATTAACTCAACTAGCTCGATGAATTCGCTAGGCATAAAGCTTCGCTAGTACCATATATTGGAGCGGAGCGTAATATTAAATCAGTTTAATGGTTTTATGATTAAATAAAATAAAAAATTTAAAATTCCATAAGAATAAAAGTTTTCAAAAAGCGCACAAATCTCATAGTACCATTATGTTTTGGTCTTAACTTTATTTTTGCGAATTTCTAAATTTGGGTCCGTCACGATCTAGTCCTTAACTCGTTGGTTCGATTTATTACAAAAAATGCTAAAATCGGCTAAGAACTCAAGAGTTACGGAGTCATTGCAACTGATCCATGAGAGCTTCGCTCCAATAAAGTCACTTAAACATTTTGACAAATCCATAGGAGAACGATCGCTACGTGCCAAAGCATACGCCCGCCTGTCCCTGAAAATTTGTAGTATTTATATTTCATTTTTCAGCCACCAGGGGCGCTGCCGTCGGTAAGTAGTATCTGCGAAGTTAGCTGTTTATGAGTAAAGTACATGAAGTTAGTTGAATAATATACAAAAAGCGATCGCAGCGCCGCACTCTTTTTGGCCATATTTCTGGGACACTATTTTCTACAGCGATCGTTCTCTGTGTTGCCCCATAATTTGATTTTTAATAATAGCAACTCTTCCCTAGATACCACCGATTTTATAATTACTCATTAGAATTAATTATTGTTTTAACTAGAATAAATATAGAATAGAAATGTAATGGAAATTATTTTGATGTTTATTGCGATTGTTATTTTACTCTTATATGTACTATTTTAAGTTGTGACGAATTATCTGTCCGTATTTAAATGACCGCTAAGCAAATATACCAAGTAATAAAATATCGACTGCTTAGTTTGTGAAAAATATACATATTTTGTGTAGATACATGTAAAGAAAGTAATGCTTTGGATATGATAAGGATAATTTAATCATAAATTATTCCAAAAAATTTTTTGATTGAAAATTAATAGTGATTCAATGTCTTTTTTGCTTAGCTGTCAATTCTATAAGGAAAGGATATGAGATTATATACCTATGTTAGTTAATAGTTTCAATTTTTATGTTAATGAAAACGTACCGTGTAATTTGTACTGAGCTGAAGTAGAATTTACGATTTGATAATGCGTTTAAAATGAGATATGCGAATGATTACGTAACATTAGATGTGTGTAAGTTTTATGTTGTTATATTCATTACTTTTGAAGTATTGGAGTGAATAGATTTTTGTTTAATTATGCTAGAAATGTATAAGACGTAAATAAAAATTATTTAGATAGAAAAATGTTTGGTTTTATTTTTGAAGTGATACTAGCTGATCACTGCCCAATTCGTTAGGCGTCGAATTTTTTTAATCACAACCAAATATAGCCTGTCAATTATTAATATCTGTTCAGTGATTCCAAAGATAACTTCATGCAAACTAACCTTTTCATATTTATCTTTATAGAAATGTACGCTGTGCAGGGCAGTCTTTAACCTATTGGAGGCCCCTGGGTATATAAGAATAATGGGGCTCCTGTGACTTTGACAGAACACTTTTTTAATACTAGAATAGACAATGTCAAGATTTCAGATTCTTTTTATTGATAGTCAATAGATAAATAGATAAACTTTAGTTTCAATGGGGCGATTCTTATATATTTAAAATTATCGATAGCCTTATGATGGGCGAGAGTAGAGTAACTAAGCGCATGCAAAAGCTAATAAACAAGTCGATAATATAGGCCCTTATTGAGGTTCGATTTACTCTAATTAAATAAGTTTTTCAGTAATAAATGTCGGTATTGGTTGTCCCCAGGGGCTATCGATCGCGGGGCCCTGGGCATTTGCCCAGATTACCCAGTGGGGTATGACGCTGTGGTGAAACTTGTAAATCTTTTTGCGTAATGCTCCTGTAGTGGTTATCCTCTTATATAATTATATTTATGGTTCCACTATACCCCTGCCAAGTTGGAACACATGATGTGATATTATTTACACTCGATTCTGCAGAGCATTTCAAACAGTTAAAGTATCTCTACTTTTATCTAACTGGTGACGAACGGTCTGAGAGGCTGCTTACGTGTCTGGTCTTTATAAAAGAGACTAGGAAAGTTAGCTTACCGCAGTCTTGGAAAGCAGTTTATTAACATATGAAAGGATAAATTTAATTTAACCAATTAACTCTTAAATGTGATTTTTAATGAAGAACTTGCTATTACAATGTGTGTAGTAACAAAAAAAATGAGATGAGATCAGTAATCACAAACAAAAAGAATTAAATCAACAAAATATAACAAAATACAAATTTTTCCTTACAGTTATGATACTTATAAAAAATAACGCTCTAATCATAAGTTGGAAGGGGGTAAAATAAAGTCTCACTGACGCCTCTTGGCCTATGAGACCGCTTGTCACCACTTATAAGTTAAATAGATCTATTATCATGCATAGATAGTCTTTGTCATCATCAGTCATATATTTATAACAATTTTAGTACATTAATGACAAATATACTTACTTGACATTATAGCTTTAAAGTAAATCTTTGATTTTGTTTTAGTAGCCCCTTAACTACTGAGGTGCCGAGGTGCCCCTAACTTAAAAAGAGATCGACAGGTACCTAATTCAAAAATTTCTTTTCTGAACCTTTAAAGGAGCACAACGGAGCATTCAAATATATGTCTTACCCCCGGGGCACAGCCCGGGTCCGGGAAATATACTTACTTAAAGGGAACTTACTTTAGCTTCAACTAAGAGAACTGCTAGACGGCCTGCCCAATAAATTACTGGTCTTCACCACAATCTTTACGCTTGGCAAACGAGTTGACGATCGCAATTAAATATAAGGGGCTATCCATATATTAAAGTCTATTCATTCTAACTTGTCCCATTTGGTAAACAATCATTGCACAACTTTTTAACAAAATCACCCATTTAAAAATAAAATAATAACAAAGTCATTAATCTATTACAATAAATCGTTATATTGAATGTAGTTACTGTATACGTCACACGAATTTATGGTGCGCGATATTGTTGTGCTATGAGCTATATACTATATATTATAGCGTAGTCTGAAAGCACCTTCATTCATAAAGCACTGCTACCCATTTCGTGGTTTACGAGAGGAGTATAGTTATCTCCATTATGATTTTACACCACTTATGACACCTTAAGTGTTTACGGTTGATGTTACTCTACTGTTCTGGATACCAAACCGGTTCTCCCATTGGTTTCATGTAAGATGACGTCATATGACATTATTCTTTTCTTAGTTTTTACTATAGAACATGAAATAATTTTATTTCCCAAAATGGTTCTCTACACGGAAAGAAAAGTCTCGTATAGGTAACCAGAATCATGTAATTAACACAATGCATTCTTGTTATATATGTGACGACAAAACACTTTGTGCACACAAACAAACAGTTCTAGTAAAATCTGATTTGTAACTTTAAAGTTTCGTATTGTAATTATTACGATGCGGAAATGTTCGCCTTACAAAATGACATTTTAGGTTGACTGAATAGTATGGTATTCATGACTATATATTATAATCATTAGTACTGTTTATACCGTAGTGATAACAAGATTTTTAGTGAGCCTAAATGTTTTATTCTGTTTATTCAACTAAATATATTGTTCACGGAACAATAATGATTTGTAATGATTACAATAAATTTTGTAACGGGGACTAGATGTATTGTGTAGGTAGGGGAAGATATCGCCCAAATCACAATCGCCCAAAATTTTGATATTTTTTGCTGGCTACAGTTCAAACCGAACCTTACCAAGTTATTTTAAGTCATTATATTAACATATTATAGACATAAACGTAATTGGTAAGGTTAGGTTAAAACTGATCTGCAAAAAAATATCAAAATTTTGTGTGAGTGTGATTTGTGCGATATCGACCCGTTGGCGAGTAGTGTGTACCTTTAGTCACTTAGACAATTAGTTAAGGTTGCATTTACACAACAGCCTCCATCACTTATTGGAATATTTCCTTAATAAAAAAAATATTCCTTATTAATGATAATGCCCAGTCCACAACCAAGTCAATGGGCTTCTACGGAAGATTACTTGAAAAGTTTGTAATTTATAATCTTTGAAACACAGTATGATGTTAAATATATGAATATAGAATACCAGCAAATATTTTAATATTATAGGTTATAAATCAAAAACAGATGATAGAGGCACCGTCAATGATGGCTAAATGGGAAGTAACCATTTATTACAATTCTAACTCATTTTTATCAAACAATTATATAAGTGACCAACTGTACAAAAAAAATAATAGAAAACATAATCCAAATTAACGTTTATTGAGAATAAGTATTTAAAGAGAATAATAAAGTTTTAAATCGAAAATGTAAATATAACATAAAAGATAAATCATATTTGCAAACATCTTCCAATAGATTGTGCATGATATCTACACCAACATTATCTATGATAGAAAAACCGTCGATATCATGCCAAATTGCATTCTTCTTTGATACCTGTGGCTGAAACATCATTTTGGGCTAAATCAGTCAAATATTGTTCAATGGTATGATATAATTCACAGGCACATTCATGAGCATATTTCAGGTCGTCTTTACATATTTTAGTAGTGATAACATATAAAACGCTATAATATTTTCAACTTCTGCATTTCCTTGATCTGAGAACAAATAATAATATCTGTATTACTAAGTACTTAGTCGTACTATGAGCAAATAAATAATAGACATAATCACATACATTGCTCTGAACCATAGTTAAGTAGCTAAAGCAATTATGTTATGAAATTCAGAAACAATGAACACCTAGACCCGAGCCCGCCCGTATTCGAGCCACTTGACCACCAAAGTCGTATTTAAATGAAAAAATTAATAATAGTCAATATTTTGCCAACCAGTGACTCCAGCCTACTCTAAGAGAGGGATTAGACTTAAATATATAGATATGTTAAACAAAATACAACAATCACATAATATTTAAAATTGCAAAGATAAAATAATAACGAGGACAATATAAGCACCTCTTATTTAAAAAAATCAAATAACATTAAGCTAAATAGGTTAAAATCTAAGTCAATATCTAAATACTGCAAATAAAGCTAGTGAAATCTGTAAATTAATAATAAAATACATATAGCATATACCTGTATGCCGCTGGTTGAAATACGTGCTGATGTTCTCTTTCTTAAAAATATATTTTATTTGACAAGTGATGTTGGAAATAATTAAACTTGGTATGGTTTTTGTTTCGGGGTCATCACCAAGTAATTCCTTGATAATTATGTTGCAAAGCTTTCTTCTTGAGTAACTACTTAGCAAACCTTCTTCACGGTGCAATTTGAGTATAGTCCTCCTCAAGCAACTTCTAAAAAAAATGTAGATACTTATGTAATCATGATGATTTACTTTAAAAAATATATGAGGAATTTATAATAAAATTTTATAATAGGCAAAGTACAGAAAACATATGATCATCAGAAAATTCTATCATTGCTGGAATAACCTGTCTAAGAAGTTATAGATTCATAATTCAATTTCACTTCTTATTCATTTATACAAATCACTACTAAAACATTATCAGTGCTAGATGTTACCTTGGAGCTTCTTGTGCCTTAAACTTAAAAAACAAGTATACATACATTGACATATATGATGTTATAAATTTTACATCAGTGTATGTATATAAAATGATAGTTAATGGTACCTAAGAATAATAAAAACTGTTCTACATACCAACTCCTTATGGCTGTGTTGGTTATCATCTTTGGGTGTCAATATACAGGAAGTGTTATTTGGATCCAGTGTATTCTCAAGTTTGCTAGAAGATGTACTAGGTGATGATATATATAATATCACCGAATCATTTTGTTTTTTAGTCTCCAAATTAAATAACTCCATATCAGTTATATCAGTAAATGGATCACGATGGTTTTCAGATAATATATCAACATTTTCAACAGATTCATCTATTGTCTCCAAAGTCTGTAACAAACACAACAATACAGCGAGTATTCAAAAAGCAGATTGCAAATTTACCATTTCGCCACACGGGACATCTAATACTAATTTAGTAATGTAGGTATAATGTAGACAGTTAGCTTCGACAAGGTCCACCCACCTGCTGATTTTCTTTTTGAGTAATAGAATTGTAATTTTCTAAATTCTTCGTAAATATTGCCCTGTCTCCAATGAGTGGGAACAATTCCTTGATCATGTGTTGATCACCAAAACTAAGGCAGTCTGAAGATATTTTGTTTTCTGAAAAGATATACAACCGTTTTAATATTTGCCGTTGAAAATGTTGATCTATAAACTAATTTGACTGAATTAGTACAGATATAGGTAGTACCTATATCTTGTTAAAACTCTAGGCTTATTTTAGCTGTTGTGTTCCATAAACTTAGATAGGTACAATTTAGGCAACATTTTGTTTCAAGACGTTAATAAATCAGTACCTAGTAGGTAAGGGTAGAGGTTCACAACTGTATAAAAGCGACCAACCAACGAAATGATGGCGGTGCGAAAAAATAATTTTGAAGTAGCGCTTCCACACACTTTATATGTTTCATGTTATATTCGGAAAAATAGACAAGCTTCAGAAATAGAGACAGTGACAATGCTGTCTCATAATTACAAGCCTTTTTTTAATCAACTTCAAATAATTAGGTATGAATTAACTTACTTTCAAAAACACCAATATACTGTTGTAGATTCCACGCTAACAATATAAATATTGTAAATTACGTACCTACGTCTTCGTCCATGTTGAATAGAAATCCATACACCTAGCACGGAAACAGAACACATTTCTTTTATTTATTTTATTATTCATAAGTTTACAAACGAGATGTTACGCTGCGCCTGAGGTGAAAAAAAATGGCGATTAGGCCGCGACACGCGGGAAACGAGAGTACGCCCCTCTCCTCATTCCCCTTCGTCGTCCTATACAACTAAATGAAGCGTTCGTAACACAATTCGCCTTGTAATAAAAACTAAATGATTGTAAACATTATTAAAATTTCGTATTAAGCACAATTGCATAGTTAACAATATTATAAATTTGTAATGAATACAAAATTTTGTTTTACTAGAATCAGAAAGTATCCATTACTGATCGTTTTATAAATGATACAATTTTTTTTTTATTCACCACGATTTTCTTGTAGGAAGAACAATTAATTTTACAACAATACGTTCTTGTTGTATTGTAGCATTTTTGTTTTTTCAGTGTAGAACAAGTCAAAGGAGAGTAAAGAAAAACAAAAATTAACATTGTGTCGTGGATAATTAGGAAAAATATTATTATCATTATTTTTCAGGGCAGTACTCGGGTGAACAGCGGTTTTCTTATTTGAAAAAATATTTTAAAAGAAAAATACTAGAAAAAGTTGACTTGGCGGGATTCCCGCCTCAGAATTTACTTGTGAGTCGACTGGATAATTTTTTGTATTTTCTATTAAAAATATTTTAATAGAAAATACTAGAAATTATCAGATAATATGTAGTTCTGTGGAATAAACGGGGAAAAATTTGTCGTTACCGTCCGATGACGTCATGTTTCCTACTACAAATAGGAACTACTGCAACACATACTACCTAAAAACATAGCTTATTCGATTGATTAAAGAATAAAAAATAAATTATTGTTCATTTTATTTTTATCAACGCAAACCCAAAGACCCCCCTGAAGTACCTCATAATTTACATGTACGATAAATTATACTTATGTACGGGTATGGAGTTGTTGTTGCCTCAGTGCCCAATTATTTACATAAAAACACAACCATCATCAAATAATTGATTTTTATTTCTTGGATGACTATTTATCTGCAATACAAACCTTACAATCTTTCACAGTTCGCATGGAGAACAGCCACGTTTAAAATTCAAAATGGCGCAATGCAATTTTGGTGCCAAAACGGCGCGAAAAAGTTTTTTTTTTTCACTCAAAAATACTCGAAAGTATTGTAGAAGGTTAGCTTTGCTTCTATTACAGTCATAATAGCATATAATAATTATTACATTGACTTAATATTGCATGGTATGAGAAACTTGGCGTATTTTTATCGAAAAATACTTTATAATTGCTTTAATGATTGAGTAAGGAGCACACAGTCATACAGACATTACATACATACTTAACACGTTACATTTTGTGATGCTATGAGTTTATGCTTTAAAAATACAATATTTATGTTTGAAATAAACAATACTAATACCACAAGCTTACATATGGCTTGGTTTGTAAAATTGGAATACTATACCAGGGTAGGGTTGTCACCAATCCATATTTCTCGTTTGTCAACGTCTGGACGAGGTCCAAAATTGCACTATCCCTATTATCTTAATTAGCAAAAAATCAGTTTTGTAAAGAAGGTAACAGTTTTACCTTATTTAATATGCCAAAATATACCATTGGCTAAAAGATAAAACATTTGCCAGGTTTTGCGTTTGAGAATTTAAAAAGAAATTTTATAAAACTTTGTTCTAGTTTTTAGATGACAACCCTCCCGAATTACCTATAATCCTTAATACTGGATGGGAACAACTAACTTTTATACTTAAGAAATATTAATTGATGCGTTTTTTCTAATGCTTCTTCATGGCAACAATTATATGGCGCTGTGCTAAAGAAGCTTTTGGGCGGGCAAATTGTATATACGAGTTGCGTATGCGTAAAGAAGGGAAGTTAATGCGTTCCGAACGCTTTCATTAGTTAACTATAAACGTATCGCTGCTGTGCTCCCAAGCTATGGACGAAAATTTTTTTAAAGAATATTAATATTGCCTCAAACACGGTACCATATTTCCGTTAAGCCCTCGTGATAAGCTATACGTTTGTGTTACGAGTGGCTCCACGTCCGTAGTGCAATACAATTAGTTTGTCAATAAGCTCCTTGATCACAACGCCATACTGTTCGTGAAGGATTTGAAAATACGCATTTTTGTTGCTGATTTTTAATTAATCAAACAAGTCCATACATGTAATCAGATCATCTACAATCTAAATATGTGGCACCTTCATGGCATGTAACTAAACCTGATTTTACCCTGTTCTCATTCTGTCGGTTAGTCAGTATCACAGGACTCAAAAGTGTTAGTACAAATCAATACTAAAAATGGAAGTGTCACAAACAACATCAAGGCATATGTTGTCATCAGCGATCATAATCATCAGTGTATAAACGATATCTTAATTGTGAGAATATATAACAGTATACTACAACAATAATTATAATAAAAACATATAGAAATTAAATTTCAAGTGACTTACTAGCCATATTGCTTGTCGGCCAAATTTGGCTTTCTTATTCATAAATTAAAAATAATGATCATTGCACGATCATTATTTTTAATTCAACAAATTTAATTTTCTACACTGGTCATACTGATCACTGCTTATCACAGTACCTTATCTGTGAATGTTTACAACTTTGAGTATGTGTACCTTAAATGTTATTTACATATAAAATGCACTTTAAATTCACCCAAAGGTACAAGTCAGCATCAAATACTTCATTCAAAAATAGTAGTTACTAAATGATAAATAATATTCAATAGCAGAGTTTTAAAATTATTGCAAAAAATTGTTTAACCAAATTGATTTGAATGTTTGATTTTAGATGCTGACTGCACTTAAACAAATCATTAGTTCTAAAAATCTATTTGTGATGTAGCAGTATTATAGTATTATCACTAGGTAAATAGATGAAGCTAGATACTATCGCATTTCCATCTCCTACTTACTTTAATACATTTCAATAAAAAAGAATTAAAAAAACCCTTCAGAATTATTAAATATATTGCTATTATGAATCTCTAACATTTATTGTTTGACAACATTTCATTTTCTAAGCGTCTTTTGTAAATTGTCAAGTGAAAAAAATTTCTACTAGAAATACCTAACCTGAAAGAGTTACAAAGAAAAGACTTAATAGAGCAATGTTGGAAATTATTTGTCGTAACATAAAAAACCTTTTTTAACATAACCTCCTTCTACCTACTTCATAAAAGTGTTACCTTATAAAATAATTACAAATTGCAAAACCGCAATTCCTTTAACGGATAACGGACTATCACAGATTACATTCTGTCTTAATTGACAAGATTCCCTCTATTATGCATTACTTCTATCTAAAAACATTGAGTGTAAAAATCCAATATTAAGTTAATATTCTCCAATACATAAATTAAGTGGTTTTTCAAATAGTCTTAAGAAAATGAAATGTTGCTTATTGGGAGTACATATAATCAACAAGAAACATTAAAACATAGGCTAAATTGAACCTGACAAGTTGAAAAAACACCAGCTGTCTTACAACTATCGTTTTAAAAATGAAAATAACCTCATTTAAATGAAAGTAAAATAAGCTGGATTGTCCAAAATTTTTACCCACCATCCAGGATGTCTTCTAACTGACAAGAAGAACAATTTCATTACATACAAGTCAACAAGTTTCTGTTTTAACAAAGTATTACATTATTTCAGATAATGGAAGTATTAAATTCAATTCCCATCAAGATGGGTGATAATTTTTCACAATTTCTTATTAAATTATGTATTTTCTGAGCATTGCATTGTTAACCCCAAGATTAGAAAGCTGAAACGTTAACTGATATAAACCCCTTTTTTATGTAAATCAACATAATAAAACTACTGCATTAAAAGGCGCTTGCAACTTGCACCGGTTGTCCATTTCACATAATTGCAGTTTTGCCAAAATGTAAAAAGTAATGTTTATAAAAACACCTTAAAAATACAATTTGTCACATGACATTGACAATATTAATTAATTCATTAATAAAATACAAATGTAACTCAAATGCTAGTAATATCAATCAATCAATTTTTATGATAAAAAAAGGAAATTTATGGTAACTGTGCATCAAAATCACTTCCATCATTATTGATGTTAGTATCTTCTAACTCTTCTTTAGCATCGTTGTCTAAAACTGGATCATTTATAGGATTAAGGGCATTTAAAGCGGGGCTAAGTTTTGGCGGTTGAGCGGCAGGAGTTACTTTTGACGGAGCTGCTGGTGCACTCTTGGTAGTCATAGAAGCTTTTAACTTTTCAATTTCCTTTTCCAATATTTCGATTTTCTGCTTCCTTTCCGCTAGCTGAGTCGTAAGAGTTTCTTTTTCAAGACGTAAAGTATCAAGTGTAGCAGACTTACTTACCTGTAAATTTTTCAAAGACTGAAGCTCTGTTTTACACAACTCGACATCAACCTGTGTACGATTCACTTGTGATTCAGATTTAACTAATTTATTCTTGAAATTTGTTATATCGTCGCTGAGTTTGACTTTTTGCTTATCCAAGTCATTCACTTTTGAAACATAACCATCTCGTTGTTCAAGCAGGGTCAATGACTCTTCCATGCAGGAAGTCTGCTGTTTCGAACATTCTTGGAGTTGAGTACTAATCTCTGCAACTCTGTTTCGCAATTCGGTTTCTATGCTCCAACTATTAAAGAGTGAAAGTATAAGAAGAGTACACACAGCGAACACGATGTACATGGGCCAACGACGCATGTTTTCAATACCCATATCTTGCCTTTATGGGAGTATTTGATATAAATGTTGCATTCAAAAGACAAATACTTTAGAAGGGCGATGGTTTACCAATACACTGTAAATAATTTCAGTCAAACAACTGATACACTGGACACTGCTGCACTTTTACCTGACTTTTTCAATTTAGGACACAGATTAACTATAGACAAACTTGATTTTATTATGACATTTTTTCTTTATTTTTTTGTTAATTTTTTCTCATAAGGTACAAAGGGTACAAAGTCAATACAGTTCAATTTTTTTATAAATATCTTTTGTTAAAATTGCGGTGAATGATAATGAAAAAGGGAAACTGACCCTTATCTCTAGGTTTTAATAAAGGTAAGCAGGTTTACGTAAATTTTATGAGAAAGAGTGAAAAAACACACCTTCGCTGTTTTATTCAATTTGGTAATACACGAGCATGTTCATAAACACTAAAGGTTTTGTAATCATTATTGCACATTAATATGCATCACAACACAAATACTAACAAGAAAACCGAAACTGCTAAAGTCACGTCGCTACTGTCGAAAATGTTTATTTATTATTTACGTAGGAGAACAAATAAAACAATTATATTTTTTTTACAAAACATATTGTTCTCCATTAAACCAACACATATATGCACCTTTCAGTCTTGGCATGGTCTATTGCAGTTTATTTATTTTTTAAATTTATTAAATGATTTTGAGCACTGCACGTCAGAGCAACCCTCTTTTCTTTGGCCTATATTGCCTTTGTGAATGAAACCTGATTAATAGCTTCATTTTTCATATCAAAATTACTTTTTCTTTCTTTTATTTATTTATTTTAGGTACACTGACAGATTATTATCAAAGCTATATATAACAATAAGTACATACATTAAGTATATAATTAATTAATCCACTAATAGTGTACACAGCATGTTTAAGTTATAATAGTGCACATTACTACATAAAAGAAAAAAAACAATCTAATATACAACAAAGAGTCCAGAAGTGCAGTAAATTATTCAAAGAAAAGAGGACTATTGGTTTTAGATATAATTTAATTGCAATATAATACTAATGTAATTCTTCTCTCATACTGTTCAAAATTGGCATTAAAAATTTCTTAGCTACTTTGCACCACTTCGCTTTAAGAACAGCACATTCTAACCAAAAGGCTGTAGTAGCATTTTAGGATGAATTTTTGTAGACTTGCATTGCAAAGGTGTTAGGAATATTGGTATTCATACGAGTGAGTGTACCTACTACTATTTTTTTCTAATCTTATTACACGTTTTAAAGATTTGATGTAACGGTAACTTCTGCGAAGTTATGAACGAATTCGTTCCAGAGTCATAGGCGTCATGGTAGTCATATACTTATTTATATATTCTTTACCCATCTCTCTGAACTGCATAGTTTTAGACTTAATTATTGTAGTGTTTTTCGGAATTTATTATTTTTAGAGTTCTAATTCAAGGATCCCTAAATTATATTTGTCAGGAAACACAGACTCAGGCATTGATATTAGAAATATTGAAGAAATCAGATATGTAGTTTACTTTTGGTAGATTCCATTCCAAAATACATATATTTTATACTATCTTAATCTAATTTTTGAGTCACTCTTCCTATCACCTACAATTTTCCAAGTACGGCCTTACATTTCGTTAGCCCGCTTCGTTGGGAGAAAAAGGATTTTTGCAGAGGTGGTTCTACTTATAGTGCAGGGTGTGCGTTGCACGCCGCGGTCCTAGGGGACATCGGCCGGAGCACTTACAATATCCCACATAAAAACTGCTCCGGTTTGCGTACATTTTGTACGGCATCAGAAGAGCAAGCTTCAAACCTTAGCTCATCGCCGCAAAGTTGCCGATTGTACTTTGGAGGGTGAATAGGCACCTTCTAGCTCGTTCCATCGTGGATCCTGCCTGGCTTGATTAGGATCAAGAGCGAACACATTCTAAAAAAAGAAATAGTTTTTACAATAGTAAAAAGTTATTTTTGTTTCAACATGAACCTTTATACAAATCATTAAAGATTGCTGTAGTAGCGAGTGTCGCATCGCCACCAATGGAGTGTGTCAGCACCTGTTTTGTTATGTTTGATTAACATTGCTAATACGATTGATCAAAACATGGGGGTTTGTTTGTGTTTTCTTGGTTCTGTGTCACCCAGTGTGGTGGAATTGAATAACTGATTGTACAGTCAGTACATTCCTTATCTTATAAGTCAAATTTCTTCAAACTATTTAGGTTGTTAGGTTGAAATTTCAACTTAATGTCAAACGCGTGGAATTCAATTATATATGGAGATATTTTGACGGAATACTCCTGCCTCCATGACCGACTGGTTCATGCTTCGTACTACGAAGCCAGGGGTCGCAAGTTCCAATACTGAGCGAGTTAATTTTTTTGGACTAACTCCGGAACTATAAAACCGATTTTGTTAATTCTTACACCATTTACCTACGAACTTTAATATAAGATATAATTTTAGAATAAACGTAGGCTATATTAATTTTATTCAATTCTAATTTTAGGTGCCCATAAAATATACCTTTAAATGCCTACTTTTCATAATCTATTTCAGGTGTCTGATGGTTATGTAAGAATGTTTTGGCCACATGTTTTATCCGATAAACAGGGGATATCTTTAATTAAACGTGAATCGGTACAGGTAAAACGATGTTACTATCCTTTGAATAGTTCGAAGACATCTTTTTCAAATGGTTATTACATATATTAAAGTTGAACTGAATGTGCGATTACAATAGGAAGATAAAAAGTGGATCAAGGAGAAGAGATTGTGTACCTTGGGTTAATTAAAGTTTACATGGAATGGAAGAAATGAAATTGATATTGAAAGAAGAGTGAATGCCAGAAATCGAGTGAATGGGGCTTTACTCCCTTTTATGAGCAACCGGAAGAATCAAAAAAGGCCCGACTGGCTGTACATAGAGAAGAGACGAAATTAACGTACAAGATATGAGTGGTAAGGGTTACTATAATAGTGCAAACATGGAAGAGAAAAATATAGGTCTATTAAAACGCATTCTAGACTTGGACCTGCGCGCATATTATGTACCTTGTGTGGCACTCTGCCTAAATTTATGAGGTGTAGTATAGTTTATGAGGCTGCCAAACTTCAGTAGAAATTGTAAACTATTTTTTTTTTTGCGTCAACAGATCAAATACCTGATTGCGAAAGAACTGCCAACTCTAAGTTTAAAGCAAGTCTAGAGAGCTATATTGAAGCGTTAAAGGCCTATTTTTAATCTGGGGAAAGTATATGATTCCTTGTTTACGATATATTCCGATAGGAGCAAAGATGCAGAGTCAAGATTCATAACTGGCAAAAATGAATTCGTTTCAATTCATCAAAGGCCTTAGTGCGAGTTCACGCATTCGATACTCGTTATCGAGCGCGTTGTAGATTTCTATGAAATTTCGTAATTCCTAATGGTTACCGCTAGGGGCGTTCATACAAAAATCCATAGTAGTATTTTACGCAGACTATATCGAGTATCGAAACGTAAACTCGCACTAAGGCCTCAGTTCTGTGCTTATTTGGTTTGTAATTTTAAGCAAGATAAATATAGTTATAAAGGCTCTTCAAAAGTCAGACGTCGTATTGTCAGCAGCGGTGAAAATAATTAAAAATGCAAAATAAGTTTGTTTGAATTCCGTGATGAATCGGATTTTAGGGAGTTCCTGAACCCATTCGCTGCCTCTCACGCCTAAGCGCCTATGGGCGTATTTTATTTTCATTTCCAGGTGCGGTCTACGCCCATCGGCATTATACGTAAATTGATCAAGTCATAACTCAACCAAATAAAGTATTAAAGAAAATTGCTTCTAATATGAGTCCAAGCCCATTATGAGAGCCGTTTTAGGAAATATGGTGAATTTCAACGTTGGCGCATTTCAGTTTAGTTTAGTTTTGAATTATAAAAAGAAGTTATGACATTATAATTTTATTAAAAAATTGTATATATGGTGTTCTTTTGAAAGCGTTGATGTGTATGATAATTCTATGTTATCGTTTGGATAAAAATAAACAAAATACAGTAAAAACCTGTTAACTATTACTCAGGTTATATTGATGAAACGCTTAATAAGATATCTGGTTTTCTTAAAAATATATTTATACCCCATCCCAGTATCCGATCCGGCCACCCTGGGCAGCATTCTATTTTACTAAGACGACATAATTTTTTAGCTATATTTATATAAAAAGTCAGTTATATTCCATCCATATGAAACCCTAACCAAATCAAAACTATGAAAATATTTCGTTAAATGTAAATAATAAAATTGTTTACATACGTGATGAATACATACTTATATTCTTTTTTTTGCAATTTGTGAGTTGTAATAATGTTTCCAAGAAAGAATAAAATACACACACACACGCACGCATGCATTGCACGCACGCACACACACACATTCTGGCCATAAATACTGTTACATAAAAACTTTTCTTTTTTTCAACCATTTAATTATTTTGAATTTGGAACGCGTTAATAACGATTTAGCGCCATTTCAATTTTTTTCGTGTTCATTATCAAATTATAATATGGTATGGGGTGTTAAAGAAAATAGCGTTGCAGTGATCGCCTTGCAAAAAGTGGGTATGGATCCGTCGGTCATATTCCATACTCTTCAAAAGCTTAGTATTTACATTATCGCCGTTTGGTCGTCGATATACAGGACATGCGCCATTGCGAATGGAATATTTTTTTATATTTTGCTGAGACTTTAATAAATATGTACAGATAAGTGTTAATAATATTACATTAATTCATAAAAAAATGCTTTTTCATTTGTAACAGAACTTATGGCCGGACAAGGTATATAATTTAATAATAAACAAATTAATTTACTACTTTTCTCCTTATTTTTAGTCGTAATTTATATTTTCCCTAAGTTATAACTGCTTCCTAATATCATTGACGAAAACATTACATAACTATCATAAAATGAGCTTAATTTCTTTTTGCTTGCCTATTATGTTTTGTACTATTACAGTCAGCAATCTACTGGTGTACATATAGAACATTAATTGGTCAGTCCGGAAAACGCCTATGGGCGTTTTTTGTTTTCGTGCTAAGTTACGCCTATCTGCGTTCCGTCTGAAAAAAGCGCTTTACCCGGCTAAAAGTAATAATTTTTGAGGCCGCAGTGAATAGGTTAAAAACAGTAGCGGAATAAGTCGAGGCAACAGTAAATTTCTGCACCTGTCCGCTCTAAAGCCCGCAAGAGGTTTTTTAATTACGAACTGATAACAGACGCGAAAAGACATTTTATAGTGATTTTTTACTATGACCAATAATATAATAATATACCGCAATTGCTAAGTTTGATAAACGATGCGAATTTTTTTTTAATACTTTAAAAATTATAACAGTAGAAGGATTTCGACTTAGATGAAAAAAAACACATTGTTCTAATTTAAAAAATAAACTGTGCCATGCTGGCTCTTCAGAAGTTAGAATTATTTAATGAAATCGAATTATTACCGAAGTGTATAGATGATTCCCCTACACCGTAACATATTTCCAATTATTTGTTCTCGAATAAAATTGTTTCAGTGTTGCCTAATCTATCCACTTAGGATTTACCTCACATGGCCAGTTACAGTAGCACACGGCGAAAGATCATTTTATAAATTAAAATTAATTAAAAATTAACTTAGATCAACCTTGTCATAAAGTCCAGTGACAAATTTATCGTTAGTAAGCATTGGACTTGAAATAAAAATTGAAGTAAGTGATATAATAAACGATTTTGCTAATGCAAAAACACGAAAAGTAAGTTGTTTAGTTATTATATTAATGTTATTACGTTCTGTAACTAATGTTTAATGTAATATGTGATATAATGTAATAACTAATGTTTAAAATAAACATTTTTGAAATAACCACAAAGTTGTGTTTTGTACTTCTTGTCATTTTTTCATTCCTAAAAATACTTTTCACTCGTGTACAGTGGGCCAAGCATTAAGCCAAATTCCAAAAATTTAAATAATATAAGCCGAAAATAATAAATGTTATGTCAATGTCAATGAATGAAAATTGTAAAAGGGGATATGGAGAGTCGATTTATTTACATTTTCCATTTTTTGGAATTGCTATACCTAACATCTACATAGATATGTTAACATGGGTACGTTTTGGCTTGTTAGGGTAAATAACCTGTATAATTCTAAATCTCTCTAAAAACTTCAGCATATTATGGCATCCAAAACTTGCATATTGTTTTAATTGATTTTTAATTTCATCTCAGAAATATAGTTATTACCCATTGGGGAAATTTTATGGTAATGTACTGTTATTTGTACCCATTCCATTTTGACCGCGCGCTTACTAGATGGCGCTAATGATCACACACGGGCGCTATATGGGCTAGAGACGCCTGCTCTTGACATGTTGTAGGAAATACTTTTAAAGCTTTTGGGAAAAACAGTTTTGGTCACACTGAACTCGGTCACGTGACCTCTGCCAATTTTCCATAGACAACAATCTTCATCGACTTTGGTTTATAGCCACGAGGTTTTTAGAAATATTTCGATTTATTAGTGAAATAATACAAATATCCATTTTATTAGAACAAAATGCCACCCAGTAATCCTCTACCGCCTAAAGAAAATGCGCTTTTCAAAAGAATTTTGGTGAGTATTTTTGTAAACATAGACTTTACTTTTGTATACCTACCCTGTCAGTTCTTTACGATTTATCAAAAAAACGAAGAGTATTTTGTATCAAGGGAATTACTTATTGCCCATTATATTGCTTACTTATTGTCCACCGACAAGTACATACGTTAAATATTATAGAAATAATTTATTCATCTCATAAACTCTACCTGTCTTATTCATTTGTGTTGTATCTATTTATAAAAAGAGGTTAACTGTGTAATTTAAAATTATTTGTCTAATTTTAGCGTTGCTACGAACATAAACAATATAAAATTGGTTTGAAATTCGCAAAGCAAATATTATCCAATCCAAAATTTGCAGAGCATGGAGGTAAGTTGTGCAGTTTCAGAAGTTTTATTATACTTATTGTACTAAATCTTAAATTGGTTGCTTACCAGTTTTATTTCTTCTCATGTTTATAGATGTTATTTATGTCTGTATCATTTTGTTGAGCTTATTATAAATTGCACCTCAATACCAGCTAGCACAACTAGCGGTTGGCTGTAATTGGTTAACAACCTACTCAGCTACATAAAGGACAGTGGGCCAATCTATACATGCTCTATTTAGAACTAGCATGAACTAAAAATAATTTTATGTCATCAGTATTATAAAATTTAAATTAAGTAAAGTACTAGTATTTAAGTATTTTATATTTAGCTATACATACATGTATGTAAGCCTGATGTATTAATGCATGTTATAAGTCTGCATGAGGTGATTATGAGGACAGAATTTTTGAATAGGTACTTGTAAAGAATTTTCACAACTGTTTAAATCCAGTTCATGTTCATACATATTGGTTTTTGGTGTGATATCTAGAAAATCCATACCAAGAACTGGTATACAATCACAGTTGATAAATACATGATAATCTTGATTTTTTTAGTTGCATAGTCACATCTTGATTGTTTATCATTTTATTAAAACAACTCATTCATGCTGTGCAAGCAACAGTCATTCATATTTGATTGATTATATATCTCATATAACTTGATTATATATTTAATATTACTGAGATTATGAATATATGTGACTGATGGTTATTCTCCTGGTATTTAATTGTCACAAAACTACATAATGCCATGCCATGAGCATAGCAATGATGAATTTTTTTTATCTCATTGTAATAACCTGATATGCATTCATGCATCTAACCTTGAACTTAGTAGTACATTGTTATAAAAATAGGAATATTCGTGGTGGCAGCACAAGAAGTGTAAGGTTTGATTTGCTAGTAATTCTTGTTCAGTTTCATAAGTCAAATCACAAGCTGCATGCATGTTATGTGAGTTTAACTACTTTTTGTGTTTGCTAATATCACAATATGCCCAAAGTCCTTTGTATAATCTCCACCTTGCCGTTCAATGCAGTCCTTTTGCATGACATATTACTTGATGAGAAGGAAGGCGCGGTTATTGTTGCATAATCGTATTTCGCTTCAGATGCATGGCCCCACAGTTATGCTAAGTGATTGCTAGAGTGTGTACTCTTCATCATGAAAATCACCTGACAATTTCAGAAATGAAAAGCTCTCTATATCTACACTGCTGTTTTTGTCATTCTACATCATTAAGTAGTACAAGATATCCTAACTCAATTATTTGTTACAATCTGTGCCCCAGTAATGCCCAGCCCATAAGTGCCCAGCTTATTATAAAAAAAAAACTACTTTTACCGGACTAACAATGCATTTAATATTGTTTTTTTTTTACTCCTTTATAGGAGCCAATAAAGTAGTTTATATAAATATGCGATTCTCCCGCGAGGAAGTAAATAAACTAATTATTTGTCCAAATAAACAACATAAAATATCCATTTGAGAAATATTATAATAATGTAATATTTTCAGAAACATTGGCTATGAAAGGACTGACTTTGAATTGCTTGGGCCGCAAAGATGAAGCTTATGAGTATGTGCGCCGTGGTCTACGTAATGATTTAAAATCGCCAGTGTGTTGGCATGTTTATGGTCTCCTACAGCGTTCTGATAAGAAATATGACGAAGCCATCAAATGTTACCGTAATGCTCTGAAATGGGAAAAAGAGAATATTCAAATTTTGAGAGATCTCTCTTTGCTGCAAATTCAGATGAGGGATTTAGAAGGCTATAAAGTAAGTGTGAATTTGCTTCTTTGTTAAATATGTTTCCCTTTTAGTATCTGTAAATCTTTAATTTGTTCCTCTCAATATGTGATTAACCTTTTTTGGTTGTATGCATCTTTCGTTTTACACTATGGGTTTCATTTCGAAGTTACATTTATAATAATAATAATAAGCCTTTTTATTTCCGAATATTACACTGTTTTCATTTTAAATGGTAATGATTGTACTTAAACTTAATAAGAAATTGAAACATTTATTTAACAACACTGCACTTAGGTCATAAAATGTCTCTAATTTCGGTATGCCTTACGGCAAAGGCCTCCTCCAACTCTTTTCCGTTTCCTACCTGCTGCTATTCTTATCCAAAGGGGTCCTAAGGTCACTTTAAAGTCGTCCTCCCATCTTCTTGGTTTGCGTCCTCTACTCCTAATGCCGTTCCTTGGATACCAAACGAAAACGAAAATCGAAGTTAGATTACTCTAAATTAATAAGTCAGTTCACAACAATACAAATAATTTCTTTTTAATTATTATCATTACATTGAAACTTTAATAAAATCTTTTAATTTAATATTCTGATATAAAGTAATAAATGTGATATTTTATCAAGTATTTTGGTACAGTTAAGTTACCTATGTTAATCACAGCTTCTTATTGGTTTTAGGATACTCGGTATCAACTTTTTATCCTGAGACCCACACAAAGAGCATCATGGATAGGGTTTGCAATGAGTTATCATCTATTAGGGGATTACGAAATGGCGAACAGCATTCTAGATGCATTCCGCACCAACCAAATGAAGGGGCCATATGATTATGAGCATTCGGAACTGCTGCTCTATCAGAATATGGTTTTGGCAGAGTCAGGCCAATATGAGAGAGCTCTCCAACATCTTCACAAGTTCCAAAGCCAAATCTTAGACAAGTTATCTATCAAAGAGACCTCTGGTGAATATTATTTGAAATTAAAGAGGTGAGTAAAAACTTTGTTGTTTCTCTACAATAATTTTTGTTAATCATGATAATTTATAATGCCATTTAAATACAGATGTAATTGGTTGCAACTGCGACTGATATTTTGAATCGTAATATGTTGCTGGTAGTCAATCCATTATATATTTGACACTTTATATTGTCAGAGAAGAGTTATAACTATGTAAATCAAATTATATAATATATATGGTTTACTAGACTTTCTCTCTATACTGACAATGTATATGTCAAATTATGTTAAGCTTACATATAGTGCTGATGTGCGATCTTTATTATTATATATTTGACCAGGCTTGTGCAAGCAGGTGTCTGATTCAAGTGTTAATCTTTTGTTTATTTGTTTTACTAACAATTGATTGGTCTATGAAAGGTTTGCCAACACAAAGATAAATCATGGGGTCTTTAACCAATAGAATAGATCTTTAAACTTAAAGCTCAAAGAACATTTAATTCGTGAATTGTTTGCCAACACAATGTTACATATATGTATGTTTGGATGAAACAACAATCTTTTATTCATTCACTTTTCCCAGATGTTTGTCAAAGTTCTGTTAGCAAATGAATCACTGATCAATTTAAGATGTTGTTTTGGAAAGTTATCCAATATTTATAACAAAAATGAATCTTTCCACTGTTGTTGTTATTTTTTTAAAAGACAAAATTGATTTCCATGTTCTCTGATAATCATTATATTTAAGCACTTTGTTTACATATTTGGTGTATGTTGTCTTATTTTTGCAATGCAATGCGCTGCAATATTTTTTTTAATTTTATGATTTCTATATATTTCTTGCATTTTTCAATGTTATCTTATATTAACAGAAAAATACTAGAAAAAATTGACTTATCTCACAAGTTATTAGTAGTTAAAAGTAGGAAAGTACTGGAAAAGTTTGATGGGTGTTCACAAGGCTAAATTGAGCATTGGACTGAAAATCCAAAGGTTGCGGGTTCAATTCCCACCCGAGAATAACTTGTGAGACGAGTTGATTTATTGGAGTATTTGTCTATGAAAATAATTTAACCTTTTCTATTTTTTAAGTAGAAATATAATTTTAATAAAGATAATGATTACAAATATATTGGTACATATCTAAGATTGCAATTATGTAGTATTAAAGAATACTTGTGTGTCAAATGGCAAACTTTAACATAAATATAAAGCATTATTCTGTTATATCAACTACTTATTACTTACTTCCTTCATGTACTTTGGAATATCCTTTGTTTCTGATTCTCAAAACTATAATATAATTCTTTGTGTTGCAACACCAGATTCAAAGAAGCGGAAGCAGTATATGAAGATTTGCTGAAGAGAAATCCGGAGAATGTGATGTATTATCAAAAATTAATTGAAGCTAAACAACTTAGCGATCCTGACGAAAAAGTTGCCTTCTTTGATGTTTATAAGTAAGTTCATCCTGAATAAGTTATTCATAAATTAATTATTTACTATCAGAGGAAGGGAAAAATGGGCAAAATTAGTAATCAATTGTTTCACAAGTGACAGGAAGAGAAAACAGGGTTGGCCTTTGAGACGGTGGGTTGATGATATCAAAGCCATAGCTAGTGGTTTATGAACAAGAGTAGCTAATGATAGAGAGAAATGGCAGCAGTTGGAGTAGGCTTTTCTCAATTAGTGACATACAGACAGGGTATCGATGTAAATTAGTTAAACGAATAATTTATTCCAGAAATTGTGAATTAATGTCTGCATAAAGGCTACTATAATATAATGATAAAAAAATATTAGTTCACTCTTAGCTTGGTATTTAATAACTAATTTTAAAATTGTAGCTTATTAAATAATGTGACCTTCATTCATAGTCAGTTTTTTAACTCATTTCAGAAATAAAAATACATTTTCATATCTCCATACATTTATTGCTATATTTCTCACTATTGGTGGCTTGTGTGATGGAAATTAGGGTAGGAGGTAGATATATATGTATATGATACGATCCTATGTGTTAAATTGCAACATATAATGCAAAATGAAAAAAAACATCAAAATCGGTTCAGTAGTTTCGGAGTTCATCGGGTTCAAATACTGACAGGGAGTTTTTATCTTAATATATATAAATTACGTGTCATGTTGTTTGTCCGCGATGGACTCCTAAACTACTCAACCGATTTTGATCAAAATTCGTAACTATCTGTTATTTTATGTCACTTAAAAGATAGGATAGGTTTAATTTTAATTTATAACACAGCAACGCGTGGTTGGGTCAGCTAGTATATATATATATATATAGATATAAATGAGTCATATTCATAGAAATATATATAAAGTTCTGGGTAGAAATGCCCATATTCAAACATCATTTATTATATCTTTATCAAAATCTGACTTTTATGTGTTTTGCTTTGTTATGATTTGATCGTTAAGGTATTTTACCTTTGGGTTAGCTCGCTTCCTTATAGATCCTGTCTTGGCCCTTGGGCTCGATTAGGATTAAGAGATCTATTCAAAATAAAAAAAATCCTTTATTAATTTAGTAGTAAAAAAAAATACAAATCAATGGAAGTTTAGACTATATACTCACAAAAAAAAATTGTACTTGATTAAAATTTGAGTGCATATACCTTGTAACCTCTATAACTTGCCCTGTCAGCTTGTAATAGAAACTTCACTATAGCTCGAGCCATGTTATCAGAAACTGTATTATTCTCTCCTTTGTGTATGTTTTGGAAATTGTCTATTTATAAATTAATAAATGAATTAAACATAATAATGTTTTGAACAAATGTACTATTAGAGACAGACAGTTATCAGTTGTTAAAACTGCCTGCCTGAATTAATTAAAAATAAAGATAGAGAAATATTTAAATTATCCTCACCTAAAAATAGAAGTAACCCAAATGATAGGTTAAGTTGCCAATTGTATTTTTATTAAACTTAAACATTATTTAACTTAAATACATTATTAATACTTTTCATAAACCCGCCATACTAAATGCCTGCTGTATAGTAAGAAAGTTCATGTAGAAATGGAATGAAAATAACTTTATTCAAATGCACTTAGAATAAGTTGTTTTGAATCCTCCAACATCATTACCTACCACCCATTCAGGACGTCTTTTAATTGACAAGAATGGGCGCAATAAAATCAGCTTTAACAGAAGTAACGACACAAATAATAAAAAAAACAAAATTATTTTGTTATTACAATAATAGTAGTGTTATGATATCATTATTTTGATGATTACAACAAAGTCAACAAGTATTTGTTTTAAGTAAGTATCCCTTAACATTGCAATAACATACAGGGAATAAACGACAAATTTAAGAAAGCAACAAGATGTATTTTGCATAATCTCATCAAACCCTGTAATTTACTTGGCCTAGGCTAGTAATTACAGAGTAAACCAGCTTTAAATATGCTGCTTAATATTATTGCGACAATAATATTATATTAATATCATAATAATAATACAACGACTGTGTTAGTCCTTGGTTGAGTCCCGGAAGGAGCATATGTTTGTGTGATCAATACAACCGTTTGTACCTGAGTCTTGGGTGTTTATAGGTATATATTTTTATGAATATTAGATATCTATGTATCATATATGTATGACTATCTGTTACCCTAGTATCCATAACACAAGCATTACAGTGCTTCGGGCTAGGCTGATTGGTGTGAATGTAAAAATATTATAATTCATTAATTTATTAATGTAGTTAATTAAGATTAAGACATAAGACATTAAAGTGATAACAATCATATATCAGGCGTGTACAACACTAACATAGTAAACATGGTCAACAGGTACAATTCAGGAAAAAAAAGTTTAATTTAAATTAAATTAAATTTAAAATTAAAGAACATATTAAATAAAAATATCTAAAAAATACAGTTCAAAATTAATATCTGATATGACAAATTTAAAAAAGAACTTACAAATTAAGATTCTAAATGCTAACAAATAAAAGTTGATACCTTCCGACTAAAATTATTTCAGTATCTTAGACCTTAAGTTTGATATTCCAATTCAATACTAGCATTTATTGCATATTTTCTTTTGACTCACTTTACAAGATGTTTCTGATAATTGTGTAAATTATGTAGTAGTGTTTGATATTTTTTTTTCTATCGACATAAAATAATAAAAATTATTTTTTATTTTATTTCAGAAAAGAGTATCCTAAAGCAATAGCCCCCCGGCGCCTTCAGTTAACAGAGGCTGGAGAGAAAGCATTCTCTCGCCTCGTTGACGATTATTTGCGACATGGTCTACACAAGGGTATCCCACCCCTGTTTGTCGACCTAAGGTAATCAATCTATTAATATTTTGTTTAGTATAACATTTAGATATTCGTTAAAAATTAAATAAACTAGGCGACGCAGTCGTAAGTTGGAGCAGAGCGTAATACCTAAAAAATATTTATTTTTCTGTTTCAATGGGATTTTTGCGAATTTCAAAATTCGGCCTCCGTCACAATCTGGTCCTAAACATGTTGATTCCACACAAAAAATATTAAAATCGGTTAAGGACTCGGGAAGTTATGGCGTAACAGACATTGCGCCATTGAAGCTGATCCATCGGACCTTCGCTCGCTTTGCTCCAATATTTTTTTTATTTTACACTTAGGTACAATTAGGAAAATTTACATTATTAACATTAAAATTGAAAATTAACATAATATATGTTTAATAACAATTGTCCTAGCATCTATATTATTAAATTTTTAATAAAATAACGTCCCAATCTGAAGACTCACACACTTGAATGTAAAGCGTGCAATTCAGTGAACCTCCTTAAGAATCCATCCTAACTGCTAACTTCATGATCGTGTTGCTACTTCCTCTAATCTCGCACAATAGCGACGACGACCTTTTGCGCATGATGGCATAAAAAAATAGATATTCGTTAAACATTTAGATTTGCCAGTTCTTCTCGGAAGGGCCTCCCAATTTCCGAACTGCAGGTAGAATCTAGTGTACAATATAATCGTTAGTGAGAATTTAATCACTAAATAAAATGCAAAATAAAACAATTTGACTTTTATAATAAAAAATTGACAGAAAATGACAGAAATCATCAAAATCAGTTGAGTAGTTTCGGAGTCCATCGCGCTCAAAACACTGTGACAGGCATTGCCTTCAGAATACTAGCTCATAGTAGAAGTTAAAATACGTTTGAGAATTCTGACGCATCTGCCAGCGTTTCGGTAGCTCAGCGCTCAGAGCACTTACCCACCTAGCTAAACGTCGTGGGTTGCTTTTTTATGTTTTCTTCCTTATTTTCTTTCTTCCCTATCGTTCATTCGTTCAGTCTTTCTAAATTCTTTCTTTCCTTTTGTCTAGGCGAGAGATATCCTTAGCCTCGA
Organism: Calamotropha paludella; assembly: GCA_927399485.1. Lineage (NCBI taxonomy): Eukaryota > Metazoa > Arthropoda > Insecta > Lepidoptera > Crambidae > Calamotropha > Calamotropha paludella. The sequence goes on along the minus strand of OV656803.1, from coordinate 2,550,266 downwards.
CACTTCGATGCAATTACGTGTAATAATGAACCCTATGTGAAAAACTTAATCAGTTACCCTAACCTAAATAAATAAGAAAAAAAAGAACGTCGTGGGTTCAAATCCCACCTTAAGACTCGGAGACGTGGTTGGTTTTTTACGAGCGTTTTTTGTATCTTAACCGATTCGTTGTCATCACTTTCTTTTGCGTGTGGCGCTAGCCACTGGAGCCGTGTCATTTTTAAATCGATGATAATTCCTTTAAATTAAGTTTTAGGGATATCTACCCAGAATAAAACTATCCTCATTTTTCACATAGATCGAGCTCGTAGCCTTCGTTCTGGTAAGTGTATGTAGCAACGAATCGGTTAATAGCTCACCAGGCTACTTATTCACAAACGTCCGAAACTTTCCGTGCCCGATACCTTCCGAATTCGAAATGTCAAATTTGTTCCCGAACGGATTGTAAAACGTTATTCACAAATCCCATCGAAAACAAGTTTCCGAATCCGTATGCACAGACTACTTATAGTGCTAACTTGCAGTAGTAAAGCGCATTTACAAAGAATGTTATAAAATGGTAGGATATGGACTAATATAGTAGAAAATAACAAAGTACTAGATATGATCATTTTTCATGATTTCAAGCAAGTTTGTCACAAAATATGTTAAATGAAACAAGCAACTTACAACTTAATAAGTAATTCACTTAAATAAAAACTGTTCCATGTAATGTCTTAATAATTGTGTTCCTTTAAACTAGCTTTGTAAATAAAAGGTAACAGACCCCAGTGAAGATAAAGTGGTTTAGTTTAACGTAAATACTATATGGTTAATCTGGTGCTTTATCAATTTCATATTATGTATATAGTTACCAAAATAATATTTTCTGTATGATATAATTAAAATACTATTATATGACAACCTGTTTTTGTTATTAATATAAAACAAATTGTTGTTGTTATATTACTTTAATAATTAAAAGAGTGATGTTGTCTTATCATTTAGAAAAGAAAACAATATTTTGTTAATAAATTGTGATGTAGTAACTAATGAAAAAGATATATTTTTATAATATAATGGCTGCTTTAAATTATTTATTAGAGTAAATAGAAAAAAAAAAACTATTTTTAAATACCACATTAGATAAAAGGTAGATTAAGTGATTATATCCCGTATTATTTATATTTATTGAATGCAACATTAATTCCAGTAATGCATATAAAACAAGCATTAACAACGCACTTAAAACGAAAAAAGATAATAAACTTACCCCATACTACTTGCAAATAATAATTTGAAAGTATTATTAAGACAAAATAATTTATTTATTTTAATTTTTTCTTTCTTTCGGAAAAGATTCCGACACCAATTAGCTGTCGGATACGAATTCGATAGATAAAGCCTTCATTCCGAATCACACTGTCAAAAGTTTCCGATGTCGGATTTGTGAATAGCTCATGGAGGTGACATTCGAAAAGTTTCCGCACGGATTCGGAAAGAGAAGTTTCCGACGGTTGTGAATAACCCCACAGGTCGTCAATACTCGGTGGACTAGTTTAGGAGTTTATCGCGGTCAACTACTGTGACAGGGATTTTTTATATATGTAAATTTAATTTTTTGCGTTCATAATGCCAACGATATGACAATGAAGCCTTAACGATACTAGCCCATAGTAGAACTTAAAATACGTCTGCCGGTGTCTCGGCAGCTGAGTGGTCAGCATTCGTCCGGTTAGCACGTTAAGTGCGTCACGAGTACTAAATCATCCCTCATGCAACTTCTCTGTGGTGCGGCAAGGAAAAACGTAAACTTCTCTGTCGTGCGACGGGCATAGCTTCAATTTGGTCCAGTGTAGGAAAGAGATAAATATGTACCTAGTGCCGCAGGAACGGCAAACATGCAAAAATTGGTGCCGCAGCGAACGCGTTAGAAAGGTCGTGGGTTCGTATCCCACCTAAGTGTGTTTTGTACACCTGTACAAAAGTGTTTATAAAATATTTTTTTAAACATTCCGTATCACAAACTGATATTTCTTTCCAGATCATTATATGCGGACCAAAATAAAGCTGACACGATAGAGAAGCTTGTATTGCAATATGTGGAGAATTTAACGAAAAGTGGAACGTTCAGCTCGGACCCTGTAGAAGTGAAGCAGCCAGCCAGTGCATTACTATGGGCCTATTACTTTGCTGCACAGCATTTTGACTACAAGAAGGATACTGACAGAGCCCTACATTATATTGACGCTGCGATAGAACACACTCCTACGCTTATAGAACTGTTTATTGTTAAAGGGCGGATATTTAAAGTGAGTTTTATTTCAATAATAATAAGGTGTTTATTTGCAAGCAAACATGGTGCAAAAGTTTTTACTAAAAGGCGTCAGAGCAGGCACTGGCATACAAATTGATATTTAAAAATAATTGAATTTAATTAAAATGTCAATGTTAACTTAGTAATATTATTTATGTAAATTAAACAATGGCAAATATACAATCACTAAAAATAATTATTAAAAAGGAATCATAATTTTTAAAGTCAAGTTATAACAATTGTAAAAAAAATTAATACAGAGCAAGTAACAATTTATTTTTAAAATATTTAAAGGCAAGTTTTTGATAGTCAAAGGAAAAAATCTTATAAATTTATAGCCATATGACAATCATGCATTTTCAATCATGTTGATCGAACTTGAAATTTCAATTATTTATTAATTTATTATTTACAATGACCAAAGCCCTTAAAAACTATTACAAATATACATTTATTGGTTTAAACAGCCAATTGATGTCATACTTTATAAAATAAAGAGAAGAAAAGAAAGCATGTGTGCAATTCACACGTGGTAGAAGTGAAACCATCAAAAATAATACATACACGTATACAAAATAACATGGTTGTTGTGATGCCTTCTCTCAAGCTTTGTACTACGCATGCGCACACAAACATGTATTAACACACGTACATAATGCTTTCTATCTCATTTTCTCCTACGTTAAATCTTATGAATTTATGAGTCTGTCTCTTGTTACTGTCGCTTTTTCCTTTCATCGACTTTCAAATCACAACAATGCTGAAGAAGTTTTCACTTCAAAAATTATTAATGATTGTTATAATAATCATATATAATTAAAATAAGGTTTATCTAACAAAAGTTTGATTTATATTTTAATTTTAGTTGAATGCTGGTCAATAATTACGTTTTTTTTCTATGTTAGCATGCCGGTGATCCTGTGTCTGCGTACCAATGGTTGGAGGAAGCCCAAGCTATGGACACAGCTGATCGCTACGTGAATAGCAAATGCGCCCGTTATATGTTACGTGCTGGTCACGTAAAACGCGCTGAAGAGATGTGCGCCAAATTCACTAGAGAGGGTGAGTAAAAAAATAATTTGGTTATATGGTAAAGCTACAGCAGGAGGATTTAAAAAAAAAGTAAATTCTAAATTGTATGAGTTGATTGGTCACACATCAAAGGAGATGAATGATAAAGTTTGAAATAACTTAAAATAACTTTTATTGTGTAATTAATGTAACGCTAATTGATGAATCGCGAGTTGAATGTAGACTGACTGAATCTATAATCTAAGATCACAGTGGTTTGTGTGTTTGTCTGTCCGCTCTTTTTCCATTGTATCAATAACGTTACCATAGCAACGCGTTAACCGCAAGTAGTTCGTCTACCGGACGCTAGATGGCGCTAACGGAAAAATATTTAAAGATTTTTGTCCACCCGTGCGAAGCCGGGACGGGCCGCTAGTCAACAACAAATGATATACCGTTATTGGTGGTCGGTTCACGTAGTGCGAATTGGTATTAAACTTACCTTCAGTATTAAATTTTTTTAAGCCTATACAGCCTTCCTAGGCTGGCACAGGTGGTGTTTAGTCAGTACCTCTCGGGCCGGCCGATGTATCCATGATGGATTCACCACTTCCCTCGCTAAGGGCGGAATTTTTTTTATTTTTTTTTGCATTTTTAAATCTTATCTTATTCAAAAAATATTTAAATATAAAAATACTAGGAAAAATCTACTCGGTTCACAAGTAAATGCCTGAGAATTTAATTGTGAACTGAGTCAACATTGTCTACTTTATTTATTAAAATAATTTATCTTTTTTAGTTACTATTTTAGTTACACGATTGTATTTTGTCGACTATATTGTTATAAATTATTTTCTAGGTGTACCGGCAACGGAAAATCTGAATGAGATGCAGTGCATGTGGTTCCAAACGGAAGCTGCAGCCGCGTACCAACGTCTACAGCAATGGGGCGAAGCCCTAAAGAAAGCGCATGAAGTCGATAGGGTGAGCTACTGTTACTATTAATAGAAAACAATAGTTATACACATAACTTTATACTTTATTTAGCAAGAAAAAAAGAAAAATTTATTAGTATTCAAACTCAACAACATAAGATGTATATATAAATAAAAAGAATAACAAATATGAAATAAACAAAAGAAGATTCTATTATAATTAACATTAAAAATACACAAAAAAATAAAAGAAAGATACTTAAAAAGATAACAGATATGGCGTGTTTGGAGCCAAGACACTCTGACAAAAAAAAAACAAAAAACAATAGGTATAGAAAAAGATCGGTTTGCCGACAGGAGTGATAAAGTCACAATTATTACTTTTAAATGAAAAAAAGGTTAAGAATCGAAGCAGAAATAAATAAGCAGCCAATATCTTTAATTTTAGAAATAAAAACTTTTTGGATTATAAAAAGTTTTAATTTCTAAATTCAAAGATATTGACCGCTTTTTTTTTCTGCGTCGATTCTTAACTTATTCTACATTTAAGAAGGGATGCCAGACAGAGGCGCCGTAACGCGTTCCGTAAAGCGGTTTACCCTCCCATAAGAAGTTATCACTTCAAAAACATATGGTGTGTTTGAGGTTAAAAAACACTGAAAAAAACAATAGGCATAGAAAGATATAATAAATTCAAAAAACGAAAACAGTAATGTCCAGTCAGCATTATTGCTACTCTCTGTGGCTATTGGATAGTCAAAATAAAATAAAATAAATTCCAATATTTATTTATATAAATAGCGTGCACACATTAAAAGATCTTTCAAACGGTTTAGGTACTCCACACTAGGGATGTTGCGGATGTATTTTTTTTCACATCCGCGGATGCGGATGCGGATGCGGATTTTAAGCGGCTCACATCCGCGGAAGCGGATGCGGATGAGGAACTGTACAAAAAACCTAAGTTTTGGTTTGGTAGGGTAAAAAGCAGTAATATTTATCCTTTCTTTATCTATACATTAAAAATAAAATTGGAGTGTCGGTTTTTAATATTGAAATAACCGTTTTTTACATGCATATGAATATATATACGGTACATACACTAAAGTAACATGTTTTACAATTTTTGTCTGTCTGTCTGTCAGTGTGTTCGGGCTAAACTCTAAAATGGCTGGATCGGTTTTGACGGGACTTTTATTGGCAGGTAGCTGATGTAATTAGGACTAACATAGGCTACTTTTATTTTTTTTTATATTTTATTTTAGAAAAATAAATTAATTGCCATGTCCAAGTACTGTCCAGTACCGCGCGCAACTCTCACCACTTCTCCCACCAACGAATCAATGCGCCTATCGCGCGGGCTCAGAAAAAAAATAAATTGCATGGCCGGGTCAGGTAGTTTAATAATAAGTGAATTACCATTACTGATTACTTGTTTTAGAAATGAAATTTAAATATGGAGCATTATATTTAATGAAAAGTAGAATGGCCGCCTTTTCGGACTCCAGTCTGTTTCGCAAGGGTTCGTGTATTAATCCTGTGCCACTAAATAACTATTCACTTGGAACACTGGCTGGTGGCGCTGATAAGAATTTGCGTGCTTTTTTAGGTAACAGTTTAAACTCACTTTGATTAACACTCCACCATTTAAGAGGACTCTTATTTAAATTAATTCACTTTTTATTACGGAAAGTAAGTAACTCCTTCTTGTGAATTGTCAGGGCTGACAATTTCTGGTGTTTCCTGACTCTCCTCAACATCACTTGATAAACCGAGCATAATCGAGATCACTAATTAAACAGGACTGACATCCTGTAACCTGAGGTCTCTAGTCGTTCCGTTCTGTTTCCATGAAATCTGTCATTCTCATTTTCTTCGCTCTTTCGGTACTTGGAGATATTGTTCGAGAAGCCAATATGTCTTCCGTGTTTCTGTTAATCTTCAATATACCTAGATAACACTGAAAATGTTAAAAAAAGGAAAAACGGCTTAATGTAGAAAGTTGCCAATACTTTTATTGTTTTTCGAAGTAATCTCTCTACACATCGTCGCATTCGATGGAACCACTGAGAAAGCAGTGGGCCCATTCTTCCTTAGGGGTCTCTTCTATGGCATTTTCGTACGCTTTCACCGCATCTTCAGGGCTCGTAAAGCGAATTTTATCTTTAGTTCTTGGGAATAAATAAAAGTCGCAGGGCGCCAGATCAGGACTATATGGCGGATAACTCATTATCTCGACACTTGCCAAATATTCAACAGTCCGTTCTGCGGAGTGCGCTGAAGCATTGTCGTGGTGAAGTAGGATCCTGCTTCGAAGGCGCTGCTGTCGATTTTTTTCTAAGACAACAGGCAAACAGCGATTGACATACCAGTCTGCAGTAACTGTCCTTCCATCTTCTAGCACAACTGTCGCGAAATGACCATTCCGACCAAAGAATGAAGCAATCACCTTTTTTCCTTGACTTCTTACTTTCTTTACCTTAGCTGGCCGATCCTTGAAAGGAAACACCCACTGAGCTGATTGTCTTTTGGTTTTGGGTTCGTAGCAATATATCCAGATTTCATCACTTGTGACGATGTCAAATACAGCATTTGAGTCACCGCCGTTGAACTTATCTAATATTTGGCGACACCAGTCCATGCGAAGGTGTTTCTGGCCGTCGGTTAAAGTATGGTACAAAGCTTCTGGACGCCTAAATGTTCGTGTAATATTTTTTGAACTTGACTCATACCAATGCCTAGGCTTTGAGATTGCTACGTCCACGCTTAAACTCGTTAAACTAATTGTAAATAGTGGCACGAGATGGGGCTTCATTAAGAAATGCTAATCGCAACCTATCATAGCTTTGTTGTTGAGTAAGCCCACAAAGAAAGTCAATATAAATCATTGACCGAAAGTTTTCTTGTGTTAGGTTCATTTTCACTTGTAACAAGAGTTTTAGATTTGCCGCCAATTCCTAAAAACAAATGACAAATGAATGCATTAGTTTACGAAAAAACATTAGGTTACGAAAAAGTTCTAAAATCAAAATTGAAAAAGTTTTCATTAGCAATGTTTCTAACTGGTCAGTTCTAAACATTTTCAGTGGTATCCACGTATCATCTTTAATCTTTTACTCGGTCGACACGCGCCACTCGCCGGCCCCTCCCCTTTCTTTCTTGTCGCATCCGCATCCGCATCAGCTCCGCATCGATTTATGCGGATGCGGATGCAGATGCGGATGTCTAAATCGATGCGGATGTTCCGCATATGCGGATGCGGATGCGAATATTCGCAACATCCCTGCTCCACACCAAAAACCATAGACCATCTGACTGTCCCTTTGTCAAAAACCTTTTTCTCAAGAACGCCTGAAGATATGGAGTTGAAATTTATAACGAATACTTAAATCTAGTGTTCCTTCATAGTGTAAAATAATCAAGCTTCTAAATGAACCCAATCAAAAGAATTACCTTTTATGCCGCAAATTTTGACACTCGCAAAGGAATCAAAACCTATAGGCTACTTCCCGTTGACCTAGAATGATGAAATTTAATATGAAACAAGTTCCTATAGTACTAGTTAAGGAAAAAATCCGAAAACTTTTAATATGTCATAATGTTACATTATTTTTTGTGAATACAAACTTACATTTGCAGATGAAATGTATGGGAGTTGATATATTTCATTTACAAATTTGATTGTTTTTGGGTGAGAATCGAGAACGTGGTATATCTATGTAATTTTATCATACGGAATCCTCTCAGCGCGAGTTCAATTCGCACTTGACCAGTTTTTGCATTTATTTTTCTAATAATGTGTGTTATTATTTGCAGCATTTTTCGGAGATAATGGAAGATCAGTTCGACTTTCATTCTTACTGTATGAGAAAGATGACGCTCAGATCTTACGTTGGCTTGCTGAGACTCGAAGATGTGTTAAGGTCGCATCCCTTCTACTTCAGGTATAGTTTTTCATAATATTACTTATGCTAATAATCCAAGAAAAGAAAAAATAAGTTTTATTTTTTTATAATCAGGGTTTACATTTGATTATTATTTTGTTTCTTTATCATTTTTAACTTTTATTAACAATATATTTGATTTTAATTTTATTCTATCTGAATTTTAATTATAATAATGAATTTATAGTTAGTCCAATAATCTATATTTTGTTTTTAATTTATTTTTTTTACCGTTTAAACCATAATTTTAAATGTATTTTATTTATGTTATTCGATTTTGTAACTCATTCTCTATTTATTTATGCTTGCTACATGCACTGTTAGGGTTTAGAGTCCAGTACTTCTTTAGTTTATTATTATTTTAATGGATTTATCAACTTTAATCTGTTTAACCTGTAAATATAGACTTATTCAACAATATTTCAATGACAAATTCTTTTTGGATGTGGAATATTTCACTATATTTTTGTTTTTATTAAATTTTCGAATGAATTCTATAATTAAGTGTAAGATTAATTTTGTGTATTATTTTATGCATATATCATTTTTATATCTCGTTGTTCAGTTCATTCTTATGTTTTTTACACACGTATTTTATATCTTACAGTTCATACTTATTTAACTCTGAACGAAATTAATATTATAATTTTTGATGCTACAGCGATATTAGCATTTGTTTTTGCCAAAACATTAGTCGTTACAAATTTAAAATCTCTTATTTGTCATTTTGGTCTAAAAAGGTTTAGGAAATTGATAAAAATCTCCTATCCTCTATTTATTATTATACAAGATACGTTTTTTCAGTACATTTTTATGTCATTGTTTATCCCCATAAAAAATAACACAAAAATGTTGTTCTTCGATAGATACTTTAAATTTGCAACGATGAAATGCTGTAACACTAAATGCGTTTTGACATCCCATGTTTTGTTTTCGTATCAGGTGTGCACGCGTCGCGATCCAAGTTTACCTGCGACTGTACACGCAACCACTACAGGACGCGCCGCAGACTGCCGAGCCCGATACAGGTGAGTGTAATTTTCATCTCTTTCTCTATACATATAAGGTACAAAATTGCTTATTACTATACAGGATTTGTATAAAATTATCGTAATATTGATAAGCAAAATAGTAGTAATGGAGTGGAATTCTCTCCCTCTGTATTACCGTGTACTTATAACCCGTCTGTTGTCAAAACCAGTGGAATAGGCACCTTCTGGGTTAGCTCGTTCCATTGTGGATTCTTTCTTGGCCCCCGGGCTTGATTGGGATCAAGAGCGAACCCATTTTAAATAAAAATATTGAATACACAGTGAAATTAAAAATGTATTTCTTGTCCACAACCTGATTTTATTGTTTGTAAGTTAATATGATTTTTTTTAATAAATTCAAAATAAGTTTGTAAATGATTGGTGATCGAATGAAGTGAAACGTATATCTCAATGCACCAGACCTGATGAAGGGATCTGGGAAATAATGGTGTTCTATACAAACTTAGTTAATATTGTGCACAAAATTAATAAATAAAAATAAATCTTGAATAATAAAAACATAAAGTTAATAATAAATAGTAATACTATACGTGTGTGTAATTATTATTTATTTGGATATTATTTTTGTAATTCTGCTGGTTAATTTAGGTTAATACGTATTATGAGAGCTTAAATCCAGTTAAGTCAATCAAAATTTAAAATCATAGAAATTTTTGAAGTGAAAACTTCTTTAGCATCGTTGTGATTTGAAAGTCGATGAAACGACAGCGTCAGTATAAAGAGACAGACACATAAATTCATAAGATTTAACGCAGGAGGAAATGAGATAGAAAGCATTATGTACGTGTGTTAAAACGTGTTTGTGTGTGCATGCGTAGTACAAAGCATGAGAGAAGGTGTATGGTCTGTTAATCGCTGGTTCAGATCCGGCTCGAAGGACCATTATTTATGTATGGTCTGTTAACCATACATAAACGGATTGTTACCGATAGTTTGTTAATTGCTAAATAATCCCGAAACTGTCCCGAAAATAGTTAAAGGAGATAAAATGATAAAAATATGTTATTTGGACGAGTAATTTATTGCTACTGATTTATATTACAATTAAATGCATATCCGATAACTCACAGCGCTAACGCCGACGCGACGTTTGCAAATAATGTAAACATATGGCAATGTACGGGTTTGCTCGTACAGAAGGCATCACAACAACCGTGGTATTTTGTATATATAACAATACGGACATTAAAAACAGTTCTCAACTTAATGTAGATGTCTACTTTTTTAATATGGCTCGGCTTTGGGTGATGTGGTAGCTTTTAACTGATTTTCATAACTCAAGTGATTTAGCTACTTGGGGTTCAGAATAATCTATGTGATATTGTCTAATATACAAATAAAAAATTGTCACTGATTGTTTAACCTGAGACTTATTCTACAGGATCTATTCACGCAGTTCATTAGATCAAGGTATTAATTTATTTCATACTCCAAACGGTTGTATATAACGGTTGTAGAAACTCCAGAATAAGAGTGCTAATCTGCAGTCATTAAAAATCTATAATAAATTACCACCACATGTAATAGTAGTTTATGATACTGTTGCATAATAAGGGTTCTTATAACATGAGTGTGTTTTAAAAAAACGAGCCGTAGGCGAGTTTTTTTATAGTATCACACGAGTGTTATAAGACCAAGTTATGTACAGTGTCATACACTACTTTATCTACTCTCATACTATAATATGTAAAACAATATTGCAAATAAAACGCTGAATATAACAACAAATTTATTTAAATGTCAAATGTTGGCGCCAAGGTGCAAACATCAATTGCGCATGCGTGTTGCGTCGGTCGTCGAGGACTCGTTCATTGAAACCTTTTTAAAGTAGAGGTTCAACCTCCTTGGTCCAGCTGGAGGTTGTATAGGTGTATCGTTATGATAAAAAAGTTATATTATGTTACAGGTGTCCATACAAGACCTGTATCGTAATGAAACTTTTTTTTTATTATTTTTGGCCTGTACGTAATGTTTGTCATAAGCATTTTGTTTTCAGTTTTAGAATCTTTGTATTATAGTATTAGAGTAGATAAAAAATATAAGAACCCTGAATCCATTCCAAAACAGATTAAAATATTGATAAATGCCTCTATTCTATCAGTGAATACCTTAATTAAAGGTTTATAAATTTTCTCTCTAGATTAAATATTGATGCTACGATCCAGCCTAGTTTGAAGTATAGATACCTAATGTGAATATATTTCTACGTTTTAATTGAAAATAAAATAGAATAAAAAAGTATAATTTCTTAGTAATCAAAACATGGGCAGTCCTCGCCTTATTTGCTGTGTCCGTAAAGGGCGACTAAGTTTATTAAGTTCCATTTATATTTTAAGACTAGTGTACACTTAGTTGGCAATAAAGATTTGATTTGAACTCTTTTGAAATCATCTATGATAGTCAATATAGGTAATTTATAAAGTTACCAGCTGACTCGGACACGCGTTGCTTTAGCTTAGTTATTATTATTTGCATTTTTTATTGTAAATAAAAATAAAACCTGTCCTATGTCCTAAGTCGGAAGAAATCCAGCGAAATTAAATAAAAAACTTCATAATCGATTGAGTAGTTTCAGAGTTCATCGCGGTCGAACATTGACAGGGATTTTTTAAATATATTTTAATGTAGATACATTTCGTAAATTCTAAAATAATATTTATTTTTCACACCTATTAGGTAACAGCCAAATACTTGTGTTAGGGTTACTAGGGTACAGGACAGACATTAATGTGTAATATTCATAGAAATATATATATAAGTACCCATACTAAGGTACAAATGCTCGCATTCATCACACAAACATCTGCCTCTTCCTTAACTGGGACCCATGGCAGTCGATGCTAAAATTTAACCGATTCGTTGCGGATGGCACGTCTGGCGTGTCATCACTTTCTTTTGCGTGCAGCGCTAGCTAGTGTCAATTTTAAATCGATGATAACTCCTTCAAATCAAGTTTTAAGGAAATCTACCCAGAATAAAACTATCTTCATTTTTCACGTAAATCAAGCTTGTAGCCTTCGGTTAGAATTGGTTAACTAATTGAACTAATAATTCAGGTCGCGTGTTCGAATCCCGGTAGGTGCATATGTTTGTGCGTTATGCGTTATTTTAGCTTTGCTTAGTTTGGGATTAAATAATTGTTGTGAATTGTCTGGAATTTTATATTATTATTACTATTTTTATTGCACTATTATATTTACATGTGAGTGACAGTATTTCTCTATTTCTTTATCTATTTCTCTAAACCCTTCTCATACGAAAAAAGTAGAGTTTAGAATCTCCTTACTAAAATGAAGTAACAGGTACACAGTACGTTGCAGTCTCATTTGATGCAACGACCGTTTGGTGCAACGGTAGCGATCCTGCCTTTCGCACCGGCGGTCTTGGGTTCGAGTCCCGGAGGGGACTGATGTTTATGTGATGAGCAATATTACATATCTATGTATCATAATATGCTATCTGTTACCTTAGTATCCAGAACACAAGCCCTACAGTGCTTACTTTGGACTAGGCTAGTAATAATTGTTGTGAATGTAAGATTTTCAGGGGCCTTGACATTTTTTAGTGTGACTCTTTAGTGGAGTAATGAACCAGGCCAGGGACGAAATTATGAAACGTAATTATTATTACAATTTTGCAATTTAAACTGAAAACTATAAGATTTTTTTCGGGATATATCCAATTAGCGGGTTCGACTTGATTCATGTTATATATTAAAGCTAGTATAATATACCTAGTAGAATGTACTATTTAAATGGTAAAAGAATTTTTTATAACAGTTCAGTGACCCCGGAGATTTACCTACATATATTAATGTAAAGTAACTTAGACAATATGATTTCTCTCTTTAAAGTTTAGTAAAGTTTATACATTATTTAATGGTGTAACAGATAGACATACATACGTGTATACATACTTATCTATATAAGTGATATTTATAGAAAATAATATATAAATATCCATAGCCCTAGTGCGAATACTCGTTATTCATCACCCAAACCCGTGAGCGTTTGGGTTCAAATGTAGATTCACTCCCGCTCGTCCAATTGTCACACAGGTAGACTATACCGTTGCATTTAAGCTAAGTCTTATTATACTGTTAAAAAAGAAAGAAAAAAAACACCCATAAAGTATTATAAAAGTTTATTCCACACTTTTCGTTTGATAAAATACAAAATCACATTGATTAATCAGCTTAAATAACAACTAGGGCAACATTGAATAGTCGCCATTATAATAACAACACACGTACTCATGCAATCATTGCCTTTCTCACATATCACATCATATCCCTAGAGTCCAATGAGAATACTGACAAATAAATTAATAAACTAAAACATACGCGTGCACCCACGCCACTTAAAAAATAATTTAATAAATAACTCATTGAATTTTTCAACGTCCATTTTTGTATGTCAACAAGTTCGTGTACAACTAAAACAATTCGTTTTTTAAATATTATGGCAATGCGGTCGTGCCGCTAGTCTCTCTTACTTTACACTTAGTACACTTAAAACATCACATTTGCGCTTTATATTTACACTTTGACGTCGTAATTGGCGCGCGCGCCGTTCACTGAGGGGACTAGATCTTTGGTTTCACCGTCCGTAGCCGGGCGAGCGATAATTTTGACGGGCTGCCTGGGCCGCCTGTGCTGCTTGCGGAGTCAGGAAGTATACGTGAGCGCCTTCACCCGGCAGTCGATATGACACGAATGATCCTGGCCTACCCTCGCCTGCTGTATTCACTGGTGTTATCCACTCCGCATCAGGATTGACTGGCGGCAATGGTCTAGCATAATTCACGTTTGTGTCGCCCGCCAATGATGGCCCGTTTAAATCGTATTGCTCGTCAGTGTATTGCGGCCTTCGTCCTTGCGCCTGCGATCTGTACTGCTGCGGCTGGCGAAGCTCAGGATTCGGAATGGGGAAGAACTCGGCGTCTGGGTTTATCGGTGGCCTAGGTAATCTATCGTTGACTAAAGTGTCGCCAAGCAACGATGGTGGGTTAGTTGGTTGCACAAGTCCGTCCTGTTTGATTGGTACAGGTTCGCTGTCAGGGTTGATGTTTGGTCTTGGAAGACGGTCGTTCACCTGAGTGTCTCTGTCTAGTGATGGTGGGTTGTTTTCCGGTTCGATGATCTCGTAAGCATACCTCATGTTATTATCTTCAGGCGTCTTAACAGTCTCCAGGGGTTCTGTTACAACCAAGCCATTAACGTCGTGTGTGCTGTCTTCGATTTTTTTGCCAAAAACGTCGAATGAATTTTTCGTGATGTCATCAAGGTACCGTTCGTCTTGTTTCGTGTAGAAGCCGTGGCTTATGGGGTTGGCTGTAGTACTGGGATATCTGGGTACGTGGTGTATCACAGATTTATCGTTCTGGATTGGAATATGATTTCCATTGCCTTTTGGTCGTGCGTCTTTGTTGACAGGTGCATGAGCATAACCCTCTTCTCGTGTTTTTGTCTTAGGATAAAACCTGGTTGCTGTTGGCGATTCCGTGGTAACTTGTACGTTTTCTATCAGATATTGCTGGTGGTAACCTGGTGACGCGGATGGTGTGATCGCGTTGAATTCATTCTGTAGGTTAAAAGGTTTGCTGTAGCTCACCATGGGTCGGAACGGTTCAGGATCCAGCTTTGGAGCTCGGAAAGTTAGTTGTTCAGGTCTCGGTTGAGATTGGTAGCTGAACTGGTAAACGGGCCGTGAGGTAATCGCCTTTGGTTTGTGTGCATGCGGTCTATGGGAGTAAGATTTTGGCCTCTTTGTTGTGAAAAAGTCTATCGTCTGTTGGATGTCAGCTATCTGTTGGTAGAATGTTTCTGGGCGTTGTTTCGGTTGTTGGACGAACACCGGCTGTGGTCTAGGTTTTTGTATACTGAAATATTCCTGTGTAAGCGTTCGCGGGCCTTGTTTCTGTGGCCACAGGAACAACGCATCAGTTTGGTCAATTGCTCCGTAAGCAACGTCTACTGAGGGCGCGAATCCTGTCTGCGGTTGAACATTTTGCTGTTGGTACTGAGGCGGATTTGATGGTACAGTTCTGTAATAGTTTCTTCCGTCAAAGTAAGTTGCAGGTGATGGTGAAGTTTTAGGTTGCTCATCGTAGAAGTAGAAGGAAGCTAAAGCGTTCTCGTTTGGCTTGCGATTAAACACTGGCTGCAGTTTTGTTGTTGGTATATTGTTTTGTGTATTAGAATAATAAGCCCTCAGCGGAACCGGTGTAGAAGTGACTGGTTCGTTGATCACTACATTCGGCGATTTCTCGGGCAAACTGTATACAATGTAAGGACTTTCCGTTGTAGTTGGCACGTTTGAGTTATGCTGTTCGTCTGGGTAATCGTAAATAACAGACACCGATAGTGGTTTTGATGTAACTTTCGTTCTCGTTTTGTACACAGGTTTTTCTGTTTTCGGTCTCGTCGCATTTTCGTCTGGTAAATTGTGCAAACGGATTGGATTCCTCGAAGGTATTCGTTGCGGCTTGCGTATCTTCGGTGGTTCAAATGTAACAATTTCAACCGTGGGAGTTGTTGTAACTGTCGTCGGCGTTTCTGTTGTCCTTGTAGACTCAGTTGTTGTCGTTGGTCTTGTCTTATATTTGTTGCGATACACGGGCGTGGTTGACGTTTTAACAGTAGTCTTATGCCTCGTGTAAGTAGTCATTGTAGTCGGTCTCGCTGTAGTTCTACTAGTTTCTGTAGTAGTTTTGTCCTCAATTGGGGCAAAGAAATCCGGTGGAGGTGGAAGTATTATTCCAGGTACCAAAGGTCCCGCTGGCACGCTGTTATTGTAGTCCGCGCGGTAGGAAAAATTGTAAGGCGGCGGATAGTAGATCGAAGGGTCGTCTTCGTCGTAGAGGTCGGTCTGGTTGCTTGGTGGTGGTAGAAATGCTGCGCCCGGAGGAAAGCCGTCTGGAAAAGAGCCGTTCATGGATGCAGGGAAAGCAAATGGTCCTTCGCTCGAATTCCCGGGTAGGAATGGGAACGGAGGAATTGGCAGCGGCGCTCCCCCGGCAGTAGAGTTTCCCGGATAGTCACCCGGGGCATAGGACGCTCCCGGCGGGAAGGCGAATGGCGGAGGATATAGAGGGCCTTCGCCTTCTCCCGCTGGGAAGGGAGGGAATAGGGCCGCAGGGACACTACCGTTTGGTGTGAGGAAGACGAGCGGTCCGTCGTCGGTGAGACGTACTGGAAAGGGCGGTGGCACTTTGGGTTTCTGCGGTAACTTTACTTGCCTTCTGGGCGCCTCGTAGTCGTCGATTGGCGGCCATGGTCTACGTTCACTCTCTTTAGTGCGCTCCGGGAAGGAGCCTCCTTTGAGAACCAGCAAATGGTCCTCAGCGAGCCATATTTCGTCTTTCTTCAAGCCTCCGAGTGTTTGCAAATTATCTTTCTCTCTCGTGTCTGAATTTGGCTCGTAGCTAATGATTCCCGGGCGCTTCGGTGTTTTGGAAAATATTTCGTTTTGTATTAAGCCATATTTTCCTTCGACCACTTGGTCGGAGAGTGTTTTTTTCTCCTCATCGTCGTCTTTGACTTTGACCGTCTCTTTCCCTTCGCCCGCGCTCGACATAAGCATGCCGTCGTCCCAGATGCCTTGGTTCCATCCTACGGTGCCGCCCGACTGGTCCGGCGTAATCGCGCCGGTGAATTTTCCGCTCGACGGCTTCTCATCGAAATCTATCGAGTTTTTTACCGAACCGTAATCTTTGTCAGGTTTTATTTTGATGTGCCCGCCGATAAGTCGCCTTATCGTTCTTGTGGATTCGGACGCGTCGGTGTCTGGCGTAGGGCCGAGGCTGCGTTGATCGCGCACGAACGAGTCGGGCGGCAACACGTAGGTTGGCACTAGCACACTCGCGTGTGCGGTCCACGCCATCAGCGCTAGCAGCGCAAGCGCCGCCCCTCTCACCATCTGAAAGTTTGAAAAACATCACTTATTAGTCGGTATGTCGACAACAAATCGCGCACACTTATCGCTATCACTCAGTGAACTTATCTAAGTTGGGTTCTCTTTGTTATTCGAACGCGCTCTTGCGGCGGTCATGAGCGGGTTAAGTGAAAGGTCCGGTGGAGACAAAAGCAACGGCCGTAGTACGGGCACTGGCGAGCCGCGCGCCGCTGTTCGGCTTTTATCAAGTCACAGCGGCCACCTCCGATCCGCTGGCATTGAAAATCAACCGTTTAATTGGAAATTGAATGGCCACTAATGCCAACACAGGAAGGCCGCGCAGCCTAAATACGAAAAAAATCGAGGTGTCGCGCTAAATTTAGATTTGTATCTTGATCTTAATTGACGCCACAATTATGCCATTCGCAAAATAAAAGTGATGATGATTATTTTCTATCAACGGATTTGTAACGTGTTGCGAAAATATTTTCATGTTTCATCCGAGCTTTGCAATTGGATCGCCAGCGCTAAGTCACGAAACTGCGTTGTGATTACAAACGCTTGTTTACTATGTCTAATCGCATCTTCTATACACAATAAAGACGTTGGCTTTTAGTGTCGTAATGTACGTGGGCGGGGGATGTGACAAGCTCTCTGTGAAAATTTATCGTGTTAATAAATAACAAGAGGTAAAGAAGGAGAGAGCGCCTTTGAACTGTGCATAGCGATTGTTGGTGCGAAGGCTACTGAAGCGGTTAGGGCGATATCGAAGGCGCCGGCAGTGTCCGGTGGGTGTGCCAGGGCTTTGGAAAGGTGCGGTCACCTAACTAGAACGGTTTCGCCCTCGATAAGCGGCCGACCTAACCCGCTTTGTTAATCGTGCTCAACTATGCGCCGTGTCAGCCGAACGCGGCGTGTGTCCAATGCTAAAATACAAGTTTAATTGGCTGCCATTCGCAGCACTAAATTATAAGTTATAAGCACGCCTGTTTATAATTAATAGTTAAGGGATTGGAACCGAATTGCATTCTTTACAGCTTCCTAGAATATTTCAATGGTTATTTAGTTATAGTTTAGAAGAATACCGGTCATATTTATTACAAGTGACATTTGTTCTCGAACGGAAGTATCTCGTTTGTCACGTGAGTCACGACGGGCGACCTTGATTAAACGAATAATCGTTTTGGGACGGGTACATTGTTTCGCAACTGTTGCATAACACCCAGCTGCTGCTTAACGAAAAGCAAGTAATTATCACCCAGTTTATATATCAATCGGTGCTTTGTTCGGTGTAGTATTTTGTGCAGCTTTGCATCGCGATTGCACCTTTTCGTTTTGACATTTGCGCGTGCGCATCCTCTGTGTCGACAAGTTAGCCTTCGGTAAAAAAAATTGTGTCGCGATTGTATTTGAAGTTCGGTGAGTCGCGATAAAGAGTAGTATTGTTTTTTTTTCGTAATTACACGCCGTTTGCGATTGAAACTAAGACAAGAGCGAGTGGCCTTGCGGGCGAGGTGCTCGATTTTTTTGCGGTCAACACAGAACGTGAAGTGGTTAACAAAGCAATGGTTGACGGCTGTCGCTTGGCCGGTGCAACAATGTTGGCTAGCCTTGCGTCGCGGCATTCCCTCGACGATTAACATAAAATAACACGAAACCTTAAGCTTGCGTGAAATGTAAATATGTACAGTTGTGAAGTGAACATTACAAATATACTAAAGTTAAGTGTAATTCGTATAGAACGGTCTGTTTTGTGATTGATTTAGTCGTCGTCGGTGCTGTTAGCTCATTTTCAATTCGATCGACGACTGTTGTAAGCTTTCTTTGTGTTCTCATTTCACTGATTGAGATATGGTTTCGAAATCTGATGACGGCTGATGCATTGCCGGCGATTTGTATTCAGTACGCGGCCCGCCACTTTCCAACGTATCCGTCGAGCGAATTCTTCCACCAGGATGTACAGTTTCGAGGAGTTTCTAAATTTTTTTTTTATTTAAAATGGGTTCGCTCTTGATCCCAATCAAGGATCAACCATGGAACGAGCTAACCCAAAAGGTGCCTATTCACCATGGCTTTGAAAATGGACTGGTTATAAATTAAAGAACAGTATTGTTGCTATAAAAACTGAAATGCGATTGTAACACAATTCTTTCATCGATATAAAACTTTAAGAGCAAGTTGCGATAACGTGTAGCATTTATAAACGCGGTCCGTTCTCTCGATTTCATACTAACAATCAATTACGTAATGTAATCCATAGAGAATTCGTCACACGACTATGCTATTTACGTTAGTGTATAGTTAAGCTCGACAAAATATGCGGCGCGACTTAATTGCATGCAATGATCTTGAGTTGCTTGTACGACGGAAACCCACCTGTACTTATAACGGGCTGCAAGCCTAGTTATAAAGCGACGTCGGTTGGTACCCGATCTGTGGTAACGGTGCTCTGGTTTGCCACAAATGGCGCGCACTTGTCTACCGCCATGCGAATAGGGTTGTCGAGTCTTTAAATCAAAGAGTCGGACAGACCAGCCAGTTTACCCGGACATTTGAGTAAAAAGTTTACTCTTATTATAAACAAGGCATGTTTATTTATAAAGTAAAACAAGGCTTTTTCATCATTTAACATAATAAAATTTTGAATTTAAAGAAACATCAATAAAACCGAATTGATTGGTCTTTACCAGTCAGTTTAGGCGGATATATGATTAAAAAGGCCGGATAAGTTTTTACTCTTATTAAGACAAGGCAAGTTTATTTTTAAAGTAAAACGAGGCTTTTTTATCATTAACCATAATACCATCTTGAATTTTAGTGCAACAACAGTAAAATTGAATTGATTAATCTTTTTTATTTTATTTATTATTCATTATTCATAACAATATTAATGTTGATAATTGCAATAATTGCAAACCAACATGACAAATGTAAAAAAGGGTCAAATTTAAAAAGCCGGTCAGGCCGGATACCGTCTAAATTGGCCGGACACGTATACAAAAAGCTTAAACCGGACACCTGACAACCCTACAGGGAAACGACGCTTGCGCAACGTCAAGAATGAGTTCAATCAACAATCAATAAAGAATAACAGCCCCCACCAATCAAGTATCGCCTTTATTCAAATGGTATAAGGAACACATCAACAATTGCATGCGCACGCGTCGATACATTGTCGCCTTACTTTCGCAACTGTTACGAATCGCCAACTGTGGCATTGGAACCCCCAAGCGTCACAAATTATACCATTATTGCCCGCCGTACGAGTGAGGACGTGTGGGTGTGTTAAAATTGTAATAGGAATCCATAACCGCGTAACGGGCGCGTGCCACGAACATTTGGTATATTTAAGACCGCAACGTGTAACCAGATCTAAATGGTAATAGAGTATGCGCACGCGTCGTTAGCGCCATTAGGGTTGGATCGGATGACTTACTTATTACTGTCATTATCATGACCATCTTATGATAGAAGATTTGAAAACGTCTCACGTACCGGAAAATCCAGAGATGGGTTGTAATTAATTATTCGACTATTGTTTGCCGAAATCTTTAGGTGTTTGTGCGCAACCCTAATGATGAGCAATCGCAGGCGCATCCATGGCGCGTGCCGTCGCGAGTGATCTAAGACCTCATTACGTCTTATTACCATCCTAATGTATAGCATCTGCTGATCTTTTGTTTATAACATTATTGATGGCCCTCCCCCTTGTTTCAATTTTAAGTTTATTATAGTTTTTATTTTTAAATAGAACATTTCGCAATGAATTGTTATTAATGATCACTTTTATTGCCAGTCGATCAAAGTTAATGAAGTGAATGCATTCAGTTATAATAATACCAACACAATGGTGAGCATAATTGATTTTTCAATTCAAAAGTCGTAAAATTATTAAAAGCTCAACCTCGTGAACAGAATATGGTTTGAGACGATTCGGATGTTCAACGTAAAAGGTTCGATGTCTGTAAACGTCGTATAGCCTTTAAGTCTGCTATAGAATCTGAGAAATGCTAGTGTCAGGGCTTGGTACGTGCACTAGCCTGCAGCCGTTCGCGGCCAAGGCGAGACCATCTTGCAACCTGTTTAAGGTCTGCAGGCTCATCTTATAGTTATATCATTTATACCTACACAGTATCTGCGTTTTAACGTTGTCTTGAATTAGTAAAACTAGTCTCCTATGCTGACCTTGCATTTTAATGTGGGAATTCTTTTATAAAGTCCGCGCCTCATTAGCACTAATTTGATTTATCTGATTTGTAATATATGCACTGTAAAAAAACTGGAAAACCTTTGTTTCAAAACGATCAAAAGAAAAAAAATTACTTAATTTTTAAAATTTTCTGAATTAAGTTTGGTATCGCGGCCACGATATGTCGCCATAACCTGTCATCATAGAACTGCACTGTTTTGTTTTCGCTATTCGACGGTTGTAAGGTCGTTCAATAAAAAATGGATCGGATTCCTAGATTCGTGACTTGCTACAGTCGTGGAGTGCGCACGCGCTGTCTCGGGGCCATATTGTAGTGAAATATATCAAACTATTTCCACTACGTGTACTGTCATGTGGCCTATTGTTGGCGTACCAATGATTTATAATAAGCCACATACTTGTGAACCTTCAAGGTGATCTCATTGAGTAAGCATTTCTTGTCGAAGCGTAACCTCTATGTACTTATTAGACGCTATTATTGCCTCGTTTTGGTGTAAAGACGTCATTTACGCATACAATGAATCTCACCCTTGAAACTGATAACCTTCATGCCAATTAAATATTTAAGATTTCCGCGTGCTGATCTCGAATAGTTCAAATTTATCTGTAGTCCGAATACCCGAATTATGACAAGATGCTGGTTTATTGTCCATTCGGGATATCCTTATATGACATTTAACGACCTTAAAGCTGATGGTAACGATCTGCCGGCAATTCAGTGTACTAAATATGTAAATGCCGCTATTGCATCGGGCTGTTAAGATAGTAAATATTTTGATGCGCCCCAAGTTGAGGTTCACGATACATTTTGACCGCGCTTTCGTTTCTTTGTTGGTTCACAACTTTCTTGTTTCTTTGTTTCGTAATTTCGCAGTTTGGTCCTATCCCAGTGGTATTGTGGATACGTAAGATTACGTATAATGTCTGCCGTTTCTCATGTCATCTGTGTGGGTAATTGCTATTACCTCATAGGAAAAATTTTACTTTTCACATGAGATTCTTTGAAAGTGCGCGCGCGTGTCGCTTGTTAACATTTTGAACTTAGCCTGTATTTATGCTAACGAATTGTACGTTTCATTGTTATCATTGAATTTATTGCTTTTGTTTCAGGTAAGTGGCGTGTTGCCGTTCCGACCGTAAGTAATGCTTGAGCTCAATACGTATCGAAGGTTTTCGATTCGATCGCGCGTGCTGTGGGCGTCTCCTGCTGCGCCGCGATGAAGTAAACATCAATTAACTGATTTTAGATTGATAATGGTCGCTATTAGTTAGTTCTGTATTGTTTAATATGAGCGCGTCT
This sequence comes from Calamotropha paludella, assembly GCA_927399485.1. Classification (NCBI taxonomy): domain Eukaryota; kingdom Metazoa; phylum Arthropoda; class Insecta; order Lepidoptera; family Crambidae; genus Calamotropha; species Calamotropha paludella. Next base: position 2,527,623 of record OV656803.1, on the reverse strand, counting down.
TGTGCAACCAGTTTCAAAATTTTACCGCAGTTCTGGTGTTACCTTTTGATGTTTTTCGGAGCGTGGCGGATAATAGGCAACCTTAGATTGCGCCCGAGTCCTTCGCTCGGAGTCGTGCGAGGAAACGCTGCATATTTTTATAGAGCATTTTGTAACATTTTTTGAAGCAATCTCCTAGCCTTTAGATATCAGATTATTGTCTGAAGCAATTATTATTCAAGGTGAATAATTTATTCGTTTGTGTGTGACAAACTGGTGGCCACTTATTACTGCGTAGTCGTTCGTCACGGTGATTAGTGTCTTGAGCTGCCGATGCGGCTAATAAGCGCGACCAGCATCCATTGTTGGTGTCGATTGACGCACTGGCCATGTTGCTAACGTGGCGAAAAAAAAGTGTCATTACACATTGTTCTATAGAATGTTTTGGAACAGTCTTTTAGTAGCTGTTGCTCCTTTTTTGATAGCGAAACACGTCGACTTGTAGCCGGATGCGTTTTTTTGTTGACGGACGAGCGCGCGGTGACGCAATGCCCCCGTGTTTATACTATCGTCGCATGTAAATTATCTTGATTCTTAACACAAATGTGGAGCGAATATTGTTTTTGAAGAATACGCTTCGAAAACACGTAAGAAACTCGACTTGTTTTATAATAGTTTTTGCGACGTAAATGAATTGGAGCGAGGCGATGTCTCCTAATATCACAAATTTATTTGAGAATGATCATCCAATGAAATTTGTGAGTTAAGTATTCAAATTTAGCTTGTGTACACAATAATTGTGACTCACTGTAATGCTTGTGTTAGCTGGACATTGAAAATATGACGAGTTCATAAAAGGTTAACCGCTTTCAATCGAAGTCAGGTGGTGTGTCATCAGAAATAAACTTACAAGGAATTCAATTGTGGTTATATTGATTTCTTCTTGATCTCTCGTTCATTGTTGGATTAAAAACCTTGATCTTTGATAGCTGCCAGTAGAATTACTGTAGGGATCTATATGTTCGCACATGTTCTTTGTATGTGTTTTTTTGTAAATGCTATACAATTGTTTTCTTTGTTAATATAAGAAAAGATATCGGTTTTAATAGCTCCATCAATTGTGAAAATGCCATGACCCTCAATAGTGATCGTAGATCTTTTAATCAACGCATGTGCCTTTATTACATGTTATCTTTAAAATCTTAATTGAATAACATCACCGATATCTGTCAGCGTTCTCATATTATGCTAATGTTATTTATAAGCTAGTTTCTTGGCAAAAAAAGAAACTGGTACATTAATGTCATTAATAAAATCCACAACAATCGCGTAATATTGTTTGATTCAATTTTAAAATCTATCATTCCCCATGGTTATTCAAAATTTAATGTTCAACATCCGCGTTTTTTTTTTTAATTATACCTGTATTGTCTTTTCTCATGATTGACGTTGCTTTGATCGGGCAGATATTTGAGTTTCCATGTACAGATCCCAAATTAATTTCGTGTGCGATTGCCTTTGCCAGAAATCATTACGTATTACTGACCATACGCATGTGGTGTCCGTTATGCAATTGTGTGCCTTGCTCTCGACTCCTATTGGCTTTTATTTTATAGTAGTAAAGACATGGATCGGAAAAGGCCAATTTACTATCTCACGTGATGTAACTTCGGTGGTTATACCAATAACTGAGGATATTTTCGTTTCCTATTTCTAGTGATAGTCTACCTGTTGCGGTTTGTTCACCTCTCTCTTGGGCTCGGTAGTTAATTAACTTATATTGTAGTCACGATTATTTGAAATATCATTACAGCGAAAGTCGGTGTGGTGGCGACACATAAAGGTTATTTAAATGAGTACGGTAGAAAAATTGTAAGTCGTTTCAAGTGTCCTTGTGAGATCAACGCTTTACAATGCATTCAAATGCAAATGTAGATTTTTCCCATGATTCACAGTGCCTACTTGCATGGGATTACGTTGTTCTTCAAAATGCTCAATTAAAAAATCAATCTTTTACGTGATATTACGTCTAGTGTTTGTTAGGACTTGAGTTCTATATGTCCTAATCTAAGTATGAGACTCAATTTGGCAGAATTAAGTATTGAGTTTAGACTTTCGAGCCCTAAAATGTAGACAACTCGTTTAAGTGCTAAAGCTTGAGTCAATTTGCAATTTAAACAAATGTGTACCTAATTGAGTCAATCGCTTCCAAATAATATACTATCTAAAAACAAATCAAACATATTCCAGAATTAATTAAGAACTTTACGCAATTACGAAAAGACTAGTTCTCTTTTTTGAGTCAAACTCAGAATGAGTCTAGTCTCAAAAAACAACTCGAGTCCTACCCAACACAGATCACGTCCGACTACAAATTTGTTAATTGTTTTTGTCAATGGAATTTGCAATAGACACGTAATGAGAATTGATTTGACAAAACGAGCACGCATCTCGTGTTTACGATGTCTCAGTTTAATTTGATCCGTTATCCGAATGACTTTAGAATATATTATTACTAGCTGTGGCCACGCGTTGCTGTGTTACAAATTAAAATGAGACCTATCTATTTTAAGTTGGAAGAAATTCAGCTAAACGAAAAAAGAATCATCGAAATTGGTGAAGTAGTTTCGGTGTGCATCGCGGTCAAACATTGTGACTCTGAATTTTTACATATGGGCTTCTTATTAAGGGATATTCTTGATATGTTTTCTCTTTGAACATGTGGGTTAATGTCATTTTGAGTTATAGATAATTGCTCACATACGTTCTATGACTAACGCTTTTAATAGCGTTTGTGTGGAAATCTAATTGTGCGTGGAGCCTTTAGTTGTTTACGTGGACTAGTTGAAACTTTGAACGAATTTCTAATTTTTAGAATTGGTAATAATAGTTTGAGTTAATAGCATAACTCTCTATAAATGTTTCGTAGCTGTTTTTGTTGTTGCATTGTGATTTTACAATTTTAGTTTTCGCTGATATTGTTTCTGTTTTACGAGGAGAAAACGTTAGTGATCGTTCTCTTGTTGGCGGTCATTACAATGGTGGTTGAAGCGGTTGGTTTATAACAATTGCCATGCATCGAAAGTTATACGATGAATTGTGTGACTTGAACGAACGCACGAATTATAAACGGAATTTTCTTTTTATTGTATTTGACAGTATTTTTACTTGATAACACTCCACGTGGATTATATACAAGCTTTTTTGGTTTGGTATTAATTTTTATGCACTACGTGCATGCGTGCACTCTCATACAAAACCAGCGCCAGCATTAAATGAGGACACTCGCATTATTTTGATAATGTGTAAACAATCTAATGGAAACAAAATTAATGCATGCATGCGAAAAAAACAATACAATCCAAACATTTATGTTAGTATTCTAAAATATGTATAAATATACGCGCCGCTTTGGCAATTTTTTGTAAATCGCACTGCAAGTCGCTGATACAATATAGTCTTAAACTTAAAATGACATGCAATAAAAATACATAATAAGGTCTCAACCCAAACCAAATATATGATTAAAAACTTATTTGTTTTTTAACATTCTCATAGGTGTTTCTACGTATGTCATTGAGTTTAGCGCCGAAGGCCTGGCGCTGTGAAACTTTTGACTTTAATATTGTGTCGCGATTGCTGTATTGTTTTTGATGCCTAGATGTATTGTAAGTGCGCCGGCGCCGTGTCCCGTGAGATCTGGGTCGTGGACCTGGCTGTGTTCTCGCCGATTGTCGCACACATGTTTATCACACACAACTTAAAAAACTTAAAAAAGAAAATGAAAACACGATCTTACATTTTCCGTTTAGGTTGAGGCTGTGGCTTTAATATTACTTCCGTAGTCACCCTTCAGTAGCACATCACACGTCTGTGCTAAAAGTCACTTCACTCTAGTTTTTTTTTTACTATATTCACTTTTGTCCGATCACTGGCACATGGTTAACCGTCTGGTGTGGCGCTCGTCTATGCTATGCTCGATTCCCGTGGGTCTGCGATAGTGGGGTTGGACGTGTGGTCGCCAGGTCGCGCAGCGCATGAGTGGCGGCAGTGGTAGGGGGCGAGCGCGTAAATACCGCGGCGTAGCGCGTGTACGCTGCCCACGCACACAGGCCGAGATAAAACGCACACTAACACACAATTCTAATTATAAACACACGTGCCTTTAAAACCTTTAATGATGGGAGATCCCTGATGCCCAGGCATGTAACGGTCCTATACTGAATTATGCATGATGTTGTCACTAGTTGAGCCAAGCGATTAGGCAGAAGCCATTGCAGCCGGATGCGGTCAACTTACTATTGATATTAAGAATTAATTAATTATATATATTTGTACGTTTGTACACTAATTTGTATTAGTGATATATATTGTCTGTATTACACGTAGGTGTCTTGGGTGAATGACACGTTACGCGTGCCCGCGCTTATCAATTGGACGTTGTTTTGACACATTTGCATAGAGAGTGGATGATTTAATTATTCTTCGATTCGTCATTATTTTATCCAATTTCCATTTAAAAAAAAAAACTAAAAATAATAAAAGGTTATTGTTACTAGAAAAAAATCAACAAGAAATTTACATCTTGAATTGAAAGAGTATCGCTCGGAAAGCGATAGCTTCGGCTTCGAGTCCTGACTTAAACCGTCAGGCCATTTGATTTTTTCTCTCTCTCTATTTCTTTGATATAAGAATCAAGCAATTAAATGGTTAAATAATAAAAAAGGATTTCAACCTTTTACTTAGGAACATTAGAGACCGGTTTTTATCATCGACATAAACGTCCTTAGGTATTTAGAATTGAATTAAAAACTATTTTTAGGTCTTCTGACTAAAAGTGGACGTCCTTCTTTGAGATCATGGCCGGTCTTTAAAAAAATATCAGAATCACGCTAACGATGCATATCCTCCATCGCATACCACATTTTTTTTATTTTATTTGGGAAATAAAAAATGTTGGATTGTACACAAACAATAAACGAAATATTTAAATAATAATTTAATATTATCATTTGCAAATGTTATTGTAAAAGGTGATTACAATTTATTTTAATTGTTTCGGTTTTGCTTTGAATTAAATCTATTTTAACGGTTGATGTTTTTTTTTTAATTTTAATCCTGACGTTTCCACTCCTTCACAGGAGCCGTGATCATAGGATGCCTAAAATAATATTCCATATAAACGTACTACTTTCCAATATTTTAATCGGTCACGTTCTTAACTGTTAAATTTTGGAAAGGAGTTTTTAATAGGTAATAGGTAATATATAATAATAGTTTATGATAGGCGCGAAATTTTAAGAATTTAATAGATTTATTATCAAACAAATCGGTAAACAAGTCTGCTTTTTTAAAAAGCGCGGTTGTTTACGAAGTTGCGCAAGATCATATAAAGTCATCGACACTAAGCGTCCCCGGAAGGTCGCCCGACGGCCGATGCTGGTCCATCCTTTATAGCCAATGCATTTTTTCCTTATCACCGAAACGTGTTTATGATAAAAAAAGTCTTGAGATCTTGTTTATACGCCGTCCCGGATCTTTTTCGTTAATGGCGCTCGAGAATTTGGTCGCGTCACACTGTTAGTGATGATTTTGATTTCATATAAAAAAAAGGTTACCGTTTGGATTATTTAAGTTTTTTTTTTTTATAAATTGAACCACTTTTACCTGGATTCGCTGAGCGCTTGTTCTTCTTTAATATGTATATAATCCTGTGGTTTCTATTCGATTAATGGTAAGGAACAGCGTTGGGATTTTGAAACTTTTTGAGTGAATAAAGGCGGGATTCTTTCGTCGAAACTGGGACATAGTAAAAAAGACGTATAGAATCAAATGTTTTTAAATATTTATCTTTCTATATGAGTTTTAAATTATGCTTACATAACAGTATATAGTAAAAATCGCCATAGAAAATGTATTTTAATAAAAATATGATTATTTTAAATCAGATTTACCCTATCGTTAGGTAGTTGATTCTTCTACGTCTTCTGAATAAAAAATAAAAATCAAAGTCAATAAAGTATTATTCGTTAGAAATTATACTAGATTTAAAAAATCTAAAAATCCCACGTTTTTCAATGTCCTAAAAAGAATAAAATAACCCTGCGGGGCAAAGCGAGGGGCCACTCAAAACGTGGGGGCGCATATTACTAAGAGGAGATTTTAAAGAGATGAATGACATGCATTGATGCCGATTATTGTAAAGATGCGCCCCCACGTTTTGAGTGGCCCCTCGCTTTGCCCCGCAGGGTTATTTTATTCTTTTTAGGACATTGAAAAACGTGGGATTTTTAGATTTTTTAAATCTAGTATAATTATTTTATTCTTTTTAATTATTAACTCAACGAAGTAACCATGTGTTACGCAACAATCGGATAAGCCCCATACAAAAGTGAAAGTTGCCGAAAGTGGACCTGAAAGTGCATCTGGAAAGTTGAAAGTTGCTTTAGAGTGCATTGTCATCGGGTTCTGAACTATCCTGAAAGTTTCAGCTTTCTAGCTTATCGGAAAGTGCCTCAAATTTAAGTTGCAAGATTTTGCCCGGACAGACAAACAAACAAATAAGAAAAGTGAGATAAGAAAAACGTGGTAAAATGTAGTATTTTAAACAATAGTCTGAGAGTTATCCTGTAGCCGATTTATCGCTGGAAAGCGGACCTGACCCTGTCCCGCCCGGTACATTTAATTTTGATTTCAAAATCGGGACTTCCCGCCAAAATCGGGACGTCTGGTAACGCTGGTAAGGAATGCGACTGATTAAAAACGTCTAGATTATATATATAAAAATCTGGATTGTTTAGTTTTGAGGAAATAGTGCATTTTGCAAAAGAGACTTTGTTCAAAGAATATTGATTGAAATTGGTAGTGTGTAGATATTTATTGAAGTGCGAGACTTGTTTGTACGCTATGATTCTTGTCTCTGTCACGGTAGCGGGGACGTCATCAATGATTAAACTTTAGCTAACCGTGTGGTAGGTATGCTACATTCCATTGCGATTAGGTTGTATGGTTCCGATTGAGTTTTTTTGCTAGTACACTATTTTACGTATTGCAAATTTTCATGATGTGATTGCTATTTCCTTTAAATTTATGTGACAAGTATTTGATAGCGCGACTATTATGAAGTTAGAAATTTTGAATGAGATCTGGTTTATCATTTAAAAAAAAAATAGTAGGTATTGCCAAGGTAGCCTAGATTGGCGAAAGTTGTCTTTGGATATTCTCGTATTAAAACACATTCCACAACCACACCATACCGTAAGTTTTACTTTCCTTAGTGTGGCGACCGTTTGGTGCAAAGGTAGCAATCCTGCCTTTGCACCGAATGTCTTGGGTTCGAATCCCGGATGGGGCAGATGTTTGTATGAGCATGCGTATCTGAGTCATGGGTGCTTATATATTTCTTTGAATATTACATATTTATGTATGTTATATGTATGTCTATCGGTTACCCTAATATCCATAACACAAGCCTTACATTGCTTACTTTGGGCTAGGCTAATTGGTGTGTAAAAAAAATATTATTTATTGGCGACAGCCATCTTTGTATACAATGATAAATCATATTCATAATATGAAGGACTTTAAATTTTATCCCCCCTTATTGGGCCTACAATTCTCTCTTATGGAAGGCTTATGAAATGAATAATAAATTGAATAATTTAGCGTTGGTTGAATACTTGTTTATTTATAAGTATTTTTTTGTTGTTCTGTTAACATCTTTTTCTTCTTCGCATTGTCTGCCCTTCCGGCCGCCGACACAATGTCATGGTGTCACGGTCGATTGTTTTGCGTTGCCTACTCAGTTCGGACCATTTTTGGCTATTCCGTTGGTCTTATTCATCATTCGCGTGATCTACAGTTGATTCGTCGTCAGTTTCAACGAATATATCGTGTTTGTTGAATCGAAATTTGATGCCGAGTGTACTTTTTGATTTCAACATTGTACATTCGCTAACATTATTAGATTTTTTACATTTACACCAATTAGAGGAAAGTAAGCATGTAATGCTTGTGTTATGGATACTAAAGTAACTGATAAACATACATATATGATACATAGATATGTAATATAAATATATATATAAAGACTCGTGATTCAGATAAAATGATCGTCAAACATTGACATTAATGTTTTTGGTTTTAAAATAATTATATGCTTGTCCATTTGTCAGCCCGCTATCACGCACCCCACCCCTCTCAATGGTAAAAAATTGTGAAACAAATTCGGACTCTTAGATAAAAATGCCATTTTCTAGCTAAATAATGAAGCTAGGACCAAACAATAAATACTACCGTAAAGCTGATTAAATAAAGAATTGGAAATTTGGATATGGTAGCAATTGCTACCACGGACTGACAAGTGGTTATATTAATGTACTTTAGAGTAACTTGACTGCAGTTTTTATATATGTGGAGTACGTTGAGGGAACTAGTTTCTTTACGATATATTTCATAATAAGTATGAGTATAAGATTTTTAAAAATAAAGAAAATTAAAAAAGAGACTCCGTGGTCGAGTGGCTCGCATACCTGTTTTCATGGTAACACCACTCCGAGGTTCCGGGTTCGATATCCGGCCGCGTTAATGTAGTAAACAATATTTTATTTTTGGCTCCAGTTTGGGTGTTGTAATAATACCGTCATTGTTTCTTCATTCTATAACAAGTGCTTTAGCTACTTGGATTCTGAACGATGTATGTGACGTTGTGTAATATTTATATTTATTTAAATAAATTAAAATTTTTATACAGGGTTAGCCGAAAATACCGGAACACCTAAATACTCTCGAACCGTAAATTTTCAAACAAAGTTTCTAAGATGTAAAAAAGCTATCGTTTAAAAATGCTCATTTTATTATGGAAACAGGGTAACCAATCATTTTTTTAATTATAACACCCTGTATATTATTATATTCTTCGATTCTTAGATTAATTTTAAATATTTTTGGTCTAAATTTTTTTTTATATAGCGCACCATTTTTGTGTTATAAGCAATTAGATCAAACTTCCAACCATAACTTCATACTTACTCATTGATTTTTATCCGTTTTTCTTAAATAAATAGCTTGTTTACATCTAAGAAACTTTGGTTTGAAAAATTAATTAAAAATGTTTACGGTTCAAGAGTTGTTTAGGTGTTCCGGTATTTTTGGCTAACCCTGTATATATAATGGTAAAAAATATAATGACGAAAGTTTATTATAATAGAATAAATTATAACAAATGGTTTTGACCTAATTATGATCTAATGAATACACAATGTTACCAATTTTGTAATAAAAGATTTTATTTAACTAAACCGGATGATAGTAAAACAAACAATCGATAGGCGATCAATATTATTAATATAATTTGGTTAATCTAGAATCTAGAACACGATATCGAAAACACAGTCTAAATCTGAAATTTATGCTTCCTGGCAAATCCATTACAGAGGTTAATGTAAGGAGTATTATTTCTGTACATTTGCAGTAAGATATTACGTGCGTTAAAGCATTTAACAGTTATTTTAAGAAATTTTACTATAAAAATCTTCTTAAGATTTAATATAAATTAAACAGTTCGGAACGGGCCCGATCAAAATATTGGAAAGCTGAAATTTGGACATAGACCAATTAGAACTATTATTTATTAATTATTAGTTAGCATTCCAATCGAATTAAAAACATTTTGGGCGTAATATAACCACTTTTATCGGGCTAAAGTCGCGTTTAATTTCTTTATATAAAAAAAAAACAGTTTTATGTATGACGACCATAACCTTAGCCATCATGTGATCACAGGTCTCGTAAAAGGAGTCGAAACGTCAGGATTAAAAGAAAAAAATAAAACAAAATTAAAAGCGACTTTATTACGGTGTGTTAAAACTAAACAAATGAAAACTTTTTTTGCTCTAACTGGCCAGTTTGACCGTCCACACGGTAATTCGAATAGTTGAAAACTTATTCAAATCCGATTATGCAATTCGGTATAAACTGCCGAGACCGCGGGAGGTCTTTCCTACTCCACCAATCGTAAATTCGTCTCGCCAACAGTGGAGGTTATAGTCCACGTTTTTATTGGATTCCCCGAACCAAGTTTGGGCGTCGGCGCAGCCGCATTCCGCGACAACGAGGCGCTTCGGATTCGACCGATCCGCAGCTTCCCCATTACCATTGGTAGGAATCGAGTCATCAACAGCGGTGTTTAATTTGTTTTTGTTTGGACACCGTATTTAGTGTTGTTTCTCTATATATATTCTAATATTAAATGGGGACCATTAATAAATTATGTCACACGAATTTTAAGACTTTTAACCCCATTCCTCGTCCTTGTCACATTGGTCACATTCTTAGAAGCCCCACCCCCTAATGCGACGTCAACATTTTTAAGTTTTTCATTTTTCAAGTGAATGTATTAACAAATATATTTGTTAAATTTCATATATCGAGTTCGGAATTTTTTAGTTTTTTATTCACATATTAGCATTTTAATATTATAAATTTCAACATGAAACGTTACAATCCTTTTGACCCTCCCCTGCACTATGCATACAATAGGTGCGTTTAGCCGACAGAAAGACTGGATAGAAATCGAAAATGCTGAACAACATTCAGCTATGCTGACTAAATTATCGGCTGAAACCATGCTGAGTTCAGACGAGAGTGAAGTTAACAGCTAGCGCTTGAACATTCCGCCATTTTACTTTTAGAGATTGTTCTAAGGTTATGTTCCTCACAAAGTACGTGCTAAAACCACTTGTTTATCCAATCTGAATATTGCCGCTTAGCATTTCTCAGCCGCCTCAGCCTAGGCTACTCAGCAATCGCCATTTTTCCTTTAGTGCTGCGAAGATGTAGTGTCGGTTAAACGCACCCAATGTCATATTCCTGTGATACCCGAATGATTTAGCGTGTGCCACTTGACCACTATCTCTCGTAATGGTAAGCGACGATACGATCTAAGATGTGACGCGGTTGTTTAGAAGATACAAGAACTTTGTTTGGAAGCTATTCACTTGTGACTTGAATACCCCTAAATTGTATATTTCAGGAAACAGATTCAGGCAAAGAGTTCCTCTCCTTAGCGGTACGTATCACAAAGTTGGAACTAAAACGCTTTGTGCGACTCTTTGGTATAGCCCCTATATATTGGTGGCGTTCTATTCTTGGCTTTGCTCGTGGTTACCGTGGACCTTTTGGGTGCAACGGTAGCGATTAGGCAGGATCGCTACAAAAACGGTCGTTGTTCCTTTGTTCATTTAGTAGGTCGTTTATTTAATGATATATTGCAAAATTTACAGCTTTTTAAACGCTATATATACAAACTTATAAGTACAAACGTGAATAGCCAATTGTAATGTATGACATATTATGCTCCTTAATTACAAGTTGATTACTCGATATTCAAATATAAATCTTGATCAAGTAATAAAAATTTTCACTAAAAAACTGTCAAGATTTCGGCGTTTGTATGTGTCAGTGTTTTGTTTCTATTTGCTGTGTTTTTCCTGATCCGGTTAAAAGTCCAACTCATTTACTTCGACTGAAGTTTACAATATTATACGTTAATTAATGACATTTTGATTTTAGATAAAATGTTTTTGATGTCATGCCAATTTTAACTTTAAATCATTTGTTAGCTAGCCAAATGACTAGAATGTTACGGAAAGCTGTAATAGCAACTTTGTAATTCTGAAGGTCATAACAAAATGTGAAAACAATTCATTAAAATTGATTAATACAGGCATATAAACTTCTTTTTATCTGGATTTTTTTTCACCTTATCGTTGCTTTAAGTAATGGGTGTGAGATCATAGGAAAACATACTAAAATATTTTTGTTCCCAATATTTCATTGTTTAAGTTTGTACATTTGTTCTTCAATCACGCAAAAATAGCTGAACGGAAATTGTTGAAATTTTGCACATAGGTAGTTTATAACATGTATTATAACATAGAATACTTTATAACGCTAATTATTTGAAGTATTCTTTCGGAATACGAATAAAGACTTAGTATGACTAACCAATTATCACGCTAATTAAATCGCAGGAGGAATCTAATATTTAATATTGTTTTGGAACCTCGGTAGATACCCTGTGTCATAAAATTTTTATGTGCTTTTGTATTATTAGAAATTGTATTAGAACTATAAACAGTCGCCCATCTCTATTCCCAAAGATAATATGACGCAGATTTATTTCTTCATTAACATAAAATTCACTATTGTTGAATTTATAAACGGAAATCGTGGTAAGGCCGCATAATATGCCCAAAGGCGCCGGTGCCCGCCAAAAATCGGCGTCGTCTGTCCACTTAAATTATGTAATCGAATATTCATGACGCCTTTTTGGTGCATTGCTTTTTTTATCGAGCAATTTTATCACCTCCACGCGGACTCGTGGCGGCTTTATCGATATTTAGAATCGATTTTCCGTTTATATCCGCGCCACCTCTCATTACTTTTGACCAGCATTTTTTTTGTTTAAACTTGTAATAAGAATTCGTTTCCGGTATCTAGGTTATCTGGGATTTTAGTTTTGCTATTGGGAAATGTGAACGTTGCATTGTTGTTAGTTGACAACGTGAGATGTAATACGATTTCACATTTTTTATTAACAGTTCAACTTGGAGTTTTTCAACCCTTTTTTGTTTTAAAAAAATCTTCTTTTGCACTAGTTTTGTAAAGATGACTTCCATCTTTTTTAAGTGAAGCAGTAATCTCTTCGACAATCACTGAATTTCTTATTGTCTGGACCTGTCTTTAATACATTCATATACTCACGCCTTTTTTTCCGTAGGGTTAGGCATAGATAACAGATTTCCACTTTCTTACGATCCAGAATCTTTTTTCTTTAACTCTCATCTGATTTTTCATATAAGCTCGTCGATTGGATGCTTTTGACCTGACTTTTTTTGCTTTATTATTAGATCAAAGTAGTTTTATATCGTTTACGAATGTAAATCACTAATTGTATCCTTATTGGATCGATAAATATGAAAAACATAAGTTTTGCACATACTAATCATAAGGCACGATATAGCTTGCTGGCTGGTAATGTGTCAAAAAATATACAACCTAAGATTACTTGAAATGTATGTTAATTTATGCGTGTTATGACAGTTAAAATTATGCGTTACAAAAGGTCCGTATTCTAAATATGCCAAATTAAGTATATTTAGTTGAAGTGCCTCACGGGCGTTGCGGGTTAACTTATTTCCTTTTATATGTACAAAGTGAATTTAATATATCTATATGTTTACTCTGATGTGAATACAAACAGAGGTTTTGACCCAGTCACAGTGTTTGACCGCGATGAACTCAGAAACTACTCAACCGATTTTGATGATTTTTTAATCATTTTGCTGGATTTGTTTCTACTTAGGACATAGGATGAGTTTTATTTTAATTTCAGCTAGTTATCATAATTTTAGCTCCGTTTTTTAAAACATTTCCGCAATTATCACCTGGAGTGAATACATGTTAATGAGGTATAGTTTTTGATCGTTTAGTTAATTGTTGTTACGATTCTCACGATTAGAATAGCACAGTTTTTATTCCTCGTCTGTTGAATCTTCATTATTATTCATACTTGTTATTGTTTATCGTCATCTCGAGTTATTTTTCATCCTCATTCACCTAATCTATATTCGCTACAAGTATAATATTATTCCGTGACGTCCGTTAAAGATGCTCCATTAACTTCAAAATGGATTTATATAAATTTTTTAAATGTTGTTATTTTCGTGGACAGATATGTGTTTCAGCCATAAAGGTGTGCGAGATTCCTGGCATTCCGATATTTTGACGCAATATGAATCAGTTTGTGAACCTGTTTCAGTATGGTGTCTTATAAATCATGTTGGTTTAAGAGTCATCGTGTATTTCGATCATTCTCTTCACTTATGTGTATTAAGTATATACTGTTTTTTTATTAACAATGTTTTACGATGAAATATCGTTCAAAGTTTAGCAGTTTCTCATAGTTTAAGTTGGAACGTGAGTTGTGTTTTTTTGCTCTTTTTACTAGTACTTGAATGTATAAGTTAGATTAATTCACGGGTAGATGGATTATTGTCTGCGTAAGTGCTCCATTTTGTTTGGATGTAGATTTACTGTTTTATTCATAAAAAAATTACAAACTATTAATAAACCTATTTGAAGTATAGATTGTTGTCTTTATCTTTCAAACTGAAAACATAATTAGAGTGAATTTGACAAAACACTTTACTAAAAAAAATAGTTGTATTCCATCGTTTTAATTTTTTTATGGTTGCTGTTTCAATTCACTGTAGCACTGGTAGCTGCATTTTGACAATTTATGATTTATGAAGTGATAAATTTTAATGCTATAGTTGAGGTATTATTTTTACTTGTTTCTCATGACGTGTGGCAACAGGGCCTCGGTCTAATTAGTGTGAACTTGTGTTAAACACAACCGATGCATTAGCTCCCCGCGATTATTGTGCAAACCAAATTATCACAGTAATAGTTTGGAAATAGACTGCTTTCGGATTTTACGAAAAATGTAACAGAAATGAAATGGTAGCCATTACTCGATCGCTTTGTTTATTTGTCTGATACATATCGCTTGGTTTATGCCATCATTTTGATAATAAATAATATAAATAAAAATAATTTATTTTCAGACAGTGTCCCATAGGTGTTAGTGACAATTTTGCTTAATTTCTATGTTAGTCTTGATTTAATTAAATTTTTAATTTAATTCTATACATAAAAGACAATATTTTCTTGGTTATGAACTGATACGAACTTTAGGGACCGAAAAGATGTCCCGAACAAAAGCCAGCTCGAAAGCACCCTTAACCAACCGTATTAAAGATCTAATGAGAGTTGAAGAAGCGAGAAATGTCAGGATCGTGATCTACTTACCGATAAAGGAAAAAGGCTTCATTGTGCCATAAATATAAGCGGGGCTTTTTCCGTACATAGCCTCTCCATTGATCCATTGTGCATATTTTGAGTTTTCTTTCTACTGCAGCCCTCCCAAATAATCCCAGAAGGTAAGAAGCCGTTTCAGGCTGCTGTAGGTCTCCGGGAGTGGTGTTGGGGATTAGAGAAGCTTATTGGAATAGTATTGCTGTCATTGAAATACTTGTAGTAATTTTAGTATGATAGTTGCTCTAACGACAGTTATTCACAGACATTTTGCCATATGCCGACCGTGACTTGGGAAAGTAGCGTAGTGCCAATCTAACTTTCGATGTAAATTTCCCGTTTGGTTATTTTAAGTGAAAATTTTAAGTATATAAGTGTTTGTGAAACTCCATTCTTGTCAAGTTGTCAGAATGTCGTAAGTAGTGAATGCTTGGTTGATTTGTTGCTCAATCCTGTAAAAAAAATTGGTTCAACATAAAACTTAGCTAATAAAAGATATAATTTATGTGTAATGCTTATATGATGATAATATTTGATGGAATTAGAAGCGACCTTTGAATTAATTACAAGTTTTTGTAATTTGGGTCTTTTTTGTCATTAGGCGTTACGGTTACGATGAAGAAAGTATTTCGTAATTCATTGAAATAAATAAAGTAATTTAATAAAATTAAACTGGCATGTAAACTGTAAGGGTGAAATTAAATTTTAATGGTTTGAAAAATAAAAAATAAAATATTGCAACTATTTTTTTGGGTCAGTGCTAAATATCAAGTGATATTTTAATTCTTATTTTTTTAATTTTAGAATCATTTAATCATTTCCTCGTTTGATTATCTTTAGTAAATTGTTCTTTCGTTCGTTTTAATATTTATTGGAACAACATGCATAAAGAAATGTTTTAGAATTATGCTATCATGCCAACCGCACGTTTTGTAAGTGAATGATGCACAATTACTTCTTTATCACAAAAACTACTGAACAGATTGGAATAAAACTTACACAGTTCTCTAAGTTAGACTATACCTAGTCTAATTAATAAGGAATTTTTGCAATGTCATTTATGGTTTATGAGATATGCGGAGACAAACACACATACACCCATTTTGGGCATTTTCGAGATTCGGCACCCATGTTTAGAATGTGGATTAGATAATATATACAAAAACTGTGCAATTCTCATAACATTACGTTGATTTGATAACCTACTTTTTTGAGACGGTTAATAGTATATCTTGAAGTCCTCTGATGTCATCGGAATCCATGTTTTCTGCCTGACGCTGTACATTTATTAGGCTACTAAGAAGATCTTTTTTTTTTTGCATTCTTAAGGACGTGATAAGAGAGCGGTGTGGTGTGGAAGAAGATATATTGACAAATATAAAAAAGGGATGCTTAGATGGTTTGGACATATAGATAGACGAAAAGAGATTGACAAGTTTATAATGCAAATGTGCATGGGCATGTCCAAAAAAGGCACACCAAGAAGAATTTTCAGGGACCAAATAGAAGATGTCTTGAAAAAAGGCCAGGCTCATTTCTGATTCGATCACGTAGGGAAACTCCCAGCATAGCATCCTCCATCGCCCTTTGGGTTACCTTGAGCTCTCTTATTGAGTAAGGGACTACGTCTCTTGTACATACATACAATAATAATTTCGAAAACAATATCGACGCGTAAGGTTTATAGATCAAGGTGGCTGTAAAATGTTTATAATGTGTATATAATGAATATAAAACATAAAAAGGAAGATATATGCGTTCGTTTAATGCTGCGACTTAATTAGTTTTTTTTACATGTGAATCATAAATGAGCTGACGTGTTATTTGGTTGTTTTCATGTTGTGATTATTACTTACCTACTTTATTTGTATAAAATTGAGATGTTTTTATTGCTTATTTTCAATCATGGTTGTTTATTTTGAATAAAATCTATGCGTTTGAGTTTTATGACTGAACACTGATTCATAATTAGTATTTGAAATGTGTTAATTTTTTTTAGTAGTTTATTATGTTAGCAGTTTTATTAGAGTAAAGTTTAATTTATAATTTGTTATTGTATAGCTTTTGTTATTGAAAATCAGCCAATTAAATATCAGATTTGATACAGACATAGCAAGTTTTTAGTTGTTTTGAATGTTTGTGCTATCGCTAATAATTACTATATTAGTTTTGACATCTTATCTTCGTCGATGAACACCGGTTGCATGCACGAAAAAGTGTAACGTTCCGCCTGAACCGAGCGTGCAAGCGAGAGCGTGGAACAAGCGATAGAGAGGCACGATAAGCCTAAGCGTTCGACTTGTGGCGCATCTATCTCCCTACCACTTCATGAAGTTAAAAGTTAATGTGGTTTCCATTGTTTATTACAACAACGTAATATTAATTTAACTCCTTTGTATTATACAAAATAATGATAATCAATGATAAATAATTCAATTCATAAAAGTATGTAATCTTTCATCAATGTTTTTAATGACATATCATTGAAAAATGTGGCGTGTAAATAAAAGAACTAAAAATTATTGATTAAATCATAACATTATAATTATTTCCTTCCGTGCTTCGACAAAGCAATTACTGAACAATATATAAATAGTGTGTTTAACCTGTATTAAATTTTCCTTCTGACGTAGATATAATTGGGCACTTTACTTATACTTAATTATAACTTCAAAAATTATTAAGCAACTTTGAAAAATCAATCGGTCGGTTTTTTTATGTACGTATATATAGGAAACTATTAGGTCATTAAAGACGACCTTCGCGATTGAGTGGTTTGCATACCGGTTTTATTGTAACGCCACAAAAGTTCCGGATTCGAAACTCGACTGAGGAAATGTAGATTTTTCTTTCTATATTGTCTCGGATTTATGTCGCATCGTTGTGAATTCTATAACACAAGTGCTGTAGCTACTTGCAATGTACGTGATGATATGTTTTTTCATTTTTTATTCTTTTTTTAGTACCTACTAGCTGACCCGGCCACGCGTTGCTGTGTTATAAATTAAAATATGCTATGTCCTAAGTTGTAACAAATCCAGCGAAATGAAAATAAAAATCATCAAAATCGGTTGAGTTGTATCAAAATTCATCGCGGTCAAACATTGACAGGGATTTTTAATATATATACTAGCTGACCCGGCCACGCGTTGCTGTGTTATGAATGAAATTATTCCCATGGAACAAATCCAACAATCTGGATAAAAATATTAAGTAGTAAGTTTGTAGTTTCGAAGTTCATCGCGGTCAAACCCTGGCTGGGATTTTTTATGTATATATTGATAAACATTACAAATTTATTCATAAGACAGTTTATATAAATAAATAAAATTATAGCGCGTTGAATGTTAAAAATAATAATTATGAGAATAAAATTTTCACCTTTTGCGTTTGCCCTTGCGCGGTGTTATAACGGGCGCCGAGACCAAGGTCGTCGCACTGACCAGATTGCGGATTTTACCAGCGGCCGTATGCGCGAGAAAAAAATTTAAACGACCGGGATATACCCGGATCCGGGTACCCGTTCACGTCCGAACCGAGAGTGCTCTAGATGGCACAGATAATTTATTAACCTTTTACAAAAGCATAAAGAGACGTGACTGCTTTTTTATGCATAATTATATACTTGTAATAATAACATTGTATTTATTTTATTTTATTCATTCTGTCATAGTGTTTGGCCGCGATGAACTCTGAAACTACTCAACTTATTTTGATGGTTTGGTCATTTTGCATAACTAAAAATTAAATTAGATTTTTTGTCTTACGTCACAATAATGATATTATATTGTAATGCTTAATAGTATAATAATAAGTTTAATGTCAGTAAAAATTGGAAAATCGTAATGTCAAAGATAACAAGATATTTGGTTAATTTTTTCTCACAAAAAAATAAACTATAATCGTATCACGATGAATGTTTGGAATAAACTGTATTTCCGCGAACTTATAGCCTGTCCATTTTCAAAGCCAAGGCGAATAAGCTCCTTCTGGGTTACCTCGTACCATCGTGGATTCTCTCGGGCCCCTGGGCTTGATTGGGATCAAGAGCAAACCCATCTTAAATAAAAAAAAAAAACTGAAACATCTGAAACGATTTTGGTCAAACTTCGTAAGAATTTGTTTTTTGATCTAACTTAAAGGATAGGATTGGTTCCATTTTAATGTATAACACAGCAACGCGTGGCCAGGTCAGCTAGTGTATATAATTATATATATACACATTAGCGACCCGGTAGATTACGCACGAAATGTCCGACAATTATGCAACATATGCCGCCACATATCCCGTAGAAAGTGTCCGACAACGCATAGAAAACACCATTCCCTCAAATGAAGGGAAAGGGTATCCGTTGAACAGGTTACCAGGTGGACTGGTTTCAAATCGAAAACGAGCCGCAACAAGCGGTTATCACGTAATTGTTCAACTCGATAGAAACTGTTATATAAAAAAATCGGTTTAAGTAGAACAAAGCGATAAGAGTACTTGTTAATATTAAATTAATAGCTAACAGTACGAACGAAGATTTGTTTTGATTATACCATTTGCTTATCTATACTAATATTATAAAGAAGTAAAGTTTGTGTGTTTGTATATTTGTTAAATTGTAAGGGGTAATCTCGGGATCTACTGAACCGATTTTAAAAATTCTTTCACCAATAGAAAGGCACATTTTTGCTGAGTGTCATAGGCTATATTGAATGCTAGAAAAAAATTAAAGAATTTTGTCCACCCGTGCGAAGCCGGGACGGGCCGCTAGTGTTGTATATATGTTTAAGTTGGAATAAATATATCGCTGATTTGCGAGAATAGTGACGGAACTAAAAACTTTTTGATTTCATAGAATAAGGTTCTTATTAAATCTTTTATCGCATACCAAAAAATGTAATTGTATCGTATTAGAGCGAACGGTGGCGCGATGTCTGCTTTGCGTCTCTGTTCACGATAAAATATCAAAGATTTAATATCGTTTGGCATATTTAGTTCCATTTAACAGATTTTTTTCAATTATATGATTTATATTCGTTTCGACTTATGATATAGAATAGGCTTCATTTTAATTTATAACAACAACGCGTGGCATTGCCAGCTAGTATATATAGTAAGGAAAATATGTTTATATGGAATATATTATTTTTATTATCAGAAGTATTTGCTAAGTGTTAGGTCCTATATTAAGATTTCGACAGATTTGTTCGCATCGCTTATGATTTGCAATAGAAACCTGTTATTGGCGTTACATTATAACTTGTTATATGCAATTGTTATATTTGAGATGCTGTTGGTTTCTTTCTTAAATAAATAAAACGTAAAGCTCCTGTGTTTGGCTTTAACAAAAACTGGTTAAGTGCGTATCGGCATTAGCACATGTAGGGTTCCGCAACAAATTTTAACTTTTTAACGGATATTTGCGCCTACTTTATATTTTATTTTTACAATTCGACCTTTGATGATTTTTTAATTTTGCTGGATTAACTGCGATGATAGGTTTCATTTTAATAAAACAACGTGTGGACGGGTCAGCTATTAAAATATAATTATATCATTATGAGTACGTAATTGAATTGTGTATGTTTATATTTATATTTGTCAATATATATCTTAAGACATTTATTTTACCATTGAAGTATTGTTATAGACTATAATAACATTTATTTATTAATATCTCTGTAAGCTTTTGTTTTTCTTCATTCATTCATTTTTAAGTCTTACAGTGCTTACTTTAGCTAGGCTAATTGTATTTTTTGAAATCAGGTGGGATTTAAAAAAAAGCAAAGGTGAACATATTCTTTCAGCCTTGTTTATGATGTCCCCTTTATAAATTAAACACCGTGAAACGCTTTGACGTTTCGTAACACGGTAAAAAGTTTAGAATAGCGTCATGTTACAGAATAAATATCACCCGCGTCTGTTTCACAAACCTGTGTAAGAAAAAGTGTTTGAATTATGTAGACATTGTTTCTTTTTACCTAAAACTACTATTTTAGTAGTTTTATTTCATTTTATGAAAAGTATCAAACTTTTTGCTGATATAGAATTTTTATTACTGGACTTAATTTATCTTTTATAGCAATATACAATTGGATACATTATATAAAGACAGAAGTAACTAAATAAACTGTTAATTGTCGTGTTTTATTGGTTTTATAATCGTTATTAGAAACAAGAATTCACACATATAATAATTTTATTACAAATATGTGTAATATGGGTAGCTTAATTGAGTGTCTATTGAGTGACCTTCATAGTTGCTTCTTAATGAGGTTTATTTGCGTTGAAACCTTTGAAAAAGACCAAGTGTGTGTCGGGCCATGCGTAGTGTGAGTTTTTGTAGTAGCCTTTATTTTTATGATGATATTTGTAATTTATTCTTCCCATAAGCCATCCATAAATACGTCACAAGAATTTAAGGGTTTTTAACCCCTGCCCGTCCTTGTCACAGGTTGTTACATTTTTAGAAACCCCTCCCCATGATGTGACGACACACATTTTAAAATGTTATCTATGTTTTAAAAATAATCAAGAAAATAATCTTTTATAAAATCAACATAGTCAAATATTTTTGATAAGTGACAGAAAGACATGTTTTCACGACACGTCACAAAGCTTTTGATTCCCCCTCCCCCTTGTCACATAATGTCCCATTCCGGTGATACCTATAATTTATGGATGAACCATCATGTCCAAACTTTTTATAATTTAATTTCTGATGATAATTTGCTATATAATTAATGTTATGTACGCATTAACTGAGGTGCATATCAGAACTAAAACAAAATGTATATTTAATTTGTAATAACTTAATTATATGTTCATATTAAGTTATTACAAATTAAATATATAATTAAGTTATTACAAATTAAATATACATTTTGTTTGTTTGTATTGATTATAAACAACATATTTATTATAAGTTGTTTCTATCTGCCCCTTACGAGACTTGAAGCTAGGATCGTCGGTGCGAAAGGCAGGATCACTACTATTGCACCAAACGATCGTCAAACTAAGTAACGTTATGCTTTCGGTGTGGTGTGGTTGTAGAATCTGTTTTAATGCGAAAATATCCATCCGGTATCTTTCGCCGATCTAAGCTGGCCACCTTGGCAATACAATTATTATTTTTTTGTTAAGCCTTCATGAGGTTTTGAAGTACAATTTAAAAACATGATGACAGAGTTATGAAAGAATGCTCTCCGCCTACGGCTCCATAAAATATCTCAAAAACTATTTGCCGATGTGACCTTGTTTCATTTTAACAATAGATAACTTATAACAGCATTGCAAATAACGAGAACAGACTATTTATTATTTGTGCAGCTGTCACTGTTATGCCGTTTTCAAGTTTCATGTGAAAATATCTCTTTGGGACCATAAATAAACTAAGAATACGAGGATATTTAAAATTTAAAAAATAAAATTTCATGATTTTTAATTATTACAAAAGTTTGAACTTCGTGCCCCTTTCAAAATTCTTGGAACTTCCCACTTTGCCTTCCCTTTAGGTACAAATTCTCCCATACCAAGGCTATATAAATTGCCCAATGGATGAACTTGGCTTAACACATGATACGAGACAGTACTGGATCATTAATCGTGTAGCTTTTATGATTTTTTTAAACAATAAAATTTCTTTTAATATTCCAGTGGTTCGCCTTAAAAAGTTGTTACACTTAGTTATGTAAGTAGAAATTTTCTTAATGTAAAATCAATGCGAACAATCACTGGGGAACTTAAATAAATTGAACTGTATTTAGTTCTTACTGTCTGCCACGCAGATTACATATACGCGGATTTTGAGCATAATTTATTTTATATTTAATCCTGACGTTTCAACTGCTTTACGGGAGCCGTGATCGCAGGATGACTAAGGCAATGGTCGTCTATTCTACTACCTTCACAATATTTTAATCGGGCACGTAAATCAAATTGTTTTTTTTTTAATGTTTTTCTATTATTAAATTCTCATGTACACTACTGATTCTACCACCAGTTCGGAAATTGGTAGGACGACCTCCATCTTACTTTTATTATTTTTTGCAAAAAGAGCTAACTACATCACTAGGTCATGCAGTGTCTTTGGAGATATTATTTTTTTGGTTATTGGATCCCAAGCTGGTGGAACGTATGTTCACTGATACAATTCGCGCGGTAAGCAAAAAAGGCAAGTTTACGTAACATCTACTGTGAAGTTGGTTGACCGGTTGTATTGATAAGGTGCGTCAATAGTTGACATTGACATTGATGGACTGTCGCAGCGGCACCCCGGTGTAGGAGATTAATCTCAACACGGACGGTGGATCGCGTAGAGCGGCGCCGGCGCCGATCGCGTCGCGACATTATGCTAATCAGCCGGTGAACACGCCGAAAGTTTTGCCGTCTCCGCATTCCAAACTCGTACGCGGTTTTCCCAAAACAACAATTACAAACAATGTTTTGTGACGAATAAAGCTTTTGACGAAAGCAGGTTCTCGATTTGGTAGCATAAACATTGCCATGTTGTTTTTTTATTTATTTGTTTGCATACGAATTTGATGTTGATGATTTTCGGTATCGTATGTTAATATATATAAATTACGTGTCACGTTGTTTGTCCTCAATGGACTCCTAAACTACTTACTACGATCAAACTTCGTAACTATCTGTTATTTGATCCAACTTAAAAGATAGGATAGATTTGATTTTAATTTATAACACAGCAACGCGTGGCCGGGGCAGCTTGTTTGATCGCGATGAATTCCGAAACTACACAACCGATTTTGATGTTTTTTTTCTCATTTTATTGTATTTGTTTCAACTTAGGACATAGGATAGGTTTCATTTTTATTTATGATTAATAAAATGGAAATTTTTAATACATGAGCCACAGCAACGCTTGAACGGGTCAGCTACTATCAAATATATTCTAAAGTAAAGTAATATGTTACAAAAGAGGCTCCGTTGTAAATGGCTTTAGCTTCGGAATGTAGTTTGAAGTGGGCATTGTTACGTATTTGGTAAAAAGCAATAACGAAGTCGCCACGGAGCTGTAACAATATTAAAAAAAAACCTGTTTATATCAACCAGTGGCTAATCGACCAATGTTTTTAGTAGAGCGAAGCTTTTTGGGCAAACTCAACTTGATCGCTGGCTTTTTATGGTTTTACAATATTGTCAAATATGGACGTTTACGATGTTATATGAGAACTGATGATTATGTTACGACCGCGATGTTTCGAGATTTAATGATGGTGCTTGCTAATTAGACGCATTGTTTTGTTGATAATCTCTATAAAAATATATTTTAATACAAAAATAGGTTCCAAATTTGGTTAATGATATAAGGTATAATGGTAGATTTCGTGACACGATTTACTTTTATTTTAATAAAAAAAATTCAAATAATATAAGATAGAAGAAGTGAAAAATTTAAAAGAATGCAAAAAATATATATTAACTAAATGGCTGTTTCATCTTAATCGATGGCCCAAATCTGATACGAGAGGATCTTCCTGTCACTGATGAAAGATGGCTTACAGAGTAAAATTGGCAAGGTACTAGAAATTTTCGACGGGTTTGTTCATAAGGCTCGGTAGCTCAATTGGGAGAGCATTGGAAAAATATTAAAAAAATGAAATAAAACAATTTACTTTTAGCAGAGATAATTATAATAAAAAAAGTTAGAGCCCATTATCATAGGGGAATTTCACTCTCGATCGGGCATTGTGTGCATAATGAAACTGCACTCTTTTTACGTCTAGATTACTAATCGTGGAATTACAGCTGAGAAGTAGGCAGTCGCAGTGAAATGCCCGGTGTTCACAGATCTAGGTAACTGGAAGGAGTTTGTACATTATTTTGTTTATATTATTAATTCACGTATTCTTTCATTCTTTTATTATTTTAACACATAATTAAAGAGAGATGAAAACAACCCTTTGTTGCGCCTTCTCGGTACAAGACGTAGAAATAAAATGAAAACGATTTAAATCGTTCAACATTTTTACTTACCACCCATTCAGGACGTCTTTTAACAGACAAGAAGGCTTAAAAGCTCGTCAACTTTAACAAGCAACGACATATACAATATTATACGTCGTCACCCTACGTAATCCAAAAAAAATAATATTCAGTTATCACAATAATAGTAGTGTTATGGTTTCATTATATCGTTGATAACAATGTCAACCATTGTTTTAAGTAGTATCTTTAAATATTGCAATCATATACAGAGAATAAAATACAGATTTTAGAAAGTAGGCTTTAAGAAGCCATTGCGTAGATTTGACGTTTAATACACGCTTTTTAAATGCTCATCAGTACATTATATTATGACAGTACTTTGTGTGTTTGTTACCATAGTTACCATAAGCCTAAGAATAACAGTTTTTATAATCAATTAACGTTACCATAGCAACGCATGGCCTGGTCAGCTAGTATTTAATAAAAATCATTTTATATTTTTTTCATCATTTCATCTTACCGTATCTATGTAAATAAAAATCAATGTTTGTATGTATGTTACCTATTCGTTCCGAAACCGTTGATCAGATTGTGGTGAAACTTTGTAAAATTGTTTTGTGCATGTCAGGGAAGGTATAGATATAGTCAGCAAAAAAGAGCAATGAAAAGCATGCCGTGTTTTTATTTGTTTCACTGACTTTTTAGGAAACACCCATGAAGTAGAGATTGCGTCGTTTGTGTATTTCTTATTTATGTAATTGTACTTTAATTAATTTGACACATAAATTAAAGTACAGGGTACTGTATTGTACCTATTTTAAAATTGTAAATAAAATAAATGAAGATATTTCATTTGTTTGAGTTACTACTAAAGAAATCATTTGCATTTTTATGCTTAAATATATATGAAAATTATTTGGTTAGTTCTTTGAGTTCAGTTTTTTTGGAGTACATGTTATTTTTGATAAAAGAAGGTATCTTGGAGTATTCTCAAGTGAGGATATTGCTTGATGTTGGTGATATAATTTTGAAAACTGTTTGGTGCAACGATAGCGATGCTGCATTTCGTCCTTACGGTGCCGGGTTCGAATCCCGTAAAGGCAGATGCCATTGTATTGTATGTACCCTAGTATCCATGACACAAGCCTTCCAGTGCTTAATTTGGGCTAGAAATATAATTATTCTATTATTATGTTAGATTCGAAGAAACCTGAGTTAATTTTCTACAATATTTATCACTTATTAAAAATAGATTAAAAAAAACAATGTTTTAAAATGTTCTAATTAAATAAATTTTTATATAGTTTACTTAAATACCGCTTCATTAGTTAATAAATCATGGTTTTCTTTTCACACGGGAAGCGAGCGAGCTAAGAAACAATGACAGCTCTCGGCACTGACAATGAGATGATAACCCAGACCACTTTCCACTTTCCCGCCTATTCCCAACATGGCCGCCGAGTTGACGCGCGAAAATTGCTCGTACAGCAAATATGTACGAGGTGGGAAATTCGTGTTATAGAATTGAACAATTTTTTTAAATAAATTGTGAATGTATATTTTATATTTGACTAAAAAGTTTTTATGCACGGCAGCCTATAAAGATGATTTTTTGTTGGCAGTTGTAACAATTTTACCTATAAATCAGTCCGTTTATTTATTTCTTTGACTTTCGCGCTTATAACAATTTTAATTATATCTTTGACACCGGATTAAAGTCGCGTTTTACGTTAATTTTGTTTTTTTTTTTATATTTGATTCTGGCGTTTCGACTCCTTTACAGGGGCCTTGATCACAGGATGACGTAGGTAATACATGAGCTAACTACCTTAATATTTTAATCAGGCACGTTCCTAACTTTAAAAAATTATAGAAATAAAATTGTTCCATATTGCATTTTATTTAGTTATTTCTATAGGTACTTAGCTTTTTACAGTAATCGTAGATATAATAAAGAAGCTAAATAAAATGAAATATAAAACAATTTTATTTGTATACATTTTAAATTTAAGGAAAAAAGAAAGAAACACCTTTATTGGCTTCGCAAATAACACATTATAGCATATTACATTAAAAAAAAGTACCAGAAGTATGACATTAAACATAAAGAGTACATTTATTTAAACACTAACATAACATACAGCGAGGCCAATTCGGACCCTGCCTTAGCATATGCGTCTGCGTCATTCTAAGATGGACACAGTGACGCAGAAGCGCTGGTGTTCTGGCAGGTAGGAACGTGCCTGATTAAAATATTAGAAGGTAGCAGGTATGAGTTGAATCGTCAGGATTAAATAAATATATAGAGAAAAAAACAAAAATAAACGCGTCGCCAATCTGGTAGTAGTAGTTTTTTTTTAATTTACATAAATTGAAAAGAGTTTTTATGCACTACAGCTTATATTTGTAAGCAGTACAACAGTTTACGGTTATAAAACAGTCCGCTTGTTTATATTTTTAATTATGCCCAAGAAGTTTTTAATTCTATTGCATTGCAAACAAATGTAATTCCGCTGTCGGCTAAGCGCAAATTTTTGTTGTTGCGCTACTGCCTGTGTTACATTACAACATGTAATCACCGTGCAAATGACAGCAACTGAGATTTCCCTGTTTGCTACTATTGCATTGCTCCGCAATATCTTAAAAAAACATTTACATTGAACATAATGCCATATGAGATATATTAAAAACATGCACAGTATGTTTAAGTAATTATAATTTAATTACTCCGCCCCCTTTGTATACAAAAAAAGTAAGAAAATGATTTGTTATTAAAAGAGCGATATCTACACTAATATTATAAAGAGAAACTAACTCAAAAACTACTAAGCCGACTTCAAAAATCCTGTCACCATTGGAAAGCTACATTCACGCTGAGTAACATAGGCTATATTTAATGTTAGAAAAAATTTAAAGAATTTTGTCCACCCGTGCAAAGCCGGTACGGGCTGCTAGTAAATTATAAAAGTAAGATGGAATTCAATCGGGAAGGGGTTCCCGAGTTTCTTTCTTTTTCCCGATTTGTTCTCGCAAGGGCCTCCTAATTTCCACACTGGTGTTAGACTCAGTAGTGTACAATGTAATAGTAGTGAGAATGTAATAATCAAATAAGATCGCTTTGATTAACATAAAAATTTTATCTACTCTAATACTATAATACAAAGATTCTAAAACTGAAAACAAAATGCTTATGACAAACATTACGTACAGGCCAAAAATAATAAAAAAAAAGTTTCATTACGATACAGGTCTTGTATGGACACCTGTAACATAATATAACTTTTTAATCATAACGATACACCTATACAACCTCCAGCTGGACCAAGGAGGTTGAAACTCTACTTTAAAAAGGTTTCAATGAACGAGTCCGTGACGACGCAACACGCATGCGCAATCGATATTTGCACCTTGGCGCCAACATTTGACATTTAAACATTTGTTGTTATATTCAGCGTTTTATTTGCAATATTGTTTTACGTATTATAGTATGAAAGTAGATAAAGTAGTGTATGACACTATACATAACTTGGTCTTATAACACTCGTGTGATACTATAAAAAAACTCGCCTACGGCTCGTTTTTTTAAAACACACTCGTGTTATAAGAACCCTTATTATGCAACAGTATCATAAACTACTATTAATAGTTAGGAACGTGCCCGATTAAAATATTGTGAAGGTAGTAGAAAATATATGACGACCGTTGCCTTAGTGATCCTGTGATCACGGCTCCTGTAAAGGAGTCGAGGCGTCAGGATAAATTATAAATAATGCGCAAAAAAAAACCGTTAATTAGTTGTTGTATTCAAATGTGTAATTAGCGCGGAAGTGTAGGAACTAAATTAAGTCGCTAAATCACTTGTGTCACACAGACCTGAGAAAATATAGAATAGTTCGTTTCCAACATTGACTCGGCCGTGATATAACCTGCGACCTTGGAACGGCTTTACCATGAAAACCGTCATGCAAGCCACTCGACATCAGATGTTAAAAGTGTTTATATGTATTAGATTTTACCAAGAAATCATTCCTATCTGCTTTGGCTGCATTTGCTTATTTCTATTTTTCCTTATTTCTGTCACAAAAAAATATTCAGAAAAATGATACAACTAATCATTCGCAAAATGATTCGTTTTCTATTGAAAATATTGAATATTTATGTGTTTACTAAATATAATATTAATGGAACCTTATATGGAAATATATTAATACCAAGCTTTATTATGTTTTGTGGTTTCTTAAAGTCTATTTGTAGTAAGTGGTTTTTCAGTTAAATTCATATTGAATATTTTTCTTAACTAAGTTCATACAGATTATACAAGGGGAACAGCGCTTTTTTGTTGCGTGAAATATTATGAATTAACTAGCTGACCTAGCCACGCGTTGCTGTGTTATAAATTAAAATAAAACCTATCCTATCTTTTAAGTTAGATGAAATACCAGATAGTTACAAAGTTTGATCAAAATCGGTTAAGTAGTTTAGGAGCCCATCGCGGACAAATAACGTGACACGTTATTTATATATATTAATATAATACTTTTTCGGGAAGCTGATTTCAGATTTAAAGTCAGATTGTTTGTATCAGATTACACGTTTTTAGAGAATTATCTTTTTTTATTAAGAAAAACATTAGAAAAACAACCACTACTTATGAATTAAAATGATTTCAAATTGATCGTTAAAATATATTTACATTGACTATAGAAAAATAGAAAAAAAATTATTGATAATTTTTTTTCATAAGCGAGATTTTAAATTGACACTTAGTGAATTAATCTAAACCAAAGTAAGCACTGTAAGGCTTGTGTTATGGATACTAGGGTAACAGATATACAAACACATGTGATATCTGTTACCCGAGACTAGAACTCAGGACCGTCGCGTCGGTGCGAAGGTACGAGTACATAGAATCGTTACCGTTGCACCAAACGATCGTTGTAAGAATTACGTATTAAATCAATGTATAATCATAGCTAATTCCATTTTCGTTTTATTATTTTTGAATAGTTTTTGCGTTGTTGCTATTTTTGTTTTCGTTTGCATTATTTGAAGGTCACACAATGTTTTCTTTTTTTCGCCAGCGCTATAAAAAGTCTGTTTTCTACTCTTGCGCAAAGAAACTACTCTTGTACCATGTCTAGTTAGGTTTTTTTGCAGTTCTGAATTAATTATATAAGACATTTGAAGATAAAAATTCATGTTTACGTTTCGGTATTCCCAATTAATTTTGTATATTATAATAAAAAAGTGTTAAGTTTTTTGCAGATTTATAAGTATTTGCGTTATTGAATTATTATTATTGAATTTAGGATAGATTAAAAAAATATTATTCCTAGATTCTTTAATTTTTTACTTTTAGGTTCGAATCCCGGAAAGGGTAGGTGTTTGTGTAATGAATACTAGCATTTATGCCTGAGTCATACATTTCTATGGATATTACATATTTATGTGTATGGATAGTATCTATAATACAATACCTACCTTACAGTGCTTACTTTGGGCTAGGCTTACTGGTAATAATGTAATTTTCATTAAATTTTGGCCTCATCAAAATGACCACCCTTGTTTTTAATTATTTCTTCACAAATTTTATTCATTCTTTTAATTAATTTTACGAAGTATTCGGGGTCCGAAATTTTAACTCTTCTATCAAGCTCATCCCATACTAATTCTATAGGCGAGAAATCTGGCGATTGTGATGGCCATTTCATAACTTGCAAAAATTTTTCGTTTTGTTTTTGCTGTAAGAAGTCCTGACATAATTTTGATGAATGCTTTGGGTCGTTATCTTGCTGAAAAATGAAATTTCGGCCAATCAGATTCATTCCAGAAGAAATTGCATTTTCTTGCAGTATTTTCAGATAGCCTTCTTTATTCAGTTTTCCGTCAATTTTAATCAAATGACCGGGCTTATTGTTACCAAAGCACCCCCAAACCATTACACTACCATCACCATGCTTAACGGACTGCACAGTACACGCTTCTAAAGCCCGTTCGTCTTTTGATCGGCGCACAAAAACACGTCTATTAGATCCAAAAATTTGAAACTTAGACTCATCCGTCCAAAGGACTTTTTTCCAGTCTTCTTCCGTCCAGTTTTTATGTGCTTTAGCCCACTCTAGTCTATTTTTCTTATGGGTAATAGTTAGTCTTGGTTTTTTGGCTGCAACGCATCCTCTTAAGCCAGCAGACAGTAAACGTCTCTTTACAGTTGTGATTGAAACTGGCTTTTCTCGTGTTTTATTTAAAGTAGCAGCAATTTGTGGCGCAGTTAAACGTCGATCTCGTTTCGATAACACTTTAATAAACTGATCTTCCTGCTTTGTTGTGGATTTGGGACGTCCAGATCTCTTCCTGTCTCGATTTTCTCCCGTAGCTCGCTTTCGTGTAAGAGTATAATGTACACCTTTACATGAAACTCCAACCTTTTTTGCGATTTGGCGTATAGAATATCCTTCTTTGTTCAAAGTACAAATAACACTTCGCTCTTCAAGAGAAATCTGTTTCCTTTTTGCCATTTTATGCAGTTATCGACTGATGTTACTATCACATGAACCTCACAAAGTACACTGAACTCTAAACTAGATACTTAATGGAATTATATACTTATTTTAAAAAACTGATCTCTATTCAAAACAATACAACAACAAAAACAAAAACAATGTTTGTATCTACCAATTCTAAGAAATTAACAATTGGCAGTGCAGCAACTTCTGTGGTCATAAAACACGTGTGCCGGTCTTTTGTCAAAGTACGGAATAACTGATAAGAAATAAGTAGTTTTCTTCATTATTGTTATAAGCACGATTGTAAAAATAAATGAACTTTAACAAGAACGTGTATATTTAAAGATTTATTTGCGGTAATTTTTTTTATCTAATGAAAATAGGGTGTTTCCAAACTTTTGGACGGTAGTGTATATATATATATACTAGTGGACCCGACAGACGTTGTCCTGCCTGTTATTTTTGCAGTATAGATAAATAACCTAGATACCGTCTGCAGCGCCATCTGCCGGGCTGATTTGTGAATCTAAACCATTCTCAGATCCCCTTGAACACACACAAAAAAAAACATTCAAATCGGTCCAGCCGTTTAGGAGGAGTTCAGTGACATACACACTCACAGAAGAATTATATATATATAGATATATATATATATATATATATATATATATATATATATAAAAGTCTATTCGTTATCCCAGTGTCCATTACGCAAGACTTACAGTACTTACATTGGGCTAGGTTAATTGATGTGAATGTAAGAAATATTATTTTTATTAATGTTATTGTACATGATTAGACTTTAATCCAATTTAATGTTGAAATTCTAGTAATAATAATAAACTAATAGATGAAATATAAACCTTTGCATAAGAGTTATCAACAACCCTTCTGGATTTATGAGACATTTGGAAATATAAGGCTTTATTCAAAAAAAAAAAAAAGGTCACAGCTCCTGTTTAACGCGTCGTGAAATTTTCGAATATTTGTGCAACGGTAGCGATCCTACCTTCTGTACCAAAGGTCCCAGGTTCGAATCCTGGTGGAGGCATATGTTTGTGTGATGAACATACATACATTTGTTTCCGAGTCATGGTCGTTTATGTACGTTTCTGTGCCTTATTAGTTTCCAAAGCTAGTAAAAAACATCATTTTATGACTGTACTAAAGGTATTTTTTAATTTTTTTATAATACTCGTTAAATTACAAAAAAATAATATAAAGGTAGGGCTGATAACAATTTAAAATTAACATAAGTTAGGCATAAAACTAAAAATGTTAAAACACAAGTAACTAAGATTGACTAATAGTCAAATTTTCTCATGAAATATGTAAGTACTATTATATTTTCTACACGATCAAATGAGATGAATATTTGCTCTATACCTTGTTTTATAAGGAGGGATAAAAAGTGAGGTTATGCCTCGCATTGGGTCGAGATAGATCACATGCTGACAGTACCATGTTTGGACAAATGCAATGAACGTTATGTGATCGTTTCCTTGACATATTTACTGAGCTCTTTTTGCAAACCTTACTTCCTTCTAGAGCTGTCATGTCAATTTGTTTGACAAGTTTGTTCCTATTCCGATAGCTTGTGAGTTATAATAAACTTTACAGTATACGATGATTAAAGATTTTTTTTCTATCTTGAATGGGTTTGGTCTCGATACCAATCAAGCCTGGGGTAAAAACAGGACCAACGGTGGAGTGAGCTGACCTAGAAGACATATTGATATTTTCCAGTACAGAGCTCATAAAAAATCATCTTTGTTTTTTATTATTTTATAGTAATTAGGTTGGCGCTTGACCACTATCTCGCCCCATGGTAAGCGACGATGCGATCGAGGATGTGACGCGCCTGCCTAGATGATACCTATTCACTCGTGTATTGAAGATTTTTAGTCGGTCTTCGTTGTCGAGTAGCTTACATATCGGTTTGTCTTGGTAACACCACTCCAAAGTCCTTGGTTCGATTCTTGGACTAGTCAATGGAGATGATTTATCTACTTGTGTTCATGTATGCGATGCTGCTTGTTTTTAGAAATATTTGCTTTGATAAGTATGACGACTAATCCGACTCTAAATACTCGATTATTTTTAATATTTTATATAAACAATAATATTTTTTCAAACTTTCATGGTCACTAACTTTAATAAAAAAGGGATTTTTTATTTTTTATTTCTTGAACATGCGTCATCGTAACACAAGAGCTGTTTGACCCTTGCTTGGCAAGAAACCTGGTATCCATAAAACAAACCTTACAGTGCTTTTTGGGGAGTAGGCTAATTGGTGTGAAAGTATGAAATAATATTATTTAATCGATCTCAAATTAATGCAGTTAAGGATGTGATAGAACATTCAAAATAGATGTAAGTTTATAATGATCATGTTTCTTTTTCGCGTTCGCTGAGGGGAATTCCATATTTAGCATATGATGTAGTTATAATGATTCGTTTTTTTTCTCTCTTCTACTTATGGCGTTGTAATCGTGACTTGCTTGTGTTATGTTATATTTTGATGATTATGTTTGAGGTTGATTTGTTTTTATGAAGTTCTCGATTTGCCTTATTGAATCTGACTTTGTTACTAACGGCATTGGTTTTGAAATAAATTGTTTACGCATAGAGAAATTTCATACAATGTGTGTTCGTTATTTTTGAAAGCGCATTGGATAGTTAGCAATAGTTTATATTTGAATATACTTTATGCATTGTAACAATGGTGTGCTTAGGAGTTGTGTGCTTATACCGCCATCTCCTTTTTTCCATCGGGCATCCAGACGCACTGCGGGCTACCAACCTTTCTTGGTTGCTATTCCTATTTGTCGCACCAAGCGCTTCTCAACATTTTTCATAATGCGCACAGCAAAGGAGTGGAACTCCCTTCCTGCGCCTGTGTTTCCGAGAACTTATACCTCGTCCGTTTTCGAAGCCAGGGAAACCCGGGGCTTGATTGGGATCTGGAGCGAACCTATTCGTAATTAAAAAAAAATGTAATTAATACAGAGATTTAGTAGTTTTCAACATATTATGTCAAACCCGTTACGCTGTGTTTAATAATAAAACAAACTGGATTTTTAAAACAAGTATACTAACCATAAATTAATACAATATCTTTTATTTTAGATGTGATGTACATTGACACATAGACAAAATAGGGAAAAGCAATAACAGTATTGCCAGCCTTTTTCTGCCGTCCCCATTTTTTCGTTAGACTACTAAACTTACAGATTGATGCCACTAAGCGTTTTGGTTTTAATTTTGTAATCCGGACCGCTAAAGAGTGGAACTGCCTGAGTCTGTTTCCTTATAAATACAATTTAGGCGTGTTCAAGTCACGAGTGAATAGGTATATTTAAGGTAAGCGCATTACATCATAGATCGCATACGGTGTTTACCATCATGCGAGATATTCACTGTAAAGAGGGATATTTAAATGCTGGAACGAAAACACTTACAAAAATAAATACATTATTATCAGAACAGTACATGTTTATCGAAAGAAACTCGTTCATATAACTGAGGAAGTTAATTTGATGTAAGCTGAATAGAAAACGTTGGCTATTATAGTTTAAATGTCCGCTTGGGCAACAAAGTGATCGCTGTTTACACTTAAAGGTCATTTGGCCGCGGTGCACCATAATGGGCGTCGTACGGAAACACTACCTGAGTGTGTACATGTGATTGAATTAAAAATACATTAAAGAAATCACTCAATGTCGGCGATTGTGATCTTGATGTTTGAACCGCTTTAGGGTTGGTCCTGGTGGTTCTGCTGTCAGTACCACCAGTAGACCAGATGTTTTTGAGTTTGCCTGAGTGTAGTTGCTTAAGTGAAATATTCTAATACTACACAGTAAGGCCTAATATCTAGATTATATTGTAATATTTCTCTTTTTTGTATTCACAATGCCAATATTTCTTACCTGAGGGCTCGGAGTAATGGTATTTTTTTATAATGACTATTATTAGTGTTACTAGCATATACTTATGCTATATTTTTAATTTTATACATTTTACTGTAGTCTTATATAATTTATTATAACTATTTGTCAGTCCACCCCTAGCAGATAGCAAACACCCCTGGTCAATCCCTGATAGCAATTGCTACTATATTCAAATTTCGCGTGGCCTGCTGTTTTTTTTTTAATTACGTTTATTTTATGAGTTACAGAGATCCAGATATTCTGTGGCGGATTCTTCATTTAATCAGCTTTACGGTTGTAGCTTCATTATTCAGCGAGAAAATGGCATTTTTATCTAAGAGTCCGATATTTTTTTTCACAATTCGCGCAGCATTGGGACTGTTGAGATGAGTGAGGCGCGCGATTGCGAACTGACAGGTGGATAAGATGATATAAAAAGATATATGAAAATTTGTAAGTTTGACTCGTCAACTGACCACCGTTTGGTGCAACGGTAGCTATCGTGCCTTTCGCATCGACGGTCTTGTGTTCGAATCCAGGAATTTGTTTGAATTAGCATATTTCCTCTTTGAATAATAGGTATATATCTGTATATCATGTCTTAATGTTTCTCCGTTTTCCTAGTATCCATTACACAAGCTCTACAGTGATTACTTTGGGCTAGGCTAATTGGTATATATATAGGAAATATTATTAAACTTGGTATTTTTTGGATTTTTGGGACTTTTTGGGGCTCTTTGTTGGACTGTGGGCCAATACAAGCACTGTAAGGTGCGCTTACTTTGACATAGAATTATACTGTTATCATGGCGTGAGCAGTTAAAAGGTACATAATATTTTCGATATTTTTCGAAAAAAAGCTTTTTTTGCTGATCTTATATAAATCTACTCTGGAATGCTTATAACAATTTAAGAAAGTTTCTTGGCACTACTTTTTTTGAGAGAAAAGACGAGAACGCACGGTCATTGAATTTTAAGTTATTTTTTATTGTACTTTCATTTAGGCTTACGTAGTTCCCATTTCTTTAAAGTTAACAATGTGTTCGGTATTTTTAGAAATACTTTTAGGAAGTATTTTTATATTTTTAATGATATCTTATATGATGCTCGGTCCACTGCTCTCCCAATTGAGCCACTGCGCCCTGTGAGCACCTGTCGAAATTTTCTAGTACTTTTTACATTAACGCGGCTTACAGCGTTGCTTCATCAATGAGATGATTCAATAGAAACACCTAAGACTAATTTTTAAATGATTTTTTCTAGTATTGTTTTACTAAAATGTATATTATACTAGTTGACTAGTTGACTGGGCCACGCGTCGCTTTGGCTCTGATATTATATTTGCATATATTTTTTTGATTATGAATAAAATGAAACCTATCTTATGTTCTTAGTTGAAACAAATCTAGCGAATTAGAAAACGCAATCATCAACATCGGTCAAATAGTTTCGGACACGTAACACGTCATTTTTATATAAAGATAAACCTTCTTAGGAAGAGTATAACTCTTTTGTGAGAGAACAAAATATAGCATTGTCCTTGATTATTAAACTATTTTTGAAATGAAAACTTCTTTAGCATCATTGTGATTTGAAAGTCGATGAAACGAAAAAGCGACAGACACATAAATTCATAAGATTTAACGTAGGAGAAAATGAGATAGGAAGCATTATGTACGTGTGTTCATACGTGTTTGTGTGCTCATGCCTTGTACAAAGCTTGAGAGAAGGCATCATAACAACCGTATTTTGTTTACGTGTACGTATTATTTTTGAAGGTTTCACTTCTACCACGTGTGAATTGCACTCATGCTTTTTTATTTATAATTATATTCAGGCGTGTTAAGTTGCTATATATCTTCTAGGTTAAATAATAAGAAAGCTGTGAAAACCCTGATCTAATAGTTTAATAGCTGAACAGTCAACACACGAGGTCAATGTCATATGTTACACGCACTTACTGTTCGACACAGAACAATTGTTTGTGACATTTCGCCTGTACTTTTCTATGTTAATGGCTTTGGTCTGCGGGCACTAGACGTGAAAACGTCTCGTTTTAATAGTTTTAGGTTAGGTCAGGTAATCTAAATGGTGACTGAGGGAATGCCCAAGTGTGTTCGAGCACTCTGCATTCTTTTATCGTACACTTTACCGGAATCGTACACACGGGGATCAAACGTTTTTCCGTTATAAGAAGTATCCTATTTAATAATTTCTTTTCTCAAAAACCAAAACAATTTTGAAGTGAAAACTTCTTTAACGGTGTTGTGCACTTTTGGCATGGGTAAACCTGATTGAAAATTCGTAAGACAGAGTAGGGCGCTTGCGCGAGTGTGCGTCTGTGTTTGTTGTCATGTTTGTGTACGATAGCGCAATAAATGAATATTGTATTTTACCACATAAATTTTAGTACTTTTTTACTGATAATTAAAGCAATCAGGGATTCAAAAACACCTTTATAATAATACACTTTCATAAGGGTTACACATTGAATCTGTTACAGAATTATTCCTATATTACTTATTTGGGTGTTTTGAACCTATTTTGCGTCGAACACTTATAAAAGTGTAACAGATAGAATGTTTTCTGTTACCAATCTGTTAGAAACTGTTTTACGTTTAACTATCTATGTGTATACACAGTACACCAACATAGGCATTTCAAAGTACCCAAATCATTAGAGAGCTGTCGCATAGTTATGCCAATGTGAACCTTATTGACTGTAACAGATATTAACACTTATGAACCGGTATTTTCTAAAACAGATTCAAAGTGTTATAGTTTCTTTCTGTTTACCTTTTAAAACAGAAATGAAAAACATTGTTCAGAACACTCTATTCGGATACCGCTAAAATCCCTGAAAGCAATTCGTGCGAAATTATTCCCTAACCATTCCAAAATATCAAAAATACACAACGTTAATGTTCATGTTTTTACTTCTGCCGGCATTCCCGGAGTGCAACCTCTTGTTTTTACCACGTTTACCACGTTTTTCTTATCTCACTTTTCTTATTTGTTTGTCTGTCCGGGCAAAATCTTGCAACTTAAATTTGAGGCACTTTCCGATAAGCTAGAAAGCTGAAACTCTCAGGATAGTTCAGAACCCGATGACAATGCACTCTAAAGCAACTTTCAACTTTCCAGATGCACTTTCAGGTCCACTTTCGGCAACTTTCACTTTTGTATGGGGCTTATCCGATTGTTGCGTAACACATGGTTACTTCGTTGAGTTAATAATTAAAAAGAATAAAATAATTATACTAGATTTAAAAAATCTAAAAATCCCACGTTTTTCAATGTCCTAAAAAGAATAAAATAACCCTGCGGGGCAAAGCGAGGGGCCACTCAAAACGTGGGGGCGCATCTTTACAATAATCGGCATCAATGCATGTCATTCATCTCTTTAAAATCTCCTCTTAGTAATATGCGCCCCCACGTTTTGAGTGGCCCCTCGCTTTGCCCCGCAGGGTTATTTTATTCTTTTTAGGACATTGAAAAACGTGGGATTTTTAGATTTTTTAAATCTAGTATAATTTTTTCAATAAACTACTGTTTTGGTTAAAAAAAATTCATTAGTGAATACTAGACGGCCGCCTGGAGCGACCGACGGTACTTTCAGCGCCTAAGTTCTCAGTTTCGAAATCTGGTTGAGGGTTATGTTTGCGATATACTTATATAATCTATGCGTTATTAATTAACTTATCAGATCTCGTACTAACGATTGAATTAAATAATTATTGTGAGTTGTAGGAAAAGTATTTCTTTTATTTTCATTTATTTTATTAAGTTCAAATAACATAAAACTAATATTAAAACATATATCAGTTAAATGTTTGATAAAATATTATAATAGACTAGCGGACCCAGCCACGCGATGCTGTGGCACAGTAATTTTATTTTTCTAAAATAAAAGTAGCCTAAGTTACTCCTTATAACATCAGCTACCTGCCAATAAAAGTCCCGTCAAATTCGGTCCAGTTATTTCAGAAATTAGCCGGAACAAACAGACAGACAAAAATTGTAAAACATGTTATTTTGGTGTATGTACCGTATATATATTCATATGAATGTAGTAAAAACGTTTATTTTAATATTACAAACAGACACTGCAATTTTATTTATATGTATAGATATGGGTTTTTTGGATAACAAGTGTCTGCAGATTTTTTTTGACAAATCTATACTCGATTGTCTTTTGGACCTAGTTTAATTCGGATTATGAGATTAAAGAAACTATCCAAAATAGTTTGGTGTTTGTTTTAATTAAATAAAATATATAATCTCTTCTATATAAATACAATACTTTGTGTGTTTGTTACCATATATAGTTACCATAGTTACCATAAGCCTAAAAATAACAGTTTTTATAATCAATTAACGTTACCATAGCAACACATGGCAGGGTCAGCTAGTATATATAATAATCGTACCCCATCCACATATTAGCAAATAATGTCAATGTTTTCTATTATTAATTAAGAACAAGGTTGTCATGACAACAGGGGGTCTACTCTAATTCAACGAAAAACGAAGTTTCGTTCGAAACTTCGGACGATTCCTACTACGGTTCCATTCGTTCCGAATATTCGAACGACGAAAAATGTTTGACATTAAAATTTTCTAAGCCTACTCTGTTTCACGAAACTTCGGATCGAACATTAGAATTTGACAGCTAATTGTTCGGAATTTTAACCTCAAATTGACGAAGACTAAAGTGTTACCTTTTGATTTTCGTAATTGAGATTTTTTCATAATTACTTTGTGATATGGCTGCAAGACATATTTTAATATTAGCTGCTGTGCGTGAAGAGCATTTAGAGCGAAGAAGAAACCGGCGTCGTCTGCGCAATCAAATTAATATACGAAATATTCCCGACGTAGAGTTTGGAAGAAATTATAGACTCAGTAGGGAATTAATTGAAGAATTGTGCCGAAAATTAGTATTACTACCACCAAAGGCAAGACGTTATGCAATCGAGCCCACTACTAAGGTATGCAGTTTAAGTATTTTAGGTTTATTAGTTATATTTCACTGTTCCTAATTCTCAACTTTTTGTTTTTCAGATTCTTACGGCCTTAAATTTTTAAGCTCGAGGTAGTTATGAAGGGTCCGTGGGCCATAACATGGATGGCCCCATGGCACAACAGACTGTTTCTCGTTGTTTGAAGGAGGTCACGACTGCTCTCAATGCACCCCATATATTAAGGAAGTACATACATTTTCCACAAAATAGTAATGAAAGGAATGTTATAAAGAGAGGGTGAGTACTAATATGTCAATGAATTTAAGTTTTATCATTGCTTATAGTGCTGGGGTTAATATGACATTAATATTACAGATTTTATGAGAAATATGGGCTTCTTGGTGTAATTGGATGCATTAATTGTACTCATAATGCAAAAGTGAGACCTTCACAGCATGAGGAACAATATTTTAATAGGAAACATTTCCATTCACTTAACACCCAAGTTGTGAGAATAAGAAAATATTTAAACCTTCTCTGTGATATTTTCAGTAAAATTTAATATAATGTTTAATACGCAATTTATATTCATGGCATTATTTTTCAGATATGTGATAGTGATTGTTATATCACAAATGTAGATGCATCCTATGGTGGAGCTACACATGATGCATACATTTGGAAAGAATGCAGTATAAGAACCCATTTAGAGAGCCATTGCTGTGTCTAATGAGATATTTTAAGAAGACAGCTCTTTGAATATTATTTAACAGATTTAATTTACAGTACCAACAATAACACAAATCTCCAACTCCAACAAAAATCTTTTTTTTTTTCAATTATATTGAACTCAAGTTAAAAACTATTTGATGCAGTTTGACAATTTGAGTATATTTATGTGCTGTTGAATGTACATTAACACAAAATCTAAGACCCCAAAATAAACTAGCAGAACCAACCTGCAAAATTGAAATGTTTAGAAGTGATATATAATTTAGTAAGTTTAATTAAGATGTTAATATTTAGATAGGTAATACTACAAGATACAATATACTATAGATAGGTAATTTTAATTTGGTAAAAGAATGAATTTTAAGATAATTTTAATTTTTTAAATAATTGTAGTATTAAATAGATAGTTG
The DNA here is from genome assembly GCA_927399485.1 of Calamotropha paludella. NCBI lineage: Eukaryota > Metazoa > Arthropoda > Insecta > Lepidoptera > Crambidae > Calamotropha > Calamotropha paludella. The sequence continues at coordinate 2,486,283 of OV656803.1, read as the reverse complement.
TAAGAAATAACAATAAAAGGTTTGTAATTGTTAGTTATTATTTGTTAATATCCAGTTTATCTTGTCTAAATGGTTGATGTGCTTTTGCAGAGTTTCATTTTTGTTTCTATTTTTTAAATAATCTCTATGTATAAATTAAATTGCAATAAAAATGTTGAACTTGAGCTTAAACTATTTTCTTAAGACTAACCCTTTTAAAGATTTAAGAGAAATGATGTATTTAATTAAAGCTATGTATGTTGGGCTTAGTTCTAATTTAAGCAATAACAGTTAGCTTTCTTGTTGGAAGTGGGAAGAAAATACTATTTTATCAAATTTAAAGATATAAAATCAATCTTCATATAAAATCTTTATTAATTAACATTAATACAATATGCTTAATACTATACTATACACTATTTTATTCCAATTTATTTAAATATTCTCTAACTAGCCCACACAGTTGTAAAAGGGCAGGCTTTGATGCCTGAAAATTCAGTGTTTCTAACTTCCTCTATTGCCAAATGTTCTTCTTTTATTTGGAGAGAGTGGAGGCCAGCAGCAACTCGCCTCCTGGACCGGTGGCTTGTGATGCTGCAAAACAATAGACCATTTTAATGCTAAAAATACCTTTAACACTTCAACAATGAATTTTTATATATTTATTGTTAACTAAATGGAATAATTTATTATTTGACATGACAGTTGTACTGGACTCAAAACAATACACATATGAACACTGTATGTATGCAATGCCAAATATCAACCTTATACATACCTACTAAGTTTAAATAAAGTATGGCATGGTATGGTAATATGGTATTTCATATTGACTATAAATAAAACAGTAAAAAATACTTACAATGTCTTGTAGTCAAGGAGTCTTGACTTGCAGCAGGGACTGACAACTGTGTGGGCTCGCTATTATCTTGGCTGGTAGACTGCTTGAATTCTTCGAGTAGGTTCAAGCTAAGAGGCTAAATGTGGATGGTGAGCATAGGTGGAGGGCTTGCTAGACTGGAGATAGATGGACTTGGTTCATTCCATTCATTTGTCTGAAAATTATTTTTTTTACAAATTTAAGTAACAATTTTCTACTATTTGTATTTAATTATAAATTTTATGTAACCCAAGAACATAATTTAAAATGACCTTTCATGTTATGTGTTTAGTAAAGATTTTAAAATAAATTAATAACTTGAACTAAATTCGACATGAAATTATTAAAAGCAACAAAAACTTTCTACAATTGAAAATACAAAAAAAGATTACCTCATTGAAAGCTGGGACTCTGGCTCCTGTTTGGCGTTCACCAAATCCATCTCCCATTATGGATAACACCTTCAACTCTCATTGGAAGAGTTGAGGTGCCAACGATAGACCACCTCCAGTTGCAGTAGCCGACCTCCGAGAATCAGCAGCAGCTTTCTTTGCCAGGTGCTTTCTATCAAAACATAAAGCATAAAAATAAAAGTAAATAGAAGATCCATGGTTATCATTATAATGTTACTTATCAATGAATTATTTTTTCTTTATTAAATAAAATGGATAAACGACGTACCTTTTGCCACTGCTGAACAGTCTTAGTGCAACCACCCATTGAATTGAGCATATTGCACAATTCATCCCACAGCTTCTTTGATTGAACTTTTCCTTCAACACTCCTCAATCTCGCTTGAGCTAAATCCTTATGCTCGTCTAAGAAATTGAGGAGGGCTCAACTCATTTGCTCTGCACTTGCTGAATCCGTATGTGGAGTCATTTGACGGTGTTATAACTTGCAGAAACAACTATTTGGCGGGGGCTCCAAATTCACTATGAAACTTGGAAACGATCTTATGGAATGCATGTCGGGATTGCGAAGTATAAAAAAAGCACTTGGAAATACTTTGATTTGATAACACAACACTTATAAAACAAACTTTTAAAACTATTCAAAGAATCCACTCAAAACGTCAAAAAGGGTTATGAGTGATTAAACGACCATTTTTGTAAGGCCTATGTTTACTACCAATTGATTGTATCAAAGAGCTCTTTACAAATCAGTCGGTTTATAGTATCGCTAAGTGGGTTCTTTATAGTGCCACGGTAAATTTCTTCGAAAAATTGAATTTTATTTGTACTTCATATTTTTAACATAAGTTATTACCAAAATTGATTATAATCAACTTTTTACTGTCTTAAATCAAATAATTAAGCAACGGAGTTTATTAATGTTAAGTTACGGTAAAAACCGTATTTGACATTATAAAAAACCTACATAATATTACTAGGCTCATTCGTTCACGAAAATTGTCTATGAAAACGAACTTGTTGTGCGTATCCGAAAAAGATATAGAGTAGGGTCGCTTGCGAAATTTCGTTTAAATTTCGTTCGTTGCCGAAGTTTCGTTTCGAAGAAAAAGAGTAGACCCCCAGATCGTGGAAAATTTTGTCAACAATTATTACCCAAGTTTAATTTAAACGTTTTATTGTCGTTTTTCTCTTTATAACACTGAGTAATGTAACAAGTATAAACCATTTTCACTGACATGCGGTTTTTGGCCATATAATTGTTTGTTTATGTAAGTATCCAACTTAGGTTTTTGTATATTTTTGTGACAAATATCGTGGTTTCTTGATCTTTCCTTTTACATTGAAGCATAGATTTTTTTTTACCCGTGTTGCTGAAAAAGGGGTATGTTATTAGTATTGAATAGTATACTTATGGGTAATTTGTTGGTGTTTTTTTACTTCCGGACACCATGGTTGTAAAAGCTTTTTGTCTTGTTATTGACCACATTCGCAGTAGGAAGGCTTGGTCAGGAGAACAATATAGTCCAATTAATCGGTATGATTATATATTTTCTATCTAAATGTTTAAAAAATGACTTTTTTGTTTCAGGTATGTACCAATGGTTGGACGCAACAAACTCGTTCTATACGTAAGTACGTGCATAGATAAGTCATAATTTTTTGTTACCGCAAAAAAAACATTAGCTCACCATTTTGCCTTAATAAATTAGCAAAGACGTGTTAGTCATCGATAACATACATGTAAGTCACCGTATATAATTAACTGTAATCCAGAATGTTCCACTTAAGCACACCAATTGATATATATCAAACGGTGTATCAAATCAGTTTCACGTTCAAAGAAATTCTACTTAATACTGAAAATACTGTATTATAAGAATTTCGCTTGCGTAAAAAACATTAACAAACATTAAATATGCTATTTACTCCGTAAAAGACATGATCAGCGGCATTTAACGTGCTACACATTGCGTAAAACACATGATTACAGGCATTTAAGATAGCACCCACTCCGTTAAAGACATTGAGATAAGCATTTAACGTGTTTGCGTAAAACATGATCACAGGTATTTAATCTGCTACCCACTCCGTAAAAGACTTTAAAATAAGCATTTAATGTGTTTTCGTAACACATGATCACAGGTATTAAACCTGCTACCTACTACGTAAAAGACATGATTAGCGGCATTTGACGTGCTACACATTGCGTAAAACACATAATTACAGGCATTTAAGATATCACCTACTACGTAAAAGACATGCTCAGAGGTATTAAATGTGCTACTCACTACGTAAAATACATGATCAGAGGTTATTTTATGCTACCCATTAAGTAAGTACTTGATCACAGGTATTTAACGTGCTTCCCGTTGCGCAAAAGACATTAACATAAACAGTTAACATGCTACCCATTCGGTAAAAGACAAGATAAGAGGCATTTAACTTACAAACTTTTACGTAAAAGACATGATCTCAGATATTTAACATGCTGCCCATTACTTAAAAGACATGATTAGAGGTATTAAATGTGCTACCCACTACGTAAAAGACATGATCATATGCATTTTGCGTGCTACCTACCATCTGAAAGACGTAATCAAAGGAATTTTGCTCGCTACCCACTACGTTAAAAGATATCTTAATATAATAACTTTTCGCTATAAAATATTAATATTATAGCGAAATTTTCTCAAGATATATTTTAATGAGCTGGGCAAGTTAATGATCACACTGGATTGTCACGTAACGTGACGATAAAGTTGTAATGTAAACGAAATTGTGACAAGAAACATGACGTGTTGCGATTTAATAGTTATAATAACATTAAAAATGTTCTTCAATATATTTAAAATGTTAGAAATTACAAAATTAAAGAAAGTTTTTATCATGTATCCAAATATCGGGTTTGAACAATTGACTACAAGTTGTGTCCGGTCACGATCCATCGGGTCATAGTGCCGCGGGCTGTTCGTGTTGACCACGGTCACTGCAGGGCTGTTAACTCATCAAATAAAATTAAATATTTTCTTAAACTAATTTAAGAACTATTTTTATGCTTAAAAATGTGTGGATTATGTGTTTACGTAGATTTCTTCTAATTTGTTCTTGGTTGACAAAATGACATCGGAGTGGGCAAATAGTTAATAAAGCGAATAGTAGCTCGTTGTATTTATTACTTAATTTAATTAAAAATAATATTGTGTTGTTTAAATTTAAACATACATTTGCAATATTTAGTTCTTACACTTTCGCGACTATCTCACGTTTCAATAAAACCATTTTTACCGGATCAACGACGTCTTCAAACTAATCTTTTTTTTTAATCCTGACGTTTCCACTCCTTCACAATCATCCTGTGATTACGGCTCCTGTAAAGGAGTCGAAACTTCAGGATTCTAGTTTTTTTTAATATGGTTCAGTAATTGGCTTGAACTGGGTCACAGAAAACTATGGAGTTGATTGATTCGTTTCTTTCGCCTATAACTGTTTACGGGACAGGTGTGACGCGTGCGAATGTGGTCGCTGCAAGGTCGCTAATTGTATTTTAATATTGTTGTTTGTCTTTGACACGTTTTATTTCGGTCAGTGATTCACTGGGTCAATAGTGGAAAGTAATATTGGACAACAATTTATTGGTCGCCTTTTGGCACAGTTGCGTTCACCCATCACCGGTTTTGTTGTCGTGGTCAAAGGTGATACGTGTCAACCACATGTTCTATTGTGTTTATGTAAATTAAGGTCTCCGTGGTCGAATGCTTGCGAACCGGTTTTCGTGGTAACGCTATTTCGAGGAACCTGGTTCTTCGATACCTTAAGGGACCGGGTGTGGTACTGTCGTTGTTGAATACCATAACACAAGTGTTTTAGCTACTTGGGTTCGGGGCAATTATGTGATTTTGTCTATAATTATTACGAGTTTGATACATTTTAATAGAAAAATAAAGTTTGTTCTCAGATGGGAACCTTTCTAATATTTCTCTTAAAATTTGTCATATAAGATAGCTTTGAAAAATATTTTTAAAAATATTTCTTTCGAATGCGAAGATATTTTTCTCATCGACGAAGCATCACTGGCCTATAACGTCGAAACAATAAAAAAAAGTATAAAGTACTCGAAAATTTCAACAGCTGCTTACAACGCTCGGTAGCTCAATTAAGAGAGCAGTGGCCTCATCCAAAGAAAATATTGAAAAGAAAAATATAAAACCAAAAAGGAAATCAATTTATTTTTAATTCAAATTATGTTAAATAAAAGCTTTTCTGTTGCATTTTCTAAAGGATGATATGAATGCCAACCCTATCAATGATGCTTGCTTGCATTTTGAACTTGACCCGTAGTATCATCTGTTCCTCCTCCGTTTCGTCTGCGGAGATGAATCGCGTAACACAATTCAACCATCGCCAGAAAATGTGCTTTCAAATAAAAAAAACCTCATTGAAATTGCTTACCCGTTTAAGAGCTACGGTGCCACAGACAGACACAGCGATCAAACATATAACACCCTTCTTTTTGTGTCGGGGGTTAATAAATAATAAAAAAACCCTATAATGTTTTTACCCTATTTTATTAAAGGTAAACTTGGCCCTTTGCAAAAATAAGACAGGCATGAATTCGGTTAAAACCGTGGTTTACAAGGTAAAATCGACTCCTATCGTTGAAGTCGTTTAAAATATAGCTTATGTTACCCGGGCTATAATAACGAATCGATTGACACCTTATTATTCGAAATCGGATGAATAGTTTAGATGCTACGTAGGGACATATGTAAATACAGATATACATAGACTAGTTTTCACACTTCCGCGCAATTAAATAAAACAACTAATTTAGTGTCTTTTGCGCATAATTTATATTAAATCCTGACGATTTGACTCCTTAAGTAGTTCACGTAGTGAATATTTAATAACTTAATAAAAACGCAAAATAGAAGAACTTTGATTTATATAAATTTTCATTTAACAGTCAGGAACGTGCCCGATTAAAATATTGTGAAGGTAGTAGAAAATATATGATGACCATTGCCTTAGTCATCATCATCACGGCTCCTGTAAAGGAGTCGAAACGTCAGAATCAAATATAAATTATGCACAAAAAATCGTAAATTGCTTGTTAATTTAAATACAAAGATTTCTAAAATCATAACCCTTCCTTTAGGCTTCGCCGTAGTCAGGTAAAAATGGGATAAATTCCATGAGAGAACAGCTATTTTACTTGTTGATGTAACGAAACGATAACACTAATATTATTGTGATAATATGATAACATTTTTTTGACGACATATAATATTGTTACTTCTGTTAAAGCTGACGAGTTTCTTGCGCCAGTTCTTCTTGTCGGTTAAAAGAAGTCCTGAATGGATAAAATAATTATACGTCAGTTAAAAATATTGGATTATTCAGGAAGATTTATTTTAGTGCATTTGAATTGAGATATTTTCATTGTGTCAAATTAGCTTTTTAGACATGTGACGTCACAAAGCTTTTGACCCCTGCTCCTGTGTGTTACCCAATGACACAATCCAGTGATACTCTCCCCTTTAACGCGTGACGTAATTTATATAACTTCTTACCTAAATGAATAAGTTTGCATAACATAACAGAACTCCTCGGTAAACCCAACTCGAGAACGTAATCTCCAATTGGTATACGCAAACGGTACATACACGGTATGGCAGACAGAGATGGTTGTAAAGATCAAGAGCGTTAACCTCTACGCGGAGGTTTCTAAACGGCCCGGCCATTGGAGGCTGACCGACGCATCCGCCGCGTACGGTCAAGATCACGGCTCTTCTCCGTTCACCGGTGACGCTCCACGGAGATACATCTTTATATCGAACTACAGACGTACAAGGCGTACTGCTTTTACGCTGATATGAAGTGTAATCTAAATATCTATAAATTACGCGTCACAGTGTTTGACCGCGATGAACTTCGAAACTACCCAACCGATTTTGATGATTCTTTTTTCATTTTGCTGTCCAACTTAGGGTATAGGATAGGTTTCATTATAATTAATAATACAGCAACGCGTGGTCGAGTCAGCAAGTAATAATATTTCTTACAGTCACACCAATTAGCTAAGTCCAAAGTAAGCACTGTAAGGCTTGTGTTATGGATACTAGGGTAACTGCTAGAGTGATATGTACATGTGTGATGTACATATCACTCTAGCAGTTGACTCAAGTATAAATGCTCTTATTCATCACCTTTTAGACACTGGAACCCAGGACCGTCGGTGCTAAAGGCGGGATTGCACCAAGCAGTACCTTATTTGTTAGACTAAAATATTCAAATCGAATGTTGTGCTCGGTTGTTACTGAAAGACAAAAACAATATGCTATTGATATCTGTAGTTGACTGAATGTTACGACTTGTATTTTGTTACCGTGTTAAAAAAATAAATGTAATCTTGACGTTTCGACTCCTTTACAGGAGTTGTGATCACAGAATGACCGATAGTGTTTACCAAACTCATTAGGAACAAGTTCTAAATTAGTTTTTTATGTGCTTCGGAATTATATTAATAGATATTGTAACATCGTATGATATATTTAACATTTTTTTGTTTCTCGACTTAATTGGTAAATGTATTGTGTCATACAGTTTTATAAAATGATGATGTAAAAATATTAATTAATATTCTGGTCCGAATCCGAAGGCCACCTATGTCATCCTCGATCGAAATTTGGCTAATCGGTTATTTGAATACAATGTAAATATATCAAATTGTTGTTAGCTTAACATAAACATTTTTTTTTAACTTTAACCCACACGTTATTTTAAAATATATATGATTTAAAAACGTGTTGGTTGATTGAAAGGGATCGACTGAATCTGAAGTGAAGTCACCTTCTTGTTTAAAGCAATTAAGATTTTACAGCTAAATGTTTGTTTACAAGCATGTGACGTCATAACATCAAGTAAATTTCATTATAGCTATCTTTAGCTTTTTCGACGGTTTTTTATTAATTTAAATTATTATTATTATTTTTTATAGAAAACTAGCTTAACTGGCCATGCTGTGCTATGTTATACATTAAAATGAAACCTTTTCTATGTTCTACGTCGGAACAAATCCTGAAAAATGAAAAAGTCATCAAAATAGGTTGATTAGTTTCGGAGTTCGTTGCAGTCAAACACTACAACAAAGAAATAATCAAATGGCAAATATATTACGCTATAATGACTGATTTGAGATATTTCCGGACAAACTGTCAAATAACCTATCACAGTAGCAACTGTGTAGTATTTTCTGTATTTTGAATGGGTTCGGTCTTGATCCCAATTAAGCCTGAGGGCCAAGATATAATTTACGTTGGAATGGAACGGACGGGTTATAAGTACTCGAAAATACAGACGCAGAGAGGGAGTATTATCATTGGTTTCCTATGTTGGTATGCTATAAAGACTATGTACTAGTAATGCTATGCTCGGACGAGCGTGAAAGTTGTCGTATGCATGTGTAAATGGTTAATTCAATCGAGTGAGCCGTAAGACAGGCTATAAGTTGCACCTGTCGACACTGACACAAGACAAATTGCGACATAAGATGAATGCCACTACGCCTGCACTATCGTTTTTGAACATCGAAATGCATTGCAGTGACGCACTCGAAAATATCAAAGTTTATGGTGCGAACTGTTGCCAAGTCTATTTTGAACAATATGAATATTAGAAATATGTCGACTGTCTGGTGCAACGGTAGCGATCAGACGGTCCTGGGTTCGAATCCTGGAAGGGATACTTGTTTGTGTGATGAATACGAGCATTGGTACCTGAGTTATTAATATCTTTATATATATAATTCTTCTGTGAGTGTGTATGTCACTGAACTCCTCCTAAACGGCTGGACCGATTTGAATGATTTTTTTTGTGTGTGTTCAAGGGGATCTGAGAATGGTTTAGATTCACAAATCAGTCCGGCAGATGGCACTGCAGTCGGCACAGCAACGCGTGGCCGGGACAGCTAGTAGTTCTATAAATATTATATATCTATGTATTAAAGATGTATCTATCCGTGTATGTCTATGACACAAGCGTTATAGTGCTTACTTTGGGCTACGCTAATTGGTGTGAATGTAACAAATATTATTATTAATATTGTATAGATTTGAAACTTTGATAGAAATAGTGGGGTCCTAGAGCCAATCAAATTTACATGGACCTGGTTTTTTCTTTGCCCAGAAAATTAAGTTTGGCATTACGACGAGCTAACGTTAGCGGTCTTTAACGAGAAAAGATTTAGGGGATATTTTTTATTTAGATGAATTTTAGATTACCATATAATTTAAGACAATACTAGCTGACCGCGTTGCTATGGTAAAGTTATTGATACAATGGAAAAAGAGCGGGAAAAAGAGCGGACAGACAAACACACAAACAATAAATTTGTGTTCTTAGATTATAGATTCTGAATCCTAGTTATAGCTCTTTAACGGGTGAACTGATTTGGATTCTTTTTTAATTTAAAAGCAGGTTTTCTTGCACTGATTCTTGACTTGTTTTGCAAATACTGTTCAGCCGTTTCGAGGTCATCAGCTCTTTTGTTGTGATCTAAGACCCGTAATGGGTATGAATTAACCGATCTTGCTCACTTATCCACGACTACAAACTATGTACGGTTGTTGTGTGATGAACATTATAAAACACAATACAAATAATACGGTATCATAGATTAGCAATATACGACTTGAAACTGAAATTTACTATTTTTGACTTTTTAAATGTTTGCTTTTGTTTTTTTTGTTGGGGGTTTTTAATTTTGTTTTTATTCATAATGTATAATTACAATTGACATAAAGTCACTTGGCATACTTATCAAAATGCATAAACTGACATAATTGCAGGTTAGGTTAGGTATTTTTTCATCACCATCCAGCAATTTATTTCAAATTATGCCAAATGATTTGTATGCGTACTAAAAAAAAGAATTTTAAAAGTAGACCCGTTTTGAATACGTGTCCAAACTGTTTGGTGTAGTGACAATAGATTGTAAAATGATGCCGAGAAATGTTAAAGGAACGTAGAATTTTGCCAACCACGGGAAGGGATAAAGGTTCTTTAGACAGCATTCCACAGCGAATATTAATATACACCACTTGGTAAAGGTGGTTTGATATTCGAGTAACAATACTGTCGTGGGGACCATTTACAAACCAATCCATCAAAACGTTTGATTCTAGACGCGATAAATGAATATGAACAGCTCATATATTGCATGTTGCTATCTTCTGACAGATATACAGCAAGTGATATTAATTATGTTTGATCAAATCGCATAGATCTAACTGCGAAATCTTAATGATTTTACTTAGAAATGACACGTGATTCACCAAGAAAAACCGGGGATTAGTCGGCATTATTTATTTATTCACAAATGATGTTATATGCGACTTAGTGATTAAACAAAAGACGTCTACTTCGAAAGGGGAAATCCATTAATCACGTAAGGTCTAAATAGGGGAGGGGGGGTTTCGGAAAACTTCACTATGGATCACAATGAGGGACGGGGGGTTATAGTTGCGTATCACGTGTATGTTTTTGTGTTATTATTTCTTATAAAGTTAATGTTGAACACAGACAGACAAATCCGTTGTTATGGCTAGGTTGTAATGTTTATAATGTATTGTTTTTTAATTTATTTATATTAAAAAAATGATAATATCTTTTTTTAATGAAATAAGTAAACGTGATGTAAGAAGGGGAGGGGGTTAAATTAGAACCTCACCACGTATCACCAGAGGGGAGGGGGAGTGTAAAAAGTGGTCTAAAACCTCACGTGATAAATGGACGGCCCCAAAGGCGTAGGCAATGAAGATGAGAACGGTAGAAATATAAAAGTATTCATCTAGTAAATTATATTAGTTTCTGCTTTCAAGTATGCTGGCAATTATTAGAAATTTTAACAGTCATCGGGTAACCTGAACTGTGTAAAGTTAGTTTGGATTTTTTGCGAATGGTTGCTTTTATAGCGAAATATGTTATGAGAACGAGAAAAGGAGAAAATATATCCTAATTATATTATGACAATACTTTGTGTGTGTGTGTGTGTTTGTTACCATATTGTTTCGCTATCCTGACATTGCAAAACTAAACTTGCCATTACGTACCCCTCCAAAAACAATACAATAGCGTGTTTCTACGCGCTACAGCGCCATCTAGTTATTAATAAATATAAGAACAGGTATTCTCCTAATAATAGTCTGTAGTAAAACAAACGCTTTTTCACTTGTCACTCGTAAGCAGAAAGAACTATTGTTAACAATTCTACCAGTGAAAGTGGTTGGTTTCACTTTTATTCATGAGCAACCCTTTCAAGAAAGAACAGCAATCACACAATGGCAACTGTGTATATGGAAAACTACATTTAACAACACGTTCAATTGATTATCTTCACGTTTGAAGTGTCAGAGACCAGGATGTTCTTTGTTGAGGCGTTTTATTAAACGGCTATCAAAGATATTCTTGCAAAAAGTTGTATAATTTGTCACTGTGCCCTTATAAGAGTTCTCTGCGGCTGGTGTCAATATTTGCTGCTAGCAAATGAAAAATTTTAAGCCCCCAACGCAAAAAGATAAGGTTTCATTTATTTATTTATTAAGTACTATCACATGACTAATATTATTACAATCGTATAGATTTAACAACGGTTGAAAAATTCTGATTTATGTCACAATGACAGCATACGTAACATTCGTTATATTAAATTAGCAAAAAAAGTAAAATAATTAAATCAAATAAAATAAAATTTAATTACATTGATAAATTTATGATTAATATTTATTACATTTGGGTAAACAAGATTGTCAAAGTGCATTGAAAAGTTATAATAAAATAAGATAGAAGAACAAAAAAAAATTATAAACAATTAATATTAGGGGTTAAAGTATGAAATTGCCGATTTGTACTGAAAATCTATATTGTTTATTTTTTAAATTTTTAACAAATTTATTTAATCAAAATAGTTGCCATTATTATCTATACATTGCTGCCATCTAATGGGAAGGTCATTAATGCCTTTGCGATAGAATTCCGACGATCTAGACTGCACAAACTGTGTGAAAGCATTTTGTACTGCCTCCTGGGAAGAAAACTTCTTGTCACGTAGATAATTGTCCAAATCACGAAAAAAATGGTAGTCCGTTGGAGCAAGGTCTGGTGAATACGGAGGATGACGAATGGTTTCTAACTGCAGTTCCTGAAGGGTCAAAATGGTTTCTCGTGCTGTGTGAGGTCTCGCGTTGTCGTGGAGCAATAATGGTGAAGATCGATTCATGAGTCGGGGCTGTTTTACTGCTAGTTTTGTCAACATGGTTCGGAGTTCGGCACAATAGACATCTGCCGTTATTGCTTGACCAGATCGGAGAAAACTATAGTGAATAACACCATGCTGAGACCACCAAACAGTTACCATTACCTTTTTATTGGTAAGTTTTGCTTTAGGACACTGTTGTGGCATTTGACCTGGGGTCAGCCATTGCATTTTTCTTTTCCGGTTATCATAAAGAATCCACTTTTCATCACATGTTACAATTCGATCCAATATTCCTTCATTTCTGTACCGGTTCAACAAGGCAACACAAGTTTCAACACGCGTTTCTTTCTGCAGATCAGTCAAATCATGAGGCACCCATTTTTCGTATTTTTTTATTTTATTGATTTGACGCAAGTGAGTCAATATTGTGGGTAAGGTAACGTTAAACCATGCCGCTAATTCCTGGGTACTTTGACTAGGATCGGCTTCCACTATCTCTCTTAATTCATCGTTATTTACCTGTGTGGGCGGTCTTCCTCGTGGCTCGTTCTTTAAGTCGAAATTTCCATCACGAAAGCGTTTAAACCAAAATCGCACGGTGCGTTCATTAGTAGACCCCTCTCCAAACGCAGCATTGATATTGCGGGCTGTTTCTGCCGCGTTAGTTCCGCGTCGGAACTCGTATTCAAAAATAACTCGAATTTTCGCAGTATCCATCTTTCTTGTCTAAATTGAATAACAAAAACAATTGAAAGTCGATATTCAAATGTTTTACATTTTTTAAAAAAAGAACATCATAGAAACCATTTAAAAAAAGTTTCATTCGAAAACCTCAAACCATGAAGATTCTATGTCAATTCAAAGAACCTATTGCAATAAAACGGCAATTTCATACTTTAACCCCTATTATTTTATATGAAGTTGATAAGCTTTAGCTTAAAACTATAGAAACTGTCTCCAAATATATCGAGGTATGATATTTTATTCGAAAAGTTGTTATAATCCCTACAAATTCGTGTATAATATATTTATTAAGTGTTTATTAAGTTTCTGCTAGAAGTCGTATAGTTAATTGATCCTTTATGATAGCGTATTGTCTTATAATTGTGAATAACAACCGTACATAGTTTGAAGTCGTGTACAAATGAAAAAGATCAATTAAATTATTTCCATTACACGTCTAACATTCTTACAGCATCCAACAAAAGAGCTGATGACCTTTAAACGGCTGAACTGATTTTTATTAAATAAGTCAAACCAGCACTTTCAAATGAGTAAAAAATGCATCGAAATCGGAATCACCCTTAAAAGAGCTACAGTGATCAAGACACAAACTTATGACACTCCTCTTTATGCGTTGAGGGTTTAAAAGATGACCTTTTGACTCTTTATTTAATTTTAAGCAATATTCGTTTATAAAATTTTAAGTTACTAGGTTAGATTAGCTTTTGATATGGCGCAGGTGCCTGTTGCAAAACTCATTAGAAACATGGGGAAAGAACTAAACCCTTCACTCGCTGTCTCGACCGACCCTGACTGATATCAATCGCCGCATACCGGTCTCGAGACTGGATCGATGCCTTATATTAAAGTTACGTTTGTAGCATAATAAATAGACGTTATTGTGTCTGCATTGTTGGTAATAAAGATATCTAAGGTAATTTTTAATTGATCTTTAAGACAACCTTTTAGTATTTTTGTGAGAATAAAGCACGGTCAATTTACACTCGACTAGTGCCATTATTCATAATGATGGTATGAGGTTCGATGTTTGAGGAAATTCGAAAACCTTTAAGGAAAACACAAGACTATTAGATGAGCCAGTATCAAGTGGAATCTCTTGGTGCAGTGATGACATTACCATATCTGTATCACATGGGAGTTGCATGTTTCTCGAAAGAATTATCCATTGCCATATAGGGCTAGAAGTTCATGATGTAAGAAGTCAGCCATCTGAGAAATAGGACGGTTTGTACGTGAGCCGAAACGTTTGTTACAATTTCAAGGTTCAGTAGAGTCGTTGACACAGTAAAGAATTAGAAATCGTGACATATGCACGCGCGCCGGTCGCAGTTTTACGGTATCTTGTACGGCGGAATTGCTCTGGTATGACTCGCGGATTTTTTCGCTCAAAAAAGGCTAACAAAGGTTATAGGTTTGCTGATTCCTGAAAGTTTTTGATATATAAATAATGTTAGAAGTTTAAATAAGTTAGGTAAAAAAATCATTTTTAAAAACAACCTTTTCTAATACTTGTTAATAAAACGAAATAAGAAGTTAATGGGGTTGTGTCGTTTTATTGCGGAGTTCCTAAAGTCTCCTTCTAGCTCGAGCAATAGATCAGCTCTATGCCATCATAATATTGCATTGTCACACGATATATATGCATGCAAAATTACAGTTCAATCGGAAATCTAATAGTGGATGAAATTTAAATTTAACTTACAGACACCGGGACAGGTGAAAGCAAAAAAATCGTGTAAAAAATAGTGATTGACTTCACAGACCATGAAAAGTAACTGGCTTCATTGGTCATATTTATATTAATTGTTCATATTTGAAGTCTTGAGGCCCACCAAATATATAAGGAACTTTAATAAGAACTTATCGAGAGGTCAGGCTATCGAAAGGCCAGTTAGTTCTTTGCTCAGAGAATAAGTTTAACATTACGACGAGGTAACACTAGCAGTCTTCTGGGTTACCTTGCCTACGAACAATGATTAAGAATTTTGATATATTTTTAGTTGAATGTTAGTGCAGCTATATAATATTAGACAACGAGTTAACAAGTTTAAGCACTTTGTGCTTTAGAATTCAGATAAATAAACTCGTTTTTTCCACCACTCCACCATTCTACATGGTCTCTTACCTAACCACGGAGGTCATTTAAATATTTTTATATATATAATCCTACTGTACGTGTGTAAGTCACTGAACTCCTCCTAAACGGCTGGACATGGAATGATTTTTTTTGTATGTGTTTGGGTGGCGCCCTGAATGGTTTAGATTCACAAATCAGCCCGGCAGATGGCGCTGTAGTCGATATCTAGGTTATTTATACTTTATCCTAATCGCTTGAAATATCATGCAGGACAACGTCTGTCGGGTCCGCTGTATAATAATAATTATAAATATGACTAGGCGATGCATAAAGCTACGCTAGCACCATATATTGGAGCGGAACGTAATACCTAAAAAAAGAAAAAAAAAATGTTTCGATGGGAATTTTTGCAAATTTCAAAATTCGGGCTCCGTCACCGTCTAGTCCTAGCTCTGTTGATTCGATTCCACAGAAAAAAATATTAAAATCGGTTAAGAACTCGGGAAGTTATGGCGTAACAGACATTGCGCCATTGAAGCTGATCCACGGGATCTCCGATTATATTTTAAACAAGTTTATGATTGTGTTTTACCAAACGTTCCGATTGAAATATTCCATAATAAAATGCTTTGGCTACTTGGGTTCAGAACAATACATGTTATTTTGTCTAACATTAATGTATATTATTTATTATATCAATGACTTTAATGATATATGTGACCGCAAATACCAGAGTAACATATTAAGTCCTTAAGCGTTATGCTTGTGATTAGAACTTGAGTTATTTGTCTGAGAAATAATACGTGAATCATATTAGAATGTGCACAAGGTTGCGAAAGCGTGGCCTTTGTCTTTGGGCATGGGGCGGCGACGCAGACGCAATTATTATTAGGGCCACCAAACATGGTACGAACGTAACGAAAAAAGTATACGTTTATCATTATGAGTATGACGTTTATATAAAGCATTTCTAGGGTTATTCAGTTTGAACACATATAATTCCAAAGAAAACCTTGCATTCGAAGTATATTAGAATGTTCTTTTTACTATGGTTTTGGATTGTTTTAAAAATTATCTTTCCAATTTTCTTATCATTTAAGACATTTTACCAGTAATAAATACGCAATTAAAGAAATGGACTCTGGATAATTGTTTTCTTGTTAAATCCCGATACATGAAGAGTGGTGGTTTGACCGTTATGTGTGTGTGTTTGTCTGTGGTACCGTAGCTTTTGAACGGGTGAAGCGTTTTGAGTGCGGTATTTTTGGTGGTTTTTATATCCGTTTTAATAAAATCGGTTCAGCCGTTTAAAGGTCATCAGCCTTTTTTGTTAGCATTAGTAGGGATCTTAGACTCATAATAGGTATGAATTAGTTACTGATTTTTCACACTTATGCATGAATAGAAACTATGTATGGTTGTTATGTACAGTAATAAACATTATGACTGTTGGCTTTTCTTGTGTTGGGGTTTTTTTAAAGATTTGCGTTGGGGTTTTTTTAGATTTGATTTTACTTTTCTTAATGTTCTTATTTGTTATAATTATAGGTTTCCGTATATCTGTAATAGGGACTATCATTGTCTCATGAGTGTTGGAAATGGTTGTGGTCTACGCCTGTTGAGGTCAACCATACAGACGAAAACAATTTAAGAAAAGTATACCAATGCTAGCCACGTGCAGTTTGGTCATTTGCAAATGTAGGTCGATCCAACTCCTTTGTGTTAGAAAAGATGGTCACCCATCCGATCCATGACCACTGCTAAAATTGCTTAACATTTCCAATCGCAATTAAGCTCCCAGTTATTGGCTTCATTAGTATCATGAAATACTACAGGTGTCATTTCTAATAAATACATAATTATGAGGAATAATTTACCATATGAATTTGGACTATACTGATGTGTGTTGATTTGGAAGCATGATGCATATTGTGAATTAACTGTGTTTCAAAGATTATTATGCCAAAATAATGCATGTAGGCGCCCTACCCACTTGCAGCTATTGTTTAAGTGCGCTTTATATGAATTCATTTGGATCTCTAAATGTAACAGTGAGTTTCTGTTATTTTTATCTTTAGGCAACAGTGGTAAAATTTTTTTTTCGTCATCTTAATTTTTTCATCAGATGTGTTCCTATTGCAACAATATGTCTCAGTTTGGTTTCTAAACCTCTTCTTTCATATCTAAAATAAATATGTTCTGTACAAATTCTATAGATATTAATTTATTCAAAAAAAGCATTTTGCAATCGACACTAAAGTTCTAGCAAAAGACTTTTAAACGAAAACTGGGGAGATAGCAAAAGCTTTTCGTAACCAAATAGTACAAATAAATTATTTTAATAGAAAAATACTAGAAAATATCGACTCGGTTCACAAGTGAATTGGATTTTTTCTACTATTTTTCTATTAAAATAATTTATCTTATAAGATAGCTATTAAAAATTCAAAAAATATAAAAATTATAAAACAAAAGTAGAGAGCTAGCTAGTTTTTTATAATCGTAATCTGGAGAGCTAGCTTTATGTTTTTCGTAACTGAAATGTGAAGTGATTTTATTAACTAGTTTGTAAATCTGTTTACTGCCATATCAGTATAAAAGCAAACAGATAATGGCTAGCTGCAAAGATGTAAGACTAGTCCTATCGTTGTAATGGATAACTTATGATTTTATGACTCTTCAGTTACTTTAAAAATACTATTAAATACTATTTATATCATTCGTGGCATAACCTTTGGGTTTGATTTAAACACTAGAGTGAGACCTTTGTTTAAAAACAAAACGAGTGTGCTTTTTTGACCACACGACTCAAGTAAAATTATTTTAGCTCCATCTATATCTATATAGGAGAAAAAGAGAAAGAAAATGTGTGAAAATCCTTACTAATATTATAAATCGGAAAGTGAGTTTGTTTGTTTGTTTGTTTGTTTGTTTGTTTGTTCCGCTTTCACGCCGTAACTACTGAACCGATTGCTTTGAAATTTTGCAGACGTAAAGATAAAAGTCCGGATTAAATAATAGGGTACTTTTTATCCTGGAAAAATTGATATTCCCGAGGAAAAACAAAAATATTGTTTGCTTGATGGATGGATTGTAGATGGCGCTGTGTGTCCTTTAAAACAACGTAAAATATTGCAAACGAATATAAACATGTAAATTTAGAAGCTAAATGATACGACAATGAATCCCCGAAAATGAGGAATTCTCGAGGGATGACGTACAATTCGTTTTATCGTCTAAACTGTTTTTTTACATCTACTTGTATGTTGCAAACGAATATGAACATGTAAATTTAGAAGCTAAATGATTCACTAAATGACTCATTCCTCGGATTCCGATTATTCCAACAGACCTCCCATTTCAATTTAAAAGACTACAATTTCCTATAAGGGTTTCATTTGCAATGACCATTAATAAAGCACAAGGCCAAACTCTAAGGGTTGCTGGAGTACACTTGGAAAAACATTGTTTTTCGCATGGTCAGCTCTATGTAGCGTGTTCCCGGGTTCCCAGTGCCCAAAATCTGCATGTTTTTGCTCCACAAGAGAAAACATATAATATAGTGTACCATTCAGTTTTGGTTTAACAACTAATTGTATCCAGCGTTACATCGCGTTTCTTAGATTTTTCCGTGGAAATGAGAAACTTTCTTATAGTTGTGCTTTATACCGCAATATAACCGAATTCCACGCGGGCGAAGCCGCGGGCGGAAAGCTAGTAATAAATAGAAAAAGAAAATATACGAAACGTAACTTTCTTTATTTTATCTTCACTAATATCGCCCTCTCAATTTCACAAATTGTGTTCCGAGTACTTATAACCCGTCCATTTTTAAAGCCAGGGTGAATAGGTACCTTCCGGGTTAGCTCGTTTCATCGTATTTACTGCCTTGGTGCCTTGTCTTGATTGGGATCAAGAGCAAACCCATTCTAAATTAAAAAAAAATTGTATGTGTCAGCTCCAACTCACGACTGGAGTTTACTCCTGGATAAAGGATCCTTGAACAAGCACAGATATAATAAAACAAAAGCTTCTAAATAAAAGTGAAAAACGCTCACGAAAGGTTGCGCACAATAAACGTAACGCTCGCATTCGAACACTAAATTTTACTCCTCATATTTTTTTTCATATCTGGCGCCTTATATGAAAATCAATTAAATTCCTATAAGTAAGTATTGCGGTGCAGGATTGCAGTTGCTTTGTTTAAGAATGTGCAGTAGGTGGAGCTAGTAACTTCCTAGTATACATGATTTTCATTGTTTTGTTTGAGCATGCAAGATAAAGTGGTATTTGAAACATTGTAATGCCCGGTCACGACTCTGTTTGGAATTGTTATGTATCGATAAAAATATATATGAAAGAAACATATACTTGTGTCTATAATTGATAATTTACGTGAGTTATGTGAAGGTTATAATTTCCGTAAAATTAATTAATATGACAATAATAATACAATATCACTGGAGTACTGTTCTCATCTTTGGGACGGTTCCGTCCAGCTCCAGACGCTCGAGTCCATTGAGAGGACGGCCAAAGAGCTCATCGGCAATGATGATATTTTTTTACAAAAGCCTTGAATATAGACGGAAGGTAGCTAGCTTATCCGTTCTCTATAGGGTACATTTCGGAGAGTTCGCCATTTTTTCATCGGACAACCAGACTTACAAATAGGCGCCACCGCTAAATGTTTGATATAGAGAGTCGCACTAAGCTTTTTGGTTCCATCTTTGTGATATTTACCGCTAAAGAGTGGAACTCTTTACCTGAGTCTGTGTTTCATGATAAATTCAATTAGGTGGTCTTCAAGTCACGAGTGAATAGGTAACCGATAGACTTACATGTACGATACATAGGTGTGTAATATTTTTAATTAATATTAATTAATTTCATTTCACATATTATATAATAGAAACAAGGTTGATGTTCCCTTTCAAGTATGACAATACCTGTGCCAGGAAACATAGCTCTTTCATAACACACGGTCTTATAGTAACACTAGCTTTCCGCCCGCGGCTACGCCCGCGTGGAATTCGGTTATATTGCGGTATAAAGCATAACTATAAGAAAACTTGTCATTCCCACGGAAAAATCTAAGAAGCGCGATGTAACGCTGGATACAAAATTCATATAATTCATTCCACTTCTTACATATCTTAAAAAAACACTTCGTTACCCCGTTTAAAAAAACACCCAGCGCCATCTTTCGCATACATCTAGAACTAAATAGCGTAAGCTATCATTCCACTTCTTACGTATTTAAAAAAACACATCGTTACCATGTTTTAAAAAACACCCAGCGCCATCTATCGCATACCTCAAGAACTAAATAGCGTAAGCTATCATTCCACTTCTTATGTATTTTAAAAAACACATCGTTACCATGTTTTAAAAAACACCCAGCGCCATCTATCGCATACCTCAAGAACTAAATAACGTAAGTAATACTTATACCAATTAGTAATTCGTTGACTTTAGTGATTTCAGGATAAGTAGATGTAACAAAAAAAAATTTAGACGATAAAACAAATTGTACGTCATCCCTCGAGAAATCCTCATTTTCGAGGATTCATTTTCGTATCATTTAGCTTCAAAATTTACATGTTCATATTCGTTTGCAACATATAAGTTGATGTAAAAAAAAACAGTTTAGACGATAAAACAAATTGTACGTCATCCCTCGGGAATTCCTCATTTTCGGGGATTCATTATCGTATCATTTAGCTTCTAAATTTACATGTTTATATTCGTTTGCAATATTTTACGTTGTTTTAAACGACACACAGCGCCATCTACAATACATCCATCAAGCAAACAATATTTTTGTTTTTCCTCGGGAATATCAATTTTTCCAGGATAAAAAGTACCCTATTATTTAATCCGGACTTTTATCTTTACGTCTGCAAAATTTCAAAGCAATCGGTTCAGTAGTTACGGCGTGAAAGCGGAACAAACAAACAAACAAACAAACAAACTCACTTTCCGATTTATAATATTAGTAAGGATGACACGAAATACACACAATTATACTCTCATAATATCTTATAGGTAACTTAATTAATTAAAAAACGACACATTTATTCAAATATTTATTACCCTTAAGTGGGGTTGTTATAAATAATAATAATGAAGGTAATCACCATACGCTTACCATAGATCATAGAACGGACAGAAGCGTTTCCGAAATATGATATTAGATTGCGATTCCCACCTCGCCTTTATGTTTGAACCTCACCTTTTTGAAGTTTAGTCCTTCGTCCAGTTTTAGACTTCTTACGACTGACATGCTGAAATAAACATAGGAATTTATTGCATTCTAATGTCTATTCATTCTACAACAAGATTTATTTATCCTTGACCTTTTCACTCTGTTCAAAAGCAATGATAAAATATCGTTCTACTCAATTTAAAACGAGAAAGTCAAATGGCACTAACCACAAAAGACACATAGGTATTTCTATTTTTCTTTTGGGGAGGAATAAGAGATTGGGCGCCGATGTGTGATGTAGAAAAAACTGTATTATACTTTAATTTGCTTGAAGTAGTTAATAAATGTCAGGACAAGTTTTTAGTCCAAATCTTAGCTGAGCTTGAATGGGTATAACAACGACTATGACTCGGCAACGAATTATTGTGCTCATTACACAAATGTACGTCCCTGCCGGGAATCGAACCCAAAGAAGGTAGACGTAAGTTGGTAAGATGTAAGCCAGGTAACCGGATAACTCCATGCCAAGCGAAAGTTTTTATGTCACATTACATGGTCATAGTGAAGTAGATCACGACATAGTAAATCACATTTTCAATGACATGTCGTTGCTAATATTAGAAGCTTGCTGTGCGTTTCCGTTTCGGAAGTAAGTGTCGCTATTATAACTGACCGATACGCACAATGAAACCATTTCCTTAGAACAGTGGTTCCTAACTTATTCAATATTGTGACCCCTATGACTAATCAGTATAACTGATTTTACCCAGATCTTAAAATGTTATCAATACAAGCAAATACATATTTCATTATTGATCAAAAATTGGACATCAGTCTTATATGTAATATTTATAGAAATATATATAAACACCCACGACTCAGGTACAAATGCTCGTATTCATCATACAAACATCTGCCCCTTCCGGGATTTGAACTCAGGACCGTCGGTGCGAAAGGCAGGATCGCTACCGTTGCACCAAACGGTCGTCGAACAATTTACAATTTTAACGTATTTTTTATGTCTAAAGTTTAGATTCATAAAATACTCACTCCCTTTACCGCCCGCCTGCGATTAAACAGACACGGCGAAGCGATCGCGATGACGCGAACGGCATCTAGAAAAAAATGCCATGACCGTGCTACTTACTGCGTGGCGATCTGTAATGTTATTAGGTACCGTGCGGTGCTGTGTTATAAATTAAAATGAATGTCCGAAGTTGGAACAATTCCAGAAAAATGAATAAAGAATCATCAAAATAGGTAGAGAAGCTTCGGTGTTCATCGCGGTCACTGTGACATGGAATTTTAATATATATAGATTAGGTTTTAATTATTAGGGTTCTTTGTTACCCCCCATAAAAATGCTGATTATGTCCCGCTGGGATATTTACCCCCAGTTTCTGAACCACTGGCTTAGAAGGAAGTTTGTTACGCAATAATTACTGATCGGTCATAAGGTGTGATTGAGCGAGTGTGTTTTGTTGTAACATACTTAAATCGAACGTTTTGCTGAATGCCTTTTCGATGTTCAGTTTATTTTACAGTTAAAAAACGAATTTAAATGAATAAATTTATTCCAATGGACCATGACCAGAGTTAACATGTTCTTATGCTTGAAAAAAAAATTAATTGCAGTAATTAGGCGCATGCAACTCAACTTAAAGATAACCACAACATTTGCCATCAATATTGAGGTAACAGAGAGTGTTGCTAAATTATCTTCATTTTATGTCATTAATTTTTTTTATTCAATATGACCATTATAATATGTCATTGAAATACTATGATTTGGGAGCCATTGTACCGAAAAAACCTCGGCAAGAGCTGTTTTTGTGCTTCCTGTAATGTGTTATAGAATTATTTTAAGATACGTTTGAAAATATTTTTTTAATAAAATATTAATTAGCAGTGAAGTTATTAAAGGCTATGCGTATTTTTGTCCTAAGTTATTTTATACTATCTAATTAATAAATTAAATATAAATATATATAAATATGACACAACATCGCATCCGTTGTTCTGTGCCCGAGTTAATAAGCTGAAGCATTTGTTTTATGGGATTACAAAATAAAGAAGATATGTCGACACCCAGACAATCGAACCCAAGAACTATGTAAACTGTGTACGAGCCTCTCGACCTTGGGGGCCTTCAAAGACTGTTGGTTTTCGCTTATTCTCTACGATTAATTGAATGTGAAGTTATTTCTGTCCTATTAAACACTTTCGCTCGATTATCTATCGATACGAGGAGCTAGCGAGAGCAATTTCTATGCGAAATGGTTATATGCGTCAGACGACTGTTAGGTGTAACGGTAGCGATCCTGCCTTTCACACCGACGGTTCTGGGTTTGAGTCCCGGAAGTGGCCGGTGTTTGTGTGGTGAATACGAGCATTTGTACCCGAGTCATGGGTATTTCTGTATCATATATGTATGTCTATCCGTTACCCTAGTATCCATAACATAAGCCTTACTGTGCTTACTTTGGGCTAGGCTAATTGGTATGAATGTAATGAGATATTACTATGGGTATTATTAATTCAACTTTTAATGCTAGCATTATTATATACGATGTTCCTGGAATTTGTGATGAAAATCGTCAAATTTCGATCTTTCATCTACTGTTGCAACTCGCATCCATCATGTACTTGAGGTTTAAACATGACTCAAGTTCGTGAAAAACCCATAAAAAATTTGTCGAATTGACTTTAGCAGTCATTCATAAATTACGTCACATAATAAGTTGTCATCGGAATGTCACATTTTGTGACAAAGGCCAGGGGGAGTCAAAATCTTTGTGATGTGATACTAAACCGCGAAATTTATATGTAAATAAAAAAACTAAAAATTAACGAACTTTAACTATTGTACATTAAAATAGGAAAACAATTAGAATAACCGTTTTCTTTTGATTATTTTTAAATACTTGCACATCACATCAGGGGGCGTCACGTCACACGGACAAGGACGGGGTTAAAAAATGCTTAAATTCATGTGAAGTAAAAAGAATGGATAATTATCTTCTGTTGTTGATATATGAATAGGCTTATGCGAAATCTAGCTCTCATAAATGTACAATCTGTTAAAAATGTAACTTAACTGTAATCGTTAATGCAAATAAACGAAATTATTGTTTTAAATATGTCGCTGAGTAATGCTTTGCGATTGCCATTTGACGCTTGCTATGCAATCGACTTTAGTATTTAAACTTACGATGAATATATAGATATATTTTTACTGTGAAAACAATCATGTTTTCTGTAACGTGTCACCTAGAACGTGACATTTTTTTAACTTGTAATAAAAACCTATTATTCATGATGCTGAGCATTTGATGCAACGATAGCATTCTTGCCTTTCGTAACGGCTGTCCTGGGTTCGAGTCTCAGAGGGGCAGATGTTTGTGTGATGAATACGAGCTTCTGTACCTGATGGGTATTTCTATAGATATTAAATATGTATGTCTATTCGTTACCCTAGTATTTATAACAGGTCTTATTGCCTACTTTGGCCTAGTCTGTTTGTTGTCAATGTTAATAATAATTATTAATTATCGTATAAATTTTACTGTACATTTTTAATGTCTAATTTTACCAAGGTTTCAGTTTGATCGTGGTCTAGATTTTAAAGCTATGCGACTAATTACCTCATTAAAATACTTAGCGACTACCGTAACAGCCTGATATGTGGAAGAAATGCGAGGATAACTTTTGCTACTGCTCCCGGTTGATGGAAATATTGCGTGACAGCATTGCGAATGCCGCTTATGTATTAACATTCTGTAGGTAGCTTTGTATATGACCTCAGGAGATTGATGATTTTGCTAATTCGCTACTTTGAATGTCTTTACGGTTATTTACCAATCGTAAAATATATATAGGTTGTTTGGTATCTGGTAGAGTACAGAACGAATTTCATATTTAAAAAAATGATTTTGACAAAAGAACTTTTTTCAAATGCATCTAAAATAATTTGTTTAGAACTCACCCTTCTTTTTGTGTGGGGTGGAGTTAAAAATGATTGCTATTAGTTTTATGCTATTTTTGTTTTGTTAAGTGATTTTTTCTAATACATATCTAGTATTACTAAAAATAAATTCTATAATACATTATTATTATAGGGAGCAAAATAAAACAGTTATTGCCGAGTTTACAGCATCTTTTTTTATTCAAACAATCAATTAATTTAATTCATCATTAAACAAGGTCTTATTATGTTTAGTAACAAATGAAGTTGACGCTATGTTGCATATAATATTTTGATTTAAATTATCAAATAAATAAAAAAAATATTACTATATTAAAATGATTTTACGATATAGCTATTTGATTTAAGGGTGACATTACACGCAGCGTCGAACAATGGGGTTGGGCAACGCTTTTAACTAATTCTCAGTTGTTTTGCAACCATTGGCATTAACAGGCTCAACATGTTAGCATTATTGGAATGGGAACAAGAAATTGAAATGACATTCGAATGTGTACCGTACGTGTAGTGTATTAAGAGAAATTGAGAAAAACCGTTGACTCAGATTACAGACTTTGAATTTTAAGAGAGTAATAAATTTTTAAATAAAACCACTGTTATCGGATTAGTTTTTTATTTAATCCCGACGTGTTTTTTTTAATGTTTTTACTCTTGATCCCAATCAAGACCAGGAGCTAAGATCGTCCACGATGGAACGAGATAACCCAGAAGATACCTATTCACCCTGGCTTTTAAAATGTTCGGGTTATAAGTTTGTACTCGGAAATACAGACGCAGGGAGAAGCGCTTGATGCGACAGGTAGGAATAGCAACCTAGAAAGGGTTAACACCCTACCGCCGCTACCGTCCACAGTGCGTCTGGATTAACGGTGGAAAAAGGGAGATGGCGGTATGAGCACATGCAGCTCCTAAGCACTCTCTCCAAAGTTCATTCTGTAAAAGACCGACAGACAGGCAATTTTGCGACGATCACCTTAGGTCTGAAGTTTGCTCTTTACCAATTTGCTATCACTGATGAGCCTCTCAGCTCTGCGATGCATAGTGTCCAGGACCAAGGTAGAGGAGTCGATACGTCAGGATTAAATATAAAAAAAAAAACAAAATTAAATCCACAATTGAGTCGGTAATATTTTATTTAAATGTGTGATGTTCGAAGTGTAAATAGTAATATATAGCAATATAGTAATATATTTTAAAAGAAAAATACTATAAAATAGTGTGCTATCCAGGCTTGGTAGCTTAATTGAGAGAGCGGACATTATTTAAATATAATTTAAGCATTACATTTATTGTTCTGAAGTTAAGCCAGCAGCCAATACCCCGCACCACAATTTCCAGACCCAACACAATATAGTAAAGTGACTTTTCTTAATTTACCCGGCTTCGAAGTTGCGTTTACATTTAAATCGGGGTGCGAACCACTTGACCACGGAGTACGTCAAATATTATAAACTTCTCAATTGATTGCATAAACCACAAAATACATAAAGATTTTAGAATAACAAGAGTAAAGGTCATTGTGGACCCTGTCGAGCACAGCAGTTAGAATGAGAGGCGTAGGACTCTTCACAACGATTTAAGATAAAATTTTAACTTATAACATTATATACATACTTAAAACTTTTATTTATTTTATTTTAAGTGAGTATTATATTATTATTATCATTTTTTTATCAGTACTCATTAATTTATTAATTCAATCTAATATACATATAATCGTTACATCAAATTTTTCTCACTTGGTCATTCTTGGATGACCTTTCAATGGGATCTTGTAAAAGTAATCTTATTAAAATAAAAGATTGTCACACTATAATGACTCCATATCGCTACCGATTGTCTCGTTATCTTGACCGCACATATCAAGATCCATCAGCCGGATCGCGCCAATTAAAAATGGTTGAACGCAACTGTCGGCATTAAATGCAGCGGACCGTTAAGCGACCTTGCAAGGTCGGCGGCGCGTGCGCATAGCATCATGCACGCATTCTCTATTGGAATTGTGTCTCTCTTAAGAAATTCTCTCTTGGGTTACATTGAATTGTTAAAGACTTACAGTTACTTATTTTGGGGCAAGCTAATTGGTGTGAATGTAATATGTAGCTGGCGTATTGAATAATATTATCTAGGTAGATGCAGTCGCTAAGCATAAAGCTTCGCTAGCACCATATATTGGAGCGTAATACTAATAAAAAAAGAAAAAGAAAAATAATGTTAAGTAAATTTTAAAATTCCACAAGACTTAAAGCTTTCAAAAAGCGCGAGCTTTTTGTTTCAATGGCAAAACCCATGGAGCTAATGTTTTTTGGTCATAACTTTTTTATTTTTGCGAATTTCTAAATTCAGCCTATCTAGTCCTAAACCTGTTGGTTCGATTTTTTACAAAAATTACGAAAATCGGCTAATTACTCTTAGAGTTATGGCGTCACATACATTTTATCATTGAAGCTGATCCGTGGAAGATTCGTTCGTTTCGCTCCAGCAAATCTTTATTAATGATAAAGTGATACATTTCAGTACGTGCACTGTCTCCTGAACTAGGCACAGCCCGTATGTCAGGAGACAATTGCTCCACAAAATAGGATACAAATAAATTTGCGCCTGTGCAGACTAACAAAATAATCTAACTGCACTTACTCCCAAAAAATGCAATAGATAAATGTTAAAAATAATATTAATTATTATTATTATTAAGTAAGCTTTATTACATTAATAATCGCTTGCATTTTAATGTTTTGTAATGGAACTTATCGATATCAATAAAAGGAGGAAAATTCGATCCGTGATGTTATTAGAATTGAACAGGTTTTGTATATATTAGTGTATACCAGCTTCTAAAAATGAGTGCCGAATATTATTAATGTATGTTTGTCTTCGCATATCTCAAAAACTAAAAGTTAGATTGCATAAATCTTTTTTAGTTGAACTAGGTATAATCCAACTTAGGGAACTGTGCAAGTTTCATCAAAATTGCTTTAGTAGTTTATGAAAAAGAGTTAAATATGTATCAGTCACTGAGTTCATGTGTCCATAACAGTGTAATTCTAAAACATGTCATTATGCATGTCGTTTTAATGTTTGCATGCAGTTAGGCTTTTGCTAAAAAATCTCTATGAAATAAGTGACTTAAGTTTCAATTCGACTTCTAAACTACACCTACCAAGTACCAAGTTTTATTCCTAATATTGAAGCAGACAGGCACCGACTACGAATAAATGGTAAGCATATTTACTTAAAGATGTTTTAAAACGTAAGACTTATTTCTCCCTTTTTTGTTATTTAATAAGTAAATTAGAGGTTTTATGTCAGTTATTTTTCTAAATAAATGATTCACTCGTAAATATCCCGGATCTGTTTACAGTACAAATTTTGCAACGCCCGGATATACATTTATCATAGAAACCGCAATATTTAACCACAATACCCTATAAGTTGAAAAGAATCTTGATTGCTTCGCTTGTGCGGTGTAAAATGGAATTTATATTTTCAGTATATAGTTATATTACAGATTTTTTCCTTATTAATAATATTGTGCTTTTTATGTTGATGACGAAGTGGGTTATATTGCGGTCACCATTTTTTAGAAAGAACCTTCTTTATATATTATTTTAATACTAGAAAAAATCGCCTCAGCTCACAACTTAAATTATTATAGACTTAGATAATCTATAATCTAAGATCACAGTGGTTTGTGTGTTTGTCTGTCCGCTCTTTTTCCAGCTCTTTTTCCATTGTATCAATAACATTACCATAGTAACGCGTTAACCGAGAGTAGTTCTTCAACCGGACGCTAGATGGTGCCAACGGAAAAATATTTAATAATAGAAAAAAATTAAAGAGTTTTGTCCACCCGTGCGAAGCTGGGACGGGCCGCTAGTTTATCTTATAAGATAACATTGAAAAAAAAATATGAAAATTTATAAAACCTTTTTTTGTTAGCGGATCAAAAAATTCAAAACCTTGAAGTACACATACAATTTATTGGAACAAACGCACTCACACAGATGCACGTATCAACAAGACATTTAAGCGAACGTCGCAACGCTGTCAGTCGCAGGTGAAGCGTCGAACGGAGTGGTCACGTTTGTTTATGTATGTTGCTATATGTTAGATGCAAATAACTTTTCGCCGTTACTAGACCGTAACTAACCTGTCTGAAAGTCTGCTTAGCTGTAAAATTTTTCCTTTTGAATTCTGAACCGTCGGAAAGGGGCCCATTAAACCTACACCCGTGTGACAAGTCTCGGGATTCTACTTGGAGTTTCTCTTTCTGCCATACGATGGACCCGGTACCCGCACTGTGTATCAAAAGCAAAGAAGTTCGTCTCTCTGGTTCTTGACTCTAATAAAATTTTCAACTTTAAAGCGTACTGAATTAGATATGGTAGTAATTAAAGTACCAATATTTTGAAACGACCTATCCAATGATACACCTATCCAATGATGAGATAGAGGATAAAATAAAACATTTTGAGGTTAACCATTTAGGGAGTTACCCTAATTTTTTTCCCTTCTATTGTACAGTTTTGTTATATCAAAATGTATGGTTCTGCCAAAGTACAGCTTCCTAGTGTCGATTAACTCTGAGCTAAGACGACAGAACCGAACAACCAGTCAGACGAACGAACATGCCGATACAAGGGTCCTTTGTTTAGTACGGAACCCTAGAACTAGTTAAGTATATCGTGTGCTGATACTCAGCAACTATACGAATATACTATACAGTGTCTATACGAATATAGGTTATAGATAAAAAAACTCACTAGCTTGTTTGCCAGTAGGTACGTTTTTTAGTATTTTTTTAATATATGTTCTCGTCTTTTTTCCTTATTTCACATTCGAGTTTAATGACGCAAAGATATATTTATTTATCAAATTTATTGAGCTTAGTTTTTTTCGTACATTTTTTAGGCATAAAGATACTTGTTTTAAACTTTAATGGTCATTAGTGTTCATTAAAACAGAATTATTACCAACGCCTTTTTTTTCTGAGCCTCAAAAAAAAGGAGGATAATCATGTTTTGATTAATACCAAAATCAAGATATTTACATAACCCACTAAACTGGACCAATGCGGTACTTTCCGAAGTTTTTTGTTTTTCGAGATGAAATATATTCGGCTACCTATCCATAGCGAAAATCGCTGAACCTACGCAATCGCAGGATGAACGCCATCTGTGATCCTCTCTAGCTCTTCAACTCTCATTAGAATTTTCATACAAGCTCCTCGGTTAAGGGTACTTTTTTATGACATCATATGCCTGTGGGATTTCCGTTACTTATCCCAGGAATCCCCTCCCTAAGTTTTTTGTCATGAGTGAAAAATGTATTACGCATAATATTTAGCTGGGAAACGAAAAAGTTATGTGGGACTCTCCTGCAAGCTTATGCGGCAAATTTTCTTACTAAAAACCCCTTAGGATATGGGGATAAGGCACATCCTTATCCTCATATCTGCCTCGGTCTAGGGATAGTAGTAGCGTTCACCGAGGGAGCTATTCACAACGCATAATTCCAATTGACATAAAATCACTGGGCATATAATCAAAACGCATAAATTGACATAAATTGTTGGTTAGGTTAAGTATTTTTTTATTCATTGCTACCTATTTCAAATTACGCCGAATGATAAAATTATGCTTTTTAAATTTATGCAACCCGTTCACCGATACCAAGACAGTCGGACACTCGCCAAACCAAGCCCACCATGGGATGCTAAAACTACTTTTTCCAGTTCAAGGAATTACCCCCAATCGCCCGTTAGAAACCGAACTGCACGTAAGCACTCCAAGCTTGATATGGCGTTCATTAACCTCAGAGTAGGGATTCCCAACGCAATACAGAATTCAAAATTGGGAATCCCCACCACGGAGGGATTTTCGGCTCGCCTTTGCTGGTCCTAAAGTAGTGATTGCCGTTAACGGAGTCAAAATAATTTCATGATTAACTTTTGATATATATAACTATTGGAAGGTAATCTATTTAAGTCATTAAATTGAGTTAACATGTCATAATTATACGATACAGTGAACTCTTCATAGGCTGTTAGATAATAAAAATCTATCAATGCATAATAGAGAGTTGTTTCGGACAAGTTCGTTACATGTCGATAATATTCATCGACAGCACAACACTAATAACAATAATTGATGTTTGTAACGTCACTGTGCGTGTCGTGGTATCTGGTTTAAAAAATGCACTTGTTTTAATACGTAATAGATGTGTTGCATCATGAAACGTCATAGTACTAACTGCACTACTTTTTGCTTGCACATTCTATAGGACAATAATTATTGGTGATAACGTATTACAAACCTTAGCTCACCGCCGTTAAGTTGCCCGTCTGTCGGTCTCCTACAGAATGTTCTTTGGAGTGCTTAGCGGCAGTGTGAGCACATGCACCCATATCACCATTTCCCTTTTTCCATCGGACATCCAGATGCACTGCGGGTTACCGTCTTTGCTCGGTTGCTATTCCTACCTGTCGCACCAAGCTCTTCTTAACGTTTTTTCTAATGCGCACAGTAAAGGAGTGGAACTCAATAGCTGCGTCTGTATTTCCGAGTTTCCAGGCTGAATAGGCACCTTCTGGGTTAGCTCGTTCCATCGTGGATTCTGTCTTGGCCCCCGGGCTTGATTCACATAAGCCTAGACGGAAGGTGGCTAGCCGTTACAATTTGTGTTTCTGACTCAAGTTTGATCACAGTTTAACTTTTATTTAATTTAGAATACATATACGATAGAAATTTAT
Source organism: Calamotropha paludella (assembly GCA_927399485.1). Classification (NCBI taxonomy): domain Eukaryota; kingdom Metazoa; phylum Arthropoda; class Insecta; order Lepidoptera; family Crambidae; genus Calamotropha; species Calamotropha paludella. The sequence continues at coordinate 2,453,992 of OV656803.1, read as the reverse complement.
TGGATTCTTTTCGGTTTTATTTCTTACACTCACACCAATGAGCCTATCCCAAAGTAAGCACTGTAAGACTCGTGTTATTGTAACGGATAGTCATACATATATTATACATAGATATGTAACTTCTAAATAATCGAATAAAAGTATTTAAAACTTAGATACCTTTAACAGGTATGGCAAATTAAATAGACTATTAAAATAAAATAAAATATCAAATTTAGACAATAGTTAGAGAATTTTAAACTAACACACATATATATTTACTTTTTATTAAAATAATTAAAAACCAGTCATTTCGTATTGTTGGTAGATAAGATAAGATAAAGATAGTTCAGCATATTTCGCCGGAGATCCGACATACAAATCAAAACATTTCAATATTTTGACAAAAAAATCACAATCAATTGCGTTAGTAATAATATCAAAATAAGTTATTATATTTTTAAAGTACACTTATTGATGTAGTGATAAAAAACTAGACAATAATAATTACTCAGTATAATAATAACATAAATGAACGGTACAAGTAATAATCCATACAATGTGGTATTCGCCATTTAAATAACCATTTTTCTAAATATCATCATTTTGGATTTGAAGCATCAGCTTGATATTGACATTTTGTAGATGTAATTTGATTATTCCTTTATATTTCTATTTATTGATGAGGGAATTAATTATTTATATAATATATTTAGTATATTTGACTTCCAATCAAAAAGATTAGTCTTTTTAAAAAAACCATTAGATGCTTTATTAAGGAAATAAACTATGTTTAATCTTATTAAATCCTCATTCATCTGCTCTTAAATAAGTTAATTAAATGCTCACCCAGCTCGACGCCAATTGCTTGTAACAATCATATTATGTAACTCTGACGCTGAATCCGGATAATTAATAATCAGTTTTAATCAACAATAAGTGTCGTTAGCTTGTTAACAAATAGGCAAATTAAGCACATGCCACAATTCTTTTATTACAGTGTAATGGTGTATTAATTGGAAGTATGGAAGTTTCGTAATATATACATCCGGGTCGTAGGACCAAAAAATAATGTAATGGCTAGTGCGTTTGAATTATATTAATTGACAAGAAGAACGACAAATAAAATCGTCCCGTTCGAGTGTTAATTTTCACTGTTTTATTATTTTTTTTAGTATAAAATCTAGTTATTTTACAAATTACATTTGCTTGCGAAAACAGTTTGACCTTAAATGGTGTTTGTATGACGACAATTACGTGTGTATATTTGGCTACTCATATAAATATCCTTGATATATATCATGATACTTATCGTTGGATATATCAATAATTAATTTTATGAAAAACATAAGTATATAAATTTTAGCTTGTAATTACTCATATTTTGCTCAAAATCTGACGATCGATAGTATCAGTGGTATATTGAAACGCGATAACGTTTTATTTCCTCTCGAATCCTCACCTCTCGAACTCTTCGCATGTAGGGATGACATTATAACTTAATAATTGTATTTTTCATTTGAAATCCATTCCAATTTTGATTTATTAAATTAATACCAGAATTTTAGGATTACTGATTTTAATTTTACAAAGTTTTCACAATATTTAGCCAAGTTGATCAATATATTTATCGGCTACCATAATTGATATCTTCATATTATTATAAATATCAGATATTTTAGAACTCGGCTATTCAATGGAATTGACAACCCCTAGCGTCGTTTACGTACTTAAGCAACTCAGTGCAAGACAGTTGTGTCATTCGGTCCAGTTTATAACAGTTGTCATATTGGAATAGATTGATAATTATTGTAAAGGTGGATTGAGAGTAAACGAGTGCTTTTAACTCTTTTAGTTTAAACAAAAAATGGAGCATTTTGCATTGTTTGATCTCGTTTTTTTGATGTGTTTGAAAATATGAATTTATCGGTAGAGAAGTTTATATACGAGTCCGTTCCAATAGCGGATAATTTGGGTTTGATTTCAGCCTGAGTTTATTTTATGAGAGTGACGTATATTGATGTGAGATAGAAAACCTCGGGTCCTCGGAGGCTCGGAGGCGTGGTTGTTTTGTACAGGCGTATTTTATGCAAAATTATACTAGATTTAAAAAATCTAAAAATCCCACGTTTTTCAATGTCCTAAAAAGAATAAAATAACCCTGCGTGGCAAAGCGAGGGGCCACTCAAAACGTGGGGGCGCATATTACTAAGAGGAGATTTTAAAGAGATGAATGACATGCATTGATGTGGCCCCTCGCTTTGCCCCGCAGGGTTATTTTATTCTTTTTAGGACATTGAAAAACGTGGGATTTTTAGATTTTTTAAATCTAGTATAATTATTTTATTCTTTTTAATTATTAACTCAACGAAGTAACCATGTGTTACGCAACAATCGGATAAGCCCCATACAAAAGTGAAAGTTGCCGAAAGTGGACCTGAAAGTGCATCTGGAAAGTTGAAAGTTGCTTTAGAGTGCATTGTCATCGGGTTCTGAACTATCCTGAAAGTTTCAGCTTTCTAGCTTATCGGAAAGTGCCTCAAATTTAAGTTGCAAGATTTTGCCCGGACAGACAAACAAATAAGAAAAGTGAGATAAGAAAAACGTGGTAAAAATAAAAATATAAAATAATGATGTGAAGACATCATTGGTAATTAGTTTTTTTTAACCAAGAGGTACGTATACTGAAGTACTTTACCAATACTGATATTGTTAATCACCGCCTTCTCTTGACCACTTTCTCAGTCTCCTCCCGTCCGTTTTCAAGGTAAGGGTGAATAGGTACCTTCTGGATTAGCTCGTGCCATCGTGGATCTTGGCTAGATTGGGATCAAGAGCAAAACCATTCAAAATAAATAAAAAAATATTAAACATTTTCGAGATAAATCAGAACCAGTGGTGTCATTTAAGTATGAAGTATTAGGAATGTAATTTTAAAGAAATGCCTTAAAAATATTAACAATTGGTATAATATATTTTATTTTTGACTTTCGCAGGTTTGAAACTTAATTTCATGGCTCTCACAATGAAACGGTTACTAGTATAATTAGTTCGGCTAATAAGAATGCAAAACATGTCGCGAGGTCGCTGGTTTGGCCGTGGACATTCTAGGAAGATTTCACTTAAAATATATGTAGAATCAACAAAATTGTTAATTGTCCTGTAAACTAATTCTCTCTTCTGTCGGTCAAGGTACGAACATAAAAATATCAGAACTTACAAAGTCGTAATATATCGTTATACTAGCTGACCCGGCCACGCGTTGCTGTAGATCAGTTATAATAATTTGCATTTTTTTTATAAATTAAAATGAAATCTATCCCATGTCCTAAGTAGAAACAAACCAACAAAATTAAAAAAAAAATCTTTGTGTAGCTTCAGACGTCATCGCGGTCAAACAATGTGACAGGGAATTTTTATATATACGAGTTGACCCGGCCACGCGTTGCTGTGCTATAAATTAAAAGGAAACTTATCCTAAGTTGGAACAAATTTAGCAAAATAAAAAAAAGAATCATCAAAATCTGTTGAGTAGTTTTGGAGATCATCGCGGTCAAACACTTCTTATTCAGCCTTTCGCCGCCCAATGCTGAGTGTAGGCATCCTACATTGCCCGCCTTTCTTCCCTGTTCTCGGCCTTCCTCTGCCAGAAATTTCCGGCAACTTTGACCAGATCGTCGGCTGTCTGCCCACACTTCGACGACCAGTTCTTGGCGTCCATCCGAACCATCTTTTTCCCCTATCTTCCATTCGTTCTACGCCCCACAAACACTGTGACATGGAATTTTTAAATAGTTAGATTATGTGTAAAAAAATATTAAATATAATAAAAAAAAATATTGGCTCTGGTTGTACACGTATTTAATAGACTGTACGACCATAAGAGGCGGTACTTGAATGAAACAATTTATACCCAGCGGCTAGTACATGTTATACATTTCGATACTTGCGTAATATTTGATTGACTTCCCAGTTTGATTCGCCGGTTGATAATAAGGTTGCTGTCTTCGAAGCCTTAGTTTCGGAATCGTGAGTGATTTCCTAATGTTTTGTTTATAGAAATGGCGTATTTGTTTGAATTGTGTTGTATTAGGTAAAATTGCCTTGTTAAGAATGTAAGGTGTGTTCATACATATAATTTAGAACAATTATTTAGTTGTAAACTAAGCTAGGATTTTGCTATTGAATGGGTTGTGTATCTTGTTATTCATCACTTGAGAAATGGAGTTATCAATAATAGTGTTCGTGTATGTATTAATAAAGGAGGCGGACACTTTTAAAGATATAAAAAAATCTGTAAGTGGCTTTTTTCTGTGAATAGGTATAAATTGTAAGTAATGAGCTTTTTAAATACGCCAAAATTACTTCTTTGTGTTTTAATTGAAAGTAAGATTTTTAAAGTTAGTGTTTGTTTTTAGTTTATTTTTGAGAAACTTATTAGTACTAGAAGTAATTTTGTTGGACCTGAGCCGAATTTCGGAAAAAGTTGTTGTTATTTTGAATTGTTGCCTTCATAAAGAACAATACGCTCTATACATTTCACACCATGGTGACGTGAGGTGAGTTTCACATGGTTAATAATGTGACTGCAGGCCATTGAAATCTTTAAAAAATTAATAACAATGATATTTTTATATTTATACAAATTAGGGTAACGGATCATACATAAATAAATAATATTCGTAGAAATCATCACACAAACACTCGTCGCGGCGCCAACAACTACGAGTACGTCATCAAGCTCTTAATTAAGACATAAATCCGGATTAGCAGACAACAATTTTCAAAAAAAAAATTGGCATAATTCGTCAATTTAGGCGTATTTTTAATGCAGAGAATAGTAGTTTATGATACTGTTGCATAATAAGGGTTCTTATAACATGAGTGTGTTTTAAAAAAACGAGCCGTAGGCGAGTTTTTTTATAGTATCACACGAGTGTTATAAGACCAAGTTATGTACAGTGTCATACACTACTTTATCTACTCTCATACTATATTACGTAAAACAATGTTGCAAACAAAACCAAACTTTGTTTAAATATTGAAAAGATTTTTTAAATGTCAAATGTTGGCGCCAAGGTGCAAACATCGATTGTGAATGCGTGTTGCGTCGTCGCGGACTCGTTCATTGAAACCTTTTTAAAGTAGAGGTTCAACCTCCTTGGTCCAGCTGGAGGTTGTATAGGTGTATCGTTATGATTAAAAAGTTATATTATGATACAGGTGTCCATACAAGACCTGTATCGTAATTAAACTTTTTTTTTTATTATTTTTGGCCTGTACGTAATGTTTGTCATAAGCATTTTGTTTTCAGTTTTAGAATCTTTGTATTATAGTATCAGAGTAGATAATAGTAGTTTATGATACTGTTGCATAATAAGGGTTCTTATAACATGAGTGTGTTTTAAAAAAACGAGCCGTAGGCGAGTTTTTTTATAGCATCACACGAGTGTTATAAGACCAAGTTATGTACAGTGTCATACACTACTTTATCTACTCTCATACTATAATATGTAAAACAATATTGCAAATAAAACGCTGAATATAACAACAAATTTATTTAAATGTCAAATGTTGGCGCCAAGGTGCAAACATCAATTGCGCATGCGTGTTGCGTCGGTCGTCGAGGACTCGTTCATTGAAACCTTTTTAAAGTAGAGGTTAAACCTCCTTGGTCCAGCTGGAGGTTGTATAGGTGTATCGTTATGATAAAAAAGTTATATTATGTTACAGGTGTCCATACAAGACCTGTATCGTAATGAAACTTTTTTTTTTATTATTTTTGGCCTGTACGTAATGTTTGTCATAAGCATTTTGTTTTCAGTTTTAGAATCTTTGTATTATAGTATTAGAGTAGATAATAGTAGTTTATGATACTGTTGCATAATAAGGGTTCTTATAACATGAGTGTGTTTTAAAAAAACGAGCCGTAGGCGAGTTTTTTTATAGTATCACACGAGTGTTATAAGACCAAGTTATGTACAGTGTCATACACTACTTTATCTACTCTCATACTATAATACGTAAAACAATATTGCAAACAAAACCAAACTTTGTTTAAATATTGAAAAGATTTTTTAAATGTCAAATGTTGGCGCCAAGGTGCAAACATCGATTGCGCATGCGTGTTGCGTCGTCGCGGACTCGTTCATTGAAACCTTTTTAAAGTATAGGTTCAACCTCCTTGGTCCAGCTGGAGGTTGTATAGGTGTATCGTTATGATTAAAAAGTTATATTATGTTACAGGTGTCCATACAAGACCTGTATCGTAATTAAACTTTTTTTTTTATTATTTTTGCCCTGTACGTAATGTTTGTCATAAGCATTTTGTTTTAAGTTTTAGAATCTTTGTATTATAGTATCAGAGTAGATAAAAATATATTCTAATCTGGAATGGCTTTATAACAAAACCTTTTTTATTGTTTACTAGACAAACCGGGCTCGCGTTGCTGTGGCTCTTGATATTAAATTAAATCAAATGTTGACCCGATGACTGTCTTCTTACAACTCTTGTGGACTTCTACGGTTTTTTTATGCAAGGCTAATGATAATAGAATACATATTTTTCAAATATTTCGTAAGGTTCTTAAAAAAATTAATAATAATAATATAATATATATAGTATATAGTAGTTCGTCTACCGGACGCTAGATGGCGTTAACGAAAAAATCTATACATATAAATAAAATAAGAGTGTCTGTTTGTAATATTGAAATAACCATTTTTTATTACATGCATATGCATATAAATACGATACATATACCAAAATAACATTTTTTTCAATTTTTGTCTATCTGTCTGTTTGTTCCAGCTAATCTCTGAAATGGCTGGACTGATTTTGACGGGACTTTTATTGGCAGGTAGCTGATCTAATAAGGAGTAACTTATGCTACTTTTGTTTTAGAAAAAATATTTTATAATAACTGAGCCACGGCAACGTGTGGCCGGGTCAGAGAGTATTTAATAATATAAAAAAATTAAAGAATTTTGTCCACCCGTGCGAAGCCGGGAAGGGTCGCTAGTTATTTCTTAAAAATTAAAAAAAAAAAAACTTTTTTGTGATATGCAATTAACGTTGTATTCCAAAAGAATGCAAGTGCTTCAATTCGATTGTAAATATGGTCCATTGTTTTGCAAATATCTTTTGTGGGAAACTTTCTTTGCTCATTGTTTGTTTAATTGCGTCGGTCGTAAAGAAAACTTGTGTGTACTGGTAATTAAAAAAAACATGTACTTTATTAACAAGATGATGGTTTGTGTGATAATAGTTATATAATATTTGGAAAGGGAGAATGGCATAAATTATCAATTTGAAATTACAGCGCTTTTGGTTTATTTCATTAGGATTTTTAATATTGAAAATTTTATGAAAAAGATACTTAATTAATAGAACTCAATGCTTCTTCAATTGCGGAAGAATTTAAAATTCGTCAATTATTATAAGTATATATTTTACAGTATATCTTTATATATATAATTCTTCTGTGAGTGTGTATGTCACTGAACTCCTCCTAAACGGCTGGACCGATTTGAATGAATTTTTTTGTGTGTGTTCAAGGGGATCTGAGAATGGTTTAGATTCACAAATCAGCCCGGCAGATGGCGCTGCAGACGGTATCTAGGTTATTTATCTATACTGCAAAAAAATAACAGGCAGGACAACGTCTGTCGGGTCCACTAGTATGTATATAAAATTGAGATGTAACTATTGTAATTAAGTGCAATTAAATAAAAAAACAACATCTATTTTTAATTTTTGAATTTTCAATGCAAATTATGTAGCAAATTTTAATATAAAAATACTAGAAAAAATCTACTCGGCTTAAAAATTATTCCCAGGCGGGACTGGAACTGAATTTTCAATGTTAATTATGTGGCAAATTTTAATTTTAATATAAAAATACTAGAAAAAATCTACTCGGCTTATAAATTATTCCCAGGCGGGACTGGAACTGAATTTTCAATGTAAATTATGTGGCAATTTTAATTTTAATATAAAAATACTAGAAAAAATCTACTCGGCTTAAAAATTATTCCCAGGCGGGACTGGAACTGAATTTTCAATGTAAATTATGTGGCAAATTTTAATTTTAATATAAAAATACTAGAAAATATCTACTCGGCTTATAAATTATTCCCAGGCGGGACTGGAACTGAATTTTCAATGTAAATTATGTGGCAAATTTTAATTTTAATAAAAAAATACTAGAAAAAAACTACTCGGCTTAAAAAGTATTCCCAGGCGGGACTGGAACTGAATTTTCAATGTAAATTATGTGGCAAATTTTAATATAAAAATACTAGAAAAAATCTACTCGGCTTAAAAATTATTCCCAGGCGGGACTGGAACTGAATTTTCAATGTAAATTATGTGGCAAATTTTAATTTTGATATAAAAATACTAGAAAAAATCTACTCGGCTTAAAAATTATTCCCAGGCGGGACTGGAACTGAATTTTCAATGTAAATTATGTGGCAAATTTTAATTTTAATATAAAAATACTAGAAAATATCTACTCGGCTTAAAAATTATTCCCAGGCGGGACTGGAACTGAATTTTCAATGTAAATTATGTGGCAAATTTTAATTTTAATATAAAAATACTAGAAAAAAACTACTCGGCTTAAAAAGTATTCCCAGGCGGGACTGGAACTGAATTTTCAATGTAAATTATGTGGCAAATTTTCATTTTAATATAAAAATACTAAATAAAATCTACTCGGCTTAAAAGTTATTCCCAGGTGGGACTGGAACTGTATTAAATAACACGAGTGCTTTAGCTATTTAACTTTGATTCAGAACAATGTATATGATTTTGTCGCAATATTAAATTACTATATAGGTACACTAAAATTTAAATTAAAAAAAAATCCTAAAACTTTGCTCATAGGAAAATACCCAGAAGACTTCTAGCGTTAAGTACCTCATTGTAAAACTTATTATCCGGGCAAAGAACACAAGTTCAGAAACGGTAGCGATCCCACCTTTCGCACCGACGGTCCTTGGTTTGAATCCCGGAAGGGGCAGATGTTTGTGTGATGAATACGACCATTTATACCTGAGTCTATATATTTCTGTTAATATAACATATTTATGTTTCCTATATCTATGTCTATCTGTTAGCCGAGTGGCCATTACACAGACCTTATAGTGCTTAGTTTGGGCTAGGCTAATTGGTGTGATTGTAAGAAATATTATTATTATTATTATTTATTATCACACCTTAGCTCATCGCCGTAAAGTTGCCTGTATGTCGGTCTTCTACAGACTGTACTTTGGAGACTGTGCTCAAGAGCTGCATTTGCTCATACCGCCATCTCCTTTTTTCCATCGGACATCCAGACGCATTGGGAGCTATCACCTATTCTTGGTTGCTATTCCTACCTGTCGCACCAAGCGCTTATCAACATCCTTCATAATGCGCACAGCAAAGGAGTGGAATTCCCTCCCTGCGTCTGTATTTCCGAGAACTTATAACCCGTCCGTTTTCAAATTAGGGTGAATAGGCACCTTCTGGGTTAGCTCGTTCCATCGTGGATTCTGTCTTGGCCCCCGGGCTTGATTGATACCAAGAGCGAATCCATCCTAAAAAAAAATAACAATATCTTAGGCTTGATACTGATTTGTGTCAGTTTGTATTTATTTAAGAAAAAAACTAATTAAAACATGCGTATCTGATGTATAAAATACACATATTAATTGATGTAAGCCGAAGGCTTAACATAGAAGTAGGAAGTACCACCATGCTATATTATCCATAATTGGGAATCCATGACACACGATCAATATGTACAGAGATGATGAAGGCTTTGACGAAATAATTGAAAACCTCATTTTCTTTACCTTTATAAAAAAAGATTTTAGGTAGATTTCGAAAAAATATATTTTACCCAATTTTGTTTCATAGAAGTCAAAGTTTATCAGTACTTCTGATCAAAGAAATATTCTTATCTGTGCATGGTAAAGTGTACCTACTTTTTAAAAATTATTTGAAAAATTTTAAACGCATTTTCGAATCAGACGGAATCACGGATATGAACCCACTAGGTACAAAGACAGTTAGATTTTGATTAATGTTAAAAATATGATTTATTTTTATTATTTATGTTTTTATTTGTCTTTAAACATATATTTATATTGCACTTTCATACTAAACTCGGCGTCAAAAAAATCGCACCTTATAAAAATCTTATTCAAAAATTCCTAAACCTTATATAGAGGATAGTGTTAGGTATCATTAGAAAGGTAACAAAAAGGAGCATCAAACAACAATTAAGTGCAATCTTTTTTTTAATTAAAATTATACAAAAAGCATAAAAATTTGAAAAATAATAAAAAATCTTAATTAAGTCCTAATTAATAATCGATAATTTACAAAAAAAATGTACAAAAAGTGTCTTAAAATTAACTCAAAATCTAGTGTTACCCCCCCTTGCCCTGATGACGGCTTCCATACGGTCCCTCATAGACCTCACCAACTTCAGGAGCTCTTCTTGAGGGATAAGACCCCATTCTTCAATCACCGCGGTTTGGAGTTCCTCTAGAGTCGAAGGAGCCGGATCCCGAGATCGAACCTTACGTTTAAGATGGTCCCAGAGGTGCTCTATCGGATTCAGATCAGGACTTCTCGCTGGCCACTGCATCACAGGAATTTGGGACCTCCGCAGGAAGTCGTTCACGATGGCTGCAGTGTGTGCGCGAGCGTTGTCGTGCATTAATGTGAACCCCTCGCCAAAAGATTCGGCAAAAGGGACCACATGCACATCCAGGATCTCTGTGATATAGCGGCGCGCAGTCAGCGACCCTTGTCCGCGAGCACCTCCGGTCCGGGAGACGCAGACCAGGTCGGTTTTGCCGGCAGCCGACATACCGCCCCAGAACATGCAGGATCCGCCTCCATATTCCACCGTCTCCTGGATGCAGGCTTGAGCGAAACGTTCACCCTGCCTCCGGTATACTCTTCTTCGTCGGTCGTTGCAGAAAAGACACACTCGTGTCTCGTCTGAGAAGAGAACAGCTCCCCACTGCTCAATGGTCCAATCGACGTGGTCGCGAGCAAACTGCAAGCGGGCTCGTCGGTGCGCTGCAGTCAATTTTGGACCTGTAGCAGCTCTGCGGGCTGCTATGTTCTTCTCCTTCAGTCTTCTTCTAACCGTGGATACACTCACGGTGCGTCTGCGAACTGCCTGGAGCTCCTGTTGCAGCTGAACAGCGTTTGAGAAGCGATTTCTCAAAGAGTACGACACAACGAACCGGTCGTCTCTTTCCGAAGTGCAGCGACGTCTACCGGACCCATGTCGCCGGATATAGCCACCGGTCTCTAAAAAGCGCTGGTAGACTCTACGAACCGAAAAACGGCTCAGATTCAGTTGCCGGGCGACATCACACTGCCGCACCCCTGCTTGCAGTAGTGCAACCACTTGAGCGGCCTCATCAGCTGTAGTGTCCATTTTCCAGATGTTCTTTCTTCAGTAAAATCAGTGCGTGTGTCCCCTTCAACGGTTTAATAGCGAATGACCCACATTGAACCCGTGTTGACCTCTTTATACCCACAAAGTTAGCGCAACTCGCGACTCTCCCGAGCAGCAAAATTTCCTTAGAATTTTTGTGACCCTTTATTTGTTGCTTTAGGTTTTATTTGATAATGAAAAATAATGTTTTTTTATTAAGTTAATTAAGTAACCTTTTAAATAAAATTATAATTAATACGACTGCATGTGCATATCCAGAGTTAATGCCATTTGAACGTGATTTTCTTAGAGGTGCGATTTTTTTGACGCCGAGTGTATAAAGACAGAACTTTATATATTGTCTAAACTGAGTTAATAATGCCAGAATGTCCTATAAGTATTTTGGTTAAGTTTTTAACAGAACAAGTTACTTTCTCATAACTTGATGTTAAAAGTTAATAATAACTATGTATGTCCCTAGTTGTTTAAGTGTTACGTCCACATTACATATTTCCAATCCTGGCACGCGCCCCTGTCGCACCCTCAATAAACTATAACCAGTACTATTTTAACAACTTTCAATAACACTATTATTATGCGAATCAAATAACAAGGACAGTAATATACTTGACCGACAAATATTCTTTACTTTTTCGAAGACGGGTTATGAAAAAAAAAAGTATTTCGGTCAATTGGTATTGTTAAGTTTTTGTAATGTTGACAATTGTCTTAGTAGAAAGTACAAAATAGGTATAGTATTCAAGAATATATGACAAACAAGTAAACTAATAAATTAGCTGACTAAATATTTGCACAACTGCTTCCAGTTAAACTACACTGTATTTCAACTTTGAATTACTGTAATCTGGCAAATAAATAATTTTGTATTATTATATTTTTTTTTGTAAAATTAACCTTTCCATTTTGTTTCTACTATCAGGCTTTTTAATTATAGACTTGAGTGTGGGTATCGCTTTATTATTGACCTTGTCGGCATGGATGTATCACGTTTAATACTCGACCCACACAACTATAGAGAAACCATTAGCACTGATCATCTCATTGCCATACTTGGTAACGAGACAGCAGTCATTAGCAGTCTTCTGGAGTTTTTTTTATATAGTAAACTAGCTGACCCGGCCACGTGTCGCCGTGGCTCAGTTATTACAATTGGCATTTTTTTTTGTAATGAACAAAATAAAACCTGTCCTATGTCCTAAGTTAGAACAAACCCAGCAAATTGAAAGGAAATTCATCGAAATCGGTTGAGTAGTTTCGGAGTTCATCGCTGTCAAACACTCTGACGGGGAATTTTCATAGGCAGGCGATATGATGACATCTAGGATGTGACGCGCTTACGTAGAAGATACTTAGTCACTCGTGTCTAGAAGACCCCTAAATTGTATTTGTCAGGAAACACAGACTCAGGCAAAGAGTTTCACTCTTTAACGGCACGTACCACAATATTGGAACCAAAACGCTTGGTGCGACGCCTAAAGAGGGGTGATAAAATTTGGACTGCTATGTTTGTCTGTCTGTGGTCATCTTGTTCTTTTCATTCGAAAGCGGGCTTTCAAGCGGTGGTTCTTAGACTTGTTTAATGAAAATCGGTTTAGCCGTTTCAACGTCATCAGCTCTTTTAGTAACAGCGGTAAAATGCATATGCATAATATGTATTAATTAATAATTCTTTCTCTTTTATGCACTACTAAAAATGAGTACAACGATGAACGTTATAAAACACAATAAGTTATCATAGATGAACAATTTTACTTGTATATACGCCTTCTAACACAAATTTACTATATTTGACTATTTAACTGTTTGCTTTTCTTTTTTGCTTTTAGATGTTCAATTATTTTATTAAAAATTTACTTAAGTTTGTATAAAATAAGAATTAATATAGTAACAAAAAAACCCGTTGAACACGTAATAAAAAACCATAATACACGTTATATAAAATAGCGTGTATAAACTCTTGGAAAATCTGTTGGCAATGTTGCCGCGTGCCGAACGGGACATCCGGCTGCAGATCATTTATTATCATTCGTAATAAGCAACGTTTTTGTATTTATACAAGCATAAAAGTAAGCATAATGACCGTCGCAACAATACACCAAGGACGAGCCATTTGAAATACTGCACGCTCAATACTATTTATTGCGTTAATTGGAACTAATTCTGTATGTTGAATAATTATAAGTACGCCATGCGTCATGGGGCAATATGTTTGATGGTTTCAAGCGATAAGCTCTTAAAATTTGTTGTGAACGCAATTTGTGTTTTTTTTTATGATTTTAATGTATTTTTTATTTAAGAACTTGGAGTTTGCTCCTTAAGAATTGATTTTCATTTCAGACGCCTGATACGAAAAAAATATGAAGAATAAAATTTAGTGATGGAATGACACCGTAACGTTTTTTGTAAGCAACCTTTCATGCGCACCTTTCATTTTTATTTTGATGTTATGTGTTTTTTTTTTTTTTTTATTGCTGAAAGTTGGCAACCAAGCAAACTGCCCACCTGATGGTAAGTGGTAACAGTCACCTATAATAGATGTGGCTCTTGTGAGATTCGCAGCAAAACTGCAACCCCCACAAGAACCACAGTGTACGTTGCCAACTTGTGACACAAGATGTAAAGTCACTGTACCCAGTAATTTCACTGCCATATCTTACCCTTCAAACTGGAACACAGCAATGCAAGCATTGCTGCTTTGCGGCAGAAATAGGTAAGACGGAGGTACCTAAGCAGACGACTCTGGTACAGAGTCTCCCTCCAGTAAATGTTGTCAGTTATGTGCCTGTTTAAAGGCAATCGTTCTTAAAGAGTAAACTGCAGTCGTGTTTCGGAGCTATCACACTTTTATTCTAGTATTTTTCAATTTAAATGTATCATACAATATAGCATTTACAATGCAAAATATAAAAATGACAACCGATTCGTTGCGGATGGCACGTCTGCCGTGCTATCATTTTTTTGCGTCAGGCACGGGAGTAGTGTCATTTTAAAACCGATGATAACTCCTTCAAATTAAGTGTTAGGAGAATCTTCTCAGAAAAAAAAATTTTTACGTAAATTAAGTTAAAATCGGTTAAATAGCTGTTTAATCTTAATTTATTGTCAAAACACTGGTAAAAATGTTTGTTTTCCAATATGAGAATATTCCTCTCATTGATGAAGCAACGTTAGCCTACAGCGTACAAAAGTTAAAATAACTACAAAATTTCCACGTGTGCTCACAAGGCTTGGTAGCTCAATCGGTCTTTTTTTGCCACAAAATATCCTTTTGGACAATTCCGTAGTTATAAAACGAAGTTTCTATACGGGACTTTTTTTCCCTACCATATACGAAAAAGAGAAAAGATTTGATAGAGAACCTCATTGGTTGTGTAATTACTCCTTTAAAAATTGAAATGCATTTGACGTGGCTATAGCTATTACAGAATTGATGCTTGTTTCAAGGAGAAAAAAGCGTGAATTTAAATAAACACTGCTTATATTTTGTTACGTAAATGCATTTTTATTAGCAGTTGAAAAGTTTTTTTAATAAAGATAAAATGTCACATTAACGGGAGATAGCAATATCCCTAGCGAAGTTTCTTGCGGATTCTTAGCGCTACTAGGTCTCCCGTTGTAGGATTTGAATGCTGATACTGAATAAAAATCATTTCATTAATTATCTTATCTTAAAACCATGTCTACATGCAAGATGGTGCCATTAATTTCCATTTTGTTTGTTACAAAAATACATTTAATTTCCCATATCGAAGCTAGATTTTAATTTTTGGTAAGTACCGCGTTCCTAAATGATTAGTTTAATCAAATTGTGAATTACGTATATTTAAATGCACGCGAAAAACATTTAAATTGTAATTATCGAACTAGGAAAATAAAATGAATACCCACTGTTAATCTCAAGAGCTGTTCGCTTTGAGGTGGTACCGAATAACAACATTAAAAAAACTAGTAATCGTCTTAAGAGGTTCAAGTACGAATACGGGATGAGTTCATTCTTTGAGCAAAAAGCAAAATGCTGATGCAGGTTCACATGTGACTATTAAACGAAAATGTGTACCTCCCATGAAAAGCTTGGTATTGAAGGCGTTTCACTCTTCAGGCTTTTTACTACTTGACCTAGTTACGTTCGATGAATTTCTCAAGGCAGATATTTGTGTGATAGATACGAGAATTTGTACCTGAATCATGGGTATTTATATATAAAAATTGTATTATGTCAAAGTGTTTGACCGTGATGAAAACTGAAATTAGGCGTGTTTTTTAATTTCGTTGAATTTTTTTTTACTTAGTACATAGTATAAGTTCCATTTGAATTAATAATAAAAATATTGCAAATTATTATAACTGAGTTACATCAACGGGTGGGCGGGTCAGTTAGTATTTCTATAAATATTACTTATGTATGATATATGTATGTCTATTTGTTACCCTAGGTCTATAACACAATCCTTATAGCGTTTTCTTTGGACTAGGCTAATTATTGTAAATGTAAAAAATATTATTACTTTATTATATTGTAAATCTCGCTGGATATAACATAAAATATGTTATATACAGTTATATATTACGCATAACAACGACATAGCCTTTTGCCTAAACATATATACGTTTTGTATTACGTAATATTAAGTGTGATAAACAATAATTTAAAACATAAAAGGAACTAAATACCTAAATAATCAATACGTTTACGAACGTCGTCGTTACGGAATGCATATATGATTCAAGTCAATTATAATTGCGATAAATGTTGGTGCATCGAATAATCAAAGATACGATCAGCGGTTTGTATGCGACGGGAACTTTAATGCAACCCTATCGGGTTTTTAACATAACATCGCCAACATTGTTTTGAACCCCAATTATGTTGCTAAAGCACATGTGTAATGGAATTCGGAACCCATGACGGTATCACAACAATTAGACTCAACCAAGCCAAGAAAAGATCGTTTTCGATTTCGGTTTGTAGTAGTTTTACCATTAAATGAGGTCAAATATGCACCGTATATGCACTTGAAATAAACTGACAAAGGGTACGAGATAGTTTTGACAAATATGATAGTGTTTGAAATTCTTATTTTTTGTAGTATTTAAAAAATTGCGTAGGTTTATTAGTAGTTATAACAGTATTTTTTTTTAAAAAATTCTCCGTTAAGAAGGAATAAATATATTTTTAACCAACAATTTCGAATTTGCGCGAATGTAAAAGTACTTTTTTATGTGAAGCCCAGACGCTATTTTGTGTGATGTGACGTCACCCGATGATTAGTTATGGCCGCTATAGAACTATAGAATTTCCTTATTTTAAACGGTGGGTAATAATTGTTCGAGAGATATTAAGTTATTTATTTACGTTTAATCGTTTGAATGCTGTTCAAATTAACCTCATTATACTCTGCTAATGTATTAAAATATGCAGATTGTCTGCGATTGAATTATAAACTCGGCGTCAAAAAAATCGCACCTTATAAAAATCTTATTCAAAAATTCCTAAACCTTATATAGAGGATAGTGTTAGGTATCATTAGAAAGGTAACAAAAAGGAGCATCAAACAACAATTAAGTGCAATCTTTTTTTTAATTAAAATTATACAAAAAGCATAAAAATTTGAAAAATAATAAAAAATCTTAATTAAGTCCTAATTAATAATCGATAATTTACAAAAAAAATGTACAAAAAGTGTCTTAAAATTAACTCAAAATCTAGTGTTACCCCCCCTTGCCCTGATGACGGCTTCCATACGGTCCCTCATAGACCTCACCAACTTCAGGAGCTCTTCTTGAGGGATAAGACCCCATTCTTCAATCACCGCGGTTTGGAGTTCCTCTAGAGTCGAAGGAGCCGGATCCCGAGATCGAACCTTACGTTTAAGATGGTCCCAGAGGTGCTCTATCGGATTCAGATCAGGACTTCTCGCTGGCCACTGCATCACAGGAATTTGGGACCTCCGCAGGAAGTCGTTCACGATGGCTGCAGTGTGTGCGCGAGCGTTGTCGTGCATTAATGTGAACCCCTCGCCAAAAGATTCGGCAAAAGGGACCACATGCACATCCAGGATCTCTGTGATATAGCGGCGCGCAGTCAGCGACCCTTGTCCGCGAGCACCTCCGGTCCGGGAGACGCAGACCAGGTCGGTTTTGCCGGCAGCCGACATACCGCCCCAGAACATGCAGGATCCGCCTCCATATTCCACCGTCTCCTGGATGCAGGCTTGAGCGAAACGTTCACCCTGCCTCCGGTATACTCTTCTTCGTCGGTCGTTGCAGAAAAGACACACTCGTGTCTCGTCTGAGAAGAGAACAGCTCCCCACTGCTCAATGGTCCAATCGACGTGGTCGCGAGCAAACTGCAAGCGGGCTCGTCGGTGCGCTGCAGTCAATTTTGGACCTGTAGCAGCTCTGCGGGCTGCTATGTTCTTCTCCTTCAGTCTTCTTCTAACCGTGGATACACTCACGGTGCGTCTGCGAACTGCCTGGAGCTCCTGTTGCAGCTGAACAGCGTTTGAGAAGCGATTTCTCAAAGAGTACGACACAACGAACCGGTCGTCTCTTTCCGAAGTGCAGCGACGTCTACCGGACCCATGTCGCCGGATATAGCCACCGGTCTCTAAAAAGCGCTGGTAGACTCTACGAACCGAAAAACGGCTCAGATTCAGTTGCCGGGCGACATCACACTGCCGCACCCCTGCTTGCAGTAGTGCAACCACTTGAGCGGCCTCATCAGCTGTAGTGTCCATTTTCCAGATGTTCTTTCTTCAGTAAAATCAGTGCGTGTGTCCCCTTCAACGGTTTAATAGCGAATGACCCACATTGAACCCGTGTTGACCTCTTTATACCCACAAAGTTAGCGCAACTCGCGACTCTCCCGAGCAGCAAAATTTCCTTAGAATTTTTGTGACCCTTTATTTGTTGCTTTAGGTTTTATTTGATAATGAAAAATAATGTTTTTTTATTAAGTTAATTAAGTAACCTTTTAAATAAAATTATAATTAATACGACTGCATGTGCATATCCAGAGTTAATGCCATTTGAACGTGATTTTCTTAGAGGTGCGATTTTTTTGACGCCGAGTGTATTAGCTTGATATAAAATCTGACTGAACGAAGAAGCGAACAATAGGGTCGCATCATGGTTTATGCATACGATTAGCGTTCTTCTTGTTGCATTGCAGGCAATGTCCTCATTATTCTGTGCAAATTAAATGTGATTTAGAAAAATAAACACATTTATCAACAATAATAAATGTGTTTAACCGTTTATGGAACTCACTACCAGAGGATATCAGAAAGGCTCAAACTCTTGGATCCTTTCGCGACAGAGTTAAAAGTTATTTCCTTTCCTCCAATATTTATTGACTCTATTTTATCTTTATTTCTTAATTATCTTATTATTATTATATCCACCATTACCTTTAAAAATATATATTTCCTTTTTTTCCTCTTAATATGCGCACCCATTTTATCATTATCCTTTTATATTTATTTATTTATTCTTTTTACCCAACTTGGAAGAGATTGCTGTTTAGCAATAAGGCCGTCTGTCTGTATACTTTCCTTTGTTATTTTTTTATTTCTCTGTATCCTATCTGTGTGTGCAACAAATCGTAAATTTATTATTATTAATATTTCTTACATTCACACCAATTAGCCTAGCCCGAATAAGGCTGGTGTTATGGGTACTAGATTAAAGGATAGGATATATGATACCTTGATATTGATAGTCACATTTACTTACCAATAATATTTCTTACATTCACACCAATTAGCCTAGCCCAAAAGG
Organism: Calamotropha paludella; assembly: GCA_927399485.1. NCBI lineage: Eukaryota > Metazoa > Arthropoda > Insecta > Lepidoptera > Crambidae > Calamotropha > Calamotropha paludella. Next base: position 2,434,763 of record OV656803.1, on the reverse strand, counting down.
TTAGGATACCAGAACATTTTGTGTTCTCTTTTTTTTATTTTTTTTACCGTTTTCTATGTTTGTTGTTTTTGTATGTTATTCCTGATTGTTTTCTCAGAGTGATATATGTAAAAAAGTGCTATGTATCAGCAAGTTTTTTCTGTTAGTTACAATAAATAAGGCGTTTGTTATGGATATTTGAAAAGATAGAAATACATATATGATACATAGATATTTACTATTTATTGAAATTTGCTAACCCAGCCACGCGTAGCTGTGGTTCTGTTATTATAATTTGCAATATTTTTTTATTATAAATTATAATGAACCTACCCTTGGGCCTAATTTGAAACAACACCAGCAAAATGGAAAAAAACATTAAAATCAGTTGAGTAGTTTCGGAGTTCATCGCGGTCAAACACTGTGACTCAGATCGAAATGCAGGTTACCATTGATATCTACCATTGATATATTATTTTTATATTTTGAATGTTATTCTATATAAAACATCGATAGTCAATGTATACTTTCGAATACGATGATATTCCTTTCATTGATGAAGCTATGCTGGTCTACAGCAAAAAAAGTACTAAAAAAATCACGACGGGTGCTCACAAACTTTGGAAACTCGATTGGGAGAGCAGTGGACTGCGGTGGTTCTCCTCCCGCCTCAGAATAACTTTTGAGATGAGTCGATTGTTTCTAGTATTTTTAACAAGCCTTACAACTTAAACATACTTTCTCCAGTCCCGGTGTCTGTAATGAAATCTTGCAAGTTAAATTTGACCCACTTCCCGGTTTCCGATTGAGCTGAAATTTGCATTCATATGTATAACGGGTGACAATTTAATATTATGAGCTGATCAGATACTGGAGCTGGAAGGTCTCCATAGAAATTTTGCAATGAAACGACACAACCCGGGTTGGGGCTAGTTCGATTAGTATTGGCGAGTACTTTGAATTTATATGGTAATCAGGGTCTGATGCTAAACTGATTAACTTTTGAGTTAGTTTTTAAAGAGTTTTTTTAATTTACTACTAGCTGACCCTGTAACGCGTTGCTATGGTAACGCGTATACAATGGAAAAAAAGACGGGTAAAAGAGCGGACAGACAAACACACAAACAACAAATTTGTGTTCTTAGAGTATATATTTTTATTTCGAAAATACTAGAAAAATATACTCGTCTCATAAGTTTATCCAATGCGGGACGTTTCTTTTTTTAATGCCCATTACATACTTGTTCACTATAAGGAAGTGAGTTTAACTAAAATGAAACTTGTACCAGTAATTACGTCTAACGCTAACTCACAGTTTACGGCGACATTAGAAGTCGTGAAAGTTTCTTTTTATATGTTCTTACGTTTTGTTATGTCAATACTGTTGAAACTGTATCGCACCTTAAGAACTATAGTGACGTAATTTCAAACACTTTATCAATCATTTGTGATGGATCGATTGGATCGATCGATGGATCTTTCACTTTGAAACAACTTGACAATCACTTTATATTGCATTTTATTAGGGTTCAATTTTGATTTGTATAAATTTTAACAGTTAGGAATGTTATTCCGTAATAGCCTAACCCACAAGTGAATTTTAATCTTTAAAAGAGTATAACACAACTAAAGAGGTTTTATTAAAAACAAGATTGAAAAGCGAAAATTAACAAAATCCTAATCTTCGATGTTTTACAAATATAATGCCTTTTTTCTCAGTCTCGTCAGTCAGTTAAGGGTTCTTTAGTCATGGCCTTTTTTGGTCCCTGAAATTTCGCCTTGGTCTGCCTATACCGACATGCCTAATGTCGGAATAATATAGTGATCCTCGTTGCGAATCGACTAAATAGCAATCTAGCGTAGGCGATACAAAATGGCAACTTATTAAGACTCGAAAGCTATGGGTACCTGTCTGAATCATTTTGTTTTTGACGGTGGCACAGTAAATACACAGCTAAAGCAGTACCGAAAGCAGGGATTTTAGATTGGAAATCCAATAAGTACTTTAAAAAAAATTACTGATATACTTATTGATTGGGTCCAATTAGGACCAAATAGAAGATGTCCTGAAAAAAGGCCAAATCAAAAGCACCTTTAACCGACGAGCTTGTATGAAAGGTCTGATCAGAGTTGAAGAAGCGAGAGATGTATTTCAGGATCGTGGGATGTGGAAATCTGTGATTTACCCGTGCGTAAAAAGGCGTGATGGTATAACCCATATAAATGTTTTGACAAAACAACATATTTTTTTACAAATTTTGTAACAAATAGCACCAAAGATGAACAAAAGAGTCTGGGTTTTGAGGTACCGTTGCTGTTTCTGAATTCCATACTATAAGTTTGATTTTATTTGATGCAATAATTTTAATTCAATTTTTATCTATTACTAGATGTCACTGTACCGAAATGAATCGCGCTAACGTTTCGGTTTTTAGCCTTCTTGAATGTTATTCTTAAGCTTTTACAGACAATATGGTAACAAACACACACACAAAGTATTGTCATAATATAATTAGAATGAATTTTGAATTGTGTTTAGGTTTGATTTCCTGAAATAAATTATTTTTATTTATTTTTAACTACTTGGATTCAGAATAATTAGTGAAATGTTGTCTAATATTTATATTTCTAAACGTGGCAATCCGTTTCGACGCGACACCATTGACTGATAACACAGCGACGTTCGCTTTAGGGGTGTTGATGAGGCGTGCGTCTGTGTGATTTTTTTTCAATCATATTCCTCATACTCCTGTAAGTGGCAGCGTTGCCGAGCAAGAGAGACATTCGTTTATACTTGACGAGTTATGCGCAACGTTGCCACAGTAGACGGGGATTCCCTCATCTCTCAAATATGTACATTACATCTCTCGGACATGCGCACAACGTTCAAAGTTTAAATGAGGGAGACAGACATATTTTTCTAGAACCCTACTAGCAATATAGGAGCAATATACTAAGTAAAGTATGTAGTTTCGATAGATTGTACAAAGTTGCGGTACTGCTATAGCTATATATTATCTGTGACGGGAACCAAAAGAGTGATTAGTATGCACCAAAGGCGCACGTAGGAAGAAAGAAGTAAACGCGATACGTGCTAGGAATTATGATTAAGATGTTTTAGACGGTAGGTTTCACAATCGCCGGAATAACAATGTGATTTAAGCGGTGAAAGACATCAAGTAGTTTTATATGTAAAGATTTTATCTGAAGACATTAATTGGTAGAGAAATATCAACTTGTATTAGGTTAGTTTTACGAATAATATATTTTTTTTAATATATTGAAATCTATATGTTGATTGCTTACAAATAAAAATTATTTCTACTTTCACACCAATTAGCCTAGTCCAAAGTAAGGACTGTTAAGCTTATGTTATGCTAGGGTAAAGGATATATATGAATGTATATATACCCATGAGTTAAGTACAAATGCTCGTATTGGTCACAAAAACACCTGCCCCTTCAGGGGAGGCATTATAGCTACCGTTATACCATAAGGTCGTCGAAAAATATTAATAACATAGCTATTTCTTTTTTACCGATGGATGGATACATGTAAAAGTATTATATTCGAAGTAGTTCTTTCACAAGTACATACTACATGAGAAATGGTGGTGGAGTCAGCTTAAGAAATACTGAGAAATATTTCGTCGCGTCTGTCTAGATTTTATAGCTTAATTGGAAGAGTAGGCTCGCCTGGACACTTTTGACACTAAGTTTGTTTCAGTAATAAAAATCTTTTGATACAATAGTAATGCATGTATATTTCTGCATAATACTAGCTGACCTGGACACGCGACGCTGTGGCTCTGTTATTATTATTAGCATAAAAAATTATTGAAACCTATCCTATGTCCTAAAATGAAACGAATCCAGCAAAATAAAAAAAAAATCATCTCAATCGGTTGAGTAGTTTCGAAGTTGTCGCGGTCTGTGAAACGATTTTTTTTTATAGATATTAGCTGACCCAGCCACGCGTTGCTGTGTTATAAATTAAAATGAAACCTATCTTATGTCCTAAGTAGGAACAACTACAGTGAAATGAAAGAAAAATCATCTAAATCGGTTGAGTAGTTTTGAAGTTCATCGCGGTCAAACACTGCGACACGAAATATTTGTTTACTAGCCAACCCGGCCACGCGTTGCTGTCTTGTATATTAAAATTTAGCCTATCCTATCTTTTAAGATAGATCAAATAACGTTTGGCCAAAATCGGTTCAGTAGTTTCAGAGTTTATCTCGAACATACATCGTGGCACGAGATATTACTATATATAGAAGACTGTATGACCCTATCCTTTGCCTGGGTGATCGAACCCCGCAAAATTAAAAAAAAAAAACATCAATATAGGTTGAGTAGTTTCGGAGTTCATCGCGGTCAAACACTGTAACAGCTAATTACACAAGCCAACAAAATTTGACAAAGTTTCTTACCCAGACACCTGAGTATATTTTCCCCAAGGATTTTGGTGTGCTGAATCCAAATCCGGTCGCAGAATTGCTCTATCACGTCAGGTTTATGAGATCTGAATCTAATCTAAAATAAAGACAGTATAGGTAGTATGAAGAAAAATTGAGAAAAATGAACTTCATAATACGATATATCAGCAAAAAAAAAAGAATTTGTAAACAAACTCAACGCTATTTGTAAGTTCAAGACTTGTACTTTAAGATGACCCCTGTAGTTTTTTAGGTATACTAAAAACTGAAGGATCACATAACCTCAAAAATGGGCGAAAACGGCGTTTTTTGCACTTTTAGGTTAGAATATCTCAAAAACCTGACGTGATAGAGCAATTATGCTACCGAATTTGGGTTCAGCACACCAAAATCCTTCGGAAAAGTATACTCACGTCTCTGGGTAAAATTTTTGTTGACCTGTGTTATTATATCTATAGATAGATAGGTTAGATGGAAGGTGAACAATTATGGTTGCAATGATAGAAAATATAAATATATTGCCAACACTGTCCTTCAACATGTGAGGTTTATGCTTCCTGCTTGAGTTGGCACTCTGACAATTATGTTCCGGATGTTATTTAAGCGGAAAACGCTAGATTATCGCTTGATAAGTAATACGACACGATGATGAGAGGCGAGTACGCCATTATTGTTTATTAATATCCGGAATTCACGTACTAGCTATTTAATGCATTTATACATTGTGACAGTAAAATAATAAAATAAATATTTAATTGAGATATTTTAAATTCCATTTAAAACTTCTTTCTCAGATATCGTATAATACGATTTAATAAAATATTTTAAAACTTTTTAATAATATCAATTTTCATATGTATGATTTATTTTTTGTTATGTGTAATGTTGTTAATACCACTTTATTTCCAATTCAGGCAAGATATACAAATAGAACAAAAATGTAAATTACAATTTTCATTACAAAATACAAATAAAATTAAAATTAAAATGAAATAAACAAACAATAAAATAATTTCAGTAATTAATAAATGCCTTAAATATAATAACAAGATATAAAATGGTTGATATAACAAAGAGTAGCACTAAGCGTTTTGGTTCCAATTTTGAGATCCGTACCGTTAAAAGAGTGGAACTCTTTGCCTGAATCTATTTCCTGATAAATACAATTTCTGTGTCAAATTCACGAGTGGAATAGGTTTATGGCGTGCCACATCCTAGATCGCATCGTCGCTTACCACCAGGCGAGATAGCGATCAAGCGCTTTTCTATTTACGATAAAAAAAAATATTGGGTCCCATTACACGATTGTTATTTTAATAGTAAATAGGTTAGCGTGACTACTATCTCGCCTTATTGTAAACTACCTATTCACTGTTGACTTGAAGACCCCTAAAAAATATTTGTCAGGAAACATAGACTCAGCGATTTAATTGTAATAAATGGTAGTTTCAAAATAGTTTCATTATATCCTTTTGTATATATGCAATATAATATGCTTCTCTGTAATTGTGGTTTAACATCACGTTTATTACCAAGAGACACGTACGACCCTTAACATCATCCCATGCAAACGAGATGGAAATTCCATTACGCTTCCACGTACCAACAATGAGAGATCACGTCTTGTCTGTCTTGAGATTTATTTGTTCCCACACACTTAGAATCTTAGAAAATGGCGTTAATCAGAAATAAAGTGAATGATTCGTTTTTTTATTAATTGCCGGAACTTAAAGTCTGTATATTGCTATAAGTCATGCATGATTGTGTTAGAAATGAAATAATTTGCTTTTGAATAGTGTAGAATAAAGATCATAAACCATTGCAAAACCATATTTCTAGTAATTTCACGTACTCAGCTATAGGCAAATAATTTTAAATTATTGAAGCTATTATAAAACAAATTACTAGTTTAAGGATTGTCTTTAAAAACCTCTTTTTAAACATTCCGAACGATACATGTATACTATATATATAGTCACAGTGATTGACCGCGATGAACTCCGAAATTTCTCAACCGATTTTTTGTTCGTTTTACGACTTCGGACGTAGAATAAGTTTAATTTTTATCTATAATAAAATGTAAAAATATTTTGAAGTAACTAAGCCACAGTAACGTGTTGCCCGGTTAGCTAGTATATTAATAAAATATATGGATATAAGACAACCTCACATACTTTATTCTGAATCCAAGTTAAGTAACTGAAATACTTGTGTTATGATATACGGAAATAACGATGGTACTACAATACTCAACCCCGGCCGGGAATAGAATTCGCGACCTCAGAGAAGGCTTCATAAATTAAATAAAATATTTAGGCGAACCATCAACATTTGGCCTACCAATTCTTGGAATTAACAGAGCATTCCTCATTGTGTACATTTGGAGACACGTGTCATGTTAAGATCTTATGGACTACTCAATTGACCTTGATTAGACGGCCTCTGTGGTTGAGTGCTAGCATATCAGTTTTCTTGGTAAAACCACTCCAAGGTCCCGGGTTCGCTTTCCGGTTAATATGGAAAACAAACTTTTCGACCGTCGTTGTCTCTGGATTTCATAACACAAGTGCTTCAACTACTTGAATTGGGGTCAGAAGAATGTATGTTATACAATGTGCCCGTCACCAGTGTCGGAGCCTTTAATGGTGTGAATATCGACTAATTGCCTCTCAATTTTGGATTTTCTCAAAAAGCCAATAATTAAAAAATACACAAAAAGTATCTATTTGTTTTTCTCTATTTATTTTTACTATTTTTTATTTCATGGCAATTGAAACATGATGGCTGTGTAACTGTTGTCAACATGTTTAGCTAACAAATGACACCTCTTTTATGTTGATAGGAAATTCATATGAGTAGTGGTGGTCGAATTAGTATCAGAGCCCAGGTCTTGGTTAAATGGCGGCCATTTTATAACCGTAAGAGAAAAGCAAAATTTGAGGGGCAATTTGTCCATGAAAATGCCATATTTCACACCATTAAAGGCTCCGACACTGGTGACGGGACACATTGTATAGTCTTAATATTTATATTGATTGATCTTGTGTGTCATCAGTTATGCTTTCGAGCCGGATGCTAGTTGTCATTTAAATGGATTTTTATCATAGTTCATTGGAAATCGTTGGATCATTAATGAAAGATTGATTATTCCGATGTAATGTTTACGAGTTTACTTTTATGGGATGTTTAATTGATTTATTATTGATCGTTTTTCTATATCATTGGAATTTTGATTGGGTTTAGTGCACAATTAAATGCAACTTTGAAAATTATAACTACATTAAAATTATTAATGAGTGTAATGGGGTAGATATAGCCTAAATCAAAATCGCCCAAAATATTTATACAAATTATTGTTTGAATTACCATAAGCTGTTTGAATCACGCTAATAGCAATTGTGGTTAATGGATGACTCCTAACAGTTGCTAAGCTCACCTTAGTAAATTATTTAAATTTTATAATTATTTCATTTACTATGAGATAAATTTTAAAAGGAATAGATGAAAAAATATCGACTCGTCTCCTTAGTTGTTCTCAGGCGGGACACGAACCCGCAACCTTTGGACTACCGGTCCACTGCTCTCCCAATTGAGCTACTGAGCATTTCATGCCGCCGAACCTGTATATACAAATTGCGAGCTGAGTCGATTATTTCTATTAAGATAATAGTGTAAGTGAAAACTATAAAAAACTAGCTGCCCCGGCCACCCTTTGCTGTGTTATAAATTAAAATCAAATCTATCCTATCTTTTAAGTTAGATCAAATAACAGATAGTTACGAAGTATGATCAAAATTGGTTAAGAAGTTTAGGAGTCCATCGCGGACAAACAACGTGATACGTAATTTATATATATTAAGATAACATGATCATAGCTTGAAAATAACTAGCTTCGAACCTTTAGGGGTTGTCAATTAATCACACTTGGTCAAAATAGGCGAGGGAGGGTTGCAGTTATACATCGTGTATACATTTTGGTGCAACAATATTCGCTAATGATTTAGTTAGGTGCCGTATAACATTACGTTAAGTAAACCGCACTTGACTCAATTGAAGAAACCTAAATTTTTATGATTTGTTATGTTGAAGTCACTGTTAAAGATAGTTTTTACTTTTTGGTCTCGTGTCTTTTGGTTGGACCCCGTACTTATCTGATATATATATTTTTTATTATTTTTATGATAGTTTTATTTTTAGCTGACACGGACCCCCTTGTTGTTTTACCTAGAGGTCGATATAGATCACTTGAGATTACTTGACTAACCTAACCACGGACCGTGTTTCGAGAACACTTTTTAGATTAATTTGCATTTTTTGTATATAAACGGTTAGATGAGTATTTTTTAAGGTTAATTTGTACGGTTTTTTTATAGTAAGATAATATTTTGAAAACAGAAGTTTTTTTAATAAAATAAATATGTGTGATGTTAGAGAGGGATGAGCATAGAACCTCAACACGTGTCACTAGGGAGAGGACTATAAAAAGTGTTCTAAAACCTTGTAATTAATAACCCTTAAGTGTCGGTTAATGTGTAAAAAAGTGGTATAGAACCGCACGTGATTAATTGGCGACCCCTAACCTGCAAAAAATCGTAATTTTGGGGTGATTTTTACCATTACTTTACTATTTTGTTAATTGTTCTAAGAAATGCTTTAAGTATTTTAATTATAAAACTCTTTATTCATTACAACAAGTAAATAAATAAAATTGCAGGATGTAGTTCCATGGTTGTGATCTGGAGTCTAAGCTTGGAAAGACTCTGAACTTCACGACTCGAAAGAATATCTAAATTTGGCGGTGATTTTTACCCATGACGTTACAAAAAAAAAAACATGCTCAAATGTTCAAATTTAGCTCGTGCTTCATGATTGAGATGAGTCAACGAAAGTGATAAACCGCGCGTGTGTGTTTTAGAATCGTCATTGTTTGTTCACTCACTGATCTATTGTCAGTGTAATAGTTTTGTGACGTTCCTCCTGACCCTCTTGCGGGTCCAGTTCGTGACTGGGCGATGATGTCATTGCGGCTTGTAGCTATTCCTCTGTGGTTAATACCGTGGCGTAGGTAATATTCAAATTGTCATGATGTCACTATAATTTCGTCATTGTAATTTGATGACGAAACAATTAATGTGTGCGTCAGACACTAGATGAGCTGGTTAGTGCTTCTATTGTTCGTTTAATTAAGTATTCTTACGATCTGACTAGGAATCAAATTTCTATTATCAGTAGGTTTTGAAATAGTTCTAGCATGAAATATTTTTAGCTATATATACATACATATATATGTACTAGCTGAACCGGCAATGACTTGCCGTGGCTCAGTTTTTATACTATGTAGTGTTTTTTATTTTAAATTATATTGAAACCTATCCTATGTCCTAAGTTGGAACAAATCCAGAAAAATAAAAAACATCAAAGTCAGTTGAGTAGTTTCGGTGTTAATTGCGGTGAAACACTGTAACAGAGAATTTATTTATATATATATATATATATATATATATATATATATATATATAAAATTATAATAATTTGCCACACCATGTAACTAAATTGCTTTTAGAGAAATTTTAAAAAGTTGTTAAAAAACCCCCTATGAGCAAGACTACAGAATTAATGATTATTTGAAGGCTAAAACGGAAGTATAGTTCTAATTAATATTATGTAAAGTTACTTTTTCTAATGCATTTTCACAAGCGCTAGAAAAGTTTTCTTAATTTGCAAAATCTATAACACATTAAAGGGAGAAAAAAATATCTTTTAACTTATATTACGACGATTTAGCTACGGGACGGAAGTGTTCAACTTAATTAACGTCCCTAATAGTATTCATCACAGATTTATTTATAACAATATTTGATTCGACATATGCTTGACGCGTATTAAATATGTGTTACTAGTAATAATAATTATCACAATCACACCAATTAGCCTAGCCCAAGGTAAGCACTAGGGTAACGGATAAACTTACATATACAATACTCCGATATTAATTTTTTATAGAAATACTAGCTGACCTGACCACGAATTGCTGTGTTATAAGTCGGAACAGGAAAATGAAAAAGAAAATTATCGAAATCGGTTGTGTGCTTTTGGAGTTCTCGTGGTTTAACACTGTTACAGCGAGTTTTTTGATATAAATAGATAGATATATGGCACAGGTACAAATGCTCGTATTATAGTTATAAAGGTAGGATCGCTACAGTTGCACCAAACGGTCGACATATGTATAGTCACTGGTATATAGTCCACCATTTTACATTTATTTATTTAGTTCTTGAAATCGATCGTAGAGTAAGAATTCTTCAATTCTTCATCTGGCTAATGGTTTTCTATGCTTGTGAGGCTTGGACTATCAAAGAACAAATACGCCAAAAACTAGAGGCTTTAGAAATGTGGCTTTACGTTCGTATGCTGCGAATTAGCTGCGTTTAAAAACGAGGAAGTTCTACGACGTGTCCAAAAATCGCGAGAAATCATGACACTCGTTAAGAAAAGAAAGGTATTGAGACATGAGCGGTTCCATCTTCTGCAGAAATTATGATGGGTAAGATTGAGGGGAAAAGACGCGTCGGTAGAAGAAAGTTATCCTGGCTCCGCAACATCAGGCAATGGACTGGTATCAACAACGTAGAGGAACTTTTTCGCCTCGCAAGAGACAAGAAGCGATACGCAGAGCTGACAGCGTACGAAGTGGAGAGGCACTCCAAGACGAAGAAGAAGTTCTTAAACTTCCGCACATATTACACATTTGAATGAAACAACTTATTTAGGTTGATCACGGCTTCTGTAAAAGAGTCGAAACGTACGAAAGAAATAAAAATGAGATGTTTTAAGTAATAATAAAAATGATACGATTATTGAATCTCTGTGTGTGTGTGGAGCAAGAATTAAAGTTATAAACATTCGTTTGAAGTCGATTGGTCAGTTGTCGTCACGTCTTTGGTGATGCATAACTCATTGTTTATGCGTAACATGCGGATCGCTACCGTGCGAATGAATACTCGCCAAAATCCTGTACAACTCATAATGACCGAATCGGGTTTTCTTTACTGCGTGGTGCTGCGTCACTTGTATTGTTTTACATTGATGAGCTCGTGCCTATGCAAAGCACGTGTGTGGCGCCTATGACAACACCATTCATATTCAATGATGGGTTTTTTAAACTTATTACTTTATTATTTCATTCAATAACAATACTTGCGATATATCATTGCCAAGCGCTTCTCAACATCTTTCATAATGAGAAAGGAGTGGAACACCCTCCCTGCGTCTGTATTAACACTTTTAATTACTTATTACCCGTCCGTTTCTAAGGCTAGGGTGGAAAGGCACCATCTGGTTTAACTCGTTTCATCGCGGATTCTGTCTTGACCCCCTGGCTTGATTGGGATCAAGAGCGAAAAGAATATATATACATATGTCCAGTAAACTTCCCAATTACTTAAAATATTTATTTTTAAAATGTCCCTACGCCTTCAATAATATAATAACAATTGATTATATTTAATGTGTTTGTGCATGGGTGCGTGATTTTGTTATTAATTAACAGAATACGATAAAAACACACATATATTTTTTTTTTTGCCTTGTATCAATTGCAACCAAATTTGCAGTTCCCCAACGGGAACTGCCCAACAAACACAAACGAACAAACACATGTGTTTGTTTCGTTTAATTTCGGAGAGTGTGAAGCAGAATTGCACAGCCTTGTTCCGCCGTCCCCAGTTTTTCATCGGACAACTAAACTTACAAATAGGTGCCACCGTTATATGGTTGATAAACCAAAGAGTCGTTAGTGCGTTTTGGTTCCAATTTCGTAATCCGTACCGCTTAGGTAAGAGTAGACTCTTTGCCAGAGCCTGTGTTTTCTGATAAATACAATTAAGAGGTCTTCAAGTCACGAGTGAATAGGTATATTCTAGACAGGCGCTTCACATCCTAGATCTCATCATCGCTTACCATCAGGCGAGCCGCGAAATAATGGTTAAGCATCTAACTATTAAATTTAAAAAAAAATATATTCTTCAAGAATATTCTACTAATTGATTATATTTAATGCGTTTGTGCGTGTTTTCATCAAATTCTCTTACTAAAGTATATGTATGTGTGAGTGCCTTGTATAACTAGCAATCGTTTCATGTAACTAGTTTTTAAGATCTTCTGTTCCACATGACGTAATAAGCGATATATATCTATATTTATGCTGAACACGTGCGCTTAAACCCACGTATTAGACGCTGTACTGTTATGGTCACCCCATCTGACCGGTGTCAGCAGTCTCAATCAACAGTCGTGGAATTATAATTGCTGTTTGATTAGTCGTAAGCTGTGACTCACGTTCCGATTTGGGTGTTGAGTTGCAGTTGTGAGATGCGCCTACGCAATGCAAAACCCTCTAACCTTAGATGGCTGTGCGCATTATGACTGTAGGATGGACCTTCGTATCGACATCTGCCTTTGAGATTACATTAATCTTTATTTTGCCTTATTGTGTTGATGGTGCGTCGTTAATCAAAAAATGGCGTAGCTATTGTTATTTGGATATTATTTATCTATTTGTGCACTGATTCGTGCCAAATGTGGCGTATTATTGTTTGGTGCAACGGTAGCGATCCTGCCTTTAACGGCGGCGGTCCTGGGTTCGAATCCCGGAAGGCAGATGTTTGTGTGATGAATACGAATCTCCTATTTGATCCCTGAAAGTTGGCCTTTTACCTTATACACTTGTCTTGTCGATCTTCTCTTGTCCAAACCATCTACGCAACCTTTTGTCACTTTATCTTCTTCAACACATGAAAAGAAATTGTTATTCATGACACGGAATGTGACGCGCGTAGCAAAAGCCTACGTGAGTATCGCCAAGTAGCCATGTGGGTTTATACTTCGGAATGTGCACTGATCACTGATCACATATTCAATGTGTTTTCATGAAAAATACGCAAAAAAGACTGATTTGATGGATATATAAATTAATATATTTTACTAGCGGCCTATTACTTACTATTATTTTCCGTTAGCGCCATCTAGCGTCCGGTAGACGAACTACTTGCGGTTAACGCGTTGCTATGGTAACGTTATTGATACAATGGAAAAAGAGCGGACAGACAAACAACTGTGATCTTAGATTATAGATTGCGTCATGTGGTATAGAAGATATTAAAAAATATGGATCAAACACATGAGCCCCGTCCAAAGAAACATATGCTTAACAAGAATTCGATAAAACACATTCAACATCTAATATAAAATAATCTTGTGCTCACATTGTTTGTTATCTAACACCTCCGAAACGGCTTGACCGGTTTTCATGATTTTTTTTGTATATTAGTCAGGTCTGAAGATCGTAGGCTATGGTTTATAACCCTAGTTTCTAAAGATTATTAACGAATGTAATATTCCTTCAATTTATAAATAAAACAAGGTTTTTTATTTTAAGTAATTAAGATGTTTAGACAATAATAGATAGGTATATAAAATGCACTAGTTCTCATTTCGAGTTTAGTGAGTGGTAAAGCAAACACATTTTTGTCCGCCAACTTTTGATGTTTAATCCTTAGCTATATCTTTCTATTTACATCTTGAGATTAAGTTTATTCTCAGAACCCTTCGGACTTTCCAAACTAAAAAAAAATCATTGATGGTCTAAAATTGAAATCAAATGAAAAGGTCGAAACTGCGATTAAAGACTAAAATCTTGATGAATCTTTAAGCCCGGGATAGAAGCTTTGTAATGCAGGTGAAAGAAATGCATATATCTGCATCTTAAAATACATTTATTTTCTTTATATTTACTGTATTTATATTTACACCAAAACTGTGTTTATATTTTAGTTCGGATTGCGCCTAATTCGTAATGATATGACACACTAGTACAATTTTAGAGCTGTAATGCGGATAAGTAGCACGTGCGAAGTGTAAATCACGTTGTTTGCGACAAGTCATATTTCCGTTTGTTTCTTACATTTCACTAGGTATAGTGCAATTTCATATAATGAAATGGATGGGAACATATTTTTATACCAAAGAATTTGGTACAAATAGGTTAATTATATCGAGGTTTTAGTTTTAGTTCCAATTTTGTGATACGTACCGCTAAGGACTGGAACTCTAAATACTGTGCAGCAGAATTGCACAGTCTTGTTTCACCGTCCCCATTTTTTCATCGGACAACCAGACTTACAAATAGGCGCCACCTTTATTATGGTTAATTTACAAGTCGCACTATACGTTTTGGTTAAAATTTTGTGATCCGTGCCGCTAAAAAGTGGAATTTTTTGTCCGAATCTGTTTTTCTTAACAAATACAATTTAGGAGTCTTTAAGTCACGAGTGAATAAGGTATCTTGGCGAACGCGTCACATCCTAGATCGCATCCTCGCTTACCATCAGGCGAGATAGTGGTCAAGAGCAACGACAAAAAAAAAATATATAAATTAGTTGTCACAGTGTTGTCACAGTTATGTGATAAATTCCAATTTTTTCATTTTTCTGGATTTGTTCCTAGTAATGGTATAGGATAGGTTTCATGTAAATTTATAATGAAAAAAATTTTTTGCTAATAACTGAGTCACAGCGTGGCCGGGTCAGGCGAGACAGTGGTCATGCGTCTGCCCATTGACAATAAAAAAAAAGTTTGGTTAGTCTAAGATTCGTTTTAACAAGATAGATAAAAATATTTATTAACCTACGTCATGTTGTACGTGAGTGCTCATTTGCTTACCCTATTATATCGAATGATTCCCACAAATAAATGAAAACACATTTTAATGAAGTACAATTGTTAAGGAACATATTTTTCGTTTCTCAGCCATTGTAACATAACTAACAACAGTATTTACTTATAGCATCAAAACATATTGTCTTATGAAAAATTTAACGAGTTTGAACTTGTTAAGACATGAATTATTGAGCAATTGAACGTGAATAATTGATAGGATA
Source organism: Calamotropha paludella (assembly GCA_927399485.1). NCBI lineage: Eukaryota > Metazoa > Arthropoda > Insecta > Lepidoptera > Crambidae > Calamotropha > Calamotropha paludella. Next base: position 2,419,406 of record OV656803.1, on the reverse strand, counting down.
CGTAACGTAATAATTTTTATTCTGTTATTGTACCTTTAACAGTATAAATAAAATAAATAAATTATAAAATTTTAAATTTATTAATGTACTATTTCAAAGAATAGGCTAATTGATAATTGCTGTAAGATAAATCAACTGAAGTATTTTGTATGTTTTTGCGATTGCTACGTAATGTATCTTGTGTCATCTTTATATATGCCCCAAAAGGTTAATTGCTTAAACTTACATTGGATAATTGTTAATATTTTAATTAAATATAAGCATTTACATGTGCGAATAACAACACATTAATTACAAAAATTGGTATTTAACTGTATGCCAAGGATTTTTTAAAAATTAATATAAATTTATTGAAATGCATTTAAAATAAGTTATTTTGTATCGTCTAATGTTTGTACGTACCACCCAATAAGGACTTTTTAGCTGACAAAAAGAATGGGTGCACGAAATTTGTCAGCTTTAACAGAAGTAACGACATTTACAATTATTCGTCATCACCATATATAATCCACAAAAAACAATATGTGTTTACTGATTCTATTATCAAAGTAAGTGGCCTTGTACTTTTTAACTAGTGTTCGAAGTGTACGTTTGTTTTGGAATTGAATTTAATTGTATTCTATTATCGCAGTAATAGTAGTGTTACGGTTTCATTACATCGTTAATTACAACAAAGTCGACAAGTATATGTTTTAATTAAATATAACATAGTATAATGTAGCAAACATTTTCATCTTAACTGAATGTTTATAATTTAAAGGGAAAAATAATTCAATATTAACATAATTAGGTTACAGCCCACATCAATGACGTTTTATCCGATGCCTTTGATTAAATTCTAGCCTCCTTAGCTCAGAGTTCAATTTGATTTCAAAGAACTTAAAAGACCCGAGTTTCAAAGTTAGGACTAGGGACTCGATTGGAGTAAAAAACTTAAAAGACTGCAAAGAACTTATAACTCGTAAGGCGAGTCGCGAGTTATGAAAAGTTAGGACTATAGGACTCAAGTTTTTTTTACAAAACTATTTTTAATTCGCGGGGCTATAATTTCAAACTTAAAGCCAAATATTTTTGTTTTTAACCAAATTTCTTTTGGCTTCTTTGGGGTAAAAAAGATGTTCTACGTCTGTACCTATACTTTGAAGAGTGCTCAGAAGCTGCACGTGCTCATACCGCCATCCCTCTTCTCCCATCGGACATCCAGACGCACTGCAGGCTACCACCCTTTCTTGGTTGCTATTCCTACCTGTCGCACCAAGTGCTACTCAATATCTTTAATAATGCTTACAGCAAAGGAGTAGAATTTCCCTCCCTTCGTCTGTATTTCCGAGTACTTATAACCAGTCAGTTTTCAAAGCTAGGGTGAATAGGCACCTTGTGGGTTATCTCGTTCTATCGTGGATCCTGTCATGACCCCCGGGCTTTTCAAGATAAAAAAGGAGTAATCTCTGTGGTGTTATGAATAGAGTAGCACCTACTCGTTATTAAAATGACACTGGAGGTAGTCAACATTCGCATTGTCGCAAAATTGTCAGTAGCGTTTTCCTATTATGGTTCTTTGCTGCGACCTCTTGATTCCATCAGGACCGAACTCAATGGTAAAAGCAAAGCTTTATAGTATGAAGCGTAGGAACTAAGCTTTAAAAAAATAACAGTGCCGTCTATAAGTGACATGAATGAAAGCGAGACAGAAGGCCACGCACGCTGATATATGTAACTGTAACGGTACTAAATCTGACGCTCTCGTGTAACGGTAAAATCTGATGCTTAGCAAGGACATAGTGGCTGCGCTTCGCTTCAAAAATCATAATAACAATTGAAACGGCTAAAAATGTTGCATTTTGTTTAATAAAAGTTGTGGACAACGGTAGCGAAGGGCGAACACGCTTTGGTGTAATTGACGTAATTTTTTGGCCGCCTGTCACTAGTCCTTGGCACTGTCACGAGAACTGCATAATTTCCTACCGAGATAGCAATTGAATCTGTAAGGTTAATTACGATCTTTGTCATGACAAAGGTAAAAATTGCTTTGATTGTTATTGTCAGATGATCAGAAACGACCAAAAATTAGTTTCTGTTGACCCAAATAAAAATATTTTTCATGATTTTTAAATTAGAATTAATGTATAGAAATACTAGCTGAACCGGTCACGCGTTGCTGTGTTAAAAATCAGTCGGAAAGAATCCAGCAAAATGAAAAATATATCATCAAAATCACTTGAGTAGCAGAGTTCATCGCGATCAAACACTGTGACAGTGGTTTTATACATTCCTGGTAAGCTATAGTAACAATACATACTAAGATCTATCGTTGTTACAAGAATACATGTGAAATGTGAACTTGTTTCTAGTTTTCAAAATGTAGGTTTATACTAGGGGAAAACTACTGCCGAGCAATTGGGCAGATGTAATTTTGTTGAACATTTTGTTAATTAATAAAAATAATTTTTAATGTCTTAAAAATTTCATATTTCTTCAGGCCTTGTATACCTATATGCATTTAGTTCTTCTTATTTATTACTTCGTCGCTTAATTCCCTCTGTTCCATATATTGGTTCTTAACCTTAGGGATACGGGAAATTTTATGCAGTCTTTTCTCAACTCTCTCAACATTTTATACTACTTAAAAATCATAGTAATATTATTAATAATATTTCTTACAATCACACCAAATAGTTAAAGTAAGCACTGTAAGGTTTATGTTATAGATACTAGGCTTACAGACGTACATATAAGATATAACATAGAAATATATAAAAAATACATATATGACTCATGTCATTTGTAATTTTTATATATCCTTCCGGGATTCGAACCCAGGACCTTCAGTGCGACAGGTAGGATCGCTAGCGTTGCACCAAACAGTCGTCATTAATTTATTTATTATAAATACATATACATGTTATTTATAGAAGTGTACGTGTATCACACCAGCAGCTCATATACGATTTCATTTTTAATAATAAAATCAATTATAAATAAACCCATTATTGGTGATGTCATTAATGCTAAAAAAGAACGTCAAATGTCTTAATCTGTGTACAAAAAATAGTTAATAAAAATATAAGTTCAGTTTTTAAAAGTTATAATTATAAATATGATATTACGTATTTAGTACTATGAACTGCTATTATACGATCCGGTTTTGTACCATTGCCAACTTGTAAGAAGTTATAATTAATAATGTTTGTAGGCGTTTTTATACGTAATAAGCTTGAAGCGTAGTTGACACACAGGAAGAAAGAGTCATTCATTCAAAAAGTTGATCGTTAAAGTTTTATGAAGAAATATAATTAATGATCGAATGAAATTATCGATAATTTTTAAAAATAGTTTCTAATATATTGTTTTAAACTTTCATGGTCACTAACATTATAGTAATATAAGTTATTTACGGGATTGCTACCATGTGCCTTGTTTTTGAGTTTCGGAACTATAATATCGGAATAATATCGGAAACTCAAAAACAAGGTACATGGTAGTAATCCCGTAAATAACTTATATTACTATAATAGTTGATAAGTTGAAAATCACGTTTGATTAGTTTTACGAAAATACCTCAAATTGTTCTTTAATGGAGAGAGGATGGACGAAAGAAGATTGGCAAGAGAAACATATGAGGCAAATGTGAATGGGCAAGTCGGTAAAGGCAGACCAAAGAGAACCTTAAAGGACCAAATAGATGTCCAGAAAAAAGGCCAGGTCAAAAGTACCCTTAACCGACGAGCTTGTATGAAAAGCCTGATGAGAGTTGAAGCGAGAGATGTATGTTAGTATCGTGGTAAGTGAAAATCTGTGATATCTGCCTACTACTACTGCAAGAAAATGTTTGATTGTATTAATTTTTATTAAAGCACAAAACTTTGATATTTTATTAATTATTTGTTACTTACTTCTCTATTTTGCTATTAAAATCATATAAAATAAAAACTTGCCAAAACGCTACAGACTTTATGCGGCTTACACGATGTTATGACGTCACTTGCTTGTAAACAAACTGTACAAAAAGTTTGGCTGATATTTACTACTAGCTGCCGCCCGCGATTTCCTCCGCGTGTAACATTGCAACATTATTTTTCTTATATAAAAGACTTTCTAAAATAAAAGTAGCTAGTAGTAGACAGGATCCACGATGGAATGAACTAACACAGAAGGTGCATATTTACCCTGGCTTTAAAAACGGACGGATTATAAGTATTCGGAAAAAAGACGCAGAGCGGGAGTTCCTCTCCTTTGCTGTGCGCATTATAAAGGATGTTGAGAACCTTAAAATAATGCGTTTGATTCCATTTCAACATCTATTATACATAAAAATATTGCTTCAATGATGTGAGATATGCTGGTGCAATGCCAACAGGAAAACAATGACAGAAGTGCGTACGTATTCGCTGCTGTTAGCTAAAAAGGTTGCTTAGCCTTAGCTTAGGGGGTCCAAAAAAATCACCTTCGATTTGTCTACTAATCATTATTTTTACAATGGCAATACTCTGCTCTTTCGGCATATATATTTTTTTCTTATGAGGCTCGGATGAGGTCTCGATATCGGAAATAAGTTATATTAAATAACTTGCTGTCCCGGCCACGCGTTGCTGTGCCGACTGCAGTGCCATCTGCCGGACTGATTTGTGAATCTAAACCATTCTCAGATCCCCTTGAACACACACAAAAAAAAATCATTCAAATCGGTCCAGCCGTTTAGGAGGAGTTCAGTGACATACACACTCACAGAAGAATTATATATATAAAGATTAAATTCCGCGACTTCAAGTAGCACCGTAACAAGATATCTGGGGCGGGTAAATCGGGCGATCGTTTTGCCCATGTCAAATCGCCAAAACGGGGTATTGGGAACAGAATTATTCCACGTCCACAGAGTATAGCGCTCTATTGCTTGTCTGTTGTCTAGATCACAAATGCTATATATAATAGACGTACGACGCCATTTGCAATAATTATAACATCTTCCGATAGAGTGATTGATATTGCGCCATCTTGTAGTATTGTTTTTGCGTGTCTTTTTAAGTTGACTGGAATATTGTCATCTTTTTTTTATTAGATACGTATTTCAACAGAAGTTTTTGGAATTTTTCTCACCGTCTCATGTGCCGAATATGGTGACAAGTTACGTGCCTTTACTCGCAACAGTCACGCTGTGAATTCACATACTTATTTCTGTCCAACCGTTAAGTATTTCAGTGTCCTAATCAGTCGGATTGTCTGTTTAAGGTCTCATAATTTAATTATGTTTCCTATTCCTTTTTTGTATAATGTCAAGAGCTTACTTACAATTTTGTTTGGTGTGAAAACTATTATCCTATTCAATTTTTTTGTCACTGGTTTGAACCCTGACAGAATAACAGCTGTGAAGGACACAGAGGCAAAAATGCTGAGGCAGGGTATTTTGTTGACCCCGCACATTAGTTTTAATCTCTTTGTTTTACTTTTGAATTTTTTTATCACATTTTTCGTCCCTGATTTTTTTTCTCTTGTTTTTTCAAGTAATGTTTTTCTTTCTTTCTTCTTTTTTCTTCTCTCTAAATGCGAAAATGAGTTGGTTTGTTTGCATATACTTTGTTAAAGTAGAGAAAATTAAAGGTTTTTGACTCTCTGCTCTTTTTGCGAGTAAAGTAGCGGGTTAAATATACTTTGAAAATGAAAAAATGAAACTTTGATTAATTAATTCCTTACATGTAAAAAGCGGTTGTCGTAGGTAATAATAATTAAGTTATATTCACACCAATTATCCTAGCCCAAACTAAGCAATGTGAGGCTTGTGTTATGGATACTAGGGTAACGGACAGTCATACGTAATATAATAACATAAGTATGTAGTATTCATAGAAATATATATATATATATATATATATATATATATATATATAACCCAAGAAGCTTGTATTCATCACTTCTGCCCCTTACGAGACTCGAACACAGGACCGTCGATGTGAAAGGCAGGATAGCTACGGTTGCATCAACTTTATAAGTGATAATTACAATTCATCTTTCTAGATTGGTAAGGCGTTCACCGATCAATCTCGGCTTTATTCCATTCAGGCAACAGCAGTTCCCAGGCCACTTTTAACTGAGTAATTATATGTAAAACAATGTATTGTATGTGAATTCGAGTGTGTTGTTTTAAATAGTCAAACAATCTCCACGGTGGTCTGCTTTCACAACGCTTACGAATGCGAAAGTCATTAATTACAAAAATAAAGTTTGAGCGGTTGCACCTTTTTCTACTGTTGTGTTTAATTGTTAATAGTTCATCGGATTATTTCTTGCGTAATTGATTTTGATAGTAAACTAGTTTCGATACAGGTAGAAATACAGTTTAATTAGCAATATATATATATATATATATTTATACTAGCTGACCCGGCCACGCGTTGTGTTATAATTGAAACCTATCCAGTAAAATGAACAAAGAATCATCAATATCGGTTGAGTAATATCGGAGTTAATCGCGGTCAAACACTGACAGGGAATTTTTATATAAATCGTTGTCCGGTAATTGAGTTTTAAAATTTTACTTTGTTATTAATAAGTTTACAAAGTGATATATTTACTTCAATATAATATTAAATAATAATAGTAATTTTTAATAATAATATTTCTTATATTCACACCAATCAACCTTGCCCAAAGTAAGCAATGTAGGTAAGGCTTGTGTTATGGATATACTAGGGTAACGGATAAACATACATATATGATACATAGATATGTAATAAATATAGAATTATAAACAATACCCATGACCTAGGTACAAATACTAGTATTCATAACACAAACATTTGCCCCTTCCGGGACTCGAACCCAGGACCGTCAGTGCGAAAGGCGGGACCGCTACCGTAGCACCAAATAGTCATCTAATTTAATATGTATAATGACAACATGAAAAAGTACGGACGCAACTAACAAAATCCTGTATTAGAAATCGAATTCGTTTAGTACGCGGTGCTCGTGAACTTGTAATTTTTTTTCTCGCAACAATAGTCCTCTAACGAAACAAAGAAATACAAACAACTCTTGTTTCTCAGAAGCATTTTTAACAGTCGTTGCTGTTCCATTATACTGATGCTGATTCATTTCCTTTAACGATTTGACATGAGAATAACAGAGGGAGCGTCACCACAATTTTTAAGAGGCGTGACACTATACTTTTATATGAGTTCATCTTCACTTAACTGAAGTAGTCAAAGGTAATCTTTTGTGGTCATAAATACAATGCAATAAAGAAACAATTTATAGCCTTATTTTAAAAGAACAAAACATATTTGTCTCGAAAAAGGAATACACTCCTCCTTGCATGTGATAGACAGTAGCGATGCTGCCTTTCGCACCAGAGGCCCTGGGTTCGAGTCCCTTCCGGGGTAAATGTTTGTGTGATGAATACTAGCATTTGTACCTGACTCATGGGTATTTTTATATCTAATATATAAAATTCTTGTGTCACGGTGTGCGTAATTGAACTACTCCGAAACGGCTCGACCGATTTTCGTGAATCTTAGCGTGCATATCGGCTAGGGTGGAGAATCGGACAACATCTATTTTTCAGCCCCTAAATGTTAGGGGTAACCCGTAATTTTTATTTTAATTTTTATTGACAATTTTTTTTTGTTTTATTTTTTATGATACATCATACAAAAATACATACGATCTTAAATTTTCACCCCTCTACGATCAACCCCTATTTTTTATTTATTAATTAAAAACTTTATTTTTTTTTGCCATTTTTTTAAACACTTTCGATTATAAGTACATTTATAGTAGATTTTTATTGAACTAAAAACATGTTTCCTAGAAATAATATACATGGCAAAACCCCGTTTGCCGGGTCAGCTAGTATTTCTATAAATATTACATTTTTATGTATCATATATATATTATGTATGTCTATTCGTTACCCTTATAACCAAAACACAAAGTCTTACAGTGTTTATTTTGGGTTAGGCTAATTGTTGTGAATGTATCAAATATAATTATTATAAAAGAGATTAACTTATTAACAACGAAAACACCGTTCACGTCCAATCACTTAATAATTAAAAATAAATAAATATCCTATTATTATTCTCTTTATATCAAATTTTTATCAGTAAACGAAACGAAACTTGAAAAAGAGCTAGGTCAAAAGTACCCTCTGTATTCAATTGTTTTCAGAAGATGTGTTATAGGGCCCAGGTGGTGTAGGATACGGTGTGATATTAAAAAGGTAACTTTCTTTTTTCAAAAATTCCCTCTGTATTCAATTGTTTTCAAAAGATGTATTATAGGGCCCAGGTGGTGTAAGATACGGTGTGATATTAAAAAGGTAACTTTCTTTTTTCAAAAATTCCCTCTGTATTCAATTGTTTTCAAAAGATGTATTATAGGGCCCAGGTGGTGTAGGATTAGCGGTGTCCATTTAATCTCGCTTCGTGTCGCTTAGCCAATAATGAATCGATCCAATTAAAGCGTATTGTGGTGGTTGTAATCGATTCGAAGATAGTGATGCGATCGGCTATGACTTAACTGCTCGGTTACGTAACTTTTTTAAGATACGCTTCCGTTATTGCTTTTGTCGTCAACTTATATGGAGCGTTCATAACCTGTTTCTAATAATATAATAATTGTTGTTTATTATTATATACTCGCTGATCCGGACACTCGTTCCTGTTATAAATTAAAATGAAACCTATCGTATGTCTTAAGTGGGAACAAATCTAGGAAAATGAAAAAAATCATTATAATCAGTTGAGTAGTTTCGGAGTTCATCGCGGTCTAACAGTGTGACAGGGAATTTTTATATATATTGATTGGTCTGACAATTGACAGTTGGTTAATCAGCTATAATCTAAGATCACAGTGGTTTGTGTGTTTGTCTGTCCGCCCTTTTCCCCGCTCTTTTTCCATTGTGTCAAAATAACGTTACCATAGCAACGCGTTAACCGCAAGTAGTTCGTCTACAGGACGCTAGATGGCGCTAACGGAAAATATTTAATAATAGAAAAATTTAAAGAATTTTGTCCACCCGTGCGAAGCCGGGACGGGCCGCTAGTATATACTCTAAGAACACAAATTTGTTGTTTTTGTGTTTTTCTGTCCGCTCTTTTTCCATTGTATACGCGATACCATAGCAACGCGTTACCGGGTCAGCTAGTAAAGAGAATAATCATCTTTTATGGACTAGCTGCACCCGGCATACTTTGGTAATGCCCATGCTGATAAACATTCCCTGACATACATAATAATAACTAAACAAAGTTATATCACAATCTGACCAATTGTTTCGGAACGCATAGGGAAAAACAAACAAACATTGTTTTTTTATTCTAGATAATTATCTTGGTTATTTGGCACGCTATTGTTATGTCAATGTGTACTATGAAAGTTTACGAAGTAACAGAAAAAAAGTTGATCTAGTACATGAAGAGATGTTTAATATTTGTAAAATTATTATTTTTGCGTTCAACATTGGTGGAACGATACTAGCTCATAGTGGAAGTTGAAATGCGTTTGTAAAATTCGACACGTTTGCCAGCGTCTCGTAGCTCAGCGGTCAAAGCGCTCGCCCGGATAGCGAAAGGTCGTGGGTTCGAATCCTACTAGGGCTCGGAGGCGTGGTCGTTTTTTATATCTTATAGAAATATGCAAAAAAAAATATTAAATTTGATGAACTGGAAAGGAAATTGAAAATAAATTTATTCAAATGCAATGCAACTTAATTAAGTTACTTTGAATCGTCCAACGTTGTTATCTACCACTCATTCGTGTAAAATGACAAGAAGAATGGACGCAAGAAATTCATCAACTTTAGCTCACACGCTTAGCGCCAAGTCCTATATGCCAAACCTAACAAAATTTGACTTTTTTTGATAAATTTTTTTTCTTTACACCATCTAAATGTTATATATGATAATTTTTTTCTGTCCCCACCCTTCTACTCCCCCCCCACTTCTAGTGGCCCACGAAAATATTTTGGGTTTGAACTATTTTCACAGGCCTGTGTATCGAAAAATATACACAAGTGTTAGTACAGTGTGTATAGAAAAAGATACACATGGCGCTGAGCGTGTTTAAGGAAGTAACGACAGTTACAATAATATCGTCACTATACATAATCCGCAAAAAACAAATATTATTCTTCTATCACATTAATAGTTGTCTTCTTAGATTAACTAATGTTTTTCTAAGCTTTTGTGGGACTCTGAGTCAACACAAAGAGTTTAGGGATAATCAGAGATCTATTGAGTTTTCCAGGATGTTCATAAATTTTCTTTTTCTAATTTTCGCATTTGTATGTGGTTGGTGGGAGCTTTCTAGTATTTCTATTGATATTATTAGCTGACCCGGTTACGCGTTGCTTTGGTAACGTTAATTTTATACAATGGAAAAATAGCGGGAAAAAGAGCGGACAGATAAATACACAAACAACAAATTTGTCTTCTTAGATTATAAAAATAAAGCTATTATGTAAATATATGTATGTAAATACTAAGAGGAAGTTGAACTGTTTCTCTTAACCACAGGATATTCAAACCGGAGGTTCATTAACCGTGTATACCATTACGAATATATTGTTTTGGTTCATTTTAATAGTTATAATTATAATTTAAAATGAATCATGTTACAAATTCGCTTGAAATTAAATTACTTTACACAGCGATTTGTTTTGTATATATATTTAATTCTGACGTTTTCAGGATCGTCCTGTACGCCATTATTTAAATCATGGCTGCTCATAGGCCCACGGGCCACAGAATGGCCCGCCGACGCATTTGCACGAGTCTTAAAAATATGAATTTTTTGCGGATCATTGATGACTTGATTTCATTAGATACATAAGTGGTTGGTGGTCCGCCAAAATTTTTTGAATCGTGCGACTGTTAAAAAGCTTGAGCAGTCTTGATTTAAATAGTGCATGTTTCTAACTGTTTTATTGTGTTTTATTTTGCTTTATATGTTATTTAATTATCATGTATATATTTAGCTATTACCGTTTCGCGGCTATCCCGTATTTCCTGATCTATAATGGGATTAGGTGACGCGTTTATTTAATCATGTATGCAATTAGGAATGATGAAATTAATCCTAGAAGGATGCGTCATCCTGCGATCACGCCTCCTGTAAAGGAGTCGAAACGTCAGAATTAAAGATAAAATAAATTATTCACAAAAAAGTGTAATCTGAGCAGAAGCAGTAAGAACTAAGCGTTTGGATAAAGTTATTTTCATTTTCAGCATTAAAAATGCAAAATTGTATTTTGATATAAACAATGCACTCGATCGGTACGTATATTATTTATAACAGCGGTGGTTTGTTCCGAAGTTGCATTACAAAATAGTCATGAATAGAAACTGGATCGGCCAGTGGTTTGGAACTAGTTTTTGTTGCAACACCCGCTGTGGGCCCAAAGGGGCTACCGACCCCACGGCTATGTAGACACGACCATTTTTAGTTGCCAATTGAAAATTAACCAGCTGAACAATCCGAGTCAAGGTTATCATATCATATGGTTAATGATTAATCAACTTCTTTGTTATAGTTTCTGATTGGAATGTTACACTTTGGGTATCGGTATGGCGTTTATTCGCGTATATCTTAATAGAAAATCTCTAAAAAAAATCGACTCGACTCACAAGTGAATTCTCAGGCGGGAATCGAACCGGCAACCTTTGGATGACCGGTCCAAATGCTCTCCCAATACAGATACCGAGCCTTGTAAACACCTGTCCAAATTTTCTAGTACCATTCTATTTTTATGCTGTGACTAGCGTTGTCTCATGAATGAGTCGATTCACGCCTGAGAATTTGATTGTGAGCCGAGCCGATTTTTCTAGTGTTTTTCTGTTAAAATAAATTATGATATAAGATAGTATAGAAGAATGCAAAAAAATATATTAAAACTATATTCATATACATTATATTATGACAATACCATGTGTGTTTGTTACCATACCAGCAAAGCGTGGCCGGGTTATACCAGCAACGCGTGGCCGGGTAAGCTAGTAATAATAATATTTATTTGATACCCAAAAATGTTTTTGACAGAAACAATTGCACCGTTAATGACCGCAGTAGTCGTGCACTGCGTTGCAGTCATTAACGCCCACCTCTAGGACAGACATTTCAGACATTTAAATAACATGAGAAATAGCATATTATCTAAAGTTATTTACATTAGATAAAGACTCTTTTGTGTGTGTGTTTGGTGTGTAGATGTGTTTACCTAAAAACTAGTAAGGTATAATATGTAATTTATTCAGTATTTAATCAAAGATTCTTCGACATTGTAATCAAGATTGAGAAGCCATTTTCTTAAAAGCCACATTCATGTAAATTTAAGGAATGAAAAATGAAAAAAAAAAAAAAATGATTATTTCATGTCTTTTAAATACATATCATAACTAGTGGCTGGTGTCCTGTTTTAAGTATAAAACCTGAGCTAGAGGGCCCCGCTTAAACAGAGTTTATGTCAATCAGGAATATAATGATATAAGGATAAATATTTAATTCCTTATTCATCCTATCATGTTTCTATTTGACTTATTTTCACATGATATATTGAAGCTAACAATATTAATATTCCTTGCATTTACACCCGTTAGCTCAGTCCAAAGTAAGCACTGTAAGGCTTGTACTTTGGATACTGGTGTGTACAAATATACATATATGATACATAGTTATGTTTAATCAGAAACATATATAAATACCTATAATTTAAGTATAATGTACAAACACATAAACATCTGTAGCCGAGTCATGGGTATTTATTAGTTTATTATATATATGTCTATCCGTTACTCTAGCATCCATATCACAAGCCTTACAGTGCATACGTTGGGCTAGGTTTATTGGTGTGAAACTCAGAGTAAACAGGACTGGAGTAGCCTTTGCCTAACATTACCCCTCTGCCAAATGCACAAGCGTCGGAATCCTGTGCGTTATATAAAACTAGTTGAGCCGCCATTTTAAAACCACAATAATCAGAACGTCTTACCGTGCAGAGCTCCCACGAAAACGCCTGCCTGTGCTGTTTTCTACTGTAAAAAAAATTCGAAAATATCTAGTATGCAAAAAGATGGTGTCACCTTTCATTTGTAAGCATAATTTTTAGGTTTTGATTATTATTTAATTCATAATTTCATGTTTTAGCAGACTACAATTTCAAATTTCGCGCTCAAAGTTCGTTTGATGACGTCACGGCCGCACTCCCCACGAGACTACCTAGGGTTGACCATTATCGCATTTCAATTAATTAAGACAAAAATTAGAAAAAGTTTGTTGGTAATAAATAACTGTAATTTTGTATTAATTAATTACCAATTATAATTTCGTTTTAACAATGTACGTTGCGTGTTTATTTTTAGTTTAGTATTAAGTACATACCTACACTTTTGCGGCTGCTTGAAGCCTATTCTTTGCCACACAACATGGAAATATAAAATAATAAATAAAATAATTAATTAAAATAATAATCAAACTATTTGTCCTTTTATTCATGCTGGGCGGCGCTCATAAACATTAAGAGTACTAATGCTGTATATGCTTCCAGTGTCCCTGACTTCATAAAAGAGACACGATTAAAAGGGTACCATCGTCTAACCAGCACACCCGATCATTTCCGAGAAACCAAAATTTTTTTTCGAGCCACAGGACAAATTGTTTTTATTTTGTAATCAGCAACCCTTATTAATTTGTACAATATTAATTTGCACAATAGTGATGTCAACTTCATCGATATTGTGATTTTACGAGTGAGTAATGAATGAGTGAATGAATGCTTTTTCTTAACGATAATAAAAAACAGCTTAGATAAATTACAGTTTGTTTCAGTAATTATTACCAGGTATTAATGATGATTTCAAATAAGAATAAGATATGTGATTTTGAACTGATGACGCCGTATGTAAAGTGCGGAATTATACTATTTACCTGCGATATAATACATACGAGAATAAAACTGTAAAGATATAGAATAAAACAGGTCAAGTCCACCTTAAACCAAATGGCTAGTAATGAGAGTAGAGGAAGCGAAATCACTAATTTTTGAACATTTTGTCTGTCTGTATGTATGTTTGAGCACGCATCACGCAAAAACTACGCGACGGATTTTGATGACATTTTAGTATGGTAATAGCTAAATGTCATCGTCAACATTTAAGTTAAGTTTTTTTATTAATATTGTAGCATTTATAGCTCCTTTAAAAACCGGCTTGTCCAACTGCAATACTTCAAGATACACTAGGAGTAAGGTATGTGGTGCCAAAAGTCCTTTGTACATAAATGAAAGCTATTGGAAGATAGTATTGCAGTATTAAAATCAGAAATGATCGGTATGTGTAGTTCAGGCAAATATACTCTGCCCCTAGGCGGTATACTAATTGTTGGTATTTATACTTTAAGCTTTGACATGCCCGGAAACATCTAATTTTTCATATTCAGTTTTCCTAAAGAATACAGCATACAAAAAAATGTATTCATGCTTGTAATAGGTAATAGGGCATCTTGGGCATCTTCAAGAACAAGTACTATATGTTCCATACATTTTGAGCCGTCTCAGATTCAAAAATTTATCTAACAATAGAAGAAGATTAGTTGCCCATGCTGTGCCAACGTTATTCTTGAATGATCCTCTTAGTTTATTATATAACTAGTTATGTTTCAAATAGATATTAACATGTTATATTATAACAGTTTTAGTTTATTACATTTAAATGTATTAATTTTAAGTTAAAGAATAAGTTGAAAAGGAAATACGGTAAAGTGATGTAAGCAAATCGCAAAAAAAATACAAATAATCAATCGGTCAAAGTAAAAATCTGAGAAAACCAACTATATTCACCATCGCTTTGTTAAAAATAATGTTTCAGTGTTCCTCCTTTCTTTTATGGTTATACGCGAAAGGGTCCACAGTGAATTCTATATATATAATAACACCTATTGTAAATATCTTTTAAATGCAATAAACTATTAAGTTTCAATTTGTATTTTATGGATATAGGCTTCGAAATTGACTGTTGTAGCGTGTAATATCATCATTAATTTAATTTAATTTTCAATACTCAATACTCAATAATTTATTGCATAAACCACAATGTACATAAAGATGTTAGAAGAATAGGGTTAAAGGTCATTGTGGACCCTGTCGGGCACAGCAGTTTGGATGAGAGGGGGAGAACCCTTCACAACAATTTACGTTAACATTTTAAGTTATTATATTTTATATATACTTCATTTTATATTTTAATTGTATTAATTTATTTAGTGTGTATTTAAATTGATTATGATAAGTATCGTATTATGTATCGTATAGAGCTTAATGTTTATTCATTAATAATCAGTTGTGTATTCATCTATTTATTTAGTTATTTGATTATAAATTATTATTTTAGAGGTTTTTATTATTTTTTTTTTTTTTTAGAAATGATATTATTTTATTAATTTTGTCGATGTAGCAATGTTAGTTCTATTAAGTATAGTAAATGCTACTTAAAAATTTTTGTCATTAAGGTATTCTTGGATGCTATAGTAATGTTTATTTATTAAAAGTTCCTTTAGACGTGTTAAGAATTTTTTATCTTCAGATAGATCTCTTATAGAATCTGGTAACTTGTTGTATAGTTCTATTGACGCAAATAAGGGTCCTGAAGAGTGCAGCTTTAGACGGGAGGTTGGTAATCTTAGTTTGTTCCGTCTGCGTAGAGTGTACTTTTTTGTTGATTCATCACGCGTTTCATATAGTTCAGGATGTTTTTTTATAAATGTACATGCTTCCAAAATATAGATACAAGGTAATGTAAGTATTTGATATTTAACAAAATATGATCTGCAGCTAGTTAAATTAAATATTATACGGAGCAATTTCTTTTGTAGTGTAAATAAATTAAATTTTTAATACATAATGTAGGAATACTAACGCAAAGTTAATAAATTCATTCATTGAACGAAACTGATTTATCGATATCGATATTCTCGTGCTATGTCATGTCACTTCTCACACAATGACATTCGTGTGTTTGAATAGAACGTTAACACACTATTTTAAGCACGTGTGCGTGTATTTTAAATATGTTTGTCGTATTATGCATGTGTGCGTTTGTAAACACGCAAAGAGTTTTTGTTCCTGTGTGCTGGCATTGAATGTAGTAGTAACCTCACCCCCCGCAAAAAATGGCAGAAAAATATGTACGAGAAATTGACTAATGGCTACTCCAGTCCTGTTTACTCTGAGGTGTGAAATAATGAAACATGAAATGTAATTATCTACTCAAATATCGGAAATAGCTTGCAAATAATAATTAATTTATTAAAGCTATTATCAAAAGAATGTCTGTCAATTATTCATTATAAGAATTAAAAATTCGAATTAGACATCTTAATTTTTTTTTGCACATATATTAATAACAATTTAGGGGTATTCAAGTCACGAGTGAATAGGTATCTTCTAGGCAAGCGGTCACATCCTTGATCGCATCATCAACAATGAGGCGAGATAGCGGTCATGCACCTTCCTATTTAATATATTCCCGGATCTAATAGAATAATTTATAAATTTACTAGGTGATCCGGCTCCGCATTGCTGTGGATCAGTTATAATACTTTGCAATTGTTCGTAAATTAAAATGAAACATATCCTATGTCGCAACCAAATCAGCCAAATTAAAAAAAAAATCGGTTGGGTAATTTTTAGTTCACCGCGGTCAAACACTGTGACAGGGAATTTTATATATACAATATAGGTAATTTGTTTATAATTTAAATTTATTGACACGTTCTCTGCGGCAGTAACTTTCCAATACTTTCCATTCCTTCGGTACAAGGCCAATACACCTGGTAATAAAACTTCCACATTGGCGGCACAAGGTTTATAGACCCTGTATCATTTAAGAAACTTAAATCCTTTTTTGGCTTCCGTGCGGTGTTAGGTGTCTTAACCTGGTATTAAGGTAGGTACACCATCATATATTCATCTTTTTCCTACACCGAACCAAATTAAAGTTATGCCTTCTTTGCCGCACTGTAAGTGAGACATATGTATACATGATGTTTAGACCTGGTTTCGCACTCAAGGTGTTAAGGGGCGATTCTCTTATAGTTTGTGGTAACTGAATGTACACTCTGCACCCATTCTAAACAGTTGGAATATTATATCGACTGTGAACCATACCATCTAAATATTGGCATCTAGCAATAAATAATGGGGCATATGTATAATTTCCTTTGCCATCAATCACCATATTAGCGATATCGTGTACGTATTGTTATGCACAAAACGTACAAAATTTGTTTTGTGTGTTCACTTGACCTCAGATTGAGTAGCGCTCCACGGCCGCCTTTGCGAAACCCGAGTGAATTAGAGCAGTAATATGTGCATACGTGTCTTAGTCGGATTAAGGCACAATGCATTACGTAAACAAGGCTTTTATTGGGTTCCCAATGTGACCGTTTCGTTGGCGACATTATTCTAAGAGCCTATATATAGATATTGTGTTATTACAATGTTTAAGGGTATTTAGAACAGATATATTTGACATAAACCATGTAATGAAATGGCAATGGCAAAGTGTATGTAAAATTTCATGATCGATTAAGTAGTTAAGGCGTGAGTGTAACAAACACATTTTCGTATATATTGCTTAGGATTTAAATGTTTTTACCGATCCTATAATTTGCGTAATTACATGTTCTTACCATTTACCAAATTTCATCGAAATCGATCAACCCATTCTTGACTTATAGAAGGACATACAGACAGAGAGAAAAATTAAAAATAGTACAATTGGTCTCAGGGAGTCATAAAACGAATATTTATCATAATAGTTGTCCAAAAAATAAAAAAATAAATCCAGAGCCTACAGATTTATATAATTCTATTGTACGTGTGTATGTCACTGAACTCCTCCTAAACGGCTGGACCGACATGATTGAATGTTTTTGTATGCGTTTGGGTGGCATTCTGGATGGTTTGGATTCACAAATCAGCCTGCAGATGGCGCTGCAGTCGGCACAGCAACGTGTGGCTAGGTCAGCTAGTATTAGATTATAGCTCTTATAAGTATTAAGTATGTTTAAAGTACATGGCCTAGATAGGGTACCTATAGGAATTAAACTTGAAAATAAACGCAATAGTACCTACAATAATTTGAATTATCAGTGTGAACTAATAACTAAACGTGAGATTAGTCTTTCTTACATAAATTTATTCGTCGTTTCTAATATGGTATTTAAATTTGTATTAACTTATTTATTAATTAAATACACAAATAGTATAAATGCCGGACTTAATGCCTATAGGCATTCTCTACCAGTCAACCAGAGAGCATATTTGTTTAGTTTAAATATTGTAAGTAACAATATCCAACTACGAAACAGATATATACTTGTATGAATAGGAAATATTGTATAGCTATAAATATATTTTTATCTTGTTATTATTATTATTTTGTTATATTAGCTGGTAGAATAAATACAATTTTGTAATGTTGACTTCACTACTTGAATTATGATTATAGATAATTTGTCAGCCTTATTCAATGATTTCAAATTAAGTTTAATGGGTATTCATTATTAAAGGATATGGGTTTTCCCTTTCACGAGTTTTAAAATATCTACCTTCTATACAAATAGAAGTAAAGATCATTGCAATTCATACCGGGTGAAGCTAGTGTAATAAATAAATATTTCTTACATTCACACCAATTAGCCTAGCCCAAAGTGTGCACTGTAAGGCTTGTGTTATGGATACTAGGTTAACGGATAGACATACATATATGATACATGGATATATAATATTCATAGAAATATATAAAAACACCCATGACTTAGGTACAAATGCTCGTATTCATCATACAAACATTTGCCCCTTCCGGGATTTGAACCCGGGACCGTCGGTGCGAAAGGCAGGTCACTACCGTTGCACCAAATGGTCGTCTATTGTAGTGTATAATATTAACAGAGAAGAATCCTTTTTGAATAAGATATATTTATTTAAATTATTTCCAATTGCGAATTTCGTTTAGAAATTTACGTAAGCATATACACTTTTACGTTTGTTTTTAATTTGAGTACTCGGAATTAGCAAAAGAACTATCTAAAACTGCAGCATTTACTTCACAATTCCCCAGACTATATGTAATGTATAATTTTTGAATAAACGTGACCGGCTAGTAGGGCAACTGTATGATACAAAAGCACAAAATATTCGATAGTAGATCTCGCTTTGTCCACGTATACTAGACCTAAATGTAACAATTTGTAATATTAAACTCTATACGTTAAACGATAAAGTTGAAAATGGATTGAAGTTGTCGGTCGGTTAAATCGATGTATAGTAGACTGTACATAAGATCTTATGATGGAGGTTGCATTTCTATTCTGTGCAATGTTTTGTAATTTGAAAAAAGAATTCGATAAAAAAAAAAACGGTTGATACGAACATGGAAGTGTTGTGTAGGATTATGCAAAAAGTTTCCGAGAAAAAAAAAACTTTTAAAATGTATTTTGTAAGTCCTTGATTCGGAAATAGAAAGTCTTATTCTGTATTCGTATAGAATCGCTTTAAATCACTTGATCGGACCGCAAGTTTGTAGCGAAAACAGCAGCAGTCACTTCAATTATGCAGTCGGGCGCATAATTTTTTTTATTTAATTTAAATTTGTGTTTATTACCGTAAAATTGGACATAGCAGAGTAAATGTTAATATAATGTCAATAATTTGTCGATTTGGAGAAATGTAATCAAGTCCCTATATATATAATAACTAGCCGATCCAGCTACGCGTTACTAAGGATCAGTTTTTATAATGTTTAATATATATTTTTTTATATAAATTAAAATGAAACCTATCCTATGTCCAAACTACTTGTTAGTCCGCTGCGCGAATTGTGTAAAAAATGTCAGACTCTTAGATAAAAACGCCATTTTCTCGCTAAATAATGAAGCTAGAACGAAACAAAAAATACTATCGTAAAGCTGATTAAATAAAGAATCCACCACAGAATATTTGAATCTCTGAAAGTCAAAAATTAATCGCAATTAAAAAAAAAGCAGGCATTCGGATATTTGAATGTGGTAGCAATTGCTATCAGGACTGAAGAGGGGTGTTGGCTATCGTTAGCAATTGCTCCCGTGGACTTACAAGTGACTAAGTGGGAACAAATATAGCAAAATGAAAAAAAAAAGTCATCCACATCGGGTGAATGGTTTCGGAGTTCATCGTGGTCAAACACTGTGACAGAGTATTTTTATATATGTAGAATAAATATCAGCCATCTTTTATTAAGTGGTGAAACTCTGTAATTGACTTATTCGTATAGAGGTTAGTTTAATGTGTGTGTGTTTATGAAAATGAAAATAACTTTATTCAAATGCACTTAAAAATAAGTTGCTTTGAATCATCCAGCATTTTTACCTACCCAGCCATTCAGGACGTCTTTTAACTGACAAGAAGAATGGGCGCAAGAAACTCGTCAGCTTTAACAGAAGTAACGACATTTACAATATAATACGTCGTCACCATACATAATCCACAGAAAAAAATCAAAATTATTTTGTTATGACAATACTAATAGTGTTATGATATCATTATTTCGTTGATTACAACAAAGTCAACAAGTATCTGTACTTACTTAAAGTGAGTATCCCTGAACATTGCAATAACATACACGGAATAAATGACAAATTACAACAAAACGACAAAAGTTAAGTAAAAACATGCTATTGAGTTTACATAAAAAAGCGTGCTAGTATTTATGTACGCGCGGCAGAAGTTATACGTTTTTTTATTAATTTTTTAAATAAGTTATCCTGAAGTAAGCCTATTCATTTTAACATCTAACTTCATGGTGTCGAAAAACGTTGCATGCCACGTGGGCAAATTACGTGACATGAAAAATTTTAACCTCAATGCGCCAAAAGAAGTATAACTTCATATATAACTTTACTAGCTTTTACCCTTTTTTTTATTTCAATAAAAAGCATCCTATGTTACTTCTAATACCTCCAAGAATACGAAGTTTCATGATGATCGGTTAAGTAGTTTTTGCATGAAAGCATACCAAACAAACTTACATTCACATTTATAATATTAGTAGGGATGTTGGACGATTAATAATAATTTATTGTAAGTGCATTTGAACAAAGTTATTTTCGTTTCATGAAACCTACGGATTTTTTAATTTTGCAGTAATTCTCAGATATTTTCATATGTGACAGGTCTTTTTTTATTTAGTTTTATTCTTTTAAAATTTATTATGCTAGCAACACTGTTTCAGTGATTAGTTTTCACATTTTGATAATTTCAATCTTAACATCAATATATCGATACGAGTTTCCACTAATTAAATAAAAACAGGTCACTTCACTATTCTTTTGTAGTATTTCAACAATTCAAAGAATTGTATATTATTTTACCTTCGAGAAAAAGCATTGTTGATTGTTTTCATAATAAAAAAATAAAACAATTATTTGATCATTCGTTGTTTTGTAAAGTTTTTGTTTTGTTTTTAACAAATCTCAAAGTTGTTTTGACGAGTACATAATTTTTTTAATGAAAGGACCGAAAGGAGCGTATGAAACACCGGTGTAAAGGAGAACAAAATATCGTTATAACAATTTAAATTAATATCAACCGACATATCTTGATGATGAAACTTTAATATGCCTGACGACCGTTTGGCGCAACGGTGGCGATACAGTCCAGGGTTCTAGTCCCGTAAGAGAAGATCGTTTGATGAATACAAGCATTTGTACCTGAGTCATGAGTATTGGTATAACTATTTCAATGAAGATTACACATCTATGTGTAATATTTGTATGTTTTTTAAATTTAGAATGGGTTCGCTTTGATCCCAATTCAAGCCCGGGGGCAAAGACAGAATCCGCCATGGAACGAGCTAACCCAGAAGGTGCCTATTCACCCTGGCTTTAAAAACAGACGGGTTATAAGTATTCGGAAATACAGACGCAGGGAGGGAGTTCCACTCCTTTGCTGTGCGCATTATAGAATGAGTTGAGAAGCGCTTGGTACGACAGGTAGGAATAGCAACCAAGAAAGGGTGGTAGCCCGCAGTGCGTCTGGATGTCCGATGGTAGAAAGGTGATGGCGGTATGAGCATATGTAGCTCCTGAGCACACTCTCGAAAATACAATCTGTAGAGGACCGACAGACAGGCAACTTTGCGTGTGTCTAATTGTTACAATAGTATCCACAACACAAGCTTTACAGTGCTTACTTTGGTGTAAGCTATGTAAGGCTTGTGTTGCTGATAGTGTGAATGTAAGAAAGTTCAAAATTTTAATGAAGGAGAAAAGTGATATATATATATATATATATATACACATATATATATATATATATACATATATATACATATATATATATATATATATATTTCTCAGGGTGCACTGCCCATACGGACGCCCAGACTGTCGCAAACCGCTTGCGAAATGATCTACACAGCGCCAGCGCCCTCTGCGTTCGGTTAGGGTTGTCGACGCAAGATTTTTTAATTATTTATTTCATACCATACGAGCTTGCATGAAAAAGCTGATGTGAGTTGAAGGAGCGAGAGCACTATGTCAGGATCTTGGGAGGTGAAATCTGTGCTCTCTGCTTAAGGGTAAAAGGCGTGATTTTGTGTATGAATGTATACACACCAATTACATTTACACCAATTAGCTTAACTCTAAGTAAGCACTTTAACCGATTCGTAGCGGATGGCGTGCCATCACTTGCTTTTGCGTGTGGTGCTAACCACTGGAGCCGTGTAATTTTTAAATCGATGATAACTCCTTCGCGTTATGTCTAAGAGAATTCTACCCAGAATAAAACTATCTTCATTTTTCACGTAAATCAAGCTCGTAGCCATTCTGGTAATTGTATGTAGCAACGAATCGGTTAAGGCTTGTGTTATGGATACTAGGCTAACGGATAGGCATACATATATGATACATAGATATGTATTATTTATAGAAATACTAATAAACACGCCTATGTTGCTACGGGTCAGTTGTCACAATTTTCATTTTTTTTTATTATAAATTAAAATGAAACTGTTCTATGTAATAAGTCGGAGAAAGTCCAGGAAAATAAAAATATAATCATCACATTTAGTTGAGTAGTAGCTATACAATTTTTTCCCAATAAATATTGATTATTTATCTATAAGAATCATACCGCTATTATTTACCTTCCTTTATCTCGTTATATTTTTTTAAAGACTTACTAGCTGACCCGGCCACACGTTGCTGTGGCTCAGTTATTATTTGCATTTTTTATTATGAAAAACAAAACCTATCCTATGTCAGAACAAATCCAGCAAAATGAAAAAAAAAAAATGATGAGTAGTCGGTTGAGTAATTTCGGAGTTCATCGCGGTCAAACATTTTGACACGGAATTCTTATATATAAAGAAAACGTAAAATCTGTCTTTTTTTTTAATATACTGTAACAGGTTTTATCTAGTTGTAACCGCCTACCTTAAGCCACTGTAATAAATATGATTTCATTAAAAAGAAAATAGTTTTACGTGTTTACATTACGTGACAACCCTATTGACGACCTTAATGCACACGCGCTCCATTGTCCGATGGGGGACACACAGTATTCCCGTGATTTGTAAATGTGCTTTTAAACAGTGTGTAATTGGTGCAATTAAATGCGATAATTCGGTGTTATTTATATATGTTGCATTTACGAATGCCTTGTTGTGTCCCCGTTTCTTTTTATGACATAATGTGTTGTAAAGAATTGTTTTAAGTGTGATAATATTCGCATCCGTCTCAATAATGGTCGATGTTTTTTATTCGAGACTGGTCGACTTATCGGGGACACATCCTGCCTTTCGCAGAGACGGTCCTCGGTTCGAATCCCGGAAGGGGCAGATGTTTGTATGATGTACCTAAGTCATGGGTGTTTGTATATATTGCTATGATTAATACATAGATATATCTATTTCTATCCGTTACCCTAGTATCCATAACACAAGCCTGCTTAATTTGGGCTAGGATACTTGGTGTGAATGTAAGAAATATTTATTTATTTCTAAGCGAACACGATACGTTGAAATGTAAGAAGGTATTTAATGTCAAACGATTCAGCGTGTAGTTAAAAAAAGTGTATTGTTTTGATCACAAAATTTTACTCTTAATTTTTTTTTTCATACCGGGACACTTATAGATAAATCATTCTTAAGGAGTAGATTCACTTACACTCTTTTTAACATCTATTACAAGAGAATATTTAATAAAAAGATGGCGCTTGAGACAGATTAAAGAACACTTGGAAAAATCGACGGGTATGTCAAAGTCACGGTAGCTCGATTGAACGAGTACTCGCCCGGCTAGCGGGGAGATGTAAGTTTGAGTCCCGACTGACACCACATAAGTTGATATATTTTTTAAAAAAACAAATCTTACCATTTAAATTGCTTAAGTAAAAAAAAAATGGTTAGAGAATTTAAGATATGTGTCGAATGCATTGTGCATTTGTGTTTGTGAATGCGCTCGTGGCGGCCGCTCACGATCTTGGGCGTGTACTGTGCGCATTCTAGCAATGCTATGCAACACTGTATCTTTTATCTGCTTTTGAATCGCGCCTTCGGACCCTTTGATAGCTACTGAGCGTAGCTCGAATTAAGTATTAAGTTGTCGTATAATATATTTTTAAAATTGATCAGTTTTTTTTATTATCTAGAAACACGGCAGCCTGTCTAGTTAAGTTCAAAGAAAAAGGAACTGGCGTGTGTAATATTAGATGAGCGATTTCGACCTACTTTTAACCCCTTCACAACCCCCAGATGTGACTGCGACCACTAAAAACAACTATACGAACTTATTAACAATGTCATAATCCTTGTGAATCAGTTGTATATCAGAAATTAAATAAACGAGATTTAAAAAAAACCCTTCACAACTCGAAACCTATTTAACCTACATACATTTGAATTTGGTACATTTATAAAAGCTGCTAAGTTTGTCTAGTATCCAAAATTTCATAAATTTAGCTGATGCGGTTAATAATAAGTTAATGACTGACTTACTCACTGACTATAGATAAAAAACCTAACCCTTCTAAATGACCTAGAAATTTGGTATCAACGTAGACATTTTAATAAAGCAATTAATTTGAATGACGTGTTAAAAAATGCGGAGAGTAAATGTAGCGTAGGAAACGGTTTTTAACACAAAGAGGCTGCATCGCGAGGTTTCCTAAAAAAAAAATAAGAAAAGGGTTTTAAGTATAACAATAGTAGCATCTATTCAATTCTTTTTAAAATTATTTCACCAACATGCATTTCAAACCAAATAACCTCAATTATAAAATTTATATTTCTAACATATAAACACGTCTTTTCCCATAGGAGTAGGTAGATATAACATATTTATATTTTCTACGATCAGATCTCATCTGATCTTTTATCAAGCTTGTCGGTTAAGGGTGATTTTGACTTGACCTTTTTAAATTATAATATTTTTTACATTCACACCAATTAGCCTTGCAAATAAAAGCACTGTAAGGCTTATGTTATTAATACAAGGGTAACGGATAGATATACATAGATATTTCATATTAAGAGATATTTAAATACCCATGATTCAGGTTCAACACATAATTATCTGCCTCAAAGCTCCATACCGAGATTGTCGGTGTAACGGCTGGGTAGCTACCGTTGCACCGAAGGCTCGTATTATCAATCTTAATATCAAATAAAATAAAGGTGCTATATGTTGATTTCAATCAAAATACCGGGTAAGCTGGATTCATCGGAGTACGTTGTACCCGTATAGTCCCCGGCAAATAAGTTGAACATGATTTTGAAATCACATGACATGCGCAGTAGCAAGTTTAGGTACATTATTCACTACTGCGCATGTCACGTGATTTCAAAATCATGTTCAACTTATTTGCCGGGGACAATACCACTAGTATGCCAGCATTTCTCCCGTCCCTAAGACACATCGACGAAAATTTTATCAACCAAAAACTCTGTTGATTGTCTTTGGGAATTTTAGCTAATGAAGTTTTCTTTTGTTTTAGAAAACTTGGCGCCTTCGGAGTTGAAGAAACTGAGAAACAAACAGAGGAAAGCGAAGCGTAAAGCAGAACAGGAAAGCGCGTTAGCTGCACAGGTCCAGGTGAGAAATGTGATGTATTTATTAATCAGAAAGGTGGTTGGAGTTCGTGATCTTGGTACGATGCAGAGAAGAAGAAATGCACAATTGCTGAGCATATAAACGTAGATTCGAGCTACCATAGTAGTATCACGATTATTATTATAACAACCTACGTAATCTAGTATAATTAGTGGAATCGAGTGAACTTTTGTATAATAGTTTTATGGGACGATGTCACATTTATTAGGAATAAAATAAATTAGTGATTAAGTATATAATCAATATAATATTTATTGGAGAAGATTTGCATAAATGCTTGCCTATTGTGATCATTATTTGGGGAATGTATGGGATGAGATGTCTTTTGAAATTCTCTGATTGACCCCAGCCAATATTATTAGAGATAAAGATCATTATCTCTAATAATATTCGAGATACAGAAATATACCTTATTGTAGACCAAAATACAAATAAAGACAGTATATCAAAGAACTAAACTGAAACTCCAGGCATTATCTATTAAGAGGAGATGAATGAAAGGAAACCTTTTTCAGCTCTTAAAGATAAGCAGAAATATGATTTTAACGAAGGCAGATTTTTTAACCTATATGATGTTTCGTTCCAGGTGAAAAGAGAGCAACACCACAAGGCCAGACAGCAACAGGAGCAGGGTGACCCTGAGGCTCCTCAGCTTGATGAGCTCGTACCGGATAAGCTGGCGAGAGTAAAATCCTTCAGCTTTTAAATAAAATAGTATTTTCAACAATTGTAACATTAAATATTATAATTACTCAAAATACGACGACCGTTTGGTGCAATGGTAGTGATCCTGCCTTTCGCACCGACGGTCCTGGGTTCGAGTCCCAGAACGAGCAGATGTTTGTGTGATGAATAATATAAGTCATGGGTATTTAAATATATTACTATAAATATTACTTATGTATGTATGTTTAACTGTTACTTTAGTAACCAAAACCAAAGCCTTGAGTGCTTACTTTGGGCTAGGCTATATAAAGAAATATATTATTATAAATATACATGACTAATTTTAACTATAAAAGGGATCGAATGCGAAGCGGCAGGCGGACATAGTGTGCCCCCTCCCCCTTTTTCCGTACCCCCGCGATTAAGATGAAACCTATCCTATGTCCTAAGTTGAAACATATCAAGCAAAATGATAAAAAATCATCAAAGTAGGTTAAACTGTTTAGGAGTTCATCGCGGTCAAACACTGTGACAGGGGATTTTTATGCACATAGATATATTAAAAACAAAAGAAAAGCGACAGGTCTTAAAAAATTGTTTCAAAAACGTTTAACTTATAAATTATGATAAATATATGTATTACTGAACGTGCAATTAGTTAAAAACGGTAGTCCAGTAGCCCTTCTTTATAAGGATCTGTATAAATCATGTCATGTCGTCATCATATTTTAATTATTGAGATCAAAACTATATTCGTTTTGCTCTTGGTCATTTTACAGGGTGTTATCAATTAGTATTCTCTCACTCACGCACTCACACACATACACTCGCACACGTAAACACATAAACACACGCACTCTAGTGGTAAAATCTGTTTTCTTTGTTTGTTTTTAAATTTTATACTCTTATTCCTTCACTCTGTTTAAAAATCAATTTAGTTTAATTTATCTTTTTTTTTTAAGAAATTTTATATTAACTTAATGAAAAAATAAAAATAAAAAACTAAGCGATGCTGACAGCTTTGACACAGTTTTTACTAGTACAGCTGTCAACGTAAAATATGTATGTGTCATCTTGTATATTTTAAATAAATGATTTTGATTTTTTTTTAGTATTCGTAGGCTTTTATATATATATATATATTTTATTGTAAATAGGTAAGCGCTTCACCGCTATCTAGCGTAATGGCAACCGCTGATGTGATTTAGGATGAGACGCGCTTGTCTAAAAGATACCTATTCACTCGCGACTTGAAGACAACTAAATTGTATTTATTAGGAAACACAATTCAGGCAAAGAGTCCCACTCTTTCTTTATCAGAAAGATGAATTTCTATTAAATTTTATTTTATCTTATTATATAAAAATTGTAAAAAATTAAATGGATGTTTCATCTTAATCGACTGTACAAACATTTGTAAAAATGTTTCTTTCGAATACGAGAGGACGTTCCTCTTATTGATGAGACAACGCTGACTTACAGCGTGAAATTAGAAAGGTACTAGAAAATTTCGACGGATGTTCGGTGACAAGTCTCGGTGTCTCAATTGGACTCATTGGATCGGACTTCCAATGACTGCAGGTTTCGATTTTCAGCAGGGTCGATAGTTTCTAGTATTTTTCTATTAAAATAATTTTATGAAAAAACCTTTTTTTTTTTTATAAATAATTGAAAAAAGCGTTCGTTTAACGGCCGCACCCTGTATAGTATGTAACATAAATAGCTCAAGGTGGGGCATTGTCATCTCGGTAACTTTGCCACGATAGCTGCGTTCCTTTATCTGCACCGTGACAGATCGCGTCACGATTGGTGTTCGGCTTGTATGATTAAATAATTACATGTTCTGCCTTTGTTCTAATTGTTACTGTCAATGTATTTATACATTAGTAATTATAGGTAGATACAATGTAACCAAAAGCCCTAGTGCATAAAAACTGAATCTGAAACTGAAATGTTTAAGAATTATCAAATCAACATATAAATAACATAAAATAATGATAAATTTTTATAATAGAAAAATACTAGAAAAAATCGACTCGGGTCACAAGTGAATTCCCGCCTGAGAATTCACTTGTGACCCGAGTCGATTTTTTCTAGTATTTTTCTATTATAAAAATTTATCTTATAAGATCGCATTAAAAATGCATAAAATATATAAAAAAAATATAAAATAATGATTCAAAATAAGAACTAGCTGACCCGGGAACGCGTTGCTATGGTAACGCGTATACAAAGGAAAATGAGCGGCAAAAAGAGTGGACAGACAAACACACAAAAAACAAATTTATGTTCTTAGATTATAGACTAGCTCACCCGGTAACGCGTTGCTATGGTATGGTATGGTCATGTTATTGATACAATGGAAAAAGAGCGGGAAAATGAGCGGACAGACAACACAAACCATAAATTTGTGTTCTCAGTTTATAGATTTGCAATGTTTGTATTAAATGTCGAAGCTACGCCATGTTTTCGGTATTATTGACATATATTGTGACATACCTTATTCATTAATTAAGTCAATGTTTTTGTTGTTTTTATACCTATAAACGCACTTCACTTAAATATTTGCATGCCTACATTATAAAGGCAAATACTGTAGACCTGGCAAATTATTATTTATAAAAAATAACTTATGTACTCAGTATTCGTAAATAAATGATTCGGATTCCCGCCTGAGAATTCACTTGTGACCCGAGTCGATTTTTTCTAGTATTTTTCTATTATAAAAATTTATCTTATAAGATCGCATTAAAAATGCATAAAATATATAAAAAAAATATAAAATAATGATTCAAAATAAGAACTAGCTGACCCGGGAACGCGTTGCTATGGTAACGCGTATACAAAGGAAAAGGAGCGGCAAAAAGAGTGGACAGACAAACACACAAAAAACAAATTTATGTTCTTAGATTATAGACTAGCTCACCCGGTAACGCGTTGCTATGGTATGGTATGGTAATGTTATTGATACAATGGAAAAAGAGCGGGAAAATGAGCGGACAGACAACACAAACAATAAATTTGTGTTCTCAGTTTATAGATTTGCAATGTTTGTATTAAATCTCGAAGCTACGCCATGTTTTCGGTATTATTGACATATATTGTGACATACCTTATTCATTAATTAAGTCAATGTTTTTGTTGTTTTTATACCTATAAACGCACTTCACTTAAATATTTGCATGCCTACATTATAAAGGCAAATACTGTAGACCTGGCAAATTATTATTTATAAAAAATAACTTATGTACTCAGTATTCGTAAATAAATGATTCAATTCTATTCGTAAGTCCTAAGACTTCGTATTGAGAAGATGCCCCGATAAACTCGGCAAGGGTTTTATATCCTTTATATTACGTGTAAATTACGTAGTTAAAGTATAAAGTAGTTTGTTTATTACCAGCTCTTTATCTAGCATTTTAAAGCATATTAAATCCTGATATTTATCAAAAACACACACTGCAAGACCTAGTGATTTAGTTAGCTCCTTTTGCAAATAAAAGTAAGATGGAGGTTGAGTGTCTTTTCGGAAGGGCCTCCCAAATTCCGAACTGGTGGTAGACTCGGTAGTTTAGAGCAATAGTGATGACAATCAAGTATAGGTATATAAACTACTCAACCGATTATGATGATTTTTTTGCTGGATTTGTTCCGTCTTAGGGCATAGGATAGGTTTCATTTTAATTTATAACACAGGTACGCGTCGCGTCAGCTAGTTATTGAGCGAAGCTCTCTTTTAGGCAACTCACAATTTTCGCTTGTCTCCCTCCTGCTACTTAACGGTTCAACCGATTCGAACGAATTTTGGCATGAACATACATGATTATAACCTGACGGACATAGGCTATGTAAAAAAAATTTAGTCTACCATGGAGGAATAATCACCGAAAGAAAAATTCAACAGCTGATCACAGCCAAATCGCGCCAAAACTCACATCGTGGTCGTGCCTAATGTGCAAAAAAAGTTTTGAAATCGGACATACCATAGAGGAATAATCACCCTTCAAAAATCGTAATTGCTTCGCTCAGTATTTGCAAACAGCAGCATATATTGCAGACCTAGTTTAATAAATGTATGTGCATATGTGTCTTGTGCGAGCTTTAGTGACCGCCTAAATTCTACAGGTGAAGAGTTAAGGAACGTATACTTGGATTAATAATATTGATATTAAGCTTCATAATCTACTAATATGCTAAACTTTAGCAAATTTTAAATAGTCTAGGGAAATATCTATGGCTCGTCGGTATCCCCGGTCGGGTCTATGTAGAAAACTATCTTTTCATTATTGGTTCGAGTCAGACTATTTTGGTACCGTCCTTCTTCCTAAATTCCATGACACAAATGCTTAAGCTGTTTGACTTCCGTTTAAAACAATGTACGAGATTGTATCTATTATATTTAATATATTGAAAATTATTTTCAGGCGGAGGATCCCCTGGAGCAAGCAATCAAGTTCCTACAACCCCTGAGAACACTCGGCGCGGATAGAATAGAAACACATTTAATGGCCTTCGAAATTTACTTTAGGAAAGGTGATTATATCATTATATTAACATTTATCGGGTCAAGTTAACACGCGGAGTCGAATCTGAGTCATTCTGGTGTCGTCTTGAGATCCAATGTTAAACACTCTTGGGTCAGACTGACACGGGGTACAGCCCAGCGTTTAGGCTTAAGAGAAAACAGTAACTTCTGATTTCTATCTTTGTTCGGTTAATTTTGTCTATGGCAGTTTATAAACTATTAGTACAAAGGGAAGGAATTTAAATATTTATAGTCATGAATTATATATATAATAAATGTTCAGTTTTCTAGAAGTGTTCATAACACAATCATTCATCATATATTTCTCAACAACTTAAGTACAGTACAACCCCTGGTCCAGTTAGACAGTGAGGCGTGATTTCAAATCTTACCCGATGAATACAAATGCCACAAAACAATAATTATATTCATTTATACAAATGTTGTAAATTTAACTTGTTTTCACGTGTCAGAGCGACCTCTGCTAATGCTGCAGAGCATCAAGCGTGCGTGGCAGCTGGACAGCTCTCACCATCACCTGCACTCGTGCCTGTTACGGTTCCGCTGTTGGCTGGACGCCTCATTACCTACGATGAACGCCAACGTCGCCGCCGTAGTAGAAGCTTCCTGCCATCAGGTCAGCAAACGCACCGAACATACTTCTATTTGCTATGTAATTTGAATCATACGACGGCTACGACAAGTCTTCGCTGCCTTCACATTTCACCTTCACATGTGCTACGAAGTATATTATAACCGAATTTTAGGCTTGAGATTGATTATGATATGTTGCTACAGCATAAAAGCATTGTCTTTGGGAGAGGTTTCAGTATGATTCCGTATCGACGTATGTTATGCGTCTACCAATATATATACTAACAATTTAAGTGATTATTATTTATATTACATTTATAAAAAAAAACACTGTTTGACTGACTTATTACGTCGACAACCGTTTGGTGCAACTGGATTCGACTACTGGAAGGGATAGATGTCGGTGTGATTAATACGATTATTTGTACCTATATATTGCTATAAATATAACTTAC
The DNA here is from genome assembly GCA_927399485.1 of Calamotropha paludella. Taxonomy (NCBI): domain Eukaryota; kingdom Metazoa; phylum Arthropoda; class Insecta; order Lepidoptera; family Crambidae; genus Calamotropha; species Calamotropha paludella. Next base: position 2,387,030 of record OV656803.1, on the reverse strand, counting down.
CTATGTATACTATATGTATGCGTTACCTAGTCCATATAGCACAATCCTTACTTTGGACTAGGTTAATTGGTGTGAAAGGAAGATTAATTTTTGCACAGTCAAATTCTATATCATCACAATGGCTAATAAGATTGGTGATGATGAAGACTGTTGTTTGTCACAGTTGTTCGCTGGTCGCACCGCCACAGAGATGGCGGAGCAGTATTTGTCGGGTCCAGCCGCTCGGTCGCAGGCAGGCGCTTTGTGGGGCGCACGTGAACTACGGCGGTTGGTGCCTGCGCGTACGCAGGACGCGTTACGACTCGCTACGGCGTTGCACTACGATGACCTCTCCATACAAGTAAGCGACGGCGCTTGGAAGAAATGAGTTCATACGAAATTTATGTCTTCTTAGTACCGACGGCCAGTTTCAACACGAAAAATCTACAATCTTGCAATAAGATAAAATATTTTAATAAAGAAATGTGTTCACAAAGCTCGGTAATTGGGAGAGCATTGGACTGGACTTCCAAAGGTTGCAGGTTCGATTCCTGAGAATTTAGTCGAGTCGATTTATCTTTAAAAAATGTACGAATTTATTGTCGCATTAAGTTTATGAACTATGCCAATAAGCGAGTTTTGTCCTTTTTTCATTCTATTTGCCTAATCTATCATTAATATTCTTCTGTGACCCATAATTTCATTTTAATCATCCCATATTTTTTTTATAGTAATTTGTAGATAACGTTTCTGTTTGCATATTTAATTATGCGATTTTATAAAATGTATAATACCATGTACAGTCACGAACAATAAAATGCATACACAGTAGAACCGTGTCACACTAAATCGACTAAAAGAAAAAACATTTATATGCACGTGACTGTACGCAGAGTGTCATGGAAAAAGCTAAAGCTTAGTGATATATTTGCACTGATATAACAAAACGCTGATGCATATTCTAGAGTGCTGAACCAAAACCAAGAATATTTCTACAATGTAAAATAACTTTTATTTGTTTGACCATTGAACTTATAATGCGTTGCTCGTAAATTAAAGTCGATAAATTAAAATCGTTCAATGTAAAATGAATAATCGATTTGCTATTTTATTATGCATCGTAACATTGTAATTATAAATTTTATAGTCTTTAATAATAAAAATAAGTTATATTCAAATTGATTGTGTTATTAATTTAACTATTTATGAGTCATGAAAACAATTAACTTGAATCTTCGGCGGAAAATAATGACATTACAACTAGCTAACTTAGCCAGTTATTACAATTTGCATTTTTTTGTAATCATAAATCAAAATGAAACCTTTGCTATATCCTAAGTCGGAAGAAATCCAAGTTCAATATAGCTAACAATCCTATTTATTTTTCTAATTTTTAAATATTTTATGCATTTTTTTATTGCGATCTTATAAGATAAATTATTATAGTAGAAAAATACTAGAAAAAATAGACTCGGGTCACAAGTGAATTCTCAGACGGGAATCGAACTCGCAACCTTTGGAAGTCCGGGCCAATGCTCTCCCAATTGAGCTACCGAGCCTTGTGAACACTTGTCGAAATTTTCTAGTACCTTTCTAATTTTAGTTTGTAAGCCAGCGTTGTTTCATCAACCCTATTTATGTTCAAAAAACAATCTCTTTGTCTTTTTACTGGAAAAAATTGCATAAATTCTGCAAACAAAGTTATTTACTTAATAATTAATGTTTTCAAGCCTTTTTAATGTGACAAAACTATAAATATGATTTTATAAATATTGCCTTATTGATAACTCTATTGAAGAGGAACTATCAAGATTCTTTTCGTTTTGCTAATTTTTTATTGACACCGATTTCAAATTTGATTTCTTGTTCATTTTTTTTTTGCTATATAATTTACAGGGCTGCGTTGAAGTGTTAGACAGTCTCAAAGAAGGCGACTTCGGACCGTGCGAAGAGGAAATTGAGCGTTACATTGAAGCGTGTCGTGCCAAGTTCCCTTACGCGATCGCGTTCAAACCACCTGCGCCTGCGCAGACCGAACTCACCGAGAACCATCTCGACGATAACGCACTACAACCGAAGGAGACTGCCCTCAACAATTAAACGAAACGTCCAAACAACAATACACAGATGTAAGCAGAACGTTTATTTGTCAATAAAACACTTACTATATCGCCAATCTGAATGCTCGTTCAAAGCGAATGCAGTTTTTTTTGACAGATGTTATTATGACGAAGCCTTTTGCGAATGTAGTTAGTTTAATTACGAATCTTTATAGTTTTTGCATGATATGTTATCATAATGTATCGCCATTTTTAGTACTGTAGCCGCATTTTAAGAGCATTTTTTTATTTGTACAAAAACATAGTACAGCAAAAGATGTATACGATAGGAGCTGCATCAGTTGAAACGCCCACCTCCAGAAAAAATAAAAATTAACTTAAAAAAAAAACTTTTTAAGTCAATTCTAATGGGTCCCGGATAGGAATTGATACATTAGGAACACAATTAAATATGAAAAAGTTATTTTCGGTATCTGTTAAAACAAATTAGTTGAAAAGAATTAATTTAGTGTAATTTTGATGATGTCAAATTGTTAGTTGATTTCGACAAGGTATTGAGTGTTAAGCTCGGAGTGTTCGACCAAATATCTAAGGGACAAATTTCCTGTTGGCACTACTGTAAAAATCAGGCGGGTAATTACCTGTTGATACTACCATAAAATACTATGTATTACCATAAAAATGACAACACTGAACAAGGGCAGAAGTGCGAGGCTAATATGGACCCTGTGTCAGCCAATCATCTGCATTATTCCAAGATGATGCTGGTATTCTGTCAGCGAATCAAGTGAAAATTAAGTTTGCTGTTAAACTACTTCGTACTATATGATTTTATAAATTCAGTTTTCGGTTTTGTGATGTTTTCTTATATTTATTATTATTTATCATTACATATGGATATATAAATTTAGTTCGTGGCTGTACGAGCACTAAATGTGCATAAATAGTTGTGTGATTAAAACACATTCAAATATTATGCACCCGAAAATGAAACGCAAAACCAAAAGTAGTGAGTCCATAGCTAAAAAGTGATAATTTGGTTGAGGTACGTAACGTATAATTTTTTGTATCATAATTGTACGAGTCACTGCGTGTGGCTCTAGTTTTCATCAACAATTTCATATAATAGATTGTCTTATTCATATGATTCTAACGTTCTGTAGCGACTGGTCTATGTTTCTTGGCAGCAGAAATAATGAGACTAAACTATTTACATCTGTTTATTGTTTTGGATATTAAAGTCCAAACTCTATTGGTACGGTCGTGCTAGAAATTGAAATCATGTTTCAATAGTGTGTTGCAGTAAATTTTAATGATTCTTTTTAAATAGCCATGTTAACTTATATGAAATGTAATATACAGCAATTGTGCGCTTTTTATTCGTCAGATGTTGGATTGATAGATAATATTCTGACGAAATTGTACATCTTTCCTGTTGGTCCACCTGTTGCTATGACCGGACTAAAATGTGCATAGCGTCGAATCACATCAGCGTACGAAACAAAATGTCAAAATTTCCTCAATTGAAATTGAACTTTATTTGCTGTGAATTAAGTTTAATATCAGTTGTGGAAATTTGACGGTTAAGGGTAGTTTTAATTAATGCAGTTGTACTGTATATAATTGTTTGTTATTAAAGTAGTCTACTGCAACCAACATGTGCCACTGTACCGAATGAGTGTGACTCTCGTTGACTTAGAAGAAAACCTTTTCTATATACAAGTAAATTTTTCTTATGATCGCGTTGAGGCTTTCTCCATTTTCTCAAATTAATACGACGTCCTTATTAACACATGACATCTGCTGATTATTGATTTTTTTTTACATGACGAGTATAGTCATATACGATTAAAGATAATTGACAGATTTTTGTCAAATTGTTAGTTGTAGCATAATACTTTTGCCATTTGATTATTTGTTTTGTTGATTTCATTATTTTCTATAAAATTCACCATCAGAGTTAATATGAATTAAAAATCCGCCAAAAGGCTAAAGACAACTTTCTGCGAGTTACTTTATGTTATGACGTCACTTGCTTGTAAACAAAAGTTTTAGTTGTCAAATTGTAATACATAAAACTTAACCCCTTGAAGCCCAGCTTTGTGTTAAATGCATTATTTCTCTCTCTATCAGGGAAAAATATCATTTAATCAAAAAGAACCATTCCCAAAGCCCTAATAATGATTAAATCAGACTGCGCGCTATAGAGCATTTTAATGCTCGCGGATATTAGGTATCGTTGTCGTGCGCCCGCGGGTTTTAAGGGGTTAAACTGTCTTACTGTAAACAAGTGAGTGACGTCACTCCAGATTCAGCCAATCCTATACATTTTCAATAATGGTCGATTATGAATTTATTTTGTGTCAATGATTTATTATAAAAATTCATATATAATTTAAAATAATATGTGGTCTAAATAGAATAAAAAAATATTATTAAGCTTATATCAGTTTGATCTGTATAGTAATACCCTATTGTTTTAAGTTTGATATGCAGCAGCCTCATAATACACTTACCAATCCATATAAATTATTAGAAGTAGCCTCAGTGGCCATATAATAATAAACCAAAAGTTATTGTAATTATTTTTTTTAAAGATTTTTTATTATTTAAGCGAAATACTCATGTGTCTGACTTTTTTATGGAATATAAAAGCTATATGAAGCTGATTACTTATAATACTGCAGCAAGTATACAAGAATTTCACAAGATTTGTATAGCGCATTTAAGTTTGAAATGACTCGCCCCACTACTTTATATGATAATTTAATTTTGTATTTTATAATTTATTAAAAAAAAAAATATAATTTCGTATTTTTTTTATCAATTATAAATGTATCTTTGACCGATATAAATTATTAAATTGTGTTTATTGTGACTTTATTAAATAAATATTGAAAATGGATTAGGTATATTAATATACACAAATGCAATAAATAACCTATGTACTTGTTATATAAATAATAAAATTATTATACATTTTAATGTTAGATCAAACAAATAATTATATTCATTTCAATATATTTATTACGATAAACTGTCTATATTGGATTTCGTTAGCTAATCGATAAATAATCGATTTTCAGGCAACACTACAATGAGATGTCTGCTCTTTTGCGCGTTAAGATAATTTGATTAGTTGCACAATAAATCCAAAGAAAAGTTTTGCGTCCATATTTGATTTTTTACTTATTATTATTATAATTTAATGGGGAGCGTCATTACAACTTTGATTAGTTCTGAGAACAAACGCACGTCACAAAACAGTGCTGTAAGTTCATAATTTATATTTATTTATTACCGAATTTCTTGAAGGGTGGTTGTGTGGTGTTTATGAGGATGCGCTCGATGCACTTTTTGTACGTCCATTTTGATTTTGAGAGTTAACAATGCTTGTATCGATACAATAATTTTATTTAAGCTTTGTTTGAATTTTTTTTATGATTGTGTATTCATTATTGACGCCTTACTCGCTTGCCGCTAGTTGCGCTGTACAGATATCGTATTATGATTCCATGGACGTTGTCAAAGGCAGTTTGGAGAATACATGGCGTGGGCCTTATTTAAATAACTTTGATATTAGTAAAAAAAAATATCAATTTCTCTAATAATAGCTGTAAGCGTTTGGTCTTTTTTTGTGTAATTATTTTAGTAATTGTTCTCAAGTGTTCATCAACACTTTCAAGTAATGTCTTATCCATATGTTACTAACATTCTATAGTGACTTGTTTTTTTTTTCACTTACGATATAATGTGTGGCAAATTTTACGATTCCTCACGCAACATTTACGGAACTGAGGTATAAACGCTTTGTAAATAATAATAATTATATTTAGGTTTGTATTGTACAATATCGTTATACACTATTTTGTCGATTTGAAATTGTTTGACTGTGGTGTGCAGCGCTAGGGGGATCACTTGTGGAAGTTAGAATGGAAATTAGACTCAAATGTAACAAATGAGTTATTGTTGTTTTTTTTTATTGTAGATATGTGTAAAGGTCGGACAATAATAATGATAAAAAAAAAACATAAATGAATACTCCCAGTTTTAGTGGTTCTACTTGTTTGTAGCGCTAATTCCGGATATGTGGTGTGATTCGAACTAGAAACGGACGTTTCAGTGACAGAAAGAGGTGATTCACACTTTGTGTTATAATTTGAAACACAAAATATTTTTGTCTTGTTATTTCGGGCTGGTACCTGATTTTGAAGTATTTTCATATTGAATGTGAATATGATTTGCTATATAATATTTTACTTTTTCACTTGGTGTTAAGGGTTTGATTAGTTTGAAAAAGCACTGTATCTCAGTTATATAATCCCTTTTTTGACGAAATATTGATAAATATATTGAAAAAAAAATAACTAACCCGCAATGAATATTGTGATTAAAAAACGTAGTGATTTGCTCTGAATCACCTTTTTACTGACTGACGCAATAAATACTTGATTGTATCAAAGGGAGTGATTCCTATAGTTTTCATTTACCACGAGAATGTTGTTCAAGAATGACCTTGTTTCGTAACCTAGTATTACTTATGGATTGGTGGTTGATACGATACAGTTGGTATTGTGAAATTTTTGTGGAAATGATCGAAGGTGGGATTTGAACCCAGCACCTCACGGCAAGCACTGCCCGCAGTGGATTACTGACTCTCTGTATTAATACAGAATTACTACTAATATATTTTTTACAATAATTATGTAATAAATCGAGATTGGAATATGTAGAATGATTTTTCTGTAATTAAATTGATATATATATATATATATAACATGGACATGCCTTTCCGGAAATTTCCGGTATTTGTAGGATTAATAATTATAAAAGTAGTATAGTGATTTAATAATAAATGTACTTGAAATTAGATGGAAATGAAATTTTATTTATGTTTTATTTGATCCCTATGTGTTTCCATAATATTCTTTCGACTGATTTGAAAAGTGAGTTGCCATGTCACAAATATGTAAAGGTTATAAGGTAATTTAATTGCGGGAAAAAAATGTTTCTCCAAAGTAAAAAAATATTTTAATTCTCACCACAAACTAGATAACTGCTTACACATAGAGACATATAATAATTTGGAATTCTGGAAAGGAATCTTATTAATTTTTAAATTCCGGAAACTAGGCGTGTCCATATTAACATTACGATTTATTTCATTGATTTTAAGTCAATCTACGTACTCCCACCTCTGAATTATTTAAATTTTACATTTAATAGAATTTTCCTTTTTATAATGAATTTGGTCTCAATTAATGTTTGTCATAAGGTTCGAAATTTTATGTACTTGCTCATACTGCTTCTACCGTTTCTGTATTTAAAACTGTTTTTTTATTGGAAGTTTTTCCTTATTGTGTTAGGTTATTCAAAAGTGTGAAAAATAATCTCTCGTTTTTTTGACTATGTGAAATTAGTTTGAAAATATTCAATTGATAATTGGTTTGTTATAGATAAATATAATAATAAAAGACATCAAGAAAGGTTTTTGAAACAGTCAAATGGCCTAGAATCGATGGAATATATAACAGTAAATGACTTGGAATTTCCATTTATTTAAATAAATAAATACACAATTAAATTGATATAGTTAGCATAGACAATTATGTTTCTGTATCCTGTTACCAATTTCAGCACTGTATCTTAAAATTGAAAGATATTTTTGTTATAATTTCTCTGTGAAGTTGTAATATTAGAAAATGAATTTTCTAAGTTCGGTTTAGTCTAACAAAGTGATACTGGTTTATATGTTGGGTTGACCAGCAACCCAAGCAATGATACTAGGAAGGTTTTTTTATGTATTCAATACGTGTGATTGGAGTATTGTCCCTGTCATCTTGTAAATAAAGTAATTAAATTTTATTTTACAAATTTAATTGGTTTTTTATTTTGCACCTTTGCAGCAAGAATCGGTGGAAGAGGTAAGATTATACAGAATCACATTCTTTATTCATAAAACATAGGTGCGCAAGTACCGCCCTCAGTGGATTGTTCCTACTCTCTGTATTAATACAGAATTACTACTAATATACTTTTCTTGTAATAATTGTATAATACATCGAGGTTGAAATGTGTTGAATGATTTTTCCGTAATTGCATCATGTTATATATAACATGGACATGCTTTTCCGGAAATTTCCGGTATTTATACGGTTAATTATTATTATAGAAATTACACTAGGAAGGTTTTTTTGTGTATTTCATACATGTAATTGGAGTATTGTTTCTGTCATCTTATAAATAAAGTAATTAAATTTTATTTTACCATTTTTTTTAATATCATCTTTGGAGCAAGTATTGATGGAACAGGTTATACTATTCAGATTCACATTCTTTATTTATAAAACATAATTAGGCTGATGTTAAGACCTCAAACGATAAAAGTATGCAAACAATAATATTTCTTACATTCACACTAAATACATATGACTAGTGTACAAATGCTCGTAGTCATCAACAAACAAAGACTCATCAACAATGGAGCAGACTCCATCCGGAATTCGAACCCAGGACAGTATACTTTGATACGTCGTTTTTTTTTCAGGGACGATTAATTGATACAGCATGTGTTCCTTTTGGCGTGAGGTACTCTTAAGTGTACATTTATATGGTCATATTTTATATAATGATGTGTTAATACCCACCATGTTGATGTCAATATAGCGGGTGGACCATAATTGCAAAATTATGGTCCATTGAGATTAATGCAGATGAGACCAGTGATGTATAAGATACCCTACACAAAGTATCGGAAATACTAGATGCAAGATACTTTAAAAAAAAGTATTTCAGATACAAATAATTTCCTAAAAAGGTATCTGAAATACTAGACACAAAATACCTATCTTTCAAATACTTTTTAAAGATAAAATACTTTTGCAAGAAAACAACATTTAGTTGAATTTAAGTTCATTTGTTCGAGAAAACAATTGTTGAATAGATCGCGTTGATAACAAGGATCAGGCAAATGTGACAAGACAAAATATGAAGGTATTAAAATTGAGAGTTTTTATGTTTTAGTTGAGATTTGAGTAAAATAATTCCCCAAACATATTGTCGCTCATCTTCCTTCGGTGAGGCCTCATTATCATGCCCCGAAAGGAGAAGAGTCGCTCCACAGGGGCAGAGCTGGGCAATCAGGTTTTATATAAGTGTAGGAGAAGCATTTAAGCTCTTAAAGTTTGCATATTTAGTGTTGAGGTATTGGAGTGTCTCTAAATTACTGGTGCTGCTTCTGTTTTTGCCACTAGCAATAGAGGAATTGGAGTCCTCTAGAAAAATATAATAAGAGTAATTTTTAACTTTTTTTGTATCACCTTCAATGTTTTTTAAAGCCTCCGATTTTAGTTGATGTTTTTTCAAGATCTCCAAATGCATGTGCTACATGTTCATTTTCAACTACCTCTGAATCAGACTTTCCAAATTCTTTACCTCAAAACCATTTACCATATTTGAGCCGTTGTCTGTAACCGTTTTAACAATTTTTCATAGTTTCAGATTATAGTCTGAATGTACAGGGAGCGGCAAAAAGATCTGACGGTTTTAAAATGTAAATAACTCAACCGTTTTAAGTGATACAAAATGTTTTATTGCATATTACAGATTGGTATTTATGAACATTTATAAAAATAACAACAAAAATGTTGATTTGATCCATTTAAGATTTGAAGATGACGTCTTTCAAATGATATCCATCTTGGGCCATGCATTCTTCCAATCTTGCGCTGAAATTTTCAAACACTTTTCCTAACATTCCTTTCCTTTCCATCACTTTTCCTTTCCATCAAAGCTGAACCGGTAGCTCTGAAGTTACCCACCCAAAGCAAAATGGTGTTTCTAGTCGGGACTTTGCCTCTAGGCCTCACATTGAAATGTCTCCGAAACTGCCGCTGAACAGAAACACAGGATTCGCCACTTTTAAAAAATGCTTCCACAACGAACGCACGATGCTCAGCCGTCCACCGCTCCATGGCTACTAACAATGTCCGCACGTAGTCTCTGGAACGCCCCTACCCCCACCACCCCCCACCACTCGCTCGGTCGACAGCGCGGCAGTGAAAACCGTCAGATCATTTTGCCGCTCCCTGTACATATATCAGCTATCATTTTTTTTTATTTAGGATGGGTTAGCTCTTGATCCCAATCAAGCCCGGTGGCAAAAACAGAATGCACGATGGAAAGAGCTAACCCAGAAGGTGCGTATTCACCCTGGCTTTGAAAATGGACGGGTTATAGGTTCTCGGAAATACAGACGCAGGGAGGGAGTTCCACTCCTTTGCTGTGCGCATTATGAAGGATGTTGAAAAGCGCTTGGTACGACAAGTAGGAATAGCAACCAAGAAAGGGTGGGTAGCCTGCAGTGCATCTGGATGTCCGATGGAAAAAAAGAAATGGCGGTGTGAACAAATGCAGCTATTGAGCACACTGTCCAAAGTAGAGTCTGTAGAAGACCAACAGACAGGCAACTTTGCGGCGATGACCTAAGCTTGCTCTTCACCAATTTGCTGTCACCGATAAGCCTCTCAGCTCTGCGCTGAATCGTGTCCAGTGCAGCAAGTTGGTATTTTGCAGAGCCATCCTAAAGTTGGATGCAATATTCCATGCTAGATCGGACTTGAGCTTTATAGAGAGTTAAAAGCTGTCCCGGCGTGAAATATCGCATGACCTTATTTAGGACGCCCAGCTTTTTGGCTGCAATTTGAGCTTTGGATTCGATGTTGGCGCCGAAGTTGAGGTCTGAAGACAACTCCATGCCAAGAAGTTCGAGGCTGTAGGTCACAGGTACAGATGTACCTCGGAAAGAGAGGTGAGGTGGAAGGAACTCCTTTTTGACGTGAAAAGACACGATTGTATTTTGGAGGCGTTGAAATTAACGAGGTTACTGTCGCCCCACTGGGCAACATAGTTTAGCCTCTGCTTTATTCGCTTAACCATGGCCTCTCTCATGAACATCACGTCGTCACCGCTGGCTTTTGTGCTAGACAGGTATCTCTCTACAACAGTACTGTCGTCTGCATACCCAAAAATTCCTGGTATTGCTAGTAACAGTGCATTGGTGTGTTGCGGGAAAAGCGTCGCAGAAAGAATAGACCCCTGAGGAACTTCGGCATCAATAGCCACTAAATCAGAGGAGCAGCCAGCGACAACTACTCTGATCGATCGTTCAGTCATGAAATCGACTATCCAACTGCAAAAGTCAGCGCGGATACCGTACGCAGGAAGCTTGCGCAGCAGACTTGCGTGCCAGACCCTGTCGAAAGCCTTCGAGATGTCAAGTGAAACGGGAAGTGCTTCGCTGTGCATCTCGAGGGCCTCGCCCCAGAAATGCGACTCATAAACTAGAAAATCCCCAGTTGAGCGTCCTCGGCGAAAACCATATTGACGTTTGTTCAGCACTCTTACAGAGTATGGAAGTGATGGCGATCGGTCGGCACGACTACCCTTTTTGGGTGCTCGTTGCACATTGACAAGCTTCCAGGATTTTGGGACGTCCGTCAAGAAGAATTGGTGCGGCTTCTCGGTCTCCAGATGGTGATGGACCATATGGTCATTTGAGTGCAGTCCTCTAATGTTCGCAAGGTGCACTTTAAATGGGAGGAAGTGCAGCCGTTGTTTAAAATTCTTCCTGTTCCTTCTTATCATGATGGTGAATGTAGGGGGGTAGGATTTTTAGTTGAGACGCTACTTAGTCGACCAATGGAAGTTTTCTTGGGCTAAGTTGACCAAAAAAGGGAACATACTAGAGACTGCGGGGATACCCGAACCCCTCGGAAATGGCCACCGGGTCCTCCCGTCCAGTCGCCAACTGGCATGGTGGAGCATTTCGGGATTTTTTGCGAGTTGGCGGGGCAGCCGTTCACGTGTGGCTGGCGTGCCAGTTGGGCCCCTTACTAACTACGGTCGGCCAGCGGCTATAACCGTGTTTCGAATCTCGCTACCCTCCAGGATGAGTTACCAGGTACAGCATAGCCAAGATACCAAGACCGAGGACAGACAGTTGTAGAAAGATAATGTCGCCATCTGTCATTTAGTTCCCGATAATATGGGCTATTTCCTTTATTTATGGCTTGCACAATTTGTGCATTTAGCCAGTGTCAAGTAAGTATAATCTTTCTTCTATGTTCTTGACTAATTTCCTAGGTTTCAGTAAAGAAGTGGGGTTTTACTGAAACCTCCTTCGTGGCATTCTTGACAGAGCGCGAAAAGACACCTTCCAACTGTTTTGTTTCACTTGCCAACACTAATGCATATTCGAAAACACTCAGTGGTTAATAACACACCATTATTACACACTAATATCAAACACAACACAAAATTTAACAAGAAAACCAAAACCATTAAAGTGACGCTTCGCGCTCCCGCCAAAAAGTCAAATATACGACGCGCTGCGTTCGGAAAGAAAAACTGCGAAGTTCATGTTAGTAAAAGTATCTTAGGGAACAAAGTATCTTCAAAATACTAAGATACCAGGAAAATGTATCTAAATACAAGATACAAAATACAAAATTTGAAAAGTATTTCAAATACAAGATGTAAATACGTATTTTGTATCTTGTATCTGTATTTCAGATACTTTTATCTAAGATAAGTCACATCACTGGATGAGACCATAATCGATTGAAACATTAATCCCACTATCTTCATGGATCAAGATAATGGTCATAGTGGGATGTACCGATCATTTCGTTCTGGTGTTGGGATTAATTTCGTTGGCTATGGTAATGAAAGACGCATTTTATATGAATTCCGTTTAATTCAATTACACTTGTCTTACAATACATTATGTACTTAAACTTACAATTGGTACTATATTAAATTATCACATTTTGGTTACCCACTTAATAAGCAGGATCGTCGAACAATTCAAAAACTAATTTCAAAATAGGTATTAAAATACAATTCCATTATGAAAGGCCATATCAATGGTAAAAAGGATTACTGAAGTTCCCATAAAAGTATCACACAGTTCCTTATCACTGGTTCATTAACCATTCATTACTATAGCTTCCAATCTCGGATCCCGTAGGATTGTGGCATTAGTGATCCAAAATCCCGCGATATTTGCGGGATTAAAGGTACTCAGGGGAACGATGGGTAAATTATTTTTAGATATATACGTTATAATCAAACCTTTGGTAATGTTTTTTTTATTAATTTTCTTCGATTATATTATCATTTTTGCTACTTTAAGTAACAGTTACTAAATCTTGGGCACTGTTGTTATTAAACGTTTTATAACTACTATATGTAAATACACAGCTTCTGTTATATGTTAATATTTAATCATTCAACAGATTAATTAGATGGTATTGTTATAATTAAAGTAATTTTAACTAAAAAATACTACAAAGACCATGGTCACAAATGTCAATATGAAATTTGCACAGATTAGTTATAGATAAAAGATTAGTTATTAGACACAACTGTAAATGCGCGTGTACATACACACACACAGCATACAGAAGCTTACACGCACACATATAATTTCACAACACTCGTCAAAATCTGCGAATTATTTTTAAGAATGTCATTATCAAAAACTGTAAGTAAATATGCTTTTTTATATTGAATATGCCGATATAAATCAAACTTTTGTTCTTTCAATTCTTTTGATTATGCGATAAATTTTAACATACACTCGGCTCAAGTTATTTTCTCTTAGTCAAGTAGGTGCTTTTGTATTTTTTTTCTGATTTTCAATATATTTTTTTGCATTTTTCAATGTTATCATATATAATAAATTATTTTAATAGAAAAATCGGCTCAACACAAGAAAATTTTCCCGCTTGAGAATTCATTTGAGAGCCGAGTTTATTTTTGCTTGTATATTTCTATTAAAATTGTTACTACATTTTAATTTTCAAGACTATCAAGAATGGAGGATTATTTTCAACACTATCTTTTATTGGGGGTATTTTAATGAGAATTGTCGTTAGTGTTAAATATATAATGCTGACGGCTCTTGTAAAGGAGTCGAAGAATTGAATATAAAATGAATTATGCTAAATATTAGAGTTTCAAACTAATTACGAACACTAACTTTTATAGCATCACGGGCTATAATATATCGGCCGGTATACATGTTCGAAAATGATCTATATACTGATGTATTCTGTAAGTATTCGACTGGAATAGTCGAAATTTAATGCTTTTTTTAAGAATACTCAATATAATAAGCAAAATTTAACTAAATTTAAACAAATACTATAAATATAATACTTAAATAAGTATCGAAGTCATTTTCACCTCGACAATTCGAGTTACAGAATTCACTGGATTAGATAGTATCGTTTAATTTAATTTTATCAATTTCTAATTCGTCTATGCTGTCTGATAGCTTTAGTTTGGTGAAATCGATGACAATTTTTTCTGACTGCGGTTTGTATTGCCTGAAACAAAAAAAAAAAATGAAAGTTCTTTAAACCACAAGACTGAAGTAAAACTTCTTTAGCTCCATCTATATAAATTATGTTGTGTCACGTTGTTTGTCCGCGATGGACTCCTAAACTACTTCACCAATTTTGATAAAACTTCGTAACTATCTGTTATTTGATCTAACTTAAAAGATAGATTTGATTTTAATTTATAACACAGCAACGCGTGGCCTGGGCAGCTAGTATATATATATATATATTAAATTAAATATACGAAACGTAACTGGGCTATGAGAGAAAGAGAGAAAACAGCAATTTACGAAAAGTAACTCTCTGTTTTCACTAACTTAAATCTCCCTCTCAACTTCCGTCCGCCACGCCCGATCACACTTTTCGTAACGCTTTCGTTACTCATTCACCAGCTTTTTCCCCAAGTCAACAGTGAATTAATACAGCAACCGAGAACTTATAACCCGTCCATTTTCAAAGCCAGTGTGAATAGGCACCTTATGGATTAGCTCGTTCCATCGTGGATTCTGTCGTGGCCCTAGGGCTTGATTGGGATCAAGAGCTTACTCATCCTTAATAAAATAAAAACCTTCCACCCATTCAAGTCTTTAACTGATAAGAAGAATGGGCGCAAGATACTCGTCAGCTTAGGATGGGTTCACTTTTGATCCCAATCAAGCTCGGGGGGGCTGGCGTCATCCTGGCTTTGAAAATCGACGGGTTATAAGTACTTGGAAATACAGACGCTGGAAGGGAGTT
Source organism: Calamotropha paludella (assembly GCA_927399485.1). NCBI lineage: Eukaryota > Metazoa > Arthropoda > Insecta > Lepidoptera > Crambidae > Calamotropha > Calamotropha paludella. The sequence goes on along the minus strand of OV656803.1, from coordinate 2,371,846 downwards.
TCACTACTTTGCTGTGCGCATTATGAAGGATGTTGAAAAGCGCTTGGTGCGACAGGTTCATAACACTAAGGTTTCATTAAACGTTGATTACAATATGTCATTATTGTAATCAACGTTTAATGTATGCCTTATTGTTGTAGACATGTAGACATGCAAATACGATACATAAAATTCAAATTCTAATTATATTATGACAATACTGTGTGTGTGTGTTTGTTACCATATTGTCTCGCTATCCTAACATTGCAAAACTAACCTTCCCCTTACGTACGTTTTCCTATATTTCAGTAATTGTGAGGGGTTTTATTAAAACCTCCCCGTGGACTTCTTGAGAGAGTAGTAGTACTTCCGCGTCTTTGTTACACTTGCCAACACTCTTGTATGTTCACAAACACTTAGTGGTTAATAATCCATATATTGATCTAAGACGAGAGCATGTTTTGTCATCAAGATACTGTTTGATAGAGTTATATTTGCGTTAGACAAGCCAGCAGTATAGGGAATTTCTAAACCTATTTTTGTCTACAGGTAAATCTCTTTTTGTATATAGGTAAATCTCTTTTGTGTTACTGTAATTAAATAATAATTATTATATGTAAGATTTTTTATATTTTTATGCATATTTTTAATACTGAAATACACGAATATCTAGAGATGCCAACTGTTAAACAAGAAATAGCTAAAAATAGCACAAAGTATAGGGAAAGGCTTCAGAATCACACAAACAATCTAGCTCGAGATTTGTTAAATACTGGTGAACAAATTGCTCGTCTCAAAAGGTGGCAAATATTAAATCTTCATGAAAGACACTCACGCTAGGGAATAAAATTTAAATGGCAATGATTCTTTATGGAGAACCAGCCATCCAAACAAGGAGTACTAGAAAACATCTGATCATGGCTATGGAGCCGATTGCAGATAGATATAGAAAAGAAAAAAAAAATGCATATTTTTAATAGAAAATATTATATGATAAATTGCTTTAATAGAAAAATATCAGAAAAAAATTTTCATCTGAGAATTTACTTTTAAGCTGAGTCGATTGTTTTTCCTGGTATTTGTCTATTAAGATTATTGTTATTGTTTTTCAGTGAAAATTGTGTTAAATAAACATTTAAATAAATAAATATTTCTTACATTCACACCAATTAGCCAAACCCAAAGTAAGCACTGTAAGGCTTGTCTCATGGATATTAGGGTAACGGATAGACATACAAATATGATACATAGGGATGTTATATTCATATAAATATATACAAACACTCGTGACTCAGGTACAAGTGCTCGTAATCATCATACTAACATCTGCCAAATCCGGGGTTCGAACCCAGGACAGAAACGGTAGCGATCAAGATTAAAAAAAAATAAATAATACCAGTATGAAACTCCCGCCGCTTTGAACATCCTCTTGGCAGCTTGGTAACTTGGTTTATCCTTCTTCTCATCAGACAAGTATACCACTTCTTTGATACCACTTTGAATTATGATTTTGGCGCATTCATTACAAGGAAACAGGCCAACGTATATGGTACAATCTCGTACGTCTGCTGAGTTCTTGTTGACTATTGCATTCATTTCCGCATGACATACTATGGACAATTTGATCAGATGACAAAATATCACCAGAAAAAAAACAAAATTTTTTTTTAACAGCGTTGGACCGGACTTTCAAATTACGGGTTCGATTCCCGCCTGAGAATTCACTTGTAAGCCGAGTCGATTTTTTTTTTATTAATTTGCTCAAATTTTTACGGTTTTTAAGCATGATTTATATTTAATCGTGACGGCACTACAGGAGCTGGATCACAGGATGACTAAGGCAATGGTCGTCATATATTTTCTACTACCTTCACAATATTTTGATCGGACACGTTCCTAACTGTTAAAATTTATAATAATCAAATTGTTTTATTTTACATTTTATTTATTTATTAAATTTTCACTACTATTACAGTAATATTTTGAACATTATTGCATCAAGTAAATGTTTTATTTTAATAAAAAAAATCTTTAATATTTTGCAAGAAGATAACAAATTAGCTTATGTTCGGTGCTGTTCTTCTCTTTCTTTTTAGTTGGCATATTGTATAGAATGTTAACATATGAAGGCAAATCTATCAGCCCTTAAGATGTATGAAGCATACTGTGTATACCTATAAGTGACTGTGAAATTTGTCTAAGTACCTTAAGATAAATAATTATAATAGAAAAATACTAGAAAAAAATCGAATCGGGAATCGAACCCGCAACCTTTGGAAGTCCGGTCCTATGCTCTCCCAATTGAGCTACCGAGGCTTGTAAACACTCGTCGAAATTTTCTAGTACCTTTCTAATTTTACGCTGTAGGCCAGTGTCGTTTCATCAAAGAGAGTAACATCCTCTCGTCTTCGAAAGAAACATTTTTACAAATGTTTGTATTTTTCTATTATAATAAGTACCTTAAGTTTAAAAACATTTTGTAAAATAGTTGAAGTCGTTGGTGTCCCTAGTTAAAAAAAAAAATCAATTTTAGCTATATATTTTCTGTGTTGATAGGTAGGCCTATGCCACAAAAATAACAATAGCTTTAAAGCAAGGTTTACAGAAAATATATTCTAAACACACTATTAACTCACCATAAAAGGTTTTTCTCTCAGTTGGCGATGAAGAGCTCTTTCCCCATGGGAAATCATCATCACAGCACCCGACAGGCATACCGTTATATCTGTAAATTTTGAAAACACAATTACAATAATATTATTACATTCACACCAATTAGCCTTACCCCTAAGTAAGCACTGTAAGGATTGTGTTATGGATATTAGGGTAACGGATAGACATACATATATGTCTTTTTGTAAAATTTCATAACAAAACGATTCAAAAAGTGGGAAGAAAACATCAGAGCGGATCACTTTCCATTCGATAGAGTCAGCTTCACCAACAATAGAATATATTCGTCGAGACACAGATACAATAAATCTAATTAATCTATTTGTTCACTGAGTTTAGATTAGAACATTTATTATGACCGTTGGTGTACAGGCCCGCCGCACGCCGACACGCGGGCAGTAGATTTTTTTGGGATTTGTCATTGTAGGTAGGTCGGTAATGAGTAATTAGTACATATAGTGTAGATATTAATTTACATACCCAATGCCCATAATTTTATTTTCTTTGTTAACAATGCAAGCGCCTACTTGGCAAACGGGATCTTTGCTTCTCTTGGCAGCCAAGAAGGCAACGGCCATGAAATAATCCCTCCAACATAGATAGTTATCACGCTTCTTCTCACCCTTGCTGAAATTTAAATGAAAGAGACTATTATAACCCTATTCTTTAATTTGAGAATAAGCCTTCACTGCTCGGTAAAGGAGTATAAACATCAGGTTTAAACATAAAGTCTCGCAAATAACCATTAAAAAGCTATTTTATTTAAATATGCACCTTGCAAGATAATCTCGTAATCCCGTAACCCGTTAACTTTTTGTGCTAAGCTAAATGATTGTTAAATTCAGATCCATTTCCATAATACATCAACTAAGATTGATCTCTGTCTATTTGGGTTAAAGTTGATATCTGTAACAATAGGCTGTTTGCCTTTTCATAATTGGCTTATTACAGATATTTGTGATAAAATACATTCTCTCTAGTACTTTAAAACAAAGATATCAGTTGTTTATGATAAGCTATATAATTACTATTATATGTTTGATAAAAAGGTATTGAATATTTAGTGATTTACACAGTTAAAGATATGTATAAAGCTTGTAAACATTATTAATATAACTGACAATAAGTAAATTATTCTATTTAATTATGACAACCCATAGACCTATGGTTATAAAAACTCAGGTATATTAAACAAAATATTAAAACTTGGTCGTAAAACAAATTTAAAGTAATTGTGTAGTTAACCAGTATACCAGAGGTTTATATAAAGAAAGTCAGTATGGAAATTGATAAACATAAAATTTTAATAACCATTGACGCACTTATCTGCTTAGTTTTCACTTTATGCTAATTAATACCATGCATAGGTGATAAATGCATAACTTATCATCAATGATTGGACTGCAATTACTGTCCCTGGACAAAGATCACATAGCCTGGATGGTGGCCTGAAGTAAAAACTGTCATCTCATGGGCTTTCCCATATTGATTTTCTTCATTATCTAAGTGAATTGATCAGAGTGTAGTCTATAAATACATTTATAATATAGTAAATAAATCCATTTTTATTAATTTTTTTATGACTTTTTAAACTGAAAAATACATATCACAATTCTTCATAAACTTCAGTGTAGGACATAGCAGAAATATATTAAAGTTAAAGCTATACATTCTGTAACTAGTTGGTCGAAAAACATTACTTAATTTTTTTATTTGTTGCACGTGTTAAATTAATTACTTAAACAGCATAAAAGAAAATATAATTTAGAAGTGCATGACTATTAGTTGTGCTAAAGAAACAGGTTATACTTAGAAACAAACATTACTAAAATTAATAATATAAAATAAAACTTAGTTAAAAAGTAATTCTTAACACGTTATATTACTTACTTTTGTTCCATATTGCTTTAGGCGGTTAAGAATGGTATACTTGTTGAATTTACCACTTTTGTTTATGTTTGAGGTTATCTTTAAAAACATGTAAGGAATTTGCTTCTTTGGTTTTGATCCAAATTAATTATTGTAAAACTTGACTTTGGTGAATGTAGTGGCATATAGAGCAGTTCGAAGGACGAAGGAGAAGAGCTGAGTAAATAAATATACTGCAAAGACATGTAAACTGTCATGTGTCCATGTCATTATATCTTTTTGTTTTTCTTTTGTTAAGTTTTCCCTGAGGGCGAACAAAGGGTATAGAGCCCATACAGCCTAGTCTTAGTTTTTTTTCATTAGATGATGAGTTAATTTATGAATGGCGATGCAAAGATTTTAATTAGCACCTCATATGTCAAAATTGAGAAAATTGTGTCTAAAAACGACATTGACAGTTTTCGATACAATTTACGTCACGGAAAAATGATATGATGATGACTAGACATCGGATTATATGCATTTGCATGTTTGCATATGCAAATGCATATAATTCTCTCTTTATAGCATTATTGCATATTTCAATAATTTTTCAATGATAGTGCTTATTTTGTTTTCTTGCTCCTGCCAAAAAATCCCGGGGTTTTTTTATAGTTTTCCCGTGGAGGAAGGCCAAGAATATAAAGCCTATACAGGCTAGGCTTCGGTATTTGTCTTTATTAGATGAATAATGCTATAAACCCTTATACTAAGTTTCCGAGTGAAGTTTTACTGAAAACTTCCCCTCACATATTGACAGAGAGTGTTACAAAACAAACATGATTCCTTTCTTTTCGATTCTAATGTATACAAAATAAATTGGGAATAATGTTGTTATTTCTAATTTTCTGTTGAATAAAATCAAAATATTTAAACAATACACAATGGGTTAGATTTTATTCTGTTACCAGCCAACAGGTAATATTATATTATACCTAATAAAATTCTGTCAAAAAAATTATCCTTTGATAATCAACACTAAATTAGGTTAGAAAGAGTTTGTAATCATACACTTGTGTTAGCAAGAAAAATAAAACAGCGAATACTTACTTATGTGTGCATCAAGGATACGTAGATATTATGGACTCTGCTTATACGCACTGTTTTTTTTAAACATTAAAGTCATGTAGCCGATTGTTAGTCAATATCTTTAAGAACTTTATCGTTACCCGGAAAAGTCGTCTGCTCATTCACATTAGTAAAACAAACAAGGGATTCAAATCATGCAAAACTAAGTAAATTCTCATTAACAATTCAAATTAAAGATGTTATTTTAGTTCATAGCCTTATGTGTTTACTATTTGATATAAACAATTTTTACATAACGGGCATGATCTCTTTTAATTAAAAAATAAAGTTAATAATTCGTTTATTCGTCAAGATATGGTAAAAAAAATTGATTCTATAGAAGAACATGTCCTGTCGAATTTGTCAACACAGAAATATTATCGAAATTTCAATGAGTTTCATGTCTTTTTGACAAACTGCAATCTTCTCCATCAAAAGCAAAATAATCACATCCCTCACCCTGAACCTTTAGATTTTTTTATATTTTGAATAGGTAAGCGCTTGACAGCTATCACGCCGTATGGTAAGCGACGATGCGATCTAGGATGTGACGCGCTTGCCTAGACACAAACTCAGGCAAAGAGTTCCACCCTTTAGCGGTACGGATTACAAAATGGAACTAAAACGCTTAGTGCGACTCTTTGGTACATCAACCAAATAACGGTGGCGTCTATTTAAAAGTCTGGTTGTCCGATGAAAAAATGGGGACGGATGTCTGGTCTAATGCTCTCCCACTTGAGTTACCAAGCCTTGAGAACTAATCTTTTACTTCTTACGCTGTAGGCCAGTGTTGTCTCTTCAATGAGAGGAACATCCTTTTGTATACCAAAGAAACATTTTTACGAATGTTTGGACAATAAATTATAATGTAATGAAATAGCCATTTTACGTTACAATTTTATCATTTTTATATATGCATTTTTAATAAAAGAAAAAAGGCACGCCTGAAAGTAATTTGTCATATAAAATAGCATTGAAAAAAGCAAAAAGAAATACATAAAAAAAAAAATCATATCACATCCCTGATAACCCGTGTTAAAGGCATAATAACAATAATAATAATGCTTACATTCACACCAATTAGCCTAGTCCAAACTAAGCACTCTAGGCTTGTGATAAGGAAACTAGGGTAACGGATAGACATAAATATACATAGACTCTCAATATTTATAGAAATATAACTAACCATGACTCAGGTACAAATGCTCGTATTAATCACACAAACATTTGCCCCTTCCGGGACTCGAACCCAGGACTGGACAAGACAGGATCGCTATCGTCATGTAATGTTTGTGTTTCTATAATATACGCATTTGAGCGTTGCAATTGGAGTTAAACGTTTTATCAATTATCATGTTAGTTTTCCAAAGCAGACCTTCGGATTATAACGCGGTCGCATGCGTGTTCGTCCATTACCAATCAGGACAGCGGGTAGCAGAATTTAAAGTCTATTACCAAATCATCGTATTAAGTCGATGTCGGTTTCAACTAACGCGCGCACGTTTAACTAAATCCCTTTATAACAAATTATCGGCGTAATATTTATTTTTTACATTTTTTCCGGAGGGCATACAACCTTATGCATTATAAATTTTATCTGTGACACTGTTTAGTGGAATTAAAAAAAGTTCGCGACTACGGAACTACTCTTTAATGAACATTTCAAATATAGATTATATTTATCTTTTTTTTTAATTAACTTCGTTTATAAGGAAACTTTTTGGTTGATTGTTGCGCAGTGCAGTGTGTACATAAAGCAATTATGATAATTTTAAATGTTGCTATCACCAAATTCCTGAAGGTCGTGGAAATTTATGGATCTTCGCCTGTAGTGCAGTGGGTGTTGAGGATATTGGCGTTAAGCCAGGTCATAATTCCAGCAGGATGGCCGCCGGATTACGAATTAAGAGGTATGGGGAAGGGACGCAATAATAAATATATTCCAGACACTACACAAAAAATAATTAACTCCAAATTAAGCTGTAGCTCCTGAAAATACTAAATAACGGAAGTAATGCATAAATAATAACAATTATTTGCAATATCCGATATTGGCGAAATATTAATGTACACTACTGATAAAATTTTATATTGTTTTGACCATTTGGTGCAATGGTAGCGATCCTGCCTTTCGCACCGACGGTCCTGGGTTCGAATCCCGGAAGGGGCAGATGTTTGTATGATGAATACAAGCATTTGAACCTGAGTCATGGGTGTTTATATATATTTCTGTGAATATTACATATCTATGTATTATATATGTATGTCTATCCGTTACCCTAGTATCCATAACACTGAATGTAAGAAATATTTATTTATTATTATTTGGCTATTTCTTGTAAGTACTTGGTAAATTTTAAATTCTGTAATGCAAAAATTTTGGTTATAATTTTATGATAATGATAAAGAATCATTTTAATGTTATATTTTATTAATTTTTAAGTAAAGCGTAGAAGCCGAGTTTGAGAGATCAAATTCCATCAAAAAATGTTTTCGAAGACTAATTGTAAGTAATAAAATTTTGCCGTGAGGAATTAACAGCAATTCTAACCAGCCTTGTCAATGAAACGAATCTAAGAATTTTGTCAGATGGACTAAAAACCGCATACCTAATATTATACCATGTTTAACGAAAGACGCTATCCACGCTATCTCATCCAACCTAACCCAGTATAGACTAATCGCACTAATTCTCACAAATTCACAATTATTTGAAAAACGAATGTCGTTAGTCATTTGTTTTTTAAGCTTAGAATCTTCTTTAGCATTCTATATGTATTTCGTAAAAAATCATCAAGGTATTCGTAACCTTATATACATATACCATACATATTTATTTGCTTGTTTCTAGGAAATTTACCAGACATATAATATCAATTATACTACAATTTCAGTTATCCAATTCTATTTTTTTAAATTTAGAATGGGTTCGCTCTTGAACCCAATAAAAGCCCGGGGGCAAAGACAGAATCGACGATGGAAGGAGTAACCCAGAAGGTGCCTATTCACCCTGGCTTTAAAAACAGACAGGTTATAAGTACTCGGAAATACAGACGCAAGGAGGGAGTTCCACTCCTTTGCTGTGCGCATTATAAAAGAAGTTGAGAAGCGCTTGGTGAAACAGGTAGGAAAAGAAACCAAGAAAGTATCAAATCTCCACATAGAGTACTAAAACTAGAACAAATCGACTCGGCTCACAAGTAAATTTTCAGACGGGAAAATCATAAAACTAAATGACTGTTTCATGATAATCCATTCATCAAACATTTGTAAAAATGTTTCTTTCGAATACGAGAGAATGTTTCTCATAAAGTTTTAGAAAATTTCGATAGGTATTCGCAAAGCTCGGTAGCTCAATTGGGAGCGCATTGGACCGGTCATCCAAAGGTTGCGGATTCATTCCCCGCTGCTAAAGCGAGGAACTCTTTGCCTGAGTCATGAGTAAATAGGTTTGTTTTAAGCAAGGAGGTTACACTTAGATCGCATCCTCGCTTACGATTAGGCGAAATAGCGGTCAAGCGTTTACCTATTCAAGAAAAAAATCGTTTTTCCGACCCTTTGTGCAACGGTAGCCATCTTAGGTATATATATATATTTGTCTATGTCTATTATTGCTAAACACAAGCATTGCAGTGCTCACATTGGTTGGAATATTAGTATTATTAACAAGATATAAGTTCAAAACTCTTTTGTAAATACTATTTTATTATTTTTTTTTAATTAAACGCACTAAGAAGAAAAAAACCCATACCTGATGGGGTTATGTCGTTTCATAATGGAGCTTCTATGGCCGCCTTCTAACTCCAGCATCACATCAGCTCCATGTCATCATAATATTGCATTGTCACGCGATATACGTATGCATGCAAAATTTCAGCTCAATCGGAAACAGGGAAGTGGGTCATAAACTTGTGAGATTTCATTACAGACACCCGGACAGGTGAAAGTAAATAAAAGCTTTTAATATAGTGTTGATTGCAATCCAATAAGACTCCACAATCACCAATAAAAAATAAACTTCATTAATACAGTTTTATTAGGACCCTCTTAAACTTAATGGGTTTATAATAATATTTTGACTGCATTAATAAATTTGATTAATTTTATAGAACCTAAATTAAATAGTATTATTATTATTACTAGCGGCCGGTCCCAGCTTCGCACGGGTGGACAAAATTCTTTAATTTTTTTCTATTATTAAATATTTTTCCGTTAGCGCCATCTAGCGTCCGGTAGACGAACTACTTGCAGTCAACGCGTTGCTATGGTAACGTTATTGATACAATGGAAAATGAGCGGGAAAAAGAGCGGACAGACAAACACACAAACCACTGTGATCTTAGATTATAGATTTTCGTTTGACATTTTCTATTGTATTGTATGTTGTCATGGCAGAACATAGCTGAACGATTAAATTGTATACTATTCTTTATGTACATACGAGTATGTTTCATAATAAATAATATGAATCAAGAAATATCCAATAGTTGACTATAAGACATCAGAATCGACTCTTATTTTATATTTGAAAACTCTTATGAAAATTTTATTTTTAATATATTTTTAAATATTTTATGGCCTGGATGCGTATCTTTTCAGCCATGTCTTTATATTCAGTAGTGTCTGTTATTAATAAGATGATAATTAATCATAATGTGAGCTGATCTATGACTGATAAATGATAAGTGAATTATAATTGACTCCATTCCATCCAAGGTGGGGAGTTTTACTGAAATCTCCCCTTTAAAAAGACAACTCCCGCTGTTTTGTTATAGTTGCCAACACTCGTGCATGTTCACAAACACTTAGTGGTTAATAATCCACCATTATAACACACTTAAATTTAACAATAACAAAACCACTAAAGTGACGCTTCCCGTTCCCGCCAAAAAGTCCACACAATTCATCTAAGCTATCAACGTCCTTAGCGTAGTTTGCGTATGTGTGCGCATGTGTTACTCTACAGATTTATTCTCTGGGGACATAGCACGTATGCTCATGACCTGTTTAGCTTGCATAAGTCAGCTCACTCTAACATCCATTTATATATAGGTGTAATTCTTGCACTTTCGCGTCCATTGCACATTTGAATTTCAAATAAAACACCTTTTTTAAGGATTGTGCTCAAAATTTGTTTAATATTTAATTCTGACGTTTCGACTCCTTTACAGGAGCCGTGATCACAGGATCACTAAGGCAATGGTCGTCATATATTTTCTTAAACCTTTACAACATTTTAATAGGGCACGTACCTGTTAATTTTTTTATATAAATCAAATTGTTTTATTTTGAATTTTGTTTGGTTATTGAATTCTCATTACGATTACATTGTATAGTATCGAGTCTACCACCAGTTCGGATATTTGGAGGCCCTTCCGAGAAGAACTGGCGAACACTAGGGCGGGGGGCCGACCTCCATCTTATACATTTAAAGTAAGAAGGTCGGTCCCTCTTCCCGAGTTCTTTCTTTCGCCAGTTCTCGGAAGTGCCTAATTATTATAAGAAAAAACAACTTGACTCATGTCTCAGCCGGCCCTGGAACTCACATACCCTCACTATTCGAGCGGTACGCGTCCTATTGAACTACCGAGGCATATTTTTGGGTTGTGTTGTTTTTACACAAACGAACTATTTTATTCCAGAAATCCCATTTTCACGTGGGTTTGATAATTTCAATCGCTTCCTTGATTATTTTTGGTATGTAGTGTGTTCTGTCGAGATAATCTGCTTCAGCTTTATCCGAATTTTGCGTATGGAGCGGCTGTTATGTGCTTCTTCATTCGGCATTCGGCTATTGTTCGCTTTGTTTGGCCGATGTATGAACTACCACAACTGCAATCGATCTTAAACCACCCGGTTTATTCAAAGTAAAACTATCCTTTGGTTACCATAGACCATACTCTACTTTTTTCAAAGGAGTGTAGATAGTTTAGTGTCCGAACTTTTTTAAAAATATAACCTCTTTTGTCACTCGTTTTGAAATGTTTTTGAAGAGCAAGCTTCGCACCTTAGTTTACCGCCGCAAAGTTGCCTGTTTGTCGGTCTTCTCAAGAGCTGCATGTGCTCATACCACCATCTCCCTTTTTCCATCCGACATCCAAACGCACCGTGGGTAACCACACTTTCTTGGTTGCTATTCCTATCTATCGCATCAGGCGCTTTTCATCATCTTTATAATGCGCACAGCAAAGAAGTGAAACTCCCTCCCTGCCTCTGTATTTCCGAATACTTATAACCCGGCTGTCTTTAAAGCCAGGGTGAACATTAAGAGGCTTCCGGGTTAGCTCGTTCCATCGTGCCCAGGCTATCGCCCTCAGGCTTGATAGGGATCGAGAGCGAACCCATTTAAAAAAAAAATGGCAAGAATACTGTTTGCTTATCCAACTCACGCCTAATGGAAAACAAGGCGATAACCCCGTTTTATTAAATACTAATGTTAGTAAACATGACAGTCTTAAGTTCCCTCATCTTCTGTGCTTTTCAGAGGGCGAGACTTTCGACTTCGTAGTGGTGGGAGCTGGATCTGCTGGTGCCATAGTGGCCACCCGCCTCAGCGAGGTACCTTACTACCGGGTACTGCTTGTTGAGGCTGGAGGGGATCCGCCAATGGCCAGCGTGGTAAGAACTTAAAATGATACATATCTCTTTACATATACATATCTTTAGAACTTAATTTGTGAGTGTGGCCACATACGGGCCAAAGCGACAGCCACAAACGCCGCCAACTGAAGCTTAAAGCTGCTACAAAATGAGCGACAGATACTTGGGGTCGATAGTAAGTATTTGCGGTCGGTTACTTATTTTTAAATCCATTGCTTGCAGTATCATAATGACTACGACGAAGAAACTTTCATTGTGCTGCTACTGATAAATCCATATTTATTTCAATCAACGTTAGAAATGACCAGGTGCGTGCGTTGCCTTCGTGATTGAAGCGAATGGGAAGAAGGGTGGGCTATCGCGAGAGTGGCGTGAGTGTGTGCGTTTTGTGTCGGCGTTAGTGACCGGTGTCTATTCAATGTCATCTACTTCATTGACATCTATTCAATTCATATGCGTACTTGGGCTCTTCTCTCGCTCACGACACGGCGTACCATAGCCAAGGTCCGAGTCCTTAGAGGCGCCCTATCGCCTTGTACTCCATTTCCGGCTAAAGCGCCGTAGTGAATCTATGCTGGTTCGGAGACTCCCTTATGGGAGTTGCCGTCCATTTAGAAATCCACTATGGTGGCTCTTTACTCTTGGTTTGAGGTATTTTAAGGATCTCGCCGTCCCAAAACCCGGTATCGTTGTTGCAGTCATCTGCGACTTACAACAATCACACATCAAAAAACCGGCGTCAATCGTGTGACGCGTGTTAATATAAAATGATAGGAAATAGGTCGGTGGCGGCGTGTTGTGGTTGTGGTTGGTGGCTATTGGTGGTTATTTACCTTAAAGATAATACAGAGTCAAACTGTCACTAGGATTGTACTGTAAGTCTCATGTATTGTTAAAAATTAGAGTACCTGTGATATTTCTTGGGTGTAACTAAAATGGTAGATGAATAATTGTATATAGGTGACTTACGTGAGATGTAGAAGAATAAGTAGTTACTTTGGAGATAAACAAAGAAAGCAAGCGCATACTCAAAATTCGATTTAAAAGTTTTAGGGTAGTGAAAAGACGTAAGTTTCAAGCACCACAACATTATTATTCCGACAACACAACACCACTCCAATCAATTAATGAACACTTACAGGGGGGAGTTGTCTCTTTACGCCCTTGAATGAAGTTTAAGTCAAGAGCATCTTAGAAACCCGTGGCAAAAGCAGCAGCATCACAGAACTTACCTTAGAATTTTCGCAGTAGGAAACTAACTTAACTTTAAGCGGTAAAACAAAATTGGAATGTACTTACTTTCTTTTTCAGGTACCTAGTTTATTCGTAACGCTAACTGGCACGGAGTACGACTGGGGATACAATATGAAACTTGATAATGGCGTTGGTAGCATCAACTATAAGAAGGAAGTGATCCTTATTCGAGGTAAAATGCTGGGGGGATCTTCATCTCTCAATTACGAAGTATACGCAAGAGGAGAGCCAAAAGATTATCAGAGATGGAATGAGGTGGCAGAAGGGTGGGACTGGGATAACGCACTTTATTACTTCCACAAATTAGAAAATATGACCGATCCAAATATTATGAATAATCCCGAATATTCATATATGCACTCGACAAAAGGACCTGTCAAAATATCAAAGGCTGCAAATAATTATTACTTCCAAAAGATTAATGAAAATATATTGAACTCGTATGCAGAGATGGGACTTGAAAGGTTAGAAGAGATGAACGGTCCGTACAGCTTAGGCGCGTCTCTTCCACACTGGACATTCTACGATGGCAGACGATCTAGTACAGCGGAGAGTTATTTAAGACCAGCTAAAGAGAGAAAAAATTTATTCATTGCAAAATATACAATAGCTAACAGGATTTTGATAGATCCCAATGAAATGGCTGCTTATGGCATCGAAGTGATGTCTCCATCTGGAAAAATATTTAATATTTATGCTAGAAAAGAAGTTATTCTGTCTGCAGGTAGTATAAATACACCAAAACTTCTAATGCTTTCTGGTATTGGGCCCAGAAAACAATTAGAAGAACATGATATACACCCATTAGTGGATTTACCAGTCGGTAGAAATATGCAGGACCACGCGTTTGTCCCATTCATTTTTTCTGGCGAAAGAGGCTTAGGATCTGCTATACAGCATGTTTTATCTGCAACTGAACTTAATTCTATACCTGCACCGGTACAGAATGGCTTCCTTAATATAAATAGGAAGGATGGTAGAAGACAATTTCAAATTTTCAACACGCATGTAGGTGCTTTTGCTTCGCCTGTTATCCAACTTGGTTGCGAGACATTGAATTTTAGAACTGAATATTGCAGATCTATTGCCCGTGTTAATCTTTTTCGAGCGATAGACTGGACGTTCCTGATACTTTTACATCCAAAATCTCATGGAGAGGTTAAATTAAGAAGTAAAAATCCCTTTGATGATCCCCTTGTTATTAGTGGATATTTCAGAAATTATGACGATTTCGAAGATTTCGTGGAAGGACAAAAGTTCATGCAGAAATTAGTAAACACTTCCTACTATAAAAGTGTTGGTGGCAAAATGGAGAAATTAGAAGTAAAAACTTGTCAAAACTTGAAACAAAACCCGGATAAATACTGGCGTTGCTATATCAGAAACACGGTTGGGTCTTTACAACATCCTGTTGGCACTTGTGCGATGGGCCCTGACGGAGTGGTAGACGAACGATTGAAGGTTCATGGTGTTTTTGGGTTGCGTGTTGTAGATGCTTCAGTAATGCCATCAATACCAGGAGGAAATACTAACGGTCCCACCATGATGATAGGTGAAAAAGCAGCTGATATGATCAAAGAAGATAATGGTGTATTTTATTTTAAACAATTTACACAATAATAAATATAATATGATCTTTGTATATGTTATAATTTTAGGCGGCATATATGAATAAAGTTGCATAAACGATCTTAAGACCGTGAAGCTACTGAATGTTTTCTTACGACAACAGCTTATCTGTGGTACTAGTTCATTTCTGATCTATTCTATATGTTCCAGTCGCTTTCTTCATCTCATTTAGCTTCTTCATACGAAGAATCATACGGACCATCCAAATATTCTGACTTACTTAAATTTGACTGATCATGGACTTACACAGTTTGATGATATGCAATATCGCTAGTTCTGCGCAGTTGAAAAAGACAAACATTGGATATATTTGGGTTTAATAAAATTTAATGGTTTGTCTCTGCTAAAGTCATTCGGCTCAGCTAAATTATCTTTAGGCTGTTAAGAGTAAGTAAGAGAGAGCAAATATTTTTTGTCTTAAATTTAATCCTATCACTACTTCTAATTTCATCTGCTCTATCACAAGTTTCTTTCTCTTTTTGATGATTTAACAACCAATTAAATTAAAATTGTTTATGACAGTACTCAACCTGTCAAGATGCGAATCGGGAATCAACATTAACGAAGTCACTCTTCTTTGGATTTTGATCTAATTGATGACGTTGGAAATTCAGTATCTTAATGATCCCTAGACTATCTCATGCTAACTAACGACAACTGAATTTGCTCTCTCCTTATCAACGGTCTTCTACCAGCCAGGGTTATGCGAAGAACTTGAAAAGTCAAAGTAAAATTGATCTCAACCCATCTTGAAGTAGATGAGGATTGAGTCAACGTAACCGATTACAATGAAATGCCATAAAGATGCAATGACGCATATATACTTAATGAAGAACACGAATATGTATCTAGTCAATTTGATTTAATATTAATTATAATTTAAGCGTTTTAAGCCATACTCCCGCAAGATATGGAAGTTCATATCCACGCGGTAGTTTTTATAAAGAAAGATATGAGAATTTAATATGTCTGGAAAACTCAGGGTCAGAGATATGATCTACGATCAAGTAGCTCGTTTTTATAATACAAAATAAGTATTTATTTGATAAGGAATTATTCAGTACATTGATACTAGGATAAGCCAAATTTATTAGAATGGTTTTATAAAATACTTATTAGGTACCAAAGGATGTCTTTTACTAACTGACACATATAGAGACATGTTTTACTGTTGTTTTTATTGCAACCCTAATAAAAATATGAAAACATAGTTGTAATTTTTTATTTATAAATTTACTAAATCCCAAAATCCCCATACTATTTCAGATACCAGCCACTTCGTTAGCGTTGAATTTGGTTGCGACGCAAACAATTTCGCTATTATAAATTTGTCGTTTATTCCCTGTATATTATTGCAATGTTCAAGGATACTTAAAACAGATACTCGTTGGCTTTGTTGTAATCAACGATGTAATGAAACCATTACACTATTAATTATTGTGATAATACATTGTTTTTTGTGGAGGTATAATATTGTAAATGTCCTTACTTCTGTTAAAGCTGACGAGTTTCTTGCGCCCATTCTTCTTGTCAGTTAAAAGATGTCCTGAATGGGTGGTAGGTAAAAACGTTGGACGATTCAAAACAATTTATTTTAAGTTCATTTGAATAAAGTTATTTTCATTTTATTTCATTGGTGATGCTAGGTCATCTTCCCGCTGCATTGCATGAGATCGCTCTTTCTCACTTTTAAATTTTTGCTTTTTTATTTATTTTTGATTGGGTTCGCCATTATAAATCACGCTGGTACAGTATTTCTTGGTACGGTAATTGTCACTTATTGAACTGTACCAAAAACACGAATCGTTTATGTCTTTGTTTAGTAATGTTAAATGAGATTCGTTAAAATGTTAAAACAATTAAACTGCCATTAACCTATATCTCTAAATTTTTCGTTATAGCTATGACGAGGATTCATAGTTCTTTTCCACAGTGACACCTATTCAGTTATACTAGTGGTCGGTCAATGGTCGAAATTCAACTAATTATTTCTTTAATTTTTTATTTATTACGTTTTTTGTCAAAGGATATCTCTTTATTCAAAAATAAGGCTACACAGTTAATACACCTATCTGTTTCGAACATATTATATAAAAATAACAATAAATAGACCCTTATAGATTTAGGCTGTATTCCAAAATATACATCACCATACTGGTTAGTCGTTATGACGTCATAAATCCGTCGCCATTTTGTACTGGTCAGTATAGTGTGACGTATCTTGCCGGGCTTTATCCTCTCTCTCGCTTTTACACTATTTTAAATATGGCGTCGATTCATAATGTATACTGATGTATATTTTAAAATACTGTTAATGTTATTTTTTAATAATTTTAATTAAATTGCGGATGCGGAGAGTTTGAGATATAGAATTGCAACAATTTAATATTTTCGTCGAAACAGAACGATCCATCTATCGTAAGCATTTCGCAAACTATGAGAAAAAACAACGGGAGTGCCGGCAGAAGTGAAAACATGAACATTAACGTGGTGCATTTTTGATATTTTGGATGGTTTGGGAATAATTTCGCACGAATGGCTTTATTTATCAGTATAAAAATACTTTCATTTATGTGATAAAATACAGTATTCATTTATTGCGCTCGTACACAAACATGACAACAAACACACACGCACACACCGCGCGCGCCCTGCCCTCCGTCTTACGAATTTCGTGTCCTGACGCGAGTTTAACATTTTTTACATTTTTCACATTTTTAAAAGTGCACAACGCCGCTAAAGAAGTTTTCACTTCAAAAAAATTATGTGTGTATTTGGTAAATAAATAATTGTTACATATCCAAGGGTAAATATCATGATATATATCAAGGATATTTATCATAAAGCCCTGTTAAAAAAACATTGATCATGACTAGTTGAGATAAAGAAACTATTATCTGAAAAAAATATTTCTGAGATACAGGCTGCGGCCTAGTTCAGATACCAGTCTCTCCACAATCTTATATTTGTTAGGGGCCATTCATTTATTACGTAAGGCAATTTAGGGGGGGAGGGGGGTCAACCATATCTTATTTTTTCTCACAAGGGGGTAGGAGGGAGTCTCGATCGTTCTTACGTAAAATCACAAAAATGCGCGGAGTTATACTTTGACAAAGCGCGGGCAACCGCACGAGTGTCAAAGTTCACTCGGATGGGTATAGGTAAATGATTTCAATTTCCATGGCAACGAAGTGCGCCACCCGCACTAAATCTCCCGGGAACTCCCCGCTTGTGGACTAGTCGTCATTTGTTCGGTCCTTACCATTTTTACTGTCCATCAATACAAGATGCGCTCATATAAAGAATTTGTTTAGTATGCTCTAAATAGGTACTTTGCGTTGAAAAAGGCAGCGCAACTTCACAAACTTAATGGCCGTGTTACAAATATTGAAAAAGAAAATGTTATGGCCATATATTCAAGGCGAGGCCAAGAATTTTTGTGCCGCATCGGGGCTGATGTGGAATGGGTGAACGTCGACGACGCAATCCTGAATAACCAACTAGAAACAACACCTAATATTAGATGTTCCAGTGTCAGATCCATTTTCCGAGTGGGTTCTGAGCCCCTGGACTGTAAATCTTATGTAGGTAAAGATGAATGAGTAAAACCAAAGTTTATTATATCAAAAAGTAAAAATTATTTGTACCTTTGTAAGTACTAATAAACATTTCTAAAAATTGTTACTTTGAAAAATAAATATTAAAACAACCCAAACGTGTATTCATTTTTGCATTTAGATTCTTACGTAATAAATGTTATATAGGGGGTGAGGGGGTCGTCCTATTCTTATTTTTTCTTATAATAGGGGGGGAGGGGGTCAAAAACTAGCGAAAATAGTCTTACGTCATAAATGAATGGCCTCTTAACATTACTTCATAGTAGCAATTACTTTTATTTGTAAAGAGATTGTGTGGAGAAGAAAAATAAAAAAATATTATAAAATTTTTATCGTAGTGACTTGAAAAGTTTTTTATCAAATCAATGTTACCAATTAAATGACGGAATTTGTATGCGACCTTTTTTTAATTGACGAACGATATATTTTCATTGAGTTTTCAAACCTTGGCCTAAAGACCTACTGGTACTACGAATGATGCAACTTGAATGCATATTAATGATGTTTAGGTACTGTAGACGGCACATCAAGTGTAACCAAGTTTCCCAGAAATACAAGAAAAAAAGTTATTACATGGGAATCTCAATAATAAATTTCCCCAAGCTAGAAAGGAATTGCTTTTTAATAGGTTTAAGTTTGGGCTGCGTATGAGGCATATGTAAAATGTCGATACACCAGGACTTTTGATAAAAAAAAATAGCTATAAATTTAAGTTAAATTAATTATGTGGACTTATTTCGTTGTGACATTGTTTTTCCATGTTTAAATACAATTTATGTTTTTTTTTCTTAACATGTAATCTTCATTTTATTTTTTATTTGTAAATTGTAATTTTTATTCTTTGACATGTAATTTTAATTTTCATATATTATTGTAACATAATTAACTTTGATATTATTTCTAATAGTGCTAATAATTTTAATATGACTTGCATACTATTTACTATAGCTGTGTAGGTTTGTTATATCTTGAATTTATAAACGATAGTCATATAACCCTGGGTGCGATTGCTCATATTAAACCTGTATAGTCTTCAGGCTAAGGCACCTTCAGGTGGTCTTCAGTTTTCTTTTAAGATCTTGTTTATAAAATTTCAGATATATAACTGATTCACAAGGCTTATGACATTGTTGATTAGTTTGTATAGTTGTTTTTAGTGGTCGCAGTCACATCTGGGGGTTGAAGCTGTAGATACTTCTCGCCCGAGCGTGAAAATGGGTGGAGAGAAAGCGGGTGTACAGATAGAGGGATAGGAAAGAGAGAGAACGAAGAGAAAGTGACTTCGGATTATTAGCCACCTTCGTATACAATCACCGAAGAGATTATATACGAAGGCGCCCAGAGTGCACCGGCCCGAACCCATTGTCGTTCCCACCGCACGTGTGAAGTGGGACCTACTATGGGTCAGACACACCAGGAGGTTCTATCCAACCTTGCACTGCGGTGGAGTTTAGTTAGTACGAGTTTGACATAACCTCTCGGACGGCCGATGTATCCATGTAGGATTCACCACAGAGTCCGGAGGAAAAAAAGATTTACACACGCTTGATTTTTAATTCAATATTTATGAAAACATTAGTAAACGTTAAATTAAGTTTGTATGCTATATTTTCATGGCCAAATACGTTACAAAGTATCACAATTGTTACCGTTGTACACCCTATTTAACACAAATAAAGATATACCATTCTAGCAAAACAACGAATTTAAATGAAACTATAGTGCAATACGGATATGCAATGTGTCCCGTCACCAGTGTCGGAGCCTTTAATGGTGTGAAATATGACATTTTTTATCGACAAATTGCCTCTCTAATTTTGTTTTTCTCTTACGGCCGCCATTTTGTTTTCTTGGTTACCAAGACCTGGGCTCTCATACTAATTCGACCACCACTACTCATGTGAATGTCCTATCAACATTAAAAAGGTGTCATTCGTTAGCTAAACGTGTGGACAACAGTTACACAGCCATCATGTTTCAATTGTCATGGAATAAAAATTAGAAAAAAATAATTAAAGAAAAACAAATAGATTCATTTTGTGTATTTTTTAATTATTGGCTTTTTGAGATAAACCAAATTTGAAGGGCAATTTGTCGACAAAAAATGCCATATTTAACACCATTAAAGACTCCGACACTGGTGACGGGACACATTGTATAACAGTAATATAACGACCGTTTGGTGCAACAGTAGCGATCCTACCTTTCGCACCGACGGTCCTGGGTTCGAGTCCTCTTCAAGAAATCATCCTCTTCTGGATGATTTGTGTGATGAATACGAGTATTTGTACTCTAGTAATGGCTATTTATATGTATTTCTATTGATAATACTTTATGTGTACATATATTTATAAAAGTAAAATTTATAAAAATGCAACAAGGTATCATATGAAAATTCTTGAAAAATAAATTCCATTTTACGAAAGAAAGTCGCTTTCTCTGTCCCTTTATCCCTATGTATGCTTAAATCTTTAAAACTACACAACGGATTTTGATGCGGTTTTTTTTAATAGATAGAATAATTCAAGAGGAAGGTTTATATGTATAATACATGCATAATATAGTAGAGCATTGAATCCGTACGAAGCCGGGGCGGGTCGCTAGTAAATTATAAAAGGACTTTTGTTATTAACGGTGGACGACCGCTTGGTGCAACGTTCGAGTCCCGGAAGGGGCAAATGTTTGGTCATTTGCATTTATACATAGGTATCTCTATTAATAATACTTATTCATGTATAATATATGTATGTCTGTCCGTTACCCTTGTATCAATAACACAAGGTCATGTTAATTGTAAATTCAAGTTTAATTAGGAAGTCACTTATTAATTGTTAAATAAAATATACTGGGTATTACGACTGTATATGTTTGCAGAGGATCAGATGATATTAGATGCTATCATTTTTTTTTGATAATTAACTGCGGGCACTGCGGGCTACAACCCTTTCTTGGTTGCCATTCGTAACTGTCACACCAAGCGATTCTCAACAACCTCCATAATGCACACACCAAAGAAGTGGAACTCCCTCCCTGCGTCCGTATTTCCGAGTACTTATAACCCTTTCGTTTTCAAAGCCAGGGTGAAAAGGCATCTTCTGGGTTAGCTCGTTCCTTCGTGGATCCTGTCTTGGCTTGATTGGGATCAAGAGCGAATCTATTTAAATTAATAAAAAGGATAACATAAAATTCGTCATAATTAATGATTCCATAACATCATTAAAATAATATCAAAATAATGAAAATGTCAGGAGACTAATTGTGATTTTAGGATATAAGTACATTCTACTGGCCCGTCCCGGCTTCGCACGGGTGGACAAAATTCTTTATTTTTTTTCTATTATTAAATATTTTCCCGTTAGCGCCATCTAGCGTCCGGTAGATGAACTACTTGCGGTTAACGCGTTGCTATGGTAACGCATATACAATGGAAAAAGAGCGGGAAAAAGAGTGGACAGACATACAATAAATTTGTTATCTTAGATTATAATTGCTCACTGAATATAATTAAGGTTATATGTTTCTTCATTCACACCAATTAGCTTTTTTACGTGAAGAAAATGCGTTGGGAGGACGTTGGGGTTATGTGGGACTCTCCCCTGCGGACCTACCTGACGATAAAAGCTCGTCAGGTCGGTGTCCAGGGCTCTTT
Organism: Calamotropha paludella; assembly: GCA_927399485.1. Lineage (NCBI taxonomy): Eukaryota > Metazoa > Arthropoda > Insecta > Lepidoptera > Crambidae > Calamotropha > Calamotropha paludella. The sequence continues at coordinate 2,349,469 of OV656803.1, read as the reverse complement.
CCACTAAAAACTCCACGACGTCCCCTCATTCACCTTAGTGCCATTGGTTCGTCGAACCACTCATCATCATCAGACGATAGGTGGTTCGACGAAGCAATGACACCAGGCGGAGTCACGGGAACCCTTGCGGAGACTTACGCAGCCCCGCCGGTGGATGGCTTGTGTATGAATACTAGAATAACGGTTACACACACATACATGATACATAGAATATATAATATTTATAGAAAATCATGGCTCCTGTAATACATCACCTAGATATTCATCACACAAACATTTGCCCCTTCCGGTACTCGAACCTAATACCGTCGGTGCGAGAGACAGGATCGCTACGTTGCACTAAACGATCGTCAACGGTCAAAATCAATAAAAGTCCTCTAAAAGATTTCTTGGGAAAAAATGTCGGAAAAAATCTTATCAAATTCTTGTTAATTGTACTTTTAAAGTATATATATATATATTGTAATCAGGCTAATCCCCGATTCCGCGTCGGAGATCCTTACCCATTTTGGACGCAAATTATTCAATTTGATGCATAAATTCCCCATTTTCAGGGTATTATTGAGCGCTTAAGAGGATTTCTTCGCGATCTAATTATTATTGTTTTATTAAAAGCCAATTTGAGGCTTACGTTACATTCCCAAGATAATATATTTTTGTACATATTGTTGATAAAAATAAGGTTAGAAAAAATTCGAAAAATTTTGGAAAAAAGTTACAATCACATCAATTAGCCTTGCTTAAAGTAAGCACTGTAAAGCTTGTGTTATGGATACTAGGTTTGCGAATAGACATATTGATACATGATACATCTGCCCCTTCCGGGACTCAAACCCAGGCCCGTCGGCGCGAAAGGCAGGATCCCTACCGTTGCACCAAACCGTCGTCAAATAGCCACTAGGTGAAATGAGTTATTTTCATTTCAAAAGGTAAATAAATAAATAATAATAATAATCAAGTATAAAAATATTTTTGTAAATTAGGTTGGTTTATATTTATTTGTATTAATCCATAGTAGTTAAATAAAAATAACTTTTTGATCCGTGTAAAATGGAGGTAACCTGAGAAGGTCTAAAATACGTAAAATGTAACAAAAGTAACATTCTGGCAACACTGAAAGAAAATGTACAATATGTAAAAAAAATACCCCACGAGTAACAGAATTCAAATGTCGAAGCAGTCATGTAGAGATGGAGGTAATTATTCTTTGCCGTTTACCCCGATCTTGTGCTGCAATTACTTACAGGTACCTACCCTACAATTGCACTCACCATCAACACGCATCAATTGAATCGCCTGAAAGATTAGGAGTATCAAGCTGATCGATTTTTCCGCTCCGATTGTGCCAGGAAGAGAATCCACTTCAAGCTTGCAAAAGTAACTAGGCGATGCAGTCGCTAAGCATAAAGCTTCGCTGGCACCATATATTGGAGCGGAGCCTAATACTAAAAAACATATAATGTTAAGTAAATTTTAAAATTTCATAAGAAAGAAATATTTCAAATAGGCGCGCTTTTTTCAACGGGAAATCCAATAGAGCCAATTTTTTATTCATAACTTTTTTATTTTTGTGAATTTCAAAATTCAAAATTCTGCGTCACAATCTGGTCCTAAATGTGTTGATAAGATTCTACACAAATATTATTAAAATCGGTTAAGAACTCGGGAAGTTATGGCGTAACAGACATTGCGCCATTGATCCATTGAAAATGGATCCATGGGAGCTTCGCTCGCTGCGCTCCAAATAAACCCCAAAAGGTTCTTATAGCTTTTGGCACTGACGGTCCTGGGTTCGAATTGAATGAAATGAAAAGAACTTTATTTAAATGCACTAAAGATAGTTTTGAATCGTCCAAAATTTTTACCTACCACCCATTCAGGACGTCTTTTAACTGACAAGAAGAATGGGCGCAAGAAACTCGTCAGCTTTAACAGAAGTAACGACATTTACAATATTATACGTCGTCACCGTACATAACCCACAAAATACAATATAATTCTATAATACAATAATAGTTTTATAGTTTCATTACATCGTTGATTACAACAAAGTTTTCAAGTATTTGTTTTAAGGAAATCCCGGAAGAGGCAAATGTTTGTGAGATGAATACGAGCAGATACATAGATATGTAATAATAGTTTCCATAACACAAGCATTACAGTGCTTACTTTGTGCTAGGTTCATTGATATGAATGAAAGAAATGTTAATATTATAGCACTGTTAATATTAAAAAATATTTTTCGATTGTGTGTTTATATAATAATTGATTTGATTGTGTGTGTCGCTGGTTTGCGAGAATATCGACGCAACTCAAAAATCTGACGAATTGAACTAAATCTATTGTTTGTGTGTTTGTCTGTCCGCTCTTTTCCCATTGTATCAATAACGTTACCATAGCAACGCGTTACCGGGTCAGCTAGTATATACACTAAAACACAATTTTGTTGTTTTTGTGTTTGTCTGTCCTTTCTTTTTCCATTGTATGAATTAACGTTACCATAGCAACGCGTTACCGGGTCAGCTAGTATGTCAAATGATCTTAAATCTTTGATATTTTATCGTGAACAGAGACGCAAGGCAAATATCACGCCACCGTTCGCTCGAAAGAGATACAATTACATTTTTTGGTATGCGATAAAAGATTTAATATGAAATTTGAAAACCTTATTCTATGCTAGCTGACGCAGCCAGGGGTTTGCTGTGGCACAGTAATTTTATAAAATATAAAAGTAGCCTAAGTTACTCCTTATTACATCAGCTACCTGCCAATAAAAGACCCGTCAAAATCGGTCCAGCCATTTCAGAGATGAGCCGGAACAAACAGACAGACAGACAGACAAAAATTGTAAAAAATGTTATTTTGGTGTATGTACCGTATACATATTCATATGCATGTAGTAAAAAACGGTTATTTCAATATTACAAACAGACACTCCAATTTTATTTATATGTATAGATAATCAAAAGCTCTTAGTTCCTATTCTCGCAAACCAGCGATGTGTTATTCTAACGTATAAAAGATATTGGCAGGCCGAGATATAAATATACGTGTAATCATGACATTTGTTGCTCTTTCAACTTAGTTTAAAGTTTAAATACGTTTTAAGATTTTTCTTCATAAATTACTTTTCTATCAAAGCATTTCTTTCAGTCGCCAGTAATGTCAGAATTAAATATAAAAAAATAGAAGTAAAAAAAGGTTTTGAAAAACCACGTTTTTATAAGCAGACTAAAAAGAAGAAAATATTTTTTTTCCTAGAATTGAGAAGGAAAATTCTTTTCCCGGACGATAAAAATTTCATAGTTATATGTTCAAGTACTATGATGTAATATGACTAAAAATCTGGGGCGGGCGGTTTTCAGGCTTCACTAATTCAAATTAAAAAACGTGGTTTTTAGAAATATTTTTTCACTTCTATTTTTTAACGTAAATCCTAGGATTAATCCGAGGGTTTACTGAATTTCTTCAAGGATTATATAGGTGTTTTAATAAATTCATTTTGGCTTATCTAACTATTGAGTTTATGTTGCTGTTGACTGAATAATGAACTGTCATCCATGAGCGTGTGGTTATTTTGAGTTCTTTAGAAAATTTTGCGGACAGACAGAAGGACAGACACGAATGAAAGCAAGTTAATAAAAACGTGGTAAAAGCTCATGGCTCCTGTAATCGAGTTGAATTCATGAATGTGAACATTGTTATTCGGCTGTTGGCACTAGATCATCTTATTATATATCGCCTTACTTTTTATATTCAAAGACTACTTTTAGTAGATGATTTAACAAAAATATATAAAGAAAAAGAAATTCCTCGCCTCCTGCTGCCTTTACTAGCGAATGAAGAAAGCTATGTACCTAATTAAGTAATTACAAAAAATCTACCGCAGTTAAAATCTAAACTAAATCACCTTATCACTAACGTAAGTTTGAAAACTGAAGAGATAATATAATGATAAAATATTATTAAGGATGGGCCGTATGGTACATCTCAAAGCCGATCTTTTTTTAAATTGGTTAAAGAAAGAAAGAAAGAAAGAATAACATTTATTGACACACGCGCACTTGAAGAAACAGAAAAAATTAGTCTGAAACCTCACCATGTATCACCAAGGGGGAGGGGGGTTAAAAAATGACAAAAAAAACATCACGTGATTAATGGACGGCCCCAAATAAAAAAAAAAGACAGGGTTCAAACCAGTGACAAAAAAGAAAAAAAGGCGTCTTTTAATAAAGTATAATAAAATATTTGTAAAAATATTAATTTTGATGTCGGAAGTAGTTAGCGTTCAACATTGGTGGTACGATACTAGCTCATAGTAGAAGTCGAAATACGTTTGTAAGTTTCGGATAGCGAAAGGACGAGGGTTCGAATCCCACCTGAGGGCTCGGACGCGTAGTTATTTTTACACGCGTATTTTATATGTTATAGAAATATTGCATGGTGAATGCAAAAAATTAAATAAAAAAAACAAAACTTCTGGATTAAAAATAAAAAAACAAAAGACTTTTCTTTTCTTAATCATTTAACTACAGAACGATTCACCATAGAGTTTCATAGCCCGACTAAACCGGTTCTATTGAAAGGAGAGATGTTTAACTATATCTAAAACAGAGTCGCGACAAGTTCTAAAGTTGGAACATTCCAGCCATGTGTCGCAAAGTCTTACACCCCGATTTTATCGTTCGCTTTTCAATAATTTATATCTTATAACAAATGGCGACGGTTCGTGCAAACATGCGTAGTAATAGTTAACTTATCGCTTCGTTTATGCTACCGAAAATTTATTTAGTAAATAATAACTTCTTTAGAAATTATTAAAAGAAAAATACAAATTGTGTCATGTTTTTATTATTTTCTGCATTCACGATGCAATATTTTGTATAAATATAAATACGTGTGTAAAAAACAACTACGCCTCCGACCCAAACAAATATTGCATTGTGAATGCAAAAAATGAATAAAAAGTATATTATAGGTTCCATCTTAATCGATGGTTTAATATTTGTAAAAATATTACTTTCGATGTTGAAGGCAGTTAGCGTTCAGCATTAGTGGAACGATTCTAGCTCATAGTAGAAGTTGAAATACGTTTGTAAATTTCGACACGTTTGCCAGCGTCTCGGCAGCGGTTAGAGCACTCGCCCGGATAGCGAAAAGTCATTGGTTCGAATCCCACCTGAGGGATTCGAACTCACATAAATTGAGTCAGTTGTCAGGCAGGACTCGAACCCCCTTTCCTCGCTCTCCGGGCCTGTGCTTTTCTGATTAAACTATCGATCACTGTAGCGGAAAAACATTAAAATAAAGGGTCAAAACTAACCTGGTGCCCATTTACCCTGTCTTGATTGTGGTCAAGAGTAAATCCTTTCAAAATTTGAAAAGGATATTAATATAATATGTCGCCCCGACATATATCTGACGAAATTGGAGCCATATCTTCTAATCCAACACTTTTATAACCTGCAAAATTCGCAAGAATTTCAGCTTTAATTAAAAGTCCATATTTTTTAAAATAATCAATGTTGAAATATGAGAAAAATAATCGTTTATTCAATGTAATTAGCTAATTTTATTTATTTGTTAAATAGTTTGAATTTTATACAATTATCGTGTGATATTTTAAATATATTTCTTAACTAGCTGACCAAGCCACGCGTTGTTGTGGCTGTAATATTATTTTTCTAAAATAAAAGATTTTTTCTAAAACAAAAGTAGCCTAAGTTACTCCTTATTACATCAGCTACCTGCTAATAAAAGTCCCGTCAAAATCGGTCCAGCCATTTCAGAGATTAGCCGGAACAAACAGACAGACAGACAGACAAAAATTGTAAAACATGTTATTTTGGTGTATGTACCGTATATATATTCATATGCATGTAGTAAAAAACGGTTATTTCAATATTACAAACAGACACTCCAATTTTATTTATATGTATAGATGATTGTGATTTTTAACTAACACGCTATTTTTATTGCATTCATAAGTTAGTATTGTATGTTAATTTATATCAAAAATATATTTTTGATATAAATTGACATTTATATCAAAAATACTAGGCAAGCGAGACACACCTAACCTAGATCACATCATCGCTTTGACAAGCATTTGACTATCTACATATATAAAAATTCCCTGTCAACGTGTTTGACCGCGATGAACTCCGAAACTACTCAACCGATATTAATGATTTTTTTTCGTTTTACTGAATTTGTTCCAACTTAGGACATAGGTAGGTATCATTTTAATTTATAATACAACTGCACGTGGCCGGGTCAGCTAGTTTATTATAAAACAATAGTCCCGACTCGGCACAAATATCAAGCCTAGTAGCTCGACGCTGATTTTCTTTCGTACCAACATCGAAGTATTAAACATGAAATATACATTTCCTAAGGAATACTCTTCTATAAACAAATGAGGCTTACTAAAAAATAAAAGCCGTACATAATACATACAACTTAACACTTCAACAAAGAAAATTCGGAATTCAAATTGCTAAAGTAAAACAGAAAGAACCTGAGAGTTGTTTTTATTTATTTACAAAGATTTACCAACGTCTGTTTACATTGTTTATCTTAAAAAATATACACTTACAAACTATGATTAAATGCAACAAACACTTACAGGTAAATCAACATGCACAAAAAAGAAACAAACTAAAATTAATATAAAAGCCTAGTTAAAATAAACATAAAAATCAAAATCAAAAATACCACTCATTCCGCCACATGCCTCAACATTATGTTACGGAGCGTGTTGGGTGAATCAGCGAAGATATCGAATACGTCACTATATTTATTGACAATTTTAGATATTCTCGAAATTGGAGAGTTAGATCCAAATACTGTTCTACGTAGAGGATTCGCAAGGGGGGTTATCTTACTGCGAGGGTATCTATAGGGAACTCGAAAATTAAACCTACGTAACAACTGAGGACAGTTAATTGTGTGATTGAAAATTTTTAAAGCAAAAAGTAGGTCCATAATAATTCTACGATCTTCCAAGGAAGTCATTTTGAATACCATCTTAAGGTTATACGTATATTTAGATTCTGACTTTGTGTATTGGGCTACGCCCTCTATCCATCAAAGTCGGTACTGATCAGTCAGCTGGTGAGACGGGACGGCGTGCGTTATTTATTCAGAAGCTATATGGTGATGGGTCTTACAGTACATCTTATTGAAACTCCTAATTTTTTTTATCTTAACCACTGGTTCAAGTCCCAGGAGTAGATGTTTGTTATGAATACGAGAATTTGTACCTGAGTCATGAGAATCATATATATTTCTATAAGTGAAGGCCGCTTAGTGCAACGGTAGCGAATATTCTGCGCCAAAGGTCCCTGGTTTGTATCCCGGTAGAGGCATATGAGCCATGGTCGTTTATGTATTCTATACCTTATAAAGTACCCATTATACAAGCCCTGTTAATTTTTTTTATATCTTACTAGCGGCCCGTTCCGGCTTCGCACAGGTGGACAAAATTCTTTTATTTTTTCTATTATTAAATATTTTTCCGTTAGCGCCATCTTGCGCCCGGTAGACAAACTACTTGCTGTTAACGCGTTGCTATGGTAACGCATATACAATGGAAAAAGAGCGGGAAAAAGAGCGGACAGACATACAACAAATTTGTGATCTTATATTATAGATTAATCAAAGTTTGGGTATCTCTGTTTTAGAAATATTATAAGGTTTTAACAAGTTGGGTATTCGTTATTCAAACGTTATTACATCCGACGGTCAAGACCAGAGATACTTATCGCCCAGGAGCAACAACATACAGAAAAAGAGATGAGACAGGAGGAGGGATAGACCGACAGAAAAGAAAGAAAAAGAAGAGGGAAAGCCCTGCTTAGTTTAGGTCTAAATAATTGTTGTGCCTTGTAGAGAATTTATAAATATTACATATATATGTATCATATATGTACATATATTTGTATATCCGTTACCCTAGTACTCATAACAGAAGCCTTATAATACTTACTTTGGGCTAAACTAATTGCTGTGACTATAAAAAATGTTATTATTATCAATATCTAAAAACTTTTATAATGACATCTCCAAAATATTTACTGAAACTACCCGAGATTCCAAAGCCGGCAACTATTTGGAACAAAGGATAATCGTCGCCATTCAGCGAGTCGATTTCATAATTTTGTTCGGTTCTTTACTCCCGAAAAATATGTCGCATTACAGATATTTTTGTCAGCCTAGTCTTGAGTTATTTCTTTTCTTAAATTAATCATGTCGAATATTATCATAGTTGGTTTTGAATGATAGATGATTGATGAATGATAATTGAATAATAAAATTGTTTGCCTTTCCCTAGGTTTTAATAAAGGTAGGAGGGTTTTTTAAGCTTCCTGTTAAACTTTTTGTGAGCGTGAAAAAACATTTTTCATTTGTTTTTTTATTTTACTCGTTCATATTCACAAACAATTAGTGGTTTATAACCCACTATAGTTACACCCTAATATCCACCACAACACAAAATTTAACAAGAAAACCAAAACTACTGCAGTGTCGTTTCGAGTTCCCGCCAAAAATATCCCCTTCGAGGTTCAATGTTAACCTCCACAGAGTAAAATCACGTTAAATTTAAACAAGTAAACAGTGTTCTGACATTGACAATTAGACAGATGAACCCCAAAAGGCGTTTCCTAAGCTATATGTAAACTTACTGGGTACGCACGCACATACAACCTGCAAACGAAATAATGCTCAAATTGACATAGCCACAGTATATATTAAGCTAAAGCAGTATCAAAAGTACGTCTATTTAATAAGTTTAATACTTACGTTCTATTAACTCATTCACGGACACTCCGCCTATAGCCGTAAATCTAAGTGCTTACAATATGACACAACGCCTTAGGCCGGTAAAGTTCAAACAGCCAAAACAGGCATATCGCCTGTAGCCAGTCCAATTACTTTAACTATTGGATTGTTGTGACATTTGATCACTTGTCCCTTTGATGCTAAGTAATTGGACCGGCTACAGCCGATATGCCTGTTTTAGCTGTTTGAACTTTACCGGCCTAAGGCGTTGTGTCCTATTGTAAGCACTTAGATTTACGGCTAAAGGCGGAGTGTCCGTGAATGAGTTAAAGGGAACAAGATAAAAATATGTAGCTTACTTCCGTAAAAAACAAGCAAAATGCAATCCGCCCGACCGTAAATAAATGCACCTTCATCAACTCTATACACGTGTTTGGCCCCCATACGGAGCATCATCAGGAGCTGTTAGACCGTGCAATGTCCACATTGCGTTAAAGATGGTACTCATAATATTTAAAACATTTATTTGGATTTTTTATCATTAAATAAATGGGTAAATCTATTAGTTTACATATGACATTAAATATTTTAATAAAATCAACATTTGAGATATTGTTTATTCTTAGTTATTACAAATTGGCCATGGAAAAATACATTCGTATGCTCGATACGTTTGAAATGCTTTAATATTAATTTTACAACATAAAAACCATTTTTTTTTTTTTTTTTTTTTTTTTGCCTGTAAAGTCGGTTTTACGGGCGAAGATTTTACGTGACAACGTCTTTTTCTCGGTAGAATATTTATTGATATGAATATAATTAAATTGCACAATGCGCGCGGCAGACCGATCATAGTTGAGTGGGAGAGAGACGCAAGGCATTCGGCGGGCCTCTCTCTCGTTCGGTGACTCATCGTAACGTTACCGAGCGTTACACTTTTTCATAAGTGACTCCCAGCCGCAACCTAATTTAAGACGTTGTCACGTCAAAAATCCTCATTCCAGGAAAAAGTAACAAAGATAAACAAACGTGACAACTCATTTCGATGCGGTAACCGCGATTGACAGCATTGCGATATATAGAGAAGCCAAGACAAGGGTCTGTCAAGCGTGCGCGATACCTGTCCTTCTCACTCTTATATTGCTCTCTCACTAGCACGGTCTCATCTGCTCCACCGAAATTTTAACTTTCATGGCGTTGTGAAAATGAAATATACGCGCATTTTATTAAAATAATATTTAATATATTTTTTTTTAGAAAAAGCACTTGTATTGGATGATAATAAAGTAAATGCTGATGCGCGCACACTGCCTGTATACAGTCAGAGGAGAAATGAAGGGGTAATCGTGCGTGCAAGAGAACACGCTACTGTGCGAGAAGGACAGACGATCTGACTTTTTGATTGCGATGGCGTCATCGCCCCGTCACTCTAGATGCGATCGCTTATACTAAGCCTGTATAGCCTTCGAGGGCTAAGGCATCTTCAAGTGGTGTTTAGTCAGTACGAGTCTGACATAACCTCTCGGGCGGCCGGTGTATCCATGTAGGATTCACCACCGCCCTTCCCCCAGTCCGGAGGGGAAACTAAAAAAATGCGATGGCGTCGTTCTTTTAGGGGTATCATCAAGACATTATCATACTGATTGAACTTTACTGTGTCATTACCATTACGACATTGGAGCTCCGCCAGCCAATTCTGGAAAGTCTTTTCATGTTTTTATCGAATTTAAAGTCAATAGTACAATTTATTATTTACATTTCATTAAAACAGAAGTCATTTCAAGATAGGAAACAGATAACGATAATAGATCAAAAAGCGCGATGTATTATAATCAGTGATCGGAATAGGCAGTACAATTTTGTGAGAATTCGTAACGATATGAGAATATGGATAGATCATTAAATCCCACTTGGTAAGGATTTTCATATTTGTGGGTTAAATGAATCAAATTAAATGTGTGGTAGGTAAAAATGTTGGACGATTCAAAACATCTTATTTAAAAAGAATTTGAATAAAGTTATTATAATTTCATTTTAACAAATGCTGGAGTGAAATAAAAAACCGGCCAAATGCGAGTCGGACTCGTGCACCAAGGGTTCCCTACAAACCTGTAGGTTTGTAGGTCACGACAATCGAGTCATATTTATGGTATATTTATTGCAAAATGAAGATATAACAAAAAATTTAGGGTTTTCGGAATTTGTTCTTTATATGTGCTGTTAAACATTGCTTCATGCCAAATTTCAAGATTCTAGATCGACTGGAAGTACCCTTTAGGTTTTGATTCCCTCGCGAGTAGTTGCGAGTTCGAAAATATGCGGCTTAATTGCTATTTCTTTTGATTGCTTTGACATAAAAGTTTGATTCTGTTACAGCTCAAAGGTATTATAGACCTGAGTATTTGATATGTATTTCAATTTAATACCTCTACGCGTTCATGAAAAAAGAGGTAGTAACTTTAAAATTTCCAAAAATATTTTTTATTATATGATGTAACTAAAAATTTACGAATTTTGCAATTTTTCCTTTATCTGTACTATAAGACGTTACTTCGTACCAAATTTCAAGGTTCTAAGTCTACGAGAAGTACCCTGTAGGTTTTGATTCCCCTGCGAGTTTCGAAAATTTGCGGAAATTTGCGGCATAAACGTCTGTATCTTTTGATTGCTTTGGCTTAGGAGTTTGATTTTTTCATAGCTCCAAAGGACAGTAGGTATGAGTATTGGATATAAATTTTAGTTTGATACCTCCACGCGTTCCTGAGAAAAACGGTCTTGACAGACGGACGGACGGACGGACAACTAAGTGATCCTATAAGGGTTCCGTTTTGTCCTTTTGAGGTGCGGAACCCTAAAAAAGTCATACATATTTTATTAATAATGTCGATTTAATTTAGTTTATTATATTATTTAGTATTTATCATGGTGTAAAATATATAATTCAAAAGTACATTATGGATCCTCTACGTAGGGTATATCAATATAAACATATATACCGTTCTGTATATATTTTTTCATTTTTATAATTTTATGAGAAATAACTAATATTATCATATATTATAACTTATATATTTCTTTCATGGAATTCATTATATCTTATTCTTTTAAGCTACAAATATATAAATCCCTATCAATTATTAATATTGGTCCTTCGAGCAGAATCCCAAATTGAATTTAAACCAGGAAAAGTCTAGTTAATGTATCAGTTATGTAATAGATGTCACATAATAAACGTGAGACGGGTTAGATAGATCTCGGGGATCACTTTATCCCTACGAATTGGAAGCAAAGCCAGACAAATGATGCTGAGAAACAATACACTTTGGTACTGATCGATTCTAAGGTAGCTACTCCCGACGCAATCTGTACGACACTTAAGTTTTTTTTGCTGACGGTAAATTTATTCAAACACTTATGTATAAAATTGCAGTATGTTCACGTGTTGCATCATATTACGCACGCAAATGTTTAGTATTTGATTATATATACATATATATGTACTCTTCATTGTACTTATAATGTAATTGAACAGTAAAATAACAAATATTAGTGAGCAATGGTGGGTTTATCTCTAAAAGAGATCTCTTCCAGCCAAGTAAGGGTATGCGGGTGACTTTACAGTTAAGCGGGACAACTAATGAGTGCAGTTAGTGCAGTCTTAAATTTGTCGTTTATTCCCTGTATGTTATTGCAATGTTCAGGGATACTTACTTTAAGTAAGTACAGATACTTGTTGACTTTGTTGTAATCAACGAAATAATGATATCATAACACTATTTGTATTGTAATAACAAAATAATTTTGTTTTTTTTTTTGTGGATTGTGTATGGTGACGACGTATTATATTGTAAATGTCGTTACTTCTGTTAAAGCTGACGAGTTTCTTGCGCCCATTCTTCTTGTCCTGAAGACGTCCTGAATGGGTGGTAGGTAAAATGTTGGAAGATTCAAAACTACTTATTTTTAGTGCATTATATAAAGTTATTTTCATTTTCGGTTTATTTTTTATTTTAAAAACAACAGTTTTTATATAAAACATCAAAATTAACGAACGAGGTTCAACTTGAACTACACTCATAATATATTGCTGAAAACCAAAAACATTCTCAAATTTACCGCGTAAACTGAGTTTAGCTCGAATTGATCGCGTTTATTTTCTATGGTGAAATCAGCCCTTGGTCATCAAGAATTCGTCAAGGAGTCAAAACGAATGTGTAACAACAAAATATGTAATACTAGCTTTTAACCGCGGCTACGCCCTCATTTAAGTGGGCCAATTTTTTTCAATTAAATACCTCCACATCTTTTTACCTCCAAGAATATATGTACGAAGTTTTATGATGATTGTTTAAGTAGTTTTTGCGTGAAAGCAAAACAAACAAACTTACATTCACATTTTAATATTAGTAGGGATGTACCATGTGATAATACAAAATTAGCTGTGTGTGTGTGTGTTTGCGTGTGTGTTTAATAAATGAATATCTCAACTGAGTAAGTATAGACTATATAAATAGTATTAAAATACATATATGATATACTAGCGGCCCGTCCCGGCTTCGCACGGGTGGACAAAATTCTTTAAATTTTTTCTAGCATTCAATATAGCCTATGACACTCAGCAATAATGTGCCTTTCTATTGGTGAAAGAATTTTTAAAATCGGTTCAGTAGATCCCGAGATTACCCCTTACAATTTAACAAATATACAAACACGCAAACTTTACTTCTTTATTATATTAGTATAGAGTATAGATTTATTTCTTTCGGTCTTTCGCAACAACGATCACGTGTTCTAATCCCGCAAGGGGCAGATGTTTGAGTGATGTATACGAGCATTTGTACCTGAGTCGTCCATTCACTCGAATTCCTGTATTCACTCTTTTTTCAATATAATTTTTATATTAAATTTACAATCGTCCAATTTCATGCCTCTATATCGGTTCTATCCTCACGATTATCAGAATTCGCAAATAGGATCACAACTTCTAACATTGTACCCAATTGTAATAAATGCATTTATGTATCGGCACCTGCTGGGATCATATTAGCACCTTTTATTGAGACTCCCCTATAAACCCCACCTGTACTTCTTGCGTAAATCCGGTTTATTTTCTGTAAACTAGCTCCGAATTCTCTGTTCACTCGCCTTAGTTTTTCTATGAGATATTATTTTAAATAAAAAAATATCATTGCTATGAAAATGATAATACCTCTTAATATAATAATTTAAAATCAAATAATAAATTAAATGAATAAATACACAAGTATTTATTAATGAATATACATAAGTTTCTATAGCAGCCAAGAATAACCAAATGCGAAACATTTGATATAACGATTATTATGTATATTAGACTGAAATAATAAATTAATGAGTATTGATTAAAAAATACATGATAATTATAATATAATACTAGTAATAATAAAATTAAATACATACATAATCAATTGATAAACTTAAAATATAAATTTTAAGTATGTATGAAATGAAAAAGTAAAAATTTTATCTAAAATTGTTGTGAAGGGTGCTCCCCTTCTCATCCAAATTGCTGTCCCCTTCTCATCCAAATTGCTGTGCCCGACAGGGTCCACAATGACCTTTACCCCTATAATTCTAATATCCTTATGTACATTGTGGTTTATGCAATAAACTATTGAGTATTGAAATAAATAAAAAAAAAATAACGGGTCGCACTTCGGGAGTGTAAAATACATGTTCATTTATTGTGCTATCGTACACAAACATGGCAACAAACACACACGCACTCTCACGTAAGCGCCGTGCGCCGCTTAAATTACTGTCGCTTTTTCGTTTCATCGACTTTCAAATCACAACGATGCTAAAGAAGTTTTCACTTCAAAAAAATCATCAAAATCGGACAAGTAGTTTCGGAGTTTATTGCGGGGAAACACTGATTTTTGTTATTTTACGCAATTTTCATATATATGAAGATAATGAAAATGCTTTTTGTTGTCACACAATCACGTCGAAACTAATGAACCTATCGGTATGGGGCCATGATCAATCGACGCGGGAAAATCTGTAGATGGTTTTGGGCTTGCTTGGGACCGTTTGCCATTTTTTCAATTTATTTTTAAAAACTTTGTCCAAAACTTATTTAATTCGGTAGGTTGCTATGTTAACTGTTTTAGTCATTATTTTTCTTTATTTCATCTAAATAACTAATTCTTTGACGTCAAAATAGGAACGTGAAAAGTTAAATGAGAAAACTGAAGGTGTCAGTCCAAGAGTTAAGTGTAGAAGCTTTATGTTTACTTTTGCTGGGCTAATAATTATTTCTTTTCATTGGTGTATGTTTTGTTAATTGATTTTATTGTCATTAATTATCTCATTTTGTTCAGGAAATTTTACAAAAATCTATTAATTTCAATAATCTATTAATATCATGTTTAACTCTGTATAACTCAACAACATATATTTTCTTAAATACTTGTTATTATGGTAGGTAAAAATAAATTAAAAAAAAACACGTATTTTTTGTTCGCTTTTTTATTAGATATGTAGAAAATTATAAAAAAGGGAGATTTACAAACACTGTGCTATACTTTTCCCCTTGGATGTGTGAAATGCCTTGGAATAATTGTTTAACTTATTATATCATAATGCAACACCACAGTTTTCAAAACAGTTGTGTAGTTTTTATATATTTTATTTGTACGAGTATTTTGCAAATTTTACCCACGAACGAATGTCACAAATTGACGCGAAGTGAATTCCGTACGAGTTTTGACACAAGTAAAGCCATCTAGTTCATGACTATTGTACTAAAATGCATAGACAGGTATGTTGCCGATACGACACATTGACTTACAAGGGGATAAAATGCGTGTAGTGGAAATTCTTAGGAATTATTTGGTTTAAATTACACGAGGATATAAAGGTTTAATTACGATATGTCACTTATGTACTCTCACTTGACTTGTCAACACGACATAATCCTGAACCGAGACGAGAAGTCACGAACTACGAGATGAGCTCTTAATCACATATATGTACTGGTGGATTACAGAATTGCCTCATTATACATCGATCTATTTTCATTAATACAGGCTTAGTTACGTTGCTATATACAGATAGCCCCGCAGTGTATTGGGTGTAAAAATATATAATAAGTTGCTAACTAAATAACGGTCCAAAAAATATAAATATTGAAAAATAATATATTTAAATCACAACTTACATACATTCCAATTAGCTTAGCCCAAAGTAAGCACTGTAAGGCTTGTGTTATAGATACTAGGGCAACGAAGGGCCGTAGGTGCGAAAGGAAAACCTATCCCATGTCCTAAGTTGGAACAAATCTAGCAAAATAAAAAAAAATATCATCGAAATCGATTGAGTTCAAACACTGTGATAGGGATTTTTTTATATATATGGATATTATTTCATTCATGAGTTGACTTCAAGGAAGATTATTCTTGGAAATTAATATTTGTTATAAAAGCTAAGTCCAAATATTTTTGTTAGATGTTTTGATTATTTAGTTTACGGATGTCAAAGCAGTCTCTTTATGACGGCCGAATAAAGATTTTTCAAAATTTGAATATGAATATCAAAAAAAAAACATTATTTTAATTCTATCTTTATAATAATAAATCAATGTTTGTTCCTTACACGTTCCGAAACCAATGAGCGGGCTGTGATGAATCTTTGTTAAGTTGTTGTATGCATACCAAGGAAAGTTTATATGTATAGCAAAAAAAGATCAGCAAAAAAGACCACTAATTATAAAAATCTTTAATGGTCTTTTTTGAATTATAGAAATTTAAAATAAAACTTATCACAATAATTTCTAAGCGTACTTGAACTCTATCGATGCTAGATAAAAAGTAAAGTCATATAAAATTCTGTGGGAACGGTGGAAGCGCGGCGGTGATGACGTGTGAACCGTCAATTGCAGCGTTAGCAGCGATCAGGGTTCCCAACTTAAGGGTTTTCCCCCTAAATTTAGGGGGTAAATAAGTGATATGGGATTTTTTTAGGGTTTTTATATGTTTAGGGATATTTTTAGGGTTTTTGTGACCCTTTATATTATTTTTATATTTTATTTATCAAGAAAAATAAAGATGTAAAGTATAGGCCCTGGGATAGTGACCTAACTAGCCAATCAAATTTATTTTTTACCTAGCGACCTCGGACTTAGCGACATCTAGTGTACTTATAATCCAGCTACAGTAGTTGGAATTTTAAATCGAAATGGTGTATCTTGTACAGTATTTAAACTAATGTAAGGCTCATTCAATATCAACATGTATGACTATAAAATCTGATTCGTGAGAAGAAAATCAAATAATATTTGACATACAAATTTATTTTTATAAATAAAAATTTAACAAAAATAAGATATAGAATTTATTTTTAGGGGGATTTCCAAGTCATAGGGGAAATATTAGGGGTTTTCCATTTAGGTTTAGTGATAAATATTTTTAAGAGTTGGTGAGCCTGGCAGCGATCAGGTTGCGTCCGGCCGGCGCCGACGTCGGTCTATGTTGCAATAATTGTTGTTGGTTTACTTGAAAATAATTTGTGCGTTGTCGTTCTTTTGTTAGGGAATGATTACTATGACAAATTGCAAAGTATGCTGGGTGTAGCTAGTTGTTTATAAAAGTAAAAAGACTAGCTGACCCAGACACACGTTGCTTAGTAATTATTAATTAAAATAAAACCTATCCTATATCCTAAGTCGGAATAATCTATAATCTAAATCACAGTTGTTTGTGTGTTTGTCTGTCCGCTCTTTTTCCCCGCTCTTTATCCATTGTATCAATAACGTTACCATAGCAACGCGTTAACCGTAAGTAGTTCGTCTACTGGACGCTAGATGGCGCTAACGGAAAAATATTTAATTAAAATAAAAATATTTATTAATAGAAAAAAATTAAAGAATTTTGTCCACCCGTGCGAAGCCGAGACGGGCCGCTAGTATAAATAAAAATCCTTGTCACAGTGTTTCACTGCGATGAACTACGATCTACTCCACTGAATTTGATGACTCTTTTATTTTGCTGGATTTGTTTCGACTTAAGACATAGATAGGTTTCAATTTAATTTATAACACAGCAACGCGTGACCACATCAGCTAATATTGCTAAAGATTACTAGCTGATCCAGCCACGCGTCGCTGTGTTATAAATTAAAATAAAACCTATCCTATCTTTTAAGTTAGGTCAAATAACAGATAGCTACGAAGTTTGATCAAAATCGGTTAAGTAATTTAGGAGTCCATCGCGGACAAACAACGTGACACGTAATTTATATATATTAAGATTATTATGAAATATATTTAACAACCTTAAATTTCTACCTTAAGTAATGTAAATATGAATTGATTTCGCATTCACCAGACTGTATAAGACAAGCATTACCGTCACGGAACTACACCATTATCATGACAAAGGGTCGTGAGAATTATGGAAATGATAGCATTCGCTTTGACTCTCCTCTCATTCAATGTTTACGCTGATCTTTATTGATGCTGTAGAACTGATTTGATATGTGCATCGAAAATAGATAGATATATTATTTATTTGCATCGAAGACACACAGATACAAAAACACATGAAAACATCAAAGTGAATAAGAAAAAAAACTACAAATACAATTAATATACATAGCACTCTGCTGACAAAGAGTGTCACAGCGATGCAAATGGGGCAAAGCTCAGCTATATATTGGCACTTACAGAGCAAAACGCTGGTTTTCAGCTTTTGCCCGTAGTAAGACGCGAGGACCGGGTAACGAAAGCCGTGATCTCCACTATTAATAAAGATAAAAAATAATTTAAATAAAATCGCATTCAAAAGAAATTATTGTCATTTTTTTTAGAATGGGTTCGCTCTTGATCCTTGGTCTTGGTCAAGATAGAATCCACGATGGAACGAGCTAGTCCAGAAGGTGCCTTTTCACCCTGGCCTTGAAAACGGACGGGTTATAAGTACTCGGAAATATAGACGCAGGGAGGGAGTTCCACTCCTTTGCTGTGCGCATTATGAAAGATGTTGAGAAGCGCTTGGTGCGGCAGGTAGGAACAGCAACCAAGAATGGGTGGTAGGCTGTTTGGTTGTCCGATGGAAAAAGGGAGATGGCAGTAAAAAATAACAAATAAATACAAGAATAAAATCAACTCGAACCAACATCCTTTTGCTATCCGGGCGAGTACTCTCCTAATCGAGCTACCGAGGCTGATGAACACCTCGAATGATTTCCTGTATTTATTATGCTGATATTTAATAATATGTGCTTAAGAAATACTTGTAAAGTCTGTTAATTTTAACTTGTCCCATTTGGTAAACAATCTTGGCACAACTTTTTAACAAAATCACCCATTTAAAAATAAAATAATAACAAAGTCAATAATCTATTACAATAAATCTTTATTATAGACTGAAACCTATTGAATCTATACTCTGATTTTTAATTAGATGGACTACAGTGACAGCCGCCGTGCCACTGTATTTTTTTTAATGTTGCCAACTGAAGAGCATAGTATTGTGCCGCGAGTAATTTTATCGATTGAATTGAATTATCGTGTAATCGACATGATTGTTTATAGGTATAATAAAATGTTTTTGTCGTATTTTTCCTTGTGCTCTTATTTTTAATACATATTTAGTAAGTTTCGATGTATTGTTTCTATTTAAAAATGTCGTAAAGTAGTAATGAATTTATTAATTTTTATTTATTTCCTCGCAAATATGTTATAAAACGTCGTATGACAGAATAAAAAATAACAAATAGGAACAACAACACTCAAAAACAACGTAACAAAATATAACAAATATAACAAAATCTTATAGTCCGAAAATATTTGAAGTCACGTGATGGTTTTAGAATTTGCAGGAAAACCACTTTATCATAAAAAAATATTTAAGCTGGGGTGGGGATCACTACATCATTCGATTAATTTTCAATTACAAGTATTTTGGTACATACATATTTTAACAGACAAAACTGATAAAAACAATATTAAGTTAATTTAAACCAATTCAGTTTCTGTAAATATTTTTTCTAAAATGAATAGTCGATAGAGAACTGGGTTTTATTTATGTGTTCTAATTAAGTAGTTTTTTATAAAAATAACACAGTTCTAGTGTTTTGCATTTAACAATGTGCGAATTTGAACAATTAATTGAATTTCAATTGGATAAGGGGACAACACTATTTTTTATTTTCCATTATGTGGTATCATTACTAATGTCACTTTAGTCCATCTAATTAAAAATCAGAGTATAGTTATCGGTTGATTTTTAATGCTGCATTGTCAATAAAAAGGAGTACCAAGATTGTTTACCAAATAGAACAAGTTAGGATGAACAGACTGTAAAGATTATATTTATTTATTTTTTAGTATTTACAATGTCAAATTTCTATAAGGTTAGGAGGGTTTGGAGATGTTTTATTTTTAAATGTTATTTATAGTTATCAATTTATTGTTGAAAATAAAGTGGAAAATTAGAAAAAGCTAATGACTCTTTTTAGTAATCGTTTCAATGCAAATCATGATCTATTTTGTACGGAGCTAAAAGCCCAGCCGAGGGTAATGAGGCGGCCATGAAACGGGCACCGTTAATGTGCCCTTTAAATCCTTTTTTGATGATTAATAAATATTAATCCCTACTAATATTATAAATGTGAATGTTAGTTTGTTTGTTATGCTTTCATGCAAAAAACTACTAAAGTGATCATCATGAAACTTCGTACATACAAGGTCATTTTATAAACACCATCCAAATTTATATATTATATTCTTTGAAGAAAATAACGAAACAAGATTTTTTTCTTTTAATATCACTCAGTACTAAAATATTAAGTTAAGCCTACACAAAGTTATCCGAGGAAAACTACCGATTGCTGTCACAGTCACGCTACGCACGGTGTTGTAGCAGATGATTACACGACCCCCGCCCCGCCCTCCCGTATTTCATTGATACATTACAATGATTTTCATAAGTTGCAAATTTAAACGAAAAAAAATAGGAACGTCAAATTGAAGAAGAGATAAGTTGATTTGTTCTTTGATTATAACAATATTAATCGATAACACTTTTAATAAATAAAAAATGAACATAAAAGTAAACCACACCTTAGGCACTTACGTCGCATTTTTTTAAATTTAATCAACTTATGTAGAATAATTGGTTGGAGTAAAGCAAAGGGTGTTTATTAACCACAGAATCTAAAAAAACACAGGGATCGCAAAGGCAATTCGAAAATCGCAAAAACAAATGCAGTGCCAAAACCTTAGTACCTACCTACCTAAGTTATTTTTGTCTATTTTACACGATAGGATAAAGAAATGTATAATTAATAGTTCTATATTTTTGTGAAAAATTTCACAAGTCTTAGCCGCCCTGCACACATTTTGCTTTACTCCAACAAAATAATTAATTAAAAATCCAAAAAAAATACACTTACATGAAGTTTGAAAACAATCACTTTACCTTAAAGTGTAGGTAATTTCTCTCTAAACAGTCTTGCACGTTTATGAACATTGTCTTTTATTGTATTACTTGTTTTTTCACTTTGTCACTTCGTTAAATGCACGGATTATATTTATAATTAGTTCTCGAGGCTTTGGGCCTTCTTCACATAAACCCGTCGTTCAATTTCGCCCTCGATTTCAATTGCAAGTGTGAACACATTTCGTTAGGTAGATAATTATGCGACGTAAATGCGTGAACGCAACATTGTACATCGCGGAAAGCCCGCGGCTGACTGATTTCATTGCGCCGATGTAGTTACAACTTGCGCGCGCAGCTCGGTGAGGCGCTTCGGGCGGTCGGTCGTTCAACTGTAAGTACCTATTTTGCCAGTAACCAACTGTTGTAATAATTCGCTCGGACAAAATTTTTTTTTGCGGAAATTTTACCTACCAATTTTTTTTCATAAATGAAGTGTTTGAATGATATCTAATGCCTAGAAAAAATTTGGATGGTGTTTATAAAATAACCTTGTATATTCTTGGAGGTATAAGAAGTAACATAGGATACTTTTTATTTAAAAAAGCGGGCGAAGCCGCGGGTAATAGCTAGCTTCAATAAATCTTAAATTTTAGCTGGTAAAGAAGCTATGATGCCTGTTAGACGAATGTGGATCATCAACGTATGGTCTGTAGTTAAAGCAATTGATTTAACAGACAGGATAATCTAAGTATAAATTACTTATATATAGTTGTTTTATATAATATCGTTTAAAACATACCAATTTACAGGAAAATACAAAGTATGTTATTAAAAATTCGAGGTTGTCTTCGGGCACATCATAAATTACAAAACCTTTATTTCGAAACCTATTAACATAATAAAGGCAAACCGTTAATATTCATAGATCTTTATGTATTGTCTTAAAAAATATATTTTTCTTTCTATACGATTCCCCAAAAAACATATTATTGTAGGCATCTAGCATTTTATATTATCATTAGTTATTGATGAGACTAAGAGTTTTGGCACATGAGTTTCTTGCCCGATTCTTCTCATGTTAGCCCCTACGTTCGGAATCGGGTCGCTCGTGGTGATTACATGCGCGGCATCAACTCCGCGGATGTATTTGCCGCTAGCGCACGGGCTGTCTTTATTATAGGAGAATATTATCTTGATTTTGTAAAATTGACGATTTTAAGTGCCCGCAAGGGTCTATGAAATAAAGTTATTTTGATTTTAAATGAAACATATGTTATTAAACCAAGCTCCATTATCACGTTATAACTACTACAAAGTTTTTGGCGTTTTCAGTACTAGCAATGTGGTGTACAGTGGGGTAAAATAGAACCATACTTTTACATTTAACAAGATGGTAGAAACTAAGTTGTTTTCTGCTATGACACTTATAATTTTCATACATTCTATTAACCACTTGTCAGTTCGCTATTGCGTGCCCCACCCCTCTCGACAGCCCCAATTCTGCGCGAATTGTGAAAAAAATATCGGGACATAGACGAAAGGTAGCTAGCCTACCTTTCATCTGTGCTCAAGGCTTTTGAGCTTTTTAACTATTACTTAAATACTAATTTGAGTGAACTAATGTGTATAAAAATAATCGAGCGTGTAAGAAACGAAAAGTTTTGTTGTTAATATAGAGGATTCTAATTTAATAATTCTAATGGATTCGATAACGCCATTTTAATATTGAAAAGCATCAAGCAAAGGAATTATCTATAAAGCCATAATGTAATTTTAAATCAAAACCAACAGTTTTATTAGATACTTTTTCAAAAGTGAAATACTCAAAAGAATTACAGCTTCCATTTTAATGTTTCAGAAGATATCTCAAAGCTTTCGGATGCTGACTATGGACCAACGGGCGACATAATAAATCTTTATAGGGATTATCCTGTATTGGGCTCTGGGGCTGCTCTGTACGGAACTTGCTGACGCGGCACATATATCCTTTGTAATATCTTCAAAGACTGTAAACAAGAAAGTGGTTGAACCACTATTTATGGGAATAAGAGAAGCGAGTTGACCGTACTGTTATAACCCTGTTTACTTACTATAAATCGCTTACCTAGATTATTTCATTACTTGTATTTTTCCATATTTTACTTTCCGCTGAATCGCGTTATTTTCTATTATATTATTTATTAATTAAAACAGTTAGTAAGACTCTGGAGCTTTTTTTTTTATTGCAGAAAGTTGGCAAACAAGCAAACTGTCCACCTGATGGTAAGTGGTAACAGTCACCTATAATACATGTGGCTCTTGTGAGATTCGCAGCAAAACTGCAACCCCCACAAGAACCACAGTGTACGTTGCCAACTTGTGACACAAGATGTAAAGTCACTGTACCCAGTAATTTCACTGCCATATCTTACCCTTCAAACCGGAACACAGCAATGCAAGCACTGCCGCTTTGCGGCAGAAATAGGTAAGACGGAGGTACCTAAGCAGACGACCCTGGTACAGAGTCTCCCTCCAGTAAAGGAGCTCGCGAAAAGCACACCTACTCCCGCTCCCGCGCTTGGGATCAAGGTTTTGAGTAGCTTGTGAAGTGTGTACCAAATTTACATAGTTAATTTTGTATTTCAAAGTGTGTTTTTTTTTGGGTTTTTTTTTTAAAGTCAACCAGGGCCGACCTCACAACAGTACGAAGCGTTTTGGTCATGAAAATTAAAATAATAATATTTCCCAGAATCACACTTATTAACCTAGCCCAATGTAAGCAACTTAACGCTTGTGTTATGGATACTAGGGTAACGGATAGACAAACTTATACGATACATATGTAATATTCATAGAAATATATATAAATATCCATGACTCAGGTACAAATACTAAATTTATCATACAAACATCTGCCCCTTCCGGGATTCGAAGCCAGGACCGTCGGCGCGAAAGGCAGGATCTCTACCTCTAAATAGCTAAGAAATGAAAAATAACTTTATTCAAACGCACTTAAAATAAGTTGTTTTGAATCGTCCAACGTTATAACCTACCATTCATTAAGGACGTTTTTTAACTGACAAGAAGAATGGGCGCAAATAACTCGTCGGCTTTAACAGAAGTGACGAATTTTAAAATATTGTACTGACGCGTACATACATGATCCACAAAAAAGCAAAATTATTCTGTTATCACAATAATAGTAGTGTTATGGTTTCATTAAATCGTTGATTACAACAAAGTCATAAAACACTTTAACTGCAACTGATAAAGGTTGATTTCTGCAATGATACGAGATGAAGATAATAATTGTTTTATTAGGTTTTTCCAAAATTATACTAGGCCGATGCAGTCGCTAAGTTTGAAGCTTCGCTAGCACCATCTATTGGAGCGGAGCGTAATACTAAAGAAATCTATACATATAAATAAAATTGGAGTGTCTGTTTGTAATACTGAAATAACCGTTTTTTACTACATGCATTCGAATATATATACGGTACATACACTAAAGTTACTTTTTTTTACAATTTTTGTCTGTCTGTCTGTCTGTTTGTTCCGGCTAATCTCTGAAATGGCTGGACCGATTTTGACGGGACTTTTATTGGCAGGTAACTGATGTAATAAGGAGTAACTTAGGCTACTTTATTTTAGAAAAAATTCTTTAAAATTACTGTGCCACAGCAACGCGTGGCTACGCGTATCAATAATGTTTAGTAAATTTTTAAATTCCATAAGAATCGCTTTTTGAAAACTTTTATTGTCAAAAAGCGCCCGCTTTTTGTTTCAATGAATATCATAGAGCCTATGTTTTTTGGTTATAACTTTTTTATTTATGCAAATTTCAAAATTCGTAACAGACATTCTTTTCTTTCTTTTTATTATTTGTGGCTTGCATCATTTGGGCATTCTTGAATAATTACTTTTCTTAATTTGATGATAATGATTTGAACAGTAAAAAATATATTTTTACCCCTAGGTTTCAGTAAATGTGTGGGGTATTACAGAAACCTACCCGTGGACATCTTGAGAGAGTAGGAAAAGACAACTTCCGCTTTTTTGTTACACTTGCCAACACTCTTGTATGTTTACAAACACTTAGTGGTTAATAATCCACCATTATTACGCACTAATATCCACAATAACACAAATTTCAACAAGAGAAACAAAACCACCAACGTGACGCTTCCCGCTAAAAAGTCGACTGTAACAGACATTGCGTCATTGAAGCAGATCCATGGGAGATCCGCTCGCTACGATCTAACCAAATATTACATTCACAGAAGTGCTGTTGTCAGCGCTTTTTGATGCTCTTGTGTGGTTAAAAGACCCAACACAATTATTATTAGGTATTGCTTTTTCAAAAAAATTAATTGTTAAATCTATATTAATATTATAAAGAAGTAAAGTTTGTGTTTGTATATTTGTTAAATTGTAAGGGGTAATCTCGGGATCTACTGAACCGATTTTAAAAATTCTTTCACCATTAGAAAGGCACATTATTGCTGAGTGTCATAGGCTATATGGAATGCTAGAAAAAATTTAAAGAATTTTGTCCACCCGTGCGAAGCCGGGACGGGCCGCTAGTTTTTATAAAAAAAAAATGTTAAAAGTAAAAACTTGTCTTAAAGATATAATAAATAGCTGTAGCTCAATTATTAAAATGAAACCTATCCTATCTCCTAAGTCGGAACAAATCCAGCAAATTGGAAAAAAAATCAACAAAATCCTTTGAGTAGTTTCGGAGTTTATCGCGGTCAAACAACGTGAAAGGGAATTTTTATACATACAATTTATAAGCTTTGTCTAGGATGTTGATAATAATATAAGACCCTCAGAAACAAAATTGAAACATGATAAAAACTCCATTTTATAAACTTGTTCTTTATCTTTGCAAGTCGGTTGACTATTTCAGATAGTTCTTAACAAGATAAGTAGCAAAAGACTTGTGTTATGGAATAACGACGGTATCACAACATCTCGTATTATCTTTATTTATCTTTTAAGATGCAAATGCTTTTAAAATGCAATTATTTATCTTTTAAAATGCAAGATGAAAAATGCAAAAAATATGTTAAATTAAATGGCTGTTTTATTTTAATCGATTGTCAAAACATTTGTAAAAATGTTTCTTTCGAATACGAGAGGTTGTTCCTCTCAATGATGAGACAACGCTGGTCTACAGCGTAAAATTAGAAGTGTACTAGAAAATTTCGACGGGTGTTCACTCGGTAGCTCAATTGGGAGACCATTGGACCGGACTTCCAAAGGTTGCGGGTTCAATTTTTGCCGGAGAATTCACTTGTGAGCCGATTCGATATTTTCTAGTATTTTTTTTTATATTAAGATATTTCAGTCGTAATTAACTGGTGCGTTATCTTATCTATATATATACAAATTCCGTGTTACAGTGTTTGACCGCTGTACGATTCCGCACATTTATTGCACCTTTGCTTACACGCGCACATTTTAATTTTATTAAATCAGTCGAATTTACGTAAGCACTCGACACGGTTGTATCATTTCCGCTCCCTTTCATCATTTTACCTGAACATCTTTCTTATCAGAACTATCATCTAAAGTGTGTGGGAATACCCCCTACATATTTTGGTCCTTCGAGCCGGACGAATTATTGATGGTGCGGCTCGAAGGACCAAAATATGTAGGATTGCATAGTACATTTTATAAATGTGCGGAATCGTACAACCGCAATGAATTCCGAAGCTACTCAACCGATTTTGATGATTATTTTTCATTTTACTGGATTTGTTCCAATTTAGGACACAGGAAAGGTTTCATTTAAATTCATAACCAAAAAAAATTATGCAAATTATTATAACTGAATCACAGCGACGCGTGGCCGGGTGATTTAGTTTACTATATATAGCATTTATTGATAAGAAACATATTGATTTGCGCCTCAAATGGATGGATAAAATCTTTAAAAATCTATGGCCAGATTTTTTGGCGGGAGCGCGAAGCGTCACTTTAAATACATTTAGCCTGTACTTTATATACATTGTCACAGCTTTTTACCGTGTTTTATAGCAAATAAATAATTTCATTTCATTTCATTTCATTAATGGTTCTCATTTCCTTGTTAAGTTTTGTGTTGTGCTTGATATTAGTATGTAATAATGGTGGGTTATTAACCACTGAGAGTTTCTGAATATGCATGAGTGTTGGCAAGTGAAACAAAACTGTGGAAGGTGTCTTTTCACACTCTCTCGAAAATGCCACGAGAAGGTTTCAATAAAACCCTACTTCTTACTGAAACCTAGGAAATTACTCAAGTATTGGCAATTATACTTACTCGACACTGGCTAAATGCACAAATCGCGCAAGTCACAAATAAAAAAAAAGGAAAAAGAAGAAGAATGTATGGTCAAAAAAATAACACGTCTCTTGAAACAAAAAAGTTTGTGTCAGCTCCGACTCACGAGTGAAGTTTTTTTTTTATTCAATTAGAATGGGTTGAACGCTCTTGATCCCAATTAAGCCCGGGGACTAAGACAGAATCTACGATGGAACGAGTTAACCCAGAAGCTATTCTCCTTGGCTTTCAAAATGGACGGGTTATAAGTTCTCGGAAAAAAGACGCAGGGAGAGAATTCCACGCTTTGTATTTGAATCGATTTTTAAGAAGAAAACTCAACAAAGTAAACAATACCGTTGCGTCACTCAATAAGTGTACTAATATCGGATAGGAAGTGACGAATGGCGACAGTTATGGCGACCGGAAGTGGCCACCGTTGCGTGCCCGTTTCCGGCGCACTGTCGTAGCTCGTTGCCCCGTAACGGTGGAAATGTAGCCGCTGCGTTTCTGTTTAGATTTCAGAGTTTAGAATATTCGACAGGTTTCACGAAAATATCTCTGTACGTTATTGCATATTATATTTAACCATTCGGTTTAATCGTTGTTGATTTATCTATATATATATATATACATAGAAATTCTCTATCACAGTATTTAACCGCGATGAACTCCGAACGAAACTACTCAACCAATTTTGATGATATTTTTACATTTTGCTGGATTCGTTCCAGCTTATAGTCCGTTTTTTTAGCATTAGAAACTACAAAATTTGGGTACTTTATTGTACACATATAATGTAACAAGCAAAACGTAACATCGTGAAAAGTTTACACTAAAAATACCTTAAGAAGCAGAAGTTGCAAACTTGTGGAACGAAACGTTGGTCAATTTGACACGACAAAATTAAAAAGTACATGGCGATGCTGTAATACGTACCATATTAGGTGATTTTTAAAATGGTCGCTTAGCATGGCCGCCATTTGCAACAATAGCGGCAAATGCTAGGACCAAGTATCATGGCAAATGTCAACGTCTGCATTTATCTGTTTTGACTATTTTCTTTGGTTTATTGTTAAGTTTCTATTGTTTTTGTTGAAGTTTTTTGTTAAAAGTTTTTGGTGTTATTTGTTATTTAATCTGTTCAACAATGGACGAGCCTGAAGCCGGTCCAAGTGGACTCCAGCACAAGGTTTGCCACCACTGCTTCTTTGTTTACATAATTTCTAATGCTAAAAAAATGGACTATAGGACAATTTATTGGTTTAATTTATTTTTATAACACAGCGACGCGTGTCCGGTTCAGCTAGTTTTTTTTATAAAAATCACCATAAATTATTGAATTAATAAAAAGCCCGTTGAAACGCTAAGGGCACCTATACGCTCGCACCTACGGTACAGATGCTCGTATTATGTTTACTTTTTACCTTTTTTATCATATTTCCTATTTTAGGCTGGATGCACACTATAAGGTCGGCCACGGTTCGTCCACGATACTATCCGTAACAGTCAAGTTCCGATCGAATGCCATTCCAGTCGTGATCAGTATTGAAGTAAAATTTATTTAAGCGAGATCGAATTAATCACGATATTTATCAATAGAATGAATGGTTTTTTGTTCCCGATTCAGTCAGCTTTATCCGTTGAGGTGGCAATCGCATTAAATGTCATTAATATTCATTTAAAAGATTTTATTAAATTCCTATTAAATAATTGATTTCAATTAATTCTATGTAATAGCGATGTTTAAACCAGTGTGAACTTTGGAAAAAAGTAATTTATGCATAAATACTTGATTTTTAAAATGATATTTACATTTTTGGCCGCGAATATTACAAGCAATTAAATACTTTAACGTTTTTTTTTTTTTTTTTTTTTTTTTTTTTTATTATTGCAGAAAGTTGGCAAACAAGCAAACTGTCCACCTGATGGTAAGTGGTAACAGTCACCTATAATACATGTGGCTCTTGTGAGATTCGCAGCAAAACTGCAACCCCCACAAGAACCACAGTGTACGTTGCCAACTTGTGACACAAGATGTAAAGTCACTGTACCCAGTAATTTCACTGCCATATCTTACCCTTCAAACCGGAATACAGCAATGCAAGCACTGTTGCTTTGCGGCAGAAATAGGTAAGACGGAGGTACCTAAGCAGACGACCCTGGTACAGAGTCTCCCTCCAGTAAATCCATTATTATTAATTATAAGTCAAATACACCCAACTTCGATTATTGACGGTTCAAGATTTAATCGTGAATTGAGTCAGATTGTCTAATGTGAACATGATTAGATTTTACCAAACCGCAATCGAACCGTAAACGAACCGTGATCTACCTTATAGTGTGGATCCAGCCTTATATCTCTTTATTGCTTTTACCAATTTATTATTTAATTCCATATACAAAAGAAATATGATTTTATCGCTATTCACAATCGCATTAAATTTTTCCTGAATCAGAGAAGGTTCACAAAGAAGGTACTTTTTTTTTGTATTTCTTTCATTTTTATTGTTCCGTCACAATGGTGACGCAGACAGTTGGAAAAGTTCCGCCATTATACACAGATTGAGTGTAATGCGATGGACCTTGTTTACATTTTTACCGTTTATATTATAATAGGGAAACAGAAACTTTATTACTTCCAAAATGTGTCTTCATCAATATTTTTGATTAAAAATTATTTTTAAGAAGAAAATAAATTTTTATTTAATGCGACATTGCTGAAGGAATTGCATGACGACCGTTTGGTGCAACGGTAGCGTTCCTGCCTTTCGCACCGACGGTCCTGGGTTCGAATCCCGGTAGGGGCAGATGTTTTTATGATGAATACGAGCATTTGTACCTGAGTCATGGCTGTTTATATATATTTCTATGAATATTACATATCTATGTATTATATATGTATGTCTATCCGTTACCCTAGTATCCATAACACAAGCCTTATAGTGCTTACTTTGGACTAGGCTAATTGGTGTGAATGTAGGAAATATTTATTTATTTATTTATTTACTTGTTTGTTGTCATAGACTGTGACGTCACACTAAGCGCCAAAATAGCGGGCGTATAAAGTGCCCGGTTCGGTTGGCTATTTTTAAGAATATTTTTTTAATATTTCTTTCGGTGTTAATTATTTTTATAGCATTATATACATGTGAAAATTGTCGAAAAAAAATAGAAAAATAATTTTCTATATTGTGCATTAATGAAATTAACGAAATTTCTGTTTTTGCTTACAACACAGAGTTAAATTACTTCCAAATATAGTGATAATATGAAATGGGTTAATAACATATGGAATCTGATCTGGTCCTACAATTAGTCAACACCGTCTCAAGTAAAATATACATTGTATGTTTATTCTTTATCCGTGGTGAAATAAAAAAAAAAATACTTCAAAATTGTGGTCTTGTTTAGAAATTAACGAAGGGTGTTCTTCGATTGACCTAAAACGACATTGTCATGACGCTATTTTTCAGCCGGAAGCTTATGTGTAATGTCATGCGCGTCTGAATTAGAAATGATTCATCCCTACTAATTTTATAAATGTGAATGTAAGTTTGTTATGCTTTCACGCAAAACTACCAAACCGATAATCATGAAACTTCGTACATATATTCTTGGAGGTATTAGAAGTGACATAGGTTACCTTTTTATTGAAAAAAAAAAATTGCCGGCGAAAGCGCGGGTAAAAGTTATTATTAAATAAAAACAATCAGATAATTTCGAAAATGTCATATGATATGGTTAATAGAAAAAGACGATACAGATTTGAATAAATATTTGATAGCAGATTATATCAATAATAAAGAGATAGATGTAATTAAAATAATTGAAATTATTTATGGAAGCGGTGCTCCAATGGATAAGCTTCAATGCTGCAATGTTTGCTACGCCATAACTTACCGAGTTCTTGACCGATTTTCACGTACCATACGTACTATATTACGTACCATATTTTTTGCGTCAAATCGAATTAACAAGTTTAGGACTTGATCGTGACCGAATCTTGAAATTCGCAAAAATAAAAAAGTTATGACCAAAAAACATTGGCTCTAATGGCTTTCCTATTATAACAAAAAGCACGTGCTCCTGACGTCACAGGATGACAGTCATCCTGTGATAAAGGCTTCTGTAAAGGAGTTGAAACGTCAGGATTGAGTATAAAATAAATTATGCGCAAAATCCAAAAAAAATGTATTATTAAAATATCTAGATGTTAAGTAAGAGCTACACTGGACAATATGCATTTGACACAAGTAAATTAAATTTCATATCTCCTTTTAGGCTGACGCTAGAATTGCAGTAATATCAGGCTTCCCAGTCCAGCCTCGCCGATAAAAGCCGGATTACTGCTACGCTACCAGGCTTCGTCGCGTTTCAGCAATTCGGTTAGGTTCAGTTTCAACTCGAAACAAAGCCTCCTTAGTTCATTTAAAAAGGCAGACGAATTAGCTTGAGGAATCCTTTTTGGTTTTAATTGACCTGTTCTTGGTTTTTGGTTCTAGAAATAGAGGGCCAGTGATGATTTCATTGCATAGACAACTTTTATTTGGAATCAAACTTTTTATAAGAATTGCGACGGTAAACCGCTTCGTTACGTAACGCGTTACGGCGCCAGTCTGTCTGGATTCCCTTCCTCTCTCGCATACGGCAGCGGTAGCGTGGTTTTATGTTGCATTTTCAATGCTACGTATCTTATATAATAAATTTTAATAAAAATAGTATCAAAAAGCATGTATGCAATTCACATGTGGTAGAAGTGAAACCTTCAAAATAATACGTACACGTATAAAAATACCACAGTTGTTGTGATGCCTTCTCTCAAGCTTTGTTCTACGTATGCGCACACAAACACTTATTAACACACGTACATAATGCTTTCTATCTCATTTTCTCCTACGTTAAATCTTATGAATTTATGTGTTTCCCTTTTCACTGTCGCTTTTTCGTTTTATCGACTTTCAAATCACAACGATGCTAAAGAAGTTTTCACGTCAAAAATATAAGAAAAAATCGACTAAGTTGAGCTATTCACAATCGGGACCCGAATCTTGGATGTCCCGTTCACTGAGCTACCGAGCTTTGTAAGCATCCGTCGCACAATCATAGTAATTTTTTTTTTATACCGTAGACAATCATTGCTTCATCAATGAAAGGCTTATTTTCGCATTCGAATATTATTACAAATGTTTGACAATCGATTAAATTGTAGCAGCCACATTATAGTTATACTTTTTATTTTTAATTGAGATGTTACAATTTTTATATTATTATATTATCACAGCTAATTTTTTATAGAAATTACTAGAAAGAACTCTGGGCGGGACTCTACCTGACTCTAAATGACTGTTTTTTTTTAAATTTATTAATTTTTCTTTTGAAGTGAATACTTCTTTAGCCTCGTTGTGATTTAAAAATTGGTGAACAAAAAGCGTCAGTAAAAAGAAACACACAAATTCATAAGATTTAACGTAGGAGAAAATGAGATAGGAAGCATTATGTACGTGTGTTAATACGTGTTTGTGTGTGGTATTTTGTATACGTGTACGTATTATTTTTGAAGCTTTCACTTCTACCACGTGTGAATTGCACTCATGCTTTTTGGAGCGGAGCGAAGCGAAGCTCCCATGGATCAGCTTCAATGGCGCAATGTCTGTTACGCCATAACTTTCAGATTTCTTAATCGATTTTAATATTTTTTATTGTGAATCAAATCAATAGGTTTAGGGCCAGATGGTGGCGGAGAAATTTGAAATTTTGAAATTTGGCCCGAATTTTGAAATTCGCAAAAAAAATTTATTTTTCTTAGGTATTACGTTCCGCTCCAATATATGGTGCTAGCGTAGCTTTATGCTTAGCGACTGCATCACCTAGTTAAATAAGATTTTAATATGGCTCAAATTAAAATTAAAAAATATCTTTACTCGACAGAAATACGTAGAATGCTTTTACATCCAATTAAGATAAAGTCACTCATTCAGCATATTATGTTAGAACCATTAATTTGCAATGCTGATCTAGCGTGATGATTCACGTAGTGATACAAGACAATGCCATGACCAACTTGAAAATAAATTATATCCTCTGAATATAGAACAATCTTCGAAATAAAAATATAATATTACATGTTCTATGGTACGAAAAAAGAAAAAAATCTTCTTTTGTTCCATGACAACATAATCTTTACAAAAAAAAGAAACTATACCCTGTCTCAAACCAATTTAATAAAAATGTAAACAAACCAGTTTCATTTAAAATACTCACACTTTCGGCCACTAAATGGATATTAAAACATATTCATAAGTAATAAGAAGGTTTCAACATGTATCTCACTAGTTTCTTTCAAAGTTTATAGTTTGTTTAACATATTTAAAATTTATTTCAAAAACTTAAGACGAAAAGTGACGTTATTAATCCAATGAAAAGAATTGTCTAATCTGTGTTCGCATAGTGTTTGACCCTCAGAACAATAACTAAAGCTATAGAAGCCGCGCTAAAATAACAACACAATACGTTAGTTCGTACTATTTTTACTTATACAGTTGCAAATGTGTAAGAAAGAAATGAGTATACAGAGTTTGTTTCGTAATTTACAAGGTCGTCACTAGTTTCCCTTACGTCAGTGATGCAATGGCATCGATATTACTATCGATAAAAATAAAATCAAAAACATACTTAACATTTTTCTTATGCTGTTGATATGTCAATAACACTAGAACGGACGGTAATGTGTCATAATAAACACGTGTAGAATCTTCAATATGAACATTTTATAATGCAGTATTCATGGGTAGAATTTTTGACCCGTATCAATTTATTTATTAGAATTTGCTTGTACCTTGTATAGGCATATCCTATTAGGCTAAATGTTTATATTTTAAGTTAGACCTCTAGCTCTAGTACATTGGTGAACACTGCATTTAAAATTATATTTTTTATAGGTATAGATTAAAAAAGAGGCAAAAAATGAAAATTAATCGATTATTTAAATTAAATTAACAAACTATTATTTTTTACATATTTACTTATTGTTTACCTATTTTTATATACCACTCTGTTGAGAAAGTATCCGGAAAAGATCAATAATATACAAAATGTTTGTTATTCATCCAAATTTATTTCATCAACTTCAAATTATGCTCCTTCAGAAACGAAACACTGACACCTACTTTCTTACTCTTTTTTAATATTCCAATTTGGTTTTTATAATCTGCTACAATTTTCTGTAAATTAGATATCAGTTCAGAGATATCGAAATCAGTATTTGTTTCAACTGTGGTCATAGACTTGGGGCGTTTACTTGGTGCTTCATAATTCCTTCTGAATCCGATAGTGGTTTCTGAAACATAAAAATATTATTATAAACAAGCTATCATTATTGGATTGCTCCCATGGATCAGCTTCAATGACGAAATGTCTGTTACGCCATAACTTCCAGAGTTCTTAACCGATTTTAATATTTTTTGTGTGGAATCGAATCAACAGGTTTAGGACCAGATTGTGACGGAGCCCGAATTTTAAAATTCGCAAAAATTCTAAAAAAAATTTTTTTTTTAGGTATTGCGCTCCGCTCCATTATATGCTGCTAGCGTAGCTTTATGCTTAGCGACTGCATCGCCTAGTTATTTGGAATATACGGTGACAAAATGTTAATTAAAAATCTGAATATTTATTGGTAGGATTGAAAAAAAATATTTGACAAAGCAAGACTAAGATAATGTTTGGAATAAAAAAGGAGCAATTTCATGTTCTGTAAATGTAATGTGGGTATAACATTTGCTTTCAGCCGCCGAAATTTAATGTTTTCATGTGACTGAAATGACTGCAGTCTAAAATGTTTCAAACAAATATGACTGTGCGCTTTCGGTGTCCAATTGTTCCTTGATATACAGCGTATCCATCCAGTTCTAATAGGTTCATCTTTGGGAAAACTAAAGCAAAAAGTAAAAACCAAATAATGTTGACATCGATAACAAAAAACACATCACTATCATACTATCATATACAAAACAAAAGGCATGAAAATAAGACAATTTAAACCAAAACTCATGGAGAAATCTATTTGTAATATTAATTTACTACAATTTTCTGAATATACCGTTGTTATATTGTTAAAATATGAGAATTTAGAAACAAAACTCACCGATGAAATGATAACACCTCATCCGTATTTTCTTTTCGTGATGTGTAAGACTTGCAGTCTGGAACAACACAAGCCATCCTGGACGCGGACTCTAAGATGTCTGAAGCGTCTTTATGCACACTTTCCTGTTATTTTATCACGGACTTCCTTGCAAAATAATAAAATTTCACGCTAGCCGCTCACAAAGCTGTTCGGCCACTGTAATACGACCGCATTGAATTTGGTCTTACTTCAGAAACAACGTTCATCAAAGACGTACTTTTAATTTGGTAGTATAATATACAACCAAATTACAACCATTTGACATTTGTACTTTGAGAGTTTGTGACAATGACGTGAAAATAAAACCTTACAATTGTTGTCTATTTCGCTCTTACCCATGTATGTTAGATTACTTTAAGTGAATACGAGAGCTGTTATACAGTTTTTATTTTAGCGCTCCTTCTATAGCTTTAGTTATTGTTCTGAGGTTTGACCGTAAAAGAGTATCTCTCAAATCAATGATTACTTTAAATCGATTATGAATTGAAGACGCATAGGTAATGTAATAAATAGGTAATTAGTCATGGATGTATGGTTAAGATAAATACGTGATAATTAAACCTATGAGTGATTATAACTGATAATAATGCGATCCGAACAACGAATTCGTCAGTGTTGCCGAACTCGCTGTCGGGACGTAATACTCAGCTACTTGGAGATAAAATATCATTTGTTGGCTTTACTGCCAAAAATATCACAAAAATCTCAAATATTTCAAAATATATAGTCTCGGGTAAGTTAGGGCTGGCTAACTATGTAACCTTAAGTAAAATTAAACTATTATAATAGAAAAATACTAGAAAAAATCGACTCGGGTCACAAGTGAATTCTCAGGCGGGAAACGAACCCGCAACCTTTGGAAATCCGGTCCAATGCTCTCCCAATTCACTTGTGACCCGAGTCGATTTTTTCTAGTATTTTTCTATTATAATAATTTATCTTATAAGATCGCATTGAAAATGCATAAAATATATAAAAATTATAAAACTTAAGTAAAATTACATTTCTAGTGAAAGTTAAAGCAATAGTTATTTAGTTTTCACAATTTTTATAAATCCTAGGTAGGCCTAAAAATTTACCGGTTTTTTAAGTTTATAATTACCGGTATTTCATTTAAAATAATAATAACGTTTGTCATAATTATAAGTAGTGAGACCGTTTTTTGTATATTCGGTACGGATGATTAATCAACTACCTGCGGATTTCGTTGACATCATTGAGGTCTAAACTAAAGAATCACTTTCATAAAACATTGGAATGCATCTAGTATACCTTTGGAAATATATATTTTAGTGTGACTGTGACAAATTATTGTCAGTAATGCAATCCTTCCTCACAATTACAATAATTATATGTTAAACTGGAACAACAGCCCATCGAATCAAACCACTGTAAACTAAACCTGACCTTCCTTTGAAATTTATTTGATAAAACTCCATAAAATTACAAACAATCAGAACAGTTTAGTCTAAAAATTTGTTATCAATTTCGATATCGAGAAGCTGCCATTCGATATCAATGCATGCAAATAAATAATATGTTTTATGTGTTTTACTGTTTTTTTGTACCTATTGTAGTTAAATGTTTATCGTAATTAAATACTTATTGTTATAATGTATATTTTAGATATGGTGCTTTGAGAAGTTCCCATTATCTCCGCAGTTTTTTTTCATTATATCAGACTTATATGGATAAGTTGTCATCGATTTTTCAACAAATTTGTAAATATTCAGTGTTATGGTCTTTTCATTTGCTGTTTTTGACATTTAACGTTTCGTTTTTTAACTTAAAATAAAAAAAATCATTTAAACATCTGTTCTCATTTGAATATGTTTTTGAATATGCGGAATTAGCTTATTAGTTTTGCTATAATTTTCTTTCTTTTACACATATTCTACATTTTGTAAGGGAAAACATACCTCCAGTGGACCCTTAAGTGGCGGCCGTCGAATTACTTTCAATTGAGACGAAGTTTACGTACATAAAAGATAATATTACAGTTACATACTTTGAACAACAAATATAAATCGTAGTCTATGGTAGCAATAATGGCGTCTTTGTTTACATTTTTATTAAATTGGTTTGAGACGGACATACCTAAAGAAAGAGGTCCGAAAAAAATAAGGCGGGAAATCTTAATCTATGCTTCCAATTAAGAATGACTTATTAAAATATGCCGTGTCGGTTGAAAGTTAGAGACACGTGCATTAGTTATAAAAAACGTATAGGAAATATGTGGTTTGAGTAAATATAAGTAAAACAAAGGAAATTAAATCCCTTTGCTTAAAAAAAATCATGGCTGAAACGTCAGAGCAAGAGCCAAGATTATTTTCACATTATGACCTACTTTACATTATTTTAATCATTTAAGTTAGTTCTAATATCTATTAAACGTAGTCATCATGAAAATAGCACTGTATTCCGTTGATATAAAGTCGAAATTCTACTCTTTTAAGTGTGCCGTCACCAGTCCAGCGCGGTCTGAACTGACAGTATTGGATTGGGACTTGC
The DNA here is from genome assembly GCA_927399485.1 of Calamotropha paludella. Lineage (NCBI taxonomy): Eukaryota > Metazoa > Arthropoda > Insecta > Lepidoptera > Crambidae > Calamotropha > Calamotropha paludella. Next base: position 2,311,278 of record OV656803.1, on the reverse strand, counting down.
GCGGTGAACTCTATCCGTCTACGGTGTTCGCATAATAACAGATATCGGTTTATAATATACGTTTTAAGGTAATAGTTTGAATTAAATTAAAATAGACAGTAAAATCATAAGAAATAATAATATATACGCGCCATTTTGAATGCTTTTGACATTTTAATTAAACGTTCTGCAGTTGAAATGGTTACGCGCGCAAGTTCACTTAACGCGCATGCGTAAAATCCGTCCAAATAAAAATGACACAGGGTAGCTATGTTTGCATTGAACCGGTGTCGTTTTCATGTAAGTCGTATATTATTATTTTGAGGTATTGTGAATGAAACGTCAATACGTCCATTTAAGATTGAATTTACTTTAACGAGGTGCGTTTAGCTTCTTGTGTTATTTTCACATACGTTTATGTAAGTTGATTCGTTTGTGGTTAAGTGATCGCAATTTAGTTGTAACTATAAGATAATTAGATGATGTGACATTAAATGGTTGTGTTAAATTTTATGTGGATAATAGGTATGTGTTTTGTGTTTGATTTGTTAAAATGTGTTTGTTTTGTAACTGGGTAAATATTCAATAATAAGAAGTCAACTGTTTCCGCCGATAAACATTAAGATAAAGTCGACCCATTTATGGTTGGTTACCTGTATTTCTATAATACCTACACTACCTGTTTATTATTTCTATCATATAATTATTATGCATGCATATATATATTCCCTGTCACAATATTTAATCGCAATGAACCCCAAAACTATTTTGGTGTTTTTTTTTCTTTTTGCTGGATTTGTTCCGACTTAGACATAGGATAGGTTTCATTTTAATTTATAATAAAAAAAAATAAAAAATATAAAAATTGAGAGACAGCTACGTGTGGCCGGGTCAGCGATTCTGTTTCTATATACTAGGCGATGCAGTCGATAAGCTAATACTAAAAAAAATAATGATTAGTTAATTTTTAAATTCCATAAGAATAAAAACTTTCAAAAGGCGAGAGCATTGCTTTAATTGGAAATACCATAGAGCCTAATGATTTTTGGTCATAACGAATTTCAAAATTCAGACTCTGTTACAATCTGGTTCTTAGTGTGTTGATTCGATTCCACACAAAAATTATAAAAATCGGTTAAGAACTCGGGAAGTTATGGCGTAACAGACATTGCGTCATTGAAGCTGATCTATGGGAGCTTCGCTTGCTCCGCTCCAATAAAAAAACCCTGACAAAGTTTTTTACTCCGCAACTACTAAACCGATTTTGATATTTTTCCATTTTGCTGAATTTATTGTGACTTAGTACATAGGATAGGTTTCGTTTTTATTTCGTAGTGTTTTAGTTCACACAGTAGTGCGTGTCCAGGTCACCTAGTATATGTACCTATATGTTTTCGGATTTTCGTTTTATTTATGTTGCTTTGACATTAGTATTCAAATGATTCACTTGTAATTATTTTTGGCATCTGTCAAATTATTACATAATTTTTTTACTTATTTCGTCTTGAATAAAAATACGTTCGGGACCTATGAAAAGTAAATACTTTTACAAATGTAAGAGATTAATTATAAAGCCTCTTGATTTCGAACGAAAACGTTTGTGGAATAAAAAAATAAAGGAAGCTTACTACGAAATAAGTTTTTTGTCTGTATTCGAATAGTTGAAGGATAAGATTTTTTTTTATTAAAATAATCTATGCTACTTTATATTGGGCGCTGTTTGTCTATTCTTATAATGTAATGTAGAAAATGTGATTATAATTATATGACTGTTTGTGCCAAAATAAATTAAAAAAAAGGCGGTATATACATTTTTTTGGAAATTCTAATAAAATATATTCATTTTACGATACTGGAACAAATTCAAGTACTGTTTCATTTTTGTCTGTATGTCCTTCTATAAGTAAAGAACGGCTTAACCGATTACTATAATATTTTGTAAATGAAAAGGACACGTAATTGCAATAATTATATGTATATTAAATTGCTAAATACCTACTAAATACTAATATTATAAATACGATAGTGAGTTCATTTGTTACACTTAACTAATTAATCGATCATCATATAATTTTGCTGTTTGCTAGGAGAACATAAAATATATCGGGTACTTTTGATCCAGAACAAAAGACTGTTCCAGAGGGATAGACATATACCTAACATTTAATGCGTAGTCTACATCGCCGGGATAAAAGCTAGTTATAAATAATAAAGTTTTAAAGAATACTTTTACCAGATAAGTTAACATAAACGTTTATTTCCAAGAATATGGTCGTAAATATAGCTGAGAAACAATACAAATACGGCGTATTCTGCTTTTGTTCGGCGTGGAAATTAATAAATCATAAAAAAATCTATCAAAAAATAAGTTAATATCACAATCATATTTACACAATTGCATATTCATATATTATTTTCATAATGGTTCCAGGTAAGTGAAGCATTTAACTTAGTTTTTTTTATATTCGTCAGTCATTCTTTTTTATCAGTCTCGTGTAATGGAGTCGAAACGTCAGGATTAAGTATACATAGTTCACTTATACCGTAATAATAATATATAATAGTTTAAAAAACTAAAAAACAAGCTTTTGGCATTTTAAACGTCCGCCGTGTTAGATTTAAGTCACGTGACTATTTTTTTCGTGTTTCTGACAGCAAACCCTTTCATTTGATACCCATATCATGGAAGTGCATTTCAAACAGCCAGTTTGCCATCTTGGGGAGGCCGCCATATTTGATTTGTAATGACGTTTCTTAGCTAGTCATGTATTGTCATCAGAACTCAGAGACCGGAAAGTGAGTCAAATTAAGATTCCAAGATTTTCTTACATAGTTACAAGTGAAGCTAATAAAAGCGTGTTAAAAAGGATTTTATTTTAATACCCGAGATCGAGGAGTGGTCTTACCATAAAACCGCACTCGATCACAAATAATAATAATTCAGTTTTGACATTGACACTTGACAGACTAGGTCAGTTACTTTTTTAAGTAACAAAACGTGAAGGTTTACTTCATAATCAGACCCCTCTTTCCCACTGTGCAGTCTGGGCAAATACCCAGGGCTCGGTATTACTGAAAAACTGGTTGGTTGCCTGTAAAGTCGGTATACGGGCGAAAGTTTTACGTGACAACGACTTTGAGTGGTAAAATAATTTTAATGTGAATATTCATTCGTATAGTAGGAAGAAGGATGAAATAATAGTAACAATTTAAAACATTTATTTATACAAAGAATTATATTTAAAACATTAATTTATAGGCACGCGTCCCTTCCACTTTTTATGTCTGTCTCTCTCGCTCTTAGGCGGGCTAACCATGCCCGAGTGGAAGGGACGCGTGCCTCTCACTCGCTCTCATTGTAAGCGCATAACGTGAGCGGAGCGTAACGCAGTTTCTTGAAGTGTCACCCGGCAAACCAATTTATAAGACGTTGTCACGTCAAAACTTATTTAATTAAAGTAAATCAAACCTCAATTAGGAACTACATTATCGACATTTTATTAGCTTTTACATGTGCGAAGCTAATCTACTCTCGCTCAAAATAAGGCTATCGAATTTCAGCATGCTTGGATAATTGCAAATGTGTTTGAATCGTCCCATTTAAATTAAAGATTATCTATTCTACTATTGACTTTCAATAAACAATCTATAACCTTGTTTATCTACTTTCTTTGTTTATTCTAGTAATAAAAAAGTGTTCTGTCAAAGTCATAGGGGCCACATTATTCTTATATAGCCTCCAACAGCTTAAAGACTGACTGATTGTCTTGAATTGACGTAAGTATACCAAAATGGCCTTAATGTAATATGCTTTCACGTCACGAAAACAGCAAGTAGCAAAATGTCAGAGCGAAGGGTCATTTTCTACTTATGTTACTTTCTATTTGCGTAACGTGAAAGTATATGACATTAAGGCCATTTTGGTATACTTACGTCAATTTAAGTGAAGTTGTGGGTTGGATCCTTACCATGGAAATACGTCCAATTATAACTACCTATTTGAATATACACTCGAGAGCAATGAATCCGGGTCACTTAAAGAATCCTCAAAATCTCGGAAACTAAAAATGCTAGGTTAATGCAATAAATTGTATTTAATAGACAATGTAATACTCCTTAAATGAAGGTATTAAAACTTCTAAGTTATTGTAAAGTTATATCATAAAAAAATCAAATTTGAAAAAGGGCCACTTTCGAAGATGGAACTACGAAATTACAGCATTTGGTTTTGCTTTTGTTTGTAATCTGTCATTTATGTGGGTACATAAACCATGTTGATAGTGCTCTATATTCATTATTCAAGCTGGAATTATGTCGCTTACGCCTGAAGAATGCACCAGAATACTTACAATGCTGGAAACCGGCCGGAGTCAGCGCGATACAGCCAGGACTGTCGGTGTGTCGCTGTCAACAGTACAAAGAGTTCTCCGACGTTACGAAGAAACTGGTTCTAACCTACGCAGACCAGGAACGGGCAGAACCAGGTGTACCACAGCACGAGAAGACCGATACTTGGTGAACACCATGCTTCGAAATCGCTTTCTCACAGGAACTGAACTCACCAATCAGTTTCGACGCCTCGGAGGAAGTAACCCAAGTGCATGGACAGTAAGACGTCGGCTTGCTGAATCTAACTTAAAACCCCTTAGACCTGCAAACGGCCCTAAACTGGAGCGTGGGCATCGTATTTCAAGACTAAGATATGCCCAGAGCCACGTAAATTGGAGTATTGAAGATTGGTCAAAAGTTATGTTCTCCGACGAATCAAAATTTATGCTCTACAAGCACGATGGAAGACACAGAGTGTATCGAAGACCAGGGGAAAGATTCAAGCAAGCATGCATCGAAGAAAAAGTAGCCTACGGTGGTGGGTCTGTACTTGTGTGGGCCGGAATTTCTTCTGAAAGTCGCACAGAGCTGGTGATCATAGAAAACGGTTCTTTAACTAGCGTAAGATATGTGGAAGAAATCCTCAATGATCACGTTGGTCCATTTATGGTCAATTTAGGTGAGGATGCTATATTTATGCATGACAATGCCCGACCTCATACAGGTAGGATTGTGAATGACTACCATCAAGAGATGAACATTACTCGTATGGAGTGGCCAGCGCGCAGCCCGGATATCAACCCGATCGAGCATGCATGGGACGAGCTAGGCAGATGCGTAAAACAACGAAACCCTCCCCCAATCACGCTTCGTGAGCTCAAAATTGCTCTCACAGAGGAATGGGAGAATATTCCCCAAAATCGTATAAGGAACTTGGTGTACAGCATGCCAAACCGCGTAAACGCAGTAATGGAAGCACGAGGAGGCAATACGAAGTATTAAAATTCAAGAAAATCGTAATAAAGTTCAAACATTTCATGTTTCCTATTTTTGTTTTAAGGAGAGATCAGCAGTTTTTTTCTTTATGTAATTTTGTGTTAATAAAATGTATGGTGACTCATATTTTTTTTACTTTCATTTAAGGAGTATTACATTGTCTATTAAATACAATTTATTGCATTAACCTATCATTTTTAGTTTCCGAGATTTTTAACATTCTTTAAGTGACCCGGATTCATTGCTCTCGAGTGTAGTTTCAGCCAACTCTAAAAATATATAAGGACCGTTTGGCGCAACGCTAGAGATCCTGACTTCGCATCGATGCGATGGTTTTAGGTTCGAGTCCCGGAAGGGGCAGATGTTTGTGTTTATCACACCAGAATTTGTACTTGAGTCATGGGTGTTAATATATTTTTATAAATATTACATATCTATCATCTATGTATGTTATCTATCCGTTACCCTAGTATCCATAACACAAGCCATATGGTGCTTACTTTGGAATGGAGGAATGTGAATGTTAAAAATATTTTTATATTTGGAAGTAATAATTTCACTTTTTTAATATTACATTTATATAAAAGGATCAAGTGAAAGAGTGTACTTTGGGTCAATGTTTACAAGGGATGGAAAATATGAAAGTGATATTGAAAGACGAGTGAATTCAGGAAATCGGGTGAATGGGTCTTTGCACACTTTTATGAGCAGCCAGAAGGTGTTAAAAATGGCCCGACTGGCTGTGTATAGAGGCGTATTGGTACTGTATTAGTATTGATATACTATATAGGTATTTCACGATTTATTCTATTACTGAACTCTTTAACTCAGAGACTGACTCAGGTTACACTCTCAGATGCTCTCAGATACTACTCATGATTCTCTTATGTTCGTCTAGCCTTCTGGAATATTCTATATTTAAAATGGTGACATTCGTTGCCATAAAGCAAATATACGTAAAGAGGTGGAATGCGGTGTCATAGACGCAAGGAGGTCACTACAGGACTCTAATGTATGGAAGTAAATCCCGACTTTGGAAGAAGATGCATGAAATATGATTAATGCAATGGAAATGAGAGCTTTAAGAAGTATAGCTGGAGTGAATTTGGTGGATAAAATAAGGAAAGATGTGGTAAGAGAGTGGTAATGTGTGGAAGAAGATATAGTGACAAAGAGATAAATAGAAAAAGGGATATTTAAAGGGATATTTAAATGGATATTTAAATTTAAATGGTAGAGAGAATGGAAGAAAGAAGATTGACTAGACAAGTATATGAGGTAATTGTGTCATGGGCAAGTCGGTAAAGACAGACCAAGGCGAACTTTTAGAGACCAAATAGAAGATGTCCTGAAAAAAGGTTGTATGAAAGGTCTGATGAGTGTTGATGAAACGAGAGAAATATATGGCAGGATCTTGAAAAGTGTCTGTGATATCTACCTACCCCTGTGGGAAAATAGCGGGATTTTATGTTTTACTAGCGGCCCGTCCCGGCTTCGCAGGGGTGGACAAAATTCTTAAATTTTTTTCTTCTATTAAATATTTTCCGTTAGCGCCATCTAGCGTCCAGTAGACGAACTACTTGTGGTTAACGCGTTGCTATGGTAACGCGTATACAATGGAAAAAGAGCGGGATAAGAGCGGACAGACAAACACAAACAACTGTGATCTTAGATTATAGATTAATTAAAGGTGATAAATATTTTCAGTGTTTTATACTAGAAAAAATTAACCACTATTGCCGAAATATTGAGGTTGAAAACCGTTTAAAAGATTTCCTTATTTGAAGCGTGAAAATAGAAAAACATAGACAAAAGGCACAAGCTATGCTTCTAAAAACTCTTTCGTCTATGACTGTCACTAGTGTCAGTCTAATTGAATGTACGTGTTTAATTACTAAATACGGGAAGGTCGGATCTATTTATGGATTTGTGAACGAATTGAGATTACCGACATGGCGACAAGTATTTTCATACATTGATAGTCAATGTGCAACCGTTGAAGTTTTTTATTGTAAGCATCACCTGTTACAATTTTTGTCATATTTTAATAAAAAATTAATTATTTATTTATTTTAGAGCATGTCTGATTTGTATGTTGTAATTGTGATATTGTTATTCGTCCGATGTTGACACGACAGAAAATCAGCGTCGAGCTATCTGGTTCGACATATATGCTGAGTAGTGACCATTTTCTTCTGCACACTATGTTTTTTTATCATTTCTTATCTTTACTGTGAATAAAGTTTTTTTCATTTCATTGAAGAGATTGCAGCACAGCCCAAGCCTCGATCAAATCAAAGGCCTTCTCATAGTCCACAAACGTCAGGCAAAGTGGCTGATTATAATCCTCGGTCTTTTGTATAATTTATATGTATGTGGTTAATGGTACTGCAATCTTTTCGGAAACCAGCTTGCTCGGGAGGCTGCAAGTTGCCAAACCTGAGAGCGAGACGAGACTTAGCTTAGCTTAGAAGTTGTTTATGCAAAGTAGATACCTATAAGTTTCTGAAATAAATAAAAGCATTGAAATTATTATACACAAAATTACAACAAAACAGTCGTAAAGAACTATAATCACAGCTGCATTTACGTCAGTGACATAAATATTATTATAATTTGCATTACAATCATTAAACATATAAAATTTAAAAAGTTTTGAACTGAAACATATTAGGGGTTAAAGTATGAAATTGCCGATTTGTACTGAAAATCTATATTGTTTATTTTTTAAATTTTTAACAAATTTATTTAATCAAAATAGTTGCCATTATTATCTATACATTGCTGCCATCTAATGGGAAGGTCATTAATGCCTTTGCGATAGAATTCCGACGATCTAGACTGCACAAACTGTGTGAAAGCATTTTGTACTGCCTCCTGGGAAGAAAACTTCTTGTCACGTAGATAATTGTCCAAATCACGAAAAAAATGGTAGTCCGTTGGAGCAAGGTCTGGTGAATACGGAGGATGACGAATGGTTTCTAACTGCAGTTCCTGAAGGGTCAAAATGGTTTCTCGTGCTGTGTGAGGTCTCGCGTTGTCGTGGAGCAATAATGGTGAAGATCGATTCATGAGTCGGGGCTGTTTTACTGCTAGTTTTGTCAACATGGTTCGGAGTTCGGCACAATAGACATCTGCCGTTATTGCTTGACCAGATCGGAGAAAACTATAGTGAATAACACCATGCTGAGACCACCAAACAGTTACCATTACCTTTTTATTGGTAAGTTTTGCTTTAGGACACTGTTGTGGCATTTGACCTGGGGTCAGCCATTGCATTTTTCTTTTCCGGTTATCATAAAGAATCCACTTTTCATCACATGTTACAATTCGATCCAATATTCCTTCATTTCTGTACCGGTTCAACAAGGCAACACAAGTTTCAACACGCGTTTCTTTCTGCAGATCAGTCAAATCATGAGGCACCCATTTTTCGTATTTTTTTATTTTATTGATTTGACGCAAGTGAGTCAATATTGTGGGTAAGGTAACGTTAAACCATGCCGCTAATTCCTGGGTACTTTGACTAGGATCGGCTTCCACTATCTCTCTTAATTCATCGTTATTTACCTGTGTGGGCGGTCTTCCTCGTGGCTCGTTCTTTAAGTCGAAATTTCCATCACGAAAGCGTTTAAACCAAAATCGCACGGTGCGTTCATTAGTAGACCCCTCTCCAAACGCAGCATTGATATTGCGGGCTGTTTCTGCCGCGTTAGTTCCGCGTCGGAACTCGTATTCAAAAATAACTCGAATTTTCGCAGTATCCATCTTTCTTGTCTAAATTGAATAACAAAAACAATTGAAAGTCGATATTCAAATGTTTTACATTTTTTAAAAAAAGAACATCATAGAAACCATTTAAAAAAAGTTTCATTCGAAAACCTCAAACCATGAAGATTCTATGTCAATTCAAAGAACCTATTGCAATAAAACGGCAATTTCATACTTTAACCCCTATTAAAATATCGCTAAAAGTGTAATGACTTTCATGCTTAAATGTCCCCTATACGGTATAAGGGGGTCTGCAAGAAACAAATTATTTTGGTAATATATTGTACTTTATATTAGGTTGGGGAATAAGTTCGTTCGGTTTTTTTCGAAGAGGATTATTTAAAGTATTTGTTTGTTGTTGAGCAAAGTGTTTGTATTCATTAGACAGTGCCTTTTCTGCTCTACAGAACTGTGTTATTTGTTTTTCGAATATTTTTAGTTTTTCCTATTTTCTGGGCTTCGAAATGGAATACCCAGGTGACAAAAATCAGCATTTTCGACATCTACGTTTCTTCGCTTTTCATCGGGTCAAAAAGCAGCTGAAGCCGCTCGTGACATATGCAACGTGTATGGAGAAGGTGTCATAGGTGAGCGCGCAGCACAGAAATGATTTGCAAAGTTCAAAAATGGTGACTTTGATCTCGAAGACATGCCTCGCAGTGGACGACCTGCAGAATTCGATGTCTTCATCGCCTTGAGGTGCGATACACGGGGAAATGCTTGAACGGAACGCAACAGTCAACAAGGAGCTCTACGCCGTGTAAATGAGGCTATGCGACTGAAAAGACCTGACCGACAAGGCCAAGTCATCTTGCTCCACGACAACGCCAGACCCCATGTTGCACAAGTCGTCAAAACCGCACTCCAAGAACTCGAATGGGAGGTTCTTCAGCATCCACCGTACTTTCCGAACCTTGCGCCAACAGATTATCAGCTTTTCCATTCCTTGTCGAATCAAATGAGGGGTGTTATCTTCGACGGCGAAGAGGACCTCAAAAACTGGCTCATCAACTTCTTCGACACCAGACCGGACGATTTTTGGCGGAACGGCATCAACAAATTAGTCGAGAGGTGGGAGGAGGTTGTAAACAGTAACGGCGAATACATTATTGATCAATTTATTGTTATAATTATTGGTTTTTGTTGAAAGAAAGCACTTTGAAAAAACCGAACGAACTTATTCCCCAACCCAATACATGGTTAAAATTAATATCAAACCAACCTCCATACAAAAAGTGTATTTCTTTTGTTTTTATTGTTCAAGGATTCATACATTTCGATTATCTCGATATATTTTTTACTGTTCATCGATACTGTCACGTACAAACTCACTTTCGATGTTCGATAATTCGACGGATTGACATTTATTAAATGCCGAATGCGAAGTTACAGTGCAAAATGTCGTATCAACTTTTAAAGTAGCCAGCAATGGATTAAATTCTTGTCAAACATTCGAATTATCGATGTAAAGTTGTTGCTCACATAACCGACGACCTGGCCGTTAACAATGTAATGTTTAGTTTTTCTTATCCTGTTTGGTCTTGTTTATTATAACCTTGTTTTTGTTTACAAACAGAACGTTTTGTTTTAATATACTGACGGGATATTTATGCGTGATAGTTACTAGGTTTGTTGAAAATTTTCAACGAACGACATTTTTGACTACTTACATATTAAGCAATTGCGTATCCATTCCTTTAATAGACTGTACTAGCTGCCCGTCCCGGCTTCGCACGGGTGGACAAAATTCTTTGATTTTTTTTTATTATTAAATATTTTTCCGTTAGCGTCATCTAGCGTCCGGTAAACGAACTACTTGCGGTTAACGCGTTGCTATGGTAACGTTATTGATCCAATTGAAAAAGAGCGGACAGACAAACACACAAACCAATGTGATCTTAGATTATAGACTAGCGGCCCGTCCCGGCTTCGCACGGGTGGACAAAATTCTCTATTTTTTTTACTACTTGCGGTTAACACGTTGATATGGTAACGTTATTGATACAATGAAAAAAGAGCGGGAAAAAGAGCGGACAGACAAACACACAAACCACTGTGATCTTATATTACAGATTAGATAAAGTGAATTTATACGCGTGTATATGTATTTTGGCACTTAGCTTTATATCGGTAAAGACTAGCTATGAATTGAAATTTAGTGTAAAACACGGTAAATACCTTTGACAATGTTTATAAAGTACAAACGTATTTTGTCAAATTTCGATATGCAAAACTTTTCTAGAGAAAATCCATTTCAGCATCTACAGTCATTCATTCTTATAATATGCTATAATAACGGTTATATTAATTAGCTGATGATGATAAGATACGCCAAGCATGCCAGTAGGTGGCGTTGGGTAGCGACTGTTAATATGTTTTTCTATATATCATACTATCTTTTACCCATATGTAGAATACCGATTAAAAGTTATATGTCAATTCCTCGGGAACAATACTTTTTTCTGGATGAAAGGTACAATCCGTTAGGTTTTCCGTTAGCGCCATCTAGGGTCCGGTATACCAACTACTTGCGATTAATGCGTTGCTATGGTAACGCATATACAATGGAAAAAGAGCGGGAAAAAGAGCGGACAAACAAAAACAAATTTGTGATCTTAGATTATAGACTAGCTGACCCGGTAACGCGTTGCTATGGTAACGTTAATTGATATAATGGAAAAAGAGCGGAGAGACAAACACACAAACAATAAATTTCTGTTCTTAGATTATAGATTTAGGATTATATGAAGGCATGCCAATAATATCGTTATATTATTTCCAGGTACAGTGACACAAATCAAGCCAATAAGGGTATGAATATCGAAAAGCCTGCGGAGAATTTAAACATGTGGCGTCCAAGATGCCGCAGCGAATGCGTCCGGCAGCATTTTATGCCTCTCTCGTGAAGAATGTGGTGTCTGCTAGATTTTTCTTTCTAATTACCCTCGTAAGTTTCTTTATATCCATCGTATGGATCCAATCCGTGAAGAAAAACGACAAGATAGTGCAGGAGGCGATAGAAAATATCAGCCATGACATTAAATATATTAACGTTTATCGCAAGCCCGATAAGCTATCTAAAGATATCAGGTACATACTTTTGTGGACGCCTGCCAGCTACTCTCCGTTCTACTTTCTTGGGACAGGTCAGAGAGCTTTCATCGAAAACAATTGTGCGGTGACCAAATGCTATGTCACCGATGACAGAAATTTTCTTGGAGGTGACATAACCAGATTCGATGCCATAGCATTCAACGGTCGCAACATCAAGGTGATGCGTTATTCACAATTACCCAGACAAAGATCTACGCGACAGAAATACATATATTTCAATTTAGAATCCTCGGATAATTATCCGATATGTTCTTCGAGATACGACAACTACTTCAATTGGACTGCGACTTACAAACTGACATCTGATATTCCATATCCATACATATTGATTAAAAACGAAAAAGGTGAGATAGTTGGACCGAAACTTAAAATGGAATGGATTGAAAACTATTCTGATGTAGACGAGGAATTGGTCGATAAGTTGAGAAGCAAAACAAAAGCGATAGCTTGGTTCGTTTCATCCTGTTCAGTCAGAAGTAAAAGAAATGAATTTGTTTGGCTCTTCAACAAAGCTTTGGAGACTTTTAAACTTAGTGTCCACGTGTTTGGGAAATGTGGCACATACAAATGCCCAATTGAGAAGAAAGAGGTTTGTAACGAAATGCTGGAGAAAGAATATTACTTTTATCTGTCGATGGAGAATTCTTTCGCCGAAGATTATATCACAGAAAAAGTGTTGACCGCTTTAAAGCATAATATAGTGCCTATTTTGTATGGAGCTGCGGATTATTCGAGGTGAGTGATGGTAATCTTAGGTTTTACTTTATGACGGGTGGAAATAAAAGGTAGCGGTTGGGGTAAAGCACCTAAAATTTATTATAATATAGAAATAAATTAAGAATTTGTTGGTTCCGGTGGTAAATAAGTTATTCGATTTTTGTTGGTTTCGAAATTTGGCTTTAGTAACATCTCATTATGATTTTTATATATTTGTCTGTTTAATATTATTTTATAAATATATAAAAAATCCAAAATCCACTCGGCTCTCAAGGTAGTCTCAGGCGGGACTTGAATCCGTATCCTTTGGACTTCCAGTCTGTTTTCAAGTACTCTTTACTTTTATGCTGTAGGCCAGCGTCGGTTCTTCTGAGAGGAAAAGACCCTTGAAATCTAAAGAACATTTCTATGAATGTATAACAATCGGTTAGGAGGAAAAGCCATTTAATCTATGATTTTAATTTTAATAGAAAAATAAATATTAGATAAGGCAATTTAGTTATAATACTATATAGGACCTTTTTATATAAGAAGCTATGATTAATTTTCAAAGAATCATCAAAGATTTACACCGATAAAAACACATTTATTGTAATCAAAGACAATCAAATTAATTTTGCTATTATAGATTTCTACCACCTGGTTCCTACCTTGATGCCCGAAGCCAGGATGTGCAGTCTTTAGCGAGCACTGTAGCTCGCATCATCAGCTCACCGAAGCTATACAGTGAGTTCTTCAAGTGGAAAAGGCATTACAGTTTCCATGATCCAACAGCTTCTCAGAATGTTTGCTCTGTGTGCGCTGCTCTCCACAATAAGACTATGATTGAAAAAGAAACGGTTTATAAAACATTCCGGGAGTGGTGGAACCCTCATTATAAGCAACGCTGCAGCTGGATAGTAGACGACGATGATGCGTGAAATATAAAATATTTTTAGCTCTTTCACGTTTAAATGAAACCACTTTTAGCGGAAAAAAGACTTATAAACACTTAACCTAAGTCATCATGTGATCACGGCTTCTGTAAAGGAGTCGGATGTCTTTTAAATCTCTATAAAGCTCAAATCCGATCTTGCATGGAACATCACAGTCCTCTTGAGGTACTAGACACGATTCAGCGAAGAGCTGAGAGGCTCGTTAGTGACAGGAAATTGGTGAAGAGCAAGCTTCACATCTTGTCTCTCACATCACAAAACTTGTCTGTCAGTCTTTACAGACCATACTTTAGAGACTGTGCTAAAGTGCTGCATGAGCTCATACCACCATCCCCCTTCTTTCATTGAACATCCAGATGCACTGCGGGCTACCATCCTTTCTTGGTTTCTATTCCTAACTGTCGCACCAAGCGTTCTCAACATCTTTTATAATGTGCACAGTAGAGGAGTGGAACTCCCTCCTTGCGTCTGTATTTCCGAGTTCTTATAACCCGTCCATTTTAAAAGAGAGAGGTGAATATGCGTCTTCTGATTTAGCTCGTTCCATCATAGATTCTGTTTGGCCCCGGGGCTTGATTGGGATCAAGAGCGAACCCAGAGTCCCACATAACGTCCGCTGTTCTCCCAGCGGCGACGTATGCGTAAGGCATAAATCGCGTCAAAAAAGGGTGAATAAACACCTGCTTGGTTAGCTAGCTCCTTGGATCCTGTCTAGGCCTCCAAGCTTGATTGGGGTAAAAAGCATAAAAAGTGGTAATCCGGTGAAATTGGTTTTATTTGAATAAAAGATGACCCTAAGGTTCTGGGCTTTAAACTGTTCTCCTGAACATCATAGGCAAGATAGGTATGTAGAAATGGTCGAAGAACAAGAAGGCAGATATTAAGCCTAGAATGTAGGTGGGTATCCAAAATTTGTTTTTCTCTTTAAACTGTTCAAGATGACTATAAAATGTCAATAAATACGTGATATTATTACTGGTACATTAATATTAATAAGGAGTTTAACTTTCATGTAATTATAGCATTGTTTTGTTGTAAGCTTAATAAAATTAGCGTTTAATTTAACGTTACATAACGTTATTTAGCGGATAAAAAGTCATAAGTCGTACTTGTTGAAACTAATAGAAAAGAGTGTCTTTATTTATATTATTATAATTGTACAATTCCTGTATAATCTATAGTTTAATTTGGTTCTATAAAAAAGATTTTAAGTCTTTATAAATAATAAATTAAATATATTTATGACGTATATACATTAAGTAAATACGTTATATGTTTGTCTTGTCAAAGCTTAAAAAGCAGCATAATATGAAAAATTGTGGTATTTAACTATAAATATTCTTCCGCAGTTCGAATCCAAGTCTTGGTACGTGTATGTCTCGTTAGTTGAATTAGTTAAAGTTCTCGATTCGTATGAGGTCGCGAATTCGAAACCCACCATAGGTGAATTTGTTTACGTAATTTAAGGCTTATAGTTCAAATTCTATTCTATTCACTACTTGTATTTGAATAATACG
This sequence comes from Calamotropha paludella, assembly GCA_927399485.1. Taxonomy (NCBI): domain Eukaryota; kingdom Metazoa; phylum Arthropoda; class Insecta; order Lepidoptera; family Crambidae; genus Calamotropha; species Calamotropha paludella. Next base: position 2,295,920 of record OV656803.1, on the reverse strand, counting down.
TGAATATTTTAATTTTAAATGTTTGTTGTTTGCATAATGATATATTTATTGTTTTGTTAGACATAGTGAATAAAATTATTGTGATATTACTATCTACTTTTAATTTGTTAATAAAGATTTAAAAAAATAATTGTTTTTTTTTAATTTATTGATCGTGTTTGATTTGTTAAAAAAGTCTTCGTCACTTCTTCAAGAAATACTATAATTAAACGAGATAAAATATATCCTATGTTGTAATGTTATTTATGAACTATATGTGTGCTATAATTCATCTAAATTCGTTCAGCCGTTTGTATGTGATTGAGTAACAAACAAACAAACTCATTGTAGAAGTTAAAATATTAGTTAGCATGTGACTATTCATATTCCGTAAGGTCATAAAAGTTATGTCTATGATGTGGTTACCCTACTAAGATTCTGAAATATATAATTTAACTGCCATACCTCCATTACTAGCTACTTTATTATTTTTTTATTTGTATTTTATTTTTCATTTGTATTTTTTTTAATGTGTTCCTTTTTTTTAGTTATTTATTATATGTGTATATGTACATTTATAATGTTTATATTTATTTATTATTATTATTTTTTATTACATAAATATTATAAGTAAGGCGTCATTCATTCAGGCCCTGCCAGAATATCAGCGCTGCTGCGGTGGATCTCTGTTCGCAGTGGGCTATGCTGAGGCAGGGTCCTGGTTGATCGTAGATGTTAATTTATTTATATTAAGCACAATTGTTCGTATTTTAAATGATGTTTTTGTTTGTTTTTCTGCGATCGATAAATTCTTTCTTTTCTTCTTTAAAAGATATTGTGACATTCTGCTCCACAATAGAACTATGTATTTTTTTCGGATGGAACAGTACTTTTTTTCGGATATAAGGTACCCTAAGTACTTTTCTGTACCCCTGGCATAGTGTACACAAAGTTTTATGACGATCGATTGAGTAATTGAAGCGTGAAAGTGTAACAAACAAACTCACTTTCGTATTTATAATAATTATTAGGAGGACAAAGTTTTTACCGATATGATATATAGCCTACCATTTGCGCAATAACTTGTTCATACCATATACCAAATATCATCGAAATCGGTCGACCCATTCTAGTCTTATAGAAGTACATACAGACAGAAAAGAATATTTATCTTAAAATTTGTCTAAAATATATATATATATATATATAGTTAGAACCTACAGATTTATATAGTAGTACTAGCTGACCCGGGCACGCATTGCTGTGGCTCAGTTATTATAATTTGCATAAAAATATTTGTTTATGAATTCAAATGAAACTTATAATAAAAAATTATTAAAATCGGTTGAGTAGTTTCGGAGTTTATTGCGGTCAAACATTGTGACTCGGAAGTTTATATATAAAGATAAAAAGATAAACAGGAATGTAAGAAATATTATTATTATTATTATCATCTTGTGCTGTGGGCAACCCTGCCACCGATATGTGATGCTAAAAACAAAAAGTGTGCTATACCCCTAATGAGCTACGTAAGCCTACTATCGGAATTACGTAACAAGTCCAATAAAAGTCTTAACGTTAACGGAAAAGTTTCGGTTAAGTTAATTAGAAAAGTTTTTTACATCACACACTCGCTTCTACGTGAGATGAGTACCTCACAAACTAGTCTCAACCACCTAAAATGGGTGCACGAATATCGACTCTAATGCAAGTAAATGTCTTGAATGTAAGCTATGCTAGCAATTGTATAGTATTCATTATTTGACGACCGTTTGGTGCAACGGTAGTGATTCGCCTTTCGCACTGATAGTCCTGGGTTCGAATCCCGGAAGGGGCAGATGTTTGTGTGATGAATACGAGCATTTGTACCTGAGTCATGGATATTAATATACAAGGCCATTTTATAAACACCATCCAAATTTATATATTATATTCTTTGAAGAAAATAACGAAACAAGATTTTTTTCTTTTAATATCACTCAGTACTAAAATATTAAGTTAAGCCTAGACAAAGTTATTCGAGGAAAACTACCGATTGCTGTCACAGTCACGCTACGCACGGTGTTGTAGCAGATGATTACACGACCCCCGCCCCGCCCTCCCGTATTTCATTGATACATTACAATGATTTTCATAAGTTGCAAATTTAAACGAAAAAAAATAGGAACGTCAAATTGAAGAAGAGATAAGTTGATTTGTTCTTTGATTATAACAATATTAATCGATAACACTTTTAATAAATAAAAAATGAACATAAAAGTAAACCACACCTTAGGCACTTACGTCGCATTTTTTAAAATTTAATCAACTTATGTAGAATAATTGGTTGGAGTAAAGCAAAGGGTGTTTATTAACCACAGAATCTAAAAAAACACAGGGATCGCAAAGGCAATTCGAAAATCGCAAAAACAAATGCAGTGCCAAAACCTTAGTACCTACCTACCTAAGTTATTTTTGTCTATTTTACACGATAGGATAAAGAAATGTATAATTAATAGTTCTATATTTTTGTGAAAAATTTCACAAGTCTTAGCCGCCCTGCACACATTTTGCTTTACTCCAACAAAATAATTAATTAAAAATCCAAACAAAATACACTTACATGAAGTTTGAAAACAATCACTACCTTAAAGTGTAGGTAATTTCTCTCTAAACAGTCTTGCACGTTTATGAACATTGTCTTTTATTGTATTACTTGTTTTTTCACTTTGTCACTTCGTTAAATGCACGGATTATATTTATATTAAGTTCTCGAGGCTTTGGGCCTTCTTCACATAAACCCGTCGTTCAATTTCGCCCTCGATTTCAATTGCAAGTGTGAACACATTTCGTTAGGTAGATAATTATGCGACGTAAATGCGTGAACGCAACATTGTACCTACATCGCGGAAAGTCCGCGGCTGACTGATTTCATTGCGCCGATGTCGTTACAACTTGCGCGCGCAGCTCGGTGGGGCGCTTCGGGCGGTCGGTCGTTCAACTGTAAGTACCTATTTGCCAGTAACCAGCTGTTGTAATAATTCGCTCGGACAAAATTTTTTTTTGCGGAAATTTTACCTACCAATTTTTTTTCATAAATGAAGTGTTTGAATGATATCTAATGCCTAGAAAAAATTTGGATGGTGTTTATAAAATAACCTTGTATATATGTATTAATATTAGATATCTATGTATCATATATGTTTGTTTATCCGTTACCCTAGTATCCATAACACAAGCCTTATAGTGCTTACTTTGGGCTCGGTTAATTGGTGTGAATGTAAGAACTATTATTATAATTATTATCAAAATAAAATTATGAAAGTAGCAGTTTGATAATTTTTGTTTTAAGCAAACAATATTTTAATATACAATTATTATATGAGTATCATATTGCTGTTATTGTGTTGTGCCATCTGATTGGTTAGTAGTCAAAGTGGGGGTTTCCTCCCCACTATCTGATACTATAAAAGTTTGGTTTTGCTGACAATTGAGGTTCAACTTTCAGCTCAACAGTTATCGGCCGACCTGAACCTCCTCTTACATGCACAGGAATCCGCCAAAAATAGAGTCATGATAGACTCTTCAGGTCTACTCCAGTCCTTTAAATTGTCGACTGACCATTCTGGGAGCCACACGACCTAACTTTCTTCGCTTCGAGGATATTTAAATTGAGTTTTTTTTAAAGAATTCGCTCTTGATCCCAATCAAGCCCAAGACAGAATCCAAGAGGGAACGAGCTAACCCAGAAGGTGCCTATTCACCTTGGCTTTAAAACGGACGAGTTACAAGTACTCGGAAATACAGAGGGAGGGAGTTCCACACCTTCGCTGTGCGCATTATGAAAGATATTAAGAAACGCTTGGTGCGACAGTTACGAATAGCAACCATGAAAGGGTGGTAGCTCCCAATGCGTCTGGATGTCTGATGGAAAAACGGAGAGCACACTCTCCAAAGTACACACACCGTTATTTTAATCAAGTTTTTTTTTCTGGAATGTAATGGCTCAGCTTAAAGCACTATAGTAATAATAGATGGACAGATAGATAGATACATTATATATTTGTATAAAAATAAATAAACATATACTCTGATAATCATTTAGAAAGTGTGTAGCTAGAGCATTGGTTACAGGTAGGGCGGAAGTACTAAATTTATCATAATTGATTTGCCCTCAAAGAACGGGCTCCTAAATCAATCACTATGTATATAACTGACCTCTAGGTCAAGCATTGGACCGGATTTCCAAAGGTTGCGGGTTCGACTCCCGCCTAAGAATTCACTTGTGACCCGAGTCGTTTTTTTTTAGTATTTTTCTATAATAATTTATCTTATAAGATCACATTGAAAAATACATAAAATATATAAAAATTATAAAACAATTTAATTAAACTAATTTATCTTAGTTTTTGGTATTTTTAAGGTAGGGCATAGTGATTTCAAGGTAGGGCATTGCCCCACAATGCCCCCCCCCCCCCCCCCCCCCCCCCCTTAGCTACGGCCTTGGTGTCACAGCGATGCAAAAAGGCTAAAGTTTAGCGATATATTTACGCTTATAGAGCAAAACGCTTGTTTGCAACTTTTGCCTGTAGAAAGACGTGAGGACCGGATAATGAAACCGATTGTGCTGTCCAATATTACATATGTGAAAGAAAAAAAACATTTAAAAGACATTAATACATGTGTTAATAATAAAAAGAAAAGCATGTGTGCAGTTCACACGTGGTAGAAGTGAAACCTTCATAAATAATACGTACACGTATACAAAATACCACGGTTGATGTGATGACATCTCTTAGCTTTGTACTACGCATGCGCACACAAACACGTATTAACACACGTATATAATGCTTTCTATCTTATTTTCTCCTACGTTAATCCATAAATTTATGTGTCTATCTCTTTTTACTGTCGCTTTTTCATTTCACAACGATGCTAAAGAAGTTTACACTTCCAATGTATATGGTTGATATACAAAGGAGTCGCTTATATTCAAAAGCGTTTTGGTTCTAATTTTTGGATCCAGCTGAAAGCGGAACTCATTGCCTTAATCTGTGTTTCCTGCCACATACAATTTTGGGATCTTCAAGTCACTAGTGAATAAGTGTCTTTTAGGCAAGCGTGTCACATCCTAGATCGCTACATCGCTTACCATTAGGCGAGATAGCGGTCAATCGCTTACCTATTTACAATACAAAATGACATGTATGAATATAAATCAAATAAAATAAATAACAAATATACTCAATTTAATTGAATAATGATATGAAATGAAATGGAAATACATAATTTTATTGTATTCAATCATCAAAAAATTCTATGTAGCACCCATCTGTAAGAACGGGCGCAAGCAACTCGTTAACTTCAATAGAACTACGACATTTACAATATACATCGTCACCATGCATAATCTATAAAAATAGTAGTTTATGATACTGTTCCATAATAAGGGTTCTTATAACATGAGTGTGTTTTAAAAAAACGAGCCGTAGGCGAGTTTTTTTATAGTAACACACGAGTGTTATAAGACCAAGTTATGTACAGTGTCATACACTACTTTATCTACTCTCATACTATAATACGTAAAACAATATTGCAAACAAAACCAAACTTTGTTTAAATATTGAAAAGATTTTTTAAATGTCAAATGTTGGCGCCAAGGTGCAAACATCGATTGCGCATGCGTGTTGCGTCGTCACGGACTCGTTCATTGAAACCTTTTTAAAGTACAGGTTCAACCTCCTTGGTCCAGCTGGAGGTTGTATAGGTGTATCGTTGTGATTAAAAAGTTATATTATGTTACAGGTGTCCATACAAGACCTGTATCGTAATTAAACTTTTTTTTATTATTTTTGGCCTGTACTTAATGTTTGTCATAAGCATTTTGTTTTCAGTTTTAGAATCTTTGTATTATAGTATCAGAGTAGATAAACAATATTATTCTATCATCATAATAATAGTGGTGTTATGGTTTCATTAAATCGTTGATTCCAACAAAATCAAGGAGATACTTGAAGTTTTAAATTAGAACGTTTGGTCTTGCCTCTTGCTCCGACTTTTCTGGGTACAGGGGCAGGTATTTATGCGATGAATACGAGCATTTGTAATTGAGTCACGGGTATGATGTCTATCCGTTATCCTAGTGTCCATAACACAAACCTTACAATGCTTACTGTGGACTATTTGTTGTGAATGTAGGAAATATGACTGTACTGGACAGTACTTGGACATTGCAACATTACTTTATTTTTCTAAAATAGAAGATTTTTTCTAAAATAAAAGTACCCTAAGTTACTCCTTATTACATAAGGTACCTGCCCAATAATGGTCCCGTCAAAATCGGTCCAGCCATTTCAGAGATTAGCAGGAACAAACAGACAGATAAACAAAAATCGTAAAAAATGTTATTTTGATGTATGTATCGTATATATGCATGTAGTAAAAAACTGTTATTTCAATATTACAAACAGACACTCCAAATTTATTTATATATGTATAGATAAGCATAATTAAAAAAATAATGAATTTCGTCAATAAGTTGTTTTTCGACCTCCTACCATCATGATCAGTGTTGCCCTATACCGATCGTAAGACATATCAAATGGATAGGTTTACAAGGTGGACCAGCGATTGATGAAGGTCACGGTAAGTGTAAATCTTCGAAATACACTTAAAACCTTTCCCTTTTTAAAAAATTTACCGCTGATACCATCCAAACGCCAAAACTTTACGATTTCATTTTTTTAATTATTTTTACATTAATATTGGATAAATAATTTAATGGTTTTATGGTTTTAATGGTTTGATTTAACTTGATTCTGTATACAGATATATAGAAAACCAATTAATATTTTGATGCCTTCTTACTGATCACTATATTCCTACTATAAATATTATAAATGTGAAGATAAGTTTGTTTGTTATGCTTTCACGCAAAAACTACCAAACCGATCATCATGAAACTTCGCACATATATTTTTGGAGGTATTAGAAGTAACATAGGATACTTTTTATCGAAAAAAAATTTAAATAAGCTGACGAAGCCGCGGGTTAAAGCTAGTAATATATAAATAAAGTAAAGGTAAGTCTAGGCTTACCATTTCTATATTCCACCGAGGATTTATACAAGGAATGGAAGGTCCTCACCCTGCGACCTATTTGTTCTAAACACAGTAATAAGAAAGCACACTTGTCTTATCTATGATCCAAAGAAATTTGAACACTGTTGTCGTAAATATAGAGTTTGCCCCGTGCACGTTTGCAAAAGTCGTTTTGCTCAGAGATTCTTCGGGTTTACGGGATCGTTCTTATATAATATACTGAATTCAGCTCTTTCCATTTATGCACTCCACAAAGTAGCGTGTAAAATAAATAAAAAAATATAGTTCAAAAAACTAAAAAACACGCTTTAATGATGAAAGAAACTAAAAAGTGGAAATACCCATATCACAGGCGTGCATTTCAAATAGCCTGCCCGCTATTTTAGACGTCCGCCATGTTGGATTTAAGTCACGTGACTATTTTTTTCGTATTCCTGACAGCAAACCCTTTCATTTGATACCCATATCATGGAAGTGCATTTCAAATAGCCAGTTCGCCATCTTGGTAATCTTGGTAATCGTAATGACGTTTCTAAGCTAGTCATGTATTGTCATCAGAGCTCAGAGCGTGTGCAAAATTTCATCCTAATCAAAGACCGGAAAGTGGGTCAAATTAAGATTCCAAGATTTTCTTACATAGTTAAAAGTGAAGCTAATAAAAGCGTGTTAATAAGCAGTGACAAATCGGCCGCTGTGTTTGGATTATGACAACATAGTTTTCTGACTCATTATCCCACAGGTTATGCACAAACTTTCACATCATAACTCACACACCCACATTACACATACATTCACTAACACATACCATACACACAAAAACTCTAAAAGGAATCCTCACGTACATGAATATCCATTGTTATTTACATAAAAATCTTAGAAATAGGTGTTGGTTTAGTACTTACTTAATTTTACAAGTGGTTTAAACACACATTGTTCATGGAGCTAGTAAAACACACATTGTTCATGGAGCTAGTAAAAGATTATATTACTTGCGAGAAAATATTAAAATCATACAATCTATAATAATATAGGTACACAGTAGCCGAGCTTTTCACTGTAGTATCTGTACTACATACGAATATTTACGATCTACAAATGCGCTGTTTAGGGTGCTGCGATAAAAATATCCCGATAGGAGCGGAGTGCCTATCGCTCAGTGATGTCATTATGGCCGCCCTCTGGCGGTGGTACAACGATTCAGTAAGCTATGGATGTGGTAGAGATAATAGAGTTATTTAAAAAAAACAATTAAGTTAAACTCCCGCCTGATGACAACTTGTGAGCGTTTTCTATTAATTTTCTTTTAAAATTTATCATATGACATAGCATTAAAAATTCGAAAGCATATAAATTTAGTATTACTCTTTTCCTTCAGCGACTTTTGTAATTCGATAATGATGCGGTACTTGACAACTTTTATCACATTTTTTATATCTAAAGAAAAAATTACAATAAAAAAAATTGGCATAAAGAAGCTTGGCAGTGACTCCAGAGGCCCTACCCTGATCTCCTAGCGCGATGCAAGTTCGATTGTCAAATTGAGACACCGCTATACGTGGTCTATAATGGCGTCTCTCTTCAACAGCTAAACTTAAATCGCGATATGACGTGATGGTAAGGCCTCTGTTCTAAGTTGCCAATTTTTTACTTGTAAATTCCTTTAGATATAGAAAATGTGATAATAAAAGTTGAACAAGCGAACCTGACTCCAGACAGGACTCGATTCCATATCCCTTGCTTGCAAGTGCTCTTCTGATTAAGCTGCCAAGACTTTTACAGACCCGTCGAATTATTTGAAGTATTTCTTAAGCTCACGTCACATGATATCTCTTTATGTTCTAGGTAATACTTAAAAAGCTTTCTTTTTAACTCTTCTCTTATCAGCGCCCTTATTAGCTAGGATATTTGCTGAAAATTGGTGTTTCATCTGTCTCCCGGGTAAAATTATTCTACCGAGCCTTGGCACTATCTTGCTGCTGCACACAGGTACATTTCTGTGTGTTATTAAATGTAATTATCTATATATTGTAATCAGATTCAAACGTTTTATCTTTCTTTGTATAATAAAACTTTACCGCCATCTATTGGGCAGAGTAGAATAACATCAATGCTCCACACTTAAGGGGTTAAAAGACGAATCATATTAGCGTAATCACTATACACGTCTTAATTTGAGTATGCATCTTCACCCTGCCATTTATTCCGCGGGATTAAATGTGACTTTTTCCACGGGATATCTGGTGGTAACCCGAAAACTCCATCTACTATGTTGGATTTCTTTGGTGCATTTGGGCACCCCCAGACGGCCAAAGCGGTGCAGTGCCGGCGATGTACTGCCTATCCACCACCAGCCATTGCCTGAGAAAGGGTGGAAGAAGAAGTTGGTAAAAGTGCAAGGTGTGTCACTAATTGGTATCTGAATTTCTTTGCCGTCGTTTTTTTTGGAAGATATTTTAGTTTTTATAAATTGATTTTGAGCTTTGTACGTGGACGTTTTAATGGATCAATGCGAAGTATTGAGAATCAGAAGCAGAACGCGTTGTGCAATCAAACTTTAAACTTTACTTAAAACAACTTATTTAGGGTTTTTTGCATAATTTATATTTAATCCTGACATTTCGACTCCTTTACAGGAGCCTTGATCGCAGGATGACTAAGACAATAGTCGTTATACATTTTCTACTACCTTTACTTTAATATGATCGGGCAAGTTCCTAACTGATAAAATCTATATAAATCACATTGTTTTATTTTACATTTTAATAAGTTATTAAATTTTCACTAAGATTATAGTCTACACTACTGAGTACACTACTGAGAAATAAGGAGGCTCTTCCGAAAAGAACTGCAAAAGAAACTTGGGCAGGGGAGCCGATCTCCATCTTACTTTTATTATTTGCGAAATAAGTAAAACTTACATGTGTAATGTGTAATGTGCGCGAAAGTTTTATTCTATTCTGTTCTATTCTATTCTGTTCTATTCCGTCCTATTCCGTTTTATTCCGTTTTATTCCGTTTTATTCCATTTTATTCCGTTTTATTCCGTTCTATTCCGTTTTATTCAGTTTTATTCCGTTCTATTCCGTTTTATTCCGTTCTATTCCGTTTTATTCCGTTCTATTCCATTCTGTTCCGTTCTGTTCGGTTCAGTTCTATTCCGTTATATTCCGTTCTATTCCGTTCTATTCCGGCCTATTCCGTTCTATTCTATTCTATTCTATTGTATTCTATTCTATTCTATTGTATTCTATGCTATTCTGAAGTGTACGAACTAAATATAATTATCATTGAAGCCGTATCATCAGATTTATGGCTCTCGGTAACCGCGATCGACAATACAAAGACGTAAGTAGATTTGCGGGGGCGGCGAAGCGACGCACGCTCGGAGACTTGCACCACTCGCATTCAATTACCAATGTACCTATACCAATTTTGGAGGGAACTCCGTTACGGGAATTTCGCAAATAATAACTCAATATCAACCATAAAGGAAAGTGGCCCGTTTCGCAGTGATACAACTAACTTTCATTGCGAAACTACAAACTAATAAAATTATTTCTAACATTCACTACCAATAAGCCTAGCCCAAAGTAGGCACTATAAGGCTTGTGTTATGGATACTAGGGTGACGAATATACATACATGGCAATGACTTTAATGAATGAATTTAAAATTAAATTATGCTGTCCTTGCACGCAGTTTTGCTCTTTTCTGTGTGGAGACTATGGGTTCATGGTGCCCGAAAGCCAAGTTCTTTTTCAAAGAAATCTCCGCCCGTTTAATGGAAACGACTGAAGCCAAACGGTTTGGCAGTTTCTTCGACCAACGTTTATAGCTATCCAACTAGGAAACGCTGCCAGCTTTTTAAACAGAATCGGTGAGGCTGGTTGTCACTTTTTTTGTTTTGTTATTTTATTTAATCTAAATATGATAAATATATATGTATTTGGTCATAAAGCTTCTAAAAATATTATATACTCATATAAATTTCTTTATTACTTGATAAATTAGATCGTTGTGTTTTTGTTGTAAATTAGATATTTTGTTCGTGTCCTAAAGGATTCGGCTTAAAAGCCATGTCTTAATATTCAGTAATTTATTGTCTTAATTAGATGAAGATGTATGATTATGAAAGCTGATTTATAAATGATAAGGATCAATGATTGATAAATGAATAATAAGTTAACCCCTATACCTTGGTTTCAGTGAAAATGTAGGATTTTACTGATACAGCCCTGTGGACTTCGCTAAAGAGCGCGAAAAGACATCTTTCGCTGTTTTATTTCGTTTGGTCACACTAACGCATCTTTACAGACACTGTGTGGTGGATAATACACCATTATTACACACTAATATCCGCCGTAACACAACATTAAATAAAAAACCAAAACCGCTAAAATGACGCTTCTCGTTTCCGCCGAAAAGTTCATTGCGAAACTTTTCCTTACTATAATGCAGATGTTTATTTTTTTGTATTCCCATAAGAGAAGGCTAAAGGTACAAAATCCATACAGCCTCGTCTTCAGTAATTTAATTTTGTTATTAGTTGATGATGAAAGAAGAATTTAATAGCCTGTTGCTCTAGATTTTATTGAAGGTGTGCGAACTTACGTCCTTTGCGGACTTCGCTGCCATGATACACAGTTTAATGAGGATCCATGGTTAACACTCCCTAAATGTTAAAACATCAGTATTATCTTCTTTATATATATAATTCTTCTGTGAGTGTGTATGTCACTGAACTCCTTCTAAACGGCTGGACCGATTTGAATGAATTTTTTTGTGTGTGTTCAAGGGGATCTGAGAATGGTTTAGATTCAAAAATCAGTCCGGCAGATGGCGCTGCAGTCGGCACAGCAACGCGTGGCCGGTTCAGCTAGTCTTATATATAAAATTCTCGTGTCACAGTTTTCGTTCCCATACTCCTCCGAAACGGCTTGACCGATTCTCATGAAATTTTGTGAGCGTATTGAGTAGGTCTGAGAATCGGCCAACATCTATTTTTGATCCCCCTAAACGTTAGGGGTAGTCTACCTCTAAATTTTATTTTTTAGACAAAATTTTTAGTTTCTATTTTTTTATGATACAACATACAAAAATACAAACAACCCTAAATTTTCACCCTTCTACCATCAACCCCTATTTTTTATTAATTAATTAAAAACTTTTCCTAGAAATAATATACATGGCAAAACAACGTTTGCCGGGTTAGCTAGTAACATCTAATTGACTGGTATGGCTGATTAGGAGTGACCTCAAAAGGAAACAGTCATGTTCGATTGCCAAAAGAGGCAAATGTTTGTCAGAATGAATTTGTAACTGAGTCACTGGTATTTATATATACATATATTTCATATTCATATTCTTTATTGCAAGCCACATGTTTTAGTACAGGTATACAAAGGTACTTAGCTCTAGAGTTGCACGTGACACCCCGTAAGGGCGTAGCAATATAAACTTAACCTAGAGAACAAATATAAGGAATAAATTAATAGCAATCAATAATAATCGAAACAATAATAAATTAAACTTTTCTTTTAAATAATTATAACTCAACATAAAAATAAAGATTAAATTCCCTTAAATTTAAGTTAATAATTACATTATATTACTCACAAATTATTATTTCTATGAATATTACTTATTACCGTTTGGTGCAACGCTAGCGATCTTGCATTTCGCATCAACTGACCTGGGTTTGAAGTTAAGATCACATTGCCAAATCATACTGCCAATCCTTTTATACTAGTAGCTTGTGGTTTTCCTGTACATAAATAATGGGTTTAATAATTAGAGAACTAAACAAAACTAAACTTTTTTATGAACGCGTACACCCAGTTCAGTGAAAAAAAAGATTTTGCGCGAATAAATTCGGCGTTTTTGCTCGCACTTTTATCTTTTCGCGGCGAATGCGTGTCGATTGACCGGAAATAGTGGTGGTCTGTATTTACAACTTCCGGCCCGGGGTTGCGGGCAACCAATTAATAACTTTTATCGTTTCCCGCGTCGGCGGCTAGCCCAATTAACACAGCCATAAAAATCTTCGCGGTTGATTGGATAACTCGAAGTGCTGACACACGACCTGTCGTGTACAGAAAATGTATGGGAGGTTCTAGCTGGTAATCTGGCTTTCAAAAAAAATATGGTTGTGTCTTCTTCTGTATTTTACCACGTTTTTCTTATCTCACTTTTCTTATTTGTTTGTCTGTCCGGGCAAAAACTTGCAACTTAAATTTGAGGCACTTTCCGATAAGCTAGAAAGCTGAAACTTTCAGGATAGTTCAGAACCCGATGACAATGCACTCTAAAGCAACTTTCAACTTTCCAGATGCACTTTCAGGTCCACTTTCGGCAACTTTCACTTTTGTATGGGGCTTATCCGATTGTTGCGTAACACATGGTTACTTCGTTGAGTTAATAATTAAAAAGAATAAAATAATTATACTAGATTTAAAAAATCTAAAAATCCCACGTTTTTCAATGTCCTAAAAAGAATAAAATAACCCTGCGGGGCAAAGCGAGGGGCCACTCAAAACGTGGGGGCGCATCTTTACAATAATCGGCATCAATGCATGTCATTCATCTCTTTAAAATCTCCTCTTAGTAATATGCGCCCCCACGTTTTGAGTGGCCCCTCGCTTTGCCCCGCAGGGTTATTTTATTCTTTTTAGGATATTGAAAAACGTGGGATTTTTAGATTTTTTAAATCTAGTATATTTATAAACGAAATCAACTTTATTCAAATGCACTTTAAAATAAGTTGTATAGAATCGTTCGACATTTTTACCTACCACCCATTCACGGCGTCATTTAACTGACAAGAAGAAGGGGCAAGAAGTTCGTCAGCTTTAACATAAGTTACGACATTTGTTATATAATACGTCGCGACCATATACAATCCACCAAAAAAAAACAAAATTATTTTGTTATGACAATACTAATAGTATTATGATATTATTATTTCGTTGATTACAACAAAGTCAATAAGTATCTGTACTTACTTAAAGTAAGTATCCCTGAACATTGCATTTAGTTTTGCAATGTTGGATAGCGAGACAATATGGTAACAAACAAACACACACACACATACAAAAGTATTGTCATAATATAATTAGGATGTATGAAGAACCAGAGTTTTTATATAAACCTTTGTGATTAATAAAAAAAAAGAAAAAGTAATATCACTTGAATTCTGTATGTATTTATATTTTATTTTTTGCAAAAATCAATCACGTTTCCGTGCCCTCAGGTGGGTAAATTTAAATACATTATTATAGCCGGTTCCTTTTCTATACATATAAATAAAATTAGAGTGTCTGTTTGTAATATTGAAATAACAGTTTTTTACTACATGCATATGAATATAATATAATACGGTACATACACCAAAATAACATTTTTGGAATTTTTGTCTGTCTGTCTGTCAGTTTGTTCTGGCTAATCTCTGAAATGGCTTGACCGATTTTGACAGGACTTTTATTGGCAGGTAGCTGATGTTATAAGGAGTAACTTGGGCTACTTTTTATAATAACTGAGTAAATTATAATAACTGAACCACGGCAACGTGTGGCAGGGTCAGCTAGTGTTTAGTATTTGTAAAAATATCACTTTCGATGTTGAAGGTAGTTAATTGTCAACAATGGTGGAACGATACTATCTCATAGTAGAAGTAAATTTAAAAAAAGAAATGCCAGCGTCTCGGTAGCGCAGCGGTCGTCGGATTGCGAAAGGTCGTGGTATCGTATCCCACTTGAGGGCTGGGTGGAGTTGTTTTTTACAAGCGTATTTTATATCATATTGAATTCTGTGTATCTATTACAATGCCTAATTTCAAATGATTTTTTCTTCTCCGCTTTTACTGTCTGTCTAAGAGATATTTTAATTTTAAAAGGCTGTACGTCTCTTTCTTCTCCTGAACCTATTTTCGGCCCTACAACTATCTCTGCATCTTGCCTGAGTTTTCCATTTTCATGTTTATTTAAAACAGCTGGCTCAGACTTTTCTGGCCAGCTTCCATGTAGGCAAGTTTGGTTTTGCAGATTCCGTACAGAGCAAGTAATCACCATCTAGAATTTAAATTCAGCCCTCAAATGTATGATTTGGAAAAATTAACATAAAAATTTAGTAGTTTATTTATTTATTTAAAAAGATTTATTGACCATAAATATTAAATGTAACAAAAGGCGGACTTAATGCTAATTACATTCTCTCGCAGTCAATCTTTGGGAAAAAAGATACTTAAAGGGGGATGCAATGGAGATATACATAAACATATCAATTTAACATAAATAGTTTAACTGACCTGAAACAAGTTGATCTTTTTCCAGAAATAGAAGAAGTTTGTCATGATAACGATAGAATCTCCAAGCATCTATCAGAAAATAATATTTAATCCTATTATTTTACTGTTACTTTTAAAAGTAAAGAGATAAAAGTTTTTCTATTCCCTGCACATGCAAGCGAACGATAGATACAATTCGTATTGCCCGCTGTATATCGCTGGCACATCCTGTTACTGGCATTTGAAATCGAATATTAACGTACATTTAGTCTGAACGTACAATCCACGTAAATAATCCACGCGCCCGTCACTCAATCCGGGATAATCACCTAATCTAGCCGCGGCCGAAAACAATAGAAAGCTTTTACTATAATGCCCTACAGAAGACAGATACCTATCCCCCCCAAATTATCCGAACTTATTTAATGCAATCACTTAAGTATACGGCCTGCGATTGGGAATGTTAAGAGTTGGATGGGCGACCACTTTATTGGAGCATGGATCTGCTTCGATGACGAAATGTATGTGACGCCATATTCTTAGCCGATTTTTGTCTTTTTTGTAACGAATCGAATCAACAGGTTGAGGACTAGATAGTAACGGAATTTTAAAAATCGCAAAAATAAAAAGTTATGACCAAAAAACATTGGCTCTATGGGATTGCTCATTGAAACAAAAAGCGAGCGCTTTTCGAAAGTTTTCATGCGTATGGAATTTTCAAATTTACTAATCATCACTGTTTATTTAGTATTACGCTCTGCTCCAATATATGGTGCTAGCGAAGCTTTACGTTTAGCGACTGCTTTGACTTAGTTACACTTTACGCGGGTAGTTGAAATAGAAAAGAAATCATTATTTCACACACGGCAATTAACAAATAAATCGAGTGTGCCCTAGACCATGCGACTGAAGTAAAACTTCTTTAGCTCCATCTATATACACGGTGGAATCGTAATGCCACCTGAAGGGAAAGTACTCTTAATACTGTAGATAGAAAATTTTACTCAAAGAAAACATTCCTTTATTTTTGAAAAGAAAGAAAAGTGCTTTCAAAGGTTTTCGAAAATTCGCTTGCCACACCCGGGAGTCAAACCAACTAAAATCTGTAAAAATTACATCCTGTACTTCTATTGCATCGATCGTTAGGGTCAATTATTAAGAAGAAATCTCTGTATAAAACTTTATAAATTAAATGAAAGGAAAGCCATGAAACCCTTAATTATTTTAATTTTTTACATAAAATGGTAAACTAACTAATTAGTTGCTCGAAATGGGCTCTATTCTCTTGAATACACGAATTTATTCTGCTAACAAATTCATTTCTAGTAACCTTTGATAACGTGTTGTGGTGAATATTATTAGATATACAAAACGTAACTGGCTATGAGAGAAAGAGAGAAAGAAAACGTGGGTTTGCACCTCGTTCTCTTGTACTGTTATATACGAAACGTAACTCTCTCTCTTTCCATCTACACTAACTTATATTTCCCTCTCAACTTCCCTTCACCTTGCCCGATCACACTTTTCGTAACGCTCTCGTGACGCATTCAAGTCAAGCCTGCGTAATTGCGTGCTTGTTACGTAAAATGCGTAGAATTCAATCAAATTCAATTATTAATCTATACATATAAATAAAATTGGAGTGTCTAGTTTTAATATTGACAAAACCGTTTTTTACTACATGCATATGAATATATATACGGTACAAACACCAAAATAACATTTTTTACAATTTTTGTCTGTCTGTCTGTCTGTTTGTTCCGGCTAATCTCTGAAATGGCTGTACGCATTTTGACGGGAATTTTTTGGCAGGTAGCTGATGAAATAAGGAGTAACTTAGGCTACTTTTACTTTAGAAAAATAATGTTGCAATATTCCACGCGGACGAAGTCGCGGGCGGCCGCTAGTTGGGACATAAATATGGGTATTACAAGCTTTTAGGTTCAGAGTGTAGTAACGCACAGCCATAATTCACCCTACAGGTATGTGAACATGCATTATCTTATAGATTTTATAATTATTACATTATCATTATTTTCACTTTTAAATATCAAATTAATTAAGAGAATTAATTATGTAATTGAGTTTCATATCTATACATATAAATAAAATTGGAGTGTCTCTTTGTAATATTGAAATAACCGTTTTTTACTACATGCATATGAATATACGGTACATACACCAAAATAACATTTTTCACAATTTTTGCCGGTTTGTCTGTCTGTTTGTTCCGGCTAATCTCTGAAATGGCTGGACCGATTTTGACGGGACTTTTATCGGCAGGTAGCTGATGTAATAAGGAGTAACTTAGGCTACTTTTATTTTAGAAAAAAATCAATAAAATTACTGTGCCACAGCAACGCGTGGCTGGGTTAGCTAGTAAAAAAAATAAAAAAATATGAGGAGTAAAATTTAGTGATCGAATCGACAGCGTTACGTTTTTTGTGCACAATTAATTATCATGAGCACCTTCAACATTTATTTTGGAGATTTGTTTTATTATTTTTCGTGCCTGGCATGAGCATAACCAAATACGGCTTCTGTCCGTCTAATATTGATCTGCAACTATTAAATTTCCAAATTTAAATTTCTATGCTCATGAAGTTTAAACGCGATGTGTTTTAAAAGAGGTTACATTAAATGTGCATAGGTGCGGCAGTTTAAGTAAAAGTGTTGCCAATTATAAAAATAAATGTTGTTGCATTTGTTTTAGGGTGATTTTTTTGTTGATTGCGTCTTTTCGTAAGCGTGTGTTATTAAATGTTATTGCATTGTATTGTTTACTTGGGTGAAATTGTTTGTCTACTGTCTTCCTCTAATAGCATTACTGTTTTCTATTGATGTCTCTTAGTGGTTAGAAGAACATCTTTGATCCCACAGAAGTGGCACGCTGCGTCAGGGAGTGTAGGAAATCACCCTAATGGACTAGGGACTAGAAGCTAGGGTTGCCTCTTCATTAAAAAAGACAATACAATACGATTACAAACTATCTTTTTATTTTGAAACGAAGCTTATATACGGTCATCGCATGTTGGTCGCAGATGACCTTAACAACGATACCGGGTTTTGGGACGGCGAAATCCTTTAATGGAACTCAAGCCGAGAGTAGCGAGCCACCATAGTGGTTTTCTAGCTGGACGGCAACTCCCATGAGGGAGTCTTCGAACCAGCATAGAATCACTACGGCGCTCTAACTGGAAAAGACAGTCGCTCTGTCTGTGCTAAGCGTCAGATTTAATACCGTTACAAGATATATATAGGAGCCAGCTGCCTGAGCTGAGGCGGGGCAGTGTGCGTATCTTTTGTCTCATTTTAACGCTTAGTTCCTACGCTTTATACTATAAAGCTTTGCTTCTTTTTATTATTATATTTTTTTTTATTGAAGAATTCAATTGATAGATTTTTACATCTAAATATATTATACTATCCCAAATTGACTCTTTAATTAATATAATATATAGCTATTTAAAATACCCATAACTGCCTGGTTAAAGGAACTGGATTATGATCAAACGGAGCAGTTACTATCACGCTTATTCATTTTTGACCTCACTCACTCACACACAAGCGCGCATGCACTTATACCCCATGTCAGTTTAGTCTAAATAATTTGTAAGTTTTGTTATCTCTTTTTAAAAATAACGTCGAAACAAAGAGCAGGCTCCTCCTACCACAGTTTTTTATTACTTAAATGGAAGCACACAACCCAATTTTTTTTAAATTCATTTAAATGGTGTAGTCGCCAACCCTACGTGGTTGCGTCTGCTTCTAATAGATATATATTACGGGGTACTTGTCTCGAGTCAAGTGCGTCTCTGTCGACAGATAGCACACTTTTAGGAAGAAGCATTAAGTATGTGGTGATTCATGTAATGTACTTACATTTATAAAAGGAGGTTGGATCACGAAAACTTTTTGAAGAAGTTCGTAGAAAAAAAAGTTTAATTAGCTAGGACTTCTTCGAGTGCACCGAAACAAAAAACTTTTAATGTATTAATGTTGTCTATGGTAAAAGCATAGACTCAGTAAAGTTTCTTATATTGTTAGCGCGATTCAATTCCGTACAGCGACCTCTATTGAAAAGTGGGAGAACTAAATCTTTGTTCATAACTAATGAATTTACTTTGATATAAAAATCTGGCAAATAAATGATAAAACTAACAAAAACAATAAGCAAAGAGTATTAATAAAATTCATACACATTGGTAAGAGCCTCAATGGCCTGTTTGTATATCATTCGGCCTAGTTTGCCAGATAGGCGTGGGTTCGGATCCTATATGATTAAAAAAAATCTTTGCAAAGAGTTTCTCACATTTTTAACACCAGGAAGGAATTGTAGTCACTTTAGACAATTTTATTTACTGGGAGATAAATGATGTTTTAGATAGAATAGATTAAGCTTACGAAGCGTCATTAACACCTTATGAGAAGACTTATAATATCTCAAACGAAGCTATCAATAAAATATTTGGAATAATGATATTTAATAATTGCTTGTATCATTATCAATATAAAGTTTTTCTTTAACACATTAATTATACAATTATTTATATATTTTAGAGATTTTATTTTCATATTTATACTGGGTATTATTAACTTAGATTAACTTACTTACATATTATCATTTTACAACGATATATCCTGAAAATAGAAGTGCATAGATAAAGAAATAATAAAAAACAACCTTAAATTAAATCCATACACTATTGACTTATTATTTTTAAATTGGAAATAAAGGAACAAAGACAAATAAAAACAAAAATGTGTAATGAAACGAAAAACAATAAAAATGAAAACCACAGACTAGATATATATAAAATCTCCTTATAGACGCTCAGACGGAATTTAAAAAAAAAACTCCGCTAAAGAATTCGAGCGCAGTTGATTTAAATAAAGCGCGGGAAAGCCTTGCTAAATGGGTTCGTTTCGGAGGATCAGACAAAAATCTCATTTCCTGAGGCAGGCGCGAGCGAGCTGATAACGTGTACACGCATCGTTTGCGATTCAACACGCCACGGTTTTTAACGGAAAAATCAACTGTACACAACAACTTTATGGCATTTTAAGTAGCCATTCTCTTTCTATTGAATAGGTACGCGAAATCGTATAGTTAGTGTTAGAAGTAGCTTTAACTACGATCGGATAACTATTCGATGTTAGGATCAAGTTTGATTATCGATTTAATATCTAATAAACACTATAATAGTGTTGTCACTGATGTCTTACGGAGACGTGGTCCCTTACTATGGATCTACGAGGGGCGTTCAAAGTATTCTCGGTTTCGGGGTGATAAACTAATGATGAGGGTAATTATATTATCTCATTAGCTAAAGACCCTCTTTGAGGGTATAAATATAAAATTTCATTTAAATGTCATCATTAGTATTCAAGATATCATTACGAAAAGACAACTACGATGACAGATTCCACAATGCTGAAAAAACACATAGGGCGCGTTGCCAAGGTTGCTGTGAGGGATTGTGGATTTGAAGAGATCGTTCATCCACCCTACAGCCCAGATCTGACTCCCAGTGATTACTTTTTGTTCCCAAACCTTAAGAAAGCTCTTCGAGGTAAGCATTTTTCCGACGATGAAGAGTTGAAGGCGGAAATTGATGAACATTTTTCAGGAAAAGAAGAAAATTATTTTTAGGGGTTTTGAAGAATTACTTTTCCGATGAAATAAGTGTATTGAGGTTATGGGGGACTAAACTATTGAAAAATAAATTTTATTTAAAATTTTACGCTTATTATTTCATGCCCATACCGAGAATACATTGAACGCCCCTCGTATATACAAGTTCGTCAGTTAAGGATACTTTTGACCCGGCCTGGTTTCAGGACACCTATTAGGTCCCTGAAAGTTCACCTTGGCCAGCTTTTGCTGACTTGCCCAAGCACATTTGCCTCATATACTTTCGTCCATCCTCTCTTTATGTCCAAACCATCTGAGCATCCTTTCTATCTTTGTCACTATATCTTCTTCCACAACACACCACTCTCTTATGACATCATTCCTTATTTTATCCATTATATAATGATTAACTATTTACCAACAAAGGATGTTTTTTTTTATATTGTTACTGTTTTGTGATTTTAATTTTAGAATGTAATAAAGGTTCAGAAAATACAGATTGTTTTGTAAAATAGGCGGCCTCAGCTCAGCGGTTGAGATGTCAGATTTAACCTAAGTTAGTTAATTCAGTCCTCGCCGATGCACTTCGATGTAGATTTCCGAATTCTCAACTTGATTTTTTGTTTTTTTTCTCCGACTTAATATATATATATATATATATATATATATATATATATATATATATATATATATATATATATATATATATATATTATTAATTGTATTCTCATCGGTCCCTGATAAGTGTGTAAAATTTCAAATTAATCTAACCTTCGGAAGTGGATAAAAAATCACGTTAAAAATTTCCGCTACAAACATAGACGTGAAGTCAATAAAAGCGTATTAAAAACAATTTTTTAAAGCTTCTATAAGGACGTTCGCGCTGCTCGCATATTAGCGCTCACCGTGCGACCCATCTATCTGTGCTAAGCATCATATCTTACCGTTACATGAGAGCGTCTGATTTTGTACCGTTACCAAAAAGTTCTATAGAATATATAGAACTTTTTGACCATTACACGATATATAGTAGCCAGCTTCCTCCTCGTCTCAGCGTGCGTGGTCTTCTGTCTCGCTTTCAATCATGACAGTGTGCGTGGCTGGCGTAGTTTTTTATCTCTTTTTCTACTCTACTTTTGACGCTTAGAACATCCCTACTAATATTATAAATGTTAATGTAAGTTTGTTTGTAACGCTTTCACGCAAAAGCTGCTAAACTGAGCATCATGACACTTCGTACATATATTCTCGGAGGTATTAGAAGTAACATAGGATACTTTTTATTGAAAAAATAAAATGCGGGCGAAGCCGCGGGTAAAAGATAGTAAAAGATAAAGCTTAGGAAAGCGTTATGTTTTAAAGCTTCGCTTCTCTCGGGCGTTCCTAGACGGCACTGATATTTTTTTTCAATACAAGTCGTCACTATCACAGAATACCTGATACGTATACTATACGTGCGTAGTCTGTAGTACTACCGTAGACTAAGTTTATATTGCTAACCGATAAATCATACAGTTGGGTACTACATATATCATTATTCGAGCGACAAATGCAAGCATAACCGTCGGCATACAGCTTACAATAATATCGAGGGGGTGGGCAAGGGGGAGTCCAACGTTCATTTCTCAGGTTCGACTCCCAGTATTGATATTGCTGGGTATTACGCGCCGAAAGCTGCTGTCACATATAGAGTTAGAATAATAAAGACATGACATTTAAAAAAAAAACAGAATATTTTTTGACGTCCGCTTGGTACAACGGTATAACCCTGCCTTTCTCATAGAGTTATTTATTTATGTTTCAGATATGTAAGTTGCCAATTACCTCTGTATCCATAACTTAAGACATGTATATGTAAGAAATATTATGATAATTGCAAGATTAACTAGCGGCCCGTCCCGGCTTCGCACGGGTGGCCAAATTCTATAAATATTTTTTATTATTAAATATTTTTCCGTTAGCGCCTTCTAGCGTCCGGTAGACGAATTACTTGCGGTTAACGAGTTGCTATGGTAACGCATATACAATGGAAAAAGAGCGGGAAAAAGAGCGGACAGACAAACAACAAATTTGTGATCTTAGATTATAGATTTGTATTTCAGAGTAAACTAATATCTGAAAATTTCCTTTTTGATAATTTACTTGATCGTGACATCACTGAACTTTATTGGTTTATTTTAAAACAGCTAAACTCTCAACCGTCGCATTGTAAAACAATGTGGAGAAAAATTCGAAATTAAAACTTTTGTACATATAAGTAATCACTTTTTTAAATTATATTACATAAAAACTTTTTACATATAACTTTCTGAGTGGCCTATGATTTAATGACACTGAAGTTAAAAGAGAGCGAATATAACACGTATTAACACACGTGCATAATGCTTCCTATCTCATTTTTTCCTACGTTAAATCTTATGAATTTATGTTTCTGTCTCTTTTTACTGTCGCTTTATAGTTTCAGAGACACTGTATAATGCTTTCTATCTCATTTTTTTCTACGTTAAATCTTATGAATTTATGTGTCTGTCTTTTTCTACTGTCACTTTTTCGTTACATCGACGTTCGAATAATAACGATGCTAAAGAAGTTTTCATTTCATAATAGCAATTCTTACCACGAGTATATGACAAATTCAATTAACATTCAAAAACATTGTTCGCGTCTTAATTTGGACATTACTATTTTATTTGACATATAAGATAGTCTCCTAACCGATAATCTAAACATTTGCATATGTTTGTTTCGAATGCGAGAGGGTATCTTCTTTTTGATAAACCAGCATATAAATTAAAAATTTCGACGAGTGTTTACAAGGCTCGGTAACTCAATTGGGAGAGTAGTCTACCGGACATCTAAGGGTTGCGAATCCCGCCTGAGAATAAATTGTGAGCGAAGTCTATATTTCTAGCATATTAAAATTTGTCATATAAGATATGCTTCAAAATGTAAAAATATATAAAAAATAGGCAATAATTCCCGCCATTTTATAGCAAATACAATAAACGTACGCCTAGCTTCTTAGAAAAAAGGAGTAATTTTATAAATTTTGTGCATTTTTTCAATGCTATCTTCTAAGATAAATTATTTTAATAGAAAAATATTGGAAAAAGTCGACTCGGCTCACAATTGAATTCTCAGCCTGGAATCGAACCCGCAACCTTTGGAAATCCGGTCCAATGCTCTCCTAATCCCGAGTCGACGTTTTCCAGTATTTTTCTATTAAAATAAAAGGAGTCATTTTTAAGATGTCCTTTCTAAATCTTTATAAGTCAACGTATCGTCGAGTAATATTTGTTTAATCTGCAGCAGTGCGACACCGCGCCGCCGTCTATTCCACGATAATCTTAGCTCTACATTTAACAGCACTGACATCGGATATTGGGGTTGTATCTATAGAGCTCTTTGAAAACTGAAGCGTTTCACTTGAGGCTGAACTTCACAATTATTGAAAAATACGTATTTTTATATATAAGGAAATTATGACAAAAAAAAAATAGTGGCAGTCCAGGAGTGCCACAAAAAGAGGAAAAAGTCAACCAATAAAAAAAGCTAACTTTTTAAAAGAAGAATAAATTAAGAAACGACTCTTAAAAAAATTAAGCGGCCAATATCTTTGAATTTAGAAATGAAACTTTATTGATTATAGTATTCATGTTTTTTTATACTTATATATATTTATATATATAATTCTTCTGTGAGTGTGTATGTCACTGAACTCCTCCTAAACGGCTGGACCGATTTGAATGAATTTTTTTGTGTGTGTTCAAGGGGATCTGAGAATGGTTTAGATTCACAAATCAGCCCGGCAGATGGCGCTGCAGTCGGTGTCTAGGTTATTTATCTATATTGCAAAAATATCATGCAAGACAACGTCTGCCGGGTCCACTAGTTTATATATATATTTTGATTTAGATTTCATGCATTTCTTAACTTGACGCCAGCGCCATTTTTGATGTTTTAAGTACAGTTACCTACAACATCGAATGTAATACTTTTTACTTGTATTAATTCTTGAGATATCAAAATCTAGATTTCTTGAATAAGCCAAGATACTAACCAAAAAACTTAAAAGTTTTTTGTATATTATATTCCCATAACGTAATGAATTTCAATTCGATAAAGCCAAGCCAATAAACAATAATTCATTTTCTACCCACTCGGGGTTCGAACTTGAGACCACGCAGTAGCGTTACCATTAAAACATGGGAGCTACTCTACCACAGAAGTCGTCGAAAATCTAATTTTGTTTTTTTTTTGTATTTTATTGATTATGTGTGGTGACGACGTATTATATTGTAAATGTCGTTACTTCTGTTAAAGCTGTCGAGTTTCTTGCGCCCATTCTTTTTGTCAGTTAAAAGACGTCCTGAATGGGTGGTAGGTAAAAATGTTGGACCATTCAAAACAACTTATTTTAAGTGCATTTGAATAAAGTTATTTTCCTTTTTAATTGAAATTCAGATAGGTAAATATAAGTGAATAAACACAGCCAGAAATAGGTGAAAGTTTAATACAATTAATGATTATGTAACGTTGAAATTAAAAGTTAGAACAGTTTCTGAAAAAACAATTACTTAAAGTCTACGTACAATACCCTAGGGAAATTACAGGTGCTGCTAGTTGCCAACGGAAGTGCAACGACGATAGCTTATCATGCTGAAATTTCACTGAAATTTTCCAGTAAAAACCCTGAATCTAATACTTAATTTAAATTTTTAAAAAATATGAAATCCTATTTTGTTTGCGTAAAATTGTTATTTTGATACTTAAACTATTAAGAAATATAATATACTATACTTTGTCCAATGTAGGATGATACTTTTGACAGGTGTCACTTCCTTATTGCTACGTTCTAAGCTTGCGTTTGTTTCCTTATGTTTGGCTTGACATTGCAATAGCAACTTTATACCCTCAATATAGGTGTCAACTGTCAAAAGTATCATCCTACATTGGGCAAGGTATAGCTGACCAGGTCACGCGTTGTTGTGTTTTAAATTAAATTTTAACCTATCCTAAGTTGGAATAAATCCAGCTAATTGAAAAAAATCATCAAAACGGGTTAGTAGTAACATTGTGACAGAGAATTTTTATATAATACTAGCGGGCCCATTCACGCGTTGTTATGTATTTAATTAAAATGAAATCTATCCTATATCCTAAGTCAAAATTTAATCCAGCAAAATGAATAAAAAATCTTCAAAATCAGTTCAATAGTTTCGGAGTTCATCGCGGTTAAGAACAGTGACAGAATTTTTTTATAGACGTAGATACATATTAAAAAGTTTCACTGCGAAATAACAGTGTTAACTTCATAATTACCTCATTGGTACACGAATGCAGAAAAAATTAAAGGATATCTCTGTAATATATTATTTATTTTTTATTGCTAAACAAGTCTCCGTATCGAGCAAAACGAATTTAATAGAAAATTTTCTCCCTCATCTCAACAAAATGAAAGAAGCGAAAGCAAATGAGATAAAATTTTCATGTGAATTGTTGAACATGCACACTGTAATGCTATTAAGGAAAAATCTCGCACTGTGCAGACGTAATACGGCTTACAAGACGGCATTATTAAATTGCCGATGGTGGGTCGGCAGACATTCGCAGCCACGCCTGCCCCGGGAAAATATGACGGAATTACAGGCGTCCATGCTCGGCGCCGCTACTAAGACTTTCTTAACTCTGTGGCTCTTGTAATCCAGTGCAATTCAACGTTCAAATAAAATAAAATTTAAGTGTTTTCCTTTTCAAAAAGGTAACTTATTAATAATCTATTATATATTTTTATATCGTGATTAGGTAAGCTCTTGACCGCTATTTCAGCTGATGGTAAGCTACGATGCAATCTAGGATGTGACGCGTTTGCCTAGAAAACACCTATTCACACGTGACTTGAAAAATACAAAATATTTTATTTACAAAAAACAAGTTACAAGAATACTATGAATTTGAATCCCTTTTAAGCTCATAGCTCAAGTGTCTGCTTGCATGCGTTTGTGCGCCTAGTTGTGCGTGCGTATGTGAGTTTGAGTTTGAGCGTGGAAGTTTGTGTTTGTGTGTGTGTGTGTGTGCGTGTGTGTGTGTGTGATTGTGTGTGTGTGTGTGTGTGATTGTGTGTGTGTGTGTGTGTGTGGAATGATACCTACAATATTTTTTGCAATAACCTTACTTATGTTATTATATTAAGCAAAGCCTCAGTTTGATTATAATCTTTAGTTTTAAGCCTGTTACTAATTATTATTTTGCAGTCAATATATAATTTATTATAAATATTAAGTTCTTTATTTGAAGACCCCTAAATTGTATTTGTCAGGAATCACAGATTCAGGCAAAGAGAGGCATAATAGCAGAGAAAACAACAGTTAAGAATATGGTTGGTTTCGTTTTGGTTTGGATGCTTACTGTCGCGCCAAGCGCTTGTCTAAATCTTTCATAATACACACAGCAAAGAAGTGGAACTCCCTCCCTTTTATGTTGAAGAAGTTCACTATTAATCCCAATCAAGCCCAGAGGACAAGACAGGATCTACGATGAAGCGAGCTTAGGCAGTTAACCCACTGCACCGCGTACCGTCGCGTAGCGCGTGGCCGCATATTTTACTATTGTATGCAAGAATCTCAATTAATATAGAAAACACGCATATGACAACACACTGCCGACGCGGGAACGCGCGGGTAGGCGCCCCGCATGCAGATTCTGCGCGGGAGCGCGGAGCCTTGTCGTCTTGTATTGCTACTCCGCGCGGAGAAGCAGATTACACCGCTAAGATAGGCAGATCTGCGCCTCCGTCCCCGCGCGCGTTTTCTGTCGCTATGCGAACCGCGGCGGGATGCATCTCTTATGGGTGAACCGCCTAACAAGGTGCAAATGCTCGTGCACATCCCACAAACATATGCTTCTGGGACTTTGACACAGGACCGTAGTTGCGAAAACAGGAACACTAGTACACCAAAACGATCTTTTTAATACTCGTAAATACAAAAATGTAATTGCATTTAATTCAATTACTTGAAGTTGAAAGATGTTTTTAACACGTTTAACGCTAAAGTTATTTGCTAACTGTTGGTTAAAGTTTCCGTTAATAAATACAATTACATTACAAGGCCTTGTCAAGTATTCAAGTTACGAATTCGTAGAAATAAAATAACTTATCTAAATTATGAGATATGAGAGGATATTATAGAATAGTTTATTTGCACAAAAATTTGGTACAGTTGAGATATGATGCCTGTCAACGGAATCAAAGTCCCATATTCCTCAGTAAGAGATAGGCCTGCATTGGTTGAGTAGCTGAACATATCCTTGTGGGTTATTGAGAAAAAATATAACTATACTTTGTCCAATGTAGGATGATACGTTTGACAGTTGACACCTATATAGAGGGTATAAAGTTGCTATTGCAATGTCAAGCCAAACATAAGGAAACAAACGCAACCTTAGTACGTAGCGATAAGGAGGTGACACCTGTCAAAAGTATCATCCTACATTGGACAAAGTATAAGGATATTTTTTTATGCTACTAACAGAATAAGATAAAAAAATTATTACCACATTAGTGTGAAATAAAAGTTTTATTTATTTATAAAAAGAATTGCTTTCTTTAAAGAAAAGTTGTCATAAGAATAAAGAAATTAAGGGTGTTCGGCTTTTTTACCCACATATCCGGCAATACTGGTTGATCTGTCCGACTTTTCGGTTTTATGATGTGATAATAACCCTACGCGCACTTCAACTAGTTTTGCCAGACTAGTATAGTATTTATATACTGTAGATAGTATTGCTGCTAATAAATAACAAAATATCGAAAATGTAAAGTAAAGCAATCATTTATTCAGTGCCTGCATTTTACATTTTCAACAATACAATGAATTTGTTATAACTAAATACAGAAGCAACTGAAAGGGTCGATCAGCTCAGCTCGTGTTGTAGCTTCTGAGTCTCAACGCTGATTTTCAGCTGGACCCAATAAAAAGAACAGAAAGAATGTCGATAGTATCAATACTATGTTCTTAGTAACAATACTATCGTTAGTATCGATACTAAAATAAGGACAAACTATCGATAGTCTAAAACGATCGTTAGTGTTTTTACTATCAATACTATGAATAGTATTGTTACGAAGATCCTAGGTAATACCTATACTATAAATACCATCGATAGTTTATTAATTATGGGCAACAATACTATCGAGAGTTTCAAGCTATCGATAGGTTCGATAGTATCGATATTATCAATAGTATCGTCCTGCTATCTATCGCCTGTCGATAGACTATCGATTAATAGCCGACAGTCTTCACTAGCTTCAACTACCTTTATAGCCGCTTCTAGTTTCATATGGCGTTTGTGGCTGTCGAGTGTGGTCTTTGGTCGTTCACACTTAAGCGTGTCGTAAAAGACGATTGATGATCACAGTATACCAGTAGACCAAAAAATGGGCAGTAGTGATTTACAAATAATGGTCTTTTAGTTCGATGTCTAAACCGAATGCTTAGCGTGAAGATCATGATCCAACCCCTCCACCCCTCCTTTTTTAAGGAGGTTGCCTTGTAGAAGTGAAAGTTAAATTGGATTAGGATAAAATAACAAAAAAAAAGTGACGATTAGGGACGCCCGAAAGAAGAGAAGCTTTGTAGTACAAAGCGTTAAATTTAAGCGTTTAACATACGCACGATGAGGTGGGGAGCCACCGTGTAACGGTATCAAATCTGACGCTCTCCTGTAACGGTAATATCTGACGCTCTCCTGTAACGGTAATATCTGACGCTAATCATGGACAGAGTGGCCGCGCAGCGAGCGTTTATATGCGAGTGGCCCGAACCTCCCTATAAAAGCATCGCTTCAAAAATTTCTTAATAAAAGTGAATAACAATGGTAGGTGCAGACGACGCGTGACCTTGTACTCCAATATGAATTTTATTTTAAAGGAATAGAGATCAAATTGGTAGGAACTATACGTATAAACAGCCGTGAAAGCTGTAAGTGCTTCAAATTATCGTTGAATATTTCTTGAACATAGAAAATTTTATTTACAATTTCTATCGAACAAAATGGAATCGAAACACTGAATTTCATAAAATAAACATGTCCTTTTTTATTTCAACTTTACACATGATTTCTGCACTACAGTTTAGTGCAATGAAAGCTATCCTGCACTCCATTATGTTTTTAAATAAATAGAATAAAATAATTTTTGATTATTTTATTCTCTTGATCCCAAATTCCCAATCAAGCCCGGAGGCAAGACAAGAACCACTATGGAACGAGCTAACTCAAAAGGTGCCTATTCACTCTGGCTTTAAAAAACTGCTGCGAAAACCTGACTTCACATCAGGAAGAATATTATTCGTTTTCTGATTGTATTATAATTTATGACTATGATCTATAAAAGCATCCCTAAGGCCCTTTTGCACAAAAAAATAATCTTGACTATGGTCAGTGTCAGTTTTAGCACCCACAACGCCCCCGGCGAGATTTCTACGCACTCCTTACTGCAATTCAAACCTAAAGTATATAATAAAATACCCATTTGATACAAAACACACCTTAGCTTTCGCCGCGAAGTTGCCTGTCTGTCGGTCTTCTACAGACTGTACTTTGGAAAGCATGCTCAAGAGTTGCATTTGCTCATACCGCAATTTCCTTTTTTCCATCGGACATCCAGACGCACTGCATGCTACCACCCTTTCTTGGTTGCTATTCCTACCTGTCGCACCAAGCGCAAGCAAAGGTGGAACTGGAAGCAAGTGGAACTCCCTCCCTGCGTCTGTATTTCCAAGAACTTATAACTCGTCCATTTTCAAAGCCAGGGTGAATAGGCACCTTCTGGGTTAGCTCGTTCCACCGTGGATTCTGTCTTGGCCCCAGGGCTTGATTGGGATCAAGAGCCATCCTTAATTAAAAAAACCCAAAATAACCACTTATTCAAAGAAATAACAATTTATTAAAATACTTTTAACCGATCACTTGGGAATAGCTTTATAACATTACCTGTCGCAGTGTTTGACCGCGATGAACTCTGAAACTACTCGACCGATTTGGATGATTTTTCTTTTATTTTGCTTGATTTGTTCCGTCTTAGAACATAGGATAGGTTTTTTAATTTATATCAGCAGCGCGTGGCCGGGTCCGCTTGTCCACTACAAAAATACATACACCTCGGCAAGCAAAAATGAGCAGTCCGTTGTCAAATTAGTGACATCCACGATTCTTTAATTACTTTGGCTAATGTAACATACAAATGACGGTCAAGTTTCTCAACGACCTACTACTCAAGCTGAACAGTTAAACGATTTGGGCCTGGGAGCGAATCAGTAATTGTATGGTCTCTTATTTGAATTATGCGTTAGCCACTTTTCCACATCCTCCACTTCGCCCCATCTCTCTCAACAGTCCAATGCTGCGCGAGTTGTGAGAAATGACGGACTCCTAGATAAAAATGCCATTTTCTCGCTAGGATCAAACAAAAAATACTACCATAAAGCTGATTAAATAAAGAATCCACCACAGAATATTTGGATCTCTGTTACTCAAAAAATAATAGTAATTTAAAAAAAAATAGCTGACCACGCAGAAATTTAAATATGGTAGCAATTGCTACCGTGGACTGACAAGTGGTTATCTTGCTAAACATTTTTGTGCAAGTCGAGGCAGCTTTTAATTAAGGCGTCACTTTGAATATATCTTATAAAATGATGTATATGGCAGTTATAAAAAAAAATGGTCTTGTTGGTTGTCCAATAAATAAATAAAATAATTAAAAACTTGGTGCATCGCCGCTTTGGTAGTGAAAGTGGAGGCTTTAGATATGTTCTACAGGAAAGAAATAATGAGAAAATATTCGATGATATTCCAAACAACGGAAACGCTATAATTTTATACATGAAGAAATAAAAATAATGCAAAATTTGTATCGTTGAGAACCAATGTGTATTTATTAATTACTAGCTTTTTTCTGCGTCTTCGCCCGCATTTAAGCGGAATTTCTTTTTCAATAAAAAGTATCCTATGTTACTTCTAATACCTCTAAGAATATATGAACGAAGTTTCATGATGATCGGTTAAGTAGTTTTTGCGTGAAAGCATAACAAACAAACTTACATTCACATTTATAATATTAGTAGGATAAGATTTTACTACCTATCCCGGTGTCTGTAATGAAATCTTGCAAGTTAAATTTGACCCACTTCCCTGTTATCGTATGATAATGCAATATTAATTAATTAATTAATTAATTTAATAAGCAACATTGCGTTAATTCAACATTAATACCGAGTTTATAATAAGTAATGTAGCTATAAACACAATAATTAGAAGTGTCGACAGCATTCTAAAAATTATAAGAGTGATCTCAAAATTAAAATAAATAATACCCACATATTCGACAACTTCCCATTAAAATTTACTTATTAACAAATGACTTTACTAATTATATTGAATTATTTAAATGAATATTTTTTTTTTATTTTTTTATTTTAGGGTTAATTTTAATGATAAGTTTTTAGTTTGATATTGTTGTGTTTATATTGTAAAGTATTAGTCAATTTAATTGTATTACATTGAATTATATTAATGTGCAGTCATAATAAAATAGATAAATATTATGATGACATGGAGCTGATCTACTGCTGGAGCTTTCAATTCCATCGAGTTTGGGCTCGTTTGATTCATATTGACGAATACTTTGATCCTATGCGGTAACCAGGGTCTGATGCTGGAGCTGGAAGATAGCTACAAGGGTGGGTCAAAAAGTTCGCGGAATGGAGGGTAAGAAGTAAGAACTAAAACACAAATTATTTTTCCTTCTCAATGTATTGCCCCTTAACTCTAATACATTCATTGGACCTATCAATTAATTTATTAATAACTTCGAAAAAAAATGATTTCTCTTTGTCGTCAAAATAGGCTGAAATTGCGCTATTCACTTCTTCATCGCTGGAAAATTTCTTCCCTCGAAGCTCTTTTTTCATTTTTGGGAACAAATAATAATCACTTGGGGCTAAATCTGGGCTATAGGGAGGATTTTTCAAGATTTCGAAGCCCACTCTTTGAACAGCAGCCATTACTGCGCGAACCTCAATTTTCTCCATGATGCAAATTTTCTTCCGGATTGACTTGTTGATTGATGTGTGCCTCAGGTAATTATGACCTATTTTTTTTAAAACTTAGTATTTATACTCTTAATGAGTGTCACAACTGGCGCAGGTAGTAAAAATTCACCTTTCCCCCCTCCATGCCCCTCATTCCGCGAACTTTTTGACCCACCCTCGTGCTCCGCAATAAATAACACAACCCCATCGAGTTTTGATTCGTTTGATTCATTTTTTTACTTATCATTTCGTTTTATTAACAAGTAATAAATATAAGCTTGATTTTGAAAGAGATTTTTTTGATGAAATTTTGTTGTAAAGTGCTATTTTAACATGTTTAACATGCTTTTGCAAAGTCCTGTATTCAAGTTCCGAAAAAACAAATGTTTGCGTGATGAAAGCAAGCATTTATAGTTGTAGTTATATATATTTCTAAGTAACAAAACCATAGTGAACCCTATCTGTTAATATGGATCGGTTATGGTAAAAAAGTTAAGAAAAAAAACAGCTCTAGCCTAGTTTTTGCAATTTCCTCTCAGTACAAGGCTTCACTTACTTACGAGGTAGGACTTACAAGGCCATGGCGTAGCTTTGACGTTCAATTAACGCGTTGTAAATACTCATAATCCGTGTGTTTACCAGAAAAAGCGCTCAAAAGCGCTCGAAAGCAAAATGGCGACCGCTCAGCAGTAAGCGCAGCTGAACACTAAATGACTATTTCCTGATACGACGCAAACTTAACGGTCACTGGGAAACATAACCTCAATTAAATATATTTTTATCAAATGCAGTGAAATTTTTTGGACTAAAAATAATCTTATTCTTTAATGGGAAAGCAAACTGAGATTGAATGTTTTTTAGGTTAGACCATGAAACTCACATGGTTTCTTTCTCTCTTTCTCAATAAACTTCTCATTGGAGGAAAGTAATTTGAAGACAAAGAACTGGACTGTTTAGAAGTATACAGACATTGACTTTAATGGACTTTTAATTAAAAATCTAGATAAATTGATATGATGCTTATGTATATTGTAAATAATTTGTCTAGAAAAATATCCAATCACTTCACAAAAATAGTAACTCAAAATAGGTTATATCTCAGATGACACTAGAAGGTTTCTATATAAAATACTTTTTTGTCTTATACTCTTTCTGTTAAAGCAAATATAATCTATAGTCAATTTTTAATTATTGTACTTTTATTATAACTAACTCTACAAAGCTGGTTAACTTTTTAAATAAAGTATTCTCTCACTGGAAATTAAATATATATTTATTGGAGTATAAATAAAAAAATGTGTTGTTTATCTAGAAAACAATAAAATTTTATTGTTTCTCAATATCTTCACTTTCATTACCATACTCCTTGTAATTCTACCCGTGTATTGTAAACTGTATCTTCTTTTAGTCTTTTTTGCCTCAACACGTTTCGGCTTCCTTTTATCCTTTGAAGGCCTGAAATCAAATCGTAAATGAAATGTTAAATATGTTGTTTTTATAAGAAAAACTTTATTTTTAAACTTTAAAATTAACGTTTTTTAAAAAAGGGAAATTCGTTCCTATTTTATTTGTCGAAAAAAACTACAAATGTTCCAATTATATCGGCAGCCATTTTCCAAAAGAACTAAAATAAATTAAAGCACATGTGACTTATTTAAACAATTATTATATTATATACTATGTAATTATTGTTAATAGTTAATTACAATTTTAAATGTTATTTCTTGAATAACAAAAAAAGTAATTAAAATTCGATTTTTTCATTATTTCTCTTTCGATTAATAAAATAGGAACGAAGTTTCTTTTTACAAAAATATGAATTTTAAGTTCTATTCGAGGTTTAAAGAACATAATTATTGTGGTATACATATCATATTATGATTTTTTTATCGATAAAAAGCAAAGAAACTACTTCACAAAATTATCTTAACACCTTTATTTTATTTACAATGATTTATAAGAATATATAATAACAGTCATCACGTAGATTATGTGCAGATTTAGGTTTACTAATATAAATAAATTTTCAAGAAAAAGAACGGAAATGAAACTACATGGATGGAAGTCAATCGATATTGTGATTAATTTAATTTTAACCCGCAACTATATAAAAAAAATATTTGCGAACAGCAATGTATGGCTACTGCATAATTGCAAGTAAAATTCCGGTAAGCGTTTAAACATGCCCCCGGGCGTTGAAGGCTATGCCTTCAACCGGAAACTGGATCCGCGGCCACAGGCAAAGGGCAGATCTTGCTGAAAGCCCTCCTGGTCACTCCACACGCAGTTCTAATATCGGCCACGCGTACGATGCCGTCAGGTCCAGGATGAACAGCCACGATTCTTCCCAATCTCCATTTCTGGGGCGGAAGATTGTCCTCCTTCACAACGACTAAACTGTCAACCTTCAAATTGTCTTGACACGAACGCCACTTGACGCGATGTTGCAGCTCTGTAACATATTCCTTGCTCCATCTTGTCCAAAAATGTTGGCGTAGTTGTTCTATGCGTTGATATCGTGTCAAGTGGTTTGCAGGCAGAGACTGGTAATCGTATTGTGGTATGGCGGTCAATGGTCGCCCAATAAGAAAATGACCTGGTGTCAGTGAAGTATAATCGGCAGGATCCGAAGAAAGTGGCGTTAAGGGTCGGGAGTTTAAAACAGCTTCAATTTGCGTCAATGTAGTGTTAAGCTCTTCATATGTTAGATTACAATTCCCCAACACTCTTTTTAAGTGATATTTAGTTGATTTAATACCCGCTTCCCAGAGACCACCGAAATGAGGAGCATATGCCGGGATGAAATGAAAATTAATGCCCTCGCAGGCAGCACTTTCACCCAAAGAATTAAAATTAGTTTTTAAAAATTTTGAGAGTTCGTTGTATGCGCCAGTAAATGAGGTACCGTTATCGGAATAAATATGAACGGGCTTTCCTCTCCGTGAGATGAATCGACGTAAAGCAAGTAAATAACAGTTGCTCGTTAAGTCACCCACTAACTCTAAGTGTATAGCCTTGGTGGTAAAGCAAATAAAAAGTGCTATATAAACCTTTACCAGTCTACATCCACGGCCTTGACGACTTGCACACATAACCGGTCCCGCATAATCGACACCTGTACATTCGAATGGATAACCACCAGGACAAAGGCGTTCCTTTGGAAGACGTCCCATTAAAGGGTTCATGACTTTACCCTTCATACGAGTACAAATATGACAAGCATGATAACAAGACTTAGCTAACCTTAAACCGCCTATCGGCCAATATTGCTCACGGATAGATGCAAGCAATAATCGGGGACCGGCATGCAACAACCTTTTGTGTTCAAAATTAAACAACAATTTTGTGAAAATATGAGTGGACTGTATAATAATCGGATGTTTTTTATCTTCAGAAAAATTTGAGTTATCAAGACGCCCTCCAACACGCATTATATTTTTATCATCTAAAAATACATTAAATTTTAAAAGTTGACTTTTGGCAGGCAAAGATTTTTTATTTATTAAAAGCTTATATTCTGGAAATGATTCGAACTGAACTACGGGTAAAATAATATTTAGTGCATTTTGTAATTCTTCTTCTGATAAGAAATCAGATGGGAATGAGGCCTTTTTACAATATTTAATGAATCTCAATGCATATGCTGTTGATCGCACTAATCTTAAATAATCAGAAAAATTGGCAAAATTAATTTTAATTAAATTATGATTTTTATCGTCTACATCAACAGTAGTCAAAGCAATGTTTATTTTAGTCTCGGGCAATGACCCAAGCTGTTCGGGTTGAATCGGCCATTTCGAAGAATCATGCAGAAAATCAGGACCGCTCCACCACAGGTCAAAATTTATCAGATTGCTAATATCCACACCACGAGATATTAGGTCTGCAGGGTTCTTATGTGTTGGGACGTGTTGCCAAATACAGTTGTCTGTCCTTTCCAAGATTTCTGCCACGCGATTGCGAACAAACGGCTGAAGTTTGGAAGGTAGCATACGCAACCATCCCAAAACAATGGTGGAATCGCTCCAGAAGTAGATTTTAGTGATGTTTAACCTAAGTGAAGTGATAACCCTTTCATAAAGCCGCGCTCCACATAGAGCCGCACACAACTCCAATCTCGGTATGGTAGTTGGTTTAATAGGCGCTACTCGACTTTTCGCCGTTAACAGTCGGACTAACACTTCACCTTGGTCATCAACACTTCGCATGTAAATGCATGCTCCATATGCGCTCTCCGACGCATCAGAAAATACATGCAATTGTAAAGACTCATATGATTGACAAATAACACACCTTGGAATGCGAATCTCATTTAAAACTGACAAAGATTCACGAATGTCATTCCAACGCTTCTTATTATCGCGAGTCAAAGGCTCATCCCAAGACAGCTTTTCAATCCACAGCCTTTGAAGCAACATTTTTATATTAATTACCCATGGAGACAAGAGTCCCAAAGGGTCAAAAATACGCGCAATTACTGATAGGACGTCTCGTTTGGTATCACCACAAGGTAGACATGTACCAATTGGAAAACAAAGGTCATCAGAATTCACATACCAACTAAGGCCTAATAATTTATTTGGCTCGTTACTCCCTATATTTAAGTCAAGGGATTGCGTTTGTGAGTTCTGAATTGCCAAACGAGGTTCGTTAGATTTCCATTTACGTAGTGGCATACCAGCAGCGGCCAGTGCATCTGTAACTTCTCGCCGTATAGTTTCTACCATTTCTAGGTCATCCCCTCCAGTCAAAAGGTCATCGATATAAAAATCGTGCAAAATGACGTCAGCAATTTTTTCATTCTTGCATTCCAGACCTATTTGCTTAAGACACCGGGTTGCCAAAAATGGAGCACTAGATGTACCGTAAGTCACGGTGTTCAAAATAAATTTCTTAATAAGGTCGTCCGTATTGTCCCGCCAGAGTATATGCTGCAAATGTCGATCAGATGGATGGACAACGATCTGTCGATACATTTTTTCGACATCTGCTGACAAAACGTATCTATGTTGCCTAAAACGCAATAAGATAGACAACAGGTCATCCTGAACAGTAGGACCAACCATCTGGAAGTCATTACAAGAGACTCCTGACGTAGTAGGGCTACTCGCATTAAACACTACACGAAGTTTCGTGGTTGTGCTATTTTCACGCAAAATACCATGATGCGGAATTTTATACCCAGTTGAAATCAAATTAGGTTCCTCACATTCCGACATATGACCTAGCAATCTGTACTCTGTCATAAAATCGCGGTACATTTTATATAAATCAGGTTTAGCCTTTAACCTGCGTTCCAACGAATAGAAACATTGTACAGCGCGTTGGAAAGAATCACCCAAGACAGAAGGATTTTGTTTCAGCGGTATACGCACACAGAAACGACCATCAGGCAGGCGAGTCGTATTCTGAACAAAATGCTCTTCACATAACCTTTCGTCTGGAGAATAATTAGGTGATTTAGAATTAACTTCCTCTAACTGCCAAAAACGTGTAAGGTCTATCTGAATGTCTTTTAAACACTGATCTTCACATGAATCTATGCTATTAAAGTGGCATAGTACATCATGTGATGATGAATTAGTGTCATTATTATTATAAATTGGGCCGGAAATTATCCACCCAAAACGTGTGTCACATGAGACAGGTTTATTTTGACCTAACTTTATTCTTTGCGTTCCTAACAAATCCCAAAAAAGATCAGCGCCAATCAGAATATCCACCTCCGCTGGCATATAGAATGTAGGATCCGCCAAACAAATATAAGTGGGGATTTTAACTTCAGATATATTAATTTCACGACTTGGGACATAACTAGTAATTGATGGCAAAATGAAGCAACTAAGTTTGGTAGAAAAACAGTTGTTTAATGACGTCAGGTTAACATGACACATTTTGCCTACGCATGCCGTTGCGTTATTTATGCCCAAAATTGATCGATTATCTGAAAGAGTAGATAGATTCAAACGCTCACATAGCCTCTCAGTTATGAGGCTCGCTGTGCTACCACTGTCTAATACAGCACGTACGACATACTCACGACCAAAATCATCTTGCAATTTAACCAAAGCAGTAGATAACAGCACATCGCATTGCTTACTGTTTATATTAACTGACAACGCTATATTGTCGGTAATAGGTGAAGGAGTTTGAGATGACGATGGTATGTTTTCTGACACGTTAGGTTTATCATTAGGTAAGTGAATCAAGGCATTATGCCGTCGCTTACATACCTTACATCCTGGTTTTTTACACATGTTAGCAAAATGACCGGAACGAAAGCAGTTATAACATAGTTTATAACTAGGTAATAGCTTCAATCTGGCGTCCACGCTCAAAGCCAGGAATTGTGGGCACTGAGCTAAGTTATGATCACCCTTGCATTTTGGGCAAAGACGTTGGTTTGATTCCGTAGACTTAGATCCGTGACCACCTTCCACTGAAACCATAGATTTTATCTTAGCAGTAGATTTATTTACGGAATGAGAACATCTTGATAACTCGAGCGTTTCGATTAAATCAGCACGATTACGAACAAACTGAAGGAAAATATCGAAAGATATTGAACTATTCTTATCCATGCGCCCCTTGTACTCTTCCCACTCACGATAAGTTTTTGTATCTAATTTGTTAGTGAGTATGTATATTAATAAGGTATCCCAATACCTGATAGGTTCGCCCAGCGTTTCAAGCGCTCTTAGGTTTTTATTGACTTGATCTATTAAGCGCTTCAAATTTAAGGAGGATTCTCTTGTAATTGTCTCAAGATTGAATAAGGAAGATACGTGGTTTTGTATTAATAAACGTTTATTATCGAACCTATCACACAAAAGTTGCCATGCTACGATATAGTTGCTAGCCGAAAATTCAATCGATTGAATAACAACTGCAGCGGAACCTTCTAAAAACGCACGTAAATAATGAAATTTATTTATTTCATCTATATCATCATTGTTATGAATGAGACTGCTAAAGGTATCTCGAAACTCAACATAGTTATCGTACGAGCCACTAAATTTGGGTAACTGAATAGTGGGCAACTTTACAAGCTGATGATTACTATGACGGGTACCCTTTTCACTATTACCACTTGCGAGATTCAAAGACTCCTCGTCTCGACTTTGCAAACCTTGAGCCTTCGCAATGGCCTTAAAATATTGCGACTCAAACTCGGAACGCTCCTTAAACTGCTCGTCAACGTGTTCCACTATACATTCCAACTGCGTCTGCACCTCATCAAATTGCTCATACAACGACTCGATTTTGCTAATACGCAATTGTAATTCTCTGTAATCGCTTCTACTGATTGACTCATTTTCTACTGTACTCAAATAATTAATAAAAGAAGTAAGCCGACCTTTATATCTGCCTCGCTTTTTAATCAACTCTCTTTCCTGGGACATTCTGAGAATCGGGTATTGTAAATCTGGAATTTGTATAAGCACTCAAATAAATAAGAGAACAATTTATAATATCTAGCTCTTTCAACAAAAGTGTGAACAAATCTCAATATTAAATTATTATGACGTTTTATAACAGTTTAATCATTTTAAAGAAACTAGTAATAATGTATAATATGACCATATATAAGTATTTAAAAAATTTAAACAATTAAACTTTATGTTAATAATTATTTAAACTATAAAAAATTCTATGTGAATATAAGGTCAATAATAACTAGCTATCTTTAATTTTAATCAATGTTATTTCTCACCTTTGAAAGATAATTACTTGTTGAAACTTATATTGTAAAAAAAAGGTGGGTACAATATTCAACTATAAACCACTATAGTTGAATATTGTACCCACTATTTGTAACTATTTTACAATGAATCTATAGGCAAGGAATGTTTTAAAACAGTTATTAATTAGGTAGCTAGGTACTTTATGCACAGTAACTCATTAAATGAATAAGCAAAGAAAAATGTACTATTTGATTCAAACAATGTAACACTTAGTAATTACTATACTTATTTAAGTATGATTTGAACCTAATTTGTTATTAAAACAAATAAGTACTACTATTCATAATCCTGTGTCCAACTACCATAGGTTACAATAATTTCATGTCATAAGATAAAAAATTAAACTAAGAAATAAGTTTTACTAACCTTTTTGTATATAATATAAATTCTTAGCTTAAGCTTAATTACCTTTGAGTGCTGGGCTATTTTCAACTTTAAAAGTCTATACTTAACACCACAATTAATGCACTTGATGACACGAGGTAGATTGATTCCACTCCACATCAATACTTCTTGATTAGTATTTATAATTTCCGATAATATTCCATAAAATATTAATGCCAGTAATAATCACAACTTATTAATCCGCTCGGTGGACCATGTGCAGATTTAGGTTTACTAATATAAATAAATTTTCAAGAAAAAGAACGGAAATGAAACTACATGGATGGAAGTCAATCGATATTGTGATTAATTTAATTTTAACCCGCAACTATATAAAAAAAATATTTGCGAACAGCAATGTATGGCTACTGCATAATTGCAAGTAAAATTCCGGTAGGCGTTTAAACAGATTATACATTTGACACTGTATAGCCATTCCATACATAAAAATGCTACGGGCGTTTTTTAAATGAGATACCAAAATTACATTCCAATAAGCAGTCTTAATAATACAATCTGAAATACGAGACAAGGAAATGTTTTTCAATGGACGACTGTTATAGAGAATTAAGTATATTATATGTTTAATTGAATCTACTGTATGCTATTCTGCTAAATACCTACTGGCTGAAATAATATGACACTTACCGCATTTCAAACGAATTTCTGATATAAAATCAAACCCACTAATTTTGATAGTAACTTGCATTAACTTCCTTGTTAATACTGAATAGTACAAGCCGGTTTTGCAGAGCTTGGATCAACCATAGACTTTTTTTGCGTTTACCTCCAGAATTTAACAATTTTTTTTCTACAAATGACAACACCGATATTTGTGCCAGTATTAAAGCTGTAATTTATATCGTCTATGGCTGTTTTAACAAAATAGTTCCCGGCATATAAGTAAAACCTGGTTTTGAAATCACGTGACATGCGCAGTAGTGGAAAATGTACGTAAACTTGCTACTGCGCATGTCAGGTTCATCACCATCACCATCACCAGGTGATGGGGTCTATACCAACTGTTTTTGACAGGAGACTGCTATTCAAAAATAGTATTGATATATACCGGAAACTGCTATTGTAGTTTTAAATGACATAATAATTTTAAATTTAATGGAAAGTAATTTCAGTAATTGGTACTAATGTTATATGATGAGAAGAAAAAAGGTATTTTGGGCTAAATAATAGTTGAAGTTATGGGGCTGTAACAGTAACTTATAAAAAAAATAACCTCATAATTTTCAGATAATATTCAACATAACAACAAATAATAATTGTTTCACAGGAGGTGACTATGCCATTTCTGGTAGTTGCTGGAGGATCAGGAGCTGGTCTACCAGTGCCTCTCTTAGATTAGAGCAACAAAGGTCATCTAAAATATCTAGTGAAGAGATCATTATATTGGATCATAGTCAATATGCAGTTGAATCTTCAGGAATACCTGGACCATCAGAAGTTACAAGATCATTGAGAAAATCAAAAGAAATCTGTCATCTTAAAAAACAAGTGAAGAATTTGAAAAGCAAAATTAATAATAGAAAAATAATCAAAAATTATAATGGAATAATTTCTAATAAATTG
Organism: Calamotropha paludella; assembly: GCA_927399485.1. Lineage (NCBI taxonomy): Eukaryota > Metazoa > Arthropoda > Insecta > Lepidoptera > Crambidae > Calamotropha > Calamotropha paludella. Next base: position 2,253,141 of record OV656803.1, on the reverse strand, counting down.
TCTTTTATTTACACTGTTACTGCACTCACAATTGAAAAATTAAAAAAAATGTGTGAGTGGTCAAAGTCATCCTCTGAAGGTCAGGCATCTGAAGATAAAATTATGGCTGTTACAACAAATGTTCTTTCTATGGTGCATCATCAGTTTAGAAAAGTGACCGTCAACGCCATCTATTGTCAGTGAAACTCAACTGGAGCACAGGGGTCGTCATTAAAGAATGGTAATTATGGAGCGTTATTATGGTCCAAAAAAAAAATCGTACCTAATATAAGTATATAATTTTGACGACCGTATGGTGCAACATTATTTGCTTTTTTAATTGTATCTTACATAAGATATTTTATAAAAGTGTACTAGAAAATATCGACCTCTGTCCTGCAAGTGAGTTTGTTTGTTTGTCTGTGATACTTTTACTACTATACTGATCACCATGAAATTTTGCATACTCTTAGTCAGGGGTTCAAAAAGTATAAAGCGTTCTTTTTGTACAGAAAAAAAGAATACCTTTTCTGAGGGATAGAAATATAAAATCTTAACCTAGCACTAACTTGGCCCCCGGGCTTGGTTGGGATCAAGAGCTACATCCTCAATAAAAAAAACACAGTTGATACTTAAGATAGAGGTAAACAATTTATTTCATATTAATTCATCAACCTGTTTACAATACAATAATAATATCTTCTTCTTATTAATACATATAACAAAACATATCATGACTGTAAATCTACATTATTACTTTGGATTAAAACCCTCAATTATGAAGAAACTGAATCAATCCTAAAATAGTTGTTATGTGGTTTCATACACACACGCACAAACACACACACACACACACACACGCGCGCAAGAATGTACACACACACACACGTATGCACACACACTTAATCACACTCACACACACACAATTACACACACACACACACAACCACGCAACCACACACACACACATACACACACAATCACACACACACACAATCACACACACACACACAATCACACACTCACACACGATAAATATAATTGTTACTTATAGCTTAATTTTTAAATTAATTTTTTAATTAATTATAAGTAATCATATTTATATGAGTACGAGTATATGTCTACTACTACTTAAGACCTAATTTTGTAAAATGTTAATCTTTAGTATAAAGCTTAAATTATGTTCCTTTTTCTTGGGCTCAAATATCAGTTATATGAAGAGCAGAGCCTTCTGACACAAGTATTTTGATGCTTAAAAGAAGACTCTGACCACTGGTTGTTGTAATAATGATATTTGAACGTAAATAAATATTTTTCATTTTCATTCTTCTTCAGCCTTTCGGCAGCCAACGCTGAGTGTAGGCATCCTGCATTGCCCGCCATTCTTCCCTGTTCTGGGCCTTCCTCTGCCAGAACTTCCCGGCAACTTTGAGCAGATCGTCGGTCCACCTCATCCGCTGTCTGCCCACACTCCAACGGCCTTCATTCGAGCACCTTCTTCCCCAATCTTCCTTACGCCCTAATATATTTAATATAATGTTCAGTAATTATTTTATATTAGTGAGTGGTTATTAAATGAGATGCAAAATGTATTTAGTCCCAGCTTATTTGAGAATAAATTTATTGATTTATTTTATAACTCATAAATCGGGTTAAAGTTAGTAGTAAATAAAAAAACGAAATAAAACACTCGACAAGCTATATATACTACTACTTCGTATAAGACAATTGTTAAACTCAATTGTCTGATTACATTTTTTATACTTCCCTCATTCCCCCTTTTAGACTATCTCTAATAAATTTATTTATTTATCATTTTATTTCGTTTGCTGTCATAAAAATTCAATCTGAAAATTGCGTGGAGGCCTATTCGTCGTAAAACATACAACATAGTGAATTATAATTCAGTAACCTAATTTGTTTTTTTTTCATTTAGAATGAATTCGCTCTTGAGCCTTATCAAGCCGGGGCTAAGGCAGAATTTAGATCTGCGTCGATAGATCATATTTCGCGAACCGGGTCGATCACGACCCATTACGAGCGGAATCGATTCGCAATGATCCGATCAAATGATCGAGTATGTTTTAAGAGTTTCATTTGATTTTCGTGGTCGCGTCTTGCTTGATCTGAGAACCAAAACAAAAGCAGATTCGATTTTTGATTTGCGTGTCTAGTCTAGGATCGAGCACGTTTCGATTTTGGGTGTTTGTCGCGAACCTAGCTTTATTAAGTTATATAAAATGTAGGCACATTTTATAATGAAGGTTCCCTAATTATTTTAGATTATATTATAACCAGATTTTGGTCCGAAATAAGTGAATATTATTTTATTTCTATAACATTTATTTGCAATGTTAAAAGGTACTTCAATAAAATTACGGGTTTTTTCCATTTTTCGTATGGTACTTTTGTATTGTGTAGCGCGGTCGGGTCGACACGGCCGAGACACATAGCGTACGAAACGTAAGTGACTTACTTAACATCGATCTCATTGATTGCATCTTCTAGTGACTCACTACCTGATTAGTGTTGAATGAATTGTGATCGAATCAAAGTGATCGACTCAGGTCTAACAGAATTCACTATTTCACTGTGGAACGAGCAAATCTAGAAGGTGCCTATTCACCCTAGCCTACCCTATAAAAATGGGAAGAAACTTTATTTATATGCATTTAAATTAAGTTTTTTTTTATTGAGATGTGACGTTGATCTTTTTATTTATAAATAAACTGCCCGCAAATATCGATCGGAGCAAACATATTTTAAATAATATCGATATTAGTGATCTAAAACAAACGACGTCTATATCCTCTTTTAAAAAAAATTTGTGCATAATTTTATATAAATAATAGCTGTCAGGGCTAAACGTTTCTGTGGCTCAGTTATTATAACTCTCTCGATTATAAATTAAAATGAAACCTATCCTATGTCCTAAGTAGGAATAAAATCAGCAGAATGAAATAAATATCATCAAAAATGGTTGAGTAGTTTCGGAGTTCATCGCGGTCAAACACTGTGATACATTTATTTATGTTTAGTCGGTTGTTTTTTTACTTCTATCGGTACTCCCGGAGTGCCACTGTTTTTTTTAACAGAAGTCACTTGAGAAAGCGGATGTTACTTCTTCAGTGTTCATTTAAAAAAAATGACATCTGATGTGTCATCTTAAATGAAAAAAGGCGTACCGCATCGTCATACACTCTGAGCACTGAACTGCAATTTCAAGTAGTTAAAGTGTTGAAGTTGGGAATTATAAAAAAATCACAAAAAAATAATACACAATGGTTAATATACCATGGAGTTTGGTTCTAATTTTGTAATCCGTACCGCAAAAGAATTGAACTCTTTGCCTGAGTATTTCCTGATAAATACAATTTAGGAGTCTTCAAGTCACTATATTTCGTCCAATGTAGGATGATACTTTTGACAGTTGACACCTATATAGGGGGTATAAAGTTGCTATTGCAATGTTAAGCCAAAATAGACATACTTCGGTTCTGTTTTTGGACATATCGAGTGCATTTGATCTTGTATCACATGACCGCCTGCTAACTAAACTAGAACACATTGGTATTAGGGGACCGGCTTTAAAATGGATACAGTCTTACTTACAAAATCGGCTTCAGTATGTACAAATATCTTATCTGGATAGTCATAATGTAGCACAGATATGTAAATCAAATACTAGAATAAATAAACTTGGTGTGCCGCAGGGAAGTGTACTGGGGCCACTTTTATTCTTAAATTATATTAATGATCTGCCTAATATTGTTTCGCACAAAACAATCCTGTTCGCGGATGATGTATCGATTATAATTACAACTGATAAAAGATCCTCTCTTGACAGACATAATCTTGACATTCATCATACATTGACATTGCTTAATAGATGGTTGACAAATAATAATTTAAAAATTAATCTGACAAAAACAAATTTAATTAATTTTAATAACTTTAAATTCAGGCATGTTAGTATAAATTATAATGATCAATTAATAAATTGTAAAAATGAGGTATCATTCTTAGGTATAACACTAGACTCAAAATTAAATTGGCACGTACATGCAGACTAAGTCCGAAAGAAAGTAAATTCATTTTCATATGCCTTATATAAACTAAGGAAAGTAGCGAGTATAGAAGCATCCATAGTTGCATATTATGCATACATAGAATCGATACTTCGATACGGTGTCATATTATGGGGAAATAGGTGCCGGTGATAAACAAGTTTTTATTGCACAGAAACGATGTGTCAGAGCATTATGTGGCATTGCTCCTGATATATCATGCAGACAGTATTTTAAAACTTTGGGCATATTGACATTAGCTTCTATTTATATACTGGAGATAGGTAAATTTGTAAAATTAAATTATGAATTGTTTACCGAAGCAAAGGACTACTATAGGACTAACACTAGGAACCCACATAGACTTGTATTAGAGTGTACTCCTAGAACCGCATGCTACCTAAAGAATTGTTACGCAATGTGCATAAAAATTTATAATAAAATACCAGTACATATAAAGGAACTTCCATTTACAAGATTTAAGATGACACTGCGAAAATGGTTAATAAAAAATGCTTTTTACACAATTGACGAATTTATGGAAAAGAAATGTAATGTATAATGTGAAATATGTAACTTGTAATATTGTAATTTTTATGTATTTAATAGTTTTAATTTAATATGCTGACATAGTCAGCTAAATGTGTGTTTCTCAACCTTACCTTCCATCTATGCAATGTACCACATTTATCGCAAATAAAATCTTATCTTATCTTATCTAACATAAGGAAACAAACGCAACTTTAGTACGTAGCAATAAGGAAGTGACACCTGTCAAAAGTATCATCCTACATTGGACAAAGTATACTGATTAGGTATCTTCTACGATTTAATGAAACCATAACACTACTATAATTGTAATAACAGAATAATTTTCTTTTTCTTTTTGTGGTGTTATGTTTTATATTGTAAATATCGTTACTTCTGTTAAAGGTGACGAGTTTCTTGCGTCCATTCTTCTTGTCAGTTAAAATAATTCTTGAAAGGGTAGGTAAAAATGTTGAACGATTTAAAACAATTTATTTTTAAGTGCATTTGAATAAAGTTATTTTTATTTTCATTAGGCAGGCGCGTCACATTCTAGATCGTATCTTCGCTTACTATCAGGTTAGAAAGTGGTCAAGCTCCTACTTATTCATGATAAAAAAGGTTCTATTAAAATAGATTAAAATATATAAAAAAAAAATACAAGACGGTCGATGTTAATTTCGTTGTTTTCTACTTTTTAAAGTATATTTATGTCAGTTTCACTATTTTAACGCAAGGTTGCCATTAGAAATATCAGCGGTCACAGATTCCAACCATAAACTAGGTCCTGTCACTTTTTAATATACTGCAGATTGCTTACCACTCCATCTGGTGGATTTATGCGAAGCCTCATGATATACAGTTTTGGGTAGAGGGTTCGAATGTTCATTCGACATGGCGATATAACTTTTACACTATTTTTAGAATTCGCATATTTTCTGGACATTTTCAAGTGTTTTTGTTTCATCCAATTTAAGTTATATAAGAGTAAATATATTAATTAACTAGCTGAGGCTCAGTTATTATAAATTGCATTTTTTTTTTTATTAAAATAAAACCTATCCCATGTCCTAAGTTGAAACAAATCCAGCAAAATGAAAGAATGATTATCAAAATCATTTGATTAGTTTCGGAGTTCATCGGGGTCAAGCACTGTGATATATATATATGACCAGTACTCACAATTCTGGGAAAAAATATTTTCTTCTTTATAGACCACTTATAAAAACGTGGTTTTTAAAATCTTTTTAACTTCTATTTTTTTAACGTAAATCACAGATATAATCCGGGGACTTATAGAAATTCTGCAATGATTATATAGGTATTTTAATTAATTTATTGTGGCTTATCTAACTATTAAGTTTATGTTGGTGATGACTGAATAACGAACTGTCATCCATGGTCTACGTGTAGTAAATTTTTGAACTCGATAGGAGCATCAGAAATATTCCAATTTTTAGTTATAAGATTAGTGATTTTTAAATTTATTTTGAGCGAGTAAGTAGTGGAATTTTTGGATCGGGTTTTTTTTATTTTATTAAGTACACATCTAATAATTGTTTTCACGAATTTTTATTAAAAAAAATTAAATAGTTTTAACAATATAAACGATGCCGTAGCGCCTGAAAAGGTATTTAATAAAAAGGCGTAAAAAAACTCCTTTTTGTTGTTTGTCTAATTTAATTTGGAAGAACGAATTAAATTATTATGAAAAACCATAATAAATTAATTCAATCTTCCAAATTGTATCCTATAGTATGTAATTTTGAAGTGAAAACTTCTTTAGCATCGTTGTGATTTGAAAGTCAATGAAACGAAAAAGCGACATTAAATAGAGACAGATACATAAATTCATAAGATTTAAATTAGGAAAAAATGAGATAAAAAGCATTATACAGTGTCTCTTTAAAACGAAAAAGCGACAGTAAAAAGAGACAGACACATAAATTAATAAGATTTAACGTAGGAGAAAATGAGATAGGAAGCATTATGTACGTGTGTTAATAAGTGTTTGTGTGCGCACGCGTAGTTGAAGCTTGAGAGAAGGCATCACAACGACCGTGGTATTTTGTATACCTACGTGTAAGTATTATTTTTGAAGGTTTCACTTCCACCACGTGTGAGTTGAACACATGCTTTTTTTGTTTATTTTAATGAACTCAATTTAATTTATTTTTAATTTTATTCTAGTTTTATCAATCTATATAAATAGAAATTCCTTGTCGCAGTGTTGGACCGCGATGAACTCCGAAGCTACTCAACCGATGTTGATAATTTTTTTTTCATTTTGCTGAATACACTCCAAATTAGGGCATAGAAAAGCTTTTGCTTTAATTTATAATAGTTTTTTTTTCAAATTATAATAACTGAGTCACAGCACGATTTGTCTGTCTTAACCGATGCTACATACAATTACAGAAATGAAGGCTACGAGCTTGATTTACGTGAAAAATGAAGATAGTTTTATTCTGGGTTGATTTCCCTAAAACTTGATTTGAAGGAGTTATCATCGATTTAAAAATGACACGGTTTCAGTGGCCAAAAAAAGTGATGACACGACAGGCATGCCATCAGCAACGAATCGGTTAACATGCTGTTCGCCCATATAACCTGCCTTTTGCTTGGTCCTGGGTTCGAGTCCCAGAAGTGGCAGGTGTTTTGTTGATGAATACGAGCATTTGCACCTGTGTCATTGGTATTTATATTTTCTACAAATATTAAATATCTTTGTAACATATGTATGTATTCATAACAGCCTCACAGTGCTTGCTTTGGACTAGGCTAATTAGTGTGAATGTAAGAAATATTATATTATCATCTCCCATGGATCAGCTTCAATGGCGCAATGTCTGTTACGCCATAACTGTGCCATAACTCCCCGAGTTCTTAACCGATTTTAATATTTTTTGTGTGGAATCGAATCAACAGCTTTAGGACCAGATGGTGACGGAGCCCGAATTTTGAAAACCGCAAAAATTACTATCGTACAAAAAAAAAAATTTTTTTTAGGTTTTACGCTCTACTCCAATATATGGTGCTAGCGTAGCTTTATGCTTAGCGACTGCATCGCCTAGTTAAATATGTATTTTGATTATCTGAGGGCTCGGACGTGTGGTTGTTTTTACAGGTATATTTTTGGAGCGGAGCGAGCGAAGCTCTCATGGATCAGCTTTAATGGCGCAATGTCTGTTACGCCATAACTTCCCGAGTTCTTAACCGATTTTAATATTTTATGTGTGGAATCGAATCAATAGGTTTAGGACCAGATTGTGACGGAGCCCCAATTTTGAAATTCGTAAAAATTTCCATCGAAACTATTTTTTTTTTCTTTTTTTAGGTATTACGCTGCGCTCCAATATATGGTGCTAGCGTAGTTTTATGCATAGCGACTGCATCGCCTAATATATCTAAAAATAAAATTAAAATTATATACGACTTGATTGTTTTAACGTGCTATTTACACATATGTTTGAAGTTGCAGTCTTGTTCTTCTGTTATGTGTGACAAATAAATAAAATTAAATGTAGGTAAGTAAAGAAATTCATCTCCAACAATGGACGGTGTAAAAGGGGCAAACAAGAAAAATCCGACGTTTTCAATCAAGCCCCATAGTGTCGGGTTGCTAAGGTTCGGGTGTCTTTTGGACCCCCGATAAACAGCGGAAGGGTTACGGCTATGCCATTTGTACGGAACACGAGAACGACTTGCGTATTTTGTTCCACGACTATTGGAGGGTTGACTTTTATACTGCTGTTGGGTGAAAGTACATTTAGACAAGATATTGTGTGATTTCGAATTTGGAAAACCTTTTGTTTACATTCCAAAGGTTTTATTAAAAAAATAACATCCTATAATTTATTTGTTTTTAATTGTATATTCCAGTTATATTCGCTCTTTTCGGGACAGGCAAAGGTCTTAACCATACTGCCAGTTCTTGAGTATTTTTTTCTTTTTTAGACGATGATGAATGATTGGAAAAATTCAATGAGTTTGCCAAGGTCTTGGTAGCTCAAATGGAAGAGTACTAGCCCGGATAGCTGTGGGATGCGGGTTGAAGTCCCGTAACACCTGAGAAAAGTTTCATTTTTTTTCATTATTTTTTATTTATAGCTTAAATAACAGAAAATAATTATTATAATATTGTTTCAAAGTTTTATCATGTAAGTTTTCTAAAAAGCTACAAAAAATTTTATTTTTAATATGTCGATAAGTGTTAAATTTTTTTATCATGATATATTATTTTATTTTATTTTTTTATTTTATTTTATTTGACAGGGCTTACCAACTAAATACATAAAGATAAGTGATATTAAAAGTACCGGACTTAGCAAAAATGTATATATGGACCGTTTATTTTGAAAGTGGTGTAAGTCCATTTTTGAGAAAAATGAGCTATCACGTAATGCTTATTATTCATGCTTAATTTAATGTAATTTTTTTATATATCCGTGTTTAATTTCTCAAAAAAATCCCATGTTTTGTATAACTTAAAATCGGTCGGTAAATGAAATTGCATAATCATCGATTATGAAAGTGGTGTAAGTCCAATTGACAGAGGTAGGTGGCATAGCAGATGGATGCCGATCAGTGTTTTGTTATTTTTCATTTATTTATACTATAATGTAATAGCGCAATGTAGAAAACAGGATAAATTCATTTTGAAACTCATTTTCAATGAAACGGGAGAATTTCATTTCAACAAAAAAACTCCAAAATGCAATTAAAAAACAGATAAAAAAATACTAACGGGGAACAGGTCAATTGTTTGCAAATAATGTTGGTTAAGGTTCCTCAAAATTGCACCATATACCATTTTTTATAAAACAACGATGACGGACGCAGAATTTAAAATTATCAATTTATTACCTCTACGTCCTGGAAGACCGTTAAAATTCGAAAAAATCGCCCTGGAGCCTTTGTACCAAAATGCCAGACCTATTATGTACGAAAAATACAATGACATGAAGCAGCTACTACCCTATATACCTCCGGTGCATCATGAATATTTTGACTGACTTTTACTACCACATGCAGAGAATAAGTAAATTCTTGTAATCAGTATCTTGTAATGACAATGTAATTACCGTCTAAAATAAAATTTTATGTATTGTTATGCGTATTTGTAAACAAAATTATATTAAAATGAAGTATATTTTAAGCGATATTTGATTTTTCGAAATTGAAATTAAACGATTTTTGCAATTGTCTAATTTTGAAAGTGGTGTAAGTCCATTTACAGCACATAAATATGTGTTATCGTAGTCTAATTAGTCAAAAACAAATTTATATAAACAAATTAAATGTTGATAAGACAATAGAAACAATGCCAGACCTCATATGATTTGCCTGTATTTTTGAATCAACAAATATAGTAACCTTTAATTTTCTCGAAACAAAAGAAAATGGACTTACACCACTTTCAAAATAAACGGTCCATATATATATATATATATATATATATATATCTTTTAATGAATTTAGCAACTTATTATATTTTTTGTTGACAATACTAGTGCATTTTTAAACGAAATGTTGGCGTTGTTGTTTTTCCCTATAAAGTATAACTTCACGTTGTTTTTCTAGCTTTTAATAGGTCTGTCTATCTAGACAGCCCTATTAAAACAGATCTCTGTTTTGCTAATAAGATGAATATGAATACATTCTTCATCCCTCTTCATTCAATACGGACGGTATTCGACGACTTTAAGCGCCTATTTTGTGTGATGTTTGCTTGTTTATTCCAGCCATCCCCGCTCTGCCAGGAACGCTCCAAGCTCTTTCATTTTGGTAAGAACTTCCCGGAGGCTGTCCGGCGCGAACGAGATGCTTCGCCCTGTAGTGAGCCACTCCTAATATATACGATTGAGCGTCAAAGCTACGCCATGGCATGAAGAAGCCGCAAGAAAATCGGCAAGGGCTCATTTTCCTCCCTTTTATTACGTGTTACACTAGTTAGTTATAAAACGTATAAGAAAAAATTACTATTACGATGAATGATAATTCGTTTCACTGTACTTCTTGCCTTTTAAATCATCTCCAATATTGTAAAAGGATTCCTTCATAAATAAAAGAAAAAAAAATTTCAGTGAGCTTGTAGAGAATAAATTTCCAAGCCTCCAAAATAATTCTCATTTTTTTTAAGTTTTAAAATTTTAGGGAAACCCTTTGCTCCCAATTACCATTATATTTCGCTGTCTATGACAACCTGTAATTAAGTCGGCACTAGTACTTGTAAACCATCGACTTTGTTAATCTTAGCTGTAAAGGTATGTCCTTGTTGGTTGTTAAAATAAAAAAATAATATAAAATGAAAATAACTTTATTCAAATGCACTTAAAAAATAAATTGTTTTGAATCGGCCAAAATTTTTACCTACCACCCATTCAGGACGTCTTTTAACTGACAAGAAGAATGGGCGCAACAAACTCGTCAGCTTTAACATAGGTAACGAAATTTACAATATAATACGTCGTCACCATACATAATTCACAAAAAAAAAAACAAAATTGTTTTGTTATGACAATACTAATAGTGTTATAATATCAAAATATATAAATAGAAACAAGGCTATTAATCCATGTATTCTTATTTTTTAAATAATCACAGATATTGTAATAGCCTTTGTTCATAATTGTATTTTAACAACATTTTTAAACTTTTCAGTGGACTTGTGAACAATAAATTTCCATGCCACCAAAATGTTAAAACAAAAGCACTCCGCGAGTGCCGACAGAAGTGAAAACTAAACCAATTTCATGCAGTTTTTCTTTTTAAACGACAAAATTGTTACCATTGAACATATTCAATTGTATCTTGTATCTGTTTCGGGCATACATCCGTATTACATTGGACCAGTCTGTATAATTATTTTAATAAGATATTAAATTACGTTATGCGTTATTTATCGTATTTATTTACTTCCAGACTTTAGGAACTAAGTTCTCAATTAATTTAGGTGAAATTTTATATCTTGTTCTGTCGTCACCTCGACTAATAAATATATTTAAAAAAAATATATTTTAAATAAAAAGAATCAACCAACAGAATTATCGCCATTCATACGCCAATATCTTTGAATTTAGAAATAAAAACTTTTTGGATTATAGTATCTATGTTTTATTTTTTTACTGTCAATAACGGTGTCGCCAGTTCAATGTTTTATTCCAAACTCAAAAAATGCCCAAAGCGCCTAAAGAAGTTTTCACTTTAAAAAAATAAAAGCACAGACTGTAACGTAGCGAGAATGGATCAGATCATTTAACATTTCAACCGCGAATTGTGTCGATAAGCAATTGTCACATTTTGCACCCCAGCCGCCATCGATGAAGGACCCTAATAAAACTAAAATGTCCGCCGTCCCTACTCGTGATGATTATTTTTATCTCGGCCATTTTGATACTGAAGGCACCGCTATAAAACCGTATCGCATCTTGAAAACTAACTCCTTTGACCGACCACAATTCGAGTGGTCTGAACGAAAAAGGCATTAGTTTAAAAAAGTATTTAAAAAAATATCACTTGTAAGATCAAACGAACTAGCTAAGTTATTATTGAGAAAATTAATGTCAATGTAAGATAGGCGTGGGATGGTCGATATCGATTATTATTAATTTATTACCAAGATACCTTACTATTTTATTTCGAATGACATTTTTCTCGTTAACTACTTGATTATTTTGAAATTTATTTTCTACTTTTTAGTTCGGTTTACAATCAAAGTGTGTTTATTAGTTTATTTAAACTTAAATATATTTTTCATTTTTTAGTTCGATCTACTCAAAAAGCTTATTTTTTTTATTTACAATCATTTCAGTTCTTCGTATTTTGAATTGTTTTTCAAAATTTCTAGATATAATTTAGTTTTAATTACTGAATTGTCATTGATGTCTGATAAGTGCACAAAATTTTAAATGAATCTGATGTTATGAAGTAGTTAAAATCGCGTTAAATTCAAAAGAAATCGTTTCAAAAAGTTCTGTATCTTTTTATAATTGTTTATGGTCAGATGAATCATAAAATACTTTTTTGGCGGGAACAGGAAAAGTCATTTTATTGTTTTTGGTTTTCGTGACAAATTTTGTTGTTAGCGAATGTAAGTGCGTTATAATGGTAGATTATTAACCAATAAATATTACTGAAATTGCACGAGAGTCGACAAGTGAAACAAAACAGTGGAAGTTGTCTTTTCACTCTCTAAACTTCTAGTAGTTAAAGTACGACTTTGCATAACTGCACAACTTAGACATGGCTTTATATGTTTTACTGTTGAAATCTGTTTTATTTTATACTAGCTGATCCGGGCACGCGTTGCTGTGTTATGAATTAAAAAAAAAAACTATCCTATCTCTTCAGTTGGACCAAATTACACATAAATACCAACTTTCATCAATATCGGTTGAGTTGGTGAAGAGCTCATTGGGAACATACATTGTGACACTGGATTTTTATATATTAAGAAAATGGAGTAACTTCTCCCGTTTTCTCAAAATTGCCCTTCACTACTCTGCTCCTATTGATTGTAGCGTGATGAAAAGTATACTACAACCTGCCCAGGAGCATGAAGAATAATTGTTCCAAGTTTCGTTAAAATCCGTCGAGTAGTTTTTGTTTCTATAAGGAACATACAGACAGACAGACAAAAATTTTACTGATTGCATTTTTGGCATCAGTATCGATCACTAATCACCCCCTGATAGTTATTTTGAAAATATATTTCATGTACAGAATTGACCTCTCTACAGATTTATTATAAGTATAGATTAATTTATTTTTTATTGTCTTAATTGTGGTTACATAAGTATGTTTACAAAAATAGGTACCTCACAAATAACCTATTCTCATGCATCACACAAACATCTGTCCCTTCCGGGACTCGAACCCAGGACCGTCGGTGTGAAAGACAGGATCGCTACCGTTGCACCAAACGATAGATACATACTATCTATAACACAAGTGTGCTTACTTTAGAGTAGAGTAATTGACGTAAATGTAAGAAGTAATATTATTAAATTCATTGCTGTTACTTACATAAATAAGGAAAAGGCAGCAATCTATATATTGGTACGGCAAACATCCTCTTGTTTGTCTTAGCAAACGAACTAACCCGATCCCAAACAAAACAGACATACTTGCTTGAATCGATAGTTGCTATTACAGAGAATTAAATTATCTGAAATAAAAATAGCATTCATTTGTTTACAATCGGTAGCAAATGAATAAATGAAAGTTTGTATAGAACTCTTACTTAAAATATACAATACTAGCGGCCCGTCCCGGCTTCGCACGGGTGGACAAAATTCTTTAAATTATTTCTAGCATTCAATATAGCCTATGACACTCAGTAATAATGTGCCTTTCTATTGGTGAAACAATTTTAAAAATCGGTTCAGTAGATCCCGAGATTACCCCTTACAATTTAACAAATATACAAACACAAACTTTACTTCTTTACAATATTAGTATAGATATACATATGAGATAATTTCTAATATTTTCGTGATGAGAAACGACACAACAAGTCAAACACAATTGGCTTTCTTTGTAAGAAAAGATTTATTGGTTATTTTATATTAGGTACATGATATAAAAGTGTGTATTTACTAAGTACTTAACGAAAACCTACATACCTGTAAGAAAAGAAACGACATTTAATATTATTATTAACAATGTCAGTTTCTAAATCACAATTAGAATACCTTAACAAAACATACAGTAATCATAACAATCACGAGATGCTTATAGGTTATCTTTCCATAGCTTACAAACTTCATTTGTCATGTCATTGCGCGCTCGATGACGTTTGATGCGCGGGATAATTCAAATTAAAGGAAATTACAGTTTTTTATATTATTACAGTTTTTACAGTTATATATGCCAGGATCGTGGTGAGTGGAAATCTGTGATGCGTACCCCTGCGGAAAAATGGCGTGATTGTATGAACTAGCTGACCCGGTAACGCGTTGCTTTGGTAACACATATACAATGGAAAAAGAGCTGGAAAAATAGCGGACAGACAAACACACAAACAACAAATTTGTGTTCTTAGATTACAGACTATCGGTCCGTCCCGGCTTCGCACGTGTGGTCAAAATTCTTTAATTTTTTTCTATTATTCAATATTTTTCCGTTAGCGCCATCTAGCGTCCGGTAGACGAACTACTTACGCGTTATCCGCACAAACAACTGTGATCTTAGATTATAGATTAATAATAATATTTTTTACTAATAATAATAATTTGTTTAATTTAATAATTGAGGTATAACAAGTAGACAATACATAAGACTAAAATATAGTCTCCAAAGCTTCTGCTTCAAAGCTTCAAAGAGGAGAGATGGCGCTGTGGTGCCCATATAAACATTAGCTCCCAGTTGTTTAAAGTTCTAAAAATATTAAATGTTTGTTTTTCTCAGTGTGTATCGTATCGCTGTAAAGACAAAGTATTCTTAAACGTGTGAAAGTGTATAAACAGTTATTATGAACTGTGTTGAGTTTAAAAACAATAAATTGACTGAGCATCATTACTTCATTAAATAACAGTGTTAATAAAATTATAAACAATTAAACAGTGACTACTATATTTTTCTTCAAAACTCAATGAAAGATAATAATATAAAGTTGATTCTTCTATAAGTAATAACTATATTTTAATATTACAATAAAGTGGCAGTTTATTTTATTTAAAAGTGTAAAGGACGCAGACCGTTTTCGGTCCTACTGTAAGTACACTTAAGATTGAATAGTTGTAGTAGTAGTTAAAAGGACCATCTTAAACTGCCGTTAGCGCCATCTAGCGGGCAGTCGCCTAATTACTGCGTATTTACAGTGTGCCTCTAATATCATTGATAGCTCAAATAAGCACTCGACGACATATTAGTTCATACGGTAATACATAGATGTCATAAACATGAACTTCTTTGAGAATATTACATTTCGTCGCCCTAAGTTAAATAAATCAAACAGTGATGAGAGCTATACTTCTGATGGAATTACGAATGCGGACACAAACAACTCAACTCTGGATAACGTTCTAGAAGGCAGTTCTGCTCTAGTCTTCCAAATCTTTCTACAGACTCATTCGAAAAATCATTATTAAAAGAAGAAATTACAAAGTTAAAATTGGAACTCGAGAGTGCCCACAATGAAATAAGTAATATAAGGTCTGAAAATAATAATCTAAAAGTGAAAATTATAGAATATCAAAAACAATTAGACATGTACAAAAATGTGACAAGTACCTTAAAATCAGATTTTTCCCCCAATATTACTAGGAAAGCAGGTAAATTTTACACACCTACAATGCAACGGGTACGACTTACTACAAGAGAATTATTTGTATCTCCACATTGAAATTTCAAAACAAATGAAACATCACATTCTGAAACTGATTTTAATAGTCAACAACAAACTTTGACGAGAAATGTAAGCCAGCGTCAACTTACAAGCCTTTTACAAGATGGCAAAATAGATTCTGAGACACGAAGATCCACAACTTCGTTAGATAGCATCATAGGTGATATGGATAAGCAATGTACAAGAAAACTTGAAAAACTAAACAATAGCAACTTATCTATTCAGCGCAAAATTAGAAATACCAAACTTCAGGAAATGATAATAATCAGTAGCAACAATACAAACAGCATTCTACGTAATATGAGAAACTTATTTGACAAGCAGTTTCGTATATGTCACTACTGTTCACCGGGTGCTGGAATGGAACAACTACTAGCTGGAATTGAATTTAAACTCAAAGACTTCTCAAGAAAGGACTTCTGTGTGATTGTTATAGGAGAAGCTGATTTTCAAAAAACAAAGGATTATTATAAGCTTGTTAGATTAACTCGAGAAAAATTATTACAGTTGTCCCATACGAATGTCATCATAGCTACTCCAACTTTTAAAATATTTAAAAACACTTCATTATTTAACAAAAGAATCGAAGCATTTAATAATATACTGTTTCAGATAATCAGCAACATGGCTATACCTACTTACTGGACTCTAATCTCTCTCTTCAGTATAGCAGAAAATACTTTTCTTTTAATTTTGGTCGATTGAATAATAAAGGCTTGAAAAATATTGTTAATCGTCTATACGTACTCATTTCAGAGATAAATCAAATTTACTTCAATAAGAAAGAGCCCTTCAATCCAATAAACAATGAAAAAGAGAACCTTTTTCGTAGCTAATAATTTAACCATAGTTCACCAAAATATATGTGGATTAATTAATAAAACTGACCAATTACAAGTAGTGGTGCAGGAATTAACCTCGATTTATAAAAATGTGGACATTCTATGTTACACTGAGCATTTTATGCGAGACGGTAATGAAAATCGCTTATATATACAAAACTTTAAATTAGCATCAAGTTACTCAAGAAATATTCGTAGAGGTGGTTCTTGCATCCTACTTCGCCATGGTCACGAATTTGAAGTATTGGATGTTTCGAAGCTTTGTATATGTAACATTTTTGAATGCTGCGCTATAAATATGACACGTGCAGATCTAGTTATCGTTTGCATTTAAAGACGCCCTAAGGCTAATATAGAAATATTTATAAATAAGTTAGACTTACTGATAAAAAAAAATAATTAAAGAATTGTGATTTGTGGTGATTTTAATATTGACATTTTATAGAAAACCAAATGGTCAATGTATTTTGAAAATTTGCTAGCCAATTATATTTGTAAACTGTTAATCAGACAACCTACTAGACTGAGTATTGGGACCTGTCTTGACAATTTTGCAGTAAACATCCACGGTTGTAAAAGTTGTGTTATGGAACTGGCGGTATCTGATCATACAGCCCAGGTAGTGCAATGTCCTGTTAAAAAGACATGTCTAATTAATTCATGGCGGATCCAGAAACGTGACTACAATGAAGAAAACATGACTAAATTTAAGCTAGCCATAGAACAGTTGAGCTTTTCTGACATATATGACACTAATTTTATTGAAACCATAGTCTTATTCCACAATTTATGTTTTCCATACAAACTTACAACCATAACCAGTAGAAGGAAACCAAAATGGATTTCAAGAGGTATTCGTATTTGCAGTAAAAAGAAACGGCAGTTACTCTGGAACTATCGATCTTCTCCTACATTATTAAATAAGCGGATACTTAATAGCTATTCACAACGCTACAAAAATATAATAAACTTAACACAACGTGTACAGAATAGTTACTTTATGACAAATGCGGCAAATAAGTCTAAAGCGACATGGCAGATCATAAATAAAAACAAGAACCAATATCCTTCGGAGACTCTACAATATATTCTAAAAGATGGTAGCCGAATACACTATGCTAAGAATATAGCAAATGCATTTAATGATCATTTTGTGGATTTCTCAAAAAACTTGAAAACTTGTAATACATACATACAACTCACTGCCGTCACAAATAGGAAATTCAATATTTATGTCACCTATTGCAATCGATCAAACTTTAAAGATCATACGATCCTTAAATAACACGAACAGTATAGGAACCGATGGAATACCCACAAAGATTATAAAAAACTGTTCTATTACATTAGCACCGCCTCTTACTACTCACTTAATAAATTTAAGTGGAAGATTTCCTGATCACTTGAAAACTTCTATTATAAAACCCATTCATAAAAAGGGTGAGACTACAGATATAAAAAATTACAGACCGATTGCTCAATTAAATGTCTTTTCGAAAATATTTGAAAAAGTAATTTATGAACATACTAGCTTTCTCGCCCGAAGCTTCGCCCGCGTGGAATTCGGTTGTATTGCGGTATAAAGCACAACTATAAGAAAACTTCTCATTCCCACGGAAAAATCTAAGAAGCGCGATGTAACGCTGGATACAAAATTCATATAATTCATTCCACTTCTTACGTATTTTAAAAAACACATCGTTACCATGTTTTAAAAAACACCCAGCGCCATCTATCGCATACCTCAAGAACTAAATAACGTAACTAATACTTATACCAATTAGTAATTCGTTGACTTTAGTGATTTCAGGATAAGTAGATGTAAAAAAACAATTTAGACGATAAAACAAATTGTACGTCATCCCTCGAGAATTCCTCATTTTCGAGGATTCATTTTCGTATCATTTAGCTTCAAAATTTACATGTTCATATTCGTTTGTAACATATAAGTAGATGTAAAAAAAACAGTTTAGACGATAAAACAAATTGTACGTCATCCCTCGGGAATTCCTCATTTTCGAGGATTCATTATCGTATAATTTAGCTTCTAAATTTACATGTTTATATTCGTTTGCAATATTTTACGTTGTTTTAAACGACACACAGCGCCATCTACAATCCATCCATCAAGCAAACAATATTTTTGGTTTTCCTCGGGAATATCAATTTTTTCCAGGATAAAAAGTACCCTCTTATTTAATCCGGACTTTTATCTTTACGTCTGCAAAATTTCAAAGCAATCGATTCAGTAGTTACGGCGTGAAAGCAGAACAAACAAACAAACAAACAAACTCACTTTCCGATTTATAATATTAGTAAGGATATACAAGTTTCTTGAGAAATATAACTTATTAACAAAGGAACAATTTGGTTTTTGCAATTATAAAAATAAAAGGCCATTCACAGACTTTTGGAATTAGTTATGCCCTCCATAGATAAAAGACAACACATTTGTGCCATTTGTATGGATATGACTAGCGCATTCGATTATGTAGAGCACAAACTTTTATTATCTAAGCTCTATGCGTATGGAATAAGAGGTACTGCTCATAAGTTAATAGAGAGTTATCTCAGTAACAGAAAGCAGTATACCTAAATTTCTAAATTTTGTAGAAAAACCAACATTTAAAAGCAATATTTATCTCTATGTAGAGACGTAGAGTCGGGCGTACCCCAGGGTAGTATTTTGGGGCCTTTGTTGTTTATTGCTTACATAAATGATCTTTCTAAAACGTGTGACTATCCTACAGTATTATTTGCAGATGACGTCACCGTTCTAGTAAAATACAATAGCAGTATGACATATGAAAATGAAATAAATGACGCATTTAAAACAATAAAGACATGGTTAGAAAATAATAATTTAATTCTGAATAATAAAAAATCTAAAATTATGCACTTTAGACAAAACACTGTAGTTCCAAGTGTTATATTAAAATGTAATAATGAAATCATTGATACTGCATCCGAAACCAAATTTCTAGGTTTGATTTTAGATTACCAATTGAATTGGAAATCCCACGCTGAAAGTTCATGTAAGAGGCTAAATAGTGTCGTATATGCTTTAAATAGACTTTTAAAGTTGCAAATACAGAGTGCGTTGTGACAGCCTATAATGGATACGTAGAATCGATTTTACGATATAGAATTATATTTTGGGGTAATTCGGTAAACAAGTCTATAATATTTAAAACCCAAAAAAGATGTTTAAGAGCTATGGCAGGGCTCAACTCCACTGATAGTTGTTAAAAAGATTTTAAAGTTTTTAAAAAGTTGAAAATACTAACTCTACCTTCTTTGTATATTTACGAAGTGGCAATGTACGTAAGACAAAATCAGCACCAGTTTGTCACATTCTGTGAAAGAAATACAAAGAAATCCCACAGGCATGGAAACAGAATATGTTCTATAGGTTGTAAGACAGAGCTGATGAATAATAGCTTTTTTGGTATGGCTTTAAGAGTTTACCAAAAACACAATTTAAGAAACGTCTGATGTCACTGTTGTTAGATAAGGCTTACTATTCGATTACAGAATATTTAAATGACAAAGGTTTGAATAAGTTAGACATGATTTTATTTTATGTTATTTGATTTTATTTTATTTGTATATTGACATTTTTTATTTTAATGTGATAATTAAAACATACTATTGATATTTGTATACCTTGACAAAGGTGGAAATGTAGTGATACTGTAATAATTACCTTAACACCAATGATAATCATATTTTACCTATGTTTCACAAATAATAAATTCTTTACTAATTCTATTCTATTCTATTCTATTCTTCTAAACAATGACACAGTTTAGATGCATTCTTTCGCTCGGAATTTGTTAAAAACTTTAACTTCTATTAAGCTACTTACATAAACTTAGTGCTTATATTGATTGTATGTATGTATGTATGTATGTAAAAAAAAAACTTAGAGAACCCAATAGGCCTCTGCTCTTATTCACTATATCTACTTCTACACCACACCACTCTCTTTTCACATCATTTTTTATTTTATTTATCAATTACCAATTATTTTATCGATTTTATTTAAGAGGCTATACCAGTATAAAAAAATTAGTGCGATTTTCGGGAATTGTTTTATAAGAAAGTACTCGATAGAATATTTGAAGTTTTTAGGACATAATAAGGTATATATTCAGCTATATTTTTTAGTGCTGTGTTGTCTTCGGTGGTGCCAAAAAAAAGTTGCCCAACTGCTGACATGATTCCGGCCGAATGAGTAGCTGAATTTTTAATGGGTTACAATGGTATAGCCCCCTTAAACCAATAAGATTGGTAATGGTAAAGTAATTTGAAGAGTTTGGTTTTCTATAATTGATTTCTTTACCTTCTTTATAAAATAATTATAGAATTATTGATGGCCTATACTGTGTTATGTTTCTTTTAGATCTTACACTTCCATACACATTATGCATTTGAATAAAACAACAACTTTTTATGGATTTTGCGCATAATCTATAATCTAAGATCACAATGGCTTGTGTGTTTGTCTGTCCGCTCTTTTCCCGCTCTTTTTCCATTGTATCAACAAAGTTACCATAGCAACGCGTTACCGGGTTACCGCGTTACCGTTAACCGCAAGTAGTTCGTCTACCGGACGCTAGATGGCGCTAACGGAAAAAATATTTAATAATATAAAAAAATTAAAGAGTTTTGTCCACCCGTACGAAGCCGGGACGGGCCGCTATCTATAATCTAAGAACACAAATTTGTTATTTGTGTGTTTGTCTGTCCGCTCTTTTTCCATTGTTACAATTAACGTTACCATAGCAACACGTTACCACAGCAACGTGTTACCGGGTCAGCTAGTTTATTTTATATAAGTATACTCGTAACGTTTCGACTTAGTCATCCTGTAAAGGAGTCGAAACATCAAGATTGAATATAAAAAAAATGTTTTATTCAAAAGTGTTATGTTTATCAAGTCTTTACGTAAGGTAAGGGCTTGATCGCTTTGAAATCGTCCGATCAAGGTACGTTGTACAGGATTCGCTTCACAATAGCAATCGGGATTAGGGTCGTCTTTAGAATTTTCATATGGGCCCATTTACGGGCTACTCACGTTTGGGACGGACTACTGCGTTATCTTGACATCAACTCTGTAACGACGACGAACTGTGAAGTGTGAGCAGAATGGATAATATTGTTTTAACATTATTATATTAATATTTTTATATTCACATTAATTAGCCTAGCACAGAGTAAGCATTATAAGACTTGTATTATGGATACTAGGGTAACGGATAGGTAGAAATCTACACTAATATTATAAAGAGGAAAGATTTGTATTTTTGTATGTTTGCAATGATTAAACTAAAAAACTATTAAGCCGATTTGAAAAATTCTTTCACCATTGGAAAGCCAGATTCACGCTGAGTAACATAGGCTATATTTAACGCTATTAAAGGAGACCTTTCTTTTCGGGCCAAAAATGTACCTTGGTACAAGTTATTTGAAAATTTTCATAATAATGTACAAACACTTATTTCATATATAATATACCCATAAATTTGATATTTATAAAGTTAATAAAACACAATAAATTATACACTAAATCACAACTGCGTAGAACGAAAAGCTAATGTGGCACTTGTGTGTGACAGTCGGTTAGATTTTAACAAGTTTTTCGCGGCTCTGGAACACGGTATTTTAGTAAAGTCCGTAGGTTGATAAAATAACTAAACGCTTAGAATGATTCGCAATAGCAAGAAATATCTATTTTTGCTCTTGATCCTACTGTATATATTAAAAACAGAAGAATTCATAAAGCAGTATGTTGCCGATAAACTTGTATACATTTTATGTTTAAGACTGAATATCGAAAAATGTTTATATAACTTTAAGCTACAAAACGCTTCAAAATCAAAACAATTGTGCTTGCCTAAAGCTAAAAGCTAAAAAAAACATTTGTTGCAAGTGATGTATATTTTTGAATGATTTTTATAGTGGTACAAATGTATCTAAAATAAATAAGTATTTTTTTCGGAATATACAATTTTTTTGCTATTTTTTGGTATCTTTGAATCTTAGGTACATGTTTAGCCTTAGTTGTATGGAAGAAAGAAAGGCTCCTTTTGTCCACCCGTGCGAAGCCGGGACGGGCCGCTAGTATATATATATATATATAAACTCATGACTCTGGTACAAATGCTCGTATTTATTACACAAACATATGCCAATTCCGGGATTCGAAACCAGAAACGTCGATGCAATAATAAGGATACTTTACAATTTATGAAGATATATAATGATACTTTTGTTATAAATTTACTTAAATAGGGTTTAAAGTTTGAGTTTTTTTTGTATTTTTGAGAGTATATTTAATTAATATTTTTTTAACGTAATTGCATAATACCTATACATAGCAATATGATACTGATTTTATTACCTAGTAATATTAGGGGTTAAAGTATGAAATTGCCGATTTGTACTGAAAATCTATATTGTTTATTTTTTAAATTTTTAACAAATTTATTTAATCAAAATAGTTGCCATTATTATCTATACATTGCTGCCATCTAATGGGAAGGTCATTAATGCCTTTGCGATAGAATTCCGACGATCTAGACTGCACAAACTGTGTGAAAGCATTTTGTACTGCCTCCTGGGAAGAAAACTTCTTGTCACGTAGATAATTGTCCAAATCACGAAAAAAATGGTAGTCCGTTGGAGCAAGGTCTGGTGAATACGGAGGATGACGAATGGTTTCTAACTGCAGTTCCTGAAGGGTCAAAATGGTTTCTCGTGCTGTGTGAGGTCTCGCGTTGTCGTGGAGCAATAATGGTGAAGATCGATTCATGAGTCGGGGCTGTTTTACTGCTAGTTTTGTCAACATGGTTCGGAGTTCGGCACAATAGACATCTGCCGTTATTGCTTGACCAGATCGGAGAAAACTATAGTGAATAACACCATGCTGAGACCACCAAACAGTTACCATTACCTTTTTATTGGTAAGTTTTGCTTTAGGACACTGTTGTGGCATTTGACCTGGGGTCAGCCATTGCATTTTTCTTTTCCGGTTATCATAAAGAATCCACTTTTCATCACATGTTACAATTCGATCCAATATTCCTTCATTTCTGTACCGGTTCAACAAGGCAACACAAGTTTCAACACGCGTTTCTTTCTGCAGATCAGTCAAATCATGAGGCACCCATTTTTCGTATTTTTTTATTTTATTGATTTGACGCAAGTGAGTCAATATTGTGGGTAAGGTAACGTTAAACCATGCCGCTAATTCCTGGGTACTTTGACTAGGATCGGCTTCCACTATCTCTCTTAATTCATCGTTATTTACCTGTGTGGGCGGTCTTCCTCGTGGCTCGTTCTTTAAGTCGAAATTTCCATCACGAAAGCGTTTAAACCAAAATCGCACGGTGCGTTCATTAGTAGACCCCTCTCCAAACGCAGCATTGATATTGCGGGCTGTTTCTGCCGCGTTAGTTCCGCGTCGGAACTCGTATTCAAAAATAACTCGAATTTTCGCAGTATCCATCTTTCTTGTCTAAATTGAATAACAAAAACAATTGAAAGTCGATATTCAAATGTTTTACATTTTTTAAAAAAAGAACATCATAGAAACCATTTAAAAAAAGTTTCATTCGAAAACCTCAAACCATGAAGATTCTATGTCAATTCAAAGAACCTATTGCAATAAAACGGCAATTTCATACTTTAACCCCTATTATATTGTAGGCCTGTATGTAATCTCCAACTAAAAATTAATAATAACTAGGTGTCCCGGCTACGTTTTGCTGTGACTCAGTTATTATAACTTTTCCGTTAGCGCCATCTAGCGTCCGGTAGACGAACTACTTGCGGTTAATATGGTAACAAACACACAAAGTATTGTCATAATATAATTAGGATAACAGCATTTATTTTCTCTTCACAATTTAAAGGTCATGTGGTTGATATACCAAAAAGTCGCACTAAGCGTTTTGGTTCCAATTTTGTGATACGTACCGCTAGAGAGTGGAACTCTTTGTCTCAGTCTGTGTTTCCTGATAAATACAATTTAGGGATATTCAAGTCACGAGTGAATAGGTATCTTCTAGGCAAGCGCGTCAAATCCTAGATCGCATCGTCGCTTACCATCAGGCCAGATAGCGGTCAAGCGCTTTCGTATTCACGATAAAAAAAGGCTTAGGACTAAAAAGTTTTTACGGCTTTGTGGAAGAGATTAGTCCCTGAAAAAAGTTCCAGAGGAACCTGAACTACAGGTAACAAGGCCCCACCCGCAGAAAACCTTAGCTATATGGGATTACAATGATCATTGGCAAGGAAAGACTATCACTAAATAATTATTAATTTATTGTTTACTAGCGACCCGCCCCGGCTTCGCACGGTTGCAATGCTCTACTATTTTATGCATGTATTATACATATAAACCTTCCTCTTGAATTACTCTATCTATTAAAAAAACCGCATCAAAATCCGTTGCGTAGTTTTAAAGATTTAAGCATAGATAGGGATACAGGGAGAGAGAAAGCGACTTTGTTTTATACTATGTAGTGATGAAGCTTAGTTGTTACTTTTACAGTAAAACAAGACTACTATGAACTATGACTAGTTAGAAATATAACAAA
The DNA here is from genome assembly GCA_927399485.1 of Calamotropha paludella. Taxonomy (NCBI): domain Eukaryota; kingdom Metazoa; phylum Arthropoda; class Insecta; order Lepidoptera; family Crambidae; genus Calamotropha; species Calamotropha paludella. The sequence continues at coordinate 2,227,769 of OV656803.1, read as the reverse complement.
ATTTCAATATAGGCACGTACTAAAGACCCCTAAAAGATAGTTTGTTATTCAAAATAAATACATATACCTAAAAGGATTGCAGGTATCCCAAGTTGCTATGGTGTAACACTGTGAATATGTGCAGGAAATAAAAATCATCTGTGAATTTACGCTTAATATTTGAAATATATTTGCAAAAACTTTGTTTTTTTTTTGATTTGATTGTTTTATTAACCTTAAAATACAATCAAAAGGCATAATTGAAACTTACTTCACTAAATTAGTCGATTTGCTACCCTAAGTATGTATAAATCGGGTCCACATTTAATTGCAACAAAAATAAACAATAGCATTCCAAATAGAATTAAGTGTCTGCGAAATGGATTTGAATGTAAGTTCAAAAGTGTTAATTAATAAGGCTTACTATAGTTTAAACGAATAATTTAGTGATAAGCTGTAGATATTAAGTTGCAGTGCCTTTACATGTTATACTGATCTCTAAGATTAAAAAACATGCTTATGTGATTATGACATTTTTTATATAAAAAAAATCCTGTCTCTGTTTGACCTCGATGAACTCCGAAACAACGACCGATTTTGATAATTTTTTACATTTTTCTCGATTTGTTCCGACTAAAGACATAGGTTTCATTTAAATTTATAAGACAGCAAAGCTTTGCCGTGTCAGCCAGTGAATTAATTGGATCCATCCTCCCATAGATCAGCTTCAATGACGTAATATCTGTTACGCCATAACTTCCCGAGTTCTTAAACGATTTTAATAATTGTGTGGATCCAATCAACGGGTTAAGGACTAGGTCGTGCCGGAGCCCGCATTTTGAAATTCGCAAAAATAAAAAAGTTATGACCAAAAACATTGGCTCTAAGGGATTTTCCATTAAAACTAAAAGCGCGCTAGTTGTAGGTTTTCATTCTCATGGAATTTTAAAATTTACTAAACTTTATTGAATATTTTTCATTTTTTTTTGTTTTACGCTCCTCTCCAATATATGGTGTTAGCGAAGCTTTATGCTTAGCAACTGCATCGACCTAGTAAATAAAAATGACTGGAAATATGAATAATATCCGAATATATCGCTTTTAAAAAGCCATGGTTGGACAAAATAACAATAGGCAAGAGGAAATAATTTAATTTTAATGTAGATATGATAATTTTAGAAGTACAAAATCATAACAAAAAATTACCTAATAATGGATTTTTATTTTAAACATGAGAGTGTCTCAACATTATCTGCGTCAACGTTTCATTTGTAAATATAAAAAGAAAAAAATCCTATTAGTACAACCGATAAAAGATATATATCTTTTACCAGTTGTACTAATAGGATTGGAAAGAAGATGCCCGCAACGCGGCTGGCCGCACTCAAAGATATTAGCTCTTTACCCACGAGGGGGTTCTTTGTCTAAAACTTTGACAGAATTGAATTTATTGAAATTAAGACAGACAAAGAAATGGGATATGCTGTTTTATTTAAAATTTTATTTAATGTTACAAAAAAATTTAATGAATTATTTTAAAAGAAAATTACTAGAAAACATAGAAAGCAGGTGGGAATTCACTTGTAAGCCGAGTCGATTTTTTCCTAACATTTTTCTTTTAAAACAATTTATCTTATGAGACAGCATTAAAAATGTAAAAAAATATAAAAAAATATAAAAAATTATATGAGAAAAATTTAATGTTTGTTTTTTTTTTGACGACCGTTTGGTGCAACGGTAGTGATCCTGCCTTTCGCACCAACGGTCCTGGGTTCAAATCCCGGAAGGGGCATATGTTTGTATGATGAATACAAACATTTGTACCTGAGTCATGGGTGTTTTTATGTATTTCTATGAATATTACATATCTATGTATCATATATGTATGTCTATCCGTTACCCTAGTATCCATAACACAAGCCTTACAGTGCTTACTTTGGGCTAGGCTAATTGGTGTGAATGTAAGAAATATTTATTATTTTATTTATTTATTTGACCATCATGCTTTATAACCTTTTGATATCTTTACAGTTGGACAACCATTGTAAGGCGAGTAGGTCATGATGGACTCAGTTCTAGATTATTAAAGTGAAAACTTCTTTAGCATCGTTGTTATTTTAAAGTCGATGAAACAAAAAGCGACAGTAAAAAGAGACAGACACATAAATTCATAAGATTTAACATAGGAAGATAAATGAGATAGGAATCATTATGGACGTGTGTTAATAGGGGTTTGTGTGCGCGTGCGTAGTACAAAGCTTGAGAGAAGGCATCACAACAACCTTGGTATTTTGTGTTGTATACTGGCTGGCATATATGTAAAACTACATGTTAATCAAAATTCTTACGATGTTCTATGTCACTATAGACATTAAGGTTTATTGACTTGGTTACCAAATATATTCTTGTACACACGCATTTATAAGTTATCTTTATCAAATAATCTTATTACAACATTCGTTATCAGCACGAAGCTCTAGTATAATGAGTGATCAATTCAGTGGCATTAAATTATTGTCTAATCGAGATGGGTACAGCATCTGGAAATTTAAAATTCGAGCGCTGCTTATTCATGAAGAATTGTGGAAGTCCATTGAAGGCTACGCTGATGGTGATCCTACCTCTGAAGATGTGAGAATTAGAAAGGATCAGAAGGCCTTGTCTAAGATTTCGCTCACGTTAGATGGTTCAGCCATTACTCATGTCAGATCAGCAAAATCAGCAAAACAAGCTTGGGACGCACTAGCAAATGCTTACGAAGACAAAGGGATGGGCCGCAGGCTATCACTCGAACGCCGCTTATACAGGTATGCTCTGAATGACTTTGTAAATATTGAGTCGTATATAAATGCTATTATGTGTACAGTACAAGATTTAGCAGACATTGGTAAAGTCATAGACGACGAGTCTGTCGCCGCTATTTTGTTAGGAGGTCTGTCAGTTAAATACGAACCTCTCATAATGGCACTTGAAAACTCCAATGTAAAGGTAACAAGTGATTTAGTAAAATCTAAATTATTGAACGAAATGGCCAAAGACGTACCTCAAAATGACGTCTTAGCGTTAAGTTCGAGGACATCAAAAAACAAAACTAAAAAGCCTATTGTTTGTTATAAATGTCATGAGCCAGGACATAAGAGTCCTCAATGCCCACACAAAAAGGGAAAGAAGAAAGCCAATATTGGCAGTGTAGTAGAAAGAGTTACTCAAGAAGATTCCACGTTACTCACTGCATTTGTTGCCGAAAATAATCATAAGAAATGTCAACGATGGTACATTGATTCTGGAGCAACTAGTCATATGAGTCCTTGTTTGGAATTTTTTGAAAACTATAAGCCGTTGAGTCATGATGCCGGTTCTGTCACTATTGCGAATGGAGACAAATTGCCAGCTGTTGGAACAGGTGATATAGTTGTTACAGGTATTCCAAGCATTACGAAAATAAAAGATGTTGTTTTTGTACCAGATTTACATTGTAACCTAATTTCTGTTAAGAAAGCTGTTGACAAAGGCTACACAGTTATTTTTGATAAGCGTGGTTGTAATTTTTATAATAACATTGATGTAACTTTTACTGGCAATTCTTTTTTACAGGGTACTTATAGTGGTGGTTTGTATAGTTTGAACTTAAATCCAAACAAAGCACAAAAATTTGCAGCATTAGATGTGGTTGACAATACGGAACGTAAAGTGCACTTTGAGTTGACTGAATATCAACTTTGGCATAGGCGTCTGGGTCACCTCTGTCGTATCGGGATGGACAAACTAAAAAGAGGCCAAGCAACTGGTATGACTTATGCTGATGTAGATAAGGATCCCTGTATACCATGTATAGAAGGTAAGCAAGCCAGAAAACCGTTTTTGAAAGTTAAATACAAACGTGCAAGTTCTCCCTTAGAACTAATTCACGCTGACGTTTGTGGACCATTTTCTACTACATCTTTTAAGGGCAATAATTATTTTATTTTATTTATTGACGACTTTACACGTATGATGTTTATTTATTGTTTTGCTTTGAAGTCTGATGTTTTTGAGATTTTTAAGACATTTCATTCTTTTGTTGAACGACAATCAGATACAAAAATGAAATGTTTGCGTACAGATAATGGGGCTGAGTTCGTTAACAAACAAATGTCCAATTATCTTAGCAATTGTGGTATTAAACACGAGACAACAGTACCTTATAGCCCGCAACAAAATGGAGTTAGCGAGCGAGGTATAAGGTGTATTGTTGAAAAAGCTCGTGCTATGCTAGCTCAAAGCAATCTTTCTAAAGCATACTGGCAGGACGCTATGGAAACTGCAGTGTACATCAAAAATAGGTCTCCACACCGAGCTTTAGTCAATGAAACTCCTTATGAAAAATGGTACAGTGAGAAACCTAATATTTCTTACTTAAAAGTATTCGGGTGTAGGGCTCTTGTGCATATCCCTTCATGTCAACGCTCTAAGTTAGATTTGAAAGCCGCAGAATTTATCTTTGTGGGTTATTCTGACGATCCAAGGAGCTATTTTTAGGGATACGCAATACCCGAGAAAATTAATCAAAGAGAGAGACGCTACATTTTTTGAAAATATTTTTACTGATTTAAAAGCATTTGATAATCAACATTTAAATGCTTTATCTGAAACTCTCATGTCTGAACAATGTACTCCTTTAATAAATAGTGATAATTTAATGCATTCATCTGGTGATGAAGTAACTGAGAATAGCAGTGAAAATTCTTTAATAGAAGACACCAGCGGACGTAGTCAGGAAGATGTTGTTTCTTCAACTGAACCATCTCATGACAACATAGATAACGCTATAGATCGTTACCCAAAAAGAGATCGTAAGCCTCCTGATTTCTTTTCTTATAATATTTTGGTGTCTAATTTTTTAGATGAAGAGCCAAAATGTTATTGTGATGCTATAAACAGTGAGGATAAACATTATTGGATCTCTGCTATGCGGGACGAATATAACGCGTTAACAAAGAAAAGTACATGGACATTAGTTGATAAACCTAAAAATAAGTCGTGTATCAAATCCAAATGGGTATATAAAATAAAAAGAGATGCATCAGGTAATATTTTAAAATATAAGGCGCGCTTAGTGGCCAAAGGTTTCACGCAAGTGTATGGCGTAGATTATTTTGAAACTTATGCGCCTGTTGTACGTAATTCTTCTCTTCGAACACTGTTAGCATTCGCTGTTCAAGAAGGCTACAAAATTCGCCATATGGATGTCGATACGGCTTTCCTTAATGGAGACTTGGATGAGGAAGTCTACATGTTACAACCAGAAGGCTTCATTGATGAATTGCATTGTGACAAAGTTTGTTTATTAAAACGTTCCATTTATGGCCTCAAGCAGGCGCCGAGGTCTTGGAACATTAAATTAAAACAAACATTGTCAGCTATTGGTTTCACGCAGGCTCCCTCGGAGGCATGTATATTTAGAAAAACAATAAATGACAATGAAACTCTTTTGTTGGCCGTGTATGTCGATGACATAATTTGTCTTTATAAAGAAGACGTAACTTTTGACAATTTCAAAAGTGACATACAAAAATGCTTCTCTATTAAAGATTTAGGACAAATTGAATTTTGCTTAGGTATGAATGTAAAATATGAAAATAATTGCCTAAAAATTTATCAGAAGACATACATCGAGAAAATAGCAAAACGATTTAATATGAGTGATGTGAAAAGTGTATCTGTGCCGCTCAACAAAAGATTAGAGAAATCAAAGGAAGAATACTCTTACGACTGTCCTTACCAAGAGTTGATAGGATGTCTGATGTTTCTTGCTGTAAGCACTAGGCCAGATATTGCATTCACGGTGAGTTACTTAAGTCAGTTTAACACCAAGTATGATGAAAGTCATTGGAAATGTGCTAAACAATGCTTAAAGTATTTGATAGCAACTAAAGACTTAGGTATAACTTACAGAAAGAATACGGATTGGATACTTCGTGGGTATTCTGATGCTGACTGGGCAAATTGTACCGAAGATAGACGGTCATATACGGGATATTATTTTAGTATCGCGGGGGGACCAGTTACATGGGAAGCGCGTAAGCAGCCGACCGTAGCTCTATCATCTGCTGAAGCAGAATACATGGCCCTTGCCAGCGCTGTCAAGGAGGCTTGTTACTTGAGGCGTTTATACGCTGAACTATCAGGTGAGCTTCACAAAGTTGTTTTGTATTCTGACAGTCAAAGTGCACTTACGTTAGCCGCCAATCCTGTCCACCACAATCGCACAAAACATATTGATGTTAAGTTTCACTTTATTCGTGAAAAGGTCAATGATGGAACGGTAACGTTACGTTTCTTATCGACGGATAAATTACCTGCTGACATACTGACCAAGCCTTTAGGGCGCATCAAACATAAAACCTGCCTAGATGGCATGGGCATCACATAAATTGATATCGACTGCAATTGTAACTTAAGTTTTGTTGTATTGTAGTGTAATTTATGTTTTAGTTTTATTTTAATTTGTCTATGCTATTATGTTGTTTCTTTTTATTGCGAATGTGCTACTACCTTGTTTATTGCTTTTGCGAATTTAGATTATGGGGGCGTATGTTGTATACTGGCTGGCATATATGTAAAACTACATGTTAATCAAAATTCTTACGATGTTCTATGTCACTATAGACATTAAGGTTTATTGACTTGGTTACCAAATATATTCTTGTACACACGCATTTATAAGTTATCTTTATCAAATAATCTTATTACAACATTTTGTATACGTGTACGTATTATATTTGAAGGTTTCACTTCTACCACGTGTGAATTTCACACATGCTTTTTATAATTGAAAATCTTATCGTTTTATTATTAATTTATTTAGTGAGTTTTAATTATATTTGTTGTCGACTATGTGACTTTTCCCATTCGACACACTAGCATTTTGAGGAATTAAAGAAAAATAAAATAACAAAAAAGTTAAATTAAATTTAAGTGTATATGTGAAATTAATTTTACTTATTCATGAAATTGCACAATTGGACAATTTATTTACACAAAAGTTTTAATAAAAATATGTCATATAGTAACACTTATAAAGTCCAAAGTAGGTAAGTACTGTAAAGCTTGTGTTATGGATACTAGAGTAACGAATAGATATTTATTTTTATGACACATAAGTAAGTAATATTCGAAAAATACAATTTAATACTCAATTAGAAATACTTGATTTCGCCTTACAAATAGCTTTACCGTGACTTGAACCCGCGAACTTTGGGCTTCAAATATATTTAATAATTTAGTTAAGCCTAAATTACTAGTTGTGCCTGTGAACTACATAACAATATTTAAGTGATTATCTTAATATATATTATTCTACTGTACGTGTGTATGTCACTGATCTCCTCCTAATCGGTTGGACAGATTTGAATGTTTTTTTTTGTATGCGTTTGGGTGGCGCCCTGGATGGTTTAGATTCACAAATCAGCCCGGCAGATGGCGCTGCAGCGCGTGGCCGCGTCAGCTAGTAAGCTGATAAATAAGTTATGATACAGCAAAAATTAATCTCAATATACTTGGGTATTAATTAAAATAATAATAAAAAAATTACATTCACACCAATTAGCCAAAGTAAGCACTGTAAGGCTTGGGACAACAATACTTATTATTTAAAGAAATATACATAAATAGCCATGAGTCAGATAAAAATGCTCGTTTTATCACAAAAACATCTGTTTCTTCCGGGACTCGAACCCAGGACCGTGTGGCTTGGAAAACCAACTGTTTTGATGTGACCGTCCTTATAGTATGTCTATGAAACTGCTACGTCAAGAAATATTGAATTTATTACGTTCGAGTTTAACCTCAATATTGAACATTAAATAAATATTATAAAAACCATTGCTTCTGTTGTGATATACAATCTTTTTTTATAATCAAAACTTATTTTATGACTTAAGGTACATATTTAAACATAGAATATTATTTGTTACTTCAAAATATACTGTTGACAATGTTTACACGTTTTTAATATTTTTCCTATAAAAAATATTTCCAACACGTTATCAGCACGAAAATAAGTATTTTTGAAGTCTTTAGTGAGATATAATAATGGCAAATGGTAGTGGTGATGTTTCTGGAAAAGGATTTTCTTCGTCACTTCCATCATTTTCTCTTCGTAACAGAGATGGCTACAGTCTTTGGAAGTTCAAGATGCGTAATTATTTGATGCATGAAGATCTATGGGATGCAATAGATGGTTATCCAAGTGGTGATAAAACTTCCGATCCGATCAAGGTAAGGAACGACCGAAAGGCTCTCACTAAAATATGTCTAACATTAGAAGACTCCGCTATAACGCATGTTAGAAATTCTAAAACTGCTTCTGAAGCATGGAAGTCCCTTCAAAATGCCTATGAAGACAAAGGCATGGGACGTAGATTAGCATTAGAGAGGAAACTGTACCGATATACGTTAAATAGCTTCAATGATATTGAGTCATATATTAATGCCGTTGTAAGTACTGCTCAGGACTTGGCTGATATAGGCAAAAATATTGAAGATGCTTCACTTGCTGCTATCTGCTGCTTCCTTGGTTGCATTAGGCATCGGTAATGGAAATTCGATGAACGATTGGTTTATTGACTCCGGGGCGACAAAACACATGACATCGCGGCAAGATTGGTTCGTAAATTTGAAACGTTTTGATATGGGTTCTGTAACTGTTGCAAATGGAGATAAAGTAGATTGTATAGGTGTAGGTGATATTTCTTTATGTACGAATTCCTCTGTAAATAGTATTTCTAATGTTGTATGTGTCCCTAATTTAAAAACTAATTTAATATCTGTATATAAGGCTGTACAAAATGGTTTCACAGTATTATTCGATAAGCAAGGCTGTAAATTTTTTGGATCTGATACTTTTTCTTTTTCAGGTAGTCCTATTCTGTTTGGTTCTGTTGTGGACGGGCTGTACAAGTTAAACTGTACTGTAAATACACCATGCGATAGAACTCGAGATGTGGCTATGGCTGAATCACTGTCTAATAAATACCAGTTATGGCATAGACGTCTAGGCCATTTATGCCGTATTGGGATGAATCTGCTAAGAAATAGTAAAGTAGGTATAGAATATAGCATTGTAGATAAAACAAGTTGTGTTGCTTGTGTAGAGGGAAAGCAAGCACGTAAGCCCTTTAAAAGTGTTGCGTTCAAAAAGGCAACATCATCACTTGAGTTGATTCATTGTGATGTATGTGGGCCAATGTCTGGCAATTCTTTTCAAGGCAATAGATATGCTTTATTACTAATCGATGATTATACGCGCAAAATATTTGTATATTTTTTGAATGCGAAATCTGAAGTAAAAGAAAAATTTAAGATTTTTCATTTACTTGTAGAGAAGCAAACTGGTCAAAAAATTAAAACTGTCAGATCTGACAATGGGACTGAGTTTATTAACGATGACTTGCAAAACTATTTTGCGATGAATGGAATCGTTCATGAAACATCAGTGCCGTACTCTCCTCAGCAAAATGGGGTAGCAGAGCGTACCATTCGGTCTATAGTTGAGAAAGCTCGCTCTATGTTAGCAGGTAGTTTTCTTTCGATATCTTTTTGGGAAGATGCTATTCAAACTGCTGTTTACTTAAAAAATCGGTCTCCACACCGTGCTTTAGTTGGATCTGATACACCTTTTGAAAGATGGTTTGGGCACAAACCGAATTTATCACACCTCAAGGTATTTGGTTGTCGTGCACTAGTACATATACCATCATGTCAAAGGAAGAAATTTGATCTTAAAGCCGAAGAATATATTTTTGTTGGGTACACTGATGATCCGAATAGTTATATTTTCAGAAATGCTCATTACCCAAGAAAAATGATTAAAGCACGAGACGTTACATTTTTGAGACCTGTTTTAAAAGTCTAAAGGAAACCGGGAATTCGGAGCAGGTGAATATTTTCAATCCTATTTTGACATTGACAAACAATGTAGAAATAGAAAATGAGCCTTCTGCTAGTACCTCTAGGGGCCAAACTACCGAATCCTGTTCTCCTTCTGAAAATGTGGATCAGTCTGTGTTGTGTCCACTAAGGGGGGATAGTAATAGGGATATTGAAGCTGTTGATTCGTCAGATATTCAATCGCCAGATATTGAAACTGTCGCTTCATCGGATATTCCACCGCCGAATGAACCTGAGACAAGTTCTCAAACTGAAGGCCGTTATCCTTCTAGAGTTCGTAAGCCGCCTGACTATTTTTCGTACAGTGTCGCGCTGAACGATATGTTGGAGCCTCAGACATACACACAAGCCATTACATCTGATGATGTAGATAAATGGCAGATGGCGATGGAAAGTGAATATCAGTCTCTTATGAAATTAAAAACATGGAGGCTAGTGGACAAACCAGACAAGAAAGTTATTCCGTGCAGATGGCTTTATAAGGTCAAGACGGATGCACATAACAATATTATCAAGTACAAAGCGAGACTTGTCATTAAGGGTTATAGTCAAATAGAAGGCGTTGACTATCATGAAACGTTTGCTCCTGTTGTAAGGAATTCATCGCTTCGAACCCTCTTTGCTCTTGCTGCCGAATACGATTTAAAGATGCAACATCTGGATGTTGACACTGCATTTTTAAATGGTGATCTTTCGGAAGAAGTGTACATGGAACAGCCCAAAGGATTTGTTGTTAAAGGGCAAGAAAGAAAAGTTTGCTTATTACAAAAAAGTTTGTATGGTTTGAAGCAAGCTCCGCGTGCATGGTATACAAAACTGAATGAAACATTATGTAGTATTGATTTCACAAAATTACCTTCAGAGCCGTGTATCTATAAAAAACTTTTTGGTTCTGATATAATAATTTTGGCAATTTTCGTTGAAGACATTATTGTCTTTCATAAGAATGACAGCATTTTTGACATTGTGAAATCTGATCTACAAAAACATTTCACTTTGAAAGACCTCGGTAATTTGACATATTATTTAGGTATAAATGTTAATAAAAATTGTGATGAGATACGTATAAATCAAAAGACATATATTGAAAAAATACTTAAAAGGTTTAATATGGAATCGTGTAAAGGCTATTCTACACCTTTGGTAAACAATAAGTTAGATGATGGAACCGCAGGTGAGTGCAATTATCCATACCAAAATCTCATAGGATCTTTGATGTTTTTAGCTGTTAATACCCGTCCCGATATAGCATATGCTACGAGCTATTTAAGTCAGTTTAACACTTGTTTCAATAAAACTCATTGGGAAGCTGCAAAACGTATATTACAATACTTAAAACAGACTATAGACTACTCTATTGTTTATAGGAAAACTGAAAGTCCTTTGATTGGATATACGGATGCAGATTGGGCCAATTGTAAGCGTGATCGACGCTCATACACGGGGTATTATTTTAAGCTGGGAAATGGACCTGTAGCGTGGGCCTCACGAAAGCAGCCAACGGTTGCTCTGTCTTCAGCGGAAGCAGAGTATATGGCACTTACAGACGCCGCTAAAGAAGCCATATACTTGCGTCGTTTGATTTATGAGGTATGTGGTAAATTATACGATTGTGTTACGATTTACAGTGACAGCCAAAGTGCACAAAATATCGCAAATAATCCCGTGTACCACAACAGAACTAAACATATTGATACCAAGTATCAGTTTATTAGAGAGAAGGTATTAGAAAATATTATTGGCTTAAAATATCTTAAGAGTACAGAAATGTCAGCTGATGTGTTAACAAAGCCATTGACCTACGTTAACCATCATAAATGTATATCTTGTATGGGAATAACGTAATGTTGTAAGCCTTTATATTTTTGTCCTTTTTGTTCCTAAATTATACTTAGATCCTATAAAAAATATTTCCAACAGCTTCTTGTATTAAATCTTTGTTGTTATCTTCTACTTAAAGTTACATTTATTTTCAGGTAACGTTTCTTTAAATACAATCCTTTAAACTCACGATATAGATTTAGTAAGCCAGCGACACGTTCACAAACTATTCGAACGCAAATTACATTCATAGAAAACCCAGCCGGCGTACAAATTCACAGTGTATTTCGTAACGGTAAGCGCGACACGTCCTCTCATCTCCCAGTCCGGTCACGGACTGCCGGCTCGCTTAGGGATGGCGATCTGAGATCGATTAATCGAAGAATCGATTTTTCAGGTCGAAAAGATCGATTTTTTAAATCGATATGCAGTACTGTATCGATCCGGTGAATCGATATTTCACCCTTGAAAATCGGCATTCGTTTTTTTTATTTTGGTAAAAACCATAAAATTATTTACAATTAGTTGAATGTACCCGTAATATTGCGGTTTTGCCGGTTAAAAAGGGTTAATTACTTAAAAACTCGTTGGATTGCTGTGTGGCTCACATTCACTCAATAGCCATGTTGTATATAAGTATCGTGGGATCATCCGTTCCTTGTGAGCGCCTTTTTTCAATTGCCGGCAACATTGGAAGTGATGAGCGGAACCGCTTGGATCCGAAAAGACTGGACAAACTGTTATTTTTAAAAAGTTTAGATTTAAAGCATTGAGAATTTAAACTTTTTCATGAAATAAATACATTTTGAAAATAAATATCTTCTTTCATATCTGATATAAATAATTGTATTTATCGAATTTCCCGAATTCGAACTAAAAAAAACTTAATTTACTGGTAAGAGATAATTTATTATGGTATGTTTCTTGTTATTCAAAAAATCGATTTATATTTAAATTATGAATGTCAACTTGGAAAAAAATCGATATTTCGGAAATCGATGTTTTTGGCCTAGATTTTTTTGTGAATCGATTCATCAGCTTACGATTCACATCGATTTAAAAATCGATCTTTTTCGGAAAGAATCGCCATCCCTACTCGCTGCACAATTTCGTCGCACGACGCAAGGTGGCGCTGCTGTCAATTCAGTCACGTGAGTCGTTTTGGCGCACAACATGGTGTAAACGAGAAATACAGGTATTTATTTGAGTTCTTTCAAAGAGATTGTACGTCTTCTTCAATTCACCTTTAGTATTGTCTAATGTTTTAAAGTCTATTTTTAGTTTTTTTTATATTATTGTATAGTTCAATTAGTTTGATCTTTTCCAAAGGGATAGAATGAATTTATGTTTCTTACAGAAAACATTTCGCAATGCAAAATTTTAATATATTTATTGAGCAAACTTATTAAAAGGCACAAATTTTAACTAGCTAAGGTTAAGTAAGAATTATGTAAAAAAAATTATTCGAATTGTAGAACATCATTCTACTTTACTAGATTACCGTTTCTACAACAGTAGTTAACATTAGTTTTTAACATTACTAAATTATTAGCATTATTTTTTCATTGCAGTTGCAACCGCCATTGCATCTAATGCAGATATATGGCAGTATATTGTTAAAACTTTAGAATCACTATCATTCACCTTGACGTATACAATATAGGGGACGTAAATTTTCTATTCTAATTTCTGTTTCTTTTTGTCTTACGCGTTAGAATTATCTACTGCAGTGCATGACCTAAAATGTCGCTTAACCAGGGGAAAGAGTTCAGAATGCCAACATATTAAAATAAAAATCTCATTTGATCTATCTTACTTAAACTTTGTGCCATGTTAGGTTTTAAAAGGTACATTTTTAAAAACATGCTTTTATTATAATTAGTTAATAAAATGAACTTTAAAGTAAAAAAGCCAAATCTCGATGGGATTGTGTAGTTTTATTGTGGAGTTCCTATGACCATCTTCTAGCTCTAGCGAAGACGTCACGCTATAAACATATGCATGAAAAATTTCAACTCAATCGGAAATCAGGAAGTGGGTCAAATTTAACAAGATTTCATTACAGACACCGGGACAGGTGAAAGTAAATAAAAGCTTGTAAAAATATATTGTCTATGTGACGCCCTACAAGTGAATGAAAACATTTCAATCCAAAATTAAAATAAACTTTAAAGGTAAATTAAATTAAAAATCAAAAATTAGAGGGCTGAATCCCTGAATGAAATATTATACAAAATAATATATATATTTCTTTTAATCACACCAATTAGCCTAGCCCAAAGTAAGCACTGTAAGGCTTTAGTTATGGGTACTAAGGTAACATATAGACATACGGTGCGGAGGATATATATCCCTTTATAATACAAGAACATATATTTTCTTTAATACTTGTTATTATAGTAGGTAAAATTAAACAAATAACACGTATTTTTTGTTTCGCTTTTTTTAAAATTAGATACGCAGAAAATCATAAAAAAGGTAGTGTTACAGATATGTCACACTGTGCTATACTATTCTCCTAGGATGCATGAAATGCCTTGAAACAATTGTTTAACTTATTAAAGCATAATGCTACGCCACAGTTTTCAAAACAGTTGTGTAGTTTTTTTATTTTATTTGTCTTTTGCAATACCCACGAACAAATGTCACAAATTGGCACGAAGTGAATTCCTTAGGAGTTTTGACACAAATAAAGCCATCTAGTAATGACTATTGCACTAAAATGCATAGACAGGTATGTTACCGATACGACACATAGACTTACAAGGAGATATGCGTGTAGTGGAAACTCTTAGGAATTATTTGGTTTGTTACAGTAATGTCACACAAAGTTATAAAGGGATATGATACATAAATATGTAATATTCATAGAAAAATATATATAAACACCCATGACTCAGGTACAAATGCTAGTATTCATCATACAAACATTTGCCCCTTCCGGGATTCGAACCCAGGACCGTCGGTGTGAAGGCAGGATCGGTACCGTTGCACCAAACGATCGTCAATTCAAAAGCGAGTATTAGAAATTTCTAATATCTCTGTTTTTAGTTTGTATCTATTTTTAATTTAATATTATTTAATAATGCACATACCAGCTGATATAAAATAACGTGACAGATTTTTTTTACTAACATATAATAATTTTTTAACAGTTCAGTTATTATCACTTTAAACCTTTATCCTGTATACATTGTGTTATGTTTTATTTATCTAAAAGCTTTCTTAAGTTTGTTAATAAACACACATACTCTTTTCTTCAACCAATTGTTTTTAAAATTCCCTATGACAGTTTTTGACCACGAAGAACTCCAAAACAACGAAACGGATATAACAAACATTTTTGGGTCCGCTCTTGATCCTAATCAAGCCCGGGGGCTAAGGGATCTACGATGGAACGAGCTAACCCAGAAGGCGCCTATTCACCCATTTTGCTGAATTTATTTATTTATTATTTCAACCAAACTTACAACTACCATTACAGTTATTCACCAATTCGATAGTGTAGTCAAGCAGTACAAGTACATCAATGTAGTTTGTAACTACACACAAATAGTGAAATCCTTTTAAATTCACTCAGAAATTGAACTGAGGATCGCAATTGCGTGAGAGGTGTCTCCTTTAGCAGGTTCGGCGCTCCACATACTTACTTGGCGCATTAAAACTAATATGCTTCAGTATCTCCGCATTAAATAGATTCCCCCTTAATATTTTATTTTAATTTAAATTTAATTTATAACTCATGCGCTCTATATCACGGTTAGTTACTTATAGTTTTTAAAATAGTTCTAACCAAAAACATACAATTTAAATATTTTTAGATTATATCTCAAAAACTGTGGGTTACCAACGTTTAAGCTATCGCACGGCAACCTATTGCTTCCACGGTAGCGATGGTTCGACTTAAATCGTTCGCTCCAATCGAGAATCCTTTAACTTAACGAGAAGAATTCTCCCAAGGGGGTATTTAAAGAGACTTTTATCTCCCCTACTCCCCTTGGTGGAGAAAAATGAATACATCAAACGAGATGCATTTTTATTTCTTTAATATTTTCCGTTAGCGGCATCTAGCGTCCGGTAGACGAACTACTTGCGGTTAACGCGTTGCTATGGTAACGCGTATACAATGGAAAAAGAGCGGACAGACAAACACACAAACAACTGTGATCGTAGATTATAAATATGATTAAATTGTTTGAGCATCGCTCTTGACGCTTTGACGGCCGCTCGGTGCAGCGGTAGCGATCTTAGCTTCTGCTCCAAAGGTCACAGGTTCGAATCCCGGTATATACCCATAGGAGCTCAGCTTAGTTTATAACTAAATAGTTGTTCTTTTTTAAAAAGTGTCCTAATATTCAAATCGAACAGTTAAATATGAAATTCAAATAATTTCAGATGGCGAAGACGAAAGGTACCGAAAACAAAATCAGCCAATTGAAGGAGAGCCATCCAAAGTTCGTCAGCTAATTGAATTGGAGTTAAACTCGGGGCAACTTGGCCGGGGGCGCCACGCGTCCATGTCGCTTGGAACTTTGAAAAATTTCCCAACTAGTCTGTTTTACTGTAACTTAATAAAAACTAAGGCGGCCGCGGTAAAAGTTCGGCATTGACTCCGGGAAACGTTGCTGGCACAGAAGAAATTCTCTCTATGTTATAATGTTTATTTCTATTATGCTGTTGGACAGTTTTCTGTTTGACTGTAGAATTTTTCGAACAGTTGCTTTAACACTAAGTTTGTGTTCGTAGATTTATCTCAATGGTGTATCTATTAAAAATAATAATATTTGTTACAATCACACCAGAGTAAGCACAGTAAGGTTTGTGTTATGGATATTAGGGTAACGGATAGACATTCATATACCAAACATAACATGACTTAGGTACAAATGCTCGTATTCATCACGCAAACATCTGCCCCTTCCGGCACTCGAACCCAGAACCGAGCGCGAAAGGCAGGATCGCTACCGTTGCCCTAAACGTAGTATGTCCTTCTATAGATCAAAAACGGGTTGATCGATTTCGATAAAATTTGGAATGGTAAGAATATGTGCGGAAATGATAGGCTATACCTAGTCCCGCCATAACTTCTGTTACAAATGAAAAAACATTTTTTTATTAAGAAATTTAATATTACAAAAACTTATATGTACATATATATTAAAGTCTCAGCAAAAAATAAAAAAATATTCTATTAAAAATGGCCACCTTTGGCTTTTATACAGGCCTTTAATCTGTCTGGCCACAAATCTTTAGATTTACGCACTGTTTCCATGGGAAATTTCGTCACTGCTTGCTCCAGAGATTTTTTAAGAGACTCGTTACCCTGTCATTTAGAGCAGGCTATGTCCTCTAAAACTGACCATAATTTGTAGTCTAAAGGGTTGAGGTCTGGGCTAGATGAGGGCCAGTCTTCACGTCTTATCAAGTCCGGAACGTTGGTTTCAAGCCAGGTTTGGGTAGTTCGTGCCTTGTGACCAGGTGAAGAGTCCTGCTGGAAAGTCAACGGTACATTTTTAAAAAGTGTATTGTTGAGTAGTTTCTCAACAGGATCCAAGACTGTCTCTTGATACACTTTGGCTGAAGTTTTCACTCCTTTTTCACAAAAATGTTGCTTTGTGACGCCTTGATAAGACACACCTCACCAAACCATCACTGACGCAGGATGATGACGACGTTGTAACTTTCCGACCATTTAAGCAGCTTCGTTAGAATTGTGAGCGTACACTTTATCATTTTGCTTATTGTAGTGCTCTTCAATCGTGGAAATCTTTTCATCGGTAAAGAGGATATTTCTGTGCCTTTCACCTGCATACCGTGACAAAAGGCATTTTGATCGATACTATATGATATTTTTTGATTCCTAATGGGGTTTCGACGAATTCTGGCTTTGACAGTATAAACAGCCTTTGTAATTCTAATAGCACGCGGCCGCCCCGATCTTTTATGGTCTTTGACAGAGAAAGTGTTGTTGTACTTTTTGATAATACGATATACGAACATACGGCTGATACCAAGCTTTTGAAGTGATTGGAATATGACCGATGGCTCCATACCAAATATGTAAAAGGCAATCACTGCAATCCTATTCTCTTTAACACCCCATTTCATATTTTAATATGAGATAATGAACACGAAAAAAAATTGAAATGGTGCGAAACTGAAAGGAATTTCAAAATAATAAACGCGTTCCAAATTCAAAATAATTAAAAAGTTTAAAAAAGAAAAGCTTTTATGTAACAGTATTTATGGCCAGACTAGTTATATAATATCATCATCGGTAAAAATATTATAGTTCTAACTAATATTATAAATACGAAATTGAGTTTGTTTGTTATACTTTTACGCCTTAACTACTCAATCGATCATTATGAAATTTTGCATACACTTTGCCAGGGGCACAGATAAATACTTAGGGTACTTTTTATCCAGAAAAAAAGTTCCTGAACGATTAAAATATAACTTTTTATCAGTAATCTACATTAACGCAAGCGAAGCGAATTATATACAAAAATATGAATAAAAGTAAAAACACTGTCAAAAGAATGGAAATACGAAGTAAAGATTCTTGCCAAATAAGTGAGTAAGCTTTAAAATCTAAATACCAAATACTAAAACCGTACAATTTCTTCGCAAATCTCTGCAAACCAACAGTCAACGAGGAATAAAATGCGGGAAGCACTCCATTAATTTTGACTTCATTATATTCTGCAAACCGTTTTGAATGTTACCGCAATGAATTTAAAGTTGATTATTCCGTACGCTTTGTACCGTGACTTGTGTTATTTTCAGTCGTGAATTTGCACGCCACATTAGCAATCCCGAGCGGATTCCCCTTAGCATTTTAAGTAAACAAACAGCTAAAGATTGAGTTGTTTTTTTGGTGGAATGAAAACTTATTTGTATAAAATAGGCGATTAGAAAAAAAATATAAAAATTCAATGTATTTAAAAAAACAATGATGTCTCGGCAGAAGGCTCGGAGAATTGGTATTTGAAAAAAAAACTAGCTGACCCGGCTATGTGTTGCTGTGTTATAAATTAAGTCTATCTTATGTCTTAAGTTGATAAAAATCAACCAAAATGGAAAAAGAATCATCAAAATCGGTTGAGTAGTTTCGGAGTTCATCGCGGTCAAACACTGTGACACGGAATTTTTATATAATATACTAGCGGCCCGTCCCGGCTTCGCAAGGGTGGACAAAATTCTTTAAATTTTTCTAGCATTCAATATAGCCTATGACACTCGGCAATAATGTGACTTTCTTTTGGTGAAAGAATTTTCAAAATCGGTTCAGTAGATCCCGAGATTACCCCTTACAATTTAACAAATATACAAACACACAAACTTTACTTCTTTATAATATTAGTATAGATAAATAAAAAAAATAAAAAATTATTTGTAAAATAATAATCCCTCATTAATTTACAATATTTTGCGCTGAACCTTCCTAGTAAATCTATGTTACCTGAACTACAATTTAGGGGTCTTCAAGTCATGCGTTAATTGGTATCTTCTTCGCAAAGTTATTGGTTTAATAACTGGACATTGCCCCTTAAACAATTGTTCACAATAGGTGTGACTGACAGCCTCCTTTGCAGAGGCTGCATGGAGGCAGAGGTAACGAAAGAGCACGTGCTCACAGAATGCAGGAGCGTGGAATATCAACGGGCATAGCTTCTCCAGTCCCCAACATCACTCCCGGAAGCATACAGCAGCCTGAAAAGTCTACTTACCTTCTGGGACGAATAAGGATGGCTGGAGTAGAAAGACAAGCCAACATACGCACAACGGCCCAATCGAGGGGCTTAGTAACCCCGCTAAACTAACTAAGGTATCTTCTAGGCAAGCACGTCACATCCTAGATCGCATCATCGCATACCATCAGGCAAGATCTCGGTCAAGCGTTTACCTTTTTACAATAAAAAAGTAATCAAAGATTCTTGTAATGGAAATAATGGTGTATTCATACGATACAGACTAAGGTGGATTTCTTTCTTTAATCTGTGCAACCTAGCAGCACAGATAAAAATTCAGGGTATAGATAAAGTCGGAAAACTGCTTCACATCTTTGAATTATTTGGATTAGAAAAATTAATTAATCAATGAAAAATATTTATTATTTTTATTTTTAAAACAATCTTATTTAATTAGAGATAATGTTACAATTACATTCTTCTCTTTACTGTACACCATTTGTTTCTATTATTAAACTTTATTGTAAAGTTAATATTTTAAAACATATAAACGAATATCCACGTTTCTTAACAACCACTAGGGCTGAGGTTCATTTCAACTATAGTGACAAATTTTTGACAAACAGTAAATCACGAAAAATTAAAGTCTGAGCTAACAAAGTCTGCGCAATAATTTTATTGACATGTTTCTGGTTTTCTTATTTCATTTATTTAATTTCTCTTTTATAACACAGTATTAACATATTTTTACTAAAGCTCTTACTCAATGCAACTTATCTTCTACTGTTTAATTTAATGCTATCATTTGAACTATCTTTCAAAACCATTGTTAAAATCAAATAGCTCTCTGAAAAAAGTACACAAAAACAAATAACCCAAAACAAAAAATAAACATTTTAAAAAGCAACAAAACCGCTAACCAGCCGAATAATTCTAAATTCAAATCAGTTCGTGAGTAGCGTGCGAAGCGGGCGGACGTGCCACGGTGGTCGTTTGTTCCGTTACAACTCTGTTTCAAATGCTAAATAAATTGTCGAAAACGAGAATGTTGCCGGTTTGCATAATTTGCTTTCTACGTGAATATGGATTAGTGTTTTCTTAACATTGAGGCACTGTTTTGTTAAAAGCTTAAAAGCTTTCAATATCGACTAAACAAATGGCCGTTGAATACAAAAACAAGATGGATCGGACTATTAAAAACTAAATAAAACGTTCATAACTATTAAATTGAAATAATTTTTGTATAATGAAATAATTATTTTGTATAAAAATCACCATCAAATTTTAAATTAACAAAAAACCCGCTGAAACGATAATCTCCTTTATGACGTCATCTGCCTGTAAACAAACTTTTAGCTATCAAACCTCAATCTAAGACTTACATTCACTGTTATCTAGAAGGTGATGCCACTCCAGATTCAGTCAATCCTGTGCATTTTCATCGAACGAACCTGAAATTTTAATTATTTATTACTGATCTCTACTATATGAAAGAAGGACTTTGTGGGTTTGTTACCATATATAGTTACCATAAGCCTAAGAATAACAGTTTTTATAATCAATTAACGTTACCATAGCAATGCGTGGCCGGGTTAGCTAGTCTAAATAAAAATCATATACTATATTTTTAAAAATGTGCAGGCTTAATTGTTTTGAAAAAGATTTCACTTTAAAGTTAAAAATCTTGATCTATATCTACATTGTAGTTAAATACTTATCATTGCACCGTTTAGTGCAATTTCCTGCCTGTGTCTTTCGCACCGACGTGGCTGGGTTCGAATCCCGGAAGGCAGATGTTTGTATGATAAATACGAGCAGTTGTACCTGCGTCATGGGTATTTATATAAATATTATTTATTTGTGTATGATATATGTATGTCTATTCGTTACCCTAGTATCCATAACACAAGCCTTATAGTGCTTACTTTGGGCTAGGATAATTGGTGTGAATGTAAGAAATATTATTATTATCTATAAATATTACATATCTATTTATCATAAATGTATGTTAATTTGCCCTAGTATCCATTGTGATTCAAGCTTGTGAATGCGTGACGAGAGCGTTACGAAAAGTGTGATCGGGCGGGGCGAACGGAAACTGAGAGGGAGATATAAGTTAGTGAAGATAGAAAGAGAGAGAGTTACGTTTCGTATATTACTGTAGGGGCAAGAGAGAGAGGTGCGAGCACACATTTTCTGTCTCTCTTTCTCTCATAGCCAGTTACTTTTCGTTCATCTAATATATATTATATATGTAGAGCTAAAGAAGTTTTATTTTAGTTTTCTGGTTCTAAAGCACCCTATTTTTTAATTTTAAATACCATATTCCTTGAAGACATCTGAAATTTATTTATATAAGACTTCACGAGCGTAATGATATTGAAGAAGTGGAGATATGAGTGGGTTCAGGGGTCCTTGCAGTCTTGTAACTAATGATGTTGGCGTATGTTTCGTCCATTCGTCATGGGCCTAAACGATATGCCCATTACGTACGTAAAAAGGATCGCCTCATTTCTGCATATTATTCCGTTGTAATTTCTTGGTGGAAATATTACTTTGTAATTGATAATGTAAATGTGAATATACATAATTTTGACTAAGTATAACATTTCTAAATGAGATTTTTGGATTTAATTTTTGTTTTATATTTACAGTTACATGTTAAAAAATAGTCTGAAGTTGTTAAATGTGTGATTTTAATAATAAAGTTGGCTGTAAAGAGGAAATCTAAAATTTAAGATCACAAATTTGTTGTTTGTCTGTCCGCTCTTTCCCCCGCTCTTTTCCCATTGTTTACGCGTTACCATAGCAACGCGTTAACCGCAAGTAGTTCGTCTACTGGACGCTAGATGGCGCTGACGGAAAAATATTTAATAATAGAAAAAAATTAAAGAATTTTGTCCACCCGTGCGAAGCCGGGACGGGCCGCTAGCCAAATCTAATATTGTAAACGGATATATGAAAAATACAGTGAAAACGGTGTAATTTTTTTGTTATGGATAAATAACAAGAAAATGCAGTTTTACTTCTTGCAAAAATTTTTACAATTTTAAATAAAGAGCATTGGGATTTCTTGATATATTTTAAATAATAAATTTTTTGAAAAAATATTTTTATTAATATTCTACATTTAATTTAAGCGCAAATATCGCCATTTACAATATTTTTAAGAAATAGCCCCATCACTTGTTGTCTCGCTATCTCTTTCTGTTCCCTTATTAAGCATAATTCGTGGTATATAGATTCCTATGAATAAAAATCACTGTAGCCAGAAATACTCATTACACAAAAAGCGGCCGCTTTTTTGAATATATATGGCTCAAAGATCAATCAAAATAAACATTTGAAAAATCAAATGAAAAAAATTTTAAAAGTAATCAATCAAAATAAATCTTATTAGGATGTTGGTCTCAAAGTAAACAAAATATTCAATAAATATATGTCAATTCTTTATCGGACTAAATACGCCTGCAAAATTGAAAATAATGTAATCTGAAACATTACTGAGAACTAGCTAATGAAAGCTTTTCCAGACCAGAAGTTTCTCGATTCGACATGATAGAATACTGAAAATCGGTTTCTGTACAATTAATGGTGTACATGTGTTTGAATAGCCGATATATCCAGGTAGTTGGGTAGAACCTGGATCGAAGAGGCGCAACACCCGGTAACGAGTTGGTCCGCGAAGTTCGTCGGAACTCGTCGGTACGGTACGGAACGTGTAGCGAGATACAACTGACAGTTTTGCCGATAATTATCATACTAGAAAAGACTGGGGTTCGGAAATATCTGATAATTATCTGCTATAAAAAAATATTTTTTCTGTCACAATGTTTGACCGCGGTAAACTCGGAATTTGCACAACCAATTTTGAAGTTTACCTACATTTTCATTTCACTAGATTTACTAAGACTTAGGAATGGAATAGGTTTCATTTTAATGTATAGCACAGCAACGCGTGGCCGGGTCAGCTAATCTATCTTTATCATTAATAGTTATTGAGCGAAGCTCTCTTTTAGGCAACTCACAAATTTCGCTTGTCTCCCTCCTGCTACTTAACGGTTCAACCGATGCGAACGAATTTTGACATGAACATGCATAATTATAACCTTACGGACATAGGCTATGTAAAAAATATATAGATTTTACCAATAATCAAAATTCAAAAGCTGATCACAGCCAAATCGCTGAGACTACACTGTTGAAATTTGGCTCCAAAAATCAAATTGTGGTCGTGACTAATGTGCAAAAAATGGTTTTGAAATCGGACATACCATAGAGGAAATCACCCTTCATAAATCTAATTGCTTCACTCAGTATTTGCAAACAGCAGCATGTATTGCAGACCTAGTTATCATTGAAATATTAAATGATTTACGAGTACATATAAAAATTCCGTGGCCACAATGAACTCTGAAACTGCTTAACTCATTTTGTTCATCTTCAATTTGCTGGATTTTCCAACCTCCATTATAGGTTCCTTACTGCGTATTTCGGTAGTACGGTAGAATTGTTGTTCGGAAATTAATTTATTAAAATAAAATGCACGGAGAAAATTAACTTTACGCCAAGATAAGGTCTTTAGCTCGCGTTCAGTGGGCGATCTAGTTATTTTTAAGGTTTTCTTATCTCTTCTAGCATCTTTATATCATTACACGCCGGACCAGCAGTTCAATACGTATGGCCGAAACTCGCGGAACATGTGAATCAAGTTCAGTTGCATCGGATGTGGATACAAATTGGATGACAGCCTCCCCAAACTTCTGCGCGCAAGGAATTTAGCTGGAGCAATTTATATATTATTGCTTCAATTAATATACGTGATAGTTAAAAAAATAAATTGTGCGTCTCAGCTCCGACGTGTGACTGGAGTATACTCCTTAAATCTTTAAATCTATATAATAGCTATTATATATATTTAAAGATTTAAGGACCTATTTCTTTTACCTATTTCTGCCGCAAAGCAGCAGTGCTTGCATTGCTGTGTTCCGGTTTGAAGGGTAAGATATGGCAGTGAAATTACTGGGTACAGTGACTTTACATCTTGTGTCACAAGTTGGCAACGTACACTGTGGTTCTTGTGGGGGTTGCAGTTTTGCTGCGAATCGTACAAGAGCCACATGTATTATAGGTGACTGTTACCACTTACCATCAGGTGGGCAGTTTGCTTGTTTGCCAACTTTCAGCAATAAAAAAAAAACAATAGTCAAAGGCAGTAAATGAATTCATATATATATATATATATATATATATATATATATATATATATTTATGATATTTTACATGTACACTTAATTCTATAGTCAGAAAGAAAGAGAGAGAGAGAGAGACTACTACTTGGGACTGAGAAGCGGGGGGGGGGGAGCGGATTACGCAGATAAAATATCATCCTTAACTTTTTGTTAGCGTTTGATTTGACTACCCGTCTATTTTTCATACCGTGCCCTATATATGATACAAATCTTTTTTTTTATTATTAATATTTGTTTATTTTATTTACGATAACTAACAATAGTACAATACTTATTACAAATTACAATGATTAAAATTAATGTTACTTATTGTACCACCAGCACCATTATCCCCATTTTAACTATATAAAAATAAAGCCTCTAATTTTCATACTTTTAATAATAGTATAGGTTTTTCATCGATATGAAAAAGATCGGAACAATCTAAATTGTATCAGTCCATGAATAATAAACAATGTTAGCTTTAGCGTAATTACACAATTTTGCAAGATGAAGTCCCATGAACAGAAAGTACATACTAGCGAAATGAAGATGCTAAGGTGGGCAGGATGTGTAACTAGAATGGATAAAATCCGTAATGAATATATTCGAGGTAGTTTTAAAGTTGCACCGATTGCTGATAAAATTACTGAAAACCGCCTTCGCTGGTATGTACACGTTAAAAGAAGAAGCGACGATCATGTGGTACAAATTGCGCTAAGCCTGCCGGAACAGAAAAGAGGTATAGGACGCCCCCCATCTACCTGGTGGAAGAATATAGAGAGAGACCTCAAGAAAGCCCAGTTGCCAGAATCGACAACCCAAGATCGCATGACTTGGCGCAGAAGTGTGAGGAGACCCGACCCCAAATGATGGGATCAGGAGAGGAAGAACGAACACAATTTTGCAAGATATAATCAATGTAAGGTAAGTGTGAAGATTTAAGTTAGACAATTAGGTTTTGTTTTGATTTCATCCAATTTTTGTTTTATTTCTTTTTTTAATGTTCTTGATGAAAGTTGAAACAGATCAACATCTGAGAAATGTGTATTATAAGTAATATGGACGACAAACAAGTTTACAATATATAATCTAAATAATTTGTAACATATATTAATTGTCTATTGTAAACCCATCATCGCTGGTCACAAATTATTCATACTACATTATTTTAGGGAGCTCATCATTGAGCATATAGCAGATACATAAAATTAGGTAACTATGTTATATGACTAAAGGATCTGTGATCTTTAAAAACAGTTTTATGATTTTTATATATTTTATGCATTTTCAATGCGATCTTATAAAATAAATTATTATAATAGAAAAATACTAGAAAAAAATCGACTCGGGTCACAAGTGAATTCTGAGGCGGGAAACGAACCCGCAACCTTTGGAAATCCGGTCCAATGCTCTCCCGCCTGAGAATTCACTTGTGACCCGAGTCGATTTTTTCTAGTATTTTTCTATTATAATAATTTATATTTAAAAACAGTGGTTATTTATAGATCACAGATCCCTCAAAATCTCCATTATCATTTTTTTAATGGAGATTTTGATTTGAAAAGCCTATTATGAGATTTAGCTATTCCATTAATAGGACAACGAAGCCCAGCATCTTAAGGAGTTAAACTCCCAAAACGATGTTAAATTCTGAATACGTTAAAAGTAGAAAATAAAAATTTTAAAGGTAATCTATACATATAAATAAAATTGGAGTGTCTGTTTGTAACATTGAAATAACCGTTTTTTACTACATGGATATGAATATATATACGACATATACACCAAAATAACATGTTTTACAATTTTTGTCTGTCTGTCTGTCTGTTTGTTCCGGCTAATCTCTGAAATGGCTGGACCGATTTTGACGGGACTTTTATTGGCAGGTAGCTGATGTAATAAGGAATAACTTAGGCTACTTTTATTTTAGAAAAAAAAAATTTTAGAAAAATAAAATTACTGTGCAACAGCAACGCGTGGTTGGGTCAGCTAGTAAATAATATGAACGAAAAAACAACAATTCTAAAACTAAATGTCTGTTTCATCTTAATGGATTGTCCAAACATTTGTCAAAATATTTCTTTGGAATACGAGAGGATGTTCCTCTCATTAATGAGACAACGCTGGCCTACAGCGTAAAATTAGAAATGTACCAGTGACGGGTGTTCACAGAGCTCGAAAGCTCAATTGGATGGGACTTCCAAAGGTTGCGGGTTCGATTCCCGCCAAAGAATTCACTTGTGAGCCGAATCGACATTTTCTAATATTTTTCTATTGAAATTCAAGTGTTTTTGGATATGCAACATATTTTTATGATGCGCACAGAAAAATATTGGAACTCTCTCCCTGCGTCTGTATTTACGAGTACTTATAACCTGATTTAAAACTAGGGTGAATATGCACTGTCTTGGCCCTCGGGCATGATTGGGATTAAGAGCGAACACATTTAAAAACAAATAAATATACAATTTACTACATCTATATGTTTGTATGTTTGTTTGTTATGAAATCTTCAAACACGATTTCCTCCCGACGCAAACTAAAGAAGTTCCCGCCCAGGTACCAACACAGGTTACTCAAAGATCCAGCTACCCGCCCAACTTGGTCGAGTCACTCCCACGATGGATGCATCATTTTATGTAGCTGCATACTCTACTTGGTCACCCACCCAACGCGCGACCATTCGGTAAGGGTCTGCGCTTTTTTCCCAAATCGGCAGAAGAGTCTCGCGCGGTGCAGCGCTACCTGTGCGAGGCGGAGAAGAGACAGTGCCATCACGTGGTACTGCTTCGCCTTGCAAGCTCCCCACTAGTCATGGAGGCATGAAAAGAGCTTCCCAGCTGTCCATGCACGACAAATACATGCCAAGAGAAGCTCCCAGGCTGCGTCTTCTACGTCCAGCGCGACAACTTTGAAATTGCTGGATCGGAAAACATTTCAAATACGAATAACTGAACAACGATAATAAGTTACATGAATTATGAAAATAGTCACGCTTCTATAGTAGATCGAAGTATACAATGAAATATAAATTATAGTTTAAAAAAAAAACTAAACCGATCTAAAAAGTAAATAAAATATAGTTCAAAAAACTAAAAAACACGCTTTAATGATGAAAGAAACTAAAAAGTGGAAAATGACTATTTTTTTCGTATTCCTGACAGCAAACCCTTTCATTTGATACCCATATCATGGAAGTGCATTTCAAATAGCCAGTTCGCCATCTTGGTAATCTTGGTAATCGTAATGACGTTTCTAAGCTAGTCATGTATTGTCATCAGAACTCAGAGCGTGTGCAAAATTTCATCCTAATCAAAGACCGGAAAGTGGGTCAAATTAAGATTCCAAGATTTTCTTACATAGTTACAAGTGAAGCTAATAAAAGCGTGTTAAAAATAAGTTTCAATATAACAATTAAGTTATTAACGAGAAAATTAATGTCATCGAAAGAAAAACGTGGGGTGCTTTGTATGACATTCTTCTTGTACTAACTCTGCATTTCGAAATAAAAATAGTAGGGTATCTTGTTTATAAATATATATAAATTAGCGGCCCGTCCCGGTTTCGCACGGGTAAACAAAATTCTTTAAATTTTTTGTAGCACTCAATATAGCCTATGTCACTAAGCAATAATGTGCCTTTCTATTGGTGAAAGAATTTTTAAAATCGGTTCAGTAGATCCCGAGATTACCCCTTACAATTTAACAAATATACAAACACACAAACTTTACTTCTTTATAATATTAGTATAGATTACAGCAATTGATACAGCATCCCACGCTTTTCTTACAATGACATTAATTCTGTCGTTGATTACTTAATTTTAATATTAAAGTTTATTTTTATTCTTTTTAGTTCGGTTCATCATAAAAGCGTGTTTTTTAGTTTTTTAACTATAATTTTTCAAGCCATAAATAGCTGTAAAAAATACAAGTAATAAGGTTAAGATTTGATTTTTTATATAGTTGACGTGGCTGTAAGTTTTATATATATAATATTGATGCAGTAAATACAGAAGGACAAATAACATTGGATGTCACAGCTAAGCAAACTCTGAATGGAACTCAAGTCACGTCAACAATTCGCAAGTTGTCATCCAAGTAGAAGCACCACAGCTAAATATTAACAATAAACAATAGACAGACAGATTATTAAACGTAATTAAATTACGTATTCGAGACTAATTCCTTTGAGTATCTGTAGACACATTCCGTTCAGTAGTATCTGGTTTCAATTATTGTGATGTGCTTGGGAAATTCTCTGTGGTTCAAGTTGATTTAGCTAATGAAAATCATTAGGACAATTAAAATTAAAGGTAGAAAGTAGCGAGAAAATAAATTTTGTAATAATTTCAATGTTTTTTATTTATTTATATCGCACACGCGCGCGTACACACGCACACACAGAGAGTCAGACACACACAGACACACACACACACACATACACACACACAGATACGTACACACACACACATACACACACACAGAGAGACAGACACACACAGACAAACACACTTACATCCTTTCACGCATTGACGTACACACATATACGTATACGCATACGCACTCATTACGAGCATATTTTTTTTATTATTTTGTATTTATATTCTACATATAAAAAAAATTAGCATAATGAATTACTGTAAAAAAATCACGAATACACAACACGTTTTTTATGGAAGAATGATTCTTTCTGGCACAGGTGTCTTAAAATTTAAAAGAAAGTGCCCACCTTTGATTTTGCATTGATGATGCCATATATCTATAAGCTATAAAATACGCATCTAAAAAAAATTCGAATAATCGAGACGCTCGGTAGCTCAGCGGTCAGAGCACTCGCCCGGATAGCGAAAGGTCGTGGGTTTGAAGCCTACCTGAAGGGCTCGGAGGCGTGGTCATTTTTACATTCGTTTTTTATATCTATACTAATATTATAAAGCTGAAGAGTTTGTTTGTTTGAATGCACTAAACTCAGGAAGTACTGGTTCGAATTAAAAAAATCTTTTTGTGCTGGATAGTCCATTTATCGAGAAAGGCTTTAGGATATATAACATCACACTGCAACCAATAGGAGCATCAGTGAAAAATCATAATAAGAGAAATTGACACGGAAGAAGTCGCAGGCAACAGCTAGTCTTATAATAATTTCCATTTAATTGTCCTTAATATCAAATCGCATTATATGAAAGTTCGTTTTATTTTTAAAGATGCGAAAAGTGTCATATCATTTTCTAAACAACTAAGAGACCAGATAGTTAAAAAATCAGCGATAAATGTAAAGAAAAATTTAAAAAGTATGTGAAAAAATGCAACAGAACCTTTAAAAATACACGAAATTAATTCGTTAAGTAAGTATTAAATGTAAGTTACAATAATTTTATTTTTTTATTAAATATAATTCCCAGGCTATCGGCTTATATGTAGAGATAGTCGTGCCGAGTAAGTTGTTAAGGAAAAAGTATCGAACGTAGCTTACGTAGTCAAAAGTATCACAATCAAAGGTGAGGGTATAAAATATTCAAGAATGATGAACGGCAAAGCTTTGCAGACCAGCATGCGAATTCGTCACAGCCTGCCAAGAAATTTGTAAGATTGCGGTAGTAATGCTGAAACCATTCGAAACACGTATTAACAAACGTACGTAATGCTTCCTATCTCATTTTCTCCTACGTTAAATCTTATGAATTTATATGTCTGTCGCTTTTTCGTTTCATCGACTTTCAAATCACAACGATGCTAAATAAACATAAAACATAAACATAAACACTTTTTTATTTGGTACTAACACAGGACATTAACAAACAACACAAACACAGTACATAAATAAAAATAAAAAAAAATTAAACTAAAAGAAAATAAAACAAAACAAGACAATTATGATTAAACTAAAACTTTAAACAAACAAAAATAAAAACTTTATTTTAACTTAATAATTATGTCCCACGTTTGTATCAAATGGGTGACCAATTCAGCTTAAATGAGTTTTCACTTCAAAAAGTTGTGACCAAAACCATTTGCTCTATGGGATTTTCCATTAAACAAAAAGAGCGCTCTTTTTGAAAGTTTTCAGTTTTATATATATATTGTTAGCAACTATATTATAATTCTAAAAGTGATTATTATTATTATGTAATGTAATGTATATAAAAAAAAACAACGGGTTGCACTCCGGGAGTGCCGGAGAACATTAACTTTGGAATTAATTAATATTTTGGAATGGTTACGGAATAATTTCGCAAGAATTGCTTTAAATATCAGTAAAAAAACACTATCACTTATGTAGTAAAATACAATATTCATTTATTGCTCTATTGTACACAAATATGACAACAAACACACACGCACACTCACGCAAGCGCCTGCGCCGCTTAAACGAAACAGCAGGAGCAGGCATACACTGTCGCCGCGCGGTAGAAAGAGAGGGGTTATTACTTCCTCTCCCACGCCGTGCCGGCAGTCTACTCTCCCTCCGTCTTACGAATTTTCGATCCGGTCACGTGTCCTGATGCGAGTTTAAAATTTTTTACCCATCCCAAAAAGTGCACAAGGCCGCTAAAGAAGTTTTAATTTCAAAAATTCAACTAGGATATCGTATCATTGTCGAATGAGAGATAAAAATTATCGAGTGGTTTATCTTTAAACCTTGGTATGGGAGTCACGACATCTTGCGGATGCTAGCGTTTTCTCATTTTGCTGTTGTAACTTGACAATGGACATTTTTTAAGAAGATTTGTTGTGGACAATTTTGAGGGTAAATGCGTAATGTTGTCGTATAACTCTTGAAAGTTGGCAAGCCTATTTGTTATGACGGAATTTTATGACAGTGTGTAATTTCGTTACAAATAGCAAATACATACGTTATTTTAGCTAATAACAATAATATGTTTTTAAATAAATCTTATGTCCTTTGACGGTCCTGGGTTCAAATCCCGACAAGGGTAGATGTTTGTGTGATGAATACGGGCATTTTTGAGTCATGGGTATTTAAATATAATTATATATCTATGTATCATATATGTATATCTATCCGTTACCCTAGTATCCATAACACAAGCATTTCAGTGCTTACTTTGGTCTAGGCTTATTGGTGTGAATATAAGAATTATTATTATCATTCCCACCAATTTCTTTAGTCTAAAGTAGGCACTGTAAGGCTTGTGTTATGAATACTAGGATAAATGATACATAGATAAGTAATATTTAGTGAAATATAAAAAATCATGTGTGCAATTCACACGTGGTAGAAGTGAAACCTTCAAAAATAATACGTACGTAAAATACCACGGTTGATGTGATGCCTTCTCTCAAGCTTTGTACTACGCATGCGCACACAAACACGTATTAACACACGTACATAATGCTTCCTATATCATTTTCTCCTAAGTTAAATCTTATTAATTTATGTGTCTAACTCTTTTTACTGTCGCTTTTTCGTTTCATCGACTTTCAAATCACAACGTTGCTAAAAAAGTTTTCACTTCAAAATAGCCATGAATCGGTTACAAATGCTCGTATTCATTACACAAACTCTGCCTCTTCCGGAATTCGAACCCAGGACCGTCGGTGCGAAAGGCAGGATAGCTACCGTTGCACCAAACCAAAATGTAACATAATATTATTATTATTATTTAAGAAGGTCGAAGCAAATACGAAACAGTTTAAGTTTCGTTTTAGTTTTTATTTATTTATTTATTCAAAATACTCACTGGCTGACAGAATGTTCACAAACGCCAGTAAGCATAATCTAACAATGATAAAAATTAATGAATCAAATTTTATCGAAATCACGAAGACAAAACAATAAATAAAAAAGTAATAAACTCAAAATAAGAAAATAAAATAAAAATTAAAAGCAATTTGCGTCAAATTAAGAAATAAACTATGAAACAAAATATTACAGTATAAATGGAATAAGTCACCTATTGATTTTATATAGTACGTTACTCCAAAACAAATGCAGACGGAGGCTTTTAGCTAACTTCCGGCGGGGTGACGGCGGGGATAGTGCAATATGACGTCACTTCCACCCCGCTGACCAGATTTAGTAAAGTATATCTTGTTAGTTAATATTTTTAAGTTATATTCGCCTTTAGATTTTTAGAAAAAAACATTCAGAATCCTGTCTTGGCCTGACCGGGTTAAAGAGCGAAACCAGGGCTGTATTTGGGGAGGGCAGGCGGGGCTACTGCCTTGGGGCTACTGCAGAGGGGCCCAACAGAGATAAAAAGTACAAATTTCGTAACTCGTTGTAATGTCTCTTGACTATCACGTTTTTTCCAAACAGTTTTTTTTAGATTGTGGAATATAGAAGAACTTTTGGCATCGTTATAACAATTGTACCACTAATATTCGCAATAATCGATTTTGTTTTTTAACTTTATTACGAAAATAATTAGGGACCTCTGTTGCCCCGGGGCCTCCACACCTCCAAATCCGGTCCTGATCGAACCCATTAAAAAAAAACAACGGTACAACACTCAGAATCAAGCTAATATAGAAAAGTTTGTTATCCAAATTTGACCCGGCTAAGGATCAAACTCGGGACCTCGGAGTGGCGATATCATTAAAATCGATTTGCGAGCACGAGTAAAAAGGTCGACAATTACTTTAATAATTATATTTTCGGCTTTATCCAAACTTTTTGAAGCGAAGCTTTATACGGACGTTCGGTCCGCTCGCGTAACGCCACTCGCCGCACGGCCACTCTATCCGTGCTAAGCGTCAGTTTTACAGTTACAGGAGAGCGTCAGATTTGTTACCGTAACGGAGCCAGCTTTCCCCCGAATAAGTGTGCGTGGCATTCTGACTCGTTTTACTCATGTCAGTGTGCGTGGCTGGCGTGGCTTTCTGTCTCTTTTTTCGCTCTCTGAATCCACTCCAGTCACTTTTTAATATCCGTTGCGATCAGCTGTTTCGTTTACCCTTTCTATCGATTATAAATGAACCGTAATCGTCGTTTTTTTTAACGTTTAGTACTTACATTTTATACTATAAAGAATGAATTAAATGATTTCTCATACTTACATTTTTTTTATAGAAATACTCAAATAAATTACATGAACAAGTATTTTGCAAATATATATGAAATAAAAAATGTATTTCCCCTCGTAAAAATTCAGCGAGTAAAGCACGCGAATTGTACATCATTCACGCTTCATTTAACTGTATTCTTTGCTTATAAAAATCTCTTTTTATTCTAAGAAACGTAACAATTATTTCTTTCCGAAAACTAAACTTTGGTGCAACGTTAGCAATCGTGCCGTTCGTTCCGATGGTCTTGGGTTCGAGTCCCGGAATGGGCAAATATTTGTGTGATGAATACAAGCATTTGTACCGGAGCCATGGGTTTTATATATATTTGTATAAATATTAAATATGTATCATATATGTATGTGTGTCCGTTACCCTAGTATCCATAACAGAAGTCTTCAATTGATGTGAATCTAAGAATAATTATAATATTATTATCTATCTGTATCTATATATATAAAAATCCTTTTCACAGTGTTTGATCGCGATGAACTCCGTAACTGCTCAACCGATTTTGATGATTTTTTATTCATTCTACTGGATTGGTTCTGACTTAGGACATTAGATAGGTTTCATCTTAATTTATAACACAGCAACGCGTGGGCGGGTCAGCCAGTTATAAATAAATCAGTTATAAAAAGAAAAGCGTACACTTATATTGAACATAAATAGTTTGTAATCGTAAATGAGAAAGATCAGTTAATTTATAGCCATTATGCGTCCAAGATACCTACCGAAACTAACAAAAGAGCTGATAACTTAAAAACGGTTAAACCAATTTTGATTAGACAAGTCTAAGAAATGCCGCTAGAAAATCTGCCTTCAAATAAAACTAAATACATCCAAATTGGTTTACCAGTTTAAGAGCTACAGTGCCACAGACAGACACAGACACATAGCAGTCAAAGTTATAGCATATTGCATCGGGGATTAATTAAAATTATCGTCATCAACTAAAGGTCATTATTCTATTGATAATTTGTGATCACTAGACAAAATGATTTGGTTTTATTTTTTCCAAGATAATACGCAAAGGCTGTTTACGTGCAAATCAAATTACTAGAGAATTGAGAAGCTAAAGGTGGTCAAAGATTATGTAATAACGTGTCAGAGGACCTTTCTCATACTTAATAATAAAGATACATTTCTATTTTATATAGAAAATTATAAATTCTAAGCGAGATAAAAAACGTTTTGGGTTACATAATGTATGCTTAAAGAAGCTGCCAAACAGTGGTAAAATAGAATCAATTATATTTTTACCACCAAAAATGTTTAGTAAAAATTACTTTTGGCCACAGCGATTTAACGGAATACAGCGCCATCTCTTAATACAATTTGTTACTTGTTTTTCAATACATTTAGCAACACTCATTTAATTTATTATTAATATTGTATATTATGGCCTGTACAAGAAATATGGAAAAACGTTATGGAAGGAACTCGAAAAACTTCTCAGTTAAATCGAGAATAACATGCTAAATTAGAATATTGACTACAATGGCAATATAGATCAAACTATTCTTTGATAAACAGTAAACATTTTTAAAACAATAAAATCATTAATAAATTAATTAAAATTTCATGTGAATCTATAGCGACTTTAACAGCATTTTAAAAGTAAATGTCAGTCTAAGTATTTGTACGGTTTGTTTACAAGTGGGTGACGTCATAACACTAAGGTGATGTCTACGTTTTGGTGTGTTTTTATTCATTTAAACTTTGATGGTGATTTTTATAGAAAACTTGATGAACCGGCCACGTGTTGCTGTGTCATAAATTAAAATGAAACCTATGCTATGTCCTAAGTCAAAACAAAACTAGCAAAATGAAAAAAATATCATCAAAATGGGTTGAGTAGTTTCGGAGTTCATCGCGGTCAAACGCTGTGACAGGGAATTTTTATATGTATGTATATAAGAGAGAGAAATTATCAGAAAATTAATCACAAATGGCAAATGCTTATTTGAACAATTTACTGACTAAGGTAATTAACTCAACGGAATTAACTCTTTTATTTTTTCAAAAAGTATTTATTAATTAATAAATACTCTTGCAATTGCAAGAGTTTTTTGATTATAAATAGATGTTAATTTGTTGTATTTGCCTATTTTTTGGGGTTGCTCAAATACTTATAGATATTGCTTTACCAAACTAAAATATTATTAAATTATAGTTTACCTTTGCTAGAACATTTTATTAATTGTTGATTTTCCATATTTTAGTTACAACTATTTTTATTTATTCTTATTATATTTATATTGTTTTACTGTTTTTCGTTGTTCAATTCAATAAAATATTGAATTTGGTGTCATTTGCAAGTAGGTAGACTATAAGGAAACTGTGTTTGTTCAAACAGTTGTCACTTCTGTTGTTATTGAAGAATCTATGAACCGCCTCAGGCGGACCAATTACAGGAAGGAATCTTAAACCTCGCGAACGCCTCAAGACGTTTTTCCAAACCCTTCCGTGAACCTGAGAGGAGTGTCTCGGTTACTAATTGGTGGAGTCTTTGAACAATTTCAGTAATTTTACTGAATCGTAGATATATTTAGAAAGTTTGATTGTTGTTTTTGCAAAATATACATGTAGCAGGTGAAAATAATGAAAATTGAATCTTTTGTAATATGTATTTAAGTGCATTTGATGAATTGCTTTTTGAAAGAAAAGCTCTTTATTTTGTTTTGGCGCCTATTGCTCTATTAAATAAATCTTTTATCGCATAAACGAAGCGTTTTTTTGTTTTTTTAGATTCTATCCTTCGTATTACTGGATGACTAAGGCAATGGTCGTCATATTATGTGCTACCTGGATGTTTGTCATACTTTCCAATATTTTAAACAGTCACGTCCCTAACTACTATAATACAAATAAAAATAGATTAAATATGAGAGTTGATTACATATTTTACATACGACCATTTTGGTGCAACGGTAGGGATCCTGCATTAGGTTTATATATCTATCCATTACCCTAGTATCCATAACACAAACCTTACAGTGCTTACTTTGGTCTAGGCTTATTGGTGTGAATGTAAGAAATATTTATTTATTATATACTAGCTTTCCGCCCGCGGCTTCGCCCGCGTGGAATTCGATTATATTGCGGTATAAAGCACAACTATAAGAAAACTTCTCATTCCCACGGAAAAATCTTAGAAGCCCGATGTAACGCTGGATACAATTAGTTGTTAAACCAAAACTGAATGGTACACTATATTATATGTTTTCCCTTGTGGAGCAAAAACATGCAGATTTTGGGCACTGGAAACCCGGGAACACGCTACATAGAGCTGACCATGCGAAAAACAATGTTTTTCCAAGCTATCATTCCACTTCTTATGTATTTCAAAAACACATCGTTACCATGTTATAAAAAACACCCAGCGCCATCTATCGCATACCTCAAGAACTAAATAACGTAACTAATACTTATACCAATTAGTATTTTGTTGACTTTAGTGATTTCAGGATAAGTAGATGTAAAAAAAACAATTTAGACGATGAAACAAATTGTACGTCATCCCTAGGGAATTCCTCATTTTCGGGGATTCATTATCGTATCATTTAGCTTCTAAATTTACATGTTTATATTCGTTTGCAATATTTTACCTTGTTTTAAACGACACACAGCGCCATCTACGATTCATCCATCAAGCAAACAATATTTTTATTTTTCCTCGGGAATATAAATTTTTTCCAGGATAAAAAGTACCCTATTATTTAATCCGGACTTTTATCTTTACGACTGAAAAATTTCAAAGCAATCAGTTCAGTAGTTACGGCGTGAAAGCGGAACAAACAAACAAACAAACTCACTTTCCGATTTATAATATTAAGTAAGGATATATATATATATATATATATATATATATGTTACGGCTAAAGGTAGGTGTGGACATAAACTTAAGATTGGCCGGCTAAACCTAGGTTTATCTTCGAGGAGGTGTTAATATTAGTTTAATAAGGAGGTGTTAATCTTTAGCCGGCATAACAAAAGCCGGCATAACTAATCTATCTAACCTAACCAAACCTTTCTCTCCCTTTCCTGTTTTGACTCCTTTCTTTTCAGTTTGTAGGTTCTCTCTGCCTACAAACTCTCTCTATTTCTGTACTTGCACTCTAGGCGAGAGGTATCCCTAGCCTAGTAACGAGGGTTGATCGTTTGCAACTACACACAATAACAAACCCCTTACGCAATAACCTAAGAACATTCTTTTGAATCAGTTTCACCATATTTCAATAAATAAGATAATAAAAAAAAAAACCTAACCTAACCTAACCTAACCTAACATTATATCGAACTTTAGCTGCTTCTTGAAGATAAAACTAGGTTTAACCGGCTAATCTTAAGTTTATATTTACACCTACTGTTCAGGCCCGATAAACGCCTGATGCTGCCAACACAGCAAGTATCGTCGTTTCGGCAGTAACGGCGAGAAACAGAACCAGTGCGCATTGAACTACGGAGTGGAGCACATCATTATTCAGAAATATATATTATTTTAATTTTTACCTTAATAATAGGGGTTAAAGTATGAAATTGCCGTTTTATTGCAATAGGTTCTTTGAATTGACATAGAATCTTCATGGTTTGAGGTTTTCGAATGAAACTTTTTTTAAATGGTTTCTATGATGTTCTTTTTTTAAAAAATGTAAAACATTTGAATATCGACTTTCAATTGTTTTTGTTATTCAATTTAGACAAGAAAGATGGATACTGCGAAAATTCGAGTTATTTTTGAATACGAGTTCCGACGCGGAACTAACGCGGCAGAAACAGCCCGCAATATCAATGCTGCGTTTGGAGAGGGGTCTACTAATGAACGCACCGTGCGATTTTGGTTTAAACGCTTTCGTGATGGAAATTTCGACTTAAAGAACGAGCCACGAGGAAGACCGCCCACACAGGTAAATAACGATGAATTAAGAGAGATAGTGGAAGCCGATCCTAGTCAAAGTACCCAGGAATTAGCGGCATGGTTTAACGTTACCTTACCCACAATATTGACTCACTTGCGTCAAATCAATAAAATAAAAAAATACGAAAAATGGGTGCCTCATGATTTGACTGATCTGCAGAAAGAAACGCGTGTTGAAACTTGTGTTGCCTTGTTGAACCGGTACAGAAATGAAGGAATATTGGATCGAATTGTAACATGTGATGAAAAGTGGATTCTTTATGATAACCGGAAAAGAAAAATGCAATGGCTGAC
Organism: Calamotropha paludella; assembly: GCA_927399485.1. NCBI lineage: Eukaryota > Metazoa > Arthropoda > Insecta > Lepidoptera > Crambidae > Calamotropha > Calamotropha paludella. Next base: position 2,188,867 of record OV656803.1, on the reverse strand, counting down.
CCCAGGTCAAATGCCACAACAGTGTCCTAAAGCAAAACTTACCAATAAAAAGGTAATGGTAACTGTTTGGTGGTCTCAGCATGGTGTTATTCACTATAGTTTTCTCCGATCTGGTCAAGCAATAACGGCAGATGTCTATTGTGCCGAACTCCGAACCATGTTGACAAAACTAGCAGTAAAACAGCCCCGACTCATGAATCGATCTTCACCATTATTGCTCCACGACAACGCGAGACCTCACACAGCACGAGAAACCATTTTGACCCTTCAGGAACTGCAGTTAGAAACCATTCGTCATCCTCCGTATTCACCAGACCTTGCTCCAACGGACTACCATTTTTTTCGTGATTTGGACAATTATCTACGTGACAAGAAGTTTTCTTCCCAGGAGGCAGTACAAAATGCTTTCACACAGTTTGTGCAGTCTAGATCGTCGGAATTCTATCGCAAAGGCATTAATGACCTTCCCATTAGATGGCAGCAATGTATAGATAATAATGGCAACTATTTTGATTAAATAAATTTGTTAAAAATTTAAAAAATAAACAATATAGATTTTCAGTACAAATCGGCAATTTCATACTTTAACCCCTACGATCCAAGTCATTCTGTAGTATCAATGTCAAGCCTTCACAAAGGATTGAAGACCGGCGCATTCATTCTGGTGACCCCGACGTGATCCATCTTTTTAATATTCTACCACCATCAACGAACACCGTAAGAGCGATCGAAGTGGCAAAAGTACTTATCCTTCAGGACACCGCCAGCATTCAGCTGCAGCCATCAATCCGAGGGAAGTGTGTAAATTATCCTTTATTAATAATCCATTCTTTCTACTTCGATTTGTGTGAATGCGGTTAGTGACAATTCGTGCAATCAACCCACATTGCAGAATTAATTCTTCAATTTTTAGTTTTTCATTAAAATTTGTCTTTACTCTTAATATAACCGTTTATACGGTACTTCGTTATACATTTTAATATTAATATCCATAAACCATAACCGTAAATTTATATTTTTAAGTTATTCAATTCTATCTTATACGTAACACTACAACGTTTTAACGTTAAATTATTTTTCAAGTGAAAACTGCCTTTAATCTCCATAGGTTTCCACGAGAATAATAATAAAATTCTCACACATTATTGACGTCGATTTCAGGTGATAAAACTCATAAAGCGCGGGATGGTTTTACTAATTCAAGCGACGGTTGCGGCGTAAAATACCAATGCAATTCATAGCTGCGTGAAGCGGCCAGCCGGAGCAAAACCAGTTTGTTAACAAGGAATCGACGTAACGTACCTACACCTTTATTATTAAATTCTTTTAGATAAGCGTTTTTGATAACCGTTTGTTACTTGCGTCGACAAAATGAGTGAATTAAAAGATCTTGTAAAGCAAAGAGGAACGATTAGAGGTAGATTAACGTTGTTTGACAAATATTTAACTCCATTAATGGATTTGAAGGAAATTAATGCGTTGCAATTGAATGAACTGCGTTTGAGGTGCGATAAAGTACGCGATCTTTCTTGTAATTTTGACGAAATACAGTCTCGGATCGAATTGTTGGATGAGGATACGTCAAATCAACTTGAAGAACGTGAAATTACGGAGAACTCGTTTTTTAATTTGATTGCAAGGGCTCAATCATTGTTGGAGTATTTTGAAAACAAAGATAAAATAGAAAATTTATCCAACACTTCGATTAAATGCAACAACATCCGAGTTAAGCTACCTCCTTTAAAAATACCTCTTTTTAGTGGCGATATAGATCAGTGGCTTTCCTTTAGGGATACATACTTGTCTCTTGTTCATAATAATGATAGTATTGAGGACATAAGTAAATTTCATTATTTAAAATCATACTTAACGGGAGCGGCCAGCTCTGTCATCAATTCCGTGACTGTGTCTTCTAGTAACTATTTAGTGGCATGGAATCTTTTATGTGATCGATATAATAACAAGCGCCTTTTAGTAAATGAACACATAAGGGGTTTATTTTCAATTCCACAGTTAAACAAAGAAAGTGAACATAGTATTCGTGAGTTGATGGATACGTTGTCCAAGAACTTAAGTGCTTTGAACTCTTTAGGTGAACCGACTAATCATTGGGACTCGTTGATCATTTACATGGCTGCGGCGAAGCTAGACAGTGTGACCGCGCGAAAATGGGAGGAGTGTAGGACCGGTGATGATTCACCCACTTTGGAAGATTTTTATTCTTTTCTCCGCCAGCGGGCTACACTTTTAGAAACTATTAATGCCGGAAAGTCTATTAAAAATGAAAAACGTCATAGTTTGCCGAATACAAAATCATTTATTGCTGCCTCCAATGAATCAATTCCAAAAAAAAATTGTCCATTTTGTAAACTAGATCATAGAATATTTGAATGCAATAAATTTAAGTCTTTACCCATTACAGAGCGTATAACTAAAACATCCATTATGAAATTATGTAATAATTGTCTCCGCAGTGGACATCAACCTTATCAATGCAGATTAAGTGGTTGTAGAATCTGCAACAAAAAACACAATACATTATTACACAGACAAGGATCATTACATTCAATTCAAAATAATCAATTAGATGTTTCTGATACATATACAAATAAAGGTAACTTACCCGATCCTGTAATCGACTCCGCTGCTTCCGGACCCTCCACTACAATTTCCATGTCAGCCGTCTCCGCCAACCAAGGTCTTCTTTCCACTGCGTTGATTAAGGTGATGAGCCATGACAAAATATTTATTTTGAGGGCTTTACTGGACTGTGGCAGTCAATCGTCTTTTATTAGTGAAAGGGCACAAAGGAGAATTGGTTGCTGCAAAGAAAAAGATTATTATCATAATGTTTCTGGTATCGGTAACACAGTGTTAAATGTTACAGAGCATTGCACTATACGTTTACATTCGCTGCATAATTCTTATAATACTCAAATCAAATGTTTTATCTTACCCACAATTACTGAACGCTTGCCTCATGTTGCAGTGCGTATAAAAGATTTAGACATTCCTAATAATATCTATTTAGCCGATCCAAAGTTTTACCAACCTTCAGAAATTGATTTGTTACTAGGTGCTGATATATTTTGGGACCTAATTAAGACATCTAGGCTAAATTTAGGACCAAAGGGACCAATTTTACAGGACACACGATTAGGTTGGGTAGTAGCGGGCTCCATGCCAAATACTTTTTATAAACACGAGTCACTGACAGACGTTGACAATAATTCAAACATTCATTGTAATTTTTCGAAGGATATTAGTGCCCAATTGTCCAAGTTTTGGGAACTTGAAGAAATACCCTCGTGCAATAAACATAGTGTTAACGATTACTGCGAAACATTGTTCAATCGAACTACTCATAGAGAAAGTGACGGTAGGTTTATTGTTCAAATTCCATTAAAAGATTCAGTTGACGCTTTGGGCGATTCATACGATATAGCAGTAAAACGGTTACAGCAGCTTGAGAGAAAGTTGAAAAATAAACGACATCTAAAACAACAATACACGGAATTTATTCATGAATATGAGCGCTTGGGGCATATGACTGAAATTACTAAACCTGTATTTGGCTGTTACCTTCCACATCATGCAGTTATACGAGAACATAGTGAAACAACAAAACTCCGAGTAGTATTCGATGCTTCTTCTAAAACTACAACTGGGGTATCATTTAATGAAATACAATACATTGGCCCCGTAGTACAGGACGATCTCTTTTCAATTTTGCTTAGGTATAGGCAGCACATGTATGTTGTCTCTGCAGATGTGGAAAAGATGTATCGCCAAATATTAGTAGATGCTAATCAGCGAAACTTACAACTCATTTTATGGCGCGATGAGCCTTCACAACCTTTAAAAATATTTCAATTAAACACAGTTACATACGGTACGGCATCGGCGCCGTATTTAAGTACCAGATGTCTCTTGCAACTTTCAAAAGAATGTGACGATGATAGTGAATTGTCTCAAGCGATTAGAGAAGATTTTTATGTTGATGACTTTCTGTCAGGTGCTGAAACTAAACAAGCCTTGGAACGCTTGGTTACTTCACTGACTAAAGCCCTCGATTCAGCATGTTTACCTTTAAGAAAGTGGCGAACCAATGTACCTACTATATTTGAAAACAATTCAAACACTGTTTTGCCTAAAACTTTAGATACAGATTCGGAATCGAGTGTTTTGGGTTTGAAATGGGATCCGTCTAGGGATGTTCTGCAGTTTTCAGCTAACATTTCTCTTCATTCAACTGTCACAAAGCGAACAATTTTGTCACATTCAGCCAAATTGTTCGATCCTTTAGGCCTACTTAGTCCATGCACCATTATACCAAAAATTATTTTGCAGAAGCTTTGGCTGTCAAAATTAGATTGGGATGATTCCGTTGACAATGATTTAAAAAAAGAATGGCTTAATTTTATATCCAACTTAAATCTTACATCTAAGATCGAAATACCTAGATGTATAATAAAAAGGAATTCAGAATCAATACAATTACATTCATTTTCAGACGCTTCTCAAGTTGCTTACGCTGCTGCTATTTACATTCTGTCACGTGATTATTCGGGTAACATTCTTGTTAGGTTATTGTGTGCCAAAACTAAAGTAGCTCCAGTGAAATATACAACCATACCTCGGCTGGAATTATGCGGTGCTTTGCTTTCAGCACGATTAAGCAATAAGGTATTAAAGACATTACGTTGTAAAATTGATTCAGTTTATCATTGGACTGACTCAACGATAGTATTGGGCTGGTTGGCATCACAATCTTGTGATCTAAAGCCTTTTGTTGCTAATCGTGTTGGCGAAATACAAGAGTTGACTGCCCATAGTGTCTGGATGCATGTGCCTGGTGATAATAATCCAGCAGACCTAGCATCTCGAGGTATTAACCCTAAATTAATCCAATCGAGTAAATTATGGTGGGAGGGCCCAACGTTTCTTAATGAAGGTCCTAGTCACTGGCCACACCCATTAAATCCAGCTGTCATTCCTGAACTACCTGAAATGAAAACTAATAGGTTGACAATTACACTACAATCTACTATTACGCATGCAAAATCAACATCTTTGGAAGTTGTGAATTTTGAAAGATTTTCAAGATTCTCAACTTTGCAACGGTCCTTAGCATATGTTTTGCGATTCATTCACAACTTAAAACATAAAAACAATAAAAATACTGGCCCTTTGTCAGTGGATGAACTAAGTAAATCGTTAAATATTCTTATAAAACAACATCAGGGTGAATGTTTCGCAAACGAAATTAAGCTCTTAAGAAATAAACAAAACTTACCAGCACGATCTCGTGTGTTATCGCTATCCCCTTTTATGAATCACGAAGACATTATTTGTGTAGGTGGCCGGATCCATAATTCAGAGGAAGCGTTTGAAAAGAAACACCCTATTTTATTAGACTCAAATCATAACTTCACTAAATTATTATTCACACACAACCACAAAAAACTTTTACATGGCGGGCCACAGTTATTACTCAGCACAATAAGACACAATTTTTGGCCATTAAGGGGCAGAACATTAGCCAGAAGCACCGTTAATAATTGCAAATTGTGCAGGATCATAAAGGCTCAAGGTTTAAATCCTATAATGGGAAACTTACCTGCCAGCAGGGTTACTCCAAGCCGTCCATTTCACATCAGCGGTGTCGACTTCGCCGGGCCATTTTACATTACTGATCGTAAGGGTCGCGGTTGTAAGATTTCAAAGTGCTATCTTTGTTTATTTGTGTGTCTCGCTACCAAGGCCTTGCATATTGAATTAGCAAGTGATCTCTCCACCGATGTGTTTATGTTATGTCTGAGACGTTTTATATCCCGTAGAGGTAAGCCATTGGAATTGCATTGCGACAACGGCACAAACTTTGTCGGCGCAAATAATGAAATCGGAACTTTCTTAAAATCACACAACGGAAACATTTCTGGTTTTGCTGCCGATGAAGGCATTAATTTTAAATTTTCTCCGGCATATTCACCTCATTTTGGGGGCATCTGGGAGGCCGGTGTAAAAAGCGCGAAATATCATTTAACTAGGATATTGGGTGACAAACATTTAACGTTCGAGGAGTTATCTACCCTCTTTACACAAGTCGAAGCCATCTTAAATTCCAGACCCCTGACTCCCCTTTCTTCCGATCCAAATGACCTTTGTCCCTTGACTCCAGCGCACTTCCTGATCGGTAGCCCGCTCACTTCGCTACCTTCAACATGTCTATTACAAGAAAATCCAAGCCGCCTTAATCGCTACCAGCACCTGGAGATGATGCGGCAGCACTTCTGGGAGCGTTGGAGACATGAATACTTAAGCGAACTGCAGCAGAAACTCAAGTGGCGAGTCAACCAAAGAGGACTGAAAGAGGGAGATTTAGTCGTCATTAAGGACACCAACACACCTCCTTTAAAATGGCGCATGGCTCGGGTCCACAAATTATATCCGGGTTCCGATGGCGTGTCGAGGGTGGTGGACGTCGCAACTTCGAAGGGTATCATTCGTCGAGCGGCACACAATCTTTGCCTGCTGCCTGTTACAACTTCTTCTCAAAATCCCGAGGACTTCGAGGGGGGGGAGGATGTTCAGGCCCCATAAACGCCTGATGCTGCCAACACAGCAAGTATCGTCGTTTCGGCAGTAACGGCGAGAAACAGAACCAGTGCGCATTGAACTACGGAGTGGAGCACGTCATTATTCAGAAATATATATTGTTTTAATTTTTACCTTAATATAATAGTACGATCCAAGTCATTCTGTAGTATCAATTTCAAGCCTTCACAAAGGATTGAAGACCGGCGCATTCACCTACCTTTAGCCGTAGCATATATATATATATATATATACATTCTGACTACGTGTTTCTGTGTTATAAATTAAAAACTTATCTTATGTCCTAAGTCAGAACAATTTTTTATAATTATAGAAGAAAATTTATCATTTAAACAGTCTTTAATGAAATAATAACTTATTTCAATCAAACATTTGTGGAATCTATATTTAATTTTTTTAAAATTTTCTGGTAAATTATTAAATACATGAAAACTCAAAAGTGAAAAAGAAAAAAATATATCTCAAACAATAATTTATTTTTATCGAAAGAACAGTTAAATGGTGTTTATAAGAATCAAAGCCCCCCATTTCGATGTATTTGTCGATATCGAAGCTACGGTTACCGGCTTACACATTGCTTGTTAAGCTCATTACAGTATCTGATATCGGATAAAGGAAATGGAGAGCCAACTTCAAGATCAATTGGAAAGCTTTCATTTGTGTAACAAAAAAACGGACTTGAACAAAACACAATCATTAAACGAGTGAAGATTTATCCGGCAAAGAAAACAAACTCGTGTTACTTTTTAATTATTTTATTTCTTTTCAAATTCTTCGAGTAATGCATGTTAAGGTTTTTTGTTGAACAATGTCTCGATTACGCAACAATGGAATTTTGATAAATATAGTTTTTAATAATCATATTTCTTCTATCCTATGTCCTATGTCGTAACAAATCTAGCAAAAAAAAAAATAATAAGCCGTTGAGTTGTTTCGGAGTTCATCGCGGTCAAACATCAATGACTTAGGTATAAATGTTAGTATTCTTTCTAGGTAACCTAACCAAGTCTGTGACACGATTTTTTTATATATAGACATATAAATACCTATGACTCAGGTACAAGTATATGTACTAATATTTATCAAACAAATATACCCCTTCCGGGATTCGAAACACGAACGTCGGAAGGCGATCTATCTGTATGTTCTTCTGTAAGTCGAGAAAAGGTTGACCGATTTCGATGACATTTGGTATATGGTAAGATCATGAGATAGCGCAAATGATAGACTATAATATCACATCGATAAAAAACCTTATAGTCCTAAACCCATCCCTACTAATATTATAAATGTGAATATTAGTTTGATTGTTATGCTTTCACGCAAAAACTACTAAACCGATCATCATGAAACTTCATACGTATATCTTGGAGGTATGAGAAGTAACATAGGAGACTTTTTATTGGAAAAAAATTTGCGGGCGAAGCCGCGGGTTAAAGCTAGTATATATATAAAAATTCCGGGTCAGAGTGTTTGATCGCGATGAACTCCAAAACTACTCAACCGATTTTGATGTTTTGTTTTTCATTTTGCTGGATTTCTTCCAACTTAGGACATAGGATAGGTTTTCTTTTTATATATAATACAGCAACACGTGGTCGGGTCAGCTAGTAATATTATAAATACAAAAGTGAGTTCATTTGTAGCACTTTCAGGTCAAAACTACTCAATCGATCATCATGAATGCATACACTTTGCCAGGGGTACAGAAAAGTACATAGTCGGTACCTTTTATCGACAAAAACTGATCCCGAGGTAAAGAAATATAACTTTTAATCGTTATCTCAATTGGGAGAGTATCGAACCGTACCAAAGGTTGCGGGTTTGGTTCCCGCCTGGGAATAACTTGTGAGTCAAGTATTTTTCTGTTAATATAATTTATAGTATAATAATATTGTAATGTCATAGTCACCAAAACACATCATAATTTATTTACAATTAGAAATTCGTTAAACATTTTTGTGTATTAACATGTCTATCAATAAAAAATTGAGTGTTAATATTTATATCAAAATAAGAAATGGAAAATGCAAAACTATTACAGTACATGATTTTTTCTTTATTGAACTGTTTCGTTCTTGGTCCTAATCCCGGGGGCCAATACAGGATCCAAGTTGGAACGAGCAACCCAGAAGGTGCCTATTCACCCTGGCTTTAAAAACGGTCAGATTAAGTACTCGAAAATACAGACACAAGGTGGGAGTTCCACTCCTTTGCTGTGCGTATTGTGATTATCTTAATATATATAAATTACGTATCACGTTGTTTGTCCGCGATTGACACCTATATTACTAACCAATTTTGATCAAACTTCATAACTATCTGTTATTTGTTCTAACTTGAAAGATAGGATAGGTTTTATTTTAATTTATAACACAGCAACGCGTGGCTGGGTCAGCTAGTATTATAAAATTATATTACGTATGCTGGTAGCCTACATTATCTCGAGTAGCTAACTAAAAGCTAATAATAATTCATTAATTTGCCAGGACATAGTAAAATATAAGTTTTAAAATAATTCTATAGAACAAAATGACCTCTCGAATTTGTCTACGTGCAAATATTATAAGTTAGTTCGGTTATAAAGTTAATGAGATTGGATATTATTGTCCGCTGAAACGAGCCACATGTGGGTAAACATGTTCAATCTGAACTTCCTCCAACAAGTTTCGCGTGAGAGAACGTGTTATACGTCTGAATCTATTTCATATGACGAAACATTAATTCGCTTCATTCGTTGTATGATTGTTGTCCTCAAAACGTACTGCTGATTATTGAAACAGTGGACAATGACCAAATATAGAACTCATCATATCAGCCGTACGACGCCCACTGCTGGACATAGGCCTCCCCCAAGGATTTCCACAACGATCGGTCCTGTGCTGCCCGCATCCAGCGTTTTCCCGCGACCTTGACCAGATCGTCGGTCCACCTCGTAGCAGGCCTACCCACTGAGCGTCGTCCGGCATATATCGGCAAATATAGAACTAAGCGATAATTAATAAGTAATTTAAATACTAAATTTGGTACAGAAAAGTACATAGGGTACAATTTATTAAAAAAAAATATCGCTACCGTCGCACTAAATGATCTTCTTTAATTCATATTTTTCCTAAACACATACGAAGCCATATAGGGGTTCAGATTACATGACCAAACTGCTTTCTAAGCAATATTTACGTTCCTATAAGAACTTTTAATACATAACCTTCATTATTATAAAAGAAAAATACTAGAAAAAATCGACTCGGGTCACAAGTTAATTCTCAGGCGGGAATCGAACCCGCAACCTTTGGAAATCCGGTCCAATGCTCTCCCAATTGAGCTCAATTGGGAGAGCATTGGACCGGATTCTATTTTTTCTAGTATTTTTCTATTATAATAATTTATCTTATAAGAACGCATTGAAAATGCATAAAAAATATATAAAACATAACCTTCATTTTTTAAATATAACTTACATCTCATTAATAAAATAAAACAATCATATGTAACAGAAAATCCATCTCTTTAATAATTCATGCGATAATATATCAATTTCCGTAACATAAAACTAAGGTTTTATTCTGAAATATAACCATTTAATGAAACCTTTAAATCCTGTAAAAAATGTAACTTATAATCGGTAGTTTACATTAACTCGAGCTAGCTTTTCATAAATTTCGTGTAATTAAAATCGTACCCTATTTTCGAATTGCTCAATGTAATGAAATCGGTAAATTCGCTTTGGGAAGCGAGTACAAAACCAGAGTATTCCTCGCATCAATTATTATGAATATACCAATCGCAAATAGTTCCTGCCAGCTTGCGATTTAATGTGAACACAATAATCCACAATTATAGACGTGAATGGACCGCAATTGATACAGATATTCAATAATTTATATTTTGATCGGTTAATTTGTTTGATATCGAATCAGTCAGTATTTAATCGGAAACCGGATATTGTCCGGTGAAAGGATAATTCATTTCAGTGTATCATACATTTCTGTGTATTGATTTGTTTTATTGCTGGAATGAAGCTAAATAAATACTACCATTTTGTATTTTAATATTTTTTTGTTATAAAGAAAAGCAAAGGGTAAAATGGCCATACAGCATCGACTTCAGTTGTTACTTATGTTAATTCGATAAAAAAGAGAATCGCTAAAGAAAATGTAATCGCAAAAAAAATGTTTTTATTTACAATAGCACATTAGAAACATCTAAAATTATCAGTGTTTCTCTACTATATTATGAATGTATTATACATAAACCCTCCTCTTGAATCACCCTATCTGTTCAAAGAAATCGCATCAAAATCCGTTGCGTAATTTTAAAGATCTAAGCATACATAGGGAGACAGCAGGAAGTGACTTTGTTTTATACTATGTAGTGATTTTATTCGATGTGGTAGATAGTAGTACCTAGTACATGAATAGATGGCGCTTCGTCAGTGTGTATTAAAATCTTGGTTGCTCAATTATGAAGATCGCTCGCCCGGATAGACTATCTTGACGACTAAAAAATAGTTTAATTTCTTGATAAGTAAAAATTTTGTAAACATAACTTTTCTTATTTTCAAATTTTATTACGGTTGCAACTAAAAATACGCTGAGAAGATTTCATTGCAAGATTAGAATAACACATTCAAATTCAAAACAATAACAAAGTTAATCTCTCGAAAAATGTCAGTTAGGAGGTATTGGCACTTCTCCGTCGATATATTGGTTAATTATTGTAATGATATATTGGTTTATTGTGATTTTAAAATGATCCTTGATGGTCGATATGAATAAATGAATTTGATAGCAAAGGGAAGTAAGGTTAAAGCTGGGGATACACATGCCAGTAAATCGGGAAAGTAGCTAGCATGAAAGTTACTAGCATGTACGAGTAACTAGCACACTGCGGATAAATTTGCCAGTATTACCATCGCGTATACACAGGACAGTTCGTAAGAGTCACTGGTACCTAACTATTCTTGCGCGCCAAACATGAATAACAATGGAAGTGAATTAAACAAAATCGTGTTGTTACTAGCAATTGAATGTGTATCATGATGGTTACAAAAACCATTTGAGAATGCTCCCAGAGAAATTGGATGAACTGTTAGGAAAAATTGGGGACAAAATAACAAAGAATGATACTCACATGCGAAATGCCATCCCGGCAATAACCAAATTATGAATAACACTAAGATTTTAAGCTACGGCCACAATGAGTCGGCTACTGGCATGCCCGTAGCTGTCGCGTCTGTTCACACGTGCCAGGTTAGCAGCCCCCCGCGTCCCCTTCCTCAACGGGCATGCAAGTAAATCAAATGTTGTGCTAGCTGCATTTATGCCAGTATTACAGGCATGCCAGTTAGCTGGCACGTGCAAGGAGCTGGTATGCTAGTGTGCAAGCTACGGGCATGTGTAACCCCAGCTTTAGTTCCGCCTGACAAGTGTGAGTGTGTATCTCAGGTGAGGCAAGTGAAACTATTGATCTGAAAAGATTTCTTAAGATAAAATAATGTATCAGTTATATCTATGTATATACCTAGTACATATTTATTAAAGTTTCAGCAAAAAAAATATTCGAAATGGCCAACGGTTTGCTCCAGAGATTTTTTAAGGGACTCGAAGTCGCCGTCTTTTAGAGCAGGCCATATCCTCATGAAGTCGTGATAGCAAGGGGATGTGAGGACAAGTTCCGTCTGATAAGTGTCATCTCAGGTAAACAAGTGAATTTTTTGTCTTGTACAGATTTCATAAGATAAAAAATATAGCAGTAAAAGAAATCAACATCTATCCACGAAGAAAATATGATTGTAAAAAAAAACAATTTCTTGGCTAAATTCACTGGACTGTAATGCAACTGAATATTTATTAACAGTTCCTTCGTAAAATCACATTAAACACACATGCACACACACGAATACAAACACACGCGCGCGCACACACACAGACACAAACACACACACTTTCACACACACATACACACACATGTATACACTCATACACACACACACACACTAAGTTAATTCCGATTTTATATTGTTTACCTTTCCTTATCGAAATTTTATTGAAAATCGTCGGTTTGGATGTGGAGAGACTGGTGACTTGTCATACAGAGTCTCGTAGTACAGACGCCAGTCTCTCGCATAGAATATTTTTTGTTATTATTTTTAGATGAAATTATACATTGTAACTGGTAATTCTATGTGAGAGAAGAAATAAAGAAAATTATAATTATTAAAAAATATATAACTAAATCATTTAATAAAAAAATATTATAAAAAGTCTTAAGATAAATTTCGGTTTATTTATTAAAGTACCGATAAGTGACTTAGTTGGTAAAGTGTTTCAGCTTGTCACCAACATTCTGGAAACTGCTCGGAACGCAGTCCGGCCGGGTTAAGTACGAATACGGTGACCATGAAAAAAGTGTTTTGCGTCTTTTTCAAAGACACTAGCAACATTTAATCGATTCATTAACTTTAATCATTAAAAAACTTAAAAGATAAGTTGAGAAAAAGTCGATTTTAATATTAATGAGTTTTTGAAAAATTTTAGATTTACTTTTTTTCGATTTCTAAGAAACTTTACGATCTTGCTTTAATTAATTGCGTGTTCATTTAACCTCTATTTAACCAGGCTCATAAGAACATTCACAAGAAACAAGAACACACACAAAATCCCCTGTCACAGGTTTGACTGCTATGAACACAGAAACTACTTAACCCATAGGACAAAGGATAGGTTTCATTTTAATTTATAACACAGCAACGCGTGGTTGGGTCAGCATATAAATAATCCTTGTCAGTGTTTGACCGCGTTGAATTCAGAAACTACTCAACGGCTATGTTGCGGCTTAGGACATAGGATAGGTTTTATTTTTATTTATAACACAGCAACGCGTGGCTGAGTCGGCTGGTATTACTATAAATATCATATATATACGGTTCATATATGTATGTATATCCGTTACCCTAGTACTTAACAAGCCTTATAGTGCTTACGGTGGGCTAGGCTAATTGGTGTGAATGTAAGAAATATTATTATCATTATAGTCAAATCAACTGTGTAATGTATATCAGCTGTTATTAATGTAATTTTTTTTTTTAAATCACAATGCAATATTTCTATAAAATATAAAATACTCCGTCCCACCTGAGAGCTCGGAGACGTAGTTATTTTCGGGCATATTATATATCTTATTTTGAATGTGGTCTTGACGTGACATAATATATAAATAAATGAAAGTGTGGTCACCATAATAACTGAGTAATTTGGTTACCCCTTGTTCAGGGTAATGGGAGAGACCTTTAACCTCTATAAACTATAACGTGAATCAGTAATATAATTATGTGGATGCTTCGAAGGAACAAACTTAGTTTACTAAAGAAAATATTATGAAAAACAAAAGATACAATTTTTATTTCAGTTACAAACCATTTGTATACAATATTTTTTGTGGTAACATTCCTTGTAAGTATATAAGTTACCTGTATTAGGAAGTTACCGCACTTCCTGACCGGTTTCATTAGGGTAGGTTTGTTAAGGTGCGATTCCATTATACAAGTGCTTGCGACCAACTATTACGTCACTCTTGTATGTAAGTAACATAAATTGAAAACACGTTTTTTTAACTTAATATTAAGAAAATAACCTTATGTTTATGATATTCTTGAATAAATATTATTATTTTTGAAGAGAAGCTTCTTATACGGACGTTCGGGCCACTCGCGTATAGGCGCTCGCCACGCGGCCACTCTATCCGTGCTTAACGTCAGATTTGACCGTTACCCGAGAGCGTCAGTTTTAGTACTGTTACACGATATATAGGAGCCAGCTTCGCTTCTTTCGGGCGTTTCTAGATGGCAGTTTTTTTTCGTATCGTATTTTTGCGCAATTCACATTAAACACATGAGCGCATGTGCCCGCAACTTGTACACAATTACGCTGACTTGTGTTTTGTGCTTACAAGTTTTTAATCTACCTACAAAGAAGTGGCATTTTTTATTCAAGTTTTGTGTCTCAAGTTGCAACTTGCATGCAACTTGAGACTTGAATGCAAGCTACTTGCACATGGAACCGCTGTTTAATTATATATTGTACTAAATACATTTGAGAATAAATGTAGAAAACTGTATCGACATTACTTATGATTTAAATAGGCACCGGGTGAGCTTTGTTTCCATATCTGCTGATGATTTATCTGTTAGTGATTTTCCCCAGTTAGAAGAGAGTGATTCGATATATTTTGCATTAGGTTGCTTTCAAATAAATCTCGCTCGGTCCTACTGTAGTGAATATTTACGAGATAGTGTGTACTTGATTGAAGTTACGAGAAATGATTCTGTAGATATCCCATATAAAAATTTAGTTTTTATATTAAAAAAGAATAACAACATATAACTTATTTCTTTATTATAATAATTATTGGACTTGAATTTGTATGGCCAGATTTGTTATTTATAGTATAAACAAATAAAGAAAATAATGACAGAAATCTGATGAAAATTATGAAATCAATGAAAAATATTACATATACAGAAACAATAATTGTGATGTACAATAAATAAATATGATTTAAGTAATATATAAACAAATATAGAATTGTAGAGATATTTAAATTGAATAATTTATATGATATAACAGATGTGTACTTGAACAGTTAAGTTTTTTTTAATGTTTTTTACAACAATTAAATAAATCAATTCCACTGAACAATTTATTATATACTACCTCACCCAGCCACCCGTTGCTGTGGCAGTAATATTATTTTTCTAAAATAAAAGATTTTTTCTAAATTAAAAGTAGTCTAAGTTACTCCTTATAACATCAGCTACCTGCTAATAAAAGTCCCGTCAAAATCGGTCTAGCCATTTCAGAGATTATCCGGAACAAACAGACAGACAAAAATTGTAAAACATGTTATTTTGGTTTATGTACCGTATATATATTCATATGCATGTAGTAAAAAGCGGTTACTTCAATATTACAAACAGACACCCTAATTTTATTTATATGTATAGATGTTATCTTTTAAGGACTACTTGTCTTCAATCAAGACAGACCAGTGCACGAGTATATTATGTTTATATAATGGTTAATAGAGAAGCAATCTCGTAAAGAATGTATACCCCAATATTACTGTACATGCCTTACAGGGAGATGGACTTTGAGTTGTTTTGCTCACGTTATATCAATTGTGTGGTACCTACGGTGGACGCAGCACAAAGGAGCTCCAAATCTTACAGCACCATTTTGGATGATGTAATATCTACACCACACCACTTTAAAAATATGCTATTTTTGGGTAACCGGCAATTAGGTAAACGAAATTGATAAAATTATGTACTTCAACTTCTATTTTTAATTTAATTTAAGGATGTAAATTGTTTAAATAATATAGAAAATGTACCGGTCCAGTACTAATATTATAAAGAGGAAAGATTTTTATTTTTGTATGTTTGCAATGAATAAACTCAAATAAAATAAAATAAAGGTTGTGCAATTCTGTTGTACACTCAGTAACGTTTTTTATAAAATTTTCATAGTATTAACGTACATGTATAACATTTTCATAGATATATTGAGACGCGACCGCTATTATTTTAATTTCTTTCTAGTTTAGTGAGTGTTAATGCCAACATATATTTATTGAGTGAAGCTCTGAAAGAGTGAAACTCTCTTTTAGGCAACTCACAAATTTCGCTTGTCTCCCGCCTGCTACTTAACGGTTCAACCGATTCGAACAAATTTGGGCATGAACATACATAATTATAACCTGACGGACATAGGCTATGTAAAAAAAATATAGACTTTACCATGGAGGAATAATCACCGAAAGAAAAATTCAAAAGCTGATCACAGCCAAACCGCTGATACCACATTGATGAAATTTGGAGCCAAAACTTACATCGTGGTCGTAACTAATGTGCAAAAAAAAGTTTTGAAATCGGACATACCATAGAGGAATAATCACCCTTCTAAAATCTAATTGCTTCGCTCAGTATTTGCAAACAGCAGCATGTATTGCAGACCTAGTTTTAAGTATGATAAGTATAGAATACAATTTAATTAAAGATTTAAGAACGGTATAAGTTGAGAATACGTGAGCTTCGGTGCAGTCGTAACAAAGGCAACGTTCGTTTTCTAAACTGCGAACTATGAAGGTTTTATGCCGGCTGTTAAAAATTTACGAGCATGTCACTAACGCCATCTATTGCTCACATTGGCGGAACTAAATCCTACGCCATCTAAGTGACGTAAAAGTCCCCGTTTACGGTGGCATCTAAACCGGAAGTTGGATGTGTAGAGTTAGTTTTCCAAACCATCTATAAATGATGTTCATCTTTTTAAAAGGCAATTCTTAATGAATTTATTGGCTATAGTTAATAATGAATAATTATTATGTAAACGATATTTTAGAATTTTTAGATTTGTTTTATTTTGGGTTGGGTTAGCTCTTGATCCCAATCAAGCCCGGAGGCCAACACAGATTCCACGATGGAACGAGTTAACCCAGAGGTGTCTACTCACCCTGGCTTTGAAAATGTACGAGTTATAAGTTCTCGGAAATACAGACGCAGGGAGGGAGTTCCACTCCTTTCCTTTGACTTAATTTAAAGCTAAATTGTCATTATTTATTATTTTTTTACATTGATACTAGTTGACCCGGCTACGCGTTGCTGTGCCGACTGCAGCGTCATCTGCCGGACTGATTTGTGAATCTAAACCATTCTCAGATCCCCTTAAACAAACACAAAAAAAATCATTCAAATCGGTCCAGCCGTTTAGGAGGGGTTCAGTGACATACACACTCACAGAAGAATTATATATATAAAGATGTTGATAATTTGTTTATTATTACTAAGTTTATTATATCGTGATCAAATTAAAATTTTTTTTAAGTAATGTGTATTAATATTGAATTCAATTGTAATTGTTTATCGAATACAAAAAATAATTTAACTTTGATTTAAATAAAACCATTCTAATTACGTTTATTATATATACTAGCTGACCCGGCCACGCGTTGCTGCGTTATAAATTAAAATGCAACCTATGCTATATCCTAAGTCCGATAAATCCAGTAAAATGAAAAAAAAAAATCAAAATCGGTTGACTAGTCTCGGAGTTCTGCGGTCAAATACTGTGCCACGTATTTTATATATAAAGAAAGATAGATTTAAATGGAAAAATACTAGATAAAATCGACTCGCCCCAAGTTATCTATAGGCGATACTCTAACCCGCAAGCTTTGGATGTACGGTCCACTGCTGTCCCAATAAAGATACCGAGCTATGTGTTCACCCGTCGAAATTTTCCAGTACTTTTTGCTTTTTTACGCTGTAAGCGAGCGTTGCTTCATCAATGTAAGCACGTACAAAATCAAACTACCAAAATAACAGCCAGTGGTTATTTTCCGTCCACAAACCGAAATATAACGCCTTAATTGACAGCAATACAAACTAAATGTGATAGTTTTCTCTATCAGTAAATTATATATCTGCATCACTTAAATATTTTCTTAAATAATCTATATGCACACGCACACACACACACAACACACACACACACACAACACAACACATACACACACACACACACACATATACACACACACACACACATACACACATTTTCTCATGCACATAGAAACACGCACTTGTGAGTTTATATTAATATTGTTGCGTGATCTAAAATTGTATTCATAAAACAATGTATTGGAGTTTTTATTACATCAGTTATCTGCTAAAAGGAGACTTTTGCCACTTTCATTCACTATAATTTCATTTCACACTATTTGTAAATCTAGTGGTACGATGAAAAAATGGGGACACGAAATTAATGCAAATACAAAAATACTTTAACATCGGACAAATGATGTCGATATATATTTTCGATTATTTACTTGATTTTTTAACATATTAACTCAGTGTTTATTACTCAGTATTATTAATACATTGATATTAATATATTCATCACACAAACATCTGCCTTTTCCGGGATTCGAAACCAGGACCGTCGGTGCGGTCGACAGTATCATTACCGTTGCATCAACCAAACAAATCAAATAAAAACATTTATTGCATGAAATATAAAAGTGATCGCATATTTTGCTGTCAGACATAATGCAATATCGAAATTATTTCGAAATACAACTATCATCTATACATCTATACATATAAATAAAATTGGAGTGTCTGTTTTTAATATTGAAATAACCGTTTTTTACTACATGCATATGAATATATATACGGCACATACACCAAATAACATTTTTTACAATTTTTGTCTGTCTGTCTGTTTGTTCCGGCTAATCTCTGAAATGGCTGAACCGATTTCGACGGGATTTTTTGGCAGGTAGCTGATGTAACAAGGAGTAACTTAGGCTACTTTTATTTTAGAAAAATCTTCTATTTTGCAATGTTTTTTTTTTAGAAAAAAAAAATGCAAATTATAATAACTGAGTCACGGTGACGTGTGGCCGGGTCAGCTAGTTTCAAATAAAAATAATAAGATGTTTTTCTTTTAATGACATTTTTAGTTTAATTATTATGTTAAATTTAATTATTAATTGTCACAATAAATTTATTTATTTTAGAAAAATTCTTTTATTTAAGAAAAATAAAATAATGTTGCAATATTCCACGCGAACGAAGTCGCGGGCGGCCGCTAGTTAAAAATAAAGTCTGTTTACGGACGAAAATTTTATGTGCAACAAGGAAACATTGATGAAAATTTCATCCTTTATGAATTGAATTGAATTATTATTACTGAATTATAATTATTTTGTGTTATACAAAGAAGGAGTTAATTTTTCGATAAATTAACATTAAGTTGTTGTAATAAACAATGGACACCACATTAACTTTTCACTTCATGAAGTGAAAGAGAGATAGATGCGCCACAAGTCGAACTCTTAGGCACCGTCGCTTATTCCACGCTCTCGCTTGCACGCTTGGCTCAGGCGGAACGTTACACTTTTTCGTGCGTGCAGCCGGCGTTCATCGGTTTGTAAGACGTCATCATTTCGTCATTGAAGCTGATCCATGGGAAATTAATATATATAATTAATTTCCCAGGAATAATTACTCCAAATATATCTTTATATATATAATTCTTCTGTGAGCGTGTATGTCACTGAACTCCTCCTAAACGGCTGGACCGATTTGAATGATTTTTTTTGTGTGTGTTCAAGGGGATCTGAGAAGGTCAACTAGTATTTTTATAAAAAAATAATTTACTGAGTAAAAGCATTTGTCATGTAGCTATAATTCTCAATCGTAATGAAATTAAATATTCAATATTTAATTACAATATCTCAAGTTTATTCGGTATATTACATATTGTTCCACGGTTGCATAAGCTTCAGAATGCATTTTAGATTGAGTATTGCAGTCCCAATAAACTTTGTGGGTAGTATGCACCGCAAGCCCTCTTTACTACACGCCACCGTGGATATTGAATGCTGAATGCACTCTGAATGCATACTAGCACCTGAGTTGCATTAGCACCTACCATTGGAAAAATGCCACACGTTTTACTATTATACACAATTTTGTTATAAAATGCAAGCATTTATATTTGGTGCAATGTGCAATGGTGCGACGATGGCCATCCTGCCTTTTGAACTGACAGTCCTAGTCAAATTTCGGAAGCCGGGATTATTAACAGAATAAAATAAAATAATGAAAATATGGTGACAACTATAAAAGCAAACAAAAATCCATAAAAAAGCAAATAATAATATTCACAAAAATAAAAATGTACAGATACACAAAACCAGTTGATCTTATTAATAAGTCTGAAATACGGTGTTATTAAAATATTTTTAAAACGTATTCAGTTAGTCCTTAGCCTGGAAAAGTATGAAGGGAAGTTCAAATTGGTTGATTGTACTCTGACTGGCGTGCGAACCCCATCGAATTTCTTTGTATTTTGAAGTAACTTTTTAATATATTCAAGTATCGAATCAAAGGTAGAAGTAGATTTAGACACCGCGCTTTACTAAGCGATTGAACGTCTGCCGGTACCCCGTTTTCAACGAGATGATCGACTAGTCTATGGAAGTGTAGTTTCGTTGACGAAAAATACATCGATAATCCACCTCTAGTTATATCACCAAGACTCGTACTGATTAAGCACCACCTTGTTAGTGCCATAGCCTAGGAATGCTGTATAGGCTTCATCGAAGCGACCGCCTCGGGGGAACCCTCGGCGACGCAGATATCACCAAGTCCCAATTCTGATTACTACTAATACTGTCGCCGACGAAAAGATGAAGCGTGATTCATTTAGGTACTGCGCCATCTGTCCAGAACCAGAGTAAGTAATATTTGACCGCAGTGGTTCATTCATACTGTTACACAAGTTAGTATCGTATTTATAAACTTAATGAAATCGGAATTGAGTCGGTAGTAATGGTAGAAACGAGAACAAATAGTAACACATCTAGACAATCTGATCTAAACTGATATTGGTTCAGTTTTTATATCCCGATATGTAGATTATCAGAGCGAATCAAATTTGCTTGCAAAATTTTATATTTCAAGAAAATCCCGAAGTATTTTCATAAAAATTTAAAGCTATTAGATAAGAAGAAAAGAATATTTGAATGTTAGTGGCTTTTGGTTATGTGCTTAGCATTGTCAAATGCCAGCACGGTAAATGTAGCTTTTTTTTGGTCGAAAATGACCTTAACAACGACACCGGGTTTTGGGACGGCGAAATCCTTAAATGGACCTCAAGCCAAGAGTAGCGAGCCACCAGCATATAATTACTACGGCACTCTAGCCGGAAAGGGAGCACATAGGGCGCCTCTAAGGGCTCGGACCTTGGCTATGGTACGCCGTGTCGTGGAGGAGAGAAGCGCCCAGCGAATTGAAAAGACCGGGTCTTCGCAATCTGGACCTACGGGTGCGGTGTACAGACGCTACATGAGTGTGTGTATGGTGAGTAACTGGACTGAGTAAATATAGCGAAGCTAGCGGTATCAAAACTAGGCATATTTGATGAGATAAGGGGTCCAGCATTAATCACGTGAAGTTTTTTAATAAAGTGTGATTGATAGCTACATAGTTCCGGACCCCAGTCAATGTCTTAAAAGGTTTACAATAAATAACGGAATACTTAGCTGAATACAAATTGCCAATACTTTAAAAATGCTTTTAATTGCAAGAATATTTAAAAGATAACTTTTAATGAAATGGTTGCTTCTCTCTCTTCATTGGTGCTTTGCCTGTCAAAGTGCATGCAATTGTTTGGAGTGTTATGCACATTAAGAAATGTATTTAACATCTATCTATATCGCATGTAATGCAATTGCAAATAAATATATCGCAGTAAAGATTATGATTAGAATAACGCTTTATTCCATGAACAGTGTTACGGTAGGTTTCTTAAAACTACAATCCACTATGCTGTGCCTGTACTGTGGGAATCTTAACGAGAGGAATTAGCTATAAAAGGTTTCATGCGGTGACTACTTTACTGACAAATTATCCTATAAGTTTAAGTGTTTTTAAACAACAACTTTTGTATATTTAGAGAAAAAAAGCAACAAAAAAAGAAGAAAGGATGCAAAATTGTCTGTCTTAATACTCAGAACATTGTTTAACCCTTAAAATGCATGCGAGTATGTCCTGCGAGTTTTTTTTGAGACGTTAGAGTACTATATACTAGACTATACTATAAACAGATATCTAGATTTATTTTTAATAAAATGTTGTAATATTAAGAATCAATTGTGTAGAAATTGAAAATTAAGTTTTAAATAAGTTATTAAAATTTAGGTTTGATGTGCCTTTTTAAAAATTACATCTTATAAATTCTTCAAAATATAAGTTGTGATGTGTAGCGGTTGCTGATCATCTGTATTAACATCTATTAAATGTTTTATATTACTGACAGGATAAAATGATTTGATGTTATTTCAAAAAAGTAGCTATCTTTATATCCGCATTTCAGGTGGCTTAAAACAATAACTAGTTTTATTATTGTACAGGTAATCCCCATCTTTTTTTAAATTACGATACACGACAGGGTCCATATTTGTATTTCTAACAAAAGTATCATCTTTATTGCAATAGATGTATTGAGTATTGTAACAAAATCACCTTATCGCTTCGACGTTAACCTCAACAACCTGTTTTATTTTAACCGAATCGTTTTAGTACGCAAGTCACATTCCTATGTCTAGACGCAAAGGTTTAGCCGCAGATAAAACGGCGAAGATTCAACCCGCCCCGTTAAAAGAGAACGAAAACTAAATTGAAAAGAACTTTCCACCGATATCAAAGCTAGCATTAGAATCGGTCGGTCAGTACAGCCCGGATTGGTGTGAAGACAAATACAAGAGTGTTTTAACGCGAACGGCCTTTATAGAGTGAACTTTTATATCCCAGTCGCGAAACACGACCCTTGTAAAGTATACTTTTCATGATATTGAGAATACTGGAAGCGTTTAAATTTTAATTTTATCTTGAATAAGTTAGCGCTTGACCGCTATATCGCCTGATGGAAAGCGAGGATGCAATCTAGGATATGACGCGCTTGTCTGGAAAACACCTATTTACTTGTGACTTGAAAACCCCTAAATTGTATGAATCAGGAACATAGACTCAGGCAAGGAGTTCCACTCTTTAACGGTACCGATCACGAAACTGGAACCAAAACGCTTAGTACGGCTCTTTGGTATATCAACGATATAAAGGTGGCGTCTATTTGTAAATCTGGTGGTCCGATGAAAAAATGGGGACGGCGAAACAAGGCTGTGTAATTCTGCTGTATACTCTCCGATATGTATCTTATCAAAAACGGGTAGGTTAGCTACCTTCCGTCTATGCTCAAGGCTTTTTTCCAAATATAAAAAATATCGTCATTGTCGATGAGCTTCTTGGCCCTCCTCTCTATAAACGCTCGACGTCTGGAGCTGATATTGGGCAGACACATCTTAATCGTATTTCTTAGTAATGATAAATAACCATTTCTTCTTACCGCCTGGATTCACGCCTTACACTTTTATTCTTCAGCTAGATTGACTTTGGAATGTACTCCCTGTTCGTATTCTTTTAAGCGGTTGGTTCACAGCTTCTTTCTGACTTTCAATTGGTAGTAGGTAGTAGGAACATTTGAAATCACTGTTTTACAGTTTGTACTATTTAGAAAAGTATGTATCTGTTTCTTAGAACGGTGTTGCATTTGGTTACTTACTATATTTGTACTCAGCTCTCCTTTTAACTGATAGAAAATGACAAGTGGCTTCGAGTCCGCAATTTGTACCATAAGTCAATACAGCACATTATAAATATAAACAATACATACATACAGTCACGCCGTTTTCCCGCAAGGGTAGGGAGAGATCAGAAATTTCCAGTTTTCACGATCCTCATACATCTCTCGCTTTTTTAACGTTCATCAGACCTTTTATACAAGCTCGACGTTCAAGGTTTATTTACCTTGATTTTTTTCAGGATATCTTCTGTTCGGTCCCTAAAGTTCACCTCGGTCTGCCTTTTTCCTCATATACCTCTCTTGTCTATCTTCTTTCGTACAAATATATTAGGGGTTAAGTAGTCTCCAGTCGACTTCATATTTAATTTACTCTAATGTCACATTATCTATAACCGTCGTTTTGTCAATATGCTTCCTCATATTGCCTTATTTGCCAAAATCAACTAAGTAGTTATTGAAGCTCGACGTTCAAGGTTTATTTTACCTTGATTTTTTTCAGGATATCTTATGTTCGGTCCGTAAAGTTCATCTCGGTCTGCCTTTTTCCTCATGTACCTCTCTTGTCTATCTTCTTTCGTCCAAATATATTAGGGGTTAAGTAATCTCCAGACGACTTCATATTTAATTTACTCTGATGTCACATTATCTATAACCGTCGTTTTGTCAATATGCTTCCTCATATTGCCTCATTTGCCAAAATCAATTAAGTAGTTAATGAAATATGATTGAACACCCATAGAAATATTGTTGTTTTTATTATCCTGTCTTAGCTCTTCAGTACTTTTTCGTTACCTTTGTTAGTATATACTCAAATGTGTTATAGCTTTATTTATCTATGATTGCTTCAAAGATATTTTATTTATTTATTATGTAAAACAACAGGGTTTTGCGATTGGTAATTATAAAGATAATTATTACAATCTTGTTAGCCATTTCTAGATATCCGCGGTTAAAGAAACTAGTATTTATCCGTAAAAATCCAATTTCGTACATTCTATTAACAATGCAAAATTAGGTGCCTATTATGTATACACAAATTACTTAATAGTTACTCTGTAATTATATACTTACTAGTTGACCCGGCCACGCGTTGCTGTGCCGACTGCAGCGTCATCTGCCGGACTGATTTGTGAATCTAAACCATTCTCAGATCCCCTTGAACACACATAAAAAAATTCATTCAAATCGGTCCAGCCGTTTAGGAGGAGTTCAGTGACATACACACTCACAGAAGAATTATATATATAAAGATTATACACACACATTATATATATAAAAATTCCCTGTCATAGTTTTTGACTGTGATGAATCGAAACTACTCAACCGATTCGGATGTTTTTTCATTTTTTCCCACTAATTACAAATAATAGGTTTCGTTTTTTTGAAAATTGTAATAACTGAGCCATAGCCACGGGTGGCCGGGTCAGCCAGTATATACATTTACCTACATAAAATGAGTACCTATGGTGATTAATAGTAGACTTACAATGAAATAAAAGGGGTAAAATAAAAATTAATAATAATAATAATATTTTTTACATTCACACCAATTAGTCTAGCCCAAAGTAAGCACTATAAAGCTTGTGTTTTAAATACTAGTATAACGGATAGACTTACATATAAATATATATAAATACCCATAACTTAGGTACAAATGCTCGCATTCATCACATAAACATCTGCCCATGAAACCAGGACCGTCGGTGTTACACTACTCAAAAGGTTATTTTATTCCCTTTCAAGTCTTATCTAGGCGCTATAAGGATCTTTGTAGCGCCCCCCGAAGATTGAATAAGGACGGAGTCGACTTCGGATTTATGAGGATTCAGCCCGACACCGCACTCGCTCTGATTGCCCAGTTTATTCCCGCGATGCGTGAGTTTCCCCAGTCCGACCGCAAAACTGAACGCTTTAATGGACGTTATAAGAACTCCCGGCCAGATCTTATTTCGAATGATACTGTTATCGTTACGTTCCGCGTTCCAAATGGCCCACGAAACTTCATTATGTGTTCATCACTATTAAATTTGATGAATCCCATTGTAATGGTTTGAATTTTTTTTTATATGGATGATATTATAATGTTCTTTAATACATTCTTATTACATATGAAATTGGCGTTTTGTATGGGAGGAATATAAATACGATTTTATTTGTAAAATATATGCCATTAATCAAAGTTAACACCATTGTTATCTATGCACTTCTGGCGTCTCATAGGTAGTTTATTGATCCTTTTACTAAAACCACGGGGGCGAGAATCAATAAACTCTCTGATAGCGGTTTAGACTGTCAAATCGGAGTTGATTTTTTTTTCTTTGTAAGAAGTCATCCAACTTTCGGAAGAAATGGTAATCTGTTGGAGAAAGGACCGAGGGGTACGGTGCATATCGCAGACAATCCAATTGCAGCTTCTCTACTTTAGCAGCCGTAAGTGGTCCAAACTAGAGGAGTGTGTGTGCAGTGTATCGTCTAGAGTGGTCCTGAAGAAGTGGCCTAGAGCGATTAACCAGCCTCGGTTATTTATCAGCTAGTTCTTCCATCATAATTTGCAGTTGCTGACAAAAGATACCTGCTATAAGATGCCTAAATGTTTGGCCAGCTTTTAGAAAGCTGTAGTGGACGACACCGGTACTAGATCACCAAAAGCGCAGAACTGGTCATTGTGGAACATGTTTTTTCATGATGTCAGCTGTTCAAAACCGTGTTCTTTCAGGAAAAATGTTAATTTAATTATTTTTGATATTGAGCCGATACCTAACAATTTGAAAAATATAATACAAACGTGGAATCCTCATAAAGCTTCTATCATGCACGCGTAAGTGTGTGTGGAACACAATAAATTAATAATTATATGCTTGCTACTTGCATAATACTTTATCTATACAGGTGAGTACGTCTAATTTGTGTTTGAAGAGGCACAAAGAAAGGTGCATACAACCATATTCCTTTATGCGTTATATCATTTTACCATAGTGTGGCTGTGGTTAGTCTTGTAAAAAACAAGTCATTAAAACCCAACTTTGAGACTCGATTTTTTCTCATAACTCCTGAATATCAGTCTTAAGAGTAATAAGCTCTTTGAGTTCTGTAGCATCCTTTGAGTCTTTCAGTCTTAATGTAAAGATTTATGAACTATCTTTACGGCAGCTTAAAGCGATGAATTTAGTCTTGAAATTCTGAGGGTTTTTACAAATGGATGAAAAGTTCACTGAATTAAGGTTTTTGCAAAATTCTACTAAAAAGGATGTTGTTTTCAAAGTAGCAACATTGATAGACTTAGAATTAAACGTGACGTTGTTTCAAGAGTACATATGTACTTGCCTCATCCCCTTGTCAGCTCTTAAGCTGAAATTGAAGCCGATTAGATAATCTTTTTGTTCTTGGCATTTATGTGGTAATTTACCAAAAAAAAAAAAAAAAACATGAAATTTTACATGAAATTTACGGATTGTCTCGGCGCGACTCAAACAGTCCTGTGAGATTTTTTCAATAATTTTTAAACTGACACCAGCGCCATTTTTTCGTGTTCTAAATTGACAAACAGAAAGAAAAAAAACCAATTATTATTTCAGCAGACAATATACTGCCAGTATATGAAGAAAATATATGTAGTCGCCGGTTGCACGTACTAGAGTTTTTCTAAGATATTATTGCTTATCTTCCATGCGTAATTAAAACTTTTTAAGTATTTTTTTTACAATAAAAAAGAAAAACTAGGTATTTATATACCTACTTAAAAATTACCAACCAATACAAACTCGATTTAAACTCGGCCAACCAAGTTTTAACTGTCGAAGAGAGAATCGTAGACGGGTACAAAAGTTGCAACTATATTCATTTATTACGTATGTGGAGAACTCTAAGTTAAAAACTAACTTGAAGATAATTTAAATACAGATACTAGCTGACTTGGTCACGCGCTGTGGCTTAGTTATTATAAATTGCATATTTTCAATTAATTATGAATTTAAAAAATATCTATCCTATGTCCTAAGTTGAAAAAAATGCAGCAAAATAAAAAAAATGATCAGAATCGGATGAGTAGTTTAGTACAGTGACACCATTATATATATAGTTTATTGTAATTAATTAAAATAAGACCTATCCTATATTCTAAGTTGAAACAAATACAGCAAAATAAAAAAAATCAACTGTCTAGCTATCGCGGTTCTTGAGATACAGCCTCGTGACAGAAAGACGGACAGCGAAGTGTTAGTTATAGGGTCCCTTTTATCCTTTGGGTACGGAACCCTAAAAAATCATCAAAATTTGTTGAATAGTATCGGAGTTTATCGCGGTCAATATGAGCTAGTACAATAATAGTATAAAGATAGTTCTTGCAATTTCGCATCTCTCTTTGCCTGAGACTGTGTTTCCTGACAAATACGATTGTATGAGGTATTTTCTAGGCAGGCGTGTCACATCGTTACTTACCATTAGGCGAAATAGTTTTCAAGCGCCTGTTTATTTAGTATAAAAAATCCACTCAGTGAAATAAAACGCTTTTAAGAATTTTTTTTTTGCACTGACAATGCCATATTTCTATCTACACTAATATTATAAAGATTTGTATTTTTGTATGTTTGCAATGAATAAACTCAAAAACTACAATGCCGATTTCAAAAATTCTTTCACCATTGGAAAGCTACACTCACGCTGAGTAACATAGGCTATATTTAATGCTAGAAAAAAATTTAAAGAATTTTGTCCACCCATGCGAAGCCGGGACGGGTCGCTAGTAAAATATAAAATACGCTTGTAAAACAAACAATTTTGCCTCCGAGTCCTCAGGTGTCATTCGATTGGATTTTTCGCTATCCGGGCGGCTGCTCTAACCGTTCAGCTTCCGAGACGCTGACAGACGCGTTAAAATTTACAAACGTATTTCTACTTCTACTATGAACTAGTATCGTTCCACCAATGTTGAACGTTAACTACCTTTAACTATCCCTCCTGGGGGCTCGGAGATTTGGTTGTTTTTTAATAAAAAAATTGTAACGCCTTGTGTTATGGATACTTGGGTAACGGAAAGATATACATATTGTGTCTATTGTATATAAACATTCATGACTCAGGTACAAATGCTTGTATTCATCACACAAACGTATGCCCCTTCCGGGACTCGAAACTTCAACATCGAAAGTAATATTTAAAAATATTAAACATTTAAGATGTCACCAGCTTTAATAATGTAATTTCATTGTATTTATTTTGCATTGATAACGCCATATTTCTATAATTTCTCTCTAACCTCCATGCTTTATATCGTACACGTGTAATGTCAATGTCAAAATTATAAAAGCCACAGATCCATAAAGTAATGTTGTTTGTGTCACAGACGAGCCGCAGACGAATATTTACTCTATGGATATTAAATTCGTCAAATAGTGGTTGTTCTTTTTTCAATTCTGTTTTTTCTTTTTATTTGTGTCTTATTTTTTGTTTGTGTAAAACTGTAAACTTTTATTATATATAATGCAGTACTAGTTTCAGGCCTTGCCAGAATACCAGCGCCGCTGCCTGTGACGTGTCATAGTGTAATGGCATTATGCTGAGGTAGGGTCCTAATTTATTTTGCTTTTATTAATAAATTCTATGTCTTGTTTAAAATGTATGCAATGGGTCAATAAACTCTTTCTTTTTTCTATAAGATAAAAAAATACGCCTGTAAAAATCAACCATGCCTCCGAGCCGGTCCGATCGAGGTGGGATTCGAACTGTTATACTCTAACGCTGTTAGGGATATTGCTCACCCCTGAGTATTGTCGTCAGCAATCCTTAGTACATATTATCGGAGCTCGCTAAGAGCGAGCTCAGTATCTGTTCGTCATTCCTTCTATCCGGGTGCGGTTGCCTATGGGTCCCTAATTTTTAAAAGTATCATCGCCGCCGCACCGTCTCGCTCTTTTTATTACTAACTACAACATCAAGTGTATTATCAGTAAATAAGGAAAAGCTACGTGATTATTATTTTTTATGACTTAAACTTCTATATTATTATGCTATATTATTGCTGCTGAACTGCTATATTATTATATCAAAAGAAGTAATTACAAGAAAAGTTATATATGTAATTTTATTTTTTGCATTCACAATACAATTTCTCTATAAGATATCCTTCCATCTGAGCTCATAGTGTTAACAGAATGCCGTATAAGTCCTAACAAACCGCTACCGTGTAAAGAAAACTATACCACATACAGCTCGACTAAAAAAACAAACCAAAACGACGGTGTTGTAGTGTTCATAAAGAACTCCTTAGAACACTCAGTAAAAGAAATTAATTTATACGGAGCCTCTTGTCTCGAAATCACCACACCTTTTTGTACAGTAATCTGTATCTACAGAAATCATTTTGAAAGAAACCCTGTTCTGTTCATCAACTCTCTAGACGAGTATCTTAATCGCCCACATCTTAATAAAAATGTTATACTAACGGGTGATATTAATATAAATATAATATCTAAGCAAATCAATAAACATTCCGATATAAATATAAACTCTGAGCAAATCAAGAAACATTCTGACGTATACCTTAACATGCTAGCTTCTCATGGTTTAGAACCTGGCCATCGACTCAATACTCGAATTAATAGCTGTCTGGATCACATGTGTATAAACTTAGATTCATCAAAATATTCTCTACAATAGCAGTTCTAGATACCACTATTACAGATCATAAAATGGTCTTATCATATATTTACACTAAAACAAAGGTAGATAATCCTTTTCACCCTAGACATAAAACTGTAATAAACTATCCCGAGTCCCTTAAATTATTACAATCAAAAGATCTATCTTATTTCTATACTATCAAAGATGCAAATTTGTATGCAAATAAATTAATTGAATTAATTTCTCACTGCTTAAATCAAAATACTAAAATTGTTAATGTGTCAAGAACCAAAAGAATTTTAAAACCTTGGATTACTGATGGTATTCTGAAATGCATCAAAAACAGGAATAACTTACAAAAAAAAAACACGCAAAGATCCAAACAATGAAATCTTAAAAATCACTTATAAACGATATCGAAACTTCTGTAACAACCTTATTAAAAAGCTAAAAAACCAGTATGAACGCAATCTTCTTAAAAAAGCGAAAGGAAACATTAAAACCCTATGGAGATGTTTTAAAAATATATCTAATTATAATAACACAGAGAAAAACGCTAACGTGAAACTTTTAAATATAAAAAATACTGCTACAGAATCGGCTGATTATATAAACCATTATTTTAATAACGTTGGGAAAACACTTGCTGAACAAACCTGCCTCAGCAAACACTAGAACAGGATGACATTCCCTCACAAGTTGGGTCTATTGGTGTCATTGAAATAGAACCGTTCGAAATTGATGCCATTATAAGCAACCTTAAACCCGAGTCAGCTGCAGGATGGGACAAAATTCCAACAAGGTTTATAAAAATGGCTAGGCCTGTTCTTGTCCCTTTATTGGTCTCTCTTGGTAACCTAATGTTTGAACAGGGTGTATTTCCTCGAGATTTAAAACGCTCAATTATATATCCCATTTACAAAAGTGGAGATAGGGGCGACATCAGCAATTATCGACCTATCTCAGTGCTTCCAGTAATTTCTAAGATAATTGAAAAGTTGATTAACAATCGTCTGCAAGGTTTTCTCAATGCTTTTAGCATTTTATCAAAAAACCAATATGGTTTTCGAAAATGTATAAGTACTGAAGATGCCATTCTAGACCTAACTAAAAATATAATAACACATATCGACAACAAAAAGAAAGCCTTGTGCATATTTCTCGACCTCAAAAAGGCATTTGATACAGTTTCTGTCCCTGCTCTTCTGCATAAGCTTAATAGAATCGGAGAAAGGGGTAACTTCCATGCATTGCTATCCGATTATCTCCAGGATCGTACACAAATGGTCAAACTTGATAATATTCATAACCATGTTATCACCACGGCTACTGATTACGGCGTGCCTCAGGGTAGTGTCCTTGGACCTACTCTATTCCTGATCTATATCAATGACTTGACTAATTTAAAGCTTGCTAATGGATGTGTATTCTCGTATGCGGATGACACTGTATTGCTTTTCCATGCAGATAAATGGCCGGAGGTGTTTGCTAAAGCTGAGACGGGACTGACTAGGGTTATAAACTGGTTAAACTTAAATCTGTTATCTCTTAATACCTCTAAAACAAAATACATCGCCTTTTCGATTCGTGATTCAATGCAACCGGATAATAATCTGACTATTTCTGCTCATTCATGTTCTGGAGGTGACAGAAATAATTGCGGCATTTGCTATAGAATTGAACGCATCAACCACATAAAATATTTAGGTGTTCTAATAGACAAGAACCTATCTTGGTACCCCCAACTCGACATGGTGTTAAACCGAGCACGAAAGCTTACTTGGCTATTCAAGCACCTACGTAATATAGCTGACAAAGAACTCATTATTTATATTTATAAAAGTCTTGTTCAATCATTATTGTTGTACTGTTTGATTATTTGGGGTGGTACTTACAAAACAACATTTTTAAACATAGAACGAACACAACGATTAATACTTAAAGTAATGTTACGCAAAAAAAGACGATTCAGTACTAATTTATTGTATAAGCAAGCTAATGTATTAACCGTAAGACAACTGTATATTCAGCAATGTATTTTAAATATTCATAGAAACTACTCTTTTGATACCCAAAAACTATTAAGTAAGCGTAAAGCGTACTCAGTAGTTAGCCATAAAATTACCAAATCAGCATTTTCTTGTAAACAATTTTCGGCCCAATCGGTGTCAATATACAATAAAATAAATAGGATATTAAACATTTTTTCACTTAATTACTATACATGCAAACAGAAAGTAACATTATGGTTAAAATCACAAAGTTATGAAAGTATAGAAGGACTCCTATCGAACCAGTAATACTTATAACAAACACACTCTATATAATGTTTTGAATCAGTAGTTTTGCATTGAAACGTAAGAAAAGTAGACCACTCCCTTTTCTACATTCCACTCAACATTACACCCTTAATAACCCTTACATATAAAATGTATATATTTAACTAATAAGTTTATTATAAGTATGCATGCATTTCTGTACTTGGTGTCAATAGATACTAGGATATTTCATAGCACAGTAAGAGAGGGGTCTCTTCTAATACAGGTTTTTTAAACTTAAAAGAAGAGACCCACACATGGCAAAAAGAACTTGTGGAAAATAATAAAGATATTTTGTTTTTTTTTTTGATCTGAGGGCTGAGAGGCGTGGTTGTGTTTTACAGGCGCACTTTATATCTTATTGAAAAAATAATTACTCCTTTAAGTTGCTTTAATTCAACTTTCGAATCCATGTCTTTCAAGCGAATTAGACCATACCACGCTACAGCAGTTCATCAATATATTTTTATACAAAACGATATAAGGTTATTGACAAACCTTATCGACTTTTTTATCATTGAATGTACTATATGAAATTTAAGCGGTTATCCCAAGCATATTGCTGACAAACCGTTCTACGGAATATCCCTCCGTCATGGATGTCTCTTGTCCAACTATTACCACAGTAAACTAACGTACAGTATAAAAAAATAGTCATAGATAGAAATAGGTGGTTACTAGCAGAATTTATACTAGGAAAACGAAATAGATTTCGGAAAGAATACAAGAAAACTGATACTAGATTAAGGATAGGTGTAATTATTAGAAGAAAGAAAAAAAGAAGACAAAAAAACATTTATTAGGAACTCAAACATACAACAACAAAAGATGTATATAATTTAAAAGAGTAACAAGTATAAAAAAAAGAAAGATACATATAAAATAGGAAAAAACATGATGGCCGAACATGATGGTAATAGTGATAAGTGTATGTGTAATAATATTTTGATACAAAGATAAAATGTATATTATAATTGGTATAATTATGAGTAAAATAATTGTCAAATGCAAGAACAAAGTCCAGCCGTAAAGCGGGGAGCAGCTGAAATAATGATAAAAAAATATAAAAGAAACTAACGTCCAGAGACACATATAATTATTGCCAGCCTATTTATATCCATAATTAACCGTCAAAATATCGGATACAGATGGATTGTAAGCATTACATTCTGCACTAAAGACAGAACTATCAGATGAAAATAGCTTTGCTCTTGCCTTTGCTTTCTGCCTCAGCCTTCTTCCCAGCTGCCGATGTTTTTGGTGCTGTTAAGCCGTCAATTTCCAAGTCAATACTTCCCGACATGCACGGCTTCCTAGAACGCAGGCGTTTAAGTCCACTCGATATCTCGGTTTCAGAGACGATTGACATTACAGAAGAGTTCAATAAACTTCGATTCCTGCTTGTCCTCATAGTACGGCCTGATGACGACGCCGCAGGTGACAGTTAACGACTGACGACTGGAACGCGATCCTGCGGATGCTTGAAAGTAGCTCCTCCTTCTGTTTGCGACGCGACAGCTGTCATTGTCGCTACTGGGTGCTTCTCAGCAGCGTCCGCTTTGCCAACGTTTTTTACTCCGGACTTTTCTTCCTTAGTTCTCCTAAATAAGTTTTTAAAATATAATGTGTCCATCTGGTTCGAGAATGGGGGAAAAATTATCCACCTGGGCAGTGCTCGGGTAACCTTAATTATAACATGGAGAACGGGTGATATTCGTCAGTGAGGCTGATGGGTGGCAGTAACTCTGCCAGCCACCCACACGTGGGCACCCTGACGCTGCGTTGCTCAACGTCAGAACTATGAGGTTTTTCAGAGTGGTTTTTGTGTTGGAACTGGTCCTAGAATCAGACATCGCCCAAGAGGAGTGATTTTTTACATGTACAAGGTTAAGGTATACTCCCAAACCCTTCTAGTTTTAGTCCGCACCGGAAAACCGGTAACCCCTATATCTGGAGGCCGTTTCCCTATAAACATACACACACTTTTTTATTTGGTACTAACACAGGACTATAACATACAACACAAAGACAGTACATATATAATAAAAAAATTAAACTAAAATAAAATAAAACAAAACAAGACAATTATTATTAACCTAAAACTTTAAACAAACAAAAAAAAAACAACTCAATTTAAACTAATATGTCCCACGTCTGTACCGAATGGGTGACCAATTCAGCTTTATGTCAGCTTGAGGGCTGACGCTGACTTTCAATTGGCCCCCATTTCGTTTTTTCTTGACACATGGATGCCCCCGCGGAGCATGGCATGTGGAAAGTACTATATTGGCCCGGCTACATGAGTGGGCGAAGATTCGTGTCGCGTTGGCGCGCTAAAAACATCGTGTACGGGCATACGCGACAAGGACATCGCGTATTATATATGTATACTACACCACCTATACGCCACCCGGGGTATGCGTCTGATTGCAGACTAGCTAACCTTCACCAACTACTCTACACGTGTAGAGGACACAGGGACTCCCCGTCACGGTGCATTATCAGGAGATATTTGAACGTTAATACTATTTAAAAAAATAATACTTTAAAATTCGCTTACGTTTTATTACTGCTCTTCGCTGAACTATGATCTGTTATCTGAGCTACGAACATACAAGGGTAGCTTTTCTCATATCGCATATTTTTTTATCTCTCCCAACGACGCCCTTCATGGTAGAACGACCGATTTTCGGGTAATTTCAAACTTGAGAGGGTATAAGATAGTGTTTTCGAGAATTTCAGAAGTATTTCACTGTGTTAAAGAGTATTTTTCTCTAAATTGACACAGCAAACGATTGACAGCTCTTTTTATGATCTTAACGAAGGGTTATCCAAAGGATTAAAGATAAAATTATTTTATTTATTTTATTTTATCCACAATGTGTGAATTGAACGTCTACAGGTACATCATGCCTTGTATGTCCTACGTTTACGCTTTTGTGCCGAGAAGAAGCCGTAGAAACACGGTAAGGGCTGTTTTTTCTCAAAAGAAAGCTCATTTACTACCAAGACATATAAGAAAAATTTACTTTTACAATAAACGGATTTTATACAATACTGTGATTACAAAAGAACAGAAACAAAGCTATTAGCTCCACGCACTTTGATCTTTTAAATAATCACCAATGTTGTAATAGCTTTTAGAAATTCACCAAGCGCAGAAGTGATTCACCAAGTATTCTACTAGTCAAGCCCTTTCATTTGATACACATATTGAGGAAGCTTTATAGTATAAAGTGGAGGAACTTAAAGGATAAACGAAATAGGAACAGATAGTGAAAAGTGATTAGCGTGGATGCATAGAGTAGAAAACCATACCAGCCACGCACACTGACATTAGGGAAAGCGAGACGGAAGGCCAAGAAAAAGGTACTTAATCTGATGTTCTCGTGTAACGGTAAAATCTGACGCTTAGCACGGATAGATTGGCCGCGCGGCTAGCGCCTATATGTAGGCGGCCCGAACGTCCGTATAAATGCTTTGCTTCAAAAACAAAATCAAAATCGGTTCACCCTTTCGGGAGCTACGATGCCACAGACAGACACACACAGATACGTCAAACTTATAACACCCCGACGTTTTTGGGGCTGAAAATGTATCAAACAGTTCCCAATAGCACGTGGGTGCTACAGTACCTAGTTCATTTGTTTCGAGTCGACATTTTACTAAGAAACGAAAGTTCCCCGAAGTCGTTTTATTGAGTTTAAAAATACAGCGGACGTTTGACACAAAGTGGATGGCGGTGAGTCAGCACGCTTGTACTAAGTTGCAAACTCATGTTATTGGAACCGATGTGTTCTAAGCGATGGCTTAATTATATTAAAGCAACTTACTACCCGAAAGCAGAAGATCCATCGGTATTAAAATAAAATTTACATGAGATATTAACTTCAACACAATTTGGTTGTTGTGTTTGTGTGATAAATAATTATTTATCCCTATTCCTAACCTAACCCGATGTAACGTTCCTAACATAATTCGAATTGTGATTTAGGTAAGTTAAAAACTTAATATTACATGAATAATAAACAAAAAAATATATTTCTATTGTAACAAATTATGACATTTCTGATAAATATCAAACTTTACATTTGATTAAAAATTAAATTTATATAAATTTAACTACTTAAATCTTTAAGTTAAAAGATGAGAAGTTTTATTGGTGTTATTTATTGATAAAATATTGTTAACATGTACTGGTTAATGATTTATCATTAAATAGTATTACGCTTCTCTCCAATGTATAGTGCTAGCGAAGCTTTATGCTTAGCCACTGTATCGACCTAGTACAAAGTATAATATCCCAAAAAAGTTTTAATTCCAATAGATTCTCCAGTCTCGTTTACGGTTTAACATCGGCCATAAATATTATTAGTATCAAAAACATGCCAACGTAAAAGGCCATAACTTAACGTACTCTGGGCGTCGCAGACACGCCCTTGTCGAAAAAATCGCTGCGGTCCCTACGAGAGCAAACCTCTACTCTGTTATATCAGCAAAAAAAAATGTAATTATGTCGCCTTTTCATTACCAAGGGATGCGGTTTTGTGGTTTTGTTTTTGTTACAAATGAGTAATCATTCCTTTGAATGCTATGGAAGAGTTATTGAAATGTTGATGAGAATAATTTTATTTAAAGTTGTTTAGAATCGTCAATCATTTTTACCTACCACCTATTTAAGACTTGACTGACAAAAAGAATGGGCGCAAGGAACTCGTCAGCTTTAACAGAAGTAACGACATTTAAAATATTTTATTAATTATTAATATTTACATTAATTCTATAGACACAATAATATCATTACATCATTGATTATAATAAAGTCAACAAGTATATGTTTTAAATAAGTATCCTTAAACATTGCCCTAATAGACAGAGAATAAACGACAAATTTAAGAAAGCAACAAAAATGTATGTTTCGTATGTCAATAATACTGAAAGTTAAAGCAGACCCATCTCCCAAAGCAGCACCCGTTCACGAGCATGCCGCAGCCGTCGTTTCGCTTCACCATATCTTAGAGAACGTAACGACCCGCACCACTTGCCACCACCCAAAAGATGTTTAGGAGATATATAGGAGTTTTATACTACAACTACCAGTAATAAATTAGTGTTAAAATTAAGAAATGCTAATAGCTGTATGACACAACCTGTAATAGTGTTATGTTGAAACGACAAATATTACTTCCAACAATATAACTTTCATGCATCGCGTTCTATTAAATAATAGTTGACCGTGTAATTACCTTTGGACATTAGTTCATTTTTTACATACGTTTTAAATTTATGTAAATGAAAATTTCGAGGCACTTTATTAAACAGTGCTATACCTTTTCCCAAGAATGAACCTCCTGCCTTTTGGAGTCTAAAACTTATAAGTAAT
Source organism: Calamotropha paludella (assembly GCA_927399485.1). Classification (NCBI taxonomy): domain Eukaryota; kingdom Metazoa; phylum Arthropoda; class Insecta; order Lepidoptera; family Crambidae; genus Calamotropha; species Calamotropha paludella. Next base: position 2,150,717 of record OV656803.1, on the reverse strand, counting down.
AATATAAAAAGAAGCCATGCAATACAATGTTGCACACAAAGATTATCAGCATGGCTAAAACCCTTTACTTATGATGACACTAAAAAATCTCTTAAAAATTGACACTTAACGTAATCACACACGTACACACACACATACAAAAGTGTACTGAAAAACTTCAACGGACAACACCGCTATATATATATATTCATACGTTTTTTACACACAAAGCGCGGCGGCGTCTAATACAGCCGTTGTTGCCCTCTCTCCGCCGCTGCCGCCTCTGGCGAGGCCTAACAATTTTTTGGGACAGAATAAATCCAAATACAGGGGGGGTAATAGGATTTTTGAAGTGAAAACTTCTTTAGCGGCGCTGTGTACTTTTTTTTGGAATGGGTAATAATTTCTAAACTCGCGTCAGTACACTTGACCTGATCGAAAATTCGTAAGACGGCGTAGGGCGCTTGCGCGATGTGCGTATAGTCGTGTCATTTTTAAACTTCATAGTGACAGTTACATTATTATTTTTTTTAAAACTGTCATTATGAAATTTTAAAATGGCAGGTAATGTCATGAAAACGCACGCGTTCAACTGATTTTATTCATTGCGCATATGCAAAATCCTGCACATGCGCACAAAAAAATGCAACGAACACGACTTGATGTGTTTGTTGACATGTTTGTATACGATAGCGCAATAAATGAATATTGTATTTTACCACATAAATGATATCACTTTTATACTTGTGGTGTCCTCTATTACTGTCAGGGTATCCATAAAATGAAAGCAGTCAGTAGTTTCACCAAGCAGCACACGCACGTCCGCACCGGCCGACGGTCGAGAGAGCAATGCCACACTACCGCTGTAGGCCGTGCGTACGGGCGTGTGTCGCTTGCACTTTATTAATACGTCACACCTCTTCCTTTTCAATTGATTCGAATAATTTGAAACAATGAAAAATAATTAAAATACATTTATGTAATTAATATTCTGAATTGTTATTTAACTAAGAAGTATTATTTTTTTGAAATTATGTTTTATTACTTGCAGCCAAATACTCTAATCTTACGTGTCCTCTATTTTCTTTGAATACGCCACTCTCCTTTTACCCTTTTTTTTAGGTGCATCAGTTTTTTAATATTAATTTATTTAGTTTTCGACGAATCATCAGCTTACAATATTGTTTAATTACAAGCTATATAACTTAAAAAGCTAACAAAGGATTCACACGGAAAAATTGGTCTAGGTATTACTAAAGTGAGCTTACTCAGTGTGTTACCCTAGAAACCCTTTTGTAGTATTTGAATGCTAACTACCCTATTAAGATAAATTATGGTGAATGATAAAATGTCGTTTTATTCAGCTATCACCTAATTAGGGAGTCACAAATTAATAAAACAATATACAGGGCTATTATATAAACACCATCCAAATTTTTTCTAGGCATAAGATATCATTCAAACACTTCATTTATGAAAAAAAATTGGGAGGTAAAATTTCCGCAAAAAAAAATTTTGTCCGAGCGAATTATTACAACAGCTGGTTACTGGCAAAATAGGTATTTACAGTTGAACGACCGACCGCCCGAAGCGCCCCACCGAGCTGCGCGCGCAAGTTGTAACGACATCGGCGCAATGAAATCAGTCAGCCGCGGACTTTCCGCGATGTAGGTACAATGTTGCGTTCACGCATTTACGTCGCATAATTATCTACCTAACGAAATGTTTTCACACTTGCAATTGAAATCGAGGGCGAAATTGAACGACGGGTTTATGTGAAGAAGGCCCAAAGCCTCGAAAACTTAAATATGAATATAATCCGTGCATTTAACGAAGTGACAAAGTGAAAAAACAAGTAATACAATTAAAGACAATGTTCATAAACGTGCAAGACTGTTTAGATAGAAATTACCTACACTTTAAGGTAAAGTGATTGTTTTCAAACTTCATGTAAGTGTATTTTGTTTGGATTTTTAATTAATTATTTTGTTGGAGTAAAGCAAAATGTGTTCAGGGCGGCTAAGACTTGTGAAATTTTTCACAAAAATATTTTTAGAACTATTAATTATACATTTCTTTATCCTATCGTGAAAAATAGACAAAAATAACTTAGGTAGGTAGGTACTAAGGTTTTGGCACTGAATTTTTTTTGCGATTTTCGAATTGCCTTTGCGATCCCTGTGTTTTTTTAGATTCTGTGGTTAAGAAACAACCTTTGCTTTACTCCAACCAATTATTGTACATAAGTTGATTAAATTTTAAAAAATGCGACGTAAGTGCATATGGTGTGGCTTACTTTTATGTTCATTTTTTATTGTATTGAATGTAGTAGTTTGGCCCCTCAAAAGCATGCTCACACTCACACACTGCAGACCTAATATCGCGCCTATGTTTTATGTCAGCTATGTGTTCTATAATGCGCGTCCCTATACTTCTCTTTGGTTGTCCGAAGTATGGGAGAACACAGTCACAATCGATTTTGTAGACACCTGCTGCCTGGAGGGGTATATTGCATTTGACCGGTCATAAGAATTGGCTAATCTTCCTGGCTGGTTTAAAGTAAGTATTAATGGAAACCCGCTTCAGAATGTTCCCAATCTTGTCAGTGATCCCCTTCATGTAGGGAAGGACAGCAGGTTGACGTTCTACTGTGGCTGGTTGGTGTGGCTTCTGTGTCGTAGTTTTGGTACTCGCAACTTTTTATCTTGTAGTACTCGCTTGTCATGCTGAAGCTCAGCAGTCAGATATTGTTAGGCACAGATGCCGTGAGTTCTCTGAAACAAAGATTTCCCAACGGTAGCCAACTGTATAGGATGGTGGTGAGAGTCACCATTTAAATATCTATCGGTATGAGTTGCCTTTCTATACACTGTATGACTAAGGGTTTGATTTAGATTGCTGCTGATTTGAACACTTAGGAAGGCTATTTTATTGTCTGTCATTAATTCCATAGTGACATCAATGCAATCTTGTACAGGTAAGCTTGTGAATAGAGATTGAACATCGAAGCTAACCATAGTTTCATCATCAGTGAGATGTAGGTGTTGTATTTCACTAACAAAATGGTAGGTATGGTGCCTTACTTTGTTTCGATAACAGAAACTCGTCAAGCTTATTGCTTACTATTTTATAAACATCAAAAGTAGCTGTTACTCATTATCATCCCATAAAGTGAAGAGTATGTCTTTTCTTGACTGTTGTCTACCCCCGTTGTCAAAAGATATATTCCCAGGGTCGTCATCCATTTGTCCCAGCGTAACCCCAGTGACATCGAATTGTCATCGCATTGCAGGCTGAACATTTTAGGCGACCCAGAACAATGTCTGTACGCCTTTATTTTGCGCCCTTGGCGCCATTGAATATGGTGTGTCACATTTATACCTATGCATTATAACAAATTTAACGGTAACACGCCCAAGTTTCTTTTTAACATGTTATCAGCAGTCTGTACTTGTAACTTGACTTCTATGCATACTGGTATTCTATTATTTATTGTTTGGTTTTGTGTTTCACAACAAGAGATCTATTTTACTATAATAGATGTCATCTAACACCAATAACTCTTTTTCCTTCTTGTACCTACTTCTTATAAATTCCAAAATTTGTATAGTGTATAAATACACCTTGTATGTAATTTCTACATTACATTAACATATTTTTGAAGTCACATAAAAACAATATTTGGTAAAAGTTGCCTTTATTTTATATGTGTTTTCCTACTGGGAATTATTTTATTAATAATAATGTCTGATGCTAATAAATAAAATGTATTGGTATTTTTGTTGATTTATTTTCTTTTATAGACTTGTGTAACTCAGTTATATCCTGGAGCTATATGCCACTCCAGATATATATCTAATCATTTCGTTCAAAATTCTTAGCATATCCAGTATCCAATCCAATCACATGGGTCAATTCCAAATCATTTGGTCAAATACCGTATGGCTAACTACATAACAGATATCGAAAGCGAAAGCGTCGATCGAAAGACTTAGAGCGCCGAAAACGCTTTGTGTTTTCTGTGTTTTCCGATGAACGGTAAAATTCTTAAAACGCGATACTGCTGATTTTGCGTTCGCTCTGACTGAGGTGGCAAGCGTCATTATAAGCGAAACAAGCGCTGCATAAAGTTTTGTTTCTATTAAACGGTAGCAAATTTGAAGCGCTTCATGTGCTCTTATTTTGCGAAATCTTATAAGTCCGGATTTAATAAACAGATGCGGATATTGATAAATATATATAATAACACCTTAGTTCGATATATGGTATGATTTGATATGGTTTCAAAGAATTAAACTACTACTGGATCTATATCTTTTTTAGGAAGAATATAGGATAACTCCGATCTATTTCCGGAGTCACCTTATGCATGTGCATGTGCAGTCAGTTACGCATGTGCAATTCGATAACTTTTAACTTGTATACGATATTTTTTTACATATATGACGGCGAGGCCTCACGCCGGTCATCAGAATGCTCTTTATTATCCAAAAAGAGTTGCAGCGATCTTCAAAATAATAACGTGTATGGATGTAGGATAGACTTCTTTATTATTTAAAACCACTTGCAGTCTAAAATCGCAAATGATGCACGAGATTTCAATGGATGAAAAACGTGGTGATCCCCGAGACGGCGTGACAACCTCCCTGCGTGGCGTTCCAACGAAAAGTAACGTTCTCGCTCGGTATAAGCTATGAAGTAAAAGTTATACCCTTATAGCGTGCTAACGGTCACTATAAACTACCGTTTCACGCTTATTGCATGCTAACTAAACGTTTACACTTATAGCACGCTGACAGTCTGCTTCTCAAGTCATCTCAGAAACGTTTAGTGTTGCCAACTTGCAACGCCTCTTTAAGGTCACGCCATCTAGGATTTCACTCAGGTACTAACCTGACGTTTTCCATTTGATAAAATCGTACCTTGTAAACAAATCCTTACTGACAAACATTTTTTTAAGCTTAACCTCTACAGTTTAATTTAATCTAATTGAAATAATCGAATGCTTCAACATACATATATAATATTACTAACCTAACCTATTATCCAACGAATATCAAATTCAGAAATAACATTACGTATAATTCCGAAAATATTATTTGTTTATTTCAGTCATAAGTGTAAAATAATAATGTCTTTTAATATCACTATAAAAGATGAGATAATTATCGTAGGTTATTATATGTTTGAATGTCTTTACAACGATTTAATTCTAAATCGATGCCCCTTAGCAAAGTCACACCTTTGTGCACCTTGTTACCATTGTCGCACCTTGGCAAAATCACACCTTTGTGCACCTTGTTACCATTGTTGCACCTTGGCAAAATCACACCTTTGTGCACCTTGGCACTATTGTTGCACCTTGGCAATATATTCTTGTACCCCTTGGTACATGTCTTTTCAAATTAATGTATTGTAGTATATCCACTTGTCTGTATAACCTTTATATAAGTTTTGACGTAATAACCATTGCAATTCAAATCGTTGTTTCAGGAATATAAAAAAAACTACTTAAAAATCTATTTTTTTTGTTGTATCATAGTATGTTTATTTAACCCGTATAATGCAATGTAATATTTAACCCGTACAGGGTTACTATTAACTAAATTAAAATCTCGATTGATTTAATTCGTAAGTAAGATTAGGTTTGGTGTGGGTAGGTAGCACAAGCCAGAATTATTAAAAGCAAGAACAAGACATTCATTACTAGAATAACATGGCAGAAATAACCGTGAAGGTAATAATAATCTCAACACATACATTATTCAATCGAGTGCTTAATGCTTTTACAAGGTTATAAAGATTTTCTTTATAGCAAAATAGGATGAATTAATATATTTTCTTTTCTTAAAATAAAATAGTTATCAATAATAACACAAGTTCTTTAGAATTGCAATTAACACTGCCGTTATTCAAGTTGATATTTACATTGCTATAGTCAATGATTTTTCAACTCTTCTTAGAATCAAGTGGATAAACTATTTAACATTTTTTTTGTCTCAATACTATGAGACAGCCTTTTTTGCAAATGGGTTCGTTATCTCCCTCCTTTAATTTGATTTTCACGAGCTAATTTTTCTATACACCACTTACTTGAAGGCTCGTCGCCACGTGTGGTGTCCTCTATTACTGTCAGGGTATCCATAAAATGAAAGCAGTCAGTAGTTTCACCAAGCAGCACACGCACGTCCGCACCGGCCGACGGTCGAGAGAGCAATGCCCCACTACCGCTGTAGGCCGTGCGTACGGGCGTGTGTCGCTTGCACTTTATTAATACGTCACAATACTGATCATTAAAGCAATTCGTGCGAAATTATTCCTTAACCATTTCAAAATATCAAAAATGCACAACGTTAATATTCAAGTTTTCACTTCTGCCGGCACTCCCGGAGTGCAACTCGTCGTTTTTTTTCTATCTTTTGTCTATATAGAAGTTTTACTTAAATATTTTTTTATTTATATATTTTTGTCATTTTATCCGTCAACGGTCACATACGTCTGTGAGACCAGGGTTTTACAAAGATTGGATTTTTAGGTTATACTTCTTTGGAGCATTGAGGATTAAATTTTTCATCTAACGGCAGTTGCGGACGCAGCATACAACGAAATAGCGACACCATGAAATAGACGCTGTTAGAGTGAATAGGCTAACTTCAAGATATCGTATATGATAATTTAATAAAAAAAGTATAACTTATGCCGCGCGTACATAAATAGACGCACGCTTTTTTTCTTCATTTTACATGTAATTTGTTCCATAACTTCGCGCAGCTACCTGATTAGGCATTGCTCTTCGAGCTCTTCTTTGATTTATTTTTTTATGGATTCGCTCTTCGTCTCAAGCCAAGACTGAATTTACGATGCAACAAGCTAACCTAAAAGGTGTCTATTGACCCTGACTTTGATAACGGACAGGTCATCGCATCATGAAATATGTTGAGAGGCGCTTGGTGCGACAGGTAGAAATAGCAAGCAGGAAAGGGGTGTAGCCCGCAGTGCGTCTGGATGTCTTGTGGAAAAAGGGAGATGTTGGTATGAGCACATGCAGCTCAGCATAATCTCCAAAGTACATTCTGTAGAAGACCTACAGACAGGCAACTTTGCGGCGGTGAGCTAAGGTGTGAAGCTTGCTCGTCACCAATCTGCTGTCACTAATGAGACTCTCAGCTCTGCGCTGAATCGTATCAAGTGCAACAAGTTGGTATTTTATGGAGGCTTATATTCCGGAGTTTCAGTGATACCCTGTCTGTAACGACCGTGCGTCACCAAGTTAGTATTTTAAAATTGCCGTTTTTACTATTATTATTTTTTATAGTTACAGGTGCTTATGCATCACTTAGGACCTCGTGGCGTTGGTTTTATTATTATATTCTTTATTGCACATAAAAGATAAATAATATACAAAAGTAGGTAATATTGTTTACAAGGGTGGTCTTATCTTATCTCTTCCAGTCAACCCAGAATAAGTGTGGTTGGTCGTATAAGTGGGTGTCACTAAGTGCAGACAAGCAGTCATGTGAAATTAATGTTTAAATAATAAATGATATACAGAAATAAACATATAAATATATACAGATAATATATATACATATATATGTACATAAATATAATATATACACATAGCTACTTATATAATAATAATAATATATACATATATGATTCGATTAAAATGTTATTCTGATATATTACAACATATGAAAACATTTTAAACTATTTTAATTAAATAAATTGTAAGAAAAGGATATTTTGTGACTCGCATATTATTGTCGATTGTTAGTAATAAACACATGGATATTTTTACGCAAATTATTAAACAAAAAAAACCAAAGTGACGATTTCTGGTCCCGCCAAAAAGTCCATAGCCACAAGAGAGTGATTACGATCACAGATTAGGTAAGAAGTTGCCGATACAAACATGACATTAGTCTGTATAGTCTATGGTCTTAATAGGGTTTTGGCTGAAATTTTAAATAATATGTACTATTTTATCACAATTAAATCAAATCATTTAATTGTAAAAACACGTTGGTACAATTTCGATAAAAGGTTATTTTATAATTCCACTATGCATTCTGCCATAAATTAGCAATATAAACAAATGACGACTGTTTGGTGCAACGGTAGTGATCCTGCTTTTACCAACGACGGTCCTGGGTTCGAGTGCCGGTAGGGGCCGTTGTTTGTATGATGAATACGAGCATTTGTACCTGAGTCATAGGTATTTATATATATTTCTATTAATCCATTATTTATGTATATCCGTTATCCTAGTATCCATAAAACAAGCCTTACAGTGCTTATTTGGGCTAGGCTAATTGGTGTAAATGGAAGAAATATTACAAAAAAAATTAAAAAAAAAAAAATATTCATTAATTTTTTTTTCGTCTAAAAACTATGTTCTATTAGAAATTTTATCAATTCCTTATTAAAAAATGGAACTGAGACTGGCAACTTATTATTTGAATTGCAGTGATGTATGCATTTCTATTAAATAATTCTAGTCGTCGGTTCTCACAGCGGTCTTTTCATACAAGTACGCCGGTTAAGGGTACTTTTGACCTGGCTTTTTTCAACACTTCCTCTATTCAGTAACTGAAAGTTAGCCTGGGTTTGCCGTCACCGACTTGCCCATACATATTTGCCTCATATCTTGGGTATGAACAAACTAATTAGCTGAAATCATAAAATGTATTCCTTTTTTGGAGCGGAGCGAAGCGAAGCTCCCATGGATCAGCTTCAATGGCGCAATGTCTGTTACGCCATAACTTCCAGAGTTCTTAACCGATTTTAATATTTTTTATGGTGAATCAAATCAACAGGTTTAGGACCAGATGGTGACGGAGCCAGAATTTTGAAAATCGCAAAAAATTTTTTTTTCTTTTTTAGGTATTACATTCCGCTCCAATATATGGTGCTAGCGTAGCTTTATGCTTAGTGACTGCATCACCTTGTTTTAATCTGTTACAAGTGAAAGCCAAAGTGAAACATCTTTTCAGAAAAAAGATCATAAAATATATTTTCAGCGAAGCTTTGTATGCGCCATACACGTCAAAGTTTAAAAGCTTCGATGCATGTGTTCAGTGTAGCAACTTTATTGAGAAATGGCTGCAAGAATTGATTCTGACAGCGCCTTCTTCCACTTACTCAGTGTAAAGTGCCGTCAGTATGCACAGCATACAATTTTCGACCTTAAGCCGTTACATTTAAAGTTTTCTCGGCAATGGATGTTTACGAAGGAGGTTTTTGAAAGGCGTTTTTTGTTCATATTTATTAGTGCTGGTTTTTTGTGTGTAATGGATTTTTAAGTGAATCAACAACAACAGAGTGGGCTTTTATAAACAGCTGATGAAGTGTTCGCGGTCGATTTGCCTTCAAGATGTTATTTTAATGAAAGTCGCGGCCTTGTGGGAGTTTCTCTTTTCTATCTTCCTTTTGTGACGCGACAGTCGTCTTTAATATTATGCACGGTTTTCAAGTAAAGCCTTTTCGAATGCGGCACACGGGAATACTGTACACAAGTGAGAAATTTGATGAAAATATAAATTAATAATTTTAAGACAATATAACAAATATAGTTCTGAACTCAAGTAATTAAAGCACATGTATTGTGTCCCGCGGCTTCGGTCGCGTTAATGTAGGCTACCGATTAAAGTTATATTTCTATACCTCTGGAACAATACTTTTCTTCTGGATATAAGATTCCCTGTGTTTGTAGCCCTGGCAAAGTGTATGCAAAATTTCATAAACATCGATTGAGTTAAGGCGCGAAAGTGTCTCAAACATTATTTTTAATGTTAATTATTATAAGGTTTTTAGCGATATGATAACTAGCCTATCATTTGAGCAAATGCGTGTTCTTATCATATACCAAATTTCATCGCAATCGGTCAACCCGTTCTTGACTTATAGAAATACAAATAGACATATATAAATTCTGGACAACGGAAAACAATTATTTTTAAACTGATATTTTTACTAACTCTTCTTATTATGATCTTATTGGCATGTGTACAGACTTTCTATGTTTAGTTTAGGCATCAGTAGCTCATGAAGTTTTATACTTAACTCTAGACGAAATGTTAGTACCTACTTATGATTTCTGTAAAAAAACTTTGTGATTGTCTTCGATCATATTGATCGAAGGTGATTATAAATAAATTATTTAGTTTAAAATTAAGTAGAGCTAATACTATAGGTACTAAACAACGTATATAATATATAAATAAGCATATGTCTATAACAAAAACTGATGTTTATCACACAAAAATTATGCCCCTATCGGGATTCGTACTTAGGGCCTTTGGCGCAGTGGATAGGATCGCTACCGTTGCACCAAGGGCCGTTTTATTTTATATATTTATTAAGCCAACCAACATCTGTTTACAATAATACAAACACAGTAAATTAAAAATAAAAAACATATCCAAAATAAACGTAACAGATAATTATTGGACTCAAAATGAAATAAGAAAAAAATGTAATAAAAATACAAACAATGCAACTTAATATTTGTAACTAATATAATAATAAGAGCGAATTAATATTGTAATATTTATTACATTTACACCAATTAGCTTGGTTATTAGGCTCGTGTTATGAATACTAAGGCAACTGACAGACATACATGGGTCCAAGACAGAATCCACGATGGAACGAGATAACCAGAAAATGTCTATTCACCCTAGCTTTTAAAATGGACGGGTTATAAGTTCTCGGAAATACAGACGCAAAGAGGGAGTTCCAATTCTTTGCTGTGCGCATGATGAAAGATGTTGCAAAGCGCTTGGTGCGACAGGTAGGAATAGCAATCAAGAAAGAAGATAGAAATAAATACTCATAACTCAGGTACAGATGCTCGTATTCAGCACACAAACATATATGCCACTTGCATTTTTTATATAAAGAATATCCATTTTATTAAATAACTATTTTATTTTATTTACAAACAAGTCTTTTTCTCGCAGGAATTGGCAGAGATCACAGATTTCCATTTTCCACTATACTGACATCTCTCGCTTCTTCAACTCTCATCAGACCTTTCATACAAGTTCGTCGGTTAAGAGTACTTTTGACCTGGCCTTATTTCAGGACACCCTCTATTTCTGAAAGTCTCTGAAAGTTCGCCCTGGTATGCCTTTACTGACTTGCTCATGCACATTTGCCTCATATATTTACCTTGTCAATCTTCTTTTGTCCATTCTCTTCATGTCCAAACCATCTAAGCGTCCGTTTCCTACATTTCTCATTATATCTTCTTCCACACCACTCCACTCTCTTATGCTATACTTCTTAAAGCTTTATTGCCATTGCATTAATCATGCATTCATGCTTCTTCTGCCAAATCCATGATTCATATCCATATTTTAGAGTCGGTACCAACACGCTTCCATGGACAGTCAGTTTAGCCTTTTTGACACCTTCTGGCTTCTCATAAAAGCGTGCAGATTCTGTTTAAGAAAGGATATTTCAATTCTAAGCGCACTATGTGATATCCATCTATATTTAAAAAAATCGTTTAATACAAAAAAACGCTCGTTTTTTCCATATTTTTATATGCTGCGGAAACTACTGAGACAAGTTGAGAGGAGAACGGTAGATGATCTAGAGATTTGGTGCTGGAGGCGGATGCTGGGAGTATCAGGGACTGAATTTCGCACCAACATCTTTATACTCCAAGAACTCGGAATTAACGTCTATCGGCGGTTGTGCAAAGTCGTATTTTAAAATTTTTCGGTCACATTTCTCGACGCGACAACGACTCCATCTAGCGCCTTGTAGTACAAGGCAAGATAGAGGGCACCAGAGGGCGAGGGAGGTCGCCCAGAAGATGGACTGACCAAGTGAACTCCCTGAACGAATGCAACAGGATGTCCTCCAGCAGGGAGAAATGGCGAATGATCGTGTGGCGACTAACATCTGCCTCGGCTGAATACACCACCTCATGACCACGACCGCTCTGGCAAGTGTCACGACGAAGAAGAAGAATAAAAAATTCCTGTCACAGTGTTGGCCCGCGAGCGATGAACTCCGAAATTGTTTTTTTTTATTTAGCTGGATTTTTTCCCACTCAGGACAAAGAATAGGTTTCATTTCAACTTTTAACACAGCAACACGTGGCCGGATCAGCTAGTATATAATAAAATTTCCAATGCAAGAAATCCAAAAGAGCAAGTTCTCGAATAATATTTGATATGGTTACCAATTCTTATGATTCGTAAATTCACACATAATACTCAGATATCCAAGATTTGGTAATGATTAATACGACGGTAAAATCCCAAAAATGTCTCGAGTATCAAGATCACTAAGTCGCAGTAGACGGCTAAGTAGTTCGAATGGCGAACATAGGCGTGCCTCCGAACGGAACGAGATGAAAAATCACAGATGACTTTTTTTATTGTACGAGTCACGGCCCTGGGGAAGGGGCTAATCGCCTATAAAAATGTTACGTTATTCCTTACTTTTACCCTCAATAAAATAACATACGACAAGTGACTGAAATGAAACCAGCTTTTCTTTAATATAATAATAATATTTCTTACATTGACATCAATTGTCGTAGGCCAAAGTAAGGCTTGTGTTATGTATATTAGAGTAATAGATAGACATACATAAATGTAAATGTTTCTTTATTGTGTTAACTTTTTGATTGTGTTTTCTTTTGTTTGTGTTGCTTTTTTGGTTGTTTTATCGTAATACTCGTAGTTTGTGTTAATTATTATAATTTTGGGTGAATTTTAACAAATAAATAATAATAAACAACAGACTTCGCGACATCTTCTCATCCAAAATACCGCAGTGTTTCAAGATTAAAGTGTTTTACCAGTGTGTGTTGCCAGTGATAACTTACGGAACGGAGACGTGGTCCCTTGCTATTGGCCTCTTTTTTGTTTTTTTTACCGCCCTTAGCGACGTGGGCACCTTCCGGACGCGGGGGAGGGAGGTAGTGAATCCATCACGAATACATCGGCCGGCCCGAGAGGTTATGTCAGACTCGTACTGACTAAACACCACCTTGTAAGTGCCATAGCCTAGGAAGGCTTGCTGTGGGTCTCATAAGAAGGCTGATGGTCACCCAAAGGTCAATGGAACGTACTATGCTCGGAATTTCCATACGTGATTGAATCAGAAATGAGGAGAGCCGTGGGAGAACCAAAGTAATCGTTAACTAAATCGTAGAACTGATAGCCTTTTGAGCAGAAAAATTTTCGAGTGGTGAACATGGACCGGGAAACGTAGGGTATGCAGGCTTCCCACTCGGTGTACCGACGATCTGGTGAAGGTCGCGGGAAGCAACTGGATGCAGGCATAGGCTGTTGTGGAGATCCTTGGGTGAAGCTTTTGTCCAGTAGTGAATGTTTGGCTGAGACGACGACGAAACAAATAAAGTTTTATTTTACTTCTAAACCATAATTTCTTTATGCCGCACTAGAGGATTATAATGTTTAGTTTAGTGTTTTTAAACTTAACCAATCTTTAATATACTGTATGCTCCCTAAAGTAAGAAATCTATCCCTTGTCCCTAAGTCAGAACAAATCCAGCAAAATGAAAAAAAAATCATCAAAATCGATTGAGTAGTTTCGTAGTTTATCGCTGTCAAACACTGTGAAAGGGAATTTTAATATAGACATCGAATTTTAAGAAATTTAAAAATGCAATATGACCTTAAACACTTTTAATTGTAAAACGTAAACAAAGATAATAATATTTTTAACATTTAATATAACCTATGATCTTCTATTAAATGAGTTTAAAGAAACTAAAAAATGGCGACAAAATGGTCCTTAATACTTTTGATTGGAACTGTACGATAATTATTCGGTAACCTCTCTATTTTTAATACAAATTCCCTGTCACAGTGTTTGGCCGCGATGAATTCCGAATTTACTCAGCCGAATTTGATGATTATTTTTCATTTGCTGTATTTGTTCTAACTTAGGACATAGGATAGGTTTCATTTTAATTTATAACAGCAATGGGTGGCCGGGTCAGCTAGTCTCCTATATATTGTAAGTTCTCTGAAGTAAAATAAAAGTAGCTCTCTAATAGATGATCGTTTCGTGCAACAGTGACAATGCCTTTCGTGCCGACAGCTTTGACAAATGACACCTTTTTAATGTTGATACGACATTTACATGAGTAGTGGTGGTCGAATTAGTATGAGAGCCCAGGTCTTGGTTACCAAGAAAACAAAATGGCGGCCGTAAGAGAAGAACGAAATTTGCGCGGCAATTTGTCGATAAAAAATGCCATATTTCACACCATTATAGGCTCCGACACTGGTGACAGGACACATTGTAAATATATGCCTTCTAATTGATTTTGCTAGAAACATGGTTACAATGTTGTCTTTATCACAATATTTACTAACATCTTTCGCTACACATACAGCATAAAAATTATAAAAAATGGAATAATTGTTAAGTAACAAAAAATAGAACAAAAATAGCAAAGTAACCTTCAATAACTCATGATAATGACTGAATAGCATTAAATAGAATAATACAAAAAATACTCGTATTAGGACAACTATAAACAACAATAAAGTCCTATACAACTATGTTAATTTGTCTATATCTTTCCATCCATCCTCTATACATGTCCAAACCATGTTCTACATTTAAAATAATAAAAAACTAAAAAAAGGCGCCAAAAATTGTTGCAAACACTTCTGTTCACAACTGTCCGATATTCAAGCAGCCAAATGGCGGGAAAAGAAAGCGATACCGGACCACCTCGATATTGATATTGATGACGACTGTACCTCGCAGTTAATGTACAGGGAACTGACAACCCCTGGACTTCATCACTCCCTTTTACAAAAGAATGAATGGACATGAAAAATGTTCAGCGAATGTCAACGGACGGAAATGTTTCACGACACAATAAGTGTTTTGTTCTTAGATTTCGAATCGTTTTAAAGGAAGCCTTTGAATTGTCAACTTCGCACTCATTTTTAACGTAACAAAAAAAAACCCTGTGGAAATTTTACGTGGAAAATTGTATTTTTGCCTTTTCTTAACTTATACATTTACACTTACATATTTTTTTATGAATGAATATTTTTATTGGAAATTTTATATCATATATTTGTTCTTTTGAATGGATTCGCTCTTGATCCAAATCAAGCCCAAGATACGTGTAGCGGCTTAATTTTGTCTAGTGTAGCTTAGTTAGTTTTATTTTATTAATTAGTGTATTTGTTTTGTGCTTTATTATATACATTGCAATTTTAGTGTACATAATATTCATAGTTCATTCACATCGTTTATAGTTCATATACATTAATAATGATATCAATTAATACAAGAGATATTTCAGTTGAAGTATACTTCATTTCCGAAATATTCTTTTTCTGTTTCTCCTTCTTGGCAATTTCTTCAAATTTACTTCTTACCGCTGGATGTGCATCCTTCCACAATGGGCCGGCAGCTATCGCTACTTCATTCAAATTCCCATAGGTGTCACCTTTCATCCTTTGCTGTTCTTTGAAATCTTGCATGAAAAAATAAAATGCATTTCTTGGCGGTTTCTTTGGCATTTTAAATGATTTTACAAGCAACGTATAAAGTCTGTAATCTGAATGAAATAGAGATTTCAAAACTCCAATCTAAATCACAGACAAAAAACAAGTGAAGTCAGAACGCGCTCGTCAACAGGGTTACTCCAAGGAAGCCTCATGTTCCGCTGCGGTTGCCAAAAACTGACTATTCGCAGAACATTCAACAGTTTTTAACAACAGTAATTTTGTTAGATAAGTGAGTTTTCTAAAATAAGGGTGCTTATTTCTGATATGTAACTTGATTTTACAGAAACAAAAATATCGCAGAATCTCAAACAGGCGAATTTTTATTGATTTCTTAATAAATTAAAAACCAACAAAAATTTATTAAATGTTCAAATGATCAATTTTTTCTAACTTAACGGCAATTTTCAAGAAATTAATAATATTATTTGATTGGTAATATTTATCTACAATAATACATTATGCTGTACAGTTAAGCAGTTTAAATGACAAAATATTGGATCACTTCTCTATATACGTTGGTATTATAAATAAAAGATAAGGTAATTTGATCTTAAATCAACTATCCGTAATATTAAACTTATCGTAAATATAATTGCTACTGCCAATTATACTGAAAGAATAAAACCATTTATTCCCTCTGTCTTAAGCGGGCTATAACGCTTACAAAAGGTTTAATTATTTGATTATAATGTCAAAAATGGGCCGGGCACTGAAAGATTTGACATCTCGTTTGAGTACGCCTCCCAGTCTGTCTTGAAGTGAGGCGGGGTGGGATCACAGCGTCAGGGGTTGCGTCCAGGGTGAGTAGTACGGGCTGGTGCTGAGTGTCCTTCCCATATACCGACACGATGTTGATTTGCGCCCGAACGTTCCTAATTAACGCAATGTCAATGGTGTCAGGCCTTGAACTTGTATCTGTAGGAATGTGAGTAGGTTCGGGTGACCCTATTAGCCGTCTCGTCCCGCGCCCCGCCCGTTTAACACGGAACTCACTCGCGCGGCGGCCGCCTCTTTGCTGCCAACTTTACTTCATACGCTTATCCTACAGTGATCTGACCAGGATTTATAATTTCATGGTACTAGTCTCTGATGCCATCCTTCAAATTAAATCTTAAGACAGTACTTTCAGCTATGATAAACCCGCTCCCAGCCTTACAGAAGACTCACAAGCAACGTATAAAGTCTGTAATCTGAATGAAATAGAGATTTCAAAACTCCAATCTAAATCACAGACAAAAAACAAGTGAAGTCAGAACGCGCCCGTCAACAGGGTTACTCCAAGGAAGCCTCATGTTCCGCTGCGGTTGCCAAAAACTGACTATTCGCAGAACATTCGCAAGCCACCTGAACTCACGGAAGATAATTTCCCAGGTCTATCTTCTGGCCTTGGACGTGGTCGTGGGCTCGCGGGCAGTTTTGGTAAAATGAACATTAAAAAGTAAAATGTCATTCAAACAGGGTCTTTTGGAAGAACTTGTAATCAAAAGTAAACATATTAATTTTAAGCTATTTGTGTTACCATAACATCTGACCTTATTTCGCTGTGTATACAATATACAGTAATTTTGTTAGATAAGTAAGTTTTCTAAAATAAGGGTGCTTATTTCTGATATGTAACTTGATTTTACAGAAATAAAAATATCGCAGAATCTCAAACAGGCGAATGTTTAGTGATTTCTTAATAAATTAAAAACCAACAAAAATTTATTAAATGTTCAAATGATCAAATTTTTCTAACTTAACGGCAATTTGCAAGAAATTAATAATATACTACTACTCGACTTTATGTCTTACAATAATTTAGTACAATATAACCATGTTTTAAATAAAAATAACAAAATATTAGATTTGATTTTAACTACTCTGCCTATAGACAATGTTCAGCAATGCATTTCACCTTTGATTAATGTGGACCAGTATCACCCTCCCTTAGAACTTATAATGAAATGTTCCATTGTTGCTTCCGGTTTGGAGTCAAGCAAGAACCTCATACACAAGTTCTATAAAGGTGACTATGATAAAATAATTAGTCACCTCAGTACTGTTGAGTGGGAGAACGAGTTTCGTGGCTGTTGTTCGGTGGATTCTATGGTAGAAAAGTTTTATACAATTATTCGTAGCGCCATTAAGTTGCATATACCACGATCCTCATCTTGTTCGAATAAACGCTATCCAGCATGGTTTATCAAAGCTATTATACGTGTTTTAAACGAAAAGTTAAAGTATAGAACCTTGTATTCCAAATTCAAAAATCCTATGGATCTAATTACATTTCGAGTACTGAAAGAGAGATCTCTAAGAATGATTAGCAAAAGCTATAAAAGCTACTTATGTGCCGTTGAATCAACCCTCACAAGCAACCCCAAGATTTTTTGGTCATTTATTAAACATAAAAATAAAAACGCTAATGGTTATCCGTCCTGCATGTATTACAAAGACATTTCCTCTTCTAACGGTGCCGAGGTTTGTAACCTCTTTGCTCAGCATTTCTCCTCTATATACTCACCTGTTAATGCGCCTGATACACATCTAGATGGAACTGTTGACCCTATTGATAATACGTCAAATTACCTTCCTAAAATTATTTTTAGTGTTGATGAAGTGAAGCTGGCACTTAGGCATCTTGACAAGAGAAAGGGAGCTGGGTCAGACAATATACCGTCAATATTTATAATAAAATGTGCTGATGTTCTGGCTCTGCCTCTTTCTTTAATATTTCATAGATCTTTATCATCTGGAGTGTTCCCTTCATTTTGGAAAGAGGCGCGCATTGTTCCAGTTCACAAGTCTGGAGACAAGTCAAATATTGAAAATTTCCGTCCCATTTCTATTCTCCCTATTTTTGGCAAGGTATTTGAAGCGTTGGTTTATCCCTTAATATACGGGCACGTGAAACGTTTAGTTATTCCAGAACAACATGGCTTTATAAAGGCACGCTCCACCATGACTAACTTAATTAGTTTTGTATCAAACATAGTGGACGCTGTAGACTCTAGGGCTTCTGCTGACGTCATATATACGGATTTTAGCAAAGCTTTCGATCTAGTTAACATAAAAATTTTGACGAATAAATTATCTTCTTTTGGCATATATGGTGACCTGTTAGTGTGGTGTAAATCATACCTCTCAGATCGTAGTTCAAAGGTAGTCATAAATGGGTACGAATCCAACCTGTTTAGACGTCATCAGGAGTTCCTCAGGGCTCACATTTAGGGCCTCTTTTTTTTGTCCTATTTATCAATGACATCCCTTCTTGTTTTTATCATTCCCAATGCTACTTATATGCAGATGATCTTAAATTTGTAAAGCATATCAAGAGCACTTTTGACGTTCAGATGCTCCAGCAAGATCTTGACAGGTTTGCGAATTGGTGTAGTAATAATTTGTTAAAATTGAACCTCAATAAGTGTTTCTTTGTCCACTTTTAAAAAAAAAAGTTGCCGCATTTCTCCTCCTATTCATTGTGTAACCAAAGGCTAAGGGAGTTTGATACAGTTCGTGACTTGGGTGTTGTAATCGACAATAAATTAATGTTTAATATTCATATAGACAACATAGTCCCCAGGAGCTTTAGGATGCTTGGATTTGTGCTGCGCAACTGTAAGGAGTTTAAAAATGCTCAAAGTAAAATTTGTGTATATAACTGCCTGGTCAGATCTCTACTTGAGTATTGCAGTTCTATCTGGTCTCCCCTTTACGAAGTTCATAAAAAAAGGGTTGAGTCGATCAATAAGAGATTTCTTTGGCATTTAACTTATCAGTGTCATATGGCTAAAGATCTAAAATCGTACAGTCAACGTTTAGAGTATTTCAAAATTATAAGCTTAGAAGATCGTAGAAATATTGCCGATTTGAAGTTTTTGTATAAGCTAGTAAATGGTCAGCTTTACTGCCCCCAACTGTTATCAAATGTAAGATTTTATACTCCTTATAAACTGCCACGCCGTTCTCGTTTTAAATTGTTTATGCCTTTGTCATTTAAAAGTAATTTGGGTCATTTCTCAGCACTAAATCGCGCACAATCATATTATAACAAGTTATCTACAAATACAAATGTCGATATATTTAGTAAATATGGAACTTTCATTAAATCTATTACTCCCACGAAAGAAACAATGTAATTTTTAAAAGTACTCAGACGTGTATACGATTGCTTTAGAGTTATAATTTTATTTTATTTTAAGTGTTATTAAAACTTGCTTTATCTTGGTGTTTAAACTTTAATTTAAAATTTTATTAAAATTAAATTTAATTTAGATTGTAATTGTTTCTCACTCATTATGGTTATTATTATTATTACATTATTTAATATTTTTCCTTTTTCTATGTATACTCTTGCATCATATGGAAAAATTGTTTTTAGTTTGCATGTTCTGCTTAGTCCGTAATTTGAATGTAATTTAATCATGCCGTGATAACCTTTAATTAAGACATCACGTAAGATTGTACCTATATAACTTTAACTTAAATTTGTGTAAAAGTGAATGTTCTTGTTGGTTGTCCTTAAATAAATAAATAAATATTATTTGATTGGTAATATTTATCTACAATAATACATTTTGCTGTACAGTTAAGCAGTTTAAATGACAAAATATTTGATCACTTCTCTATATACTTTGGTATTATAAATAAAAGTTAAGGTAATTTGATCTTAAATCAACTATCCGTAATAAAAAAATTATCGTAAATATAATTGCTACTGCCTATTATACTGAAAGAATAAAACCATTTATTAATACATTTATTTATAACGCTTACAAAAGGTTTAATTATTTAATTATAATGTCAAAAATGGGCCGGGCACTGAAAGATTTGACATCTCGTTTGAGTACGCCTCCCAGTCTGTCTTGAAGTGAGGAGGGGGTGGGATCACTGCGTCAGGGGTTGCGTCCAGGGTGAGTAGTACGGGCTGGTGCTGAGTGTCCTTCCCATATACCGACACGATGTTGATTTGCGCCCGAACGTTCCTAATTAACGCAATGTCAATGGTGTCAGGCCTTGAACTTGTATCTGTAGGAATGTGAGTAGGTTCGGGTGGCCCTATTAGCCGTCTCGTCCCGCGCCCCGCCCGGCGGAACTCACTCGCGCGGCGGCCGCCTCTTTGCTGCCAAGCTTTACTTCATACGCTTATCCTACAGTGATCTGACCAGGATTTATAATTTCATGGTACTAGTCTCTGATGCCATCCTTCAAATTAAATCTTAAGACAGTACTTTCAGCTATGATAAACCCGCTCCCAGCCTTACAGAAGAAGTTCACATCCATCAAGTAAAAGTCGTCATGAAGAATATCTCCGTTAAAACTATTCAGTATTACGATATTTTTAATATCTTGCCGTTCTGTCTCCTCTGCATCTTGGAGCTCCTTCTCGTGCCTTTCAATTTCAGCAAGAGATATTCCAGTTGAAGTATACTTCATTTCCGGAATATTCTTTTTCTGTTCCTCCTTCTTGGCAATTTCTTCAAATTAACTTCTTACCGCTGGATGTGCATCCTTCCACAATGGGCCGGCAGCTATCGCTACTTCATTCAAATTAGTTAACGCCTTTCTTCCTTTGCTGTTCTTTGAAATCTTGCATGAAAAAATAAAATGCATTTCTTGGCGGTTTCTTTGGCATTTGAAATGATTTTACAAGCAACGTATAAAGTCTGTAATCTGAATGAAATAGAGATTTCAAAACTCCAATCTAAATCACAGACAAAAAACATGTGAAGTCAGAACGCGCTCGTCAACAGGGTTACTCCAAGGATGCCTCATGTTCCGCTGCGGTTGCCAAAAACTGACTATTCGCAGAACATTCGCAAGCCACCTGAACTCACGGAAGATAATTTCCCAGGTCTATCTTCTGGCCTTGGACGTGGTCGTGGGCTCGCGGGCAGTTTTGGTAAAATGAACATTAAAAAGTAAAATGTCATTCAAACATGGATTTTTGGAAGAACTTGTAATCAAAAGTAAACATATTTTCAATATTTTTTTATATATGAATGACGCATTTTTATGAAAAAATGCACATAACATTTATTCTTCTGTTTCATTAGTACTATCTAACAGTATTTTTCAAATCAGTTTATTTCCAATGTCCAATTTTTTCAAAATCCGGACCAGTGTGCGCCGTTTTGTCTCTTGCCGCCGCTCACGCGCATACGATTCTCATCTGCTTTGTTAGCTAGCATAAATTTATCGTTCTTCTACTTGTTCGTTTCCTGTCGTAGTTTCCTGTTTTCTATCGCTTGCGTTTATGTGCTTTTATACTTTATCTTCTATACTCCTTCTTGTTGTGTTCATAATAAAGTGTTTAGTGTTAATTACGGATTCGTTATTTCTAATTTAACTACCTAATAATTCCGATTTGAAATTTCATTTAGTAAAAATAAGTTTCAATTTGGCATTAAACTAATATTAAACAATTATTTTGATAAACAGTGTTGTGAGGATTTAAAAGGCGTTGACTGTTCCAATACTTTTGGTGATTTTAATTTTCAACATTTGCTTTACTGAAATATAGTTAGTATAAAACTTTTTGCGGGATTTTTAATGTTATAATATTAAATTGTTAAATATTATTCAAAAGCCTAAATATGCGTTATTATATAACTACGTCTTAAGAAAATCTTTCATGTAATTTAATTATGATGATTTTTGAAATTATAATTAAATAATCAAACCTTTTGTAAGCGTTATAGCCCGCTTATGACAGAGGGAATAAATGGTTTTATTCTTTCAGTATAATTGGCATTAGCAATTATGTTTACGATAAGTTTTATATTACGGATAGTTGATTTAAGATCAAATTACCTTAACTTTTATTTATAATAACAAAGTATATAGAGAAGTGATCAAATATTTTGTCATTTAGACTGCTTAACTGTACAGCAAAATGTATTATTGTAGATAAATGTTACCAATCAAATAATATTATTAATTTCTTGCAAATTGCCGTTAAGTTAGAAAAATTTGATCATTTGAACATTTAATAAATTTTTGTTGGTTTTGAATTTATTAAGAAATCAATAAACATTCGCCTGTTTGAGATTCTGCGATATTTTTATTTCTGTAAAATAAAGTTACATATCAGAAATAAGCACCCTTATTTAAGAATACTTACTTATCTAACAAAATTACTGTATATTGTATATACAGCGAAATAAGGTCAAATGTTATGGTAAAACAAATAGCCTAAAATTAATATGTTTACTTTTGATTACAAGTTCTTCCAAAAGACCATGTTTGAATGACATTTTACTTTATAATGTTCATTTTACCAAAACTGCCCGCGAGCCCACGACCACGTCCAAGGCCAGAAGATAGACCTGGGAAATTATCTTCCGTGAGTTCAGGTGGCTTGCGAATGTTCTGCGAATAGTCAGTTTTTGGCAACCGCAGCGGAACATGAGGCTTCCTTGGAGTAACCCTGTTGATGGGCGCGTTCTGACTTTACTTGTTTTTTGTCTGTGATTTAGATTGGAGTTTTGAAATCTCTATTTCATTCAGATTACAGACTTTATACGTTGCTTGTAAAATAATTTAAAATGCCAAAGAAACCGCCAAGAAATGCATTTTATTTTTTCATGCAAGATTTCAAAGAACAGCAAAGGAAGAAAGGCGTTTACTATGGGAATTTGAATGAAGTAGCGATAGCTGCCGGCCCATTGTGGAAGGATGCACATCCAGCGGTAAGAAGTAAATTTGAAGAAATTGCCAAGAAGGAGAAACAGAAAAAGAATATTTCGGAAATGAAGTATACTTCAACTGGAATATCTCTTGCTGAAATTGAAAGGCACGAGAAGGAGCTCCAAGATGCAGAGGAGACAGAACGGCAAGATATTAAAAATATCGTCATACTGAAGAGTTTTAACGGCGATATTCTTCATGACGACTTTTACTTGATGGATGTGAACTTCTTCTGTAAGGCTGGGAGCGGGTTTATCATAGCTGAAAGTACTGTCTTAAGATTTAATTTGAAGGATGGCATCAGAGACTAGTACCATGAAATTATGAATCCTGGTCAGATCCCTGTAGGAAATGCGTATGAAGTGAAGCTTGGCAGCAAAGAGGCGGCCGCCGCGCGAGTGAGTTCCGTGTTAAACGGGCGGGGCGCGGGACGAGTCGGCTAATAGGGCCACCCAAACCTACTCACATTCCTACAGATACAAGTTCAAGGCCCGACACCATTGACATTGCGTTAATTAGGAACGTTCGGGCGCAAATCAACATCGTGTCGGTATATGGGAAGGACACTCAGCACCAGCCCGTACTACTCACCCTGGACGCAACCCCTGACGCAGTGATCCCACCCCCGCCTCGCTTCAAGACAGACTGGGAGGCGCACTCAAACGAGATGTCAAAACTTTCAGTGCCCGGCCCACTGCTGTCATTATAATTAAATAATCAAACCTTTTGTAAGCGTTATAGCCCGCTTATGACAGAGGGAATAAATGGTTTTATTCTTTCAGTATAATTGGCATTAGCAATTATGTTTACGATAAGTTTTATATTACGGATAGTTGATTTACGATCAAATTACCTTAACTTTTATTTATAATACCAAAGTATATAGAGAAGTGATCAAATATTTTGTCATTTAAATTGCTTAACTGTACAGCAAAATGTATTATTGTAGATAAATATTACCAATCAAATAATATTATTAATTTCTTGCAAATTGCCGTTAAGTTAGAAAAATTTGATCCTTTGAACATTTAATAAATTTTTGTTGGTTTTTAATTTATTAAGAAATCACTAAACATTCGCCTGTTTGAGATTCTGCGATATTTTTATTTCTGTAAAATAAAGTTACATATCAGAAATAAGCACCCTTATTTAAGAATACTTACTTATCTAACAAAATTACTGTATATTGTATATACAGCGAAATAAGGTCAAATGTTATGGTAAAACAAATAGCCTAAAATTAATATGTTTACTTTTGATTACAAGTTCTTCCAAAAGACCATGTTTGAATGACATTTTACTTTATAATGTTCATTTTACCAAAACTGCCCGCGAGCCCACGACCACGTCCAAGGCCAGAAGATAGACCTGGGAAATTATCTTCCGTGAGTTCAGGTGGCTTGCGAATGTTCTGCGAATAGTCAGTTTTTGGCAACCGCAGCGGAACATGAGGCTTCCTTGGAGTAACCCTGTTGATGGGCGCGTTCTGACTTTACTTGTTTTTTGTCTGTGATTTAGATTGGAGTTTTGAAATCTCTATTTCATTCAGATTACAGACTTTATACGTTGCTTGTAAAATAATTTAAAATGCCAAAGAAACCGCCAAGAAATGCATTTTATTTTTTCATGCAAGATTTCAAAGAACAGCAAAGGAAGAAAGGCGTTTACTATGGGAATTTGAATGAAGTAGTGATAGCTGCCGGCCCATTGTGGAAGGATGTACATCCAGCGGTAAGAAGTAAATTTGAAGAAATTGCCAAGAAGGAGAAACAGAAAAAGAATATTTCGGAAATGAAGTATACTTCAACTGGAATATCTCTTGCTGAAATTGAAAGGCACGAGAAGGAGCTCCAAGATGCAGAGGAGACAGAACGGCAAGATATTAAAAATATCGTAATACTGAAGAGTTTTAACGGCGATATTCTTCATGACGACTTTTACTTGATGGATGTGAACTTCTTCTGTAAGGCTGGGAGCGGGTTTATCATAGCTGAAAGTACTGTCTTAAGATATAATTTGAAGGATGGCATCAGAGACAAGTACCATGAAATTATGAATCCTGGTCAGATCCCTGTCGGATATGCGTATGAAGTGAAGCTTGGCAGCAAAGAGGCGGCCGCCGCGCGAGTGAGTTCCGTGTTAAACGGGCGGGGCGCGGGACGAGTCGGCTAATAGGGCCACCCAAACCTACTCACATTCCTACAGATACAAGTTCAAGGCCCGACACCATTGACATTGCGTTAATTAGGAACGTTCGGGCGCAAATCAACATCGTGTCAGTATATGGGAAGGACACTCAGCACCAGCCCGTACTACTCACCCTGGACGCAACCCCTGACGCAGTGATCCCACCCCCGCCTCATTTCAAGACAGACTGGGAGGCGTACTCAAACGAGATGTCAAATCTTTCAGTGCCCGGCCCATTTTTGACATTATAATTAAATAATTAAACCTTTTGTAAGCGTTATAGCCCTCTTATTACAGAGGGAATAAATGGTTTTATTCTTTCAGTATAATTGGCAGTACAATTATATTTACGATAAGTTTAATATTACGGGCGATTTAAGATCAAATTACCTTAACTTTTATTTATAATACCAACGTATTAAGAGAAGTGATCAAATATTTTGTCATTTAAACTGCTTAACTGTACAGCAAAATGTATTATTGTAGATAAATGTTACCAATCAAATAATATTATTAATTTCTTGCAAATTGCCGTTAAGTTAGAAAAATTTGATCCTTTAAACATTTAATAAATTTTTGTTGGTTTTTGATTTATTAAGAAATCAATAAACATTCGCCTGTTTGAGATTCTGCGATATTTTTATTTCTGTAAAATCAAGTTACATATCAGAAATAAGCACCCTTATTTTAGAAAACTTACCTATCTTACAAAATTACTGTATATTGTATACACAGCGAAATAAGGTCAAATGTTATGGTAACACAAATAGCTTAAAATTTATATGTTTACTTTTAATTACAAGTTCTTCCAAAAGACCTTGTTTGAATGACATTTTACTTTTTAATGTTCATTTTACCAAAACTGCCCGCGAGCCCACGACCACGTCCAAGGCCAGAAGATAGACCCGGGAAATTTTCTTCCGTGAGTTCAGGTGGCTTGCGAATGTTCTGCGAATAGTCAGTTTTTGGCAACCGCAGCGGAACATGAGGCTTCCTTGGAGTAACCCTGTTGACGGGCGCGTTCTGACTTCACTTGTTTTTTGTCTGTGATTTAGATTGGAGTTTTGAAATCTCTATTTCATTCAGATTACAGACTTTATACGTTGCTTGTAAAATAATTTAAAATGCCAAAAAAAACCGCCAAGAAATGCATTTTATTTTTTCATGCAATATTTCAAAGAACAGCAAAGGAAGAAAGGCGTTAACTATGGGAATTTGAATGAAGAAGCGATAGCTGCCGGACCATTGTGGAAGGATGCACATCCAGCGGTAAGAAGTAAATTCGAAGAAATTGCCAAGAAGGAGGAACAGAAAAAGAATATTCCGGAAATGAAGTACCTATACTTCAACTGGAATATCTCTTGCTGAAATTGTAAGGCAAGAGAAGGAGCTCCAAGATGCAGAGGAGACAGAACGGCAAGATATTAAATATATCGTAATACTGAAGAGTTTTAACGGAGATATTCTTCATGAAGACTTTTACTTGATGGATGTGAACTTCTTCTGTAAGGCTGGGAGCGGGTTTATCATAGCTGAAAGTACTGTCTTAGGATTTAATTTGAAGGATGGCATCAGAGACTAGTACCATGAAATTATGAATCCTGGTCAGATCCCTGTAGGATATGCGTATGAAGTGAAGCTTGGCAGCAAAGAGGCGGCCGCCGCGCGAGTGAGTTCCATGTTAAACGGGCGGGGCGCGGGACGAGACGGCTAATAGGGCCACCCGAACCTACTCACATTCCTACAGATACAAGTTCAAGGCCCGACACCAT
Organism: Calamotropha paludella; assembly: GCA_927399485.1. NCBI lineage: Eukaryota > Metazoa > Arthropoda > Insecta > Lepidoptera > Crambidae > Calamotropha > Calamotropha paludella. The sequence goes on along the minus strand of OV656803.1, from coordinate 2,123,578 downwards.
TGACATTGCGTTCATTAGGAACGTTCGGGCGCAAATCAACATCGTGTCGGTATATGGGAAGGACACTCAGCACCAGCCCGTACTACTCACCCTGGACGCAACCCCTGACGCAGTGATCCCACCCCCGCCTCGCTTCAAGACAGACTGGGAGGCGCACTCAAACTAGATGTCAAATCTTTCAATGCCCGACCCACTCTCCGCGGCAGCAGAGATAGACGAGCTATACCGCTGATACTACATTGATGAAATTTGCCGCCAACACTCACATCGTGATCGTGACTAATGTGCAAAAAAAAGTTTTGAAATCGGACATACAATGTAGGAATAATCAGCGAAAAAAAATTCAAAAGCTGATCACAGCCAAACCGCTGAGTTTACATTGATGAAAATTGGCGCCAAAACTCACAAACGAAGGTAAGGAAGGTAGTGCTTCGCTCAGTATTTGCAAAAAGAAGCATGCATTGCAGACCTAGTATCTTATAGGATATACATATGTTTACTGTTTATTGCCATAAGACTGGTATGGAACTTCTACAATTTTGGTTCGTGTAGGTGTCAAAAATTAAACCACAAATATTTTAACCCAATATTAAAAGAAGTTTTATTTTTAATAATTAAATAAATTTATATGATACAAAAAACGAAACGTCTGTCAGTAAAACATGGCGACATCTTTGATTTTTTTTGTTTTTTATATATCGCCTGAAGGTAAGCAAGAATGCGATCTATGATGTAACGTGCTTGCTTAGATGACACCTATTCACTCGTGACTTGACAACTCCTAAATTGTATTTGGGAGGAAACATAGACTCAGGTTTTTACTCTCTCTAGCGGTATTAATTACAAAATTGGAACTAAAAACACTTAGTGTGAGTCTTTGGTATATCAATCATTTAATGGTGGCGCGTATTAGTAAGCATGGTTGTCCGATGAACAAATGGGGACTGCGGAACAAGAAAATGAATGAATGAAAATAACTATGTTTAAATGCACTTAAAATAAGTTCTTTGATACGTCTCACATTTTTACCTACCACCCATTCAAATCTTTTAACTGACAAAAAGAATGGGCGCAAGAATCTCGCCAGCTTTAACAGAAGTTACGACATTTACAATATTATATGGTACGTCGACACAAAAATATCAAAATTATTTGATTATCACAATAATAGTAGTGGTTATGGTTTTTAATATAATCGTTGGTTACAAAGTCGACAAGTATACGTTTTAAGTAAGTATTTTTAAAGATTCCAATAATATACAGAGAATAAACGACAAATTTAAGAAATAATTTCTAAGGATATGCAATTCTGCTCCTCACTCCGAAATGTATCCTATTAAAACGGATAGGCTAGCTGCCTTTCGTATATGATCAAGACTATAAAAAATAACTGATTTAATTCCGTGGTTACGGAAAATGTTAGTTTCTCTCTAAATAATCGATGAATATCATAGCTGTAAAACAAACATAACATAAGAATAAATTATTTTAATTGAAAAATGCAAAATTGTAAGATTGTCCAAACATTTGTAAAAATGTTTATTTCGAATACGAGAGGATGTTCTTCTCATTGATGAGATAACGCTGGCTTACGGCGTAAAAAATTGAAAGATGCTAGAAAATTTCGACAGTTGTTAACAAGGTTCGGTAGCTCAATGAGAAGAGTATGAGCCGAGTAGCCGCGGAGAGTGGGTCGGGCAATGAATGGTATGACATCTCGTTTGAGTACGCCTCCCAGTCTGTCTTGAAGCGAGGCGGGGGTGGGATCACTGCGTCAGGGGTTGCGTCCAGGGTGAGTAGTACGGGCTGGTGCTGAGTGTCCTTCCCATATACCGACTCGATGTTGATTTGCGCCCGAACGTTCCTAATGAACGCAATGTCAATGGTGTCGGGCCTTGAACTTGTATCTGTAGGAATGTGAGTAGGTTCGGGTGGCCCTATAAGCCGTCTCGTCCCGCGCCCCGCCCGTTTAACACGGAACTCACTCGCGCGGCGGCCGCCTCTTTGCTGCAAAGCTTAACTTCATACGCATATCCTACAGGGATCTGACCAGGATTCATAATTTCATGGTACTAGTCTCTGATGCCATCCTTCAAATTAAATCTTAAGACAGTACTTTCAGCTATGATAAACCCGCTCCCAGCCTTACAGAAGAAGTTCATATCCATCAAGTAAAAGTCTTCATGAAGAATATCTCCGTTAAAACTCTTCAGTATTACGATATTTTTAATATATTGCCGTTCTGTCTCCTCTGCATCTTGGAGCTCCTTCTCTTGCCTTTCAATTTCAGCAAGAGATATTCCAGTTGAAGTATAGGTACTTCATATCCGGAATATTCTTTTTCTGTTCCTCCTTCTTGGCAATTTCTTCGAATTTACTTGTTACCGCTGGATGTGCATCCTTCAAAATGGGCCGGCAGCTATCGCTTCTTCATTCAAATTCCCATAGTTAACGCCTTTCTTCCTTTGCTGTTCTTTGAAATCTTGCATGAAAAATAGAATGCATTTCTTGACGGTATCTATAGCATTTTAAATGATTTTACAAGCAACGTATAAAGTCTGTAATCTGAATGAAATAGAGATTTCAAAACTCCAATCTAAATCACAGACAAAAAACAAGTGAAGTCAGAACGCGCCCGTCAACAGAGTTAGTCCAAGGAAGCCTCATGTTCCGCTGCGGTTGCCAAAAACTGACTATTCGCAGAACATTCGCAAGCCACCTGAACTCACGGAAAATAATTTCCCAGGTCTATCTTCTGGCCTTGGACGTGGTCGTGGGCTCGCGGGCAGTTTTGGTAAAATGAACATTAAAAAGTAAAATGTCATTCAAACAGGGTCTTTTGGAAGAACTTGTAATCAAAAGTAAACATATTAATTTTAAGCTATTTGTGTTACCATAACATTTGACCTTATTTCGCTGTGTATACAATATACAGTAATTTTGTTAGAAAAGTAAGTTTTCTAAAATAAGGGTGCTTATTTCTGATATGTAACTTGATTTTACAGAAATAAAAATATCGCAGAATCTCAAACAGGCGAATGTTTATTGATTTCTTAATAAATTCAAAACCAACAAAAATTTATTAAATGTTCAAATGATCAAATTTTTCTAACTTAACGGCAATTTGCAAGAAATTAATAATATTATTTGATTGGTAATATTTATCTACAATAATACATTTTGCTGTACAGTTAAGCAGTTTAAATGACAAAATATTTGATCACTTCTCTATATACTTTGGTATTATAAATAAAAGTTAAGGTAATTTGATCTTAAATCAACTATCCCTAATATAAAACTTATCGTAAACATAATTGCTACTGCCAATTATACTGAAAGAATAAAACCATTTATTCCCTCTGTCATAAGCCGGCTAAAACGCTTACAAAAGGTTTAATTATTTAATTATAATGTCAGCAGTGGGCCGGGCACTTAAAGATTTGACATCTCGTTTGAGTGCGCCTCCCAGTCTGTCTTGAAGCGAGGCGGGGGTGGGATCACTGCGTCAGGGGTTGCGTCCAGGGTGAGTAGTACAGGCTGGTGCTGAGTGTCCTTCCCATATACCGACACGATGTTGATTTGCGCCCGAACGTTCCTAATGAACGCAATGTCAATGGTGTCGGGCCTTGAACTTGTATCTGTAGGAATGTGAGTAGGTTCGGGTGGCCCTATTAGCCGTCTCGTCCCGCGCCCCGCCCGTTTAACATGGAACTCACTCGCGCGGCGGCCGCCTCTTTGCTGCCAAGCTTCACTTCATACGCATATCCTACAGGGATCTGACCAGGATTCATAATTTCATGGTACTAGTCTCTGATGCCATCCTTCAAATTAAATCTTAAGACAGTACGTTCAGCTATGATAAACCCGCTCCCAGCCTTACAGAAGAAGTTCACATCCATCAAGTAAAAGTCTTCATGAAGAATATCTCCGTTAAAACTCTTCAGTATTACGATATTTTTAATATATTGCCGTTCTGTCTCCTCTGCATCTTGGAGCTCCTTCTCTTGCCTTTCAATTTCAGCAAGAGATATTTCAGTTGAAGTTTACTTCATTCCGAAATATTCTTTTTCTGTTTCTCCTTCTTGGCAATTTCTTCAAGTTTACTTCGTACCGCTGGATGTGGATCCTTCCACAATGGGCCGGCAGCTATCGCTACTTCATTCAAATTCCCATAGTTAACGCCTTTCTTCCTTTGCTGTTCTTTGAAATCTTGCATGAAAAAATAAAATGCATTTCTTGGCGGTTTCTTTGGTATTTTAAATGATTTAACAAGCAACGTATAAAGTCTGTAATCTGAATGAAATAGAGATTTCAAAACTCCAATCTAAATCACAGGCAAAAAACAAGTGAAGACAGAACGCGCCAAAAACTGACTATTCGCAGAACATTCGCAAGCCACCTGAACTCATGGAAGATAATTTCCCGGGTCTATCTTCTGGCCTTGGACGTGGCCGTGGGCTCGCGGGCAAAATCAAAAATCAATTATTTAGGAATATTTGTCTGTCAAATACAATAAAAAGCCCTTTTCAGGACTGTCCAGCACTTCTTTAAGAGTTAAATACAGCCCTTTTCAGGGCTATACTACATTCCTGTTTCAAACGATTATGACGCAATTAATTCCAGGTTCAATCAACCGAAAACACGAGAAAAAATAAATTCAATATTTTAATTTCGAAACCCCCCTCAAAGGCAAAGCCGCGCGTGACCGCAAAATATTTTAATTGATATGTGTTAAGAAAATGTGGTTCTAAATCACTGTATTGGTTAAACTTTGACAGCTCATGACAGTCTCGAGAAAATAATAAAGAGGTTTATTTCCCATACATTTTTTTTCAATATTTTTTTATATATGAATGACGCATTTTTATGAAAAGTTGCACATAACATTTATTCTTCTGTTTTGTTAGTACTATCTAACAGTATTTTTCAAATCTTTTTATTTGCAATGTCCACTTTTTTCAAAATCCGGACCAGTGTGCGCCGTTTTGTCTCTTGCCGCCGCTCACGCGCATACGATTCTCATCTGCTTTGTTAGCTAGCATAAATTTATCGTTCTTCTACTTGTTCGTTTCCTGTCGTAGTTTCCTGTTTTCTATCGCTTGCGTTTATGTGCTTTTATACTTTATCTTCTATACTCCTTCTTGTTGTGTTCATAATAAAGTGTTTAGTGTTAATTACGGATTCGTTATTTCTAATTTAACTACCTAATAATTCCGATTTGAAATTTCATTTAGTGAAAATAAGTTTCAATTTGACATTAAACTAATATTAAACAATTATTTTGATAAACAGTGTTGTGAGGATTTAAAAGGCGTTGACTGTTCCAATACTTTTGGTGATTTTAATTTTCAACATTTGCTTTACTGAAATATAGTTAGTATAAAACTTTTTGCGGGATTTTTAATGTTATAATATTAAATTGTTAAATATTATTCAAAAGCCTAAATATGCGTTATTATATAACTACGTCTTAAGAAAATCTTTCATGTAATTTAATTATGATGATTTTTGACATTATAATTAAATAATTAAACCTTTTGTAAGCGTTATAGCCCGCTTAAGACAGAGGGAATAAATGGTTTTATTCTTTCAGTATAATTTGCATTAGCAATTATGTTTACGATAAGTTTTATATTACGGATAGTTGATTTAAGATCAAATTACCTTAACTTTTATTTATAATAACAAAGTATATAGAGAAGTGATCAAATATTTTGTCATTTAGACTGCTTAACTGTACAGCAAAATGTATTATTGTAGATAAATATAACCAATCAAATAATATTATTAATTTCTTGCAAATTGCCGTTAAGTTAGAAAAATTTGATCATTTGAACATTTAATAAATTTTTGTTGGTTTTGAATTTATTAAGAAATCAATAAACATTCGCCTGTTTGAGATTCTGCGATATTTTTATTTCTGTAAAATAAAGTTACATATCAGAAATAAGCACCCTTATTTAAGAATACTTACTTATCTAACAAAATTACTGTATATTGTATATACAGCGAAATAAGGTCAAATGTTATGGTAACACAAATAGCCTAAAATTAATATGTTTACTTTTGATTACAAGTTCTTCCAAAAGACCATGTTTGAATGACATTTTACTTTATAATGTTCATTTTACCAAAACTGCCCGCGAGCCCACGACCACGTCCAAGGCCAGAAGATAGACCTGGGAAATTATCTTCCGTGAGTTCAGGTGGCTTGCGAATGTTCTGCGAATAGTCAGTTTTTGGCAACCGCAGCGGAACATGAGGCTTCCTTGGAGTAACCCTGTTGATGGGCGCGTTCTGACTTTACTTGTTTTTTGTCTGTGATTTAGATTGGAGTTTTGAAATCTCTATTTCATTCAGATTACAGACTTTATACGTTGCTTGTAAAATAATTTAAAATGCCAAAGAAACCGCCAAGAAATGCATTTTATTTTTTCATGCAAGATTTCAAAGAACAGCAAAGGAAGAAAGGCGTTTACTATGGGAATTTGAATGAAGTAGCGATAGCTGCCGGCCCATTGTGGAAGGATGCACATCCAGCGGTAAGAAGTAAATTTGAAGAAATTGCCAAGAAGGAGAAACAGAAAAAGAATATTTCGGAAATGAAGTATACTTCAACTGGAATATCTCTTGCTGAAATTGAAAGGCACGAGAAGGAGCTCCAAGATGCAGAGGAGACAGAACGGCAAGATATTAAAAATATCGTAATACTGAAGAGTTTTAACGGCGATATTCTTCATGACGACTTTTACTTGATGGATGTGAACTTCTTCTGTAAGGCTGGGAGCGGGTTTATCATAGCTGAAAGTACTGTCTTAAGATTTAATTTGAAGGATGGCATCAGAGACTAGTACCATGAAATTATGAATCCTGGTCAGATCCCTGTAGGAAATGCGTATGAAGTGAAGCTTGGCAGCAAAGAGGCGGCCGCCGCGCGAGTGAGTTCCGTGTTAAACGGGCGGGGCGCGGGACGAGTCGGCTAATAGGGCCACCCAAACCTACTCACATTCCTACAGATACAAGTTCAAGGCCCGACACCATTGACATTGCGTTAATTAGGAACGTTCGGGTGCAAATCAACATCGTGTCGGTATATGGGAAGGACACTCACCACCAGCCCGTACTACTCACCCTGGACGCAACCCCTGACGCAGTGATCCCACCCCCGCCTCGCTTCAAGACAGACTGGGAGGCGCACTCAAACGAGATGTCAAAACTTTCAGTGCCCGGCCCACTGCTGTCATTATAATTAAATAATCAAACCTTTTGTAAGCGTTATAGCCCGCTTATGACAGAGGGAATAAATGGTTTTATTCTTTCAGTATAATTGGCATTAGCAATTATGTTTACGATAAGTTTTATATTACGGATAGTTGATTTAAGATCAAATTACCTTAACTTTTATTTATAATACCAAAGTATATAGAGAAGTGATCAAATATTTTGTCATTTAAATTGCTTAACTGTACAGCAAAATGTATTATTGTAGATAAATATTACCAATCAAATAATATTATTAATTTCTTGCAAATTGCCGTTAAGTTAGAAAAATTTGATCCTTTGAACATTTAATAAATTTTTGTTGGTTTTTAATTTATTAAGAAATCACTAAACATTCGCCTGTTTGAGATTCTGCGATATTTTTATTTCTGTAAAATAAAGTTACATATCAGAAATAAGCACCCTTATTTAAGAATACTTACTTATCTAACAAAATTACTGTATATTGTATATACAGCGAAATAAGGTCAAATGTTATGGTAAAACAAATAGCCTAAAATTAATATGTTTACTTTTGATTACAAGTTCTTCCAAAAGACCATGTTTGAATGACATTTTACTTTATAATGTTCATTTTACCAAAACTGCCCGCGAGCCCACGACCACGTCCAAGGCCAGAAGATAGACCTGGGAAATTATCTTCCGTGAGTTCAGGTGGCTTGCGAATGTTCTGCGAATAGTCAGTTTTTGGCAACCGCAGCGGAACATGAGGCTTCCTTGGAGTAACCCTGTTGATGGGCGCGTTCTGACTTTACTTGTTTTTTGTCTGTGATTTAGATTGGAGTTTTGAAATCTCTATTTCATTCAGATTACAGACTTTATACGTTGCTTGTAAAATAATTTAAAATGCCAAAGAAACCGCCAAGAAATGCATTTTATTTTTTCATGCAAGATTTCAAAGAACAGCAAAGGAAGAAAGGCGTTTACTATGGGAATTTGAATGAAGTAGTGATAGCTGCCGGCCCATTGTGGAAGGATGTACATCCAGCGGTAAGAAGTAAATTTGAAGAAATTGCCAAGAAGGAGAAACAGAAAAAGAATATTTCGGAAATGAAGTATACTTCAACTGGAATATCTCTTGCTGAAATTGAAAGGCACGAGAAGGAGCTCCAAGATGCAGAGGAGACAGAACGGCAAGATATTAAAAATATCGTAATACTGAAGAGTTTTAACGGCGATATTCTTCATGACGACTTTTACTTGATGGATGTGAACTTCTTCTGTAAGGCTGGGAGCGGGTTTATCATAGCTGAAAGTACTGTCTTAAGATATAATTTGAAGGATGGCATCAGAGACTAGTACCATGAAATTATGAATCCTGGTCAGATCCCTGTCGGATATGCGTATGAAGTGAAGCTTGGCAGCAAAGAGGCGGCCGCCGCGCGAGTGAGTTCCGTGTTAAACGGGCGGGGCGCGGGACGAGTCGGCTAATAGGGCCACCCAAACCTACTCACATTCCTACAGATACAAGTTCAAGGCCCGACACCATTGACATTGCGTTAATTAGGAACGTTCGGGCGCAAATCAACATCGTGTCAGTATATGGGAAGGACACTCAGCACCAGCCCGTACTACTCACCCTGGACGCAACCCCTGACGCAGTGATCCCACCCCCGCCTCATTTCAAGACAGACTGGGAGGCGTACTCAAACGAGATGTCAAATCTTTCAGTGCCCGGCCCATTTTTGACATTATAATTAAATAATTAAACCTTTTGTAAGCGTTATAGCCCTCTTATTACAGAGGGAATAAATGGTTTTATTCTTTCAGTATAATTGGCAGTACAATTATATTTACGATAAGTTTAATATTACGGGCGATTTAAGATCAAATTACCTTAACTTTTATTTATAATACCAACGTATTAAGAGAAGTGATCAAATATTTTGTCATTTAAACTGCTTAACTGTACAGCAAAATGTATTATTGTAGATAAATGTTACCAATCAAATAATATTATTAATTTTTTGCAAATTGCCGTTAAGTTAGAAAAATTTGATCCTTTAAACATTTAATAAATTTTTGTTGGTTTTTGATTTATTAAGAAATCAATAAACATTCGCCTGTTTGAGATTCTGCGATATTTTTATTTCTGTAAAATCAAGTTACATATCAGAAATAAGCACCCTTATTTTAGAAAACTTACCTATCTTACAAAATTACTGTATATTGTATACACAGCGAAATAAGGTCAAATGTTATGGTAACACAAATAGCTTAAAATTTATATGTTTACTTTTAATTACAAGTTCTTCCAAAAGACCTTGTTTGAATGACATTTTACTTTTTAATGTTCATTTTACCAAAACTGCCCGCGAGCCCACGACCACGTCCAAGGCCAGAAGATAGACCCGGGAAATTTTCTTCCGTGAGTTCAGGTGGCTTGCGAATGTTCTGCGAATAGTCAGTTTTTGGCAACCGCAGCGGAACATGAGGCTTCCTTGGAGTAACCCTGTTGACGGGCGCGTTCTGACTTCACTTGTTTTTTGTCTGTGATTTAGATTGGAGTTTTGAAATCTCTATTTCATTCAGATTACAGACTTTATACGTTGCTTGTAAAATAATTTAAAATGCCAAAGAAACCGCCAAGAAATGCATTTTATTTTTTCATGCAATATTTCAAAGAACAGCAAAGGAAGAAAGGCGTTAACTATGGGAATTTGAATGAAGAAGCGATAGCTGCCGGCCCATTGTGGAAGGATGCACATCCAGCGGTAAGAAGTAAATTCGAAGAAATTGCCAAGAAGGAAGAACAGAAAAAGAATATTCCGGAAATGAAGTACCTATACTTCAACTGGAATATCTCTTGCTGAAATTGTAAGGCAAGAGAAGGAGCTCCAAGATGCAGAGGAGACAGAACGGCAAGATATTAAATATATCGTAATACTGAAGAGTTTTAACGGAGATATTCTTCATGAAGACTTTTACTTGATGGATGTGAACTTCTTCTGTAAGGCTGGGAGCGGGTTTATCATAGCTGAAAGTACTGTCTTAGGATTTAATTTGAAGGATGGCATCAGAGACTAGTACCATGAAATTATGAATCCTGGTCAGATCCCTGTAGGATATGCGTATGAAGTGAAGCTTGGCAGCAAAGAGGCGGCCGCCGCGCGAGTGAGTTCCATGTTAAACGGGCGGGGCGCGGGACGAGACGGCTAATAGGGCCACCCGAACCTACTCACATTCCTACAGATACAAGTTCAAGGCCCGACACCATTGACATTGCGTTCATTAGGAACGTTCGGGCGCAAATCAACATCGTGTCGGTATATGGGAAGGACACTCAGCACCAGCCCGTACTACTCACCCTGGACGCAACCCCTGACGCAGTGATCCCACCCCCGCCTCGCTTCAAGACAGACTGGGAGGCGCACTCAAACTAGATGTCAAATCTTTCAATGCCCGACCCACTCTCCGCGGCAGCAGAGATAGACGAGCTATACCGCTGATACTACATTGATGAAATTTGCCGCCAACACTCACATCGTGATCGTGACTAATGTGCAAAAAAAAGTTTTGAAATCGGACATACAATGTAGGAATAATCAGCGAAAAAAAATTCAAAAGCTGATCACAGCCAAACCGCTGAGTTTACATTGATGAAAATTGGCGCCAAAACTCACAAACGAAGGTAAGGAAGGTAGTGCTTCGCTCAGTATTTGCAAAAAGAAGCATGCATTGCAGACCTAGTATCTTATAGGATATACATATGTTTACTGTTTATTGCCATAAGACTGGTATGGAACTTCTACAATTTTGGTTCGTGTAGGTGTCAAAAATTAAACCACAAATATTTTAACCCAATATTAAAAGAAGTTTTATTTTTAATAATTAAATAAATTTATATGATACAAAAAACGAAACGTCTGTCAGTAAAACATGGCGACATCTTTGATTTTTTTTGTTTTTTATATATCAATAGGTATAATAAGTGCTCGAACCCTACATCGCCTGAAGGTAAGCAAGAATGCGATCTATGATGTAACGTGCTTGCTTAGATGACACCTATTCACTCGTGACTTGACAACTCCTAAATTGTATTTGGGAGGAAACATAGACTCAGGTTTTTACTCTCTCTAGCGGTATTAATTACAAAATTGGAACTAAAAACACTTAGTGTGAGTCTTTGGTATATCAATCATTTAATGGTGGCGCGTATTAGTAAGCATGGTTGTCCGATGAACAAATGGGGACTGCGGAACAAGAAAATGAATGAATGAAAATAACTATGTTTAAATGCACTTAAAATAAGTTCTTTGATACGTCTCACATTTTTACCTACCACCCATTCAAATCTTTTAACTGACAAAAAGAATGGGCGCAAGAATCTCGCCAGCTTTAACAGAAGTTACGACATTTACAATATTATATGGTACGTCGACACAAAAATATCAAAATTATTTGATTATCACAATAATAGTAGTGGTTATGGTTTTTAATATAATCGTTGGTTACAAAGTCGACAAGTATACGTTTTAAGTAAGTATTTTTAAAGATTCCAATAATATACAGAGAATAAACGACAAATTTAAGAAATAATTTCTAAGGATATGCAATTCTGCTCCTCACTCCGAAATGTATCCTATTAAAACGGATAGGCTAGCTGCCTTTCGTATATGATCAAGACTATAAAAAATAACTGATTTAATTCCGTGGTTACGGAAAATGTTAGTTTCTCTCTAAATAATCGATGAATATCATAGCTGTAAAACAAACATAACATAAGAATAAATTATTTTAATTGAAAAATGAAAAATTGTAAGATTGTCCAAACATTTGTAAAAATGTTTATTTCGAATACGAGAGGATGTTCTTCTCATTGATGAGATAACGCTGGCTTACGGCGTAAAAAATAGAAAGATGCTAGAAAATTTCGACAGTTGTTAACAAGGTTCGGTAGCTCAATGAGAAGAGTATGAGCCGAGTAGCCGCGGAGAGTGGGTCGGGCAATGAATGGTATGACATCTCGTTTGAGTACGCCTCCCAGTCTGTCTTGAAGCGAGGCGGGGGTGGGATCACTGCGTCAGGGGTTGCGTCCAGGGTGAGTAGTACGGGCTGGTGCTGAGTGTCCTTCCCATATACCGACTCGATGTTGATTTGCGCCCGAACGTTCCTAATGAACGCAATGTCAATGGTGTCGGGCCTTGAACTTGTATCTGTAGGAATGTGAGTAGGTTCGGGTGGCCCTATAAGCCGTCTCGTCCCGCGCCCCGCCCGTTTAACACGGAACTCACTCGCGCGGCGGCCGCCTCTTTGCTGCAAAGCTTAACTTCATACGCATATCCTACAGGGATCTGACCAGGATTCATAATTTCATGGTACTAGTCTCTGATGCCATCCTTCAAATTAAATCTTAAGACAGTACTTTCAGCTATGATAAACCCGCTCCCAGCCTTACAGAAGAAGTTCATATCCATCAAGTAAAAGTCTTCATGAAGAATATCTCCGTTAAAACTCTTCAGTATTACGATATTTTTAATATATTGCCGTTCTGTCTCCTCTGCATCTTGGAGCTCCTTCTCTTGCCTTTCAATTTCAGCAAGAGATATTCCAGTTGAAGTATAGGTACTTCATATCCGGAATATTCTTTTTCTGTTCCTCCTTCTTGGCAATTTCTTCGAATTTACTTGTTACCGCTGGATGTGCATCCTTCAAAATGGGCCGGCAGCTATCGCTTCTTCATTCAAATTCCCATAGTTAACGCCTTTCTTCCTTTGCTGTTCTTTGAAATCTTGCATGAAAAATAGAATGCATTTCTTGACGGTATCTATAGCATTTTAAATGATTTTACAAGCAACGTATAAAGTCTGTAATCTGAATGAAATAGAGATTTCAAAACTCCAATCTAAATCACAGACAAAAAACAAGTGAAGTCAGAACGCGCCCGTCAACAGAGTTAGTCCAAGGAAGCCTCATGTTCCGCTGCGGTTGCCAAAAACTGACTATTCGCAGAACATTCGCAAGCCACCTGAACTCACGGAAAATAATTTCCCAGGTCTATCTTCTGGCCTTGGACGTGGTCGTGGGCTCGCGGGCAGTTTTGGTAAAATGAACATTAAAAAGTAAAATGTCATTCAAACAGGGTCTTTTGGAAGAACTTGTAATCAAAAGTAAACATATTAATTTTAAGCTATTTGTGTTACCATAACATTTGACCTTATTTCGCTGTGTATACAATATACAGTAATTTTGTTAGAAAAGTAAGTTTTCTAAAATAAGGGTGCTTATTTCTGATATGTAACTTGATTTTACAGAAATAAAAATATCGCAGAATCTCAAACAGGCGAATGTTTATTGATTTCTTAATAAATTCAAAACCAACAAAAATTTATTAAATGTTCAAATGATCAAATTTTTCTAACTTAACGGCAATTTGCAAGAAATTAATAATATTATTTGATTGGTAATATTTATCTACAATAATACATTTTGCTGTACAGTTAAGCAGTTTAAATGACAAAATATTTGATCACTTCTCTATATACTTTGGTATTATAAATAAAAGTTAAGGTAATTTGATCTTAAATCAACTATCCCTAATATAAAACTTATCGTAAACATAATTGCTACTGCCAATTATACTGAAAGAATAAAACCATTTATTCCCTCTGTCATAAGCCGGCTAAAACGCTTACAAAAGGTTTAATTATTTAATTATAATGTCAGCAGTGGGCCGGGCACTTAAAGATTTGACATCTCGTTTGAGTGCGCCTCCCAGTCTGTCTTGAAGCGAGGCGGGGGTGGGATCACTGCGTCAGGGGTTGCGTCCAGGGTGAGTAGTACAGGCTGGTGCTGAGTGTCCTTCCCATATACCGACACGATGTTGATTTGCGCCCGAACGTTCCTAATGAACGCAATGTCAATGGTGTCGGGCCTTGAACTTGTATCTGTAGGAATGTGAGTAGGTTCGGGTGGCCCTATTAGCCGTCTCGTCCCGCGCCCCGCCCGTTTAACATGGAACTCACTCGCGCGGCGGCCGCCTCTTTGCTGCCAAGCTTCACTTCATACGCATATCCTACAGGGATCTGACCAGGATTCATAATTTCATGGTACTAGTCTCTGATGCCATCCTTCAAATTAAATCTTAAGACAGTACGTTCAGCTATGATAAACCCGCTCCCAGCCTTACAGAAGAAGTTCACATCCATCAAGTAAAAGTCTTCATGAAGAATATCTCCGTTAAAACTCTTCAGTATTACGATATTTTTAATATATTGCCGTTCTGTCTCCTCTGCATCTTGGAGCTCCTTCTCTTGCCTTTCAATTTCAGCAAGAGATATTTCAGTTGAAGTTTACTTCATTCCGAAATATTCTTTTTCTGTTTCTCCTTCTTGGCAATTTCTTCAAGTTTACTTCGTACCGCTGGATGTGGATCCTTCCACAATGGGCCGGCAGCTATCGCTACTTCATTCAAATTCCCATAGTTAACGCCTTTCTTCCTTTGCTGTTCTTTGAAATCTTGCATGAAAAAATAAAATGCATTTCTTGGCGGTTTCTTTGGTATTTTAAATGATTTAACAAGCAACGTATAAAGTCTGTAATCTGAATGAAATAGAGATTTCAAAACTCCAATCTAAATCACAGGCAAAAAACAAGTGAAGACAGAACGCGCCAAAAACTGACTATTCGCAGAACATTCGCAAGCCACCTGAACTCATGGAAGATAATTTCCCGGGTCTATCTTCTGGCCTTGGACGTGGCCGTGGGCTCGCGGGCAAAATCAAAAATCAATTATTTAGGAATATTTGTCTGTCAAATACAATAAAAAGCCCTTTTCAGGACTGTCCAGCACTTCTTTAAGAGTTAAATACAGCCCTTTTCAGGGCTATACTACATTCCTGTTTCAAACGATTATGACGCAATTAATTCCAGGTTCAATCAACCGAAAACACGAGAAAAAATAAATTCAATATTTTAATTTCGAAACCCCCCCCTCAAAGGCAAAGCCGCGCGTGACCGCAAAATATTTTAATTGATATGTGTTAAGAAAATGTGGTTCTAAATCACTGTATTGGTTAAACTTTGACAGCTCATGACAGTCTCGAGAAAATAATAAAGAGGTTTATTTCCCATACATTTTTTTTCAATATTTTTTTATATATGAATGACGCATTTTTATGAAAAGTTGCACATAACATTTATTCTTCTGTTTTGTTAGTACTATCTAACAGTATTTTTCAAATCTTTTTATTTGCAATGTCCACTTTTTTCAAAATCCGTACCAGTGTGCGCCGTTTTGTCTCTTGCCGCCGCTCACGCACATACGATTCTCATCTGCTTTGTTAGCTAGCATAAATTTATCGTTCTTCTACTTGTTCGTTTCCTGTCGTAGTTTCCTGTTTTCTATCGCTTGCGTTTATGTGCTTTTATACTTTATCTTCTATACTCCTTCTTGTTGTGTTCATAATAAAGTGTTTAGTGTTAATTACGGATTCGTTATTTCTAATTTAACTACCTAATAATTCCGATTTGAAATTTCATTTAGTGAAAATAAGTTTCAATTTGACATTAAACTAATATTAAACAATTATTTTGATAAACAGTGTTGTGAGGATTTAAAAGGCGTTGACTGTTCCAATACTTTTGGTGATTTTAATTTTCAACATTTGCTTTACTGAAATATAGTTAGTATAAAACTTTTTGCGGGATTTTTAATGTTATAATATTAAATTGTTAAATATTATTCAAAAGCCTAAATATGCGTTATTATATAACTACGTCTTAAGAAAATCTTTCATGTAATTTAATTATGATGATTTTTGACATTATAATTAAATAATTAAACCTTTTGTAAGCGTTATAGCCCGCTTAAGACAGAGGGAATAAATGGTTTTATTCTTTCAGTATAATTTGCATTAGCAATTATGTTTACGATAAGTTTTATATTACGGATAGTTGATTTAAGATCAAATTACCTTAACTTTTATTTATAATAACAAAGTATATAGAGAAGTGATCAAATATTTTGTCATTTAGACTGCTTAACTGTACAGCAAAATGTATTATTGTAGATAAATATAACCAATCAAATAATATTATTAATTTCTTGCAAATTGCCGTTAAGTTAGAAAAATTTGATCATTTGAACATTTAATAAATTTTTGTTGGTTTTGAATTTATTAAGAAATCAATAAACATTCGCCTGTTTGAGATTCTGCGATATTTTTATTTCTGTAAAATAAAGTTACATATCAGAAATAAGCACCCTTATTTAAGAATACTTACTTATCTAACAAAATTACTGTATATTGTATATACAGCGAAATAAGGTCAAATGTTATGGTAACACAAATAGCCTAAAATTAATATGTTTACTTTTGATTACAAGTTCTTCCAAAAGACCATGTTTGAATGACATTTTACTTTATAATGTTCATTTTACCAAAACTGCCCGCGAGCCCACGACCACGTCCAAGGCCAGAAGATAGACCTGGGAAATTATCTTCCGTGAGTTCAGGTGGCTTGCGAATGTTCTGCGAATAGTCAGTTTTTGGCAACCGCAGCGGAACATGAGGCTTCCTTGGAGTAACCCTGTTGATGGGCGCGTTCTGACTTCTCTTGTTTTTTGTCTGTGATTTAGATTGGAGTTTTGAAATCTCTATTTCATTCAGATTACAGACTTTATACGTTGCTTGTAAAATAATTTAAAATGCCAAAGAAACCGCCAAGAAATGCATTTTATTTTTTCATGCAAGATTTCAAAGAACAGCAAAGGAAGAAAGGCGTTTACTATGGGAATTTGAATGAAGTAGCGATAGCTGCCGGCCCATTGTGGAAGGATGCACATCCAGCGGTAAGAAGTAAATTTGAAGAAATTGCCAAGAAGGAGAAACAGAAAAAGAATATTTCGGAAATGAAGTATACTTCAACTGGAATATCTCTTGCTGAAATTGAAAGGCACGAGAAGGAGCTCCAAGATGCAGAGGAGACAGAACGGCAAGATATTAAAAATATCGTAATACTGAAGAGTTTTAACGGCGATATTCTTCATGACGACTTTTACTTGATGGATGTGAACTTCTTCTGTAAGGCTGGGAGCAGGTTTATCATAGCTGAAAGTACTGTCTTAAGATTTAATTTGAAGGATGGCATCAGAGACTAGTATCATGAAATTATAAATCCTGGTCAGATCCCTGTAGGATATGCGTATGAAGTGAAGCTTGGCAGCAAAGTGGCGGCCGCCGCGCGAGTGAGTTCCGTGTTAAACGGGCGGGGCGTGGGACGAGACAGCTAATAGGGCCAGCCGAACCTACACACATTCCTACAGATACAAGTTCAAGGCCCGACACCATTGACATTGCGTTAATTAGGAACGTTCGGGCGCAAATCAACATCGAGTCGGTATATGGGAAGGACAATCAGCACCAGCCCGTACTACTCACCCTGGACGCAACCCCTGACGCAGTGATCCCACCCCCGCCTCGCTTCTAGACAGACTGGGAGGCGTACTCAAACGAGATGTCATACCATTCAGTGCCCGACCCACTCTCCGCGGCAGCAGAGATCGACGAGCTAAACCGCTGATACTACATTGATGAAATTTGCCGCCAACACTCACATCGTGATCGTGACTAATGTGCAAAAAAAAGTTTTGAAATCGGACATACCATGTAGGAATAATCAGCGAAAAAAAAAATTCAAAAGCTGATCACAGCCAAACCGCTGAGACTACATTGATGAAATTTGGCGCCAAAACTCACAAACGAAGGTAAGTATTTGCAAAAAGAAGCATGCATTGCAGACCTAGTATCTTATAGGATAAACATATGTTTACTGTTTATTGCCATAAGACTGGTATGGAACTTCTACAATTTTGGTTCGTGTAGGTGTCAAAAATTAAACCACAAATATTTTAACCCAATATTAAAAGAAGTTTTATTTTTAATAATTAAATAAATTTATATGACACAAAAAACGAAACGTCCGACAGTAAAACATGGCGACATCTTTGATTTTTTTTGTTTTTTATATATCAAAAGGTATAATAAGTGCTCGAACCCTACATCGCCTGAAGGTAAGCAAGAATGCGATCTATGATGTAACGTGCTTGCTTAGAAGACACCTATTCACTCGTGACTTGACAACTCCTAAATTGTTTTTGGGAGGAAACATAGACTCAGATTTTTACTCTCTCTAGCGGTATAAATTACAAAATTGGAACTAAAAACACTTAGTGTGATTATTTGGTATATCAATCATTTAATGGTGGCGCGTATTAGTAAGCATGGTTGTCCGATGAACAAATGGGGACTGCGGAACAAGAAAATGAATGAATGAAAATAACTATCTTTAAATGCACTTAAAATAAGTTCTTTGATACGTCTCACATTTTTACCTACCACCCATTCAAGTCTTTTGACTGACAAAAAGAATGGGCGCAAAAATCTCGCCAGCTTTAACAGAAGTTACGACATTTACAATATTATATGGTACGTCGACACAAAAATAACAAAATTATTTGATTATCACAATAATAGTAGTGTTATGGTTTTTAATTAAATCGTTGGTTACAAAGTCGACAAGTATACGCTTTAAGTAAGTATTTTTAAAGATTGCAATAATATACAGAGAATAAACGACAAATTTCAGAAATAATTTTTAAGGATATGCAATTCTGCCCCTCACTCCGAAATGTATCCTATTAAAACGGATAGGCTAGCTGCCTTTCGTATATGATCAAGACTATAATAAATAACTGATTTAATTCCGTGGTTACGGAAAATGTTAGTTTCTCTCTAAATAATCGATGAATATCATAGCTGTAAAACAAACATAAAAGAATAAATTATTTTAATTGAAAAATGCAAAATGGCAAGATTGTCCAAACATTTGTAAAAATGTTTATTTCGAATACGAGAGCATGTTCTTCTCATTGATGAGATAACGCTGGCTTACGGCGTAAAAAATAGAAAGATGCTAGAAAATTTCGACAGTTGTTAACAAGGTTCGGTAGCTCAATGAGAAGAGTATGAGCCGAGTGGCCGCGGAGAGTGGGTCGGGCACTGAATGGTAAGACATCTCGTTTGAGTACGCCTCCCAGTCTGTCTAGAAGCGAGGCGGGGGTGGGATCACTGCGTCAGGGGTTGCGTCCAGGGTGAGTAGTACGGGCTGGTGCTGAGTGTCCTTCCCATATACCGACTCGATGTTGATTTGCGCCCGAACGTTCCTAATTAACGCAATGTCAATGGTGTCGGGCCTTGAACTTGTATCTGTAGGAATGTGAGTAGGTTCGGGTGGCCTTATTAGCCGTCTCGTCCCACGCCCCGCCCGTTTAACACGGAACTCACTCGCGCGGCGGCCGCCACTTTGCTGCCAAGCTTCACTTCATACGCATATCCTACAGGGATCTGACCAGGATTCATAATTTCTTGGTACTAGTCTCTGATGCCATCCTTCAAATTAAATCCTAAGACAGTACTTTCAGCTATGATAAACCCGCTCCCAGCCTTACAGAAGAAGTTCATATCCATCAAGTAAAAGTCTTCATGAAGAATATCTCCGTTAAAACTCTTCAGTATTACGATATTTTTAATATCTTGCCGTTCTGTCTCCTCTGCATCTTGGAGCTCCTTCTCTTGCCTTTCAATTTCAGCAAGAGATATTCCAGTTGAAGTATACTTCATTTCCGGAATATTCTTTTTCTGTTCCTCCTTCTTGGCAATTTCTACAAATTTACTTCTTACCGCTGGATGTGCATGCTTCCACAATGGGCCGGCAGCTATCGCTACTTCATTCAAATTCCCATAGTTAACGCCTTTCTTCCTTTGCTGTTCTTTGAAATCTTGCATGAAAAAATAAAATGCATTTCTTGGCGGTTTCTTTGGCATTTTAAATTATTTTACAAGCAACGTATAAAGTCTGTAATCTGAATGAAATAGAGATTTCAAAACTCCAATCTAAATCACAGACAAAAAACAAGTGAAGTCAGAACGCGCCCGTCAACAGGGTTACTCCAAGGAAGCCTCATGTTCCGCTGCGGTTGCCAAAAACTGACTATTCGCAGAACATTCGCAAGCCACCTGAACTCACGGAAGATAATTTCCCAGGTCTATCTTCTGGCCTTGGACGTGGTCGTGGGCTCGCGGGCAGTTTTGGTAAAATGAACATTAAAAAGTAAAATGTCATTCAAACATGGTCTTTTGGAAGAACTTGTAATCAAAAGTAAACATATTAATTTTAAGCTATTTGTGTTACCATAACATTTGACCTTATTTCGCTGTATATACAATATACAGTAATTTTGTTAGATAAGTAAGTTTTCTTAAATAAGGCTGCTTATTTCTGATATGTAACTTTATTTTACAGAAATTAAAATATCGCAGAATCTCAAACAGGCGAATGTTTATTGATTTCTTAATAAATCAAAAACCAACAAAAATTTATTAAATGTTCAAAGGATCAAATTTTTCTAACTTAACGGCAATTTGCAAGAAATTAATAATATTATTTGATTGGTAATATTTATCTACAATAATACATTTTGCTGTACAGTTAAGCAGTTTAAATGACAAAATATTTGATCACTTCTCTATATACTTTGTTATTATAAATAAAAGTTAAGGTAATTTGATCTTAAATCAACTATCCGTAATATAAAACTTATCGTACACATAATTGCTAATGCCAATTATGCTGAAAGAATAAAACCATTTATTCCCTCTGTCATAAGCGGGCTATAACGCTTACAAAAGGTTTAATTATTCAATTATAATGTCAAAAATGGGCCGTGCACTGAAAGATTTGACATCTCGTTTGAGTGCGCCTCCCAGTCTGTCTTGAAGCGAGGCGGGGGTGGGATCACTGCGTCAGGGGTTGCGTCCAGGGTGAGTAGTACGGGCTGGTGCTGAGTGTCCTTCCCATACACCGACCCGATGTTGATTTGCGCCCGAACGTTCCTAATTAACGCAATGTCAATGGTTTCGGGCCTTGAACTTGTATCTGTAGGAATGTGAGTAGGTTCGGGTGGCCCTATTAGCCGTCTCGACCCACGCCCTGCCCGTTTAACATGGAACTCACTCGCGCGGCGGCCGCCTCTTTGCTGCCAAGCTTCACTTCATACGCATATCCTACAGGGATCTGACCAGGGTTCATAATTTCATGGTACTAGTCTCTGATGCCATCCTTCAAATAAAATCTTAAGATAGTACGTTCAGCTATGATAAACGCGCTCCCAGCCTTACAGAAGAAGTTCACATCCATCAAGTAAAAGTCTTCATGAAGAATATCTCCGTTAAAACTCTTCAGTATTACGATATATTTAATATCTTGCCGTTCTGTCTCCTCTGCATCTTGGAGCTCCTTCTCTGGCCTTTCAATTTCAGCAAGAGATATTTCAGTTGAAGTATACTTCATTTCCGGAATATTCTTTTTCTGTTCCTCCTTCTTGGCAATTTCTTCAAATTTACTTCTTACCGCTGGATGTGCATCCTTCCACAATGGGCCGGCAGCTATCGCTTCTTCATTCAAATTCCCATAGTTAACGCCTTTCTTCCTTTGCTGTTCTTTGAAATCTTGCATGAAAAAATAAAATGCATTCCTTGGCGGTTTCTTTGGCACATTAAATGATTTTACAAGCAACGTATAAAGTCTGTAATCTGAATGAAATAGAGATTTCAAAACTCCAATCTAAATCACAGACAAAAAACAAGTGAAGTCAGAACGCGCCCGTCAACAGGGTTACTCCAAGGAAGCCTCATGTCCGCTGCGGTTGCCAAAAACTGACTATTCGCAGAACATTCGCAAGCCACCTGAACTCACGGAAGATAATTTCCCAGGTCTATCTTCTGACCTTGGACGTGGTCGTGGGCTCGCGGGCAGTTTTGGTAAAATGAACATTAAAAAATCAAAAATCAATTATTTAGGAATATTTGTCTTTCAAATACAATAAAAAGCCCTTTTCAGGACTGTCCAGCACTTCTTTAAGAGTTAAATACAGCCCTTTTTAGGGCTATACTACATTCCTGTTTCAAACTATTATGACGCAATTAATTCCAGGTTCAATCAACCGAAAACACGAGAAAAAATAAATTCAATATTTTAATTTTAAAACCCCTCTCAAAGGCAAAGCCG
This sequence comes from Calamotropha paludella, assembly GCA_927399485.1. Taxonomy (NCBI): domain Eukaryota; kingdom Metazoa; phylum Arthropoda; class Insecta; order Lepidoptera; family Crambidae; genus Calamotropha; species Calamotropha paludella. The sequence goes on along the minus strand of OV656803.1, from coordinate 2,101,228 downwards.
CGCGTGACCGCAAAATATTTTAATTGATATGTGTTAAGAAAATGTAGTTCTAAATCACTGTATTGGTTAAACTTTGACAGCTCATGACAGTTTCGAGAAAATAATAAAGAGGTTTATTTCCCATACATTTTTTTTCAATATTTTTTTATATATGAATGACGCATTTTTATGAAAAGTTGCACATAACATTTATTCTTCTGTTTCATTAGTTCTATCTAACAGTATTTTTCAAATCCGTTTATTTGCAATGTCCACTTTTTTCAAAATCCGGACCAGCGTGCGCCGTTTTGTCTCTTGCCGCCGCTCACGCGCATACGATTCTCATCTGCTTTGTTAGCTAGCATAAATTTATCGTTCTTCTACTTGTTCGTTTCCTGTCGTAGTTTCCTGTTTTCTATCGCTTGCGTTTATGTGCTTTTATACTTTATCTTCTATACTCCTTCTTGTTGTGTTCATAATAAAGTGTTTAGTGTTAATTACGGATTCGTTATTTCTAATTTAACTACCTAATAATTCCGATTTGAAATTTCATTTAGTGAAAATAAGTTTCAATTTGACATTAAACTAATATTAAACAATTATTTTGATAAACAGTGTTGTGAGGATTTAAAAGGCGTTGACTGTTCCAATACTTTTGGTGATTTTAATTTTCAACATTTGCTTTACTGAAATATAGAACAAAACTTTTTGCGGGATTTTTAATGTGCGTTATTATATAACTACGTCTTAAGAAAATCTTTCATGTCATTTAATTATGATGATTTTTGACATTATAATTAAATAATTAAACCTTTTGTCAGCGTTATAGCCCTCTTATTACAGAGGGAATAAATGGTTTTATTCTTTCAGTATAATTGGCATTAGCAATTATGTTTACGATAAGTTTTATATTACGGATAGTTGATTTAAGATCAAATTACCTTAACTTTTATTTATAATAACAAAGTATATAGAGAAGTGATCAAATATTTTGTCATTTAAACTGCTTAACTGTACAGCAAAATGTATTATTGTAGATAAATATTACCAATCAAATAATATTATTAATTTCTTGCAAATTGCCGTTAAGTTAGAAAAATTTGATCCTTTGAACATTTAATAAATTTTTGTTGGTTTTTGATTTATTAAGAAATCAATAAACATTCGCCTGTTTGAGATTCTGCGATATTTTAATTTCTGTAAAATAAAGTTACATATCAGAAATAAGCAGCCTTATTTAAGAAAACTTACTTATCTAACAAAATTACTGTATATTGTATATACAGCGAAATAAGGTCAAATGTTATGGTAACACAAATAGCTTAAAATTAATATGTTTACTTTTGATTACAAGTTCTTCCAAAAGACCATGTTTGAATGACATTTTACTTTTTAATGTTCATTTTACCAAAACTGCCCGCGAGCCCACGACCACGTCCAAGGCCAGAAGATAGACCTGGGAAATTATCTTCCGTGAGTTCAGGTGGCTTGCGAATGATCTGCGAATAGTCAGTTTTTGGCAACCGCAGCGGAACATGAGGCTTCCTTGGAGTAACCCTGTTGATGGGCGCGTTCTGACTTCACTTGTTTTTTGTCTGTGATTTAGATTGGAGTTTTGAAATCTCTATTTCATTCAGATTACAGACTTTATACGTTGCTTGTAAAATAATTTAAAATGCCAAAAGAACCGCCAAGAAATGCATTTTATTTTTCATGCAAGATTTCAAAGAACAGCAAAGGAAAAAGGCGTTTACTATGGGAATTTGAATGAAGTAGCGATAGCTGCCGGCCCATTGTGGAAGGATGCACATCCAGCGGTAAGAAGTAAATTTAAAGAAATTGCCAAGAAGGAGAAACAGAAAGAGAATATTTCGGAAATGAAATATACTTCAACTGGAATATCTCTTGCTGAAATTGAAAGGCAAGAGAAGGAGCTCCAAGATGCAGAGGAGACAGAACGGCAAGATATTAAAAATATCGTAATACTGAATAGTTTTAACGGAGATATTCTTCATGACGACTTTTACTTGATGGATGTGAACTTCTTCTGTAAGGCTGGGAGCGGGTTTATCATAGCTGAACGTACTGTCTTAAGATTTAATTTGAAGGATGGCATCAGAGACTAGTACCATGAAATTATGAACCCTGGTAAGATCCCTGTAGGATATGCGTATGAAGTGAAGCTGTAACGAGGCGCCATAGCTATATTGGCGACTCGTTGCTTTCATTGCGCTCTTCTCTGGCCATTTTTCATATTTTCTTTTCTCTTCGTTTCCTATTTTAAAATTTACTGTCTGTCTCTGTTTATTTGTTTTGTTCGAAGTTTCATTCTTACCAGAGTCAGCGCGTAGAGTGGTTGACTCACCGATAGCAAATTATTTTTAATATATTTATAGTGCTGAGCAGTTATAACAAACTCACAAGTATAGTAAGCTCATAAGCATAATTCACAAGTTTCCTGTATATATATTCTTTACTACCAGTTCCTGTTTCTAAGTCTATAAGTTTCTTTAAGGCACTATTGTAAGTAGCCCTACCTTTTATAATATATTTTTAGTGATAAATGTGAAATTGTTTTGTATTCAGTGTAATTTACCTTTTTTTTTATATAATTGTTTCAGTTGTGCCTTAATTCCTTAAATATAAAAACAAGTGACCTTTGTGTGAGCTTTTATTTCTCCGGCTGCACCCGTCACACTGGCGCTCAACGTGTATAGAACACCACCATCCAGTCAACCAGTACCGGCGAACCGAACTACTATATTTTGAAGATCGTTGTATGTTGTGTGTGATTTTTTGTTATCTTTTTCCAAATTCTAAAAGGCTTAGTCGCCCCCCACTATTTTATCGGCCATATTATTAACTTAATCATCTCATCTCATCTCATCCCAATCCTCATTTTATTTAATTTATAGTAGTTGACAATACAACTACATCACTACACAAAACACTTACAAGACACTTTACCCAACATTTACTACATTTTACAGACAAGAAACTATACGCGGTTTCGAAAGAAACCGGCACAAAATTGTTGCTGATTCTGAGCGTCAATATATCACTCAGATCAGTGCAATTAACACTTACGGGCAGTGCTGAGAGGGAGTACCTCCAGTGTATCCCACATACAAGTCTTAGATTTGGCTAGGCACTTTCCTGGGGGCAATCCGTGCCGACTATCCAGAGGTTCCTACCAGTCTAAGCTTGAACACAATACCTACCTAGCACTAGTATTATTAAATTTATTTTAAATCATAACTGTTTTTAAGTAGTTTTTAAATAGCTAGAAAAACACCTCGTTTTGAAACACAATCATTTATTTTTAATAACACTATGAATCCATCACTTTTAAATAAACCTTAGCTTGCTTATGAACTGAGTCTCCGCTCAATTGAATTTCCATCCGTCGCAACCGCTGAGGAATTACGAGAATTACTAAATCCAATAATAGACTCAGATTGTTCTATTTTTTTCCAGTCCTTACTCCATTGAACGTGATCTTGATAAAATCAAAAAACATTCTGCTTATGGTTTCTTCATGATTAATTTATCAATACGTTTAAATAGATTAGAGATTACTACATAACATAAATGACTTTTGCAATACTTCAAACAAATTTTTCATCCATGACAGCCTGTCAATCAAATTTTAAACCTCTTCTGTCCAACAATAACATAACTACGAACTCCTGGCACAAAATTTACTCAAAACTCTTTAGACCTAAAAAAAATCTTTTATTACTTACTTTTTCTTTATTACTTTATTATAACTTTTATTTACGTTTATACTATATATTACTTTTATTACGTTATTACTTTTTCTCCCAATTAGAATTCTCTATCGTTATTACTTTTCCAAAGTAATTTTTTTTTTTTTTATATATTACTTTTATATATACTACTATTTACAACTCATTCATTCCCTCATTCTATTACAACACATAATAATTACTATACATTAACTGTCTTCATAGAAGACATATTTAATTGTCTGCATAGACGACATCTTCAATTTTGGTCTTCATAGAAGACATACTTAATTATACAGTCTTAGTCTTCATAGAGGGCATTAATTTTTCAGTCTTCATAGAAGGCATATTTAATTTCTCAACCGAGAATAGAACCTCTAAGTCTATTGGAATGGCCTCATCTTGAGGAAAATTTTTCTTCCAGCGGGTTGTGACTGGTTAAATAAGCCTACACTTATTTTTATTTTTCATCCAGCGGGTTGTGACTGGCTAAATAAGCCTACACTAATTTTTATTTTTCATCCAGCGGGTTGTGACTGGTTAAACAAGCCTACACTAATTTTTATTTTTCACCCAGCGGGTTGTGACTGGTTAAATAAGCCTTCACTGATGTAGGGAGCCAGTTGAGTATTCAATAAATTTTGGATACTCTACCGCGTGGAGTCTGGTTGTCTTATTAAATCAACCATGACCGTTGACTGAAGTATGTTCTGGAAGTATGAAAGTGATGCATGTAAGGAAAGTGATGCATGTAAGGAAGCTGGTCTCCTTATTTTCTCATTTCACAATTCTCATCTCATCCATTTTTATTAAAGAAATGTTTTTTTTTTATATAAAATGGTCACATTTTTACATAGTTTTATGAAAAAATCCTTTTTATACTCAGGATTTTTTCTTCCAGGGGGGAGCGGGTATTGTAACGAGGCGCCATAGCTATATTGGCGACTCGTTGCTTTCATTGCGCTCTTCTCTGGCCATTTTTCATATTTTCTTTTCTCTTCGTTTCCTATTTTAAAATTTACTGTCTGTCTCTGTTTATTTGTTTTGTTCGAAGTTTCATTCTTACCAGAGTCAGCGCGTAGAGTGGTTGACTCACCGATAGCAAATTATTTTTAATATATTTATAGTGCTGAGCAGTTATAACAAACTCGCAAGTATAGTAAGCTCATAAGCATAATTCACAAGTTTCCTGTATATATATTCTTTACTACCAGTTCCTGTTTCTAAGTCTATAAGTTTCTTTAAGGCACTATTGTAAGTAGCCCTACCTTTTATAATATGTTTTTAGTGATAAATGTGAAATTGTTTTGTATTCAGTGTAATTTACCTTTTTTTTATATAATTGTTTCAGTTGTGCCTTAATTCCTTAAATATAAAAACAAGTGACCTTTGTGTGAGCTTTTATTTCTCCGGCTGCACCCGTCACAAAGCTTGGCAGCAAAGAGGCGGCCGCCGCGCGAGTGAGTTCCATGTTAAACGGGCGGGGCGCGGGACGAGACGGCTAATAGGGCCACCCGAACCTACTCACATTCCTACAGATACAAGTTCAAGGCCCGACACCATTGACATTGCGTTCATTAGGAACGTTCGGGCGCAAATCAACATCGTGTCGGTATATGGGAAGGACACTCAGCACCAGCCTGTACTACTCACCCTGGACGCAACCCCTGACGCAGTGATCCCACCCCCGCCTCGCTTCAAGACAGACTGGGAGGCGCACTCAAACGAGATGTCAAATCTTTAAGTGCCCGGCCCACTGCTGACATTATAATTAAATAATTAAACCTTTTGTAAGCGTTATAGCCCGCTTATGACAGAGGGAATAAATGGTTTTATTCTTTCAGTATAATTGGCAGTAGCAATTATGTTTACGATAAGTTTTATATTACGGATAGTTGATTTAAGATCAAATTACCTTAACTTTTATTTATAATACCAAAGTATATAGAGAAGTGATCAAATATTTTGTCATTTAAACTGCTTAACTGTACAGCAAAATGTATTATTGTAGATAAATGTTACCAATCAAATAATATTATTAATTTCTTGCAAATTGCCGTTAAGTTAGAAAAATTTGATCATTTGAACATTTAATAAATTTTTGTTGGTTTTTAATTTATTAAGAAATCAATAAAGATTCGCCTGTTTGAAATTCTGCGATATTTTTATATCTGTAAAATAAAGTTACATATCAGAAATAAGCACCCTTATTTAAGAAAACTTACTTATCTAACAAAATTACTGTATATTGTATATACAGCGAAATAAGGTCAAATGTTATGGTAACACAAATAGCTTAAAATTAATATGTTTACTTTTGATTACAAGTTCTTCCAAAAGACCATGTTTGAATGACATTTTACTTTTTAATGTTCATTTTACCAAAACTGCCCGCGAGCCCACGACCACGTCCAAGGCCAGAAGATAGACCTGGGAAATTATTTTCCGTGAGTTCAGGTGGCTTGCGAATGTTCTGCGAATAGTCAGTTTTTGGCAACCGCAGCGGAACATGAGGCTTCCTTGGACTAACTCTGTTGACGGGCGCGTTCTGACTTCACTTGTTTTTTGTCTGTGATTTAGATTGGAGTTTTGAAATCTCTATTTCATTCAGATTACAGACTTTATACGTTGCTTGTAAAATCATTTAAAATGCCATAGATACCGTCAAGAAATGCATTCTATTTTTCATGCAAGATTTTAAAGAACAGCAAAGGAAGAAAGGCGTTAACTATGGGAATTTGAATGAAGAAGCGATAGCTGCCGGCCCATTGTGGAAGGATGCACATCCAGCGGTAAGAAGTAAATTCGAAGAAATTGCCAAGAAGGAGGAACAGAAAAAGAATATTCCGGAAATGAAGTACCTATACTTCAACTGGAATATCTCTTGCTGAAATTGAAAGGCAAGAGAAGGAGCTCCAAGATGCAGAGGAGACAGAACGGCAAGATATTAAAAATATCGTAATACTGAATAGTTTTAACGGAGATATTCTTCATGAAGACTTTTACTTGATGGATGTGAACTTCTTCTGCAAGGCTGGGAGCGGGTTTATCATAGCTGAACGTACTGTCTTAAGATTTAATTTGAAGGATGGCATCAGAGACTAGTACCATGAAATTATGAATCCTGGTCAGATCCCTGTAGGATATGCGTATGAAGTGAAGCTTGGCAGCAAAGAGGCGGCCGCCGCGCGAGTGAGTTCCGTGTTAAACGGGCGGGGCGCGGGACGAGACGGCTAATAGGGCCACCCAAACCTACACATATTCCTACAGATACAAATTCAAGGTCCGACACCATTGACATTGCGTTAATTAGGACCGTTCGGGCGCAAATCAACACCGAGTCGGTATATGGGAAGGACACTCAGCTCCAGCCCGTACTTCTCACCCTGGACGCAACCCCTGACGCAGTGATCCCACCCCCGCCTCGCTTCAAGACAGACTGGGAGGCGCACTCAAACGAGATGACAAATCTTTCAGTGCCCGGCCCACTGCTGACATTATAATTAAATAATTAAACCTTTTGTAAGCGTTATAGCCCGCTTATGACAGAGGGAATAAATGGTTTTATTCTTCCAGTATAATTGGCATTAGCAATTATGTTTACGATAAGTTTTATATTACGGATAGTTGATTTAAGATCAAATTACCTTAACTTTTATTTAAAATACCAAAGTATATAGAGAAGTGATCAAATATTTTGTCATTTAAACTGCTTAACTGTACAGCAAAATGTATTATTGTAGATAAATGTTACCAATCAAATAATATTATTAATTTCTTGCAAATTGCCGTTAAGTTAGAAAAATTTGATCATTTGAACATTTAATAAATTTTTGTTGGTTTTTAATTTATTAAGAAATCAATAAAGATTCGCCTGTTTGAAATTCTGCGATATTTTTATTTCTGTAAAATAAAGTTACATATCAGAAATAAGCACCCTTATTTAAGAAAACTTACTTATCTAACAAAATTACTGTATATTGTATATACAGCGAAATAAGGTCAAATGTTATGGTAACACAAATAGCTTAAAATTAATATGTTTACTTTTGATTACAAGTTCTTCCAAAAGACCATGTTTGAATGACATTTTACTTTTTAATGTTCATTTTACCAAAACTGCCCGCGAGCCCACGACCACGTCCAAGGCCAGAAGATAGACCTGGGAAATTATCTTCCGTGTGTTCAGGTGGCTTGCGAATGTTCTGCGAATAGTCAGTTTTTGGCAACCGCAGCGGAACATGAGGCTTCCTTGGAGTAACCCTGTTGACGGGCGCGTTCTGACTTCACTTGTTTTTTGTCTGTGATTTAGATTGGAGTTTTGAAATCTCTATTTCATTCAGATTACAGACTTTATACGTTGCTTGTAAAATCATTTAAAATGCCAAAGAAACCGCCAAGAAATGCATTTTATTTTTTCATGCAAGATTTCAAAGAACATTAAAGGAAGAAAGGCGTTTACTATGGGAATTTGAATGAAGTAGCGATAGCTGCCGGCCCATTGTGGAAGGATGCACATCCAGCGGTAAGAAGTAAATTTGAAGAAATTGCCAAGAAGGAGAAACAGAAAAAGAATATTTCGGAAATGAAATATACTTCAACTGGAATATCTCTTGCTTAAATTGAAAGGCACGAGAAGGAGCTCCAAGATGCAGAGGGGACAGAACGGCAAGATATTAAAAATATCGTAATACTGAAGAGTTTTAACGGAGATATTCTTCATGAAGACTTTTACTTGATGGATGTGAACTTCTTCTGTAAGGCTGGAGCAGGTTTATCATAGCTGAAAGTACTGTCTTAAGATTTAATTTGAAGGATGGCATCAGAGACTAGTATCATGAAATTATAAATCCTGGTCAGATCCCTGTAGGATATGCGTATGCAGTGAAGCTTGGCAGCAAAGTGGCGGCCGCCGCGCGAGTGAGTTCCCTGTTAAACGGGCGGGGCGTGGGACGAGACAGCTAATAGGGCCAGCCGAACCTACACACATTCCTACAGATACAAGTTCAAGGCCCGACACCATTGACATTGCGTTAATTAGGAACGTTCGGGCGCAAATCAACATCGAGTCGGTATATGGGAAGGACACTCAGCTCCAGCCCGTACTACTATCCCTGGACGCAACCCCTGACGCAGTGATCCCACCCCCGCCTCGCTTCTAGACAGACTGGGAGGCGTACTCAAACGAGATGTCATACCATTCAGTGCCCGACCCACTCTCCGCGGCAGCAGAGATCGACGAGCTAAACAGCTGATACTACATTGATGAAATTTGCCGCCAACACTCACATCGTAATCGTGACTAATGTGCAAAAAAAAGTTTTGAAATCGGACATACCATGTAGGAATAATCAGCGAAAGAAAAAAATTCAAAAGCTGATCACAGCCAAACCACTGAGACTACATTGATGAAATTTGGCGCCAAAACTCACAAACGAAGGTAAGGTATTGCTTCGCTCAGTATTTGCAAAAAGAAGCATGCATTGCAGACCTAGTATCTTATAGGATATACATATGTTTACTGTTTATTGCCATAAGACTGCTATGGAACTTCTACAATTTTGGTTCGTGTAGGTGTCAAAAATTAAACCACAAATATTTTAACCCAATATTAAAAGAAGTTTTATTTTTAATAATTAAATAAATTTATATGATACAAAAAACGAAACGTCTGACAGTAAAACATGGCGACATCTTTGATTTTTTTTGTTTTTTATATATCAAAAGGTATATATAATAAGTGCTCGAACCCTACATCGCCTGAAGGTAAGCAAGAATGCGATCTATGATGTAACGTGCTTGCTTAGAAGACACCTATTCACTCGTGACTTGACAACTCCTAAATTGTATTTGGGAGGAAAAATAGACTCAGATTTTTACTCTCTCTAGCGGTATTAATTACAAAATTGGAACTAAAAACACTTAGTGTGATTATTTGGTATATCAATCATTTAATGGTGGCGCGTATTAGTAAGCATGGTTGTCCGATGAACAAATGGGGACTGCGGAACAAGAAAATGAATGAATGAAAATAACTATCTTTAAATGCACTTAAAATAAGTTCTTTGATACGTCTCACATTTTTACCTACCACCCATTCAAGTCTTTTGACTGACAAAAAGAATGGGCGCAAAAATCTCGCCAGCTTTAACAGAAGTTACGACATTTACAATATTATATGGTACGTCGACACAAAAATAACAAAATTATTTGATTATCACAATAATAGTAGTGTTATGGTTTTTAATTAAATCGTTGGTTACAAAGTCGACAAGTATACGTTTTAAGTAAGTATTTTTAAAGATTGCAATAATATACAGAGAATAAACGACATATTTAAGAAATAATTTCTAAGGATATGCAATTCTGCTCCTCACTCCGAAATGTATCCTATTAAAACGGATAGGCTAGCTGCCTTTCGTATTTGATCCAGACTATAAAAAATAACTGATTTAATTCCGTGGTTACGGAAAATGTTAGTTTCTCTCTAAATAATCGATGAATATCATAGCTGTAAAACAAACATAACAAAAGAATAAATTATTTTAATTGAAAAATGCAAAATGGCAAGATTGTCCAAACATTTGTAAAAATGTTTATTTCGAATACGAGAGGATGTTCTTCTCATCGATGAGATAACGCTGGCTTACGGCGTAAAAAATAGAAAGATGCTAGAAAATTTCGGCAGTTGTTAACAAGGTTCGGTAGCTCAATGAGAAGAGTATGAGCCGAGTAGCCGCGGAGAGTGGGTCGGGCACTGAATGGTAAGACATCTCGTTTGAGTACGCCTCCCAGTCTGTCTAGAAGCGAGGCGGGGGTGGGATCACTGCGTCAGGGGTTGCGTCCAGGGTGAGTAGTACGGGCTGGTGCTGAGTGTCCTTCCCATATACCGACACGATGTTGATTTGCGCCCGAACGTTCCTAATTAACGCAATGTCAATGGTGTCGGGCCTTGAACTTGTATCTGTAGGAAAGTGAGTAGGTTCGGGTGGCCTTATTAGCCGTCTCGTCCCGCGCCCCGCCCGTTTAACACGGATCTCACTCGCGCGGCGGCCGCCTCTTTGCTGCCAAGCTTCACTTCATACGCATATCCTACAGGGATCTGACCAGGATTCATAATTTCATGGTACTAGTCTCTGATGCCATCCTTCAAATTAAATCTTAAGACAGTACGTTCAGCTATGATAAACCCGCTCCCAGCCTTACAGAAGAAGTTCACATCCATCAAGTAAAAGTCTTCATGAAGAATATCTCCGTTAAAACTCTTCAGTATTACGATATTTTTAATATCTTGCCGTTCTGTCTCCTCTGCATCTTGGAGCTCCTTCTCTTGCCTTTCAATTTCAGCAAGAGATATTTCAGTTGAAGCATACTTCATTTCCGAAATATTCTTTTTCTGTTTCTCCTTCTTGGCAATTTCTTCAAATTTACTTCTTACCGCTGGATGTGCATCCTTCCACAATGGGCCGGCAGCTATCGCTTCTTCATTCAAATTCCCATAGTTAACGCCTTTCTTCCTTTGCTGTTCTTTGAAATCTTGCATGAAAAAATAAAATGCATTTCTTGGCGGTTTCTTTGGCATTTTAAACGATTTTACAAGCAACGTATAAAGTCTGTAATCTGAATGAAATAGAGATTTCAAAACTCCAATCTAAATCACAGACAAAAAACAAGTGAAGTCAGAACGCGCCCGTCAACAGGGTTACTCCAAGGAAGCCTCATGTTCCGCTGCGGTTGCCAAAAACTGACTATTCGCAGAACATTCGCAAGCCACCTGAACTCACGGAAGATAATTTCCCGGGTCTATCTTCTGGCCTTGGACGTGGTCGTGGGCTCGCGGGCAGTTTTGGTAAAATGAACATTAAAAAGTAAAATGTCATTCAAACAAGGTCTTTTGGAAGAATTGTAATTAAAAGTAAACATATTAATTTTAAGCTATTTGTGTTACCATAACATTTGACCTTATTTCGCTGTATATACAATATACAGTAATTTTGTTAGATAGGTAAGTTTTCTAAAAAAAGGGTGCTTATTTCTGATATGTAACTTGATTTTACAGAAATAAAAATATCGCAGAATCTCAAACAGGCGAATGTTTATTGATTTCTTAATAAATCAAAAACCAACAAAAATTTATTAAATGTTTAAAGGATCAAATTTTTCTAACTTAACGGCAATTTGCAAGAAATTAATAATATTATTTGATTGGTAACATTTATCTACAATAATACATTTTGCTGTACAGATAAGCAGTTTAAATGACAAAATATTTGATCACTTCTCTATATACTTTGGTATTATAAATAAAAGTTAAGGTAATTTGATCTTAAATCAACTATCCGTAATATAAAACTTATCGTAAACATAATTGCTAATGCCAATTATACTGAAAGAATAAAACCATTTATTCCCTCTGTCATAAGCGGGCTATAACGCTTACAAAAGGTTTAATTATTTAATTATAATGTCAGCAGTGGGCCGGGCACTGAAAGATTTGACATCTCGTTTGAGTGCGCCTCCCAGTCTGTCGTGAAGCGAGGCGGGGGTGGGATCACTGCGTCAGGGGTTGCGTCCAGGGTGAGTAGTACGGGCTGGTGCTGAGTGTCCTTCCCATATACCGACACGATGTTGATTTGCGCCCGAACGTTCCTAATTAACGCAATGTCAATGGTGTCGGGCCTTGAACTTGTATCTGTAGGAAAGTGAGTAGGTTCGGGTGGCCTTATTAGCCGTCTCGTCCCGCGCCCCGCCCGTTTAACACGGATCTCACTCGCGCGGCGGCCGCCTCTTTGCTGCCAAGCTTCACTTCATACGCATATCCTACAGGGATCTGACCAGGATTCATAATTTCATGGTACTAGTCTCTGATGCCATCCTTCAAATTAAATCTTAAGACAGTACGTTTAGCTATGATAAACCCGCTCCCAGCCTTACAGAAGAAGTTCACATCCATCAAGTAAAAGTCTTCATGAAGAATATCTCCGTTAAAACTCTTCAGTATTACGATATTTTTAATATCTTGCCGTTCTGTCTCCTCTGCATCTTGGAGCTCCTTCTCTTGCCTTTCAATTTCAGCAAGAGATATTTCAGTTGAAGCATACTTCATTTCCGAAATATTCTTTTTCTGTTTCTCCTTCTTGGCAATTTCTTCAAATTTACTTCTTACCGCTGGATGTGCATCCTTCCACAATGGGCCGGCAGCTATCGCTTCTTCATTCAAATTCCCATAGTTAACGCCTTTCTTCCTTTGCTGTTCTTTGAAATCTTGCATGAAAAAATAAAATGCATTTCTTGGCGGTTTCTTTGGCATTTTAAACGATTTTACAAGCAACGTATAAAGTCTGTAATCTGAATGAAATAGAGATTTCAAAACTCCAATCTAAATCACAGACAAAAAACAAGTGAAGTCAGAACGCGCCCGTCAACAGGGTTACTCCAAGGAAGCCTCATGTTCCGCTGCGGTTGCCAAAAACTGACTATTCGCAGAACATTCGCAAGCCACCTGAACTCACGGAAGATAATTTCCCAGGTCTATCTTCTGACCTTGGACGTGGTCGTGGGCTCGCGGGCAGTTTTGGTAAAATGAACATTAAAAATAAAATGTCATTCAAACAGGGTCTTTTGGAAGAACTTGTAATCAAAAGTAAACATATTAATTTTAAGCTATTTGTGTTACCATAACATTTGACCTTATTTCGCTGTGTATAAAATAAACAGTAATTTTGTTAGAAAAGTAAGTTTTCTAAAATAAGGGTGCTTATTTCTGATATGTAACTTGATTTTACAGAAATAAAAATATCGCAGAATCTCAAACAGGCGAATGTTTAGTGATTTCTTAATAAATTCAAAACCAACAAAAATTTATTAAATGTTCAAATGATCAAATTTTTCTAACTTAACGGAAATTTGCAAGAAATTAATAATATTATTTGATTGGTAATATTTATCTACAATAATACATTTTGCTATACCGTTAAGCAGTTTAAATGACAAAATATTTGATCACTTCTCTATATACTTTGGTATTATAAATAAAAGTTAAGGTAATTTGATCTTAAATCAACTATCCGTAATATAAAACTTATCGTAAACATAATTGCTAATGCCAATTATACTGAAAGAATAAAACCATTTATTCCCTCTGTCATAAGCGGGCTATAACGCTTACAAAAGGTTTAATTATTTAATTATAATGTCAGCAGTGGGCCAGGCACTGAAAGATTTGACATCTCGTTTGAGTGCGCCTCCCAGTCTGTCGTGAAGCGAGGCGGGGGTGGGATCACTGCGTCAGGGGTTGCGTCCAGGGTGAGTAGTACGGGCTGGTGCTGAGTGTCCTTCCCATATACCGACACGATGTTGATTTGCGCCCGAACGTTCCTAATGAACGCAATGTCAATGGTGTCGGGCCTTGAACTTGTATCTGTAGGAATGTGAGTAGGTTCGGGTGGCCCTATTAGCCGTCTCGTCCCGCGCCCCGCCCGTTTAACATGGAACTCACTCGCGCGGCGGCCGCCTCTTTGCTGCCAAGCTTCACTTCATACGCATATCCTACAGGGATCTGACCAGGATTCATAATTTCATGGCACTAGTCTCTGATGCCATCCTTCAAATTAAATCTTAAGACAGTACGTTCAGCTATGATAAACCCGCTCCCAGCCTTACAGAAGAAGTTCACATCCATCAAGTAAAAGTCCTCATGAAGAATGTCTCCGTTAAAACTCTTCAGTATTACGATGTTTTTAATATCTTGCCGTTCTGTCTCCTCTGCATCTTGGAGCTCCTTCTCTTGCCTTTCAATTTCAGCAAGAGATATTTCAGTTGAAGTATACTTCATTTCCGAAATATTCTTTTTCTGTTTCTCCTTCTTGGCAATTTCTTCAAATTTACTTCTTACCGCTGGATGTGCATCCTTCCACAATGGGCCGGCAGCTATCGCTTCTTCATTCAAATTCCCATAGTTAACGCCTTTCTTCCTTTGCTGTTCTTTGAAATCTTGCATGAAAAAATAAAATGCATTTCTTGGCGGTTTCTTTGGCATTTTAAATGATTTTACAAGCAACGTATAAAGTCTGTAATCTGAATGAAATAGAGATTTCAAAACTCCAATCTAAATCACAGACAAAAAACAAGTGAAGTCAGAACGCGCCCGTCAACAGGGTTACTCCAAGGAAGCCTCATGTTCCGCTGCGGTTGCCAAAAACTGACTATTCGCAGAACATTCGCAAGCCACCTGAACTCACGGAAGATAATTTCCCGGGTCTATCTTCTGGCCTTGGACGTGGTCGTGGGCTCGCGGGCAGTTTTGGTAAAATGAACATTCAAAAGTAAAATGTCATTCAAACAAGGTCTTTTGGAAGAACTTGTAATCAAAAGTAAACATATTAATTTTAAGCTATTTGTGTTACCATAACATTTGACCTTATTTCGCTATGTATACAATATACAGTAATTTTGTTAGATAAGTAAGTTTTCTAAAATAAGGGTGCTTATTTCTGATATGTAACTTGATTTTACAGAAATAAAAATATCGCAGAATCTCAAACAGGCGAATGTTTAGTGATTTCTTAATAAATTCAAAACCAACAAAAATTTATTAAATGTTCAAATGATCAAATTTTTCTCACTTAACGGCAATTTGCAAGAAATTAATAATATTATTTGATTGGTAATATTTATCTACAATAATACATTTTTCTGTACAGTTAAGCAGTTTAAATGAAAAAATATTTTATCACTTCTCTATATACCTTGGTATTTTAAATAAAAGTTAAGGTAATTTGATCTTAAATCAACTATCCGTAATATAAAACTTATCGTACACATAATTGCTAATGCCAATTATGCTGAAAGAATAAAACCATTTATTCCCTCTGTCATAAGCGGGCTATAACGCTAACAAAAGGTTTAATTATTCAATTATAATGTCAAAAATGGGCCGTGCACTGAAAGATTTGACATCTCGTTTGAGTGCGCCTCCCAGTCTGTCTTGAAGCGAGGCGGGGGTGGGATCACTGCGTCAGGGGTTGCGTCCAGGGTGAGTAGTACGGGCTGGTGCTGAGTGTCCTTCCCATACACCGACCCGATGTTGATTTGCGCCCGAACGTTCCTAATTAACGCAATGTCAATGGTGTCGGGCCTTGAACTTGTATCTGTAGGAATGTGAGTAGGTTCGGGTGGCCCTATTAGCCGTCTCGACCCACGCCCCGCCCGTTTAACATGGAACTCACTCGCGCGGCGGCCGCCTCTTTGCTGCCAAGCTTCACTTCATACGCATATCCTACAGGGATCTGACCAGGGTTCATAATTTCATGGTACTAGTCTCTGATGCCATCCTTCAAATTAAATCTTAAGATAGTACGTTCAGCTATGATAAACGCGCTCCCAGCCTTACAGAAGAAGTTCACATCCATCAAGTAAAAGTCTTCATGAAGAATATCTCCGTTAAAACCCTTCAGTATTACGATATATTTAATATCTTGCCGTTCTGTCTCCTCTGCATCTTGGAGCTCCTTCTCTGGCCTTTCAATTTCAGCAAGAGATATTTCAGTTGAAGTATACTTCATTTCCGGAATATTCTTTTTCTGTTCCTCCTTCTTGGCAATTTCTTCAAATTTACTTCTTACCGCTGGATGTGCATCCTTCCACAATGGGCCGGCAGCTATCGCTTCTTCATTCAAATTCCCATAGTTAACGCCTTTCTTCCTTTGCTGTTCTTTGAAATCTTGCATGAAAAAATAAAATGCATTCCTTGGCGGTTTCTTTGGCACATTAAATGATTTTACAAGCAACGTATAAAGTCTGTAATCTGAATGAAATAGAGATTTCAAAACTCCAATCTAAATCACAGATAAAAAACAAGTGAAGTCAGAACGCGCCCGTCAACAGGGTTACTCCAAGGAAGCCTCATGTTCCGCTGCGGTTGCCAAAAACTGACTATTCGCAGAACATTCGCAAGCCACCTGAACTCACGGAAGATAATTTCCCGAATCTATCTTCTGGCCTTGGACGTGGTCGTGGGCTCGCGGGCAGTTTTGGTAAAATGAACATTAAAAAATCAAAAATCAATTATTTAGGAATATTTGTCTTTCAAATACAATAAAAAGCCCTTTTCAGGACTGTCCAGCACTTCTTTAAGAGTTAAATACAGCCCTTTTTAGGGCTATACTACATTCCTGTTTCAAACTATTATGACGCAATTAATTCCAGGTTCAATCAACCGAAAACACGAGAAAAAATAAATTCAATATTTTAATTTTAAAACCCTCCCCTCAAAGGCAAAGCCGAGCGTGACCGCAAAATATTTTAATTGATATGTGTTAAGAAAATGTAGTTCTAAATCACTGTATTGGTTAAACTTTGACAGCTCATGACAGTCTCGAGAAAATAATAAAGAGGTTTATTTCCCATACATTTTTTTTCAATATTTTTTTATACATATATGAATAACGCATTTTTATGAAAAGTTGCACATAACATTTATTCTTCTGTTTCATTAGTACTATCTAACAGTATTTTTCAAATCCGTTTATTTGCAATGTCCACTTTTTTCAAAATCCGGACCAGCGTGCGCCGTTTTGTCTCTTCCCGCCGCTCACGCGCATTCGATTCTCATCTGCTTTGTTAGCTAGCATAAATTTATCGTTCTTCTACTTGTTCGTTTCCTGTCGTAGTTTCCTGTTTTCTATCGCTTGCGTTTATGTGCTTTTATACTTTATCTTCTATACTCCTTCTTGTTGTGTTCATAATAAAGTGTTTAGTGTTAATTACGGATTCGTTATTTCTAATTTAACTACCTAATAATTCCGATTTGAAATTTCATTTAGTGAAAATAAGTTTCAATTTGACATTAAACTAATATTAAACAATTATTTTGATAAACAGTGTTGTGAGGATTTAAAAGGCGTTGACTGTTCCAATACTTTTGGTGATTTAATTTTCAACATTTGCTTTACTGAAATAAAGTACAAAACTTTTTGCGGGATTTTTAATGTTATAATATTAAATTGTTAAATATTATTCAAAAGCCTAAATATGCGTTGTACGAGCAAGCGCGTACATCGTCCCATCAGCACTTTTTAGTTGACCTCAATTCATATTTGTTAGCAATTTATTATACTAAAATCAGTTCGCAACCATCAACTCATCAAGTCCCGCGTACTCATATCATTTATTAATTATCAGCTAATTTTAGTTTCTTAATCAAATATATATACATATCAGTTTCAATTATAGTTATCATTTTATAGTTCTATCCCGAACATTGGTCCTTCGAGCCTACCGGGAAGGCGGGATCAGGATACGCGTGTGTACTTTTAGTGTAAACGTGTCCGTGTTTCCGCTTACCGAGACTTTTAAACTTTAATATATCACTATAACTTAGTGTATTCACTAAGTACCGAAAATCGCTGTGTTTAATCAAGTTACACAGTGAACTTATCGTTGTGCTATCAAGACGTACAGCGGTTGTGCAGCAAGGATACAACAACGCAGCCCTAGTCTTTGTTGAGACCAATCTCCAACTGGTGGGGGCAGCATATCAAGTAAGATCAGTCCTTTTATATCAAGTTAACTATGACGTCTGTAAGTGACATTATTGTTAATCAAAACCAAATAGCAGGAGCGATCGAGAATTTATACACAAATTTTAAAAAGGACAGTTCCAGCAGGAAAACTCCAGATTACATAAAGCGTAAGCTAGATATTCTCGATAGCTATTGGTCTGAATTCGATAAAAATTATAAAAAACTTATAATTAGTGAAGCAGATGCATCAACAAGAAATTTCATCGATCAGGAGATGGAGAAGGTGAAAGAGAGGTATGGTAACATTAGGGCCCATATCCAAAATTATCAGCCGGTTGCAGAGGAGAGGTCAAGGACGCCTATCTTAAAACCGCCTACTCTTTTGCCTCAATCAAGCGAGGCAATGAAGGTGGATGGTGACAGTTCAACACCAACACAGCGGTCATCAAGAATGTGCGTAAGTAAGACTGAAGAAATGTTAAGAAAGCAACAAAGTAATTTAAGGGCTTTTCATAGAACGGTTCAAGGCATTGATTTAGAATCTATCTCCGAAAAATGGGAGTTTGAAGATCTGCTTCGTACAATTCAATCGCGGTGGAGTGCAATCGACTCCTTACACTGGGATCTGGACAGCGAGTTGGATGGCTCTAATCAAGAATATGAGCAAACATTTTCGGCGTATGAGGAAAAGTATGCTGCAATAAAAAAGGCCATAAACAAGAAGATGTGGTCAGTGGCGCACATGGAAAACTCTACTCCTAAAATGGAAATTCCGACTTTCACCGGTAACTATAACTACTGGGTGTCATTTAAAGATCTTTTTACGGAAACAATACACCGTAACCCGTCTATGTCGAACGCTCAAAAGATGCAATATTTAAGATCAAAAGTTAGAGGGGAAGCAGAAAAATTAATACAGCATCTACACGTGAGCTCCGATAATTATAATGTTTGTTGGGATATATTGAACCAACGCTATAACAACATAAGATTGATTTTTACGTCGCAAATGCATACTTTAATGAACCTTCCTTCATTGCAACAGCAATCACTCCCTGCCTTAAAGCGAATGCATGACACGACAAAGGAATGTGTTAATGCGATAAAAAATTTAGGGGTTGACGTCCGTACATGGGACCCTATCTTAGTATATCTTTTAACACAAAAATTAGATACAGAATCTTATACGGATTATATGGAGTCTGTGAAAAATCCGAGAGAATTGCCCGTGTTGAGTGAGCTGTTACAATTTTTAGAATTAAAATTTACAACTCTAGAAGCATCTCGAAGAAAACAAGATCATTCTTTACAAAAAAATCAAATAGCAGCGAAAAGTAACAATAATCAGAAACCTAATTACTACAAAAATGCATTTTCATCAAGTAGCAAAATAATTACGAAATCGTCGCCGTCGACTAGCAGCAAGAAAGTCGTTTCAGCGAAATGTTCGTTGTGCAATAATAATGAACATGGAATTTATTTTTGTAAGAACATTTAGACATGTCGCCTTACAACCGACTTAAGACAGTAACCAGGTTGAGTTTGTGTCCTAATTGTCTTTACAATCATCATGGTCAAGAATGCAAATCTGAAAAGTACTGTCGTGAATGTCATCAAGATCACAATAGTCTGTTGCATGAGGCATTAACGTCATCTGCCCGCCCAACAACAAGCAGCATATCGTCAGCGCGCGGGGCGAGTGATTGCACAAGCGCAAACGACACAAAACAAGTGCAAAGTAGCACACACGTGTCCCTTCAGAGTGACACAGTTGAAGTTCTTTTGCCTACCGCTATGATACTATTATATAACTACGTCTTAAGAAAATCTTTCATGTCATTTAATTATGATGATTTTTGACATTATAATTAAATAATTAAACCTTTTGTAAGCGTTATAGCCCGCTTATGACGGAGGGAATAAATGGTTTTATTCTTTCAGTATAATTGGCATTAGCAATTATGTTTACGATAAGTTTTATATTACGGATAGTTGATTTAAGATCAAATTACCTTAACTTTTATTTATAATACCAAAGTATATAGAGAAGTGATCAAATATTTTGTCATTTAAACTGCTTAACTGTACAGCAAAATGTATTATTGTAGATAAATATTACCAATCAAATAATATTATTAATTTCTTGCAAATTGCCGTTAAGTTAGAAAAATTTGATCATTTGAATAATTAATTTTTTTTTGTTGGTTTTGAATTAATTAAGAAATCACTAAACATTCGCCTGTTTGAGATTCTCCGATATTTTTATTTCTGTAAAATCAAGTTACATATCAGAAATAAGCACCCTTATTTTAGAAAACTTACTTATCTAACAAACTTACTATATATTGTATACACTGCGAAATAAGGTCAAATGTTATGGTAACACAAATAGCTTAAAATTAATAAGTTTAATTTTGATCACAAGTTGTTCCAAAAGACCCTGTTTGAATGACATTTTACTTTTTAATGTTCATTTTACCAAAACTGCCCGCGAGCCCACTACCACGTCCAAGGCCAGAAGATAGACCCGGGAAATTATCTTCCGTGAGTTCAGGTGGCTTGCGAATGTTCTGCGAATAGTCAGTTTTTGGCAACCGCAGCGGAACATGAGGCTTCCTTGGAGTAACCCTGTTGACGGGCGCGTTCTGACTTTACTTGTTTTTTGTCTGTGATTTAGATTGGAGTTTTGAAATCTTTATTTCATTCAGATTACAGACTTTATACGTTGCTTGTAAAATCATTTAAAATGCCAAAGAAACCGCCAAGAAATGCATTTTATTTTTTCATGCAAGATTTCAAAGAACAGCAAAGGAAGAAAGGCGTTAACTATGGGAATTTGAATGAAGAAGCGATAGCTGCCGGCCCATTGTGGAAGGATGCACATCCAGCGGTAAGAAGTAAATTTGAAGAAATTGCCAAGAAGAAGAAACAGAAAAAGAATATTTCGGAAATGAAGTATACTTCAACTGAAATATCTCTTGCTGAAATTGAAAGGCAAGAGAAGGAGCTCCAAGATGCAGAGGAGACAGAACGGCAAGATATTAAAAATATCGTAATACTGAAGAGTTTTAACGGAGATATTCTTCATGAAGACTTTTACTTGATGGATGTGAACTTCTTCTGTAAGGCTGGGAGCGGGTTTATCATAGCTGAACGTACTGTCTTAAGATTTAATTTGAAGGATGGCATCAGAGACTAGTACCATGAAATTATGAATCCTGGTCAGATCCCTGTAGGATATGCGTATGAAGTGAAGCTTGGCAGCAAAGAGGCGGCCGCCGCGCGAGTGAGTTCCATGTTAAACGGGCGGGGCGCGGGACGAGACGGCTAATAGGGCCACCCGAACCTACTCACATTCCTACAGATACAAGTTCAAGGCCCGACACCATTGACATTGCGTTCATTAGCAACGTTCGGGCGCAAATCAACATCGTGTCGGTATATGGGAAGGACACTCAGCACCAGCCCGTACTACTCACCCTGGACGCAACCCCTGACCCAGTGATCCCACCCCCGCCTCGCTTCAAGACAGACTGGGAGGCGCACTCAAACTAGATGTCAAATCTTTCAGTGCCCGGCCCACTGCTGACATTATAATTAAATAATTAAACCTTTTGTAAGCGTTATAGCCCGCTTAAGACAGAGGGAATAAATGGTTTTATTCTTTCAGTATAATTGGCATTAGTTTACGATAAGTTTTATATTACGGATAGTTGATTTAAGATCAAATTACCTTAACTTTTATTTATAATACCAAAGTATATAGAGAAGTGATCAAATATTTTGTCATTTAAACTGCTTAACGGTATAGCAAAATGTATTATTGTAGATAAATATTACCAATCAAATAATATTATTAATTTCTTGCAAATTGCCGTTAAGTTAGAAAAATTTGATCATTTGAACAATTAATAAATTTTTGTTGGTTTTGAATTTATTAAGAAATCACTAAACATTCGCCTGTTTGAGATTCTGCGATATTTTTATTTCTGTAAAATCAAGTTACATATCAGAAATAAGCACCCTTATTTTAGAAAGCTTACCTATCTAACAAAATTACTGTATATTGTATACACAGCGAAATAAGGTCAAATGTTATGGTAACAAAAATAGCTTAAAATTAATATGTTTACTTTTGATTACAAGTTCTTCCAAAAGACCTTGTTTGAATGACATTTTACTTTTGAATGTTCATTTTACCAAAACTGCCCGCGAGCCCACGACCACGTCCAAGGCCAGAAGATAGACCCGGGAAATTATCTTCCGTGAGTTCAGGTGGCTTGCGAATGTTCTGCGAATAGTCAGTTTTTGGCAACCGCAGCGGAACATGAGGCTTCCTTGGAGTAACCCTGTTGACGGGCGCGTTCTGACTTCACTTGTTTTTTGTCTGTGATTTAGATTGGAGTTTTGAAATCTCTATTTCATTCAGATTACAGACTTTATACGTTGCTTGTAAAATCATTTAAAATGCCAAAGAAACCGCCAAGAAATGCATTTTATTTTTTCAGGCAAGATTTCAAAGAACAGCAAAGGAAGAAAGGCGTTAACTATGGGAATTTGAATGAAGAAGCGATAGCTGCCGGCCCATTGTGGAAGGATGCACATCCAGCGGTACGAAGTAAATATGAAGAAATCGCCAAGAAGGAGAAATAGAAAAAGAATATTTCGGAAATGAAGTATACTTCAACTGAAATACCTCTTGCTGAAATTGAAAGGCAAGAGAAGGAGCTCCAAGATGCAGAGGAGACAGAACGGCAAGATATTAAAAATATCGTAATACTGAAGAGTTTTAACGGAGATATTCTTCATGAAGACTTTTACTTGATGGATGTGAACTTCTTCTGTAAGGCTGGGAGCGGGTTTATCATAGCTGAACGTACTGTCTTTAGATTTAATTTGAAGGATGGCATCAGAGACTAATGAAATTATGAATCCTGGTCAGATCCCTGTAGGATATGCGTATGAAGTGAAGCTTGGCAGCAAAGAGGCGGCCGCCGCGCGAGTGAGTTCCGTGTTAAACGGGCGGGGCGCGGGACGAGACGGCTAATAGGGCCCCCCGAACCTACACATATTCCTACAGATACAATTTCAAGGTCCGACACCATTGACATTGCGTTAATTAGGACCGTTCGGGCGCAAATCAACACCGAGTCGGTATATGGGAAGGACACTCAGCACCAACCCGTACTACTCACCCTGGACGCAACCCCTGACGCAGTGATCCCACCCCCGCCTCGCTTCAAGACAGACTGGGAGGCGCACTCAAACGAGATGTCAAATCTTTCAGTGCCCGGCCCACTTTTGACATTATAGTTAAATAATTAAACCTTTTGTAAGCGTTATAGCCCGCTTAAGACAGAGGGAATAAATGGTTATATTCTTTCAGTATAATTGGCATTAGCAATTATGTTTACGATAAGTTTTATATTACGGATAGTTGATATAAGATCAAATTACCTTAACTTTTATTTATAATACCAAAGTATATAGAGAAGTGATCAAATATTTTGTCATTTAAACTGCTTAACGGTATAGCAAAATGTATTATTGTAGATAAATATTACCAATCAAATAATATTATTAATTTCTTGCAAATTGCCGTTAAGTTAGAAAAATTTGATCATTTGAACAATTAATAGATTTTTGTTGGTTTTGAATTTATTAAGAAATCACTAAACATTCGCCTGTTTGAGATTCTGCGATATTTTTATTTCTGTAAAATCAAGTTACATATCAGAAATAAGCACCCTTATTTTAGAAAACTTACTTATCTAACAAAATTACTGTATATAGTATACACAGCGAAATAAGGTCAAATGTTATGGACACACAAATAGCTTCAAATTAATATGTTTACTTTTGATTACAAGTTCTTCCAAAAGACCCTGTTTGAATGACATTTTACTTTTTAATGTTCATTTTACCAAAACTGCCCGCGACCCCACGACCACGTCCAAGGCCAGAAGATAGACCTGGGAAATTATCTTCCGTGAGTTCAGGTGGCTTGCGAATGTTCTGCGAATAGTCAGTTTTTGGCAACCGAAGCGGAACATGAGGCTTCCTTGGAGTAACCCTGTCGACGGGCACGTTCTGACTTCACTTGTTTTTTGTCTGTGATTTAGATTAGAGTTTTAAAATCTCTATTTCATTCAGATTACAGACTTTATACGTTGCTTGTAAAATCATTTAAAATGCCAAAGAAACCGCCAAGAAATGCATTTTAATTTTTCATGCAAGATTTCAAAGAACAGCAAAGGAAGAAAGGCGTTAACTATGGGAATTTGAATGAAGAAGCGATAGCTGCCGGCCCATTGTGGAAGGATGCACATCCAGCGGTTAGAAGTAAATTTGAAGAAATTGCCAAGAAGGAGAAACAGAAAAAGAATATTTCGGAAATGAAGTATACTTCAACTGAAATATCTCTTGCTGAAATTGAAAGGCAAGAGAAGGAGCTCCAAGATGCAGAGTAGACAGAACGGCAAGATATTAAAAATATCGTAATACTGAAGAGTTTTAACGGAGATATTCTTCATGAAGACTTTTACTTGATGGATGTGAACTTCTTCTGTAAGGCTGGGAGCGGGTTTATCATAGCTGAACGTACTGTCTTTAGATTTAATTTGAAGGATGGCATCAGAGACTAGTACCATGAAATTATGAATCCTGGTCAGATCCCTGTAGGATATGCGTATGAAGTGAAGCTTGGCAGCAAAGAGGCGGCCGCCGCGCGAGTGAGTTCCGTGTTAAACGGGCGGGGCGCGGGACGAGACGGCTAATAGGGCCCACCGAACCTACACATATTCCTACAGATACAATTTCAAGGTCCGACACCATTGACATTGCGTTCATTAGGAACGTTCGGGCGCAAATCAACATCGTGTCGGTATATGGGAAGGACACTCAGCACCAGCCCGTACTACTCACCCTGGACGCAACCCCTGACCCAGTGATCCCACCCCCGCCTCGCTTCAAGACAGACTGGTAGGCGCACTCAAACGAGATGTCAAATCTTTCAGTGCCCGGCCCACTTTTGACATTATAGTTAAATAATTAAACCTTTTGTAAGCGTTATAGCCCGCTTAAGACAGAGGGAATAAATGGTTATATTCTTTCAGTATAATTGGCATTAGCAATTATGTTTACGATAAGTTTTATATTACGGATAGTTGATATAAGATCAAATTACCTTAACTTTTATTTATAATACCAAAGTATATAGAGAAGTGATCAAATATTTTGTCATTTAAACTGCTTAACGGTATAGCAAAATGTATTATTGTAGATAAATATTACCAATCAAATAATATTATTAATTTCTTGCAAATTGCCGTTAAGTTAGAAAAATTTGATCATTTGAACAATTAATAGATTTTTGTTGGTTTTGAATTTATTAAGAAATCACTAAACATTCGCCTGTTTGAGATTCTGCGATATTTTTATTTCTGTAAAATCAAGTTACATATCAGAAATAAGCACCCTTATTTTAGAAAACTTACTTATCTAACAAAATTACTGTATATAGTATACACAGCGAAATAAGGTCAAATGTTATGGACACACAAATAGCTTCAAATTAATATGTTTACTTTTGATTACAAGTTCTTCCAAAAGACCCTGTTTGAATGACATTTTACTTTTTAATGTTCATTTTACCAAAACTGCCCGCGACCCCACGACCACGTCCAAGGCCAGAAGATAGACCTGGGAAATTATCTTCCGTGAGTTCAGGTGGCTTGCGAATG
This sequence comes from Calamotropha paludella, assembly GCA_927399485.1. Lineage (NCBI taxonomy): Eukaryota > Metazoa > Arthropoda > Insecta > Lepidoptera > Crambidae > Calamotropha > Calamotropha paludella. The sequence goes on along the minus strand of OV656803.1, from coordinate 2,075,236 downwards.
TTCTGCGAATAGTCAGTTTTTGGCAACCGAAGCGGAACATGAGGCTTCCTTGGAGTAACCCTGTCGACGGGCACGTTCTGACTTCACTTGTTTTTTGTCTGTGATTTAGATTAGAGTTTTAAAATCTCTATTTCATTCAGATTACAGACTTTATACGTTGCTTGTAAAATCATTTAAAATGCCAAAGAAACCGCCAAGAAATGCATTTTAATTTTTCATGCAAGATTTCAAAGAACAGCAAAGGAAGAAAGGCGTTAACTATGGGAATTTGAATGAAGAAGCGATAGCTGCCGGCCCATTGTGGAAGGATGCACATCCAGCGGTAAGAAGTAAATTTGAAGAAATTGCCAAGAAGGAGAAACAGAAAAAGAATATTTCGGAAATGAAGTATACTTCAACTGAAATATCTCTTGCTGAAATTGAAAGGCAAGAGAAGGAGCTCCAAGATGCAGAGGAGACAGAACGGCAAGATATTAAAAATATCGTAATACTGAAGAGTTTTAACGGAGATATTCTTCATGAAGACTTTTACTTGATGGATGTGAACTTCTTCTGTAAGGCTGGGAGCGGGTTTATCATAGCTGAACGTACTGTCTTTAGATTTAATTTGAAGGATGGCATCAGAGACTAATGAAATTATGAATCCTGGTCAGATCCCTGTAGGATATGCGTATGAAGTGAAGCTTGGCAGCAAAGAGGCGGCCGCCGCGCGAGTGAGTTCCGTGTTAAACGGGCGGGGCGCGGGACGAGACGGCTAATAGGGCCCCCCGAACCTACACATATTCCTACAGATACAATTTCAAGGCCCGACACCATTGACATTGCGTTAATTAGGACCGTTCGGGCGCAAATCAACACCGAGTCGGTATATGGGAAGGACACTCAGCACCAACCCGTACTACTCACCCTGGACGCAACCCCTGACGCAGTGATCCCACCCCCGCCTCGCTTCAAGACAGACTGGGAGGCGCACTCAAACGAGATGTCAAATCTTTCAGTGCCTGGCCCACTTTTGACATTATAGTTAAATAATTAAACCTTTTGTAAGCGTTATAGCCCGCTTAAGACAGAGGGAATAAATGGTTATATTCTTTCAGTATAATTGGCATTAGCAATTATGTTTACGATAAGTTTTATATTACGGATAGTTGATATAAGATCAAATTACCTTAACTTTTATTTATAATACCAAAGTATATAGAGAAGTGATCAAATATTTTGTCATTTAAACTGCTTAACGGTATAGCAAAATGTATTATTGTAGATAAATATTACCAATCAAATAATATTATTAATTTCTTGCAAATTGCCGTTAAGTGAGAAAAATTTGATCATTTGAACATTTAATAAATTTTTGTTGGTTTTGAATTTATTAAGAAATCACTAAACATTCGCCTGTTTGAGATTCTGCGATATTTTTATTTCTGTAAAATCAAGTTACATATCAGAAATAAGCACCCTTATTTTAGAAAACTTACTTATCTAACAAAATTACTGTATATAGTATACACAGCGAAATAAGGTCAAATGTTATGGACACACAAATAGCTTCAAATTAATATGTTTACTTTTGATTACAAGTTCTTCCAAAAGACCCTGTTTGAATGACATTTTACTTTTTAATGTTCATTTTACCAAAACTGCCCGCGACCCCACGACCACGTCCAAGGCCAGAAGATAGACCTGGGAAATTATCTTCCGTGAGTTCAGGTGGCTTGCGAATGTTCTGCGAATAGTCAGTTTTTGGCAACCGAAGCGGAACATGAGGCTTCCTTGGAGTAACCCTGTCGACGGGCACGTTCTGACTTCACTTGTTTTTTGTCTGTGATTTAGATTAGAGTTTTAAAATCTCTATTTCATTCAGATTACAGACTTTATACGTTGCTTGTAAAATCATTTAAAATGCCAAAGAAACCGCCAAGAAATGCATTTTAATTTTTCATGCAAGATTTCAAAGAACAGCAAAGGAAGAAAGGCGTTAACTATGGGAATTTGAATGAAGAAGCGATAGCTGCCGGCCCATTGTGGAAGGATGCACATCCAGCGGTAAGAAGTAAATTTGAAGAAATTGCCAAGAAGGAGAAACAGAAAAAGAATATTTCGGAAATGAAGTATACTTCAACTGAAATATCTCTTGCTGAAATTGAAAGGCAAGAGAAGGAGCTCCAAGATGCAGAGGAGACAGAACGGCAAGATATTAAAAATATCGTAATACTGAAGAGTTTTAACGGAGATATTCTTCATGAAGACTTTTACTTGATGGATGTGAACTTCTTCTGTAAGGCTGGGAGCGGGTTTATCATAGCTGAACGTACTGTCTTTAGATTTAATTTGAAGGATGGCATCAGAGACTAGTACCATGAAATTATGAATCCTGGTCAGATCCCTGTAGGATATGCGTATGAAGTGAAGCTTGGCAGCAAAGAGGCGGCCGCCGCGCGAGTGAGTTCCGTGTTAAACGGGCGGGGCGCGGGACGAGACGGCTAATAGGGCCCCCCGAACCTACACATATTCCTACAGATACAATTTCAAGGTCCGACACCATTGACATTGCGTTAATTAGGACCGTTCGGGCGCAAATCAACACCGAGTCGGTATATGGGAAGGACACTCAGCACCAACCCGTACTACTCACCCTGGACGCAACCCCTGACGCAGTGATCCCACCCCCGCCTCGCTTCAAGACAGACTGGGAGGCGCACTCAAACGAGATGTCAAATCTTTCAGTGCCCGGCCCACTTTTGACATTATAGTTAAATAATTAAACCTTTTGTAAGCGTTATAGCCCGCTTAAGACAGAGGGAATAAATGGTTATATTCTTTCAGTATAATTGGCATTAGCAATTATGTTTACGATAAGTTTTATATTACGGATAGTTGATATAAGATCAAATTACCTTAACTTTTATTTATAATACCAAAGTATATAGAGAAGTGATCAAATATTTTGTCATTTAAACTGCTTAACGGTATAGCAAAATGTATTATTGTAGATAAATATTACCAATCAAATAATATTATTAATTTCTTGCAAATTGCCGTTAAGTTTGAAAAATTTGATCATTTGAACAATTAATAAATATTTGTTGGTTTTGAATTTATTAAGAAATCACTAAACATTCGCCTGTTTGAGATTCTGCGATATTTTTATTTCTGTAAAATCAAGTTACATATCAGAAATAAGCACCCTTATTTTAGAAAACTTACTTTTCTAACAAAATTACTGTATATTGTATACACAGCGAAATAAGGTCAAATGTTATGGTAACACAAATAGCTTAAAATTAATATGTTTACTTTTGATTACAAGTTCTTCCAAAAGACCCTGTTTGAATGACATTTTACTTTTTAATGTTCATTTTACCAAAACTGCCCGCGAGCCCACGACCACGTCCAAGGCCAGAAGATAGACCTGGGAAATTATCTTCCGTGAGTTCAGGTGGCTTGCGAATGTTCTGCGAATAGACAGTTTTTGGCAACCGCAGCGGAACATGAGGCTTCCTTGGAGTAACCCTGTTGACGGGCGCGTTCTGAATTCACTTGTTTTTTGTCTGTGATTTAGATTGGAGTTTTGAAATCTCTATTTCATTCAGATTACAGACTTTATACGTTGCTTGTAAAATAATTTAAAATGCCAAAGAAACCGCCAAGAAATGCATTTTATTTTTTCATGCAAGATTTCAAAGAACAGCAAAGGAAGACAGGCGTTAACTATGGGAATTTGAATGAAGTAGCGATAGCTGCCGGCCCAATGTGGAAGGATGCACATCCAGCGGTAATAAGTAAATTTGAAGAAATTGCCAAGAAGGAGGAACAGAAAAAGAATATTCCGGAAATGAAGTATACTTCAACTGGAATATCTCTTGCTGAAATTGAAAGGCACGAAAAGGAGATTCAAGATGCAGAGGAGACAGAACGGCAAGATATTAAAAATATCGTAATACTGAAGAGTTTTAACGGCGATATTCTTCATGAAGACTTTTACTTGATGGATGTGAACTTCTTCTTTAAGGCTGGGAGCAGGTTTATCATAGCTGAAAGTACTGTCTTAAGATTTAATTTGAAGGATGGCATCAGAGACTAGTATCATGAAATTATAAATCCTGGTCAGATCCCTGTAGGATATGCGTATGAAGTGAAGCTTGGCAGCAAAGTGGCGGCCGCCGCGCGAGTGAGTTCCGTGTTAAACGGGCGGGGCGTGGGACGAGACAGCTAATAGGGCCAGCCGAACCTACACACATTCCTACAGATACAAGTTCAAGGCCCGACACCATTAACATTGCGTTAATTAGGAACGTTCGGGCGCAAATCAACATCGAGTCGGTATATGGGAAGGACACTCAGCACCAGCCCGTACTACTCACCCTGGACGCAACCCCTGACGCAGTGATCCCACCCCCGCCTCGCTTCTAGACAGACTGGGAGGCGTACTCAAACGAGATGTCATACCATTCGTGGCCGACCCACTCTCCGCGGCTACTCGGCTCATACTCTTCTCATTAAGCTACCGAACCTTGTTAACAACTGCCGAAATTTTCTAGCATCTTTCTATTTTTTACGCCGTAAGCCAGCGTTATCTCATCAATGAGAAGAACATCCTCTCGTATTCGAAATAAACATTTTTACAAATGTTTGGACAATCTTGCCATTTTGCATTTTTCAATTAAAATAATTTATTCTTTTGTTATGTTTGTTTTACAGCTATGATATTCATCGATTATTTAGAGAGAAACTAACATTTTCCGTAACCACGGAATTAAATCAGTTATTTTTTATAGTCTTGATCATATACGAAAGGCAGCTAGCCTATCCGTTTTAATAGGATACATTTCGGAGTGAGGAGCAGAATTGCATATCAATGTCAATGGTGTCGGGCCTTGAACTTGTATCTGTAGGAAAGTGAGTAGGTTCGGGTGGCCTTATTAGCCGTCTCGTCCCGCGCCCCGCCCGTTTAACACGGAACTCACTCGCACGGCGGCCGCCTCTTTGCTGCCAAGCTTCACTTCATACGCATATCCTACAGGGATCTGACCAGGATTCATAATTTCATGGTACTAGTCTCTGATGCCATCCTTCAAATTAAATCCTAAGACAGTACTTTCAGCTATGATAAACCCGCTCCCAGCCTTACAGAAGAAGTTCACATCCATCAAGTAAAAGTCTTCATGAAGAATATCTTCGTTAAAACTCTTCAGTATTACGATATTTTTCATATCTTGCCGTTCTGTCTCCTCTGCATCTTGGAGCTCCTTCTCTTGCCTTTCAATTTCAGCAAGAGATATACTTCATTTCCGAAACATTCTTTTTCTGTTTCTCCTTCTTGGCAACTTCTTCAAATTTACTTCTTACCGCTGGATGTGCATCCTTCCACAATGGGCCGGCAGCTATCGCTTCTAAAATGAAAATGAAAATGAAAATAACTTTATTCAAATGCACTTAAAAATAAGTAGTTTTGAATCGTCCAACATTTTTTCCTACCACCCATTCAGGACGTCTTTTAACTGACAAGAAGAATGGGCGCAAGAAACTCGTCAGCTTTAACAGAAGTAACGACATTTACAATATAATACGTCGTCACCATACACAATCCACAAAAAAAAAACAAAATTATTTTGTTATGACAATACTAATAGTGTTATGATATCATTTTTTCGTTGTTTCGTTGATTGCAACAAAGTCAACAAGTATCTGTACTTACTTAAAGTAAGTATCCCTGAACATTGCAATAACATACAGGGAATAAACGACAAATTTAAGAAAACAACAAGATTTATGTTTAGTTTTAGCCAATACTGAATACTGAAGGTTAGAGCAGACCCATTTCCCAAGGCAGCACCCGTTCACGAGCATGACGCATGATACAGCCATCGCTTCGCTCAACCATATCTTAGGGAACGTAACGATCCGCACCACATGCCACCACCCAAGAAATGTATTAAGAGAGCATGTCATACTCTTATCTACCAGTAATAAATTAGTTTTAAAAAATTAAAAAATGCTAATGCTGTATGTTACAACCTGTAATAAATAGTGTCATGTTGAAATGACACTTATTACTTCCATGCATCGCGATCTATTAAATAGTCGTTGACCTTGTAATAACCTTTGGACATGAGCTTATTTTTAACATACATTTTAAACTTATGATAAGGCAAATCTACTATACTTTGTGGAACTTTATTAAACAGTGCTATACCTTTCCCCAAGAAAGAGCCTCCTGTCTTTTGAAGTCTAAATCTTGGAACGGCAAGTCTATTCTTATTTCTGGTGTTAAAGCAATGTACGTCGCTATTTTTGACAAAAGTATTGTAGTGTTTTCGTACATAAATTATATTCTCATAAATGTACTGTCCCGCCACAGTAAGAATATTAATTTCCTTAAAGAAATCTCTGAGAGAATACCGAGGCCGAAGGCTGTATATTGCACGGACAGCTCTTTTCTGTAATACAAAAATGCTTTCAATATTAGCAGCTGAGCCCCACAGCAACAACCCATAAGACATTACACTATGAAAATAACTAAAATAAATTAACCTTGCCGTTTCAACATTAGTTAAAAGCCTTATTTTTTTACAGCATATGCCGCAGAACTGAGTCTACTTGACAAGGCCTCAATGTGAGGGTCCCATTGTAGTCGTGAATCTAATGTAATACCCAGAAATTTTGTCTGTTCAACAAATTCGACTACTTCATCATTCAACTTTATATGTAGGTCAACCCTCCTTACATTCGGTAACGTAAATTGTATGCACTTTGTTTTCTTTGAATTTAGTGATAAATTGGAACCATTGTAAAACTTTTGATAGCGTACTATTTACATCGTCAGAGCAATCATCGTGTCGAGAGACTTTAAAAACTAAGGAAGTGTCATCTGCAAATACTACTGTCTCACAAAGATTTTTAACATAGTAAGGAAGGTCATTAATATAGATCAAAAAAAGTAAAGGCCCTAATATTGATCCTTGGGGCACGCCCATAGTTATGGGGGCTCCAGCAGACTCACTCTTATTAATGACAACTTTATGAATTCTATTTGACAAATACGACTGTATTAGGCTTTTTGACATATCAGAGACACCATAATGTTCCAACTTTTTTAATAGCGTGCGGTAATCAACGCAATCGAACGCCTTAGACAGGTCACAAAAGATGCCAATTACATCTTGCTTGCCCTCCCAAGCATCAAGTATGTGTTTAACAAGTGCAACTCCAGCATCAGTAGTACTTTTACCTTTAGAAAAACCGAATTGATTTTTATTAAAAATTTTAGTATCGGTAAAGTGAGCCAATAACTGCATATAGATAATTTTTTCAAAAATTTTACTGAACACTGGTAATATAGATATAGGTCGAAAGTTAGCGGGATCATTTTTTTCTCCCGATTTGAAAAGGGGAACTAATTTACTATGTTTCATTAAGCGTGGGAATACCCCCTCGTCAACACTATTATTAAAAATATAAGCTAAGTAAGGCGCAATTATGTCAATTATTGATTTAATATTATTAGTTGACATACCCCATAAATCTTCTGTTTCTTTGATACGAATACTTTTGAATGCTTTAATAATATCTTCTGTATTAATATGTGTAAAATTAAATTTGACATTGCACCTATCAACACACGATTCTAGGAGGGCAGCAGCAACATTAGGACACGAACGTAGGGAACTTGAAGTTTCTAATGGTAATCTAGAAAAAAAATCCTCAAAAACACCAGCAACAACTTTGTCAGAATTTACAATATTTTGTCGATTTCTAGTGAAAAAGATTGTATTTGAGATTTGCTTTTGCCTGTTTCTTTATTAATTATATTCCACGTAGTCTTTATTTTGTTCTCTGATAACTTAATTTTGTTAGCTATGTACATAGATTTAGCAAGAGAACATACTTTTTTAAATGTTTTAGAATATTCCTAACATATTCAATAAAGCTAGTATCACTGGAGGTAGATTTTAAAGCATAAAGTTCATATAATTTCCTTCTGCTTTTATAAATTCCAGGTGTAGCCCAATCACTAAATTTCTTTTTTACATTATCTTTTTTAAATACCCTTTGTCTAAATATATTGCTAAATTCATTATTAATTATATTAAACAAATGATTATAAAGACTATTAGTTTCAAAGTTGGAGACCGGTAGAGTTGCAAGTTTGTTACTTACATTGTATCTGAATTTATCTATACAATGTTTAGATAATGGTCTACAAGTTATGTCGCGTTTCGAAGTAACGTGATGGAACTCAATAGAGGCAAATTGGCCGCTGTGGTCGGATTTAATACAGTTAATTATTGATTTTTTAAGTATTTTATTATTACAAAAAATATTGTCCAAACAAGTGGCGCATGTGGGAGTAATTCGGGTCGGTTCATTAAATACATTAAATAAATTATAAGATTTAAATAAATTTAGGAACCCACCCGACAGATGTGTTGAATCAAGAATATTTATATTGAAATCTCCACATACAATCACTTTTTTATTTTTGTTGAAAGTTATTCTTAGTACTTCCTCCATAGCGGCCTCAAACTGTGGGTTTGAACTCTTGGGAGGTCTATATACACATACAATAACTATTTTGTCTAGTTCCACACATGCTATCTCAATAATACGTTCTATTGATTTGGATACTATATCTTTGCGTTCCTTACATTGTATTGACTCATGTAAAATTATCATAGAGCCACCTCTTTTGGCTGATTTTCTAGTAAACAAGCTTACAATTTTATAATTATCTATGTTAGTCATCAATTCGTAATTCTTTAGCCAATGCTCAGTTACACATAACACATCAATATTTTCATAATTTAAATAGAGACTTAATTCTAAATCCTTGCCAGAGAAGCCTTGTATATTTTGATGAACAATATTCAAATAGGAAGACTTTTCTTTTGTCACTATAGGGCCAGAGGACTCCTCTATTGTCTCATAAATTAATTTAAAATATTATCTTTAGATTTTAATAAACAATTATTTGGAACTAATTCCAAAGTCGAATAATTAATGTCAATATTATACTGCTCAATAGAAGCAGCAGTTTTACAAGCCAAGTTATTGGCTAATTGTTTAAAAAAATAAGATAGCGATATAGCTATTTGTCTCTTATAATAAGTAGGCAGATAGTATTTATCCTTTGTCATGTAAAATTTCTTTATAAATTTGTTAATATCAATTATATGAAATTGGCTATTATAATGTGCCATAGTAGTTAATGATACATTTAAATGATATCTATAATTAATTTCCGCTTGTGGCAGACTGCTGCTATAGGGGAATGTAAACATTACAATTTTTTTGATATTTAGGGTACCCAGTATATTACAATATTTCAGCAAATTTTCTTTGTTTACATTACCCCTATTTCCAATTAAAATGATTAAATTAGTGTTTTCATTGTATTTATGTTTGACAGCTTTTTTCATTATTTCATTTAAAGTTAATCCTGGCATACAAAAGTTAATAATGCTTTCCTGGGATTGGTTCCTAATTAATTGGCCTAAATTCTTCCCAATTTCATCACAGTAAATAACAGTTTTATAACAATTGTTATCTGTAGAGGAATTATTTTCACTTGTGCCTATCATATCATTACAGTAACTGGAGATTAAAGGCTCACATGCTGGCTGGGTTATATATTCCTCCGGGGCAGCTAGGCCTGCGGGGCAGCTCTTCATTCAAATTCCCATAGTTAACGCCTTTCTTCCTTTGCTGTTCTTTGAAATCTTGCATGAAAAAATAAAATGCATTTCTTGGCGGTTTCTTTGGCATTTTAAACGATTTTACAAGCAACGTATAAAGTCTTTAATCTGAATGAAATAGAGATTTCAAAACTCCAATCTAAATCACAGACAAAAAACAAGTGAAGTCAGAACGCGCCCGTCAACAGGGTTACTCCAAGGAAGCCTCATGTTCCGCTGCGGTTGCCAAAAACTGACTATTCGCAGAACATTCGCAAGCCACCTGAACTCACGGAAGATAATTTCCCGGGTCTATCTTCTGGCCTTGGACGTGGTCGTGGGCTCGCGGGCAGTTTTGGTAAAATGAACATCCTTACTAATATTATAAATCGGAAAGTGAGTTTGTTTGTTTGTTTGTGTGTTTGTTTGTTTGTTCCGCTTTCACGCCGTAACTACTGAACCGATTGCTTTGAAATTTTGCAGACGTAAAGATAAAAGTCCGGATTAAATAATAGGGTACTTTTTATCCCGGAAAAAATTGATGTTCCCGAGGAAAAACAAAAATATTGTTTGCTTGATGGATGGATTGTAGATGGCGCTGTGTGTCGTTAAAACAACGTAAAATATTGCAAACGAATATAAACATGTAAATTTAGAAGCTAAATGAGACGATATTAAATCCCCGAAAATGAGGAATTCCCGAGCGATGACGTACAATTTGTTTTATCGTCTAAACCGTTTTTTTACATCTACTTATATGTTGCAAACGAATATGAACATGTAAATTTTGAAGCTAAATGATACGAAAATGAATCCTCTAAAATGAGGAATTCTCGAGGGATGACGTACAATTTGTTTTATCGTCTATATTGTTTTTTTTACATCTGCTTATCCTAAAATCACTACAGTCAACGAATTACTAATTGGTATAAGTATTAGTTACGTTATTTAGTTCTTGAGGTATGCGATAGATGGCGCTGGGTGTTTTTAAAACATGGTAACGATGTGTTTTTTAAAATACATAAGAAGTGGAATGATAGCTTACGCTATTTAGTTCTTGAGGTATGGGATAGATGGCGCTGGGTGTTTTTTAAAACATGGTAACGATGTGTTTTTTAAAATACGTAAGAAGTGGAATGACAGCTTACGCTATTAAGTTCTAGAGGTATGCGAAAGATGGCGCTGGGTGTTTTTTAAAACGTGGTAACGAAGTGTTTTTTTAAGATACGTAAGAAGTGGAATGAATTATAAGAATTTTGTATCCAGCGTTACATCGCGTTTCTTAGGGATTCGCTTCTTACATTTTTCCGTGGGAATGAGAAGTTTTCTTATAGTTGTGCTTTATACCGCAATATAACCGAATTCCACGCGGGCGAAGCCGCGGGCGGAAAGCTAGTAAAAAAGTAAAATGTCATTCAAACAAGGTCTTTTGGAAGAACTTGTAATTAAAAGTAAACATATTAATTTTAAGCTATTTGTGTTACCATAACATTTGACCTTATTTTGCTGTATATACAATATACAGTAATTTTGTTAGATAGGTAAGTTTTCTAAAATAAGGGTGCTTATTTCTGATATGTAACTTGATTTTACAGAAATAAAAATATCGCAGAATCTCAAACAGGCGAATGTTTATTGATTTCTTAATAAATCAAAAACCAACAAAAATTTATTAAATGTTCAAAGGATCAAATTTTTCTAACTTAACGGCAATTTGCAAGAAATTAATAATATTATTTGATTGGTAACATTTATCTACAATAATACATTTTGCTGTACAGTTAAGCAGTTTAAATGACAAAATATTTGATCACTTCTCTATATACTTTGGTATTATAAATAAAAGTTAAGGTAATTTGATCTTAAATCAACTATCCGTAATATAAAACTTATCGTAAACATAATTGCAAATGCCAATTATACTGAAAGAATAAAACCATTTATTTCCTCTGTCATAAGCGGGCTATAACGCTTACAAAAGGTTTAATTATTTAATTATAATGTCAAAAATGGGCCGGGCACTTAAAGATTTGACATCTTCACTTCATACGCATATCCAACAAAGATCTGACCAGGATTCATAATTTCATGGTACTAGTCTCTGATGCCATCCTTCAAATTAAATCTTAAGACAGTACTTTCAGCTATGATAAACCCGCACCCAGCCTTACAGAAGAAGTTCACATCCATCAAGTAAAAGTCTTCATGAAGAATTTCTCCGTTAAAACTCTTCAGTATTACGATATATTTAATATCTTGCCGTTCTGTCTCCTCTGCATCTTGGAGCTCCTTCTCTTGCCTTTCAATTTCAGCAAGAGATATTTCAGTTGAAGTATACTTCATTTCCGAAATATTCTTTTTCTATTTCTCCTTCTTGGCGATTTCTTCATATTTACTTCGTACCACTGGATGTGCATCCTTCCACAATGGGCCGGCAGCTATCGCTACTTCATTCAAATTCCCATAGTTAACGCCTTTCTTCCTTTGCTGTTCTTTGAAATCTTGCATGAAAAAATAAAATGCATTTCTTGGCGGTTTCTTTGGCATTTTAAATGATTTTACAAGCAACGTATAAAGTCTGTAATCTGAATGAAATAGAGATTTCAAAACTCCAATCTAAATCACAGACAAAAAACAAGTGAAGTCAGAACGCGCCCGTCAACAGAGTTAGTCCAAGGAAGCCTCATGTTCCGCTGCGGTTGCCAAAAACTGACTATTCGCAGAACATTCGCAAGCCACCTGAACTCACGGAAAATAATTTCCCAGGTCTATCTTCTGGCCTTGGACGTGGTCGTGGGGTCGCGGGCAGTTTTGGTAAAATGAACATTAAAAAGTAAAATGTCATTCAAACAGGGTCTTTTGGAAGAACTTGTAATCAAAAGTAAACATATTAATTTTAAGCTATTTGTGTTACCATAACATTTGACCTTATTTCGCTGTGTATACAATATACAGTAATTTTGTTAGAAAAGTAAGTTTTCTAAAATAAGGGTGCTTATTTCTGATATGTAACTTGATTTTACAGAAATAAAAATATCGCAGAATCTCAAACAGGCGAATGTTTATTGATTTCTTAATAAATTCAAAACAAACAAAAATTTATTAAATGTTCAAATGATCAAATTTTTCTAACTTAACGGCAATTTGCAAGAAATTAATAATATGATTTGATTGGTAATATTTATCTACAATAATACATTTTGCTGTACAGTTAAGCAGTTTAAATGACAAAATATTTGATCACTTCTCTATATACTTTGGTATTATAAATAAAAGTTAAGGTAATTTGATCTTAAATCAACTATCCGTAATATAAAACTTATCGTAAACATAATTGCTAATGCCAATCATACTGAAAGAATAAAACCATTTATTCCCTCTGTCATAAGCGGGCTATAACGCTTACAAAAGGTTTAATTATTTAATTATAATGTCAAAAATGGGCCGGGCACTTAAAGATTTGACATCTCGTTTGAGTACGCCTCCCAGTCTGTTTAGAAGCGAGGCGGGGGTGGGATCACTGCGTCAGGGGTTGTGTCTAGGGTGAGTAGTACGGGCTGGTGCTGAGTGTCCTTCCCATATACCGACACGATGTTGATTTGCGCCCGAACGTTCCTAATTAACGCAATGTCAATGGTGTCGGGCCTTGAACTTGTATCTGTAGGAATGTGAGTAGGTTCGGGTGGCCCTATTAGCCGTCTCGTCCCGCGCCCCGCCCGTTTAACACGGAACTCACTCGCGCGGCGGCCGCCTCTTTGCTGCCAAGCTTCACTTCATACGCATATCCTACAGGGATCTGACCAGGATTCATAATTTCATGGTACTAGTCTCTGATGCCATCCTTCAAATTAAATCTTAAGACAGTACGTTCAGCTATGATAAACCCGCTCCCAGCCTTACAGAAGAAGTTCACATCCATCAAGTAAAAGTCTTCATGAAGAATATCTCCGTTAAAACTCTTCAGTATTACGATATATTTAATATCTTGCCGTTCTGTCTCCTCTGCATCTTGGAGCTCCTTCTCTTGCCTTTCAATTTCAGCAAGAGATATTTCAGTTGAAGTATACTTCATTTCCGAAATATTCTTTTTCTGTTCCTCCTTCTTGGCAATTTCTTCGAATTTACTTCTTACCGCTGGATGTGCATCCTTCCACAATGGGCCGGCAGCTATCGCTACTTCATTCAAATTCCCATAGTTAACGCCTTTCTTCCTTTGCTGTTCTTTGAAATCTTGCATGAAAAAATAAAATGCATTTCTTGGCGGTTTCTTTGGCATTTTAAATTATTTTACAAGCAACGTATAAAGTCTGTAATCTGAATGAAATAGAGATTTCAAAACTCCAGTCTAAATCACAGACAAAAAACAAGTGAAGTCAGAACGCGCCCGTCAACAGGGTTACTCCAAGGAAGCCTCATGTTCCGCTGCGGTTGCCAAAAACTGACTATTCGCAGAACATTCGCAAGCCACCTGAACTCACGGAAGATAATTTCCCAGGTCTATCTTCTGGCCTTGGACGTGGTCGTGGGGTCGCGGGCAGTTTTGGTAAAATGAACATTAAAAAGTAAAATGTCATTCAAACAGGGTCTTTTGGAAGAACTTGTAATTAAAAGTAAACATATTAATTTTAAGCTATTTGTGTTACTATAACATTTGACCTTATTTCGCTGTGTATACAATATACAGTAATTTTGTTAGATAGGTAAGTTTTCTAAAATAAGGGTGCTTATTTCTGATATGTAACTTGATTTTACAGAAATAAAAATATCGCAGAATCTCAAACAGGCGAATGTTTATTGATTTCTTAATAAATCAAAAACCAACAAAAATTTATTAAATGTTCAAAGGATCAAATTTTTCTAACTTAACGGCAATTTGCAAGAAATTAATAATATTATTTGATTGGTAACATTTATCTACAATAATACATTTTTCTGTACAGTTAAGCAGTTTAAATGACAAAATATTGATCACTTCTCTTAATACGTTGGTATTATAAATAAAAGTTAAGGTAATTTGATCTTAAATCAACTATCCGTAATATAAAACTTATCGTAAACATAATTGCTAATGCCAATTATACTGAAAGAATAAAACCATTTATTCCCTCTGTCTTAAGCGGGCTATAACGCTTACAAAAGGTTTAATTATTTAATTATAATGTCAAAAATGGGCCGGGCACTTAAAGATTTGACATCTCGTTTGAGTACGCCTCCCAGTCTGTTTAGAAGCGAGGCGGGGGTGGAATCACTGCGTCAGGGGTTGCGTCCATGGTGAGTAGTACGGGCTGGTGCTGAGTGTCCTTCCCATATACCGACACGATGTTGATTTGCGCCCGAACGTTCCTAATTAACGCAATGTCAATGGTGACGGGCCTTGAACTTGTATCTGTAGGAATATGAGTAGGTTCGGGTGGCCCTATTAGCCGTCTCGTCCCACGCCCCGCCCGTTCAACACGGAACTCACTCGCGCGGCGGCCGCCTCTTTGCTGCCAAGCTTCACTTCATACGCATATCCTACAGGGATCTGACCAGGATTCATAATTTCATGGTACTAGTCTCTGATGCCATCCTTCAAATTAAATCTTAAGACAGTACGTTCAGCTATGATAAACCCGCTCCCAGCCTTACAGAAGAAGTTCACATCCATCAAGTAAAAGTCTTCATGAAGAATATCTCCGTTAAAACTCTTCAGTATTACGATATATTTAATATCTTGCCGTTCTGTCTCCTCTGCATCTTGGAGCTCCTTCTCTTGCCTTTCAATTTCAGCAAGAGATATTTCAGTTGAAGTATACTTCATTTCCGAAATATTCTTTTTCTGTTCCTCCTTCTTGGCAATTTCTTCGAATTTACTTCTTACCGCTGGATGTGCATCCTTCCACAATGGGCCGGCAGCTATCGCTACTTCATTCAAATTCCCATAGTTAACGCCTTTCTTCCTTTGCTGTTCTTTGAAATCTTGCATGAAAAAATAAAATGCATTTCTTGGCGGTTTCTTTGGCATTTTAAATTATTTTACAAGCAACGTATAAAGTCTGTAATCTGAATGAAATAGAGATTTCAAAACTCCAGTCTAAATCACAGACAAAAAACAAGTGAAGTCAGAACGCGCCCGTCAACAGGGTTACTCCAAGGAAGCCTCATGTTCCGCTGCGGTTGCCAAAAACTGACTATTCGCAGAACATTCGCAAGCCACCTGAACTCACGGAAGATAATTTCCCAGGTCTATCTTCTGGCCTTGGACGTGGTCGTGGGGTTGCGGGCAGTTTTGGTAAAATGAACATTAAAAAGTAAAATGTCATTCAAACAGGGTCTTTTGGAAGAACTTGTAATTAAAAGTAAACATATTAATTTTAAGCTATTTGTGTTACTATAACATTTGACCTTATTTCGCTGTGTATACAATATACAGTAATTTTGTTAGATAGGTAAGTTTTCTAAAATAAGGGTGCTTATTTCTGATATGTAACTTGATTTTACAGAAATAAAAATATCGCAGAATCTCAAACAGGCGAATGTTTATTGATTTCTTAATAAATCAAAAACCAACAAAAATTTATTAAATGTTCAAAGGATCAAATTTTTCTAACTTAACGGCAATTTGCAAGAAATTAATAATATTATTTGATTGGTAACATTTATCTACAATAATACATTTTTCTGTACAGTTAAGCAGTTTAAATGACAAAATATTGATCACTTCTCTTAATACGTTGGTATTATAAATAAAAGTTAAGGTAATTTGATCTTAAATCAACTATCCGTAATATAAAACTTATCGTAAACATAATTGCTAATGCCAATTATACTGAAAGAATAAAACCATTTATTCCCTCTGTCTTAAGCGGGCTATAACGCTTACAAAAGGTTTAATTATTTAATTATAATGTCAAAAATGGGCCGGGCACTTAAAGATTTGACATCTCGTTTGAGTACGCCTCCCAGTCTGTTTAGAAGCGAGGCGGGGGTGGGATCACTGGGTCAGGGGTTGCGTCCAGGGTGAGTAGTACGGGCTGGTGCTGAGTGTCCTTCCCATATACCGACACGATGTTGATTTGCGCCCGAACGTTCCTAATTAACGCAATGTCAATGGTGTCGGGCCTTGAACTTGTATCTGTAGGAATGTGAGTAGGTTCGGGTGGCCCTATTAGCCGTCTCGTCCCGCGCCCCGCCCGTTTAACACGGAACTCACTCGCGCGGCGGCCGCCTCTTTGCTGCCAAGCTTCACTTCATACGCATATCCTACAGGGATCTGACCAGGATTCATAATTTCATGGTACTAGTCTCTGATGCCATCCTTCAAATTAAATCTTAAGACAGTACGTTCAGCTATGATAAACCCGCTCCCAGCCTTACAGAAGAAGTTCACATCCATCAAGTAAAAGTCTTCATGAAGAATATCTCCGTTAAAACTCTTCAGTATTACGATATATTTAATATCTTGCCGTTCTGTCTCCTCTGCATCTTGGAGCTCCTTCTCTTGCCTTTCAATTTCAGCAAGAGATATTTCAGTTGAAGTATACTTCATTTCCGAAATATTCTTTTTCTGTTCCTCCTTCTTGGCAATTTCTTCGAATTTACTTCTTACCGCTGGATGTGCATCCTTCCACAATGGGCCGGCAGCTATCGCTACTTCATTCAAATTCCCATAGTTAACGCCTTTCTTCCTTTGCTGTTCTTTGAAATCTTGCATGAAAAAATAAAATGCATTTCTTGGCGGTTTCTTTGGCATTTTAAATTATTTTACAAGCAACGTATAAAGTCTGTAATCTGAATGAAATAGAGATTTCAAAACTCCAGTCTAAATCACAGACAAAAAACAAGTGAAGTCAGAACGCGCCCGTCAACAGGGTTACTCCAAGGAAGCCTCATGTTCCGCTGCGGTTGCCAAAAACTGACTATTCGCAGAACATTCGCAAGCCACCTGAACTCACGGAAGATAATTTCCCAGGTCTATCTTCTGGCCTTGGACGTGGTCGTGGGGTCGCGGGCAGTTTTGGTAAAATGAACATTAAAAAGTAAAATGTCATTCAAACAGGGTCTTTTGGAAGAACTTGTAATTAAAAGTAAACATATTAATTTTAAGCTATTTGTGTTACTATAACATTTGACCTTATTTCGCTGTGTATACAATATACAGTAATTTTGTTAGATAGGTAAGTTTTCTAAAATAAGGGTGCTTATTTCTGATATGTAACTTGATTTTACAGAAATAAAAATATCGCAGAATCTCAAACAGGCGAATGTTTATTGATTTCTTAATAAATCAAAAACCAACAAAAATTTATTAAATGTTCAAAGGATCAAATTTTTCTAACTTAACGGCAATTTGCAAGAAATTAATAATATTATTTGATTGGTAACATTTATCTACAATAATACATTTTTCTGTACAGTTAAGCAGTTTAAATGACAAAATATTTGATCACTTCTCTTAATACGTTGGTATTATAAATAAAAGTTAAGGTAATTTGATCTTAAATCAACTATCCGTAATATAAAACTTATCGTAAACATAATTGCTAATGCCAATTATACTGAAAGAATAAAACCATTTATTCCCTCTGTCTTAAGCGGGCTATAACGCTTACAAAAGGTTTAATTATTTAATTATAATGTCAAAAATGGGCCGGGCACTTAAAGATTTGACATCTCGTTTGAGTACGCCTCCCAGTCTGTTTAGAAGCGAGGCGGGGGTGGAATCACTGCGTCAGGGGTTGCGTCCATGGTGAGTAGTACGGGCTGGTGCTGAGTGTCCTTCCCATATACCGACTCGGTGTTGATTTGCGCCCGAACGTTCCTAATTAACGCAATGTCAATGGTGTCGGGCCTTGAACTTGTATCTGTAGGAATGTGAGTAGGTTCGGGTGGCCCTATTAGCCGTCTCGTCCCACGCCCCGCCCGTTCAACACGGAACTCACTCGCGCGGCGGCCGCCTCTTTGCTGCCAAGCTTCACTTCATACGCATATCCTACAGGGATCTGACCAGGATTCATAATTTCATGGTACTAGTCTCTGATGCCATCCTTCAAATTAAATCTTAAGACAGTACGTTCAGCTATGATAAACCCGCTCCCAGCCTTACAGAAGAAGTTCACATCCATCAAGTAAAAGTCTTCATGAAGAATATCTCCGTTAAAACTCTTCAGTATTACGATATATTTAATATCTTGCCGTTCTGTCTCCTCTGCATCTTGGAGCTCCTTCTCTTGCCTTTCAATTTCAGCAAGAGATATTTCAGTTGAAGTATACTTCATTTCCGAAATATTCTTTTTCTGTTCCTCCTTCTTGGCAATTTCTTCGAATTTACTTCTTACCGCTGGATGTGCATCCTTCCACAATGGGCCGGCAGCTATCGCTACTTCATTCAAATTCCCATAGTTAACGCCTTTCTTCCTTTGCTGTTCTTTGAAATCTTGCATGAAAAAATAAAATGCATTTCTTGGCGGTTTCTTTGGCATTTTAAATTATTTTACAAGCAACGTATAAAGTCTGTAATCTGAATGAAATAGAGATTTCAAAACTCCAGTCTAAATCACAGACAAAAAACAAGTGAAGTCAGAACGCGCCCGTCAACAGGGTTACTCCAAGGAAGCCTCATGTTCCGCTGCGGTTGCCAAAAACTGACTATTCGCAGAACATTCGCAAGCCACCTGAACTCACGGAAGATAATTTCCCAGGTCTATCTTCTGGCCTTGGACGTGGTCGTGGGGTCGCGGGCAGTTTTGGTAAAATGAACATTAAAAAGTAAAATGTCATTCAAACAGGGTCTTTTGGAAGAACTTGTAATTAAAAGTAAACATATTAATTTTAAGCTATTTGTGTTACTATAACATTTGACCTTATTTCGCTGTGTATACAATATACAGTAATTTTGTTAGATAGGTAAGTTTTCTAAAATAAGGGTGCTTATTTCTGATATGTAACTTGATTTTACAGAAATAAAAATATCGCAGAATCTCAAACAGGCGAATGTTTATTGATTTCTTAATAAATCAAAAACCAACAAAAATTTATTAAATGTTCAAAGGATCAAATTTTTCTAACTTAACGGCAATTTGCAAGAAATTAATAATATTATTTGATTGGTAACATTTATCTACAATAATACATTTTTCTGTACAGTTAAGCAGTTTAAATGACAAAATATTGATCACTTCTCTTAATACGTTGGTATTATAAATAAAAGTTAAGGTAATTTGATCTTAAATCAACTATCCGTAATATAAAACTTATCGTAAACATAATTGCTAATGCCAATTATACTGAAAGAATAAAACCATTTATTCCCTCTGTCTTAAGCGGGCTATAACGCTTACAAAAGGTTTAATTATTTAATTATAATGTCAAAAATGGGCCGGGCACTTAAAGATTTGACATCTCGTTTGAGTACGCCTCCCAGTCTGTTTAGAAGCGAGGCGGGGGTGGGATCACTGGGTCAGGGGTTGCGTCCAGGGTGAGTAGTACGGGCTGGTGCTGAGTGTCCTTCCCATATACCGACACGATGTTGATTTGCGCCCGAACGTTCCTAATTAACGCAATGTCAATGGTGTCGGGCCTTGAACTTGTATCTGTAGGAATGTGAGTAGGTTCGGGTGGCCCTATTAGCCGTCTCGTCCCGCGCCCCGCCCGTTTAACACGGAACTCACTCGCGCGGCGGCCGCCTCTTTGCTGCCAAGCTTCACTTCATACGCATATCCTACAGGGATCTGACCAGGATTCATAATTTCATGGTACTAGTCTCTGATGCCATCCTTCAAATTAAATCTTAAGACAGTACGTTCAGCTATGATAAACCCGCTCCCAGCCTTACAGAAGAAGTTCACATCCATCAAGTAAAAGTCTTCATGAAGAATATCTCCGTTAAAACTCTTCAGTATTACGATATATTTAATATCTTGCCGTTCTGTCTCCTCTGCATCTTGGAGCTCCTTCTCTTGCCTTTCAATTTCAGCAAGAGATATTTCAGTTGAAGTATACTTCATTTCCGAAATATTCTTTTTCTGTTCCTCCTTCTTGGCAATTTCTTCGAATTTACTTCTTACCGCTGGATGTGCATCCTTCCACAATGGGCCGGCAGCTATCGCTACTTCATTCAAATTCCCATAGTTAACGCCTTTCTTCCTTTGCTGTTCTTTGAAATCTTGCATGAAAAAATAAAATGCATTTCTTGGCGGTTTCTTTGGCATTTTAAATTATTTTACAAGCAACGTATAAAGTCTGTAATCTGAATGAAATAGAGATTTCAAAACTCCAGTCTAAATCACAGACAAAAAACAAGTGAAGTCAGAACGCGCCCGTCAACAGGGTTACTCCAAGGAAGCCTCATGTTCCGCTGCGGTTGCCAAAAACTGACTATTCGCAGAACATTCGCAAGCCACCTGAACTCACGGAAGATAATTTCCCAGGTCTATCTTCTGGCCTTGGACGTGGTCGTGGGGTCGCGGGCAGTTTTGGTAAAATGAACATTAAAAAGTAAAATGTCATTCAAACAGGGTCTTTTGGAAGAACTTGTAATTAAAAGTAAACATATTAATTTTAAGCTATTTGTGTTACTATAACATTTGACCTTATTTCGCTGTGTATACAATATACAGTAATTTTGTTAGATAGGTAAGTTTTCTAAAATAAGGGTGCTTATTTCTGATATGTAACTTGATTTTACAGAAATAAAAATATCGCAGAATCTCAAACAGGCGAATGTTTATTGATTTCTTAATAAATCAAAAACCAACAAAAATTTATTAAATGTTCAAAGGATCAAATTTTTCTAACTTAACGGCAATTTGCAAGAAATTAATAATATTATTTGATTGGTAACATTTATCTACAATAATACATTTTTCTGTACAGTTAAGCAGTTTAAATGACAAAATATTTGATCACTTCTCTTAATACGTTGGTATTATAAATAAAAGTTAAGGTAATTTGATCTTAAATCAACTATCCGTAATATAAAACTTATCGTAAACATAATTGCTAATGCCAATTATACTGAAAGAATAAAACCATTTATTCCCTCTGTCTTAAGCGGGCTATAACGCTTACAAAAGGTTTAATTATTTAATTATAATGTCAAAAATGGGCCGGGCACTTAAAGATTTGACATCTCGTTTGAGTACGCCTCCCAGTCTGTTTAGAAGCGAGGCGGGGGTGGAATCACTGCGTCAGGGGTTGCGTCCATGGTGAGTAGTACGGGCTGGTGCTGAGTGTCCTTCCCATATACCGACACGATGTTGATTTGCGCCCGAACGTTCCTAATTAACGCAATGTCAATGGTGACGGGCCTTGAACTTGTATCTGTAGGAATATGAGTAGGTTCGGGTGGCCCTATTAGCCGTCTCGTCCCACGCCCCGCCCGTTCAACACGGAACTCACTCGCGCGGCGGCCGCCTCTTTGCTGCCAAGCTTCACTTCATACGCATATCCTACAGGGATCTGACCAGGATTCATAATTTCATGGTACTAGTCTCTGATGCCATCCTTCAAATTAAATCTTAAGACAGTACGTTCAGCTATGATAAACCCGCTCCCAGCCTTACAGAAGAAGTTCACATCCATCAAGTAAAAGTCTTCATGAAGAATATCTCCGTTAAAACTCTTCAGTATTACGATATATTTAATATCTTGCCGTTCTGTCTCCTCTGCATCTTGGAGCTCCTTCTCTTGCCTTTCAATTTCAGCAAGAGATATTTCAGTTGAAGTATACTTCATTTCCGAAATATTCTTTTTCTGTTCCTCCTTCTTGGCAATTTCTTCGAATTTACTTCTTACCGCTGGATGTGCATCCTTCCACAATGGGCCGGCAGCTATCGCTACTTCATTCAAATTCCCATAGTTAACGCCTTTCTTCCTTTGCTGTTCTTTGAAATCTTGCATGAAAAAATAAAATGCATTTCTTGGCGGTTTCTTTGGCATTTTAAATTATTTTACAAGCAACGTATAAAGTCTGTAATCTGAATGAAATAGAGATTTCAAAACTCCAGTCTAAATCACAGACAAAAAACAAGTGAAGTCAGAACGCGCCCGTCAACAGGGTTACTCCAAGGAAGCCTCATGTTCCGCTGCGGTTGCCAAAAACTGACTATTCGCAGAACATTCGCAAGCCACCTGAACTCACAGAAGATAATTTCCCAGGTCTATCTTCTGGCCTTGGACGTGGTCGTGGGGTCGCGGGCAGTTTTGGTAAAATGAACATTAAAAAGTAAAATGTCATTCAAACAGGGTCTTTTGGAAGAACTTGTAATTAAAAGTAAACATATTAATTTTAAGCTATTTGTGTTACTATAACATTTGACCTTATTTCGCTGTGTATACAATATACAGTAATTTTGTTAGATAGGTAAGTTTTCTAAAATAAGGGTGCTTATTTCTGATATGTAACTTGATTTTACAGAAATAAAAATATCGCAGAATCTCAAACAGGCGAATGTTTATTGATTTCTTAATAAATCAAAAACCAACAAAAATTTATTAAATGTTCAAAGGATCAAATTTTTCTAACTTAACGGCAATTTGCAAGAAATTAATAATATTATTTGATTGGTAACATTTATCTACAATAATACATTTTTCTGTACAGTTAAGCAGTTTAAATGACAAAATATTGATCACTTCTCTTAATACGTTGGTATTATAAATAAAAGTTAAGGTAATTTGATCTTAAATCAACTATCCGTAATATAAAACTTATCGTAAACATAATTGCTAATGCCAATTATACTGAAAGAATAAAACCATTTATTCCCTCTGTCTTAAGCGGGCTATAACGCTTACAAAAGGTTTAATTATTTAATTATAATGTCAGCAGTGGGCCGGGCACTGAAAGATTTGACATCTAGTTTGAGTGCGCCTCCCAGTCTGTCTTGAAGCGAGGCGGGGGTGGGATCACTGGGTCAGGGGTTGCGTCCAGGGTGAGTAGTACGGGCTGGTGCTGAGTGTCCTTCCCATATACCGACACGATGTTGATTTGCGCCCGAACGTTCCTAATGAACGCAATGTCAATGGTGTCGGGCCTTGAACTTGTATCTGTAGGAATGTGAGTAGGTTCGGGTGGCCCTATTAGCCGTCTCGTCCCGCGCCCCGCCCGTTTAACATGGAACTCACTCGCGCGGCGGCCGCCTCTTTGCTGCCAAGCTTCACTTCATACGCATATCCTACAGGGATCTGACCAGGATTCATAATTTCATGGTACTAGTCTCTGATGCCATCCTTCAAATTAAATCTTAAGACAGTACGTTCAGCTATGATAAACCCGCTCCCAGCCTTACAGAAGAAGTTCACATCCATCAAGTAAAAGGCTTCATGAAGAATATCTCCGTTAAAACTCTTCAGTATTACGATATATTTAATATCTTGCCGTTCTGTCTCCTCTGCATCTTGGAGCTCCTTCTCTTGCCTTTCAATTTCAGCAAGAGATATTTCAGTTGAAGTATACTTCATTTCCGAAATATTCTTTTTCTGTTTCTCCTTCTTGGCAATTTCTTCAAATTTACTTCTTACCGCTGGATGTGCATCCTTCCACAATGGGCCGGCAGCTATCGCTTCTTCATTCAAATTCCCATAGTTAACGCCTTTCTTCCTTTGCTGTTCTTTGAAATCTTGCATGAAAAAATAAAATGCATTTCTTGGCGGTTTCTTTGGCATTTTAAACGATTTTACAAGCAACGTATAAAGTCTTTAATCTGAATGAAATAGAGATTTCAAAACTCCAATCTAAATCACAGACAAAAAACAAGTGAAGTCAGAACGCGCCCGTCAACAGGGTTACTCCAAGGAAGCCTCATGTTCCGCTGTGGTTGCCAAAAACTGACTATTCGCAGAACATTCGCAAGCCACCTGAACTCACGGAAGATAATTTCCCGGGTCTATCTTCTGGCCTTGGACGTGGTCGTGGGCTCGCCGGCAGTTTTGGTAAAATGAACATTAAAAAGTAAAATGTCATTCAAACAAGGTCTTTTGGAAGAACTTGTAATTAAAAGTAAACATATTAATTTTAAGCTATTTGTGTTACCATAACATTTGACCTTATTTCGCTGTGTATACAATATACAGTAATTTTGTTAGATAAGTAAGTTTTTTAAGATAAGGGTGCTTATTTCTGATATGTTACTTGATTTTACAGATATAAAAATATCGCAGAATCTCAAACAGGCGAATGTTTATTGATTTCTTAATAAATTAAAAACCAACAAAAAATTATTAAATGTTCAAATGATCAAATTTTTCTAACTTAACGGCAATTTGCAAGAAATTAATAATATTATTTGATTGGTAATATTTATCTACAATAATACATTTTGCTGTACAGTTAAGCAGTTTAAATGACAAAATATTTGATCACTTCTCTATATACTTTGGTATTATAAATAAAAGTTAAGGTAATTTGATATATACGTATAAAGTCTTTAGTCTGAATGATATAGAGATTTCAAAACTCCAATCTCAATCACAGACAAAAAACAAGTGAAGTCAGAACGCGCCCGTCAACAGGGTTACTCCAAGGAAGCCTCATGTTCCGCTGCGGTTGCCAAAAACTGACTATTCGCAGAACATTCGCAAGCCACCTGAACTCACGGAAGATAATTTCCCGGGTCTATCTTCTGGCCTTGGACGTGGTCGTGGGCTCGCGGGCAGTTTTGGTAAAATGAACATTAAAAAGTAAAATGTCATTCAAACAAGGTCTTTTGGAAGAACTTGTAATTAAAAGTAAACATATTAATTTTAAGCTATTTGTGTTACCATAACATTTGACCTTATTTCGCTGTGTATACAATATACAGTAATTTTGTTAGGTAAGTAAGTTTTCTAAGATAAGGGTGCTTATTTCTGATATGTAACTTGATTTTACAGAAATAAAAATATCGCAGAATCTCAAACAGGCGAATGTTTATTGATTTCTTAATAAATTAAAAACCAACAAAAATTTATTAAATGTTCAAATGATCAAATTTTTCTAACTTTACGGCAATTTGCAAGAAATTAATAATATTATATGATTGGTAATATTTATCTACAATAATACATTTTGCTATACCGTTAAGCAGTTTCAATGACAAAATATTTGATCACTTCTCTATATACTTTGGTATTATAAATAAAAGTTAAGGTAATGTGATGTTAAATCAACTATCCGTAATATAAAACTTATCGTAAATATAATTGCTACTGCCAATTATACTGAAAGAATAAAACCATTTATTCCCTCTGTCATAAGCGGGCTATAACGCTTACAAAAGGTTTAATTATTAAATTATAATGTCAGCAGTGGGCCGGGCACTGAAAGATTTGACATCTCGTTTGATTGCGCGTCCCAGTCTGTCTTGAAGCGAGGCGGGGGTGGGATCACTGCGTCAGGGGTTGCGTCCAGGGTGAGTAGTACGGGCTGGTGCTGAGTGTCCTTCCCATATACCGACACGATGTTGATTTGCGCCCGAACGTTCCTAATTAACGCAATGTCAATGGTGTCGGGCCTTGAACTTGTATCTGTAGGAATGTGAGTAGGTTCGGGTGGCCCTATTAGCCGTCTCGTCCCACGCCCCGCCCGTTTAACACGGAACTCACTCGCGCGGCGGCCGCCTCTTTGCTGCCAAGCTTCACTTCATACGCATATCCTACAGGGATCTGACCAGGATTCATAATTTCATGGTACTAGTCTCTGATGCCATCCTTCAAATTAAATCTTAAGACAGTACTTTCAGCTATGATAAACCCGCTCCCAGCCTTACAGAAGAAGTTCACATCCATCAAGTAAAAGTCTTCATGAAGAATATCTCCGTTTAAACTCTTCAGTATTACGATATTTTTAATATATTGCCGTTCTGTCTCCTCTGCATCTTGGAGCTCCTTCTCTTGCCTTTCAATTTCAGCAAGAGAGATTCCTGTTGAAGTATATGTACTTTATTTCCGGAATATTCTTTTTCTGTTCCTCCTGCTTGGCAATTTCTTCGAATTTACTTCTTACCGCTGGATGTGCATCCTTCAAAATGGGCCGGCAGCTATCGCTACTTCATTCAAATTCCCAAAGTTAACGCCTTTCTTCCTTTGCTGTTCTTTGAAATCTTGCATGAAAAAATAAAAATGCATTTCTTGGCGGTTTCTTTGGCATTTTAAATGATTTTACAAGCAACGTATAAAGTCTGTAATCTGAATGAAATAGAGATTTCAAAACTCCAATCTAAATCACAGACAAAAACAAGTGAAGTCAGAACGCGCCCGTCAACAGGGTTACTCCAAGGAAGCCTCATGTTCCGCTGCGGTTGCCAAAAACTGACTATTCGCAGAACATTCGCAAGCCACCTGAACTCACGGAAGATAATTTCCCAGGTCTATCTTCTGGCCTTGGACGTTGTCGTGGGCTCGCGGGCAGTTTTGGTAAAATGAACATTAAAAATAAAATGTCATTCAAACAGGGTCTTTTGGAAGAACTTGTAATCAAAAGTAAACATATTAATTTTAAGCTATTTGTGTTACCATAACATTTGACCTTATTTCGCTGTGTATACAATATACAGTAATTTTGTTAGATAAGTAAGTTTTTTAAGATAAGGGTGCTTATTTCTGATATGTTACTTGATTTTACAGATATAAAAATATCGCAGAATCTCAAACAGGCGAATGTTTATTGATTTCTTAATAAATTAAAAACCAACAAAAAATTATTAAATGTTCAAATGATCAAATTTTTCTAACTTAACGGCAATTTGCAAGAAATTAATAATATTATTTGATTGGTAATATTTATCTACAATAATACATTTTGCTGTACAGTTAAGCAGTTTAAATGACAAAATATTTGATCACTTCTCTATATACTTTGGTATTATAAATAAAAGTTAAGGTAATTTGATATATACGTATAAAGTCTTTAGTCTGAATGATATAGAGATTTCAAAACTCCAATCTCAATCACAGACAAAAAACAAGTGAAGTCAGAACGCGCCCGTCAACAGGGTTACTCCAAGGAAGCCTCATGTTCCGCTGCGGTTGCCAAAAACCAAAAAAATAAAAGTTAAGGTAATTTAATGTTAAATCAACTATCCGTAATATAAAACTTATCGTTAACATAATTGCTACTGCCAATTATACTGAAAGAATAAAACCATTTATTCTCTCTGTCTTAAGCGGGCTATAACGCTTACAAAAGGTTTGATTATTTAATTATAATGTCAAAAATTTTCATAATTAAATGACATCAAAGATTTTCTGAAGACGTAGTTATATAATAACGCATATTTAGGCTTTTGAATAATATTTAACAATTCAATGTTACGTTAAAATTACGTTAAAAATCCCGCAAAAAGTTTTTTACTTTATTTCAGTAAAGTAAATGTTGAAAATTAAAATCACCAAAAGTATTGGAACAGTCAACGCCTTTTAAATCCTCACAACACTGTTTATCAAAATAATTGTTTAATATTAGTTTAATGTCAAATTGAAACTTATTTTCACTAAATGAAATTTCAAATCGGAATTATTAGGTAGTTAAATTAGAAATAACGAATCCGTAATTAACACTAAACACTTTATTATGAACACAACAAGAAGGAGTATAGAAGATAAAGTATAAAAGCACATAAACGCAAGCGACAGAAAACAGGAAACTACGACAGGAAACGAACAAGTAGAAGAACGATAAATTTATGCTAGCTAACAAAGCAGATGAGAATCGTATGTGCGTGAGCGGCGGCAAGAGACAAAACGGCGCACACTGGTCCGGACTTTGAAAAAAGTGGACATTGCAAATAAAAAGATTTGAAAAATACTGTTAGATAGTACTAACAAAACAGAAGAATAAATGTTATGTGCAACTTTTCATAAAAATGCGTTATTCATATATAAAAAAATATTGAAAAAAAATGTATGGGAAATAAACCTCTTTATTATTTTCTCGAAACTGTCATGAGCTGTCAAAGTTTAACCAATACAGTGATTTAGAACTACATTTTCTTAACACATATCAATTAAAATATTTTGCGGTCACGCGCGGCTTTGCCTTTGAGGGGGGTTTCGAAATTAAAATATTGAATTTATTTTTTCTCGTGTTTTCGGTTGATTGAACCTGGAATTAATTGCGTCATAATCGTTTGAAACAGGAATGTAGTATAGCCCTGAAAAGGGCTGTATTTAACTCTTAAAGAAGTGCTGGACAGTCCTGAAAAGGGCTTTTTATTGTATTTGGAAGACAAATATTCCTAAATAATTGATTTTTGATTTTGCCCGCGAGCCCACGACCACGTCCAAGGCCAGAAGATAGACCCGGGAAATTATCTTCCATGAGTTCAGGTGGCTTGCGAATGTTCTGCGAATAGTCAGTTTTTGGCGCGTTCTGTCTTCACTTGTTTTTTGCCTGTGATTTAGATTGGAGTTTTGAAATCTCTATTTCATTCAGATTACAGACTTTATACGTTGCTTGTTAAATCATTTAAAATGCCAAAGAAACCGCCAAGAAATGCATTTTATTTTTTCATGCAAGATTTCAAAGAACAGCAAAGGAAGAAAGGCGTTAACTATGGGAATTTGAATGAAGTAGCGATAGCTGCCGGCCCATTGTGGAAGGATCCACATCCAGCGGTACGAAGTAAACTTGAAGAAATTGCCAAGAAGGAGAAACAGAAAAAGAATATTTCGGAATGAAGTAAACTTCAACTGAAATATCTCTTGCTGAAATTGAAAGGCAAGAGAAGGAGCTCCAAGATGCAGAGGAGACAGAACGGCAATATATTAAAAATATCGTAATACTGAAGAGTTTTAACGGAGATATTCTTCATGAAGACTTTTACTTGATGGATGTGAACTTCTTCTGTAAGGCTGGGAGCGGGTTTATCATAGCTGAACGTACTGTCTTAAGATTTAATTTGAAGGATGGCATCAGAGACTAGTACCGAGAAATTATGAAACCTGGTCAGATCCCTGTAGAATATGCGTGTAAAGTGAAGCTTGGCAGCAAAGAGGCGGCCGCCGCGCGAGTGAGTTCCGTGTTAAACGGGCGGGGCGCGGGACGAGTCGGCTAATAGGGCCTCCCGATCCTACACACATTCCTACAGATACAAGTTCAAGGCCCGACACCATTGACACTCAGCACCAGCCCGTACTACTCACCCTGGACGCAATCCCTGACGCAGTGATCCCACCCCCGCCTCGCTTCTAAACAGACTGGGAGACGTACTCAAACGAGATGTCAAATCTTTCAGTGCGCGGCCCATTTTTGACATTATAATTAAATCTTTTGTAAGCGTTATAGCCCGCTTAAGACAGAGGGAATAAATGGTTTTATTCTTTCAGTATAATTGGCATTAGCAATTATGTTAACGATAAGTTTTATATTACGGATAGTTGATTTAAGATCAAATTACCTTAACTTTTATTTATAATACCAACGTATATAGAGAAGTGATCAAATATTTTGTCATTTAAACTGCTTAACTGTACAGCAAAATGTATTATTGTAGATAAATATTACCAATCAAATAATATTATTAATTTCTTGCAAATTGCCGTTAAGTTAGAAAAATTTGATCATTTGAACATTTAATAAATTTTTGTTGGTTTTGAATTTATTAAGAAATCACTAAACATTCGCCTGTTTGAGATTCTGCGATATTTTTATTTCTGTAAAATCAAGTTACATATCAGAAATAAGCACCCTTATTTTAGAAAACTTACTTATCTAACAAAATTACTGTATATTCTATATACAGCGAAATAAGGTCAAATGTTATGGTAACACAAATAGCTTAAAATTAATATTTTTACTTTTGATTACAAGTTCTTCCAAAAGACCCTGTTTGAATGACATTTTACTTTTGAATGTTCATTTTACCAAAACTGCCCGCGAGCCCACGACCACGTCCAAGGCCAGAAGATAGACCTGGGAAATTATCTTCCGTGAGTTCAAGTGGCTTGCGAATGTTCTGCGAATAGTCAGTTTTTGGCAACCGCAGCGGAACATGAGGCTTCCTTGGAGTAACCCTGTTGACGGGCGCGTTCTGACTTCACTTGTTTTTTGTCTGTGATTTAGACTGGAGTTTTGAAATCTCTATTTCATTCAGATTACAGACTTTATACGTTGCTTGTAAAATCATTTAAAATGCCAAAGAAACCGCCAAGAAATGCATTTTATTTTTCATGCAAGATTTCAAAGAACAGCAAAGGAAGAAAGGCGTTAACTATGGGAATTTGAATGAAGTAGCGATAGCTGCCGGCCCATTGTGGAAGGATGCACATCCAGCGGTAAGAAGTAAATTCGAAGAAATTGCCAAGAAGGAGGAACAGAAAAAGAATATTCCGGAAATGAAGTACCTATACTTCAACTGGAATATCTCTTGCTGAAATTGTAAGGCAAGAGAAGGAGCTCCAAGATGCAGAGGAGACAGAACGGCAAGATATTAAATATATCGTAATACTGAAGAGTTTTAACGGAGATATTTTTCATGAAGACTTTTACTTGATGGATGTGAACTTCTTCTGTAAGGCTGGGAGCGGGTTTATCATAGCTGAACGTACTGTCTTAAGATTTAATTTGAAGGATGGCATCAGAGACTAGTACCATGAAATTATGAATCCTGGTCAGATCCCTGTAGGATATGCGTATGAAGTGAAGCTTGGCAGCAAAGAGGCGGCCGCCGCGCGAGTGAGTTCCATGTTAAACGGGCGGGGCGCGGGACGAGACGGCTAATAGGGCCACCCGAACCTACTCACATTCCTACAGATACAAGTTCAAGGCCCGACACCATTGACATTGCGTTCATTAGGAACGTTCGGGCGCAAATCAACATCGTGTCGGTATATGGGAAGGACACTCAGCACCAGCCCGTACTACTCACCATGGACGCAACCCCTGACGCAGTGATTCTACCCCCGCCTCGCTTCTAAACAGACTGGGAGGCGTACTCAAACGAAATGTCAAATCTTTCAGTGCCCGGCCCATTTTTGACATTATAATTAAATAATTAAACCTTTTGTAAGCGTTATAGCCCGCTTATGACAGAGGGAATAAATGGTTTTATTCTTTCAGTATAATTGGCATTAGCAATTATGTTTACGATAAGTTTTATATTACGGATAGTTGATTTAAGATCAAATTACCTTAACTTTTATTTATAATACCAACGTATTAAGAGAAGTGATCAAATATTTTGTCATTTAAACTGCTTAACTGTACAGCAAAATGTATTATTGTAGATAAATGTTACCAATCAAATAATATTATTAATTTCTTGCAAATTGCCGTTAAGTTAGAAAAATTTGATCCTTTAAACATTTAATAAATTTTTGTTGGTTTTTGATTTATTAAGAAATCAATAAACATTCGCCTGTTTGAGCTGCGAGCGGCGAGTGAGTTCCATGTTAAACGGGCGGGGCGCGGGACGAGACGGCTAATAGGGCCACCCGAACCTACTCACATTCCTACAGATACAAGTTCAAGGCCCGACACCATTGACATTGCGTTAATTAGGAACGTTCGGGCGCAAATCAACATCGTGTCGGTATATGGGAAGGACACTCAGCACCAGCCCGTACTACTCACCCTGGACGCAACCCCTGACGCAGTGATCCCACCCCCGCCTCGCTTCAAGACAGACTGGGAGGCGCACTCAAACTAGATGTCAAATCTTTCAATGCCCGACCCACTCTCCGCGGCAGCAGAGATAGACGAGCTATACCGCTGATACTACATTGATGAAATTTGCCGCCAACACTCACATCGTGATCGTGACTAATGTGCAAAAAAACGTTTTGAAATCGGACATACAATGTAGGAATAATCAGCGAAAAAAAATTCAAAAGCTGATCACAGCCAAACCGCTGAGTTGACATTGATGAAAATTGGCGCCAAAACTCACAAACGAAGGTAAGGAAGGTAGTGCTTCGCTCAGTATTTGCAAAAAGAAGCATGCATTGCAGACCTAGTATCTTATAGGATATACATATGTTTACTGTTTATTGCCATAAGACTGGTATGGAACTTCTACAATTTTGGTTCGTGTAGGTGTCAAAAATTAAACCACAAATATTTTAACCCAATATTAAAAGAAGTTTTATTTTTAATAATTAAATAAATTTATATGATACAAAAAACGAAACGTCTGTCAGTAAAACATGGCGACATCTTTGATTTTTTTTGTTTTTTATATATCAATAGGTATAATAAGTGCTCGAACCCTACATCGCCTGAAGGTAAGCAAGAATGCGATCTATGATGTAACGTGCTTGCTTAGATGACACCTATTCACTCGTGACTTGACAACTCCTAAATTGTATTTGGGAGGAAACATAGACTCAGGTTTTTACTCTCTCTAGCGGTATTAATTACAAAATTGGAACTAAAAACACTTAGTGTGAGTCTTTGGTATATCAATCATTTAATGGTGGCGCGTATTAGTAAGCATGGTTGTCCGATGAACAAATGGGGACTGCGGAACAAGAAAATGAATGAATGAAAATAACTATTTTTTAAATGCACTTAAAATAAGTTCTTTGATACGTCTCACATTTTTACCTACCACCCATTCAAATCTTTTAACTGACAAAAAGAATGGGCGCAAGAATCTCGCCAGCTTTAACAGAAGTTACGACATTTACAATATTATATGGTACGTCGACACAAAAATATCAAAATTATTTGATTATCACAATAATAGTAGTGGTTATGGTTTTTAATATAATCGTTGGTTACAAAGTCGACAAGTATACGTTTTAAGTAAGTATTTTTAAAGATTCAAATAATATACAGAGAATAAACGACAAATTTAAGAAATAATTTCTAAGGATATGCAATTCTGCTCCTCACTCCGAAATGTATCCTATTAAAACGGATAGGCTAGCTGCCTTTCGTATATGATCAAGACTATAAAAAATAACTGATTTAATTCCGTGGTTACGGAAAATGTTAGTTTCTCTCTAAATAATCGATGAATATCATAGCTGTAAAACAAACATAACATAAGAATAAATTATTTTAATTGAAAAATGCAAAATTGTAAGATTGTCCAAACATTTGTAAAAATGTTTATTTCGAATACGAGAGGATGTTCTTCTCATTGATGAGATAACGCTGGCTTACGGCGTAAAAAATAGAAAGATGCTAGAAAATTTCGACAGTTGTTAACAAGGTTCGGTAGCTCAATGAGAAGAGTATGAGCCGAGTAGCCGCGGAGAGTGGGTCGGGCAATGAATGGTATGACATCTCGTTTGAGTACGCCTCCCAGTCTGTCTTGAAGCGAGGCGGGGGTGGGATCACTGCGTCAGGGGTTGTGTCCAGGGTGAGTAGTACGGGCTGGTGCTGAGTGTCCTTCCCATATACCGACTCGATGTTGATTTGCGCCCGAACGTTCCTAATGAACGCAATGTCAATGGTGTCGGGCCTTGAACTTGTATCAGTAGGAATGTGAGTAGGTTCGGGTGGCCCTGTAAGCCGTCTCGTCCCGCGCCCCGCCCGTTTAACACGGAACTCACTCGCGCGGCGGCCGCCTCTTTGCTGCCAAGCTTAACTTCATACGCATATCCTACAGGGATCTGACCAGGATTCATAATTTCATGGTACTAGTCTCTGATGCCATCCTTCAAATTAAATCTTAAGACAGTACTTTCAGCTATGATAAACCCGCTCCCAGCCTTACAGAAGAAGTTCATATCCATCAAGTAAAAGTCTTCATGAAGAATATCTCCGTTAAAACTCTTCAGTATTACGATATATTTAATATCTTGCCGTTCTGTCTCCTCTGCATCTTGGAGCTCCTTCTCTTGCCTTACAATTTCAGCAAGAGATATTCCAGTTGAAGTATAGGTACTTCATTTCCGGAATATTCTTTTTCTGTTCCTCCTTCTTGGCAATTTCTTCGAATTTACTTCTTACCGCTGGATGTGCATCCTTCCACAATGGGCCGGCAGCTATCGCTTCTTCATTCAAATTCCCATAGTTAACGCCTTTCTTCCTTTGCTGTTCTTTGAAATATTGCAGGAAAAAAAAAATGCATTTCTTGGCGGTTTCTTTGGCATTTTAAATGATTTTACAAGCAACGTATAAAGTCTGTAATCTGAATGAAATAGAGATTTCAAAACTCCAATCTAAATCACAGACAAAAAACAAGTGAAGTCAGAACGCGCCCGTCAACAGGGTTACTCCAAGGAAGCCTCATGTTCCGCTGCGGTTGCCAAAAACTGACTATTCGCAGAACACTCGCAAGCCACCTGAACTCACGGAAGATAATTTCCCGGGTCTATCTTCTGGCCTTGGACGTGGTCGTGGGCTCGCGGGCAGTTTTGGTAAAATGAACATTAAAAAGTAAAATGTCATTCAAACAAGGTCTTTTGGAAGAACTTGTAATTAAAAGTAAACATATTAATTTTAAGCTATTTGTGTTACCATAACATTTGACCTTATTTCGCTGTGTAAACAATATACAGTAATTTTGTTAGATAGGTAAGTTTTCTAAAATAAGGGTGCTTATTTCTGATATGTAACTTGATTTTACAGAAATAAAAATATCGCAGAATCTCAAACAGGCGAATGTTTATTGATTTCTTAATAAATCAAAAACCAACAAAAATTTATTAAATGTTTAAAGGATCAAATTTTTCTAACTTAACGGCAATTTGCAAGAAATTAATAATATTATTTGATTGGTAACATTTATCTACAATAATACATTTTGCTGTACAGTTAAGCAGTTTAAATGACAAAATATTTGATCACTTCTCTTAATACGTTGGTATTATAAATAAAAGTTAAGGTAATTTGATCTTAAATCAACTATCCGTAATATAAAACTTATCGTAAACATAATTGCTAATGCCAATTATACTGAAAGAATAAAACCATTTATTCCCTCTGTCATAAGCGGGCTATAACGCTTACAAAAGGTTTAATTATTTAATTATAATGTCAAAAATGGGCCGGGCACTGAAAGATTTGACATTTCGTTTGAGTACGCCTCCCAGTCTGTTTAGAAG
This sequence comes from Calamotropha paludella, assembly GCA_927399485.1. NCBI lineage: Eukaryota > Metazoa > Arthropoda > Insecta > Lepidoptera > Crambidae > Calamotropha > Calamotropha paludella. The sequence continues at coordinate 2,039,609 of OV656803.1, read as the reverse complement.
CGAGGCGGGGGTAGAATCACTGCGTCAGGGGTTGCGTCCATGGTGAGTAGTACGGGCTGGTGCTGAGTGTCCTTCCCATATACCGACACGATGTTGATTTGCGCCCGAACGTTCCTAATGAACGCAATGTCAATGGTGTCGGGCCTTGAACTTGTATCTGTAGGAATGTGAGTAGGTTCGGGTGGCCCTATTAGCCGTCTCGTCCCGCGCCCCGCCCGTTTAACACGGAACTCACTCGCGCGGCGGCCGCCTCTTTGCTGCCAAGCTTCACTTCATACGCATATCCTACAGGGATCTGACCAGGATTCATAATTTCATGGTACTAGTCTCTGATGCCATCATTCAAATTAAATCTTAAGACAGTACGTTCAGCTATGATAAACCCGCTCCCAGCCTTACAGAAGAAGTTCACATCCATCAAGTAAAAGTCTTCATGAAGAATATCTCCGTTAAAACTCTTCAGTATTACGATATATTTAATATCTTGCCGTTCTGTCTCCTCTGCATCTTGGAGCTCCTTCTCTTGCCTTACAATTTCAGCAAGAGATATTCCAGTTGAAGTATAGGTACTTCATTTCCGGAATATTCTTTTTCTGTTCCTCCTTCTTGGCAATTTCTTCGAATTTACTTCTTACCGCTGGATGTGCATCCTTCCACAATGGGCCGGCAGCTATCGCTACTTCATTCAAATTCCCATAGTTAACGCCTTTCTTCCTTTGCTGTTCTTTGAAATCTTGCATGAAAAAATAAAATGCATTTCTTGGCGGTTTCTTTGGCATTTTAAATGATTTTACAAGCAACGTATAAAGTCTGTAATCTGAAAGAAATAGAGATTTCAAAACTCCAGTCTAAATCACAGACAAAAAACAAGTGAAGTCAGAACGCGCCCGTCAACAGGGTTACTCCAAGGAAGCCTCATGTTCCGCTGCGGTTGCCAAAAACTGACTATTCGCAGAACATTCGCAAGCCACTTGAACTCACGGAAGATAATTTCCCAGGTCTATCTTCTGGCCTTGGACGTGGTCGTGGGCTCGCGGGCAGTTTTGGTAAAATGAACATTCAAAAGTAAAATGTCATTCAAACAGGGTCTTTTGGAAGAACTTGTAATCAAAAGTAAAAATATTAATTTTAAGCTATTTGTGTTACCATAACATTTGACCTTATTTCGCTGTATATAGAATATACAGTAATTTTGTTAGATAAGTAAGTTTTCTAAAATAAGGGTGCTTATTTCTGATATGTAACTTGATTTTACAGAAATAAAAATATCGCAGAATCTCAAACAGGCGAATGTTTAGTGATTTCTTAATAAATTCAAAACCAACAAAAATTTATTAAATGTTCAAATGATCAAATTTTTCTAACTTAACGGCAATTTGCAAGAAATTAATAATATTATTTGAGTGGTAATATTTATCTACAATAATACATTTTGCTGTACAGTTAAGCAGTTTAAATGACAAAATATTTGATCACTTCTCTATATACGTTGGTATTATAAATAAAAGTTAAGGTAATTTGATCTTAAATCAACTATCCGTAATATAAAACTTATCGTTAACATAATTGCTAATGCCAATTATACTGAAAGAATAAAACCATTTATTCCCTCTGTCTTAAGCGGGCTATAACGCTTACAAAAGATTTAATTATAATGTCAAAAATGGGCCGCGCACTGAAAGATTTGACATCTCGTTTGAGTACGTCTCCCAGTCTGTTTAGACGCGCGGGGGGGGTGGGATCACTGCGTCAGGGATTGCGTCCAGGGTGAGTAGTACGGGCTGGTGCTGAGTGTCAATGGTGTCGGGCCTTGAACTTGTATCTGTAGGAATGTGTGTAGGATCGGGAGGCCCTATTAGCCGACTCGTCCCGCGCCCCGCCCGTTTAACACGGAACTCACTCGCGCGGCGGCCGCCTCTTTGCTGCCAAGCTTCACTTTACACGCATATTCTACAGGGATCTGACCAGGTTTCATAATTTCTCGGTACTAGTCTCTGATGCCATCCTTCAAATTAAATCTTAAGACAGTACGTTCAGCTATGATAAACCCGCTCCCAGCCTTACAGAAGAAGTTCACATCCATCAAGTAAAAGTCTTCATGAAGAATATCTCCGTTAAAACTCTTCAGTATTACGATATTTTTAATATATTGCCGTTCTGTCTCCTCTGCATCTTGGAGCTCCTTCTCTTGCCTTTCAATTTCAGCAAGAGATATTTCAGTTGAAGTTTACTTCATTCCGAAATATTCTTTTTCTGTTTCTCCTTCTTGGCAATTTCTTCAAGTTTACTTCGTACCGCTGGATGTGGATCCTTCCACAATGGGCCGGCAGCTATCGCTACTTCATTCAAATTCCCATAGTTAACGCCTTTCTTCCTTTGCTGTTCTTTGAAATCTTGCATGAAAAAATAAAATGCATTTCTTGGCGGTTTCTTTGGCATTTTAAATGATTTAACAAGCAACGTATAAAGTCTGTAATCTGAATGAAATAGAGATTTCAAAACTCCAATCTAAATCACAGGCAAAAAACAAGTGAAGACAGAACGCGCCAAAAACTGACTATTCGCAGAACATTCGCAAGCCACCTGAACTCATGGAAGATAATTTCCCGGGTCTATCTTCTGGCCTTGGACGTGGTCGTGGGCTCGCGGGCAAAATCAAAAATCAATTATTTAGGAATATTTGTCTTCCAAATACAATAAAAAGCCCTTTTCAGGACTGTCCAGCACTTCTTTAAGAGTTAAATACAGCCCTTTTCAGGGCTATACTACATTCCTGTTTCAAACGATTATGACGCAATTAATTCCAGGTTCAATCAACCGAAAACACGAGAAAAAATAAATTCAATATTTTAATTTCGAAACCCCCCTCAAAGGCAAAGCCGCGCGTGACCGCAAAATATTTTAATTGATATGTGTTAAGAAAATGTAGTTCTAAATCACTGTATTGGTTAAACTTTGACAGCTCATGACAGTTTCGAGAAAATAATAAAGAGGTTTATTTCCCATACATTTTTTTTCAATATTTTTTTATATATGAATAACGCATTTTTATGAAAAGTTGCACATAACATTTATTCTTCTGTTTTGTTAGTACTATCTAACAGTATTTTTCAAATCTTTTTATTTGCAATGTCCACTTTTTTCAAAGTCCGGACCAGTGTGCGCCGTTTTGTCTCTTGCCGCCGCTCACGCACATACGATTCTCATCTGCTTTGTTAGCTAGCATAAATTTATCGTTCTTCTACTTGTTCGTTTCCTGTCGTAGTTTCCTGTTTTCTATCGCTTGCGTTTATGTGCTTTTATACTTTATCTTCTAAACTCCTTCTTGTTGTGTTCATAATAAAGTGTTTAGTGTTAATTACGGATTCGTTATTTCTAATTTAACTACCTAATAATTCCGATTTGAAATTTCATTTAGTGAAAATAAGTTTCAATTTGACATTAAACTAATATTAAACAATTATTTTGATAAACAGTGTTGTGAGGATTTAAAAGGCGTTGACTGTTCCAATACTTTTGGTGATTTTAATTTTCAACATTTGCTTTACTGAAATATAGTTAGTATAAAACTTTTTGCGGGATTTTTAATGTTATAATATTAAATTGTTAAATATTATTCAAAAGCCTAAATATGCGTTATTATATAACTACGTCTTAAGAAAATCTTTCATGTAATTTAATTATGATGATTTTTGACATTATAATAAAATAATCAAACCTTTTGTAAGCGTTATAGCCCGCTTAAGACAGAGGGAATAAATGGTTTTATTCTTTCAGTATAATTGGCATTAGCAATTATGTTTACGATAAGTTTTATATTACGGATAGTTGATTTAACATCAAATTACCTTAACTTTTATTTATAATACCAAAGTATATAGAGAAGTGATCAAATATTTTGTCATTTAAACTGCTTAACTGTACAGCAAAATGTATTATTGTAGATAAATATTACCAATCAAATAATATTATTAATTTCTTGCAAATTGCCGTTAAGTTAGAAAAATTTGATCATTTGAACATTTAATAAATTTTTGTTGGTTTTGAATTTATTAAGAAATCACTAAACATTCGCCTGTTTGAGATTCTGCGATATTTTTATTTCTGTAAAATCAAGTTACATATCAGAAATAAGCACCCTTATTTAAGAAAACTTACTTATCTAACAAAATTACTGTATATTGTATACACAGCGAAATAAGGTCAAATGTTATGGTAACACAAATAGCTTAAAATTAATATGTTTACTTTTGATTACAAGTTCTTCCAAAAGACCCTGTTTGAATGACATTTTACTTTTTAATGTTCATTTTACCAAAACTGCCCGCGAGCCCACGACCACGTCCAAGGCCAAAAGATAGACCCGGGAAATTATCTTCCGTGAGTTCAGGTGGCGTGAATGTTCACTTGTTTTTTGTCTGTGATTTAGATTGGAGTTTTGAAATCTCTATTTCATTCAGATTAAAGACTTTATACGTTGCTTGTAAAATCATTTAAAATGCCAAAGAAACCGCCAAGAAATGCATTTTATTTTTTCATGCAAGATTTCAAAGAACAGCAAAGGAAGAAAGGCGTTAACTATGGGAATTTGAATGAAGTAGCGATAGCTGCCGGCCTATTGTGGAAGGATGCACATCCAGCGGTAAGAAGTAAATTTGAAGAAATTGCCAAGAAGGAGAAACAGAAAAAGAATATTTCGGAAATGAAGTATACTTCAACTGGACTATCTCTTTCTGAAATTGAAAGGTACGAGAAGGAGCTCCAAGATGCAGAGGAGACAGAACGGCAAGATATTAAAAATATCGTAATACTGAAGAGTTTTAACGGAGATATTCTTCATGAAGACTTTTACTTGATGGATGTGAACTTCTTCTGTAAGGCTGGGAGCAGGTTTGTCATAGCTGAAAGTACTGTCTTAAGATTTAATTTGAAGGATGGCATCAGAGACTAGTATCATGAAATTATGAATCCTGGTCAGATCCCTGTAGGATATGCGTATGAAGTGAAGCTTGGCAGCAAAGAGGCGGCCGCCGCGCGAGTGAGTTCCTTGTTAAACGGGCGGGGCGCGGGACGAGACGGCTAATAGGGCCATCCGAACCTACTCACATTCCTACAGATACAAGTTCAAGGCCCGACACCATTGACATTGCGTTAATTAGGAACGTTCGGGCGCAAATCAACATCGAGTCGGTATATGGGAAGGACACTCAGCACCAGCCCGTACTACTCACCCTGGACGCAACCCCTGACGCAGTGATCCCACCCCCGCCTCGCTTCTAGACAGACTGGGAGGCGTACTCAAACGAGATGTCATACCATTCAGTGCCCGACCCACTCTCCGCGGCAGCAGAGATAGACGAGCTAAACCGCTGATACTACATTGATGAAATTTGCCGCCAACACACATCGTGATCGTGACTAATGTGCAAAAAAAAGTTTTGAAATCGGACATACCATGTAGGAATAATCAGCGAAAAAAAAATCAAAAGCTGATCACAGCCAAACCGCTGAGTTTACATTGATGAAATTTGGCGCCAAAACTCACAAACGAAGGTAAGGAAGGTAGTGCTTCGCTCAGTATTTGCAAAAAGAAGCATACATTGCAGACCTAGTATCTTATAGGATATACATATGTTTACTGTTTATTGCCATAAGACTGGTATGGAACTTCTAAAATTTTGGTTCGTGTAGGTGTCAAAAATTAATTTACAATATTATATGGTACGTCGACACAAAAATATCAAAATTATTTGATTATCACAATAATAGTAGTGTTATGGTTTTTAATATAATCGTTGGTTACAAAGTCGACAAGTATACGTTTTAAGTAAGTATTTTTAAAAATTGCAATAATATACAGAGAATAAACGACAAATTTAAGAAATAATTTCTAAGGATATGCTATTCTGCTCCTCACTCCGAAATGTATCCTATTAAAACGGATAGGCTAGCTGCCTTTCGTATATGATCAAGACTATAAAAAATAACTGATTTAATTCCGTGGTTACGGAAAATGTTAGTTTCTCTCTAAATAATCTGTAAAACAAACATAACAAAAGAATGAATTATTTTAATTGAAAAATGCAAAATGGCAAGATTGTCCAAACATTTGTAAAAATGTTTATTTGGAATACGAGAGGATGTTCTTCTTATTGATGAGACAACGCTGGCCGACGGCGTACAAAATAGAAAGATTCTAGAAAATTTCGACAGTTGTTCACAAGGTTCGATAGCTCAATGAGAAGAGTATGAGGCGAGTAGATTTTTTCTAGTATTTCTCTATTAAAATAATTTATCACTTAAGATAGCATTGAAAAACGCAAAACATATAAAAACCCATAAAAATAACCAAAGAAATCTTAAAATTGAAATAGAATCGCAACCAAGAACATTAAAGATTTAAGCTGGCAGTCCATATCGCTTATCCGACGACTTTCCCAGTTTTTTTCCCGACCGCAATAAAACGGAGTTGTGACACGCCGGACCGAGTTGAAGTGCAATAATTCCGGCAGTCACCGGCACGCGGCGCTACTGTCGACACTCCAAAAATGAAAATATATGGTCACTTGAGTGCGCGATTGTACTTGAGTTTATCTTCCGATATTTTCTGAAATGGGAAGCCGCTATTTTAGAAAATTATTTTTGTTCGGATGCAGTTTTATATCTAACACAAGTTAAAATGTTATATCAGAAAACTTATTTATTTTTTGGATAATTGACTTTGGTCTTAGCATAAAGATTGGTGAAATAAATACATATTCGTGGCACAGTGCTTGACCGCCATTTATTCTGTAACTGCTCAACCGATTTTGATGATTTTTGTTTCATTATGCTGGATTTGTATCAACTTAGGACATACGATAGGTTTTATTTTTATTCATAACCAAAAAAATGCTCAAATCGTAGTAACTGAGCCACAACCACGCGTGGATGGTCTAGTTTAATAATTTTTAGCCCGCTTCACTGGGCTAATAATTATTTCTTAATTTAATCAAAAATGTTTTGATTAATACTTGATTTGATTGGCATTATCCAACCCATTCTTCAGAAATTTTGTTATGGTTAAATACAGTAAATAATTACTGAAACCGTTACCATAGCAACCCACCGAATAAAATAAATTCGGAAAAACGTTTATCAAAGTAAATCGAAGAAAAGGTAAAGGCTCCATCAAATCCTTAAAATAAGTAGCTTAAAACCATCTACAGATTTTCTCGCGTCGATTAGTCATGCTCCCATAGCAATAGGATCAGTAGTTTTGACGTGATTTCGTGACAAAGAAAAGCATTTTCATGATGAATATATAGCGGATCCGACAGACGTTGTCCTGCATGATATTTCAAGCGATTAGGATAAACAAAGTAGGTTATATAAACCTACATACCGACTGAAGAACCATCTGCCGGGCTGATTTGAGAATCAAAACCATCCAGGGCGCCACCCAAACGCATACAACAAAATTCATACAGATCGATTTAGATGGAGTTCAGTGACATACACACGTACAGTAGAATTTAAACAAGATATTAGACACTATCCCATATATTGTTTTGTAACCAAATTAGAAACTTTACGTTAAGAATGATGACTTTAAATAAATAAAAACTTATCAGCTCACCAAAACGTGGAGCAAAAGATTGAAGGTACGGGCAGTCCTCGTACTTACGGCACGTTAGGTTCTTGAAATACGCGACCTAAATCGAAACGACGTAAGTCGAGACATATTTTTTCATATGTTTACACGTAAAACTCAAGGGTTAGGATCCACACAGACTTAAAATAAAAAAAAAATACATTTATAACAAAGGATACACAGCGTGTATATCCTTATTATCAAAAGTAAGTTCTTAAAATAATGAGATATGTACCTACTTATGAAATTTCTAGTTACTTTTGGTATTTGTGTGTTATTAATTTTAATACATATTACGTCTTGATTGTCCGTTGTCCCTGAACTAACTAAACAAAATCAGCAGCATGTGCGGGGTAATCCCCGCTCGCCGACACCGCGCCCCGCCAGCCCCACGGAAATTGACCTCGCGACAAGTGAATTCTTCTATGCCGGAAATAGAAACAATTGACGTATGCTTGAGGAATAGTGTCAAAACATTGTTCGCCGTAACTTGAAACGACGTATTACAGACTAAAAATTACTTCCTGTTAGTATTGTAATCGATTGTTAAATATTATCGATAGTATTGGTAAAGTTCTCGCTATCGATACTATCGCTAGTATAACTTAGAGTGGAAGTTATCGATAAAACGATAGTCGATTTTTGTGCAACACTACTCCCGCTATTGCCTGCCGAAACCGATAACCGCAATGTACCTCTCAAATTAAACAATATTTAAAACATTTTTGTAAATTCGAAGGTGAATGAATGTAAGCTTATCGAACAGTTTCATAATAATTTACTAAATATTTTTCTAATTACATAGAGAACTAACAAAACTCTTTACACTTAGCAGAAATATTACGGTGTTATCAAAAAGAATTATTTTAAAACACAAAGCGCTGACTACTCGCCTTTTGGTTTATTAAAATTAATTTTTAATATTCGGGCCCAGCCCGCGTAAAATTGCAATTCCCGCGGAAATAAAAGAACAAAATGGCGTCCTTACGAGAATAATTCACGTACTAGAAGGGTCAGGAATGAAACCAAATTGCGTATAAAGAAAATTTTGTTGAGTATACACAAGATTGGTGCTTTGTTGTCGCTGAACATTTAAGCGGACATTTTGTTTTGATAATAATGCTTAGTTTAAACGTAAACAATAGAAAACTTTCGTGAACATCGATGTGGGGTTTCTCAGACCCAAAGAATTATCAAGGCAAGGAATGTGTCATTTATAAATATACTATCCGATCCGGCTAAGCGTTGCAGTATTATAAATTAAAATGAAATCTATCCTATGTCCTAAGTCGAAACAAAACCAGCAAAATAAAAAAAATCATCAAATTTGGTTCAGTAGTTTCGGAGTTCATCGCGGTCAAACACTGTGACTGGAAATTTTTATATTTAAAGATATCAAAAAAGGGCCCGACTGGCAGTGAATAGAGGCGTGTTGGTACCGATTTTAATGTTAAGAAGTGCATCTTAGGTTGGTCTTTACGGATGAAACATGGCTCAACGCTAACCACACCGTATCCCGATCCTGGACTACGACACTGCTGCTTCCACCTCCGCAGTATCTATGGAAAAAAGCGAAAGCCTCATCATTTGCCACGCAAGTACGGCTAAAGGTTTTGTACAAGACGTAATGCTAGCATTTAAATCAAAGAAATCTGGCGATTACCACGAGGAAATTAATGCGGAGTTGTATGAAGAGTGGTTCAAGAACTTGCTTCTAACATTGGAGGAACCATCAATAATTTTTATTAATAACACACCTTACCACTCTCGCCAAATTGACAAAATGCCAACGCAAGCCAATAAAAAACATGAAATTATTAATTGGCTACGCGGCAATGGAGAAAATGTGGACGACTCCATCTTAAAAGTAGAATGTTAATAAAAAACAAAAAAAAACCAAAACGGTATGTGATCGATGAAACGGCAGCAGAATACGGCCATATCGTCCTTAGGATTCCTCCATATCACTGCCAATACAACGCCATAGACTTATGAGGGGAACAAGTAAAAGGGCATGCTGCAAGAAGCAATACAAGCCCCCCATTCACAGCGAATAAAATGTTGCAATTACTCAAAAACGCTTGCACCGACGTGACAGCCAAGAACTGAGCAAGTGTGGCGGAGAGAACTAAGAGAGTCATAATGTCTGATAGGGACCGTGACATTGCATTTGATAATAATTTATGTACACAAGAGGTAATCATAAATATTACTGAAGACTCCTCATCGGTCGAATCTAGTACAAATGATGGTTCTGACGAGTCATGTTAATATAAAATCAAAATTTTGTTTTCTTTCTGTTTAAATAACATATTACACTTTATTAACATAATATAAGCGCATATGCGACTTAATTTGGGCTAGTTGATAGGTGTGAATGTCTGATGATATTTATTTATATAAAAATATATTGAAAACTGTGCAAAAGATCAGGTATTCCACCATTGCACTAAACATCGTCATATAATCATGTTCTTCTAAATATTTCCCTTCATATATACACAAACTTATATAACCTACTCAGTACAGATTCTTTAGAAAAATCTTCAATAGAAAAATCATCGCTCATCCTTCATAACACTTTATCAGTGGCTTCGATAAGATATTTATTCCTCTGGCAAAGTGAAAAGTATTTATTTTGCCTTAATATGACGGATCGGTCTGAAAGTCGCTTATTTAACGGATGGAGATTAGGTTCAAAGTTCATGTATGATGTATCACCGAGGAACACAGTTCCCTTGGGAATCCACTTAATATTTCTTGAATACGAAATCAGTTTCCTGATCCATTATGATTATATTATAAATACCATCGATCATTTTATTTTATACTTTATGCACAAAATTTATAAAGGCTGACTTAATGTATAAGGCATTTTCTATCAACTTTATCGTGATGTTGAGACAAGTTAGATGTAGTGTAAAATTTAAACAATAAAATACATTAAATTAAGAAATATCTATATGTCGTATCCGGTCACGAGTACGGACTCTAAACGAAACGGAAGCGCGCCCTCTAGCCGGCGAACAGAAAAAACTACGATTTCCCGCGCTTCGACAGAGTCGTGATATTGTCAACGTGTGAGCTCCGATTCACTTTTGATCGAGTCGCCATCAAGTGTAGACGTCGTCACGGAACTGTCCTACGTTTCGCTAAGTGCCTTATTATAACAAGTTTGTTACGTGGTTCTTAATACTGTGTCCAATAATTACAACATCTTCTCAGTGCACGATTTCTAACTCTGCTCATATGATATCGGAAGGTTCGGACCAAAATCCTGACGTTCACCCCTGGATTTGTGACAACTTAGGACAAAGGATAGGTTGCATTTTAATTTACAATAAAAATATTATTGCAAATTATAATTACTAAGCCGCAGCAACGCGTGGCCGGGTAAGCTAGTAATAATATTTAGAATTCATAAAGCCATATTTCTATAAGATAAAAATACGCCGAAATAAATCAAATCCCCGAGAACTCAGGTGGTATTCGAACTTACGATTATTCGCTATCCGGGTAACTGCTTTGGCCGCTGAGCTATTGAGATCCTGTTTGATGCGTTCAATTATGTAATTTTATATGTACTTATATTTGTAATAATTGTAATCTGCTTGTATATTGTTTAATATTAAGACAGGTGGGATTAAACATTGCCACGGGGTTGGGGTTCAGCTGCATGCAGCTTAAAAAACCCTAAAATGTATTCATTAGGAAACACAGACAGGCAAAGAATTCCACTCTTTAGCAAAACTCTTAGTGCGAATCTTTGGAATATCAACCGTATAACGGTGGCGCCTATTTGTTCGATTGTCCGATGAAAAATGGGGACGGCGGAACAACGCTGTGGAATTCTGCTGCGCATTCTCCGAAATGTATCCTAAATAAGGCTTGCCATGGTAGAATATGCTGGTAAGACAAATTAGGAAGAACTGAAGTGAGCGGCACCTTAATCCATAGCTCGAGTTTACACAAACTTTTTGTTGTCTGTCAAAGTTGTCTTGAGAACAACCAACGGTGTATCTAAAGCCACAGACTGCGAAATTTCAGTACACCCATTCAACAACAATATTAACTAGGTAGATGTAATCGTTAAGCAAGCTTCGCTAGCACCATATATTGGAGCGTAGAGTAATACTAAAAAAATATTAAAATATCATTAATGTTAAGTAAATTTTAAAATTGCATAAGAATGAAAACCTTCAAAAAGCGAGCCCTTTTTGTTTCAATGGGAAATCCCATAGAGCCAATGTTTTTTTTGACAGAACTTTTTTTATTTTTGCGAATTTCAAGATTTGGGATCACTGTCTAGTCCTAAACGTGTTGATTCGATTCCACACAAAAATTATTAATATCGGTTCAGAACTTGGGAAGTTATGACGTAACAGACATTGCGTCTTTGAAGCTGATCCATGGGAGCTCCGCTCCAATAAGATAAGATAAAAAACCCCAAAGAAATGAAAGAACTTTATTCAAATGCACTAGAAATAAGTCATTTTGAATCGTTCAAGAAGAATGAGCGCAAGAAACTCGTCAGCTTTAACACTATATAATTAAGAAAAGAAATTACTAAATATCAAGCCGTGGCTTAAAAGACACTTATCCAACCCTATTCTACCCTTTCTCTATCTCTCTCACTTATCCAACCCTATTCTACTCTTCCTCTATTATATGATAAATTAAAGTTTATCCTTGGCGCTTAGTTCCTACGCTTTATACTATAAAGCTTCGCTTCTTTCGGGCGCCCCTAGACGACACAGTTATTTTTTTTTCAATATCTTTTCCGTATAATCTGTGATCACGCTTCATTAGTCTGTGGCGTTCCTTCTTAACCTGGTTCCTTAAACCAAGAGCAAAATATATTCAAACTCGATGATTAACCGCGCCTCTACACCCCGTTTTATTCATTTTTATTCCTTTTTATTCATTTTGTATTCATGCCGACGTTCGCCGAATGTATTCACGGTTCCCCTCCAAAACTTGTTCGTTCGGTCCCGACAATTTTTGCCGGCTAGGGTACTGCATCGTGGATTAAAAACGCAACCAAAAGAAATATTAATACGTCAATAAATAATAAATGTGCTAAAAAAATGTATTGATTTTATTTTTTTGCATTTAAAAAGCCCCATTTCTCTCCCTTTTTTAACTCACTTCAGCCTTTTCATAAAAGCTCGTCGTTAAAAGGTATCGTACTTTTGACCAGGCCTTATTTTCAGGACACCTCTATTTGGTCCCTGAAAGTCTTTTTTCTGCCTTTATCGACTTGCCCATGCACATTTGCATCATATATTGGTCTTGTTAATCTTCTTTGGTCCCTCCTCTGTACATGTCCAAACTATCTAAGCATCCTTTTTCCTATCTTTTTCACTATATCTTCTTCCGCACCACACCAATCTCTTATCACATCATTCCTTATTTTATACATAAAATTTACTCCACTTATACTTTTTATAGCTCTAATTTGCTTCAATTTAACGTGAGTTTCCATATATCATGGTACCTCCGTGCGTTCAGACTTTTACGGTCATTCTCATTAGATACAGGGAGACAGGATCCTTGTGAACAGAGGCTTCTGAGAGCACTGTTTGTCCACTGACGGGCAATTCTTAGTGCCATCCGAACCGACTTGACGACATGACGTTTTTTCTTTTATCCACATTAACTCGCAGGCAGGCGTATGTCTTCATTGGAGTTGGGTAGATTTATAAATACCTCTTAACCTGAGTCATTACTTCACTGTGTAGAATCGAACTCCCCGAGTCCGAAGCATCTCCATTAATGCAGTCATACAATAGTGATTCTTCTGCCAAACTCAAGACTTCCATACATAAGATTCGTTGGCAACATGCCTCCTTAAAAAGCGGGGTATTTTTTGACAAATCCATTTATATAAACGCGGTTCACCCTTAACTCTGGCTGTTTTTCCGGTCTTTTGGTAAATTTCCCGACTCGACGCTGCATAGCTAATCTGTTGATATTGATACAACGCGCTTCCGAGGTTATTTTAAACTAACTTCTCTAGTTGTAATAGGTTGAACCTTTTTGAACAAAAATAGTAATAACTTATTTAATAAAAAAATTAATAGAAAAATACGCAACCTTTGGATATTAGCTAAAATGCTCTACTAATCGATTTACCGAGCCTTGTGAACAGCCGTCGAAATTTTCTAATGCTTTTCTACTTTCTACGCTGTAGGAGAGCGTTGTCTCATCAAAGAGAGGAACATCCTCTCATATGCGAAAGAAACAATTTATCATATAACATAGCATTGAAAAATGCACAGAATATATAAAACTGTGGACGAGTGGTCTGCGTACAGGTTTTCTATGGTAACGTTGTGATGTAGAAAACATACTTATAACGAACTGAAAATCGCCATTCAGTTATACCTGTCTCTACTCGAGTTGAGTAGAGGACATACACGTTGCAGTAAACCTGTACAAACTGTCAGTTGAAGCCAGCGGATCTCGACGCTATAGTGCTAAAAGGTTAATTGTTGATTTTATTTAGAAAAAGGAATTATAAACGTAGATACCTTGAAAAGTGGTGTAAAGCATTGTTACTGAAAAATACTGAACACTCTTGTCAATTTATCGAATAAATTGAAATTTGTGCCGAAAGATTGCCACAATAACTTGAGAATGGATTTAAAGACGTATCTCAAACTGTTATCAGCGGTGACACACTTAATAAACTAGGTCGATGCAGTCGCTAAACATAAAGCTTCGCTTGCACCATATATTGGAGCGGAGAGTAATACAAAAAAATATATAAAAAAAACAATAATGTTTGGTAAATTTTAAAATTCCATAAGAATGAAAAACTTTCTAAAACCCCGCGCGTTTGTTTCAATGAGAAATCCCATAGAGCCAATGTTCTTTGGTCACAGCTTATTATTTTTTGCGAATTTCAAAAATCGTCACGAAGTAGTCCTAAACCTGTTGATTCGTTTCAATACAAACATTATTAAAATCGGCTAAGAACTTGAAAGTTATGGCATAACAGACATTGCGTTATTGAAGCTGATCCATGAGAGCTCCGCTCCAAAAAACGGTATGCAGAAATTAGAAAAACTATATTGTCTCTTTTATTGAGCGAAGCTCTGAAAGCGTGAAGCTTTCTTTTAAGCAACTCTCAAATTTCACTTGTCTCCCTCCTGCTACTTAACGGTTCAACCAATTCCAACGAATTTTGGCATGAACATACATGATTATAACCTGACGAACATAGGCTAAGTAAAAAATATAGACTTTAACATGGAGGAATAATCACCGAAAGAAAAATTCAAAAGCTGATCACAGCCAAACCGCTAATACTACATTGATGCAATTTGGCGCCAAAACTCACATCGTGGTCGTGACGGATGTGCAATAAAAGTTTTGAAATCGGACATACCATGAAGGAATAATCACCTAAAGAAAAATTCAAAAGCTGAATACAGCCAAACCGCTGAGACTACATTGATGAAATGTAGGTGAGGTTAGGTAAGGTAGTGCTTCGCTCAGTATTTAAGCAACTCACTAATTTCACTTGTCTCCCTCCTGCTACTTAACGGTTCAACCGATTCGAACGAATTTTGGCATGAACATACATGATTATGACCTGACGGACATAGGCTATGTAAAAAATATAGACTTTACCATGGAGGAATAATCACCGAAAGAAAAATTCAAAAGCTGATCACAGCCAAACAGCTGATACTACATTGATGAAATTTGGCGCCAAAACTCAAATCGTGGTCATGACGGATGTGCAAAAAAAAATTTGAAATCGGACATGCCATGGAGGAATAATCACCGATAGAAATATTCAAAAACTGATCACAGCCAAACCGCTGACACTACATTGATGAAATTTGGTTTACCACACCACACGTGTTTGGTCGCACGGCGCGACCTGAAAGGTTAGGTTAGGTAAGGTCAGGTGGTAAGGTTAGGTAAGGTAGTGCTTCGCTCAGTATTTCCAAACAGCAGCATGCATTGCAGACCCAGTTTTTATCTTGATATTATTTACTTTTTATGCGCACATTGTATAATTATGTCCATAAACTCAAGACTCAAGACCACCGCGCCACTGACGCCTCGTCAAGGCGACCGCCACACATGCTCAGTTTTTCCTGTTTCTTCCGTTACCCTTCACAGTTTTCTGACGAGCATTTGGTGCAACGGTAGCGATTGTATGATGAATACGAGCATTTGTACCTGAATCATGGGTATTTATATATATTTCTTTTGAATTTTACATATCCATGTATCATATATGTATCCATTACCCTAGTATCTATAACACAAACCTTACAGTGCTTACTTTGGGCTAGGCTAATTGGTTTGAATGTAAAAAACATCAATTTATCAGCGTCAGCCCGCAAGCTGACATAAAGCTGAATTGGTCACCCATTTGGTACAGACGTGAGACATATTAAGTTTCAATTAATTTTTTTTTTGTTTGTTTAAAGTTTTAGGTTAATCATAATTATCTTGTTTTGTTTTATTTTCTTTTAGTTTAATTTTTATTATTATTATTTATGTACTGTCTTTGTTAGTACCAAATAAAAAAGTGTTTATGTTATCAGGAAACATAGACTCAGGCAAAGAGTTCCACTTTTTAGCGGTACGGATCACAAAATTGGAACCAAAACGCTTAGTACGACTCTTTGGAGTATAAACCATATAACGGTGGCGGTGGTAAGTCTGGTTGTCCGATGAGTGCTGTGCTTAAGGTTTCATTTGATCAAGTAATTATTAAGTTTGTGTATGTTTTATAATTGTACTGGTGCAACCTTCTTGGTGATCAATGTAATAAATAAATAATAAACAATTTTTCCATTCCGTAATGAAAATTCAACCTTACAGTGCTTACGTCGTTGGTGTAAATTTGCTCGCATTTTAACTCAGCTCAGGTTGCGTCTAGTCGCTGCACGGCTAAGTTCTCTCAAATTTCAATTGATCTCAAAGTGCTAGCCCTGGGGACTCACGACTGCCACTGAATTTCATTATTCATACCAGCTTTGTTGCACAGGTACTCGTTTGCTATTCAAAATTACTTTCCACAGGATAAACGTTAAGTATTTTAATATTGCTTCCTTTACATTATTAATATTCGAAAGCTGTATTTTATCCAATATTATATAAACGATAAAATTTAAAAATTCGCGGCTTCAAACCAAATTAATAATTTTATTCTGAATGCTATTCTTATTTTGTGATTATTATTTTATTTAGAATGGGTTCGCTCTTGATCCCAATCAAGCCCGGGGGCCAAGATAGGATCCACAATGTAACGAGCTAACCCAGAAGGTGCCTATTCACCCTGGCTTTAAAAACAGATGGGTTTAAGTACTGCGAAATACAGACGCAGGGAGAAAGTTCCACTCTTTAGCTGTGCACATTATGAAAGATGTTGAAAACCGCTTGATGCGATAGGTGGGAATAGCAACCAATAAAGGGTGGTAGCCCGCAATGTGTCTGGATGTCCGATGGAAAAAGGGAGAGGGCGAAGTACTAAAATTTTAAGAATAATAAATTCAACATTTACAAAGTATTTACAAGAATTCGTCAGATGGATGGAGCGATGAAGGTGCGATTAGCCTATACCAAAGTAAGTACTATAATGCTTTTATTATCGACACTAGAGTAACGGATAGACATATACATATGACACATAGATATGTAATATTTAAAGAAATACTAGGTAACCCGGCCACGCGTTGCTGTGTTATATATAAATGAAATCTATCATATGTCCTAAGTTGGAACAAATCCACCAAATTGAAGATAAATCATCAAAATAGGTTGGTTGGTTGGTTGGTTGGTTGGTTGGTTGGTTAATAAAATAAGTTTCGGAGTTCATCACGGTCAAACACTGTGATAGGGAATTTTTATATATAAAGATATATAAATACTCAGGACTACGGTACAAATGCTTGTATTCATCATACAAACATCAAAAAAAAAAGACACTTCCACTTCAGACACTTCCGGGATTCGAAAACGTGACCATCAGTGCAAAAGGATCGCTCAACATGAACAATACAGACAAGGAAACTTAAGAATTAATTTTATGAAAATGTATTTTTGCTCCAATCAAACAATCTTAAAACATTGTACCCATTACCATTACATCCTTGAAATAAATTCCGACAAGCAAGATCCGTAAAAAATATTAAGATTTGTGAAATAAATATTAGCAGCGCCATATTTTATTGCTACTTTTAGGGCTTAAGGGTAGTCTATCCGTTTTCCTAGTATCCATAACTCAAGCCCTACACTGTTTAGGTACTTTGTGCTAGGCTAATTGGTGAAAATGTAAAAAATATAATTATAATTATACATTTTTTTATCAAATAAAAAAATATACATTTAACTTAATGCCAATCAATTATAACACCATCGTACAGTTGAAGTGAAATAGTGTGAAATCGTCACAAAAAAAAGGTAAAAAATGAACCGGGCGAATCCCGGGTGAATCCAGCGGGCGACGGGAATGAAAATTGGATTTGCCCCTGATTGGATTTTTATTTACTTAAGACAAGAAAAATTCTCTTGCGACTGCGACGTTTTTATAAATGATTTAGAGATCGTGGAACCACTCCGTCTGATTAACACTGTATAGCATCTGTTTATTTCTTTCTATTGTATTATTCTATAAAGGAGATCAGTATTGTTAACAGTCAGCCACATTATTAACAGCGGTCAGAGATGTATAGAGTTTAATGTATATTAAGTAATGTATAAAGTATATTATTTATACATTTTGCAAATTCAAAATTATTTATTGCATTCGTGTGGTGAAAAAAAACAATTTTAATGATTATATATATATTTGGTATTGCATTTTTTTCAATGTTAATTTATAAGATAAATTATTTTAATAGAAAAATAATAGAAAAATCGACTCTCGGAAGTCCGTTCCAATGCTCTCCCAGTTGAGCTACCGAGCCTTGTGAACACGCGTCGGAATTTTCTAGTAGCTTTCCAGTTTTACGCTGTAGGCCAGCGTTGTCTCATCAATGAGAGGAACATCCTCTAGTATTAGAAAGAAACATTTGTACAAATGTTTGTACAAGTATTTAATTATTTTAATAGGACCGGACTTCCAAAGGTTGCGAGTTCGATTCCCGCCTGAGAATTTACTTGTGAGCCATTTTAATTTTTTTCTAGAGTATAGTCATTTAGAGTCATTTATTTGCGAAATACTGAGTACACAAGTTTACAAATAATAATTTGGCAGGTCTACAGTATTTGCCTTTTTAATGTAGGCATGCAAATATTTAGGTACAGTGCTGAAAGATTATACTCAAAGACAACAAATACCTTAACAAAATTACAAAATTGGGTATTTCACAATAATAATTTTGATCGATTAATTAGATCCGATAGGTTGTCGAAGCTCAAAATACACTCGAGAGCAATGAATCACCCGGATTCATTGCTCTCGAGTGTATTTTGACATCTTAAGGAATCCTAAAAATCTCGGAAACTAAAAATGCTAGGTTAATGCAATAAATTGTATTTAATAGACAATGTAATACTCCTTAAATGAAGGTATTAAAACTTCTTAGTTATTGTAAAGTTATATCATAAAAAAATCAAATTTGAAAAAGGGCCACTTTCGAAGATGGAACTACGAAATTACAGCATTTGGTTTTGCTTTTGTTTGTAATCTGTCATTTATGTGGGTACATAAACCATGTTGATAGTGCTCTATATTCATTATTCAAGCTGAAATTATGTCGCTTACGCCTGAAGAATGCACCAGAATACTTACAATGCTGGAAACCGGCCGGAGTCAGCGCGATACAGCCAGGACTGTCGGTGTGTCGCTGTCAACAGTACAAAGAGTTCTCCGACGTTACGAAGAAACTGGTTCTAACCTACGCAGACCAGGAACGGGCAGAACCAGGTGTACCACAGCACGAGAAGGCCGATACTTGGTGAACACCATGCTTCGAAATCGCTTTCTCACAGGAACTGAACTCACCAATCAGTTTCGACGCCTCGGAGGAAGTAACCCAAGTGCATGGACAGTAAGACGTCGGCTTGCTGAATCTAACTTAAAACCCCTTAGAACTGCAAACGGCCCTAAACTGGAGCGTGGGCATCGTATTTCAAGACTAAGATATGCCCAGAGCCACGTAAATTGGAGTATTGAAGATTGGTCAAAAGTTATGTTCTCCGACGAATCAAAATTTATGCTCTACAAGCACGATGGAAGACACAGAGTGATTCGAAGACCAGTGGAAAGATTCAAGCAAGCATGCATCGAAGAAAAAGTAGCCTACGGTGGTGGGTCTGTACTTGTGTGGGCCGGAATTTCTTCTGAAAGTCGCACAGAGCTGGTGATAATAGAAAACGGCTCTTTAACTAGCGTAAGATATGTGGAAGAAATCCTCAATGATCACGTTGGTCCATTTATGGTCAATTTAGGTGAGGATGCTATATTTATGCATGACAATGCCCGACCTCATACAGGTAGGATTGTGAATGACTACCTTCAAGAGATGAACATTACTCGTATGGAGTGGCCAGCGCGCAGCCCGGATATCAACCCGATCGAGCATGCTTGGGACGAGCTAGGCAGATGCGTAAAACAACGAAACCCTCCCCCAATCACGCTTCGTGAGCTCAAAATTGCTCTCACAGAGGAATGGGAGAATATTCCCCAAAATCGTATAAGGAACTTGGTGTACAGCATGCCAAACCGCGTAAACGCAGTAATGGAAGCACGAGGAGGCAATACGAAGTATTAAAATTCAAGAAAATCGTAATAAAGTTCAAACATTTCATGTTTCCTATTTTTGTTTTAAGGAGAGATCAGCAGTTTTTTTCTTTATGTAATTTTGTGTTAATAAAATGTATGGTGACTCATATTTTTTTTACTTTCATTTAAGGAGTATTACATTGTCTATTAAATACAATTTATTGCATTAACCTATCATTTTTAGTTTCCGAGATTTTTAACATTCTTTAAGTGACCCGGATTCATTGCTCTCGAGTGTAGTAAAAATAATAGAAAAATAGATTAGTATAAAAAATATCACTTAAAATATCATTTTGTGTCCCAGATAAACAATCAAAAAGACAAAACATTAAATTAGATTAAATAATAATAAAGAAAATAAAATTATCAATACAATGTCAAGAAATTTTAATGGTTAAGTACTCTTTAATCGAGTAAAAACCCTGTTTTGCCAGCCAAGAAAGCAGAGATTTTCTAAAAATATTTTTCTCCATGGGTAGGTCGCTCAAGTTCGGTGGTAACTTATTATATATGTTTATAGCCATGCAGTAAACATTTTTCTAAAAAGTGATAAATTGCTTTTTGGCGTACATAATTTGTTCTGTCTACATTTACGTGTGTTAGCTGTTCTTTGATAGTGGGTGAAAAAATATTCTGTGTATCGTTTTACAAAAAGACATAATTCGGTTATATACATACAGGGTAATGTTAATATTTTAAATTTTCTGAACCACGGTTGACAAAATTCCCAACTTTGTATACCAGATAGTGCTCTTATACATCGTTTTTGAGCTTTAAATGCCCTTTGGAAATCTACATTGTTTCCCCAGATTATTAAGCCATAGCGAAGTACGGAGGAAACATATCCATGATATACTTGCAATGCACTTTGTATTGATGCAATTCTTTTATTTCTGTTCAAGGCGAAAACAAATTTATTAATTTTTGTACATATATCATCAATTTGGGTTTTCCAACTTAAGTTTTCGTCAATAATAATACCTAAGAATTGTGTAGAGTTTACTATTTCAACATTTTCATTTCCATGCTTTATGTCGAGATTCAGTTTTAGCCTTATGAGTACCAAATTTTATAGCCTTAGTTTTATTAATATTTATTTTTAAAGTAATTCATCCAATTGTGAATGTCATTAAAAGTATTATTTATGTAAATTTCTAGCTTTTCTATATTTTTGTTTTTGGATAACAAGGCACAGTCATCAGCAAACAAGAAACAACAATTTTTTGTTACATCGGCAAGTCATTTATGTATATTAGAAATAGTAGCGGGGGTCTAATATGCTTCCCTGTGGAACGCCAGTTGTTGTATACCTAAATTCCGATCTAGCCCTGATTTTTATATTATTTTATATTCTTGCTATCTCTGTACATTGTTGACGGTTCTCAAGATAGCTGGAAAGCCAACTATTCGCTATTCCTCTCAGGCCATAATCAAAAGCTTTTTTTAACAAAATATTATGATTTACAAAGTCAAATGCCTTTGACATATCTAAAAAAAGAGCCAGATTAGGTATTCCGTCATTTATAGCTTCAGATATTTTTTTAATTAGAGTAAAACATGCTAGTGTAGTTGATTTACCCTCTTGAAAATTGTTCATGTTTTATTATATTATTATTTTGTTTCATTAATATCAGCATAATTTTAGCAAAAACTTTTTCAAATATTTTTGCAAAAACAGAATTGAGTGTAATTGTTATATAATTATTCATATCACACTCATCTCCTTTTTTTTATTAAACGGTTTTTATATAATGGTTTTATTAGAGACAATTTAATCTGTCCGGATCTGTCTGTCATTTGTTTGTCCAGTGATAAATTAATGTAATGTGCTAATGGTATTGAAATTTTTCAAAACATGATTTTAATGCTTCTGTGTATATATCGTCATACCCTATTGATCTTGTGTTTTTAAGACCTAATATTATTCGTTTGATATCGTCATAAGTCGTTGGAAACAGATAAAGCTATCTCTGTTTGCTACTGAATTTGATGTTTAAGTGTTTTTAGTTATATCTTTTTTTACCATTTTCAATGAAGAAATTATTAAAAGCCCTTGCAATATCTTTCGAATTACATAAGGTTTTATTGTTTTTTCTTATTTGCTTGATTTCATTTTGCTATTTCCGTTATTTTTTATAATTTTCCATGATGCACTGCACTTGTTTTTTGACTGCACTATAATTTTAGAATTACATATTTTTTGTGCATTATTAATACATTTTTTTTAATATTTTTGTATAGTATAGTTCTTATTATTTAATTTGTTTTTTACATTTGAACTCAAGTATGTGTAATATAATATTCTTTTTTTTTTGACAACATTGTTTCAGTCCCTTTGTAATCCCTAGAAAGATAATATGTTTATTTTTCTGTACCAGGACATGAACTCTGCTTATGCACCACAATATACATTATTTAATAATTTATAACATAATAATTATAAAAGTTAAACTAAAAAAATAACTTATATATATAAAAGATAAGTATGTATGTAAGTATGTAATTGACCTATAGATATTTTAATTATTTTTAAAGCGGATCGTTGCGTTTAAGTTTTAAAATTGACTAACACAGACTTATTGATTTAACACAGAGTCAGGCAAAGAGTTCCACTCTCTAGCGGTACGGACAGAGGCGTTTCTAGCTCACGTAGAGCCCGTAAGCAATAATTATCCTAACGCCCTAGTAACGATCACACGTTCTTATCATATACCAAATTTCTTCGAATTCGGTCAGCCCGTTTTTGACTTTTAGAACTAAATCGGCCACGCGTTGCTGTAACTCAGTAGGTACAATAGATTAAATTAATTTTTTACTCATTATTTAGATACATTCAAATTTTAATTGTATGAAATTAAGAATTAAACGTTCTGTCAAAATTCGAAATTGATAGGTAAAGTATCGGGACGGTGAAATAAGGCACAAACCAACATACTCGTTATAAACTAACCTACAGTGCCATCTATTAATAATTTATCAAACTAACCCTAAAATACACACTACTGTCGTATAATAAACATTTAATTTGTAATAACAAATTAAGATAAAACTATCCTAATTTTAAAATCAGTTCAGTAGTTTAAGAGTTTATTCCGAACATACATCATGACACGAGAATTTATATATAAATAGAACTATATACATACCATTTGACTGTTATTATTTGAGATCATAAATTTTAATTTATGATAAACGACGCACCATTCTTTGCTAAAGTTATATTTCTTACGAAAAATCTATAACATTCACGCTTTCTCGAACCCTCACGATTTCGGTTAGGAATCCATTATTGCTTATTTATGGTTTGGCTCCGCAAAATATTTATCTGTGTCTATAATACTCGGACCGGCTCACAGGAAATGAAACGAAACCAAATGGCACAGCTACTTTGTACAGATTCTTTTTTTGTATAGCGAGTAAATAAAAGGTCTGATAAATGGTAAAGGGATATGGTTGAATCTATTTTAGTGTGACTTAGCACTTTTAGATTTGGCTACAAGTATTATTGGTTTAAGAAAAATTGTTTTTTGGTAAGTATAACCTTTTATATTTGTTGTTTTTCTATTTTTTATCTAATACTTATATATTAACAGACCTAAATATATAATAATAAATCTTACGTTCACACAAATTAGTCTAGAAGTAAGATAGACATACATATATGATACACAAATAAGTAATACTAGCTGACCCGGTAACGCGTTGCTATGGTAACGTTATTGATACAATGGAAAAAGAGCGGGAAAAAGAGCGGACAGACAAACACACAAACAACAAGTTTGTGTTCTTAGATTATAGACTAGCGGCCCATCCCGGCATCGCACGGGTGGACAAATTTCTTTAATTTTTTTCTATTATTAAATATTTTCCGTAAGCGCCATCTAGCGTCCGGTAGATGAACTACATGCGGTTAACGCGTTGCTATGGTAACGTTATTGAGACAATGGAAAAAGAGCGGGAAAAAGAGCGGACAGACAAACACACAAACAACTGTGATCTTAGATTATAGATTAATAGAAATGTATATATACCCATGACTCAACTACAATTGTTTGTATTCATCACACAAACATCTGTCCCTTCCGGGAATCGAATCCAGGATCGTTGATGCGAAAGGCAGGATCGCTACCGTTCCACCAAACGGTTGCTTCACAAGCTTTTATTTACTTTCACCTGTACCGGTGTCTGTAATGAAAAGTTACAAGATAAATTTAACCCAGTTTCCGATTAAACTGAATATGTGTATCGAGTCACTATGCAATATTATGATGACATGGAGCTGGAAGGTGGCCTTAGGAACTCCTCAATAAAATGACACAGCCTCATTGAGTTTGGCCTCGTTTGAATCGTATTGACGAGTACTTTAATCATATATGGTAACCAGGGTCTTATGCTCGACCTGATAGATGATGATAGAAACTCCGCAATAATTGTTCGTTTCCTTTTTTTAACTTTTTAATTCGTTTTATTAACAAGTTATAATAAAAGCAGTTTTTAAAAAAGTTTTTTTTATTGGAAACTTAACACGTTAACAGTCCCCATACAAAATGATCTGACCACCCGATAAGTCCAAAGCAATTAATAGGTAACTTTAGTTATTTTTAATCATGTTACCAGGAAAATAACTTTTTGTCATAATATTTTCCCATTTTCCTTGATTTTCCTATATGACCCCAATGTGGGGTCACAGACTTGTGAGTGTAAATTTTCGTGAACCCATATCACGGGTAGTTGGTTACAACATTGAAGATGTGTCAAGATGATTTGTTATTATTTAGAACAGTGTTTGTCGTGAAGTGAATAATGTCTCGCAATCTCCTTGATGCCGATATTCAGAGAATTTTGGAAGAAGAAGTGAAGCTGATAGTGTTTGATGACGCTTGGAAAAAAAAAAGTTTTGGAAGTGACGAAGAATACTATGAGGAAACAATTGAGGATATTGAGCAATTCATCACAGGAAATGTGGTATTTTTAACTATCTAATATTACAAAATAACAGTCCTATGGACACGACGTCTTTACAACCTGCTCAACCTGTTCCTTCTACCAGCTCTGCGCCATCCACCAGCTCTGCTCCATCCACAAGTACAGGTTTGAGACAATTACCTTATTGATTTAGCGATATTGCCAGGGAAAAGAGGAAATCGCAAAAGATGCGCTGGCTGTTATAAAAAAAATATGTCTGAAGGAAAATCTTCAACTATAGCGGCAAAAATGACTCCCAAAGTTCATCAAGAATGCAAACAATGCAAAAAAGGTTATTGCCATTCTTGTTTCGTGAATGAACATAAATAATTATGTAACTTTTTCAATACATTTCTTTAAATAAACACGAGCATGCATAAAAAGTAAGTTTTTATTTTTCCCGTAATCCCTTGCCAATTGTAGACCTAACTTTGAGATAATCTGTATTGTTTTCACGGATTTCGTATGACCAATTCTTCCTTCATGAGTCCACTAAACAACAAAAACCATACTCATAAGTCCGCTTAAAAATTGATGAAGAAAAATTCTAAGACCTATGAACCCATATGGGGTCAGGGACGTATGGGTATAAACTGATATGACCCCATATGGGGTCATAGGACTGTCAACGTGTTAACAGTTAGAATTTTAACAGTAATGAACGTACATTAAAATGTTGTGAAGGTAGTGAAAATATATGACGACCATTGCCTTAGTCATCCTGTGATCACGGCTCCCGTAAAGGAGTCGGAACGTCAGAATTAAAAAAATAAATTATGCGCAAAAAAAAGGAATCTTGTTGGAGCATCAGCTTCAATGATGCAATGTCTGCTACGCCATAATTTCCCGAGTTCTTAACCGATTTTAATAACTTTTGTGTGGAATCCAATCAACACATTTTGAACCAGATTGTGAAGGAGTCCAAATTTTGAAATTCACAAAACCAAAGTTTTTTGCCCATGCTCTATGAGATTTCCCATTAAAGCTAAAAGCGCGCGCTTTTTGAAAGTTTTTATTCTAATAGAATTTTAAAATTTTCTAAGCATAACTGATTTTTTTACGTTTTTTTTGTATTTTTCTCAGCTCCAATATATGGTGCTAGCAAAGCTTTATGCTTAGCGACTGCAATGACCTAGTTTATGTATCTATCTATAATATTGTAATCTACTCCTGGAACATACACATTCAAAATCATTTCATAGCTGGTATCCAGTTAATGTCGCTTTTCACCACAGCGGATATTACTCAAATGAATGTGCATTCAAACATAGCAAGTTATCGCGAGCTAACCGATCGATCAGTCGTCCACAACGACGTAATTCTCATTTGATATAGAACATATTGACTAACGTTCTCATTTGCCATAGTATGAATGAAAAATAATCCCATTCAAATGCACTTAACACACACATGTTGTTTTGAATCGTCCAGCATTTTTACCGACGTTTGGACGTATTTTAACTGACAAGAATGGGCGCAAGGAACTCGTCAGCTTTAACAGAAGTAACGACATTTACAATATAATACGCCGACACCAACATTATCCACAAAAAAAACAAAATCTATAATATAAGATCACAAATTTGTTGTTTGTCTGTTCGCTCTTTTTCTCGCTCTTTTTCCATTGTATCAATTAACGTTACCATAGCAACGCGTTACCGGGTCAGCTAGTTATTCTTTTATCACAATAATAGTAGTGTTATGATATAATTTTTTCGTTGATTACAACAAAGTCAACAAGTATCTGTTTCAAGTTTTCTGCTATTAGGTAGAAAATCAAAGAATTTTACTTTCATTCTTTATAATTGGTTCTTTACTTTGATTTGACGACCGTTTGGTGCAACAGTAGCGATCCTGCCTTTCGCACCGACGGTCCTGGGTACGTGCATTTGTACCTGAGTCATGAGTATTTGTATATCTATTAATCTTAATATATATAAATTACATGTCACGTTGTTTGTCCGCGATGGACTCCTAAACTACTTAACCAATTTTGATCAAACTTAGTAACTATCTGTTATTTGATCTAACTTAAAAGATAGGATAGGTTTTATTTCAATTTATAACACAGCTACGCGTGGCTGGGTCAGCAGTATTACATATATATGTATCATATATATATTTCTATCCGTTACCCTAGTAATCATAACACAAACTTAATAGTTTACTTTCGGCTAGGCAAATTGGTGTGAATGTAAGAAATGTTATTATTATTGTTTGTCTTACATTAAGATTATTTTTTTGCTATTTTGCTATTATAGTAATTGTCCACGTCTAACCAACATACACCAACATATCCTTAACAGAATTCGATAAAATAAAACACACAGACGCATTGCATATATATATTAAGACAAAAAACACTCACACAGACGCATGCAATTCTTGAAGTAAATTCAATAATCCTTCAAATTAAGACAAAATAACTAATTATAAAGAAAGAAAGAAAAAACATTGACACATACACACACAAACACACATAGAGAGAGAGAGAGAGAGAGAGAGAGAGAGAGAAAGAGAGAGAAAGAATACAAGAATAGGAGAAAAAATAAGGGAATGTGAAAAATATATGGAAATTAAAAAAAGTAAAAATGAGCGGAGCTCCCATGGATCAGCTTCAATGACGCAATGTCTGTAATGTCATAACTTCCTGAGTTTTTAACCGTTTTTCATATTTTTTGTGTGGAATGGAATCAATCCGTTTAGGACTAGATCGTGACGAAGTTTGAAAATCGCAAAAATAAAAAAGTTATGACGTAAAAAAGTTTTGAAACAAAAAGCGCGTACTTTATGAAAGTTATGTTTTTATTTAATTTTTTTTTTGCATTCTCAATGCAATATTTCTATAAGATATAAAATAGGTGTGTAAAAAAAAAAAAAAAAAAACAACCACGCCTGCGAGCCCTCAGATGGGAGCCGGGCTTATGCTCAGAGGGCTCGGAGGCGTGGTTGTTTTTTATGAAAGTTTTTATTCTTTTGGAATTTTAAAATTTACTTAACGTTATTGATTTTTATATTACGCATCGCTCCATTATATAGTGCGATCAAGTAAAAACTTATAAAACTAGTACGATGACTGATAAATGTAAAAACCAACATCCTCAGCAATAACATGCAGATCAGAATTTTCTCCGACGGACTGAGCAAAGTTAATCAACATAAAATATAAGCGGTATCCTTCTTCCAGAGTCAGGCTTAGCGTTGAAATTTATGGATTACATGGCCCCCAATTTTTAACCAATCCTAAGGCTTGTTGGCTCCTGAAATATGGGCTTGTATACGGGAAATTGAACGTTCCCACTTAACTGTGGGATACGTACGAATAATATTCGGCGACTGTTTGGTGCAAAGATCCTTTCGCAACGGTGGACGTGGATTCGAGTCCGGTGTTTGTATCTGAATACGAGCATTTGTATCATTGTTATTTTATGAATATTACATATCTGTGTATCATATGGGTACCCTTTATCTGGCAGAATCTAGTTGCGTAGAAAATCACTCGACATAAATAAAAATACATACATTACAGGTTAGGTTAGGTTAGGTATTTTTTTTATTCTTTACCAGCAAGCAAGCTATTTCAATTTATGCCAAATAATTAGTATACATTCTATAATTATGAATTATAAATTTCTGCAAAAAAAGGTAATTCCGTATCATGTATCTACGTCTATTCTTTGTAAGAACATTTTAGAACATTGTTTTTTTTATTTACCACGTTTTTATTAACTTGCTTTCGTTCGTGCCTGTCCTTCTGTCTGACCACAAAATTTTCTAATCTTATAACTCAAAATTAGACCACTTCTGATGCTCTTAAAGAGCTCAAAATTTTACCACACGTAGATCATGAATGACAGTTCATTATTCAGTCATCACAAACATAAACTTTATAAATAAATAAATAAATAAATATTTCCTACATTATAGTTAGATAAGCACCTATATAATCCTTGAAGAAATTCAATAAATACTCGGATCAATTCTGGGATTTAAGTTAAAAAAAAGTAATAAAAGATGTTTGAAAACCACAATTTTATAAGCGGACTAAAAAGAAGAAAATGTTTTTTCCCAGAATTGTGATGGTAAATTCTTTTCCGGGAATGATAAAAATTTCAAACATGTACATATATTCAAGTACTGACGTAAGATGACTAAAAACGTGGGGCGGGCGGTTTTCAGGCGTTACTAATTCAAATTCACTTGGTGAATTAGTTTTTTTTACTGTGAATGGGTTCGCTCTTGATCCCAATCAAGCCCGGGGGCCAAGACAGATCTACGATGAAAGGAACTAACCCAGAAGGTGCCTATTCACCTTGGCTCTGAAGTCATTCATCATGCATTAATTCCTAATATGCCTTACAGTGCTTAATTCGGGCTAGGCTAGTGTGAATGTGACAAAAAACTTGACGACTCCAGTGGTCAAGTGGCTCCCATACTGGTTTGATGGTAACGAAATTCCGAGGTCTAGGATTCAATCCCTGGGCTTTTCAATGTAGAAAATAAACTTTTCTTTATTAGCAAGGGTCTGCTCATTTCTCGACGCGACAACTATTTTATCGAGCACCTCGTCGTACAGGGAAAGATAGAGGACACCAGAGGGCGAGGGAGGTCGCCCATGAGATGGACTGACCAAGTGAAGTCTGCTGTGGCTGGCTCCCTAAACGAATGCAGCAAGATGTCCGCCAGCAGGGAGAAATGGCGAATGATCGTGAGGCGAGTAACATCTGCCTCGGCTGAAGACACGACCTCATGACCATCTTAAAATCTCCAATTAAATGCCACTTAAAAACTTTATATTTCAAAGCTTCTAGAAAAATTATTAAACTCCCGTAGTTTTCATTCAGATGTACAGAATAAGCGACTGGGAGAGATAGAAATTTATTTCCGTTATGTAATAAAACTGCTTTCAAGCTTTTCGTCGAGCTGTCTCACTAATTGCTTCAAACAAACCTCTTATGTCATTACAATAACAAAGTCCATCTTCTTTGGTAAAGAACGTAGAACACGTCTCATGCCGACTTCGTTGATCTGATATTTTGATATCAATAAGCAAATTCCATCGCTTCAAATGGGAATGACGCAATGTCTGTTACGCCATAACTTCCCGAATTCTTGTGTGAAATAATAAATTTTTGTGTGAAATCGAATCAACGGATTTAGGGCTAGACCGAATTGAGAAATTCGCAAAAATAAAAAAGTTATGACCAAAAAGCATTGGCTCTATGGGATTCCCAATTGAAACAAAAATCGCGCGTTTTTTGAAAATTATCATATGGAATTTTAAAATTAACTAAACATTATTGATATTTTTTTTAGTATTACACTCCGCTTCAATATATGGTGCTAGCGAAGCTTTATGCTTAGCGACTGCCTCGACATAGTTTTATCAAACAAATTCACTTCAGCTATACTTCTTAAAGCTCTCATTGCATGCATGAATCATACATTCGTGCTACTGCCAAATCCAAGAATCATTTCCATACATTAGTTATAGAATAAATAGATATAAGATACACAAACATGGTTCTAAAATAATAGTAAAAAAAAAGACTCGGCACACAAGTTATTATAAAACGACATGCAGAAATAACGAAGGTACGACATATAAAAAAAAAAAATCGTTTTAACTATGACTTGGCCGGGGAAAAAACCACAAAACGTTTATTCCATAAAAATATCGGATGTAATAATTCTGCAAATATTACTTTTACAAACACAACACACGAACGTGGAAATGACGTCAGGGGAAAAATGCATCTGACGTTATCCTGCACTTTTTAAGCGGGCATTGTTTCGACGAGTGTTTTTTTTTTGCTGTCCTTACCGTGTTGAATGCAATGACAAGGTAATACGCGTGGAAAACAAGAATGGTTTTTTTATTTGTATGCGATTTGTTTTTCCGTCTGTAATTTTATCTTTAAGATAAAAGGGTTTTTTGTTTTATATATTTTTTTATCGAATTAACTGGGTTTAAAAAGTCACTGTAGCGACTACATACCTACACGTATCGACTATATATTTTCACGTAGATAGATTAAGAACACGGTTCACCGATAAGTTAAGATTGTAATAAGCACGCATTATCATAGCATATAAGTCATATTTTATTCGAAATAAATCAGACGTCATAACACCTTGTCTCGTTATTTTTATTGCCATAATTATTTGACAAATTGGTGACCCTCGATTTCATTCAACTTTGACGCGAACATTGCTATATAGTTGACTTCGCAACAGAAGATACCAGCAAAATGAGCTCTGCTACTTGCAAATCAAACTGCGGCCAACAAGAAACACTGGAAATCGCAGCCGGCACCTCCATTTTGTCCCGCATTCCGGAGTTTTGGAGAGATCAAGCCAGATTATGGTTAACAATATATATATATATATATATATTGCTATAACTGTAAAATATTTTACAGTTATAGCAAAACTATCGAAGGAAGAAATACTACAAACGACTTCATTACCTCACCGCCCGCCACAGAAAAATATAAAACCATCAAAGAACGTCTAATAAGTTGCTACGAAGAATGAGAACAGCGCCAATTTCAAAAATTATTGTCTTAAATGTACCTAACTTAAGTTGTAATTTGCTTTCAGTTAAACATGCTGTCGATAAATGTTTTTCTTTTTAATTTAACTTTTTAAATAAAAGGGTCTTA
Source organism: Calamotropha paludella (assembly GCA_927399485.1). NCBI lineage: Eukaryota > Metazoa > Arthropoda > Insecta > Lepidoptera > Crambidae > Calamotropha > Calamotropha paludella. The sequence goes on along the minus strand of OV656803.1, from coordinate 2,007,589 downwards.
TTGTGGTGGATTGTATTCATTGGATTGCGACACCATTAAGCCACGTAAATCAGCCTTACTATTGACCTGTGATCTAACCAAGTATAAACTTTGGCACTTTGGGTCACTAGTGTCGCATTGGCATGGACAAGCTAAACAAAGGCCAAGCTACTGGAATCGACTACAAGGAGGTTGATAAGGATCCCTGTGTAACTTTTAACACGTTCATTATCAATCACGCGACGATGCGTGATTTACAAAAAATGTTAACTTTTTTTGTTGTATTATTTGTTTTAGTCTATGGTTATTGTTATCGTTCGTTACAGACCGAATAATATTTTTCACTCGTAAGCTATTTTCCTTTCCACTATTTTGTGTATTTCTGATATAGTTTAGTTTTGTTTTATTACTATAGTGGTACTACTTTGTTATTTTTCTTTACAGTTTTTTCTTTCAACACGTTCATTGCCATACTCGCGACGGTGCGTGATTTACAAAAATTCTTAACTTTTTTTTGTTGTTATTATTTGTTTTAGTCTATGGTTATTGTTATCGTTCGTTACAGACCGAAGAATATTTTTCACTCGTAAGCTATTTTCTTTTCCACTATTTTTTGTATTTCTGATATAGTTTAGTTTTGTTTTATTACTATAGTGGTACTACTTTGTTATTTTTCTTTACAGTTTTTTCTTTCAACACGTTCATTGCCAAACTCGCGACGGTGCGTGATTTACAAAAATTCTTAACTTTTTTTTGTTGTTATTATTTGTTTTAGTCTATGGTTATTGTTATCGTTCGTTACAGACCGAAGAATATTTTTCACTCGTAAGCTATTTTCTTTTCCACTATTTTTTGTATTTCTGATATAGTTTAGTTTTGTTTTATTACTAAAGTGGTACTACTTTGCTATTTTTCTTTACAGTTTTTTCTTTCAACACGTTCATTGCCAATCACGCGACGTTGCGTGATTTACAAAAATTCTTAACTTTTTTTTTGTTGTTATTATTTGTTTTAGTCTATGGTTATTGTTATCGTTCGTTACAGACCGAATAATATTTTTTACTCGTAAGCTATTTTCTTTTTTACTATTTTGTGTATTTCTGATATAGTTTAGTTTTGTTTTATTACTATGTTGGTACTACTTTGTTATTTTTCTTTACAGTTTTTTCTTTCAACAGGTTCATTGCCAATCACGCGACGTTGCGTGATTTACAAAAAATTTATAACTTTTTTTTTGTTGTTATTATTTGTTTTAGTCTATGGTTATTGTTATCGTTCGTTACAGACCGAATAATATTTTTTACTCGTAAGCTATTTTCTTTTTTACTATTTTGTGTATTTCTGATATAGTTTAGTTTTGTTTTATTACTATGTTGGTACTACTTTGTTATTTTTCTTTACAGTTTTTTCTTTCAACACGTTCATTGCCAAACTCGCGACGGTGCGTGATTTACAAAAATTCTTAACTTTTTTTTTGTTGTTATTATTTGTTTTAGTCTATGGTTATTGTTATCGTTCGTTACATACCGAATAATATTTTTTACTCGTAAGCTATTTTCTTTTTTACTATTTTGTGTATTTCTGATATAGTTTAGTTTTGTTTTATTACTATGTTGGTACTACTTTGTTATTTTTCTTTACAGTTTTTTCTTTCAACACGTTCATTGCCAAACTCGCGACGGTGCGTGATTTACAAAAATTCTTAACTTTTTTTTTGTTGTTATTATTTGTTTTAGTCTATGGTTATTGTTATCGTTCGTTACAGACCGAATAATATTTTTTACTCGTAAGCTATTTTCTTTTTTACTATTTTGTGTATTTCTGATATAGTTTAGTTTTGTTTTATTACTATGTTGGTACTACTTTGTTATTTTTCTTTACAGTTTTTTCTTTCAACAGGTTCATTGCCAATCACGCGACGTTGCGTGATTTACAAAAAATTTTATTCGGTCTGTAACGAACGATAACAATATCGTTCGTTACAGACCGAATAATATTTTTTACTCGTAAGCTATTTTCTTTTTTACTATTTTGTGTATTTCTGATATAGTTTAGTTTTGTTTTATTACTATGTTGGTACTACTTTGTTATTTTTCTTTACAGTTTGGCGACCGTTTGGTGCAACGGTAGCGATCCTGCCTTTCGCACCGACGGTCCGGGTTCGAATCCCGGTAGGGGCAGATGTTTGTATGATGAATACGAGCATTTGTACCTGAGTCATGGTTTTATATATATTTATATGAATATTACATATCTATGTATTATATATGTATGTTTATCCGTTACCCTAGTATCCATAACACAAGCCTTACTGTGCTTACTTTGGGCTTGGCTAATTGGTGTGAATGAAAAAAATATTTATTTATTATTTATTTATTTATTTACAGTTTTTTCTTTCAACACGTTCATTGCCAAACTCGCGACGGTGCGTGATTTACAAAAATTCTTAACTTTTTTTTTGTTGTTATTATTTGTTTTAGTCTATGGTTATTGTTATCGTTCGTTACAGACCGAATAATATTTTTCACTCGTAAGCTATTTTCTTTTCCACTATTTTTTGTATTTCTGATATACACTCGAGAGCAATGAATCCGGGTCACTTAAAGAATCCTAAAAATCTCGGAAACTAAAAATGCTAGGTTAATGCAATAAATTGTATTTAATAGACAATGTAATACTCCTTAAATGAAGGTATTAAAACTTCTTAGTTATTGTAAAGTTATATCATAAAAAAATCAAATTTGAAAAAGGGCCACTTTCGAAGATGGAACTACGAAATTACAGCATTTGGTTTTGCTTTTGTTTGTAATCTGTCATTTATGTGGGTACATAAACCATGTTGAAAGTGCTCTATATTCATTATTCAAGCTGAAATTATGTCGCTTACGCCTGAAGAATGCACCAGAATACTTACAATGCTGGAAACCGGCCGGAGTCAGCGCGATACAGCCAGGACTGTCGGTGTGTCGCTGTCAACAGTACAAAGAGTTCTCCGATGTTACGAAGAAACTGGTTCTAACCTACGCAGACCAGGAACGGGCAGAACCAGGTGTACCACAGCACGAGAAGACCGATACTTGGTGAACACCATGCTTCGAAATCGCTTTCTCACAGGAACTGAACTCACCAATCAGTTTCGACGCCTCGGAGGAAGTAACCCAAGTGCATGGACAGTAAGACGTCAGCTTGCTGAATCTAACTTAAAACCCCTTAGACCTGCAAACGGCCCTAAACTGGAGCGTGGGCATCGTATTTCAAGACTAAGATATGCCCAGAGCCACGTAAATTGGAGTATTGAAGATTGGTCAAAAGTTATGTTCTCCGACGAATCAAAATTTATGCTCTACAAGTACGATGGAAGACACAGAGTGTATCGAAGACCAGGGGAAAGATTCAAGCAAGCATGCATCGAAGAAAAAGTAGCCTACGGTGGTGGGTCTGTACTGTTGTGTGGGCCGGAATTTCTTCTGAAAGTCGCACAGAGCTGGTGATCATAGAAAACGGCTCTTTAACTAGCGTAAGATATGTGGAAGAAATCCTCAATGATCACGTTGGTCCATTTATGGTCAATTTAGGTGAGGATGCTATATTTATGCATGACAATGCCCGACCTCATACAGGTAGGATTGTGAATGACTACCTTCAAGAGATGAACATTACTCGTATGGAGTGGCCAGCGCGCAGCCCGGATATCAACCCGATCGAGCATGCTTGGGACGAGCTAGGCAGATGCGTAAAACAACGAAACCCTCCCCCAATCACGCTTCGTGAGCTCAAAATTGCTCTCACAGAGGAATGGGAGAATATTCCCCAAAATAGTATTAGAAACTTGGTGTACAGCATGCCAAACCGCGTAAACGCAGTAATGGAAGCACGAGGAGGCAATACGAAGTATTAAAATTCAAGAAAATCGTAATAAAGTTCAAACATTTCATGTTTCCTATTTTTGTTTTAAGGAGAGATCAGCAGTTTTTTTCTTTATGTAATTTTGTGTTAATAAAATGTATGGTGACTCATATTTTTTTTACTTTCATTTAAGGAGTATTACATTGTCTATTAAATACAATTTATTGCATTAACCTATCATTTTTAGTTTCCGAGATTTTTAACATTCTTTAAGTGACCCGGATTCATTGCTCTTGAGTGTAGTTTAGTTTTGTTTTATGACTATGTTGGTACTACTTTGTTATTTTTCTCTTTTAACCCGTTCATGGCCAATTACGCGACGTTGCGTGATTCACAAAAACTTAGGACATAGAATAGGTTTCATTTATAACACAACAATACGTGGCCGGATCAGCTAGTATTAAATAATACATAACCTGGATTGTCCTCAATCACAGAACCTTATAATTCATCTGTGGCGTATACCATGGTTTACAAAGGTTCTCATATGTCAGTAAATATAATATATATATAACATTCGCCAACCGCTCTTTCCATTCGGAAGTTAATAAAAGCGTTTGGTATTAAGATGGCGTGCGGACCGATCCTTGCCTAAGGCCATTCTTGATCTATAGCCTTTTCGCCTTTATTAGATAACTTGAGTACACTTCATAAAATGGTCCAGTATATAGTGAATATAGGTTGGATGAATGAAATGAAAATAACTTTATTCAAAGGCACTAATTTTTTTTTTGTATTTAGAGAATAATCTATGTATGAATTTGTACGACAATGGCAGCATTAAAAATAATTTTGAAATTACGAAATTGTTTATCATGGATTTAATTTTTTTTTGTTTTTTAATATGTGATATATTATATCTTTTTATATTCATTATATTTCTAAACATTAATTGGTAAATATTACATATCTATCTATCGTATATATATGTCTATCTGTTACCCTAGTATCCATAATACAAGTCTTATAGTGCTTAGTTTCGGCTAGGCTAATTGGTGTGAATGTAAAAATATTATTATTATTGATATGTTTCTTCATCTTTCATTTTATTTATTTTTTATTATATTTAAAATATTATACTTTTAATTAAATGTTTCCCATCCGCCGGACGTTCTTTGATGGCCATCTTTTTTTATTTACTTTTGCGCGCCACATAGAATCTTTGGAATCGGTATAAGATATTGAGATGGTTAATATTTAATCTTTTATGGATATCAGGCGGTCCTGCTTTCTGATGGTGGCCAATCTTGAGATTGGATATTTATGAGTTTCGTAGTACACGGTTCATAAATAAATCGGTGGTGTATCCGATTGCAGGGTTGTCGAATTCTATATTTCTTCAAATTTAATTAAACGATGTTTCACTGATTCGGAGCTTTGTTCTGTACCAGAACTGAACCAGATGCAAGCAAATAGTTGACATAAGTTGCAACTTTTACTTAAGATTATATTTTTGCCACGACAAACGATTATAATGAAATTAACATTTACTTATTAATACGGCATATCCGAGGCAAACCTATTACCATACCAAACAATAACAACAAACCAATACCATATCCCGGTACCCATAAGTACAATTAAAGAAAATTATATTTCTTATATATTTACAGCAAGACAACCATACGGCACCGCGATTCAGAGTTGAGGCAGTGCCATCTCTCGGCCGGCGGCACTTACGCTGTTTACCTTCCAATAAATGTATGGTGCTACAATAAAAATGGTAGCAGTATTTGTTTTATTTATTTAAGTTACAGTTATAAATAATAAGACACTAAAATCACATGAATTAATGCAAAATATACGTCACATAAATTAGTATTACATTCTTGTTGCTGTGGTAAGTTTGAAATAGGAATTTCACACATTTGCCAAAGACTGGAAAATAATCCTAACTTGACCAAAGATATAAGAGCAAGTTGATCGACAAAGAGCAGCCTTTGCCTAGTTCAGATAAAGCTGGTCCTTGTGCCCCAAAAATGAAACGAAGATGCTATTATTGTCCCAGGTCCAAGGATAAAAAAAGTACTATTGTCTGTAAGTCTTGCAAGAAAACTATTTGCAAGCCTCATTCAGTAGCAATTACTCATTGTTTACCATGCCTACCCAAAGAATAATTTTTAGCGTTAGTTTAAGATAGTACATTTCAAGAATTGTCATTTTTTTTCTATATTGTTTATTGTTTATCTTTCTTATAATTATTTGTTTTTGATTCTTAGTTTATTAGAAAAACATAGTAAGTTAGTCAGAAGTTGACTCTTTTGTTAAATTTTAATACATTAAACATGTGCCTTAAAAATTCTATGTAATACCTAGATTGTTAACTTGATAAAAATGTTCCTTACCGTCTAAAGACTGATTGTTTTATGATTAATAAATGCTTTTTATAAATATTATAATGTCTTCTCTTATAATCGAAAACGACTTTTAAAAATTATTGAAAAATTCTGAATATATATGTAAATTTATATTGGGTATACTTCTGGACCCCACGCGTGACGGAATGTTATCCTAAACAACGCGTGTACTTAAAGGTTAAACGAATATAGTTGTTTTAACAAATTGAGTTGAAAGGCTTTATGCCAATTAAATCGTTTTGGGTGGATTTTATGCGTATAATATGTACTTTTATTATTTATTGCAGTTTAACTCCTTAAGAATCGTTTCATATATAGCGCACGATATAAAAAATAGATGGGTAGTAAAATCAAACGTTAACAATTAGTGAAGGGTCACATTTCCTCTGCGTAATATACTCCCCGCTCCTCAGTCCCAAGTACACATTTACTCTCTCTCTCTTTCTTTCTTAGTAAAGCATTCAGTATACATGGAAATTTCATAAATAATAATAATAAAAATAATGCCATAATTTAAGTAATATATTTTATCAAATTAACATTAACTTCCTTTTTTCTTTCCCTTATTTTTCTTTCGTGTCATTGAATGTTTTTTCTTTCTTTCTATTTGTGAAGAGATCATACCACACTACAATATTCCAAGGAGGATCATATCAATGCGTTGACAATAAGAATTTTTGATATGTAAACTTTAAAAAATTAATTCGTTGAAGAATTTTATATACATATTCTTAGTTCTTTAACGTGTTGGATTTAAAGTCGTAAATGGCATTTAAAAAAATGAAATGTAGACTTTCGATTTTTGACAACCATATTCGAGGTTATTGCCAATACGCCACGAAAAGTGAAGTTGGTTGTATGTTTTGGTGTGGTAAAGTAATGGGAGATAGTATTAAAGTGGAATAAGACGTAACTCGCTGGCTTATAAAGGGTTAGTTCATTATTTGATAAGAACAATAATATATTTTTGACATGATAACGTGACAAATCGATGAACGCCGGTTGCACGCACGAAAAAGTGTAACGTTCCGCCTGAGCTGAGCCTGCAAGCGTGAGAGGCACGATCGGCCGAAGCGTTCGGCTTGTGACGCATCTATCTCTTTCAGTTCATGAAGTGAAAAGCTTATGTCGTTTCCATTGTTTATTACAACAACTAAATGGTAATTTATCGGAAAAAAATAATAATTTTCAATTAAATCTTTCATTGTATTATACAAAATAATGATAATTCAGTGATAATAATTCAATTAAATTCATAAAAGTATGCAATTTTTCATCAATGTTTTCTTATGACACTATCACGTAAAATTATCTTCCGTAAATTGACTTTACAGACAACCTATGTTTTTGGAGTTCATTGGACTTTAACTCCTTCAAATATTTTCTTATATATGTAGAATAGAATTTGGTATATATAGGTAGATTGCCGTAAGATCGAGTGGGCAATTTTCTCATATAGGCACACATCTAAATTTTCACGCGTACGAAGTCACAGGTAAATAATATAATAGACAACATCACATACGTTGTTTAGAAACCAAGTTTAGTAGCTAAAGCACTTGTGGCCGAATTCCATTCAGACCACAACACCCAGACACGAGACAATATAGAAAAGTTGAACCCGGTACCTCGAAGTGGCTTAACCTTAGATCGGTCGAAAAAAAAAGCTAAAGTCATGTGATTAAAATGCCATACGTTGGATTCTATTGATTCTCATGCTATTATCCTGAAAACTATAGGAAAGTTTAAAAAGTCCGATGTACGTGTACGAACTGCCAAATAGTCGACTACTGAAGTGTACTATCTCACTTTCAGGACTCTCACCTTTCAGAAGTAAAGTAGTGAAGTTAGGTATCGCGAAACCATATTTGTTTGGATGCGGTATCTTTTGTTACGAGGGCCATCCAAAAATTAGTACCTGATGGTGCCGGGCGGAGCGCTGGCAAACGGATAAGTCGCCGGACAAGTTCTAACACATTTAGTTGTATATTAGTTGACTGTGTGCAAAGTTGCGTCTTGACTTATTTCGTTTTAACGTCTTTTTTATTGATGATGTGATGCGCTTGCCTAGAAGACACCTTTTCACTCGTGACTAGAAGACCCTTAAATTGTATGTGTCAGGAAATAGACTTAGGAAAGCAGTTCCACTCTTTAGCGGTACTGATCCCAAAATTGGAACCATAACACTTAGTGCGACTCTTTGGTATGTCAACCATATAATAGTGGCGCCTATTTGTAAGTCTTATTGTCCGATAAAAAAATGGGGACAGCGGATCAAGGCTGCACAATGTCCAAAATGTATCCTATAAAAAGATTGTCATTCCAATGAGTTTCTTGGCCTTCCTCTCAATGAACTCAAGCATCTAGAGCTGGTATTGTCTAGTATTGGCTTGACAATTAGGTCTCCGTACCAAATGTAGGTTTGAATTTGAGTATTCAATATATTGGTATTTGTTAGTTAATTTTATAATTGTCACCAAATTTGGATAAAAAATTCTTCGTAACAATATTTTGTATACCAAGAAAACTTTGGTGGTTTCTTTGTTTTCCAACATTTTTTAAACAAATATACGATATTTATCGATATGTGAATTACAGTTAAAGTCACATAATCGATGACCATGCACGACCTAAATCGGAATCACTAAAACAACGACGCTGACGAGAAAGAGATTTAATATAAATATCTTTATCTTTGCCATATCCAATTCGGAATAGTTTTTATCGTTCTCAGTGAAGGGTCGCTCAGTATTCGCGGCGCGGCCTCAAAATGCCGGCCCGAGCTGCAATACTTATAGGAGTTTAGTGTTAGCCCCGAGTATTGTATTACAAGGGCCTTCTGTGCACAGTGGAGGGTTAACTGACCTTAATTCTCATAAATTCGTCTGGATGCCAACGGTATACTATACATGTATCAGATTGGCGGTATTGGCTACTTGACTGTTGACGAAAAAATACAAAACATGTTTAAAAACATACAATAAACTTATTTAAACTATTTTATTTGTTTTAGTTTTTTATCTGTGGGTTACAAGAAACGGAACGCCCGCGCCGGTGGGCTAAGCATTGGCGAAGATTGAACTTGGTCCGCTTGCGTTAGAGGTGACATTTCAACTAATTTTGTGGTTTTCTTGTGGATTATGTATGGTGACGACGTACAATATTCTGAATGTCGTTACTTCTGTTAAAGCTGACAAGTTTCTTGCGCCCATTCTTCTTGTCAGTTAAAAGACGTCCTGAATTGGTAGGTTAAAAGGTTGGACGATTCAAAACAATTTAATTTAGGGGTATTCGAATAAAATTATTTTTCGTTTTATTTCATTCATTGGCTACTACCACTTTGAAATTTGTTGTAATGTATATTAATTAAATATTTGTGATTTCGTGGAAAAAGTTGTAAAAAAATGGTTGCTTTGATTGCCTATAAATCTTTTACTATCCCTTTGACGATCATCAAAATGATCTAAGCTTTGAAAAGTTTAAAAAGGTTGTTCAAAACGTTTTTTTTTATTTCTTTATTTAGGATGGTTTAGTTTTTGATACCGATCAAGCCCGGGGGCCAAGACAGATAGTGGTCAAGCACCACTATCTCGCCTGATGGTAAGCGACGATGCGATCTAGGATGTGACGCGCTTGCCTAGAAGATATCTATTCACTCGCGACTTGAAGACCCCTACATTGTATTTATATGGAAACACAGACACAGCCTAAGAGTTTTACACCAAAATTGGAACCAAAACGCTTACTGCGACTCTTTGGTATATCTACCATATAATGGTGTCGCCTATTTGTAAGTCTGGTTGTCCGATGAAAAAATGGGAACGGCGGAACCAGGTTGTGAAATTCTGCTGCACATTCTTCGATTATTATTAGTTTTTTTAATGAAAGAATATTGATGAATAGTATTTTTTTCTTATTCATCTTGGTAGTGAATAAAAAAATTGTTGAATGTATTTTATTTTATTTTTTTTTGCATTCACAATGCAATATGTCGCAATATTTATATGAGATATAAAACGCGTCGAAATTCACAAACGTATTTCAACTTCTACTATGAGCTAGGCATGGGTTCAAATCCCACCTGGGTTGTTTTTTAACTGGTGTATTTTATATCTTATAGTTTTGTTAAATATTTTAAATCTGTGTAATGTTACAGAGTCACTTACGAAGTCAAAGCGTATTTTTAACGTTCAATACACGCATTGCAAATGCTCACTTTTCGTTTCACGGTTATCGACCGTGATGAACTCTGAAACTATTCAACCGATTTTCATGATTTTTCTTTCATTTCGCTGCATTTTTAAAATGGGTAAACTCTTGATCCCAATCAAGCCCGGGGACCAAGACAGAAACCACAATGGAACGAGCTAACCCAGAATGTGCCTATTCACCCTGGCTTTGGAAACGGACGGGTTATAATTACTCGGAAATACGGACGCATGGAGGGAGTTCCGCTCTTGACCCACTCCAAGATGTTGAGAAATGCGTGCTGCGACATGTAGGAATAGCAACCAAAAAAGGGTGGTAGCCTACAGTGCGTGTAGATATTCGATTGTTTCAACGTACGACCTACGATCGATTTCATCTTAATTGATAAAAAAAAACAACGGCATTCCGGGAGTGCCGACAGAAGTGAAATCATGAACATAAACGTGGTGCATTTTTGATATTTGGAATGGTTACGGAATAATTTCTCACGGATTTCTTTAATTATCAGTATTAAAGTACTATCATTTATGTGGTGAAATATTATATAATATAAATTTATTGCGCTATCGTACATAAATATGACAAAAAACACACAAGCGCAAGCGCCCTGCGTCGCTTAAGCGAAACAGTAGGAGCAGGCATACATTTTCGCCGCGCGGTAGAAAGAGATGGGGATATTACTTCCTCTCCTACGCCTTCAGCAACTATTAGAAGTTATCGATATACATACCAGTATCCCCTAGCTAATCAGCTGTCTACAAAAACGAGTGAAGGTTCCGAAACCTATTACGGAACTAAAACAGGTGCCAACTATAGCTACGAATCCTAGTAGTTAAAGTGTACCTGACAAAACAGTGAGACCGCAGCCCTGCTGAGATGGTCGTCTTCTTTGAAAACGACCTAGAAAAACTTCGGCAAGCTACTGAATTGTAGACCAACTTACTCAGCAGGATAAGAAAGGGGCAGAACTAAAACAAAAAGAGAGAGATAGAAGTAAATTCATAAGTTATCATCATCATCATTCATCACAGGCCTTCCCTGTGACCACCACTACTATCGACTGCAGATGCAACCGAGACCAACGGCTTAACCTGCCTTTCGAAGCACGGAGAAGTTAAGTTATTTTGTTTTCGGTCACCCATTCAACGACCGACCATTGCGAAAGTTGCTTAGCTTCCACAACTGCAGGCTGAACGCGCTAACCACCTTCGCATAAAATCCAAATTCGTAAGTATATTTAACAACGTCAGGAAAAAGGAATTGTTAGGGCAGTAAGTGTTACGAGGAGTGTAGTACTGGTGTAGATTGCAAATCTCGGCTTCTTCAGAAACAGTACTGTCAGTCACTGTTTAAAGATCGACAGGCCCTACTACTCCCCAACGGAGCCTGATGACGAAGAAAAAGAGCCAAACATCCTCAATGAGCAGCAATTAAACATCTTAAAAGCAGAAAAACTAGAGGAAGAGATGCTGTACCTATCGAAACCATTTCAAGCATTTGGCGAGTTTTTCATACTCCATGTAACACGATCTGGCAACCGGGAACTAGGACAAAAGAATGGCCACACACTGTCTTTGTTCCTTTACATAAAAAAGGTTCGACAAAGCTATGTAGCAACTACCGCTTAATTGCTCTTATCTCATATGCAAGCAAAATTTTACTACATATACTGAACGAGAGGCTCAAGACATACCTGTCCAAAGAAATTGCTAATGAGCAGGATTGGTTTTGTCACAGGGTACCTGAGAAAAAATTCTGACCGTGCGACAAATTATCGAGAAAGATCGTGAATTCAACAAGCCAACATTTTACATTTTTTGCTTTGTCGATTTCTCAAAAGCATTCGACTCGGTGAAATGGCTTAGGCTTTGGAAAACGCTACTAGATATGGGAACACCGAAATGCCTTGTTTACCTTCTCAGGACATTCTATGAGTCTTCATAGAGTCTCAACAGCCTCAGTCAGAACAGATGACAAATTGTCGAGTGATTTCTATCCCAGTGCAGGAGTTCGTCAAAGCTGTATAGTGTCACCACTTCTTCTTAACGTCTATACAGAACTCATTATGAGGATAACACTTGAAAACTGCTCAGACGGCATTGCGGTTGGAGATTCAAAGATTTCCAACCTGCGCTATGCAGACGACACCACCCTGTTTGCAACTAGTATCAATGAGATGGAAGATCTATTGAGCAAGATGGAGCAAGTCAGAAGCGATTTCGGTCTTAAGATAAATCGCAATAAGGCAAAGATCATGATTGTCGACCGCCCTAATAACAATTCGCCAGAAGTAACCAAAATTGTGAATTGCGATGTCGTACAATCATATGTATACCTAGGGGCTCTGATTTAGAATGGTGAAAGTTGTGTGGATGAAATAAAACGGAGCATGACTATCATAAAGTCAGCTATGGACAGAATCAAGGGAATATTGGGAAACAGAAATATCACACAGAGCCACCAAAACACGACTTGTTTGGGCACTCCTTTTTCCCACATTTCTCTAAGGTGTTAGCTGTGAACTCTGAGAGAGAGTGAGAAAAACAAGATTGATGCTCTAGATATGTGGTGCTGGAGAAGAATGCTTCATATATCTTGGACAGAGCTTATAACCAACCAGTCCATACTTGAAGAACTTTAAATCCAATAGCGACTCTATTCCATCGTACAGGCCCAAATTCTCACCTTCTTCGGACACATTTTGCGCCGGGGAGTCTCGACTGTAGAACGGCGCGTGGTGCAAGGGATGGTTGACGGCACAAGGGCACGCGGTAGATCACCTATGTGCTGGACCGATCAAATAAAGGGTGCAGCCTTTATTTGATCGGTCAACGGCCATCTACCAATGCACCAAGAATGCAGCGATCAGAGAGGACTGGCGAAGAATTGTGAGGCGTGCCACCAACCCTGATGTGACGACCACCACCACTCTGTCAAGTGTAAAGTGTATCGACAAAGAAAAAGGAGGAATAGTTAGCTTTCCGTGCCGAGAGGATGTAAGCTAGTCTAGTAGAATAAATATCTTACTAGAATCCATTATTAATCTTTTTTCACAGAAAAGTTCTCCAAAAAATACCAGCATCCATAGAGAACCCAGCAAAAGCGACTGCTACCCAGAACCAACCAGTCAGAAAGAAAACAGTCCAAGTACATCTTTTACCATTCCACAAACATTCAAGAGACCGGAATTTAGTAAAAAACCAGAAATGAGACAAGTTTTTAATAATACACTCAATCAATTTTCATCACCAAAAACTACACGCCCAACAATTGGCCAAGCAACGTTCCCTAAGCCTACTATAGTTTGTGCACCAGTACAGCTACCAACTCCAGTGTACATAAATAATGCTGCAGATGTCAAACGGAAAGAAGGAGAGTTACCCAAACTCTCAACCAAGAACATTACGTGAACTTAGAAGCAAGTAACACATCTTTGTCAAACCGTTTTACAAACTCCATGAAAGTTCAACAAACACAAACAATGTCTATGAAACATCAACACATTTTAAGAATAGGAATGTAATGTCAAAATTAATGGAAACATGTAATCCTATATACCATAAAGAAAAGGAACAGCTGAATGTAAAGCTCTCTAATTCTTTCATAAAGAAACCTTTTTTCAAAAGTCCACAAAGTTTATCAATAGATAAAAGTACAATTATGCCATTAGAAATTAATGGAGCAAAGAATTGGGGCAAATAGTAGATATAGAACAGAAGAAAGCTGATCGGTTTTACTAAAACAACTTTCTAACAAAGTCATTTGGTAGAGAACCCATTGGAAGAAGATTACAGACAATATTCGAATGTGAAATAAGAAAAAAAGTCAAACCAGAAATTTTGAAATCAAATAACCTTGATTGTGTTCGCAGCGATGATAATTTTCATGGGAGAAAACGGAACAAATTTGTTATGAAAATGTGGAAACATTTAAAGAAGTTACTAATACACCTGTACGAAAGTTGGATCGAAATGATTCGAGATTGTTGCTTTTAGCTAAAAGAAGGAAATCTGTTGATTTGGGGGAAACTGAAAGATTTTTAGGTATGTTACATTTCTATTTTTGCTGATAAACTGACAGGTAGCCTATCATTTGCGCAATAACACGGTCTTACCAAATTTTATGTTAATCGGTTAAGCCGTTCTTGACTTATAAAAAAACACACAGACAGAAAAAACTTAAAATATAGTAGAATTGATATCAGTGACATACATTATTTGGCAAATGAGCTTTCCGTGCCGAGAGGATGTAAGCTAGTCTAGTAGAATAAATATCTTACTAGCATCCATTATTAATCTTTTTTCACAGAAAAGTTCTCCAAAAAATACCAGCATCCATAGAGAACCCAGCAAAAGCGACTGCTACCAAGAACCAACCAGTCAGAAAGAAAACAGTCCAAGTACATCTTTTATCATTCCACAAACATTCAAGAGACCGGAATTTGGTAAAAAACCAGAAATGAGACAAGTTTTTAATAATAGACTCAATCAATTTTCATCACCAAAAACTACACGCCCAACATTTGGCCAAGCAGCGTTCCCTAAGCCTACTATAGTTTGTGCACCAGTACAGCTACCAACTCCAGTGTACATAAATAATGCTGCAGATGTCAAACGGAAAGTAGAAGAGTTACCCAAACTGTCAACCAAGAACATTCCGTGAACTTAGAAGCAAGTAACACATCTTTGTCAAACCGTTTTACAAACTCCATGAAATTTCAACGAACACAAACAATATCTTTGAAACATCAACTCCCTTTAGGAATAGGAATGAAATGTCAAAGTTCATAGGAATATGTAATCCTATATACCATAAAGAAAAGGAACAGCTGAATGTAAAGCTCTCTAATTCTTTCATAAAGAAACCTTTTTTCAAAAGACCACAAGTTTATCAATAGATAAAAGTACAATTATGCAATTAAAAAATAATGGAGCAAAGAGTTTGGAGCAAATAGTAGATATAGAACAGAAGAAAGTTCATCGATTTTACTTAGACAACTTTCTAACAAAGTCATTTGGTAGAGAACCCATTGGAAGAAGATTACAGACAATATTCGAATGTGAAATAAGAAAAAAAGTCAAACCAGAAATTTTGAAATCAAATAACCTTGATTGTGTTCGCAGCGATGATAATTTTCATGGGAGAAAACGGAACAAATTTGTTATGAAAATGTGGAAACATTTAAAGAAGTTACTAATACACCTGTACGAAAGTTGGATCGAAATGATTCGAGATTGTTGCTTTTAGCTAAAAGAAGGAAATCTGTTGATTTGGGGGAAACTGAAAGATTTTTAGGTATGTTACATTTCTATTTTTGCTGATAAACTGACAGGTAGCCTATCATTTGCGCAATAACACGGTCTTACCAAATTTTATGTTAATCGGTTAAGCCGTTCTTGACTTATAAAAAAACACACAGACAGAAAAAACTTAAAATATAGTAGAATTGATATCAGTGACATACATTATTTGGCAAATGAGCTTTCCGTGCCGAGAGGATGTAAGCTAGTCTAGTAGAATAAATATCTTACTAGCATCCATTATTAATCTTTTTTCACAGAAAAGTTCTCCAAAAAATACCAGCATCCATAGAGAACCCAGCAAAAGCGACTGCAACCAAGAACCAACTAGTCAGAAAGAAAACAGTCCAAGTACATCTTTTATCATTCCACAAACATTCAAGAGACCGGAATTTGGTAAAAAACCAGAAATGAGACAAGTTTTTAATAATAGACTCAATCAATTTTCATCACCAAAAACTACACGCCCAACATTTGGCCAAGTAGCGTTACCTAAGCCCAATATAGTTTGTGCACCAGTACAGCTACCAACTCCAGTGTACATAAATAATGCTGCAGATGTCAAACGGAAAGAAGAAGAATTACCCAAACTCTCAACCAAGAACATTACGTGAACTTAGAAGCAAGTTACACATCTTTGTCAAACCGTTTTACAAACTCCATCAAATTTCAACGAACACAAACAATATCTTTGAAACATCATTTCCTTTTAAGAATAGGAATGAAATGTCAAAATTTATAGAAATATGTAATCTTCTATACCATAAAGAAAAGGAACAGCTGAATGTAAAGCTCTCTAATTCTTTCATAAAGAAACCTTTTTTCAAAAGACCACAAGTTTATCAATAGATAAAAGTACAATTATGCAATTAAAAAATAATGGAGCAAAGAGTTTGGAGCAAATAGTAGATATAGAACAGAAGAAAGCTGATCGATTTTACTTAGACAACTTTCTAACAAAGTCATTTGGTAGAGAACCCATAGGAAGAAGATTACAGACAATATTAGAATGTGAAATAAGCACAAAAGTCAAACCAGAAAATTTGAAATCAAATAACCTTGATTGTGTTCGCAGCGATGATAATTTTCATGGGAGAAAACGGAACAAATTTGTTATGAAAATGTGGAAACATTTAAAGAAGTTACTAATACACCTGTACGAAAGTTGGATCAAAATGATTCGAGATTGTTGCTTTTAGCTAAAAGAAGAAAATCTGTTGATTTGGGGGAAACTGAAAGATTTGTAGGTATGTTACATTTCTATTTTTGCTGATAAACTGAAAGGTAGCCTATCATTTGCGCAATAACACGGTCTTACCAAATTTTATGTTAATCGGTTAAGCCGTTCTTGACTTATAAAAAACATACAGACAGAAAAAACTTAAAATATAGTAGAATTGGTATCAGTGACATACATTATTTGGCAAATGAGCTTTCCGTGCCGAGAGGATGTAAGCTAGTCTAGTAGAATAAATATCTTACTAGCATCCATTATGAATCTTTTTTCACAGAAAAGTTCTCCAAAAAATACCAGCATCCATAGAGAACCCAGCAAAAGCGACTGCTACCAAGAACCAACCAGTCAGAAAGAAAACAGTCCAAGTACATCTTTTACCATTCCACAAACATTCAAGAGACCGGAATTTGGTAAAAAACCAGAAATGAGACAAGTTTTTAATAATAGACTCAATCAATTTTCATCACCAAAAACTACACGCCCAACAATTGGCCAAGCAGCGTTCCCTAAGCCTATTATAGTTTGTGCACCAGTACAGCTACCAACTCCAGTGTACATAAATAATGCTGCAGATGTCAAACGGAAAGTAGAAGAGTTACCCAAACTGTCAACCAAGAACATTCCGTGAACTTAGAAGCAAGTAACACATCTTTGTCAAACCGTTTTACAAACTCCATGAAATTTCAACGAACACAAACAATATCTTTGAAACATCAACTCCCTTTAGGAATAGGAATGAAATGTCAAAGTTCATAGAAATATGTAATCCTATATACCATAAAGAAAAGGAACAGCTGAATGTAAAGCTCTCTAATTCTTTCATAAAGAAACCTTTTTTCAAAAGACCACAAGTTTATCAATAGATAAAAGTACAATTATGCAATTAAAAAATAATGGAGCAAAGAGTTTGCAGCAAATAGTAGATATAGAACAGAAGAAAGCTGATCGGTTTTACTTAGACAACTTTCTTACAAAGTCATTTGGTAGATAACCCATAGGAAGAAGATTACAGACAATATTAGAATGTGAAATAAGCACAAAAGTCAAACCAGAAATTTTGAAATCAATTAACCTTGATTGTGTTCGCAGCGATGATAATTTTCATGGGAGAAAACGGAACAAATTTGTTATGAAAATGTGGAAACATTTAAAGAAGTTACTAATACACCTGTACGAAAGTTGGATCAAAATGATTCGAGATTGTTGCTTTTAGCTAAAAGAAGAAAATCTGTTGATTTGGGGGAAACTGAAAGATTTGTAGGTATGTTACATTTCTATTTTTGCTGATAAACTGAAAGGTAGCCTATCATTTGCGCAATAACACGGTCTTACCAAATTTTATGTTAATCGGTTAAGCCGTTCTTGACTTATAAAAAACATACAGACAGAAAAAACTTAAAATATAGTAGAATTGGTATCATTGTCATACATTATTTGGCAAATGAGCTTACCGTGCCGAGAGGATGTAAGCCAGTCTAGTAGAATAAATATCTTACTAGCATCCATTATTAATCTTTTTTCACAGAAAAGTTCTCCAAAAAATACCAGCATCCATAGAGAACCCAGCAAAAGCGACTGCTACCCAGAACCAACCAGTCAGAAAGAAAACAGTCCAAGTACATCTTTTATCATTCCACAAACATTCAAGAGACCGGAATTTGGTAAAAAACCAGAAATGAGACAAGTTTTTAATAATAGACTCAATCAATTTTCATCACCAAAAACTACACGCCCAACAATTGGCCAAGCAGCGTTCCCTAAGCCCAATATAGTTTGTGCACCAGTACAGCTACCAACTCCAGTGTACATAAATAATGCTGCAGATGTCAAACGGAAAGAGGAAGAATTACCCAAACTCTCAACCAAGAACATTACGTGAACTTAGAAGCAAGTTACACATCTTTGTCAAACCGTTTTACAAACTCCATCAAATTTCAACGAACACAAACAATATCTTTGAAACATCATTTCCTTTTAAGAATAGGAATGAAATGTCAAAATTTATAGAAATATGTAATCTTCTATACCATAAAGAAAAGGAACAGCTGAATGTAAAGCTCTCTAATTCTTTCATAAAGAAACCTTTTTTCAAAAGACCACAAGTTTATCAATAGATAAAAGTACAATTATGCAATTAAAAAATAATGGAGCAAAGAGTTTGCAGCAAATAGTAGATATAGAACAGAAGAAAGCTGATCGGTTTTACTTAGACAACTTTCTTACAAAGTCATTTGGTAGATAACCCATAGGAAGAAGATTACAGACAATATTAGAATGTGAAATAAGCACAAAAGTCAAACCAGAAATTTTGAAATCAATTAACCTTGATTGTGTTCGCAGCGATGATAATTTTCATGGGAGAAAACGGAACAAATTTGTTATGAAAATGTGGAAACATTTAAAGAAGTTACTAATACACCTGTACGAAAGTTGGATCAAAATGATTCGAGATTGTTGCTTTTAGCTAAAAGAAGAAAATCTGTTGATTTGGGGGAAACTGAAAGATTTGTAGGTATGTTACATTTCTATTTTTGCTGATAAACTGAAAGGTAGCCTATCATTTGCGCAATAACACGGTCTTACCAAATTTTATGTTAATCGGTTAAGCCGTTCTTGACTTATAAAAAACATACAGACAGAAAAAACTTAAAATATAGTAGAATTGGTATCATTGTCATACATTATTTGGCAAATGAGCTTACCGTGCCGAGAGGATGTAAGCCAGTCTAGTAGAATAAATATTTTACTAGCATCCATTATTAATCTTTTTTCACAGAAAAGTTCTCCAAAAAATACCAGCATCCATAGAGAACCCAGCAAAAGCGACTGCTACCCAGAACCAACCAGTCAGAAAGAAAACAGTCCAAGTACATCTTTTATCATTCCACAAACATTCAAGAGACCGGAATTTGGTAAAAAACCAGAAATGAGACAAGTTTTTAATAATAGACTCAATCAATTTTCATCACCAAAAACTACACGCCCAACAATTGGCCAAGCAGCGTTCCCTAAGCCCAATATAGTTTGTGCACCAGTACAGCTACCAACTCCAGTGTACATAAATAATGCTGCAGATGTCAAACGGAAAGAAGAAGAATTACCCAAACTCTCAACCAAGAACATTACGTGAACTTAGAAGCAAGTTACACATCTTTGTCAAACCGTTTTACAAACTCCATCAAATTTCAACGAACACAAACAATATCTTTGAAACATCATTTCCTTTTAAGAATAGGAATGAAATGTCAAAATTTATAGAAATATGTAATCTTCTATACCATAAAGAAAAGGAACAGCTGAATGTAAAGCTCTCTAATTCTTTCATAAAGAAACCTTTTTTCAAAAGACCACAAGTTTATCAATAGATAAAAGTACAATTATGCAATTAAAAAATAATGGAGCAAAGAGTTTGGAGCAAATAGTAGATATAGAACAGAAGAAAGCTGATCGATTTTACTTAGACAACTTTCTAACAAAGTCATTTGGTAGAGAACCCATAGGAAGAAGATTACAGACAATATTAGAATGTGAAATAAGCACAAAAGTCAAACCAGAAAATTTGAAATCAAATAACCTTGATTGTGTTCGCAGCGATGATAATTTTCATGGGAGAAAACGGAACAAATTTGTTATGAAAATGTGGAAACATTTAAAGAAGTTACTAATACACCTGTACGAAAGTTGGATCAAAATGATTCGAGATTGTTGCTTTTAGCTAAAAGAAGAAAATCTGTTGATTTGGGGGAAACTGAAAGATTTGTAGGTATGTTACATTTCTATTTTTGCTGATAAACTGAAAGGTAGCCTATCATTTGCGCAATAACACGGTCTTACCAAATTTTATGTTAATCGGTTAAGCCGTTCTTGACTTATAAAAAACATACAGACAGAAAAAACTTAAAATATAGTAGAATTGGTATCAGTGACATACATTATTTGGCAAATGAGCTTTCCGTGCCGAGAGGATGTAAGCTAGTCTAGTAGAATAAATATCTTACTAGCATCCATTATGAATCATTTTTCACAGAAAAGTTCTCCAAAAAATACCAGCATCCATAGAGAACCCAGCAAAAGCGACTGCTACCAAGAACCAACCAGTCAGAAAGAAAACAGTCCAAGTACATCTTTTACCATTCCACAAACATTCAAGAGACCGGAATTTGGTAAAAAAACCAGAAATGAGACAAGTTTTTAATAATAGACTCAATCAATTTTCATCACCAAAAACTACACGCCCAACAATTGGCCAAGCAGCGTTCCCTAAGCCTATTATAGTTTGTGCACCAGTACAGCTACCAACTCCAGTGTACATAAATAATGCTGCAGATGTCAAACGGAAAGTAGAAGAGTTACCCAAACTGTCAACCAAGAACATTCCGTGAACTTAGAAGCAAGTAACACATCTTTGTCAAACCGTTTTACAAACTCCATGAAATTTCAACGAACGCAAACAATATCTTTGAAACATCAACTCCCTTTAGGAATAGGAATGAAATGTCAAAGTTCATAGAAATATGTAATCCTATATACCATAAAGAAAAGGAACAGCTGAATGTAAAGCTCTCTAATTCTTTCATAAAGAAACCTTTTTTCAAAAGACCACAAGTTTATCAATAGATAAAAGTACAATTATGCAATTAAAAAATAATGGAGCAAAGAGTTTGGAGCAAATAGTAGATATAGAACAGAAGAAAGCTGATCGATTTTACTTAGACAACTTTCTAACAAAGTCATTTGGTGGAGAACCCATAGGAAGAAGATTACAGACAATATTAGAATGTGAAATAAGCACAAAAGTCAAACCAGAAAATTTGAAATCAAATAACCTTGATTGTGTTCGCAGCGATGATAATTTTCATGGGAGAAAACGGAACAAATTTGTTATGAAAATGTGGAAACATTTAAAGAAGTTACTAATACACCTGTACGAAAGTTGGATCAAAATGATTCGAGATTGTTGCTTTTAGCTAAAAGAAGAAAATCTGTTGATTTGGGGGAAACTGAAAGATTTGTAGGTATGTTACATTTCTATTTTTGCTGATAAACTGAAAGGTAGCCTATCATTTGCGCAATAACACGGTCTTACCAAATTTTATGTTAATCGGTTAAGCCGTTCTTGACTTATAAAAAACATACAGACAGAAAAAACTTAAAATATAGTAGAATTGGTATCAGTGACATACATTATTTGGCAAATGAGCTTTCCGTGCCGAGAGGATGTAAGCTAGTCTAGTAGAATAAATATCTAACTAGCATCCATTATGAATCTTTTTTCACAGAAAAGTTCTCCAAAGAATACCAGCATCCATAGAGAACCCAGCAAAAGCGACTGCTACCAAGAACCAACCAGTCAGAAAGAAAACAGTCCAAGTACATCTTTTACCATTCCACAAACATTCAAGAGACCGGAATTTGGTAAAAAACCAGAAATGAGACAAGTTTTTAATAATAGACTCAATCAATTTTCATCACCAAAAACTACACGCCCAACAATTGGCCAAGCAGCGTTCCCTAAGCCTATTATAGTTTGTGCACCAGTACAGCTACCAACTCCAGTGTACATAAATAATGCTGCAGATGTCAAACGGAAAGTAGAAGAGTTACCCAAACTGTCAACCAAGAACATTCCGTGAACTTAGAAGCAAGTAACACATCTTTGTCAAACCGTTTTACAAACTCCATGAAATTTCAACGAACACAAACAATATCTTTGAAACATCAACTCCCTTTAGGAATAGGAATGAAATGTCAAAGTTCATAGAAATATGTAATCCTATATACCATAAAGAAAAGGAACAGCTGAATGTAAAGCTCTCTAATTCTTTCATAAAGAAACCTTTTTTCAAAAGACCACAAGTTTATCAATAGATAAAAGTACAATTATGCAATTAAAAAATAATGGAGCAAAGAGTTTGCAGCAAATAGTAGATATAGAACAGAAGAAAGCTGATCGGTTTTACTTAGACAACTTTCTTACAAAGTCATTTGGTAGATAACCCATAGGAAGAAGATTACAGACAATATTAGAATGTGAAATAAGCACAAAAGTCAAACCAGAAATTTTGAAATCAATTAACCTTGATTGTGTTCGCAGCGATGATAATTTTCATGGGAGAAAACGGAACAAATTTGTTATGAAAATGTGGAAACATTTAAAGAAGTTACTAATACACCTGTACGAAAGTTGGATCAAAATGATTCGAGATTGTTGCTTTTAGCTAAAAGAAGAAAATCTGTTGATTTGGGGGAAACTGAAAGATTTGTAGGTATGTTACATTTCTATTTTTGCTGATAAACTGAAAGGTAGCCTATCATTTGCGCAATAACACGGTCTTACCAAATTTTATGTTAATCGGTTAAGCCGTTCTTGACTTATAAAAAACATACAGACAGAAAAAACTTAAAATATAGTAGAATTGGTATCATTGTCATACATTATTTGGCAAATGAGCTTACCGTGCCGAGAGGATGTAAGCCAGTCTAGTAGAATAAATATCTTACTAGCATCCATTATTAATCTTTTTTCACAGAAAAGTTCTCCAAAAAATACCAGCATCCATAGAGAACCCAGCAAAAGCGACTGCTACCCAGAACCAACCAGTCAGAAAGAAAACAGTCCAAGTACATCTTTTATCATTCCACAAACATTCAAGAGACCGGAATTTGGTAAAAAACCAGAAATGAGACAAGTTTTTAATAATAGACTCAATCAATTTTCATCACCAAAAACTACACGCCCAACAATTGGCCAAGCAGCGTTCCCTAAGCCTATTATAGTTTGTGCACCAGTACAGCTACCAACTCCAGTGTACATAAATAATGCTGCAGATGTCAAACGGAAAGTAGAAGAGTTACCCAAACTGTCAACCAAGAACATTCCGTGAACTTAGAAGCAAGTAACACATCTTTGTCAAACCGTTTTACAAACTCCATGAAATTTCAACGAACACAAACAATATCTTTGAAACATCAACTCCCTTTAGGAATAGGAATGAAATGTCAAAGTTCATAGGAATATGTAATCCTATATACCATAAAGAAAAGGAACAGCTGAATGTAAAGCTCTCTAATTCTTTCATAAAGAAACCTTTTTTCAAAAGACCACAAGTTTATCAATAGATAAAAGTACAATTATGCAATTAAAAAATAATGGAGCAAAGAGTTTGGAGCAAATAGTAGATATAGAACAGAAGAAAGCTGATCGATTTTACTTAGACAACTTTCTAACAAAGTCATTTGGTAGAGAACCCATAGGAAGAAGATTACAGACAATATTAGAATGTGAAATAAGCACAAAAGTCAAACCAGAAAATTTGAAATCAAATAACCTTGATTGTGTTCGCAGCGATGATAATTTTCATGGGAGAAAACGGAACAAATTTGTTATGAAAATGTGGAAACATTTAAAGAAGTTACTAATACACCTGTACGAAAGTTGGATCAAAATGATTCGAGATTGTTGCTTTTAGCTAAAAGAAGAAAATCTGTTGATTTGGGGGAAACTGAAAGATTTGTAGGTATGTTACATTTCTATTTTTGCTGATAAACTGAAAGGTAGCCTATCATTTGCGCAATAACACGGTCTTACCAAATTTTATGTTAATCGGTTAAGCCGTTCTTGACTTATAAAAAACATACAGACAGAAAAAACTTAAAATATAGTAGAATTGGTATCAGTGACATACATTATTTGGCAAATGAGCTTTCCGTGCCGAGAGGATGTAAGCTAGTCTAGTAGAATAAATATCTTACTAGCATCCATTATGAATCTTTTTTCACAGAAAAGTTCTCCAAAAAATACCAGCATCCATAGAGAACCCAGCAAAAGCGACTGCTACCAAGAACCAACCAGTCAGAAAGAAAACAGTCCAAGTACATCTTTTACCATTCCACAAACATTCAAGAGACCGGAATTTGGTAAAAAACCAAAAATGAGACAAGTTTTTAATAATAGACTCAATCAATTTTCATCACCAAAAACTACACGCCCAACAATTGGCCAAGCAGCGTTCCCTAAGCCTATTATAGTTTGTGCACCAGTACAGCTACCAACTCCAGTGTACATAAATAATGCTGCAGATGTCAAACGGAAAGTAGAAGAGTTACCCAAACTGTCAACCAAGAACATTCCGTGAACTTAGAAGCAAGTAACACATCTTTGTCAAACCGTTTTACAAACTCCATGAAATTTCAACGAACACAAACAATATCTTTGAAACATCAACTCCCTTTAGGAATAGGAATGAAATGTCAAAGTTCATAGAAATATGTAATCCTATATACCATAAAGAAAAGGAACAGCTGAATGTAAAACTCTCTAATTCTTTCATAAAGAAACCTTTTCTCAAGAGACAACAAAGTTTATCAATAGATAAAAGTACAATTATGGCATTAGAAATTAATGGAGCAAAGAGTTTGCAGCAAATAGTAGATATAGAACAGAAGAAAGCTGATCGGTTTTACTTAGACAACTTTCTAACAAAGTCATTTGGTAGAGAACCCATAGGAAGAAGATTACAGACAATATTAGAATGTGAAATAAGCACAAAAGTCAAACCAGAAAATTTGAAATCAAATAACCTTGATTGTGTTCGCAGCGATGATAATTTTCATGGGAGAAAACGGAACAAATTTGTTATGAAAATGTGGAAACATTTAAAGAAGTTACTAATACACCTGTACGAAAGTTGGATCAAAATGATTCGAGATTGTTGCTTTTAGCTAAAAGAAGAAAATCTGTTGATTTGGGGGAAACTGAAAGATTTGTAGGTATGTTACATTTCTATTTTTGCTGATAAACTGAAAGGTAGCCTATCATTTGCGCAATAACACGGTCTTACCAAATTTTATGTTAATCGGTTAAGCCGTTCTTGACTTATAAAAAACATACATACAGAAAAAACTTAAAATATAGTAGAATTGGTATCAGTGACATACATTATTTGGCAAATGAGCTTTCCGTGCCGAGAGGATGTAAGCTAGTCTAGTAGAATAAATATCCTACTAGCATCCATTATAAATTTTTTTTCACAGAAAAGTTCTCCAAAAAATACCAGCATCCATAGAGAACCCAGCAAAAGCGACTGCTACCCAGAACCAACCAGTCAGAAAAAAAAACCGTCCAAGTACATCTTTTATCATTCCACAAACATTCAAGAGACCAGAATTTGGTAAAAAAACAGAAATGAGACAAGTTTTTAATAATAGACTCAATCAATTTTCATCACCAAAAACTACACGCCCAACATTTGGCAAAGTAGCGTTACCTAAGCCCAATATAGTTTGTGCACCAGTACAGCTACCAACTCCAGTGTACATAAATAATGCTGCAGATGTCAAACGGAAAGTAGAAGAGTTACCCAAACTGTCAACCAAGAACATTCCGTGAACTTAGAAGCAAGTAACACATCTTTGTCAAACAGTTTTACAAACTCCATGAAATTTCAACGAACACAAACAATATCTTATCGATTTTACTTAGAAAACTTTCTATCAAAGTCATTTGGTGGAGAACCCATAGGAAGAAGATTACAGACAATATTAGAATGTGAAATAAGCACAAAAGTCAAACCAGAAAATTTGAAATCAAATAACCTTGATTGTGTTCGCAGCGATGATAATTTTCATGGGAGAAAACGGAACAAATTTGTTATGAAAATGTGGAAACATTTAAAGAAGTTACTAATACACCTGTACGAAAGTTGGATCAAAATGATTCGAGATTGTTGTTTTTAGCTAAAAGAAGGAAATCTGTTGATTTGCGGGAAACTGAAAGATTTGTAGGTTTGTTACATTTCTATTTTTGCTGATAAACTGAGAGGTAGCCTATCATTTGCGCAATAACACGTTCTTACAATATACCAAATTTTATGTTAATCGGTTAAGTCGTTCTTGACTTATAAAAAAACATATAGACTGAAAAAACTTAAAATATAGTAGAATACGTATCAGTGACATAATACGAATATTTATCATAAAAATAGTCCACAAAAATAAATTTATTATGCAGACAGATAAATGATAAAAGATGTTTATTCTGATCATAAACATGGTAAAATATTAACAGAGCCTACAGATTTATATATAGTGGTGGCGGATAGTGAAAGGTCCTGTAGATATGCAGGAGCTATCCTGCAGCTATGTAAATAAGGTTTTGCCAAATAAAATTCCGCAATGTCCATTGACGGCTTATGACATAACGAACAAACACCGTCATTAAAAAAGTGTTGACCCTGGCAGAGGGAAGCAGCCTGCCAGCCCCTTTTCAAGCGCATCTCAAGGGGAGAAGAACGATTGAATAGGAGATTATCCGTTGTGGTCAACCCACACAAGAACTGCGATCATCAACCCGTCATGGCTGGCGTGATGATTAGAGTTAAACCTCCTCCAATGAAGACATGACCAAGCAAGTGTAAAGTAGAGTTGGAAAACGAACTCGTGTGCATTAAATGGGACATTCTAGGCGTGTGCGAAACCATAATAGAAGGTGAAGAATTAGTGACACCCAAATAAATGTAACGTGCCGAGAGGATTTAAGCTAGTCTAGTAGAATAAATATCTTACTAGCATCCATTATTAATCTTTTTTCACAGAAAAGTTCTCCAAAAAATACCAGCATCCATAGAGAACCCAGCAAAAGCGACTGCTACCCAGAACCATCCAGTCAGAAAGAAAACAGTCCAAGTACATCTTTTACCATTCCACAAACATTCAAGAGACCGGAATTTGGTAAAAAACCAGAAATGAGACAAGTTTTTAATAATACACTCAATCAATTTTCATCACCAAGAACTACACGCCTCACATTTGGCCAAGCAGCGTTCCCTAAGCCCAATATAGTTTGTGCACCAGTACAGCTACCAACTCCAGTGTACATAAATAATGCTGCAGATGTCAAACGGAAAGTAGTAGAGTTACCCAAACTGTCAACCAAGAACATTCCATGAACTTAGAAGCAAGTAACACAGCTTTGTCAATCCGTTTTACAAACTCCATGAAAGTTCAACAAACACAAACAATATCTTTGAAACATCAACTCCTTTTAAGAAAAGGAATGAAATGTCAAAATTAATGGAAATATGTAATCCTATATACCATAAAGAAGAGGAACAGAAATATGGATGCCATAGGGAACCCAGCAAAAGCGACAGCTACCCAGAACCAACCAGTCAGAAAAAAATTTGTAAAAGTACATCTTTTACCATTCTACAAACATTCAAGAGACCGGAATTTGGTAAAAAAACAGAAATGAGACAAGTTTTTAATAATACACTCAATCAATTTTCATCACCAAGAACTACACGCCTCACATTTGGCCAAGCAGCGTTCCCTAAGCCCAATATAGTTTGTGCACCAGTACAGCTACCAACTCCAGTGTACATAAATAATGCTGCAGATGTCAAACGGAAAGTAGTAGAGTTACCCAAACTGTCAACCAAGAACATTCCGTGAACTTAGAAGCAAGTAACACATTTTTGTCAAACCGTTTTACAAACTCCGTGAAAGTTCAACAAACACAAACAATATCTTTGAAACATGAACTCCTTTTAAGAATAGTGTTGTGTTGTGTTCGATAATATAATGATAATTTTCATGGGAGAAAACGGAACAAAATTTGTTATGAAAATGTGGAAACATTTAAAGAAGGATCACAATGATTTAAGATTGTGGCTTTTAGCTAAAAGTACGAAGTCTATTGATTTGGGGGAAACTGAAGGATTTGTAGGTATGGTACATTTCTATTTTTGCTGATAAACTGACAGGTAGCCTACCATTTGCGCAATAACATGTTCTTACCATATACCAAATTTCATCTAAATCTGTTAACCCAATAAACACAAGGAACATACAGACACAGGAATTACTTAAAAAATAGTAGAATTGGTGTCAGTGACATATTAAAAAGTGAATGGCGGACAGATATGCAAGATAGTTGTGAATAAGGTTTTGCCAAATAAAACAGCTCCAGACCAGATGCGGTAGAGTTAACAGGACGCGGCAGGATCCATAAAAACCTCAAAGATAGTTTACTCAAAGTCGGCTATGTATCTGAAAGAGTGACTTATTTGAAACTTCGGATTACCAAGAAGTACTCAGTAGGGATCATACAAACTTATGCACCAACTACAAGCTACAGCGATGAGATAGTTGCTGAATTCTATGGTCACATAACTGCAGCAACAAAAAACCTAAGATCTCATTACACTCTGATCATGGGAGATTTTAATGCCCGTATTGGTGAAAAGACGTCAGACCTCGAAACTAGCATCGGTGATTTCGGTCTTGGCTGCAGAAATGAAAGAGGTCATTCACTTGTCAACTTCATGCAGCAAAATAACATCTATGCAATGAATACCTTTTTCCAGAAGAAGCCGCAACACAAATGAACGTGGAAACACCCAGACAAAATGCACACAAATGAATATGATTATGTCATAAGTAATGATAAAAACATAGTTAAGGATGTCTCAGTTCTAAACAACTTCTTCACAGGCAGTGACCATCGTCTAGTGTGGGCTCGAGTTGACCTCAACATAAAAAAGACAGACGTACACTTACCCATACCATATCCAACTCGCCCATTGACAAAGCCGAGATAATACAATTAGACCAACTATTGTATGAGAATGCAGTAAATGAAAACCTAAAGAACAAAGAATGTATTTAGAACTTGACTATAGAAGAACTGTCAGAGCACATTGAAACATCTCTTACATCGGCTATAGATGTTAGTTTGAGTTAACGGCCTCCTAAAACCAAAAAAATAAGTCCGGAGAAACTACAGCTCATAGAGAGGAGACGGTAGATGAGACGCGATAACAACTGCAATTGCCCTGAATTCTTAGCGCTTCATAAATCTATTTGAGAAGCGCTGTAAATAGAAATACAAAAATATAACGAGCGTCTTATAACATCAAATTAAGAGCGAAATATGAACAGACGAATCCTTCAGAAAGAACTATCTAAAGGAAAGAAAGAGATCTTCCAACTTTATAACAGTAATGGTGCACTTATAACCAACAGAGACCAAATCATCATTGTTGCTAAAGATTTCTATCGGAAGTTGTATGAGAGTCGGAAGTCTGATCCAAAAATTACATCATGTACCAAAACAGGAGGTGGCCAAATCATCAAAAACGTTGGTTTCGAGGCAATACCTGATGTGGCAGGGGAAGAGATAAGGCTAGCTATAAACCAACTGAAGAGAATGAAAGCGCCGGGGCCAGACGGCATTATATCAGAAATGATAAATGCGTTACGCAAAGAGCAATGGAAAGGTCGATGCTCGGCAAAGCTTTAATAGGCCGGAAACGTAATAAGTGGATCAGGCAGAAGTCTAAGGTTGTTGACGTGATAACCACTATAGAGCAACGGAAGTGGAGATGGGCTTGGCATGTTGCACGTATGGACACAGTAAGGTGGACCAGAAGAGTGCTAGAATGGAGACCCAGGGAAACCACGAAGGGAAGAGGTCGTCCCCCAGAGCGATGAGTTAACAACATAAGGCCACATATAATTGCTGGCCACAACTGGATGCAAAAGGCTAGAGATAGAGATTTATGGAAGAAAATGGAGGAGGCCTATGTTCGAAGGCGGACAAACCAAGGCCTGCAAAGATATATATGATATATGGCCTTTTATGTGCGCAATCACATGTTCTCACCATACATCAAATTTCGAAATCGGTCAACCGGTTCTTGCCTTAGAGAAGGACATACAGATATACAGACAGAGTGACAAATAGCCTTGCCTAAAACCTAAAATTCAAAATTGTAGAATTCGGATCATTTAAATATTTTTTATAAAAATAAAATCTATAAAGAGAGCCTACATATTTATATAGTAATATAGATTCCATTCGACTTTAAGCCACGATCAATACAAAAAGAAATAGCTATCTTTTTATCTCTTAAATTATTTTCATAATAATGGTAGACCTGTTTATATAGAGGAAAGCAGTGGGGGACGAAACGCCCGGGGCAAAGGGGCAAATATTTATTTACCCGGCTCGTTTGGAATGGTACTCATGTGATCTCGCTAACCTTATTAGCTAATGCTGTTCGTTTTTAGTTGTGTTTCACTTATTTGACGGGTATTTACTTATGTTATTTTATTTTATTCATTAGGAAAACTTACTGCTATAATATATGAATAAATTAGACAACAACCGAAGAAACTTTGTTTTACTTTATTTATGGCTTGTACAATTTGTGCATTTAGCCAATGTCAAGTAAGTATACTCTTTCTTCTATGTTCTTGAGTAATTTCCTAGGTTTCAGTAAAGAAGTGGGGTTTTACAGAAACCTCCTCGAGGCCTTCTATAGAAAGCGTGAAAAGACACCTTCCAACCTGCTTTGTTTCACTTATCAACACTCATTCATATTCAGAAACACTTAGTGGTTAATAACCCAACATATCGACACACTAATATCAACCACAACACAAAATTTAACAAGAAAACCAAAACCATTAAAGTAACGCTTCGCGCTTCCGCCAAAAAGTCCCCGAAGTAACTAAAGCACTTATATGATGGAATTTAAAAATAACGACGGTACTATAACACCCAGACCCGAGCCAATATACAAAAATCGAACCTAGGACCTCGGAGTGCCATAACATGAAAACCGCTACGCTAGACACTCGATTGAGTTTCCTGATAAACACAATTTAGGCAGGCGTGTCACATCCTAAATCGCGTCGTCGCTTACCATCAGGGGTGATAGCGGTCAAGCGCTTTACTATTCACGATAAAAAATACAAGGCTGAAAAGTGGAGATTTGCCCACGAGGTACCTCTATTGGTACCTCTATTTATCTAAATACCACATAAAACTACTTTATTTGGAAATAATGTTTATATAATGCTCCAGTAATATACAATAAGTTGCCAAAAGTTATAAGACAAATTGACAATTTGATGAATTATAAATTGGCACTAAAATATGTATTTTTTGATAAAAAAAGCGTTGACCGAATATCTATGTGACCCTGATGTTTAAACTGATTGTGATTATTATGTGACATTTATTTAATACTAGCGGCCCGTCCCGGCTTCGCAAGGGCAGACAAAATTCTTTAAATTTTTTCTATTATTAAATATTTTTCCGTTAGCGCCATCTAGCGTCCGATAGACGAACTACTTGCGGTTAAAGCGTTGCTATGGTAACGCATATACAATGGAAAAAGAGCGGACAGACAAACACACAAACCACTGTGATCTTATATTATAGATTAATATTTCTTAAGTGAGTTTATATTACATTCTTTTGACTCTTTTGTGTATAAATCAACTTTGCACACCCTTTGGGTAAGAATACAGCGCTCAAATCTTGGAAATCGACACCAATTATTGTAATCCTATATTCTGCAAATAAATAATTTTAATTTGGATTATATATAGGACTGAATCACGAGCATATAGAGGATTTCAAAGAAAGAAGAAAGAAAGAAAGAAAGTCAATTTTTCACCTCACTACAGCAAGAAATTCAATGGCTCTTTCTTTTTCTTTATTTATGGCTTGCACGATTTGTGCCTTTAGCCAGTGTCAAGGAAGTATAATTGAGTAAAATATATTTTTTCTAGGTTTCAGTAAATGTGTGAGTTTTGCTGAAACCTCCCCGTAGACTTCTTGAGAGAGCAGAAAAAGACAACTTCCGCTGCTTTGTTACACTTGCCAACACTCTTGTATGTTCACAAATATTTAGTGGTTAATAATCCACTATTAATACGAACCAATATCCACAACAACACAAATTTCAACAAGAGAAACTAAACCACCAACGTTACATTTCCCGCACCCGCCAAAAATTCCATAGATCACTTTGACAATTCTTTTACGAATGCAGTTCGTAATCCAATAACATGTTATGAAAGCTCACCCACCATTCATTTAAAATTCTTAGACTTAAGAAATAGTATATTCCAATTATTATTTATTCTTGTTGTTTTTATGATTTTTATGTAAAATAATTTAATAAAACCAAAACGGAGTATTACAGTATTAATTCAAATAAGAATAAAATGTACATAAAAATGTAAATAAAATATAAATAGTCTTTTTAAGACTATAATGACGATTTGACTAGGAAAATTCCAATTTTAAGACAATTTCCACGCTGAAGTTATATGCATATGCTTCATATACTGCATCTTAAATATTTTTTGAAGTGAAAACTTCTTTAGCATCTTTGTGATTTGAAAGTTAATGAAACGAAAAGCGACAGTAAAAAGAGACAGACACATAAATTCAAAAGATTCAGAAGTTATATGACAAACCAAAATTTTCCGACTATGTGAGTTGAATAATATTTTGTACCGATTGCATTTTGTTGAGGATTGCGTGTGATAAAACAGGGAAAGCGTAGGTCATCAAAGGTCGTATGCAAACCTATATATAAAATACGCTCGATGCGTAGTAACTTATGACTGTATACTATCTTTCTTGACATCAAAGAATGTGAGTTTTTGGCCTTATGTGAGAGACCCCTAGAAACTTGGCAGTGGATAGCCAAGGGATGGATTTTCCTGAATCTAAATTTGCAGGAGAAAATTCGTAAAAAAACCATATAGGATACATGGGAATAAATTATGCGCACTTACACAAAAAACTGCACTACCTAACAAGAGTTTTGGTAAGACTATTAAAATATTTAATAAAGTTCCGAATACTATAAGAATTTTACTAATTAATCTATTTAAAAAATGGTGAACAATCAACAAAGTGTATGAGGCAACGGTGGACTTCCTTACTGACACTTCCTTAAATTAAAAGGATATGAAGGCATAATTATTGATTACGATAAATCTTGGGTATTTATATATATATATATCTAGAAACATCGTATCTTTATATCATATATGCATGTATATCCGTTACCCTAGTATACATAACACAAGCCTTATAATACATACAATGGGCGAGGCTAATTGGTGTGAATGTAAGAAATATTATTATTATTAACGTGATATAGTAACTTTATAACTTATTATGGCACAAATTATTTTCCAATAATCTGACATTGTTTATTTACTTTTTTGTTTTTTTTTTTTGTTTTTGTTATTTCTATTGTTTATTTAACTAATTTTTGATAATCTAATAAGCATATCATTCAGTATCAGTTACAGAAGAAGGAATTTTGGTAGCCATTTTCCTCTTTGTAGTGTAATGAGAAGTTACAATGAATTGTCGGCTAACTGTGACATTGATGTTTTTTGTGGTAGTCTGGGTGTTTTAAAAAGAAAAGTACTGTCTTTTTACACAAATACTGTATCATTAGTTAATTAGATATGTTTATTAAGATTTTTGTTAAGTGTAATTATTTCAGTAAAAAATAAATTAATAATTGTAGTCTCTCTGAATCTTTCATATATGTTTTTTTCCAAATTTTTTATTTAATTTCTTTTGTGTTTTGTTTGATGAGTTTAAAATTTGAAACGTTGTGCTTGCCTTTAATTTAAACGCATATATTAAATCTTGTTTTTCTTACATTAACTTATGCCATGTATGTGTTTAGTTGGTAAGCCTTATATAAATAAATAAATTATTATATGCCTTGTTAAAGGAGGAAACGTAGTGGATGAGAATGGTGGGTATTTACGCGACCAGGTTTCTGTTTCGTAGTGCGTAAACCATTTCAGCCCCCAAATACTTGTAACGCCTTCAAGGTATTTTTACTCGAACTTACTCAGTCTTGGTTGGGCAAACTGGATGTAAAAGTACATGATAGTTTTTCTCAAAGTAATGAAAAGTTTTGGGTTCGTATTCAGGTATAAACTAGTAGCTTGCTTTAATAAAATCATTATTTAACTTATTATAAATAAGTCCAATAAAATTGTTTTTATTTGGAAATTTGGATCTAAAAATCAACCAAACTGTAATAAGATATATAAATACAGTCAGTATTTTAAAACCTCTGTTGTGTACGTGCGATTGTTTCTTATTTCACAATTATCATAGTCTGTATTCTCATGAAGTGAATCAAAGATGGAGATGGTAGTATTTAGAAATGAGTAAATAGACTTGAACCGTTGATTTGCAGTTCAACGACAAAACAAACAGCTCACGGCTCACTAGTAAGTATATTCACCCACAAAGTCACAAACACGCGAGTATTATTATCGGCGAACGAACCACGAAGCGGATAGCTTGCGCGCAAAACAGATGCACAAACATTTAGATTTAGGTACTGAGTGAGCTGATCCCTCAACCGGTTCGCAGGTCCGGTTCACATATGTGAACTGATCTGCGGCTCACATTTTATTGTTGAGTTACCCATGTTTAAAAGTATTTAAAGACAATTTTTTAAGTACCACGTAGTTCCGATACTGGAATTTGCAAATATTTTTTTTTTCATGAGGACAGAATTTGAGTTTTTTTGTCTTTTCTATAGCTACCAAGCTATAGATTTTCTCTGAGGGGAGAGGGGAGCATATTGAACAACGACATTTTACGACCAAAGACATTTTTCGACCAAAGACATTTTACGAACAAAGACATTTTGTGAGGGCCAGAACCTCGATTAGAGATCGATTCCAATGGGTATATATAGGCCTGAGCAAAAATCTTAACACCGCGATGTAGAATCACGTGCCTCACGAACGCCAGGAACGTGTTGGAAGTTATATTTTCGTTACATTACTTATCTAATAAGATTTAAGTTCTGAACCTTTAACTTAAATTGATATGTAATGCTAATTACTTAATTAAATTAAAAATATTTTACAATTTTTAAAAATGATTTATAATTGTAATAAGATTACAATAATATTTTATTTTTTATTGAAATATTATTTATATATTAGATGAGAAGTAAAATAAATTTAATAATAAAAATTTTAACTAATTAATCGTACTAATATATGTTAATAAGTTAAAATTATATTTAATGATATTTTATATGAATATTATACTACCCACCTTCTTTTAACAAAATTATATTTACTTTCACCTGTCCCGGTGTCTTTAATGAAATCTTGCAAGTTAAATTTGACCCACTTCCCGGTTTCCGATTGAGCTGAAATTCTGCATGCAGACGTATATCGCGCGACAATGCAAAAATATGATGCCATGGAGCTGATCTGATGCTGGAGCTGGAAGGTGACTATAGGAACTCCTCAATAAAAAGAATAAAACCCATCGAGTTTGGGCTCATTTGATTCGTATTGATGAGTATTTTGATGTTATTTGGTGACGAGGGTCTGGTGCTGGAGTTAGAAGGTAGCCATAGACATTCCGCAATAAAACTACAAGCTTTCATTAATTGTGTGATAACGTTTTAAGCTTATTATATTATTTTTAGCGCATTCAAATAAAAGCTAATAAATTGTTTTGAACTTTTTTTTCTTTTGATACATATAATCGATATCAATAAAAATTACTATTAGTATGTTTTATCAATATTTTATACTTATTTATTTTATTTTTTATACTAAGTGGGTAACATTTGACTACTATCTCGCCTCACGGTAAGCGACGATGCGATCTAGGATGCGACGCACTTGCCTAAAAGACACCTATTTATTCGTTACTTGAAGACGCCTAAATAGTATTTATTAGGAAACACAGATTCAGGCGGTAGGTATCACAAAATTGTAACACAGTAGCACCGTACAAATATATTTACTGTTTGAAAAAATCGACCTAAATACAACACTAATAAAACCTTCTTTCATTTGTTACACGTTTGAATGACGCTGCAAATTTATACGACTTTATAATCATACAGTAGAAATATATTTTACTACGGTTTTAACTTAAATGAATCTGATATAGATTGTATAGGCATTGTCATGCTAAAAATGAGATTAGAATAAGCATTATCCACTTAATTTCAAGAGAGAGAGATATATATATATATATATATATACTAGTTGACCCAGCCACGCGTTGCTGTGCCGCCTGCAGCGTCATCTGCCGGACTGATTTGTGAATCTAAACCATTCTCAGATCCCCTTGAACACACACAAAAAATTTCATTCAAATCGGTCCAGCCGTTTAGGAGGAGTTCAGTGACATACACACTCACAGAAGAATTATATAATAAAGGTATATATATATATATATATATATATATATATATTCCCAGTCATATTGTATGAGCACGATGAACTCTGAAACTACTCAACCGATTTTGAGGATTTTTTTTCATTTTGCTGGATTTGGTCAGCTTAGGTCATAGGATAGATTTCATCACATATAAAACAAAGTCGCTTCCTGCTGTCTGTCTGACCCTATTTATGCTTAGATCTTTAAAACAACGCAACGGATTTTTAATAGATAGATTGATTCAAGAGGAAGGTTTATATGTATACATGTATAAAGTGGAGAAACACTGATAATTTTAGAGATATCTAATGTGACGTCGTAAATAAACATATTTTTGCGCTTACATTGCAAACGCTGGCTGTACCCAAAGAGATAGATCAAAATAATGTACTACAGTATTATACCCCTTAAAAAGGTCTACAAAAAAGTCCACGATGGTATATGTCCATCTCTTAGGGATAACCCGCAATAACCATTTTTTATCCTTTACTTTTTACGAGAAATAATGGCTTATTTACGAAGCGATTTTAAGCAATACAGCATTAATCCATATCCAATTAAGTACCTTTAATACATTATGCATTTAATATAGATTAATATGGCATTTTAAAGCATGTAATTTAAATGAATATTTTCGAAGATATTACAGATTTAATATGCAGGGACATAGCGGAGCCCTCAGGTGGGATAGGAACCCACGGCTTTTCGCTATCCGGGTGAGTACTCTAACCGCTGAGCTACCGAGACGCTGGAAAACATGTCGAAATTTACAAACGTATTTCAACTTCTACTATGAGCTAGTATCGTTCCACTAATGTTGAATAACTACCTTCAACATCGAATATTTTTACAAATATTAAACAATCGATTAAGATGGAACCAGCTATAATTATGTTTTTATTTTTTGCATTTGCAGTGCAATGTTTGTATAAGGTATAAAATACAAGTGTAAAAAACAATTACGCCTCCATACCCACCTGAGGGTATTATTGTATATGGCAAATATTGCATTGTGAATGCAATATAAGGAAATAAATACAAACCCTTTTTAAAGTTAAAAAGGGTTTTTTAATTTTTATATATTTTATGCATTTTACAATGCGATCTAATAAGATAAATTATTATAATAGAAAAATACTAGAAAAATATCGGCTCGGGTCACAAGTTCACGCCTAAGAATTCATTTGTGACCCGAGTCGGTTTTTTCTAGTATTTTTCTATTATAATAATTTCTTTTAAAATGTTGTTAAAAACGCAGTCATCAACAAATGCTATTACTATATCGTTGATTATTTAAATGACATGAATGCGTGGAGTTAATAGCCATGTTTCTATTTTATTTTGTAACTAGCTGACCGGCCACGTGTCGCTGTGGCTCAGTAATTACAATTTTATTAATTACGAAACAAAAAAAAAACTAAAATAAAAGTAGCCTAAGTTACTCCTTATTACATCAGCTACCCGCCAAAAAAGCCCCGTCAAAATCGGTCCAGCCATTTCGGAGATTAGCCGGAACAAACAGACAGACAGACAGATAAAAATTGTAAAAAAGTTTGTTTTGGTGTATGTACCGTATATATATTCATTATGCATATAGTAAAAAATGGTTATTTCAATATTACAAAGAGACACTCCAATTTTATTTATATGTATAGATGAGAGATGGTAACTGAATAAATACGTTCTTTGTGATAGTTAATATCTGGGGGCACGGCAGTGCCCCCGCCAAGTCGAGCAAAAAAGCGGTACGGACGTACCATCCTTTTCTCGAAGCAATTCAGGCCATTTTCGACCCCCTGTAACTTCGTTGTGGATAAAACTAGAAGACTGAATTTTCAGTAACCATGCAGGCATTGTAAAGACACGGTATATTTCAAATTTCATTCAATTTGAACTAGTAGTTTAAGAATTATAACGTGTCAAATTTCTTAATTTTGTCACTCACTGACTCACCGATCATCAAAATTCTAAGACACTTCTAGCAGACCTAGAAGCTTCAAATTTGGAATATAAATAGTGTTTGGTGTATGAATCAAGGAAAAACTAAAAAGAAATACAAAAAGCAATGAGATTCCATCAAAAACAATACTTGTAAAAAAAACCAAGTCTCGCAACTCAGTTGTTCTACGGTAAAAAGTTGTGAGATCCATGTAATACCAAGTCGGTTATTAATTTGTTAGTCATACTTAAGCGAATTTCTGTCTTAATACGTCCAGTCCCTAAGACCACAATCGTGGTCCATAACAATTGAAAATCAATTGTGTCTGGAATCTCCGTACTCGAAGCATTAAGTTGTTACGTAATAATTAACAGCATCTTATAGTGACGCATATCAATATTAAAAATCTTTATTGTTTTATATAAATATATTGACTTGGCCATCGCACTAAATAATTTAATTTACACGTGTTTTCATTCGATGGCCGAGTCAATATATTTATATAAAACAATAAAGATTTTTAATATTGATATGCGTCACTATAAGATGCTGTTAATTATTACGTAACAACTTAATGCTTCGAGTACGGAGATTCCAGACACAATTGATTTTCAATTGTTATGGACCACGATTGTGGTCTTAGGGACTGGACGTATTAAGACAGAAATTCGCTTAAGTATGACTAACAAATTAATAACCGACTTGGTATTACATGGATCTCACAACTTTTTACCGTAGAACAACTGAGTTGCGAGACTTGTTTTTTTTTACAAGTATTGTTTTTGATGGGATTTCTTTTACATCTTGTTAGTACGAGAATAGTTTATTTAAATCTTTTATAACCATGAAATACATAATAAGATTTTTTTTAAGAAAAAACAGATATGTAAGTTTTACTCCTGTTTGTTCGATCCTGAAAAAAAATGTTATTTCAAAATAGTAATTTAAATATTTTTTGCCAAAAAAAAGCTTCTTTTAAAAAATCAATTATTGACTGTTGTAGGATTAATTTCTAATTTTAAATTTCTATTCTGTTATTAATAATGTCCTAATTTCAAGTACCTTATATAAAATAATCAATTAATTACAGTAGAATCCGTTTATTATGACTCCGCCTATATTGACCAACTGCCTATTATGACGTATTTACACAACTAAGTTTGGCTATCATGTAAAATTCTTTGTAACAAAGTCGGATATAATGACTTCGCTTAAAGCTAAAAGTTGCTTATGATGACAAATTTTAAATAAATTTTGTCCGTTTATAGTGACCGACATGACTATTAACACCTTCGTCAACGTCGCCGCGTCGTTGGTTCCCGAAGACGTTAGTGGCTTGTTTTTGTCTTGAATCTTAGTGATTAATTGAGAGTTGTACGTCACGCATTATTTTTAATGATATCCTATGTAAAAAAATGTCATCTTAACATCGTAAAGCATATGTAAAAAATGAAAAATATACATATACTTAGATATATGTATTACATGTTATTTTTAGTTTGATTTAATATGCTATGTTTTTCTATTAAAATATTACATATTTACAATTTTCTAAAAAAAATAAGGTTATTTTTTTGTCACAAAAATGCTTTGTATTACGTCCGCTTAGTATGACGTGTTTGTCTATTCCGTTCGATGTCATTTTAAACGGATTCCACTGTATGTACGCAACTGAAAACGTCTTCTATGTATAATAACGTTATGCTTACCTTTAAGTTAAATGCATGTAACTTATCTTTATGTATTTAGTTGGTAAGCCCTATTAAATAAATAAATAAATAAGAGGGAGAAAAAAAGCCCTTGCCGAATCACTTATCAAGCCATGGCGTAGCTTTGACGTTTAATACACGCATTGGAAGTATATTGAAAAAAAAATCTTTATCTAAGAGAGAAGACTTAAATATGAAGAATATTGATCCAAGAAGGCCTGTATAGAAAGCTTTTCTGGTCTTACTTGGTATAAATATTATTAAGCTCAATCCGAAGTTCTGGAATAGTAATTTTGTAATGCTGTACGGCCACGTAATTGAGGTTCGATTTACTCTAATTAAATAAGGTTTTCAGTAATAAATATTGGTTTAGTGATCTGGCAGCCACCAGGGGGCCCCTTTCGATCAAGGGGCCCTGGGCATTTGCCCAGAGTGTCCTGTGGGAAACAGGGGTCTGTTTACGCAAGCATGTGTCCTGTGAATTGGATTTCACTCTGTCTAATAACATACGCCGGTCTAATGAGTATTCAAAGTTGAAAGATGTAATGACAAAGCTAGACTTCATTATCTATACCTGAGCTCGATGTTATACAATAAAATCAATTATAAATTAAATATTTATAATCAAACTCGCCTTAAGTGTTAATTTATTCTATTGGATATTATGTCAAGAATATGAAGCGATTGAGTTTTTAGTTAAATGATATTTGTATGTATTTTATTCACCGAAACACACACGCACACACGCATACAGATACACATACATTTAGGTAGAATTAACGAAATAGTCTTTTAGTGTGTTAATGGTTTAATATTTAATATATAAGTTCGAGGTGTGAGTAATAAGTGCGACACAGTCCTTGACTTATGCGGTTATTAACGTTAACTATGTTTTTTGTAAATTCTTTACAAATAAAGATTATTATTATACTTATTTTCATAGGGATATACTTATAAAAAAATATATAAAAAATGCATTTATTCAAGCAATCTTATAACCACATTTGGGTGAGCCATTCCCTGTAAGTAATCAAAAGATGCTTGTGTTGGGTTTGACCCGCTACTTCCTTTGTGGACAACAGTATATCACAGATATAATTTAGAAAATTAATTTCACTATAATTAAAGAAAAAAATTAATTTTCAAGAATGTTCAATGTTATGCATATGTCTTGTTAGAATGTAGCTATTTATTTATTTATAAACTAGCTGATCCGATAACACGTTGCTATGGTAACGAGTATACAATGGAAAAAGAGCGGGAAAAAGAGCGGACAGACAAACACACAAACAACAAATTTTGATTATAGACTAGCGGCCCGTGCCGGCTTTGCACGGGTGGACAAAATTCTTGATTTTTTTTTCTATTATTAAATATTTTTCCGTTAGCGCCATCTAGTGTCTGTTAGACGAACTACTTGCGGTTAACGCGTTACTATGGTAACGCATATACAATGGAAAAAGAGCGGGAAAATAAGCGGATAGACGAACACACAAACCACTGTGATCTTAGATTATAGATTATTGATCACCAACATAATAAACATTGACAAACGCAATGTCATTTACAGGTAAGTTTTGTTGAGTTTAATGTTATTACAGTTATAGGTGACGACAACAAT
Source organism: Calamotropha paludella (assembly GCA_927399485.1). Taxonomy (NCBI): domain Eukaryota; kingdom Metazoa; phylum Arthropoda; class Insecta; order Lepidoptera; family Crambidae; genus Calamotropha; species Calamotropha paludella. The sequence goes on along the minus strand of OV656803.1, from coordinate 1,965,288 downwards.
CATAATTGAAGCAAAATTAAACATTTTAGATTTAATTAAATGTATACTAGGTCTGCAGTACATGCTGCTGTTTGCAAATACTGAGCGCAGCAATTAGATTTTTGAAGGGTGACTATTCCTCTATGGTATGTCCGATTTCAAAACCATTTTTTGCACATTAGTCACGACCACGATGTGAGTTTTGGCGTCAAATTTCATCAGTGTAGTCTCAGCGATTTGGCAATGATCACCTTTTGAATTTTTCTTTTGGTGATTATTCCTCCATGGTAAAGTCTATATGTTTTTTACATAGCCTAAGTCCGTCAGGTTATAATTATGTATGTTCTTGCCAAAATTCGTTCGAATCGGTTGAACCGTTAAGTAGCAGGAGGAAGACAAACGAACTTTGTGAGTTGCCTAAAAGAGAGCTTCGCTCAATGAAAAAAGGATAAACGCTGAAGTAGAACATCTTTCCTGTCAACGATAGAAAAAAATATAATCAAATAAGTGACTTTTGAAACTTGCGAATGGCATCAGTGAAGATGTCCAAATCTTTGGTCATGGCTAAACTGTTGCATTCTCTGATGAGGCGGTTTAAAGGTGAGTTTTGACCGAGATTGGATTTACTACAACAAGTAACAAGAAGGTTGAACCTCGAGGTAGTTTTAAGCGTGTTGAAATAGTAGTAGTTCTAAGTAGTAATTCTTAGAGAGGTGCAATTCTGTAATAATTCAGTCTTTCATCATATTTCTGAATAGTCTTGCCCGAATGACATTACTATGTAGGGTGCCATTAAAAAAGCTTTTGGATACTTTCCAGCCTTTTCATAGAACTATATAGTAAACAAATATTAGGTAATAATTTGAATACCTCTACAGGTATTCTACAATATTTAAAAAAAGAAGTAATTATTTTAACTTTTGTACAAATATAACTAATGATAGGAGTTTATTTTAATATTTTCTATAAAAAGTTAAAATGAATTCGAACCATAATCGAAATAGCTTGATTAATTTCTATTATTTAATAATAATAGTAACAAATTACGCTTTATCGCACAAACAGATAGGATACAGAGGGAAGAAAAAATTTAATTTAGTCATTGTCTCATATATATTTATATATATCGTAAAATGTATTCCAGACGACACTACAGTATTCCAAACTAACCACTACTCATAAAAGAATTTTGGCTTTAGGGGACTTAAAATCTGCAGTTTCGAAGCACAAATCCTAAATTTTAAAACCTTTGGAACAGATTTTATCAATTTTGTATTCAGTCCTAAGTACTATCTAGCCACACTCCAAGATTCTATGAAGTGTTGTTCTTTTTAGAATGATTTGTGTATGTGGGTGTGTGTGTGTGTGTGTGTTCGCGTGTTTGGATGTGTGGGAGTGTGTGTAGTTAGAAAATACTAATTAAAAGATTTTCGACTTAATCATAAGTAAGTGTGCCCCTGATGATGACTTTTTTAACACGCGTTTTCATATCATTAATGAAAAAAATGTTATAATCACCTAGTCTAAAGTAAGCTTTTTGTATACAGCTTGTGTTTTAAAGATAAGACTTTTTGATAATATCTGTTAACACCACGTTCACGTTGATGTATATCTTATGTCATTGTAATAAATGTCATTCTACTCTGGGAGCTGAACGTACATTTTTTAAAATATAATTTACATATTTAATTTTAGTTAATTCAAATTGTACAATAAAATTGGTTGCTTATTAATTATCTTACAAGTATTAGTTAGGTAACTAAATAAAAAATGAATATTAGATCCAGCTGGGAATAGTACCAGAGACCTCGGAGTAGCTTTAAGAAAACCGGTAAAGTTAACCCGGTATGCGTACCAATCGACCACGGTCACAATGAATTATATTTTTATTATTTATTCGAATTAACTATCGTTGCTTTATTTGTTCTTATTAACAGTAACAGCTAACAGAGGATGTTAAAAAAAAAAGATCACCCATCCTTTGACTAACCATCGCGTAAGTCGCTTAACATCAATTATCTCAGGCAAAACGCAAAACGAATCGTCGACCTCTCGTTCCATTATAAAGAAAAAAAAACAAAATGGTAGTCGTGATTGTGAGCTATCACTGGCGACTAACGATTTTATTACAAGCAAAAAGGTTTTGTTCTGAAACCGAATCTCGATGTATCGAATGGCGTGAAATATGAAATCGCCTGTTATCTCTTTCGTGAGAAGGCGTGGTCTATTTCTCACGCATGCGTACATCAACAATCTTAAGAATAAGAATTTACCACTTTTGTTCTTATTATAATACTTAGATTATATACGAGATTCACATAAAGCTTTAAGCGTTAGCTTTGCTATCTCTAGTGCTTATCAGACAGTTATTGAGCGCTAAAAGCGTTTAAAAGTCATTCTGCGGTCGCTACTTACAGTTTTCAGAGCTCAACTGTTTTTATCGGTTCCACTATTCAATGAACAATGGCTTAAATATATTTTGCTACATATTAAAATATAAAGACTTGGGACGCTAAGTTAATGGATTTTCAATAATATCCTGTAACTGGTAAATTTCAACGTGTTAAATTTTCTAATCAATCTCATAAGTAATGGCGTCTATCCTGGTCGATCTGGAAAATGTGGGTTCGAATCCTACATGAGAAAAACTTATTTCTTTTTTATTACAATAAAATAATTGTAATTGTTTTTATTTGCTTGTCGTAGTGTATAAATTTGTAAGATATGATCGTAAGCAAACCCGGCAAAGGCATTGCAAATATGTAGTATTGATATTCACATTATTTTAACTTTAAATAAAAAATTAAAAACATAAAATATTTAATTTCGAAACTAAATTTAATTAAAATCTTAAGTTAAAGTTAATAATAATTAACAAAATACATAATGTAAGATCACACTGTCGTATAATTGCGGAGTTCCTATGGCCACCTTCCAGCTCCAGCATCAGATCAGCTCCATGTCATCATAATATTGCATTGTCACGCAAAATACATATGCATGCAAAATTTCAGCTTAATCGGAAACCGGGAAGCGGGTCAAATTTAACTTGCAAGATTTAGTTACAGACACCGGGACATGAGAAAGTAAATAAAAGCTTGTAGAAAAGTCTGAACATCACATTAAATCCAAACATCTATTCATTTGGTGTAAAGGTAGCAATACAGCCTTACGCACCAACGGTTCTGGGTTCGAATCCCGGATGGGGAAGATGTTTGTGTGATAAATACGAGCATCTGTACCTGAGTCATGAGTATTTGTATGTTTTCTATAAATATTACATATATATGTATCGTATATGGACGTCTATCTTTTACTCTAGTATCCATAACACAAGCTTCATAGTGCTTACTTTGGGCTAGGCAAATTGATGTTTATGTTAGAATTATTATTGGATCCCATGGATCAGCTTCAATAACGCCATGCCTGTTACAACTTCCTGAGTTCTTAACCGATTTTAATAATTTTTGTGTGAAATCGAATCAACACATTTAGGATCAGATTTTGAAATTAACAAAAATAAAAAAGTTATGACCAAAAAACATTGGCTCTATGGGATTTCCCATTGAAACAAAAAGCGCGAGCTTTTTGAAAGTTTTCATTATTATGGAATTTTAAAATTTACTAAATATTATTGATTTTTTTCTTAGATTTTGACAATGCGCTCCAATTTATGGTACTAGCGAAGCTTTATGCTTAGCGACTGCATCGCTAATAATTGAGCATAGACGGAAGCTAGCTACCTTATTTGTTTTTAATAGGATACATTTGGAAGAGTGTGCAGCAGAATTGCACAGCCTTGTTCCCCATTTTTTCATCGGACAACCAGACTTACAAATAGGCGCTACCGTTATATGGTTGATATACCAAAGAGAAATAAGCGTTTTGGTTCCAATTTTGTGATCTGTACCTAAAGAGTGATCGCTAAAGACGGAAGGTCTGCTTGAGTCTATGTTTCCTGATAAATACATTTTAAGGCAAGTTTGTACATTACCCAGAGAATAAATTCACAGCGTCAGCATAAAACAGCTACTGTTCCTAGATACTTTGATTACGATTGTATAGAGAAAAGAAGAGAAACAGTGTCTTTTTATAGACTTATTGAACTGCAACGAAAAATTTGCACATTAAGTTATGAGGGTTTTTCGGTCTCTTGTTTTTATTGTGAACAGGTAAGCGCTTGACTGCTATCTCGCCTGGTAAGCGATGATGCGATCTAGGATACGACGCGGCTGCCTAGAAGATGCCTACTCCTGACTTGAAGACTAAATCGTATCTACGTGATCGAATCAGAAATGAAGAGATCCCACACAATTGCTAAACTTAAGTGACAGTGGATGGGGCACATAGCTCGTAGAACTGATGGCCGTTGAGGCAGTTTTCGATTGGCGACCACGGTCCCTAAGACGAATTGTAGGCAAGCTTCCCGCTAGATGGACCGACGATCTGGTGAAGGTCGCGGGATGTACCTGGATGCGAGCAATGCAGAACCGGTCGTTGTGGAGATCCTTGGGAGAGAAGATTTGGCTGAGACGACAGTTGCTTCCTTTCTCGTCTTTTTGCTAGTGTAAGAATGGAATGCTTTTTAACACTAACAGAAATCTAATGAAGGTTAATTTAAAAAAAATATTAATTCATATTTTACAATCATATGGTTTACTTATATTGTAGTAAAGTGAATTTAGTAATAGGCATGTTTAAAAAAATCAGTCGCTTTTGTGGAAAATGGATTTATTGCCATTAACTCTTTGACAGTGCGTTTATCTATCTTATATTATATGAATATCTCGTTTCACGATGTATGTTCGGGATAAACTCTGAAACTACTGAGCCGATTTTGCTCAAATTTCGTGACTATCTGTAATTTGATCTAACTTAAAATATAGGATAGGTTTCATTTTTATTTGTAACACGGCAACGTGTGAATGGGTCAGCGAGTATATATAAAAATTCTTTGTCACAGTATTTGACCGCTTTGAATTCCGAACTCCTTTTTTTTCATTTTAATGGATTTGTTGTGACTAAATAGAATCAGAATTATGTAATCTTTAGAAAATGGTTACAATGTTGGTGTACAAGTAAGGTTAGTACAAGCATCTTCTGCCAAAATTGACGTAGGAATTAGGTGCTACATTAAATTACATTATATTTTGACTCATAGTTATATGTTACATATTTTGCAATTTAAAATTTAATTTTATTAATAATGGTTAATTACTTTCTTTAGTTTATATTATAGTTATAATGAGTTTAATTAAATTAATCAGTTACAATATATATTTTATTTAAATTATTTGTCAATTATCTTTATTATATTTCTATATAGCGTTAAAAGTAGCTTTATGTCACATATAGGATAGTTATAATTTTAATTTATAACGCAGCAATACGTGGCTGGGTCAGCTAGTATGTAAAAAATCATTTGGCGTTTCATATCTTCAGTAATTACATCAACAAAAAAAATATCTTTTCTCAAATAGCAGGCATTGAACCTGTTATAAATTGAACTTTTTAAGTAATAATTTAATTTAAGACAATTTAAGTAGCTTAAGTACTGGTGTTATGGTATTCAGAAATAAGAAAGTCACCACAACAAAATCAGAAACAAGAAATAAAATCTACATAGACTCATCTGGACATCGAACCTGGGACTTCGGAGTGGCGTTAACTTAAAAGTAGTATGTGAGTCGCTTATGTAGTCAATTTTATAGTTAACTAGCTCTTATAAATTAAAATGAAACCTATCCTATCTTTTAAGTTAGATCAAATAACAGATAGTTACGAAGTTTGATCGAAATCGGTTAAGTAGTTTAGGAGTCCATCGCGGACAAACAACGTGACACGTAATTTATATATATTAAGAAAGTAACTCTTATAGTTAATAGTAATTGGTCGTCGGAGTGTGGGCAGACAGCCGATGAGGTTGGCCGAAGATCTGGTCAAAGTTGCCGGGATGTTCTGGCAGAGGAAGGCCCAGAACAGGGAAGAATGGCGGGCAATGCAGGATGCCTACACTCAGCATTAGGTTGCGAACGGCTGAAGAAAAGGAAGAAGTAACTTTTAACTCAATAAATAATATTTTAATTGGTTCTTTCACAGTTAAGATTAAAATATAAAATTTGACTGAAACATCCACTTAAGTCACTAACAATAGTTTTAATTAAAATAGGCTCATTTAAATATTTTTGAATTTATAATTTACTAGCGGCCCGTTCCGGCTTCGTACGGGTGGACAAAATTCTTTAAATTTTTTCTAGCATTCAATATAGCCACTCCACTATATACACTCAGCAATAATGTGCCTTCCTATTGGTGAAAGAATTTTTAAAATCGGTTCAGTACATCCCGAGATTACCCCTTACAATTTAACAAATATACAAACACACAAACTTTACTTCTTTATAATAATAGTATAGATTTATGCAACGTACTGCGGGCTACCACCCTTTCTTGGTTGCTATTCTTAACTGTCGCACCAAGCGAATCTCAATATCCTTTATAATGCGCAAAGCAAAGGAGTGGAACTCTTTCCCTGCTTCTGTATTTCCGAGTATTTATAACCCGGCCGTTTTTAAAGACAGGGTGAATAGGCACCTTCTGGTTTATCTCGTTCCGTGGATCCTGTCTTGGTCCCCGGCCTTGAATGGGATCAAAAGCCATTGAAAATTAAATAAAACCTATAAAAATCCCTGTAAAAAATTCAACCACATTTCCGAAGCCTTAGGTAGGAGAGATAACTGTTCTTGCAGGCGTATTTCAAATGTTGTTGAAATATGGCACTGTTAATATAATATAAAACATACATTATCGTGTTATATATACTACGACCGTTTGGTGCAACGGCAGCAATCCTGCCTTTCGCGCCGAAGGTCCTGGGTTCGAGTCTCGGAAAAGGCAGATGTTTGTTTGATGAATACGAGCATTTGTACCTGAGTCATGGGTATTTATATATATTTCTATGGATATTACATATCTATGTATCATATATGAATGTCTGTCCGTTACCCTAATATCCATAACACAAGCCTTATAGTGCTTACTTTGGGCTAAACTAATTGGTATCATCATTAAATAACTGTTTTTATCGTAAAACGAATCGGAATGGAGATATTGTCAAAAAACATTTTTCCAATATAGCAGTGCGAGCGGTAAAATACGAGGTCGTAAATTCGAAATTCGGAAAAAATCTATAAAATTACCAATTTTCAAAACTCCCGGAAAGCTTTCCAGGTAAAACTACCAAATGACTATATTATTAATTAAGAATATAAATTTGATCCGAACACAAAATAAATTTTCACTTCTTATTATCAAAATATAACTTTTTAACACACTCAGTAGTTTACAGTTATTTTATTTTATTTTATTTTATTTATTTAGTACACAAACAGGTTACAGTTTATTATTCCATTAAAATGATAATGAATTAAATTAGATAAGTACTAGACTCTAACCCTTAATAGTGTACATAGCAGGCATGAACGGATGAGTTACCAAGTTGAACCACATAAACTTAAATATGTACACATTTAAAATTACGGAATAAAATTAAAATTACAATAAAGTTTAAAACAAAATATGCGCTATTTGATTAAGATTAAATTCATTGCTACAATTTATGTTGATTTTAAAATCAATAAAAATTGAAAATTATAGAAAAAAAAGAAAATAATTAGATTATTAAATTACTGGGAATACTGAAGTACCGTTAAAATATAATATTAAATATATACTAAAATAATAAACAGAAACTAAAATAGGCACAGTGTTTTATCTATACTACGGCGAAACGAGTACAAATTGCGCTGGAAAATGTCGACTTCCGGATTTCGCGACGATAATTCATCGTACAGGTAGCATATTCCGACTAGAAGATTGTAAAATGAGGTGTTATTTTTATATAGTTATAGTAATTATAATAAAACAACTAAATAATTTTATAAAACAATCAATTATATTTTATAAATTTAACAGTTAGGAATATACCCGATGACAATATTGGTACTGTACATGTATGACGACAATTACCTTAATTTTTCAGGCTTCAGGCGGTTTTCAGGCTTATCTAATTCAAAATTATTTGGTAAATCCATTTTCAGGCGTTTGGCTAAGATGTTTAGTATTTACAAATAACAAATTAGAAAATGATTGAATGAGTTAAGCCTGAAAACCGCCCGCCACCCGTTTATAGTCATAGTACTTGAAATTTTTATCATTCCGAGAAAAGAATTTTCCATCACAATTCTGGGGAAAAAAAACTGAATGACTGAATCAAGGGGTAGATGGCACTTATGCCATAGTTAAATCTAAAAATAGAAAAAGTGCATTCGCTCAATACTGTTAGAAATATCAATTTTGTGATCAAAATAACAAGTACAAGTGTTATCTCAACAACATATTTACCATTTGCTGTGAAAATAACATAAATAGTGAAAAATGTTCGGATCGGACGGACGGGCGGAGGATCGGAGAAGTTACTAAAGGATTTTTATTCAATTGACAAAGTAGCAGAATAAGGTAATAGTGAAATATGAGCATTTTAAATCTTTGTGACCAATAAGGCATTTTTTTATAGTACATTTTGATTTCGTCAGTTGATTTACCTTGCTTTCGACTGTTTTACCGACAATATATTGGGAGACCTACTTAAAAACTGCCTCATTCAAATTAATACGCCATCTAGTGTTTAGTGTGTGTTAACACGAACTCCACCGGTTATGATGATGTGTGTACTAAGGTAGTCAAAATGTGTGCTGATGAACTATCACCGTTAATAGTATACTTGGTAAACCTGTCGTTTGTTGAAGTCGCATTTCCATCGGCTCTCAAAATCTCTATAATAAAGCAATTATTTAAAAAAGGAGAAAAGGATAATTTAAGAAACTACAGACCAATCGCACTTCTTCCTGTAATATCAAAATTATTCGAGAAAGTAATTTATAAAAGAATAACGTCCTTTTTGTCGAAATACAACATCATTAAACGATACGACACGAACAATATGGTTTTCAGAAGGGAAAATCTACTACGCAAGCATGTTTTAGAGTTGTGAAGGAGATTGCAACTCTAGTAGATAAAAAGCCTGTTTGTTCAGTCTTGTTTGATGTGAGTAGAGCTTTTGATTGCGTTTGTCACCAGACTCCACTTTTTAGATTGGAGAGATATGGAATACGTGGTCAAGCACTAAATTGGATAAAAAGTTATCTAAGTAAAAGAACTCAGTGCGTTGAATTAGTAAAGTTAAATAAAAATAATGAAATTGTGTCTTACAGATCGGACTTCAACTTCAACTGCTACGGCGTGCCTCAAGGTAGCGTTTTAGGGCCATTATTGTTTTTATTATATGTTAACGATCTACCTGAAATAACAAAGTACCCATGTACTCTTTCCGCTGATGATATTTCAATTGCTATACACAAAACACCTGATGTTGACTATGAAAAAGAAACAAATAGATAGATATAATATCAATGAATTTCTAAATATGAGAAAAAAATATTTTTTTATTGGGCTCCTAGTATTTTTTTTATTACTTATTATTATTAATTATATTTAATTGTAACATTTTAAAAATTATTATTTAAAATTATTAATTGTGAAAATTTTGTAATTGTTGTGATATTTTTATTAGAATTTAATTATGACACTGATTATTCATTATTATATTACCAGTTTTAACTGCATGCCGAATTATTTGACATTATATAGCTTCCTTTAAATTTTAACATTTGCGTGCCAGTATCTGGTGCAACACGTGAAAATTGCATATTTGTACACAACCTTTGTACCGTATTTGCTTGCAAATAAGTGAATAAATAAATAAACAAATAAAAAATATTTTCTTCTTTTTAATCCACTTATGAATATGTAGTTTTTCAAAATCTTATTTTACTTCTATTTATTGTGGCTTATGTATGGTGTCGACGTATAATATTGTAAATGTCGTTACTTATGTTAAAACTGACGAGTTTCTTGCGCCAAATCCTAAAAGACGTCCTGATGGTTGGTAGGTAAAAATGTTAGCTGATTCAAAACAACTTATTTTTTTTTTTTTAATTTAGAATGGCTTCGTACTTCCAATCAAGCCCAGGGGCCAAGACAGGATCCACGATGGATCGTGCTAATCCGGAAGGTGCATATTCATCTGGGAAAACAGACGGGTTATACTTGTAAATACAGTCGCAGCTAGGGAGTTCCACTTGTGACGGGGTGCAGTCGGGAGAAATAAAAGCACTCAAGGTCACTTATGTTTTTTGTATTTATGAAATTAAGGCACAACTGAAACAATTATATAAAAAAGGTAAATTACACTGAATACAAAACCAATTTCACATTTATCACTAAAATATATTACAAAAGGTAGGGCTTTTTTTTTTTTTATTGCTGAAAGTTGGCAAACAAGCAAACTGCCCACCTGATGGTAAGTGGTAACAGTCACCTATAATACATGTGGCTCTTGTGAGATTCGCAGCAAAACTGCAACCCCCACAAGAACCACAGTGTACGTTGCCAACTTGTGACACAAGATGTATAGTCACTGTACCCAGAAATTTCACTGCCATAAATATCTTACCCTTCAAACCGGAACACAGCAATGCAAGCACTGCTGCTTTGCGGCAGAAATAGGTAAGACGGAGGTACCTAAGCAGACGACCCTGGTACAGAGTCTCCCTCCAGTAAACTATTACACTATTGTAAGGCTACTTACAATAGTGCCTTAAAGAAAGTTATAGACTTATATATAATAGGAACTGGTGGTACAGAATACAGATACAGGAAATCTTGTGAGTTATGCTTATGAGCTTATTATACTTGTGAGCTTATTATTACCCGCTCAGCACTATAAATATATTTAAATGATTGTTATCGGTGAGTCAACCGCTCTACGCGCTGACTCTGGTAAGAATGAACTTGGAGAACAAAACAAATAAAAAGAGACAGACAGTAAATTTAAAATAGAAAAACCAAGAGAAAAGAAAATATGAGAAATGGCCAGAGAAGAGCGCAATGAAAGCAACGAGTCGCCAATATAGCTATGGCGCCTCGTTACACACTAATATGCTGTGGGCATTATAAAAGATGTTCAGAGCGGTTGATGCGACAGGTAGGATTGCAACCAAGAAAGGGTGGTAGCCCGCAGTGCGTCTGGATGTCAGATAGAAGGGTGATGACGGTATGAGCATAATATGCAGCTCCTGAGCACACTTTCCAATAAACAAGTACATTTGAATAAAGTTATTTTTCATTTCATTTTCAATCCAGTTAAAATGGTTGTATTTAAATACGCGATAAGTTGATGTGTAATGATTAAATATGAGAATAATATTATGTAAACTATGTTAACATGATGTAATAGTAATTTTAATTATGATTTTAAAGCAAAATTACTGTTCCCATATCGACATTGCAACTATCTCTGGAATTTTTAACTTTAATTATGCTTTGTAATTCATTGGTTCGTTTAATATTGGAATATTGCTCAACGATTTGGAATAAACAGTTTAATATTTATGTAGAATCAATAGAAAAAAATCATTATAAATTTTTGAAGCACATCCATTTTAGATCAGCCGGTGATGCCTCCATTTTGTATTGTTTAGACTCCGACTTAAAATCTCGTCGTACTGTTAGGGATCAGATGTTATCATATAAAATCATACAAAATAAGATCGATGCCATGCCACTTTTGAGTGAGATAAATATCCGATGCCAAAGGATAAGTGCTAGAAATAAGTTTTTGTTCTGTACTAGCTGACCCGGTAACGCGTTGCTATGGTAACGGTAAAAGAGCGGGAATAAGAGCGGACAGAAAAACACAAAAACAACAAATTTGTGTTCTTAAAGTATATACTAGCTGACCCGGTAACGCTTTGCTATGGTAACGCGTTGCTATGGTAACGTTATTGATACAATGGAAAAAGAGCGGTAAAAAGAGCGGACAGACAAACACACAAACAACAAAGTGTTCTTAGATTATAGATTATGGTAAGAACAACTTTTTAACTCGTGTATGCAAATCTTATAATAGTATTTTTTCTCGAATTGATATATGTGCTATGTCATATGGGCAGTTTAAAAGTCAAGTGAAATTAGTATAAGAAAACAGACGAAATTTTTCATTTAATTAACTTTCATTGTTAGCGCCATAGTATTCCTTGCTGTTTTTTGTTAGTTGTTATTGTGTAAAATATCTGTGGAAACTTCATTGTTATATGTGTATTCAATATTTGTTGTGTATAAGTTTAAAATTATATAATGTTTCCCTCGAAAATAAATAAATAAATAAGCTAAACTTTCACTGTTATAAACGAAAGTAAACGTGGAAAATGCCTCGCTCGTTTTTACAGCTAAGTTTTCAAGTATTTACACCAATGCGGCCAGTTTGGCTGGAAAATCTCCAAACAGTCGTCTATCTTAACTTGGCAGTGATGATTTTCCTGTAAGACTAATCTATAATCTAAGATCACAAATTTGTTGTTTGTCTGTCCGCTCTTTTTCATTGTGTATGCGTTACCATAGCTACGCGTTAACCGCAAGTAGTTCGTCTACCAGATGCTAGATGGCGCTTACGGAAAATATTTATTAATAGAAAAAAATTAAAGAATTTTGTCCATCCGTGCGTAGCCGGGACGGGCCGCTAGTAAAATCAATTATATGAAGTCTTCTAACTAGGTCCCATATAGTGCTTTTTAGAGTTTATTGGAGTTTAACTCCTTAAGAATCGTTTAATTTATAGTGCTCGTTATAAAAAATAGATAGGTAATAAAATCAAACGTTAACAAAATGTGAAGGGTCACATTTCCTCTGCGTAATATGTATACTCCTCAGTCCCAAGTGCACACAGAGAGTAATCTATCTCTGTCTTTCTTTCTCACATTCATTTTACATGTAAAATATCATAAATAAATAAAAAAATAATAATACCATAATTTAAGTAATAAATTTTGTCAAATTAATATGAATTTATGAATTTATTTACGAGCTTTGCCTATAAAATATAATTTAAGATAATCTTTTTTAAGGAGTAAACTCTCACGTTTCGGAGCTTACACCCATTTTTTTTTTGCTATTGATGTGGACTAGTTTTAGATATCTTTTGTATTAACTGTTTTTACATATATATTCAGTAAATGAAGTTTAATTAGATTGTTGTTTTGATTATATAACCTCTTGTCAGTCCACGGTAGGAATTGCTACCGATAGCCAATACCCCTCGACAGTCCCTGGTAGCAATTGCTACCATATTCAAATTTCCGCGTTTTGACGTGACAACGTCTTATAAATTGGTTTGCCGGGTGACACTTCAAGAAACTGCGTTACGCTTCGCTCACGTTATGCGCTTACAATGAGAGCGAGTGAGAGGCACGCGTCCTTTCCACTCGGGCATGGTTAGCCCGCCTAAGAGCGAGAGAGACAGACATAAAAAGTGGAAGGGACGCGTGCCTATAAATTAATGTTTTAAATATAATTCTTTGTATAAATAAATGTTTTAAATTGTTACTATTATTTCATCCTTCTTCCTACTATACGAATGAATATTCACATTAAAATTATTTTACCACTCAAAGTCGTTGTCACGTAAAACTTTCGCCCGTATACCGACTTTACAGGCAACCAACCAGTTTTTTTTTTATTACTATTAATTTTTTAGGTGCAGAGATCCAAATATTCTGTGGTGGATTCTTTATTTAATCAGCTTTACGGTAGTTTTGTTTGGTCTTAACTTCATTATTTAGCGAGAATTTTTAACGAAGATTCCGACGGCCGACATTATTTTTCACAATTCGTGCAGCATTGGGACTGTCGAGGCGCGCAGTAGCGGACTGACAAGAAGATAAATACTTAAATTATATTCGTCTGTTTTATTAACTAATATATAATATTTTATTAACTTATTATAGGTTCAAAGATTATCTTTATTTTAATTTGATTGTATGTGTTTTTAAAGCCGGTGAAATGTTATTGTGTCTAAATAAAAACAACTCTTCTTTATTCAAACAGAAAGTGAGTGGGTGGCTTTTATAAACTTTGCCTCGAGATTTAAGTTCGGTTAAAAATTGTTTGTATTTGATAGGATTACACGTTACTTGGCTGAAGTCCATATCAAATTATGTAACAATAACATATAGCTTACTTACAGAAGCCATCATAGTAAATTTAAGGATATTATTATATTTATTTTTTAAGGTTTGTACATGTAGAGGGGATGGACGAAAGAAGATTTACAAGGTAACGGTAGACCAAGGCGAATTTTCTGGGACCAAATAGAGGGCGTCCTTAAAAAAGGCCAGGTCAAGGCACACACATCATAACATTGCATTGTCATGCGATATACATATGCATGCAAAGTTTTAGCTCAACCGGAAACCGGGAAGTAGATCAAAATCGGAAACACCGGGACACATACATACATTACGTCACATATTAAGGGTGGGGGGGGGGGGGGGGTTGGGTTTGTGACGAAAATTTATATGTTAGTCTTTTTTGTATTAAAAATTAAAATGTCACATTAGGGGGGAAGGCTTCTTAAAATGTGACAACCTGTGACAAGGACGGGGGTAGGGGTAAAAAAGTCCTAAAATTCATGTGACGTAAATTATGGATGAAATTAGTTGTTTGTTTCCTTTAATTGAAGCGGAGTTCCCATGGATCAGCTTCAATGACGCAATGTCTGTTACGTCATAACTTCCCTAGTTCTTAACCGATTTGAATAATATTTGTGTGGAATACGATCAACACATTTAGGACCAGATTGCGACGAATTTTGAAATTCGCAGAAATAAAAAAGTTATGATCAAAAAACATTAGCTCTATGGGATTTTCGATTAAACAATAAGCGCGTGCATTTAGTCAGTTTCATTCTTATGACATTTTAAATATTTACTAAATATTATTGAATTTCTTTTTTTTGTATTACTTGTTATTTACAGAAGTAACCTACATATTAAAACAAAACAACTTATTTAGTAATCGTATTGTTTTGACTCCTTTAGACCAAGCGCTTTTCAACATCTTTCATAATGCGCACAGCAAAGAAGTGGAACTCCCTCTCTGCGTCTGTGTTTCCGAGTACTTATAACCCGTCCGTTTTTAAGGCCATGGTGACTGGGCACCTTTTGGGTCAGCTCGTTCCATCGTGGATCCTGTCTTGGCCCCCAACCTTGATTCGGATCAAGAGCAAACCCATTCTAAATAAATATATATTTTGTTCGGGCACATTATAAACTATGTTAATATTAAAATACTAGAAAAGATCGACTCGGCTCACAAGTGAATTCTCAAACGGGAATCGAACCATTGGAAGTCCGGTCCAATGCTCTCCCAATTGCGCTACTGAGCCTTGTGACCTTAACACAAGACTCGGTAGCTCAATTGGGAGAATATATAATAAATGAAAATAAATATATAAAAAGTTAAAAAATTCCAAACTGTAAAAATTCATCTAAATAACTTGTTTTATTTAAATGTGCATAGAAGTATAAGAAGTAAGCTACATATTATTGTTTTATTAATAAAAAGATGTCTTATTAGAAATATGTGGTGATCAATAATAGTGACTGTGGATAGCTGGTTTATTAAGCTGTAAAAGGGAGGGTCTTTCACATTCTTATGCTCCTATAGCAGTGCAAGTTTTTGCTGTATATCTGCAGACTTGCTGATGCAATGTGATCCTGAACTGCACGTACGTAGTCTCCTCTTTGCTGCGTTGCTTTTCTATTGTGAAAATTTTGAATCAGAATCCATCTGTATATAATTGCTTTTATTTTTTTGTTATTTCCTTCGTTAATTATTGTAAGTGGTGTTGCCGTTGTAATATATTAATTATTAATAAAAAAAATAGACGGGGTCTCTTACTATCGGCTTTATAAGAAGGCTCAAAGGGCGATGGCGCGTGCTATACTCGGAGTTTCCCTACGTGATCAAATCAGAAATAAGGTGATCCGTAGGAAAACCAAAATAACCGATATAGTCTGCAGAATTGCCAAACTTATGTGGCAGTGGGCTAGGCACAAAGCTCGTAGACCAGAAAAGTTCTTGAGAGGCGACCACGAACCGTAATACGAAGTGTAGGCTGGCCTCCCTGGTGGACTGACGATATGGTAAAAGTCGCGGGAAGCACCTGGATGCGGGCAGTGCCGATGGTCATTGTGGAGCTCCTTGAGGGCTTGGTCCAATAATGAACGTCATTTGGCTCAGACAAAAATATAATAGGCATTATTTCCGAATCCTGAAGCTGCCAGTACATTAGTTTTAATCCACTGTAACTTTAGATTCACTGGATAGTAATTTTAGTTTTTATCATTTTGTAATGCGGATCATCATCATGCGGATTGTGAATAGCCATAAATGACCGCAGAAGACCACAATTACCTAGATAAATACCTATAAACACTTAGATGGGGCAGAGGGCGTCCCCAGTGCGTCGCCATCCCTTTCTATTTTGAGCTTCACGCTTGATTTCGCTCCAGGTCATTCCGATGGCCTTCGCTTCATCAATGATAGTCTGTCGCGAGGTCTGTTTTGGGTGACCAAATTTGCACTTTCCTTGGGGATTCCAGTAAAGGGCTTGCGTCGGGATGTGGTTTGGATCCCTTCGGAGAGTGTCACCGATCCAGCTCCACAAGTGTCGCCAATCCAGCATCCAGCTCTGCTGGTCGATCCGGACTTTATTGCAGCATTCCCAAAGGCGCACGTTTGAGATTTTTCTCAAACACTTCAGATCACTTTATAAATATATATTCCAATAACAATTGTACACAGCATTGACACAATACAACAGTAAGCAAATACTTAATTTACTTTATTAAAAAAGTTAAGAAGACTTGTTTAATTACAAAAAAAGGAAACATTATTAATGTTTCCGAAAGGGAATCATTATAAAAATATTACAAAAAAAATTATGATCTGTACTGTAATTTGACATAATTATAATATTTACATGCTCTATCAAGGGTGGGACATATTGGTCTATGTATTCTGCATTACTAACCTTCACAAACTATGTTCCAAGTAAATAAACAATTTCATTTCAAGGTTTGGTGTTGATTTGGTCTGCTGGGCTCAACATGGCATGGCGTGAGTTTGTTGTAATGTCAGTGCACGATAGCGCAATAAATGAATATTGTATTTTACCACATAAGTGATAGTACTTTTATACTGATGATTAAAGCAATTCGTGAGAAATTATTCCCTAACCATTCTAAAATATCAAAAATGCACAACGTTAATGTTCATGTTTTCACTTATGCCGGCACTCCCGGAGTGCAACCCTTTGTTTTTTTATTTATTTCAGAAACACAACACTAACAGTAATTGACAATAGCAAAAAACAAAAGATATTATAGTGTATGGATATCAATAGCGTTATTCAGTCATGCCCTGCCAGAATATTAGCGATGCTGCGGGCTATGCTAAGGCAGGGTTCTGGTTGATCTTAAGTATAAGACTTATTATAAATTTATATTAAGCACAATTGTTTTTTGTAATTGTTTGTTATTTTTTTCTATGTTGTGCCAGTATATGTGTTTCCTAAGAAAAAGTTAGTTTCCTTTCTTTCTAAAAAAACAAAACAAAAGCATAAACAGTTGACAGACACAAGTCATAAACAGGTTGTTCTTCTTCTTCAGCCTTTCGCCACCCAATGCTGAGTGTAGGTATCCTGCATTGCCCGCCATTCTTCACTGTTTTAGGCATTCCTCTGCCAGAACTCTCCGGCAACTTTGACCAGATCGTCGGTCCACCTCATCGGCTGTCTGCCCACACTCCGACGACAGGTTGACTCTGGTTCAAACTTTTCACAATAGTAAAGACAACATTCTGAAACCTGTCAATCATCCACAAACATATCACTCGTGGGTTGGTTAGGAATGGATATTGAAGGGCATATGATATTACTTCACAAGTCCCATAAAAGTTATATGTTTACCTGGCCATGGGATGTTAAGTGCTTAAATATACAATTGCAATCAACTTCGTTATAAATCTGTAATCCATAATCAACATACATAAATAAGTAATATTCATAGAAATATATACAAATATCCATGACTCAGGTACAAATGCTCGTATTCATTATATAAACATCTGACACTTCCGGGATTCGAACCCAGGACCGTCGGTGTGAAAGGCAGGATCGCAACCGTTGCACCAAACGGTCGTCATAAGTCCACCATTGCCATTAGTTTTTTAATTTAAGACTTATAAAATTAAGTGCACTAAAGTATGTAATAAATAAATTATTATATTGTACTAGCTGACCCGTTAACGAGTTGCTATGGTAACGCGTTGCTATGGTAACGTTAATGGATACAATGGAAAATGAGCGGACACATAAACACACAAACAACAAATTTGTGTTTTTAGAGTATATACTAGCTGACCCGGTTACGTGTTGCTATGATAATTCATATACAATGGAAAAAGAGCGGGAAAAAGAGCGGACAGATAAACAAACAAACAACAAATTTGTGTTCTTAGATTATAGATTACACTATGGTTAACGATTTACAAAGTCAAATTCTTATATTCCTCATAACTTATCTCTTTTTACCACGTCTTTATTAACTTGCTTTCGTTCGTGTCTGTCCTTCTGTCTGTCCGCAAATTCTTATCTTATAACTCAAAATTAGACCACTTCTGATGCTCCTAAAGAGCTCAAAATTTTACCACACTTAGATCATGAATGACAGTTCATTATTGAGTTAGGCTTGAAAATCGCCCGCCCCAAATTTTTACTCACATTACATCATAGTACTTGAATATGTCTTTGAAATTTAAATTCCGGGAAAAGAATTTTCCATCACAATTCTGGGAAAAGATATTTTCTTCTTTTTAGTCCCCTTATAAAAACTTGTTTTTTTTATCTTTTTTTACTTCTAATTTTTCACAGTTTAGAAACATCCGACGACATTGATGACTTCTGTGGTCGAGAGGGTCGCATATCGGTTTTAATGGTAACTCTACTCCGAGGTCCCGAGTTCGATTCTTGGTCGGGTCAATGTAAAAGATAAACTGTTCTATTTTTCGGGTGTTGTTGTTCTGAATTCCATAACAAGTGATTTAGCTAACTTCAGAATAATGTATGGAATGTTATCTAATCTTAATATTACATTATATACTAGCGGCCCGTCCCGGCTTCGCACGGGTGGACAAAATTCTTTTAATGTTTTTTATTATTAAATGTTTTCCGTTAGCGCCATCTAGCGTCTGGTAGACGAACTACTTGCGGTTAACGCTTAGCTATGGTAACGCGTATACAATGAGAAAAGAGCGGACAGGCAAACAACAAATTTGTGATCTTAGATTATAGACTCGCGGCTTCTCTCGGCTTCGCACAGGTAGACAAAATTCTTCAATTTTTTCAATTATTAAATATTTTTCAGTTAGCGCCATCTAGCGTCCGGTAGACGAACTACTTGCGGTTAACGCGTTGCTATGGTAACACGTATACAACGGAAAAAGAGCGGGGAAAAGAGCGGACAGACAAAAAATTTGTGATCTTAGATTATAGATTTAATTGTTTGATATGAAAAAAGCTTCAAGCATATATTCACAATCTTTAAACTATCCAATTACAATAGTTTATTTCACTGATTAGACTCAATTTGACAAAATTTGATGAGCTCAAATGAAGTTTGCAACTCAAACCTTTGAGATGAGGTTTGCAACTCAAACCTTTGAGAGCTCATCAAATTTTAAACTTTCAAATGCACCTTACGCAACTGTAATAAAGATTATTTTATTTACCGACCTTTTATTAATTATGTTTTCCATCGATTTACACAGTAGCCAAAGTTGCAAAACCAAATTATCGGTTATGTCAGCGTCCACTGCATTCGTATTTGTCAAACTGCGGATCAACTATGACTACCTAATAACGAATCCTAAATTAACTGTTCAAAGTCCGCCATGCTAAATCTATTATGAGCAAATTAACATTTCCGTAATATTTGGATGACATGGTTGCATGTTATTGTTAAACAATGCATTGGTTTTTCTTTTTTTTTTAATTGGTCCGCTTTTGAACCCATCGAGGCTGAAAGGTCTTGAACATAGACGGAATAAGGCTACCCTATTTGTTTTTTTTATGGGATATATTTCTCTGCAACAAAATTGCACAGCCTAGTTCCACTATACCCATTTTTTCATCGGACAACAAGACTTACAAATAGGCGCCAACGTTATATGGTTGATATATTAAAGATTTGCACTAAGGGTTTTGGTTCCAATTTTGTATTCCATACCGCTAAAGATTGGAACTCTTTGCTGTGCCCATGTTTCCTGATAAATACAATTTGGGGGTCTTTAAGTCACGAATAAGTAGGTATCTTCTAGGCAGGCGTGTCACATCCTAAAACGCGTCGTTGCTTACCTTCAGGCGAGTTACCGGTCAAGCGCTTTCCTATTAACGGTTAAAAAAAAGGCTGTGGCCAAGGCTATCCATGACGGAATGAGCTAACCCAGAAGTTGCCTCTATACCCTGCCTTTGAAAACGGACGGATTACAAGATGCTGAGCGCAATGATTGCGCAAAAGATGTAGAGAACAGCTTGTTGCGACAGGTAGGAATAGCAACCAAGAAAGGGTGGTAGCCGGCAGTACGCCTGGATGTTCGATAGAAAAAGGGAGATGGCGGTGTAAGCACATGCCGTTCTTTGGCACACTCTCCAAAGTACATTCTGTAGAAGACCGACAGACTGGCAACTTTGCAGCGGTAAGCTAAGTTGTAAAGCTTCTTCAGTAAACGTTTAATAAATGATTCTAACTTGCTTTCATGATATCCATCTTCTTATCTCAGGCTACAAAATTCCCACCATTTTATATTTTAATCATTTTAACTGCACGATGTTTTCATAAATTGAATTAATCACAATTATAAATTTATTTCCGAGAATATGGTGCATATTTGGTAATTTAAAATTTTATAAGTTCATCGGCATGGAAAATGTTGTTTTAAATTGAGATAATGCAAAATTATATTAATTACATATATTTTTATTTTATTCTGAATAGGTAAGCGCTTGACCGCTATCTTGCCTGATGTCGCACACCGCCATACGATCTAGGATATGACTCTTTAGCAGTACGGTTTACAAAATTGGAACCAAAACGCTTAGTCCGGACTCTTTGGTATATCAACCATAAAATGGTGGCATCTATTTGTAAGTCTGGTTGTCCGATGAAATGGGGACTGCGGAACAAGTCTGTGCAAGTCTGTTGCACACTCTTCGAATTGTGTCCTATAAAAAAAGGCTAGCTACCATTTATCTAAGATCAAGGCTTTTGATAAAGTCTCTGCAAATTGCTGTTTCACAATTCTTGAATAGAAATAACGTGCAAACAAAGAAGATGGTATCAGTAACCTTTTTCTGTTAGATATTTTTTAATGGCAGATAACTATCTGAAAATTTATTAGGAACTAGTGAAACTTACCCTTAGTATTGAAGTTTGAATTGTTTTAATTTTAATAAAGTTCTTCAAGTAATTCGCAAATTCTTAATAAATTATAAGTAAATTGCCATTCATACATTCAACCTGTGAAACCGTGGCCTGTATTTATATAACAACTTGTATTTATATAGCTACTACCCTTTCCTGCTACTCCTGCTAGTCGCACCAAGCGCTTCTTAACATCTTTTATAATGCGAACAGCAAAGGAATGGAAATCCCTCACTGCATCTGTATTTTCGAGTACACATATCCCACCTGTTTTCAAAGCCAGGGTGAGTAGGCATCTTCTGGGTTAGCTCGTTCCATCGTGATTTCTGTCTTGGCCCACAGGCTTGATTGGGATCAAGAGCGTATCTGTTCTAAATTAAAACAAGCTCGTCCCTTAGCAGTTCTCACTTGGGCTGTGTGTTTAAAGTTAAAGAAAGTTAAGATAACTTAAAAGGCTAAGCCGAATTTGGTAAAACACTGCAAGAAAATTTGCTCTAAAATAAAAACAATCGCATCCAAATTAGTTCACCAGTTAAAGAGCTACGGTGCTACGGACAGGCATACATAGCGGTCTAATTTATAACATCCCGCATTTTTGCATGAAGCATTAAAAAATACTTATTTTCTTTACAAGGTTTTGTTAATTTATTAATTATATATTTTTTATACATATTTAGTTCTTACACTTCCGCGCACATTACACATTTAAATAAAATAACTTATTCAAGGTTTTTTGCCCTAGTCATCCTGAGTCATAAAGGAGTCGAAACGTCAGGATTAAATACAAATTATACGCAATAAACCTTATATATTTTTTTTACTTAAATGCTATATAATCTTTAATCTAAGAACACAAATTTGTTGTTTGTGTGTTTGTCAGTCCGCTCTTTTTCCCGCTCTTTTTCCATTGTATCAATTAACGTTACCATAGCAACGCGTTACCGGGTCAGCTAGTATATATATATATATATATATACTCTAAGAACACAAATTTGTTTTTTATGTGTTTGTCTATCCGCTCTTTTTTCATGGTATCAATTAATGTTACCATAGCAACGCGTTACCATAGCAATGTGTTACCGGGTCAGCTAGTATCATAAATTATTTTAATAGAAAAATATTAGAAAAAATCGACCCGAGGACGTTCTCTTCACTGACGAAACAACCCTAGCTTACAGTGTATTGTAATTGGAAAAGTACTGGAAAATTTCGACGAATGTTTACAAGGATCGGTAGCTCAATTGGGAGATCATTGAACCGGACATCAAAATTCGTTTCCTGCCTAAAAATTTGTTGTGAGCCGTGTCGATTTGATTTATTTTCATTTACTGTTAAAATAATCTATAATCTAAGATCACAGTGGTTTCTGTGTTTGTCTGTACGCTACTTTTCCCGCTCTTTTTAAATTGTATCAATAACGTTACCATAGCAACGCGTTAACCGCAAGTAGTTCGTCTACCGGACGCTAGATGGCGCTAATGAAAAATATTTAATAATAGAAAAATTTAAAGAATTTTGTCCACACGTGCGAAGCCAGGACGGGCCGCTAGTATAAACATAAATAACCATGACTCAGATACAAAGGCTCGTATTCATCACGCAAATATGGCTTCGGGGTCCAAACCCAGGACCGTCGGTGCGAAAGGCAGTATCGCGACCGTTGCATCTAATTGTTGTGGTCGTTAGAAACCACAATTCCCAGCCTATGAAATATTTAAATGAAATATTTTTCCATTTGAACCTGACGTTTCGACTCTTTTCCTAAAATAAATTTATGTAAAGGGGAGGTAACTCCCCTTCTTAACTTTCCTGTAAAGAAGTCGAACCGTAAGGATTAAACATAAAAAAAAACAAAATTAAACGCGTCTTAATCCGATATTTCTAACTTATAATTTCAGCATGATTATAGCAAAAAGCCTTTCCTTATAAATAAATAAGATTAATAAATAATTAAGGATTACTGTATATATTTCTAGCAGATTTAAAATACACTTGTAAAATCAACTACGCCTCCAAGCCCTTAGGTTGGATTTGAACCCACGACCTTTCGCTTTCCCTGTGAGTGGTCTAATCACTGAGTTACCGAGATGAAAGACGCATTGATTTCAACTTATACTATGAGCTAGTATCGTTCTTTTTTGATTGAAATTAATATTTTGTTCGTTATAAAAGTATCTCACTTTCAGAAACCTTATTCAAAAGAGGAGGATATGGAGAAGAGCGAAAATTCCTGGGTTAGCTCGTCCCATTGTAGATTCAGTATTTGCCCTGTGGTTTGACTGAGATCAACTGTAAACCCGTAAAAAAGGTAAAAAAAATTGACACTGAAAAGTACACAACTAAAAAACACATCACAAAAACTGATAGCTACATTTAGACATTGAATTCACTACATTCCGTAATTCCTTTGTTTTAAATAGAAACAGAATTTAATTCATTGTAACAATATAATATACACAACAATAATTTAAATACACAAGAAGGTCGTTCCAGCCAAATGATGTCTTGAACAAAGGCTTCCCCTAAGGATCTCCACAACGACCGGTCCTGCACTGCCCACATCCAGGTGCTTCTCGCGGCCATCGATGATGATGAGGCCATCACCAGATCGATGGTCCACCGAGTGGGAGGCCTACACTTCGTCTTCCGATCCGCGGTTGCCAATCGAGATCTCTTCTGCCCAAGGCCATCAGTTCTACGAGCTATGTGCCCCGCCTACTGCCATTTAAGTTAAGCAATTCTGCGGGCTATGTCGGTTACTTTGGTTCGTATCGTATCTCCTCATTTCTGATTCGATCACGTAGGAAACTCGAGCATAGCACGCTCCATTGCCCTTTGGATGACCTTGAGCCTTCTTATGGTCCATAGTGAATGAACAAGAAGGTACATTTCACAAAATTACACTATAGTCACTTTTCAGTTCGCTACCGCGCTCCCCACTAATCTCAACAGCCCCAGTGCTGCGGGAATTGTGAAAAAAAATGTCGGACTTTTAGATAAAAATGCTATTTTCTCGTTAAATACTGAAGCTAGGATCAAACAAAATATACTACCGTAAAGCTGAATAAATAAAGAATCTACCACAGAATATTTGGATCTCTGTAAATGAAAACTAATCGTAATTTACACAGCAAGCCACGCGGAAATTTGTGATAGCAATTGCGACCATGGACTGACAATTGGTTATATACAATTTTCTATTAGCCACTTACGATTTACTATGAACACAATAGATGGCAGTTGTTTTATCACTACAGGGATGTGGTCATAGACATTCCTTATTATTAAAAAACAAATCTTAAAGTATAGTAAACCTATTTTAGATATGGTGTGTTTTTTTACAAGATAATTTTGAAGTAAAATCTTCTTTAGTCACGTTAAGCATTTTTGAGATGGGAACGAACCATTGAACTGGCGACACTGTTACCGTGACACCTCTTTATATAAGTATCTACATATATTTGCCCTGTTTACACGAGAGTTGAGTTCGGGTTGAAATACATTCATAATATAACTATATCTATATATATATATATAAAAAATCCTGTTACAGTTTATGACCGCGATGAACTTTGTTCGGACTTAGGAAAGGTTTCATTTTAATTTATAACACAGCAACGTGTGGCCGGGTAACCATATATTGTGTATACACGTAGCAGTTTATAACAATAAGTAAAAAAGCATTTCATTTAAAAGTATTTCTTGCACAATAAAATATTTCCTGACGATTCAAAAGATAAACACGCGTTCAAGTTTGCATTTCTGTCTGCCATTGTTTATTTTAACAAAAAATGTTTTCATAACCATTTAATGTTAATATAATTACATTTTCCAATAAATTTGTGTTTACACAATAATATAAAATTTTATTTCCAATGCAAACTGTTATGGAATAAGCAAACAAATTATTTGATTACGGTAGTTTGTGCTATATTATTTATTTTCTTTATTTATGGATTGCACAATTTGTACATTTAGCCAGTGTCAAGTAAGTATAATCTTTCTTCTTTGTTCTTAAGTAATTTCCTAGGTTTCAGTAAAGAAGTGGGGTTTTACTGAAACCTCCTTGTGGCATTCTTGAGAGAGCGCTAAAAGACCTTCCAACCTGTTTTGTTTCACTTGCCAACACACATGCATATTCAGAAACACTCAGAGGTTAATAACCCACCATTATTACACACTAATATCAACAACAACACGAAATTTAACAAGAAAACCAAAACCATTAAAGTGACACTTCAAACTCCCGCCAAAATGTCCTAGTTTGTGCTACACTAATGCAACTCTATTATTTGTCTATGTTCAGTTGGTTTTACAATAGAACTAGATTTTCACAACACAAAACTGCTCGTCTAAAATATTAATAACGTTGCACCATCCTGTTCCTATCGACAACGTTAAGATAAGCCGTTCAAAAGCTACGTTAAAAGCTATTTCATCAGAATGTAACAGGAATCGATTATCGGCAACACTCTCCGAGCGAACAACAAGCTGTTAAATAATATAACGTTATTAATTTCCCGAATAGCAGCAGAAACAGCATTTCCCCACAAAGGCGTTGAGCTCATCTTAATTTTTCCAAGTTGCAAAACTTTAATTCATTAAGCAAGAGAACTTGCCGTTTTAATTAAAGATATTCGCTCGGTACACGCCCAGATGCCTTAACTCAGTGAAACGTGGTTGGTTTATTTTTTTTTCAACACACTCATTCCCGCCTCTGTGGCCCTCCCAAACAAACAGCCGAGTACTTTGAAAACAGTTTTGTTTGCAAACGAAAACGAATTTAAAAAGGTCGTAGAATAAGATCTCATTTTGATTGGCAGTTTGGTTGATATACGACGTTTCGGTTGTACGCTGTCCCTTTTCAGTTCATTCCATGAAAGTGGAGACAGTGAGGAATCTGGGAGTCAGTTTGCCGCGAGCTTCGCGAGAAGGCAGATGTGGCAGGGGAAGTTATCACCCTTAAAAAATTGTCGCGGAAAACTTTTCGCTTGCGTTCGTGCAGTGATAATTTTCGTTTAATATATTTTTAATAGAGTTTTGCACAAAAAAAATACTGTCAGTGAGGTGGTGTGTTATTAAAAAAGAGGTAAGTTATATCCGGCTTCTATTTATTAATATGCAATAATGTTATTAAATATTTGTTCTTTAAGAAAATAATTTAAAATAATGGTGATAATTTCGTAAAAAAAAATTAAAATACTCTACGAAAATTAAAGGAGAATTATTATTAAGCGATAGGTAGAGATCAGATGGTAAATTGCATAAATTCGCTATTCAAAGTATTCTTCAAACTATTCAAAAATTCGAATTATTAATAAATATTAAAAATTTCAATTACAAGTTAAAATTTAGTCATAATAACTTATTTTGAAAATAAAAATAAAGTTTTCGTAAAAGCGGAAATAAAAACTTTGATTTTATTTTTACCGTTAAAAGTGTTTTATTCTAAAGAAAACGCCAGAAAAAAAAATAGGTACAAAAATCTAAATAGTGTGAATAAATTATAAAGTCTTAATTAATAAAACTTTACATGCAATCAATTTTAATTTATTTTTATGTTCAATGTGTTCCAGTAATTTAATGAAGATTCTTGTGAATAAAATATATAATCCAAATAATTACTTGTGATATTTATTTAACTTTATAAATAATATATATTAATTATTATTCTTTATCAGTTTAAAAGTTGTGTTAAAGTACTATTAAACGTAATAATCGTTAGACATTTTATAAATATATTTTATTTCATCAACATTTTTTATATTACTTAAATAACTACAGGGATTTTCGTTGCGAAATATTGTGTCTTTATATCTTATACAGAGAAAAATAGTGCATTTAAAATGTTTTAACTGAGAACAAATTTAGTGTAACTAAAAAAAGATCTTAATATATTTTTTAATACAAATAAATCTTCAATATCTAGATTTACCTTTTATAAAAACATTAAAAATATAATTAAGAGTACAAATTAAATACACAAGATTCATTAGTTATTTCTTAACAAAAGTCATGTGCATAATTATGTAAAGAAAAAAATATCGTTAGTAAATTCATAATATTTAGAAAATAAAGTGAAAAAAAGTGAAAAAACTCAAAAACAATTATAATATCAATGAAATGTAGACTGTGAAATTCTGTGTTATCGTAAAGAAAATAAATTATATGCCAACTGAATTATTAAAGTTTCTTAAAACTCATTCTCCAATCAATAAAATAATAAAAATAATAATTTTTAGCTATCTTTGGTTATTATTTGTATATTTTTGAAATTTATAAAATAATTGTAATCGTATGCTTATGCGAAATCTTTATTAACTAAAATGCTTTGTATATCGCATAAAATTTAACCAAATTCATAATTTAACTGTGTTTGTAATGACTCCGACTGAAATTTTAAAACAATACACTAATCTAAACGGTAAAGAGTTATAAATAAAAATGTGCAAAAGTGTATTAATTTATGTTAGAATTAGAGAGCAAAGATTTGTTCATAAAATGCAATGCGAGGCTATTGAGCTAACGAAACGTGTTAATTTCAATAGAGATGAAGGTTGAAGCATTCAACCTCCTTGGGATACCATAATGAATAAAATAATAGTTCCATAGACACTGCAAGACTTAGTTATGTAGTAACCATTTTTTTTTTTGCGTCCCCTATCCGAGTTACATTTCGCCAGTTCTATTCGGAAGAAACATCCAATTTCCAAAATGGTGGCAAACTTAATAGTTTATAATCGTAGATATAATTTAAAAAAAATTAAATGCAAAATAAAACAATTATATTAGTAAAATTTAATAATTCAAATGTGTTTGATTTGAATATTGGAAGGTATAACGACCATTTTAATATTGAGAATATTTTCTAACACACTTTTTTAAAAGTGAAAGTGAAATTTACACAAAATTAGAATATTTTCTAATTTTGTGTAAATTTTGTGTTTTTATAGAAAATAATTTGATCCTTACTTTCGTCATAAAAATAAAAATATATAAGACTATGACTTGTGAATGAACTAGGATTCGAACCTGGGATCAAACTGTCGTCAATAATGGAGTAGATCTAAACAGTATGACATATCTGACGGCCGTTTGTTGGTGCGATCCTGCCTTTCTCACCGACGGCCCTGGGTTTGAATCCCGGAACGGGCAGATGTGTGTGTTATGCATACGAGCACTTGTACCTGAGCCTTGAGTATTTATATATTTCTATTGTTTTCCGAATATTGCATATCTATATATCATACATGTATGTCTATCCGTTACCCTAGTATCCACAACACAAGCCTTATAGTGCTTACTTTGTACTATTCTAATTGGTGTGTATGTAAAAAATATTATTATTATTACTATATTTACTTTTTTCACTTCCGCGACCAATATTTTTTTATATTTAAACGTGACGTTTCATAACCTTAGTCATCCTGCAATCACGGCTTATAAGTAAGACGTCGAAACGTTAGAATTTAATATAAAAAAAAAACAGAAATAACTCAACGTTATTACGGTAAAAGTGGTTTAATTTATATATTAAATATGTTACTTGTATTTTCGACGCCAGCATAAAGCTCAATTATATTTGTAACATATAATCTTGTAGAAATATTTATGAAATTATAAAAAGTGGGCCTAATCAACTAATATGTAATTTTTAATTGAGAGCTCTTTAGGATAAAGAACCCTTTTGAATAAAAAAAAAATGAACAAAATTTATTTGTGTTATTTTCATTTTTATTATTTCTGTGATTTTGTTATAAATTTTTACACTCTGTATGTATGAAATTGAGCTTTGAAATGGAAGCTAAAATTATGTGTGGAAGTGATGTGTGCAAAAATAGGGATTAAAAAAATAAATTCACAGTTTATTATTTTTTTAATCATAACTAGATTGTTCATAAGTTTTTTAATTGAATTGAATTAATTTGAATTTATACACGTGAAGAAATGTACACCAGTGCCGATTTAAGTTATTTCTGAGCTTTTAGAGAAACCTTGGACTTTTAAGAAAATGCATTTTTTTGTTATATTATTTTTCTTGATAATATATTTAATTGTATACATTACTTACTTTTAAAAATATAAAATACTAGCGACGGACGCACGGATGCAATGCCCTACTATATTATGCATGTATTATACATATAAACCTTCCTCTTTAATTACTCTATCTATTAAAAAAACCGCATCAAAATCCGTCGCGTAGTTTTAAAGATTTAAGCATACATAGGGATATAGGGACAGAGAAAGCGACTTTGTTTTATACTATGTAGTGATATTAAATTAATAAAAAAATCAATGTATAAAAGTTTTTAAAATGACTTTTTATGTTTTCTAGTCTTCCACCATTTTTATTGACTTATAAAGTAAATCACTTTTATTTAACACTAGCTAACTCAGCTAGCTCAGTTATAACTTGCAATATTTGTTTAATATACCTAATTTAAAATAAAAACTATCCTATGTCCAAAGTCGAAACAAATCCTGCAAAATGAATAAAAAATCATCAAAGTCAGTTGAGTTGTTTCGGAGTTCATCGCGATTTAACACTGTAACAAGGAATTTTGTATATATGTCACCGTAAAATTGTAAATACCGTAAGATTGTAATCTATATCGTGATATTGTAAACTGTCGAAAGATTGTGAACCGGAACATAGAGCTTAAAATTCAACGCATTAATTTTCGATAGGTTTTTATATTCCGTGAGTGAAATTTGGCAGTTTCACTTCGATAGATTATAATCTACCGAAAAATTACGCGTTAAATTGTAACCACTATGTTACGGTTTACAATCTTTCGACAGTTTACAATCTCGCGAGATAGATTATAATCTAACATTAATTACAATTTTACGGTGACATATACATTTCTAAATTTTAAATAAAAAACAAAAACAATGAATTAAATTATTTATAACATTACATTTATGTTTTCTAGTCCTCCATCTTTTATTATTGACATATAAAATAAAATATTTTCATTCAAAATCAGTGTAAAAATTATTTACACTTCGCCATGGCTTTGTAAGGCTTGTGTCGGAAAAGCTTGTAGCGTAAAGAAGCCAAAAAATTCGGGAAGGGTAATTTTTCTCTCTCTTAAATTGTGTGTCAAAGAGTTTCTTAATATTAGGAAACTTGTTTACGCTGCTAAAGATAGAAAAGAAAGAATACTTTTCTATTACGAACATTTCATGACGTAGGTTATTTTAATGGAGGCTTGAATGTAAATTATCGTTACTTCTATATATACATCCATGTTACTCAGTGTTGTGGTTATTTGTATCTATTATAGTGGAATCTCAACTCGAATTTCGAAGGAAATGCTAAAAATTTTCAGTTAATGAGGTTTCGACTTTTCGGAAAATTTGCTGAAAACTTAATGAGGCACAATTTTTTGAGTTGTGGGGTCGAAATTAAAGAAAAATTCTACTTTAAGTTAACAAATTAGATATTAATGAAGTAATCTGTACAAACAAAACATTCAACCAAAATCAAGGTAACAAAACATCTGTTATCTTCTTTTGATTTAAAGATTTAGCAGATTTTTCTCAATTATTTTTCCAGTTCAAACAATGAAGAATACGTGATTCCTTGTTATATATATATTTTTATACTATATTAGTACATTGTATTTTATTACATTAGAACATATATTTAGTGATAATAATTTATTAAGTAATTCGTTATATTATTGCATTACTATTTTTCTACTACAACTATTTCGTCGCAAATGTTATAATTCAAGTTAGATTGTATATTTGTAATATACTAGCTAATAAATTAAACCTATCCAATGTCCTAATAAATAAATAAATTGAGAAAAAAAAACTCATCAAAATCAGTTGAGATGTTTCGGAGTTCATCGCGGTCAAACACTGAGACTAGAATTTTTTATACATATACATAAATAAAACATGAAATATACTGTTCTGAATCAAAGCTCTTGTGTTACGGAATTCAACGATGGTACTACAACACCCAGACTCTTGCCAATATAAAAAAAATCTTTAATAATTGGGGATCGAACCTGTAAAGTGGTGTTATCATAAAAACCGGTATTCGAGCGACTCTACAACGGTAATCGATAAAACTGTCTAGAAATCCTTATGCCCGATTTAAGCTTTAATATTCATAGTTCTTTAATAGTTCATTACTTATATTGTTTATTGATTACTATATTGTTCTAGGTGCTATTTCTTATGATTTTGGATGTGGGTCGTTCTTCATTTTCACCGACTATGGCCTGTCCATCGTTTTATTATGGCATCTCGTTAGAGTATTGATATTTACGGTTTTTTAATTCGGTTCTTATAAACGTCCATATTTTTCTTATCTATTAATTGTAATTTTTCATTTTCTCCAACCAACATATTTTTTCGTTTGTTTTCCGTAGAATGCCGTGACAGAGTGGTAAACTGAAATGCGGTCTCCACAGAAAAAGGTGAATTTTTTTTTAATTCCACACAGAAATCACAATTATGGATAGTTCAAAAACCAAAAAGACAGAAACACGTCGTTTTATTGTCGGTAAAAAAGAAGAACGACCCATGTAATTCTTTTAAAAGTGTCGATCAATCGATAAAGAAGAAACAATATGTAATCTTCATATCTAAAAAATGTATATTATGTATGTAATTAATATTTAATCTATATATATATATATATATATATATATATATAAATTACATGCCACAGTGTTTGATCGCAATGAACTCCGAAACTACTCAAACGATTTTAATAAAAAAAAAACACTGCTGGATTCATTCCAACTTACATAGGACATAAAATAAGTTTCATTTAAATTTTTAACTAGGCGATGCAGTCGCTAAGCATTAAGCTTCACTAGCACCAATTGGAACGGATCGTAAAAAATTAAGAAAAAAAAATCAATAACATTTAGTATATTTTAAAATTCTATAATAATAAAAACTTCCAAAAAGCGCGCGTTTTTTGTTTCAATTGGATATCCCATAAAGCTAATATTTTTCGGTCATAAATTTTTTATTTTTGTGAATTTCAAAATTCGGGCTCCGTCACAATCTGATCCTAAATGTGTTGATTTTATTATGTTATTGATTGTTAAGAACTCGGGAAGTTACAGCGTAACAGACATTGTGTCATTGTGTCATTAAAAAAATGCATATATTTTGGCTATGAATTAAAATGAAACCTATATAAATAAATGAAAAAAAAATAAATCAATATTGGTTAAGTAGTTTTGGAGTTCATCGTGGTCAATCACAGGGATTTTTTTATATATAATATTAATTACCGTGTTATTAATAATAACGTCAACTGCTTATGAAACCTATTTAAACTAATGAACTGTTTTATCTCTTTCTGTCAAGTTGATATTAAGCTTTCTAGATAAGGAGAAAACATCTTGATACGTTATATAAGTTTATTTGGCAGTGACTTTTATGAAGGTACCTAAATTCTTATACTTCTTCGTATATCGTATATTTTAATAAAAACACTTTTACGGTATAAAAGTTTATATTTATAATCATAATCATCACAAGATAACCTCATCCTCAAAAGCGGTTCGCTTATAATTGTGTAAAAGTTAACTCCTTAAGAATTGATTTTCATATCAAGCACCCGATATGAAAAAAATATGAATAGTAAAATATTGTGATCGAATGACGTTTTTGTTTTATTATTTTCTGTGCCTGTCCAAAGACAATCGTTCTTAAGGAGTAAACTCAAGTCGCGCGTCGGAGCTAACACATATACTTTTTCCATGTTATCGCTTATAAGCGCAGTTATAAACAAGGCGATGCAGTCGCTTAGCATAAAGCTACGCTATCACCATATATTGGAGCGGAGCGTAATACCTAATAAAAGAAAAAAAAATCTATGAGTATTTTTGCAAATTTCAAAATTTGGGCTCCGTCACAATCTGGTCACAAACCCGTTGATTGGATTCCACACAAAAAATATTAAAATCGGTTAAGAACTCAGGTTCGACCGACTTTCGTGAATCTTAGCGTCCATATCGGCTAGGGTGGAAAATAGGACAACATCTATTTTTCATCCCCCTAAATGTTAAGGGTGGACCACCCTTATTTTTTTTTTATTTTGTTACATCATACAAAAAATACATACAACCCTTTTTCACCCCTTTACAATAAACCCCTATTTTTTATTAATTAATTATAAACTTTTCCTAGAAATAATATACATGGCAAAACAACGTTTGCCGGATCAGCTAGTAATTATATGAATAGCTGCCCAGGAAGCAATAAAATCTTAAAGGAATGAAATGTACATGGATTCCCTTTCGGATCTCCTTCAAATTAATAATTTTAAGTTGGGGATCAATAGGCTCATGAAGATACCAACCACTCGGTATCAGAAATCGTAAGTGAAGTGCATAAAGTATTTGAATTTCAAATGAAATTTACAATACGAAACTCTTCAAGTGCATTCAGTGTCCGCCATTCGAGTACCGAGACCGTCGGACTTCGCCACTAGAAAATTAACACTTTCGAATTAAACATCCAAAAGTTTTCCACGTCTTCAGAAGAATGCAACTTCCGCTTCCGTTTTAAATTTAAATGACAAATTAGTGTACACTTAAAATTGATAATTTCGAAATAAAATATAATAAACATAAATCACACTAGCCCAAAGTAAGCACTATCAGGCTTGTGTTATGGATACTAGGGTAAAGGATGGATATACATATATATGATAGATAAATAATTAATAATTATAGACATATTTTTTATGAAGACAAATTTACAAACGTATTTCAACTTCTACTATGAGCTATTTCGACGCATCTGCCTGCGTCTTGGTAGCTCAGCGGTCAGAACAGTCTCCCGAATAGCAAAAGGTCGTCGTCGAAATCCACCTGAGGGCCCGGAAGCATTGTTGTTTCTATTTTATATCTTATAGAAATATGGTATTATAAATACAAACAATAAAAATTGAAGTACAGTATTTCTCTTTTTAACTAAAAAGAAAATCTCGTTTCATAAAAAATGATTCACCTAAACGTAACAGACAGGCAGAGCTACTTTCACTATTATGTTAGTTTAGAATTATATATAAATGTCTATTTAATACTTATATAGAAATATTTATTTCTGGTCACCTCACCATTAGTTTGATGGAAGTAGCTTATATAGTTACACCAGTTAATGATAACCAAATCGATTTTGTCTGAGTTTATTGCTTTCTACTACTAACATATTAACCCCTGAAATGTGATAAAAAAGCTCATGCGTCATGCTCGTGGACGGGTTTAGCGTATGGATATACTTTTGACAAATAATGTTATTTTATATGCATAATGCACCGGATTTGTGTTTTTTTTTATTTATTGAGCTTATGTTCTTTCAAAAATAACCATAGATTTTTTCTTTTTTAAGGTGAAGGATAGAAAACCCATTCAGCCTAGTTTTCAACTATTTTTTTTAATCGGATGAATATGAATAATTATGGGAAAGGTGAATTGAAAATGAAATAATGATAAATTATTGAGAATGAGAGTTCGTTAACTTTCGTTCGTCACGAATATTTAAACATTAACAATCCGCTATTATAATATATAATTTAACATCTGGAAAAACTCAAATTTCAACAAGAAAATCCAAAGTACTGAAATGACACTTCACGCTCCGGCTAAAAAGACTTTTTCTTTTTTTATTACGAATCAGAAGGCAAAGGAGTTGCGCCAGATAACTAATTGAATGATTGTGTAGAACATAATATAATAAACCCCCATGGAATTTCTGTTTTATTTTATTTTGCACGTTTCTGTTTATTGAAGCGTGAAAAAGATAAAAATAAATTGTAATGCAATCAAATTGTTTCATTGTATAAATGGGCGCATTCTTTTTATTCGTTAAATCAGAACATTAATGTGAAACCTCTTTTTCATAATTGCTAACTTAATTACCTACTAATTGTAAAATAAGCACAATTTTCTATTCTTCACAGACAGCGCCATCTTGTAGTGATTGATTGAACTACTATTACAAATAAATAACATTATTTTTATTATACACTTTTAATTACTACAAAATGTAATTAATTAGTCAAATTATTATAAGTTTAAATTAACATATAATATTTTGTGCTATGACACAGTATAAGATCTCCTACTGAAGATTTACGAACTGATTCTCTAGCTTTTTAATTAATAATTTAATTACATCATACAATAAAAAAAAATTGAGTAAATCGTTTTTTTATATTTAATAGTTGAATTGTGGATATTTAACTGCTAAGATCTGCTTTAATAAGATCTAACGGTTTTAAATTATTTTAATAGAAAAATACTAGATAAAATCGACTCGGCTCCCAAGTGAAGTAAGTACGGGAATTCCCGTCTAAAAATTTACTTGTGAGTTAATTTTTTTATAGTATTATTCTATTAAAATAATTTATAGTATAAGATAGCATTGAAAAATGTTAAAAAATAAATAAAAAGTCATGAAATCTAACGGCTTTTTATATTTTTTTATATAATGATAAGGATTTTAAATAAAAGAAAGGTCGTTTGGATAAATAAATTTTAATAATTTGGATTCTTACACATTATCACCAATACACTAAAGAAAATTATCAACATAGAAATAACTTATTAGTTCTTACGACGAAAAATTTTTCGAAAGGGAAATTAAAATAAAATGGCTGAAAAGAACCTCCACTACTGTTTGATGCTATTGTTTAATTATTAAAATTATTGTATTTTTCATATGGCCACACTTATTTTGAGTTTTTGTCATAGCAACATACCAATTAAAATATCTCTTCAACAGTATAGATATATTTTATTAAACCAAGTGTTAAAGTTTTTACTGATATTTAATAATTCAGTTATAGTATCTGAAAATATTATAAGCTTTTTTACATTCAAAGAAATTATAAATAAAAATCATTTAACTCTTCTCAGGTATCCGGCGAGATATATGAGCGATATCCAATTTAAAAAAATCTTTAAGTTTGACGTTCCGACCAGAAGGTCTTATTTCTCATACGAATTATGTTTTTAAATAAAGTAAAAAAAAAAGATAATTAAATCTTGCCATACATTATTGCCTACCAAAAATCGAATTCGTTCGATTCATAATATCGATGTTTTGGCTGTATACTTTAGTGAGCCATTGCTTTAAAAAATTTATATGCTGTGGAAGAAAAATATTTGACATTCAGATACCTTTCACTGCTGTGTGGAACATTTTAAGGTTTTTTGTTTATATTTTATGCTTATACGTGTATGCCGTAGTCACATATAAAGTTTTGCAGATATTGAAGGAAGAAGTTAGGGGCTTCCGTTAGAAGAGCTTCAGGTGTTGTCGTGTCTGTATTAGCTACGATTACTGCGAGGGTAGTAGTCACAGTTGGATCTGTAATATAATTCTAGGTCAATGCATTCGCTAAGCATAAAGCTTCGCTAACACCATACATTGGAGCGAAGCGCTTTTTTATTTCAATGGGAAATCCCATATGTTTTTGGGTATAACTTTTTTATAGTTGCGAATTTCAAAATTTGTCAGGATCTAGTCCTAAACCTGTTGCTTCGATTCATTACAAAAATACATACATTTCGTAATTGAAGCTGATGCATAGGAGCTTCGTTCGCTTCGCTCGTTCTGCTTTAATAAATTAACGTTATGCTTGTTAAATAATTCTTGTATAATATCAAAGAAACACAGGCGTTGACAGAGTTGAGACGGGTTCTGATCTCATCAGAATATTTTTTAATTAATTTTTAAACTAATTTTCTTAGAGTTTAACATACGAATACAAACATATTTTCAAAAGTTCAGATAACGTGAGTGTTTTGATACAGACGTAAATACATAGAAACATTAATATTACTGTGAAATAAATTGTTAGTAATGATTCATTAAATATATATTTTTAATTTTATTAAAATTATTCAGCTAAAGGTTTCATTCTTTATTCTTCGTTATTGCAAATCTGTCACTGAAACATACTATTGTCTACTACGATAAGTTCGGTATGCTTTATTTTTAACTTTAACTAGCTAACCCGGCCACGCGTTGCTGGTATAACTCGGCCACGCGTTGCTAATATAACCCGGCCACGCGTTGCTAATATAACCCGGCCACGCGTTGCTAATATAACCCGGCCATGCGTTGCTGGTATGGTAACGAACGCACGAATTATTGTCATAATATAATGTATGATAAATACAAGTCAAGTCTCTTAAGAACTTGTGTTATGGAATCCAGAGACAACGCCGGTTCCACAACACCCAGACTTGATTCAATGTACAAAAGTTTTCTCAATAAAAAAAACCGGTAGGGGGTCGAACCCAATACCGCTACCCCCGCGATCACTGAGATGAAGTCCCATTTAAGCAATAGACCTATTCATCTGTAGGTTTATACCATTCCAAAGCTCAAACCACTAGACAAATGTTTTTATCGTTACCTGGATGCGTGGAAACCTTTTTGCCAACTGTATAGGAGGGAAGGCCAGTGGTATAACCCGTTATTATGGCATCTTTCAACGATAATCCATACTCATTCAATGGTATAACTGCGGTCAAGATTGTAGGAGCTGAAATAAAATACAACAATTATTTAGGCATAAACCAAACATTGTAAAATGAGTACTTAATAACGTATAGAACACATCATCATCATCATCACGGCCCTTCGTTTGTCCGTCTTCGGACGTAGGCCTCTTCCAAATCTTTCCACCTCTGCCTACTTCTTGTCAATCTCATCCAGTTCGGTCGGTGTCATGAAACGAATTATAATTATAAAATTTGTCCAAAAAAATAAATGTACAGACAGAGCCTACAGATTTATAATTATAGTAGTATAGATTACCGTATCGTATTGTCACTTCGTCTTCCAGAATAAGCGGCTCCTTGCCTCGGCGGTGGAATATGTAGTACCCATCCTTCGACGGGACGTAAATCGATTTAAAATAGACTGCATATACCAATCTATTTGTTGCCTTATTAATGCTGAAATAAAGTCTAATTTAATAAAACCATGTCAAAATTATCAACGAGTGCACAGTGTGTGGGGCAGGGTAGAAAATGTACACTTACTAGAACTTCTCAACATGTGAATCATTCAGACCTTCTATGTTGGAATGAAGCTGAATCATTGTGAAGTTAACCTTCGGTAGATAAAAGACTCCTCGGTCCCTGTATATCACTCCTTCATGTTTAGGTCTTCGGATTGGATGACATTGGCCGAAACTGTATAGAAAATTACGAATACATTCTTCACTGTTACTTGGATGGCAAGGTTCGTAGTAGCTTCCATCTTTTAAGTCTTATGTCTTTACACCATACTCATGCCCGCCTAGCATGCGCTACTCGAGCTATCTCGCGCGCGAGAGAAGAGAAGTTTGTCGACATCGACATAATATCTCGTTGTAGACAAACGGCTGTTGCCTCGTGATATATGATTATTAACTACTTTATTATATAACATAGCAACACCGATATCGTTCATTTAATTTGTGTTGCGTGTTTTACCATATATTTACTGTTTGGAAATGTGGATTACATCAATGTGACGTTGTCTGACATGATCTGTGGTTGATCGTTTCGCGCTAAGTTTCTCGCTAAGTCAACGGTGTTTGTTTTTTTTTTAATCTCCGAAAGTTTTTGCTATTTATTCTTTTAATAAAAGTTTATTCTTTTTACAATCTAAAATTTTAAAAAGTATAATTAAGCGACTAAGATTTATAAAAAATGCAACGAGTTTTACAAGTAGATTGATAAATGTTACTACACAAAAAAACTGGTTGGTTGCCTGTAAAGTCGGTATACGGGCGAAAGTTTTACGTGACAACGACTTTGAGTGGTAAAATAATTTTAATGTGAATATTCATTCGTATAGTAGGAAGAAGGATGAAATAATAGTAACAATTTAAAACATTTATTTATACAAAGAATAATATTTAAAACATTAATTTATAGGCACGCGTCCCTTCCACTTTTTATGTCTGTCTCTCTCGCTCTTAGGCGGGCTAACCATGCCCGAGTGGAAGGGACGCGTGCCTCTCACTCGCTCTCATTGTAAGCGCATAACGTGAGCGGAGCGTAACGCAGTTTCTTGAAGTGTCACCCGGCAAACCAATTTATAAGACGTTGTCACGTCAAAAAAAATATTGTTACTATTACTAATCCGATTGTTATATAAAATATTGTTACAGTTTTCATATTATTAGGTTGAAATTGATTTTGATAGGTCAATAAGTAGAGAAACTTATTAACGAAACTGGAGGCCTACTCCCAAACCGCACGTTCGAATCTTCGGGCCCGACCGATAGCCGACCGAAGTTAATACCGTGACCTTACTCTCAAATCATATCGGGCTCGAGAAGTTAGATCGGAGTCACGTGACAATTATCGTGAACGAACAATAAGCGAATGATTAGTGCGGCCAACTATGAAATCTTACTCCTCGGTTCTGGTTTTTATCTCTTGTTAATATTTTAAAAGATATACGCTTTTGAGTTATGTAAAATATTTAAATGTAGCTCTAAAATGACCTAAGAAGGTGCAAAAGCCATAGAAAAGCTTATTTCCTTAATGTTTTGTAAAGAAAACTATTTTATGCATGGCTGTATGTTATTGTCTTTGCCTATATTGAGTTATTATATCATAGTTCGTGTTTGTAAACAAATCGTTTATGGAGAAGTTTTTTAGGTTAGATATTTTTTCACAAACGTTCTACATCTGCGTTTGTTAAATTTAAGTGGCCGATTTCAAACTCTTATCCCTGTTCGACAGCTATTCAAGTGTTGACAGATTCCATTTTTTGTTCGTAATCATGATTTTTTCGGTTTGTTTAAGTTTGTGTATAGTTTTGATTGACAGTTTGAGTAAATAGTAACTGGAGCAATGTCGCCCCAACTTCGGAGCAAATGAAATCACTGCCTTATTTCTTAGACGAGCATCGTGAGCCTTTGGGGCGAAATATGTACAACATTCAATACGTTGGGCGATTGCACAAATACTGCAACAGTGGCAATGGGTAAGTTTCAACACAATAATTCATTAACAATTCTTTCAAAACTTTATTGTGTTTTAAAACAATAAACAAATATTTTATAGTATTATATACCTAATTTGCTAAATTAAATTTTACAGAAACACTGGAACCCACTAGAACTAGGAGCATGTCAGTTCAAACGACTTCAAATGAACACCTTCTCACAGACAGAGATGTAAGTACAAGCTTGTAATTACAATAAAAACATCACAAATAAGATTTTAACAGACAAATATTGGTAATAAGTGAGAATAATCAAAATCAGCTTGCTATACTCAGAAGCATTTTTATTATTGTCAGAATTAGATTAATTAAAAGGAGAAATGATAGAAATCTATTTAGATTCTTTGATTCTTATTTTAATTTATTCTTATTTTAATAATGCAATTATGATAAAGTTTTAAATATATTTGTAATAATGGTTGAATTAATTTAATGTTTTTAGCTACAAATACAAGACAAGAAAGAAGGAGGCCATGTAGCAGTGATGACTCAGTTAGAATGTGATTTTTCATCTTGAAGAGGAATGTGTGGCATTAAAGAAGAGGAGGAATGAAGAGTTTTCCCGGGATAAGAGCTGCCCTCACACAATTTGATAACACTGTATAGGGAGCATTAAAAGAATAAGTTTTCTGTCATTCCTTTAAATATACTTTTTCCATTTATGTTTTTTGTATTTGGTTCAATATATTTTATTATTCATCCTTATAAATCTAATGAAATTATATGTGTTATGCTTACTTTTAAGTACAATTTGAAACTAATGTAATAACATATTGATTTTATTGTTATTTGTCAAGTTCTCGATTTTTTTAAGTTAGTAATCAAGACTTTTTGTGTATTTTGCATCTCAATTATCAAGTTGATAATCTATAATAAATATAAAATTCCATAAACATATTTCAACTTAGCAAAATGTTTTGACTTGATTGCTCAGTAATTCATTCTTTTGAATATAAAGAATGCATTGTTTCATACTGTTATTAAAGAATCATAAGAGTTGTTACTTGGATACATTTATTTCAAACATTTGTGAAGGCTTATTATTAATGAGATAATAAGAGTATTTGTAAAATGGGACTGATTATATAAAATTTCTAATATTACAATTTTCTTTCATTGTAGTGCAATTAAATTCCAATGCAATTAAGCATGGTACCTATAGCATGATCCATCCTTAAAGTACCTACTCCCAAAAAAACCCTAATATTTAGACTAAGTCTGTAGTTACCTACAAGTTCAATATCAGAAATTGTATAAAAGTTAAATTTCTCTTGTATGCGACTACGGTGGTCCCTGCACTCCAATCTTTTTCTTCAAAAAAGACAGTCTTGCTGCCATTTCCCAGCGATAACATTAACTTTCAATAAAGTTAGATACATTATTTATGGTTATTCATAACCAAATTCACGTATTCATATCTTATTATAAGTTTAATTCACTTCCCAAAATGCTTCCGATGAACAAAAGGTACCTTTATTGTTATATATATATAATTATATGTATATATATATATATACTATGTATGTAAAAATATGTTTTATGGTTATATACTTTTATATTTTATTTATGCACATATAAATAAATTCCTATAATTATAAGTATATTATATTTCTATGATTATAAATATAGTTATATATATATATATATATATATATATATATGTATGTATAAATACATATCTACTTATAATTATAGGAATATATTTATACTTATAGAAATATAGCTTTGCCAATATATCTATTTATATGTGCATAAATAAAACATAAAACACCGCCATCGCTCCAATCGAAATAGCACACAAACCACTTGTCGTCTCTTCTCTACGTGCTGAC
Source organism: Calamotropha paludella (assembly GCA_927399485.1). Taxonomy (NCBI): domain Eukaryota; kingdom Metazoa; phylum Arthropoda; class Insecta; order Lepidoptera; family Crambidae; genus Calamotropha; species Calamotropha paludella. The sequence goes on along the minus strand of OV656803.1, from coordinate 1,923,029 downwards.
ACTAAGACGAGATATATGTCGACAATATCGGTTAAAATGTCGACAAAACGCAATTGCCATGTTAGAGTTTGAAGACAAAAATCCGCGGCTAAGTAAAAAAACACGTTTGACATAAGAAATCGACTTCTAAGCGCAGCCATGTTAGAGACGACTGACGACAAATGACTAAAACACGAGAAAATGGGTAGACAAAATTTTGTCGTGTTGCGTATGCTAGGCGGGGTGGTTATATAATTTCTCGTGTCGTTGCCAATAATCGAGATGTGACGGTAATTTACCGTTATTATCTATAACATAAATAATCAAGATTAATTGTATACAGATATTCTGGGTAAAAGCTTCACTAAATTTTCCGGACCAATTCCAAGAGCAACTTTTCCAGATTCACGAGGAGTTTATTTTTGATTTTAATATTTAGTCCTAATGTTTCGACTCCTTTAAAAAAGACGTGGTCTTCATGATTGACTTTTTTATTTGCAATGGTTTCGTTCTTGGTCAATATCAAGCCTGGGAGTCCGATAGGATCCACAAAGGACAAAGCTAACCCAGAGGGTGCCTGGGTGCTGCCTTTCGACGACTAGTTTTCACTATGATTACATTGTATACTATTAATTTAAACAGTTCGGAAATTGGGAGGCCCTTCCGAGAACTGGCGAAAGAAACTCAGGCAGGGGGTTCAACCTCCATCTTATTGTTATTTGCAAAAAGGGCTAACTACATCACGTACAACATACGTTCTACTCACTCTCCGAGTAAATTTGGTCTTTATATCCACCTCCATCGGATGCAACACAGCTAAACACGGTTAGTAGAGTGAAGAATATTACAGACCTCATTTTGATAAGTATTGCAATGAAATGATTGAGTTTTAAAATCATTCTCCTTTATATTCGGGTAATTGCATGTTCAATATCTGAACAATTAAGGCTAAATTATTATGCCTTGATGTAAAGATGCGTGCTCACTGTATAAAGTTTAAGTAATGTAATGTTTAAGAAAAAATATGATTGTAAATTTCGATGTGTCTGCCAGCGTCTTGGTAGCTCAACGGTCAGAGCACTCGCCCTGATAGCGAAAGGTCGTGGATTCGGATCCTACCTGAGGGCTCGGGGACGTGGTTGTTATTTACAGGCGTATTTTATACCTTATTAAATTACTTAAATTCACTTATTTGCAATATATTAAGTTATTGCGCAACATTTAACCATAAATGGTGGAAACAAAATATTACGAAAATACATAATTAATTCAAAATTTAGTAAATGCAGGTGCCTGTTTAGTGCAACGGTAGCGATCCTGCCTTTCGCACCGACGACGGTCCTTGTTTCGAGTCCCAGAAGGGGACGATATATTTTTTATGAATACTAGCATTTGTACCTCAGTCATGGGTATTTACATATACACCTATAAATTTTAATTACCATAAAAAATGGAATGCCAAATTTAAGAAAGCATCAATATTATAAATATGCGAAGAATTTTTTTTTTTTAGTAATAATAGTAAAGTTATTCAGTTTTTAAAATTGCGGAAAATATCGCCAAATTTACAGACACAATACATTTTATTCAATGAACTTCCGTCAATGAAAACGTATCACACCATCTCAAGTGAAAATGAACTTACTGTACATGGCAATAAGGTAGAATATATGCTAGCAAGCAACCCCACTCCCGCTCAAGAACCAAAAAGCACCGATAGGTAAATACTCAATTAATAAATGAAACTTATCTTTCATATTTTATTGGGCGTAGAACCGACAAAATTACGTTTAGATAGGTATTAAGTTAACAAAATAACATACAAATTTTTTTTAACCAAAATGCAAATAGGTCATTAAATTATGCACGAGTAATTTTGGCGTATTAACATAGTTAGAATTAGCATATGTAAAAAGATTATTGTTATGTACATTACCTGTTCACATTAAAGTCACTGTCTTACAAATATTTCATTAATTGTTCAAAGTGTCCTCCTCCATTTTCAACACACACACTAGCCCGTTTTAACAAATTTCCTTTTAAAGAAATTAATACGTTTCTTTGCATTTTCACTTCATTAAAAGCGTCTATTATTCGCTGTTTTAGCACTTCAATAGTGTCAGGTTCACTTACATACACTCTACGCTTTATTTCACTCCATAGGAAAAAGTCTAAAGGTGTATGGTCTGGTGAGCGCGCGGGCCACGGCACCGGGCCGCCGCGGCCGATCCATCGGTCACCGAACTCTTCGGTGAGGTACTCTCTCACAGCACGATGGTAATGTGGAGGTGCACCGTCTTGTTGAAACCACAACCCTCTCAAGTTCGCCAGTGGAATGTCATCCAACATAGTCGAAACCATCGTGCGGAGTAGATTTAAATAGGTTTCGCCCGTGAGTCGACTCTCAATAAAATATGGACCGATGATTTCATCGTTAATATGCCGGCCGGCCCAAACGTTTACACTAAACCTATGTTGAAACGAATGCTCTCGCGTGAGCATAGGATTCCTGTATGACCACCAATGTTCATTATGATGGTTAAACAATCCTATTCTGGTGAAAAGGCACTCGTCGGAGAAAAGCACGTTGGCGTTTGGATTACTTATTACCCAACGACAAAAAGTAATCCTCGGCTCTCGGTCAACGGTCGTAAGTTCTTGAACTTTACGATAATGGTACGGATGCATACCAGCCGAGTTTATTATCTTCCAAGCCGAATATTGATTAATACCAAATCGTCGAGCAGCATCATGGGTGCTTCTTCGTGGATCTTCCTCAAAGTACGTCACCACGTCGTCATACAAGTTCTGAGAGATCGGTGGTCTCCCTCTTCCTTGCGCGTGCGATGGCACGTAAAATGAGCCATGGTCTAGGAGCCGTTGATAAGCACTTAACACTGTACTGTAGTTTGGCTGTCGAGCATTCGGGTACAGCTCTCGGTACATCCGTAAAGCCGCCGACACGTTTTCACCGCTCAAAAAATAAGCACGAACCATCATGACATATTCACGAGATGTAAACTGATAAGCCATGATTTTATTATGTACTTAACGAGTGTAACTGATCGATCACAAAAGCGTATGCGCACAGGCCGACTGACGAGTGGTAACTAAGTAATTAGGTCAAGGTCAAAGAAATGGTTATGTTCCCGGCATTTACGTCATCAAATCACGTGACATGCGCAGTAGCAAGTTTAGGTACATTATTTACTACTGCGCATGTCACGTGATTTCAAAATGCCGGGATTATACACGTGCAGAGTGGTGCGGGTTAGGGATATTCGATATACATCGATGCATTGAAAACATCGATGTTTACAATGCGATGCATCGAATCGATCCAATGTTTTGAAATGCTTTCGATATACTCGATGTATCGATGTTTTTTGCATTCACAATGCAATATTTCTATAAGATATAAAATACGTGTGTAAAAAACAACTACGCCTCTGAGCCCTCAGATGGGATACGAACCCACGACCTTTCGCTATCCGGGTGACTGCTCTGACCGCTGAGCTACCGAGACGCTGGCAAACGTGTCGAATTTTACAAATGTATTTCAACTTCTACTATGAGCTAGTATCGTTCCACCAATGTTGAATGCTAACTACCTTCAACATCGAAAGGAATATTTTTTACAAATATTTAACAATCGATTAAGATGGAACCAGCTATAATTATGTTTTTAATTTAATTTTTTGCATTCACAATGCAATATTTCTATAAGATATAAATTCAAATCCCATCTGAGGGCTTGGAGGCGTAGTTGTTGTTTACACACGTATTTTTTATCTTACCAATGAATTTCATAAAAACTCAAGTTTAACCACTAAAATTCTGCCTAATATTTTTTTCCCTATTTGTTTAATTAAAAAAGAAAAGTTGATGATTCAATAATGGACTGGCATGAGATACAGGCTGGTGACAATCGGACAGCGAAATCTTAGTAATAGGGTTCCATTTATCCACTTGTCAGTCCGTTACCGCGCCTTACCCCTCAACAGTCCCAGTACAGTGCGAATTATGAAAACGATGTCGGATTCTTAGATAAAAATGCCTATTTCTCGCTTAATAATTAAGCCAGGACCGATCAAAAAATACTACCATAAAGCTGATTAATACAGAATCCACCACGGAATATTAAGATCTGTGTATCTTTAGGACGGTTCCGTCAAAAATCAACTCCAGACGCTGGAGTCGAAGGTGAAGAAACTCATCGGCAATAACGAACTTTTTAATAATAAGCTGAAGGGCCTTGAACATTGACGGAAGTTAGCTAGCCTATTCGTTTTTTATAGGATACATTTCCGAGGGTGTGCAGCAGAATTGCACAGCCTTGTTCCGCCGTCCCCATTTTTTCATCGGACAACCAGACTTACGAATTGGCTTTATTTGTTTGATATACCAAAGAGTCGCACTAAGATTTTTGGTTCCAATTTTGTAATACGTACCGCTAAAGAGCGGAACTCTTTGCCTGATAAATACAATTTAGGATCTTCAAGTCACTAGTGAATAGGTTTCTTCTAGGCAAGCGCGTTACATCCTAGATCGCATCGTCACTTACCATCAGGCGTGATGGCGGTCAAGCGCTTTCCTATTCACGATAAATAAAAACTCAAAAATAAATCGTAATTTAAAGCCACACGGTAATTTGAATATGGTAGCAATTGCTACCAGGACTGATGAGGGATGTTGACTGGCAATTACTACCGTGGCTTGACAAGTAGTTATACCCTTTGGGTATGGAACCCTAAAAAAGTACTCGATGCGTACAAAATATCGCTGTTTACACCTGATACATCGAAAAACATCGATGTACAGTTCTGATTTATCGAATCGAGAAAAACATCGATGTTTTTCCAAAACGGACACCCCTAGTGCGGGGGAAAGGAGCAGCGGGGGAGGGGCGCAGCGGGGAAGGGCGCGGCGGTGGGGGTTTTATGTTTGCACGCGCCAGGATTGGGTCATTGCGCACCGATACATACCTATGTGTAAGTTACGTATTCAATAAGATAGTAAAGTCGTAGTAAATATTTGAGATAGACCATTTTTTAAGTTTTTTAAGGATAAATTAGTTCATGTTTTTTTTTGCGCTTAAACCTAGGTCTATAGTATCGGTAGTCGATACTGATAACGCAGTTTAATTTTTTATGGTAATTATATTTTAATCGTGTATATTTCTATTAACGTTACATATCTATGCATCATATTTTTTGTCTATCCGTGACCTTAGTATCTATATCACAGCTCTTACAGTTCTTTGGGCTAGGCTAATTGGTGGAAAAGTAAGAAATATTATTATTAATAAACCTTAATTTTTTTTTATTTACGATGAGTTAGTTCTTGATTCTAATCAAGCCCGGGCCAAGACAGACAGTCACGATGGAACGAGCTAATCCAGATGAAGCCTATTTACCCTGGCTTTGAAAATGGGCGGGTTATAAGTTCGGAAAACCAAACCAACTCGGAAAAACAGACGCAGAGAGGGAGTTCCACTCCTTTGCTGTGCGCATTATGAAGAATGTTCAAAAGCGCTTGGTGCGACAGGTAGGATTAGCAACCGAGAAAGGGTGGTAGCCTTCAGTGCATCTGGATGTCCGATGGAAAAAGGAGATGGCGGTATGAGTAAATGCAGCTCTTAAGCACACTCTCCAAAGTACCTCTGTAGAAGACCGATAGACAGGCAACTTTGCGGCGATGAGCTAAGGTGTGAAGCTTGCTCTTCACCAATTTGTTGTTACCGATGTGCCTCTCTGCTCTGCGCTGAATCGTGTCCAGTGCTGCAAGTTAGTATTTTGCTGAGCTATCCCAAAGGTGGCTGCAATATTCCATGCAAGATCGGACTTGAGCTTTGTAGAGAGTTAAAAGCTGTCCCGGCGTGAAATATCGCTTGACCTTATTAAGGACGCCCAGATTTTTTAAGCTGCAACTTTAGCTTTGGATTCGATGTTGGCGCCGAAGTTGAGGTTGGAGTCAACTCGATGCCAAGAAGCTCGAGGCTGTCGGTCACAGGAATGAGGTGGTAGGAATTCCTTTAATAGTTTGCTCAATAAAAAGAAAATTGAAAACAAATCATAAACTAATAGTAAATTAATTACAGACATTATGAATATACAATGCATTATTTTATTTAATGCATAATGCATTATTGTATACTATTGTATTATTTATGAGAGGTACAATTTTGTTATGGTTTTTCTACTTATATGATAAATTATTTAAAAAAAAGGTACTTTGGATGTACGCTCCAATGCTCTCCCAATTGACTTACCGAGCATTGTGAACAACCGTTGAAAATGTCTAGTACCGTTTTACTTTTTACACTGTAGGCCAGTGTTGTTTCATCAATGAGAAGGTTGCGGGTTCGAATCCCGCCTGAGATTTTACTTGTAAGCTGAGTTGATTTTTTCCACCACCAAATGTTTGTGTAATGAAAACGAGCATTTGTACCTGAGTCATGGGTGTTTCATATGTCATTATATATATAAAAATTCCTTGTCATAGTGTTGGACCGCGATAAACTCTGAAACTACTTAACCGGTTTTAATGATTTTTTTTTAATTTTGCAGGATTTGTTCCAACTTAGAACATAGGATAGGTTTCATCATAATTTGGAATGGAAAAACATCACTAAATGGAACAAATTCAGCAAACTGAAAAAAAAATGAAAATCGCTTGAGTAGTTTTAGAGTTCGGTCAAACACAGTGATAGGGAATGGAGTCTATTCAAAACACAAGCCTTGCCAGTGCTTACTTTGGGCTTGACTAAATTGTGAAGTAAAATTTATAAGCAGTCTGTATGGTCACCGATATCCGACCCGTTAAAGCAAGAAAATATAATCACTTTTACCAACTAATCCACCATGATAAGGTATTATTCCTCTATTGTTTTGAAATGGCAGCCTTTTTATTCCTTTTGTTACTAAGTTCGGAAAGATTCATTGATTTAGCTATATCCGCCGATATAGTGGTCCTACAGCTATAAAGCTAGTTTCGTTTGACAGTTATAAAAGTAGGCAAAAATTTGATACTATAAGTTTTATCAAAAAGTCACACTTAAACCTGTTAAAGAATATTAAAACGTATGTACGAAAAAATAAGGTTGCTTTTTTGATTTGCGTAAACAAAATATAAACATACGATTTTTTTACTTTTAAATGCACTAAGAAATTACTTAAAAACTGATGTCAAGACCTACGCTCTGAGTCAAATAGTTTAGGAGCTGTGACTATTTGAATATGGCCTTTTATAAGACTCTAGCAAGAAGAAAGATATAATCTTACCTATTTCTGCCGCAAAGCAGCAGTGCTTGCATTGCTGTGTTCCGGTTTGAAGGGTAAGATATGTCAGTGAAATTACTGGGTACAGTGACTTTACATCTTATGTCACAAGTTGGCAACGTACACTGTGGTTCTTGTGGGGGTTGCAGTTTTGCTGTGAATCTCACAAGAGCCACATATATTATAGGTGACTATTGCCACTTACCATCAGGTGGGCAGTTTGCTTGATTGCCAAGTTGCAGCAATAAAAAAAAAATGTCTTATTTTCTAAAACAATTATTTAGTGGCGTTTAATTAAAGATACGAAAATGATAACAGTAATTGTTCAAAATGACACCCACTTTTAATTCTTACATTATTATGGGTATATGGCAAAAGCAAGAAAATCTAGAGACAAAATCATATTATATTCATCCTTTTATAAATAATACAAACCGACATAATTACATGTTTAGAAACAATACCGGTATTTAATCGGTTATAAATGTCGGTATTGAATCGATTTTATTTATACGAGGGGGATTAAAAAGATACTAATTGAGCATCTCACCATTAGTATATAAATATTCCAAATTCGAACCTAATCGGGTCATTAACATTTGAGTTATAAACGTGCAAACAAATTAATCGGGAAGAAATCAATAATTACGGAGAAATAAATTATCGCGCCGTTATTAAATTCCTCCTCAAACAAGGAAAATCCGCTCAGACAATTTTTCAAGAGATGTAAGCGGTTTACGGGGTCTTTAGCCCTGGTAAAACTATGGTTTATAAGTGACATGGCCTTTGCAAGCAAGGAAGAGACTCAATAGAAGACGACCGACGTTCTGGATGGCCAATTGAAGCCACCACACCGGAAATAATCGATAAAGTAGAAAAAAACGTATTGATAGATTCCCGTCTGAAGAAGAAGCAGCTAGCAGTAATTGTTGGAGTATCCGATACAACCATTTTAAACATCCCACATCATCATCTTGGGATGACAAAGGACAGCGCACGGTGGTTTCCGAAAATGCTTTCTTTCCTTCAAAAACGACAACGTGTCGAATGTTATCGCCAGTTTTTGGAGCTCTGTGGCGACAACAGGGAAGAAGTTATGGCCCGGATTGTTACTGGAGATGAAACCTGGGTTCACCACTATGAACTCGAGTCGAAGCAAGAGTCGATGCAGTGGCATAAAAAAGTACCGAGTCTTACAATCGGCCGGAAAGATCATGGTGATTATATTTTGGGATACAGAAGGCATTTCACTGACGACTGAATTTGACGATGATGAAGAGGTGAAGTCGGCAATTTCGGCCTTTTTTTACGCTAAGGACAAATATTTTTTTATGATGGTATTCACAAATTATTTAAACATTCTAAGAAATTTATTAGGGTAAGGGAGGAATGCATTGAAAAAGAAAAATAATTTGGTGTTTAATTTCAACCTTCTTCCCACCTATTCCGCAAACTTTTTGACCTCCCCTTGTACCTGTATATAATCGGTTATTATACCGGTATTTAATGTTTTCCAATATCAAAGTCTCTTGGATTACTAGTAAACAGGAATATAGCCTCCGAGAAGCATCTTGCCAGTGATACACATACATAGTTGCTTACCTTTAAACTGGACGTGCATACGCTTTGTCCAGTATTGACCACGAAGCATATTGCATATGACAAGTAATTTATCTCACAATGGAACGGTAGCGTATTGGTATTTACTAATTTGATTAAAGACAATGACTAAGGAATATCTATAGACATATAACCAAGCAATTCAATTTCAAAATAGGGTCGCATTTGGTATGTCACAAAAACACTACCAGTTCATGCTAAACAAGATATTTGGTATCCGAAATACAGTAAATACAGCACCTATCCGAAGAAAATATCATTTAGTCTGTAAATAGCCACTTGGTTGGACAAAAATGTTTTACATTACAATACAATAACTTTCTTGTTTACAACACAAAAACAAAAGGATACACTAACAGGCAATGCTTAAAACTGACGTGAAACAACACACGTAACACTGGCTGCCTTATCGGTAAAAGCGATCTATATAATTTAGAGTCTTATATAAATAAAGACAAACCTAAAAGCTTTATTGAATTTGATAGTCAACACAACTTAGTGGCAGCAGATAATCTTTTTCTAAGGTAACCACAAACTGGTTTTTCTTTTTGAAGAACATATCAAAACAACATATACAAGAACTGACTTTTGTCCAAAAAGACGAGCAGAAAATGCCTAATGTATTCTAACTCCTTGCTACAAAGTTATATTTCTAATGAGTGGTAAGTGAATAACAGAGTAAGAAAAAAAAGCAGCTAAGTTCCATAAAACAAAGCGTTCTGGACCAATGCTGGAACTTCGAACTTTTTTTCTGGATAATGTATGGTGACAACGTATAATATTGTAAATTACATTACTTCTGTTAAAGCTGACAAGTTTCTTGCGCCCATTCTTCTTGTCAGTTAAAAGACGTCCTGAATGGGTGGTAGATAAAAATGTTGGACGATTCGAAACAATTTATTTTTAAGTGCATTTGAATAAAGTTATTTTCATTTTCAGATAATTAAAACAAAAAAAAACAATTTCAAATTTATGACAGTATTACTTTTTTTTTCTTGTAATTTTATTGAATTAGGACTTTTTACAGAAAAATGGCCGTCGCTCATTTACCAACACGCGTCTTGCATCGCCTGGCAGCTCGGCGTCCACTCGTTGGCTACGGCTGGTTATCTAAGCAATCGACTTCGCCTCGCAGTGATGTCGTGCAGCCGGCAAGGTGAAGCTGCGTTGTCAACGAGGGTTCGCAGTCAACGAACAGACCAGTAAACCAGTAGATTAATCTCAATGCACGTCATCCAGAAAAGGATGTCATTTGCCAAATCAAGGCACACTGGAATTCCTATACGGATCTTTCGAAATTCCGAAAAATGCGGATTTTCCTAATCCTCTATACCCTCGGAATTAGGTGATGAAAAATCCGGATTTTTCGAAAAGTGTGTTATCTGCTGGCGAATTTTGCTGCTGCGACTGTTCTATTTGGTCAGCGGGGATCCGTTCAAATACAACTACCAAATAAAGGATATGATATTGAAATACCAATACTAGTATCTATAATGAAGTTTGAACACATGCTACATTAAAAGTAAACAAATGGAAAACTTGCTACAATTAAAGGAGTTAAGTTATTTGAAAGGATACCTTACTGAACAGCTGATGCGAGAGATTTCTATAGATGATGGCAGTAACTGTGTCAAAAATTATTGGAAAAGCGTTTCAATACTAAGAAACTTTAATGATACCGAACATTACGATATTTAGATCACTGAAACAGAATTATTAAATCCGGAAATGGTTTGAGAGAATTGACTGACAATATTGAAAGATGATGAACTCCAGTAACAGACTTTCTGGAGGGCAGAAGACGAGGTCCACATTAAAAAAAGGGTTGCTTACAAGTCGCTGGATAAAGAAGAATAATTTACATGCATTCAGAATTTGACATGTCATCATATAAAATGAAAATGGTTCTTGATATTGTTGATAAATCAATATTTTGTTTAAATATGATGCATCTTTTTAATTCTATTTTATTCATTCAGATCAGTCTTTCTTTATATAAGTAGTTTTGTCCTATTGTATTGATATAATGAGCGGCGATTGTAAAATGGATTCAAACTTCAAACTTTTATTTGCTTACTAAGTGTATAGTATTAACAAAAAGTACTTATAACTCAGACACCTTGTACAGGTATGGCAAATTAAATAGATTATTAAAATAAATTAAAATATCAAATATGACAATTTTAATTTAACATTTTACAATAAAATTTACAATACAATTAATTACTGATACGAATTTGATTTCAAGGTAATCTTTTACAGAATAAAAGATTTTTTTAACAATAATACATATTTCTTACATCCCATCAATTAGCCTTGCCCAAAGTAAGCACTGTAAGGCTTGTGCTAGGTTAACGGATAGACACATATATGATACATAGATATGTAATATTCATAGAAATAAATATAAACACCGATGACTCAGTTACTAATGCTCGTATTCATCATACAAATATCTGCCCCTTCCGGGATTCGAAGCCAGGACCGTCTCGGTGCGAAAGGCAGGATCGCTACCGTTGCACCAAACGGTCGTCATAAGAAATCAATTTGTTATTAAAAGAATTAAAATATGAAGTGAGAATATGACTGAACTTCGAATGGAGCTCTCTTGTATCTTAGGATTCTTATTTTATTTTGTGACATTACCAATTCCCTTAAAATAAGATATCTTCGTTGTCAAGTTAATATTTTTGCCAAAGTACTTTAGTTTTATTAGATAGTTTAGGAAATGATGTATTCGAATTGGTAAATATGGTAAAACCTGAAAGTATATGTATCAGTTTTTGTTTGAAAACGACGTTGTCAGTCGGTTTATGTGATTTGTACCACTTAAAATTCGGGCAGGAGGTAACATGTCAAATGTATAGTGCCTTATTAATGGCCGCCTATAAAAAATGAGGAAGTCAATTCTGTGTTATTACTTTTATAGAAAAACCTAATGAAGTAGGAGGAATGAAAAACTTTAAGTCGTCTGGGCGCGTGAGAACGCCGACGTTCTAGCGAGCCTTGACTAAACTTTCAGTAAGAAGCAGATAGAACCCTGGCAGTCATATGATCCTGAGACGGTTAACCGATTCGTTGCTGATGGCACGCCTGTCGTGTCATCACTTTTTTTTGCGTGTGGCTTAAGCCACTGAAACCGTGTCATTTTTAAATCGATGATAACTTCTGTAAATCAAGTTTTAGGGAAATCAACCCAGAATAAAACTATCTTCATTTTTCACGTAAATCAAGCTCATAGCCTTTGTTTCTGTAATTGTATGTAGCAACGAATCGATTAAAAAAAGACAAAGAAATTTTGGAACCTCAACGTAAGTTCTACCAAGATCAATCTTCCAATAAACCATTTCGATCCATAATTAGGTATCTATTCAAAAACATTTTTGTCAAATTCCTACAAAATATTTTTGGTCACCCATCTTAATACTCACCTTTGCAAAGGTTGCTTAACAAACATTATCCCATGCCGTAATCGTACTACACCAATTAGCAACTATATTGTTACCGAACAATTATTGTAACCATCAAGCGGAAAACTATTTAGAACGCATTTTTCGCACGTAGCTTCAAATAATTATTTGTAGTTATCGATAATTTGTATTAACCATTTAATTTTAGAGTAATTTATTGGTTTTCATAATTATGCAACTTTTCCGTGTTATAATACTTTGTTTAAGAGTGTTAATATGAATTCATGATGGTTCGAAAATATCTCATATATAATAAATATTAAATCGATCGATCGATTAATCGATCAATCTGAAGTAAATTATAGATTGAATAAGCCTAAATTGCAATAGAATTTATATTAAAAAATAAAACATATTTATTACTATTAATGTTGTTTTTTATTAGTTTTAAAGTATAAAGCTGACACAGCTGCACAGAGATAGATGGTAAGATCAAATTCCATTAATTCAAGGTTTTTGTAAAAAAACAAACTTTACATCTCTTGTGACCGTTTTACAATTAAATGAGTTAAATCAAGATTTTCATGTATACAGGGTGTCCCAGAAAATAGTGTCAAGCGTAAGTCCAGAGTTAGAGCACCTCTTGGAGTACCCGAATCACCCCCATGTATGTTCCGCGATTATTAGTAGTTTTCGAGTAATAATTTTTTTTCTGACTTTTTGAAAATTTTGATCCAAAGAAATTAAAAATTTTAAATAAAAAAAAGTAGAACATATTTTAATGTTTTTCTTTTTGCCACTGAATCATCTTTAGTGCTTCTTTTATGTCTAAAATAATCAGCTTCGTAACTTTAGTGGAAATTTAGAAAAGAGTAGTGTAAAGTCAAAATTTGAATGTTAGTGAATAATTACTTAAAAAATCATCTTTAAATAAAAAATCTAAACAGGCGAATTCATGGTTTCTAAGTATGTGTAAAAACTTCTCTAGACTCTCTGCTTTCATAATCATTTAAAAAAAGAAGTACTTAATAGGGCTACTTTGGCTTAAATCGGCCATCAAAGACAGCGAGGTGAAAATTTCATAAAATTTACCAAATTCCTATCAGATGATAAAAAAAAATATCTGGTCTTTTTATAATTTTCTAAGGTTCAGATTAATTACAATTTAGCAAAAATTAACTACATGAAACCCATATTTAAATATTTTTCTCGCGGATCACATCGGTTGTAGTGTTGGATGTAACGCAGTACTTACCTGCTAAAAAATTGCCCGAGTGAGAGGATATGAAAGAGACAGCATTATTGCTATCTCTCTCATTTTCATTGGCGAAATAGATAACTGTAACTGAGGAATGCTATTCTTTGCGACAAGGGGATGAGGCGAGGGGTGTAGTCCGAGCGCCTATTGTGTTCTGCCGCCAGCCTTTTGTTTGCGCCTTACGTACGATACGCTCATTTGTGATTATTTGACGAACTTTGTTTTCTTTACGGACCTTGAGTGCGATTACGATTTGGTTTTGTGTGAATACGGGATTTTGACAAATTTGGCATTCTTAACGAACTTTTCAAGCTCTTCATTTTGTGATGTCTTTTTCATCGCAAGAATATGCTCTTATGCATTACTTTTATGGATATGCAAGAGGAAATGCTTCTGAAGCAGCCAGGTTGTTCCGGCAGCAAGTACAAAATGGAGGTGGACCTCAGCCTGAAACTTGGCCTGATCATCGCATGACTTTAAGAGTACATAACTCTTACATGGAAGGACGCCTACCAGGTAGAAGATCGGGGTGCCCATCTGAAATGAGTGACCCAGATACTGTCCAATCAGTGGTCGAAGTGGTGAGAGATCCATCAGTTAGTGTAAGAACAATAGAACGTCGAATCGGAATTCCGAAATCACAAGCACATCGAATACTTCATCAAGAGCGTTTTCACCAATATCACATCCAGAAAGTTCAGCAGCTCAAGCCCGCAGACTACCCGAGAAGGGTGGCATTTTGTCAGGAAATGTTACGGAGACAAGCTGAAAACGAAAATTTCTTTAAAAATATTCTATGGACTGATGAATCACATTTTAAGCGATGTGAGGTGTTTAATGCGCATGACTACCATTCGTGGAGTATTGAAAATCAACACCTCACAAGGGAATCTAATTTCCAAGAACAATTTAGTATCAATTTGTGGTCAGGCATCCTAAACGGACAGCTGATTGGTCCGTTCGAACTACCGGACCGACTGAACAGCGAGGCCTACTTGCAATTGCTACGACGTGATCTCGGCGTCTTATTAGAAGATGTAGACCTATCAACGCAGAGAAATATGATTTTTCAAAACGACGGCGCTCCATGCCATTTTGCTAGAAATGTTAGACAACATTTGTCTGAAACATTTCCAGGCAGATGGATCGGTCGTGGAGGGCCTATTGCGTGGCCGCCACGGTCCCCCGACTTAAACCCCATAGATTTTTTCGTCTGGGTATGCTACAAGGAATTAGTATACGCCAAGAACATTACAAACGTCACAGTGTTAAGAACAAAATTAACAAAATTAAAGGCGGAAGAAACAATAAAAAACAACAGAATTGCATTTATAAATTTAAAAGAAAACTTTTTTAGACGACGATTTAGACGATTAGATCGAATAATAAATACTTTGAAAATAATGTTTTGTTTCATTTATTAAGTTATAATAAACCTTCAAAGGTTATTAAAGATGGCAGCAGGAACAGTTATTTTTGACCTTCAAATAATAAATTTTTAGCTTTTCTACAATCATTTTTGGTTTATTAATAAATAATTGGAATTTAAAAAAAAAATATTTAGAAGTCGAGTTTTATGAAATTTTTACCTTGCTGTCTTTGATGGCCGATTTAAGCCAAAGTAGCCCTATTAAGTACTTTTTTTTTAATTATTATGAAAGCAGAGGGTCTAGAGAAGTTTTTACACATACTTAGAAACCATGAATTCGCCTGTTGAGATTTTTTATTTAAAGATTAATTTTTAAGTAATTATTCACTAACATTCAAATTTTGACTTTACACTACTCTTTTCTAAATTTCCACTAAAGTTACGAAGCTGATTATTTTAGACATAAAAGAAGCACTAAAGATGATTCAGTGGCAAAAAGAAAAACATTAAAATATGTTCTACTTTTTTTTATTTTAAATTTTTAATTTCTTTGGATCAAAATTTTCAAAAAGTCAGAAAAAAAATTATTACTCGAAAAGTACGAATAATCGCGGAACATACATGGGGGTGATTCGGGTACTCCAAGAGGTGCTCTAACTGTGGACTTACGCTTGACACTATTTTTGGGACACCCTGTATATTTGCGAAATTAACAATCCAAGGATAAATATTGATAAAATGTATAAAGCATAATCGTCATTAAACTCTGGGATTTATGCAATAGAGACTGTTACGAATTTATTTCTGCCGTTTGACACCATTTCAAAAAACACAAACTGAGTCTCATATAATCTTTACTAATATGTATTATAAATCGGAAAGTGAGTTTGTTTGTTTGTTTGTTTGTTTGTTCCGCTTTCACGCCGTAACTAATGAACCGATTGCTTTGAAATTTTGCAGACGTAAAGGTAAAAGTCCGGATTAAATAATAGGGTACTTTTTATGCTGGAAAAAATTGATATTCCCGAGGAAAAACAAAAATATTGTTTGCTTGATGGATGGATTGTAGATGGCGCTGTGTGTCGTTTAAAACAACGTAAAATATTGCAAACGAATATAAACATGTAAATTTAGAAGCTAAATGATACGATAATGAATCCCCGAAAATGAGGAATTCCCGAGGGATGACGTACAATTTGTTTTATCGTCTAAACTGTTTTTTTTTACGTCTACTTATATGTTGCAAACGAATATGAACATGTAAATTTTGAAGCTAAATGATACGAAAATGAATCCTCGAAAATGAGGAATTCTCGAGGGATGACGTACAATTTGTTTTATCGTCTAAATTGTTTGTTTTACATCTACTTATCCTGAAATCACTAAAGTCAACGAATTACTAATTAGTATAAAGTATTAGTTACGTTATTAAGTTCTTGAGGTATGCGATAGATGGCGCTGGGTGTTTTTTAAAACATGGTAACGATGTGCTTTTAAAATACATAAGAAGAGGAATGATAGCTTACGCTATTTAGTTCTAGAGGTATGCGAAAGATGGCGCTGGGAGTTTTTTAAAACGTGGTAACGAAGTGTTTTTTTAAGATACGTAAGAAGTGGTTATATGAATTTTGTATCCAGCGTTACATCGCGCTTCTTAGATTTTTCGGTGGGAATGAGAAGTTTTCTTATAGTTATGCTTTATACCGCAGTATAACCGAATTGCACGCGGGCGAAGCCGCGGGCGGAAAGCTAGTATAATATATACTTAAAATATCGCCAAAATATATACGTATTATAACACGCGTTGCTGTGTTATAAATTTAAATTAAACCTATACTATGTCCTAAGTCGGAAAGAAAATAAAAAAAGAATTATCAAAATCGGTTGTGTAGTTTCAGAGTTCATCGTGGTCAAACACTGTGACAGGGAATTTTGGAGCGGAGCGAGTGAAGCGAGCGAAGCTCCCATGGATCAGTTTCAATGGCGCAATGTCTGTTACGCCATAACTTCCCGAGTTCTTAACCGATTTTAATATTTATTGTGTGGAATCGCATACCAGGTTTAGGAACAGAATGTGACGGACCCGAATTTCTAAAATTCGCAAAAATTCCTATCGAGTCAAAAAAAGATTCTTTTTTTTAGGTATTACGCTCCGCTCCAATATATGGTGCTAGCGTAGCTTTATGCTTAGCGACTGCATCGCCTAGTTATATATAAAGACGAAACCTTTTTGGATTACAGGCAGTTCCTCCAATAACTCTTTAGTCTGTTACAGTCCACTTGTTTCGTTTAATAATGAGCAATAATTAAACGCTTAACACAATTAGATATGATATCATTCATATTTATTTGCAATTACCGAACGCAAACAATTAGCTGCGTTTAATAAATAACACAATAATTATTATTTCGCTCTCAATTTTCAATTTTGATTGAAGTTTCAAGTTCAGTACTAATTATTATTTTAGTATGGTGTTTTTACAATAACTAAACGCTTTTCTTATATCTATAGAGGCGTATTGATTAAACAGATGTTTTGCATTGAGAATTTGTGTCCAATAAATTCTGTTTAGATTAGATTTGGTACGGAAT
Organism: Calamotropha paludella; assembly: GCA_927399485.1. Classification (NCBI taxonomy): domain Eukaryota; kingdom Metazoa; phylum Arthropoda; class Insecta; order Lepidoptera; family Crambidae; genus Calamotropha; species Calamotropha paludella. The sequence goes on along the minus strand of OV656803.1, from coordinate 1,905,521 downwards.
TTTTATGTTTAATCTTTGACTTGATGGTAAGTCATGTATTCTCGGATCGGCGGTCTTCGATTCGAGTTCCAGAAGAGGCATTTGTTTGTGTGATGAATACGAGCACTTGTATCTGAGTCATGGGTATTTATATTTTCTATGAATATTTCATATTCATGTATCATATGTGTATGTCTATCCGTCACCGTGGGTTAATTAGTGTGAATAACAGAAATATTATTATTATACACCAAACCATGGTAATTACTAAATATAATGTTAAACAAAGTAATAAAAAAAACATTTTTTTCTATTAAAGTAGTTACAATAGTGCCATGAATAACGACCATTACCTTAGTCATTAAGGATGCCATCAGCATTAAATAAAAAAAAAAAGTTCTGAATCCGGTCAAATAGGTTTTATTAAATACTCGATGGGCGATATATAATAATATTACACAAAGTTTGTATGTTTGTTGCACCATAACGCCTCAACTACTCAACCAACTATCATGAAATTTTGCATTCATTTTGGCAAGGTTACAAAAAAGGACATAGTGTTACTTATATTCAGATAAATAGTACAGTTCCCGAGGGATAGACATATAATTTTTGATCGGTAGTATTCATTAACGCGAGTTAATTAACGCGGAAGATATTTCTTACATTCAAAAATTAAACAAAACATCATAAACAGTTGACCAGTTTCGGAGCTTACCGCTGTCAAACACTGTGATAGGGAATTATTGGATTTTTATTTGTGACCACAGGATGACTAAGGCAATGGCAAAATAAAATAAAAATGTATTAATATTTTAACAGTTACGAACGTGCCCGATTAAAATATAATATGATATATAACACGTTGTCATAATATGCTGTGTCTGCATTAAAACGATTAATTAGAACAAACTCCAAAGACATTACAACGCTCAGATAGAAATTCAAACCGAGTTAAGAATTTATAAGGAACTTCATTTGAAAATCAGCATATTTTAAAAGTGAGACGCACCTGTGTCTGAAGAGGTCGGTAGATGGAGTTCTGCGGATACCGCGACGTTGATACAGGGCTGTCACTTTTTGTATAACAAGCACCATATATTGGAGCGTTGGCGGAATCCATAAGGACAGCGCCATTTAAATAAAGAAGAAGAAGAAGTATATTGGAGCGGAACGGATTGTTGGTTTCAAAAATATAAGCTCTAGTTTTCGGTCGAGATGCTGAAACCTGATTTTTTTTTGTTGTTTTTTTTGCACATTCCATAGAGCCAATGTTTTTTGGTCGTAACTTTTATTTTTGTGAATTTAAAAATTCGGTCCGTCCGATCTAGTCCTAGACCTGTTGGTTCGATTTATTACAAAGAAATACGAAAGTCAGCTAAGAATTCATAGAGTTATAACGTCACATACATTTCGCTTTCGCTAGCTTCGCTCTAATAATAAATAGGTAAGCGTTTGACCGCTAACTCGGCTTATGGTAGCAATGATGCGATCTAGGATATAACACGCGTGCCTAGAAGATACCTATTCACACATGATTTAAATTATATGTGTCAGAAAACAGATTTATGCCCTATTCCCATATTTCTTACATTCACACCAATTAGCCTAGCCCATTGTAAGCACGAGTATAAATATAATTTAAACTCTTATGTTATGATGAGGTCAAAGTTATGATATAAATAAACACACACACTTATATTCACACACACACACTCACACAAACGAACACATGTACATACAAACAAAAACACATACACACATGTTCACCATAATTAAGTAAATAAGTTATGTCGTATCGTGCGGATGAGCGTGCCTCCTTTACAGGTATTAACAAAGGGAATCCAGCATATTGTTAAACCCTACTTTTTTGTAATGTTATTTTTAATTCATTTTTTTAAACATCGATTTAATAAAACTGAAGAACTGTATTTGTCAACCCTAGCGTATCTCATTTCCCCGCAGCGTCACCTCTCGACTTACTGCTCCAGTGAAAGGTGTTAATTCTGACATAATTCTCGGTTTTCCATTCTATTTGATTATACTGCTAATAATTGAAAATTAATTTTATTTGCCAAGAAATATATTTTAAGGAAGATTTACAACTCTCCTCACAGTATCCGGTGAAAGTAGATATGTCAAAGAGCAAAAATTCGCTAAAGCTGAAAATTGGTACATATATTCGGAACACCATGAAATATTAAAGTCTCCACTGCTCCCATGCTTGCAAAAAAAGTTATTCAAGGTCAAAGTTCACATGTTTGTGAACCCATATGGGTTTTTTTGACGTGACAACGTCTTAAATTAGGTTGCGGCTGGGAGTCACTTATGAAAAAGTGTAACGCTCGGTAACGTTACGATGAGTCACCGAACGAGAGAGAGGCCCGCCGAATGCCTTGCGTCTCTCTCCCACTCAATTTACTCTTAATCCTATAACAAAGGGTAATCGTAGTGTCTGCTTTTAAACGCACAACACAATGTAGGCATTGCTTTTAAGTATAGTTTTTTAACAAAATACAGATGGCGCTATTTGTCTTAAAATTTTAAACTGTTGGGTTTTCTTACACACCAAAGTATCGGACTTGCAACGATGATGCAATAGTAAATGATTGAAATCCAACGACATATTTTTGATAAAATTGATCAATATTGAAAATTAAATATATTTACTAAAAAATTATATTACGAAAAGTATATTTACTTTTCTTTTTGACGTGACAACGTCGTATAAATTGGTTTGCCGGGTGACACTTCAAGAAACTGCGTTACGCTCCGCTCACGTTATGCGCTTACAATGAGCGCGAGTGAGAGGCACGCGTCCCTTCCACTCGGGCATGGTTAGCCCGCCTAAGAGCGAGAGAGACAGACATAAAAAGTGGAAGGGACGCGTGCCTATAAATTAATGTTTTAAATATAATTCTTTGTATAAATAAATGTTTTAAATTGTTACTATTGTTTCATCCTTCTTCCTACTATACGAATGAAATTTCACATTAAAATTATTTTACCACTCAAAGTCGTTGTCACGTAAAACTTTCGCCCGTATACCGACTTTACAGGCAACCAACCAGTTTTTTTGCATTTATTAACTAAACGGTAAGTTTTATTATAACAATTATCTATATAAATAATATCAACACTTTTTCTTCCAAATGTCACCATTTTTTGAGGTATAATAGTTTAAAAAGTTATATTCTTCGTCCATCCTCTCTACATGTCCAAACCATCTAAGCATTCCATTTTCTAACATTGACACTATATCTTCTTCCACACCACACCACTCTCTTATCATTAACAAATAAGGATTGTAATAATGCAATATATATTTAAACTAGTTAATCTGATCACTCGTGCTGTGTTATAAATTAAAATAAAACCTATCCTTTATCCTAAGTAGGAACAAATCCAGCAAATTGAAAGAAAAATCATCAAAATCGGTTGAGTACTTTCAGAGTTCATCGCAGTCAAACACTGTGACAGGTTTGGTTGACTTATCAAATGACATTTCTATTTAAAACACTTCCAACTGGCAAAGTATTATTTTCGAGTTCTTACGTAAAGTCACGTATCAACTTGAATGCCCACAATCTGGTATCTTTCCTTATTAAATATTGAGTAAAATTACAGACACCGAACAAAAATCGTAAAGCAAAGAAAATGTGTGAAACTTCGGCACATTGTTCGCGAGGCGAATGGATGAGTCGTTATATTAAAAAAGGGGAGCCGCACACTCAATTTCATGGAGAAAAAAAAAACTTATAAACGCCCCAGCTACAAAGATATATGAAAAGGTTAAATTTGACTTACTTAAAAACTTACCTTGTCTTTAATACATAAAGAACACATTTAAATATTCAAATCAAACATTTTCTACTGGATTCTGAAAACGTTTTATTTTATTTTTTTATTTAATACTGATGTTTCGACTCCTTTAGGAGCTGTGATCACAGACCAAGGGTATTGTTGTCATACATCCAATATTCTAATGGCCGCGTTATTTTTAAATCAGTAATAAAATTATTTTATATCGCTGCTTTATTATAATATCCATGATTACTTTAACTGAGACCAACATTTAAAAGGAAGTTAGGCACGGAAGAGTAATTACAAAACAAAATTTATTTCCATAACTAATAAATAACGATTTTTTTTTTAATCTGTGGTGCTGTTAATAGCTCGTTATTTAATGATAAATATTGTTTTATATTGCATACAAGTCTGTTAAAATCGTAAGCAAAATAGATAAAACTAACAGAGAAAGGCTTGTGTTATGGATACTAGGGTAACGGATAGACAAACATATTTAACACATGGACATGTAATATCCATATAAATATATATAAATATCCATGACTCAGGTACAAATGCTCGTATTAATCACACATACTTCTGCCCCTTCCGGGATTCGAACCCAAGTACGTCGGTTTGATAGGCAGGTATCTGTTAAAATTTCATTGTATATTAATATTGTAACCTATTGGAGGCCCTGGGCATATAAGAACAATGGGGCCCCTATGACTTTTACGGAACACTTATTTATAACTAGAATAGTCAAAGAAAGTAGATGAACAAGGTTTCAGATTTTTTATTGACAATCAATAGAAGAATAGATAAGCTCTAATTTAAATGGGACGATTCACACATTTTTAAAATTATCTAAGCATGAAATTGGATAGCCTTTTTTGGGCGAGAGAAGAGTAGCTTCGCGCATGCAAAAGCTAATATCCAAGTCGATAATATAGTCCCTAATTGAGGCTTAACTTACTTTAATTCAATATTTTTTTCAATAATAAATGATCTGACAGGAACTAGGGGACCACGAGGCCCTGGGCATTTGCCCAGAGTGCCCAGTGGGAAAGAGGGTTTTGATTATCATTAATGCAACTTCAAAGATCTTTATGGTTTTTATAGCATCTTTTGTAGAAAACTACCTTTTCTATATTAAGAAATAATTTATTTCTACTATAAATGTTTACAGAACATAAAACGTTAATAACTTCATTACAGGTCAGTTAACTAAAGCTGGCACGTTCACAGTACTCACACTTATGCAATTTCACTATACAGTATGTTTAAAAATAAATGATTTTGATTCATAAATGTAGGTTAATTAGAGTTCGTTATTTAGTAAAATGGGTGGGTTGTAAATAAATTAATACAAATATTCGTGTTACTTGTTTATATTATGATTATTACATTATTGCTTTTAATCAGAATCGTAAATTAAATCTTCTACCCCACTCAAACTGTCATCGCTCGAAGAACTTGATGTTTCGCCGTCGGAATTTCCTACTGTTATTATAAATGAGTCAGTGAAATTATCCACTTTTGGTTCCAGTTCAATATATCGTTCCTCATGTACTCGCGTCTTTCTCCAAATGTCACTAAACATATCCATAGTAATAGAATCGGCTTCTTTTCTAAACAATTCCTCCACAGTTGTCAAGTTAAACTTAACATTTTGTGATGCAACTTTCCCTTTAATAATACCCCACAGTAACTCTATGGGATTCAGTTCTGGGTGGTAGGGTGGTAGGCGTAATACACTTGTGTCCGTGATCTTCGAGTATTTTATCAAGTACAAATTGTACATGGCTTGGCTTATTTCTTTTAATAATATCATATATTATAGGTTTTGTGTTTATTTCTGGGTATGATATGTTATATTTATCCAACCAAGCTAACATGTCACTTTTTTTTGAATTCGAGGTGGGCACTCGATCCGATACGACGTTGTGATACGATGCATTATCGACTACTAAAACTGACTGAGGCGGTAAATTTGGAAGAAGTTTTTCTGTAATCCATTTCTGATAGTTACCAGCATTCATATTACTGTGATAATCTCCCGTTTGCTTTTTTGCTGGATAGATAAGCAAAGCTCTTGGAACGAATCCATGTTCCGAGCAGGCATGAACTATCACTAGCATATCGCCTTTGGAAATAGGTACTTTACAACCTTTGCTCGTTTCGTCGGCCCATGCTCGTGGCAATGTATGCGAGCTGTGTATATAAGTTTCATCCGTATATATTACAGGTCGGCCTTGTGATCTATATTCTTGCAGTTTCGAAAGATATAATGTTCTTTTGAGTCTGATGTGACTTTTTTCAATGAGTATTTTTTTATTATTTTGTGTCTTTCTCCATCTGAAACCTAGCCTCCGAACGATCTTCCTTAGTGAAGAAACACCACCCTCAAAGTTGATACTTTCTTTCAACACTTCTAATAATTTTTTCAATGTGGGAAATGTATGCTGAACCAGATGGAAGTTATAGATAGTTCGCCTTATGACTTCTTGATCAAAACTATCTACTGTAGATTTTTTTGCTAACCTTGGTCGCTTTTTACCCGGTGTTCTGAAAGTAACTTGATGCGCCAACCTTTTCGGTGCTTGCGGTTCTCCTTCTTTTAGGTAGATGGTTGAGATGTTGCATCAGCTTTCACAGCCGCTGTTACTTGATTGCGTACTTCACAAACAATTCGTTGAACACTTCTCTGAGAAACACCAGTCGCCTCCGACGTCAAATCGTACAAAGTTTTCATTGGAAGATATCCACCATCACTGTTTTTATTGTGATGCATGAAATAGTTAAAAACATTGTACACGATTTCACGAGATTGTCCCTTCAGAGTTTTTCCGGAACCAATTCTTTCCGAAGACATTTTATTCTAACCTCTAAATAGGTAAATAAACACACGCGCCGCGCACCGATCACACGTGACTAACGCGCTAACATCACGCTGTATTTATAAACAGTAGAAAACCAAAAACAATAACTGTCCCCTTCACGCTCATAAGATAGACCGCGCGCGAAAGAGACGGGCATACTTTTCATGATGCCTATGCAGTACGACGTCACGCCGCACGCTTATTCACAGACGCTACACAAGCGCAATGTGTAAATGTGTTGATCGTGCCAGCTTTAATTAACTGACCTGTACTCTGGGATTGTTACAGTTATTAGCGCCCACCTCGAACAATATCTAAAAAGTTATTTGTGCGTATGCTTGTGTCCATATGTGTGCCTGTATATGTGCGTGTGCATGCGTGTGTGTGTGTGTGTGTGTGGATGTTTGCTTAGTATAGCGAAGACGGTTATACTATTATATGTTTTTGATTTAATATTTAACTGCTAGATTTACACATCTTTAATAAATATTTCTAAAAAAATGTCTCAAATATCAGGCGGAATACGAACCCACATCCTCTCGCTATCAGAGCGAATAATCTTCTAATTCAAAAAAACACAGAAATTATGAAAACAGCGCCGATAAACAGCTATAGAGAGTGAGTACGTGTGCGTGTGTGTGAGTGAGTGGCTTGGATATGAGGGATTTCCTAAATATCAAGGAATATTTATTGTTCTAGGTCGCTGCAGTCGCTAAGCATAAAGCTTCGTTAGCACCATATATTGGAGCGGATCGTAATATAACCCATGATAGTTATTAAATAAAAGCGAAATGAAATTCAATAATGTTAAGTAAATTTTAAAATTTCCATAATAATGAAAACTTTCAAAAAGCGCGCACTTTTTGTTGGAGCCAATTTTTTTTGGACATTACTTTTCTATTTTCCCTAAATTCAAAATTCGGGCTCCGTCAATCTAGTCCTAAACCTTTTGGTTCGATTCATTACAAAAAATACAAAAATCGGCTAAGAACATACATACATTTCGCCATTGAAGCTGATCCTTCGGAGCTTTGCTCGCTTCGCTCCAATTAACTTTCACGCTTGTTCCAAGATAATATGTTCATTAATTTAAGAAGCCAGTCTTTTATTTGCCACGTCCTTTTCTTCCCTCCTCGGTGTGATGAGAAGAACAACTTTCCAACGCAGTCATGCCAAAGAGCCCCTTTATAAGAAGTGTTTTTAAAAAGTTACTTCTTGGGGATTAAATTTCGTTTTTCTTTTGCACTTTGAGGACGTGTGGCTTTCTATATCGTAAATAAACAGGATCTTGTAAGCATAACTCGAAGAAGAAGTTTGGAATTGAATATATTACGGTAGGTGGTTGTTTTTGTGCGTTTTTTAATCGAAGGATTGTTTCGATGATTTGCAGATGGATGTACTTTGATTCGACTAAAAAATATATATGAGATAAAGACTACTTAAAAGATTTGATGTTTTTTTTTGTCATTTTGCTGGATTTGTTTCAACTTAGCACATATGATAGATTTCATTACAATTTAAAATACGGTAACACATTGCCGGGTCAAGTAATTTGATATAAAAAAATAAGTTAGATTTAATTTTTAAATGCGTTTATTGATTTGAGGTTAACTGTCGGAGTGTATTCTTTTTGTTTATTTACTTTATGAATTCTTATTACTTTCAAAATTTAAATTTTCATAAAAAAGAGTACTGGCACACAGGAGGAAATATTTAGCTATTTTTCTTTAGATACGCTAAAGAAGTTATAACTTTTTACGTGCGTACATAACACACAGTAGGGATAAGATAGTTATTATTTAGAATTTGCTATGTCCTCTGTATGAGGAGTTGGATGACTGTAAATAGTACCGAGGAAGTGAATTTTCCAAGGGCTGAAGGGTGAATAAGGTAACTAATTCCATCTCCAACTCCATAAAGAGAACTAAAATATTATAATAAATGACATGAATATTGAAAAAATCACGACCACTTTACAATGACGAACATATAAAAGTAAGTTTTTAAAAACGAAAAAACACACTTTTTAGCCGAACTAAAAAGTAAAAAATAAATTTCAATATAACAAGTGGTTAACGAGAAAATTAATATCATTGTAAGAAAAGCGTAGGGGGCTTTGTATTGCATTGTTCTTACACTAATTCTAACTTTCGAAATAAAAATAGAAAGGTACCTTGATAATAAATTGATAAATACGACAATCGATATCGAGAAAACTTACAGATGAAGTTAATAAAAGCGTGTTAAAAAAGTTCTTAATTTGTTTGTAAATAGCTACAAGAACACTATTTTTATTTTGAAATGCATAATAAGTGTAAGAGGAATGTCGTACAAAGTACCTCACGCTTTTCTTTTAATGACATTAATTTTCTCGTTAGTTAATTAATTGTTAATGAAACGAAAAAGCGACAATGAAAAGAGACAGACATAAATTCATAAGATTTAACGTAGGAAAAAATGAGATAGGAAGCATTAAACGGTGTCTCTTATGTTCGTGGTATGTTCTTTAGTTAACATAACAGTCTTGTATCATTTATCGAAAATGTAAGCTCCGAGTCTGAATAAATCTATGTAATATATACGAATAAAATGTAAAAAATCATCTAACTTTGTATCACTATGATCATTACTAAAACCTACAATTATCCTCTTCCCGAAATTTTACATTCGTCACATTATCTTGAGACCAAAATTTTTGAAGGTTTCACTTCACTTCGTCGGTTTCGTTTACTTTCAAGTCACAATGATGCTAAAGAAGTTTTCACTTCAAAATATTATAATATTGATTTAATGAAATATGGTTCAAGGTTTCTCTATAAATAAATACGTTTTATATTAATCCATTCGCACAAAAAAATAAACACATTACGAAGAGTGCGACCGAAAAAGCTTGTGTTGGGTTACCTCATTTCCTTGATTAGCCAATGTTATGCTTACATAGTAAACTTATAGTCAGTGCTATAAAAATATTTGTTTAATTTATTTATTTGATATACTAGGCGATGCAGTCGCTAAGCATAAAGCTACGCTAGCACCATATATTGGAGCGGAGCGTATACCTAAAAAAAGATTTTTTTTTTTTCGACGAGAATTTTTGCGAATTTCAAAACCGTCATCATTCCATGTTCCTGGACCTGTTGATTCGATTCCACACAAAAATATTAAAATCGGTTAAGAACTCAACAAGTTATGGCGTAACAGACATTGCGCCATTGAAGCTGATCCATGGGAAAGCATCGATAAATCAATTTTGTTTTTTTTTTAAATATAAATATCTATTTCAACTATAATAAAAACTGCTTCAAAAGGAACGAAAATCGAAAGTAAGCAGCCATCTTTATATATAATTTCCTACCAGTGTTTGACCGCGATGAACTCCGAAACAATGTAACCGATTATGATGACTTTTTTCATTTTGCTGGATTTGTTCCGACTTAGGACATAGGATAGACTTCATTTTAATTGATAGCATATAACATATAATTATAGAGTTTATTATTCTACGACTTATATAGTTAGGGGTAAATCTGAAGTGCCAAAAATATTTATCTATTTGATAAAAACGTGATAACTTTGAATTTAAGAAGCCTTTTTCTTATTAGCCTAGCCCAAAGTAAGCAATATAAGTCTTATGTTATGGATGCTAGGGTAACAGATAGACATACATATATGATAGATACATACCATATATATTTAATATTTCTAGAAATATATTTATAAACACTCATGATTACAACAAATCCTCGTATTCATCATATAAATATTTGCCACTTCCGGGATTCGAACTCAGTACCATCGGTGCGAAAGGCAGGATCGCTACCGTTACATCAAGCGGTCGTCTAAACGATGGTATCTTAAATAATACAAAAAAGTATTGTTTTAAGCAAGTATTCTTAAACAATGCAATAATATGGCTAGTGGTTATACTGAACCCCTTTTTGATAGAGCCCTTCGTACACCTAATTAAACATAATTGCCCCCCGTCTGCGCAGCGTCAACTCTTTCGTACCTTTTAATGCTATCCCTTTGTTTCTTGCAATGTTTCCTGCGGGTAACGATGCCTTTATTAGATCAAGTTGACAGAGAACATTTTTCCCTGCTAATTTTAGCCCGGAAATTAAGTGTACTGAATCCTACCACCCATTCTTGGTATTCCTACATGCTAAACATATTTTATAATGCACACAGAAAAGACCAAAGATGTGGAATTCCCTGCGTCTAATTTCCTAGTACCTATAACCTATCCGTATACCAAGCCAGGGTGAATAGGAAGTCAGCGAATGACACATAAAGCCTTTTTTCGCAGAGCTAGGCAGAAATCACACCACGTATCACGATCCTTACATTTCTCGCTTCATAAACTCTTACCAGCCTTTTTATACAAGCTCATCGGTTTACGATACCTTTGACCTGGTCTCTAACAGGACTTTCTCTACTGAAGGTAAATAGAATGCTTATGCTTGTCTGTCGGTCTTTTACAGTCTTTGGAGAGTATTATTAGAAGCTTCATTTGCTTTTACCGCGATTCCCCTTCTTCCATCGGACATCCAGACGGACTACTACCCTTTCTTGGTTGCTAACTATCGCATGAAGCGCTTCTCCACATCTTTCATAATGCACACAGCAAAGCGTCCCTGCGTCTCTATTTCCGAGTACTTACAACCCGTCCTTTTTCAAAGCCAGGATGAATAGGCACCTCAAGGTTAGCTTGTTCCATCGTAGAATCTGTCTTGGCCCCAGGGCTTGACTGGGATCAAGAGCGAACCCATTAAAAATACTTTTATGGACGGGATATCAAAAATAATGATATATTATTTCTTCTTCAAACAATCTCTTTAAAGAATAAACCACCCTTTCTTGGTTGCTATTCCCAACTGTCGCATCAAGTGATGTTAAACATCTTTTGTAATGCGTGTAGTAAAGGAGTGGAACTCCTTGCGTGTTTCCGAGTGTTTATAACCCGTTCTTTAAAGCCAGGGTGAAAAGGCACCTTCTGGCAGCTCGTTCCATCGTAGATCCTATCTTAGCCTACCTGATTGGAAAAGCAAACCCATTCATTTTTTTATAAAGTTACCCGGTTGATATTACCATTGATAATATCACTCAGAGGTTCTGAGATTCGATCCCCGGCTGAGTCAATTTAGAAAATTTTGTATATTGTCTTGCGTCTGGGTGTTTCTGAATTCCGTATTACAATTGCTTTAAGTTACTTAACTAGAGATAATTTGTTATAATGCTTTACGTAATATAGTGAAAACAAACTAACTTTAAGAACAACAGCAAAAGAAAACAAGCCAATTAAATATTTTATGCTATATTAATATCTATTTCTGCCTTTTGGTAAGTATGCTAAGTGATTTTATGGCAATTTTTGAAGTATACAGACGTTCAGGTCGCTCGCATGTAGCTCGCCGATCGACCATTCTATCCGGGCTAAGCGTCAGTTTTTGCCGTTACACGAGAGCGTCAGATTTAGTTCCATTACACGATATATATAGGAACCAGCTTGATTTCACTCATGTCAGTGTACATGGCTTCTTTTTTATTTATTTTTAAATAATAATAATAACAATCAAAATACAACCTAAGCAAACCAAAAGCCACTAGTAGACAACTTAAGGCTAATTACTATCAACCGAAGGTAGTTAAAAACGTTATTTAATCGATCATTTTAACAAACAATTTACTCGATGAATTAATATGTTACGATTCTTCCCACATTTGTAAATGTTTCTGCTTACTCTTCGGTTTATATGATGTGTTTTTACATGCAGTGTCAGCCTTTGGGCCAAGGCTCCTGCAATTCCTCCCACAAAGGACAGACACAGTTCAATTACTCACCACATACACACCCATGTACCGCACCCGTAGGTCCAGAGTGCGAAGACCCGGTCTTTTCAATTCGAGCTTTACCAGGTACAGACACGTACCTGGCCACTTCTCTAACCTACGACACGGCGTACCATAGCCGAGGTCCAAGCACTTAGAAGCGCCCTATGGTATCATGTCTCCCTTTCCAACTAGAGCGACATGAATGCTGGTTCGGAGACTCATGGGAGATGCCGTCCATATAGAAAACCATTATGGTGACTCGCTACTCTCGGCTTGAGTTCCATTTACCAGAAGCCAGGAATTAGTATTCGTTATAAAGTTGTACTTGTTCATAGTAACTAAATAAAATTTTGTATAAACTTACAATGAAAATGTATGTAAAAGCTTACAAAGGATTCGCTTAACATGAAATAGCGACAAACTGCAAATCATGCTTTCTCATTTACACGCTCATTGTTAGTAGCTCATAATTAGTATTAATTAAATGACTTAATTAATGGCTTTATGGCGATTTTTGTAACAAAACACTCTAATGTGCTGAATCATGGAAGGAACATTAATTTCATTTCACATTTTAGCTTATTTGAGATTGATATGATACAGTTTAACTTATGGAGTTAGCTTTTAAGACAATAAAATGATGTTGGTTTTTGAAGTGAAAACTTCTTTAGCATCGTTGAGATTTGAAAGTCGATGAAACGTTAAAGCGACAATAAAAAGAAACAGACACATAAATTCTTGAGATTTAATGTAGGAACAAATGAAATAGGAAGTATTATATACGTTTGTAATCCGTGTTTGTGTGCGCATGCGTAGTCATGCTTGAAAGAAGGCATCACAACAACCGTGGTATTTTGTATACGTGTACGTATTATTTTTGGAGGTTTCACTTCTACCACGTGTGAATTGCTCACATTTTTTTTTCTCTTAAACTAGTTTAATGGTATGGTGGAACCTTATTATACCATGAAATACATCTATACTAAAATGCTTGCAATTAAATTGCGAGTTTTCAAATTAATAATATGCAACAATGACTTAATAATATACTAGACATATATTAAACTTAATAATGGATCATGTAACAATTTGACATCGTAGTAATTAAGATAATTTCTTTTGACATTTAATTACATTATTCCCTTATTTAAATATTTTTAATTCATTTCTTATTTTGATTTTTAAAAATATTTGTACACCACTTCTTTAATTGACCGAATGGCTCGAATACCGGTTTTCATGGTAATGTGACTCCGAAGTCAAAGGTTCGATCCCCGGACGGGTCAAAATAAAAAACTAGCTTTTCAATATTGGGTCGTGTCTGGGTGTTGTAGTACCGTCATTGTTTCTGAATTCCATAACACAAATGCTCAAGCTACTTGCGTTCAAAAAAATATATGTGATGTTATAAATTACTAGCGGCCCGTCCCGGCTTCGCATGGGTGGACAATTTTTTTTAAATTTTTTCTATTATTAAATATTTTTCCCTTAGCGCCATCTAGCGTCCGGTAGACGAACTGCTTGCGGTTAACGCGTTGCTATGGTAACGTTATTGATACAATGGAAAAAGAGCGGGAAAAAGAGCGGACAGACAAACACACAAAACCACTGTTATCTTAGATTATAGATTTTAATAGAAAAATACTGAAAAACGTCGACTCGGTTCACTCCAATGCTCTCTCAATTGAGCTACCAAGCCTTATGAATACCGTCGGAATTTTCTAGTACCTACCTTTCTAATTTGACGCTGCCTCTGACTGACGGCCAACGTTGCCTCATCAATGAGAGGAACATCCTCATTCCCTTTTGAGCCAAGTCGATTTTTTCTTATATTTTTCTATTAAAATAATATATTATAAGACAGCTTTAAAAAAAGGCATGCAATTCACACGTGGTAGAAGTGAAACCTTAAAAAAATAATACGTACACTTATACAAAATACCACGGTTGTTGTGATGCCTTCTCTCAAGCTTTGTACATATTACGCATGCGCACACAAACACGTATTAACACGTACATAATTAGAATAAAACACTTTTTTACGGATTTTTGCGCATGTTTTATTTTATTTTATATTTAATCCATCATCTTATTCATCCTGTGATCACGGCTCCTGTAAAGGAGTCGAAACGTCAGGATTAAATATAAAATAAAATAAAACATGCGCAAAAATCCGTAAAAAAGTGTTTTATTCTGATGTGTAATGTGCGCGGAAGTGTAAGAACTAAATACGTACATAATTCTTCCTCTCTGATTTTCTCCTACGTTAAATCTTATGAATTTATGTGTTTGTCTCTTTTTCTACCGCTTTTTCGTTTCATCGACTTTCAAATCTCAGCAATGCTTACGAAGTTTTCATTTCTAAAATTCAAAAAATATATAAAAATTATACAAGTAATAATATGATGTTTTCTCATATTTATTGTTTATTATTAGCAACTATGGTTAAAATGTTAAGGCACAAAAATATTTATCCAATTTCTAAATGTCAAACCACATGTCATTTCAAATAAAAGAAAGAAAAGAGTTTCTATGTCTTAAATAAAAAAAAAAATGTTGTTATACCAACCGAATCTTCGGAGCTTGCAACCTCATTACATTATTTACAAGCGCAGCAAAATCTACACAAGTCATGATCTTCAAAGATTCAAGGCAGGCCAACTCCCTAGTCAATTGAATAATAGAAGCATCTAACACGATGCAACGCTTAATATTGCATAGTTCAATTATCTCGGATTAGGTGGAAGAGTGCTATTACACCTGAGTGTCTTCCCCGGATTAGATGGGACGAGATTGGTGGAGTAATCTCGTATGAATTATTATCAGAATGAGTATTTGATACCTTAAGACCTGGTTGTTAGTTTATTTGTACACAAAAAGGTTACAGTTGATAAATAAATAAAAAATTATTTAATACTTTTTCTTGTTAATCTATAATCTAAGATCACAAATTTGTTGTTTGTCTGTCCGCTCTTTTTCCATTGTATCAATAACGTTGCCATAGCAACGCATTAACCGCAAGTAGTTCGTCTACCGGACGCTAAATGGCGCTAACAGAAAATATTAAATAATAGAAAAAAAATTAATAATTTTGTCCACCCGTGCGAAGCCGGGACGGGCCGCTAGTTAATGTTAATTTTTATTAAGTATAGTTTGGAAGTGAAAACTTATTTAGCATCAGTGTGATTTGAAAGCCGATGAAATGAAAAAGCGACAGTAAAAAAAGAGACAGATACATAAATTCATAAGATTTAACGTAGGAGAGAATGAGATAGGATTTTATAAGTGTTTGTGTGCGCATGAGTAGTACAAACCTTGAGAGAAGGCATCACAACAACCGTGGTATTTTGTATTCGTGTAAGTGTTATTTTCGAAAGTTTCCCTTCTACCACGTGTGAATTGCTCACATGTTTTTTTTTTATTACTTCTGTAACTTTATGCTGCGGTGCAGGGTCATGTCATGGTACTGGTTATTTTATGTGCATTTACCTGAAAATATCACATGTTGCAACGAATAGACGAATACGAATATGACCCCTTTAAAATAATAATAAAGTGAGTTAAATAAATACAAGAATTTAACTCTCAACAGTTTACATAGCAGGTACATCCGTTTATGCCAATCTGTTTGCATATCCGTTTAAATACGTTTAAAATTACGGTATTAAATTAAAATAACAATAAAAAATAAGGTATAATAAAAGGTAGAATGATTTTAAAATCAAGTTAGTTAAAAGAAATTGTTTGATCATGAAAAAATGTTGACGATACACGCTTATTGTAATTAAAGCGAATCGATTGGATGTTTTGACGTACACATACTTTTTATTCAGAGGTGTTAAACATTATATTGAATTTAAGAAGAAAAGTTGATTCGTAGATATTTTAATGACTATTGTAACTATAATTATTGGGTTTAAAATGCTATATTTATAACCAATTTACAATACACCTTTATAAATCCAAACCAACAACCGAAGGGCTCAGGTATGTAATTGTTTTTAAAGGAGTGTATTCAATCTAATTTGATGATAATTTATTAAACAATAAAATCATTTTTATATTTACCATAATCGAAATATTAAAATAATCAAAAGTCTTATTTAAGATTCCCTAACTTGGTTCAACGGAAACGATCCTGACTCTCACACCAACTGTCCTGGGTTCGTGTCCTTTAAATTTGCAAATATTTGTGCGTTGAAAACGAGAATTATAATAATTCTAATTCCTACTTTCACATCTATGAGTCTAGCCCAAAGTAAGCACTGAAAGGCTTGTGTTATGGGTACTGTTATGCATAGACATATATACTAGCTACATAGATATATAAATATCCATAACTCAGGTACAAATGCTCGTCTTATACAAACTTTGATTACCAATGTTTTATTCTTTCCTGTACTCAAGAAAAAAAAATCAACATACCATTTATTTCACGTATAAGTTTAAAATAAACTCGTTCCAAAAATCGGTCCTGTAACAGTAGTTATATTCTCAAGTTTAATACCATTAGGACGTCGGCGATAAGCAAGCGATGACAATGCACGACTGAATCCACTCAACTAAATTAACTCACTGGTACTTTCTTTCACTGCATGAGGTTGACATTTACAATGTCACGATTATAGGGCATAGATTTTTTTTGTTAACTTTCTTAAGGCAAAGAGTACAAAGCAAATACAGCCAAATATATAAAAAATCCCTGTCACAGTGTTTGACCGCGATGAACTCCGAAACTGCTCAACTAATTTTGATGTTTTTTTTTCGTTTTGCTGGATTTTTGTTTAAGAGTCCGACATTTTTTCTCACAATTCGTGCAGCATTGGCACTGTTGAGATGGTTGGGACACGCAGTAGCGTACTGACAAGTGGCTATGTATCATATATGTATGTCCATTCGTTATCTTAGTATCCATAACACAAGCCTCACAGTGCTAACTTTGAGCTAGGTTTAGTGATGGAATGAAAGAAATATAAGTATATATAAAGTATGAGTATTCGAACATTCGTTCCAAAAAATACGTTACGTAACTGTGTGAATGCATGGCGTTTTTATTTGTGTTTCATGTGGGGAAACCGATACGCGCGCCCTCTTATATGTATCGAATAGTATTGAATCGGTTGGAAAAATCTTCCATAAAATCTTTTGTACCGACGTTTAGTGAAATATCGGAACGACTACTAACTTAAATGAAAAATGGAAAAAGAATTGTATCTGAATATGGTATAAGGACTATTTTTGTTTCTGTAAATATTTTGTAAAGAGTATTTGTTAAAACTCGCCCGGATAGTGAAAAGTCGTTGGTTCGGAAATGTGATGATTTTATATGATTGTATTTTTAATGTTAAGGAAATAAATTAATAAAAATCTATAAGAATTGGGGGTAGGCAGAGATAACAGATTTCCACTTACATCTCTCTCTTCAACTCTCATCAGCCTTTTCATACGAGCTCATCGGTTAAGGATACTGCTGACGTGGCCTTTTTCAAGACACATTTGTCTCATATATTTGTCTTGTTAATCTTCTTTCGTCCTCTCTACATGTCCAAACCATCTAAGCATCTCTTTTTCTATATCTGTCACTATATCTTCTTCCACACCACTCTCTTATCAAATCATATCTTATGTTATTCATCAAATTCACTCCAGTTACACTTCTTAAAGCTCTTATTTCCACTGCATTAATCATATATTCGTGCTTCTGTCTTGTTAACTAACGTTAATTAATTGGTAATTTACGATGGAAAGTGTATTAAAATTAATTTTGATTTTACCGCACGCTACCAAGCCTATATGAGTTAATTACCAAATTCATTACAATTTAAAATCATAACAAATTTAGTTGGTTTTAGGCAACTGTGCGTGTTTAAGGGTTTTATCTTACTTCATCCTCAGGACCCTCTTTATCCAATTGGAGGCTCTGGGCACATAAGAATAATAGGGCCCCTATATCTTTGACAGTACACTTTTATAACTAGAATAGACAAAAGAGTAGATAAACACGGTTTCGGATTTTTTATTGACAGTCAATAGTAGAATAGATAATCTTTAATTCAAATGGGACGATTCACACATATTTAAAATTATCTAAGCGTGCTGAAATTGGATAGCCTTTTTTTGGACGAGAGTAGAGTAAGAAAAAGCTAATAAGCAAGTCGATAATATAGTCCCTAATTGAGGTTCGATTTACTCTAATTAAATAAGTTTTTCTGTAATAAATGTCGGTTTTCCTTTAGTGACTAGCAGCCTATTCAGACTCCTGCAGACTTCAGGAGCGACACTAGAGACTGGAGAAGCTGTTCCCCTTGATCTGCTACGCTTGTACATTCCAAAAGTAAATGCTATGGAGTTTCTTCTGCCTCTATTCAACTTCTGTACAAAGAGCTGTCTGTGACATCCATAGTCTTTCGAACCGACGGTCCTGGGTGTTTGTGTGATGAATACGAACATTTGTACCTGAATCATAGGCATTTATTATTTCTACTAGTGGCCCGTCCCGGCTTCGCACGGGTGGACAAAATTCTTTAATTTTTTTCTTTTATAAAGTATTTTTCCGTTAGCGCCATCTAGCGTCCGGTAGACGAACTACTTGAGGTTAACGCGGAAAAAGAGCGGACAGACAAACACACAAACCACTGTGAACTTAGATTATAGATTATATATTTATGTATCATATATATATATATATGTAAGTGTATCCGTTACCCTAGTATCTATAACACAGACATTGGCGAGGCTAATTGGTGTGAATGTAAAAATATTATAACTATTATTGTACCATTATATGGCCGCGAATAAAGTTTTACAAATAAATAAATTTGCGGCTTGAGGCAATTAAAATTTACGTTGAAACTAAAAGGAACTTAATTTATTTGCCTTTGAGGGTGAATTCGCGAAGAGCAAACAAACGAGTAGCAATTATACTTCTTATTCGTTAACTAGTTAAGTTGAATTTGACTTTTTCAAACTTACTAGAAGTACGTTTATTATACTACATATATTTAACGTCTGTGGAAACTATTAAGCTAGTTTTGTGGTGAGAATTTTTGATTTGGTCATATGTTTCTGGAGATTGAACTGTTTTTTACAGTTATGTTGTTGCGTGGGTCATGATGGAAAAATTACGTAAATCTACGTGGTATCTTTTCGAGTGAATACGTTTTGTATTTTGGGGTTAACATGGTTCTTTAACAATCGTTTCATATACAATGTGTCCCGTCACCAGTGTCGGAGCCTTTAATAGTGTGAAATATGGAATTATTTATCGACCAATTGCCCCTCAAATTTAATTTTTCTCAAAAAGCCAATAATTAAAAAATACGCAAAAAGATCTATTTGGTTTTCTTTAATTATTTATTTCTATTTTTTATGTCATGACAATTGAAACATGATGGCTGTGTAACTGTTGTCTACATGTTTAGCTATCAAATGACACCTTTTTAATGTTGATAGGACATTTACATGAGTAGTGGTGGTCGCATTAGTATGAGAGCCCAGGTCTTGGTTACCAAGAAAATAAAATGGCGACCGTAAGAGAAAAACAAAATTTGAGGGGCAATTTGGCGATAAAAAACCATATTTCACATCATTAAAGGCTCCGACACTGGTGACGGGACACATTGTACAGTACGCTATATAGTAGGTATGAAAAATAGATAAGTAGTAAAATCAACTATTAACAAAAAGTGCAGGGTCACATTTCCTCTGCGTAATATACTAGCATATCCTTGAGCGCTCCACGCTCCTTAGTTCCGAGTACATTTTCACTCTCTCTCTTTCTTTCTCACTATAGCATTCAGTATACATCTATCTATACTTATAATAAATCTGTAGAGAGGTCAATAGGGTATTTGACAGATTTTCGTAAAGTACTTCAAAATGTTCTGAAGTCGCTAAAGATACGCTTGACAAATCTTTCACTTATATTTAGAGCCATTTTAAGAACAAAAAGATAGTTTTCATAATTACATGTTGTATTTCCCGCTGAAACGCTAGGTCACGTGACAAATCAGAGGCGTGACGTCACGATGTAATAGTCTTCATGTAAACAATACGTGAGAGATTAGTTTTTCGTTCATGATTCTTTAAAAAATGGCTTCAAAGTCCTATAGAATATGTGCTGTTCCTTTGTGTGAAAATACAAGTATCAAAAGCCCTTCTAAATTATTTATCCACGTGCCACAATCGCAAAATCTTCGTGTAAAGTGGCTGCAGTTAGCACGGCGTGATCCGACCAGTGTATCACCCAAATCTTCAATTTATTTTTGCGAGGATCATTTTGATGTAAGTAGTATTACTTGAATATATCTATAAATATTGATAATTTACGTTTGATAAAACTGTAGCTACTTAAAGGTACCTACGGTACTCTAGTAAAATTTTGAGGTTAAAGCAAAGTTGTTTATTTATCAATATTATTATTTTGTGTTTAAACGCACTCATTTCCTGTTTAACACTGATTTGTTTCTATTACATCTGCCCAAAGACATGGAAAACTACATGGAGTACAATATTATGGGTTTGGAATGACAATGACATGACAAGACATTATATTTATTACATCGTGACGTCACGTGCTCTGGTTGGTCGTTGAGACGTTTCGTCTAAATGATGCACAGATTCAAAAACTCTAATTTTTATTTAGGAAAATAAAATATTTAATAATTTTTATTTGTAATTTAAGTCAAATATTATTAATTAGGACCTTAAATTCTATAGTGTTCAATACAATATTTATTTATTTGTTAACTATGTCAAATACCCTATTCTGTACATGAAATATATTTTCAAAATAACAATCAGGGGGTGATTAGTGATCGATACTGATGCCAAAAATGCAATCAGTAAAATTTTTGTCTGTCTGTCTGTATGTTCCTTATAGAAACAAAAACTACTCGACGGATTATAACAAAACTTGGTACAATTATTCTTTATACTTCTGGGCAGGTTGTAGTATACTTTTCATCACGCTACAATTAATAGGAGCAGAATAGTGAAGGGAAATTTTGGGAAAACGGGAGAAGTTACTCCATTTTTTAAGCTTTCGTCGCGTGTGCAGCCTTAATGGTTAAAGTTACATAGAAATCATGTATGACGGAAATATTTTACATAAAATTGTCTAAAAAATATCCCGCAACATGCTATAAGGATTATTTTTGTGTAACAGTTGCCGCGCTCGACACGGGTCGCGGCGGTAGGGTGTAAAAAGGCGGGAGGTCCGAGAGCGAGCTTCAGCTTAATATATAAAAATCCAGTGTCACAATGTATGTTCCCAGTGAACTCTTCACCAACTCAACCGATAAATAAATAAATAAAATAAATAAATAAAACAGTTTTTTTTTAATTCATACCACAGCAACGCGTGGCCGGATCAGCTAGTGTTAAATATAATAAATAATAAAATAATAAAAAATAAATATAACTAACTAATCAGAAGTTAGGCTATTCATTTTAACAGCTAACTTCATGATGTCGATTTTTCGTTGCATGCTGCATCCGCAACTACCGTTACCTGAAAATGAATGCATTGAGGGTGCTCAATGCGCCAAAAGAAGTGTTACGTCCAAAAAATATTTTCAAAATAGGTTTTAAAATTGATGGGTTAAACATAACTCCCCTTTTTTTGTAGTCGGTAAAACAGGTAATGAATACAGACTTTAAACGGGTCATCGTGTCATATCTCCCGGGACATATTACTACCTATTAGCGACTTACTAGATTTACGACGATACCCGGGACATTATTTACCTGTTTCAGTTTATTTATATAGGCAATTAGAATGTTTACTATTAAATTAATTGTCTTTTTATAAACTTTTTAAAGTTGATTTTTTTTTAATGTAAGAATTATTATGATTATTGAAAGTAACTTGAAAACCTATAAATACTTTTTAGTTCGAAAGATTGGAAAATCTATAAAAATCAATTTTTGTATTGTATTCAATTTTGCTTTTTTGCATTCCCAAAGCCATGTTTCTATAAGATATAAAGTAAGCATGTAAAAAAAGCATATGTGCAATTCACACGTGGTAGAAGTGAAACCTCCAAAAATAATACGTACACGTATACAAAATACCACGGTTGTTGTGACGCCTTCTCTCAAGCTTTGTACTACGCGTGTTTGTGTGTGCAAACTCGTATTAACACATGTACATAATGCTTCCTATCTCATTTTCTCCTAAGTTAAATCTTATGAATTTATGTATCTGTCTCTTTTTAGTGTCGCTTTTTCGTTTCATCAACTTTCAAATCACAACGATGCAAAAGAAGTTTTCACTTCAAAAGATTTTACTTATTGTCTTACAGTTTATCCAAAGCAATAAATAAATATACATACTGTTCATTATATTCTATATAACATGTTAAATACAAAGAAAAATAATTACTACAAAACAACTTTTTTAAGGATTATCCGCATAATTTATTTTAGATTTAATCATGACGTTTCGACTCCTTTACAGGAGCCGTGATCACAGGATGACTAAGGCAATGGTCGTCATATTTGACATATACATACAAAAAATAAAATTATCTAGCACTACGTACTACTTTGATACATTTTTCAAAATTATCTCGAGAACCAAGTCAAAAAAATAGGAAAGCAATATAGGTTATGTTGAATAGTATATGCTATCTTATGTACTATTGGGAACACAATACGAAATAAATTTATTTTCCGATAATATTTTTAATCTATGTCGTAATATTCCAAATTGTGACATTAGAGACTTTTTGGCGGGAGCGGGAAGCGTCACTGGTGGTCTTGTTTTTCTTGTTAAAATTTGTTTTGTGGTTGATATTAGTGTGTAATAATGGTAGGTTATTAACCACTAAGTGTTTCTGTATGTGCACGAGTGTTTGCAAGTGAAACAAAACAATGGATGGTGTCTTTTCGCTCTCTCAAGAAGTCCACGAGAAATTTTCAGTAAAACCCCACATCTTTACTGAAACCTAGGTTAAGGTATTTCACTTTTCATTCATCATCCACTGATAATCTATTATTCATATCATTTATATATCAACTCTTTAAACAAGAATGGACATAATATGAAGAAAAGCTCAAAGGTCTTTGTAACCAAGCCAAAACCCTTTATATAAAAAAAAATTGTGACATTATTTGAAATATTTGACATTTACATTAGAATGACATGTCAACTCCTACGCGATATACTTAACGTTCAAATTGGTTTGCTCGATGATAGTATTTTAATGGACGCATGAACTTGAGTTTGGTTACGTTCAAGATTCTTCGTCGCGTCATCAATAGATATATCCGTCTATGAATTCGACTAGTTCCTGAACGAAATGTAGACCATCAAAGCGTCGATTGAATGTAGTCGATTGATCGCTATCGGGAGCCAATGGCTGCATATTGCTAACAGGCGCTCCCTATGTCTCTCTAAAGGGGAGAATTATGTCCAACAGTGGACTTGTAACAGCTAATGATGATTCGTTATTGTTGTGACATGTAAATGGGTAAAATTATAATAAAAAATGTATACCCGTATAATTATTTACTTTATACCATGAATAGAACTTAAAATTAATATTTTTATAAGAAGGAACTTCGTTACTATACGGTGTCCCACGACACCATACGACTTTTTTCATGATATTTTACACAAAGGAATACATTAATGATTACATAATTATAAGACGTATAAATGGCGGTCTTAACACTTTGAGTTTCTTAATTAATTGTAAAACTAATATTTCGAGCGTTTTGGATGGTGTCCTATATAAATTCAAATAACTATAAATTCAAGTCCTCAGGTAGGATTTGAATGAACGACCTATTGCTATCCGAGCGTGTGCTCTGACCACCCAACCTAGCCTAAAGTACCGTAAGGTTTGTGCTATGGATACTAGGGTAACGGATATACATACATATATGATACATAAAATAGAAATATATGAGTCAGTTAATATGTAAGTATACATCACACAAATATTTGCGCCTTCCGGGATTCAAACCCAAAACCGTCAGAGCTAAAAGACCGCTACCGTTGCACCAAACAGCCGTCAAACAGATTGGTATAATGTAGACTTGCAAATGTCATAGACGTGACATTACGAAATACTTGTTACGTTATATAACTATACGAAACAGCCCCGTTTTCGCCCAGATCCTGGGGGAGCTTCCCCTCAGTTGGAGGTTCAACGCTCCAAAGGCGCCAGGTAGTCGCGACGCACTGTCTCAGAACCCTCTCATAACAACATAGACGCAATAATCTATAGAAGTGCCATATTTATAGACTCGTTTATCAAAGATTTCGCATTATTTTTTTTACATTCACACCGATTAACCAAACCCAAAGTAAACACTGTATTGCTTGTATTATGGATACTAGGGTAACGGATAGACATACATATATGATACATACATATGTAATATTCTTAGAAAAATCTATAAATACCCATGACTCAGATACAAATCCTGGTATTAATCATACAATCATCTGCCCCTTTTGGGATTCGAACCGAAGGACTGTCGGTGCGAAAGGCAGTATCGTTACCGTTGCACCAAACGGTCGTCAAATATCTATGTATCATGTATGTATGTCCATCCGCTACCTACCCTAGTATTTATAACACTAACCTTATAGTGCTTACTTCGGACTAGGCTAATTTGTGTGAATGTAAGAAATATTATTTTAATTATATATGTTATTTTTAATTTTGTTCCATAGACACATTGAAAGATTTCATTGAATTGTTATTTACGATAAAAGTAAACAGTACAAAGTTGTTACTTTGAAATTTTTTGAAGTGCAAAACTTCTTTATCATCGTTGTGATTTGAAAGGCGATGAAACGAAAAAGCGACAGAAAAAAGAGACAGACGTATAAATTTATAAGATTTAACGTAGGAGAAAATGAGATAGGAAGCATTATGTACGTGTGTTAATAAGTGTTTGTGTGCGCATCCGTAGTACAAAGCTTGAAAGAAGGCATCACAACAACCGTGGTATTTTGTATACGTGTACGTATTACTTTGGAAAGTTTTGAAGATAATATACATAATATCGTATTTAATTTTCTTATAATGCAAACAGTGATCACAGATTACCACTTACCACGATCCTGACATACATCTTTCGCTTCTTCATCTCTCTTCAGACTTTTCATATAAGCTCATCAGTTAAGGGTGCTTTTGAGTTAACCTTTTTCAGGAAATCTTCTATTTGGTTCCTTAAAATTCGCCTTGGTCTTCCTTTGCCGACTTGCCCATGCACGTCGACTCATATATCGATGGTCTAGATGACAAATGTGCTAATAACAAAATTTTGATAATGTGACATTTTAATGCCAGATGTAATAAAATGCTCATTTAAGATTAAATAGGAGACAAATGTGCTTATTTCAAAACTTTGATAATGTGACATTTTAATGCCAGATGTAATAAAATGCTCATTTAAGATTTAATACG
Organism: Calamotropha paludella; assembly: GCA_927399485.1. Lineage (NCBI taxonomy): Eukaryota > Metazoa > Arthropoda > Insecta > Lepidoptera > Crambidae > Calamotropha > Calamotropha paludella. Next base: position 1,879,612 of record OV656803.1, on the reverse strand, counting down.
AGACAAATGTGCTAATTACAAAACTTTGATAATGTGACATTTTAATGCCAGATGTAATAAAATGCTCATTTAAGATTTAATAGGAGACAAATGTGTTTATTACAAAATTTTGATAATGTGTAATTTTAATGCCAGATGCCATAAAATGCTCATTTAATACAACTAGCGTTAAAATGTCACATTATCAAAATTTTGTAATTAGCACATTTGTCTTCTAGACCATCGAATGTGTCTTGTTAATCTTCTTTCGTCCATCCTCTCTAGATGTTCAAACTATCTAAGCATCCTTTTTTCTACCTTTCTCACTATATCTTCTTTTACACCACACCCTCTTATCACATCATTTCTTATTTTATTTGGTAATTATCAAGATTTTGTGTTCCTTAATAATGAGTAGCGTATTAATGTATTTTATTAAACATTTTGCATTTTCTTAATAAATACGAAATTTTTTATCTCTAATTGAGGAAATCGTTAAAATAATCGCTTGTTATGATATAAGAATAAACTGGATAATACGTATTGATAACAGTATTAAATCAAACAGGAAAATATTACATTAAAATGTATTTTGTTGATGAAGTTCACATTTTCAAGCATGTAACTGCTTGGACAGAAGTACGTTATGTCAATAATGTTGCGACATATAATTTATCTAATTATTGTTTTGTAGATCTCCTTTAATAAATTATAGTCTATAAAAACCTTAAAAATAAACCGGTCAAGTTCGAGTCGGACTCGCGCACCAAGGGTTCTGTACAAACTTTAAGTTAAGTAAATTCGTTCATCATGGGAATAAACATAAACGGTTGATACATGGATATAGGTTGAGAATAGTTTACCATCTGCAAATAAGTTCATAATCGCAAAAAAAGAAGCGCAGCTTTATAGTAGATATAAGAATGTAGCGTTTAAAAAAAGAGATAGAAAATCACGTCAGCCACGCACACTGACATGAGTGAAAGCGAGACAGAAGGTCACGCACACAGAAGTAGGGAGGCAGCTAGTTCCTTTATATATCGTATTTGACGACCGTTTGGTGCAACGGTAGCGGACGGTCCTGGGTTCAAATCCCGGAAGGGGCAGATGTTTGTATGATGAATACGAGCATTTGTACCTGAGTCATGGGTGTTTTTATATATTTCTATGAATATTACATATTTATGTATCATATATGTATATCTATCCGTTACCCTAGTATCCATAACACAAGCCTTACAGTGCTTACTTTGGGCTAGGCTAATTGGTGTGCATGTAAGAAATATTTATTAAAAAAAAAAAAAATCGTGTAACGGTAATAAATCTGACGCTATAATAATAATCTGACTCTTAGCACGGGTAGAGTGGCGAACGTCCGTATAGAAAACACAGTCTCACTTTCTTTCATTGCCAGTTACATTATATCTTATTATATATAAATTACGTGTCACCTTGTTTTTCCGCGATGGACTCCTAAACTACTTAACCGATTTTAATCAAATTTGTACACCGTGTGCTGATCCAACTTGAAAGATAGGATAGATATCATTTTAATTTTAGCGCGTGGCTGGGTCAGCTAGTATATATAGTTAGTCTTTATTTATATCTATAACATTAAAATGATATCTATCCTATGAAAGATAGGATAGATATCATTTTAATTTTAGCGCGTGGCTGGGTCAGCTAGTATATATAGTTAGTCTTTATTTATATCTATAACATTATCTTATATATTTATGTAGTTTATAATGTCTGATTCGGAGGATATCGTTGATTTTCAGTCTTGCAATAGTTTTGACTCATCTTTTCACTCGTTGGGTGAATCCGAAAGTGAATCTCAAGGAACTTTAGGTGCCAAACTTGCTAATTTATTTGTTTCCGCGACCAAAAGCTTTAACGTTTGTCACATTAACGCTCAGAGCATACCGAGGCATTATACAGATTTACTTGATACATTTACGGCAGATTCCATTCATGCAGTGCTAGTGTCTGAGAGCTGGTTGAAGCCATGTCATAATTCAAATAGTTATGCCTTACCTGGACACACTCTGATACGAAATGACCGGTTAGTTAAAGGAGGTGGTGGTGTCGCCATCTACCTGCGCTGCGATATTCCTTTCGCAATCCTCTCTTCTTCTGACCAACATGGTAATGGCATGGAACATTTGTTTCTTGAAATATCTATTTCTGGGGTGAAATCCGTTCTGGGTGTCGTATATTGCCCACCTGCTGTCGATTATAAATCTTCTCTTATCGACGTTTTGGATTCAGTAGCGGCCAACTATACGCATCACATAATCATGGGAGATTTTAACACCGACCTCCTTAAGGACTCCCCTTTCTCACGTTCGTTACGATCAACCATTGAGTCACATTCTTTATTCTTATTAAACCTTAATGCTACTCACCACAATTTGGACACCAGTGACTCATGGATTGATCACATTGTCGCCTCCTCCCCTGACCTTGTTCATTTTCACGGTCAATTCCCTGCTCCTGGTTTTTCCCGTCACGATCTTATCTATCTTGCTTACGAGTTATACCCTCCGAAACGCAAACCTGAACTTGTGAATTTGCGGAACTTTGCTAGGATTGATCCCGGTGATCTATTGCGTGATGTTTCGGCCTTTGATTGGTCTGAAATACTGATTGCTTCAAATACGAATGAGAAGGTCAAACTATTTAATAATAAAATATTGAATTTATTCAATAAGCATGCTCCATTGCGTATGGTTAGGCTTAGGAGACCGCCGGCTCCCTGGATTACTCCACTGGTACGTGCAGCTATGAAGAGACGGGACAGGGCTTTCCTCACATTTAAGCGCTGTAAAACCGGGGAAAACTGGACTTTTTATAAATCTTGCCGTAACCGCTGCAATCAGATGGTGAGAGCCTCTAAACGCCGCTACTTTCATGAAACCATTCGTCAATCCTCTCCAGCTGATACCTGGAAATTCCTAAGGTCCCTTGGTATGTTGAAATCTAAAAGCATTTCATTACCACACTCTCTTACCCCTAATTATATAAATCAGTATTTCGCAGCCACTTCTTGCTCCCATCTACCTAACAAGACCCCTGCAGTCCAAGCCATCTCTTCCCTCTGCAAACAACCCCCTGTTGATTTCACTTTTTCTCCAGTCTCACCGATGGAAGTCCGCAAAACCATTATGGCTGTGAAGTCTGCAGCGGTTGGGTGTGATGATATTAGCAGACAGATGATAATGTTAATCTTGGACAGCACCCTTCCAGTTATCACCCACATCATAAACGATTCACTTGTTACCGGAACTTTTCCAATTCTCTGGCTTAAGGCGCACGTCCTGCCTCTCCCCAAAATAAACAATCCATCATCTGTTAACCATCTGAGACCCATTTCCATACTGCCTTACCTTTCTAAGATTTTAGAAGCGATTGTTCATCGCCAATTTTCAGCCTTCGTTGCTACACATGATATCCTTAGCCAATATCAGTCTGGCTTCCGGATAGGTCATAGTACCACTACGGCTTTGTTGAAGGTCACTGAGGACATACGCGATGGCATGGAGTGCTCACGGTTGACGGTATTAGTTCTCATTGACTTCTCCAACGCTTTTAATGCCGTTGATCATGATCTACTTCTAGCTATTTTATCACATCTGCGAGTCTCAACTTCCGAATTGAACTGGTTCTCTTCTTACCTTCGGGGGCGTCAACAGGCCGTTCGTATTAAAAGCTCAATGTCGGACTGGTGTGATTTGGAATCGGGTGTACCTCAAGGCGGCATTCTCTCTCCCTTACTCTTTTCCATTTTTATCAATTTGATTTCTTCCATTCTTCAGAACTCTCATCATCTGTATGCAGACGATCTGCAAATTTACGCACAAGCTGGGGTGAACCAACTGAACGATATTATTCAATCCTTGAATGAGGATTTGCAGAAAATAGATAAATGGTCGCAAATGTTTGGTATAAAGGTCAACCCGGGTAAGTGCCAGGGTATTATTGTGGGTAGCTCACGCACGTTGTCTGGTCTTGACTTGCGCTCTGTTCCACCTCTCTTATACGAGAACACCTTAATCGATTATGTACCTCATGTGGTGAATTTGGGTTTGAATATAGATGGGGCGTTGAGCTGGAGGGTTCAGGTGGACTCCTTAAGTCGCAAAATTATCGGCACACTAAGAGCATTTTACCAGCTGAAGAACTTCCTTCCCATTTCTAGTAAAATCCTTCTGGTCCAATCAACCATATTTCCTATCCTTGATTATGCTGACGCGTGTTATGCTGACATTTCTCAGGAACTTCTTAATAAATTGGATCGACTTCTTAATAATTGCATACGTTTCATCTTCTGTCTCCGGAAATATGATCATGTCTCTTCATATCGGCAGAAATTAAAATGGCTTCCTATTCGGCAGCGTCGAGACCTGCGAATTCTCACCACTCTTTATTCTATACTTAAAGATCCATTCACTCCGCAGTACTTGAAATGTAATTTTCAATATCTGAGAGACTCTCATAACCGTAATCTCCGTTCAGACAGCAAAGAAACTCTTGCCATTCCTTCTCACCGTACTGGTTTTGTTTCAAACTCTTTTTCACTTCAGGCTATACGACTCTGGAATGCATTACCACCCCATATTCAAAGAGCTCCCAATAAATTTAATTTCAAACGACTGGTTCGCGATCTCCTTTTGAATACTCCGAACCTTTCCACTTAATCTCACTTTTATGTCTAGTAATACTAATATTGGTTTAGTCACTAAAAGTAACTTAAATATCGATACACTAAACTTTAGTGTATCGATATTTAAGTAGTTTATTATTTTATATATGTTTATTAGTTTATATATGTTTATTATTTTATTATACATGATGTCAGTAGGTATGTTTATGTAGTCTAAAGCATTTTCTATTAACCTTTTCAATGCACCTCCAATACGCTATCAGTTTCTAACTCTCCGGTTGACTGGTAGAGAATGCCTAATGGTATTAAGTCCGCCATTTGTACATATTTTGTGTGCAACAAAGTTTAAATAAATAAATAAATAAATAAATATAGCTGGTAGCTCTTGAGATACAGACAGACGGACAAACGGACGGACAACAAAGTCATCCTATAAGGGAACCATTTTTCCGTTTGAGGTACGGAATCCTAAAAACAAGCTTTTATGGTTACCCGATAATAATAATAAATTTCAATAAAACAATTGTTTATTCACATGGAAATTATCGTCATTTTAAGAAAGTTGGGGTGTTTTGTAAGACATTCTTCTTGCACTAACTATGCATTTCGAAAAAAATATTAAGGTAGATACATATCTTTGTTTTAACTGCTAATAAATACAGCAATCGATATCGAGTACCCCATGCAAAAGCATTGGAATATATAAAGAAAAAGAATAGGAAAGCACTTGACCGTTATCTCACCTGATGGTAAGCGACGATGCGATCTTAGATGTTACGAGCTTGCCTAGAAGATACCTAAGTATTCACTCGTGACTTGAAAACCCTTGTATTGTATTTCTCAGGAAAAAGAGCTTAGTCAAAGAATTCCACTATAACTATTAGATTTCACTATCATGATGAGAACTATTGCGGGGATACAGGGCCAAATATCGCCATTACTTTTAGAGTATATAGTAATGGACACTTAAATGTTGTCAAATATTCGAACTAACGAATCTAGAAGGCAACATACTATTTTTTTTTAATCGACTCTCATTTCTAAGTAAAACAAACAATTTAATTCCCAAGTAAAATATTTCTTTCGTAATGCGCTAACAATTTTACTCTTTCTAGCAATGTGCAAATGATACTTGGCTGTTAACTAGAAACTCGAAGATACACCCACATCCGGTAACCGACGAGCTTTGTCTACCAACCACTGCACACTTCCGGTCTGAATGCGAGCTAGGGTTGTCGCAGTGAAGCATTTATATGTCGAATTTTAAGAATATTTATAAATTACTTACTTAATTTCGGAGAGTGTGCAGCAGAATCGCAGAGCCTTGATCCGCCATCCCCATTTTTTCATCGGACAACCAGACTTACACCGTTATATGGTTTATATACCAAAGAGTCGCACAAAGAGTGTTGGTTCCAATTTTGTAATCCATACAGCTAAAGAGTGGAACTATTTGCCTGAGTCTGTATTTCCTGATAAATACAATTTGGGGGTTTTCAAGTTAGGAATCAATAGGTATCATGTAGACAGGCACGTCAGATCCTCTAGGATCTCTAAATGAATAGTAAACGACGATGCGATCTATCGCATCGTCGTTTACTATTGGGCGAGTAATTGGGCGAGCGATAAAGCGCAATCCTATTCATGATTTAAAAAAAAAGATGTTCAAATCGCATGTCAAAGATCGTAATTTATCGAGGGCCATCCGGAATGTAGTATCCATTTGGAAATATAAATTAAATTGTACATATTCGCAAATATTAACATTATCTTTGTAAGGAACACATTATACCCCTCCCAAGATATTCGTGTAAAAAGAAGATTTCGCAGTGGTTACAGCAGCTATCCTAAAATGAAACAGAAAATCTGCTTATGTCCTTAAAGTAAAACTCATTGTTCTTCTCACATAAATCTTTCCATATGCACCAGAAATTCAGGCACCTACTTGAACAGTACATCGAACTCACACACACGCACTTACTCAGGTAGACGCACACACGAACACATAAACAAATATAAAAATTTAAATAACTTTAATTTAAATTAGTTATACCATGTGAAATTTGTAGTTTTAATTCTTTTGATATGTGTATCCGTTACTCTGGTATCCATAACATAAAACTTACAGTACTTTGGGCTACGCTACTTTTTTATTTTATTTCCATAGAGTACCTAGTTGCCTTTTTTAATACGTTGTAAACGATGATATGTCAGATCTTGATTACTATTTATTTGTATAAGAAATTACAGTTCTAGGCTAATTAGTGTCAGCTTTTAAATATGTTTGTACGTAGTTTTAAGTTGGCTGTTGTTATTTTATTTAAATAAAAAAAACAACGGGTTTCACTCCGGGAGTGCCGGCAGAAGTGAAAACACGAACATTAACTTAGTGCAGTTTTGATATTTTGGAACGGTTAGGCAATAATTCCGCACGACTTGCTTTAATTATCAATATGAAATTACTGTCATTTATGTGGTAAAATACAATATTCATTTATTGCGCTATCCTACACAAACATTATTACAAACACACACGCACATTCGTGCAAGCGCCCTGCGCCGCTTAAACGAAACAGCAGGAGTAGGCATACATTTTCGCAGCGTGGTAGAGAGAGAGGGGGGATATTACTTCTTCTTCTACACCGCGCCGGCGGTCTACTCTCCCTCCGTCTTACGAATTTTCGATCAGATCACGTGTCCTAATGCGAGTTTATCATTTTTGACCCATCCCAAAAAGTACAAAAGAAGAAGTATTCATTTCAAAAATAAATAAAAATTGTAGAATTGCTCCGTCCCACACATTTTTTTTCATTTTGATTCGCTCTTAATCCCAATCAAGCCCGGGGGCCAAGACAGGATCCACGGGTTATAAGTAAAGAAATATTTAGATCAATTCACATTAATAAAAACACAAATAAAAATAAAAACTTAGGCAGCCCTACACTGACGTTTTAACGACCTTCTAAGAAAACAATCCACTCTCGACCTTGCCTTATAGCCTTTAAGTTGATTTTCAAACGGTGAACGATCTTAGTGTAGATTTATTATTTTTGCAAATGTATTTTTCACAATGTGTTCTGTTCAGAATAAACTTAGCTTTTAATGACCCATTTGTTATTGTTAGGGAAGTATGAGATATATGACTTCTAAGAAGTCACTTTTAGTAAATTCTTATTAAAGTTATACGATAAATTGAACAGTAATGATAAAATTTTAGCTACTTTACTTCGCAAAGTTGCCTGTCTGTCGGTCTTCTATAAAACGTACTTTGTAGTGTGCTCAAGAGCTCATGCTCATGCCGCTATCTCCCCTTTTCCATCGGACTTCGCACTGCGGGCTACCACCCTTTCTTGGTTGCTATTCCTGCCTGTCGCATCAAGCACTTCTCAACATCTTTCATTATGCACACAGCAAAGTCGTGGAACTCCCTCCCTGCGTCTGTATTTCTGAGTACTTACATCCCGTCCACTTTCAGAGCCAGGATAAATAGGGACCTTAAGGTTAGCTTGTTCCATCGTAGAATCTGTCTTGGCCCCCGGGCTAGAATGGGATCAAGATCGAACCCACTGAAAAATATCTTTGTGGATGGGATAATAATAATTATTATATATTTTATCTTATCCACACAATCTCTTTAAAGAATAAAAGTAATTGCTACCTTGCAGTAAAGTTAACATATACAAAATTAGGGAGACACTGGTATCTGAACTAGGTTGCAGGCTGTATCTCAGAAAAAGCAGTACTTTATTATCTACTAGTATTATCTTCAATATTTTTTTTTTACTTTTGTCTTACTTCTATCAAGCAACCTTTGTTATAAAGAACGAAGCTCAGTCATAGATACTGGCCTAACTAATTCTGTAACCAAAATACTATCTCTTCATAATTAATATCACAACGCAAAGTAATTTTCTAATGTATCAGGCATTACATTTGACAAAAGTAAACCTAATCCTATATTAATTAGATACATTTTTGATCGTTACATACAAAAACAATGAAAAACGTATTCTAAATCAAAAGACATAACGTTGTATTTTGTTAAATGAATACATGTTATTGACTCTTTGGTTGCGTATATATATTTATCATTTGTTTTATGATATCGTTCAAAGAATTGACTACGGTGTAACGTCTACGATCGCTACGAGTCTGCGTAGCATCTTTATCCCCTCTGACGCCAGACTGTCTGGCGCCAGCTGAATCATGTTGCCAAATGTTATTCTTACTTAGTTTTTCCATAAATCTGAAAATGTATATCAAAAGAAAAGTCGAAAATATAAAACATCTTTTTTATGTACTATATGTATGTAACAGTGTTTGACCGCAATGAACTCCGAAACTACTGAAGCGATTTTGATGTTTTTTTTTTCATTTTGCTGGATTTGTTATGACTTAGGGCATAGGATAGGTTTCATTTTAATTCATAACATAGCAACGCGTGGCATTGTCAATTGTCTTCAAGGTGAAAGCATTTTTTTTTGTTATGGTTTTTTAAATGGTTCCAGCTGAAAATCAGCGTTGTGGCTCAGAGGCTACAACACGAGCTGAGCTGAACGACCCTTTCTGCTTCTGTATTTAGTTATAAGAACTTCATTGTATTGTTGACAATGTTAAATGGAAGCATTGAATAAATGATTACTTTACTTACTTATTTATTTAAATGGACCATCAATAGTGTTAACATGTTCCTATGCTTAACGAAAACTTAATAACTGTAATTTGGTGCATGTAGAGTTTCGATCAAAATATCGATCTCACGGATCGCAATGTCCGAGATCGACCTAACAATAATTTTGAAACGAAACGATTTGATGAAACTTTCGATCCAAATTACTAAAGAAAAATGCACCGGCTAATTAAATTTCCCGAATTGATTTGAATCTATAAAAATTAAAATAAATGATAAAAATTAAAATAAATGCCTAACATAAAGTGATTTTTTTATTAGTTTGAATTTATTTAATTATTAAAATAAATGGTGAATCGTAATCTCTGCCTACCCCTCAACAAAGCAAAACCAAACCATAGATAGACTAGCTAGACACGTAATAAGAATGCTACCATGTCAATGCCATTTTAACATAGGCAAAGGGACTACTAATCCATACAGCCAAGTTTTTAACTTTTTCTTACTCAACTTCAGTCATATGAACAGCGCTGGATCGATCTTCGAACTGCTCATTTTATAACGATCTCTAGATCGATTCAGGCCGCAAAAAATTGACCCAAAAGATCGAACATCGAGGCTTAAAAATCGATCTTCGATTAAATCGAAACGAGATTGGAAACCGTGGATAGGTACGTGCAATTCTACTTAAAGATAGCTACAATATTGTAGTGTTGCTTAACTTAACTTAATTGTATATTTTAAACACAAACGAAATTTTGCTTTTAAAAACTGGTGATCTGTTATGAAACAAGTCTTGTCCTTATTATTGTCAAATTTCCCATACTAAAATACTAGCATCTATATAAAAATAAAAAATTAGTTTTAAGTTTTGTTTTAGATATAAATTGAAATAAAAACAAAATGGCGAGCCGTTAGCGGCACGATTAAAACCCGTTGTTAACATTTTCTACGGACCATCTCTCGCTTGCGATCTTTCCACCCTCGGCGAAGATAACCCTTTAACGAGGCGAGATATCATTCCAAAACCATTATCATTGTACAGGGGATAGCAAAAACGGGATACGCGGACACTTTATTTTATAATAGCTGTACTTTTTTTGCCTGACTATACATATAAACCTACCCTGGCATGCATACTGTAGGCAAGTGAGAGCAAATGGGAGCTGGTTTATGAGGAAAATACGTTCCGTTTAGGGTAAGGTAATGAGATTAATATAATATCAAATCAAAGAAAACCAAACATTCATACAAACCATAAAAAAAAGGCGACTGACAACAAACTTCAAAGCAAAAAAAAACTATAAAACAATAAAAGATTAAAAATACAAATCATTCTAACAATGGTTGCTATCAACAACACATACAATAATTTAACTAAGTTTGTTTACAATCTGTCGATGTGATGATGTGATGATGTCGGAACGCATAGGCAACAAATATACAAATATTGTTTTAATTTATACAGGCAGATAACTAGCTACACTCCGGCATGTTTTGTAATGCTCTTATTTGCTAATTATATATATAAAACTTTCCTGGCATGCATACAATAACTTAACAAATTTTAATCACAATCTGATCAATGGTTTCGAAACTCATAGAGAATAAACATAGATTTTTATTTATATAGCTATCGTATAATTTATTCTAACTAATGTTATAAATACAAAAGAGTGTTTTTTTATAATTGTAATATATTATATTTTTTTTTCAATGCTATCTTATAAGATAAATTATTATAATAGAAAAATTCTAGAAAAAATCGACTCGGCTCACAAGACAATTCTCAGGTGGGAATCGAACCCGCAGCCTCTGGAAGTTGTATTCGAGGTATAAAGAAAATAATTATTCGGGTTTAAATTTTTATTATGATTTTTTATCGATACAAAGCAAAGAAACTACTTTACAAAATTATCTTAACACCTTTATTTTATTACAATGATTTATTAATAGTAGTTTATGATATTGTTGCATAATAAGGGTTTTTATAGTATCACACGAGTGTTATAAGACCAAGTTATGTACAGTGTCATACACTACTTTATCTACTCTCATACTATATTACGTAAAACAATGTTGCAAACAAAACCAAACTTTGTTTAAATATTGAAAAGATTTTTTAAATGTCAAATGTTGGCGCCAAGGTGCAAACATCGATTGTGAATGCGTGTTGCGTCGTCGCGGACTCGTTCATTGAAACCTTTTTAAAGTAGAGGTTCAACCTCCTTGGTCCAGCTGGAGGTTGTATAGGTGTATCGTTATGATTAAAAAGTTATATTATGTTACAGGTGTCCATAGAAGACCTGTATCGTAATTAAACTTTTTTTTTATTATTTTTGGGCTGTACGTAATGTTTGTCATAAGCATTTTGTTTTCAGTTTTAGAATCTTTGTATTATAGTATCAGAGTAGATAAAATATATAATAACAGTCATCACATCATCACAGTCAATACATTAGACACTGTATCGCAATCCCACATAGACTATACATAAAAATCTTACGCTTTTTGTTTAACGCTACGGACGATTTTTCCCGGCTAGGGAACCCCTAGCAACGCCCCATAAGGAACGTCGTTCCAAAAACCCTTGAGGTTCCAAAAAATATAATATTATTGTAATAACTTTATAAAATCTAAATATTTAAATATATGTATAACAACCGAGTCCATTGAATGATAAATAAGCATATTACTGCAGAAATTGCATTTCTCGTTTAATACTTAATATGCTACAAATTACAAGAGTTCTATGAATGGAGTTAATTCGTACATTACAGTCGTACCGTGGATGTATCAAATGTCTTGATGTCAAAATATTAGTGAATGTGTTACGATATAGCAATAAGTACGTGTTTCGCTTATCATTTGTGTAGAAAAATGGTATAGTCTCCGGCAAATAAGTTGAACATGATTTTGAAATCACGTGACATGCGCAGTAGCAAGTTTAGGTACATTATTCACTACTGTGCATGTCACGTGATTTCAAAATTACGTTCAACTTATTTGCCGGGGACAATATCTAACCACTTGTCAGTCCACGGTAGCAGAATTGCTACCAATAGCCAACCCCCCTGGTAGCATTTGCTACCATATTCGAATTTCCGCTTGGCCTGATGTTTTTTAAAATTACGATTAATTTTTGAGTTACAGAGATCTAAATATTCTGTAGTGGATTGTTTATTTAATTGGCATTAAGGTAATATTTTTCGTTTGGTCCTAGATTCATTATTTAGCGAGAAAATGGCATTTATATCTAAGAGTCCGACATTTTTGTTTCACAATTCGCGCAGCATTGGTACTGTTGAGAGGGGTGTGGCACACGGTAGCGAAATGACAAGTGGCTTATTGGGAATATAAATAAAAGTACAAATTTACTTTTATTTTAATGGATGCCAAAAGATTGACTAGACAAATATATGAAACAAATATGCATGGGCTTGAAAAAAGGCCTGGTGATAAGTATAATTAACAACGAGTTTGTATTGGTCATCTCCTAGCTTTTAGCTTTGGATTCCCGAAGGAAGGGAGGGGTAGATGTTTATGTAATGAAAATTAGCAAAAGTTGTGTTTCTATATAAATTTCTGAAAATACCACATAATTTTATGTATTATATACAAGTGTCTACCCGTTACCTTAGTATCCATAACACAAGCCTTATAGTGCTTACTTAATGCTGGGCTAATTGGTGTGAATATACGAAATAGTATTATTATTATTATAGTGAATATCGGTGTCCGAATCATAACTGTATTTTTAGGGTAATAAAGCAAGGTTTTGTTTAATAAAATATTCAAATAACTTCATCATTATAATATAAAAAAACTGTAAGTATATATTTTATACCGAATCTCTAGTTTAATTTTCACCAAATAGCATTATCATTAAGTCATGGTGAATCCTTATTTATTTAATTATACATATCTCCAATCTTAACCGAAGCTAATCTGTGCAATAGGATAATCTGTACCGCGATTGCTCTGAACCATAGATAGCTGTGTAATTTTGTTGAATTAAGATAGTTTCGCTAGGGATTTTAGTCTCATTTCATTTTGTTTTTGAGAGAATGAAACAGTCGCTTCAATAATTATACTAGATTTAAAAAATCTAAAAATCCCACGTTTTTCAATGTCCTAAAAAGAATAAAATAACCCTGCGGGGCAAAGCGAGGGGCCACTCAAAACGTGGGGGCGCATATTACTAAGAAGAGATTTTAAAGAGATGAATGACATGCATTGATGCCGATTATTGTAAAGATGCGCCCCCACGTTTTGAGTGGCCCCTCGCTTTGCCCCGCAGGGTTATTTTATTCTTTTTAGGACATTGAAAAACGTGGGATTTTTAGATTTTTTAAATCTAGTATAATTATTTTATTCTTTTTAATTATTAACTCAACGAAGTAACCATGTGTTACGCAACAATCGGATAAGCCCCATACAAAAGTGAAAGTTGCCGAAAGTGGACCTGAAAGTGCATCTGGAAAGTTGAAAGTTGCTTTAGAGTGCATTGTCATCGGGTTCTGAACTATCCTGAAAGTTTCAGCTTTCTAGCTTATCGGAAAGTGCCTCAAATTTAAGTTGCAAGATTTTGCCCGGACAGACAAACAAATAAGAAAAGTGAGATAAGAAAAACGTGGTAAAATGAAACAAAATGATATTTTTACATATGTGAGAAATTCTATATCTATACTTTTATATAAAACTCACCAATTTTACTAATTTAAAAATTTTATTGGTCTGTATGTTTTTGTATAAGTCGAGATCGGGTTGACCTATTTCGGTGAAATTTTGTATAAAATAAGAACATGTGATCGCGCAAATGATAGGCTATATATTTATATCCGTAGATGCCTTACAGTCCTAACAAATATTATAATATGATTTTTTTTCTATAGTAAATAGGTAAGCGCTTAACACTATCTCGTATGATGGTAAGCGACGATGCGGTGTAGGATGCGACGCGCATGCCTAGAAAATACCTATTCACTCGTAACACGAATACCCCTAAATTGAAGCGTTTTGGTTCCAATTTTGTAATCCGTAACGCTAAAGAGTGGAACTCTTTGCCTGAATCTGTGATTCCTGATAAAAACAATTTAGGGGTCTTCAATAGGTAGGCAAGCGCGTTACATCCTAGATCGCATCGTCGCTTACAATCAGACGAGATAGCGGTCAAATGCTTTCCTATTCACAATAAAAAAATGTATTTGTCAGAAAACACAGACTTAGGCAAAGCGGTACCTATTACAAAATCGGGATCAAACCGCTTAGTGTGACTCTTTGGTATATCAACTATATAATGGTGTAAGTTTAAATAAATTTTGTTTGTTTGTTACAATCTCACGAGTTAACTACTTAATCGACCATCAGACATTTTACATACACTTTTCCAAGGGTACAGAAAAGTCATAGGGGTAAAAATATATCTTTTATCGGTATTCTACATTTAAGCAAGCGAGTCGGCGGGTAAAAGCTAGTGTACATTTAAAGTCTGTATAAGCAGACCAAAGCGAACTTTCAATGCCCAAATAGATGTCCTAAAATAGGCAGGTGAAATTCAAAAAATCAAAATCAAAATTACTTTATTTCATAGGCCCTTGCGGGCACTTAAAATCGTCAATTTTACAAAATTAAGAAAATATTCTACCATAATAAAGATAGCCAGTGCGCTAGCGGCAAGTACATCCGCGGAGTTGGTGCCGCGCATGTAATCACCACGAGCGACCCGATTCCGAACGTAGGGGCTAACATGAGAAGAATCGGGCAAGAAACTCATGTGCCAAAACTCTAATCTTTAACCGACGAGCTTGTTTTAAAGGTCTGATGAGTGTTGAAGACGCGAGAGAAAGAAGAAGAGAGAAGAAGATGTTAGGATCGTGGAAAGTCTGTGATCTCTATCTAGCTTTATTTTTACTCGATGACATATAATAACTTCAATAATTCTTTGTCTTAACAACTTCTTTTAGCCCTCTATTAAACTGTTCCAATCGTGTTTAATATAAAAATATTTAACATGGGTTTTCTACAGTAATATTATAAAGAGGAAAGATTTGTATTTTTGTATGTTTGCAATGAATAAACTCAAAAACCACTAAGCCGATTTCTAAAATTCTTTTACTATTGGAAAGCTACATTCACGCTGAGTAACATAGGCTATATTTAATGCTAGAAAAAAATTAAAGAATTTTGTCCACTCGTGCGAAGCCAGGACGGGCCGCTAGTCGTGTATAAAGGCAATAATTACAAGATAAACTGGCGACCATTTGGTACTACGGTAGCGATCGTGTCTTTCGCAACGCCGGGTCCTTGGTTCGACTACTTGAAGATGCAGATGTTTGTGTGACGAATAATTATGGTAATAGAACAACGGGTTGCAATCTGGGAGTGCCGGCAGGAGTGAAAACACGAACATTAACGTTGTGCATTTTTGATATTTTGTAAAGGTTAGGGAATAATTTCGCACGAATTGCTTAAATTATCAGTATAAAAGTTTTATCATTTATGTGGTAAAATACAATATTCATTTATTGCGCTATCGTACACAAACATGACAACAAACTCACGCACACTCGCGCAAGCGCCCCACGCCGCTTAAACGAAACAGCAACGTAGGCATACATTTTCGCCACACGGTAGAAAGAGAGTGGGATATTACTTCCTCTCCTACGCCGCGCCGGTGGTCTACTTTCCCTTCTTCTTACGAATTTTCCATCAGGTCATGTGTCCTGACGCGAGTTTAACATTTTTTACCTATCCCAAAAAGTGCACAACGCCGTTTAAGAAGTTTTACTTCAATAATATTTAGTACATTCACAACAGAGGCCTCAGTGCGAGTTTACGTTTCGATACTCGATATCGTCCACGTAAAATATTACTGTGGATTTTTATATGAACGCCCCTTGCGGTAACCATCAGGAACTACGAATCCTCAAAGAAATCTGTGACGTGCTCGATAACGAGTGTCAAATGCGTAAAATCGCACTGAGAGCTCAGTAAGTCTAACCCAAAATAAGCAATGTAAGGATTGTGTTATGTATACTAGAGAAACGGATAGACATACATATATGATGCATTATTCATTATTAATCACACAAACGTCTTCCCCTTCCGGGACTCGAGCTAAGGATCGTTGGTGCGAAAGGCATCTCTACGGTTTCATTATAGTGTAGTCAACAGCTTTGTGATTTTATACTAAAGGTGAATTAAACTTTAATCGATAAAACTATTATAAAACAATTAAAACATGACTACGTACGGTAGTAGGTCATTAGTAAATATTAATGTTACTTCATTTAAATGGCTAGAGATAAAATAAATGAGCCGCAGTGTAAATGATAGAACGCCATGCGAAGTTGGGGTTAGGACAAGGCTTTTGAATATTTCCTAAAATAGTTTCACCTTTTTGGCATAAAACTATTTGGCAGAATATTTTAAAGTACATAATGCAACTTGCTGGCAGATAATAAAAGAACGGACTGTACTTTTATATAATTTTATGACCTGGTAACATAGACCTTTAAGTCATAACTTATTTGGAAAATATTCGTTTCTTTGGAAATGATGATGAAAGTGTTGATGTATGAATGATATGAATGATGGATTTATCAATGGATGATGAATGAATAGTGAAATACCTTAACCTAGGTTTCAGTAAAGATGTTGGGTTTTACTGAAAATTTCTCGTGGAGTTCTTGAGAGAGAGAAAGAGCGAAAAGACACCATCCGGTGTTTTGTTTCACTTGCAAACACTCATGCATATACAGAAACACTCAGTGGTTTATAACCCACCATTATAACACACTAATATCAACCACAACACAAATTTTAACAATGGAAAAAGAGCGGGGAAAAGAGCGGACAGACAAACAACAAATTTGTGATCTTAGATTATAGATTTAAAAAAAGATATATTGAAGTTAAGCCATTCACTTTAACAGCTTACTTCGTGGCGTTGCTTTTTGTGCGCAACTTCAGTTACATGAAAAATTTCACCATCAATGTACCAAAAGAATTATGACTCCAAAAAAAAGGATTAGGTTGGAGTAGACAAAGACATACAGACTGTTTGGTCACGGGTGTCTGAACAGTAAAGGCCAAAAAACGGTAATTTAAAAAAACTAAAAAACCCGACTACGTTTCCGTGTAATTTGGAAATAAAAAACTCTTAAACAAGAACAAAAATTGTAGCAGTCGGGACCCATTCTAGAAAGTGAGCCGTCTAGTTAGTAGATCGGAGTAATCTGTAATGCAATATAATATGTGCTCTCAATTCACGAAGCCTTCATTTCTTAGTTTCATTTTTGAATGAGTCGATCCGTTCAGGCTGCAGAGCGTGCCAAAGATTTGAATTTAGCGCCAAAAATCCGCCATTTTGTTTTTTTATATTTTTATATATCCAGTGTCACTCTCACACTCTCCTTTCGTCCATCCTCTCATATCCAAACCATCTAAGCATCCTGTTTTGAAGCAAAGGTTCTATAGATCGTTCGGGCCGCTCGCATGTAGGCGCTCGCCGTGCTACCACTCTATCCGTGCTAAGCGTCAGATTTTACTGTTACACAAGAGCGTCAGATTTAGTACCGTCACACGATATATAATGAAGTCAGCTGCCTCCCCATCTCAGTTTGCGTGGCGTTCTGTCACGCTTTCACTCATATCAGTGTGAGTGGCTGACGTGGCTTTCTATCTCTTTTTCTACGCCAGTTACTTTTGAATATCCGTGGCAATCAGATGTCTGTTTATCCTTTCTGTCGATAATAATAATAATAATTCAATTTATTGCAAGAATCAAAGTCTCATAATGGTTAGCAACTATGAAAACTTAAAACTAGGTTAGGACATATATTAAAAATCATGACAAATTATTCATTAAACTGGCATGTCAAAAAATAATTGAAAATAACAAATTAAAATCGACACATACTCTTAAATTACACTTGGTCTCACCCAAAAAGAACTTTGGTCCAGTGCTGGCTGAAAGGCCACTCATAATAAATAAACTGTGTAAATCGTAGTTTCATAACAATAATAGCTTTATACTATAAAGCTTCGTTTCTTTCGTCCCTAGGTGGCACTGTTTTCTATCTTTGTCACGATATATTTTTCACACAACACCATTACCTTACCTTTAAATTATATTTTATTAATTGATGAATTGTTTCAGGAATTTCGAGCCTCATGCGACCGCAGGGGTGACTGCGAGTCACAATGCATCAATGTTCGCTGTTCATACTCACTCTACTATGTGTTACAGTGAAAGGTAATTAAAAACTAAGATACCTGTGTCACAGTAAATATGTACTCAATACCGCAATAAAGCTTATTTCTTGAGATATATACCTTCGCTCTATTAGAATGTTAGGGATGACTTTGTAGCGTTTGCCGGCGGCTACAATGTATGTAGATTCACCCATAGTAACGTGGCGGGTCATGTCATGTGACGTCATTCAAAGCGGCGGCTGTTTAAATTACGATTAATGCACTAACGTAAGGAAATTAAATGTACAAAATAATTTTTAAAGTATTTTTCTTTTAAAATAAATTGATTATTTATATATTTTTATATATTTATTATAAATCGTTATATAGTAAAAAAAATCATGCAAAAAAACCTATTGTCGTGAGTTGTCCTGAATTAATTAATTATTTAGAATATACTATTAATTGATAAGATAAGTAATATATTATTGCAACGAAAGCAATCCTGCCTTTCGCACCGACGGGGTAAACGGGGTAGACGACTTTCGAATACCGGAAGGGGTAGATGTTTGTGTGATGAATGTCTGATGAATGATGAATATCTAAATCATGGATATCTATAAATATCACTTATCTATGTGTCATGTTTGTATGTATGGTTACCCTAGTATCCGTAACACAAGCCTTACAGTGCTTACTTTGAGCTAGGCTAATTGGAATTAATGCTAGAAATATTATTATTATTATAACTTTAATATAATTTACCTCAATATTCGATCTTTTATCCTAATCGATATTGATAAAATCAAATGTTTTTATTTCTGTTTCAGATATATCAGGCAGTTGGGAGGAATGGTGGACGTACGATGGAATTTCAGGTAACTTTCTATAACTAGGCGATGCAGTCGCTAAGCATTAAGCTTCGCTACATATATTGGAGCGGAACGTAATACCTACCGTAATACCTTTTAAAAATATTTAAATTTAGCATACAATAATGGTATTTACGCTTTAATTTATGATTAAATTAAAGCGAAATTAAATTCGGTGATGTTTAGTAAATTTTAAAATTCCATAGAAATTAAATCATTAAAAAAGAACGCGCTTTTTGTTTCTATGAAATCCCATAGAGCCAATGTTTTTTGGTCACAAGTTTTTTATTTTTGCGAATTTCCTTTTCCGTCACGATATAGTATTAAACCTTTTGGTTCGATTCATTACAAAAAATACGAAAGCTAAGAACTCATAGAGTTATGGCATCACATACAATTCGTCATAAAAGCCGATGTTTTTGCCAAATAAAAAAATGATTAGATCCTTAAATGAAAAGATATTTACATCAAACATAGTATGAATAACAAAACAAGTATCAAATGAAAATGTATTATTATATATTAATTTTAAATTGGGATTTATATGTATCTTCTAAAATCTTTATATATATCAAAATCTTATATATATATATATATATATATATATATATATATATATAAGATTTTGGGATCCCAAATCTATAAATATTCTATAAATAAATTGGGATGTACTTAATCGATTTGTTCCGACTAAGTATATGAATAGGTTTCATTTGATTTATATCACAGCAATGCGTGGCGGAGTCAGCTAGCATTTTTAAATAAATAATATTTTTTTATTAATACTCACATTTCGACTTCTTTACAGAAGCCGTGATCACAGGACGACTTAGGTAACTAAAATTACCAAAAGCAATTCCTGTAATCAAGGCCCATGTGAAGGAGTCGAAACGTCAGGATTGAGTATATAAAAAAAAACATAGTTAAAAGAGTTTTTAATCCAGACAAAATGGTTAAACTCAAAAGTGATATTCTGGCAACACTTTATAAATCTCATTTTAATTAATAGTAATCTCAAATAATATTCTACATACGTATTCGTAGCCTGATGGGGCTCAAAAAAACAAGGACAGTGCCGTGCCCGGTAATGATAGCCGGGTAATGATAGCAGATACCATCTTAATGATAGTAGCCAGCCACCCGTATCATTATATTGGATAGTGAATGTTCATTCGACCCAAAAGTTGCTTTACGTATCTATTTTTAACCTACCAAGTGTAAAATTATCTTTACTACGAGTGGCTTACCTGATAAATATCTAAACAGGATTTGTTTACTGGGACGTTGGAAAATTGTAGATGTCTGAAAAGCTTATCACAGTTTTAACGCGACTTCTAGAGGTTCAATATTTCTTTTAGCTTTAACGATAGTATATTTAAAAACCAGGCAAGTGCGAGTCGGTCTCGCATACAGATGCTTATGTAGAGACGATTGATGAAAGAAATATATGAGGACAAATGCGTAGGGGAAAGTATGTTTTACGTAAACAGACCATGTATATTTTAAATTGGAGTCTGCAATCATAAGACATTGTATATATACATACTAGCGGACCAGAGAGACGTTGTCCTGTATGATATTTCTGTAGTATAGATAAATAACCTAGATACCAACTGCAGCGTCATCTGCCGGGCTGATTTGTGAATCTAAACCATCCAGGGCGCCATCCAAACGCATACAAAAAATTCATTCAAATCGGTGCAGCCGTTTAGGAGGAGTTCAGTGACATACACTCGTACAGTAAAATTATATATATATATATAAAGATATATGAATATATATGAATCAAAGTATCTGTTTACTTAAAACATATTGTCATTGTAAAGTATACTTAAAATGTATATAAATAAATATTCCCTGTCACACTGTTTGACCGCGATCAACTCCGAAACTAATCAATCGATTTTGAAGTTTTTTTTTTTGTTTTACTGGATTTAATCCAACTTAGGACATCGGATAGGTTTCATTTTAATTAATAATAAAAAAATATTGCATATTTTAATAACGGAGCTATAGCAAAGCATGGCCGGGTCAGCTAGTATATATATGAAAATTCCGTGTTTGTTTGACTGCGATGAACTCCAAAATTACTTAACCGACTCTCATGACTCCTATTTCAGTTTACTGAGTTTGTTCTGACTTAGGTCATAGGATAGGTTACGTTTTAATTTATTCGAGCGGAGCAAGCGAAGCTAGCTAAGCGATCAATGGATCAGCTTCAATAAAGAAATGTATTTGACGCCATAAGTCTATGAGTTCTTAGCAGATTTTCTTATTTTTTGTAATGAATGTAAATTGTAATAAAACCATCAGGTTTAGGACTGACACTCACTCACAAAAAAAAGTTATGACCAAAAAACATTGGCTCTATGGGATGAGCAAAAAAAACGAAAAATAAATTTCAAGCTTGAGCATATATACACTGAACTGTTTAGAGCTTATATTTTTGAAACCACCAATCCGCTTCGCTTCAATATATGGTGCTAGCGAAGCTTTATGCTGAGTGACTGCATCAACCAAGTATTATAATACAGCAACGCGTGGCCGGGTGAACTAGTATATTATAGGTTATTTTCAATACTCATAAACAAGGATAAGCGAAATTGAGAACATTAACATCATAAATGATCTCAATGTGAAATCGTTTCCGTGTCACTGAGTTTTCATCAAAAATGTGGTTGAACAGGAATCCTGTTCCGTATCAGCGGACAATCTAACCCCTTTGACAGCGGGAATCATAGTAACATCATTACCGACCTCTTGTAACTAATGTTATGGTAATGACCGTGCCACGGTAATGACGTCCGATACTGTCCCGCACACAGGACGTCCCACTAGCACATTATAACGATTCAATGTGGAATGATACCTAAATTTCGCGGTATCCTGATTTTCTATGGAATATGATATCATGGTCGCTTGAATAGCTTTAACGTCAACCGTGTTATACAATTTTGTGTCGTTGCTGTTTCGAATAAAAGCCAATTTAAAATGGGGTCAATTGAAGCTTTTGTTATATGTCGAAAAAGGAAACCGGATATACTCATTACAATAACTTGATTTTTGTAACGGAAACTATTTAATATTAAAATTGGAATGCGGTTTCTTTTTAAACTGATAGAAATTATTGTTATACGAAGCAAATTGTACTATATAATCATAAAAAATATTGAACATCAAAAAAGTCATATCTGTATATATAAAAATTGCCTGTCACAATGTTTGACCGCGATGAACTCCGAAACTATCAAATGATTTTGATAGTTTTTTTTTTTGTTGTGCTTGTGTCGACCTAGGACATAGGATAGGTTTTATTTTAATTTATAATAAAAATATTGCAATATGCTACAGTAGTTCGTGGCCGGGTCAGCTAGTAAAGTATAAAAAAATATATCAAATATAGCCAACCGAATCAGGCACTTTTAACGTCCGCCATTTTGGTGAGATTAGTGTGACGTAATAGTCTATGACAACAGACAAACAAGTGCAGAGCTGCAATTTAAATCACTCAGTGAGATTGAAATTTGTTATTATAGACTTTTACGTCACATTCGTTACGTCCAATGGCGTCGCATTTCAAATATTTGAGATCCTCTAAGCAACATAGCGCTTTTTAAATAAATACATTTTTTTTATACAAGGCACAATTCTGAAGTAATAAAGTTTAAAATAAAAGTGATGCAGACAGCCACGCACACTGAGGTGGAGAGGCAGCTGGCTCTTATATATATTGTGTAACGGTACTAAATCCGACGCTCTCGTGTAACGGTCAAATCTGAAGCTTAGCACGGATGGAGCGGCCGCGCGGCGAGCGCTTATATGCGACCGGCCCGAACGTTCTTCTATACCGAGCTTCGCTACAAAAATTTACGCTATTTTGGATCTCATGTATCTTATTCCGATCTTCAGTTGAAACTACTGCTATTTGCCTGTTTACAATGATGCATTTGCTCAAAATATTAAATTTGATGTTTAGTACATCTTGTGTTTTCTTGAATTGGTTGTATTTTTGACTTTTTGCATGTTATTCCACGAATACGCTGTGTTGCGGGAAAATGCTCGTGCGAATTATTTTGTTTTTGTTTTTCTATTCAAAAAAGTAAAGCATAGAAAAAAAAACTTTAAAAGATTTCTGGATTAGCTTAAAAGCTAATGCTTTTACAGTTCCTTTAATAATTGTCTTGTCATTATACAACCCAATTTAAAATTTATTGTGATTGTGATTAGGTCCAGGATTCTGGGGCCTCATCAACCCCCAATGGAGTATGTGCAACAAAGGAAGACGCCAGAGTCCCGTCAACATTGAACCTGATAAGCTACTCTTCGATCCTTGGCTGAGAGACATACAGTTTGACAAACATAAGGTTGGTGCTGTGCTATTAGAAACTTTTTGGTACATTTTTGAAAGAACGCTTTAGAAAATAAAAAAAAATATTTCAAATTATTTAGAACCAAAAGTGTTTTGTTATAGATTTCTCATTATAGACTTCGTGTCCAGCCTGTTGTGTGTATTCATATTTTTATGTGATTCCAATAAAAGAATGTGAAAAATTAAATATGATTAAGTCCGCAAGATACCCAAGATACCTCTCACAGCCAACGAGTCCTAAGCTTGGTGTATCATACGTCTCCCGCTGAGCGCTATAGTACCTAATGTACCGTAAATTAATGAATGTTTTTACTTCTATCAACTTAAATTACAAAGAAGTTCCTTTGGTAATAATTCATAACATACCATTTGTGAACTATTGCAAAAGCAGCTAAATGCCATAATCCGGAAAACATTGCTGCCCATTTCGACAACTTTGTTTGACATTGACGTTTGACATGTAACATTGACGTTTGACATCGACGTTTGACATTGACAGACTGAAACTTGGTGTAAACATTTTTAAGTAATCTTTACTATTAAAGAACTATGAAAAATCAATGTTTGTACATTGAATATTTTCCAGAAAAAGCTTAGGATAAGGCAAGTTTAATGCACAAATTTTATTTTATAAATTTGTGTCCAATTTTCCTTCTGTATGTGCGCGAATCACAGAAAAACCGCTTAAAACTTTTTGATTCGGTACACACAATCAAGTAGTATGGGAATCATTTTAAAATATAAGATAAATTATAAAAGTTATATTAGATTTTAAAACGATTCCCAAGTCATTTTAATGTGTAACATTTTAACAAAATCTAAGTGTTTTATATTGTAAGCAACATATTATTTGGTAAACATGAGAATATTATCTGATTTCATAACAAATGGATTGTATGTCAATTAGAGGAACTTTCCCGCAACTCTTACTAATTATTAGAATTACTTCTTAGTAGAACATAATATATCAGAGGTATAATTTCCCCAATTAACTCGGTACACGTAAGCATACTGATGTCTTTTAGGTAGTTAGTGGCTTTCGAAATATACTAAAGTTCTCATTAATTGCGTACGTACTCATCGTTATTAATAACAAAATTTTACACATTAAACCAGTATTAACTATCAATTTTACAAATACGCGCATAAAACCTCGCTTTTACACTCATTTTGCGAAACGTCGACGATAGATGGCGCTAGTGGTATTTTTAAACGCGCTATGAAAAAATTCTATTAATGAAACTAGACACATTAATATTTTCAAATTACTAAACAATATAATTAGCATTAAAATGTTCATTTAGATATTAGATTCGTTATTAATACTAGCGGCCCGTCCCGGCTTCGCACGAGTGGACAAAATTCTTCAATTTTTTTCTATCATTAAATATTTTTCCGTTAGCGCCATCTAGCGTCCGGTAGACAAACTACTTGCGGTTAACGCGTTGCTTTGGTAACGCATATACAATGGAAAAAGAGTGGACAGACAAACACACAAACCTCTGTGATCTTAGACTATAGATTAGAAGTACTTTATCTATCTATATAAAAGTTCCCTGTCACAATGTTTCCCGTGACGAACTCCAAAACTAATCAACCGATTTTCTTATTTTATCATTTTGCTGGATTTGTTCCAACTTAGGACATAATATAGGTTTTATTTTAAATTATAATAAAAAGAAAATTTTCTGACTC
Source organism: Calamotropha paludella (assembly GCA_927399485.1). Taxonomy (NCBI): domain Eukaryota; kingdom Metazoa; phylum Arthropoda; class Insecta; order Lepidoptera; family Crambidae; genus Calamotropha; species Calamotropha paludella. Next base: position 1,854,203 of record OV656803.1, on the reverse strand, counting down.
GTGGCCTGGTCAGCTAGTTTATTATAAATAACACAAATCGAATCTTGCATAAAACATAGGAGCCATTATAAGTCCGTAGTGTGTGAGCATGCTTTTGAAGGACCCGGCCACATTAGAATTAATAAACCACAAATCCTTGCTGCTAGAGAATAGATATTTGTCCCTCGAATGCATCGCTATTGGGATCAGGGAACATCCTAATTGCAATAGAGATGAAGTTAAGAGCGTTCCACCTGCTTTGAATCCCATAGTTTATAAGATAATATCTCCAAAGACGCACTGCGAGACGTAGTGATGTAGTTAGCTTTCTTTTGCCAGTTCTTCTCGTATAAGCCCTCTAATTTCCGAATTGATGGTAGAGTAGTTTGCGAATAAAATGCAACATAAAACTATTTGTTTAAATCAGGTAGAAACGCGCCAAACTAAAATGTTGGAAGTATATTTAGTTCTTACACTTCCGCGCACATTACACATCAGAATAAAACACTTTTTTAAGGATTTTTTGCGCATGTTTTATTTTATTTTCCTCCATCCTGTGATCACGGCTCCTGAAAAGGAGCCGAAACGTCAGGATTAAATATAAAATAAAATAAAACATGCGCAAAAAAATCCGTAAAAAAGTGTTTTATTCTGATGTTGGAAGTAGCTTTATATGACGGCCATTACTTTAGTACCTGTGATCACGGCTCCTGTAAAGCCGAAAATTCAAGATTCAAATATAAACGAGTGGTTTTACTTAAAATTTAAGCTTTGCGCTCTATAGTTTTGACGACCGTTTGGTGCAACAACCGATTTTGATATATTTTTCAACTTAGGACATAGGATAGGTTTCATTTTAATTAATTATGAAAAAAATAGAAATTTTATTAACTAAGTCATAGTAACGCGTGGCAGGGTCAGCTAGTATATCTATGAATATTACTTATTTATGTATAATATATCTATGTATGTCCGTTAACCTAGTCTCAATAAGACAAGCCTTAAAGAGCAAACTTCGTACTAGGCTACTAGGTGTGAATGTAAGAAACATCAATAGGTCGATTCAGTCCCTAAGCATAAAGCTTCAGTAGCACCATAAATTGGAGTGGATCGTAATACTAAAAAAAATAAGTAAAAAAAACAATAATGTTCTCTAAAAATTAAAATTCCATAATAATGAAAACTCTCAAAAAGTGCGCGCTTTTTGTTTCAATGGGAAATCCCATAGAGCTTATGTTTCTTGGTCATAACTTTTTATTTTTGTGAATTTCAAAATTCGTCACAATCTAATCCTAAATATGTTGATAAGTCCACACGAATATTATTAAAATCGGTTAAGAATTCGGGAATTTATAGCGTAACAGACATTGCGTCATTGAAGCTGATCCACGCTGCCGTCCTTACGATAAGTGCAATAAGTAGTTTCAGCTACTTTCGAAATAATTGCGATTACAGATTTAATTTATGTTGTTTTGTGCATCATCGTAACTGTAATAGCTATTGACTATAGATATTAAGAGATATTTAATACTTTTTACAAGCTTTTATTTACTTTCACCTGTTAAATTTTGCAAGTTAAAATTGACCCACTTCCCGGTTTCCGATTGAGTTGAAATTTTACATGCATTTTTATATCACAAGATAATGCAATATTGTGATGATGTAGAGTTGATCTGATGCTGGAGCTGTAGGGTGGCCATAGGAACTCCGCAATGAAACGACACAACCCCATCGAGTTTGGGCTCGTTCGATTCGTATTGACGAGTACTTTGATCCAATATGGTAACTAGTGTCTTATGTGGACATAGTAAGTGGCCATATGAACTCAAATCAAATCATTTTATTCTGCAAGTAATATGGTACAATCAACAGATGTCATTACAAATAATCACCAACCACTACACACCACAACAAATATTTGGCAAGCAGAATTTATAAAAGTAATTTATAAAAATACACATCTTATCTAAATAATATAAAAGAAAAAACATATATCTTTTTTTTTATAGTAAATAGGCATGCGCTTGACCACTATCTCGCCTGATGGTAAGCGTCGATGCGATCTAGGATGTGACGCGCTTGCCTAGAATATACTTATTCACTCGTGATTTGAAGACCCCTAAATTGTATTTGTCAGGAAACACAGACTCAGGCAAAGAGTTCCACTCCTTAGCGGTACGTATCATAAAATTGAAACAAAAACGCTTAGTGCGACTCTTTGGTATATCCACCATATAACGGTGTCGCCAGTTTGTAAGTCTGGTTGTCCGATGAAAAAATGGGGACGGCGGAACAAGGTTGTGCAATTCAGCTGCACACTCTCCGAAATGTATCCTATAAAATACGGATAGGCTCGCTACCTTCCGTCTATGCCTCTTGGCCCTCCTCTCAATGGACTCAAGGGTCTGGAGCTGGTATCGGGCGGAACCGTCCCAAAAAAAAAAGATTTTTGTTTTTTCTCTTTTTTTAATATCTATACAGTTCAATCTTTATATTATAATATTTCATCTACAGTAATATTATAAAGAGGAAAGATTTGTATTTTTGTATGTTTGCAATGAATAAACTTAAAAACTACTAAGCCTATTTAAAAATTCTTTCACCATTGGAAAACTATTTTCACGCTGTGTAACATAGGCTATATTTTATACTAGAAAAAATCTAAAGAATTTTGTCAACCCGTGCGAAGCCGGGACAGGCCGCTAGTTCATAATATATCTTCATGTCTGTTTATAGTTCATTATAGTCTAGTATTATAATGACACGGAGAAAAAATGAAATATAATGTAAGAAATATCAAATTTATATCATGTTCTAAATTCAAATTATTCTTTAATTAAATAAATAAATAAATATTTCCTACATTCACACCAATTAACCTAGCCCAAAGTAAGCACTTTTAAGGCTTGTATTATGGATACTAGGGTAACGGATAGACATACATATATCATACATAAATAAGTTATATTCATAGAAATATATACAAACATCCATGACTCAGGTACAAATGCTCGTATTCATCATACAAACATCTGCCCCTTCCGGGGTAGAGACATTTGTTTATTAAACATTTTTTTATGTAAATAACATTGTTGGTAGCTCTAGTATACTCTCCACAATAAAACGACACAACGCCATCGAGTTTGGGCTAGTTTGATTCGTTTTTTAAACTTTTTAGTTTTTTTCTTATTAACAAGTAATAACTAGGTCTGCAATACATGCTGCGATGTATTGCAGACTGATACTGAGCGAAGCAATTAGATTTTTGAAGGGTGATTATTCCTCGATGGTATGTCCAATTTCAAAACTTTTTTTTGCACATTAGTCACGACCACGATGTGAGTTTTAGCGCCAATTTTCATCAATGTAGTCTCAGCGGTTTGGCTGTGATCAGCTTTTGATTTTTTCATTCGGAGATTATGCCTCCATGGTATATCCGATTGCAAAACTTTTTTTTGCACATTAATCACAACCACGATGTGAGTTTTGGCTCCAAATTTCATCAATGTAGTATCAGCGGTTTGGCTATGATCAGCTGTTGAATTTTTTTTTCGGTGATTATTCCTCCATGGTAAAGTCTATAATTTTTTTTAAAGCCTATGTCCGTCAGGTTATAATCATGTATGTTCATGCCAAAATTCGTTCGAATCGGTTGAACCGTTAAGTAGCAGGAGGGAGACAAGCGAAATTTGTGAGTAGCCTAAAAGAGAGCTTCGCTCAATAAAAGTTTGTCTTTAAAAAGTTTTTAATGGAATCTTGTACTATTTAATACTCAATATATCACCAGAATCAAAAGCATTGCTTTTGTATCTACTTTAAGGTTTTATACTGGATTTTATGCTAATAAGAGGTTGCAAGCCAGCAACGGTTTTTACCCCTGCACTATATATGTTTTGCTCTGTGACACTGCAGAACTATTTGAATACTGCAGTATTACTGAATTAATTTGCAGTTAGAACTCAACGTAACGGCGGCTTGGTGTAATGGTAGATATCCTACTTTCTGCGCCATAGGTACCAGGTTCGAATCCCGGTGGGAGTATATTTGTGTGATGAACTTATATACTGAATGTATTTATTTACTTATATATGTATAATATACATAATTGAATACTTATAATACAAGCTTTATATATAGGTGCTATAGTAACGTACATTCCTTCACCGATGGTCCTTCGAAACCCGGAACAGATGTTTGTGTGATGAATACGAGCATTTTTATCTGAGTCGTGAGTATTTTTAAATATATTCCTACGTATATAACATATCTATGTACCATATATGTATGCCAATCCGTTCCCCTAGTATCCATAACACAAGCCTTATAGTGCTTACTTTAAGCTAGGCTAATTGGTGTGAATGAAAGAATGATTATTATTATTATCGATTTACTAAATCGAGGATTTGATGTAATTTCAAAAAAAAATAATCAATTTTAATCCAAAATGAATTTTATATATTAGGGGTTAAAGTATGAAATTGCCGATTTGTACTGAAAATCTATATTGTTTATTTTTTAAATTTTTAACAAATTTATTTAATCAAAATAGTTGCCATTATTATCTATACATTGCTGCCATCTAATGGGAAGGTCATTAATGCCTTTGCGATAGAATTCCGACGATCTAGACTGCACAAACTGTGTGAAAGCATTTTGTACTGCCTCCTGGGAAGAAAACTTCTTGTCACGTAGATAATTGTCCAAATCACGAAAAAAATGGTAGTCCGTTGGAGCAAGGTCTGGTGAATACGGAGGATGACGAATGGTTTCTAACTGCAGTTCCTGAAGGGTCAAAATGGTTTCTCGTGCTGTGTGAGGTCTCGCGTTGTCGTGGAGCAATAATGGTGAAGATCGATTCATGAGTCGGGGCTGTTTTACTGCTAGTTTTGTCAACATGGTTCGGAGTTCGGCACAATAGACATCTGCCGTTATTGCTTGACCAGATCGGAGAAAACTATAGTGAATAACACCATGCTGAGACCACCAAACAGTTACCATTACCTTTTTATTGGTAAGTTTTGCTTTAGGACACTGTTGTGGCATTTGACCTGGGGTCAGCCATTGCATTTTTCTTTTCCGGTTATCATAAAGAATCCACTTTTCATCACATGTTACAATTCGATCCAATATTCCTTCATTTCTGTACCGGTTCAACAAGGCAACACAAGTTTCAACACGCGTTTCTTTCTGCAGATCAGTCAAATCATGAGGCACCCATTTTTCGTATTTTTTTATTTTATTGATTTGACGCAAGTGAGTCAATATTGTGGGTAAGGTAACGTTAAACCATGCCGCTAATTCCTGGGTACTTTGACTAGGATCGGCTTCCACTATCTCTCTTAATTCATCGTTATTTACCTGTGTGGGCGGTCTTCCTCGTGGCTCGTTCTTTAAGTCGAAATTTCCATCACGAAAGCGTTTAAACCAAAATCGCACGGTGCGTTCATTAGTAGACCCCTCTCCAAACGCAGCATTGATATTGCGGGCTGTTTCTGCCGCGTTAGTTCCGCGTCGGAACTCGTATTCAAAAATAACTCGAATTTTCGCAGTATCCATCTTTCTTGTCTAAATTGAATAACAAAAACAATTGAAAGTCGATATTCAAATGTTTTACATTTTTTAAAAAAAGAACATCATAGAAACCATTTAAAAAAAGTTTCATTCGAAAACCTCAAACCATGAAGATTCTATGTCAATTCAAAGAACCTATTGCAATAAAACGGCAATTTCATACTTTAACCCCTATTATTTACTTTTATATGCGAGTATTTACTAGCAACACAAATTATTTAAGTCTTCATTAATATATAACTAATAACAATTTTATATTAAAAATAAGAAAAAAGTTAATATTTTCTTTATCTATAACCAGGCTGTTGAAGAATCTTCTAATGGGTGTAATTAATATATAATAATAGATAAATTTTTAACAGATATCTCCAAAAAGAGGTTTCATATCGACCCTTAATTAAAAAAAACCCGAATTTAATAAAAAATAAAAAGTAATATATAAACTTTTAAATGAAACCTCTTTTCTTTTGTTTTTTATTTTTATTCCTGACGTTCCAACTCCTATAGATAACGTTTCGTACGGCTTCCCGCGATTTTATACAAAATGGCGGATTTGGCAAGGTCTCTAGGGGTAAATAAATAGTTTTGAGGAGTGTGCTTGAAAAAACAACTAATTTAGACAGATTTTTTTTATGGAACTTAGTTATTTTTGATCTTAGGAATCATTGTAAAATAAACTACATAATTAATTTAGAATGAATCCAATCAAACATAATACAAACGTACAAAATAACGTTGAACAAACATTTAAAAATACTTTTCCCTTTTTGTAAGACCTTTTTCTTTATTTGTGGCTTGCACGATTTGTGCATTTAGCCAATATCAAAAAAGTAATATTGCCAGTTCTTGAGTAATTTCTTAATTTAATAATGAATGAATAGTTAAATATATTTTTCCTAGGTTTCAGTAAATGTGTGGGGTTTTACTGAAACCTTCCCGTGAACTTCTTGAGAGAGCAGGAAAAGACAACTTCCGCTGCATTGTTACAATTGCCAACACTCTTGTACGTTCACAAACACTTAGTGGTTAATAATCCACCATTATTACACACTAATATCCACAACAACACTTTCAACAAAAGAAACAAAACGTGACGCTTCCCATTCCCGCTAAAAAAACCTATTCAAAGTCTAGTAATTGAAAAAGAAAACATGATTTTATATATTTAGATTCATTCATTTGAGGTATAAATAAAAGATCTTTTCATACCTCGTGTTAACATTAGTTACAATCACGAATTGTGTTGACAACCGAGATTATAAAGCTGGAAAAGAATGTTTGTCAACTTTTCTCTTGTATTTGACACCTTGGTTGAGTTTGTATATTCATCCTTGTCACGCCCTTCACTTATAAAGCATCTTTAGAAAAGAATAGAAATACGAATCGCTTCAGATTTGAGGTTTAAACAGGTGGATATTCAATCAACTTCAAGGAGGCGGATTGCCAAATGCGTATTTTTGTAAACCACCAAAAAAAACAATAAAGAGGTTTTATTCAAAACCTCTTTTTGCAAATGTCTGTTCTCATTGGTATATACACTTGGCAAATAATAATAAGAATGGAACAATTTTATTTTAATCCACACTAACCTAACATTTTCACGTCGAATATTTGCAATAACACTCCAATGGTAGGACAAACGATAATTATACCTTATTACAACCGCACAGAGTTTATATCCCATAAGCTGTGTACTATATAGTCTACACGTAGCATGACAAAAACCTAGCACCGAGAGATAGGCTATCGCCATACGCATATATTTGCATTGCATTACCGCCCGTAATTCAGTCTAAATGAATAATTCGTATGGCTTGCACTACCTACAATATTCATTAGAGAGTAGTTGGCGACCTGATTTGAGAAGTAAAAGACCTCTTTGGTCTCTCAAGATCATAAACTATCATAATAATATTTAACTAGCTGACCCGGTAACGCGTTGCTATGGTAACGTTAATTGATACAATGGAAAAAGAGCGGGGAAAAAAGCGGACAGACAAACACAAAAAACAAATTTGTGTTCTTAGATTATACACTAGCTGACCCGGTAACGCGTTGCCATGGTAACGCATATACAATGGAAAAAGAGCTGGGAAAAGATTGGACAGACAAACACACAAACCACTGTGATTTCAGATTATAGACTAGCGGCCCGTCCCGGCTTCGCACGGGTGGACAACATTCTTTATTTTTTTTCTATTATTAAATATTTTTCCGTTAGCGCCATCTAGCGCCCGGTAGACGAACTACTTGCGGTTAACGCGTTGCTATGGTAACGTTATTGATACAATGTAAAAGAGCGGACAGACAAACACACAAACCACTGTGATCTTACATCATAGATTTACACGTAATTAACCTAGCCCAAAGTAAGCACTGTAAGGCTTGTGTTATGGATACTAGAGTAACGAATAGACATACATATTTTATATTTTTCAGAAGGGTAGGCAGAGATAACAGATTTCCACTTACCACGATCCTGACACGTATTTCTCGCTTCTTTATTTCTCATCAGCCTTTTCATACAAACTCGTCGGTTAAGGGTTCTGATGACGTGGCCCTTTTTTCAATACATCCTCTATTTGGTCACTGAAAGTTCGCCTTGGTCTGCCGTTACCGACTTTCCCATGAACATTTACCTCATATATTTGTCTTGTTAATCTTCTATCGTCCATCCTCTCTACATGTCCAAACCATCTAAGCCTCCTTCATAAGCATTTTTTGAAATATATATAACACATGACCTAAGGTAAAGATGCTCGTAATCATCACACAAACATCTACCCCTTCGGGGATGCAAACTCAAGACCGTCGGTGCTAAAAGCCGAATCGTTACCACCAAACGGTCATCGTTAACCAAGCATTGGTATTTTAAGAGTTTAGCTAATAAACTTAATGTAATAGTTTCATTATCTTAATAAATGAACACACACAAAAACAAAGCAAAACTTACAGTTTTTTCTTTGTTTATTGTAATTTATAATTGTAAATAGGTATTTTTGTTTCTAAGTAATTTTGAAATATGTTTTTAGAAAGAAGTCATTGCCGATAAGATTTTTGGCCCTCCTCACAATGGACTCAAACGTCTGGAGGTGGTATAGGGCGAAGCCGTCCCAACGATGAGAACAATACTCCATACACGATCGAACTTGCTCTTGGCAAAGACTGAGAAACTGTTCTGTGGTGAAGTTCCTTCTTACCTTCGCCAAAATGCCAAGATTTTTTGAAGCTAATTGAGCCTTTCTGTCAATGAAAGAGCCAAAATTGAGAGTAGATTAAACCCAAAGTTGAAAATATAATCCATACATGACCGAACTAGCGCTTGGCAAAGACTGAGCAACTGTTCTGTGGTGAAGTTCCTTCTTACCTTCGCCAGAATGCCAAGTTTTTATTATGCTAATTGAGCCTTGAAAACAAAAGAACCGAAATTGAGAATTGAAGTCACCCAAAGATGAGAACAGTACTTCATACACGATCGAACTTCCACTTGGTAAAGATTGAGCAACTGTTCCGGCATGAAGTGCCTTCTCACCTTCGCCGGAATGCCAAGTTTTTTGAAGCTTATTGAGCCTTGCCAATGAAAGAGCCAAAATTGAGAGTGGGTGACACTCTAAGATAAGAACAGTATTGCATACAAAATCGAACTTGCGCTTGGTAAAGTTTGAACAACTGTTCCGGCATGAAGTACCTTTTTACCTTCGCCAGTATGCCAAGCTTTTTCGAAGATAATGGAGCCTTACTCTCTATGAAAGAGCCAAAGTTGAGAGTTGGTCACACCCAATAATGAGAACAGTTCTCCATACGCGTTCGAGCATTAAGCAACTGTTCCGTGGTGAAGTACCTTCTCAAATTCGGAAGAATGACAAGTTTTTTAAAGTTATTGAGCCTTACTCTCAAGAAAAGCCAACAATGAGAGTCGGTGACGATGACAAGCCGAGAAGCTCAAGATTGAGCAACTGTGTACATATTTTTGCGTTTAACTGTACCTGTTTGACTAAACAATTGTGCAAGAAAGTTTAAATTGCCCCTAATCTATTCACAAAATTTTCACCGCTATCACTTACGTAATAAACAGTTTCAGAACTATACAAGGGCGCGCCACACCTTCACACTTTATCTTTTTTGCGCCACGGATGTTGAAACGAGCTACTAGATGGTGTACTGCGGTTTAATCGAAATGTTAACATGTAATTTCTCTCCTTCACCACTGGAAAGCTTTAAATATTTCTAATATTTAATGAGTTTTTATCTCACTTAGTTTATCCAACAGTACTACAACTAACTTTTTATTATTTAATTTTAACGGATAGTAAGTGCCGGTCTTGGGATCTGTGTTCCATACAGCCAAGTGGACATTGTTTTTTTTTTTTTTTTTTTTAGGTTATTACCTATATTGTTTTAAAGATTTTTCCAAATGTATATGTTAAGTATGTTTTGTTGTATGTTGTGCACCTGTTGTAGTCATTGTGCTTAGCAGAATATCAAGCATGCTTGTTTGCTGCTTATACTAATCTAAACACAAGTTTTGGTATCGCACGGCGTTATTGTATTTATATGTATAATGTTTAATTTAGTTTGAAGCTAAGTTTCTATATGGACCGCTCGCATATAGGCGCTTGCCGCGCGGCCGCTCTATCCGTGCTAAGCGTCAGATTTCACCGTTACACGAGAGCGCCATATTTAGTACCGTTACACGATATACATAGGAGCCAGCTGCCTCCCCACCTCAGTGTGTGTTGCCTTCTGTCTCGCTTTCACTCATGTCAGTGTGCGGGGCTGGCGTGCCTTTCTCTCTAAATAGTCATCTGATGTCAAAATAAATGTTAAACATTAGACAAAATTAACAGCAAAAAAACTTTTTCTTTTTTAAAATATTGTAACTATCACATCTAGCAACTTCTAAATCTACGTTAGTTGCGTGTCGACGGACTATATGTCATCTCTACTCAAAGCTTAGTAAGTTCTAAGCTCTAATCAAGGTGTGCCCATTGATTGATAGAATCTGCCCCGCTGTGCCAGTCGTTAAAGCTAAACCATTCGGCACTACAAACTCGCATTCAGTGTTAATGATACTAGTTCGCTCGAAAATTGAAAGTCCTTCATTCGCTACTAATGTATTACCTTTTTATACGTAATCATTTGTAAACAGTAGTGAAATGGGTAATTTTATTGTCTGTGTAAGTCTAGTAATAATACGAGACACTTTTAATTAATTTAAGTTAATTACATTTAATGTTTTATTGTTAATAGATAAACGATTGACAGCGAGACAGTGGTCTCGCCTGATGGTAAGCGACGATGTGATCTAGGATGTGACGCAGAAGATAACTATTCACTCGTGACTTGAAGTCCCCTAAATATATTGGTGTAACCTTAGCGTGGATTCCGGGTCATAGTGGGGCAATGAGGCAGTTGACGCATGGGCTAAGGACGCTAAGGTAACAGGCAATCCTTCTCGACTGCAAAACTATGTAAACGATGTCCTCCAAATAGCCAAAAACGATCTTGAAGCTGTATGGCAGTCGAGATGGTCCCGTAATTCCAAAATCATAGGTCGTCATTATGGCAGAATCCAAACGCATATACCTAAAAAACCATGGTTTTGGAAATACCGTCACTTACCAAAGCAAGCTACTTCGACCATTTGTCGCCTCCGTCTTGGACATGTTACCCCTGTATTGCTATACAAAATTCGTATTTTAACTAGTCCCCTATGTGAATGTGGCGTTCAAGAAGAGGGTACTACTGACCACATCTTTTTTAACTGCATGAAATACCCATCCCTTTACGACCAACTTACTACCAACATTCCCCGTCCAGTGAACCTTAACACACTCCTATCCACTTCTAAAAAATCGGGCTTTTTATGTGTATGTAAACATGTTAAAAAAATAACATAAAACTCTAACCCATCCCCTATAGCGCTCTACTGTACGACAACCCTTACATTTATTAATAACCATAACAAATCATATTTTAATAACCCTTTGTGTTGTGACGTGTTGTATTGTGTTGTTTTTAGGACCCAGAAAGAGTTTACTCAAGAAAGAAAGTAGCCATTGAAAGTTAACCAATTCCTTGGATATTTTTAACGCAGTACTCCGTGTATCTCTCACTACAGGACATTGGCGAAATTTCTGTGAGAAACGGAAAAAACCAGATAAAAAAAAGGCCCTTTAATTGCATTTATCAGGAAGCACACACTCAGGAGTTCCACTCTTTAGCGGCATAGATCACAAAATTAGTCTGGTTATCCGATGAAATTGTTTCAAATGTTTTACGTGATCCTAACAATAACACGGTTTTTTTAGCCAGATAATATAATATTAGATGATTATACAATATGAATAAAAATGATATTATCAAATCCAAAAATATTTGATGGCATGGTTGCAATATGAATGAAGAAATATGAAATTAAGGCACTTTTGAACCGAACGTTGCATTGACACAACACACACACACACACCGGTTGCTGTCTAACACTGTGACAGTGATTTTATTGTAAGATTATTTTAAATTAATATTGGAACTGCTATCTGTTTTAAGGAAGAGCAGTGTCTCCTGACACAGTCTAATATATATAGCTTAAAAGGTGGCACTGATTACTAGTTTAAGAATATCTACATTTGTGAAAACCAATAAAAACTTTTATTTTATTTTATATATAAGATGAAATAAATAAAATAAAATTTAAAATATAAAATGAAATACCAATATCATTAAAATAATAATAATCAATTATTGCTTTGAACAGCTCCTGTTGTACGTATATAGAATGGGAATGATCTAACTTTCTTCTTATTTCCCTATTCATTTCCTATCCCGTAAGTAAGTGAGGCAACTACACTTTAATTTTTTACTTTATTTAATGTAAAATGTTGACAAAAATAACTGAACAGTAATGAATTTAATATTATAAAAGGCTTTGTGCTTGATGCTTTTATACTTGGTCGCAGCGTCACCTGGCGTCAATCCATTCATTTTTCGATGATGACTGCGCTCGATAGATGGCGTTAACAATTTTTATGTGTGTATTATTATTTTTAAATTTAATACACTAACCTCTTTGTTTAATGGTTTATTACTTAAAAAACTTAAAATTTGGAAAGGTTAAAAAAAAGGAGTTTGAAATTGCAAAACTTGATAGCTTAATTACAATTGTTTTATTTAACATACACCTATTGGTTATTAATTTTTATTATAAAAAAATATATTAGGATGAAACCCATTGGAAAAGGTAGAGAATATAGTCATATAGAGAATATCTATATAGAGACTATAGAGAATATACATATATATATATATATATATATATATATATATATATATATATATCTTTTATTTTTATCTTTTGCAAAAAAGAATATTTTTTTCGAAATTTGGTGAAAACCTTTCTTTTTATTTCGCAAATATAGTTTTTTTATTTTTATTTATTAATTATTTATTATCTCACCTCATTTTGACTTAATATCAAAAAAATCACCCTAATTTTCAATCGAAAATTCTCACGTCAAAATATCTCATTTTTGGAAAAAGTCGATGTGTTTTTTGTTCGTTGAAATCTCTACTTTCTGGTGGTATACATTTCTTTGGTAAATGTACTCAGAAAATGCAAATAATGAAAAAACTCGGTTTTCTAATCATTATGTATAATTTTGAGCGATTTATTAAAATTTACACTTTCATTACTCAAAAACCTAAGGTTCCATACTATTTTGATAAACAAAAAAATTACAAATCCATAAAACGTCATGATTGCAAAAAACCTTCGAAAATAGTTGTTTTAAATTAAAAAAAAAAATTAAAGGGATTTCATCAAAAAATGTGACTGCTGCAATTTTTTTCAGTAATATAGTTATTTTATAAAATTCTCAGTGTTTTCATATGCTGAGTGACCCTTTTTCTTTAAGTTCTTTTGTTGAAAAAACAGACATACAAGCAGCAAAAAAAAATAATAAAGCCTTTTAATTTTTTCCAATGAGTTTCATCCTAATATACATTTTTCTCACCTCTTACAATTTTCAAAGCTATCGACACTGGTCTAATATAATAGGGGTTAAAGTATGAAATTGCCGTTTTATTGCAATAGGTTCTTTGAATTGACATAGAATCTTCATGGTTTGAGGTTTTCGAATGAAACTTTTTTTAAATGGTTTCTATGATGTTCTTTTTTTAAAAAATGTAAAACATTTGAATATCGACTTTCAATTGTTTTTGTTATTCAATTTAGACAAGAAAGATGGATACTGCGAAAATTCGAGTTATTTTTGAATACGAGTTCCGACGCGGAACTAACGCGGCAGAAACAGCCCGCAATATCAATGCTGCGTTTGGAGAGGGGTCTACTAATGAACGCACCGTGCGATTTTGGTTTAAACGCTTTCGTGATGGAAATTTCGACTTAAAGAACGAGCCACGAGGAAGACCGCCCACACAGGTAAATAACGATGAATTAAGAGAGATAGTGGAAGCCGATCCTAGTCAAAGTACCCAGGAATTAGCGGCATGGTTTAACGTTACCTTACCCACAATATTGACTCACTTGCGTCAAATCAATAAAATAAAAAAATACGAAAAATGGGTGCCTCATGATTTGACTGATCTGCAGAAAGAAACGCGTGTTGAAACTTGTGTTGCCTTGTTGAACCGGTACAGAAATGAAGGAATATTGGATCGAATTGTAACATGTGATGAAAAGTGGATTCTTTATGATAACCGGAAAAGAAAAATGCAATGGCTGACCCCAGGTCAAATGCCACAACAGTGTCCTAAAGCAAAACTTACCAATAAAAAGGTAATGGTAACTGTTTGGTGGTCTCAGCATGGTGTTATTCACTATAGTTTTCTCCGATCTGGTCAAGCAATAACGGCAGATGTCTATTGTGCCGAACTCCGAACCATGTTGACAAAACTAGCAGTAAAACAGCCCCGACTCATGAATCGATCTTCACCATTATTGCTCCACGACAACGCGAGACCTCACACAGCACGAGAAACCATTTTGACCCTTCAGGAACTGCAGTTAGAAACCATTCGTCATCCTCCGTATTCACCAGACCTTGCTCCAACGGACTACCATTTTTTTCGTGATTTGGACAATTATCTACGTGACAAGAAGTTTTCTTCCCAGGAGGCAGTACAAAATGCTTTCACACAGTTTGTGCAGTCTAGATCGTCGGAATTCTATCGCAAAGGCATTAATGACCTTCCCATTAGATGGCAGCAATGTATAGATAATAATGGCAACTATTTTGATTAAATAAATTTGTTAAAAATTTAAAAAATAAACAATATAGATTTTCAGTACAAATCGGCAATTTCATACTTTAACCCCTAATATTTGCAAGCAAATACAAAATCTATCGTCACTCACTATTATGCCGTCCGATAACAATCATACTATTTTACCGTTCAATACAAAATCTTATTGAATAAGAACTTTTTTAAATACTTAAATAAAAACATAAGAATTTTATTGGAATTGACGGATACACTTATAAAACGGTTAAATAGCACTAATTAATTGAGAAAATTTAAATAATAGATTTTTTTTTCTCGAATACTGGTGTATACTTTATAACTAACGTTTCGACTTATTTACAGGAGCCGTGATCACAGGATGACTAACTTTGCTATTGCTTTCATAGTATTTTAATCGATAACTGTTGTTTTAAATGTGTAATGTGAACGGAAGTGTAAGAATTGAATTCTTTAAATACTTTAAAAAAAAAAATTGATATAATTTGAACTAATAGCGTCACATATGAAACGGTAATATGGCATTGATCAGTAATAAAAATAAATTCAAATCAAATTAACGTTTATGAACTATGATTTATTAAATTTTAAATATATAACATTACTACTTTATAAAAAAATATAATCCACTCCAAGCTTCGTCTAAAATTAAAGTAGAAAACCTAATCTAATATGCGGACACGCGGGAGCCCCGAAAACAGAGGCGGATTAAAGGTAGAGCTCTAGCAACCATAGACTAAAATTATAACTAGCACTCCTTAAAAAAATATAGCTTACTAGATAGCATACATACGTATGTGTTAACGTCAAAGTGTATGTATGTGTTAACGTCAAAGTGTATGTGTGTGTGTGTGCATATTTATATTGTGAGTGGGTGAATAGGTATTTTGCGACATATTTTTTTTTAATTTGGCGCACGCTTCCCTTTCTAACCTTTAGGCACGTGCCACTTTGCCTTAGGGATAATCCACCTCTACCCGAACTCAAAGGCACCCATAATACTGGCAGCATTGCCACGCTGTATTGCCATGGACAGCTTCAGGACCAAGCATTACTCGCAACTATTTTATTATATCTATATAATAAAGTATTGTTTTTAAAGGCGATTAGAATGCATCACTTTCTTTTATTCAACTGCATCAGATCGTCGGACCACCGAGTGGGAGGCTTGCCAATAATTCGTCTTTCGGTCGATTGTCGCCACTTATCTATTTTTATCTAAATTATATTTTATTGAGTAAAAGTTCCAACAGTTAACGGTCTCGTAATAACGTTTATATGAGTGAAGATCTACCGCGAGTCGTAAAAGCGCTCCATAAAACTACTAAGTGGTCAAAGTTATCTAAAGTTAGAACAAAATGTAAGGTTTTATATATAAAGAAATCGGGTGTTTCTAATGATCATATTTACACTAATTTCATTAAATATACTTTTGAAATAATTTAATGAATTATTGATATTAATTCATGTTACCTAATTTTGCATATGTCACACCTTTTTCCTCAGATCAAAGATTTCCACTTTCCATGAATCTTACATACATTTCTCGCTTCAACTCTCATCAGAACTTTCGTACAAGCTCGTCGGTTTATGGTACTTTTGACCTGGTGTTTCTCTGGACATTTCCTGTAATAATAAACTCTAATATTAATAAATAATACTAATTAGTGGTTTGTATTGTGGAGAAAAATTAAAAATATTAATCTATAATCTAAGATCACAGTGGTTTGTGTGTTTGTCTGTCCGCTCTCTTTCCCGCTCTTTTTCCATTGTATCAATAATGTTACCATAGCAACACGTCAACCGCAAGTAGTTCGTCTACCGGACGCTAGATGACGCTAACGGAAAATTATTTAATAATAGAAAAAAATTAAAGAATTTTGTCCACCCGTGCGAAGCCGGGACGGACCGCTAGTATTAATAAACAATACTTATTAGTGGTTTGCATTGTGGAGAGAAATTAATAATATTAATACTCTTTATATTTACTCCATTTAGCTTAGAACAAAATAAGCACTGTATGTCTTGATAAATTATGTTTGTAGAAATACTAGTTGAACCGGCCATGGGTTACTGTGTAATAATTTAAAATGAAACCTATCCTATGTCCTATGTTGGAATAAATCAAGCAAAATGAAAAAAAAATAATCACAAGCGGTTGATTAGTTTCGGAGTTTATCGCGGTCAAACATTCAGACAGGGAATTTTTCTGTATATATATATATATATGCCCCTCGAGACTAAGAGAGGATCGTTGACATTGCACCAAACGATTGTCAAAAGTTTACGATTATATACCTATAAACTATCATTATTAAATTATTATATTTTTTCCTCCACCAGGTCAGCGGAGTTCTGCAGAACACTGGGCAATCACTCGTGTTCAGGGTTGAGAAAGATTCGAAGCACCAAGTCAACATCAGTGGTGGTCCATTATCATACAGATACCAGTTCGAAGAGATCTACTTCCATTACGGCATGGGTGACAATAGGGGGTCTGAACATCAAATCGACCACCACACTTTCCCGGGGGAGGTACGTAGATATAATTTTTAATTGAGAATGTAAAAAGGTTAGCATCTTGTCTATAAAGCCAGTGCTAAAAAAACAGGAGTAATACCACCTTCAAGCTCAATGGATTACCCTTAACATACATACATACAATTATGTGTATATGTTACCGGAAATGTATGAAATCAAGGAATTGTATACAAATCCTAGGAAATGTGTACAATTCCGATATTATTTAGGAAATGTATAAAATATTGTTTGAAAAACTATTTAATGCATAGATATCATAGGAAATGTGTAAATTTCCTCGGAATTGTATATAATTCCAATATCGTATTAGGAAATTTATATAATAAATGCTTTTTTGTAAAAAAACACGTTGTTAAAATGAGAATAATAATTTTTATTATAGCACTCATTGAGACAATTGGGTAACAGTCATACCGTAAACTATAATATGATCATTTTATCTTACTAACTAATGCTTCAAAAATCAACTATCTATTAACTTTTAACGTATCACAAAATCAACTTATATTATTCTTATAACCTAACCTAATCTAACCTAAAGCAATACCCTCCCCTCGTCCCGCTGTCCCCGCGTACCCATCAATACCTCAAATGTTTTACATTTCCGATTGCTAGTTAGGAAATGTATACATTTCCCAGGAATTGTATACAATGACGGATTACATATATTTCCATTAACATATATACGTCTCTCGCTTCTTCAACTCTCATCAGCATTTTCATACAAGCTTATGAAATGCCAAACTAGATGCAGTAGATACGCGTGTGTTGAGATAATGAGAAAACACAGTTTAGCATTACAATTAATAAAGTTTATTTAACCCAGATAAACATTTTTGTACTTTCACAATAAAACCAATAATGACAGTATCCATATTTTCACTTTGACGGCTGTCTCATAGAATTCTATATTGAAACATTGACAGACAGACACCATGCCCGTAATGTATCCGACCTAATTATATAATGAAGTAACTTTGTATTTGTAACCTCAACACGCCCCTTCAAATACAAAGTAAATAGTAACTAATAACAAATAAAGTAATAGTAAGTAGTAACAACGCCCCTTTAAATACAAGGTGGAAAGTCATAGAGATTCAATTAAACTACATTATTATGTACAGGTCGTAATCATAAATAATAGGTAACATTGCTAACATCTTTTAAGCCCTAATCCATTTATACATTTGTAATGTTTGAGCCGAGGTAATGGCTTAGTCAATACATCAGCTAACATATCGTTGGTAGGTATATGTCCCAAATGTATATACTTATTTTCTTTTAGAATTCCCCGTATAAAATGATATTTTATATCGATATGCTTGCTCCTAGCATGAAACACCGGGTCCTTCGCTAAGAAAATTGCAGATCTACTATCGGCATTAAGTGAAATAGAAGCATACCTTTGAAATCCTATTTCTGTCAATAAGCTCTGTAGGTAAAGACCTTCCTTCATTGCTTCTGCTAGACTGACATACTCCGCTTCACAACTGGATGTAGCAACAGTTCTTTGTTTTCGTGAGCACCAGGATATACAGGCGCCAGCTAAAATGAATGCATAGCCTGAGAATGATCGCCTATCTACTTCACAACCTCCCCAATCGGCATCGCAATATCCCTCTATCGACTTACCATTCGATTTATAAACAAGTCCATAATTTACAGTACCTCTAAGGTATAGCAGAATACGCTTCGCTGCCTTCCAATGCTTAGGTTCTGGTTTATTAGAGAATTGAGCTAATTTTGTTACAGAATTAAGTAATATCTGGTTAAATACATAAGTGAACCAATCAATTCACGATATGGCCATTTCTCCCCTGTAATATTTTCGATTTCGAGACAGTTATTTAAAGAATTTGTTTCCATCGGAGTACAACATTTATTACAGTTACTCATTCCATATTTTATCAATAAATCTTTTATATACTTTTCTTGTGACAAAACTATGGCATTGTCATCTGTCTTGCATATGTCAATGCCTAGAAAATATTTAGCTTGACCATAGTCTTTTAGAGAGAACTCTTTACTCAATTCAGCTTTAAATCGGCTTATACGATCTGCCTTTTGAGAGGCCACTAAAATATCATCTACAAAAACTAGTACAAAAAGATGCTCATTGTCTTGCTGTCTGACGTATAAGCATGCTTCATTTAAACTTTGAGACAGTCCCATATTTTTAAGTTTTTCATCTAACCTCTTATTCCATTGCCGGCCGGCCTGCTTCAATCCATATAGGGACCTCTTTAGTAAGCACGTATCGCCACCGCTTCTTATACTCTCCAGCATAGACTTTGCTCGCTTAACAACATTTACATCCTCGTCTTTGTTATGTATTAATTTTAAGAGACATTCTTTTAATAATTTGGGAGTTTCCATATATATCTCTTCATCTAAAGTTCCATTTAAATAAGCCGTATTGATATCTAACTGGTGAATTTCTAAATTTAACTCTACAGTAAGAGCCATTAATAGTCTTACAGAATCAAGTCTCGCTACAGGTGCAAATGTTTGATCATAATCAATTCCATGGCGTTGGCTAAATCCTTGCGCAACAAGACGTGCCTTCTTCTTAAGCGATTTGTCTATGTCCACTTTTGTAGTTAAAACATATCTACAACCTACTACATTCTTATCTTCTGGTCTTTTTACAACCATCCATGTGTCCTTTTCTACAAGACTTTTTATTTCTGCTAGAATTGCTTCCTCCCATCCTATACGTTCATCACTTTGTAGAGCATCCTTCAAAGATATCTCTGCCATTCCTATAAATTCTCTAGAATTCAAATCTTCTACAGCATCTTCGACACCCACATCATCTTATACAGCATCTTCGACACCCACATCATCGAGATTACTTCCCTCTGTCAGGTTCTCATCATTGCCAATGATATATTGTTGAGATGCTGAATCTGTCTCCTCTACAGTTCTGTAACTTTTTCTTGGTCTTCCAACTCTACCGGTTCGCATAATTTTTGGTCTTCCACTTCCCCTTTTACAGGTTACTTCTACAACCCTACTTTGTTCTCTCGGCTCTTCTAGTTGTGAATCAACACCAATAGTTTCATTCATTTCATTATTTCTACACACTTCATCATTAAGTTCATAATTCACCCCTGATTGTAGATCATCAGTTTCTCTTGAGAATGAAAAATCTATAAATATTTTATTATTTTCATTTGACGTCTCGTCCTTATCCATAGCTATGTCAGTCTTTGACTTGACGATGTTACTGAATCTAACATCTCTAGAAATCGTAAACATTCTTTTCTCCGGTATCCATATCCTAAAACCTTTAATTGTTTTCGAATATCCGACGAATACGCCCTCAATACCACGAGCATCAAATTTATCTTTGTTCGGATTCTTATTTAAAATATATACATGTGAACCAAATTTTTGTAAGTAATGAATTTTTACATCTCTTCCATACCACTTTTCGTAAGGAATATCTCCTCCCAAACTATTACTAGGGCATCGGTTTTTAATGTAGCATGCCGTATCAATCGCTTCTGCCCAAAAACCTTCAGATAAATCACAACTTAACAGCATGCACCTAGCCATTTCAACCAAAGTCCTGTTCATTCTCTCCGCTATTCCATTTTGTTGCGGAGTACGAGGAACAGTTAATCTTCTCGAAATACCTTCCTCTTGTAGAAATTTGTCAAATTCAGCGTTACAATACTCCCCACCATTATCAGACTGAAAATATTTAATTTTAAATCCAAACAAATTTTCAACATATCTTTTATAAACCTTAAATGCTTCTAATGCCTTAGCTTTTGTTTTCAGAAAATAAACTTCGCACCACCTAGTACAGTCGTCTATAAATGTGATAAAATATCTTGCACCTGATTTGGACTCACATTTCATAGGTCCAACTATGTCAGAATAGACCACACGTAGTTTTTCATCACACGGTCCATTTGACTTATCAAACGGCAGTGCAGACATTTTACCTTGAGCACAAATACTACAATGGGGACCAGTCACGTTTTATGTTATGAATGCAGTTCTATAGACATTGAGAAACTAAAACATAAAGTGCAAAAATTTTTGTTCTACGACCAAAATTGACAAAGTTATGAGCAAAATACCGAACGAGGTTCACAGACCGCGCGAACGCATGCGATGACGTCACAATGACCCAGCGCATGCCGCCGAACCACTGCGCGGTTTTATTCTGTTTGCGATATTCGTCCAACAGGGAGCGTAACGTCACCAGTTTATACCCAATCGATTAATAACTGATTTTATTTGTTTAATATTGGAGGTTGTTATTATAATATAACAAATGAGTGAAATAAGGTACCTAGATATCGGTTTTGGGCAAGCGCAATCCGATAATCTACCTTAAGTGGATACCTTCATGGTATTTGATTATCTTAGTAATCATTTAAACAAGACACGCTCTGAAATTCGTGGTTGGAAACTCAGAGGTAGGCAAATCTCATTATCAACCTAATTAGAACTGCAGATAATAAGTAGGTAGGTACACGTACTTGGACTAGCCTATAAAATACCCAAAAGGTTTAGGTTAGTCAGCCAGGGCAGTTGTGTTTGTTGTTGTAACTACCTACGCCGTTATTTTAACATTATTATGAAGATGAGTATGTAGAAACTTTACTGTTCAAAAAATATTATGTATACAATAAATAAAATTAGACTTAAATACTTCATTTGACAGGAATGTACCTACGTTCTTTGGACACGTAATTTTGAGCTATGAATAAACGAAATCGCTTTGTTTAGTACTAGTATTGTTTCTAGGTAGGTAGGTAGCTACTACTTTCTTAAATCCGGTTTATTTATTATAATCTTAGTACCTACTATATTTACAGCAAGTTTCGTGGTATAGCAGCAAGAAAACTTACTTCTCCATACAAACTTCACTTTTGGTCTTCCTAGTCTCTTGGGGTCAAGGCGTGATTATTGTACAAAATTATGTTTAAGAGGCAGAAGGACACTCGAACGCAAAAAGTTTTATTTAAATACGTCTAACTGTTTTCACATGGAAAGCGTACAACAGACAGACAGACAAGAAAGTCAATAACAATGTTTTTGGTTTCTATTGCGTGTATGGAGCCCTCCTAACGCGATTATTCAAAAAAATATTCAATGTACAGAATTCACTTTGGCTACAGTTTAATTACATGTATAGATAGATAGATATATATATATATTCGCCAAGGCGGGAATATTCCCCTTTGTTCCGGGGAACTTCGAGGAATATTCCCGGGAACGGCACATTTTATTGTAGTTAGACCTGAGTAAGACCCTGGTTTTTACCCGAGGAAGGGTTATTAGAAACTTTACTACTTACACTTTTTATCATTCATTTACTCATTGAAATATATATAATACGACCCTGTATTTTTTTTAACATTCGTAAACAAGTTTTACTAAGTTACCTTCCCACTTGTTTACCACACGAGTAATGATGATAAAAGTTGGTATACAATTGTTGTGTTGTATACAAGGTAATGGTTGGTGGGGAGTTATTTACATAAAAAAGGATCCTCGCAACAAAATCTTGAAGCTTGGCACGAAAGCGGAATTTTGTCATGCCTCTTCATAACAGTACACCATTTTTTGCGCACATTTGAGTCCTTTGGCACATTGAAAAACAGTTTTTCAGGTGTACTAATTGAAGTATTAGTACATTTCGGTATTATACAGTACTTATAATCCGGCATATTTTCACTTAAAAACTGCAAAACCACAACACCACCCACGCAGATCGAGGGAATCTTAATAAATGAATGGCGGAGAGCGCGCCCGCGGGTGGAAAGGTAATCGTGACGTCACATAAGTTATTCGGCCGCCCCGCGGTCGGCTTGTTCAAAATGTGTAGTATCTTCGCAACCAATGGACCGATTTCAATGATTTAAAAAGTATCGTATCTAAACGAGTTAAAGGAACAGCATTATATAGATAATATATGCATTTTCCGACTTGATACGGGGACCCATTACGCAATGCATTTATATCATTTACTGATATATTTTTACCTAAGTACTTTAATAATCGCGCAACATGTTTACCATTCAGATGCCCCAAGCGTTCATGCCAAGAGAATAAATCAGCATTACAGTCAGTTACAGTATTTGATGAACCAGCATATTCTTGTAGGCAATATAAGTCGCCTTGGCGATAAGCTGCCAAAACAGTTTCTCCGTCATGATTAGTAACACGAGCAATATTTTGTGTAAAATGTACATTATAGCCAGAATCAGTAATTTTTGAAACAGAAATCAAATTTGCTCTTAACTCTGGCACAAAAAGAGTGTTTTTAAAATCTACTAAATTTACAGAACGTTCACCTAAAGCCGATAGTCTAACTACACCCTTACCTAGGACATCCGTGCTCATATTAGTGGCAAGATTAATTTTACCTTCAGTGACCTCAAGAGTATTACCAAATTTTCGTGCATCATTACACAAGTGGGACGTACACCCGGAATCCAACACCCATTGTTGTTTTAAAACACTCATTGTATTATTAGGTCGTGAACCTGGAACATTTAAACATATTAAACCTTTATTATCAACCTTATCTATATTTTCTACATTATTACTACAATCCGGCTTAGAATATTTCATTTGACATTCAGGTGCCTTGTGCCCCGGTTGATTACAACGATAACAAATCAATACTCTCCTACTATAATATCTTCGTCCCGTTTCATTCGCATTATTACTATATCTCATATTATGAAATTCATTTCGCCCGCTATATTGTCTATTTGAATCCACATTTGACGATGATAGCTTCTTATTTCGAAAGGTGTATAATGCACCATTAGACTGCACAGTATTGTTTGATTTTCTAGACTCATATTCTTCCAATGTTTTTATCTTCAATATATCTGGATTTGGAAGTTCGTCTCTACTTTCGATAGCACAGCGAAAATTGTCATAGCTCTCTGGCAAGCTATATAAAAGCATAATTGATAAAAGATCTTCATGAATCTTAACATCCATAGCCTCTAACTTGTCAACAGTATCGAAGAAAATACCAATGTCGTCGCGCATATCATTAGTTCCAGAATCGCCTTCTTTATGTGTCAAAAGCCTTTTTAATAGTGTAGCTTTCTTTGCCGGTCCACGTGAAGCATAAACAGACTGCAACCTTACCCATACTTCGTTTGATGTAGTACATCCTCTGATATGTCGAAGCTCGGAAGGACTAATAGATAGAATTAAATCCGCCCTTGCCTTTGCATCTGCTTCTTCCCACTTTGTCAATGCTTCAACCTGTGATGCATCCGGCTTTGGTGCTTTTCCACTCACAAACTTCCAAACATCATTTTTTATCAAAATGGCCTCTGCCTGAATTTTCCAACTATCAAAATTATCTTTCATCAAAGGCTCAATTCCTATAGAGGAACTCATGTTTTCTCAATCTATATAGTAGCACTTATCTTTATATTTATTCTTTTTATCACTTACGCGAGCTTCTTGTGACTACTATATTTTTCTATCTCAAGCCCTGGGCCCATAACCATTGTAATGCCAAACTAGATGCAGTAGATACGCGTGTGTTGAGATAATGAGAAACCACAGTTTAGCATTACAATTAATAAAGTTTATTTTAACCAGATAAACATTTTTGTACTTTCACAATAAAACCAATAATGACAGTATCCATATTTTCACTTTGACGGCTGTCTCATAGAATTCTATATTGAAACATTGACAGACAGACACCATGCCCGTAATGTATCCGACCTAATTATATAATGAAGTAACTTTGTATTTGTAACCTCAACAGCTTAAGTGTACTTTTGACTTGGCCTATTTTAAGAACATCATCTATTTGGTCCCTGAAAGTTAGCAGTCTGCCGTTACTGACTTGCCCATGTGCATTTACCTCATATATTTGACTTGTAAATATTCTTTCGTCCATCCTCATTCAATATAACAAAATGGATATAAGTTTCGCTCACACTATATGTGTGAAAATTGAATGAAATTATAGAAATAAATTAATTAACAGATTTTTAGTATGAAGCTGAGAATAGGTGAATTAATGTCTTCTAAAGCATCTATTGAGGGTTTTCTTCAAATCCGATTAGTAATCCTTCAACAAAAGAAGACTTGTACACAGTTATTCGATTTAAACGTAAAATATTCGTGACCAGATCCAGTCAAGTGTTAATCTTATCTTTTCTTTTTAATTTTCACTTTATTTTCAAATTAAATAAATAAAAGAGGAGGTGCTTCTGAGCTATCAATTTATTTTTAAAATCGTATAAAGTTATAATAAGAAAATAGTCTATTTTTATATAATACAATGTAAAAACAAGTCTCAGTCAGATGAAACAACTGAGTTCTACACAAAAGCATTCCATTTTCCAGTTTAGTATTTTTTTTTATATTGTTTATTTAAGTGGCCGGTACCGAAACTCAATATGATCTATGTATAAGATTAAAAAAGGCTTCCAGAAAAAGTTTTGTATCGATAAAAAGAAAAGATTTTTTTTTAAATTTAATAGGAATAATATTTATATATCCCTCATTTTCCTAACCAAACTATCGTTAATTAATTTATTGAGCAGGAATGTCTGCTGGAATCGCTGCCTTCGAATAATTGGCGATCCGCGGTCAGTTCAGTCGCATAACTGCAATACTAGTCGGTATCACTGAGGCAGGTTGTTCGAAGGAATTATCGACTAAAAAATAAATAAAACTATTTTACGGATATGTTTCGAATTTGCTTTAAATAGAAATTTTACCAGTTAGCGTAATGCGTAGCGGAACGTACCCGATTAAAATATTGTGAAGGCAGAATTTAATATATGATGACCATTGCCTTAGTAATCCTGTAATCACGGCTCCTGTAAAGGAGTCGAAACGTCAGGATTAAATATGATTTAGGCGCCAAATCCGTAAAAAAGTTGTTTCATTTAAATGTGTAATATGCGCGAATGTGTAAAAACAAAATATGGCCACTTTGAATTAAAATGAAACCTGCATGGTTTGATACTTAAAAAAAAATCACTTGATATAGAAAAGATTTATACATATATATATGACAATCGATTTGACTTTTAATTGTTTTTACATTCGACTTTAAACGTAAAGATGGATAAATTGAAAGTTAGAGTGATTTTTAAATACAAATTCGTACGGGGATCAACAGAAACAACTCGCTTATATATGGGCTGTGAACTGTAAACATGTTATTTCTAAAATAACGACATGTCTCTAGTGAAAATCGGGACTCAAATCCACATTCTTTCGCTATCTAGGCGAGTATTCCTTTAATAAATCAATTTAGTTAAGTATTCATATTCATTTAATGATATTTCAAAATATTAAAAAATGTTTGATGCAACGGTAGCTATCCTGTCTTTCGCATTGACGATCCTGGGTTCAAATCCCGGTAGGGGCAGATATTTGTGTGATGAACAAGCATTTGTTCTTGAGTCATAGGTATTTATATATTCTTAGACCTAGACTAATATCCATAACACAAGTCTTACAGTGCTAACTTTAGGCTGTTGCTGATTGGTGTGAATGTAAAAATATTTTTATTTATGTTTTTTTACTTACCACGTTTTTCTTATCTCACTTTTCTTATTTGTTTGTCTGTCCGGGCAAAATCTTGCAACTTAAATTTGAGGCACTTTCCGATAAGCTAGAAAGCTGAAACTTTCAGGATAGTTCAGAACCCGATGACAATGCACTCTAAAGCAACTTTCAACTTTCCAGATGCACTTTCAGATCCACTTTCGGCAACTTTCACTTTTGTATGGGGCTTATCCGATTGTTGCGTAACACATGGTTACTTCGTTGAGTTAATAAATAAAAAGAATAAAATAATTATACTAGATTTAAAAAATCTAAAAATCCCACGTTTTTCAATGTCCTAAAAAGAATAAAATAACCCTGCGGGGCAAAGCGAGGGGCCACTCAAAACGTGGGGGCGCATCTTTACAATAATCGGCATCAATGCATGTCATTCATCTCTTTAAAATCTCCTCTTAGTAATATGCGCCCCCACGTTTTGAGTGGCCCCTCGCTTTGCCCCGCAGGGTTATTTTATTCTTTTTAGGACATTGAAAAACGTGGGATTTTTAGATTTTTTAAATCTAGTATAATTTAGGGTTCCGTATCTCAAAAGGACAAAACGAAACCCTTATAGGATCACTTTGTTGTCCGTCCGTCCGTCTGTCAAGACCGTTTTTCTCAGGAACGCGTGGAGGTATCAAACTAAAATTTATATCCAATACTCAGGCCTACTGTCCCTTGAAGCTGTGAAAAAATCAAACTCCTAAGCCAAAGCAATCAAAAGATACAGACGTTTATGCCGCAAATTTCCGCAAATTTTCGTAACTCGCACGGGAATCAAAACCTAAAGGGTACTTCCAGTCGATTTAGAATCTTGAAATTTGGCATGAAGCAATGTTTAACAGCACATATATAGGAAAAATTCCGAAAACCTTATTTTTCTGTTATATCTTCATTTTGCAATAAAAATACCATAACTATGACTCGATTGTCGTGATGGGTGAACTTTTACTTGTATACCTACAGGTTTGTACGGAACCCTCGGTGCGCGAGTCCGACTCGCACTTGGCCGGTTTTTTATTATAGAGACTACAATAATAATATCGCTTTAATAAATACTAATGTGAGTTACGTCCAGTTTTATATTAAACTCTATATATAAAAACTTTTAGTTAAGTAAATTAAAATTGCAAAACTATCACGTTTGTTGTATGGGAGCCCCCCTTAAATATTTTTTTTATTTTTAGTATTTGTTGTTATAGCGGCAACAGAAATACATAATTTGTAAAAAGTTCCATGGTTCTTTAGATACAGCCTGGTGACAGACAGACGGACGGACAGGCTGCGAAATCTTAGTAATAGGGTCCCGTTTTTACCCTTTAACTCTAAAAATTACCAATACCATTTCCGTGTATTAATATAAAATACAAAAAATAGGGGAGTCGTCTCCTATATGCATAAAGATGAATCCATCTAATGAGGCTTTGAGATAGTAACTTCGGAACAGCCATCTTAATACCAAGACGGTGATAATTAATACAGCCTCCGACGCTTTTAGATCCGATCTTGCTTCATTACAAATTAGCACATCGTTTTCGTGGAAGTAAAATGGCATTTGGGGAATAAACTTTGTACTCAATTAATTATTTTATTTATTTTATTTTATAAAACAATGCAAGTTTACAGTTTTTTTTAATAAAACATTTTTTATGGTTTGTTACACATATTTTTATTTTTAATTTCTTTATCTGTAAAACGTATTTTATTTTATTTAAAAAGGATAACGACAAACAACTTATATTATAGCAATTAATGGATTTAAATTTGCTAGGTCAGATCTGTTATTCGTAGTATTAACAAATAAAGAAAATAATTACAGACATCTGATAAAAAAATAAAAAAAGGTTGAGTAGTTGCGGAGTTCATCGCGGTAAACACTTAAATATATAACACAGCAAAGCGTGGCCGGGTCAACTGGTTATTTATATTAAAAAATCAGCGCTACCTGAGCTCACCTCTCCATTTTCTCCAGTTGAAAACTACATTACGTCTAAGGGCGTACGCTAAACAGGTACAGGCGCCACGGAGATGAACATCGATACGGAGCGCGTAATAATCGAAGTACAATCTCACCCAGTATTATGGGACATGGCGAGTGATCTTTACAAAGATAGAAATGCTCGCCAAAATGCATCGCTTGAAAATTATTAGAAAAATACTAAAAAAAAGCGACTCGGGTCACAAGTGAATTCTCAGGAGGTGAATTCTCATATAAAAATTATAAATAATAAATAAATAAATATTTCTTACATTCACACTAACTAGCCTAGCCCAAAGTAAGCACTGTAAGGCTTGTATTATGGATACTAGGCTAACGGATAGACATACATATATGATACATAGATATGTGATATTCATAGAAATATATAAAAACACCCATGACTCATCAGGTACAAATGCCCGTATTCATCATACAAACATTTACCCCTTCCGGGATTTGAACCCGGGCCCGTCGGTGCGAAAGGCAGGATCGCTACCGTTGCACCAAACGGTCGTCATCGTCGTCATAAATCAAACGTTTAGTTGATTTAATCGTTCTTGTGAGATAATCTTTGTAAGTCAAGATGTATTTGAGCAATGATATTACCCAAGAAGGTGTTACTTAATGGGAACACAGCGTTCTTTTGTTACATTGTCACTCAAAGGTAAAAAAAATGTGATATTGAGTTACAGTGTTACTAATCGGTAATTTTTTTCCCAATGGGTAACAGTGTAAAACAAAATGGTGTAACTCAAGGAACAAAGGCCTCCCTATAACTTCTTTAGAATTCTTAGAAACGTCTTAAATCCACGCTCTGAAAAACATTTTTTTTTTGTATTCACTTTTCTATTTTCTTTTTCTATTAATAAACTACTAAGGACGAAAACAAGTTTAGAAGTCATAGTTACAACCCTCGGATTCTGAATACAATGACGCACTTAGTATTATTTTAATGGAAAACGGATTTTTTTAAAGCAAGGTTGACTTTATTAAAGAAAACAAAATTCAATTTTTTTTTTTTTTTACAAATAATTTACTAATCTATCGAATTCTTATCGCATTACTTTACTATTCACTGTGTCCATTTTTGGACTCACTACCACTCAACGAAGAAAGGCTCAAACTCTTGGATCCTTTAGCGAGAGAGTCTCAAAACATTTTTAGTAGCTTTACAATATTTGGTGTTGATTTACAAGATCTGAGAGCTGTATTCTTACCCAATGGGTGGGCAAAGTTGATTTATTCAACTCAACTCAAATTCAACAAATATCATAATCATACATTCAGTTTATATTGCAGGGTCACATAGATATTCGGTCAAAATTGGTTGAGTAGTTTCGGAGTGCATCATGGTCAAACACTGTGTCACGAAATTTACACATATATATGTGTGTGTGTGTGTTTATATATATATATATATATATATAAAATTTTATAAGACCGCTGTGAGTCCGGCAATGCTTTACGGAGCTTGAGTGCTGGACCACGCTTATGAAGCATACATACATACAAATGAAATGAAAAGGTTACGCTGGGTAGGGAGTGTGACTCATTTATACAGGATTCGCAATGAGTATGTTACAGGATCATTTAAGGTAACGCCTATAGGGGAAAAACTTAAAGAATCAAGGCTTCGATGGTACGGTCATATTATGAGGGACGAAAACTACTCCGTTAAAACTGTACTGAATATTCCATCTCAACCCGGAGATAGAGGAAGACCGGTCTCGACATGGTGGTCCATGGTAGAACGTGACATGAAGGCCCTTAACCTTACATCTACGACAACCCAGGACCGTGTATCATAAAAACTAAGATATATGAAGATCTTTAAGTTTATTTATCAAAAAATATTAATGCCAATTCATAATACATAAAATTATCAATTTGTTTTATACTTTTCGGCAACTTATTTTATACATTAAAAGTAATATAATCTGTGTTACGCACTTTGATTGACATCTGTAATTTCAAAAAGTGTTTCATAAGTTCGTTTTTTTTTAATTTAAATTTTGCCTGAAAGTGATTTCTTTTTAACAATAAAGCCACAAGCTTATGTACTTTGCTTTTTAACATTTGTCTTTTTCTGTATCCTATCCTAAATATATTAAATAGGTTACAGCAAAATAATAATACAAACGCTACAAGACAGTACTACAAAGACAAGACACGAACCGCAAATTGAGAAACTGGCGATACAACAACTTAAATAAATCCTTCAAAAGCTGGCGGCGAATTTCCCAATACACCTCCACAGATAATATACAGCTAAGACAGTATAGTAACTTCGTACAATCGATCGGAACGAACGCACTCACACAGTCGCACGCCTCAATAAGACGATAAAGAGTGCTATAGATAGAGTAGACAGGGGGTCTATCAAGCAATGTATAGCGCACGATACTTTGAGAATCGCCTGTCCTTCTCACTCTTATATTGCTCTCTCACTCGCACGCCACCGGTATACAGTCGGAGGAGAAATGAAGGGGTAATCGTGCATGCGAAAGAACACGCTATTGTGTGAGAAGGATAGATGATCCGCCAAGCACCGCGCTAGAGGCTAAGTAGTTTACTCTATTGTCATTGTCATTCAGTTTCTGCTTGGAAAATTGCGTTTTATCCGCTAGCGTGGAAAAGTGTTTTAAAATTAGAACCCTTATATCCAAAGAAAATCACACATGGTACGTTCCGAATCGTCATTATACTCTTTATAAGTAACAATTTGTTTTTGATTTATTAAATTACTTTTGTTCCTCAAATCACAACTGCAAGAATAAATAATATTTAGTATGGTGGGTAAGACTTTATAACACATGATAATATTTCGGACCACACCCGAAAAAGAACTGTCTAAGTGATTTCCGGTATTCTTAATGAACTCATATTGAATGGAAACCAATTTAAAAGTATTTTCAGATGCGATCTGAAATTTTATTAAATCCGAAGGAATTTATATAAAAAATGCCCAACAGTGACGAAGATACATGTTTACCATTTCATTAAAGCTGTTTTTCTTACACCTAAAAATTTTCCTCGCTTTATTTCAGCGTCTCGTACATTTGAAACCCTTGCTATGCTTAGAAATCTATCTTTTAATTCTAGAATCCTTCGTTTGCTCAGGTTTCAAAAGAAGCAACTCGCGGCCAAGTCTCAACTTTGCAGCCTTGCATATCAAATAAATATTTTAGGAACGTAGGTATTCATCTCAATATAAAGACAAAGTTTCTCTACTGTTATCCCTGCATATTAACTGTGACACCTTAAGATTATGTTTGTAATGTCAGCACAGGAGCCGAATCGATTTCAATTAGTGAATTTCGAATCACAAAAGTTCGATAAATTCGTCAATTAGTAGGAAATAGTTAAAAGGACTATAATCCTAGAGCTAAGTGCTGTCTTAATTAAATGTCATGCGTCGAGAAAATACACAAGAAACTTAAAAAAAGTTGGATTTCTCAACTTAAATTTAACAAGCCAAATAAGAGACTATTTTTAATACCTTTATGAAATAAAAAATAGACAACTTATAAAATCAGAGAAAAGTAGAATCATATATTATTATTAATATATTTCAACACCCTTCATAATGCGCACAGCAAAGGAGGGGATCTCGCTCCCTGCGTCTGTATTTCCGAGTACTTATAACACGTCCATTTTCAAAGCCAGGGTGAATAGGCACCTTCTGGGTTAGCTAGTTCCATCGTGAATTCTGTCTTGGTCCCCGGGCCCCCCTGGATTGGGATCAAGAGCTAACCCATCCTAAAAGAAAAATAATAATATCTTTCTTCTTTGCTCATACATTAAACGTTTAAATAATTTATGTAAATAACTTTATTCAAATACACTTAAAATAAGTTGTTTTGAATAGTCTAACATTTTTACCTACCACCCATTCAGCTCGTCAGTATTAACGGAAGTAGCGACATTTACAATATTATACGTCGTCACCATACATCACACACAACAAAAAAACAAAATTATTCTATTATCACAATAATAGTAGCTATGGTTTCATTACATCGTTGATTACAACAAAGTCAACAAGTATCTGTTTTACGTAAGTATATTTAGAAACTACAAAACAATTTTTTTTTGCTTTTATTCTCAATTTTATTTATAAAAACAGTTGATTCATTCAGTTATATGATTATTATGGAGCCTAAATATTTTTAAATTAAATTTATTTTTTAGGAACTCAGGTATTTAAATAGACCAAGTTTCTCTACTGCTATCGCTACATATGAACTGTGACCCCTTAAGATTATGTTCGTAATGTCTGCACAGAAGCACTCAATCGATTTCAATTAGTAAATTTCGTTGCGGATCACAAAAGTTCGATAAATTCGTCAATTAATGGAATATCTGTACCGTTTGAACGTTTCTAACGAAATGGTACCAATCAGCTGATTGTTTTAACCTGCGGTACGCCAAACTTGGCTTTGGGCCGGCTTACGTAAAATACAATTGAAAAGGTCTTTGGATTCGTTAACGTTTAGTTAATGTTTGACTTGTGGTTTGAACGGTACTATGTATATGTAATGTAATTATTTATTTAAACAGGGATGTGTACATTTAGTTCTTACACATTTGAATAAAACAATTTATGTAAGGCTTTTTGTCCGTGCCCGTTTATTGTCATTATTAAATTTTATAAAGTATTAATTAACTGTATTTACTCCTCATTCCATGGAGTATCAAGAAAGATGAACAAAGAAGGATAAAAACAATCGTGACTGACAGCACTGCGATGTCTGCTTAGCCACTTTTCAGTACGTTACAACGCGCCCTATTCCTCTCAACACTTCCAATGCTGCGCGAATTGTGAAAGATCATGTCGGACTCTGAGATAAGAAATGTAATTTTATCGCTAAATAATGAAGCTAGGATCAAACAAAAAATACTACCGCAAAGCTGAATATATAAAGAATCTACCACAAAAAATTTGGATCTGTGTAATTAAAAACTAAACGTAATTTAAAAAATCAGCAAGCCACGCGGTAATTTGAAAATGGTAGCAATTGCTACCAGAGACTGACGAGGGGTGTTGGCTATCGGTAGTAATTGCTACCATGGACTGAAAAGTGGTTAGGGGTCTTGTCAAAGTCTGTGTCTGTATGAGTGCGTATGTTTCGATCGATTGTATGTATTTACATTACTGCTTTAGAAAGACAAAAAGTCTCCAAGGATGAAGTTTTGATAAGGGTCGCTCAAAAACACATATTAATGAAAACCATCACAGCACGATAAGTAGTATGCATAGTCGGTCAAGACATACGATATGCTGCAATTAATAGTGATGGCCAAAATGGCGGGAAAACGTGGAGTTGGCCGCCAGATAAAGTCACGGTTGCGTAACGTTCAAGAATGGACTGGAGTCAGGAGCGTCTTAGAACTAATCTACCTCGCACGGGACAAGGAAAAGTTTTCCAAGCTGATGTCCAATCTCCAGTAATTGAAGTGGAGCAAAAAAAAGAAGAAGAACACATTATCCCGACTGCATTTACAGTCGTTAGCGATCCGCAATAAGCTGATGACGAGCTTATCTTTACATATAAAAATCCCCTGTCACAGTGTTTGACCGCGATAAACTCCGAGAGTACTCAATCAATTTCTATGATGTTTTTCCATTTTGCTGGATTTGTTCTGACTTAGGACATAGGATAGGTTAAATTTATTTCTTTTTCAGTCATTATATTTTTTATTGATTTTATAATTTTTGTTATTACAATTTGCAATAAAAAAATTGCAAATTTTGATGTCAGAGCTACGCGTGGCCGGGTCGGCTAGTATATATAGTAACAAATAACCTCTACACTTTTAATGGGAAAATAACCACACCGAAGCCGGATACTTACAAAGACAATTGTTAGAAGTTTGGTGACCGTAAGATGTAAGAAAAGTTTTCCTAAATTATGGAACGCCTTAAAACAAAATGGAAGTATGTAAAAAACAATGCCTTGCCGTATTTCGTGGGGCTTCTGACGTCATTGCGTAATAGTTGACATTCAATTGAGGAATTGTAAATGCAAACAATGAAAGCTTTCATTTTACAGAAAGTTATTCTGTATTCAAGACTTCGTCGATTGTTGCCTGTTGGTGTTATTTTCTTTTTTTTTCTTAATGTAAATATGTATTCAATTATTAATTTGATAATTATATGGCGCTGTCAGGATATAAATCCTGACATAGCTTTATCTTGTTACTAACCATAATAAGACATTGTTTCTTGCGCTCAGATGATTTTCAAAAATATATATATTTTTATGGTTTGGACATAGATTGTGGAATTGACAACGCTTATCAATTAATCAATCAATGTATTTATTCAAAGTCAACAAATGGACCAATTACAATATAATGATAAATTACAATATAAATAAAATGAAAAAAAGTTGTCATGTCATAGTGATATATGTACTGGCAGTCAAAGCACTCGGCGAAAGCACTCAGGATACTGTTCGGGCTGACCCCTGTATTCGCATTGTTGTAGTAAAACAATCCACGCGCGTTTCAGCGAACATCCCTGAGGCGAGACAGAAGCGAAGCCCCAACAGAAACCTGAATACATTATCGAATTGGACGCGTAAGGCGCCATACTGCTTCTGCGAATAACTCACTCACAGACTGCTCGTATAGAAGGACGTGAAAATGCCCAGAACAGGGTTATTTTGACATCTCTAGAACAGCGAGCAAATCTGCGGGCTATCGTATTAGCACGAACGTCAACGCCCTACGCTCTCTTTCAATATACGCATTTTCTTTCAGATCAGGGGTTATAAGTGCCCAAGGTATTTAAATTGTCCTACTCTATTAGGGCGGCAGCCATTCAGTCTAAGTTTGGATGTTCGACTTAGAGACCTTCCCTGAGCCTGAAAGATAATCCATTATTCGCTTTTCTTCACATTATAAGTCAAACCGTGTTGCTTAGCATTCGTTAATGCAGCTGCGACAGTCCATATACAGAAGCACTCAGCAGCACCATTTCGTCCACGTAACTGATATTTTGAAGGCACTCTATCAATATGGCAGTGGACATGTGTGCTGCTGAGCTCCACCACAAGTGCGTTCATATACAGATTAAAAAGTTTTGGCAATGTCAGCCTCTCCCGCCTCACGCCGCACTCCAATCTGTATGGTGTCGATTACGCCCCCGACCACCAGATAACATTGATCTGGTTCCAATACCAATATTTAAAAGTATAGGTTAATTCCTCGGGCATCGATATTTTGCCATAGAATATCGTAGGAAACCAGATCAAAAATTTGTCCATTGTCCTGAACAATTTTTTTCTGTATAGTTGACGGTTTGCTTCAGAAAAGTATATAGCCGTGTCAGTAGACAGACCTAATGATGATAATGTTTATGAGACCAAAGAGTCACACTAAGTTCCAATTTTGTAATACGTACCGCTAAAGAGTGGAATTCTTTGCCTGAATATGTTAGCTTAGCTAAGCTGACCCGGTCAAACGTTGCTGTGTTATGAATTTAAATGAAACCTGTCCAGAATGAAATGAAAAAACATCATCAAAATCCATCCATTCAAAGTTCATCGCGGTCAAGCACTGTGGCAGGGAATATATATACATTCTAACGAAACTACCTCATTCATATCAATTACCTATTATTCATTAGTTAATTAGATTGACTAGATACTCCTTGTTTTGGGAAAAAGAGTCAATTAATTAATTAGATTGGAATTGGCTAAATAACTGGCACTAACGCGAATACAATTACTTCAAGAGGTTCGTAAATGTTTATTGAAAATACATCAGGTTTATTCATCATTCCCGCTATATTTAAATTTAGTTCCCTCCCCTAATTTTAATAAACACTTACAGGCACAGACTAAATAATCTATAAATATAAATAAAATTGGAGTGTCTGTTTGTAATATTGAAATAACCGTTTATTACTACATGCATATAAATATATATACGGTACATACACCAAAATAACATTTTTTACATTTTTGTCTGTCTATCTGTCTGTTTGTTCCGGCTAATCTCTGAAATGGCTGGACGCATTTTGACGGAACTTTATTTGGCAGGTAGCTGATGTAATAAGGAGTAACTTAGGCTACTTTTTTTAGAAAAAATCTTTTATTTTAGAAAAAAAAGGGTAATGTTGCAATGTTCCACGCGGACGAAGTCGCGGGCGGCCGCTAGTAGATAATAAATTCCAAAACAAAAATATGGATGAGTACCGCCCGGAATTTAGTACCCGTTTAGTTTAGGTAAAAGACTTTAGTAATTTTATTATTCGGTAGGTACATTAATTCACAAGTACCTAATTCCACAGAACTCAATATCAAAAAATTGGTTGTCTGTAAAGTCAGTTTACGGAGTATAATTTTACGTGATAACGTCATAAGAAAACATAGATGAAAAATTGCATACTTTTATGAATTGAATTATTATAACTGAATTATCATTATTTTGTATAATACAAAGGAGTTAATTGAAAATATTTTTTTTCGCTAAATTAACATTAAATTGGTGTAATAAACAACCACATTAACTTTTCACTTCATGAAGTGGAAGAGAGATAGATGCACCACAAGTCAAACTTTACGTTACACTTTTTTAGTGCATGCAGCCGGTGTTCATCGATTTATAAGACGAATCATACGAGATCACACAAAGCTTTATAGTATGAAACGAAAAAGAGATAGAAAACCACTCCAGTCACGCACACTGACATTAGTAAAAGTCAGACAAGGCCACGCACACTGAGGTGGGGAGGCAGCTGACTTCTATATTTATCATGAAACTAAATCTAAATCTGACGCTCTCGTATAACGGAAATGTGACGCTTAGCACGCATAGAGTGGCAACGCAGTGAGCGGCTATATGTAAGCGGTCCGAACGTCGATATAAAAGTTTCGCTTCAATATATTTATCTCATTACTGATACGAGTGGAATGTTTGCTTTAACCCCTTGACGTCCAGCATTGTGTTAAATGCGTTATAACGCGAAATAAATTTCTCTCTCTATTATCTATCTATTATTCTCTCGCTATAGAGCATTATATAATGCTCTCGGGTTTTAAGGGGTTAAATGTTCTTCTTTTTTTAACAGATCCAGCTATACGGCTTCAACAAGGAATTATATCATAACATGTCGGAGGCGCAACACAAATCACAAGGAGTTGTCGGCATATCCTTGATGGTTCAGGTAAGATGAGAGATTTTTTATTCAATATCACGAAATTAAAGATCAGTCTCAATCAATAATATAGCCACTCAAAATGAAAAACTCATTAAATGCTTAAAATATAAATTAAAACTGATTTAATTGTATATCCGTATTTTAATATTGAAACTTCACTTGTGTAATGGGATTTATATTGTTTTGCCAGTAAATGATAAATCGTTGAACATGTTGTTATCCTTTTTATTGTTTAATTTCAAAATAAAAACGATTGCGGTGAAAGTGTCTTACATAATGTCAAGGACCGTTGGTAGTGTTTCTTATTATATGACCACCACTGGTGGCGACCATACGAGTGGCGCGTGCGCTGCCCCGGCCACGCGTTGCTGTGTAATAAATTAAAATAAAACCTATCCTATCTTTTAAGTTAGATCAAATAACAGATAGTTACGAAGCTTGATCCAAATCGGTTAAGTAGTTTAGGAGTCCATCGCAGACAAACAACGTGACACGTAATTTATATATATTAAGATGTTGAATCTGCTATTTGATTGATTGACTAGCGCGTTCATTGAATGACGACATTTAATTGAATGACTAAAGGACAACTCGTCAAGTTGTTTAATGTAACGTTCACCGTCTTGACTGAACGTCATTTAGCATAGTCGTTGAATGCGATATAGCTGACTTTGTAATGTTTGGTTAGGTTAGATTAGGATAAATCCATGCTATCACACTATTATATTACTCAAAAAATAATTATTAATTAATTATTATTAAATAATTTCAATCACCTGACTGATTTTACGTACGGTCTGTTCAAAGGGCTATGTTACAATCTGCTAACTAGTTGGACGTTAAGTGACGCTTGGTCATTCAACGTTCGGCCTAGTGTCGTCACTAAATGTCGTCATTCAATTAACGCACTAGTCATTCAATCAAATAGCAGATTCAACCAGATGACGGCGACGAATACAACTAGCCTGTATTAAGCAAACAAATGGTCTAGATATTAAAATCTGGTAGTTAAATGCACAGAAAAGTAAAAAATATAGATTTATTGATTCTTTTAATAGATCAAAGTTTTTTTCCACAGATTGGGGAACCCACGAATAAAGAGTTAAGGCTGATCACTAGTGCTTTCAACAAAGTCATGTTTCGAGGTAAGTTTGAAACATTTTAAATACAAATGTGTTTTTTGTGAAATTTTGTTGTATCGAGCTTTGACCCTATTCCTGCTGCTGCACACAGGGTGGTTGTGTCATGAAATTATTTATTTTATTTTGTTATTTTATTTGTATGTATAATAGTAATGTATAATGTGTGTACAACTGGAATAAAACGTATCTATCTATTATTTCATGAGTTATACATGGTGTTGATATTAATGGAAGTATCACCATAAACTCTTTTGGGGCACTACAATAACTTAAGTTAAAAAAACGAGTGCTTTAGACTAGGGATGTTGCGAATATTTGCATCCGCATCTGCATATGCGGAACATCCGCATCTGCATCCGCATCCGTATAAATCGATGCGGGTGCGGATGTGTCGGTCGCGCCGGCGAGTGGCGCGTGTCGACCAAATAAAAGATTAAAGATGATTTATTGGAGATTAGCAGAAACATCGAAGATATCTTGGCTTCTCGAACAATATCTCCAAGTACCGAAAGAGCGAAGAAAATAAGAATGACAGATTCCATGGAAACAGATACAGAACGAACGTCACTCCTGTTTAATTAGTGATCTTGCCATGATGCTTTATTCATCAAGTGACGTTGATGTCAGGGAGAGTCAGGAAACACTAGAAATTGTCAGCCCTGACGCAATTCCTAGCAAAGAGTTACTTACTATTCGCAATAAAAAGTGAATTAATTTAAATTAGAGTCATCTTAAATAATGGAGTGTTAATCAAAGTGAGTTCAAACTATTATCTAAGATAGCACGCAAATTCTTATCAGCGCCACCAGCCAGTGTTTCAAGTGAACAGTTATTTAGTAGAGCAGAATTAATATACGAACCCTTGCGAAACAGACTGGAGTCCGAAAAGGCGGCCATTGTACTTTTCATTAAATATAATGCTCCAATATTTAAATTTAATTACTAAAATAATCAATCATTAATAGTAATTCACTCAATAATTTATTATTAAATAAAGAAAGGATAAATATTACTGTGTTTTTTACCCTACCAAACCAACACTTAAGTTATTTGTACAGATCCGCATCCGCATCCGCATCCGCATCCGCATCCGCGGATGTGAAAAAAAATGCATCCGCTGTATCCCTACTTTAGACCATAAGACTGAAGTAAAACTTCTGTAGTTATTTTTTAATCACTTTACTAATCTCTCTTTCTATCTTTACTAACTTACATCTCCCTCTCAACTTCCATTCGCTTTTCCGGCTCTTTTTCCATTGTTTATGCGTTACCATAGGTTGCTATGGTTGGCGTTAACCGCAATTAGTTCGTCTACCGGACGCGAGATGGCTCTAACGGAAAAATATTTAATAATAGAAAAAAATTAAAGAATTTTGTCCACCCGTGCGAAGCCGGTACAGGCCGCTAGTTTTATATAAACAAAATTGATTTATTTTGTAGTTTATTTAACGTACGGTTTACCATACAGTAAATGATAAAATGATAAGAGAAAATATGGTGATCACTAAATTTATTCCTATATAAAATTACACTCGAAAGATTACGTTAAAAAGCTTCTTATTACATTGTTAAAATGATATGAGTACACGGTATGATGACTGAATGATAACTAGATATTTAGGTGTTTGAGCCTTCGCTTGACCCACTGTGAGATTACAACTTGAGTTTTACCTAGTAGCAGTGTGTTTTTCACCCTAACATTGTCAACTTTTCGTTAGATGTAGGTAGTTTCACAAATGTTTGAATGCTATGCCTTTGCCGGCAGCCATGTTAGACTTCAGTACGTCTTGAGTTTTCACTGTGAGCGGTGTGTTCTAAAAGTATTTAGTTATTAAGTAATTTTATTTTAATTGAAAGGTAATTTCATTATAATAAGTTAATTATCAGTAACATACGCGAAGAAGAATCGGATGAGGTAAGTAATTATTTCTTCATGATAAAAGTGCTTTTAGTGAAGTGTGAAATATTTCAACAGTAGATGAGAGGATTCGCAAAAGGTTTGGGAAAGCCCCAGAACCAGGCTAATCAAGGAAAGCCCTTGAATAGTATCATGCCTTATAATCGTGATCAGTACGATAGTGGTCGACATCTCTCGACTCACTAAACTTGCAACATGTTTGTTGTTCAGCCAACAACTGTGGTCTATACAGTCAACAACTACTATGAGCAGGCAACAAGTAATCTGCACATCCAACGTGTGAACCAAGCAGTTCACATGTGTGCTGTATAAATAACAATGAATAGTGACATGATAAAATATCAACGTGTTCCTTTCACAGAACCCGGAACGTACAACTCTCGGAAACCTTGCCGAAGGAGCGCCGCCAGCAGACAATGCTGACGAACTTAAACGCCTTATCGAAATATTAGACAAGTATTACCCGGAAAACTGGAGGTTATGGGAGGTCAATGAAACTTCGTACGAAGATCTCTTCGGAGAAAAAATCTCGTCTGACGAGGAGTGCCACTTGAGGTTTGCAATACCGACCGTTGAACTAAGTTACATTTTCGGAGGCAGTTCATCAGGTACACTCAGCGTTAGAAAATATAATTCATTTAAGAAAATTCTCCTTAGATGGCCATTAGGCAGAGCAATTATCTATGCGCCCCTTGCCACTATGAAGAAAATTCATCCAGTGGATGCCTTTAATGGCTTCTCAATATTTTTACCGAAATAAAAGCCCCATCTAATCTCACGTGCTGAAGCTGAAAAATTGTTGAAATTTAATGGCGGTCATGACCAATCTCCGGTTTCAAATTGCAGCAAAAGAGGTCACATCTCAGAGTCTGATGGAATGATAACCTCGAAAAGATCAGAAATCGAGGAAAGAGAAGATGTTCTACTTAACTTCATGAAACAACAAAATGAAATTCTTCAAAAATTATATCAAATGCAAGTATCAAAGTCCTCTCTAGCCAAAGATGGAAACGATGATAAGTCGGGAAGTGATTGGGTAGCTCCGTCCTTTACTAGAGAGGAACAGGATAACCCAGGAGAGTATTCGGAATCAATGAGCGATTCTTCGACAGAAGAAGTAGAAAATGAAGAGATGCTCTTGGACTTTGCTCCAGAAACAAAAGAGTCGGAGGCAAAAGTAAGCTCAGCCAGTGGTGATTTGGTAAAACAAGGAATACAGTGCCAAAGATTAGGTTCCGAAGGGTGGTCTAATATAAGATACGCAGACGTACAGAAAAAGTTTCAGGCCACTCCCGTTTTTACTAACCTGAAAGTAAACAGCAGTCTTGCAACAGCCACACCATCTTGGCAACTAGTTACAATATTAGAAGTTTAGGAGCAATAAGTCATGGACTACTTCAACAGAGAAAAGAGTTTCAAGAAATCTATCAAA
This sequence comes from Calamotropha paludella, assembly GCA_927399485.1. Lineage (NCBI taxonomy): Eukaryota > Metazoa > Arthropoda > Insecta > Lepidoptera > Crambidae > Calamotropha > Calamotropha paludella. The sequence continues at coordinate 1,811,636 of OV656803.1, read as the reverse complement.
ATTCGTCATTAGAAACGAAGAAGTCTATCAGCAAAAATTTGTTGTCAGCTGAATCTTCTTTCCGCAAAACCTCGGACTCCCTGTTGCAGTATGTATGCGGAAAGCGTGCGGAAATTATCCAACAGAGAAGGAGTTTATACAAACCTCCAAGCAAGGTTCTTAACGAGTTATTACATGCAATTCCCCCGTCGTCGTCACACCTTTTTACCGAGCCGCAACTCTCAGAACTAATAAAAGAACAAGGAGGCACGAACAGATTTTTTCCTGGCAAATATAAACTTAAAACAAAAGTTACACCAAGGGAATCGACGTTTCGTAAACAAGCCCGAGATAAATTTCGACAATCGGATCAAAATTATAGAAGACCAAATTTTAAATACGGAGAAAAGACTCACAATAGGACAGGAAGTAAACAAAATTTTCAAGGAAGTAAGCCAAATGAAACGAGGGCAGAGGGAAAGAAGTATTAATTTTGAAGCAGGCCAGGTGGGTACAAAAATAGTCGAATGGTCTAAATTAAATGTACCTGAAAGTATACTATCCATCATAACGGGATACCGCATCCCGTTTCGTCAGTCACCTCCTTTAATACGCTTTAATTTGCAAACTTCTAGCAAACTTGATGTTAAAAAATCAGACTTAATGTCTGAAGAATTAAATAAATTAATAGAATGCAAAGCCATCAGAGTTTGTAACAGTCCATCAGGATTTTTATCGCCAATCTTCCTGAGACATAAGGCGGACGGTTCAAATCGGCTCATTCTAAATTTAAAGAAGTTAAACCTTTACCTAAAACCACCCAAATTTCATTTGATAAATCATTATAGAATACCCACTTGTATAAATAATAAAGATTTTATGGTAAAAATAGACCTTTCTCAAGCATACTTCCACATACCGGTTATTCCATCCCATAGAAGGTTCTTGGCATTTCGCTATGACCAGGTAGTTTATGAAATGACTTGCTTGCCTTTCGGTCTGGCAACAGCGCCATCAATCTTTGCCAAAGTTACTAATTGGGTTGCAAATTTTTTCAGAGATACCGGAATAAGAATTATTGTCTATCTAGACGATTTTCTGATAATACATCCAAATCCAAAGATCTTCCAGCAACAAACTCAAACGGTTCTGGTAACTCTAAAAGAAATGGGCTGGTGCGTCAACATACAAAAATCATGTCTCACCCCAACGCAAATCATAGAATATCTAGGCGTAGAATGGAACACCAAATTAAATCAAAAGAGTTTACCACAAAACAAGATACTAAAAAACAAAAATCTAATAAAACAAACTCTGAGCACTCAGCATTGGAGTTGGTGGTCAGCAAAAGTCCTACTAGGAAATCTAAACTTCGCTGCATTTGTAGTACCTCTAGGAAGACTGAATTGTCGGAACATGCAAATAGAAGCCAAGATGCCAAAGCAAAATCGTTATATGAAATCCCCCATACCGTTATCAGTAATGGAAGATCTAAAGTGGTTGCTGAGAAACATAGAAATGTCATCACCAATACATCTTCGAAATGCAACAGTATTCATGACAACAGACGCGGCCAAAAAATGGTGGGGGGCGACAATAAACGGACTACTTTTAAGCGGAATATGGTCGAAACAGCAGGAGGGGTGGCACAGCAATCAAAAAGAATTATGGACCGTCTTGGAAGTGTTGAAAAAGGTTGGCCCCATGTTTGCCAATCGAACTATAATGTTACAAACGGACAACAAAACAGTGGTGGCTTACATCACAAAAGAAGGAGGGATACAACGCCACGGCAGACAGTCTGTCTCGTCAAAGTGACCTTCCGGAATGGTCACTGAACAAAAAGATACGCGACATAGTCTTTGCCAAATGGGGGACGCCGGAGGTAGATCTCTTTGCGAGCAAAAAGTCAGCTGTTCTAAAGAATTACGTAAGCGAGGATGCCAGGGATCCGAGCTGCATGTTTGTGGATGCATTCAGCAGACCCTGGAAATTTCAGCTCGGATGGCTATTCCCGCCACCTGCAATGATTCCGCGAGTGCTTCAACATCTAACAACGAGCACGGGCATGTATCTCCTAGTAGCCCCGAAATGGGAACGAACATTTTGGAAAGCAGAGATAAAGCAACGTGCAGGTCTGGAAGATACGGGCTAGACAGATCTAATCTACTCCTGGCCACTCGAATACAGACTCCTACTCGAAAAGTCTTGGCGCAAGTCCACCCTTAAAACATATCGTAGCGCATGGTCTCGCTGGAGAGAATGGGCACGAGACAACAATTATAAGGTCAATGATCCGGACCCTGATTCAATTGCTAGATATATCTGCCACCTCCACTATGTCGTAAAACTTGCTCCCAAAACTATTGCACTCCATAAATCAGTAGTAGTCACATTTGCGAACCCTCGAAATTCAGAAAGCTTCAGCGGACACCCTGTAATAAAACAAATTATAAAATATTTATTTTTACAGGTATTTACCTGTCGCGACCCCCAGCAGCCAAAAATACAACATGGAACGTGGGGCAGCTTCTGAATTTCTAACAATCTTATGAAATCGACCAAAGTAGTCTATTTCAGGTCTCTCGCCACACGGCAGCACTTCTTCTTTTAGCGACAGGACGGAGAATCCATGACTTAACACTCCTTGATATCAAACCAGAATCGCTGGAAAGAACAGACGACGGTATAATATTGTGGCCAAGATTTGGTTCAAAAACCGACTCCAGCACGTATCGCCAATCAGGTTGGAAATTTTCGGCGGGTGAAGAAGAAAGACTAAATATTCCGTTATGAACACTATGCTTAATTAATTTATCGAACAGCAGAAGGTCTTGTGATGATTCTCTCAGTGCCTTATTCATTACCACGAGAGGGCGCGTTAAGGCTGCATCTCGTACAGTTATCGCGGGCTGGATCCGTACATTATTTCGAGATGCAAATATAGTAGCATCGCCCGGCAGTTGCAGATCAGCAGTTAATTCTGAAATCTGGACTAATAACAATATTAATCTGGATGAAGTGCTAAGGAGAGGAAATTGGAAATCTAAAGATACATTTATCAAATATTACTTTAAAGAAATTTCAAATACGTCTAACATTAATCAACATATAAATAAGGTTTCACAATTATTTCAAACTGCATGATTCATCGTTGGTTTAATTGATTCAAACCTAATTATAATTTTTTTCTTATTTCGCCTTCAACAACTATATTTCGCTAAATAAGCACAGTACGTCTATGCCTATTAGCCGGCAGATTATAAACAATTCTCACAGAGGGTCAAGCGAAGGCTCGAGCCTAAATAGGTCCGTTTTTCCCCCAAAGGGTATAAAAACGGATATTTAGGTTTCAGCCGAAGCTTGACCCACTAAACCGGCTTAGCTTGCCGGCTTTCCCTGTGATAGTACTGAAGTCTAACATGGCTGCCGGCAAAGGCATAGCATTCAAACATTTGTGAAACTACCTACATCTAACGAAAAGTTGACAATGTTAGGGTGAAAAACACACTGCTACTAGGTAAAACTCAAGTTGTAATCTCACAGTGGGTCAAGCTTCGGCTGAAACCTAAATATCCGTTTGGGGGATCTATGGGGGAAAAACGGTCCTATTTTAATTATGACGAAATATTCACTGCGGGTGTGAAATGCACGGTACATTCAGCGCGGTCGTGTTTGCACCATACATTTAGTAATTAAATTCTTACTGCGATTACATTGTATACTACTGAGTCTACTACCAGTTCGGAAATTGGGAGGCCCTATCGAGAAGAACTGGCGATAGGAACTCGGGCAGGGGGACCGACCTCCATCAAACGTTATTATTTGCAAAAAGAGCTAACTTCAGCATTAAATATAAAATAAATTATACGCAAAATCCGTAAAAAAGTTGTTTTATTCAAACGTGTAATGCGTGGAAGTGTAAGAATTAAATAATAAAAAATATTTTATAAAAAAGATGACCAATGACTCAAATATTTCTTTGTAATTTCATTGTTTGTCTGAATTTATATGCATTTAATTATATATTGTTTTCAAGTTATACAGTTTATTGTGAAAATATTCTTTCTTATTTCAACAAGGAGTTTTTGAAATATCTATCAGCATATCAAGTAAAGATATGTTACAAGATCATACAACTAGAAAAAATCTACTTATTTTTAATCTCACAAAATATTCTCATGCGGGACTCAAATCCGCGTGTTATTATATTTTATTATTGAAGTATTTTCTGTATTACAATTTGTCACATAATCTAAATATATAAAAATCATAAAAATCAGGATATGAGTTTAACCACTTGTCAATCCACGGTAGCAATTGCAACCGATAGCCAACACCCTTCGCCAGTCCCTGGTAGGATTTTTATCTGAGTCCGACATTTTTTTCACAAGTCGGGCATTGGGACCGTTGAGAGGGGTGTGGCGTGAGGTAGCGGAAAGACAAGTGGTTAGATATAATTTCTGAAGAAACTATAGTAATAAACGTCACTGAGTGTCAAATTATTAGAACGATACATAATTTGATTTCAAATCACTTATTTTGAACCCACACGTGATTATTATACGACTGTTTTCTCATTGTGCCTTATTATGTACACATTTCCTATGTCAAATAGCGGTGACAGAAAAATATTTTTTATTAACCTTCCGTAAGCGTAGTGGGGTCGCAAAGCCCCGACTCCATCTCAAATGTTCATATCTACTATAATATATTCGTTAGACCTTTAAAGTTTTTAGTATCTGAAGTCCTGTTCAAGCGTCAACCATCGCTTCTGAAATATTAGCATTTTCCGCGATTTCGTGCAAATCAGACGAGTTTGCTTGCTTGGTAAACTTTTTTGGTTTAGTCAGAAAATTTTCATATTTCTAATAAGTGTTTGTATACTTAAATACAATACTGTAGTTTTATAATTTCTTCATAATTCTTTTAAATTTACATATAACCAAAACTATGTCCAAGTTTTATTAAAAATATGAAGCATCTCATATTGGGGTTGTTTGGACCCCACCAGGCTAACGCAAGGTTAGATTCTGGTAATCATAATCATAAAAATATATCATATCAACAGCAATGTCAACTTTTCTCTGTGCAGGAAGTTCATACCCCATCAAACACCTACCCCTCAGCTCCCTCTTGCCGAATACCCAGCAGTACTTAACATATGAAGGTTCCACCACTCACCCTGGGTGCTGGGAGACAGCTGTATGGATCATCTTCAATAAGCCCATCTATATATCCAAACAGGAGGCAAGTATCACCAGTTATTAAGCAGTTAAGCCTTTTTTTTAATGGGTTTGCTCTTGATCTCCATCAAGCCCGGGAGCCAAGGCAAGATCCACAATGGAACGAGCTAACCCAGAAGCCCATTCACCCTGGCTTTAAAAGCGGACGATTAGAAGTACTCGGAAATACAGACGGAGGAAGGGAGTTCCATTCCTTTGCTGTGCTCGACACAAAGTTTCGGTTGTACACTCTTATTGAATGCTGATAGTCTTAAGGCATCACAGTCCGAATAAGCAAAACAATTTCGCTAAAATAATCCTTGTTAGCATAGCTTAAAGTCTCAAATTGAAAACCAGAAAATCTTCTTCTAATAACCCGTCTGTTTTTTTAGCCAGAGTGAATACCTTCTGGGTTAGCTCGTTACATCATAGATGCTGTCTTGGCCACCGGGCTTGATTGGAATCAAGAGCGCACCCATTCCAAATAAAAAAACTGCTTAAGAGATAACTCTTCAGGATATTTACAGAAATACGAAAAATCCACATGAGTTTTGAAGGAATACTTGCATTACAGATGTACGCGCTACGTCAGCTAATGCAAGGCTCTCAGCTGACTCCGAAAGCCCCCCTAGGCAATAACGCAAGACCGGTTCAACCTTTACACCATAGGACAGTCAGAACTAACATCAATTTCAACAAACAAGGCACTCAGGTGAGTTTTATCACTTGTAGTAAATTCCATGTCACATTGTTTAACCACGATGAACTCTGAAACTACTCAACCGATTTTAATGTTTATTTTTATTTTGCTGGATTACTTTCGACTTAGGTCATAGGGCAGATTTTATTTTAATTTATTATAAAAAAAATTGTATAACTGAACACATCAGCGCGACCCCTGGTCGGCTGATTTATTATAAATTTCAAAGAAAAAGAAAATAATCGAATTGTATTTCCTTCTATAATTGTTTAAGCTTTTATTCGCTGTGCCTTTGTTAAAGATTCTATGTTTGCAATAATTTTGAACTTTAACTGCATCACTTAAAGCCAATACTGGTAATCTTGTATGATGTATAATACTGTAGCACCCGCGTGCTTTTAAGAACCGTTTGGTACATTCTTAAAAGAACGTTACAAAAAAAAAAATAGAATATTCTTTATTTAAAATTATTTGGTACGAAAAGTGTCTTGTTATAGATAGATGTGATTCCATTAAAAGAAGTATTCAAGAAGTGATCATTAAATCCACACACTCAAGATACCCAGGATACCTCTCACAGCTAAAGCCAGTCCTGAGCCATGCGTAGGATATGTCTCCCGCTAAGCTTTACGATACATAATAACGCCATCTAAAAACGATTCCACAAATTACACGTGACAATTAATAAGAAGAAAAGATATTTCGCTGACAAATTGCATCAAGATTTTTAACTGCTAAATAAAACCTTTATTATCGGATATACATAGCGCTTATTTTAGTTTTTTTTTTATTTCCACTCCTTTACATCAAAAGTTCGAATGTACAAAATTACCTATGACTTTTTAAATGTCATATAAATTAAAATCCAGGATTGCTCTTACAACAGTCTGTAATTGATTTATAAACACAAGTGTCGCCATCTCTGTGATAAGTTTTCCAACATGACAATAGAACAAAAGTTTTCCATATTTACTTCAGATCCGGTTTCTGAGTGGTAGTTACATCTTTATTACCAATTTAGTACAAGTATTTTTTGATTTTGTCCGAAGCAATTTATAAATACATTTTAAAATTACGTGGACATTTTCTTTTTCTTTTAAGTCTGATATTTCGGCGCAGGCACTTATGTCTATAAGGCGTAAGCCTCGATTTCACTTAACTTTTTCCTTTTTGGATCAATAATGCAAGCAATATAAAATTTTAATTATTTATCTAATATTATAAACAACCTATGTGCGCTAAGATGGCGACAGGCAGAGAGCGTATTTTTTGTATCTGCTACATTACATGAGAAAATTAAATTTAAGAAAAAAAAATTGAATAGAAAAACATTAATAAGATAATAATTAGAAAACATTGAAAAAATACAAAAAAATATATAAAAAAATAAGAAAGAGGCAAAGGCATTACTTGAAGTCCATATAAAATAAAAATATGTAGCATCGTTCGACAAAAAAAAGAATGCTGCATATTTTAATAATAGATGCAAAGGCATTTCGATTTATGATGCTAGCAGAGCTATCGTCGTGAAAGAACTGAAAACCGTCATGTAAAAACACGATAATAATAATTGATACTTATTTAATAATTGCTGATCCGATCACGCGTTGTTGTGTTATAAATTAAATGAAAAAATGGAAAAAAGGCATGTCTGCAATTCACACGTGGTAGAAGTGAAACCTTCAAAAATAATACGTACACATATACAAAATACCACGGTTGTTGTGATGCCTTCTCTCGAACTTTGTACTACGCATGCGCACACAAACACGTACTAACATACGTACGTAATGCTTCCTATCTCATTTTCTCCTACGTTAAATCTTATGAATTTATGTGTTTGTCTCTTTTTACTGTCGCCTTATTTTTTTCAAAGAGACACTGTTTAATGATTCCTATCTCATTTTCTCCTACGTTAAATCTTATGAATGTATGTATGTCTCTTTTTACGGTCGCTTTTTCGTTTCATGGACTTTCAAATCAAAACTATGCTAAAGAAGTTTTCGCTGCTAAAATAAAAATCGGTTGAAGAGATTCGGAGTTCATCGCGGTCAATAACGGTGACAGGGAATATTTATAGATAATTTTTGACACAGCAACGCATGATCATGTCAGCTATACTTTGTCCAATGTAGAATGATACTTTTGACAGTTAACGCCTATATAGAGGGTATAAAGTTGCTATTGCAACGTCAAGCCAAACATAAGGAAACAAACGCAACCTTAGTACGTAGCAATAAGGAAGTGACACCTGTCAAAAGTATCATCCAACATTGGACAAAGTATAGTAAACAAATAAATTTCAGAAATACAACGAAATATCGCATAGACAAACTGCTAACGACTTCCACTACACTTTCTTAATTACAGCAATAATAACATCGTACAACCAAAAGTTAGTTTTATCAATGAACATATTACCAGTGAAATGTTCAACAGCACTATGGAGTAAGTTTAACTAACAATGGACTATAAAAACTACAGTTGAACCACAATACTGGTTATCAAAAGCAAGCGGCTAAGTTTAGAGAGTGTAATAAACTAGATATAACGTTAGTGGAACGGTGCAAACTGCATTCGGCTAGCTGGCTACTTAAGTATATCTATACTCTTTGCGTTATGTAGGCTCGTGTCGAATACTTCGCACCTTGATAATCAAACTGTAACAAAACCAGAATCATGTTTTTAGGAAATTGCGTTTAATTTTTTTTTAATTTTTAATGTTTATAATTAGGGTCACTTCTCGATTAAACTTAGGTTTATCTTTTATTCGTCTTTATATTCCTGCTGAAATGTTATTAATATTTTGAGTAGATTTTGCAGTATTTAAGCTTTTTTGAAAAAAATCCCGAAGTGTCACTTTTCCATTTAATTCTGATTTAAATTTATTGTTGTGTCACTTATATAACTGTGTTGGCATTATAGGAAAATAAACTGTTTTGAAAACAAATCAAAGTCTGTTTCAGTAAATTTAAGTATTTAAGAAATATAAATGAATAAATAAATAAATAAATAAATATTTCTTACATTCACACCAATTAGCCTAGCCCAAAGTTAGCACTGTAAGGCTTGTGTTATGGATACTACGGTAACGGATAGACATCGTCGTCATACCAGCGTAGTCGTCGTCAAAGCTCTGATGCTTGCTTGAACGTCCTTTTGACATCGTCGTTACGTCTTCACTTGCGTCGTCGTAAACTTCGTCTTCGTTTTCCAGTTTGAGTCGTGTGCCGCGCCGCGCCGTCTTGTACCAACGTTGCCGTGACGCCCTGATGCAATCTCGATCTTGATGTTTTGGATTGATCCCGGACGAGCCCCCAAAGTTATGGGATCAGGTAGACCAAGGAAACACTTAGGCACTTCACTAAACTTGTATTTTTGAAAAAGAAACTCTTATAATAATTAAAACAGATAAAAATGGGAGCGCGCGCGCAGTCGTCGTACTAGTCGGCCTTCGTCGTCTTATATTCTGTCCCTTTCGCACGCCTTCTCTTTCCCTCACCATCGTTCAACAACAGTCATATCGTACCTCGCAATCATACGTTCAAAAACATTCATTCGACCTTTGACATGCTCTCTCTTTCACACACCATACTTCCCTTTTCCTCATTCTACGTACTGTGTCCCTTTCATTCCCACACATATATGATACATAAATATGTAATATTCATAGAAATATATATAAACACCCATGACTCAGGTACAAATGCTCGTATTTATCATACAAACATCTGCCCCTTCCGGGATTTGAACTCAGGACCGTCGGTGCGAAAGGCAGGATCGCTACCGTTGCACCAAACGGTCGTCTTATCTAATAATCTTTTTACAAAATGACAGTTTATCCCTAAGATGGCGGAAGAGTTACTATTAGTGTCATAATGTCTAAGCGCGAAATATCCAAATTTATTTGAACTAAAATTGTAGGTGTGTTTGCATTTTTTAGATTCCAATTACAGCATGTAGATGGCATTACTAGTTCAAAATTGACGAATTTTATTAAGTAACGTTTTGGTTTTCAAGGTGTAACATGTAAATTATGTTCGGATTAAGAATATAATTATAAGGACATTTAAGTATATAAAAATTGCTTATCACACTGTTTGAACGCGATAAACTCTGAAACTACTCAACCGATTATGATAATTCTTGTTTTAATTTTGTTGCATTTGTTGTGACTTATGACATAGGATAGATTTCATTTTAATTTATAAAGGCAACGCGTGGCCGAGTCAGCTAGTAATTTATATCTATTTATGTATAGAACTGTTGATTTGCCAGTAATATTTTTTTTCTATTTGCAAAACAATTGACGTCACATTAAAATGTCCGAATTTTGATATTGAGTGTTTAAATTTACTTATAAAAGTTTGTTAAATATTCATATTATAATCTACATTATTTAAATTTCAATTTCAAGTTACCTAATTTACAATATGTCTGAAATGATTTAACTATATCAATAAAAATATGAAATATTTATATTACAACATACAACATTAAATTAACCTGAAACTAAAAACCTTAAGGTTCCAAAGATACTGGCAGCGTTCCCCCTTTAAATAGCTACACTAATTCTTTGTCCGAGGTATTAAATATCAAGAAAAAATAATGAATTGAAACTACATATGTATATGGAAGCCAATAGGCATGTGCTATTTTAATTGTAACCCACAGTTATAAAAAAAAACAGCGCAGGGCTGGTACATGTTTCCAAACAAGAATCCGGTAGGCGCTTGAATAGAGTTCGTATAAAGAAAATGTTTTTTTTATTACCTATACCTATATATTTTAAGTAATATCAGAAATACGTGTAAATGTCTAAATGTGCAATCATTACTATCGCCTTTGAAACCTTATTTGTATCTGATGCACGTTAAAACCCTTTAAACAGATATTTGTTAACTTGTAATCAAAGAAGTAATGAAATCGTAACACTACTATTATTGTGATAGAATAATTTTGTTTTTTTGTGACGACATATAATATTGTAAATGACATTACTTCTGTTAAAGTTGAAGAGTTTCTTGCGCGCATTCTTCTTGTCAGTTAAAAAAAGTCCTAATTGAGTGATAGGTAAAAATGTTGGACGACTTTAAGTGCATTTAAATAAAGTTATTTTTCATTTAATTTTACGCCAAGTTGGAAATCTGAAGAGATATCGAATCCAGTATACAACTTACAGATAAACAGTATCATTGTTTATCTCTGGACTATAGAGTATTACGGTACATTGTCTTTGCCACAATGCAACGAGGCTGCGATCGGCCACTATAAATCTTCCACAAATCCTTCGCTAAGACGATACTGTTCCTGCAAAGCACAATATAATTAACGTCTGCATCGGGCTCTTCTAATTAATTTGATGCGGGTGCACTGTGGTTTTACAGTGTCTCGTATTGAGCAAGGTGTTTAAATATTATAAAGGATATTCAAGGTTATGAGATAGCTCCAAAAATACAGGGATTTGAATGAAAACTCTTTATTTTGATGATTTTTACATTTTGCTGGATTTCTTTTAGCTTAGGATGTAGGACAGATTTCATTTTAATCCTTACTTATATTATAAATCGGAAAGTGAGTTTGTTTGTTTGTTTGTTCCGCTTTCACGCCGTAACTACTGAACCGATTGCTTTGAAATTTTGCAGACGTAAAGATAAAAGTCCGGATTAAATAATAGGGTACTTTTTATCCTGGAATGATATTCCCGAGGAAAAACAAAAATATTGTTTGCTTGATGGATGGATTGTAGATGGCGCTGTGTGCCGTTTAAAACAACGTAAAATATTGCAAACGAATATAAACATGTAAATTTAGAAGCTAAATGATACGATAATGAATCCCCGAAAATGAGGAATTCCCGAGGGATGACGTACAATTTGTTTTATCGTCTAAACTGTTTTTTTTACATCTACTTATATGTTGCAAACGAATATGAACATGTAAATTTTGAAGCTAAATGATACGAAAATGTATCCTCGAAAATGAGGAATTCTCGAGGGATGACGTACAATTTGTTTTATCGTCTAAATTGTTTTTTTTACATCTACTTATCCTGAAATCACTAACGTCAACGAATTACTAATTGGTATACGTATTAGTTACGTTATTTAGTTCTTGAGGTATGCGATAGATGGCGCTGGGTGTTTTTTAAAACATGGTAACTATGTGTTTTTTTCAATACATAACAAGTGGAATGATAGCTTACGCTATTTAGTTCTTGAGGTATGCAATAGATGGCGCTGGGTGTTTTTTAAAACATGGTAACGATGTGTTTTTTAAAATACGTAAGAAGTGGAATGATAGCTTACGCTATTTAGTTCTAGAGGTATGCGAAAGATGGCACTGGGTGTTTTTTTAAACGTGGTAACGAAGTGTTTTTTACGATACGTAAGAGTGGAATTAATTATATGAATTTTGTATCCAGCGTTACATCGCGCTTCTTAGATTTTTCCGTGGGAATGAGAAGTTTTCTTATAGTTGTGCATTATATCGCAATATAACCGAATTCCGCGCGAGCAAAGCCGCGGGCGGAAAGCTAGTTTATAATAAAAAAAATCAAATTATTATAACTCACCCACAGCAACGCGTGGCCGGGTCAGTTGGTCTTTAAATATATAAATACCCTGTCACAGTGTATGACCGCGATGAACTCCGATACTATTCAACCGATTTTGATGACTTTTTTTTTATTTTGCTGGATTTGTTTCAATTTTTCACATAGGATAGGTTTTATTTTAATTTATATTATAACATAGCAACGCGTGACCTGGTCAGCTAGAAGTTTATGGTTTCTTAACTATGTTGTGTTATATTTCACAACCGACTAACGAATGAAAGCCTCTCAACAATTGAATCATGCCCTTTTTCAATTGTTTTTTATTCATTTATTTATTTACTTGCAAGCAATCACGGCACAAAAGAAAAAAAAATTGCATTTTGTTAGGTGTTACACCAGCTACTGGCACGCAAAGTACTGTCGTTGAGAGATACCTGTCTAATGCAAAAACCAGCAGTAACGACGCGATGTTGATGAGAGAGGCCATGGTTGAGCGAACTAACCAGAGGTTGATCCACGTTGCCCAGTGGGGTGACAGTTACCTCGTTAATTTTAACACATCCAAAACAAAAGAGTGTCTTTTTAAGCCAAAAAGAAGTTCCTTCAACCTCATACCTTCTTTCCGAGGTACATCTGTACTTGTGACTGACAGCCTCGAGCTTCTTCCCATGGAGTTGTCTTCAGACGTACAAGGCTCAAACTGCAGCTTAAAACATGGCGCCCTAAATAAGGTCAAGCGATATTTCACGCCCGGAAAGCTTTTAACTTTCTATAAAGCTCAAGTCCGATATTGCATAGAATATTGCAGCCACCTCTGCACTGGACACGATTCAGCGCAAAGCTAAGAGGCTTATTAGTGACAGCAAGCGAGAGCAAGCTTCACACCTTAGCTCATCGTCGCAAAGTTGCTTGTCTGTCGGTCTTCCACAGGTTGTACTTTGAAGAGTTTGCACAGGAGCTGCATGCTCATACCTCAATTACCCTTCTTCCATCGGATATCCTTTTTTTTTTTTTTTTTTATTAAACTTAGGAAAATGCGTTACGCATACTGCGCCGCCGGGCGAGCGGCGCAGTTATGTGGGACTTTCCTCCATTCCTTCATCCGGCTTAGTGCCCGATGGAGGATTGGAGGCCTACCCACTAAAAACCTAAGTATGCACCCCCGCACTGTCGTTGGTCCCATGGGGTCGTTGGTGACTTTCACCACGGGGTGCCTGACAGACTGGCCCGCAGGCCCCACCACTATGGAGGATACCCGGGTGCATGTGGGCATCCTCCCAGACGGGCAAGACCGTGCAATGCAGGCTCAGGACCGCCCATCCTTCGCCAGCTGGTCTTGCTAGGAGGAAGGAAGGCATCGCTACCTCCGTCCCCCTTCTCCGCCTGCGGCAGTGAGAGTCCCTAAGTTTCCCCCGCGGGACTCTCGCAACCACAGCTTCCGCCATCTCCCAGCACCTTCCTCAGCTAAGGAGGGGTGGAGACGGCCTGCTCCTGACTTCAGGAGTTGGGTATCCCAGCTTTTGGTCACCCCCGTCCGCCCTAGGCTCGTTCAAGGAAGGGAAATCCTCCCTCAAACCGGGATGCGCGCCGCAAACTGGCGCCGTCTCCTGCCCATGCGCCTCCTTCGGATGTGTGCAGCGTGTGCATCATCCTCTCTCTCTCTCTCTTTGGCCTCCTTCTGCGAAATGACTTCTTCGCAGAAAGAGACCGTTGCCTTCCACGACCTCTCGGTTGCCACTATGGCCTTAGCCACGGCGGCCAGCGAGAGGTCACCTCCAATCGCCGCTGCCAGAGTGCCGCGCTGCGAGGACCATGCCGGACACACCTCCAGGGTGTGCTGTGCGGTGTCCTCCGCAGCGCCGCACTCGTGGCACGACGGAGTCGGCTCCCTCCGAATCCGATACAGGTACTTTCCGAAGCACCCGTGCCCGGAAAGTACCTGCATTAGACGGAAGGTCACCGTTCCATGGCGCCTTTCCCTCCATTCATTAAGGATAGGGCGGATGGCGTCTACCGTCCTGGCTCCCGCCGATGGAGAGTCGAGCAGCTGCTTCCATCGCTCCATCAGCATTTCCTCAGCCCTTCGCCGGGCGCGGAGGTCTCCGTCAGGGGAGGAAGACTCCCCAGTCGCGTCCTCCAGTTCCCTCGCCTGCTTCCTCTCCATGTACACCTCCCTCAAGACCTGGGCTTCTATTTCCCATGGGGGTGTACCAGCTACAACGCAGGCCGCCGCCCAGGAGATTGTGCGGTAGCCCCTTGTCACTCTTGTGGCTATTGTTCGCTGGGCTCTCCGAAGATTGCTCCGGTTTTCCCTATCGAGCGCCTCTGCCCATATCGGCGCCCCGTAAAGGGCCATGCTGCGAATAACCCCGGCGTACAGCTTGCGACAGCTGACGTCGGGGCCTCCGACGTTAGGAAGCAGTCGACCGAGCGCCGCAGCGGCGCTGATTAACTTGGGGGCTAGTTGCCGGAAATGTTCGTTGAATTTCCAACGTCCGTCCAGTACCAGCCCCAAGTATTTCATGTGGCGTTTCAGGGGAATATCAACCCCATCCACGCGCACATTAGCACCTGCTGGTGGTCCCCGCCTCGGGCCATGAATCAGGATCGCCTCCGTCTTCTCCACGGCTACCTCAAGGCCAAGCGTTCTTATGCGGGCGATGACAAGTGCAACCGCGATCCTAGCAAGCGCATAGCATATGATGGCCATACGTGGGATGAGGCCCCCCCGTAGCACCCAATCGAATCCTAGATTCCACAGAAGTGGTCCAAGGACCGACCCCTGTGGAACCCCACAAACCATGCCCCTGCTCATCATTCGCCCGTCTGGGGCGATATAGAGAATTTCCCTCTCATTGAGGTAATTCTCTACAATCCTCGCCAGATATGGAGGCACATTGTGATGGTAGAGAGCCTCCTTTATGACACTATAGGGGAGAGTGTTGAACGCATTTCGGATGTCAAGGGAAATAGCGACAACTCTGTCTCCCCTACTTATAGCCCTCTCCGATAGGTCCTTTAGGGCTCCGATGGCATCCAGAGTTGATCTTCGTCTCCTAAACCCAAATTGGTTCACCGAAAGATTCGGCCCTTCCGTGTCCAAATGCTTAACGATCCGCTGTGCTATAATTCTTTCCAGAGCCTTGCCTAGCTCGTCCAGCAAGACTATTGGACGGAAGGCGCTCGGGGAATCAGCGGGCCGTCCCCCTTTCTTGAGGAGACAGAGTCGGCCTCTCTTCCAGAGCCTGGGGAATTCACCTTTCTCCAAGCACGAGCTGTAAAGGGCTCGGAGGTGTTCCCCAAGATGTTCTAGGGCAATGGGCAGCACTTTGCCGTGGATGCCATCCGGGCCCGGGGCCTTATTCTTGGTCTTGAGTCGGTCCACCACTGACTTCATTTCCGCCTCTGACACCGGGGCAAACCCGGAAGCCGTATCCGATCGCGTCTTCCTCGAAGCCATTGATCTTTCCGGCACAGGGGCCACCGCAGGGAACAGGCCAGAGATGACTCGTTCCAACAGGACTGGGTCCATGGTTTCTGTCATGGGCGCTTGGCATCGCAACTTGCTTCTCATCATCTTATAAGGGCGCCCCCATGGGTCCCTGTTCAGGTCCGCTAGGTATTGGTCCCAGGCTAGGGACTTAGCGCGACAGATAGCCACCTGCAGACATTTCTTCGCAGCTTTATAGGTTTCCAAGAGTCGCTCTTCTTCCACCAAATCGATGACGCTTCTCCGTCTGCACCTCTGCAAAGAGCGTCTGGCCCTTAAGCAGGCAGCTCGGAGGGTCCCCAGATCCTCAGACCACCAATCCATCGGATATCCTGACGCTCTGTGGGCTACCACCCTTTCTTGGTTGCTATTCCTACCTGTTGCATCAAGCGCTTCGCAATATCCTTCATAATGCGCACAACTCTGCGTGAAACTCCCTCCCTGCGTCTGTATATCCAAGAACTTATAACCATTCGATTTTCAAAGCCAGGGTTAATACGCACCTTCTGGGTTAACTCGTTGAAGCTTGGCCCGGAGACCAAGACAGGATCTTGATAGGGATCAAGAGCGGACCCATTAAAAAAAGAAATAATAAAAGAGTTTCAAGTTACTTAAAGCAATAATAATACGGAAAAATATAATGTATATTTTTATGACGATGAATCGGTAATCGCGCATACATCATCAATGTCAATTAAGGTTGACATTTACAATTACGAAGTTGTCAATTTACAATTGGACCCATTTTTGCAAACAAGAACCAACCCACAGCAGGTTGGTTTCGAGAAAACGAGACTTTTGTAAACAGAATGTACAAAATGCATACATAGTATATTAATGAATGAGTACTTGTTAACCTCATGTGGAATACTGTAGCCTATCTGGGAATATCAGATTTATAAATGTTATAAATAATAAGTGTTTAGGTACCATGTTGTGTAGTTCTCAAACTGTGGGTTGGTTCTTGTTTGCAAAAATGGGCCCAATTTAAAATGACTTTGTAAACCGTTGAAATAAATATTAGTATTACAATTTGAACTTTAGTTCAATAGTTTTTGATATCAATTTCATGTGATTGTGAGATGTTAAGTGATGTTTTCTATTGCAGGTCTCGAGCAATTGTCCGGATATGTATAGGAACATGCATTATACAGGTAACGAAAGACAATAAAATATAAATCAAACTTTTTTCTATTTTCAATGAGAATGAGATCGCATGATTTTTAAAATAAGAATGCCTGGTTTGAATTTAGAACAAAAAAATAAAACGAGTGTGCTTTAGACCACACGATTGAAGTAAAACTTCTTTAGCTTCATCTATAGACAGAGAGATACAGAGAGAAAGAGAAAAAGAAAATGTGTGCTTGCACCTCTCTCTCTTGCTCTACAGTAATATACGAAACGTAACTCTCTCTCTCTTTCTATATTGACTAAGAACTTCCGTTCGCCTCGCCCGATCACACTTTTCGTAACGCTCTCCTCACGCATTCCCCAAGTCAAGCGTTCGTAAAGAAGTTTCACTTCAAAAACTGTATTTATGAAAGATAATAATAACCATAGACAATTTTGAATGCAGCCTCATTTCGAATGACTCTTTTTAATCTTCTGTATTTTTCCAGCACGATTTTCTCACAGAACACGTTCGAAAAAGAGTATTGCATGTAAAAGAAAAAGTGTACCACAAAAATGTCACAAGAAATAGGTATTGTTGCACTGTACCCAATTTTTTTAGTGTTTGCTTTCCATAGTTTTGGCTAATGTTGATGTTAGCTTAGTATAGCGAAGACGCTTTTACTAATATATATTTTTTGAATAAATATTTAACTGCTAGACTAACACATCTTTAATAAATATTTAAAAAATGTCTCAAGTATCAGGAATACGAACCCACATCCTCTCGCTATCAGAGCGAATAATCTTCTAATTCAGCAAACCCAGGAATGATAAACGTTTTGATTTTTCAAAGTGTTTTAAGTTGAAGTCAGCGCTATCTATTCAATATTCTAGGTACTACTACCAACAAAATCGAAAGTAATACTTTTACAAGTATGCAACAATAGATAAAGAAGAAAAATTTATATAAATATTATTACAAAGTGAATATTATTACTTTATACATAAAAATCTAGCAGTTAATTTAAATAACAAAATATATTGTTAACGTTATGCTTATAAAAATAAGGTAAGATTTTCCTACATCGATATATTATTAACGATTTATATTTTTCTACTTCTGTTTACAAATTAAATGTAATAGCCACTTGTACGTCCACGGTAGCAATTGTTACCGATAGCCAACATCCCTCGTCAGTCCCTGGTAGCATTTGCTACCATATTTCCGCGTGGCCTGCTGTTTTTATTTAAATTACGATAAATGTTTGATCCAAATATTCTGTGGTGGATTCTTTATTTAATCAGCTTTACGGTAGTATTTTTTTTTTGGTCCTATCTTCTTTATTTAGCGAGTGAAATGGCATTTTTATCTAAAAGTCCGAATTTTTTTTTTTTACAATTCCTGCAGCATTGGGACTGTTGAGAGGGTTGGGGCGCGGTAACGAACTGACAAGTGGATAGTATACATTTATAGTAGTTTATGATACTGTTGCATAATAAGGGTTCTTATAACATGAGTGTGTTTTAAAAAAACGAGCCGTAGGCGAGTTTTTTTATAGTATCACACGAGTGTTATAAGACCAAGTTATGTACAGTGTCATACACTACTTTATCTACTCTCATACTATATTACGTAAAACAATGTTGCAAACAAAACCAAACTTTGTTTAAATATTGAAAAGATTTTTTAAATGTCAAATGTTGGCGCCAAGGTGCAAACATCGATTGTGAATGCGTGTTGCGTCGTCGCGGACTCGTTCATTGAAACCTTTTTAAAGTAGAGGTTCAACCTCCTTGGTCCAGCTGGAGGTTGTATAGGTGTATCGTTATGATTAAAAAGTTATATTATGATACAGGTGTCCATACAAGACCTGTATCGTAATTAAACTTTTTTTTTTATTATTTTTGGCCTGTACGTAATGTTTGTCATAAGCATTTTGTTTTCAGTTTTAGAATCTTTGTATTATAGTATCAGAGTAGATAAAATTCTTTATCTACTCTGATACTTTAAAAAGGTTTCAATGAACGAGTCCGTGACGACGCAACACGCATGCGCAATCGATATTTGCACCTTGGCGCCAACATTTGACATTTAAAAATTTGTTGTTATATTCAGCGTTTTATTTGCAATATTGTTTTACGTATTATAGTATGAAAGTAGATAAAGTAGTGTATGACACTATACATAACTTGGTCTTATAACACTCGTGTGATACTATAAAAAAACTCGCCTACGGCTCGTTTTTTTAAAACACACTCGTGTTATAAGAACCCTTATTATGCAACAGTATCATAAACTACTATTTCCTCACATTTTCGCCTTATATAAATATATAGGTACTTACTTTTTTTAAGATTGTTGAGTGTTTATAATAGTGTATAACGTGACTGCCTTTACTAAGCACTTGTAAATGTGTTTTATGATCTAAAAATAAAAAATAGTCCGACCTTTAGCGAATAGTTAATGGCTGAATTGGCTGAATTGCTTCTTGAGTACTACAAACGAATTGATTGGTGCAATTGTTAACATTTTTAATAGAATTGCATCTGTGTCTTTGACATGTCGCTTTGTAGTCATAGACAATATATTTGCTATTAGTTTGCTATAATATTCATAAAGAGTGACGTCAGCGTTTTGGTTAAAATTTTTAATACGTACCGCTAAAGAGTGGAACTCTGCCTGAATCTGTGTTTCCTGATAAATACAATTTATGGGTCTTCAAGTCACGAGTGAATAGGTATCTTTTAGGCAGGCGCATCACATCCTAGATCGCATAGTCGCTTACCATCAGGAGAGATCTATCTCGCCTGATCACCTCTAGGTCAAGCGCTTCCCAATTAACGATTTAAAAATGTCTTACAGTAGGTTTCTTCAAACTAAAATTTCTACACTGGGCTAGCCCTGTATTGTGGGTATCTTAATTTGAGAAATTAGGTTTCATACGGTGACTACAACACGGTGGTAGATAAAACTCAACAAAAAAAGAAAGAATGCCCAATTATCTGTCCTATTTAAGAGTCCTGACAGTTCCAGTCCAGTAATACTCATTTAAGTTTGATCTTAGCTTTTCGAAAAAATAATCGAATAATATTGTAAAGACTATTGAGGCAGTATATGATACATAGAACTTATTTATTGATGTATTGGACAACGAAGATAACCATCACTTATAACAGGCATATACATCATTTTGATTAAACACTTTTCAAAGTGACTGCCTAAACATACACCAAAATGTTTAGCAAGCTAGCATATAGTTCAAAATAGAGACCATAAAACTACTGACAATTTGAAAACATGGTGAACAAAGTGTCGTGAACCGATCCATGGTAGCACAGCCCTAAGATGCAGTCGTCTTGGGATCGAGCTAAACTTACTAAGAAACTGTCATGGTCTCACAGCATATTTATAACTTAAGTGATATACAGCCTTAGAAAAAATCCGAGTTTGTCAAAAAGGTCAATATCTGTACCTCTAGACATTCTATTGTTCAATTTTAGCATACGGTCGACAAATGAAAAATGCCCCAGAATGCTTTTAAATATTCACTTAAACATTTTTTATAATTTAATACAAAAAATTGTGTCTCTTATATTTCATCTTCGTAGAATAAAAAAGAAATGAAATATATAAACAAATATAAAAATAATACGGTGTCAATTAGCTCCAATGTGTTTTTCAATGTACATGCGATGATCTTCGCACCTTAGCTCATCGCCGCAAAGTTGCCTGTCTGTCGGTCTTCTACAGACTGTACTTTGGAGAGTGTGCTCAAGAGCTGCATTTGCTCATACCGCCATCTCCATTTTTCCATCGGACATCCAAACGCACTACAGGCTACCCCCTTTCTTGGTTACTATTCCTACCTGTCGCACCAAGCGCTACTCAACATCTTTTATAATGAGCAAAGGAGTGGAACTGCATCTATATTTCCGAGTACTTATAACCCGTCCGTTTTCAGAGCCAGGATGAATAGGCTTCTGGGTTAGCTCGTTCCATCGTGAATCCTATCTTGCCTCCGGGCTTGTTTGGGATCACGAGCTAACCCATTTCAAATAAAATTAATAAATATATTTACCGATCTGTTGCAGCAACACAATGGCCAAGAGATCACAGCATCAGGTATCGAAGCACAGAAGATCTGTCGATGTTATCTCCAAACTAATTTATTCGCAACAAGATTAATTTCGATCTAATGGTATAGGTAGACCGCTTAAATGAATGCGAACCTACCGCCCGCTCCTCACTCGATCCCTTTTGTCGCCGTCCCCCGTGCCCCTGTACCGCGCAGGCGAACTTTCATTTAAGTAGTCAACCTATAAATACTTAACACGCATTATAAGAAGGCAAGGAAACGATTTAATTATATTTTAATTAATAATTATATGTAGATTTATTGTTAATCAATAATAAATATATTAATTTAAGGAAATATTTTTAGATGTGAGATTTTATGTTAACAACAGAAGTCAGGTCTTCAATCCGACATCGCTATCAAGTATCAATGCTTAATTAAATTTCTTTGATATCTAGAAATGGAAATAGCAGACCTACTGTTTCCTATGTTATCCAATATGCTTTGTTATTTGCAACATCTTTATGCAAATTAATTAGTGGTTAACTTCATGTTAAAATATAACTACAAGCATTGGTTAAGTTATATCTCTTTACTTAGATAAACAAAAACGGAATCGTAATATATATATAATTGAAAAAATGTATCAAATGACTATTTTAATTATATTATTTCACTCTGTATACGTATACTTAGCCTCTATACCACTTCTTAGTTGGATAAAATATTCTATAAATGTTTTAATGCCATGAAACCTAGTATTATAAATAGGGTTACATAAAAAATACACTTAGATCATTACAGCTTACATAGAATCATATTAAAAAACTCTGTAAATAAACGCAAGTCGTCATTTTATAGTTAAGAGAAATCTTTTTAAATATGTTTGAAATAATACATACCAATGCTTCTAGAGCTAAAATAATCACTGAACTTAAATTGTAGTTAAGTGTCTGTGACAAACTGTAAAGCTAACGAAAAATTAGTTTTCAATTTAGACATAATTAAACACAAATGACGTACAATATTGTCGAAAAAGTGACAAAGAGTTTTGAAATAATGTCTAAATTTTAGATATGATGTAACACGGTATTAAAAGTGTTGGTTAACAATTAAGACGGAATTTAACACTGAGGCTGGACGGTATTGTCAAGAAAGTGACAACGTTTATTAATGTCTGATTGTAGATATGATATGTAGGGCCGTTATAGAAAGCATTGGGTACGATTACGATAACGATTTAGACAAAGTCCAACATGGATAACAGACAATATTGTCAAAGAAGTGACATACAAAATTCTCAAACAGATTTCATGGTATCGAAATTATAGATATATAGGTAGAAATCATATATCTTTAGTGAAGTGATACAATAAACACACAATACATTAGAGAACTGCTCATTTTACGAATAATATAAATAATATGATAAAGAGTTTGCGATTTGTCAATTAAAAGGAGTTTTTATTACAAATGCGTTTTAAATGCTTAAAAATAATGTTTTTTTATTCCAATCGATCGATATTTATTGAGTAAGATCTCATAAAATATCTTAACGTTCCTTGAACGCATACAGTACAGAATTTGTATGCAATATTATACTTCTAACTGCAGCATGCAATTTTATTGCATCTTAATTGTGTATGTAAAATTGTCCGTCACTAATCTAGCGTATACAATCATAAAAAAGCAATTATATTTGTCAATTGATTAGACAATATTCTTTGATATATACAATTTATCATTTAGGGCAAGCTTTGATTAAATTTTGAAAATAACAGCAAAGTTGTTACAGAAATGCGATTGGGAACGTATAGAACAAAAAATCATTTTAAAAGAACGTGTCGTTTATGGATCATAGATTAAGTATGTACACACTATTTTGGCATACAAACTTTTGGCATAATATATAAAAAATACTGGCTGTTAATAAATAAAAAAAAAACTTTGTTGGCCTCTTTTTTGTATAACCAGTGGGAAATCTTTTATAGATTTATATGGCCTGAATTGGAGGTCTTTAGACCCTGGGGCAACGGAAGCCCCTTATAGTTTTCCAATAAAAATCTAAATCTAAAGAAGCTCCGTCTGCCCCCTCTCAAATCTGGGCCTATGAATTCAAACTGCTGCGGGTTGACGTCGAGGATATGTAGGACTTTCCTTTACATTAACGTACGGTGCAAAATAAGGGCATACTAAAGAACTAAATACTATTGAATGTACCAATTATCACCGTACTTATGTGGGATACCCTGATATAACCTAACCTGCAATAAATGTTTGCTTTTGAATAGCGTAGAATTAATATCACAAACAGTTACAAAACTATATTGTACCAGCTTCACCTACTCAGCTTTATACAATAGCATACAAGTAATATATAATAATAATATATATTACTTAAAAAGCTATTATAAAACAGTGTCATAGACAATCATATATCAATAATAATAATTTAAAACCAGTCAACCATTATATATCAAAATATAAAACTTATATTAACATGTCAAAAAATAAAACTTAGAATTACATGTCAGGATTTCTAAATTTCTATTTTTATTTTCTATTATTTCAAACAATTAGTATATCAAATGAAATTGGATTCAATAATTTTAAGCGTTATTTATATGCATCCGTCAAAACATTACATCAAAAGGTGTGGCTGTAGAAAATTAAAGCAAAAATGGTAAGTCATTAAATTAATAAAAAAAATAGAAACTTTTTGTTTTTACTATTCCCAACCGTAATTTTTTAGATCGTCTCGCTTCTGACTAAATGACTATATATTATTATTTAAGTGTCTGTGTATAAATGTGTATATACTCATCTGTGTATTATCTATAAACTAATTAAAAGAATATCATAATTCGTCCACACTCTAAGGTGTATTTATTGCAAATCATATGTTACGATCCGCCATATATTAACTGTTCAAAATAAAATAACTGTTAGTAAATAAAATTTCAAAATAAAGTTAATAGTTAACAGCTACATAGCAATAACTTATCCGGTGTGCACTATAAAAAAACTAATTTATTTTAAGACAAAGTAGTGTGCCCGGCCTAAATACCAGTAAAATGCTAATTGTAGTTTTGTTAACGTATATTAAATGAAAATTATTATATTTCATTTAAGTTACATTTATAAGTGAATAAAATACAATATATGTAAAACGTTTCTGATTAAATGTGTACAATAAGTTAATTGTAACTCTTAGTAGTTAATATATAATGCACAATTACATGAAGGATTGAATTGGGGTAACATTGTGACCAAGATAAAAAGAAAATGGAAGACTTTTTTTATTTAATAAAAAAAAAATACTTTGTCTCTGGTGTGAGGTAATAGTACCTAGAATATGAAGAAACTTCGCCCAGCAGAGGCGTCTTTATCTATGTTGCGCTATCCTAGGGGACGCCGAGCACTTTCAATCAGTTCAAGACCGATCAGCTGATTGAGTAAGAAAAGAAAGTCGTTTTATTCAAAATTTCAATGTTTTGACAATTATATACCTAACATCTATACAGACATGTATACGTTTTGGCTTCTTAGGGATGTTAACCATGTATAATTCTAAATACAGTTAGTCAGCACATAATGGCATAACTGACACATTTGTTTAATCATTATTTAACTAATTGTTTAATTAATTTTTCAGCAACACTACTCAACTGCAAGTCATATAATATATAAAAAGTGATCGCTTTGTTTTTTATAAAAGTACTTGTAATGAGCCAAAGCTTGTAAAAACTAAACAAACGACTTTAAGTTTGACCTTTTTTCAATTATTTGACAGTAATTTAAATAAAAAATGTCTTTCACGCGTCTTACGAAGATTCCACAGACGAAGGGTTTGATAAAATGTTTAGCTAAAACATAGTAAAGTCTTTCGGTTAACCCTAAAATGTTTAACCCCAATTAGATCTTCAAATCTATTTATATCAAAACTCCGGAGCTATATGTCACAGTATTTAGTATATATATAATATTAAACATAAATTTAATGTTGTAGATTCTAGAGCCTTTATAGCGAAAATTCTCAATATAGGCACTTCCGAGTTTGTTTTTTTATTTCACCTAACCAATAAATATCCCTACTAATATTATAAATGTGAATGTAAGTTTGTTTGTTATGCTTTCACGCAAAAACTACTAAACCGATCATCATGCAACTTCTTACATATATTCTTGGAGGTATTAGTAGTAACATAGAATACTTTTTATTGAAAAAAAAATTGCGGGCGAAGCCGCAGGGAAAAGCTAGTAATATATAAATTAATAATAAAAAAATTAATTGTGACATTTTGATTGATATTATTAATTTGCATTTAATTAAATTATAATGTTATTTCATATACTTATTTATTTTTATACATTTATATTTTCATTTAAATTTGATGTAATAATTATATTACAATTTCTGTATCTACATTACTTACCTGAAATTGCATATCTCTGCGTTTTCTCGGTTTGTTATTCCGTCACTCTTTCTCTGTCTACCATCTTTTTCTTCCTCTGTTGCATGCTCTCAGAAGAGAAGTATTTTTATCTTCGACCCTCAGTGACTGCGACCTATAAAAACAACATATAACTGCCTAAAAATGATAAAAATGGCGGAACAGTCGCTCAATCTTTACCAAGCGCAAGCTTGATGAGGACTATTATACTCAACTTTGGGACGGTTCCGTCCAATACAAACTCAAGACGCTTTAGTCTATAGAGAGAAGAGCAAAGAAGCTCGTCGGCAATGACGATCTTTTTTATAATAAGCTCAAAAGAATTAAGCAAAGACGGAAGGTAACTAGCCTAGATTTTTATAGGATACATTTCAGAGTGTGTTTCTTTCTTCATCGGATAACCAGATGCTCAAATATACGATAGTGGCAGTAAGTGTTTTGGTTCCAATTTCGTCAACCGTACCGTTAAAGAACTCCTTGCCTGAGCACGCGTCACATCCTATATCGCATTATTATTTACCATCAAGCAAGATAGCGGTCCATCGCTTACCTATTTACTTTAAAAAACCTAGCCTAACCTATAAACAGTTATTATAAAGATTCGGAACAATGATAAAAGAGAAAATAAAATTGTTCAAAAATTTTGATGTTTTATAGTAAGTATATGGTGTATGGTGTCCAGCAGAGAAAACTAACACTTTTCACACTTAAGGGGACTAATGATCAAGACCGTCTTTAATCGATTTGAGGCCCTGGGCATATAAGAATGGTGGGACCCCTATGACTTTGACAGAACACTTTTTTATAACTGCAATAGACAAAGAAAGTAGATAAACAAGGTTTCAGAATTTTTATTGACAGTCAATAGTAGAATAGATAATGTTTAATTTAAATAGGACGATTCACATATATTTAAAATTATCTAAGCGTTCTGAAATTGGATAGCCTTATTTTGGACGAGAGTAGCGTGGCTTCGCGCATGCAAAAGCTAATAAGCAAGTCGATAACATAGTCCCTAATTGAGATTCGATTTACTCTAATTAAATAAGTTTTTCAGTAATAAGTGTCGGTATTCCTTTAGTGGTCTGGCAGGAACTAGGGGGCCCCTATGAATCACGAGGCACTGGGCATTTACCAAGAGTGGTCTACTAATGAGTAAATAAGTAAGTATTTATTACGTTTAAAAACAATTAAACAAAAAACAACTTGATATTTGTTTACAAAAACAGTTTTATTACTAAATTCAAAAATTTCTGCAATATTTATTGTAATAAGTTTGAAGGTAAAAATGTTGGACGTTTCAAAATAACTTGAATTAAATCATCCAACATTTTTACCTACCCATTAAACTTTTAAAAATATCCATTAAAAGGAATCCAAGTTTTTTTAATATGGACTAAAAAAAGCTTGTTTCCCTGGCTTGTATTGAATTCATGACTGTTTTATTATATGACCGAGACGATCCAAAGAATGTAGGTATAGCCAGGTCGTAGGATACCTGAAGTATTACCTAGAGACTAACATACGCCGAGCCGTTAACACGAAGCATAAAACATGTCGTAATCTTAGTATAGTTGTATGCTGGAATAAGTAACGAAGAACTGCAAAGTTAGATAATTTATATTCACAACAGTAAGGTAATATTAGCACTTTCGCACCGAACGGTTCTGGGGTCAATTCCCAGAAAGGGCAGATGTTTGTATACGTTACCCTAGGGTAACGTATACAATGTGTTATGGACACTAGAATAACGGATAGACATACATATATGATACATAGATATGTAAAATTCATAGAAATATAAATACTCAGGCTCGTATTCATCATACATCTGCCCCTTCCGGGATTCAAACCCAAGACCGTCAGTGAAAGGCAGGATCGCTACCGTTGCACCAAACGGTCGTCGAATCACTGAATATGAATTACTTGAAATGCTTTCAAACGTGTACATTTTCTATCGTCTGTTGTATCATCTAACCAAACAATGGTGTTTGGTTTATATATATATATATACATATAATTAGAGTTCACTCCTTAAGAATTGTCATATAAGGCGGTTTAAAAAAAATAAAACGTCAAATTTAGCGATCGAATGACAGTGCCAAATCCGAGTCGATATTTTCTTGTATTTTTCTATTACAATAATTTATCTTATCCTCGTAAGATCGCATTGAAAAATGCATAAAATATATAAAAATTATAAGTTCTACAGTGCCCAAAATTTTGAATAATTTTGAAGACTTCCTACGTGATCAAATCGTGACTAGTAACATACTTATGGAAAAATTAAAACGATTATTTCAATCAGTGACAAAATCAACAATTCGAACTACTATACTGCCGTCAATAGCATAGTTACAGTAAGTACGCTCTCGACGAATTAGAGAAAAACGTGCTAAAAGTTTTGGAACGAAAATATATTGGTGCTAAGGTCCTCTTTCATTTAAAGCTACATTCACCATGATCCGATTACAAACTAATTATTTATGGAAGATTTTCGTACCAATACTTTTAGCCAATTTTTCTTGACACCGTCGAGAGCGTACTTACTGTAACAATTCTATTGAAGGCAGTATATTTATTTCTCTTTCACCATCTTAATAAGATAAATTTTAACAAATTAGTAAGAAAAAGAAATAACACTAAATGTAAATCTATATAACAGTTTCATTGACTAGAACTGTGTATATTTAAGTTTATCTTTAATACAGTTAAGAGATACGTTAAAAATATCTACTTCTAACATTTTCTCGTTGGACTTGTTGGTGGAAAACAAATAGCTAAACCACTTGTGTTATGGAATTCAGAAATAACTAATTGACAACATACAGACTCGAGCC
The DNA here is from genome assembly GCA_927399485.1 of Calamotropha paludella. Taxonomy (NCBI): domain Eukaryota; kingdom Metazoa; phylum Arthropoda; class Insecta; order Lepidoptera; family Crambidae; genus Calamotropha; species Calamotropha paludella. The sequence goes on along the minus strand of OV656803.1, from coordinate 1,783,203 downwards.
AGAAAAGTTAGTTTTCTTCGTTGACCCAGGAGCGATCGAAAACAGCTTTACTACGTAAACCAGTATGGAAGCCACTTTACTACGGAGATTGTTATTTTATATGCCTACTATACACACCTATACTTTTAAATAATCAAATAATCTAAGATCTCAATGGTTTGTGTGTTTGTCTGTCCGCTCTTTTTCCATTGTACACGCGTTACCATAGCAACGCGTTAACCGCAAGTAGTTCGTCTACCGGATGCTAGATGGCGCTAACGGAAAATATTTAATAATTGAAAAAAATTAAGAATTTTGTCCACCCGTGCGAAGCCGGGACGAGCCACTAGTTATTATAAAAAAAATTATAAACCTCTCTAAGGTATCAGGTGGAACTCAAACCCATAGGTATCCCCTCGCTATCCAGGTGATAGCTTGACCAATTAAGTTACTGAAACCTTAACGGACCCGTTATAAATCTCTAAGTATATCTTAAGATGACACCAGCGCCATCTCTGTTCTGGGTACTACTATCTACACTATCGAACGTAATACTTTTACTAGTATCGATTAATCGATAAAGAATCACATTTTTTATTATTTGTCGATTGAGACAAGTAGACTTCTTTCTTGTAATAACTTCTTTGGATTATTTTAATTGTTTAAACAAAAATATGCTTTAATTTGCCATGTATTCTATTTAATCTATATCTATGTATCTTTTGACGTGACAACGTCTTATAAATTGGTTTGCCGGGTGACACTTCAAGAAACTGCGTTACGCTCCGCTCACGTTATGCGCTTACAATGAGAGCGAGTGAGAGGCACGCGTCCCTTCCACTCGGGCATGGTTAGCCCGCCTAAGAGCGAGAGAGACAGACATAAAAAGTGGAAGGGACGCGTGCCTATAAATTAATGTTTTAAATATAATTCTTTGTATAAATAAATGTTTTAAATTGTTACTATTATTTCATCCTTCTTCCTACTATACGAATGAATATTCACATTAAAATTATTTTACCACTCAAAGTCGTTGTCACGTAAAACTTTCGCCCGTATACCGACTTTACAGGCAACCAACCAGTTTTTTTATATAAAAAATCCCTGTCACAATGTTTGACAGCGATGAATACCGAAACTACTCAACCGATTTTATTGACTTTTTTGCATTTTGCTGGATTTCTTCCAACTGAGGACATAGGATAGGTTTTATTTTAATTTATTATAATAAAAATATTGCAAATTATAATAACTGAGCCTCAGCAATGCGTGGCCGGACCAGACAGTATATATATAAAAATTCCCTGTCACAAAGTTTGACCGCGATGAACTCCGAAACTACTGAATCGATTTTGATGATTTTTTTCCAATTTGCTGGATTTCTTCCAACTGAGGACATAGGATAGGTTTTATTATAATCTATAACAAGCAACCCGTTGCCGAGTCAGCTAGTATTAAGTAAAGTTTACTCCGATTCCGCAGATCTTTGAAATACCTATTAAAGGATCTTGTACAATGTAATGTACGAATGCATTAATCTGAAAAGCGCTTATACCATAAACAGTGTTGGGTGAACGTCTGATAGCGTATGTCCGTAACCGGCGGAAACGTCCGGGCCGCCATGTTGTCTGCGACCCCTCTTCCGGCGGAACTACGGCTTCTGCTACGCCGTAGATCTGCGCCGTAGCAGATACTACGAGTTTATATTTAGCGGTAAAGTTTGAGGAAGCACAACTATTAAAGTACGGTTGGAATTATCATTGTTTCTAATGACAATAAGCATACAGGGGGCTTGAGATCAAATGCTCTCAAGCGGAAAAACCTCCACCGTCGAAAACTTAAAGGGATTATTTACTTTTTAAAGTATTTCACTTTTTGGTAATTGCATTATAGGTACGCGAAGAGTTATAAGCTTTGTTACCATTTATTTTTTGTAAAAACAATAGACGACCGTTTGGTGCAACGGTTGCGATCCTGCCTTTCGCACCGACTGTCCTGGGTTCGAATCCCGGAAGGGGCAGATGTTGGTATGATGAATACGAGAATTTGTACCTGAGTCATGGGTGTTTATATATATTTCTATGAATATTATAAATCTATGTCTTTCCGTTACCCTAGTTTGCGTAACACATGCCTTATAGTACTTACTTTGGGCTAGGCTAATTGGTGTGAATGTAAGAAATATTTATTTACTTATGTGCCATACGTACGTTTATAAAAAAAATGTTTCTAATATGTATATATTGCTGTACAATAAACTACCTGACTCTATAAAAACACTGAAAGGGAACGTTTTTAAAACATCTGTAACAAAATGGCTTCTTAAAAAGTGTTTTATAAAACAATATTTAGATTTTAAGGACAACATAGAATGAGGTTAATTTAATTGATTGTAAGATTTAATAGTTTTGAAATACCTTTTGCTTATAATGAAATTGTAAAATATTTTAAATTTGCACGCCTGTCTAGGAGGCTCACATAACTTAAACAAGATTTCTACCTTATTGTTATTAAAACATGTGCTCATGTAAATAAATGATGATGATATTAATACCTTATGTTTAAAATCCGTTCATTGTGTTAGTTAACTTTTTTGTTATGATTTTGATTTTGAGAGGAAAAGTTTTCTTAAATGTTTAATAACTATATATACATTATACATATAATTAAAGGAAAAATAACAGCCCTTGCCGAGTTTCTTGAGGCGTCTTCTAGGTACAAGGCTTATGAAGTAATAACACAGCTGTTGACGTCAATTCACGCTCATATTAAATAGAAAAAAAAATATCGTTAATTTTATTTTCTCACGTTTTTCTTAGGTCGCTTTCTTGTCTGTTTGCTTGTCTGTCGTCTTGTCTGTCCGGTTGGAATCTTGTATCTCAATTTTGAGGCACTTCCCGACCACCTAGCGAGTTGAAACTTTCAGGGTAGCTCAGAACCCGATGACAATGCACGCTTAAACAACTTTCAACTTTCTAGGTGCACTTTCATGTCAACTTTCGGCAACTTTCACTTTTGTATGGGGCTTATTCGATTGTTGCGTAACACATGGTTACTTTGTTGAGTTAATAATTAAAAAGAATAAAATAATAATACTAGATTTAAAAATCTAAAAATCCAACGTTTTTCAGTGACCAAAAAAGAATAAAATAACCCGGCGGGGCCAAGCAAGGGGCCACTCAAAACAAAGATTTATTAAAGTAGTAATATTGTCACTAGACTCCAGTATCCTGTACATCTCTTGCTTCTTCAACTCTCATCAGAACTTTCATACACGCTTGTCGGTTAAATACGTACTTTTGACATACATCTAAAAATTAATTAACAAAATGGAATTGTCTTAAAATACAGCTTCTTTAATTATACAATTCTCTTTTTTTGGTAGTACATTGTACAAGTATAATTTTATATCTTGCTAGCTAAAATTTCATAAAAAAATATATAACCTAACTTCACTTGCAATTTTAAAATTATGCCTTTCGAATTTATGCGAGAGTAAATTAGGTATAATAAATATCCTTATGCAATCAATATATATTAAGAATTGATGACCGTTCCCCGAACTTTGTCTCCATACGTTTGAATTCCCAAATCGCTCATACAAACTCGAGATAATGTTCCACTAACAACTCGTAATATACATTATTAGTGTTTCATCGACCTCCGTTCGCCTATAAACTTTTAACGTTCCATTTTACATGAAGTTAACAGAGCCTAACTGCTGTTTGCAAACAGGAGAACGGATTGTGGCTACCACGTATCGAAAAGTTGTTAACGCTGCCCGAGGGCTCCGACCGGATGTGACCGGCGGCCATGTTGCTACGCCACTTCCGTTGCAACTGCTGCACATGATAGTCGTATAAAGGGGTACTTCAGTAACCAAACAATCGCATGATTGTTCCGGGAAGGCAATGGAAAGTTTATGTTGCAAAAAAAAGGTTTGAAATAAGCTGTATTTGGAAGTATATTTCTTGTTATTTACTATCATTTATCTTAAGTTTTTTCTATAATTAATATATTTTTTAATTATAACTTTATCATGCATCATTTTCCAATTACATTATTAAATAGTATCTATACAAAAAATCCCTGTCACAGTGTTTGGCCGCCATGAACTCTGAAACAACTCATCCGATTTTGATTTTTTTTTTCATTTTTTTTATTATTTTTGTAAATTATTGCATACATTTCTAAAAAAAGTAGATTCATTAATGATATAATCAGTTATTCAACAAAACATATACCAATGAAAAGAAATAACTATCAACCCTAGTGACCAAACAAATGTTAGATTATCATTTTACCCTGGTTAATATTTTACCCGTTTCTTCGGCTACAAATTTATAGGAACCCCTTATTAGCTAATTTGAAGACGGGGTAACCAAAGTCCCCGTATTTTTATCAATTGGTCGACCGAAACGAAGAATTTTTAAAAACGTTTGAACAAATGATTATTAATTTATTTTTTTGTTATAAAACAATGCTATTTTGTCTCCCATTCTTTTGATGTTGACAACCCTTAAATCACGCATTGGCAAGAGGTAACCCTAGATCTAGATAATGACATATATAACAATTAAATACATAGCTGTTTTTTATAGATTGTTTGATACTTGTAAAAGTATGACACTCGATGTTGTATGTATTAGTATATAGAATATAAAGACACGGGGCAGCAGTTAGCTAAAAAAATGTCAATGGATCCATCAAGGTCTCGGTAGCTTAATAAGAAGAGCAGTCACTCGAATAGTCAGGGGTGTGGGTTGTACTTCCGTCTACCACTTAAGGCAAATTGAGTTTTATCTTGTAATAAATTTCTTTAAAAATATATATTCTACTAGCTGACCCGGCCACGCGTTGCTGTGCTGACTGCAGCGCCATCTGCTGGGTTGAGTTATGAATCTAAACCATCCAGGGCGCCACCCAAACGCATACAAAAAAATCATTAAAATCGGTCCAGCCGTTTAGGAGTTCAGTAACCTACACACGTACAGTAGAATTAAATATAAAAATATAAGATATAAAATACGCTTGTAAAAACAATCACTCCTCCAAGCCCTCACCTTGCTACCTGAGGGCTTAAAGAAAAATGGCAATGTAAATGCAACAAAAAAATAAAATATTATACAATTTACAGTACATTCGGATATAATGCGAAACCAAGCTATTTATAAGCCACCAGTTTTAACAATACAGTATCCAAATATGGAATTAGGTATACGGGCGCATCTCGTACCTCCATCTAATAGACCCCCATTCATGGCACCCACTAATTACGTGTTAAATCACTGAAACGACTCAACCCCGACGCGGAACTGCGGGCTTCACTGTTTACAGAGATTTACACATGTGAATAGTCTAACGCTTTACAGGTTGCGGCGTTAGTGATAGGAGTTAGCGGAGAATATCGTAATTCGATATTCATAATAAATTAAGGACCTATTTAGGGTACACATATTTAAATTAAAAACTCTGTGTGTGTATACTTATGTACAATCGTAAGAAATTATACATTTTAGCGTAACTAAACAAAAATAACTAAACATTTCCTCCCGTGTGCCAGTAATCTTTGCTTGTGAAAAGAACGCTACATTTATAAATTATATAGTGATCAGTAAAAAGCATCAAGATTATTTGGTTTTCTATATATATGTATACAGAATCAATAAGTATATAAAAAACCATTAAAATAAACTATTTTCCCAATAATAATTTAAAAGTGATAATAGTTTATATTTAAAACAATTAAAAAGAATACATACCAACGACTAACCTCAAATTAATTAACGTAAGTGCGTTTTAAGTTTGTAAAATAAAAACAACTTTTATCACGATTTTTATATAAAATTGGTATAATATTATAGATAACATAAAATTGTTACCACAATTTATAGTTTTAAATCACACGCACATGTTTATTTACGTTTGGATATAGTTTTTATGTCCGAAGATATAAACACGTATTAATGACAGATTTATAAATATTTGAGTAATTGCATTGAATATTGTTATCAGTTCTCACGAATATTTGAGACACCTTCATCCTGTCGCTTTTAGGTGTAGGTGTGCGCGTGCATCATAAAAATTCACTTTCACCATCAAACTCGAACCCAGGATTGTCCATGCGAAAATCTTTTTTTATCACTACATAGTATAAAACAAAGTCGCTTTCTCTGTCCCTATATCCCTATGTATGCTTAAATCTTTAAAACTACGCAACGGATTTTGATGCGGTTTTTTTTAATAGATAGGGTAATTCAAGAGGAAGGTAAGTATAATACATGCATAATATGATAGATATATATATAGTAGAGCATTGCATCCGTGCGAAGCCGGGGCGGGTCGCTAGTTTAATAATAAACAACACTAATATTGCATCAATACAAACATTTTTAGAAATGAGTAAATTATAATTATGTTTAAAATTCTGAAAATATTATATACATACGAGTAGAATTTCTATGTTTAAGTAGTTTAAAAGAAAAACCGTTGTTCATTAAAATGTTAAATCGCTCCGCTCGTCACTGAGTAGCAGCTTAAGTGACTGAATCGGGGACGGTTACCACTGACCGTTGTATTGAAACGGTGAAGATTCAGTTAAAAGGGATCAGTTCAGATGCTCCATGGATCGATCTTTATGTAAAGAGGGCTGGACATTGCCGCTTGTTTCAATAAACAAATTCAAATTTATTAATTGTAGATCACAAGGTTATATTAATTAATTAAAATATATATTATATTAATTATATTAATAATGGTTTATAATGTTTATAGTAAGTGATCTTTAAAATATCAATTGTTTAGTCAACGAGAAAATGAAAGGTCAAAAGCTGTATTCACCTATAAAAGGCAATTTTTGTCTATAGTAATATAAGTTATTTACGGGATTGTTACCATGTACCTTGTTATTGAGTTTCCTCGTTCCTAAATAACTTATATTACTATAATGTTAGTGACCATGAAAGTTTTAAACAATATATTTTTTGTCTAGTCATGTTTGTATGTTAATAAATCAATGTCTAAAGATATGTTGTTAGTGAATCATTTTCAATAAATACACACAAAATCTGTGTTTTCGTGTTCGTAGAGTATACAATATATTTTACTCTAGTTAGTTATGTTGTATAAATACTAAAAATAAACTAAACAGCACTATAAAAATAAATAATTATAAATTAAAAAAATTCAATGTCATAAAAATTATTTAGGATTTTGTTTTAAAAATACGATATGACGACCGTTAAGGGCAACCTGCCTCTTGCGCCGACGGTCTTAGGTTCGAATTCCGAATGGGGCAGATGTTTGTGTGACGAATACAAGCATTACCTAAGTCATGAGTATTTTAAATATATATCTGTAAATATTACATATCTATGTATCATATATGTATGTCTATCCGTTACCCTAGTATCCATAACACAAGCCTTACAGTGCTTACTTTATAGGCTAGGTTAATTTATTAGTATAAGAAATATTATTTTTATAGTCATTAGCATTTCACAAAGTCTCTTTTTGAAAATATTCACTTGATCAAAGCAGCGTATCGATGCAGGGATAGTAATTTGTGTAGCGTTTCAAAAGATTTTATTTTAATAATGCAGTTTTGCACAGATATTGACGAAAACCATTTAGCTTACAAGAACAAGTCCCAAAATTAAACAAATAAAGACTTTTTTAATAATAACAGCAAATTTTTAAAATGTTTAAACAGGCTAATGACATAATATAATGTTATCGTCATGTATATAAATTGTTTTGTACCTTTTTTTATCTGGTTTATTTATTTTTACAAGCTAATTATTTACTTTCACCTGTACCGGTGTCTGTCTGTTTTCGATTGAGCTGAAATTTCGCTTGCATATATATATCGCGTGACAATGCAATATTATGATGACATAGAGCTGAAGGCCTACCATGCCAGTTCGATTGTCAAAGTGAGACACCGCTATACGCGGTCTATAGTGGCGTCTCTTTTTAACAGCTAAACTTGAATCGCTATAAGACGTGGTGGTAGGACCTCTGATCTGATTCTGGAGCTGGCAGATGGCCATAAGAAGTCCGCAATAAAATCACACGACCCAATCGAGTTTAGGCTTTTGACGTGACAACGTCTTAAATTAGGTTGCGGCTGGGAGTCACTTATGAAAAAGTGTAACGCTCGGTAACGTTACGATGAGTCACCGAACGAGAGAGAGGCCCGCCGAATGCCTTGCGTCTCTCTCCCACTCAACTATGATCGGTCTGCCGCGCGCATTGTGCAATTTAATTATATTCATATCAATAAATATTCTACCGAGAAAAAGACGTTGTCACGTAAAATCTTCGCCCGTAAAACCGACTTTACAGGCAAAAAAAAAAAAAAAAAAAATGGTTTTTTAACTTCTTGTTTCATTACATTAACAAATAATTATAAAAGCTTGTCTTTAAATTTTTTTAACTTACATCTTGTATAGCCACCGTCAGCGTCAACTCTAACGCTTTTACCATAGTAATAAAGTTCATTTTATTTTGACAAATTGTTTAGTTTTAAGTATTATTGGAACTCTACGTTGAGTTAATCTAATAAAAATTTACAAACGGAAATACTAAGTGTTACAGTTTTGCGGCGGAAAATCCACCCTTTGCCTGTAGCACTTCCGGCAATAATTATTATTTATTTAATAATACTCTTTATAAATTAAAGTGAAATCTAATAAAGTGTTTAAATGATAACCGTTTGATGCAACGGTCCCTACCGTTGCCTTTCGCACAAGCCGTCCTGGGTTCGAGTCTCAGAATAGGCAGATTTGTGTGATGAATACGAGCAATTGTATCAGATATATGGGTATTATATATATTTCTATAAATATAACATATCTATGTATCATATATGTTTGTCTATTCGTTACCATAGTATCCTTACAGTGCTTACAAGACAATTGGTGTGAATGTACCGAATATTATTATTATTTGATCATTAAAGAAACCATATAAATCATTAAATAAATATAAATAAAACTGAAAATACAACGAAAAAAATATAAAACTAAATGGCTGTTTCATATTCATCGATTGCCTAAATATTTGTAAAAAAAAATCTTTCGTATACAAGAGGATGTTCCTCTCATTATTGAGACAACTCTGGCCTACAGCAAAAACTAGAAAGGTACTAGAAAATTTCGACGGATGTTCACAAAACACGGTAGCTCAATTAGAGCATTAGACCGGACTTCCAAAGGTTGCGGGTTTGATTCCCGCCTTAGATTTCACTTGTGAGTCAAGTCGATGTTTACTAGAATTTTCTATTTAAATAATTTATCTTATAAAAACAACTTAAAAAAATCTACTCTCTCTAAAGCTCTAATGGAATTTAGGTCTCAACAAATAGGCCTTGGAATTGCTATAGCTATATATTTACTATGCTTAAATCAATTCAATTCCTAGACTACCTATTCAAGAACCTTATCACAGTAAATCAATCAATTGTCACGTGTAACGTGTACGTACAATTTGAACGTCATGATTCATAGCTGTCAATGCGACAGGGTTACAACAATAAAACCTTATTATCCCTTGTATGCACTTGACTATAGTCCGTTTTTTTTAGCATTAGAAAGAACAAAATTTGGGTACTTTTTTGTACAAATAAAATGTAACAAACAAAACGTAACATCGTGAAAAGTTTACACTAAAAAGTACCTTAAGAAGCAGAAGTTGCAAACTTGTGGAACGAAACGTTGGTCTGTTTGACACGACAAAATTAAAAAGAACATGCCGATGTTGTAATACGTACCATAAGGTGATTTTTGTTGCAAAATTAATGGATGGATAAATAAAAGTTTAAAATATACGTGTATAAGGAAGATATAATATTGACAGACGGTACAAAAGAATTACAGTTGATTTAGTTTTAAAAAGATTAGTAAACGTCATATAGAATTTAGATTACACAAAGGAACTAAAAAGTATTAATATAGTAGGTATACACAAGAGCAGTCCAACAATTTTTAAAATGGTCGCTTAACATGGCCGCCATTTGCAACAATACCGGCAAATGTCAACGTCACTGGCATCACGAAAGCGATTGCGAGTAGCTGTGCATTTATCTGTTTTGACTATTTTTACTATTTTCTTTGGTTTATTGTTAAGTTTCTATTGTTTTTGTTGAAGTTTTTTGTTAAAGTTTTTGTTGTTATTTAATCTGTTCAACAATGGACGAGCCTGAAGCCGGTCCAAGTGGACTCCAGCACAAGGTTCAAAACCCTCCTGTAATTTACTTCGCCAAAGAGAAAAAGCCGAAACAAAATCCGCTCAGCGCAAGTGAAAAACAAGTAGTCCTAAACATTAATAAAATGGTATTGGAAATATGGCCTAAGGACGAGTACCCCAGGAAAGTGGATGTGGTCTATAAGACAGCTGTTACAGCAGGAATATCGAAAGCCACTGTCTACAACATATTAAAAGAAAAAGAAAGAAGTGGCGATGTGCATTGTCCGCCTCTTCGTCAAAGAAAACCATACAAGTTTTCTGATATGGACGAAATTATTCTATCTGGAATTCGAAGGAAAGTACATGGCTTTTTTGTTTCAAGAACGAAATACCAATACTTGACAAAGTGTTGGCAGTAGTAAATAATGACGACTCATTGCCTAACATCTCCAGAAGTACGTTGCACAAAGTATTGTGCCAAAAACTCCAATTCAAATATGCTAAAAGGAATCGCAAAAGTGCCTTAATTGACCGCAATGAAATTGTCCTATGGAGGCTTCACTATTTAAGTGAAATAAGAAAATATAGAATCGAGGGAAAACAGATTTATTACCTGGATGAAACCTGGGTAAATGAAGGTGCGTATTTATTAAACTACCTATAACCTTTTATCATTTTGTTCGTAATGGGCAGATTTGTATAGAATAAAATTCAAAGCAAGCATTGTAATGTTGACTCAACTTCATCTTCGTACGCTCGATGATGTCTTTCACTTACTACGCTGGCTCAGCGACCCAAAAGTTTGTTTTGTTATGTGTTTATTGTTTATTTTACACATTGGTAAGGGCAATTTTTATTTTTTTTAAGCTGCATAAAGGCCTCTAAGGCCAAAATGTCTACTTTGACTTTTGACGCTGTATTCATAACTAAACTTGTTTCTTGCACTGCTGTGCTTATGCTGAGGACGTGGATTCAAGTTTTCCCACCCAAGCGGATCAATGACTGAATTTCTTCAATTTAAAAATCTTAAATCTACTTTATTTGTAATTAAGTCTATTTTGCAAATAAATTTTATAATAAAATTGGTTTATTTATTTTAGGATCATCAGATGGATTTGTGGATGGTGGCGATTTGGTTTTCGAAGCTTAAAAGGAAGAGGGAGATTATCATTCTGAGATGGATGCCCACAATTTTGAAAAATGGTTCTCGGGCCTCTCAGATAAAATACCAAAAGGCTCGGTAATAGTGATGGATAACGCTCCGTATCTTTCGAGGAGAAAAGACCAAATCCCTACCACCAAAACGAGGAAAGCCGACTTTTAAAATTGGTTAAAGGAAAAAACATTCCATTCAAAGAAAATGAAGTGAGAGCGGAGCTATTATCAAAAGTCAAAATACACAAACAATTATACCAGTCATACGTAATTGATGAAATGGCAAAGGAGATGGGATTTACAGTGGTGCGGTTACCCCCGTATCACTGTGAACTTAATCCGATAGAATTAATTTGTTCTCAAGTAAAAGGGTACATTGCAAAGCACAACAAAATTTTAAAATTGCAACGGTTAAAACTTTAGTACCAGTTGCCTTTTCAGAATTACAGCAAGTAATTGGGTGTCCTGTATTCAGCATGTAATTAAGGAAGAAGAGAAAAAAAATGCTTAAATTAGACACATTAATAGACGATACTGTAGAAAAATTTGTAATTAATGTAGGGGAATCATCCGATTCTTCATCTTCCGATGATGATTAAATTATGATAATGATTAATTTATATAGAATCTATTTGGTTTTATTACTATGATCTATAATTTCATCCAACTTGCTCATAATTCGACTCACCCTTTTATCACAGTAGGACGATGACTGTACTTGCTCGTGGTTCCATCGTGTTAGTCCCCCGTAGGTACTATGAGCAAATTTTACCCGAGGAGGAGAAAATTTGCTCATGGTACCCCATGAGGGACTAAAACTGGGGGACCACGAGCTAGTACCGCTTTGATCATTTGAACATCAAGACGGAACGTCCTGATATTCGAATGTCTTTCGAGCTTTTTGGGAGAGCTGATTAACAAAAAAGTAGGTAATGGAGTTTACGCAATTAACATTATATTCGTCATCTAAGAAATTAAAATGACCTCATTTACTTAATCAGCAACCCCAAATTAAAATAACGCCAATGTCGAACATTGGGCCTTCACCCTGCACATTTTATGTAGATAAGTAGGTACATAGAGAGACCTACATTTAATATTTTTTTGCTTACAAAAAAAGGTTGGCTTCCACTGCTTCTTTGTTTACATAATTTCTAATGTTAAAAAAAACGGACTATAGAGTTAGATTAACTTTATTCGAGTTTCTTTCGCTAGTTTTTCTCGGAAGGCCCACCCAATATCCTCCTCCCAATTGCTGCCATGTTCAAATTTCTGCGTGAGCTTCTGTTTTTTTTTTAATTTGATTAATTTTTGAGTTACAGAGATCCAAATTTTCTGTGGTGGATTCTTAATTTTATCAGCTTTACGGTAGTATTTTTTTGTTTTACCTAAGCTTCATTATTTAGCGAGAAAATGACATTTTTATTTAAGAGTCCGATATTTTTTCACTATTTGCTCAGCATTGGGACTGTTGAGAGGGGTTGAGCGCGCGATAGCGGACTGACGAGGGGTTAGAAGACAAAATAAAACAATTTTGATTCATTTCAATTTTAACAGTTAGGAACGTGCCCGATTAGAATATTGTGAAGTTATAAGATATCATATGACGACCATGCCTCACTTCTCCTGTGATCACGGCAGCTGTAAAGGAGTCCAAACGTCAGGATTAAATTACGAGCAAAGATCCCTAAATAAGATGTTTTATTTAACTGAAAAAAAAAATTGTTTTGAATCGTCCAACATTTTTTTACTACCCATTCGGGACGTCTTTTTTCCTACGTTTTTCTTAGGTCGCTTTCTTGTCTGTTTGCTTGTCTGTCGTCTTGTCTGTCCGGTTGGAATCTTGTATCTCAATTTTGAGGCACTTCCCGACCACCTAGCGAGTTGAAACTTTCAGGGTAGCTCAGAACCCGATGACAATGCACGCTTAAACAACTTTCAACTTTCTAGGCGCACTTTCAGGCCAACTTTCCGCAACTTTCACTTTTGTATGGGGCTTATCCGATTGTTGCGTAACACATGGTTACTTCGTTGAGTTAATAATTCAAAAGAATAAAATAATAATGCTAGATTTAAAAATCTAAAAATCCCACGTTTTTCAGTGACCAAAAAAGAATAAAATAACCCAGCGGGGCCAAGCGAGGGGCCACTCTAAACGTGGGGGCGCATTTTTACAAATACTCTCAACATCTATGCATATCATACATCTCATTACATCTTCATAAGTAACATGCGCTATTTTAGTGGCCCCTCGCTTGGCCCCGCCGGGTTATTTTATTCTTTTTTGGTCACTGAAAAACGTTGGATTTTTAGATTTTTCACTTTTTTCAATTTACTGATAAGAAAAACGGACGTAAAAAAACTCGTCAGCTTTAACAGAAGTATCTATATTGACAATATTATACATCGTCACCATATATAATGCACAAAAACAATATGGTTCTAATGTCCCAACAATATAAGACACTGTTACTGGATTAGTGATGCTAATCCGTTAGCGTTAGAGTTATAACGTTTAGTTAATGCACGATGTGCAGAGGTAGCGATCCTGCCTTTTACACCAACACCTTTGGGTTCGAATCTTGGAATGGTTAGATGTTTGTGTGATAAATACGAGCATTTGTACCCGAGTCATGGGTATTTATATATATTTCTATAAATATCAAATATCGATATGTATGTTTATCTGTTACCCTAGTATCCGTAACACAAGCCTTACAGTGCTTACTTTAGGCTAGGCTAATTATAGTATAGTAGAAATATTATAGTTTATTTAGAAATCACTGACTACACCGCTCAGTTCGGAACCAAGTTATAACTATCAAAGTCCGTGTAACATCAATGCCCGAATGAAATTGAAACTGTGACAATCTAGTCTGTGAACCACTTTTTCTTCTAGACACGAAAGAGATTTGATTGGGTCGACACTTTTGCACTGACGGACCTGTCAAAGGGATCCAATAGCTTACAGCCACAAAGGAAGCTTGTGACATGAGATTATTGAAACGTGTCCGAATTGTGAGCGATGTGTGTTGCCAGTTTGTGTGAAGGAACCTTTATCCAATTCGTTTTTGACATATTAAGATATGGGAAAAAAATGAAGAGTTTCATACCCTTTTCATGATTTGCATAAAAATTGTTTCGGTTAGTTGAGATTTGAAAATTACTTGGTGTAAATTCAAATTCAGGTCAATCTAACTATTTATATAAAAATTCCCTGTCATAATGTATGACCCTGATGAACTCTGAAACTATTCAACTGATTTCGACGATTTTTTTTTAATTTTGCTGGATTCGTTCCGACTTAGGGCATGGGATAGATTTCATTTTATTTTATAACACAGCAACGCGTGGCCGCGTTAGCTAATAAACATATATTTTTATCTCATCAAATATTTTTTCAAAACCGTTCTTTCAAGAATGTACCTAATAGTAATAGTTAAAACGGTTTTATTTCAATGAGGGATACAAGTGAAAATGTAAGTGTGTGTGTGTGTGTGTGAGGGGGGGTTGTTTGTTATCTTATTTTCTCGCTATTCTAACATACAAAACTAAACTCCCGCGAAAACAATACGATAGTATGTTTCTACGTGCTACAGCGCCATCTAGTAACATTATAATAATATTAAACATCATGACATACATAGATCTGAATTCAGGAACATGAGGGTACCACATCACCCAGACCCGAGGCAATGTCGAAAAGTTCGTTTTCTAGATTGACCCGGCCGGGGATCTAACCCTGGACCTCGGGAGTGGCTTAACCATGAAAACCGGTATGCGAGCCACTCAACCACGGCGGTCGTCAAATAAGTCGTAATTTTCTCTTCAATTACTTAATTATCATATACAAATTAATTTTCACTTTAAAATTTGGTTTACCATAAAAAAAAAAATTCTGAAAACTTCTTTAGCGGCCTTGTGTACATTTTGAGATGGGTAAAAATGTTAAACTCGCGTCAAGACACGGGACCTGATCGAAAATTCGTAAGACGGAGCGACAGTATACCGCCGGCGCGGCGTAGAAGAGGAAGTAATATCCTGCTCTCTTGTTGTATGCCTGCTCCTGCTGTTTCGTTTAAGCGGCGCAGGGCGCTTGTGCGAGTGTGCGTGTGTGTTTGTTGTCATGTTTGTGTACGATAACGCAATAAATGAATATTGTATTTTAGCATATAAATGATAGTACTTTTACACTGATATTTAAATCAAATTATTCTCTAACCATTTCAAAATATCAAATAAAGCACAACGTTAATGTTTATATTCTCACTTCTGCTGTGCTGCTGCTTGCTGAGTGCAACCCGTTGTTTCTTTTAACTTTATTTTATTAGAAAATTACCGTAACCCAAACTTGATATGACTTTATTGTCCCAACAATGCACTATTCAATAGATATAAAACTCAATGTGACATCCAACAGATAAAAAAACTCCCATCAGAAGTAAAAGCGGAAGAACAAAGGTAGATACCCAAAAACAAAATTGAATATCGCGGTATTGTAAAACGCCAAATAAAAGGTTCTTATAACTGCAAAGGCAAGGAAAACAATTAGAGAACATCGCGATCGCTATTAAGTACAGAGTACAAACGTATCTGAGAGCCAGTAATGGCGGGCTCTCCAAACAGTGGGGCTTCAAAGAAATCATTATTCCGCGAGCTTCCTCGCGCGACCACTTGGAAACGTAGGGATGGGGCGCTCATGTGACGATAGAAATTCTCCTATGTTCGATTTAAACGCTCAAAGTTCCGGCTCGAAATAATATGTTAAATGTCAAGTGTCAAATGTCAAGATTATATGGAAAATGAAAAGATGGGTGAATTTAGAATGGATCTGACTTATAAATAATAAAATAAAAATAAAAATTGTTTATTTCAGACAACAGAGATCCATATGAGTTAGTAAAAATAAAACAAAAATCTTACTGGCTATTGTTAGTATTTTAAATTAATTTCTTAAATGTTATTCAAAGCTGTAAGTTCCCGACACAATTAACCTCTGAATAAAAGTTCTCCACAACGGTGCAGTGTATCTGTCCGCCAATGTGCCCAGGATGGTATTTGAGGTATTTCTCAGCCTTTTTACTAGCGAGTATGTCTTTTTACGTAAAATCGCTTCGAAACTGTCAATTTGATACTCCGCAAACATACCCGACGCACTGCAGAAACGAGGCAAACCCAGTAACATCCTAAACACATTGTTATACAAAACCCGAAGAGAATCCAGCGACTTTCTAGTATATTTGAACCACAGACTACCCGTGTACAAACATTGGCAATACGCTTTAAATAATGTGAGCTTAACATCTTCCGTACATCTGTAAAATCTGCGAGTCAACATGTTTCCTCTTATCGCCAGAGCCCTGCGTTCACGCTCAATATCGTCATCGTCCTTGAGGTCGCCAGTAATAAAATGACCAAGATACTTGAATTTTTTTAACACATTTAATGTTCTCGCCGTTAAGGGTAATATTACTAGTATTATTGGAACATTTCCCGGCGGCCTCAAAAACCATGTACTCTGTCTTTTTTACATTATATTTTAATCCATGATTAACAGCGTACGATTCACAGACACGTAGCATTTCATTAAGACCTCCCACCGTGGGGCTGAGCAGCACCATGTCATCAGCGTAATTTATGGTGTTTATTGTAACACCATCAATTCGACACCCAACTCGCATGCTGCTCAGCTCCACAATCAGATCATTTACATAAATATTGAAGAGCCTGGGGGATGACAGGCCTCCCTGCCGAACACCACACTCCAAAGTGTACGCATCCGACATAGAGTCTGCCCACTTCACATGGTTCACCTGATTAGAATACCAGAATACAAATAGGTCCAACACTTCTTTCGGTACACCCCTGTCCCCCAGCTTCCGCCAGAGCAAATCGTATGACACCAAATCGAAAGCCCTGGAGAGATCAAGGAAACAGGCATATATCGGAGTCCTACGGTCGGTATAGTATTGGACAGTATGCTTAAGACCCAAGATCACGGTTTCAGTTGAAAGTCCGGGTTGAAACCCGAACTGTGCATCATGTATGGCGCAGTACTTGTCTATCTGTGAGTTAAGCACACTGTCCAACACCCTAGCAATGGTGGTTGCCAACGAAATAGGGCGGTAGTTCCCCACATCCGAAATGTCACCAGTTTTATCTTTCACAATGGGCACAACGATGGTTTTCATTAAATCACGAGGTAGGTAAGAGTGACTTATGCACATTGTGAAGAACACCGATAACACCCTGGGCAAATGAACCCCAGCAAATCTTAGATGTTCAACACTGATGCCGTCGTGACCAGGTGATTTGCCACCACTCATATTTTTTATTGCCTCGCGTATTTGGGTAGCAGTGATATGCAAGCGCGGCTCCTCACCCCGTCGCGCGTCACCAGTGCTACATGAACTGACAGAGGGACCCAGTGGCGATTGTACTTTAAAATGTTTCATAAAGACATTAGCTATTTTTAATGTATCATTTTCTCCATCGACACTCGTAGGGAGGCCACGCCGTATGTCGCAATTCCTAGTGGCTTTCCAAAAGTCTTTAAAATTTTTCGCATGTTTATGTCTATTTAAAACATCCATATTTAGTTGGTCTTGGTGGCGCTGACACCACTTTAAACGACTTTTAAAAACTTTTTTAGATTCACTCATATCATCATATATTCTACCGGATAATGGTCTGTTATAAAGCATCCATAACTCAAAGTTAAGCCTGGCCACCCCATGAGCCTCGCGGACGTGCCTATTCCAACCACAAAGATGCCTATTTTTATATATCTTTGTACGAGGAGGTTTTTTCGTAGTGATAGCAGCATAACATATAGCATTTACAATTTTATCATAGAACTTATTCAACACAATTTTATGTTCCTCCAGACCACAAGACGCACGACTACAGTGTACAAATTCTGCAGGAAAGTCGATTTCCCGTAATAATTTATTACAGTACTCCTGGTGCAAGTTTAATAAAATCACGAAAGTCGGTTGAGTAGTTTCGAATTTCATTGCGGTCAAATAATGTGACAGGCAATATTTATATATTTAACATATATGATAACTTACAAAGTACACACGTAATAGAAAATGATCAGATTTATGATAATGAAGCTCTACAAATAGTGCTGCTTCAATTACAAGTTGCCACGGCATACAATACATGTTACAAGGTATATGCAAAGTTAATCATAGTAATATTTCTTACATTCACACCAATTAGCTTTGACCAAAGTAAGCACTAGAAGGCTTATATTATGGATACCGTAACGGAAAGACATAGATATATGATTCATAGATATGTAATATTTATTAAAATAAATATAAATTACCCATGAATTAAGTACAACTCTTTGTTTTCCATGAAAAAAATAAACAATAAGGAGTGAAAATACCCTGTGTCTGTATTTCCGAGAACTTATAACCAGTCTATTTTCAAAGCCAGGGTGAATATAAAAAATATATCTGGGTTAGCTCGTCCCATCGTGGATTCTGTCATGGCTCCTGGGTTTGATTGAGATCAATAGCTAATTCGTACTTAATTAAAAAAAAAAACAGGTAAATATTGATTTACTATGTTTGCCTATGGATAAGGTTAATCTTACCATAAATGATGTCCGTAAATTGATATTTTAGATTCATATTACAGAATTCTTATTACAATAACACACTTAAAAATACAAAATTGGTATTTTTTATTTAATTTTTGCATTCACAATGCAATATTTATATAAAATACGCATGTAAAAAACAACTTCGCCTCCGAGCCCTCAGATGGGATTCGAAACCACGACCTTTCGCTATCCGGACGAGTGCTCTGACCGCTGAGCTACAGATTTAACTGTACGCCAGCGTTGTCTCATTAATGAGAGGAATATCCTCACGTATTCCAAAGAAACATTTTTAATAATGCTTGGACAGACGATTAAGATGAAACAACTATTTAGTTTTATAATTTTTGTATATTTTTTGCATGTTTTTAATGCTATCTTATAAGATAAATTATTTTAATAGAAAAATACTTAAAAAAATCGACTCGGCTCACGAGTGAAGTCTCAGACGACTTATATCTTAGGATTAAATAACTTATATATTTTATTTTGTGTTGTGATCAAATCTCATTAATAAAGATATCGTTATCAAACCAATATTATTGAAAATATACTTACACTTTTTAGGATTTATTTCTAGATAGTTTGGCAAGGGCAAAATGTGCATGGAGCCGTTTTTGGTTTGACAACGTCATTGTGAGTTGGTCTTATATTGATTTCAAACGCTTGGTATTCAGGCAGAAATCTTTCTAGGAATCAATCACATTTCTATAACTTGTTGTTTTCAAATAGTTCTACAAAAAAAAATCCGTGTATTATGCTCACATCTCAAAAAATATTGTGGTCTTAGCAACATAAGCAACTAAGTGCTAAAGAAAGGTAGACTAGAGTCGTGATATATCATGACTAAGGTAAGGTTGGAAGACATTAGTCTTCAATATAACTACCAAGCTCAATTGGGAGAGCATTGGACGTGACTTCGAAGGTTGCGGGTTCGATTCCCGTCTGAGACTTCACTCGTGAGCCGAGTCGATTTTTTTAAGTATTTTTCTATTAAAATAATTTATCTTATAAGATAGCATTAAAAACATGCAAAAAATATACAAAAATTATAAAACTAAATAGTTGTTTCATCTTAATCGTCTGTCCAAGCATTATTAAAAATGTTTCTTTGGAATACGTGAGGATATTCCTCTCATTAATGAGACAACGCTGGCGTACAGTTAAATCTGTAGCTCAGCGGTCAGAGCACTCGTCCGGATAGCGAAAGGTCGTGGTTTCGAATCCCATCTGAGGGCTCGGAGGCGAAGTTGTTTTTTACATGCGTATTTTATATAAATATTGCATTGTGAATGCAAAAATTAAATAAAAAATACCAATTTTGTATTTTTAAGTGTGTTATTGTAATAAGAATTCTGTAATATGAATCTAAAATATCAATTTACGGACATCATTTATGGTAAGATTAACCTTATCCATAGGCAAACATAGTAAATCAATATTTACCTGTTTTTTTTTTAATTTAGTACGAATTAGCTATTGATCTCAATCAAACCCAGGAGCCATGACAGAATCCACGATGGGACGAGCTAACCCAGATATATTTTTTATATTCACCCTGGCTTTGAAAATAGACTGGTTATAAGTTCTCGGAAATACAGACACAGGGTATTTTCACTCCTTATTGTTTATTTTTTTCATGGAAAACAAAGAGTTGTACTTAATTCATGGGTAATTTATATTTATTTTAATAAATATTACATATCTATGAATCATATATCTATGTCTTTCCGTTACGGTATCCATAATACAAGCCTTCTAGTGCTTACTTTGGTCAAAGCTAATTGGTGTGAATGTAAGAAATATTACTATGATTAACTTTGCATATACCTTGTAACATGTATTGTATGCCGTGGCAACTTGTAATTGAAGCAGCACTATTTGTAGAGCTTCATTATCATAAATCTGATCATTTTCTATTACGTGTGTACTTTGTAAGTTATCATATATGTTAAATATATAAATATTGCCTGTCACATTATTTGACCGCAATGAAATTCGAAACTACTCAACCGACTTTCGTGATTTTATTAAACTTGCCGGATTCGTTCCTTCTTATAACATATAAAATATTTGCAAAATATAACAACTCAGCCACAGTAACGCGTGAGCGGGTTGGCAATTGCAATAAGCTATTGCAAACCAATCCTGTGTCCTAACTTGGAACAAATCCAGCAAAATGAAAAAAGAAACAACATATCAGTTCAGTAATTCCGGAGTTCATCGCTATCAAACTCTGTGACATGAAATATATATATAGTGGCCAACCCAATATATATATAGGTATATATAAATGTGTACCGTAAATATCGATACCGGAATAATCGATACCGCGATGAGCCCCATCACTGCGCAGGTACGCGTTCCGTAACGAAGCTAATCTGTGCTCGAGTGTCGACAATTTGAGGCGTAACAACAGAAAATAAGCAAGTCTTAACCGCTCCTCTCTGCCGTTGATCCACTTTATAAATATACCCTCTGTAATGATTGTAAATGTTTACCCAAACGCTTCGATTATAAACAACTTGGTACCCGGAAATCCTGTACGCTTTTGTATAATAATATTTTAAATATCCTTAACTTTTGATGTTAAAATTGCTTTATATCAAAGATTAAATGATTTTTATGTAATGTGAATAACTAATATTTAATTTATTTAATTGTAAATTAAGTGTTCATCTTAAGGTGAATACTACTTTAGTACTAACAACTTAGTTACTCTTTTCGAGTAGAGCAAAAATAGCTGAGAACATATTTGAATCAAGAAACTAAATAACATAACTAAAAATTAAATTAAATTTTAAAGTTATAATGATATTATATTGTACTGTCTAATCCTTACTAATATTATAAATCGGAAAGTGAGTTTGTTTGTTTGTTTGTTTGTTTGTTTGTTTCTTTGTTCCGCTTTCAAGCCGTAACTACTGAACCGATTGCTTTGAAAATTTTGCAGACGTAAAGATAAAAGTCCGGATTAAATAATAGGGTACTTTTTATCCTGGAAAAAATTGATATTCCCGAGGAAAAACAAAAATATTGTTTGCTTGCTGGATGGATTGTAGATGGCGCTGTGTGTCGTTTAAAACAAGGTAAAATATTGCAAACGAATATAAACATGTAAATTTAGAAGCTAAATGATACGATAATGAATCCCCGAAAATGAGGAATTCCCGAGGGATGACGTACAATTTGTTTTATTGTCTAAACTGTTTTTTTTACATCTACTTATATGTTGCAAACGAATATGAACATGTAAATTTTGAAGCTAAATGATTCACTAAATGACTCATTCCTCGGAATCCGATTATTCCAACAGACCTCCCATTTCAATTTAAAAGTCTACAATTTCCTATATGGGTTTCATTTGCAATGACCATTAATAAAGCACAAGGCCAAACTCTAAGGGTTGCTGGAGTACACTTGGAAAAACATTGTTTTTCGCATGGTCAGCTCTATGTAGCGTGTTCCCGGGTTTCCAGTGCCCAAAATATGCATGTTTTTGCTCCACAAGGGAAAACATATAATATAGAGTACCATTCAGTTTTGGTTTAACAACTAATTGTATCCAGCGTTACATCGCGCTTCTTAGATTTTTCCGTGGGAATGAGAAGTTTTCTTATAGTTGTGCTTTATACCGCAATATAACCGAATTCCACGCGGGCGAAGCCGCGGGCGGAAAGCTAGTAATATAATAATATCGCCTGATGGTAAGCGACGATGCGATCTAGAATGTGACGCGCTTGCCTAGAAGATACCTATTCACTCGTGACTTGAAGACCCCTAAGTTGTATTTGTCAGGAAGCAGAGACTCGGGTAAAGAGTTCCACTCCTTAGGGGTACGTATCACAGAATTGGAACCAAAACGTGTGACTCTTTGTTACGATTATATTAACCATAAAATATTGGCGCCTATTTGTAAGTCTGGTTGTACGATGAAAAAATGAACGGCGGAACAAGGTTGTGCAATTCTGCTGCACAATCTCCGAAATGTATCCCATAATAGGTCGATGCAGTCGCTAAGCATAGGGCTTCGCTAGCACCATATATTGGAGCGGAGCATAATATTAAAAAAAAATCAATAATGTTTAGTAAATTTTAAAATTCCATAAGAATAAAAACTTTCAGAAAAGCGCTCACTTTTTGTTTCAATGGGAAATCCCATAGAGCCAATGTTTTTTGGTTATAACTTTTTTATTTTTGCGAATTTCAAAACCTTGGCTCCGTCACGATCTAATCCTAAACCTTTTGATTCGATTCCGCACAAAAATTATTAAAGTCGGTTAAGAACTCGGGAAGTTATGACGTAAAAGACATTACGTCATTGAATTTGATCCATGGGAGCCCCGCTCCAAAAAAACGGATAGGTTAGCCACCTTGCGTCTTTTTTCGGTGTAGAGACTATATGTTCATAGGGCCCGAAAGATAAACTCTTTTTCAAAGAAATGTCTGTAAGCAAAAGATCTGGCAGCTTCTTCGGCCAACGTTTAAGTATATCTATTCAACGAGGAAACACTGCCATACTTTTTGCACCTCTCTTAGTTTATTTTTTGTTATAACATAAAATAAATAAAAAAATTACACATAATGTAAAAATTTAACTAAAATATTTAAAAAGAAATTAAAAAAGTCAATGCAATAATATCAGATAATAATAATAATAATACAATTTAAAAAATAATAAATAAACTACCACCCAGAACGTCAATAAAAAAATCTTTTAATAGAGCGCTATCCCAGCGTTGACGAGCAATCCCGCCTTTCGCACCAAAGGTCCTGGGTTCGAGTCCCGGGCGTGGCAAATGTTTAGCCGTCACCCTAGTATCCATAACACAAGCCTTCAAGTACTTTCTTGTATGTGAGAAATATTATTCTCTCTTCTACTTTTAAGTGCCCAACAGAGTCCAAAATTGAGTTTATTAAAATATTCTTATAAACGATACGAGATTTTACTTTTAAAGAAAATGAATTTAATACACGAAAATTTTACAGTAATTCAGGAAACAATAAATTGAGATAAATCAGGCAGAGCTTCCAGCTTGATGTTTCTTCCACAGCGGCTGATGGGCAAATAGGCAGGGAACTGGCGTGTTGCCCATTTTATAGTCACGACGCGGCGCACGATGTTGCCAGGTGGCCGGGAGCATTATGTCATTTATAACACGGCCTCTCCTGACGGGGCAGCGTCCTCGCAGCCTTCACGAACTTGCTGAAGCTTCGGCATCGTCAGCGGGGTCTTCATTCTCCTTGCAAGCTGAAACAACCACATCACTCTTAGGATATCACGTTCAAAACAGTTTAATCAAAGTTGTCGAAAATTAAATAAATTGATGCATCTATGTACCAAACAACAAATCACTAAGAGTTCACATTTAGGCCTATTACAGCGCAACCAGATGCCATGACCATGACATGGGAGGACTTACACCAGTCTCTAGCTGGTCATCCACATCTTTAGCTCCCATCACACATAGGGTTTACACATGGGCCTATTCCAGCGCAACCAGATACCTCAACCGTCGTCACGGTAGGATTTATTCGGTCTCTAGCCAGTCATCCACATCTTTAGCTCCCATCACACATAGGGTTTACACATGGGCCTATTCCAGCGCAACCAGATACCTCAACCGTCGCCACGGTAGGATTTATTCGGTCTCTAGCCAGTCATCCGGATACCTACAAACACTGAAGGTTTACTTGCGCAACCGAATACCTTGTGCACACCAGGTGTTTACATCGGTCTATAACAAGTACCACCACAACCTTCAGGCACATATATGAAGGATTTATACAGGTCTCTAATTAGTGTAGGCCTCCACTAACGCAACCCCGATACCTTACTCCACACTCAAACACAAACTAGTTTCGGAACCAGTGTATGATTCACCTCAATCCCTGGACTCGCACCACCAGGACTTACATGGGTCTGTTTCAGAGCACATCACGAACTAACTTAAATTGTTTGGCACATAAGAGTACATCACGTAATCAAGGCGGGAATCGAACCCACACACAAGTACACTGTAAAACAAATGTCACAAATTACGACACTCATTGCGGCACTAGGTACTAACTTTCGAAAAATCCAGCACATGTATCCGGGGTCCACTCCCCTCGCCACAGAACCATGTACCCAGCTGCCGCCTGGCTCGTCTTTCCATATGAGCCGGTCAACAATTTAAGTTCATATCTGTCATTCGCCAAGATTCGAACCACTTTATATGGCCCCCTCATACCACAATCAAGCTTTCCAGTGCTTTGAGAGTTCTTAGTAACATAAACAAGATCATCGACTGCAAAACTTTTAGGATGCACCCTTTTTTTATTAACGCGCGAATCCTGCCTCTCTCTGTTCTCCTCAATAAGCCTCTCGGCGCGTTGTCGCCGCAGTTCCCGCATCGCCTGCTTATTTGGATTACTACCCTCACAAGTAACATCTCTAATGAGAGCATTTATGAGTGGAGTGGTCGTGTCCGAGCCGATCAACAAGTTCAAAGCTGAGCATTGCGTCGTTTTGTGTTTCGTAACATTCAAAACTAATTGTAATTTCCACAAAACTTTAGACCAATCGTTCTTATTATAATTTACTTCAACACGAATCATATTTAGAACTGTACGACAGTATCTCTCGACTTGTCCGTTTTCTTGGTGCATTTCAGGGGTGATAAAATGTACATCGACACCTAGTCCCGTCATCCAGTCACGAAATTCGCGGTTGTCAAACATGCGGCTTCGATCACAGACTAGCCGTTTAAAGGTGCCAAAGAGGGAAATCGTTTGAGTCATCACACGCTTTAATTCTGAGCGGTCTTGTGTGTATAGACCGTACAATAGGCAATATTTAGTGTAGGCGTCTACTAATATGAGTACGTATTTATAGCCTTCGCATTCGGTCAGCGGGCCAAGTACGTCAGTATGTACGGTATCAAATGGCACCGGGGCCTTATGCCACGAAGTAATTGGTTGTAGCGGCGCGCGAGGGACATGCTTATGCGAGATACAGACTACGCAATGGGTCACGTACTTAGTGACAAACTGTCTCATACCCGGGAACCAGAAATGGTCTAAGATCAACTCGATAGTTTTGTCTACCCCCAAGTGCTCATGTTCGTCGCGGAATGCGCGCAACAAGCTTAAACGAAACGCTTTTGGAACATAGCATAGGTATCGTGTACCTTCGCCTTGCCTCTCGTACTTATAGTACAAAAGATCGTTACGCTTAACGTACCGCGAACTATCTAGCTCACCGTTATTTAATTTTTCGAGCATCGTAAGGGTTTCCTCGTCACCTGCCTGAGCCACCTGTGCCCAATTTCGTGGTCTATCAGCAACATCAATCGCGTTTACCGGATTTCGGCTTAAATAATCAACATGCGACATTAAAACTCCTTTACGATAATCTAAAGTGAAGTTATAATCCTGCATAAAAATCCACCATCTCGCAACTCTAGGCTGGAGATCCCTTTTACGCTGTGTCATTTTTAAAGAGTTACAATCCGTTATGATTTTAAATTCTTTCCCAATTAAATACTGTCGAAAATGCTGTAACGTCTTAACCACTGCGAGGGTCTCCAGCTCATAGCTGTGGTATTTAGATTCCGCGCCTACCGTCAATTTACTAAAATACGCAACTACTTTCTTTCGGCCGTCTTTTTGCGTTTGCATCAAAATTCCGCCGTAACCAATCGAGCTAGCATCGGTATGTAACTCTGTCGGTAGTTCGGGGTCGAAAATGGCCAAAACAGGCTCGTCAGTTAACCGGGCTATAATTTCTTGGCGGGCTTTCTCCTGTTCGTCACCCCAATTGAAAGTTACACCCTTTTTAGTAAGCGCAGCTATACACGCTGTTTTAACCGCGTAATTAGGTATGTAACGGCGAAAGTACCCCGCAAGGCCCAAAAACTGACGAACTTGTTTGACCGTGGTTGGTCGCGGCGATTTAACTAAGGCCTCGACTTTGTGCTCACTCGGCCTCACCTGACCTTGTCCTATCACCCTACCAAGGTATTCTACTTCATTAGTAAGAAAAGTGCATTTCTTTAAGTTTATCGAAAATCCGGCCTCAGAGTTTTTAACACTGAATCGAGCAGGATAAGGTTCTCTTCTATGGAATCCGATAAGAGCAACACATCGTCGATATAAGCGAGCACCTTTCCCGTTTCTATGAAGGGTTTCAGCGTTTTCGAGATGGTTTTCTGATATATAACTGGAGCGTTGGCGAGTCCATAGGGCATTTTACAGTATTCGTACTGCCCTTCCGGCGTTACAAACGCTGTTTTGTGAATGGACTCCTCACTGACCTTCAACTGGTGGAAACCAGAAACCATGTCGAGCGCGCTGGAGACTCTAGCCTTACCTAGCCTATCAATGTGGTCATTGATCAACGGAAGCGGATGCCTAACTTTAACAGTTATTTGGTTGAGTGCTCGGTAATCTACCACCATTCTATCCGAACCGTCTTTCTTTTTAACCAGCAAAACGGGGCTTGCGTATGCTGAATCGGACTCCCTTATTATTCCTTTGCCAAGCAGATCATTTATTATCGATCGAACGCGTAACTTTTCGTCATGTGACATTTTATACGGACGGTAATAGACAGGCACGTCACTAGTTAGGTTAATCTGTACCTCACTATCTTTAACAGTTGTGGTAGCCGTACCACTTAAAAAATGATCAGAGTATTTCTCGAGTACGGTAAGCAAGTTCAGCCAGTGCTCGCCTGAGACAGGAGTGCTCACTTTTTCCGAAATAGGACTTTTATCTACCTTTAAGACATCCACGACATCACTATGCATAATACGTTGGCTATCGCTAGTCCTAATGTATGCAACGCCTTTCCTGTTCAAAACATCAGTACCGATAATCACGGGAACGTTCATATGAGAGCTGTCTACAACATAAAAATCAACCTCCAACGTAATGTCACTCAACTCGATAGGCAAAGTAACAAAGGATTTTGTAACTACCTCCGTACCGCCTAAACCACGTAATAACTGATAAGTTGGTTTCAAGTTGGCCGAAAAATGCTTCACTAAATAGAGGATAATAATGATATACACGAGCCGCTATCGATTAAAACGTCCGCCGGTATACCCGATATAACTGCAGTGATAATATCCTGATTCTTTGATAACCCCTCATTTTCACGACAAAAGTTAACACCGTTCTTATTTCTAAATTCTACCCGTTCTTTAGCAAAGCATTTACCTTCCGAATGACCTAGTTTTTTACAAAAAGTACATTTTTCTACTTTAGATGTACTTGCAGCCGGCGCGGTTTCACTATTATTGGCACTAGTCAATTTAGACTTCTTTGGACAAAACGCACTTTTATGACCAAACTGTTGACATTCGTAACATCGAATATTACGCTTATTATCGAAATATTCGCGCTTTAACGAACTCGGACGCTGGCTATAAAACTTGTTATTACGATTGGGCAAGTGAGGGAAGTTTTTCCGTGGCACATTATTAACATTAGGCTTAACATAGTTCGATAAAAACTCCACAATAGTCTCGGGTGTTAACTTTGCGTTTGTAGCGGCCGCCTGAATTTGCGGGTCAGTTATTCCACGTATTATGATTGCAGTCAACAACTCACTACTAAGTCCTTTGACTATGCGCAAGCGTAGCAACGATCTACGGGCATATTCCGCGTAGGTGGAGTATTTATCAGACTCTGTTCGTATCACGTTATAAAGAATGTTCGCGATGTCGATATTACGCGGGCACAACGCTTTTAATTCTAATTTAAAATTAGACCAATTACGTTCGGCACTTGACCACTGACTGAGCCAGGTGCGAGATTCCCCCTTTAAACAATGACCAACACGAGCAAGGCATTCCGTGTCATCCCAATGATTCGAAATACGAGCTTTATCTACTTCGTCGCACCACGTATCGACATCATGAACACTGGGGTCAAAATCTGAGACAAAATATTGGTTTGATCTCACCGGGATAGAGGTCAGCGCTGCCAATAGTCGCTCCGCCGCATTCCCCGCGTCCGCGCCGTACGGCGCCCCTCCAAGCGCTGGCGCGCCCAGCGGCGGCGTGCTCGGCGGCAGTGGCGGCAGCGCAGGTACAGGGGTGACAGGGGAGTCGCGCTTGCTGCGCTCGCTCGATGCTCGACGCTCGCTCGGCGTCGCACTAGGCACCTGAACAATTGCTTGCTCGCGCCCAGCGACAGCAGGCTGCTGGGTGGCGCCGACATGAATCCCTTGTTCTAGGGCCTCGAGTCTCCTCAAGACCGCCTGCATCGCTTCGCGGGAAGGGGAAGGTGAAGGTAACCTTCCTTTGCGTTTGTCCTTCTGCTTGCTACGACAGCTATCCGACGGCATGTCGGGTAGCAACTCTGCCTGACTACCTTCAAAAACTAAAAATCTGCTCGCGAAAAACAAATTAATTATAAAACCAGATATGGCGGCGGCCAAAGCCTACGAATCCCACTTCTGATCTTATAAATGATACGAGATTTTACTTTTAAAGAAAATGAATTTAATACACGAAAATTTTACAGTAATTCAGGAAACAATAAATTGAGATAAATCAGGCAGAGCTTCCAGCTTGATGTTTCTTCCACAGCGGCTGATGGGCAAATAGGCAGGGAACTGGCGTGTTCGAGGAGCGAGGGTTTTCGGTGATAAAATGTTAAATGAGAACTAAGTAAAGTCAATGTTAAAAAGTATAATGTTCTGTCACAACGTAACAACTGTTAAAAAATGTTAACGAGTAAGTATACGCGACCCGTACTAGTCCGCGGAAATATACATACTAAAATTAAAACTATGTCATTCGATGCAAGCACATCGAACTGACGTCACATGCTGTGTTTGGGACATACATAATGTCTCAAACATCTTGCCAAGGGAAGCAATGACAAGATTACTAATTCTAACTTAAAAATGTTATATACAACGTAAGAAAGATTCATTGATAAATAAAAATGTATAACGTAACTTAATTCAAATTAAAAATGTTCTTAAAAAATTACATGTCAAATGACAACATAAATAATAATTAATAAATAACTAAGTATATCAGAATAATTAAACTTATAAAGTTGAATTGATAGAGTCATTAGATTACTAAATTATATTTTATTCACTTAATGTTTGTTTTCTCACAACGAAAGGGGTTGTGGCCCTTTCTATATAACGTGGCACACTTTCACTTTGAACACTGTACACTACTCTATCACTATGTTCACTTATATTCACTGACACATCACTCGGCGGAACGGCAGAGCGCGCGGCGGGCCGCGGGCCAGCAGCGTCCAGGGCCGGCCGCGGGCCAGCAGCGTCCAGGGCCGGCCGCAGCTCCAGCTCCAGCGGCGCGGGCGCTGCCATGGCGCGCCAGCGACGGCGCACGCGACGGCACCCGTAGATCGAAGCCGCCACCACTGCCACCGCCACTATGCCGTATATAAGCGTGTAGTGGTGCAGATCATGAACAGAAATACTCGAAGTCTCCGATAAGGGTTTCTGTTGTTTCAGTATTTTTATCTGTTGTTCTAAATCTACGAACATGTGGTTCGAATCATTCGTATGATGTTCTGTTACTGCTTCGATTGTTAAGTTTATAATATGGTTTATGGGTGCTATGTTGAGGGTTTCGAAAGAATCTTTGGTTTCCATTTTACTTTGTAACTTATTATGGGTGTATATAGTAAAGTTCTCTGTTTTTATTTCGCAGTTATTGTTTTCGTTCACTATATTGGCTCCGCTCAGCTGATGGATTGTAACGCGATCCTCACAGAGAGAACGAACTTGACACTCGCCACAACAAAAATATAAATATTGATTTAATTTGTGTAGAGAAGTCCATTTATTTTGGCAAGGAGTTATTTTAGCTGAGCATTGATATTCTTTGTTATCTGCTCTTAAACACAGATCATTGTCGGTTTTCATTTTGTAGATAGGTGTTTTTAATTGGCATAAGTAAGTCGAGGCGTCTCGAGGCAAACAGTGCTCCCACTCTGTTCTAGTTACCGGTAAGTAAGAGTCCTTATGTAAGTTAATGGCAACGTATTCTTCAATTGGAGTTATCTTTAACATTTTATTTCCAGTTTGATAGGGTACGGGAATAATGTTGTTTAAATAGTAACTGTCTCTACTTATCAAGGGCATTTTTACTTCAAAAATAAAGTATTGTTTTGTCACTCTCGCCTTTATAGTGAGCAAATGATAAAGGTTTGCCATATCTGTTTGGATATTATATATCGGTAGAGTGAGGTCCTTTGACAAGTAACCCGAAATAATGTTAAGTTCATGCTGTAAACTTCTAGGGTCTAATATATGAATATTCATTGTTCCTTTATATATGTTTGTGATAGTCTCTAACAGTGCATCTTGGACATTTTTCAGGTGAGTCAGGATATTATTCGCGGCCATGGCTAACATCGTAAAGTCCGATTTTTCTTCGTCAGCTGTAACTTGACGTACTAATGTATTTGCCGCATTATCCAGTATAGATAAATGTTTCACCATCATATTATTTTGTTTTTGTATATACTCCTTGGTTTGTTTTAATAGATTGAATTCTGTTTCTAACACGGAGGTCTGGTTTTTCCAAAGAAGTGCGAGGTGTTTTTCATTTTCACGTACGAGTTGAATGTCTCGTTCATATTTTTGTGCAAACTGCTCATCGAGTACTCCGAATAGGCTATTCGCCAGATACCCGACACCGTTGATAAGACCTCTCCGCCGCCGCCGGTGAGCGGCACGAGCTTTTAAATGGTCATTCAGCAAAACTTTATTATTACGCTCGAGTTCGTCATACAGGTGTTGTAGTTGTAATATGATTATTTTACATTGTGAGAATTGTTTAATTGACTCGCACATGCTATGTAAATATTTATAGTATCGAGTGTAGGTCATGGTACTATCCCAGTAAGGATTTAAATCATAATATGCGATTATCTTCCACTCGTCGCGAATCAGTTGCATTTCGGCTATTTTATCAAAATAAATCTTTTGATTTTCACTTAATTTTGTTGTATTGAAGGCTTGTACGGGCGAAATAAATATGGAAAATAAACATATAAACATAATGGCTGTGGTAACGAAGCTACGTGGACTTGCTTGGTTTGCGTTATTGTTTTGTTTTAAACATTCACGAGTATCGGCTGTTTGTTCGGCTTGTTTTTCTAATGGTAATACCGATAATTTTATTACTGGTCTCTTGATAACGCCGTTTTTTGTTTTTAACGACACAACTCGTACAAGGCCGTCGCTTCCCGGGTGCACTTCTAGCACTCTTCCCATGGCCCATTTTCCAGGGGGGAGATTATCTTCTTGAATTACGACTATATCTCCCTCTTTAATGTTATGATGTTCCTTCTGCCATTTGTTGCGAGATGTGAGTTGACTCAAATATTCTGTTTTCCATCTTTTCCAAATATCTTGCAAAATTTTTTGAGTTAAGTGCCAACGAGTACGAGCATCTTCTTTTGTTTCAATCATAGTAAGACCCGATCGCCCCGTCAAAAAGTGCGCCGGACTCAAAAAATCTAAGTCTTCTATGTTTTCAGTAAGAGCACACAATGGGCGCGAATTAAGACACGCCTCTACTTGAGATAAGATGGTAGCATACTCTTCGAAAGTAAGTTTCTGTTCACCTATTACGCGCCTTAGGTGATGTTTTAAGCTTCTTACAGCACGCTCCCAAAGCCCTCCAGCGCTCGGCCACGAGGGGGCATTAAAATGCCACTCGATGTTCATTTCCGTGATCTCTCGTAAGAAACTATCCTTAAATTCATTTTGTAAGTGCTGGTATTCTTCTTGAATGGCTCTGTTGGCACCAACAAAATTAGTGCCGTTATCGCTATACAGATGACGAGGGAGGCCGCGTCTTGCAGCCATTCTCCGTAGGGCGGCGATGAATGACGAACTTGACAAATCACTGACCAACTCGAGATGTATCGCCTTAGTGACCATACAGACGAAGATAGCTATGTAACCCTTTAATGTTCTAGCGCTTCTCCCTTTGTTGGCTTTGATGTCGACAAATCCTGTATAATCCACCCCGGTGTGATGGAAGGGGTGCGCTGGGTCACACCTGGCACTTGGTAAGTTTCCCATTAATTGTTTCTGCGTTCTTCCTTCTTGTTTCCGACACGTGATGCACTGTCTTAACTCTTTCTTCACAGAGTTGTTCCCACCGAGGATCCAATATTCTTGCCTCAAAGTGGCAAGCGTAAGACGTGGCCCACCGTGAAATGTTAGTTCATGAGCTTGAGTTATCAAAAGTGTAGCGAGACGAGTATTGTTAGGAATTATTTTCGGATGTTTCATTTCCATGTTCAAGTTAGCGTGAGCTAATCTTCCTCCGACACGTAAGATTCCGTCTTGATCAACGAATGGATTTAAATTTAATAATTTCGATGTAGAAGGTAAATAATTTTGATCACGTAATTTTATTATTTCTGATTCATATGATTTAAATTGTACAAACTTAATAATTGTTAATTTTGCATTCCGTAACTCGTGTAAGGTGATATAGCTCGGTAATTGTTTACGTTTCGGTGTCAATGCCCGGAGTATCCATGCTAAAATACGCAATATTTTATAAAAGTTATTATATTTTGTTAATAATATTTCTATGACGTGTTGATCTATATTTTCAGTTACAACTAAGCTTGTTTGACCCAATTTTTTCTCCTGATCTGTTACAAATGTTGTTGGTGACGACGATGGTTCGAATGTAAGCAGAAATTCGGGACCATTCCACCACAAATTTTGTTTTTGTAGTTGTGACGCATATAAACCTCTACTGGCGGGATCAGCTGGGTTTTGATTTGTGCTTACGTAGCGCCATTGTTTTGCAGGCATAATCTCTGTTATTTGTTTTACTCTATTTGCTACAAAGGGTTTCCATTTACTAGCCTCCCCTTGCAGCCAGCCCAATACAACTTTCGAATCCGTCCAACCATGTACATTTAATTCATACTGGTTTAATGTTTGTTTTAATTTTAAAATAAGTTTAGAAAGTAAGTGTGCTCCGCTTAACTCTAACTTTGGAAGCGTAAGCTTCTTTTTCAAGGGCACTACTTTAGTTTTAGAAGCTACAATTGTAATTTTGTTATGCGATTTTATTCGCGCGTAAACAACGCACGCATAAGCTTCAATGGATGCGTCACAAAACCCATGAAGCTCTATGACGTCATTCTTTTTATTACTTAACCATCTAGGTATTTTAAATGTTTTTATCAAATGTAATTCATTTTGTATTTTCATCCATTCCTTATAAATGTCGCTTGAAACTTTTTCATCCCACTTTGTGTCCGATTTCCATACTTTTTGAAATAAAATTTTCATTTTTGTAACTAGGGGTGCCAACCAGCCTAGTGGGTCGAATATCTTGGAGATTTGAGATAAGAGGATTCGTTTTGTGATTTTCTGATGCGTTGTTATTTCGTATTTAAATGTAAATGTGTCTGTTTCGGGACTCCAGCATAACCCAAGTGTTTTCGGAGTGTTTTCACTTTTAAAATTAAAATCGATGTTGTTTTTATGTTCGTTGGTAATATTTTCCAATAGTTGAGGGTTATTTGAAGTCCATTTTCTCAATGAAAATCCACCAGAAAGGAGCAGCGAGTTAAGGTCTTGAATCAGCATCTTTCCTTCGGTAATTTCATGAACCCCATGCACCACATCGTCCATGTAAAAACATTGTTCTACGACTTTCGAAGCCTCAGGGTAACTGTCACGTTCGTCAGTCGCTAGCTTTCTTAGGGTCATCATGGCCAGAAATGGAGCGGCCTTGGTGCCATACGTCACCGTAATCAGTTCGAATGTTTGTATAGGTGTTTGTTGCGACGCCCTCCAAACTATCCTTTGTAATGGGGTGTCAGCTCGGTTTACAAGTATTTGCCGATACATTTTTTCGATGTCCGCAGTGAAAACGTATTTAAATTGGCGCCATCTTATTAACAAGGACTGCAGATCCTGCTGTAAGTTAGGTCCTGCATACATCAAATCATTGAGCGAATATCCTGTTGATGTTTTACTGGATGCGTTAAAAACCACCCTGTATTTAGTTGTTGTAGATTCGGCGCGCTCTATGCCGTGATGCGGTAAGTAACACTCAGGTGTCGTATTCCCGTTCATTGGTTTCATATGACGCAATTGTTCGTATTCGCTCATAAATGTTTTATAGGCTTGTGCTAATTTTGGTTGTTTTACAAACTTACTTTCTTGGTTACGAAATTGAGCTAAAGCTTTTGTTTTAGATAAGCCAATTTTATTTTGGAAGTCGGGTTTCATCGGGAGTCGAACCTCGTACCTTCCGTTTTCGTGACGTAATGTGGTGTCTTGAAAATATTGTAAGCATTGAATTTCTTCAGATGAAAAGTCTTGCTCCTCTGGTATGTCTTCCACCTCCCAAAACCGTTGAATGTCCTCGATGTTAGATAATATGACGTTACACTGAAAAGTTTGCGCGTTGCCACATAACAACCATCCAAGTTGTGTCTGTTGGGCTGTTGGTTGTGTGACGTCATCACTCTTTATTATTCCGCTTAAAATTATATTAGAATAGATCTCAGCTCCTAAAAGCAGATCTACAGGCCGACTGACATAAAATTCTGGATCGGCCAAATTAATGTTTTGAATAACTTGCCAGGATGGTTTCGAGAATGTTTTATTTGGAAGACTTTTTACTAAATTATTCATAATGATAACTTCAGAATTAAATGTATAATCGTTATATAGCGAGGCACATGTTATATTTATCTTTCCCTTGCAATTATTTTCCTGTTGACCTACGCCATAAATTACTCCTTTACATTTTTCTCTTTTGATTCCCAATAACTGTGCGGCATGCTCGGTTATAATCGAAATTTGAGAACCTTGATCAACTAAAGCTCGTAGTATGTAATACGTTCCATTTGCTCCTAGAACTTTAAGTTGAGCTGTAGCTAATAATATTTCCGAGCAGTCGTCCCGAGCTAAATGTGACGTCATACTCATTGTGTTTTCTGAAGTTTTCGCAGGAATGGGAGCCGACAACAGCGGCTTTCTGTGGGTGCTTTTGTCCAGGGCTTCATGCATGATGGTATTATGCTGACCTGGGCATTTGCGACATGTTTTAGTTGAAGTACACGATTTTCCATTATGCGAAAATAAGCAATTAATGCATATTCCGAGTTTATTCACCGTGCTCAATTTTTTGTCATTCGGCATTTGTAAAAACATTTTGCAATTATAGATACCGTGATCATTTTTGCATAGTGGGCATTTATAAGTCGACACATGGAATGTTCTTGCGCAATTATTATTTCCTTTCTGCGTAAAATTAAAAGTAGGTTTCTTGATGCTGTATGTTTTTTGATTAGCAAAGTTATCTGTTTTTCGGTGAAAAGATGTTTCTAATGTAGTAAATTTACTTTCTAGGAAGTCGAGCAATTCTTGCAATATTGGCAGCTCGCGTGTATTCTTTACGGAATCTATATATTTAGAATAAGTTTCAGAGTCTAACTTTTGACACAAAATATGAACAAGAATAGGATCCCACGTTGACACGTCTATCCCTAGATTTCTTAAAGAATTTAATGTTTCTTTTGTGACGTCGTGCATCCTTTTAATTTGAATGGTACTGTTATGTTGAATGTTCGGCAGGTTAAATAAAATACTCATATGCGACGTGAATATAAACCTTTTGTTATCAAATCTATGACTGAGAATCTCCCAACAAGTACGATAATTTTCGGAAGTAATTGCCAAATGTTTTACAAGTCTCTCAGCTTCACCTTTTATTTTTGTTTTTAAAAACTGCAACTTTTGAGCGTTAGATAAATTGGGATTGTTGTGTATAACTTCTAAAAATAAATCCTTGAAAGAAACCCAGTCGTTGTAATTACCGCTAAATACCGGAATATCTAAGAGGGGTGTTGATTTTTCTCTGTGTTTTTCCGACCACATCTTCTTGTTTATCTCCTTCTGCAACGTTTGAAATTGATGTTCATACTTAGCATATTGCGACTCGTATGATAAATCCTTTCCATTTAGCTCAAGATCGATCTCCCAATGCAGGTTATCAATAGCAGACCATCGATTTTCTAAGCGTTTGAGTGAGTCTTCGAATTCGAACTTCTCCGACATTTCCTCGAGTTGAATGTTAGCCACGGTCCTAGCAAATGCTCTAAAATTTGCCTCCTGTTTTCTTAATGACTCATCTAATCGACTAAAACCACCCTGATTTTTTCTACTTCTTTCTGCTGCAGTGGAAGGTTGCGTTTCTTGGCGTGTTCCAGGTGTTTCTACCGACTTTTCTTCCGCCCCAGTCGCAATAGAGCTCGATAAAAGACGTTGATACCCCTCGTTAATTAATGTTTTAAAGACATTATAGTCTTCTTTCACCTTTTCATATATTTTTTCTACAAAATATGGTTCATTTTGACTCAACTCCATCAAAAGTTGATCATGATTAAATTGAAATTCATTCCATAGTTCTTCTAACTTATTCCAGCACCTTTTGAAATATTCCACATTACTTTTTCTTTCAGCCCCATCTTTACGAAAGTTTCTTAAGTTTTTAGATATTTCTTCAGCCAGCAAATGTTGAGACTCCACGGATACCATGATTGATGAGGTAAGAAGTTAAAAAAATATAGTTAAAAAGACCTTACTTGTTTTCTCCGGTTACCGTGTTTTGCGTGTGTTGCGTGTCCTTTACCAAAACACGCAAGTCAATGTTGTATTTCGGTGTTTGTTGTTCACTTACAACCCTTCATTCACAAATTCACTTCAATAGTTCACTAGTTCAAACACTTCACGCTCCGATACGAAACGATACGATGCGCGTGAAGTCCAAGGTTCGAAGGACCAATGTTCGAGGAGCGAGGGTTTTCGGTGATAAAATGTTAAATGAGAACTAAGTAAAGTCAATGTTAAAAAGTATAATGTTCTGTCACAACGTAACAACTGTTAAAAAATGTTAACGAGTAAGTATACGCGACCCGTACTAGTCCGCGGAAATATACATACTAAAATTAAAACTATGTCATTCGATGCAAGCGCATCGAACTGACGTCACATGCTGTGTTTGGGACATACATAATGTCTCAAACATCGCGTGTTGCCCATTTTATAGTCACGACGCGGCGCACGATGTTGCCAGGTGGCCGGGAGCATTATGTCATTTATAACAATATAATATTTGTATGCCTACGAACTTTGATGCGCATATTGAACGTCAACAATTACGCCATAGCTTCATAAGACCTACGTACCTGTACCGCAATAAACACATCAAGGTCTGCTTTTTTTCTCCATTTAATTGTGTTAAATTACATGCGACAACGATACTATTGACCTGCCTTTCGCACCCACGATCCTGGGTTCAAGTCCCGGTAAGGACAGACGTTTGTGTGATGAAAACGAGCGTTTGTTCTTGGTTCATTGGTATTTGGGTCGTTCTTCTTTTCTACCGACAGTTAAACGACGTTTGTCTGGTTTTTGAACTATCCATAATTGTGGTTTCTGTGTGGTATTTAAAAGAAATTGCATCAGAACTAATTAAAGTTTTTTAATTCTTTTTTAATGCTGGTTTTTTAAAAAAATATGTGACAGAGTGGCCTTTTTCTGTGGAGGCCACATTTCGTTCGTTCGTTCGTTCGTTCCAAGGAGATGCCATAATAAGACGAAGGACAGACCATTGTCGGTGAAAACGTAGTATAAAGTAGTAGTATAAACGACCCATTTATGTCTATTTCTATGAATAATACATATTTATATATCTTATATGTATGTCTATCAGTTACCCTATTATCCATAAAACAAGCCTTTTAAGTGCTTACTTTGGGCTAGGCAAATTTTTGCGAATGTACGAAATATTACTATTAATATCCATATCCTTACTAATATTATAAATCGAAAATTGAGTTTGTTTGTTTGTTTGTTCCGCTTTCACGCCGTAACTACTAAACCGATTGCTTTGAAATTTTGCAGACGTAAAGATAAAAGTCCGGATTAAATAATAGGGTACTTTTTATCCTGGAAAAATTGATATTCCCGAGGAAAAACAAAAATATTGTTTGCTTGATGGATGGATTGTAGATGGCGCTGTGTGTCGTTTAAAACAAGGTAAAATATTGCAAACGAATATAAACATGTAAATTTAGAAGCTAAATGATACGATAATGAATCCCCGAAAATGAGGAGTTCCCGAGGGATGAGTACAATTTGTTTTATCGTCTAAACTGTTTTTTTTACATCTACTTATATGTTCCAAACGAATATGAACATGTAAATTTTGAAGCTAAATGATACGAAAATGAATCCTCAAAAATGAGGAATTCTCGAGGGATGACGTACAATTTGTTTTATCGTCTAAATTGTTTTTTTTTTTTTACATCTACTTATCCTGAAATCACTAAAGTCAACGAATTACTAATTGGTATAAGTATTAGTTACGTTATTTAGTTCTTGAGGTATGCGATAGATGGCGCTGGGTGTTTTTTAAAACATGGTAACGATGTGTTTTTTAAAACACATAAGAAGTGGAATGATAGCTTACGCTATTTAGTTCTTGAGGTATGCGATAGACGGCGCTGGGTGTTTTTTAAAACATGGTAACGATGTGTTTTTTAAAATACGTAAGAGTGGAATGATAGCTTACGCTATTGCTTTATACCGCAATATAACCGAATTCCACGCGGGCGAAGCCGCGGGCGGAAAGCTAGTACATCAATAAATCCCTGTCACATTGTTTGACTGCGATGAACTCCGAAACTACTCAACCGATTTTGATGTTTTTGTTTCATTATGCTGGATTTCTCCCAACTTAGAACATAGGATAGGTTTCATTTTAATTTATAACATAGCAACGCGTGGACGGGTCAGCTACTTATTGTATGAAAATAAATTCTCAAGGATAAAACTCTCATAAATACATAACCCATTAAACGCAAACATAGCAAACAATAGTAACGCATAAATATCTTTAAACCAAAACTCCCGAGGAATTCATAACATAAATCATGTTTGAACCTAACGCTCCTTACATTACGACGCATGGAACATTATTACTCGTTCGGGAAATATATATTTTTAGCCATAAATTAATGGTATACAGAAAACGAGTTTTTCATACGGCATTCCGTTGTATTCTCCACTTTATTTAGCTGAATTAAACGCATAAATTACATTGTACGATAGCAAGAGAAAGTTAGTTTTGTTTGGAGTAACTTTTCATTGTAACCGATTTGATTAATGTTGAATATTTAAATAAACTGTGCGATTTAAAAGGCTCAGTTTAACTCGTGGTCGTTACGGAAATTGGGGAATGATTGTCTTTTAATGAAAAAAATTAAAAATATTTGGTTTTTATTATAATATTCGGATGTAGACAAATTTATTCTTGAAGTTCTTTTGGCGAATTAAGGGAAAATTTATGATAAAGCGACGCGCAGTTAGCTGTTTACGTGAACAGGCTAACTTCAAGATATCACATTTCAAAATTTAATTAAAATATGTAACTTACCGTGAAAAGCTGTAAGCGAACCACTCGAATAATGAGGCCGTCAGAAGTAAGAAAAAATTGATATTATTGTTTTACAATCTAACTTGATTACGTTTACTTCAATGCAGCTACACTAATATAGCATATTAACAATGCAAGCAGTATAAGTACTAACAACGAAATTCCTTTCAAGAACAAAAAAATGCAAAAATTTCCTACCATCTCGTAAACAGGACATAGCAACTAAGACAATAGCAATCGTCGGCCATTTTCCTCAGTCCGGAGTTACTTCTAACCATGACAGGTTCACTGAAATAGAAAGAGCCGATTGCAATGAAACGAAAGAAGCTATCCACGATGTATACATATTACATTAAAGATATGATGTTTGTGAACAGTTTCAAAGTAAACTTCATAAAGTTCTGTTTATTGACAGCACTATTTTTATTCGTCGTGTTAACATCAATACTGCCCTTCATTATAAAAGGTGGTAAACTTACGAATCGAAAACATGAGAGATATACGTCAGATTTGAAATACATACTATTCTGGAATCATCCGAAGGTGAAAAAGTTCAGCTCGTTCCACGTCAAGTCTGTCAACGAATTCGAAAGTGGTCAAAGTTTATTTATCCAACAAAAATGTGCTTACATCAACTGTTACATATCGTATAACGCAAGTTTACTTAACGATGACCAGAGTAACTTCGACGCCGTCGTATTCGATGCACAAGACATCAGCAGATTCAAAATTAACGAATTCAACTTCACTAGATCTCCATTTCAAAAATTCATCTTCAGATCCAACCAAGCATCTGATAAGCAGCCTATTTGCAATCCACTATTTGATGACTTCTTCAATTGGACTTGGACTTATAAATTAAACTCTGATGTACCTCATCCGTTCATCAATATATACGACAACAAACACAAATTAGTTGGACCTAAAATCAATATGACATGGGTTAAAAGTATGAATCATACTGCATTATTGAAAAAGAAACTTAGATTTAAAGATAGAGCTGTTGTATGGATCATAAATAAATGTAGACTCAAACACAAATATGAAGATTTTGTCAAAGAGTTGAAGCATGAATTGAAGATGTATAATCACACATTGGATACATTTGGACCTTGTGGTGAACAGAAATGTCCAAGCAGCAAACTGAGCGAATGTTATAAAATAGCAGAGAGGGATTATTATTTCCAACTGGTGTTAGAGGAATCAACTGTCGAAGACTATGTTACCGAAAGTCTTGTGAAAGCACTTAATCTATACACTATTCCTATAGTTCTTGGTGATGCTGATTTCAGACGGTAAGCTGTAATCTTAGTTCATTATTTTCATATAAGTTTAATATTTCAATTCGACCAAATCATCAAGTGGCTTAATTGCAAATGAAAATTGTGTTACCATTCCATACCATATCAGAATTTCCAGGTACGTTTCCCTATTTAATATTTGGAAGAAAACAAGATTCTTGGGATCTATTTTGATTAATTTTCAAACACTTGTTGTAAAACTTATAATAGCAAATTAAGAATGTATATTAGGTGTCGTAAATAATAAATACGATATGAGATATGCGAATGCATAAGAAAAAGAAGACACAATTAAAGTTTAATAAATTCTTATTATATTCTCAGCAAGAATTGAATTTGAAATTAAATGGTTTGAATAATTAAATCATTACAAAATAAAGTCACAATTGTTTTCTGTATGTGGATTATGTAATTCTGTTGCTAACAATTCTCGTTCAAAATCAGTGAAATTGTTACTTTTGCGAATAAGGATAAACGATTTGAAAGTTGCATAGTGCCTCTGTTAGCAACCTGAGGCCCCACCATCTCGTCTTATCGCGATTCAAATTTAGCTGTGGAAGAGTGACGCCACTATAGACCGCGTATAGTGCTGTCTCACTTTGACAATCGAACTTAAATTGCATTGGCCCTCAGTTATCAATTAAATCTGTCAAATCATTCATCTAATGAAAAAAATGACAATTTCATTGATTTCGTACGAGTATTGTTAGCAACAGCTTTACGTTACACACAGCACTTACGTTACAGGACTGCGGGCTACCGCCCTTTCTTGGTCGCTATTCAATCATTCCTCCCTGCGTCTGTATTTTCGAGTACTATAAGTACCGTCTGTTTTTAAAGCCAGGGTAAATAGTTACCTTCTGGGTTAGCTCGTTCCATCGTGGATTCTGTCTTTGCCCCCGGGCATGATTGGGATCAAGAACGAACCCATACTGAATAAAAAAAAAAGTAATTAGCCTGCTGAGTTCACTTCGGTGAAAATTGATACTTTAGGAATACCGTTGCAGGATAATATCAAATCTCCATTTAATGACAACAGTTTGGTGAAACGGTAACGGTCCTGCTTTTAGCACCGACGGTCCTAGGTGCGCATCCCGGAAGGGGCAGGTGTTTGTATGATGGATACGGGCATTTGTACCTGAGTCATATTTCAATGAATTTTACATATCTATGTATCATATATGTATATCTATCCGTTACCCTAGTATCCATAACAAAAGCCTTACAGTGCTTACATTGGGCTAGGCTAATTGATGTGAGAGTAAGAAATAATTAATTATTTTTATTTAAGATATGGATCAATCAAAAGCTCTTAAATTTTTAAATTCCAGTTTTATACCACCCGGATCTTACGTCAACTTTCGAGCATTCGACATCAAGAAGACAGGAGCTCTTGTTAATTATCTCATGAACAACCCAAAAATGTACGGATACTTCTTCGATTGGAGGAACCATTATTATTATACGGTGAAAAAAAGAACCAGCGTATGCGATTTGTGCAAAAAATTGAATGAAAATGGACTTTCTTATAAAAATTATGAGAAATTCAGACAGTGGTGGATGCCGGATTACAAAGATATATGCGAACAAATGCATTTGTACGATCTATTTAATTGATTATATGGTAAAATTCGCGGAAAGTCAAATAAAGAATAATGTCCTGATTTTGTTTTTTTTTTTAAAGATGACCATTTTAAATCTCAACTAAATATAGTCTATATTACTTAGGAATAATGTAGCTTCAACTAGTGAAAGAATTTTTAAAATCGGTTCAGTAGTTCTAAAGATTGCTTCCAACAAACAAACTTACAAACTTTTTCTTTCCTTATGAATTAGACAATCTGTCATCAACTTCTAAATGTTGGTATTATTTTTTGAACGTACTA
Source organism: Calamotropha paludella (assembly GCA_927399485.1). Classification (NCBI taxonomy): domain Eukaryota; kingdom Metazoa; phylum Arthropoda; class Insecta; order Lepidoptera; family Crambidae; genus Calamotropha; species Calamotropha paludella. Next base: position 1,739,600 of record OV656803.1, on the reverse strand, counting down.
TCACACTTACTTCAAATAATTAGATATTTTTGAATTACTAATAGGTTCAACCTAATACTATCATATGATATTACTTTTATTTCCTAATTTTTTACTTTTCTGTATTATACTGTATACTGTACATTATACATGCTTACATCATGTTACAACAAAAACAAATATTAGAAAGGGGGAATTTATCTCTATACGATATCCCATCGACTGAATAATGTGTTCCATTTAAGTAATTTTCACGAATTGCAAAAAATAGCAGGAAATTAAATTACATAAAAATATAAAATAAATAAATCAACACATCAGAACAGATTCAATAATATCCAAAGACGTTTAACTTGGCTCAGATGTAGCTAGGGAGACGAACTCTATTTGTCATCATATTTTTTTTCAGTTAAAATAGTATTCGACCCGATAGCGAGATGACGTAGGTTAGTGTTCTGCCTAACTTATTAGACACGTAGATTTTTCTTTTTAAAAAACATATTAACTAGGTTGCTGCAGACGCTAAGCATAAAGTTTCACTAGCACCATATATTGGAGCGGATTCTAAAAAAAAAACAAAGTCTTTCTTTCTTACTTTCAATAACATTTAGTAAAATTTAAAATTCATAAATTTTAAAAACATAAGAAAACTTTCAAAAAGCTTTTTGTTTCAATGGGAAATCCCATGGAGGCAATGTTTATTGGTCATAACTTTTTTATTTTTGCGAATTTTAAAATTCGGTCACAATACCGTCCTAAATGTGTTGATTAGATTCCACACAAAAATTATTAAATCGGTTAAGAACTCTAAAAGTTATGGCGTTACAGACATTGCGTCATTGAAGCTGATCCATGGAAGCTCAGCTCGCTTAGCTCCCTCCGCTCCAAATATAAAAACCGAGCAATTAAATGCTTAAGGGTTGATTTCACCATAAAATAAACACGATCAATTCGAGTTAAACTCAGTTTACGCGCTAAACTGAGTACCGAGCATGTTTTTGGTTTTCACCGATATATATTGAACGTAGTTTTAGTTACACCTCGTTCAAATTCTGAACGGCAGACGTTTTCGAAGTTTACGGTTAAACGGGTTCAAGTGTCACTGTCATTACAGCTGTTTGCTAACTGAATTAAATGATTTTGATATATTTACTGTATGATAATGAAACGAGCGTTAGCACGAAAGCTTGAGTGTTCTGTTATTCGTCTTCAAGATTAATCATTTTAGACCAATCCCAGTTTTTGTAAACGAGATCAAAATGTAGGTGGTGAAATAGATGTGATGTAAACGGAGATCAAAAACATGGTTACGCATAACTTAGTTTTATAAACAAATGGTGAAACTTGCCCTAAGTAACGAAATAATCCATTTATAATAAAAAACCGTGCACATATAATACACTTGAATATGATCAGATTACTATGATAATTGACATAGCAAAATGTCATAAATTCTTAAAATAAAATAATGAATTTTATAATTATCAACGTAACAAGCACTATAAAAGATAAAAAAATACAGTTAGGATTTGAATCCACAACCTTTCGGTATCCGAGCAAGTGTCCTGACCGCTAAGCTACCGAAACACATCAACGTATTTCAACTTCTACTATGAGCAAGTATTATAGTCATTCGCCCGGATAGCGAAAAGTCGTTGGTTCGAATCCTACCTAAAGGCTTGGAAATATATGTATATATTTTAAATTTGAACCTATTAAAGTTTAAATTTTATACAAAATATATATATAAAGGCCGGTATTTTATTTTTATGCATTAAAAGATGGGAAAGGTCGTGGGTTCGAACTCTACCTAAGGGCTCGTAAATATGGTTGTTATTTTATTGTACTTTTTAGGTAAGGTAAATACTTATTTTTTTAGTATTTTTTGATAAGATTCAAAATAAGCTTATAAAAAACAACTATAAAATAATAATTTATAATTGTTATCTTAACCATAAATATTGAATTAATACTGAGCCTCTTTACGTTAAACTTTTATACAAAAAATATATATTAACGTCGGTATTTCTTTTTTCCTATTTTTGCATTAAAAGATCTGCCAATAACAAACACCCCATCCATCTGTGATGGACAGGTTCAGTTCAGATTTGTTATTGAATACTTTTTTAGGGTTCCCCGACGAAGGGTGAAATGAACACGTCATACGTTTTACATACAGTGTGTTCTTGTTTCTTTTTTGAAGTGAAAACTTCTTTAGCATCGTTGTGATCTGAAAGTCGATAAAACGAAAGAGCGACAGTAAAAAGAGACAGACACATAAATTCATAAGATTTAACGTAGGAGAAAATGAGATAGGAAGTATTATGTACGTGCGTTGATACTTGTTTGTGAGCGCATGAATAGTACATACAAAGCTTGAAGAAGGCATCGTGTACGTATTATTTTTGAAGGTTCCACTTCTACGACATGTGAATTGCACACATGCTTTTTTATTTTCTTGTTAAATTTTGTGTTATTTTTATTAATACGTACACGTATACAAAATACCATGGTTGTTGTGATGCCCTATCTCAAGCTTTGTACTACGCATGTGCACACAAACACGTATTAACACACGTACATAATGCTTCCTATATCATTTTGTCCTACGTTTAATCTTATGAATTTATAGGTCTGACTCTTTATACTGTCGCTTTTTCGTTTCATCGACTTTCAAATTACAACGATGCTAAAGAAGGTTTCACATCAAAAAGTGACGGTCCCCATTCCCGCCAAAAAGCCCGTTCTAAAATTAAGTCTTTTCATACACTTAAATTTATAGTCTAAAATTACACCCTGTATCAGAATAGAGTGAAGTCACCTACAGTTATTAAATCCATATCAACCATTGTTGTTTGTGTTAGAGTTAAAATTAGGAGTTGCTTTTAAAAAAACGAATAAATTTTAAAATTAAATAAAATGAGTTACTTATTCGATGTTTAAAGAAATTATAACAATAAAGAATTCAACTAATCTCAAAAGTCAAAAAAGTCGGGACTCAAACCCTCATCATTCGCCCGGGTGATCTTCCAATTAAGGTACAGAAACCTTGAGAGACCCGTCGAGTTTAACAAGTATTTCTTAAGCTGACTTCAGCGCCATCTATTCATCACACTCGATATGTCATACATCAGTGAATACATTTACAAGCATCGAACAATAGATAAGGAAGAAACAGCTATATAATTAATATATTTTATTTAATAATTTATTTAATATAAGTATTTAACTGATTGAATGATATATCTAAATAAAAAAAATGGAGTCTGTAAAGTCAGTTTACGGACGATAATTTTACGTCATAAGAAAACATTGATGAAAAATTGCTTACTTTTATGACTTGAATTGAATTATTATCACTGAATTATCCTTATTTTGTTTAATACAAAAAAGGAGTTAGTTAAAACAATTTTTTTTCAATAAATTAACATTAAGTTATAATAATGAACAATGGAAACCACATTAACTTTTCACTTCATAAAGTGAAGGAACGATAGTAGCGCCACAAGTCGAACGCTTTGGCCGATCATGCGCAAATTTGTTTTTTTTTTATGATAGAATTTTTTCTCGTTTTTTACTGCTACATGTACAAGCTCAAAATGAAACATTTCCTTTGCACGTTATTTTTTACACGATATTTAAAAAAATATAGATTTCAATATCGTCGGTCCGAGATCTTACTGGAACATCTCCAAAAATTGAGTTTTCAACTTAAGTATGCCATTCGATTGCTCGTCAAACGTATTTTCCAAATCACTATCGGAATATCTCAATTTTGCTCCCTTTAAAAAACTAAATGACATAAACCGCTACAGCACCAAAGAAAATTTTTAATTAATTTTTAGATTATTTAGAAATATTCTAGTGTATCGCTGACATCAAACAATCCATCAATTACATTTCGAATTGTTCCAGTAATGCACCGAAACAAATAAGTTGAATTCAATGTTATTCCATTTATTTCACTCAGTCGTGTAGTTGTCGTCCCGCCTAAAACACGTTGTTTTATTACACCGTATTTAACGTTGTATCAAAAGCTGCCTATTGCTACCTATGGAATGAGTCATTAGGGGGAAGGTTGCGATGAAGTTGGGACGTGCATTTACAAATTTCTGAAAGACCACTGGGTTGGAAATATGATTTTCTTTATACTGACAATTGTTCTGCACGGAATAAAAATAAATACCTGTAAGCCTCTATCACTATACTATCAAAGAGGTTGGAGACAATCATATTGAACACAATGAGCATAACGAAAATGGTTAATTTTAAGGACTTATTATTTTAAGATTTCTCTTTTCATTTTTTTAATATACAATAATCCAATAGGATTTCTAAATTGATTTTTTTTTTAATTTCATTACTAGCATATTTAGAAATATTTTAATTAGTTTTTAAATTTTCATAAAATATTTAATTCATTATTGGAACATTTCACAAAAAACCTGATAACTCAAAAACTATAAATGACATCCTAAATCTTTGTAACACACAATAAACTTGGCTATAATCTACATAAAATTCAATAAATAAAAAACATAAAATGATCTCAAGGTAAAGTAAAATCACATTTGAATATTTCCAAAAACTTTAAACCTCAATACTCAAAAACGTATCATTTTGAAATGTTCCATTACTGTTTCGGACCGACGATATTGTCTGTACAGTGTACAGCCAGCTTCATTTCTTTCCATCGCAATCTGTCAAATTATCCCAATTGATAATAAACTTTATCTACTGGAGATAAAGTTGAATATGGATTCAAAGCTTTTTTTTCATTTTTGGTAGGTTGAAGTTTTACGCTGTGTTTGACGGTAGATTGGGAATTTCACTCGAGGCAGTTTTTGAATGGAGAATACAGATAAAACGATTTTTTATTCGTTACTTCGATTCGCATTGGATTCATAAGCCACAATCAAGTCAATTTCATCGGTGTAATGGACAGCGTTCGACATTCGATCGTCAATATTAATCAACTTTCGTATAGGTCAATATTTGAATGGGTTAGCGAACATTTAAATAATTTTGTTTTATTTATCATTTTAACCTAATCTTTTTAATTACTGATTGATTTAAATGACAACCATCTGATGCAATAGTAGCGATCCTGCCTTTCGCACCGAAGGTCTTGGGTTCGAGTCTTGGAAGGAGAAAATGTTTGTGATATGAATACGAGCATTTTTACCTGATTCATGGGTATTTGTATATATTTCTAAAAACATTTAATATCTAACTATAAGAACTATCAATTAGCCTGGTATCCATAACACGACACAGTGTTTGTTGGTTGGTCGGTTCGTTGGTTTTTCTTAATTCCATACTACAAGTGGTAACAACAAAGTAGCTCAAGACTTTGATATGACGACCGGTTGGTGCAAAGGTAGCGATCCTGCCTTTCGCACCGACGGTCCTGGTTTCAAATCCCGGAAGGGGCAAATGTTTGTATGATGAATACGAGCATTTGTACCTGAGTCATGGGTGTTTATATATTTTTCTATGAATATTACATATTTATGTAGCATTATTTATGTTTAACCGTTACCCTAGTATCCATAACACAGACCTTACAGTGCTTACTTTGGGCTAGGCTAATTGGTGTGAATGTAAGAAATATTTATTTATTATTTATTCACTTTACATCGGTTCAGAACAATACATATATATTTTTATCTACTCTAATACTATAATACAAAGATTCTAAAACTGAAAACAAAATGCTTATGACAAACATTACGTACAGGCCAAAAATAATAAAAAAAAAGTTTCATTACGATACAGGTCTTGTATGGACACCTGTAACATAATATAACTTTTTTATCATAACGATACACCTATACAACCTCCAGCTGGACCAAGGAGGTTGAACCTCTTCTTTAAAAAGGTTTCAATGAACGAGTCCGCGACGACGCAACACGCATGCGCAATCGATGTTTGCACCTTGGCGCCAACATTTGACATTTAAAAAATCTTTTCAATATTTAAACAAAGTTTGGTTTTGTTTGCAATATTGTTTTACGTATTATAGTCTGAGAGTAGATAAAGTAGTGTATGACACTGTACATAACTTGGTCTTATAACACTCGTGTGATACTATAAAAAAACTTGCCTACGGCTCGTTTTTTTAAAACACACTCATGTTATAAGAACCCTTATTATGCTACAGTACCATAAACTACTATTATAGCTGGTTCCATCTTAATCGAATGTTTAATATTTGTAATAATATTACTTTCGATGTTGAAGGCAATTAACTTTAAACTTTGGCGCTAACTAGTTCGTAGTAGAAGTTGAAATACGTTTGTGAATTTCAACGCGTCTGCCAGCGTCTCTATCGCTCAGCGGTCAGAGCACTCGCCCGTATAGAAAAGGTCGTGGGTTCGAATCCCACCTGAGGGCTCGGAGGCGTGGTTGTTTTTACGGGCGAATTATAATTTTAAATTAAAAAAAAATACATTTATGTATGTGATTTTGTCTTTTATTGATTATCAAATAAAAATAATAAAAAAATGAAAGACGATGATGATGCTTCAATTGACTTCAGTATTCTTCGACAATTTCTGAGTAACAGTATTCAATTCGCTCCAAAATTCTTAGTTATTTCTTAAAAAAATATTTATATTGAAGACAAAATATTTAACACTAGAATACCAACTAATTTTTCAAACCATTTATTAGTATATATCTTCAAATAGGGTCAAGTGGGGTAAATATAAGACACTCAATATTTTAGCTAAAAATAAGACACGGTTGATAACGCTCAAAAACTCTCTGATTATTTATTCCTATTTATTTTAAAAGAACCCTTATCCAATAATCTTCAATGTTACATTTTTTTTAATTAAAAAATTAAAGTTTCAAAAAATGTTTCTTATTATTTTATCCTTACCATGTATCAAAATTACACACTTACTTAAAGAACATTTATTGCTTAAAAATTATGGGCTGTCTTATTTTTAAACAACACTGTTTCATATTTACCCTAAATTGATGGATAAAATGAGACACATATTTTGTTTTGAAATACTAACATTATATAGATTCATAGTTAAATCAATAGTAGTGTGCGTAAGATAGTCCAAGATAGAACATTTCTATAAGTCCAAAATATAATTAACTAATTTTTATACGCATGAAAATCCAAAAGTTAAATTATTATGATAGAAAAATACTAATAAAGTCGACTCGGCTCACGAGTGAATTCTCTGGCGAGAATTCACTTAAATTCACTCGTATTCCCACCTGAGAATTCACTCGTGAACCGAGTCGATGTTTTCTAATATTTTTCTATTATTATATTTTATCTTTTAAGATAGCATTGAAAAATGCATAAAATATATAAAAAATATAAAATCCAAAAGTTATTACTTTTGTCCCATATTTACCCACTTGACCCTACGCCGTTCGCTCTTGACCGTATTTTTACTTGACTTCATTCACGATGTGACGATCAGCCATCCATCTTCCGACCCCATTGTAATCTGAGATATCTTTTCTAAATTGATTTATCCGAGTTTTATTGATTGTTCACAATTTTCTTACTGGCAACAATTGATTACAGCATTTCGAAAGAATCAATCAAAATTAAATCATATATCTTTAAAACAATTAGGAAAGCAATGTTTTCGGTCTTGAGACGTCACAGCTGAGTCGGGTACAGTGTTATTTGAAACTGGCATTTAAATATTTATAAAAACAGTGCAACTTTCTTTACAGAGATGTTTAGATATAGAGTGACTACTTTTCGTACGATGTTGGTCCTGGGTCTCCGAAGGGGCAGATTTTTGTGTGACGAATACAAGAATTTGTAACCTAAGTAATGGGTATTTATATGTATATTTTTAAGAATCATATATGTATGACTATCCGTTACTATAGTATCCATAACACAAGCTTCAATTCACTCATTTTCTAACTCACTATTTGTAAATACTAAACATCTTAGCTAAACGCCTGAAAACGAATTCACCAAGTGAATTTGAATTAGTTAAGCCTGAAAACCGACCACGTTTTTAGTCATACTACATCATAGTACTTGAACTTCCGACAAAAGAATTTTTCATCACAATTCTGGGAAAAAAAAATCTTCTTTTTAATCCGCTTATAAAAATGTGGTTTTTAAAAATCTTTCATACTTCTATTTTTATTTATAAAACTGTCTTTAAATATTTGCGTACATACATATTTTTTTCCAAAGCACATGCCAAGCACAAGAATTATAATAAAATAATCATTCAAAGTAAAATTATGTAATAATTAATTATAATATCAGATCAGAGTCAGTAATCGTGAATTAACAAGTTATTAACGATCACTACTACATATACAATGTGAAATTTCAATAAGAAATTATAAAAATATATTTTATAAATATAATTTTGACTTTAATTATCTCTAAGATAGTTCATTCTTTTTGCTCTCCCAAATGGCTTTTAATACCAAATACAACGCACGGAAACACAATAAAACAAACCTTTTTGCTTTACACAGGACCTACTATGATCTCTTAGCGCAATGCAAGTTCGATTGTCAAAGTGAGACAGTGCCATACGTGGTATATAGTGGCATCTCTCTTCAACAGCTTAACTTGAAACGCGATAACGGTTGTTGGTAGGGCCTCTGGTCTATAAGAATAATATATCCTTTTTAATCCTGGGTGATATTATCTACTTTGTGCCTGTGGTAAGGATGGCTCGAAAGTACAATGATTTCCCAAAAAATAACATAGATCCAGATATTTACGCCCCTAGTATTATTATTTATATCAAAGTACTCAAAGATAATTTACATTTATCTAGAGCTGATAATTTAAACTCTACAGATTGCTAAGTAATATTAACCTGAGTAGTCAACTTCTGCTTACAATTCTCGTGTTGTCTACATAATTAATTTTATTTTTATAATTTTTATATATTTTATGCATTTTTCAATGCGATCTTATAAGATAAATTATTCTAATAGAAAAATACAAAAAAAAATCGGGTTCACAAGTGAATTCTCAGGCGGGAATCGAACCCGCAACCATTGGAAATCCGGTCCAATGCTTATTTGGTTTCTCTTTTTATACAAACCTTTGGATTGCAATTCAGACTCTTATTATGTAATTTTATATGTATTTGTATATTAAAATAACGATCTGTCTTGTGTTTTAATATTTAAAACTAAAATAACAAACAGATCATAGAATTGTAAATGATTTTAACAACTTGACCGCCGCGCCGGTCTCGCGTGGGCGCGAGACGTGGGGTGTGCGATTATTTTGTATGAGCCAGTGCGCTAAATAGTGATTACATACTCTTTGCAGTGCGCCTCCGGCATTGCACGAAGAAGGACGTTTACACGTTTGAAACGAATTCAAATAAAAACGCCAACAAAAAATTGCCCCTGCCTGCGCCCTTACTTAAGATATCGGCAGTGAGCCTGTTATTAGAAAAATACTAGAAAAAATCTTCTCAGCTGACAAGTAATAATTTATCGTATAATACAGTATTAAAAAATGCAAAAAATATATATAAAGCATAAAATGGTGAAGTCATTGTCTAAATCATGATAAAATAAAATAAATCGAAAGGACATTATTAACTGAAAAACCTAAGAGCGTTAATTAGGAAAAAATACATAAATTAGAGAAATTTTCAATAATGTCAAAATACATTAAATTTAAAAAAATATTTATAATAATTATTAAACTAAATGGCTGTGTCATCTTAATCGATTGCCCAAACATTTGTAAAAATGTTTCTTACGAATACGAGAGGATATATTATAATAATTTATCTAATAAGATAGCATTGAAAAATGCATAAAAAAATTATAATTTATTTATTTAGTTAAGACACCAACAGTGAACACATTAAGACATCAAAGTGAAAACAATCATATTATTAAATCTGATGTGAACATCAATAACAGGCGTGTGCAACTTTCAAATAACAAAAGGCACAGTCAACAAACAAATAAACAATTTCGTAAAAAAAAAGAAATAAAAAGAAATGCAAATTAAAGTAATATCTGATTGGACACTTCAAGCGTTACGACATAATGAGATAATATGATTTATCTACTCTGATACTATAATACAAAGATTCTAAAACTGAAAACAAAATGCTTATGACAAACATTACGTACAGGCCAAAAATAAAAAAAAAGTTTAATTACGGTACAGGTCTTGTATGGACACCTGTAACATAATATAACTTTTTAATCATAACGATACACCTATACAACATCCAGCTGGACCAAGGAGGTTGAACCTGTACTTTAAAAAGGTTTCAATGAACGAGTCCGTGACGACGCAACACCTCAGCGCAACACGCATGCGCAATCGATGTTTGCACCTTGGCGCCAACATTTGACATTTAAATTTTGTTGTTATATTCAGCGTTTTATTTGTAATATTGTTTTCGTATTAAAGTATGAAAGTAGATAAATTAGTGTATGACACTGTACATAACTTGGTCTTATAACACTCGTGTGATACTATTAAAAAACTCGCCTACAGCTCGTTTTTTTAAAACACACTCATGTTTTAAGAACCCTTATTATGCAACAGTATCATAAACTACTATTATTGATATGAATAATAGAACAACATTGTATTTGCATGCTTTATATCATAAGCAAAACATGAGCTCTTTAAAAATGTACCTACCATGTTCACCATGTTTTTAGCAAATAAAGTCTTATTATTATAATTATTATTATTATCAAAATAAATTAAAACATTCAAAAATACAATCCAAAATAAATAGGCCGTATAACAAAATAAAATTTACTGGAGGGAGACACCGTACCAGGGTCGTCTGCTTAGGTACCACCGTCTTACCTATTTCTGCCGCAAAGCAGCAGTGCTTGCATTGCTGTGTTCCGGTTTGAAGGGTAAGATATGGCAGTGAAATTACTGGGTACAGTGACTTTACATCTTGTGTCACAAGTTGGCAACGTACACTGTGGTTCTTGTGGGGGTTGCAGTTTTGTTGCGAATCTCACAAGAGCCACATGTATTATAGGTGACTGTTACCACTTACCATCAGGTGGGCAGTTTGCTTGTTTGCCAACTTTCTGCGATAAAAAAAAAGAAGTAACAGATTGTTATCCAAAATGCTAGCAAATAAAAGTTGCTACCATCTGACTAAAATGAATTTAGTTTAGGCCTTAAGTTTGATAAAAAGTCGATACATTTTCATCATAGTCTAAACTTTGGTCGGCACTTCGCGCACACGAGTTTTCTCACACAGCAACTGAAGCCACAGTATGAGTTCACGAGTTAATACTCAATATCGTCTGACTAAAATATAACTTTAGCTTTGTATGACATTTCGGCGGAAGCGGAAAGTCACTTGAATGGTTTTAGTTTTCTTGTTCCGTGTTAGATATTAGTGCATAATAATTAAAATGAAAAAACTTTATTCAAATGGACTTCAAATAAGTTGTTTTGACTTGTCCAAAATTTTAACCTACCACCCATTCAGGACGTCTTTTAACTGACAAGAATGCGCGCAGGGACTCGTCAGATTTAACAGAAGTAACGACATTTAAATCATTATACGTCGTCGTCACCAGGAAACATCCTAATTTCAATAGAGGCGAAGGTTGGAGCGTTCGACCTGCTTGGGACCCCATAATTAATAAATTAATACCTACAAAAACACACATTGCAAGACCTGATGATGTAGTTAGCTCTTTTTGCAAATAATTAAACAGTAAGATGGAGGTTGGTCCCCCTGCCCGAGTTTCTTTCGCCAGTTCTTCTCGAAAGGCCCTCCCAATTTCCGAACTGGTAGTAGACTCAGTAGTATACAATGTAATCGTAGTGAGAATTAATTAAATAACTAAATAATATGTAAAAATAAAAATAAAACAATTTGATTTATATTAAATAATTTAATAATTAGGAACGTGCCCGATTAAAATATTGTGAAGGTAGTAGAAAATATATGACAACCATCATCTTAGTCATCCTGTGATCACGGCTCCTGTAAAGGAGTCGAAACGTCAGGATTAAATATAAAATAAAACATGCGCAAAAATCCGTAAAAAAAGTGTTTTATTCTGACATTTATAAACTATATATTTGTAAACGCACAAGTGATGGCAAGTGAAACAAAACAGAGGGAGTTGTCTTTCACAATCTCTTAAAAAGTCCACGGGGAAGTTTCAACAAAATCCTTCACTTTTTAAAGTTATGGAAAGGGATTATGGATTATATCTTTATAAAAAATCCATGTCACAGTGTTTGACCGCAATAAACTCCGAAACTACTCAACCGATTTTGATGTTCTTTTTTTCATTTTATTGGATTTGCTCAGACTTAGGATATAGGATAGGTTTCATTTTAATTCATAACCAAAATATTTTTTATGCAAATTATAATAACTGAACAGCGACACGTGGCCGGGTTAGCTAGCCATATAAATAAGCTTTCATCATCATTTTTTTCATCAAATTAAGTAAATAAATTACTAAATATCTCTATGACGACCGTTTGGTGCAACGATAGCGATCCTGCCTTTCGCACCGACGGTCCTGAGTTCCGGAACGGGCAAATGTTTGTGTGATGAATGCGAGCATTTGTACATCATGGGTATTTAATATATATTTCTATAAATATTACATATCTATGTATCTCTATCCGTTACCTTAGTATCCATTACACAAACCTTGTATTGCTTAATTTTCGCTAAGCCAATTGGTGTGAATGTAAGAAATATTATTATTATTACTATCTTAACATGTCTTAAAAGACTTGCACTCAAAACATAAAAACTTATTAAAAAACTATTTAAGATGAGCGCTAGCGGTAAATATTAGGAACTACTAATCTTCATACGAATTTGTAACGCACTCAACGAGTATCGACTTAGTGAACTCACACTAATCTCTCAGTTCGAGTATTCTAAGTTATACTCAGTTCTTGGCGCGAATCGAACCTAAAGGTAGAAAATTGTGTATAGTGGACCCCCGGTAATCCGACCCTTCGCTGATCCAGCGCCCCCTGTAATCCGCCTATCACTTTTGAAGGTACACAAACATTATTTTGATAAATCTACACTAATTTAGGCAATGCGTGGACAGGTTGCAACATATACGCGCCACTACTACACTGTATTGTACTCAACGAGTGTTGATTTGATTCTGATCGCTCAGTTTGAATTTGACTACATAATATTAATAGTTGAGCGGTCTAACATACGTTCACTGTTCACAAGTTCAAAGATAATCTTATCATTTTGATCTGTAATTTGTCAGATTACAAGGGACTCTCGTTTCTAAAAATTCCGGATTATATCTTCGTACTCTACTATCCGACAAATTCGATAGTTCGACACTGCCCTGCAAAAGGCAATCGCGAAATATGTTTAGTTATGCATCCAAATGTTATCCTTTGCGATGGTAGCTTGATATATGGAATTCGAGTCAACAAACACATTGAACATTCGAAAATAGAATTGAGGTTACGTAAAGGCGTAGGTGTGTACATGCAGTGGACGCAGGTGCGGGTACATGGTTAATGGGACACATTCCCCTACCACTAGCTACCGACCTACCTTGGGTTCCCTCTTGATCCCAATCAAGGGGCCAAGACAGGACCCACGAACGAGCTAACCGAGAAGGTGCCAAAAAGAATCTTTTGTGTTTATTTTTTATATTTTTGTCGCCTATTAATTATTCCACTTTTTTAAATAATTTTAGATGTTCAGTAATGTTGGTGAATATTAGAATACAGACGATTTTCTAACCATGTTTTTTTTGTCTATTCATAGCTTACTGATCATTGTATGGGGTGGAGGGTTGATAACCTGAGACACAGGTTTTACCTAGTTTGGGTATCAGACCGCCACAATCCCTAAAATTGAACCATCTTATATTGTACGTAATATAAGGCGATTGTGGTGTGAAATAAAAAAAAAATATTTTATTTTGAATGGTTTCCCTCTTGATCCCAATCAAGCCAGGGGGCCAATACAGAAATGGAACGAGATAACCCTGACGGTGCCTTTAAGAATCTTATTGCCATTAATAGTTATCCTGACATTTTTTGGATTATTTAATGACATACGATTAGAATTTTATTGTATTTTATAAAAATTCTGACATTTTTTTATTTATAAATATTAATTTGTTATATTTTTTTGATACCTATCATTCCATTGTTTTAAAAAATTTTGCCTGCTATATAAATCTATGTTTTTAAATCTGAATCATATATTTTTAGAGCAAAATGAAAATATAAATGGTTTGAAGTGAAAGAATAACGAGAAGAGAGTGATGACCACCACAGATTTTTAACTTGTCGCTAAGAAAATCGAAGATTTTCGAAAAATTGGGAAGTTATTGTTTTTACCCCGCTTTGCAAAAATCAAGTTTTGAACAACTTTTTTGACTTTCGAACGGTTTGACCGAATCAAACCAAACCAAATGCGTTCCAAAGAATTTTAACAAACTTAGATTTCCTGAAAATTTGAACCGATTCGGACCGGTATATTTCGAAAAAGGTTAAAAAAACTAAAAAAAAATTAAATGTGGTTTTTTTAAAATAACTTTTGAACGCCTTTACCGATCAATTCCAAAAACTAATCAGCTCTTAACCTCAAAAAACCACGTCGATTGCTCCCAAGTGCGTCAAAATCGGTTGATTCGTTCGTGAGATATCGTTAACGAAAAAAATCGAAAAAAGTGTTTTTTTGTAATAACTCCGGAATTTTTCATTAGATAAATTTTTCTTGTTCCAATTTTTTCTGAATCTTCATCAATTGCCGCCAACCGCGTAAAAATCGGTTGATTCATTCAAATGTTATGGCAGTTTGAAAATTTTAAAAATCGTTCTTCATCAAACTTTTATTGGCCTTTTGAGCTCGAAGAGCTCAAAATCATAGAATAGCTACTTCTTGAGCTCGGAGAGCTCAAAATAACACATTAAATTATATTTTTAGCTCGAAGAGCTCAGTAATATTGTATTGAGTGGAATTTTGAGCGCAAGAGCATAGAATTAGCGGGAAGTTACAAAGATGGCCTTTAGGGTCAACCGTTTTCCAGATTATTTTCTTTATTTGTTTGTGGCTTGCATGATTTGTGCATTTAGCCAGTGTCAAGTAAATATAATTGCCAGTTCTTGAGTAATTTCTTTTCTCAATTTGATGATGATGAATGAATAGTTAAATATGTTTTTCCCTAGGTTTCAGTAAATGTGTGGGGTTTTACTGAAACCTCCCCGTCGACTTCTTGAGAGAGCAGGAAAAGACAACTTCCGCTGCTTTGTTACACTTGCCAATACTCTTGTATGCTCACAAACAGTTGTTAATAATCCACCATTATTACGCACTAATATCCGCAACAACACAAATTTTAACAAGAGAAACAAAACCACCAACGTGACGCTTCCCGCTCCCGCTAAAAAGTCCGACCACAGATTATGTATTAAAATACCGCATTACCTTAGTCTATATAGTCTATGGTTTTTATTTTGTTTTTATTGAAACTTAAAAAAAAACATTAATACTATTTTATGAAAACTTGCCCTTAGGCCTGTAATAAAACATCTCCTTTAATATCATTATTTAAAAATAAAAAGCTATTTTTTTAGCCCAAAGCAAGCACTGTAAGGCTTGTGTTGTGGATAGACATACATATAAGATAATAATTAAAAATAAATAATATTCATATAAATATCTATAAACACCCATGACTCAGGTACAGATGCTCTTATTCATCTAACAATCATCTGCCCCTTCCGGGATTTGAATACAAAACCATCGGGGCGAAAAGCAGGATCCCTACCGTTGCACCAAACGTTCAAATATCAATAATTCGTAATTATTTGCACAAAAAAAATTGATTTATATATAAGTATATAAAAGAAGAAAGGATTTTTAAAATAAAAAATATTTTTTTCGTGCTACACGAAACGCATGAATTAATTTCTTACGAGAACCAGTGGTTTCGCTTTAGGCAATGCATCGTGACCCAGGTGCGTGAAGTTAGTTAACACCCATCGACTTCAAAATATCGCCAAATCTCACTCGATTCAATTAAAGTTTGGTGCAATGGTCCTGGGTTCGTATCCCGCAAGGGCTAGATGTCTGTGGAACATTTATCTGAGTGATAGGTATTTATAGTATATATATTTCTATAAATAAAACATATTATATATGTAAGTCTATCCGTTACCCTAGTATTCAAAACACAAGTCCTACAGTGCTTAGTTTGAGCTAGGCTAACCGATGTGAGTGTAATAAATATAACTATTATAGTACTATTATTTAGATATATATTTTTTTTAATTTAGAATACGTTCCCTCTTGATCCTAATCAAGCCCGGGGGCAAAGACAGAATCCACGATAGAACGAGCCAACCCAGAAGATGCCTATTTTCCCTGGCTCTGAAAACAGACGGGTTATATGTATTCGGAAATACAGACGCAGGGAGAGAGTTCCACTCCCTTGCTGTGCGCATTATAAAAGAATTCGAGAAGCGCTTGGTGCGACAGCGAATAATAACAGGAATAGCGACCAAGAAAGGGTGGTAGCCCGCAGTGCGTCTTGATGTACGATGGAAGAAAGGAGATGGCGGTATGAGCATATGTAGCTCCTGAGCACACTCTCCAAAATACAATCTGTAGAAGACCGACAGACAGGCAACTTCTCGGCGGTGAGCTAAGGTGTGAAGCTTGCTCTTCGCCAATTTGTTGTCACTTTTGTATATTGTACACATTTGTATATAATTTTATTACAAAATAATTGAAATTAAATTATCAGAGAACATAACAAATAATCCCATTGAGTAGGTCGATGCTTTGCTAGCATCATATATTGGAACGGAGCGTTATACTAAAAAAACAATAATATTTAGTAAATTTTAAAATTCCATACGAATTAAAACTTTAAAAATAACGCTCGCTTTTTGTTTTAAAGGGAAATCCCATAGAGCCAATGTTTTCGTTCATAACTTTTTTATTTTTGCGAATTTCAAAATACGAGCAGTCACGATCTAGTCCTTAATGTGTTGATTCGATTCCACACAAATATTATTAAAATCGGTTAAGAACTCGCGAAGATATGGCGTAACAGACATTGCGTCATTGAAGCTGATCCATGGGAGCTACGCTCCAATGATCCTATAAAATGCAGAAACACAAATAGGTAAAGAGTTAACACTTTAATATTTAATTGAGGGATACTTTGACTAGGCCGCAGCTATCTATATCTCTAAAACTGAGATTTTATGGGTCGTAAATTGACGGTAATCGGTTTTAAGTTGCTGCTATATTATCGTTTACTTTTTGTAAACTTTCTTACCTATTTCTTATAAAAAGTTAATGGTTTTGATAACTCTAAATATTATTATTATTCTATTTTAATTTGCAATTTATTCAATTTAATATTTAATTTATTTTTTAATTTAATTCAATTTATTATTTAATTTTATAAATTTTTAATTTAATTTAATAAATTTTTAATTTAATAATTTTTTAATTTAATTTAATTTAATTTTTTAACTTAATTTAATTTTTTAATTTTTTTTTTTTTTTTTAATTTAATTCAACTTTAACTGTCTCGTTTTTGTTCTAATGAACTAGACAACATTATTTATTCTGTTCGATAAATTATGAAATGGAATTAAAATTTATTTGCCAAGAGATGGTCAAAATTCTGAAGTTTATCAAAGGACATATCAATATTTTCTGGTGACTTAATCAACATGCAAACGCTTGTATATGACTAAAATAAAGACTATTAATATCTAAAGTATCAATACAGAGTATAATATTACTGTTCTCCCACTTGACCTAACAACCCTTTTGAGCACCCGTGAAAATTTTCTAGTACCATTTACGCTGTAGATCAGTGTTGCTACATCAAGGAGAGAAATATCTTTAATCTAAATTTATTGGAAAGTCGATGAAACGAAAAAGCGACAGTAAAGGAGACACACATTAATTCATAGGATTTAACGTAGGAGAAAATGGGATAGGAAGTATTATGAACGTGTGTTAATACGTGTTTGCGTGCACATGCGTAGTACAAAGAAGAGAGAAGGCATCACATCAACTGTGGTATTTTGTATACTACGTGTAGGTGCAATATATGGTATTTTTTTTTTAAGTTTCACTTCTACCACGTGTGAATTGCACACATGTTCTTTTGATTTTACTGGATTTGTTCCGACTTATGACATTAGACAGGTTTAATTTTAATTTAAAACACAGCAATGCGTGGCCGGGTCAGCTAGTATATATATAAAAATTACCTGGCACAGTCTTTGACCACGGTGAACTCCGAAACTAATCAACCGATTTTGACATTTTTTTTCAATCCTCTGGATTTGTTCCGATTTAGGACATAAGATAGGTTTCATTTTAATTTAAAACACAGCAACGCGTGGCCGGGTCAGTATACCTATGTATATATAATTAGGTAACAGTATCAATTTTCAAAATGGCGTTGGGACCGGAAATCTTTTGTTGCTATAAAAGCGTCATTCACGTGGCGTATTCAAATTTTATCACCTCGTCAACCACTCAAGGACCTGACCGGGCATAATTCAAATTGCGAGCTCAGTGGCGCCCTCTGAGTCTACGCGAGTTGTCGAGCCTTGTCGAATATTCATTAGGCTGGCTTGATTACTGGCTTAACATCAAACTTTGAAACCATAAAGAGATTTTTTTATTATCTTGTATAACTTCTTATGTTTCAACTCTTTAAAATGATATTTATACATTTTATATTTTTAATGCTATTATATTTGACAAATTATTTTAATAGAAAAATCGACTCGGCCTATAAGTAAATTCCCTGGCAGGAATCGACCCATCATAATTGGTTGGGTAGTTTCGGAATTCATCGCGCTCAAACATTGTGACTGGGGATTTTTATATATATACTAGCTGACCCGGCCACGTGTTGCTGTTTTATAAATTGTAACCTATCCTATCTTATAAGTATAATCAAATAATAGAAAATTACGAAGTTTAATCAAAGTCGGTTCAGTAATTCAGATTTTATCCCGAACATATATCGGGGCACGAAATATATATATATATATATATATATATAAGATTTTTTAATTTTAATAGAAAATACTAGAATAAGTCAACTCGGCACACTCACTTTGAATGTTCGGTCTACTGCTCACCTAATCGAGCTGCCAAGCCTTGTGAGCAACTATCCAAATGACTAGTACTTTTTTACGCTGTAGGCCAGCGTTGCTTTATCAATGAGATGAACATCCATGCATTCGAAAAGATATTCTTACAAATGCTTAACAATCGATTAAGATGAAACAGCCATTTCATTTATGAGTTTTAAGAAGCTTTTATTTACTTTCACCTGTCCCGATATCTGTAATGAAATCTTGCAAGTTAAATTTCCACTTCCCGGTTTCTAATTCAGCTGAAATGTTGCCTATCTTTATATATATAATTCTTCTGTGAGTGTGTATGTCACTGAAGTCCTCCTAAACAGCTGGACCGATTTGAATGAATTTTTTTGTGTTTTCAAAGGGATCTGAGAATGGTTTAGATTCACAAATCAGTCCGGCAGATGACGCTGCAGTCGGCACAGCAACGCGTGGCCGGGTCAACTAGTATGTATATCGCGTGACAATGCAATATTATGATGATATGAAGCTGATCTGATGGAGCTGGAGCTGGGGTGGCCATAGAAACTCCGCTATAAAACGACAGAACCCCAACGAGTTTGGGCTTATTTGATTGGTATTGACAAGCACTTTGATCCTTCATGGTAACCAGGGTCTGATGCTGGAGCTGGAAGGTGGCCATAGGCACTCCGCCAATAAACGACACAACCTCATCGAGTTTAGACTTTTTAGTTCGTTTTATCAACAAGTAATAATATAATTGTTTAAAAAAAAAATAAGTTATATCTTGTTCTATTATTTTTCTATTAAAATTTCTAGATTTCATTAAAGATGCACAAGAAATTAACTAATAAAATAGTATACTGCAACGATTTAAAACTTCAAACAATATAATGAGATTAGAACCTCAAGTGGAATTCAGTAGAAGTCCATCAAGTCACTTCAGTTTCGTAGTGGCGTTCATCTCTTTTGCGGCATTGCGATTTTAATGAGTGCGGTAGAGACGACTGTCATTCGAGATTCATGTCGAGTGAATTGGATCTAAGGAACTTATTAAGGCATCGGTAGAGTACGTTCTCCCTATTTACGAGTACCTTATTCGAATAGAGTTTCAAAGCACTATTCTGACAATCTTTTTGACGTCCTATTACTCGTCTTCAAATGTTCTGACTTTATTTAAATGAAAGTAATTATATTAGTATGATCTACGTAACAGGAGTGATTTTGACAGTCACAAACACTGTTCATAGTTCGAGTTCCGCCGGAGAATAACTTGTGAGTTCAGTCGATTTTTTCTATATTTATTATATTTATGTATTTTTCTATAAAAATAACATAAAACTTAGTAGATTATATTAAATACAATAATATTATTACTCAGTAATTCCACCATTCCCTTTTTAAAACAGGTTATATAGTAGCCGTCTACAGAACTGAAATATTTTATTATGACTATTTAACGACCCACAGATGACAGAGTTACCAAAATACTTTGCGAACTTGGTACTGAGAACAAAAAATTATATTAATTGCGAAATATGAGATGATTTAAAAATATATTTCAAAATTAGTCTTAATTCTTCTCTCTAATTCATGAGCTATTTTGTTATCGTAAATAGGTAAGCGCTTGACCGCTCTTACGCTTGATGGTAAGCGACGATGCGATCTAGGATGTGACACGCTTGCCTGGAAATTGCATATTCAATCGTGACTTGAAGACCCCTAAATTCGATTTATCAAAAAACATAAATTCAGGCAAAGAGTTCCATTCCCTAGCGGTAAGTATCACAAAATTTAAACCAAAAGGCTTAGTGCGACTCTTTGGTATATCAACCATGTAACGGTGGCGCCTATTTGTATGTCTGGTTGTCCGATGAAAAAATAGGGACGGTGGAACAAGCCTGTGCGATTCTGCCGCACACTCACAGAAATGTATTATATAAATAAAGAATAGGCTATCAATCTTCTGTCTACGTTCAAGGCCGGTTAAAAACTCGGTAAATTATGTTATGGCGTAACAGACATTGCGTCATTGAAGCTGATCCAAAAAGA
This sequence comes from Calamotropha paludella, assembly GCA_927399485.1. Lineage (NCBI taxonomy): Eukaryota > Metazoa > Arthropoda > Insecta > Lepidoptera > Crambidae > Calamotropha > Calamotropha paludella. The sequence continues at coordinate 1,718,476 of OV656803.1, read as the reverse complement.
TCGCCGATAAACTGCTTGGCTATGAAATCTTTCTACCGGTTCAAGCATTAGTACTCTCGTTAGCATATCCTCGAGGTAGCTGCTCGAATATTAAATACGTCTTTGTTTCTGACCCTACTTACTCCTACACTATGCTAATGACCCCAGTTTGTTTGGTTTCACTCTATTTACGATTCGAATGTTTGATTTGGTAACATTAAAAAATATAGTTTAAAGCTCGTATACAGCTACCAGCAGTTCTATAACATACAACTTTGTTACATTAATAATAATTATTATATTCACACTTCTTAGTTCAGACGACCATGTCGTGAAGAAGTGCCTTTCCTTGGCTACAAAGGAGAGAGGGAGGGGAAGGCCTACGTGGATGACGAATGTCCGCAAGGACATGAAGCAGTTAGGGCTTTCAGATGACGACGCATTCCAGCAGAACAAGTTGAACAGGATTTAGATTAATAGTTAATAAGTTTATTGAATATTAGAAATGTTTAAAATATTTGCACGTCGACAAATTCGACAGGTCATGTTGTACTATAAAATTATGCTATAAGTTGTATTTAACCATGTCCTGGCAAATAAATGAGTTATTATTATTATTTTATTACTAGCGGCCCGTCTCGGCTCCGCACGGGTGGACAAAATTCTTTAATTTTTTTCTATTATTTAATATTTTTCCGTTAGCGCCATCTAGCGTCCGGTAGACGAACTACTTGCGGTTTACGCGTTGCTATGGTAACGCATATACAATAGAAAAAGAGCGGACAGACAAACACACAAACCACTGTGATCTTAGATTATAGATTGGCCAACGGGCTTGATTGGGATCAAGAGTTAACTCATTCAAAATAAAAATAAGAGAGCTATGTCACATTATATCAATTTATGTATATAATTTATTTCGAAGTTCAGTATTATTGTTCAGATTTTTTTATAAAAATATTTTAATCTAATTGTCTACGTCCCTTGTTTAACATTTCTTCTTTAGAACGGTAAATGCCATTCTTTCATGGAACTTTATAAAAAATGTCAAGGAGGTGACAAAGTTCACATTTTCCACGGAGGTCGGTTCCTTTACAAACTTACGGACAAAGAAAAAACTTCGTTTAAGAGCCCCCGCAGACTGTACCTATAGACTTTTTATCCGGCGAATAGTTTAATCAGACTGTTAAGCAGTGTAAACATTTAAATAAAACTTTTAACGGATTATTTGAGCATTTAATTTTATTTTAGGACTTTAATCCTTAAGAATTGATTTTAAGATAAGGCATCCGGTATGAAAAAATATGAAGAGTAACATTTGGTGATCGAATGAGATCATATTTGTTGCACTTTTTGACCTAAGGAGTCTAATTTTATTTCAATTGGTGTTGTGGTCGGTATTAATAAGTAATACTGGTGGATTATTATACATATAACGAAGACTTATCGTTAATATATACTCTAAGAGCACAAATTTGTTGATTGTGTGTTTGTCTGTCCGCTCCTTTCCCCTCTCTTTTTCCATTGTATACGCGTTACCATAGCACGGCGTTACCATAGCAACGCGTTACTATAGCAACGCATTATCGGGTCAACTAGTTTATACTCTAAAAACACAAATTTGTTGTTTGTGTGTTTGTCTGTGCGCTCTTTTTTCCGCTCTTTTTCCATTGTATATGCGTTACCATAACACGACGTTACCATAGCAACGCGTTACCGGGTCAGCTAGTATATAAAATAGTTAAATTATTTTTTCTTGTCTTTCAAAAATCTTTCAAATACACCAATCAGCCAATTCGAACAATGTAAGGCTTGTGTTATGGACACTAGGATCAGTGGCGGATTACCCCCTAGGCACACGAGGCACGTGCCTAGGGGTCCCGGTGTAGAAGGAGCCCCAAAAGGTAAAAATATAAAAACAAATGTAAATATTAAATTTTTATTTAAAAAATATTTTCTTATTTTGTATTTATTCACTCAAGAAATGAGTATTCCACAAAATTTGAGGGGCAATTTGTCGATAAAAAATGCTATATTTCACACCATTAAAGGCTCCGACACTTATGACGGGACACATTGTAAAAGGGGGCCCCCAAACATAAAGTGCCTAGAGACCCCAGGCGACCTTAATCCGGCACTGACTAGGATAACGGATAGACATTCACAATATCGATGTGTATACATATACTCTATGTTACATAAATATGTTATATACATATATTGTATCATATAGCTTGTACTCATCATACAAAAATATTCCCCTTATGGGACTCGAAACTAGGATGGTCGTCGAATTATCAAAAAAATAATACAGTATATAGTTTTACTGAAATTTTATCAGGTTGGTAATTGTCTTATCTTTTGAATATAATCTATCTCTTTCTCTCTTTCATTCAAGTGGAACTAAAAACAAATATACAAAAAATAAACTCGTACTTTGTCGTTTATCATTTATATAACAAACAAAAATAATATCGATAATAATTTAGACAAAATGGCGTCGTTCGAACATTTTTCTCAGAAAAGATCACGTCACGTCAACGTTACTTTATTTTAAAATAACATTTTAAGTTTACCAGCTGACCCCCTGAGATAGGCACGCGTTTCTATCTCATAAATTAAAATGAAACCTAGGTACCCTATGTCCTAAGTCGGAAAAAACCAGAAAGCTCGAAAAATATCAGTAACACTTAACCTACCGAAACTTCATGAATTCCTATTCTTACCAAAGCGGATCAAATGACCCGTCTTTAAGATTTTACATAGGGTAAAGGCACCAGTGGCCAGCCAGGCACCAGTGTTCAGCCTTTTACATCGTTTATTGGCCATAAATAGCGCTATAATTAAAATAAACAAATCACTAGCACTTTAATAGACACTCTGATTCCTCATTGGTTAATGTGTCACGCGACAGGAGCGGCAGGGGATCAGGGGGTTGAAATAAACTGGTTCATATCGGTGCTGTCCAACGACAAGAGCAATAGTGTCAAGCCTGCCATATTTTTTATGACACGTAGTGTTCTCTTAACAGGTAAGAAAGAACCTATCTTAATATATATAAATCTAGTGTCACAATGTTTGTCCTCAATGGACTCCTAAACTACTTAACCGATTTTGATCAAACTTCGTAACTATCTGTTATTTGATCGAACTTAAAAGATAGGATAGGTTTTATTTTATTTTTATAACACAGCAACGCGTGGCTGGGTCAGCTAGTTTTATTATGAAATGTGATTGTGTTTTCTAAATGGTAGCTTTATACATTATAGTTCATGTATTAAATTATATTAAATTTGGATAAAAAATATCGCTTTTTACGTATAAATTGAGGGGGCTGACCATTGGATACCACTTTTTTACAAAAGATCCAATGGACAGCCCCGGGAATGATAACTGAGTTTTTCGACTATTTTTGAAATTACAAGACGACCATTAGAACCGATAAATATAAATTTCCAAATTTAGTACGACAAACATTTCCTAATGGTCAAAAACCCAGTGATCAGCCACATTTTAAATTATTTTTTATGCGGCTGATCACTGGGTGTTGAAGATCCAGTACTCAGCCACGATCTTATTAACCCTATTTATTTACATAATAATTTTCTGACGAAGTAACAACACCAACTTTACCTTGTTTCCCCGTCATATATGACAATCAATTTAAAACTTTCATTAATACACAATTTCTAAGTTGGCAGAATAATTTGAAATTTATGAAGTAATTTTTGACACACTTTAATTAACAAACATGCCATGCAATTAATATGTAATAGAGGGATCAAAAGTTGTACGAAATGGTTAGGCAAATAAAGGTACTGACTTTACTATTCGAAAAAGGCGTGGCAGTCTTTACTAATTGTAATTCAGGTGCTATCAAGTAAAGATTAAGTGCACCAAACAGGTGCCACAAACCATCTCACTGGAATTAGTGTACGATGGCCACAATTCACCACTTCTCTTAAACTAGCATACCCTACTTGGCTACAGTCCAGGTCAAACTATCGTTGATATAGCGGCACTAAGGTTTCTCGCTACCTTATTTATGTCCTCTTAGCATATATTATATTTTACATAACCATATATTATACATAAACATATTTTTGGTTAAAGAAAACCCGTATTGAATTTTTGGACCGTACACTCCACACAGATGGACCAATACTCAATTATTAAACAAGAGTCTAGGGACTTAAATCGCCAAATTAATCGACTCGAACCCACAGCCTCTCGCTGTATGACCTATATGGCACTTGAGACAATTTATAGTAAAATTTTCTTCAATTTAGACATTTTTAAAGCTTAAGAGATAAAAGTCCCTTTATTTAAATTTATGTTAGAATTATTCGTCAACAACTCCTACATGACAGGTTTACCAACGTTTAGTCTTAAAATTACTGTGGTATACTATCACTAACATGTTGGCAAGATCGAAGCCTGGGAGGCTTGCTGTACATATTATATTGTTTTATAATTTGAGGACAATCAAGTTCTACTCTACACTTTCATTCTTTGCAATACTTTCTCAATTGGGTAAGATTCAACAAAAGAGCTGGCTATAGTTACCGTTTTATCTGGCCACTTTGCCACAACTATTTTATTTTTGTAACAAACAACCTGCTTGCATGCACCCCTTTTTTTAACCAATACTTTGTCTTCAAAACCTTTCAGCCTGTAACCTTTAATTGTACCTAAACTAAACAAACCATGCTCTTCTCTCCAAAAGTGTATCAATGTCAACGAAGTGAAGAAATTATCGAAGTACATTGTAAAGGGTCTTTCCTTGATTGTTTTAGTTAGGGCTAAAACTACTTTAGCCCCTAAGCCAAAACTGTTTTCCTTTTCTGTGAATAGTACTCCCCTGAATGTTTCTTCGCCAGTCTATATAAACTAACTCTGAAACCCTTGCTTCAAGTATAAAATTTGAAACCCCATTTATTGGGGTTTTAGAAAGATATTGCCGCCGATTTCCAGCTCTGATACCTTTATAAGGCACCATCATCTCATCGATACTGTATCGCCCTTTCTCTACAAGTAGCAGGCAGTTTCGTCTGATTTTTTTTTATAGTAAATGGGTAGGCGCTTGACCACTATCTCGCCTGATGGTAAGCGACGATGCTATCTACGATGTGACGCGCTTGCATAGAATATATCTATTCAATCGTGACTTGAGGACCCCTTCATTGTATTTGTCAGGAAACACAGATTGTGGCAAAGAGTTACAGGCCTCAGTGGTATGTATCACAAAATTGGAACATTTTTTTTTATTTTGGGATCTTATTTGAAAAATTGGTAAGCTTAGCTTAGTAAGTGGGTAATTCTGTATCGACACCTGGGGGAAACATATCTTTATATATATAATTCTTCTGTGAGTGTGTATGTCACTGAACTCCTCCTAAACGGCTGGACCGATTTGAATGAATTTTTTTGTGTGTGTTCAAGGGGATCTGAGAATGGTTTAGATTCACAAATCAGTCCGGCAGATGACGCTGCAGTCGGCACAGCAACGCGTGGCCGGGTCAACTAGTAATTTATAATTGGAGTCAAAGGAACCGTTTCTACGTCATATAGTAAGATAAGTGAATCCAAATTCAGAATAGTTGTCATTTTCATCCTCATCGTCGAGAATATTCAATTGTTCGAAAGACGAATCTATAGACCTAGGCTCTGACCTAAATTCAGATGCTTCGAAGACATCTGGTGATTTCGTAAATACCGTCTGATCCTCCGAAGTACTACCAGTACTATAACTGACAGATGGAGCACTTCCTGGTACCAATGCTATATAAGGCTTGGTGATCCCATTGTGGTCTTACCTAAAGAAATAACAAAAAGCACTAAAAGCTCAATCCAACACCATAAGCAAAAGTAACACTTGTTGCATACTCTAATATTTAAATAATATAAAATATTGAAATAGCTCCAAATTGCAAAAACGTATTTTAAGACCCAAGATCAACCAATGGTAGGTATTATCAATGAAATCATAAATTTGTAGAGCAAGTACGAACTTGTAAAAAATAAATTATAGGCTACAAGTAGGTACGTGTTATATTTTATATGGTCATACACCATGGGTAATATTAGTTGGTTTTACAGTTATTTCTTTATTTACAGATTGCTTCAAAAAACAAAAAAAAATACATTCTATAAATTGCGCAATGTTGACTATTCTCAACACAAAAAAATGTACATGCACTATTCAATGTCGCGCAATGTTGAGAATACTCAACGTTCATAATTTAGTAGTGTTATTTTATTATTGAATGTAGTTCTAAGCCAAATTAGTAAAATTATATGAAGAATGGCTATAGTAAATGTAAATTCAACCATTCATTTCGCAAAATTTCAAGAAATCTTTAGGTGAATAAAAAGAAATTACCTTCCGTCCGCGGGTTGAGACTTTACCCGACGCCATTTTGCAGCTAAGTGTCAAAATATTGGCACTTTTGTCACCCTATTGTTTGCTATTGATTAGTTATCGTTATACCTTTAATTATATGGTGTTAAAGTATAGATTACATTGTTATATTCCGTGGAAAAAAATACGTTTCGGATGTTGTGTATATTCAACATTGCGAATTAAAGGGTTAAAATGGTATTTTTAGGGACGAATGTGGTTATTTGTATGAGAATCTATAAGCAATACTTAAGTTTTACCTGAAACAGTAATAAAATGTATATTTATAATCAATGATTATAAACATACATTTTATAACTATTAAATACTTACAAGGGCTGAGCACTGGGTTCATCGAGGCTGTTTACTGGTTTTTAGAGGCTGTCCATGGGGACAAAGTGCCATTTTTTGTTTAAACGTAATTATATATTTTATTAGGAAAGTTCTTGTTTTTGACATATGTTTTTAAAAAACTATAATAAACAATAAATCCAATCATGTTGTACATTTCATTATCTGACATATGCTGTAGAAATGGCAACTGTTCAAACTTCAAAAAGTCTTTATGAGGCTGACCACTGGTGCCTTTACCCTATATTGAAAATATATGTCTAACGAAAAATATATCAGTTAAGCAATTTGGTACTATCGAGGTCTCTCGTGCCTTACCACTTTGTATAAATATTCGTTTGAACTTATCGCATCGGACACGCCCACGCGACCCCTAATTGGCTTCGTATTTTACTCATAAACAACTAGTTTTAAAATAGCCCTTGATGTCAGTACTGTCAACTGTCAATCTGCTCTCACTTGCTTGTTTGCGTACGCGCGCCATTGTTGAATGAATGGAACGAAGTGGCCTGAAGCGATAGGCATCGTGCAGTGTGCTAGCGACTTTCGACTTAGGACTGATAAGGCGCCAGAGGCTTCGATAGTACATGAATAAATTTTTTTTTTCAAATAACGATTCAAAATAGTTTAGATATTAAATTTAAAAAAAAAATATAACAAGAAAAAAAACAGTTTTAATTAACTTTAAAATGGGTCATTTGATCCGTCTTGGTATGTTTAGTGTTAGAATCGCTTGAGTAATTCTAGAGTTCATCGCGGTCAAACACTGTAACACGGATTTTACATATAAGACGTGACACGGGTTAAGATTTTCACCTCAACGTTATCCAAAATAAAATAAAATTTAAAAAACTCTCAACGCTATAGTCTATGGTTGGTAGAAACATCTTTGTCTATTCCCCCCGCGTTTTTTTATCTGTTCCTTTTCTGCTTTCATTCATATAAGATATAACAAAGCCTTCATCTTCAGCACCTTTTGGTATGCATCTATCTTTCAAGTCACGGTACCACCATTTCCTGAATTTCTCGTAATTACTCTCACTCTGGACCATCTCTTGATTATTCAGCATCGCGCAAAGTTCACAGTATCCCTGATTATGGTCGGCCTTCTGGATAGTGTAGTAGTTCCTCCATTGGTGGAAGCTATAGTATATTATTGGATTTTTGATACTGAAGTCTATGAGTGAAGCTAATTTTTCGATTGAGCCTGTTCCGGCGTTTATATAAGAATTTTCGGGGAGAAATCTGTAACAATTTTTTTTTTTTAAATAAAAAAATCCCGTTATTCAAAAGAGTTTAGCGAACATTTTTATTGTGTTTCAAAATGTACATTATTATTCGTACATAGTTTGTAGTCGTGTATGTGTGTCGAGAGGTCAGTTGACCTTTCAATGACCTTGAAACTGTTAAAACAAATTTGATAAAATATGACTAAGAACCAGTGTTAGAAACTTTTTTTTAAATAATAAAAGATTTCAGCCAAATCGGTTCACCCGTTTAAGAGCTACAGTGATACAGACAGACACACACACCCTTCTTTTTGCGTCAAGGGTTAAAAAAAACCCTTTTGCATAAATTTTTCTCTTATTTCTATAGCTAGCTGTGTTCGGCATGCTTTGCAATACTCTTTTTTGCTGACTATATAATAATAATATTTCTTACATTCACACCAAGCCTAGCCCAAATTAAGCATTGTAAAGCATGTATTATGGATACAAGGGTAATGGATAGATAAACTTATTAGCTATGACACTACCTACGTAGATAGCATCATATCTTTATCTTTATATAAAAAAAATCACTGTCACAGTGACCGTGACGAACTCCGAAACTACTCTTTCTGATTTTTTTTTCCTGGGTTTGTTCCAACTTAGGACAGACGTGAGGTTAAATTTTATTTTTTACACAGCAACGCGAGGCCATTTCAGCTAGCTATATTCAATTACAGTATATATGTTATTATTCAATTATATTTCAAATAATTAATTACATGATCAAAGATAAGAAGATCATATATTACGGTCAGTACTGGACAGGAACTATTGCGACTCGGAAGACGTTCTCGTATGTATAAGATAATTTTGATAGCGTAGTTTAAGGGTTAAACAAAGTTCTGAATATATTAGGATAGATAAATTGGGATTCTTTCATGTTTTTTTATATATTTTTGTCTAAATGAACAGAAGTTACTATTGTTCCATGACACTTAGACTCATAGAATAATTTGTCAGTAATGTAGTCATCGTATGAAACCTATTATAGCTAATTCCCAGCGGCCTAGCTTAGTGTGGGAAATTCAAATTTTAAGAAATCTTCAGTAAAAATTTTCATGGAATAAAGAATTATATTTTATTTTTATTTCTAATTAAAAATCGCTTAGAGAATAGTAACATTTTTGAATAAGAAATGTTTTCAGCTTATGCTTAAATGTAATTATGTCAACGTCACCGTTACGTATTGATATCGAGATTTTTTTTATACAGATATAATTTATTTCACACACAGCAATGTAATACTTTAAATGTGACAAACAATAAAAAAACAGATTACAGAGTTTAATAAGCTGCACTGCAGTGGTGATAAAGCCGAAGGCTCAGCATAATGTCACGGCATGTATACACCACGACATTGCCATGACACTGTTTTTCAACCGGAGGCTAAAAAAGATATATATAGCTACTAGCTGTCCCGGCCACGCGTTTTATAAACTAAATTATAACCTATCCTATGTCCTAAATTGGAACGAATCCAGCAGCATGAAAAAAAATTGTCAAATCTGCGGAGTAGTAGTTACGGAGTTCATTGCGGTCAAACGCTGTGACAAGGATGTTTTCTTATATAAAGATATACGCGATGCAAAACCAATTAACATACATACATAGAAAGGTAACATACCTCCTATAATCAGCTCCTCCTTTGACAATTGGGACTGCATTGTGCTGGTAAGCTTTCAACACTTCCTCTGTTACATAATCCTCAGCATTACTCCTCTCATATGCTAAATAGAAATAATAATCTCTCTCCAAAGCTTTACCACATCCTTCTAAGGGACAAGTTTTCTTGAAACAACCAAATATATCCAATTCCAGGCCATGTTCTTTTAAAACGTCTCTCAGTTTCATGACATATTTCATCCTGTTAACTCTGTCATCACAAGAATCAGGCATCCAAGCAACTGCCTTTTTTTTCGTTTTCAAATTCAAATTCTCTATCTCCTTCTCCGATAGCGGTTTCATGTTTTGGATCCAATTTACATCGACACGGGGTGCTACTCTGTGTCCGGATTTATCTTTAACCTCAATAAATGGTGTGAAAATGTCTGAAAAGAATTTATAAGACCATGTCCAGTTGAAGAAGCCGTCTGCTCTTATATTGCAAATGGGCGCTTCATCAGCTGATATCATACTGTGAAATATATATTTCTGCTTCGTATTCCTCTCTTGCGATGTTATGGTCATCCACAAAGATCGTCTCAACACTTTGATATCTAGAAAGACTGCATCAAATTCTTTATTGTATTTCTTCAAAAGATTCTTATCAGTTGAAAGGTAACAGTTGACATACGAACAATTGTTATGAACAAAAGGCATTTGCCCTTCTCCAAGATGGTTTTTCTTTACGTTAGGCGTTGTCCATATAAGTATATATTTAAAGAGTAAAAAATGGACTCCGTCTGTTCGATGTATATTAGGAGGCGAATACTGTTTTGGTAAACTCGGAGTTTGATGCCTTTCAAAGTCGTACATTGTTGTGAACGCCGTATGAAAAGTGTAGAAAGCTAGGACTACGTACATTAATAGACCAGTGAAGCTTACCATGAAGAACAATTTAGCAAAAGTCTCGGTTCTCATGATGACGTTCATTTTGAGGATCGGAGATGTGTACGATACTATGAACTGTACAACAACTGATGTCTACTACAACGAAACAATGTGAGTACAAACAAAGAATTCTTCAAATTATAAATAAACGAATGTTTCGAACGTTGTCTTGTAGTAGAATTCCGTTCAAGAAAAACAATGGTTTGTATAACATTTCGATTGGAAGACGCGTCCGGATAGCAAGAGGACGTAGGTTTGAGTCCCACGTGATACCTGACAAGATGAATTTATTTTAACAATAATCTCTTTAGATTAAAAAAGAAAATCAGTTAATAGATCAAATGATACAAAATGTAACACGTTCGATGCAGTCGCTAAGCATAAATCTTCGCTAGCTATTGGAGAGGAGAGTATTACAAAAAAAAGTTTTTAGTCAAATTAAATGTTTAGTAAATTTTAAAATTGCATAAGAATGAAAACTTTCAAATGCGCGCACTTTTTGTTTCAATAGGAAATACCATAGAGCCAATGTTTTTTGGATATAACTTTTTAACTTTTGTGAATTTCAAAATCCGGCATCATAGAGAAATAGAAAACTCATAGAGTTATGGCGTCACATACATTTCGTCATTGAAGCTGATCCATGGGAGCTTCTCTCGCTCCTCTCCAATTACAACATAGCTGTATATTTTTTATCAATTGTTGGACACTTGAAATTCGATGTTGTAGGTAGTAGTACCTAGACCATCAAGAGATGGCGCTAGCAATCGGTTAACAATTAGCCATTGAAAAATACTTTTGTCTTTTAAGTTCGTGAAGGTGTAAGGTGTCGATTTCTGCGGTGTCTGCATTTATTAGCGTTTTTGCGGAAGCAAAGCTACATATTTTTGTTTTATTATGAATTAGTTTTATTATTTACAAAAAGTGCTCACTACATCACTAGGTCTCTATGTGTTTTTGATAGATTTTTTTTTAAATTTTAACAAGCTGACCTGGACACGCGTTTCTGTGTTATAAATTAAAATGAAACCTTTTTTATGGTGCAATAAATCCAGTTTAATGAAAAAATCGGTTGAGTAGTTTCGGAGTCAAACACAGTAACAGGGAAATTTTATATATGTATATAGATGGGATTCCAAACAGGTGGAACGCTCAATCAACCAAAAATATTGAAGAGTAAAATTAACTGTGTATTTTTTCCATTGCAACAGGTTTTCGTTTGATACGTTAATCTGCATACCCTGATATTAAGACCTACCTTATGCTACAGCAATAAAGTTCATTTTGAAATGGGTACAACAAATACCATTTGTATTTCTCTACAAACAGTCTAGATACTCTTCTTGTCTTTATCAATAATCATCTCCTACTCACGGAATGGGATTACTTTATATTTTTCATGTTTTTGTCTTCGTTTTTCTTAAAGTACTTCTGGTAAAGTGTTCATGTTGTCTCAAAGGGCCGTCTGTCTGTCTGTGCGCGTCCAAAAAGCTCTCAGGGAAATTTTTCTATCATTCGATGTCTCCCTCTATTTGCTAAGACCTGTTTCGTTAGAGGCGGTATTTGTTGCCATTGTCCCACGGCATTTATTCGTGGGCTCAAACGGGTTTCTTTTTTAGGTGACATATATTTATATATCTCAGGAGTTAGTAGTTGGTATAAATTTCACATAACTAGGCGATGCTGTCGCTAAGCATAAAGCTACGCTAGCACCATATATTGAAGCAGAGCGTAATATCTAAAAACAGAAAAAAAAAATTTCGATGGGAATTTTTGCGAATTTCAAAATTCGGGCTCCGTCACAATCTGGTCCTAAGCCGGTTAAGAACTCTGGAAGTAATGGCGTAACATACATTGCGCCATTCATGCTGATCCATGGGAGCTTCGCTTCGCTCTGCTCTAATTAACTTCAAGGTCTTAAGAAACTATTACTTGAAAAATTCATTAAGTGTCTTGCAATCAAACTACCAAGAACTTAACAGAAACATCGTATTCAGCGCCACCTTTTCAAAACTGGTCTGGGTACTACCAACTTGAAGCATCGAAGATAATGCTTTTAAAAGTATCCAACAATTGATAAAAAAGAATCAGCTATATATTTTTTTGTTATTTAAGCAATTAACTGCAACTTTTTTAAATCTTAAGAAAAAATTAAAATATATAACTTATCTTCTCTCGTGTTCTCTCACAAGCAATAAAGCCAGTCTACTTTATAGTTTTGTTTAAGATAGTTTAGATCTAACCTTTGGATAGTAAACGTGAGCATATTAAATTTATGATAGGGCTAACATAGCCTCATTGTTTTTTAAGCCCATAAATAAATAAAAGAATAATAAATAAATTATATTACTAGTCTAAGGTGTATGGGGGGACTTGAACCAACATCCCCTCGCTACCCGTGCAACTAGTTTTCTGATTGAGCTACCGAGACCTTGAAGGAACCTTCGAAGTTTTCCTAGTATTTATTTGGCTGAATCTAGCGCCATCTCTTTTCGGGTACTACTAACTAAAAACATCGAGTGCAATACTTTTACAAGTATCAATCAATTGATAAAGAAAAAACAGCTATATTTGTTTGTTATTTAAACAATCAACTGCAAGATTGATATATACAAAGAAATTATAATAAGAAAAACAATCAACTTGTCTCAGGTGTCAAACGGGACTCGAATCCGCATCCCTTGATATCATGGCCAGTCCTCTTCCAATTGAGCCTATTAGCACAATAAGATGAGTGATGATGGTGATCCGAATATTATTTAAAAACAGATCTTACTGTTGTTATTTTAAAAGTATTATTTTTTTAAACATTACATTTTTGACCACGTTAAATAAATGTCATGTCGTATTATGAGTTGACAGCTAAGTTTGTTTACAAGCAAGTGACGTCATAACATCAAGTAACCTGCAAGTGAATCTTGCATCTTGTGTTCTGTTTGATTAATTTTACCTTTGATGGAGATATTTAAGGAATTCTGCTGGTAAAGAATACTCGGCTACGCTGTGCTGTATTAAAAAATAAATGAAACCTATTCTATGTGCTAAGTTACAGCAAATCCAGCAAGTGGCAAAATATATCAAAATCGGTAGAGTAATTTCAGAGTTCATCGCGGTGACAGGGAATTTATATATACCTTTATATATATAATTCTACTGTACGTATGTATGTCAATGAACTACTCCTAAACGGCTGGTCCGATTTGAATAAATTTTGTTGTATGCGTTTGGGTGACGCCCTGGTTTAGATTCACAAATCAGCCCGGCAGATGGCGCTGCAGTCAGCACAGCAACGCGTGGCGTCAGCTAATATATATATAAATATCGAAAATAACATATAACAATTAAATCAAATGGCAAATGTATTATACTTTAACTAACGACTTGGGATATTTTCTTAAAACGTATCCACTATTCTTTTTACTTTGCATTTTTTAGATAGGCAATTTTAATTTTAATCGTGCGACATACCACGACGCGATTGTGAATGGAAACACGCACCGCTCTTTGCATGTAGGACGTCGAGTCTTCGGCAAATATGGACATCGCGTATGAAGTCAAACAGAATTACGTATTCCATAAAAATATACCCCTTTTGCGCACGTGACGACAACTGACTTCCTACTCGACACGTAAGAATTCCCTATATGTTTGTCAATAAAAAAAATCCAATACTTTCTTGGTATTTTTTACTATGGCACACAAAATTTATTTTTTAATTTATTTGAATCAAACATGTACATTTAAAGTACAACATGTTACGCCATTTTGTATTATATACACAGTACGTTTAAATATATGCGTATACTAGCTGACACAATGAAACCTATCCTATGTCCTAAGACGGAACAAATCCAACAAAATGAAACAAAGCATCCAAATGGGTTAAGTAGTTTCGGAGTTCATCGCGGTCAAACATTGTGACAGAGAATTTTTATATATATAACTAGCTGACCCAGCCACGCGTTGCTGTGGCACAGTAATTTTATTTTTCTAAAATAAAAGTAGCCTAAGTTACTCCTTATTATATCAACTACCTGCCGATAAAAGTCCCGTAAAAATCGGTCCAGCCATTTCAGAGATTAGCCGGAACAAACAGACAGACAGACAGACAAAAATTGTAAAAAATGTTATTTTGGTGTATGTACCGTATATGTATTCATATGCATGTAGTAAAAAACGGTTATTTCAATATTACAAACAGACACTTCAATTTTATTTATATGTATAGATAAGCTGACCCGGCCACGCGTTGCAATGTCATATAGCCATGAATAAATCCTAAGCCGGAACAAATCTAGCAAAATGAGAAAAAAAAATTGAAAATGGTTTAAGTGGTTTCAGAGTTCATCGCGGTCAAATACTGTGACAGGGATTTATTTATATATAGATGATTTATATATTGAATTTTTTGTAAAATTCTGTTATTTTCCTTCTTTACATACTTAGATTTAAATATATCCTGTTTATATTTATATATTTTAATAGAATGTTTAAACAACATGCAAAATCAAAAACTGTGATATTAAATATCATAGGTTAATTATATCTAATTGTTTCTCAGCTATTTAGGTATTGTTTTGAAGTTATCTTTCTTTTGGAGCATTGAGGGTAAAATTTTTCATATAACAGAAGTTGTGCACGCATCATGCAATGAAAAAGCAACACTATGAAGTTAGCTGTGAAAGTGAATAGGCTGACTTCAGAATATCTTATTTAAAAATTTAATAAAAAAGTGTAACTTCTGTCCCTCGTACATAAGTACACGTACGCTTTTTTCATTAATTGAGTTAACTACATAGAATTTTTTATTTTTTATTGAGCAATATGGTTTTCCGGATACGTGAATAACGCTGTGGGTTTCACAATAAACCAAACATAATTATCTGTAATACTATATTTTGTTAACTGTTTGTTGTAGCTAATGAAATAAAATAAAACCTTTATAACAAACTAATTACGATTCAGCGCGGAGCTGAGAGGCTGTTTAGTAAAAGCAAATTGGTAAAGAATAAGCTTCAAACCTTAGCTCATCGCCGCAAAGTTGCCTATCTGTCGGTCTTCTACAGAAACAACTTTGGAGAGTGTGCTCAGCTGCATGTGCTCATACCGCCATCTCCCTTTTTCTATCGAACATCCAGACGCACTGCGGGCTACACTTTTTTGGTAGCTATTCCTATCTATAGCTCCAAGCGCTTCTCAACATCTTTTATAATGTGCACAGCAAAGGATTTCAACTCCCTCCCTGCGTCTGCATTTCCGAGTACTTATAACCTTCTGGGTTAGCTTGTTCCATCGTGGATCCCGTCTTGGATCCCGGATTCAATTGTGATCAAGAGCAAACCCAATCGAATTAAAAAAAAACAAGTAAAAATAAAGAATAAATTAAAAAACCCCAACTCAAAAAATATTTAAAAAGTCAACAGTAGTAATTTTCTGTTTGTAATCGTTAATTACTATTCCTCTGTGGTAGCATATTATATGTATTGTATTCTTTAATGTCCATTATTGTATATAACTACCGTACATAGTTTCTAGTCGTGTTAATAAAACATAATTTATATATTATCCATGCAACTATGATCCCTACCGCACTTAACAAAAGAGCTGATAACCGTAAAACGGCTGAACAAATTATAACAAAACAAAACTAAAAACCATTACTAGAATTCCTGGTTTCAAACAAAAAAAAACTGCATTCATATCGGTTCACTTTATTAAGAGCTACGGTACTACAGACAGACAAATGCACATAGCATTAAAACTTATAACACCCCTATTTTTGTGTCGATTAAAAATAATAATTTTTCTATTGCCTTAATAAAAATAATAAAGTAAGTTCAAATGCAGCTATTTTTTCATCTCACATTCTCGTTAACTGGAAATTAAAAATAAGCTTACTTCCGCTGAATTCGTGTTAAAATATTGCACAATATTGAAGGCTTAATTTGATTTTTCCAATGAAGCGATGATGTGTGTGAATCATTCGATTAATTTAATTATTCGATCCTGCCGATTCCGACAACGAGTAATCCACTCAAAGTAACTTTTCAATTTGTGACGAGAATTATTTCGAATGTTACAATGATGGTGGAATCGCAATTAATGTTATACCTTTAGAATAACAAATGAAAAATAGATAAACTGACAGGGACAAAAGATCTGGCAGCGTCTTCGGCCGACGTTTAAATAAAGATATCCAATTAGGAAACCTACCCTATGCCCTAAGTTGGAACAAGTCCACCAAATTAAAAAAAAACATCATAATAGGTTGAATAGTTTCGGAGTTCATCGCGCTCAAACTCTGTGACTGGGATGTTTTATATAAAAATATATCACTTCACATTAATGAATCTATAATCTAAGATCACAGTGGTTTGTGTGTTTGTCTGTCCGCTCTTTTTCCATTGTATACGCACCATAGCAACGCGTTAACCGCAATAGTTCTTCTACCGGACGCTAGATGGTGCTAACGGAAAAATATTTGATAATAGAAAAAAATTAAAGAATTTTGTCCACCCATGCGAAGCCGGGACGGGCCGCTAGTAGAATAACAAAAAAAATCCTAAAATGGAACTATAGGTCCATTTATAATTATTTGCTCATATGCATTTAAATAATCATGACCTTTTGTTTCTAAATAAAATTAAATAAAAATAATACTTCAGGTAACAAGAATATAGTAATAAAGCTGTATCATTATAGCTGTTTGCTCATTATTCAGGCATTTACATGCTAATTGTAGTGTACACGCATCTGCGGTCACCATATCTTAGATACACATAGCAAATGATCTATATTGTTGATTAAGAATAAACCATTTACATATTTATGATCACGTAAACAGTCACTAATTTGACCGGAAGTTCAATAAGATAATAAATATACTGTTTATTTCTTTCACTTCCGTTCGCGTTACACATTTAATTAAAACAACTTTTTTACAATTTCTTGCGCATAATTTAGATTTAATACTGACGTTTCGATTCCTTGACTAGGGCCGTGATTGATTAAAAAAGGATGACTAAGGCAATGGACATCATGTAAAAATTTAAAATTTAAACAATTAAAAATTTAAACAATTAATAATGGCCGATTAAAATATAGGGAAGTTAGTAGAACATTGCCTTAGTCCTCCTATGATCACGGATCCCATTAAGGAGTCGAAAAGACAGAAATAACTTCAAGTAGGTACTTTCTTTATCAACTTTATATGCGGTCACATGTAATTATGTGTGCTCAGAAGCTGCATGAGCTCATACCACCATCTTTCTTTATGATCCCAATCAAGCCCGGGGGCCAAGACAGAATCTACGATGGAACGAGCGAACCCAGAAGGTGCCTATTCACTCAGGCCTTGAAAATGAACGGGTTATAAGTTCTCGGAAATAAAGACGCAGGGAGGGAGTTCCACTGCTTTGCTGTGCGCATTATAAAAGATGTTGAGAAGCGCTTGGTGGAACAGGTAGGAATTGTAACCAAGAAAGGGTGGTAACCCGCAGTGCATTTGGATGTCTGATGGAAGAAAGGAGATGGCGGTATGAGCAAATGCGACTCCTGAGCACACTCTCCAAAGTGCAGTCTTTAAAAGACCGACAAACAGGCAAGTTTGCGGCAATGAGCTAAGGTGTGAAGCTTGCTCTTCAATGCTGTCACCGATGAGCCTCTCAGCTCTGCGCTGCATCGTATCCAGTGCAGCAAGTTGGTATTTTGCTGAGCCTTTTCAGAGGTATCTGCAATATTTCATGCAATATTCGGACTTGAGCTTTATAAAGAGTTAAAAGCTGTCCCGGCGTGAAATATCGCTTGTCCTTATTTAGGACGCCTAGCTATTTAGACCAAGGCTCAAGGTCTCGATGTTGGCGCCGAAGTTGAGGTCTGAAGACAACTCCATACCAAGAAGCTAAATCCAAATGCTGAAACATTTTCTTTCTTAAGATATTTAACGAAGTTATGAAAAAGAGACATTCTAGTTTTACCTACCATTAAGGATAAATAAAAGATTAGGTAAAAATATGTTGACGACTGCTGCAACGGTATTGATTCTACTTTGAGCACCTACGGACCTGGGTTAGGGACTCTGAAGCTTTTTGGCACGACCACTTTAGATTTCACTAAGAGGAAAAACGACTTACACAGCTACGGCATTTATCCCTGAGTCATGCACACAAGTGGTGTACATCACACAAACATCTGCCCCTTCCGGGACTCAAACGCAGGACCGTCAGCATGAAAGGCAGGATCGCTAACGTCCACCTAATGGTCGTCAAATACTTCTGTATGTTATAGTGTTAATAAGTATTGTTAAACAAAATAAATAAATAAATAATTTATCCAAAAACAATGTAAAAATAATAATAACTTATATTGTAAACAAATAAAATGAATACAAACCGAAAGTCAACCTCAAATCAATAACGCACTTAAAAAGCTTAAAACATAAATAACCATTTTACGTGATAAAATAACCATTATTGTATAAAATTGTTATAATATTATTATATAATATAAAATTATTACTATGATATTATATAAATTATTGTTAAACCCCATACATAATTTAAAATCACACACGTATGTTTATTTACGTTTAAATACAGTGTGTACCTCCACATGTAAACCCGTGTTATATATAGATTCATAAATATTTCAGTAACTACCTTGAACATTTATACTGATAACTATCAGTTCTCACAAAAACTTGAGACAATTAGCGGTAAACTTCATCCTGTCGCTTTTAGGTGTCGGTATGCGCGCGTATCGTAAAAAAATCACTCTCATCATTTTTCCCAAACGCGCCAAAATAAATATAACTTCAAAAAACACTTAAGATGATATATTAACATGCTCATCTCTTTAGCATATAAAAGGTTTAAATGTGTAACAGACAATGCAACTTTGCACAGTGATCACTCTATACCAACTGCCATTAGGGTTGTCAACCTCGCCAATAATTAAACTAGAATATTTTTTCTATCGTGACCGCTATCTCACCTGATGGTAAGCGACGATGCGATTTAGGATGTGACGCGCCTACCTAGAAGATATTCACTCGTCAGTTTAAGACCCCTAAATTGTATTTGTCAGGAAACAGACTCAGGAGCAGACTTTCACTCTTTGGCGGTACGTATCACAAAATTGGAACCAAAACGCATAGTATGACTCTTTGGTATAACAACTATACAAGGTGGCGCCTATTTGTAAGGTTGGTTTGTCCGATGAAAAAATGGGGACGGCGGAACAAGGCTGTGCAATTCAGCTGCACTCTCTCCAAAATATATCCCATAAAAATACAAAAATAATAAATATCATAGACAGAAAAAGGGATGCTTAGATGGTTTGGACATGTAGACAGAATGGACGAAAGAAGATGAACATGAAATAATGACCTTTCAGGGACGAAATAGAGGATATCCATAAAAGGGCCAGGTCAAAATTACTCTTAACCGTCGAGCTTGTATGAAAAGGCTGATGAGTTGAAGAAGCGAGAGATGTAGGTATGTCAAGTTCGTGTTAAGTGGAATTCTGTGATTTCAAAAATGCGTCATTTTATGTGTATATGTAATAATAAAATAAAGTTTTTAAAGCGTGCCAACCCTATTGCACCGCAGTATTCAGTTCATTAGTTAACCGCACAACTGTTTGGATTTGAACGCAGCTGCGACTCACGATTCTCTCGAGTTTGTCTCGCTATTGTAATGAAAGAAGATGCGCTTAAATCTAACAAATTGCTAATTATTAAAATGTAATTTTAAACTCGGTAAAATATGAAGACAGAAGAAATAATGAAAAACAAAAGAATGATAGTTTAGACAACCTCCGCGTTGGAGTAGATACCGGTTTTTATGACGCCATTCCGAGGTCCCGGATTCGATTCCCGAATATGTCAATGTAGAAAGCGAACTTAACTATTTTGGTATCAAATTTATTTATTTATTAGTAACAAAGACAAAATATTTTGTACTCTCAGCAAATTCTGATTTTTTTGACGTGACAACGTCTTATAAATTGGGTTGGCCGGGTGACACTTCAAGAAACTGCGTTACGCTCCGCTCACGTTATGCGCTTACAATGAGAGCGAGTGAGAGGCACGCGTCCCTTCCACTCGGGCATGGTTAGCCCGCCTAAGAGCGAGAGAGACAGACATAAAAAGTGGAAGGGACGCGTGCCTATAAATTAATGTTTTAAATATAATTCTTTGTATAAATAAATGTTTTAAATTGTTACTATTATTTCATCCTTCTTCCTACTATACGAATGAATATTCACATTAAAATTATTTTACTACTCAAAGTCGTTGTCACGTAAAACTTTCGCCCGTATACCGACTTTACAGGCAACCAACCAGTTTTTTCTTATTTTATTTTGAGTTAAACTGTTTAAAATAGATACAAAGCTGTGAACTCTGGGATCTGTGTGAGATCCCTGGGGCACTCCCATAATTATTGGTATTTCAAAAATCTTGATTTCTTTCGCCAATATCTATGATTGTATGATGCATAATGATAATTTTGAGACACAACAATGCTGTATATTATTACAACTTTGAGTTAATGTAGTTTATTTAAATGTCATTAAGAGAAAAGCATCCAGCGTTTTCCCGCGACAGCACAGGACCGATCGTTGTGGAGATCCTTGGGGGAGGCCTATGTCCAGCAGTGGGCGTCGTACGGCTGATATGATGATGATGATGATGAAGAGAAAAGCGAAAACCAATGTTTGAGGTGTGGCAATTGTTGACTTTTTTACGTGCAACGCACTACATAAAATAAGTGAAAAATGAAAAAAGAAAAGGTGTGGGTTCTATTCTCTCCTCAAAACAATTTTTATACAAGAATAGAGATAATATAATAATATTAATGGATTAACTGTCGACATTTTTAAAGAATAGACAAACTTAATCTTTTATAACGTAACATATCAAAGTTACGTTTCGTTTCCCTAAACTAACTTTGTTGCTTTCTTATATGCAACAAAGTTAGTTAGTACAACATATGTCGTTTAGCTCTGTACATTATTGTAATGTTTTAGGATACTTATTTCAAACAGATAGATGTTGACTTTCTCGTTATCAACGATGTAATGAAACCATAACAGTACTTTTTTTTTATTAGGGTTCCGTAGCCAAATGGCAAAAAACGGAATGACTGACTTCTGGTCTGTCTGTCTGTCCGTCCGTATGTCACAGCCACTTTTTTCCGAAACTATAAGAACTATATTGTTGAAACTTTGTAAGTAGATATATTCTGTGAACTGCGTTAAGATTTCCACACAAGAATATAAAAAAATAATAAATTTGGGGGTTCCCCTTGCTTAGAACTGAAACTCAAAAATTTTTTTTAATCGAACCTATACGTGTGAGGTATCTGTGGATAGGTCTTTAAAAATGATATTGAGGTTTCTAATGTCATTTTTTTCTAAACAGAATAGTTTGCGAGAGACACTTCCAAAGTGGTAAAATGTGTGTCCCGATCCTGTAACTTCTAAAATAAGAGAATGATAGAACTAAAAATAATATATATGATGTACATTACCATGTAAACTTCCACCGAAAATTGGTTTGAACGAGATTAAGTAAGTTGTTCTTTTTTTATTTACTTAACTAGTTGTAACTAGGTAAGCGCTGAACCGCTAACGTGATGGTAAAAATGGTGACGACGCATAATATTGTAAATGTCGTTACTTCTGTTAAAGTTGACGAGTTTCTTGCACCCATTCTTCTTGTCAGTTTTAACGTCCTGAATGGGGTGGTATGGTTAAAAATGTTAGACGATTCAAAACAACTTATTTTAAGTGCATTTGAATAAAGTTACTTTTATATGATTGAGTTTTATTAGGACCCCGTGTTATAACAAAATTTGAAACGTTGATATCACATTTTCCACTGGAGTATCGGCATCAGAATTCCTAGGATGCCGGCATCAGCATCTGGTAGAAGCCACGACCGCAAATATTCGTCCTACAGTTCCTCGTATACCGACGAAATATCTCTGTTTGACTACCAGCCAATATAAATAAATGCTATCGAATATTGTAACGTAACATTAAACTTTAAAAATTGTATATGTTATGTAGACTACCGATTAAAAGTTATATTTATATCCCTCAGGAAAAGTACATTTTTCTGGATAAAAGTTACCTTATATATGACACCGTAAAATTATAACTAGGTCTGCAATGCTGCTGCTGTTTGCAAATACTGAGCGAAGCACTACCTTACCTAACCTCACCTAAATTTCATGAATGTAGTCTCAGCGGTTTGGCTGTGATCAGCTTTTGAATTTTTCTTTCGGTGATTATTCCTCCATGGTATGTCCGATTTCAAAACTTTTTTTGCATATTAGTCACGACCACGATGTGAGTTTTGGCGCCAAATTTCATCAATGTAGTATCAGCGGTTTGGCTGTGATCAGCTTTTGAATTTTTCTTTCGGTGATTATTTCTCCATGGTAAAGTCTATATTTTTTTTACATACCCTATGTCCGTCAGGTTATAATCATGTATGTTCATGCCAAAATTCGTTCGAATCGGTTGAACCGTTAAGTAGCAGGAGGGAGACATGCGAAATTTGTGAGTTGCCTAAAAGAGAGCTTCGCTCGATATATGTTAGATTATAATCTATCTCGCAAGATTGTAAACTGTCGAAAGATTGTGAACCGTAACATAGTTGTTACGATTTAACGCATCATTATCAGTTACATTATAATCTATCGAAGTGAAACCGCCATATTTCACTAAGCTAACCTAACCTATCGAAAAATAATGCGTTCAATTGTAAGCTCTATGTTACGGTTCACAATATTTCGACAGTTTACAATATCGCGAGATAGATTATAATCTAACGGTATTTACAATTTTACGGTGACATATATTTTTCTGAATCCCTGGCAAAGTGTATGCATAATTTGAATAATACAACTTTTTACGGATTTTGCGCATAATTTATTTTATATTTAATCCTGACGTTTCAACTCTATAACGTGAGCACAGGATGACCAAGGCAATGGTCGTTATATATTTTCTATTGCTTTCACAATATTTGAATCGGGCACGTTACTAGCTGTATTTTTTTTATAAATATGAAATTGTTTAGAATTAAAATTTCTTTAGTTACACACTACACCAGTTCGGAAATTGAGAGGCCCTTCTGAGATGAACAGGCGAAAGAAACTCGGACAGGGGGACCGACCTCCATCTTTCTTTTATTATTTGAAAAAAGAGCTACATAACCATATGATTACTAACTCACTTTCGTGTTTATACATATATAGTAAGTATAAGTTGGTCGATAATCAAATCGATTTTGAACGTCTATTTTGCCCAACGCAGTGCAACTAATGATTAGATAATTTAATAAATTCATAATTTAATGAATAATAAATAAATTAAGTAAATAGTTAAATAATTTAAACAGAAATAACCCTTACAACAACGTCATAAAAATGATTATATTAATTTTAAAACAAAAATTAAAAGCTTACTGAGTTCACTTGTACTGTTTCCTTGCACCCTTGAAATATTCAATAATATTGTACAACTCTTCGCGGTTTCTATCAAAGAGTTTGTGAAATTGTTAGGTGTGTGTTGAATTGTCTGGTTTGTCGAGTTTAGACGGAAATATGTGGTAAAGTTATCACTGTGTATTTTAAACTCTACCAGTTCTGAATTTAACTTTATCATAGGATTTCGATGAAAACAACAAAATAAATATGAAAAATAAAATTCAAAGCGCTCTACAAAATGTGGATGTGGAGTGGATGCATAGAGTAGAAAAAGATATAGAAAGCCATGCCAGCCATGCACCCTGACATGAGTAAAAGCGAGACAAAAGGCCGATCACACTGAGGTGGGGGGGTTAGCTGGCTGAAGGTAACGGTACCTAATCTGACGTTCGCGTGTAAGGGTCAAATCTGACGCTTAGCGCAGACAGTTCGGGCCGTTCGCATAGGTGGATCAAGGAGTATCAGGGGAAAAGTACTGTAGGGCTTGTGTTATGGATACTAGCGTAACAGATGCATATACATATATGATACATATATTTGTAATACTCATAGAAATATATATAAATACCTATGACTCAGGTACAAATGCGTGTATTCATTATACAAACATCTGCCCCTTCCGAGATTCGAACCCAGGACCGTCGGTGCGAAAGGATCGCTACCGTTGCACCAAACGGTCGTCATAAGACGTGATTATATGTTAGTTAAAGACTGTGTATAATTTCAAATGAATAAATTATAAAAATAGATAAAACCATTATTTCCCACTCCACACACACACATTTTTAACAAAAATATTTTATTATTTAAAAATATATATACCTATACTGGCTAATCCAATAAAAATCATCAAAATCGGTCGAGTAGTTTCAGAGTTCATTGCGGTCAAACAATATTTTTATATATAAAGACTAGCTGACCGAGCCACGCGTTGCTGTAGCAGAGATATTTTATTTTCTAAAATAAAAGTTGCCTAAGTTACTTCTCACTAAATCAACTATAAAAGTCCCGTCAAAATCGGTCCAGCCATTTCAGAGATTAGCCGGAACAAACAGACAGACAGACAAAAATTGTAAAAAATGTTATTTTGGTGTATGTACCGTATATATATTCATATGCATTTAGTAAGAAACGGTTATTTCAATATTACAAACAGAAACTCCAATTTTATTTATATGTATAGATAAGTGTATGCTAAAATACAAAGTAGACATTGCTTGAAACTGAAAAATTGTCACGCGGCTATAAAGTTTCAGTGTGAAAAAGGCTGTATAATGAGGCGGCAGGTTACCTGAAAGTCGGGGCGATGGGGCCGGTTCTAAGTTCGTAGCAAGTTTAAAAAGTCTAATTTTCCATCATACGCGACCTGAGTACATGAGCCGGCGAGCCGGAGAACGATAGAATAGGGTGGATCTACCTTTGAATAAAACAACTTTTTTATGGATATTGCGCATGTGAGCATGCTTTCGAGGGTCAAACCACTATATGCGATAAACCTCAAATTCTCGCTAAAGAAAAATTTGTTCCTAGTATGCTTCACGAGGCTATTAAAATCAGGAAATATACACGTAAGTGTAGCCAACATGTCGACAATAATTTCTTCGGTCGTGAGAGCCTCAGTACTTTCTATAGCTATTTAATAAAGTTCCACAAAGTATAGTTGCTTTGCCTTTGCATAATTAAAATGTGTGTGAAAAATAAGCTCATGTCCAAAGGTTAGGTCAACGACTATTTAATAATAATAATAATAATCTTTATTAATGCCATAAATATTTTACAAAAAACATAGTTAACGTTAATAACCGCATTAGTCAATGACTGTTTCGCAGTTATTAGCGCCCTTCTCGAACTTGTACATTTAACCATTAACACACTATAAGACTATTCGGTAAATTTTACCTTAATGGGTGTGTGTGTATGTGTGTGTGTGTGTGCGTGTGTGCGCGTGTGTTTGTGTGTGTGTGTGTGCGTGTGTGTATGCGTGTGTGAGTGTGATTGTGTGTGTGTGTGTTTGGGTGAATAAAATACCTACAAAAATCATTTAACAGCTCAATAGCTTCATATTCTTGACTTAATAGCCACTCATTTAAAATAAATTTACATTTCCGGTGAGATTGCTCATAAATATTTAATTTATAATTGATAGATCGCTTGGAAGTAATAGTGTTGGAATTCTAACACTATTTGATACAGGTAGTGTCATACAGCTATTAGCATTTGTTAATATTAACAATTATTTATAACTGGTAGTTGGAGTATGACATGCTCTCATAAAACATCTCTTGGACGATGGCGTGTGGTGCGAGTCGTTATGCGAAGCGTCATGCTAGTGAACGGGTGCTGCCTTGGGAGATGGGTCTGCTTTAAACTTCAGTATTATTGACATATATTAAACATCCATCTTTATAAGATAAATTATTATAATAGAAAAATACTAGACAAAAACGACTCGGGTAACAAGTGAATTCTCAAGCGGGAATCGAACCCGCAACCTTTGGAAATCCGGCCTAATGCTCTCCCAATTGAGCTACTGAGCCTTGTGAACACTCGTCTAGTATCTATCTGATTTTACGCTGTAGGCCAGCGTTGTTTCATCAATGAGAGGAACATCCTCTCGTATTTGAAAGAAACATTTTTACAAATCTTTGGGCAATCGATTAAGATGAAACGCCATTTAGTTTTATAATTTTTTATTTATATTATGCATTTTCAATGCGATCTTATAAGATAAATTATTATAATAGAAAAATACTAGAAAAAATCGACTTGGGTCACAAGTGAATTCTCAGGTGGGAATCGAACACGCGCCTGGTTGCGGGTCTTACAGTGCTTACTTTGAGCTAGGTTAATCGGTGTGAGTTTAAGGAATATAATTATTTTATTGCTTATTCCTTACGCTTATTTAAATAAGGTTATTTTTACTTGTTAATTGGTACATTTTATTTTGTTAATTGTACTGACGATTGATTCAAATTCAAATTCAAATATATTTATTCGGAAGAATACAAGAAGAAAATGCTCTTATATAAAATTTACCTTAAATTATTAACTTACATCTACCGAAATGGTCTCCACTCAGCATGTGCTACAAACATTCACTTGCAACGCTGATCTTCCGTGGAGCCAACACGTAAGTAAAATGATATAATATACTTATTAATAAATAATTATAATAAATAAAATAAATTATATACGTATAAAGGAACTGTACTGAATATATATTGTTTCTCATATTTATATTGTTAGTGGCATGGACTTTAAATTAGAATGGAATATGTTAGATGGTAAGTTTACAATGATTTAGACTTTAAATGGTTACGGTAAATGATTATTGTACACGACTTTTTCCCGGCGAATCTTGACATCTCTCGCTTCTTCAACACTCATCAGACCTTCCATACAAGCTCGTCGGTGAGGTACGTACTCTCGACCTGTCCTTTTTTCAGGACATCTTCTATTTGGTCCCTGAAAGTTCGCCTTGGTCTCCACCGTCTTTCCCATGCACATTAGCCTCATATATTTGTCTTGTCAATCTTCTTTCGTCCATTCTCTCTACATGTCCAAACCATCTAAGCATCCCTATTTCTATATTGTCACTATACCTTCATCCACACTGTTGGAAACACTACCTGCGGTTGGCAACACCTCTCGGCGCCATTATTATTATTCTAGCCGATCATCCTATATACTATAAATACAAACGCTGTGTCTTACACTGAGTTATTATTTAATCCCCAAAGCCTGCCGAACACCACTTAACATGGTGTCAGAAGTGATCAGGTCGGATTGGGTTGATTAAAATAGATTGGTGATATTGTCTTCTGCGCGTGCGAAATGGCGGACGAGAAAAAACATGAAGAAGCGTCGGTGGCACGTCCTCTCATGCCAAGCGCTGCGTCAACTACAACTGGTAACGTCGGGACAGGGCAACTCAGACCCCTAGACCTCAAAAATCCAAACATGCCACTTACCTGGAAGAATTGGCTAACGCAGCTTAAGATATATCTAAGAGCTAACAACTTGGAACGGGAAACTGACCAGCGGAAGGTAGCTATCCTCCTTCACTTCATAGGAACAGACGCATTAAGCACCTTCTACAGTTTTAATATGGATATCGACTCCATTACCTTTGAAGCTCTAACAGAAAGATTCAACGCACATTTTTTACCTCAAGTAAACACGACAATGGAACGACACAAGTTATTTAACAGGAGACAAAGAACCGATGAAAGTATCGACGACTATGCCACAGATCTCAAAAACATTGCCAAGCAATGCAGCTTAGAAAAGCTAGAGGACAGCTTGACAAGAGACATATTTAGCCTAAATCTGCATCCCAATAACCAATATATAAGAGAAAGGATCTTGACCAAAAACCACCTTCTCTAGGAGCAGCCATACAGTTGGCAAAGGATCTGGAATTGACACGTCAACAAGCAGCTTTCCTTCTTGAAGAACCTATAGTGAACCAAGTCAAAACATTAAAGTACAGGCAGTCAAGACAATTGAAGCAACCAGCCAGCCGATCACATTCAGGGGCACGCTCAAAATCAAACTTGGATAACAGGTCAAAAACAAGAAATGAAAAATGTCACAAATGCGGTCAAATTCACAGATTTCAGTGTCCTGCTAAAGGAATCAAATGTCACAAATGTGGTAAATATAATCATTTTGCCCAAATGTGTAGAACAGTAAAAGTCATATTGTCAGAGTCTAATACTAATAGTAACAGTAATGATAATCTCTTTGTAGGCACTATCTGTATAAATAGTATAAATTCACAGTCTTGGAAAACAGATCTAACTATAAATAATAACATTATTGATTTTATTCTCGACACAGGTGCTGACACAAATATTATATCATCACACACATTCCACAAACTCAACATTCCTTTTGACACTTTACATAAAAGTTGTCATAGATTATCGACTTTCAGTGGTGATGCTACACCAACAATAGGCCAGTGTAACTTAGAAGTAGTGCACAACAACCATTCTTACAAAGTTAACTTTCACATAGTTGATCTAGTATGCCAAAATATCATAGGTAGGGAGACATGTCAAACTCTTAACCTAATTAAAAGAATTTTCCATGTAAATTTTCCACCACAGCTTCCGAAAGATCTTACTACAGGTATAGGTTGCATCACTGACTTTGAAGTGGACCTCAAACTGAAGCCTGATGCCACTCCAATGATTGCAACTTGTAGACGCATTCCATTTCAACTGAAACAACCTCTGAAACAAGAACTTGATGACTTGCTCAAACAAGACATCATCAAGAAAGTCGAGGAGCCAACTGATTGGGTAAGTCCCATTGTCATAACTAGAAAGAAAAATGGTGAACTCAGACTCTGCATAGATCCACATAAATTAAATGAAGCCATCATGAGACCTCATTACCAGTTTCCAACACTGGATGAGATAAAATCCGAGTTATCAGGAGCTAAATATTTCTCTACTCTTGATGCCAATAAAGGCTTTTGGATGTTGAAACTCAGTGAAGCTTCGTCTAGGCTGTGTACATTCATAACTCCCTTTGGACGTTATAGGTTCACACGCTTACCCTTTGGTATCAATGCAGCACCAGAAATCTTTCATAGCGAGATGGTAAAACGCTTCCAAGACATAGAAGGCGTTAAAATTATGATGGATGATTTTTTAATATTCTCTAATTCATTGCAAAAGCACAATGAGATATTACAAAAGGTAATTGACAGAGCCCGTTCTATTCACTTAAAATTTAATAATGAAAAATCAGTTATTTGTGCCAGTGAAGTTAAATATTTGGGCCACATTTTCAGTCAAGATGGAGTTAAAGTGGACCCATCTAAAGTTGAGGCAATATGTAAAATGGCTAGCCCAACATCAGTCCCAGAGTTGCAAAGATTCTTGGGTATGGTTAACTACCTTAGTCCTTTTATTAAAAATCTTTCACAAGAAAATTGTTTATTGAGACAATTACTCCATAAACAAAACGAATGGGTCTGGACACAAGAACATGAGTCAGAGTTTGAAAAAATTAAACAACTCATAAGCTCAACACCTGTTTTAACATATTACCACCCAAACAAAAACATTACACTGTCAGTAGATGCCTCTAAGGATGCTCTGGGTGCAGTAATTCTTCATGAAAAGCAGCCTATTGGCTTTGCCTCTGCATCTTTAAGTGCATGTCAACAGAATTACTCCCAAATTGAAAAAGAGTTGTTGGCAGTCTTGTTTGGATGTACTAAATTCCATCAATACATATATGGCAAGAAAATAAATGTTGAAACAGATCATAAGCCTCTTATCACACTTTTTAAGAAAGCGTTGTTTGACATCCCTGCAAGACTACAGAGGATAATGTTAAGACTACAACCCTATGATCTGAATGTCATGTATGTACCAGGTCGTTACTTATACATTGCAGATACCCTTTCAAGAGCAGCCCTGCCATCATATGCACTCTCAGATTTAGAACAGGACATTGATCTCCATGTCAGCTTGTTAAGGTCAACATGGGCAGTAAGCAAAGCAAAACTCTCAGAAATACAACTGAAGTCCACACAGGACTCCATTCTTAGTCAGGTAATATATTATTGTCAACATGGATGGCCAGAGCATAAAAGGTCACTCAGTCAGGTAGTCAAACCATACTTTCCTCTTAAAGATGAATTGCATGTTATTGATAACATCCTACTCAAAGGAAATAATATTGTCATTCCAGAATCAATGAGAGATTACTTACTTTCATTAATACATAAAGGACATCAAGGCATAAATAGTTGCATATCACTTGCCACATCAACCGTATATTGGCCTAATATGAAAAATGATATAGAAAAATACATAAATAAATGTCATGTTTGTCTAACTTACAGGATAAATAATCAAAAAGAACCACTAATCCATCATGAGTACAAAATGTTACCGTGGAATAAAGTGGGCATAGATCTGTTTGAAATTAATAACTTAAAATATTTACTAGTTGTTGATTACTTCTCAAAATATGTAGAACTTGCATTACTTAAAAATGATTCAACTTCTAAGACTGTAATCATACACTTGAAATCTATCTTTGCACGACATGGCATACCTGAAATTATTAATTCAGATAATGGTCCTCCATTTAACAGTAAAGAGTTCCTGGAATTTACAAAGTCATGGGAAATTGAACACACTACATCCAGTCCGTATTTGAGTAGAGCAAACGGTATGGTAGAAAGAGCAATTGGATCAGTAAAACAATTATTAAGAAAGTCTGTAGCAGACGGCACAGACCCTTACCCAACATTGCTATTGTATAGAAACACACCTAAAAAGACAGGCTATTCACCTGCACAATTATGCATGTCCAGGAATCTACGAACATTATTGCCTGCTTCTGATGCTGCACTGTCACCTATTGTTGTAGATATTAACAAACTACAGGAAAATATTAAAACTCAACAAACCCAGTCAACATTTTATTATAATAGGAAAACTAAACCTTTGTCCAAACTTGAAGTCGGTGATAAAATCTACTTTAAACACAAGCCACACAGCACTTGGGTCCCAGGTACTATCTCACAGAGGGACACACATCCTCGTAGCTACATTATTGACTCTCCACAAGGCACATTTCGTAGAAATCGGCAGCATATCTTGAAACCGGTCGAACCGCAGACTGAAGCTTTACCTGTAACAGAAACAGACACGATTAATAAGAACACAAACACACAAACATTAAGACCTAACGGTGATACACAACAAAAATCACGGTCAGGACGTATAATTAAAAAACCAAGTCGATATAATTAATTATATTGTTTATTTTTAATTTGTAAGGCTAAAATTTAGGTTACTTATTTTTTTTTTATATAACTGTGTACTCGTTCATTGGGACAGCCAAAGGGAACTGAACCCATACATCCATGTGAAATGTCATTTAATTCTTGTAAAAGTTTTCATGGCTCAGAGACATACTTCAAATTTTTTTTAAAGAAAAAGAAAATACATACTTACTTTTAAATTTATCCACCTTCGAGTCATGGAATCTTCTCAAATACCTTTCTACGTTTGTAAACTGTTAATTAGTTTTTTTCTTAAAAAAGGGAGATGTTGGAAACCCTACCTGCGGTTGGCAACACCTCTCGGCGCCATTATTATTATTCTAGCCGATCATCCTATATACTATAAATACAAACGCTGTGTCTTACACTGAGTTATTATTTAATCCCCAAAGCCTGCCGAACACCACTTAACACACACCACTCTCTTATTACATAATTCCTTCTTTTATCCGTCAAATACCTTTGTATAAAATATGCAATAAGCCTTTTAAATTCAACACGAGAATTAAACTTCAGTTTTACACGCGATAAAAATATATCAAAAAGGATATTTTAAAAGCAAAAAAAAATTGCGTTAGTTGGACACGAATTTATCTGAAACTATGAGGAATAAACACGGTATACATTTCATCTAGCTGCACTATAAAAAAATGAATTCACAGTACGTATAACTGAAATATCCAACAAATACTGCAGTTTAGTTTTTGAGTTAGAATAAAGCGAAAAGCTTTGAGCAGTAAATCAAATATTTATATTTCACTAGCTGACGCGACCACGCGTAGCTGTATTGGGAACTAAAATGAAACCTATCGTATGTCCTAAGTTGTAACAAATCTAGCAAAAAGAAAAAATCATCAAAGTCGGTTAAGTAGTTTCGGAGTTCATCGCGGTCAAGCAATGTGACACGGAATTAATCTATAATCTAAGATCACAGTGGTTTGTGTTTGTCTGTCCGCTCTTTTTCCCGCTCTTTTTCCATTGTATCAATAACGTTACCAAAGCAACACGTTAACCGCAAGTAGTTCGTCTACCGGACGCTAGATGGCGCTAACTGAAAATATTTAATAATAGAAAAAAATTAAAGAATTTTGTCCACCCGTGCGAAGTCGGGACGGGCCGCTAGTACAGATATAATTAATTTGCAAACTGGTATAAAACTGGTCATTCTCACTTATATACGAATACAAACTATGTACGGTTGTTATATATAATAATAGGCATTGTAAAACATAATATAAAGGTTTGCTCTTCTTTTTTACGCTTTTTTTTATTTTAATGATATGTTAAAAATAAGAAAGAAATAATGATTTATTATAACTATCTCATCAATTTTATTATTTAACGATAAAATTAGCATAAAAAAGACAATATGAATAATCACTTGTTTTAGCTCTGGGGGTTTTTAAAATGTTTATTTTATAAATCAAGTAATATTAATTATCTCACTAAAATGAGATCACAATTGATATGTCGCCACTTGTACTGTCTTATCCATATAATTCCTTACTCAAAAATCGCTACATAAGACAGACATTTAATGAGGCAAAGTTTGAGATCCTGACGTTGAAAAATTCGTCTCAATCATAAGTTTCAGAAAATATTATGCAGTGCGATTTTGCATACTAATGCAAGGGTAGATACTTAGTAATTTTATTATTTTATTTTTTTCATTAAATAAAACTAACATTGTATTAACTATAATATACTTGGTAGATGCAGTCGCTAGCCATAAAGCTTCGCTAGCTATATATTATAGCAGAGCGTAATACTAAATAAAAAATTCAAAAATGTTTAGTAAATTTAAAAATTCCTTAAGAATGAACACTTTTAAAAAGCGCGCACCTTTTGTTTCAATGGGATATTCCATAGAGCCAATGTTTTTAGTCATCACTTTTTATTCTTGCGAATTTCAACATTCGGTTAACAACTTGGGAAATTATGGCGTAACACACATTGGGTCGTTGAAGCTGATCCATGACTCCAATTATTTTGAAATGACTAACAGCTTACGTACAGAATGTGTTTCTTCATATAAACAAGTTTTATTATATAAAGTGAAAAAGAGATAAAAAACTACGCCAGCCACGTACACTGACATGAGTGAAAGCGAGACAGAAGGCCACGCACACAGAGGTGGGGAGGTATCTATCTCTTATATATATCGTGTAACGGCACTAATTCGTAGACTTCATCATGGGAGATGCCGTCCAGGTAGAAAACCACTATGGTGGCTCGCTACTCTCGGCTTGAGGTCCATTTAAGGATTTCTCCGTCCAAAAATCCGTTATCGTTGTTAAGGTCATCTGCGACCAACTAAAAATTACACATCCAAAAAAAACTAAATCTGACGCTCTCGTGTCACGGTGAAAACTGACGCTTAGCACGGATAGAGTGACCGCGTGGCTAGCGTCCTTATGCAAAGCCTTTTTTACCACATTTAATACAAATAATTCTTTATTCATACACAATATTATTTAAGCAGTTACAATTCGAAGTTAGTAAAACTCCAACAAAGCCACTTTTATTTCGGAACAAATCTTTAAATTATATTAATTACTGTGAAAGCAATTAACGCCTTCACAGCATTCGTTAAAAACTGGTGTCTCGCCGCGAAGCGACGGGCGTCGCTCTCTAGACAATACTATGCAGAAGTGAACCAAAGCTTATAATATTAAGTTCTAACCCTTTTTATGATTCCGTACATGAAGGGTAAAACGGGACCCTCTTACTAAGACTCCGCTGTCCGTCCTTGCGTCTGTATGTCCGTCTGTCACCAGGCTGTATCTCATGAATCGTGATAGTTAGACAGTTGAAATTTTTTTTACACTAATATCTTATTTCTTATATCTCCTATTTGGTATCTGAACCTTGGTCTTACTTTACCGTCTCTCCTATGCACATTTGCCTTATAAAGGCAAATGTGCCAAATAATAACTTCAGACGACCGTTTGGTGCAACGGTAGCGATCCTGCCTTTCGCACTGACGGTCCTGGGTTCGAATCTCGAAAGGGGCAGATATTTGTATCATGAATACGAGCATTTGTACCTGAGTCATGGGTGTTTATATATATTTCTATGAATATTACATATCTATGTATCATATATGTATGTCTATCCGTTACCATAGTATCCATACCACAAGCCTTAGAGCACTTTGGGCTTGGCTAATCGGTGTGATATTAAGAAATATTTATTTATTTATAAACTAGTTATATCAATCTTCCTTCGTCCATCATATCTACACGGCTTAACCATCTTAACGACCACTTGGTGCAACGGTAGCAATCCTGTCGCACCGAAGATCATGTATTCGAGTCCCGGTACAAGCAGATATTTGCATGATGAATACGAGCATTGTACCTGGGAATTCATATATATATATATATATATATATATATATATATACATATATATTTGATATAATATCTAAGTATGGTATATGTATGTCTATCCGTTACCCTACTATCCATAACAGAAGCCTTACAGTGCTTACTTTGAACTAGGCTAATTGATGTGAATGTTAGTATTATTATATCTAAGCATCCTTTTTTCTATTTTTGAAAACATATCTTCCTAATAATAATAAACGCATACGTATGTAAATAGGATACCTTTTATGTATTAATCAAAAGGCATAAATTGACATACATTGCAGGTTATGTTAGACTAGGGATTTTTTTTATTCATTACAAATTTCTGCGAAAAAAGGGAGAGCCATGTAAATAAAATGAAATTCAAAAATGGCGTTCAAATGCTCCCTTTTACAGAAATCGTCCACGCAAGGCAGCTTGGCAACATCTTGTACTAATTGGTCCACGATGCGAAGATGTTCTTACGATTTATGGCGCGCCTCAGCACCCACCTTCAGTGTTTTGCTTACATACTTTAAAACTTTAACTTCCTCAGCATAAAAAAATATTTTTTTTTTATTACATGACTTTATTATGAATAAAATAATAATCACTGTACGTTGAAACATACATTGATTTATATATAATTGATTTGTAAACCTATTTTATGTCTTAAGTTGAAACAAATCCAGCAAAACGAATATAAAATCATTAAAATCGGTTGAGTATTTTCGGAGTTCATCGCGATGAAAAACTGAAACAGAGAATTTTAATATATGCAAACACCCATGACTCAGGTACA
Organism: Calamotropha paludella; assembly: GCA_927399485.1. Taxonomy (NCBI): domain Eukaryota; kingdom Metazoa; phylum Arthropoda; class Insecta; order Lepidoptera; family Crambidae; genus Calamotropha; species Calamotropha paludella. The sequence goes on along the minus strand of OV656803.1, from coordinate 1,682,455 downwards.
AATGCTCGTATTCATCTGACCCTTTCACGATACCGTTGCACCAAACAGTTGTAACTTATAACTATCAGTGTCCTTTTTAGGGTTCCGTACCCAAAGCGTAAAACGGGATCCTATTACTAAGACTGCTGTCCGTGTGTCACCAGACTGTATCTCATGAACTGTGATAGTTAGACACTTGAAATTTTCACAAATGACATATATCTGTCGCCACTATAACAACAAATACTAAAAGACAAAATACAATAAATATTTAGGGGGGCTCCCATACAACAATCCAGAATTTTTTTGCTGGTTTTTGCTCCATATTGATATCGCTTGAAATATTTACAGAATATTTATTTAAACATTCACTTTAAAAGTAAATAGTGAAATTAAAATAAAACAAATATTCGAGGGGGGCTTCCATACAACAAACGTGTATGGAAAGTTTGTACAGAACCCTTGGTGCGCGAGTACGACTCGCCTTTGTTATTTAGTTCAAACTTATTCTTTAATCAGCTTACTCCGTTCAAATAGGAGTGGTGTTAGATCAGGGAGGCAGGATTATACACACAGACTGTCTCGGTTCATGTTATGATACGGACCATACTATAGATTTGCATTAAGAAGCATCTCAAAGACAGATCAAATTAGTATTCAGATCCGTAATACATACAGGCATTCTGCAACGAACAGACCTATCTCCTAAGTTGAAACAAATACAGCAAAACGGAAACAAATCATCAAAACCAGTTGAGTAGTTTCGGAATTGCCATATTGCTAAATACTGCGACAGGCATTTATTGTGTAACAATGATTATAATAATATTTCTTACATTCACATCAATTAGCCTAGCCCAAAGTAAGCACTGTAAGGCTTGTGTTATGGATACTAGGGTAACGGATAGACATAAATATACATAAAAAATATTTACATACATACGAGTATTTACACATATTTACTTTTATTTAAAATGCACGTAAAGAAAACATGTGTGCAATTCACACGTGGTAGAAGTGAAACCTTCAAAAATAATACGTACACGTATACAACATACCACGGTTGTTGTGATGCCTTCTCTCAAGTTTTGTACTACGTATGCGCACACAAACACGTATTAACACACGTACATAATGCTTCCTATCTCATTTTCTCCTTATTGTAATCTTATGAATTTATGTGTCTGTTTCCTTTACTGTCGCTTTTTCGTTTCGGCGACTTTCAAATCACAACGATGCTAAAGAAGTAAAAAAGTTTGCTAAGCACTGATTATGTTCTTAAACTCAACCAGGGACACGAAATGTACGTCTAACGACCCACCATGCTAATTCTAGAGACTGGCGAGTAAGCGCCCAAAACTGTCTACGGAATGGACGTCGGAGTGTCTCAACTGGTTTACGAGGCATTCGCAGAGGTACTCTAAAGTTGATTTTTTCTAGGAGTACTGGGTAACGCAGATGGTTCCTCATAATCTTGTAAAGGAATGCAAGATCAAGAAGGCCCCTACGGCTATCTAAACTCAGCATGTTATTGTATTGGAACGAAGTTCCTTATGGGGCGTTGCGGATGGGTACCCTAGCCGGGAAAAAACGTCCGTAGCGTTAAACAAAAAGCGTAAGATTTTTATGTATAGTCTATGTGGGTTGGCTATACAGTGTCTAATGTATAGTCAACGTGATTTATAAATCATTGTAATTAAAGTAAAGGTGTTAAGATACTTTTGTTAAGTAGGTTCTTTGCATTTATCGATAAAAATATCATAATAAAAAATGTATACCCGAATAATTTTCTTTATACCTCGAATAGAAGTTAAAATTAATATTTTTATAATAAGGAACTTCGTTCCTATCCGGTGTCTCACGACATGACACGACTTTTTTACGAGGTTTTCATACGTTACTGACCTTATATTTTTAAACTGATAGAAGACCAAGTGACGAACCAGCCGTTTTTGGATATGTTCTACTCGTAAAACGTGACAAGCATAATGTGGACTGAAAACTATACTGTTATACTTCATGATAGACCTAACCAGGCGTATGCCTAACCAGGCAAACAGACATATAGACCTAGCGTTGTCAGACGAAGTAAGATGAAAAGAGCTACCAGAACAGCCCCCTCGTGCTAGGAACCCACTTGAAAACACACTTTTCCACGTAATGCCTTTGAGGAAATTAAACTGCAACACGGCATCATAAGCGGCTATACGCGCCCACGGGAGCAATGGGCATTTCCATTAACCAAAGCTACATATCTTATCTATGTATATAAAAATGTTTGACCGCGAGCAATTTTAATGATATTTTTAGACTTAGGGGCATAGGATAGGTTTCAATTCAATTTTTAATACTCGTACAGCAACTCGTGGACCGTCCAGTTAGTCTATATATATTAAATTTCCCTGTCACAGTGTTTGTCCGCGATGAACTCCGAAACTATTCAACTGATATTGATATATTTTTTTCATTTTGCTGGGTTTGTTCTAACTTAGGACATAGGGTAGATTTCATTTTAATTTATAATACAGCAAGGCGTGTCTGGGTCAGCTATGTTATGTTTGTTCTTTAAGCGTACCGAAACCATTGATCAGATTATGATGAAACTTTGTTAAGTTGTTGTATTGCCAAGAAATTATTTATGCCTGGTCAGCAAATAAAGGAATTGCAAAGCCGGATACAGATAGTAATTTTATAATTTTTAATGCAATAAAATTATTTGGTGTTTGAATAAGAAGTGTAATGGAAACGCGCAGTCTGTAAAAGTTAGCTAGGGCTGCGGTGGAAGCGACTTCCTTTTGTTTATTACCAAATACGATATGCCTCACCAGCTAACATATACAAGCAACTATATTGGAGTAAGTTTCCGAACTTATTGAAACTACATTAACGACAGCGAGGGCTCGGGTTAAAACTAGTATTAAACAAAAAGATTTTATTCTTATGATTTTTATATATTTCTATCTAATAAAAGAAACGAATGTTCTTTAGACCACTCGACTGAAGTATAAATTCTTTAGCTCCATCTATATATATATATATATATATATATATATATATACACGAAACGTAACTGGCTATGAGAGAAAGAGAGAAAGAAAATGTGTGCTCGCACCTCTCTCTTGCCCCTGCAGAAATGTTACTTTCTCTCTATCTATGTTCACTAATGTATATCTTAATCTTAACTTAACTTCCGTTCGCCTCGTCTGATCACACTTTTTCGAAACACTCTCGTCACGCATTCACTAGCTTACTCCCCAAGTTAAGCGTGCGTAGAGAAGTTTTACTTGAAAATACTAGAAAAAGTCGACTCGACTCAATTCTCAGACTGAAATTCTCAAATTCAAAACTGAATAGCTGTTTCATTTTAATCGATTGTCCAAACAATTTTAAAAATGTTTCTGAGAAACACAAGAGGATGTTCCACTTATTGATGAGAAAACGCTGGCTTACACCGTAAAAAGCAGTAAGGTAACAGAAAATTCCGACGGTTGTTCACAAGGCTCGGTAGCTCAATTGGGAGAGCATTGGACCGGACTTCCAAAGGTTCTTGTCTGAGAATTTACGTGTGAGCCGAGTCGACTGTTTCTAGTATTTTGATATTTATAAAAAACATTTTATCCTTATTTTAAAGCGTACGTGCATATAGCAACACAACTCAATCTGATTTCACTAACTTTGCATTCTGGCGAAAGTGACTTCACGTCGGAACAGTTGCTCAATCTTTACCGAGCGCAATTTCGATCGCGTATGGAGTACTGTTCTTATCTTTGGGACGGTTCCGCCCAATACCAGTTCCAGACGCTTCCAGCCAAGAAGCTCATCGGCAATGATGATCTTTTCTATAAAATGCTCAAAAGTTTTGAGCATAGACGGAAGGCAACTAGCCTATCCGTTTTTTATAGAATAAATTTCGGAGCATGTGCAGCAACATTGGACAGCCTTGTTCCGTCGTCCCTATTTTTTATCGTACAAACAGACTTACAAATAGACGCCACCGTTATATTTACCGCCAAGAACCAATTTTTTGATCCGTACCGCTAAAGAAACTAAAAATTTGCCTGACAGGTCAATACAATTTAAGGGTCTTCAAGGCACAAATAGAAAGGTGTCTTCTAGGTAAGCGCGTCACATCCTAGACCTACCTATTCACGATAAAAAAAGGCAATAAAATTCATCTTCAAATTATTCACAAATAAATATTATCACAATTTAATCTTGTTCATTGTATGACTGAAACAATGGGCGACCCATTCTATTCTATAAGTATTTTTATAAACAACGATTGTACTATTTTAACAATACCTCTGGACGCACTGATGAGTTGTGACCAGCATACAATGACAGTCCGTGTTAGTATACTCAGGGTGACCAAAGAACCACGACATGTGTGCTAGTGTATCTGTGATTTTGGTTTTGCTTTTATTCGTAAGTAAAAAGTTGGCTTTGTTTTGTCGGCCACATTTATTTTCGGTGAAACGTGGATTCTCGACAATTTTTAAATCAAAACATTTTTCAACTGAAAATTATTTATTTAAACATCATCCAATAGAATATCAAGCATAAAATAATATAAATAAAATTAAATAAATAATAATACGGAAATATATTTCCGACTATGTCAAATTAAATTCTTTACAACTCTATAACTGTAAAACGTGTCTCTTTTCTAAATTCTTCTTTCTTATTCTATTCAAGAATTTTTTTAAAAGAGACGTTTTTCTTAAAATTCTTGAATATAATAAAAATATTTTTCGCTAGTTCAATTGGGAGAGCTTTGGTCCGGACAGCCAAAGGTTGCGGATCCGTATCCCGCGTGAGAATAACTTGTGATCCAAGTTGTTTTTTTCTAGTATTTTTATATTAAAATCTACGCATATAAAAATTCCCTGTCACAGGGTTAGACCGCGTTGAATTCCGAAACTACACTACCGATTTTGATGTTTTTAGAAAATACGCGCAGTGGTAGAGATCCTGCTTCGCACCGACTATCCAGGGTTCGAGTCCCGGAAGGGGCCGATATTTGTGTTATGAGTACGAGTACGATATTTGTGTAATCCCTCTCACAGTGTTTGACTGCGATGAACTCCGAAACTACTCAATCGATTTTGATAATTTTTTTCCATTTTACTGGATTTTTTCCAACTTACTATCAACGTTTGGTGCAACGGTAGCGAACCTGCCTTTCGCACCAACGGTCCTGGGATCAAGATCCCGGTCTATCCGTTAACCTAGTATCCATAACACAAGCCTTACAGTGCTTACTTTGGGCTAGGCTAATTGGTGTAAATGTAAGAAATATTTATTTATTTAGGACATAGGATAAGTTTCATTTCATTTTAATTAATAACACAACAACACGTGGCTGGGTCAGCAAGTATTTCTATATATATATATATATTAAATATCTATGTAGCCTATATATATATATGTCTAACCGATACACGAAACTCATCACGATAAAAGTATGAAATATTATTGATATTACTTCTTATGCTTTTCAGAAAGCAACAGAAGCTGACATTGAAGACAATGAGACGAACTTCAACATCGTAGATTCACCATCATCAGTCAACTTCAACGACATATTCAGCAGCCATCTAGCAATGCTGACAGACGACCAACTTCAAACAAAAAGCAAAGACAAAGACGTCCACCTCCAAAACGCACAGTTCGTCGAATTCCATTTCCCCAAAATAGAAACTTCAACGTTGACATTAAGTTCACCACCAGCCAGATATATTATAAGCGCCGCTTTCATAAAGAACAGTCATCAAACAGAACAAACTCCTATCTCGAGTACCACATCCACAACAATCAGCCCAATCGAATTACCAAAATTTACCACTCCTAAAGGTATACCATTGAAAGACCTACCTATGGAAGATATTCATCAAAGAGGTGTTTTAGACCTTCTCTTTCCCGCAAACAGAGTGAGGGTATTCAAATACGTATTTGATTCGTTGAAAAAAATTCTATCCCGCACCTTTAGAAGACGATAGTTTTTGTTCTTACACTAAGAATACTCGTGCATTGATTCTCAATGAAAGAAAACCATATGACAATAATACTTGACAGGTTTACCAAAAGCATTTGCTATTTGATTAATTCCTTTTTAATTGTCTACTTCCATATAAATATCAACAAAGTATAAATGAATGAAACACCAGCACAAAATGCTAAGGACTCTTTTATACGAGTTACTTATGACGTCACTTGCTTGTAAATACACTGTCACATCGTGATACGATCTTAGTTATATTATGACAATACTTTGTGTATGTGTTTGTTACCATATTGTCTCGCTATCCTAACATTGCGAAACTAAACTTGCCCTCAAGTACTCCCGCAAAAACAATACCATAACGTGTTTCTACGCGCTACAGCGCCATCTAGTACAACATAAATGAAAACTTAGAGTGACATTGACTGTATACGAGCAAGTGACGTCACACTATCACGAACAAAAAACTTGAATTATTTTCGGAAAAATTTCTTATAAAAATTATTAATACTTTCAAATAATATATTTAAATATTAAAAATGTTCACTGTTGAGCTAATAACAGTTTATATTTACATTGTAGTTAAATACTCTATTATGGCGTCAAAATCAAGATGGCGCAAGATAATTTCATGCAAGGCATCATAGATTTAGTAATAAAATCCCTGATAGAACAAATAATGAATCTACAAACTAGCGCTTTTTAAAGAAATCGGCTAAGTTTGAAAGATGAAGCAACAAAACGAACTGTGAAATAATAAGATGGTTATTCCAACTTATATGTTTCCTGGTTTAATTAAAAATTTAAGAAGATATGTTTATTAATTAAGGCATTTTAAAACCTCAATATTTATGTATTTATACGTTTTATTTTAAGTGTAAGTCAGCATACGATTGGGTAAATTAATTATGTAATAAAATTAATGAAGTTTATGTAAAAAATACTGAAATATTATTATTAATCATACACTGATTATAACCATGTATCTCAAATATTGGAGACCCAAAAACATGGTAGTGAGCCCGCTACTATAACCACTTACTTGTCAGTCCACGGTAGCAATTGCTACGGATAGCAAACACCCTTCGTCAGTCCGTGGTAGCAATTGCTACCATATTCAAATATCCGCGTGGCCTGCTGTTTTTTTTATTAATTACGATAAATTTTTGAGTTACAGAGATACAAATATTCTGTGGTGGATTCTTTATTTAATCAGCTTTACGGAAGTATTGTTTACTTGGTCTTAGCTTCATTATTTAGCGACAAAAAAAACATTTTTATCTAAGAGTCCGACATTTTTTTTCACAATTCGCGCAGCATTGGGACTGTTGAGAGGGATGGGACGGGCTGTAGCGGACTGACAAGTGGATAAGAAAACATGAAAGTTTAAATCAATATATAATCTAGATATTTTCTAGGTGACAATTTCTTTAGTTTTATTTGGATATTGACGTGACAACGTCTTATAAATTGGTTTGCCGGGTGACACTTCAAGAAACTGCGTTACGCTCCGCTCACGTTATGCGCTTACAATGAGAGCGAGTGAGAGGCACGCGTCCCTTCCACTCGGGCATGGTTAGCCCGCCTAAGAGCGAGAGAGACAGACATAAAAAGTGGAAGGGACGCGTGCCTATAAATTAATGTTTTAAATATAATTCTTTGTATAAATAAATGTTTTAAATTGTTACTATTATTTCATCCTTCTTCCTACTATACGAATGAATTATTCACATTCACATTAAAATTATTTTACCACTCAAAGTCGTTGTCACGTAAAACTTTCGCCCGTATACCGACTTTACAGGCAACCAACCAGTTTTTATTCAAAGAACTAATTAGTAAATTAATTAAGTCATAAAGGCTAAAAAAAATTAAATGTATTTAAAAATCATAATAAGAGGGTGATATGGATATAGTAAAAAAGATAGAAAATGGTATGCTTAGATGGTTTGGGTAGAGAGGATGGATGACAGAAGACTCACAAGATATAAGAGACATATCTGCAAGGGCAAGTCGATAAAGGCAGACCAAGGCGAACTTTCAGGGTCCAAATAGAGGATGTCCTGAAAAAAGGCCATGTCGAAAGTACGTACTTAACCGACGTGCTTGTACGAAAGGTTTGACGAGTTGAAGAAGCAAGAGATGTATTTTAGGATCGTGTGAAGTGCAAATCTGTGATCTATGCCTAGCACTGCGAGAAAAAAAGGCGTGTATATATGTATTTATGTAAAAATCATGTAAAATGTATGTGAATATCTCAAGGTAATTACGAAAATGCCAACAATAAAAGTTACAAACTAGCATATACAATGTGTCCCGTCAGCAGTGTCGGAGCCTTTAATGGTGTGAAACATGGCATTTTTTTATCGACAAATTGCCCCTCAAATTTAGTTTTTCTCTTACGGCCGCCATTTTATTTTCTGGGCTCTCATACTAATTTGACCACCCTACTCATGTAAATGTCCTATCAATATTAAAAAGATGTCATTTGATAGCTAAATATGTAGACAACAGTTACACACATGTTTCAATTGTCATGGAATAAAAAATATAAAAAAATAATTAAAGAAAAACAAATAGTGATTTTTGTGTATTTTTTTATTATTGGCTTTTTGAGAAAAACTAATTTTATAACTTATACATTGTGTCCCACATTGTATAAGCCGACTAAAAACTTTTTTATTTAAAATTGCTTTCTGAATTACAAACAATCTATAAACAAAATATTATATAAATAGTATTATTTACCAAATAAGTAATTAATGTGTAAATAGCGACTCGCCGTCACCCAGATAATCCCTGTGAGGTTTTCGTGATGCGGCTTTAAATTACTTACTTAAATATATTGTAATATATATTAAATAAATGAAATAAAACTTTACTACAATTTTAGAATTTTATTTTATTACTGTTAATCAAGATATTAAGCAGCTGACTTTACATCCAAAATGGAAATAGAAACCAAGAGAAAAAGAAAATATGAAAAATGACCAGAGAAGAGCGCAATGAAAGCAACGAGTCGCCAATATAGCTATGGCGCCTCGTTACAAGTTGAAACAAATCCAGCAAATTTAAATAAAATCATCTAAATCGGGTTAGTAGTTTCGGAGTTCATCGTGCTTAAACACTGTGACACACAAACACAAACACACACATATATGTACACGTGAGTATATATATATACATATATATATACGAACACGTGAGTATATATAATGATTTTTTTCTTTGAAATTATAATTCAATATCACTTAACAAACTAGAATATTCAACTTTTCTTTTCACATTTTGTTTACGTAAAGTTCATTTTTACGCAGTCTGGTTTTGTGATTTTCATTTTATTTATGGTCCTTGCAATGTGTAACCTCCTTGTGCACAGTTTTTAGTTGCCACGGTCACGCGCGTCGTATACCCTCAATAAAATGCCAGTAAACCGGAGCGATATCGCCGTCCGATCGTAAAGCCGGACCGGCGCGCCCTGAGCCGAACGACTGTTATAATGTGCGAAATAAAAAATCCACTGCAATACAATTGCCTTTATTATTTTCGGGAGTGATTCGGAAATATAGCGAGACTTTTATGGTATCAAGACAGAATATTCTAGATTCGAAACTGTCGTAGTTATCATATTTTTTTGACATTTTCAATGCTTAGGTATGTGATATGATAAATTATTTAAAAAGAAAAAACCAGGTTGCTTTAGACCACACGACTACAGTAAAACTTCTTTATTTCCAATTATATATATGTATATTAGATATTCGAAACGTAACTGGCTGTGAAAGAAACAGAGATAGAAAATGTTTGTTCCCACCTCTCTCCCTTGCCCCTACAGTAATATACGAAACGTAACTCTCTCTCTTTCTATGTTCACTAACTTCTCTCACTCTCAATTTCCGTTCGCCTCGCCCGATCACACTTTTCGTAACGCTCTCGTCACGCATTCACCAGCTTACTCCCCAAGTCAAGCTTGCGTAAAAAAGTTTTACTTCAAAACACTAGAAAAAATTGACTGCTCACAATTGAATAAAACAACTTTTTTATTTTATATTTATTGATTTTGTGCATAATTCATTTTAAATTTAAACCTGACGTTTCGACTCCTTTACAGAATATTGTTATTATTATTATGCCGCAAATTCGACACTCGCAATGGAATCAAAACCTACAAGGTACTTCCCGTGAACTCAGAACCTTGAAATTTGGTACGAAGCAACGTCTTAAAGCACAGATTAAGGAAAAATTGGAAAGACCGAACAGTTTTAGTTACATCATATAATAAAAATATTTTACGGAACCCTCGGTACGCGAGTCCGACTCGCACTTGGCCGGTTTTTTTCCATTTGTTGTTGTTTACAATTTATATTTATTTATATTTTATTCCAGTCCTCGCAAATATTCTTCTCGCATTTTCATTCAGTATACTCTTAACAAGTTTTCGTTTAGTTTCACCTGTCCCGGTGTCTGTAATGAAATCCTACAAGGTAAATTTGACCCACTTCCCGGTTTCCTTTCGAGCTGAAATTCTGCATGCATATGTTATCGCTTGACAATGCAATATTACGATGATATCTGATTTGATGCTAAAACTGGAAGGTGGCCATTCGAACTCCGCAATAAAACGGCACACCCCTATAGAGTTTGGGCTCGTTTGATTCGTACTGACAAGTACTTTGATTCTACATGGTAACCAGGGCTGATGTTGGAGCTGGTAGGTGGCCATAGGAACTCTGCAATAAAACGACACAACTTTATGGAGTTTGAAGTCGTTTGATTTTTTTTTTAATTATTAGTTAATTTTTTTGCCCAGTAATAATGAAAGCTATTTTTTAATTGAATCTTATTCTTTGTGTCATTCATCTCTTTCTCTCTATTAGTCCATCCATCTTGTTTTATTATTTTATTCTGTTTAATACATGTAGGATAAATGGAGGGACTTTTCACTTATTGTCTTTTCTTATATCTTTACAATTTATCCGTTTTTATCTGTAAATAGTCATCATCATCATCATCATCATCATCATATCAGCCGTACGACGCCCACTGCTGGACATAGGCCTCCCCCAAGGATCTCCACAACGATCGGTCCTGTGCTGCCCGCATCCAGCGTTTTCCCGCGACCTTGACCAGATCGTCGGTCCACCATATTTACTATTTACCAATCTGTAAATAGTAAATATGAGATATAAAATATGCCTGAAAAAACAACCACGCCTCCGAGCCCTCACGTAGGATTCGAACTCTGAAAATACTCAAGCGATTTTCATGATTATGTTTTCATTTTACTGGATTTGTTCTACCTACGACATAGGATTAGTTTTATTTTAATTTATAATACAACAACAGATGGCCAGGTCAGCTAGTATACAGTGTGTTTGGTCATGGACTAGTGATATTCTAAAGTCTGTTGGAACAACTATCCTAATACACAAATACACTACATAGTTAAGTCCAAACTACTTATCAGCTATGTGGCAGCCATTTTGTTTCTTTTTTCTTGAAATATTCTCTACTTGGACACAAAAAAATCATATCTCCCAAAGTGTAGGCGTTAATGGTATAAAAATTATTAAAAGCACAAAACTCTATTCTATCGTATAAAAATTTGAAACAGGGAGTTGTTACGTTCATAATTTGAAAAAATAATTGAATTTCATGTAAAAATTTTAAAAAAATATATGAAAATAAACTAATTATTGCAAATTTCTGCAAAAGTAACCCCGATAACTCATTTATTTTTTCCACTAGATTGATAGGGTTTGATCTAAGCTACAATACAACATTTAATTTACAGCTGTATGTCTACTACTTTAAAAGTTATTGTTGTTTGAACATAGTCTATGCGCAAGCACAAAAGGCGTTGGTCAGAACCCTAACCGAAAATTATTAAAACACAAAATTCTTATTAACTTTTATTTATTCAATGCTTTTACATTACACTAAAAGTTCATTCAAGGTTAGCGGAAAGAGGCATACAGAGACCTGTTAATTTATACGATATACGATTACGATTTTTATACGATAGCCTAGAGTTTTGCGCTTCAAATAAGCCTATTTTTATACCATTAACGCCTACACTTTGGGAGATATGATATTTTTTGTGTCCAAGTAGAGAATATTTCAAAAAAAAACCAAAATTGCTGCCACATTGCTGATAAGTAGTTTGGACTTAACTATGTAGTGTATTTGTGTATTAGGATAGTTGTTCTAACAGACTTTAGAATATCGCTAGTCTATGACCAAACACACTGTATAATATAAATTCCCTGTCGCAGTGTTTAACAGCGATGAGCTCCGAAACTTCTCAACCGTTTTTTATTTTTCTTTTTTCATTTAGGTCGATTTATTCCAACTTAGGACATACGATAAGTTTCATTTTAATTTATAACACATTAACGCGTGGCCGGGTCCGCCAGTATCTTCAATAGATATGTTACTTCTGCCAGGTTTGTGATTTTTAAACACCCGAAAACTGTCGAATTTTATTAATATTCAAGTACTTTTGCATTCCAATTTGATTTCGCTTTCAAGTACCCACTAGAACTGCTGTTATGTCAGTATGTCATCGACGTGTATAAAGCATTGTAACAGGCACTCCAGCGTAGTTTGACCAATTTACTTCGCCTCTACTATTGTTCGCGATTATTCGGCGTTTATTACATTTATTCTGTTTTTATATACTTTTAGACAACCGTTTGGTGCAACAGTAGCGATCCTGCCTTTCCCACTGACTCTCCTGGTTTAGAAACCCAGTAGGGACAAACATTTGTATGATGAATACGAGCATTTGTACCTGAGTCATGGGTGTTTATATATACTAGCTGACCCGGTAACGCGTTGCTTTGGTAACGCGTATACAATGGAAAAAGAGCAGGGAATAGAGCGGACAGACGAAGACACACAAGAAATTTGTTTTCTTAGAGTATATATTTCTATGAATATTCCATATCTATGTCTCATATATCCGTAGTTCTAGTATCCTTAACACAAGGCTTACCGTGCTAGTTTTGAGCTATGCTAGTTCATGTTAATGTAAGAAACATTTATTTAAACATTTTATATATACGAGGACCATCGAGTTTTACCCGTTTGGGAATAAAACGAGTTTATATTTACAAATATATAGTAAACATTGATTGACCGCTATCTCGCTTCTTAGTTGCTACTAAGCGATTCTCGACATCTTTTATAATGCGCACAGCAAACGAGTGAAACTCACTCATTGCGTCTGTATTTCCGAGTACTTACCTGTCTGTTTTAAAGCAAGAGTGAATGATTAGCTCTTTCCATTGTGTCCTGTCTTGGTCCCCAGGCTTGATTAGGATCAAGAGCCAACCCATTCAAAATAAAAAAGGTAAGCAACGATGCGATCTAGGATGTGACGCGCTTGCCCAGAAGATACCTAGTCACTCGTGACTTGCAGACCTATAAATTGTACTTGTCCGGAATAAAACTCAGGCAAAGAGATCCACTCCTAGCGGTACATATCATAAAATAGGAACCAAAACACTTAATGCGATTCTTTGGTATATCAACCATAAATGGTTGATGAAACCTATGATACCTATAGTTAAACCTATTTGTAAGTTTGGTTGTCCGATGAAAAATGTGGACGACGGAACAAGGTTGTGCAATTCTGCTACACAGTCTACTAAATGTCTGCTATTCACTCGTGACCTGAAGACCACAAAACTATTTTTAATAACAATTTCATTCCTGTCAAAAACTTCTTTGGTTTTGTAAACAGATGGTAGTCTGACAAGTCTGGATTTAAGGGTGGTTGGAAGTTCGGTTGGTATGGTTGAATTATAATGACATCTCCAACTTCATAACTGGCGGCGTTTTCTATTTTGTTGAATAATATTAACACTCACATAAACACAGTCAATACTAGTAAGACGCAACTTTGCATATAGACAAATCAATGTGTATTGATCAGGTTTTGATAAGTTCGGAACACATAGGGAATAAACATTTGACAATCGTTTGGTGCAATGGTAGCGATTCTGCCTTTCACACCGACGGTCCTAGGTTTGGTTCGATTTATACCTGACCCATGGGTATTTATATAAATATATTTAAATAAATATCTATGTATCATATATGTCTATCCGTTACCCTAGTATGCATAACACAAGCCTTATAGTGCTTAATTTGGGCTAGGCTCAGACCCCTCTTTCCTACTGGGCACTCTGGACAAATGCCCAGGGCCCCGCGATCGATTGGGACCCCCTAGTTTCTATCACATCACTGAACCAATACCGACATTTATGACTGAAAAACTTATTTAATTAGAGTAAATCGAACCTCAATTAGGAACAACATTATTGACTTGCTTATTAGCTTTTGCATGCGCGAAGCTATTCTACTCTCTCCCAAAATAAGGCTATCGAATTTCAGCATGCTAAGATAATTTTAAATATGTGAGAATCGCCCCATTTAAATCAAAGATTATGTATTCATCTATTGACCGTAAATAACAAAATCTGAAACCTAGTTTATCTACTTTCATTATCTATTCTGCTCATAAAAAAGTGTTCTGTCAAAGTCATAGGGGGCCTGATTCTTATATGCCCAGGGTCTCTAATAGGTACGTTAAAGTCGGCCCTGGCTAGGCTGATTGGTGTTTTTTTTTATATAGATTTATTACTCATAAGAAAAAGTTTGAAGTTTCCGCTTAGAACAGCGACAGTGCCTTTATTAACGTAATCAATAACGGTAACTGTTTTCTGTAATTATTTTTACTATTTATTAAATAAAAATTAAGCCAGCTAAAAAAATATATATACGTGAAATATATATTTCTTAAGAACATAGTATGTCAAAGTAGGTTCGCAATTCAATGTACAATGTGTCCTCCTCTCAGAATAGAATGCAATTTTTATTTATATTATAAAATTTAAATCTATCATTATATTTAGATAATTTATTTCAGCAAAGATTAATAAAATTATGTCACATTTTAGAATTTAATAAATAAATACTATTTTTATGATTTTTATATATTTTTTTTGCATTTTTCAATGCTTTACTATATGATAAAATATTTTATTACAAAATACAAAAAAGTCTCGTCTCACAAGTAAATTCTCAGGACCATTTGGATGACCGGTCCAATGTCCCGCCTGAGGATTTACTTGTAACCCGCGTAGATATTTTCTAGTATTTTTATATTAAAATACTTTATAATTAATACTATATTCAAGTCAATTTCAAATTTTTAATACAATAAGCCAAGAAATTCACATTATACAGTTAACCACTTGTCAGCCCCTGGTAGCAATTGCTACCATATATTTAAATTTCCGCGTGACCTGCTGTTTTTTTAAATTACGATTAGTATCTGAGTTACTAAGATCCAAATATCCTGTGGTGGATTCTTTATTTAATCAACTTTACGGTAGTATTTTTGTTTGGTCTTAGCTTCATTATTACGCGAGAAAATAGCATCTAAGAGTCCGACATTTTTTCACTTTTCGCGCAGCATTGGGACTGTTGAGAGGGGTGGGACGCGCTGTAGCCGCGCTGACAAGTGGATAAAACGATATACAAGCAAGAAACATGTTCACCTAACATAACCAAACCTGGTTATTCTTCACAAAGAAAAAAAAATAAGGTTAGTACAAGAAACGTAACGCTGCCATTCGGTCACTAAATTTTACTCTTCATATTTTAAAAGTATAATTTCTTCACGCAAGCCTGACTTTGGGAGTAAAGCTGGTGAATTCGTGGTGAGAGCGTTACAAAAAGTGATCGGGCGAGGCGAACGGAAATGGAAAGGGAGGGAGTTAGTGAAGATAGAAAGAGAGAGAGTTAAATTTTACTGTAGGAGCAAGAGAGAGGTGCTGGCACACAATTCCTTTTTTTCTTACCGAGCGCCTTATATGAAAACCAATTTTTAAGGTGTAAACTGCAAAAAAATCATGAAAACATTGGTACAGGCAGTTTGATCAACAGAAGCACTCTTGACTAAAACGTGATTCGCACTGATTTCACTAATTACACTCGACGCGGGAACGCTGTTTTCGAAATGCTCTTGTGCTCGAATGCTCAAAGCTCTAGCGAGCATTTGAGCAATTAATTTTTTGGATTAAAGCCAAATGTTAGCAAGAAAAGTCTCTAAGAAGTGTTATAGCTCCACGCTTTCTATTTAAAACGTTCCATAATTGCGGTTTCTGAACTTTGGATTCCAATAAAAGTTAGTTTTGGAGTTGCTAAGTTTTAGCTTTAATGAAACATCGCAGTGAGGTCAGAACATTTTTGCCAATTAAATGTTGACAAGTTAATTGTGGAAAGTTTAAGTTGGAATTTATTATAGGCATTCGTTTCAGATTCTCAATAATAAAAATAATATCTTAAGTAAATAACTTTAGTACAGTCAAATTAGGATAAATGAAAAAGTCATCGTTTTCTTAAATACTCCTTCTGGATAAGTTAGATTGAAAATCAGTTGGGTTATAATTCGATATTAGCTCTACGTAATTTGCCATGTAACCTGCACGACCAAGGTGTCAACTCGTAAGTCAAAATAATAATAATATTACTTCTCTCTAATTGACTTAGCCCAAAGTAAACACTGTAAGGTTTGTGTTTGATAGCCATTTGGTGCAACGGTGGCGATCCTGCTTTTCGGTCCTGGGTTCGAATCCCGGAAGGATCAGATGTTTATTTGATGAATACGAGCATTTGTACCTGTCATGGCTATTAATATAAATTTACATATCTATGTATCGTATTTGTATGTCTATCCGTTACCCTAGTAACCATAACACAAGCCTTACAGTGCTTACTTTGGGCTAGGCTAATTGGTGTGATTGTGGGAAATATTATTATTATTATTATTATATACACAACATACCAAAGCCTTTTATAATCTACAAGCCACATGAATAATATTTATTTTTGTGAATTATGTGTGGTGACCATGTATAATATCGTAGGAGGAAAGCTTAGTTGATCACGGACACCGTACAAATAGATGTTAAAGTTGATTCTGTAGCGTATTAGTCACGTAGTAAGTGCTAGCTGGCACGACGTTGAGAGTTATGTTCTAGCGGACATAAAAGGAAAGGATTTCTTCACTAAGTCTATTACGGTAAAGTAACAGATAAAAAAGATAGTTGAAAGATGGGGCCTTCATCAATTGCAGCCGATAGTAATCTCATAACGTTAAATTACAGCAGATTAAAGGTGACGTTGAAATGCTGACGCGTTACCTAATTTAAACGTATCGATCTGAAGTAAAGAATGTGCGGTGTAAGAACATACAATTGTAAATGTTATCTCGGAGTTGCCAGGTTACGTAACCAAAAAGCCGGATAAAACAACCCGTTTAGCCGGTTATTTAGGTAAAAAGGCCAGACATCCTTAATTCTTTAGTCTTACCATAGCACAATAAGTTTTTTGTAGGTAAAACAAGGATTTTTTATTATGTACCATAAAATTTTCTTGAATACTAACGAAACAACAATAAAATTGAGTGAATTCAATATTCATTACATTTTTTTTACTTTTATATGTTTTTGCATTATTTCAATGCTATTTTACAAGATAAATTATTTTAAAAGAAAAATAATTTATTAATTACTAATAATTGCAAATCAACACATGCCAAATGTAAAAAGAGATCAAATTGAAAAGCCTATCAAAAACCGGACAGGTCGGTTCCGTCTAATTTGGTCTGACTTTATTCGGACGCTTGGCAACCCTAACCTCAGTTACAGCTAACTAGTTTTACTATGCCCGTTCATCTCTTTTTTTTTTTATCTGGCTTTTTCCGTTTCTCACAGAAATTTCGCCAATGTCCTGTAGTGAGAGATACACGGAGTACTGCGTTAAAAATATCCAAGGAGTTGGTTAACTTTCGATGGATACTTTCTTTCTTGAGTAAACTCTTTCTGGGTCCTAAAAACAACACAATACAACACGTCACAACACAAAGGGTTATTAAAATATGTTTTCTTACGGTTATTAATAAGTGTAGGTACAGTAAAGGGCTATAGGGGATGGGTTAGAGTTTTATGTTATTTTTTTTAACATGTTTACACACACATAAAAAGCCCGATTTGTTAGAAGTGGATAGGAGAGTGTTAAGGTTAACTGGACGGGGAATGTTGGTAGGAAGTTGGTCGTAAAGGGATGGGTATTTCAAGCAGTTAAAAAAGATGTGGTCAGTAGTACCCTCTTCTTGAACGCCACATTCACATAGGGGACTAGTTAAAATACGAATTTTGTACAGGAATACAGGGGTAGTAACATGTCCAAGACGGAGGCGGCAAATGGTCGAAGTAGCTTGCTTTGGTAAGTGGCGGTATTTCCAAAACCATGGTTTCTTAGGTATATGCATTTGGATTCTGCCATAATGACGACCTATGATTTTGGAATTACGGGACCATCTCGACTGCCATACAGCTTCAAGATCGTTTTTGGCTATTTGGAGGACATCGTTTACATAGTTTTGCAGTCGAGAAGGATTGCCTGTTACCGTAGCGTCCCTAGCCCATGCGTCAACTGCCTCATTGCCTTGTATACCACTATGACCCGGAATCCACGCTAAGGTTACACCAATATTACTAGAGTGGCACTGGAAGAGTAGGTTTTTTATTTGATATATTATAGGAGAGGAGGATTTGTATTTAAAAAGATTAGAGGCGAGGGCTTCTAAACAGCTTTTGGAATCCGTGAAAACCACAGCCTTATCAAGTCGGTGGGAGAGTATCAGAACAATAGCCTCTAGTATGGCCACTGCTTCCCCTGTGAAAACGGATGCTTCCGCCGGACACTTAAAGTTCAGCACAATATTGAATGTTGGTACCCATACTGCAGCCCCGACATTTCCATCTGGAGAAATTTTTGATGCGTCGGTGAAAATTGGAAGGCAATGCTGCCACTCCTCGCACAGTATGCTCATGAAATTATTGTTTGCCAAAGGGTCATTTTTTTTAATTCCAAAATCCAATATAATGTTAGGAAAAAAAGTGAGAGCATCGAAATTTGTTCGGAATAAAGGATGGGAGTCAAATTTTACAATAGGGTGTGACAGAGTTGTTAACTTCCTGTAGCTAGTAACTATCCGGGGGAGGGGTCTACGGGACGAATTTGGAGGATCAGGAAATAATTCAGATAAACTCTGAAGGCGTGAGCACAGTGGGTGTGACTCAAGTTGCAAGACTTTAAAGGTAAATCTATCTGAAAGAAATTGTCGCCTCAGGTCTAAAGGAGGGTCCACAGAGTCGACCTGTAGTGCAATACCAGGAGAAGATTTAATGGCCCCCAATATGATACGCAGGCATTTTAATTGAATTTTGTCCAGCTTACTAAGGGATTCTTTGTTGCAGGGTTCCAGCAAAAAGGAGCCGTAGTCCAAAACACTGCGGACTAAGGCATTGTATACAAGTTTTAAGGAGTACGGATGGGAGCCCCACCATACGCCGGAAAGGGATTTAAGAATGTTAGCGCCTTTTTCACATCTCTGTGCGATTGTATTAATATGAGGTGATCCTGTCAGTCTACTGTCCAGGATAATGCCTAGAAACTTTACTTGGTCAGAGTACGGGATAATTTGGTCATCAATTCTAATTTGAATCGGGGGGATAATTCTTTTCCTTGTAAATATAACTATGTTACTTTTAGGGGCAGAGAGAGAGAGACCATGATCATCAAGCCATTGCTTAAGATAATACAAGGCAGAGTTCAGCCTATTTTCAATTGTTTCGGGATCGGTTCCAGCAGTATATAAACAGATGTCATCTGCATATTGTAGTATATTACAGAAACAAGACACACTCTGTTCAAGGTCATAAGTATACAGGCTGTATAGCAGAGGACTCAAGACAGACCCTTGCGGTAGACCCTGCCAAATGTATCTAGGAGGGGTTTGGTGATTGAGGTAATTGATCTTTACAGACCTACCAATTAGAAGAGTATAGATAAATTGTACTAGCTTCGCAGGAAAACTCAATCGAAGAAGCTTCTCTCTGAGTACCGGAAATTGTACGTTATCATAAGCAGCAGACACATCCAAAAAGGCTCCCACCAGATATTCTCCCTTTGAAAAGGCAAGACGAATATCTGATGTGAGCATAGATAGACTATCTAAAGTTCCTCTGCCTTTACGGAAACCAAACTGACTTCTGGCCAATATGCCCCTATTTTCCGCCCACCATTCCAACCTATTTTTTACCATATGTTCAAGGACTTTGCATAAGGCAGATGCTAGAGCTATAGGCCTATATGACGCGGGATCCCTTGGGTTCTTGCCAGGTTTAAGCAAAGGAATAATGACCTGTTTTTTCCAGTCAGGAGGAATGTCACCTGTTTCGATTACCTTGTTATATAAGTTTAGCAGATATACCAATGCAGTTGGGCCAAGGTGGGAAGCAAAAGAGTAGGGTATACCATCCTCTCCCGGAGATGTATCTTTTAGATTACTAAGCGCGCGTTTAAGTTCCTCCAGGGAGAAAGGGTTGTCAAACTGGGAGGGTGTTGAGTTGAGGGGCTGGGAGTTGACAGACTGGCTGGGGTCTATTGGGACAAAAGGTGGGCTAATCTACTCGCAAAAGTGTCAATCCAGGCAGATGGATCATTTGAAGATGGAGAGGGCCCGACAAAAGATCCTCGAAATCGCCTAATGTTTTG
Organism: Calamotropha paludella; assembly: GCA_927399485.1. Classification (NCBI taxonomy): domain Eukaryota; kingdom Metazoa; phylum Arthropoda; class Insecta; order Lepidoptera; family Crambidae; genus Calamotropha; species Calamotropha paludella. The sequence goes on along the minus strand of OV656803.1, from coordinate 1,661,838 downwards.
CCAAATCTTCGAAGGAGGTGACTGAGGGGAAAGACTTTCGCAGAATTTAATCCACCCGTTTTTCTTTTTCTTTTTCTTTTTGAAAAGGCGCTTGCATTTAGCAGCCACTTGCTGGTAGACAAAAAAATTATCCTCAGTCATATTTAAATTATATTTAATTTCAGCTTGTTTTCTCAACTTAACCGCTTCTGAGCACTCTGAGTCCCACCATGGGGGAGAAGCCGAGTTGTTAGCTGAGCGGCGCAACGGGGGTATGTAGAGATCTGCTGATAAAATCTACGCATTTGTAAAGTAACTATATTGATCTTTTGTCCCGAGGGGCTGAGAAGATGGAGGATGGGCTAAGTGTGAGTCAACTTCACTGGAGAATTTAGCCCAATCTGCTTTGCGAGTGTTATATTTGCGGAGCGAAGGCAGGTGGGGACCGGGCAGAGATGCTCCGGGTTTAGCGATTATTATGGGAAAATGATCGCTACCGTAAGTCTCCAATAAGGTCTTCCAAGTTAGTAGCGGTGCTAGATTTGGGGAGCAGGCGGTTAGGTCCACAGCTGACCTTTCATCTTGATTGGGATAAACTCGTCTGGTTGGGCTACCGTCATTCAATAAGCAGAGACTATGGTCGTCAAATAGTTCAATTAAGTGCAGTGAGAATGGGTCACAGTTATGACAACCCCATGAGGTGTGATGTGTGTTGAAGTCACCTAGCACTATAACTGGTTGAGGAATAGGATTCTTTGAAGATCTGGGATGAGAGAGGTAGTTGGATAGGGGATATACAATGATACAAATGAAATGTTTAGAATATTGGCCGCAACAATATCGAATGTGTCACTATGAGGTGGGATTTGAAGTTGAGAGTATGAAAGGCCATCTTTGATCAAGAGAGCGCAACCATCGTGGCCGCCGTCTCTGTCATCCCTGAGACAGGCATATCCACGAACTCGGAACCGAGAACCCGGTATAAGCCATGTCTCGGAGATAGCCGCGACAGCCACAGAGTATTTATTCAGTAAGTAATTGAGTTCATGAGACTTTGGACGGACACTTCTACAGTTCCATTGGAGAAACTGGCATGTGTTTATCACTGGGTTGTTCAGAGCCATTTTTGGGCAGAAGACTATTCAAAATACTAAGTTTGTGAGCTACGTTGGGCGGTAAGGCATCATTAAACCTGAAAAGAATATCTGTTAAGAAAGATATTATATGTTCTAGAAACTTGTCTTCCTTAGAAGTGGAGTATGGGTTTTCTAAATTAGACCCATTAGGTAATGAAGGGGGAATATCTGAAGTAAGAGATTGGTGAGTAAATCTGTCATATCCTTTCGGCAGTGGGGCTCTGGGTTTTAGGGATAATAAGACTGTCTTGCGGTGTGATGAAGAGGGTGAGGGTGGATAAGGATGGGAGATAACATGTGAGGTGGACTGGGAAGGGTTGTGATGATTGGGAGTTTTGGAGACATCTGCATATGGACGCCGTACCGGGGGAAACATTACTGCTTTTATGTTGTGTTGTCTAATAGTTTCAAGGCAACCTCTACTTGTCGCAAAGTGGTCTCCAGAGCAATGCAAACAGGTGGATTTGCTTTCGGGTATGGGACAGCTATCTCCAGGGTGTTCTTGAGCACAACGGTAGCATCTGGGTTTGGAACGACACTGTGTCTTGATATGTCCAAATCTACAACAATTATGGCACTGTATTGTTGGTAATTGGTATGTCTCTACTGGGAGAGAAGTAAAGAAGGAGTAGATTCTCTTGGGCAAAAATTGACCCTCAAAGGTGAGAACAATAGTCTGGGTGGGAGTCCAAGTAATCTTATCATTAGCTGTGACTTTTCTGTTTAGCCTTCTGGCTTTTAAAATTATTCCACAACCCTCCGGGAGGTCAACGGAGCTAATAAATTCATCAAGCGTCCAGTCAACTGGAATATTCCTTACAATACCCATCCGTGTAATGTTATATGTGGGAATGGACACTTTGTACTTATATTTTTTTCCAAAATCGGAAGAGATAAATTTGTTAGCGTCAGGGCCAGTTTTAAATTCCATTTCAATTCTGTTTCTACCTACACTCCTGATTCCACCTCTACAGATATTGTCTATATTGTGTTTATGGACTAATTGCCCGAACTTAATTGGTCGAATGGTAGTTCCTGCAGCTGGGTCAGGGTCTTCCCTGCTAACGTGAACTATAAGAGGTCCGCGGTCACTTTGGTTATATTTACGGGACTCCTGTGAGAGACTTGGGTGTGTGTAAATAGATTGAATGGATGCTGAGGTGTCTATATCGTTTACATTCCTAGTTCGTTTGTCAGAGTTGGGCGTTGAATCTGATGGTAATTTGTGCTTACGAGAGTCAAGTTTAGCGGTGAGTGATTGGGAGAATATTGGGGGTGATAAAAGTTCAATGTCAGGGGGATCAGGGGGGTCAGGAGGTTCCGGATTCATATTGGATTAATACTAACCTTACAACTTACAGTTGGTGATATACAATAATACGTAAATAAATATATAAACGAGTACCAACGATCACAAGACACTCACAAACACTATGTTAAAAGAAAGAACTCAGTTTAGAAAGTACTATCTTAAAAACACTGCTGAAAACACAGATTTGATTCACAAACACGTGTATCAAACAACTCCAAGCGCCGATCCGGCAGTAGACTTGAACGTGACGTGAACATGACTTGAACTCCGTTCATCTCTAGTTCCTCACTAGTTAAATGACATCCTGAATGGGTGGTAGGTAAAAATATTGACTATTTAAATACATTCGAATAAACTCTTTTTTATTTCATTTCGAATGTAATACTTGGACAAGTATCCAACATTCAATAAAGATGAATCTGCTATAAAAATATATGATACTATAACTCCAATTAATCTAGCCCGTCTAGGGCTTGAGTTATAGATACTAGTAAGGATAAAAATATATCTACACTAATATTATTTTTATATGTTTGTGTTTTAGTATGTTTGCAATGAATAAACTCAAAAACTACTAAGCCGATTTCAAAGATTCTTTCACCATTGGAAAGCTGCATTCAAGCTGAGCAACATAGGCTATAATTAATGCTAGAAAAAAAATAAAGAATTTTGTCCACCCGTACGAAGCCGGGATAAGCCACTAGTTATACATAAATATATAATATTTATAGAAATATATATGACTCAGGTATAATTAATTTTATTCATCACACAAACATCTGCCCCTTCCGAAATCTTAACCCAAGCTGTCGGTGCGAAAGGCAGGATGCACCAAACGTTTGTCAGTCCACGGTAGCAATTGCTACCGATAGCCAACACTCCTCGACAGTCCCTGAATTATGGTAGCAATTGCTACCATATTCAAATTTCCGCGTGGCCTAATGTTTTTTTTAATAATGATAAAGTTTGAATTACAGAGATCCAAATATTCTGTAGTGGATTCTTTATTTAATCAGCTTTACGGTAGTATTTTTGGTTTGGTCCTAGTTTCATTATTTAGCGAGAAAATTGCATCTTTATCTAAGAGTCACAATTCGCGCAGCATAGGAACTGTTGAGAGGGGTGGTACGCGCGGTAGCGGACTGGCAAGTGGTTATGCAATTATGCCTCTTTGAGATTATTTTACTTGCTTTTAAGAAATAGAAATGGGGAAAATTATTACTTACGAATAATAAATAAATTATGACTTTTAACTTTTAATGATTTCACAAGCTTTTATTTACTTTCAGCTATCCCGGTGTCTGTAATGAAATCTTGCAAGATAAGTCTCACTTCCCAGTTTCCAATTGAGATGAAATTCTGCTTGCATATGTATAACGCTTGACAATGCAATATTATGATGACATCTGATCTGATGCTGGAGGTGGAAGGTGGCTATAGGAATTCCTCTCTTTTTAGTTATTATTGACGAACATTTGGTGCAATGGTAGCGATTCTGCCTTTCGCACCGACTGTCCTTGGTTCGAATCCCAGAAGGGGCAGATGTTTGTGTGATGAATACAAGCATTTTTACTTGAGTCATGGGTATTTATATTTCATACTAGCGGCCCATCCCGGCTTCGCACGGGTGGAAAAAATTCTTTTATTTTTTTCTATTATTAAATATTTTCCGTTAGCGCCATCTAGCGTCCGGTAGACGAACTACTTGCGGTTAAAGCGTTGCTATGGTAACGTTAATTGAAACAATGGAAAAAGAGCGGGAAAAAGAGCACACAGACAAACACAAACCACTGTGATCTTAGATTATAGATTCATATTTATGTACCATATATGTATATATATCCATTATCTAAGTATCCGTAACACAAGCCTTACAGTGCTTACCTTGGGCTAGGCTAATTGGTGTGAAAGAAAGAAATATTATTATTATTAAAAAATATATATTTTTTAGAATTTTTCTCTTAAAATTAATCAAAAAATATATATAAGAAACCATTCCAAACATCTTTGAATTCAAAAGCCCCTTAAAATAATCAGAATGACATTGAAAATGACTGAGTCAGCGATCGCCCGAAACATTGGCAAGTTGGTAATTTTTTTTAGCGATTCCATTTTTTATTTGAAATGGAGTTAAACCCGCTGAGTCAGGTGGAGGGTGATAATTTTGCATTCGGAGAATATCACAGAGAGCAGCTAAAAATGATATTTCTGAAGAGATATATTTTAACTTTCCGCTTTCTAATGAACGAAAGTTTTTGGTTATTAAAGCATTTAAGTGCTGTATCTAAAAAAAATTAATAAGACAAATTTCTCTTATTTGTTTGTTTATTTATTTGAAAACCAACAGCGTTATTTAAAAATTACATTACAGCAAGTTAACATTCAGAAGTATGGCCAATAACAGGTTTTCTTAATAATTAATGACAAGAGGTGACACTTAACATAATTAAGAAGATAAAATTAACATATAATAATTGATAAGCAATCGCTGTTGTGTAAATAGGTACCCATGTTGACAATTCCCTTTTATTTTATTTCTTTAAATAAAATAGTCTCTTAGTAAAACAGCAAAATATTAATTTCATTTAGAAATAACAACATCCCGATATATACATATATACTTTTTGTCGTAATAAAAGGTATTTACTTATTATAAAAATAAAATATAAAAGTAAATATAGTATAATATAATATAATAAACTCTATTTCGGTATTATAAATAATAATATTCAAAGATTGTCTTGTAACATTTTGTTGATTTCTCTCTTGAGTTTATTTTTTGTGTCTGTAAAAATATCAATTTTGTCAAAATCTTGTCTCATTTAAGGCGGGGTTCGAACCGAGATCTCCTCACTAGCCTGATGGATATAATAACATAATTAAAATAATATAAGACTAGCGGCCCGTCCCGGTTTCGCACGGGTAGACAAAATTCTTTAATTTTTTTCTATTATGCAAGCGCAAAGACAGAATGCATACAGTGAAATCTTACACCGGCCTTTATACACAAATATTATTGATAATAATTAAGTTTCACGCTTGACACTTTGCACCGATCACCCCACTACTACGTCACACATCGTACGATCCTATGCTGCGTTTAGTCGTGCGTTCTGGAATAGCGAAACTTGCACGCACGCTACACCACAACCCCAAAATAAAATAAAATAAAAAAAGATTTTGCCCCAATCTCCATGCTTGCAGATTGCAGTAAAAGGCCGTGATTCGGAAAACGATGCTGGTTACATAGGTGTGGTATATAAATTCGGTATATTTCTCAACGTAAAAAAGTGTGCGTGCTATTTTCACACAGCATAAGTGAAACATAGCTAATAAAATGTATAATGTCATCCCCAATAAATAAAAAGAATTTGAAAGAATTTTCTTATTAAAAAAAAACTATGATAATATATCGGAATTCTTTAACGATACTAATTTCTGAATAGAATGAAAATATTAACTAAAATTTAATGGAATGGTATTAATCTTTATTTTCACGTTGATTTATAATTATTAATAAGTTTAATTTATTATTGTTTAAATTATTTTTAATTAGTATTAATTTATTCCTAAAATTTGTTCTCTAGGTTAAGTTTATATTGCTACGCCCTCACAGAGCGTCACATGCAACTCTAAATCTAAGGACCTTTGTATACCTGTGCTAAAACATGTGGCTTGCAATAAAGAATATGAATATGAACTTCCAAAAGAAGCTATTAGGGGGTCAATTGGTTTAGCTTTTTTATTTCACTGAATTTTTAAAACACAACGGGGCTGAAGAGGTTTCTCTTCAATAAATTTATTTTAAAATTCCATTTTTAAATATATACACACAATTATATTAGTATTTTTTTTAATTGTAAGTAGGCAGGCGCTTGACACTCTCTCGCCTGATGGTAAGCGGTGATGCTATCTAGGATGTGATGCGTTTGCCTAGAAAATATCTATTCACTAGTGACTTGAAGACCCCTAAATTGTATTTGGAAACAGACTCAGGCAAAGAGTTCCATACCTTAGCGGTACGTATCACAAAATTGGAACCAAAACGATTAGTGCGACTCTTTGGTATATCTTTATATAATATAATTCTTCTGTGAGTGTGTATGTCACTGAACTCCTCCTAAACGGCTGGACCGATTTGAATGAAATTTTTTGTGTGTGTTCAAGGGGATCTGAGAATGGTTTAGATTCACAAATCAGTCCGGCAGATGACGCTGCAGGCGGCACATCAACGCGTGGCTGGGTCAACTAGTCTATACATATAAATAAAACTGGAGTGTCTGTTTGTAATATTGAAATAACCGTTTTTTACTACATGCATATCGCACCCCGGCTGCAATACTGCCGTAAGTCAAAAATGTGTAATTTCACAGGAGAGCTTGTTAAAGTTTTGTCTCTCCAATAAACCTTTCATAGCAACTAGCTATTATTTTAATTTCAATATATTTTATTTTGAATATCATGTTCAATTATTTTAAAAGATGGATGCAAATGAAAAAAGTCATAAAATATTTTTCAACTATTTTAATTAAAAAATAATAATAATAATTTCGGCACTATTGCACCATGACAAAATCTTATTTTTAGATTTGGACCTTGATTTTGACAGTACCTTTGAATTTTGACTTCTGGCAGTATTGCAGCATATGTAATAGTGTATTAGCAGTTTTTCAGCATAAAGAACCGGATTTTGATTTTTTTTTACTTATGGCAGTATTGCAGCCGGGGTGCGATATGTATATATACGGTACATACACCAAAATATTTTTTTTTTCAATTTTTGTCTGTCTGTCTCTCTGTCTGTTTGTTCCAACTAATCTCTGAAATGGCAGGACCGATTTTGACGGGACTTTTATTAGCAGGTAACTGATGTAATAAGGAGTAACTAAGGCTTTATTTAAAAAAAAAACATTTATTTTAGAAAAGTTCTTTTATTTTATGAAAATAAATATTACTACAAAAATATAAAATTAAAATTACTGTGCCACATCAATGCGTAACTCGGTCAGCTAGTCAACCATGTCGCCGCCTATGGCACTGGCGCCTATTTGTAAGTATGGTTATTTGACACAAACACGTTTACCAAAACAAAGAAAACGCTTCGATAAAGAATTTTATGAAACACTTTTGTTCTCAACAAACCTTTGCATCGGCAAACTGTTATAAAAACTCTTCAATACAAAATGTTGGATTAAAATGTTGCAAATTACTAAAGAGTTTAACACCAGATTGAAATTTAAACCTTCCGAATACAAATCCGGCTGTTCGATTTAATTATCACTAATAGGATAAAAGCAGTCGATGGCGTGGAAACAAACCGAAAACTGTGGGAAATTAAAGAGTTTCCACTGTGAAAGTCGGATTATGGTTGGCTTAAGAGCCTAACTTATTACTTAGCAGTTTACCAAGTTATCGGGATCTGTATAAAACAAATTTTATTCCGGTTTCAGCAGACGATACACGAATGTATGATCAACGCAATGGAAATGAGAACTGGAGTGACTTTGATGGATAATGTCACTAGCGTGTAACATAAGCTAAATATAGGATACTAGCGGCCCGTCCCGGCTTGGACAAAATTCTTTAAATTTTTTCTAGCATTCAATATAGCCTATGACACTCAGCAATAATGTGCCTTTCTAATGGTGAAAGAATTTTTAAAATCGGTTCAGTAGATCCCGAGATTACCCCTTACAATTTAACAAATATACAAACACACAAACTTTACTTCTTTATAATATTAGTATAGATATAGTCTGTGGATGATATCGATTAAATGATGTTCTATAATCTGTGTAATGCTCTCTTGATCTGGAACCATGGTACAAATAAAGTGTAAGCGTGATTCTTATAATAAACTAGTTAAATAACTATCGGGACTTTCAATAAAATATTTTCATAAAATTATAAGACATATAATTAATATTACAGATAAAATAAGGAATGTTGTCGAACGTTTGGTGCTTTGTGTATACTTAACACATAGACAAGACATAGCTTTGAATATCAGCTTTTTGGCCTGTAATTTATTTGTGATTAATATATTACTATCACATTTTACACACCTACCTACGAATTAATAATCTAGAAGGCTTTAGCTGCCTAATTGTATCGTCTGTGTAAATTTTCGGTCACACGTCCGTACAAAATTCGGCATTGTCCTTTATTAGGTCAGTTCTGTAATTCATAGTATAAACAAATAAAGCAAATAATGACAAAATTATGAAATTAATGAAAAATATTACATCTACAGCAACAATTATTGTTATGTACCATGAATAAATATAATTTATGTAATAAACAAATACAGAATTGTAAACATATTTTAATGAATACTAATTTATCACCTAAGTACATCATAAATTTAAGGACTTAGAAAAAAATTGGTTGTCTGTAAAGTCAGTTTACGGTTGATAATTTTACGTGATAGCGTCATAAGTAAACATTGATAAAAAATTGCATACTTTTATGAATTGAATTGAATTATTCATTTCATAAAAGTAGTTTAGTAGTAATCAGCACTTTTATAAATGAAATATTTAATTATAACTAGCTGGCCCTGTAACGCGTTGCTATGGTAACTTTATTGATACAATGGAAAAAGACCGGGAAATAAAGCGGACAGACAAACACACAAACAACAAATTTGTGTTCTTAGATTATAGATTACTAGCTGACCCGGTAACGCGTTGCTATGGTAACGTTAATTGATACAATGGAAAAAGAGCTAAAAAAAAAAGCGGGCAGACAAACACACAAACAACAAATTTGTGTTCTTGGATTATAGATTATTAGCTGACGCGGTAACGCGTTGCTATTGTAACGTTAATTTGATACAATAGAAAAAGAGCGGGAAAAAGAGCGGACAGACAAACACACAAACTGCTTAGATTATAGTATTAGTTTGCTTTCCGTCACCGATCGCATTACTCATTAGCATCAGCATTTTAATTAAAAGCCGCTTTATGATTGTGGAAACACGTAATAAAAACATCATAGTTATCTTCATCTCGTATTGGAGATATAGCCACCCTTATCATTAGCAGTAAAGGTGTGTGGGTTTAGCAAGGACTCATACAGTTGTTGTATGCTTGTTCGGGACGGTTTATGTGTACAGTAGTTAATAATAAATACAAGATTTCAACTGACGTTACAAAATTTAAGTTAGATATTTCTAATTTTAAATATATTTGCAAATCGGCAATTTGACATAAAACTTGTATTTCACTAGGTCCGACGGCAAAATAAACGTTTTATTTATTTATTTATTAAGAAAGTTATAACAATCCATCCGTCGTCAGTTTTAAATTTTAAACTTAAAAAGTTAAACTTTTAAAAGCTACTTAAAAATAAATGTTCAATTCGAAACATGGCAACACAGAACTGGATCACCCTCTGTTTTCATATTCTGTCTTCGAAGGCCGGACGCGTGGAACCGTTAAATGAATGAACTTTTTAACTTAAGGTCTTCTAACTTTAATACCAACTTTGAGCTTCCAACGGCTATGATGAACAACATCCTTACTTTTAATGACTTTTTGCTAATATTCCGTTACGGTGGTGCCGCCCGGAAAAAAAAAGTTCGCCCATTCGTGAATGGCGTTCGATATTTAAATAGATACTTCGAAAGAGGCCGTAATAAAAAGTTTTGAATGCCTAAATGTTGGCGCTGAATTTTGCCTTTTACGCCTGTGAAGTTGTTGTTTTAAAAGTGACTTTTTTTTATTTAATGCCATCCTTTGAATTTGGAATTTTGCGACTGTTTGGAATTGGGTAATACTAAAAATAAAATTGTGGAGAAAGGATTTTTTATGTTAAAAGTTTCTTATACCTTTTTGGCGTTGACCAATCATAGATTACCACAATATATATTACAATATTTTTACTAAACAATATTTGAACGAATTAAATTGTACATAGTTTTTTTAATTAATTTTTAAGATGTATAAAAAAAAAAATATAAGAATAACTAGCTGACCCGACCACGCGTTGCTGTATTATAAATGAAATCTATCCTATACCTAGGCTTGCCAACTTTTTTACAAGAAATAAAGTATAATATAAATTATTATAATAGAAAAATACTAGAAAAATCGACTCGGGTCACAAGTGAATTCTCAGGCGGGAATCGAACCCGCAACCTTTGGAAATCCGGTCTAATGCTCTCCCAATTGAGCTCCAATGCTCAATTGGCAGAGTATTTTTCTATTATAATAATTTATCTTATAAGATCGCATTGAAAATGCATAAAATATATAAAAATTATAAAAATAAAGTATATTCAGAAATAAAGTATATTCAGGTCATATATAACAGTATTTTAGAAAAATGAACAGTAATATATTTATTTATTGTTTAAAATACATATTTTTTAGATCTTCTCTTGAATATTTGACATTGACAGATTCGTACAGAAACTCGGTGTGATTTGTTTGTGGCTGCGTTGCACTGAGTAGTGAGCGCCCTCTAACTAAATAAAAACAGTGTGTGCGTTTAAGTATAACACATAATAATGTATTTGCACGCTGAAAACAGTATTTTCTATACTTTATTTTTGTTTAACAGTAAAAAAGTATAATTTAGTGAAAAACCGTATAATACTGTTGAAAACAGTATATTTGGCAACCCTACCTATATCCTAGGTCGGAACAAGTTCAGGAAAATGAAAAATCATCAAAATTGGTTGAATAGATTCTGAGTTCATCGGGATCAAACACTGTGACAGGGGATTTGTATTTATAGGTGATTGACAGCTGGCATACCGATTTTTCATGGCGATGCCACTTCTAAGTCCCGAGTACAATCCCCTACCAGCTCAATGTGAAAACTTTTTTGTATTGGGTCGAGTATGGGTGTTGTGATACCATAGTTGTAATTGAATTCCTTTTCACAAAGGCTTTAGCTACTTGCATTCAGACCAATATATGTTTTCGTACATAACACGCCAATAATACAATCCTAAGCTAAAAAATCTTGTACTATGTACACTTAATAACGAATATAATACTGAAATAATTATATACAACGTGTTATAAAAATCCCCGTAAAAAAAATAATTACTAAAACGAAAAATATTGTCAACCCTAGTAACCTGTCACTGCATAAAACTGAAGTTATCATAGATTATTTAATAGAGTGTACTCTAACGGATAATAGGAATTAATGGCTTCGAAAAACGTCAAGTCGAAAATAAAACGTTATGTTGCAATTTCAAATCTTCTAATCGATATCTTACAATTGTTTCTTATTTTAACCAACATTGTTTATAAAGTGAAAAAATTGCTGTTTTGTTTTTTTTTTTTGCTACGTTAGTGTTACTTTAGGTTGAAAGAGACGTAGTAATATCTATCTGAGCGGCTTCTGTTCATTTTGTTACTGACTATGTTGTTCCGCGGATATTAGGTAAAAATGTACATAAACATTCTGTGTTATTTACTTACTCTTTAATTATTATGGTAATAGGGTTGGCACAAAAATTAAAAAAAAATATTAATTTTGGCGGTAAGTCATACTGCGATACTACGATTTTCAAAAAATGTAAATGGACTCTTTATAAGGGATCATTTAACCCTGTTTCCGTTTTATGGGTATTTTTGTAACACCTTCTATATAACGATTACGCAGAAACACATGCTTATGTTCACCACACAAATTAACGGGTTCGAGTCCTGCCTGACCTTTTTTTAGTAATTAGTTCTTTACTAAATGACGCTTCACTTTCCTACCAAAAACTCCGATAAACATATCATTCCTTTTTTATGCAGATCCATTCATAATGGCTGGAAATAAATTAACAAACAAGCGGACATAATTTAATGAACACGTTCTCATTCCAAACTAAAATAATACCAGTACTCGCCGCACGGTGGCGTCATATCACTTCTCTATTTGTTGACATTTGCATACCGACCGCCGCACTGGACGGTCGGGAGGCGTGCTCGTCCGGACAAAGAGATTTTCATATTTAATTTTCTATTTGGTATAATTGCCGACATATTTTCTCTCGTGGCCAACATTTTAAGCTTATTTGCATACGTGAGTTTTCCGCGGCGACTATCATTTGTTAATAGGGATGTAAGTAGCTGTTTTAATGAAATATAAAGGTGATATTTCCGAGTGATTATAATTATATTTTTTTATATTAGGAGTTTTATCTTAGAATTTATTTTGTTTTAGCCGAATATTGTTGGAATAATTTGGTAAAAGTTGCTGACTGGTAATCAATAATACAAATATGGTTGTCTCTAAAGTCAGTTTAAGTAACGATAGTTTTACGTGATAGCGTCATAAGAAAACATTGTTGAAAAATTGCATACTTTTATGAATTGAATTATTTTTTTTTTATATTAACTTTAAACATTAACTTTTCACCTCATGAAGTGGAAGAGAGATTAGGCCGATCGTGCGTCTCTATCGCTTGTTCCGCTCTCTCGCTCGCACGCTCGGCTCTGGCAGAACGTTACACTTTTTCGTGCGTGCAGCCGACTTTCATCGATTTATAAGACATTATCACGTCAAAAATTTCTCTACAACACTTTTTTATTATTACTTATAAATAAAACGAACTAAAAAGTTAAAAATCGAATAAAACGAACTCAAACTCGATGAGGTTGTATCGTTTTATTGCGGAGTTCCTATCCTTACCCTTGACCTCACCTAACCCCAACCTAACCCTAACCTAACCCTAACCTACCCCTTAACCCTAACCCTATTGCGAAGGTGGCCCTTCGAGGTTTAGCATCAGATCAGTTCCATGTCATCATAATATTGCATTGTCCCGCGATATACAAATGCATGAAAAATTTCAGTTCATTGAGAAATGGGTAAAATTTTACTTTCAAGATTTCATCACAGACGCAAGGTCAGGTAAAAGTAAATAAAAGCTTGTATAAAAATGTACAAGCGTTAGAGTTTATACTATATAGATTTATATTACTAATTTATTTATGTTATTTAATATAATGTGTGAATTGCGAAGCCAATAAGGTATTTCTTTCTTTTTTACCAGCAAAGTGCCTAAAAATAGGAGTATGTGGCAAAAAAAAAAGTTTTTTTAAATTTCGAACAATTCCTAACAATTATTAAGTCACAAACTAAGTAAAGCTTTTATGTAGTAAATCTATAATCTAAGATCACAGTGGTTTGTCTGTCCGCTCTTTTTCCATTGTATTGTTTTCCATTGTATAACGTTACCGTATAACGTTACGTTACCATTGCGTTAACCGCAGGTAGTTCGTCTACCGGATGCTAGATGGCGTTAACGGAAAAATATAGAAAAATAATAGAAAAATTTTAAGATTTTGTCAACCGGTGCGAAGCCAGGACTGGCCGCTAGTCTATAATCTAAGGACACAAATTTGTTGTTTGTGTGTTTATCTGTCCGTTCTTTTTCCCGCTCTTTTCCCATTGTATACGCGTTACCAGGTCAGCTAGTTTATAATCTAAAAACAAATTTGTTGTTTGTGTGTTTGTCTGTCCGCTCTTTTTCCATTGTATCAATTAACGTTACCATAGCAACGCCTTACTGGGTCAGCTAGTAACATATAATATACATAAAGTACATAAATGACCATGACTCGGGAACAAATTCTTGTGCTCATCAGACAAACATATGCCCTTTAGGATTCGAACCATTTGACGCTGAAGGTAGTATCTCTACCGTTGCACAAAGCGGCTTACTATCGAAAGAAAGGGATCCCTTTTCCAAAATGTCCATGAAAGTTGCAGAAAATACCAAAACATACTCGTTATAGATCTTTTTTTTTACTTTTAATGTTAAAAGATAGATTTTTAGTTTTGACAAATCTAGTATTACTGTATGTTATCAAGTAATATTTATTTGTTCTCAAACTCACAACAGCAAAAGAAATATCGACGGCGAAGTGCCAAGACCTCCTAACTGAAATTCGTCGAGATATTCACTTATTTGTCATTTCGAATTAAAATTCGTTATTAACATGTTTTAATGAAATTTCTTAAACGTATTTTCAGTTGAAAGCACATCATGTTAAAAAAGAAATAAACAAATTTTTTACTTATTATTAACTTGTCAAGAAATTAAACGTTTTTTCAGCTTGTGTATTATTTTGAAATTAGCAGTTAAGTGTTATTGACACCGTCGGTATATAAATAAAAAGAACAACAAATATGAAAGCTACAATTTTTTTTCTACAAACTACAGAAAAAATGTTGACATAATTCCAAATTTATTTTTTAAAATTTAATTAGGGACACCAACGACAGTAACAATTTTACAAAAATGTTTTTAAATTCAAGGTTTTTAGACTTAGTTTAGACATGTACACATGCTTCATATATAATAAGGGCAAACAGATTTCCCTATTTGCCCTTAGGGTGATTATACAATACACTAATGTACTACTATAGACATTACAATACCTAATATACACCGACTAAGAAAGAGAAAAACAGAAACATTATCAACTAAGCACTGATTATGATGTTCTTCAATTCAACAAATTATTTGATACACTGCAATCAGGAGCATCTTTAACCTATTGTAGGCCCTGGGAATATAAGGCATATAAGGTCCCCTATGACTTTGACAGATCACTTTTTATTACTAGATTAAACAAAGAAAGTAGATAAACTAGGTTTTTTATTGACAGTCAATAGTAAAATAGATAATAATCTTTAATTTAAATGGGGCGATTCACACATATTTTAAATTATCTAAGCGTGCTGAAATTGGATAACCTTTTTTTGAGCAATTCAATAAATGCAATACAAATACTTTGTATTTATTTTATAAGTTGCTTATATTTTAAAAATATAATATGCATAATCTAAATTTAAAAAATCTGTTAGTCATTAAATCATTTTTCAACTAAAAAAAAAATTGTTACCGTCTGACCCGGCCACGCGTTGCTTTGTTAAATATTCAAATGAAACCTATTCTTAGTCAGAACAAATCCAGCAAAATGAGAAATAAAATCATCGAAATCGCTTGAGTAGTTTCAGATTTCATCGCGGTCAAATACTTTCTATGTCATTTCAACTTTTTTGTTATTTGGGGTTTTTATTATATATCTTTACTGACATATAATAAGTTTCAGTTTTGACTTTGCAGTTTGAAAGGTAAGGCTAGTTTATTTCTATTAACTAGTTAACGAAATAAATACTTTACGTACTTACTAACAAAGTTCAAAGAAGTTTAACAAGAGATTCCAAAAAAAAGACGTCGTTAAAACAGTGAATTCTTCAAACTACATTTCTAAGAATTGTTATGTGCGTAATATGCACGTGCTTCTAGTAAAAGAAACGTATCATTGTCTGATTGTAGTCCAAACTCAACGGACACAATGTCCAGAATATACAAAATAATAGTAATATGCATGTACAGTAGTATAACTTTACTATTCATAAGATCTTTAATCATCGATCGAAGTGTTGAGATAGTAGAAATTGAATACTTGCTTAGAAGACCAGCTTCAGCTATAGAAAAGGAATTGACAATACAAAAACGCGTCGTATCCTTATTCAATATGAAGAAAAAGCTCGAAAGACTGCCAACAGATTTCAGGTTTATCTTGAAATGGTCTCAAGTGTTTTCGCATTATACAAGCTTGCTGTATAAAAATGGCCAGGAATCCTTCGTGGATAGTAACTGCACTTACAATAATTGCTATTTGACCAGCGATAAAGGGCTAATATCTGACGTAACATTCTTCGACGCCATCTTGTTTGATGTGGAACACAGATGGGATATACATCCTGTACAACGTTCACAGTACCAACGTTTCATATTCGTCGCTTCGGAATCAGCTGAAAATTTTCCCGTATGCTCAAAACTTTATGATAATTACTACAATCTAACGTGGACTTACAAATTGAACTCAGATATAAGTAATACATATTTAAATATACTCGACAAAAATGGTAGTATAATCGGTCCGAAAATTAACATGACCTGGCTGGAAACAATGGATCCAACGCCGGAAGAAGTGAAAGAGAAAATTAAAAAGAAAAGCAAAGCGGTCGCATGGTTTGTATCGAGCTGCGTAGTGAAAAGCAAGAGAAGTGAAGTAGCCAACAATATCAAATCAGCTTTACTAAGATACAATTTGGATATTGATATATACGGATGGTGCGGTACAATGCAGTGTCCACAAAACCAATTTGAGGAATGTCTCCAGCTTTTGCAGGACGATTATTACTTCTACCTTTCATTTGAAAACTCTATGGCCGAGGATTATGTGACGGAGAAACTTTTGCATGCCGTTATGCATTATGCTGTTCCCATTGTTTATGGTGGTGCTAATTATTCTAGGTGAGTAATCAATGACAATCGGTGGTCTATGATTGTGGAGCTTGAGCAATATTTATTTATTTATTATGTGCTATCACAGGACTAATGAGTACATTAACCTCTTGAAGCCCAGCATTGTGTTTAATGCGTTATTTCTCTCTCTGTTGCGCTATAGAGCATTATATAATGCTCGTGGATTTTAGGTATCGTTGTCGCGCGCATGTTATAATGCTCTCGGGTTTGAGGGGTTAAGTTGAAAAAATCTGATGAATGTATCAATAATGGCGTAAATAACATTCGTTAAAAAATATTACATTAGTTTTATGATTTTATATATTTTAGCATTTTCCAGTGCTATCGTTTATTATATCAAATTTAAAGACAAGTTCCAGAAAAAATCGACTCGGCTCACAAGTGAAATACCTGCCTGTGAATTTATTTGTGAGCCAAGTCTATTTTTTCTAGCATTATTCTATTAAAAATAATTTACCGTATATTACATTAGCAAAATAAATAAAAATAAAAAGTAACTAAATTAAACCAAATAAAATTATTACGCCTATCTAGGCGTCTACGAGGATCTCCTCGTTAAGATAACTTAAGATTTGTTTCTGTGAAATAGATGCAATAGATTCGATCAATTTTAATAGAAAAATAAGAACCTACAACTTCTTTACGAATCCTCCATCTAAAACCATTTATGTTCACTTTGCTACCATGCCGAGGCTCAGTTGGCAGTACAATGCCCTCTCGAAGACTCATGGGCTTAATATCCGTCTTGCTTTATATAATTATAAAAGTTTTTGAAGTGATCATTTGTTTACCATCGTTGAGATTTGAAAGTCGATGAAACGAAAAAGCGACAGTAAAAAGAGACAGACACATAAATTCATAAGATTAAACATAGGAGAAAATGAGATAGGAAGCATTATGTACGTGTGTTAATACAAAACTTGAGAGAAGGCAACAACCGTGGTATTATGTACACGTGTACTTATTATTTTTGAAGGTTTCACTTCTATAACGTATTATTCACACAGATGCTTTTTTACTTTTTTAAAGAAATTATTAACCTAACACTTAACTTTGCCTTTTAATGTTATTATTTTACTGTAATTGTTAATGCGATTATTAGTATAATTTATTAATTTAGAGTTACTTTGTTTTTTAGTTATGAAGCGAAGCTTCTATAAGTACGTTCGGGCGTACATATAGGCGGTCGTCGCGGCCTCCATATCCGTGCTAAGCGTCAGATTTGACCGTTACAAGAGAGCGTCAATTATAAGATAGCATTGAAAATGCATAAATTTAAAAACTATAGATAATAATAATATTACTTACACACACCAATTAGCCTAGCCGAAAAAACACTATAAGGCTTGTGTTTTGCATACTAAGGTAACGAATAGTCACACATATATGTGATACATGATGTAGTATTTATACAATGTGTACCGTCACCAGTTTCGGAGCTTTAAATGGTGTGAAATATGGCATTTTTATCGACAAATTGCCCCTCAATGATGGTTTTTCTGTTATTGTTCTTGGTAACCAAGACCTGGGCTCTCATACTAATTCGACCACCACTAGTCATGTAAATGTCCTATCAATATTAATAAGGTGTCATTTGATAGCTTAACATGTAGACAACAGTTACACAGCCATCATGTTTCAATTGTCATGGATTAAAAAACAGAAAAAAAGAAAAAAAATAGATCCTTTTTGTGTATTTTTTTATTATTGGCTTTTTGAGAAAAACCAAATTTGAGGGGCAATTTATCGATAAAAATATCATAATTCACACCATTAAAGGCTCCGACACTGGTGACGGGACACATTGTATAAATAGCTATGTCTCAGAAACAAATGTTCGTATTCATTGCAAACATCTGCCCCTTTCGGGATCCGAACTCAACGCCGCGCCGTCGGTGTGTCAAATAAATAGATTAAATATCTCTAAGTTTTTAATTTATATTATAATTTTTAAATTCGATTTCAGATTTCTTCCACCGGGTTCTTATATAAACGCAAAAGAACAGGATCCAATCAGTATTGCGTTCCTCATCAACGAAGCAATTAAGAATCCGGAAATATACCAAGAATATTTTAGGTATGTACTCTGTTTTTATTATGTTATATATATAAAAATTCGGTGTATGTTTGACTGTGATAAACTCCAAAATTGCTTAACCGATTTTGATGTTTTTTTTTTTATTTTGGATATGTTTCAACTTAGTATATTGAGTAGGTTTCATTGTAATTTATAATCGTTACGTCGAAAGCCTATTTTCTTTTCCATTAAGTTTACATATGGTTTGACTTTAATGATTTGATTTTAAATATTTCTTTTATTTCATATTATCAGATAATTCTTGTATTATTTTTGAATTTTAGTAATTTAATATCTATTATTGATATTTCATTGACTCGGCTAATATTTTTAAAAATAAATGAAACACTTCCTACAAGTCAGCACACAGTCGACGAATACTTGCTTTTATTATTTTTAATTTTTAAGTATCTAATTAGGAAACAGTAGCTTTATTTTGTAACCACCCAAGAAACGATGAAATCTGTGTGTACCTGTAGTAGGCGAACATGTTTGACACCGATACTATTAAAATTTATGTTGTAATTGTGTTTTATATATCGCTGTTGGTATGCCTTGTTATAAATAAATAAATACTTTGACAACATAACTTATCTACTAAGTTGTAGTCAAAGTGTGAGTTTTTGTGTATGGGTAGGTGTGTGTGTGTGTGTCTTTGTGTGTTTGTGTGTGTGTTTGGGTGAGTGTGTGTGTGTGTGTGTGTGTGTGTATACTATAATGCTTTTGCAGTTTTTTTATTTATCAAAAATATTCAAGAAAAAATCGACTCGACTCAAATTATTCTCAAGTATGCAAGCCTTTTCTATTTTTTTTTTAATTTTCAGGTGGCACAATCATTACTCCTATGTTAAAGCAGGGGAAAAGTCAGACCTCTGTAAGCTGTGCGAGATTTTAAACTCCCCTGCACCTTTCACAGCTAAAGTTAATTTTAGTATTTGGTGGAATGAAAAGCACATGTGCCAAACTAAACCTAAAGATAATTAACATTAAATACAAGTTCGAAAATCATATATTCACCTGTAAATGCATGATCTGTAAAACTTGGACTTTCTTATTTTCCATTGCCTCTTTAAAAAAATGTTGTTAAAAATTGAAATATTTATAAAAGCATTGACGCTGGTTTTTATTATTTTGAATGGGTACTCTCTTGATCCCCGGGAGCCAAGACAGTATCCACGATGGAACGAGCTAACCCAGAAGGTGCCTATTCACCCTGGCTTTAAAAACGGATAGGTTATAAGTATTCGGAATAACAGACGGCGGGTGGGAGTTCCACTCCTTTGCTGTACGGATGTTGAGAAGCGCTTGGCGTCGACCGGTAGGAATAGCAACCAAGAAATGGTGGTATCCCGCAGTGCAATGTCTGATTGAAAAAAGGAGATGGTGGTATGAGCATATGCAACTCCTGAGCACACTCTCCAAAATAGACTGTATTTTAGATAGAACAGCGATAGAACACCGACAGACAGGCAATTTTGTGACGGCGAGTTAAAGTATGGTAGCTTGCTCTTCACCAATTATTAATAATTATTTTAAATAATATTACCCACAATTATATATAAAAATAATAATAAATGATAGATGTAATGAGATAGATTTAAAAGATAATTTGATAATACAATAGGACATACGTCTTAACAGTTAAGATTAACAAATTCGATGGTTTAAAAGTGCTGCCTTAATTACAAATTGCAAATAATAATGGTTATTTGGAAATTATAAATTAATAATTAAAAAACGACTTCAATAACAACAAACAGCTTAATAAATACTTATGTTTACAAAAAATATTTTATATACGAACGTTATACTGATGCCTCTCGACAAATTTCATAAAACTACTTATTTACTTAGCGATAATATTTTTTTAACTATAGGTAAACTATTTCTTATTTCTCTGATAATCCAATTAGCTATATTTAGGCATTCAAAACTCATAATAAATCTGAGGCTTTGAGACCTTTTAGGTTAAAGAACGGCACTATAAGAAAAGTATGCATTAAACACAAAAAGTCATAATAAATCTGAGACTTTGAGACCTTTTAGCTTAAAGAACGGCACTATAAGAAAAGTATGCATTATACACAAAAAACTCGTAATAAATCTAAGGCTCAGAGACCTTTTAGCTTAAAGAACGGCACTATAAGAAAAGTATGCATTATACACAAAGAAATTTTTGACAAAACCATAATTAAACTTAAGTAATCTGATTTTATTTAATTTTTTAAATCAAATATTTTAAAAAATTTAAGAAAAAAATTCTTACTATTTAGTACCCCCACTTTCCTGCACATAACACTTTTGAATAAATTAATCCAACAAACACACTACAAGACCTAGTAATGTAGTTAGCTCTTTTTGCAAATAATAAAAGCAAGATGGAAGTCAATTCCCTGTCTGGATAAAATACATAATGTCTCCACACAAAAGTCATTTCGAAAATGTAATAATACTTACTTATTATTACATAATATAATATAGTACATTTAATAACTTTTGCATACCGATGACTGACATATAATAAACTTCAAAATAAGTGTAAATTTAAGAGTTATGATACTAACTGTACATTAAATGATGACTTTGCTTCATGTAAGGGGATAAATTCCTCCTGAATAATAACCCTAGATACGTCAATGCGCTAGTTTTAAACTTTTTGTTTTAAAAAAGTCAAAGGCGTTTGTTGTGCAGTCCAGTACGCTCAAGGCAATCCTCTTAGCGATTTTCACATTGCCCAGTCATTACTCAAGCTCAATTTTGGGCCGAGATAATTCCAATAAAACAGTGAGCACCGCAACTCTTGGGTTCCTTGACAATTGCGTTAATTTATTACTCTGAAACCAAGAATCATAAATGCGGATGGATTCTTCAAAATTTATGCCTTAAGGTCATTTATAAAGACTTTATTTAATAAATTTAAAAACACCCAAAAAAGACAAGGTAAAATTTGAACAGGTAAAATTCCTAGCTGAGGGCTAGATGTATATGTATATAGAAATATTACAGAAACATGTCATTGCGATCACCAAAAATAAATTTTAATACAAATAAACAAGATATGTTAAAAAAAAATTAAAAACAATTTTTTATTGTTATTTTTTTATAAAACGAACCATAAACTCGATGAGGCTGTGTCGTTTTATGGCGGAGTTCCTATGGCCACCTTTCAGCTCCAGCATCAGATCAGTGCCGTCATCATAACATTGCATTGTCACGCGATATAATGCATTGCATGCAAAATTTCAACTCAATCGGAAAC
This sequence comes from Calamotropha paludella, assembly GCA_927399485.1. Lineage (NCBI taxonomy): Eukaryota > Metazoa > Arthropoda > Insecta > Lepidoptera > Crambidae > Calamotropha > Calamotropha paludella. The sequence goes on along the minus strand of OV656803.1, from coordinate 1,639,773 downwards.
CGGGAAGTGGGTCGAATTCAACTTGCAAGATTTCATTACAAATACCGGGACAGGTGAAAGTAAATGAAAGCTTGTAACAATGCATTTTATCAATAAAATGAGGTATTTTTAATTAAATGTAACCAAACAATATATAGTGCTATTGAATTTTTAAAAGTTAGAACAACCTTAATAGGCTGGCGATTATAGCGTTTGGATAAGACAAAGGACGCGGGTCGGAACCCGCCTGAGTTAATATTTACACAATTTATTTAAATACTAGCGACAAGCTTCGCACAGGTGGACAAAATTTTTGAAATTTTTCCTAGCATTAAATATAGCCTATGTTACTCAACGTGAATGTAGCTTTCCAATGATGAAAGAATTTTTGAAATCGGCTTAGTAGTTTTTGTGTTTATTCATTGCAAACATACAAAAATACAAATCTTTCCTCTTTGTAATATTAGTATAGATAAAAACTGTATAGATCATTTTTGCAACATCGAAAAAAAATACTATTTGATACAACGGTGGCAATCATGCCTTTCTCACCGACTTGTTGACTGTTTTATGAACACAAGTATAAGTACCTGAGTTATTGGTATCTGTATATAATAATAATATTACTTACATTTACAACAATAAGCCTAGACCAAATTAAGCACTGTAAGGTTTATATTACGGATACTAGAGTAACGGATAGACATACATAGATAGATAGATACTCAGATATGTAATATTAATATAAATATATATAAACACCCATGACTCAGGTACAACTCGTATTCGTCATACAAACATCTGCCCCGGGATTCAATACCAGGACCGCTGGTGTGAAAGGCAGGAGCGCTACCTTTGCACCAAACGGTCGTATATATTTCTATGAATATTACATATTTATGTCGGTATGTCACCTTAGTATAGACAACACAAGCCTTACAGTGCTTACTTTGGGCTAGGTTCTCACCAATAAGAGAATGTAAGATTTTTTTTTTATCGTCGCTATAATAGTGCTGCAGTGTTTACACTACATATGTTCACCTAAGTAGAAGTCCATTTGAACCTAATGAATACTGAATAAACAACCCAGAAGGAACCTACAGCTATATTATAAATTACGACGATATCTCTTTACAAAACTTCGCAAAAACAATGAAAATATGTTTTTTTTGTACTACGGAACCACGAAAATGAAGGATTTTATTAGATAGCTATTTTTTTGAAGGAATATAATTAAAATTTCCGCTGACACCACGCAGATTAATGCTATTACGTTTTGATGACGAGAGGTGTAGATAAAACATCTGAATAAGGTGACCATGACTTTTAATCAGAGTAGGATATTGTGATTCAAACATGAATACAGATTTTCATGAAACATGGCTAAGAACACTCGGGATAAAACTATCTATGACACAAAAAAAAACTAAACGAAAATCGGTTCACCACAGACAGACACGTTAAACTTATAACACCCCTCTCTTTTTGCGTCGGGGGTTATAAAGATAATTTAAATACTTAGTCTTTATAAATAAAACCAAGACTAAATAAATATAAAGACAAATGGTGAATTATTCATATTTTTAGTAAAACTCCAAGACCAATAAATGGATTTTGAAAAATAACTTTGCTTTTTGAAAATATGTAAACTGTTATTATTTACATTATGTTTAAGGGCCGCTAGTATAAAGTACACTTGTATTTAAGTTTTTATTTAAGTATTTATTTAAGTGTCTTTTCCATTACAATGGAACCTACCTAATGAAAAAATAAATTACAGATGTTAAACACTAAACAAGCAAGTAATATAATGCTTTCATTAATTATATTTATCTTTTCTAGTGCTAATATGTGTGTGTGTATGTGTTGTGTGTATCAATGTGTGAGTATGCGTGTGTCTCACACACACACATGCGTGTGTGTGTGTCTGACTTAAAAAAGAGTCTAGTACGATAGCTTTTATTCATCACACAAAGTATGGCTTCTGGGATTCGAAACCAGGACCGTCGGTGCGACAGCCAGGATCAATATCATTGTACCAAATGGTCGTAAAAATATTTTATTTCATAAAAACTGTATTTTATCCCAGTCATATGTTTGATTAAAAGAATAAATATAATATTAATAAAAATATAATAATAATTATGTGAATTCTTTTTAACATATCATATTTGTAGTAGAATGGACCTGATGAATGGATAAGGTTTGGTACCTTAATTTTTTTAATATATCCTCTATTTTTTTATCACTTTCCTGTGCGTGTTTAATCTATTTTAGTCATTATGTTACTATATTGATAGAAAAAATATCATTTCAGTAGCATGGAAAAATATATAAATAATCAAATTTATTTTATTTCCCTGAGAGGCATACTGTTCATAAAACCATTATAATTATGAAAGTCAGAAATAGTAAAGACACTGCACTCTACCCAATATAGATGCCCTATATAACAATTATACTTCTCTGCTTATAACATACTGTTCTCTATTTCTATTCTCTTCTACAAATCATTGTAGTTTTCTCAACAATAAAAGAAATTTTATAACCATTCCTAAAAATCTTAAAGTAATTGATGGTCTTCCTACTTTCTCGTAACGTAGCGACACTAAACGTAATAATGCATTTTGAGCAATATCCTTTTAGAAATAAAGGATCTTTTACAGAGTTATAACACCAAAATATACTATTTGAAGACACATACCAAACTTTTCGCATAATAGATATAGCTTGATAGATGACAATGGATAAATATAATATTTAAACTAACTTTACATGCAATGTATATTAAACTATGCCAATTAATTGTTGTGTCAAATGAAATTCTGACCTTTAAAGAAATTGGAAGGGAACTCCCCATTGCTGGACAAGCACTTCCCTTTATGAAATACCGTAGATAAAACTGAAAAGGATAGTATAATTAAAGTTTATAAAACACTAATTATAAATATTTATTAATTCGATATCTATAATATGTAAAAAAAATTCGTGTCTGTTTGACCGCGATGTACTCCGAATCTATTCAACTGATTTTAATGATATTTTGTCATTTTGCTTGATTTTTTCCAACTTAGGACATAGTATAGCTTTTATTAATTACACAGTAACACGTGGCCGGATCAGCTTGTACTTAATAGATATTAATATGTAGGTATTATTACATTTATTTTATTAATAATGCAATCTTATTTAATTTTATAATGTAATCTATTCCACTCTTTTACTGTGCGCATTATAAAAAAAACATGTGAGCAATTCACACGTGGTAGAAGTGAAACCTTCAAGAATAATACGTAAACGTATACAAAATACTACGGTTGTTGTGATGCCTTGTGATGCTTTGTACTACGCATGCGCACACAAACACGTATTAACACATGTACATATTTCTTCCTATCTCCTTTTTTCCTACGTTAAATCTCATGATTTTTGTGTCCGTCTCTTTTACTATCGCTTTTTCGTTTCATCGACTTTCAAATCACAACGATGCTAAAGAAGTGTTTCACTACAAAACATAAAAGGTCTTTTAGTTAATATTAGTATTTACAATGATAGTCATCCCTTCGTAAGTCCTACTTAAAACCTTGTACTAAGAAGAAACCGCAAGAAACTCGGCTCCAGCTGTTATGTTTCTCCCTTTTATTATGTGTACATATATACATAGTAATACTACATTAAAGAAAACATTTCATGTACTACAAAAACGAATGAAAAACATACTACTACGAACGGATTATATAGTTATATCTCTCATTACAAAAATAAATAAAAACAAGGCTTTTAACTCTAATCATTCTTGTCTTTTAAGTAATAATTGTTCCTAAACTTTTCTTTGTATTCTGTGTATCATATATGTATTTCACAATCACATACACACACACACACGCACATACACACACGCACATACACACACGCCCATACACACACGCACATACACACACATACACACACACACACACACCCATTTAGGTAAAATTTACCAAATAGTCTTATAGTGTGTTAATGGTAAAATGTACAAGTTCGAGGTGGGCGCTAATAACTGCGACACAGTCATTGACTAATGCGGTTATTAACGTTAATTATGTTTTTTGTAAATTATTTATGGCATTAATAAAGATTATTATTATTATTATTTCAATCCGTGTGAATGTAAGAAATATTATTATTATGATATTTGTCATAGTAATCATTCCCTAACAAAAGGACGACAACACACAAATTATTTTTCAAGTAAACCAACAACATTGGGTTTTACAACATAGATACCGACCGACGGCGTCGGCCGGACGCAACCTGAACGCTGCTGACGCTGCAATGTTCGCACGTCACCGCCGCGCTTCTTCTCACAGAATTTGACATGACTTCACTTTTTATCTAGCATCGATAGAGTCAAGTAGGCTAAGAAATTATTATAATAAGTTTAATTTTAAATTAAATTTATAATATAGTTTTTTTTTTCGAACCTCCGGCTGTGATTTCTATAATTTATTATAAAATAATAAGACCATATACAAAGTTTTGTGTTTATAAATCAATTTCACATTAAAAATGTCAGACAGGCTATAATTTAATATTAGGAACAGTTGGCAACTAAAAAATCAAATAATATAAGTAAAAATTTGACGTCCATTTTGTAGTAAAGTCTGTTTCTAACTTGTTCTATTTGGTAAACAATGTTGGCACAACTTTTTAACAAAATCGCCTATTTAATAAATAAAATAATAACGAAGTCAATAATCTATTAAAATTCATCGTTATTATAAACTGAAACCTATTATATCTAGTTTTCAGTTGATTTTTAATGCTGCATTTTTAATAAAAAGGAGTGCCACGATTGTTTAACAAATAGGACAAGTTAGGATTAACAAACTGTAGTTTATATTCTTCCTATTCGGGTCAGGCGAAGGTTTAAACCATACTGCCAGTTCTTAAGTAATTACTTTTCTTAATAAATTGATAATAAAAGATGATGACAGCCGATCCTTGTATGATAGATGATCAGTGAATGATGAATGAACTGTAAAATATCCCTTTTCCTATGTTTCAGTAACGGTGTGGGGTTTTACTGAAGCCTTCCCGAAGACTTTTGGAGAGAGCAGAAAAAGACAACTTTCGCTGCTTTATTTCACTTATCAACACTCTTGCATCTTTACAAACACTTAGTGGTTGATAATCTACCATTATTACGCCATTATTATACCATTATTACTGATATTTATCAACCACAACACAAATTTTAACAAGAAAAGCAAAACCAACAAAATGAAGCTTCCCGCTCCCGCCAAAAACTTGCATCCATATAAGTGTTTAGTAAGACGACCGTTTGGTGCAAAGGTAGCGATCCTGCTCTCGCACCGACGGTCCTGGGCTCAAATCCCGGAAGGGGCAGATGTTTGTATGATGAATACGAGCATTTGTACCTGAGTCATGGGTGTTTTTATATATTTATATGAATATTACATATCTATGTATCATATATGTATGTCTATCCGTTACCCTAGTATCCATAACACAAGCCTTACAGTGCTTACTTTGGGCTAGGCTAATTGGTGTGAATGTAGGAAATATTTATTTATTTATTATTATTAAGTGTAATCGTCACAGAGTAGGTACGCGGCACACGTTCCATAGACAAATAATCTTATAAAAGCTGACCATAAACAATTACGATGCAAGTAAGATTTAACAAATTTCTACATAACAAAGTATATGGACTTTTTGGCGGGAGCGCGAAGCGTCACTTTAATGGTTTCGATTTTCTTGTTAAATTTTGTGTTGTTGTTGATATTAGTGTGTAATAATGGTGGGTTATTAACCACTGAATGTTTCTGAATATGCATGAGCGTTGGCAAGTGAAACAAAACAGTGGAAGGTGTCTTTACGCGCTCTCTCAAGAAGGCCACGTAGAACCCCACTTCTTTACTGAAACCAAGGAAATTACTCAAGAACAGAAGAAAGATTATACTTACTTGACACTGGCTAAATGTACAAATTGTGCAAGCAATAAATAAAGATAAAAAAATATATGTTTTAGTTGAAAAATTAGGGTCTACCTTTTCACAGACATTTAAAATTGATAATTTAGAACTCATTTTAATCATTTGGAATAATTTGAAATAAAAAATACCTAACCTAACCTGCAATATATGTCAATTTATGGCTTTTGATTAGTATGCCAAGTGACTTTCTGCACAACAAGATTCTGCCACATAAATGGTAACCAAACATTATTCTACTTTCACGATAATTTTTAGTAATAAAAATAATATATAAACTTCATAATTAAAGCACTTACATTAGCAGCCTTTTAATCCCATATCTCGGGTCACCAAACATTGACTGAGCTTAGCCGGCTAACGATAGGGCGAGGCTTACAACATTGGAAAACTATATAGAGTTAGGGGGAATGATGGAACAATTTTGTCTGTCGCTAAATTTGAATTTATTTATATTCTTATCTTCTTAATATATAAAAATCCAGTGTCACAATGTATGTTCCCAGTGAACTCTTCACCAACTCAACCGATATTGATGAAAGTTGATATTTATGTGTAATTGGGTCCAACTGAAGAGATAGTATAGTTTTTTTTTTTTAATTCATAACACAGCAAACGCGTGGCCGGATCAGCTAGTTCATCCCATAAATATATAACTTAGTTTATTTTTATTTTCAATAAACTTTAATTTATAAAGGATTGGCTTTTACCCGTGGCTTCGCCCGCAAACTTTTTTTTTCAATAAAAAGTATCCTATGTTACTTCTAATACCTCCAAGAATATACATATGTACGAAGTTTCATAATCATCGGTTTAGTAGTTTTTGCGTGAAAGCATAACAAACAAACTTACATTCACATTTATAATATTAGTAGGGATAATATATTTTTTATTCAATACTCGCTGAACTAGCCACGGGTTGCTATGGCTCAGTTATTATAATTTGCAATATTTTTATGATAAGTAAAATGAAATCTATGTCCTACGTAGCAACAAATACAGCAAAATAAAAAAAAAAACATTAAAATCTATTGAGCAGTTTCGGAGTTCATCGCGGTCAAACACTGTGACAGATATTTTATATATATATATATATATATGTGTATATGTATATATATATGTATATAAGTATTTACAATGCGTGTATTCAACTTCAAAGTTATGCCATGGCTTTGTAAGTCCTACGGGAGAGCTTGTACCGAGAAGCCACAAGAATCACGGCAAGGGCTGATTTTCTTCTCTCTTTTAAAGCACACAAATAGCGAACTTAATGCCTTCCATTGACCACCACCTGGAGAGTTGAAAACTGGGTAATGGACCAACAATCCAGTTTAAAGTACCAGCTTTATAAAATATATATAGGTATAAAACACAAAATGAAAAAAAACATCAAAATCAGTCGAGTAATTTCGGAGTTCATTGCTGTCAAATTTTAATACTGTGCAGGTATTTTTAAAAATACTGAGACAATAACTTATGACTCAAGTCGATTTATTCTAGTATTTTCCTATTAAAATTCAACACAACTCAAGAAGCGATGGCCGCTTCGCATCAGAAAATATAAACTGTATAAAGTCAAGAAACTTCATTTAAAGTTTATTCGAAGTACGCTTAACATTTTAAGCGAAATAAGCGAGCGAACGGATGACATACATCATTAGTCTGGAATACATACGTCTGGGGAAACTAACTCTGCAACGAGTGCAAGGTTTGCTGACTAGAATAATGTGGATATGCCACAATTACTGAGCCTTGAGAAAAATTAGAATATAAATTATATTAGTAAAAAATATTTCTTACATTTACACCAATTAGCCTAGCCACCATTAAGTAATGTCATTCACTCTGGTGGAAAGGTTGTAAAAGGTTGCATAACTTTGTTCCATCGGACAACCGATAAAAAGGCTTACAAACAGGTGCCACCTTTATACGGTTGATATACCAAAGAGTTACGCATAGTAATACTGTCTAGATGGCATTCCTGATGGCAAGTAACGATGCGATCTAGACAGTGACGTGCCTGCTAAGATACCTATTCACTCGTGACTTGAGGATACCCCAAATTGCATATGTCAAGAAACACAGACTTACGCAAAGAGTTCCACTCCATATCGGTACGGTGCACAAAATTGGAGAAACAACGCTTGGTGCGACTCTTTACTATATACTGGTAACGCCTAGTTGTAAGTCTAGTTGTCTGATAAAAATGGCGACGGCGTAATAAGGCTGTGCAATTCTACTGCACACTCTCCGAAGTATATCTCAGACAGTTTCTTTCTATTGAATAAATAAATAAAATTAAATATGCAGACGGACCATTCCACATTAATACCAACGCTATTCTTCCCAATCATAACTTGAACACACACAAGTTAAGCGCGCACCTTAAATAAAGTTCAAAAACTTAACCAAAAACAATGAGAGTATTTCCTACGAAATTTTCAGGCGACTTGAAGAAAATACTTTGCACTCCGTTGCATTTTTATTAATCTTACTGTTTTAAAAGTACGGTAACTTTTCTTACTACCTTTATTTATTTATTCATTTGTGATAAGAAACTGCATTATATTAAAAATCCTAATTAGTACTATAAGTATGGTAATATTGAAGCCCAAACTATTATCCGTAAATTAGTTTGTGAAACTCATTAATCTGTAATAGTCCAGCAGTCACCGCCTGTTTTTTTTTAATGAGTAATAACAGGCTGTCTTCGTGAGCAGGTTCCGTTCGACGAGACGCTTAAGTTTTCCCGCTGATAATTCTCGATAGAGGTAGCTAATGTAGAGAGCAGACATAAAATTTGGTGGGGTATCGAAATTGTCTGAAAACAGCAAGTTTTATTTTTTTATATTGAGGTAATTGGACGATAAACTCGGAAAAACAATTGTCCTACGAAATGGATGGTTATAATTATAACAAAACTCATTATAACATACTTTAGAGAAATATAAATGTCAAAAAAAAACAGTGGCACTCCGGGAGTGCCGACAGAAGTGAAAACTGACAGTTATAATATCTATGTTGAATTAAAAGTTATGTTGAATTGTATAGCAGCACTACTGAAAGCATTCCCTTTTTCTGTCTCGTTAAGCCTCGATTCCCATACCCCCACTACTAGTGAATAGAGTAAGCTCTCAGTAGCTCCTCTCTACTGAACTGTTATGCGAGTCTCCCAATCGAAAGTGTGTTAGATTGGTCGTCTTCGATAAGGTGGAAATACATTGCATGTGTGCATTAGATGGCATACGAAAAGGCAATGGTTTTTTACCATCTCAAAAAATGACAACTTGCATCTTTGTACTTTGAATTGAGCAGTCACTAGCACGCTTATTAGTATTTCTACCACACACACACGCACGCACTCACACACACACACACGCACGCACACCATAATAAATAAATAAGTTTAGCTTAATTGGCAGAGAAATCGCATAGATAATGATATGGGTTCGATTCCTGACCTGAGACAAGATAATTTTTTCTAGTTTTTTTTTTTTGTTTACACGTATTCCTTACATAAATTTCGTTTGTCAGCATAAACAAATGTAAATAATTAAAATTTAGCTTTGTCTTATATATATGCCCCCCGAGGATCTAATTAGAGGGTTCAAGTGAAAATTACGGGTAAAGTCAGTTGAGATGTTGGGTGTCGGCAAAAATATCCGATCCATTAACGAAATTTGCGCCCGGAGAGCAAAGTTGTAAATTAGTTTCGTTCCAACTACTTTCAGTACGTGCTATGTTAACAGATAAATATATTGGATTATACTTATCTAGAAAACTTTACTTAAACAAATAAAGAAGTTAAATGCTCGGATAATAAAAAAATATATAATATCTAACTGACCCGGGTGTTGCCGTGGCTCAGTTATTAATTAGCAATGTTTTTTTTACTAAAAACTAGCAGCCCGTCCAGACTTCGCACGGGTGGACAAAATTCTTTAAATTTTTTCTATTATTAAATATTTTTTTGTTAGCGCCATCTAGCGGCCGGTAGACTTGCGGTTAACGCGTTGCTATGGTAACGCATATACAATGGGACTTTTCCCATTGTTTATGCGTTAAAAAGCGTTTATGCGTTAAAAAGTTTAAGCGGGAAAAAGAGCGGCCAGACAAACAACAAATTTGTGATCTTAGACTATAGATTAAAATGAAACATATTCTAAGTCCTAAGTTTGAACAAATCCAGGAAAATGTAAAAGAATCATCAAAATCGGTTTAATAGTTTCGGAGTTTATTGCGGTCAAACATACTGTGACAGCTAATTTTTTTTTTTCGCCATTTTTACAGTTTTTTTTAATAAATAAAAAAATACACTGCTGATCGAAATCCTATCAAAAAGGCAGGTCTTTACACGCTTTTATTTACTTTCATTATTCCCGGTGTCTGCAAAGAAATCTTTCAAGTTAATTTTGACCCACTTCCTGGTTCCTGATCGATTTGAAATCTAAGCACTATAAGACTTGTTTTATGGATACTAGGATAATGGACAGGAATTCAAAATTCAAAATTTCTTAATATTTAGTCGAAGTTGTACATGGCAAGGGTTGGATGCCTCCATTTAAATAATAATAACTTTTGTTGGAAGGAGCCCGCTCTTTCTTACGGCGTTATTTTTAAAAAGATATGAAATAACATGCGGTATATGTGTGGGCGTGTGTGTGTATGTGTGTGTGTGTGTGTGTGTGTGTGTTTGTGTGTGTGTGTGTGTGTGTGTGGTAGAAATGTGAATTAACGTGACAGTAACTGCTGTTTGATCAATAAAAAAGGGAAACATATGAGATTCCAACCTAGGACCGTCGGTACAAAAGACAGGATCGCTACCTTCCCACCAAACGGCCGTATATTAGTTATGCATAGTATTCTATGATAAAATTTAATCCTTAAACACGGCTAAATATCGTTGTTGAACTACCCTCAAACTTAGAGTAGTAAATGATTCAATCAGCTTCGGCGCGAAATACGCTTTGAGAAGCTTCCCGATGGTGTGAAAGATAGAGATGGGGGTCTTCTTCAAAACATCGATATTCAATATTGTTTTTCACATCTTAAGATTTAAAAGCAAAAGATTATATGCCATTAAGAATTCACTGCTGGACATATGCGTCTTCTTTAGAACGCAACAAGAAGCGTGTGGGATGAATGTCCACACTTGATGAAAATGAAAAAGTCAACAAGTATCTGTACTTACTTAAAGTAAGTATCCCTGAACATTGCAATACAAACAGGGAATAAAAGACAAATTAGGAAAGCAACAAGATGTATGTTTAGTATTAGTCAATAATACCGAAGGTTAAAGCAGACCCATTACCCAAGGCAGCACCCGTTCACGAGCATGACGCATGATACAGCCATCGCTTCGCTCAAACATATCTTAGGGAACGCAACGACCCGCACCACATACCACCATCCATGAAATTTATTAAGAGAGCATGTCTTAGATGATAAATGATATTATAGAATGACAAGGTAAACAACAGTCTGATACGTATGCATGTAATACGCTAAACAATTAATATTACGCATAACAGTGTGTAATTGGTAAGTAAATAAAACGCTAAATTAACAAAATTAAATACATATTATAAATCAATGTAGATTTCAGTGTACAGAGCGGTTTTTATCGACTTTCAACCATCGATTTCCGCAACCTACACTAAATCATAAGTGCACTTCTATTTCGCCGCTCGAAAACCTTTCTTCCCTAACGGTCACCATTTCTGCGAGCGACGGACAATTAAAAGTAAACTTAATTAATTATAATAATAATAACCCACACAAGACACTATCTTACAAGATACTTTAAGGTTTCCTCGTTTCACTAAGCTCCATCGTTCGTTCACTGACATTAGATGATCAATGATCACTTGATGTCCTAAGTTGGATTAAATCCAGCAAAATAAATATAAAATCATGAAAATCGGTCGATTACTTTCGAAGTTTATTGCGGTCAAACAGACACGGAATTTTAATACATATTATAGATATTGTATTAATTGAAATTTATAATTAGTGTTTTATAAACTTTCCTTTCCAGCTGTCAAACACTGTGTACGTAATTTTTATATATAAAGATTAAATATATTCCCTTTTAAACTTGATGCATATAACGCTTTTATCTACTCTGATACTATAATACAAAGATTCTAAAACTGAAAACAAAATGCTTATGACAAACATTACGTACAGACCAAAAATAATAAAAAGAAAGTTTAATTACGATACAGGTCTTGTATGGACACCTGTAACATAATATAACTTTTTAATCATAACGATACACCTATACAACCTCCAGCTGGACCAAGGAGGTTGAACCTCTACTTTAAAAAGGTTTCAATGAACGAGTCCGCGACGACGCAACACGCATGCGCAATCGATGTTTGCACCTTGGCGCCAACATTTGACATTTAAAAAATCTTTTCAATATTTAAACAAAGTTTGGTTTTGTTTGCAATATTGTTTTACGTATTATATAATAGTATGAGAGTAGATAAAGTAGTGTATGACACTGTACATAACTTGGTCTTATAACACTCGTGTGATACTATAAAAAAACTCGCCTACGGCTCGTTTTTTTAAAACACACTCATGTTATAAGAACCCTTATTATGCAACAGTATCATAAACTACTATTATTTTATCAGGAAGTTTGTTAAATATCCGCAACGCGATATAATATTTTCGAAAACATTATCAGCCTTTGACTAGGAATATACAATTTGTGACCCTTTCCACCTTTGCCATGGGGAAAGTTGTTCCTGCATAGTAGAAAATTAACAGTCTGATGATTTTGAAGTATAAATATTACGCTCGCAAATAGGAATCTGTGTTGAAAAATAATTCGAAAAGCTCTTAGGAAAAAAGAAATATTTGTTGGACACTAAAACGAAATAACAATACCTAAAAAAAGTTGAATAAACATCATTTTATCTCTTTTAATGTTAATGAATAAGGGTTTCTTTTAGTTTAGAAATCAAACAAGTCCTTTATTTTGTTAAATAAAACTTTTTGGTATTAATTTAGGTATTGTATTTTAATAGTTATACTTTCATAATCTAATATGTGTGCGTGTGTGTATGTATATTCTTCTTCTTCTGTTGCATCACACCCCCGTTCTTAAAGGCATTATTTCCCTCCACCCAAAGGTTGTATGGTAGAGATCGCTCTAAGCGATAAGGCCAACTATTGTAGCACTTTTTATTATTTTTAAGCTATTTGTATAGATGTGTGTATAACAATCAAATATTTTTCATTCGATTTGATTCATTAATTATTTTATTAAATATTTTTCTAATATATTGTTAGCAATTAATCATAATTATTAATAGTTTATATTAAAAAACAAATATAATTAAGCATATCTTAAACATTATAATACTTGTTTTTATAAATATCAGTTTACACTGTTGTTTTTAGTTCGAAAACGACTTCCGAAAAAGGCCAATTGGCTGATTTCTCGACCAATGAGAATTTTTGGTGGGCAATTCCCCACATCCGGTATGATTACGCCATTTTTTGTTACCGATACTTAGAGGCAGTCTTGGCTGGAACGGGACGGGAAACATCATTCTTAGTTACGGAAGGTTATTGTACGATTTAACAGTGTGTGTCTGTGTGTGTGTGTGTGTGTGTGTGTAATAAAAGTTACACAATCAGCTCGGTGTCTCATTTAAACGCGGTTTCCTGAGCATCACCATGGAAGATTCAACAATATGTACAAAAAACAATTTGATTGATAATATTTTATCGATACTATCGATATTGATACGTTTAGCTCTAAGCGCTTAAAACTCTATGAAGCTAATTTGGGTATAGAGAGACAGTAGACTTAAGTTAAAGCTTCACAAAGATAACCGTGTACAGAATAAGTTGGAAAACTAACAAGCGTCTGTTAACACAATGGCTGTACACTTTAACACTTTATTTTAGCAGGATTATAATTGGATGGCTATTAGTTTCGATTATTTCCTCTGTATCTTTAATGTTATAATAACACAGGTCAACAATTTTTTTTCCCAGAGACGTAAGTATACTTTTCCGAAGGATTTTGGTGTGCTGAACCCAAATCTGGTCGCAGAATTGCTCTATCACGTCAGGTTTTTGAGATATTCTAACCTAAAAGTGCAAAAAACGCCGTTTTCGCCCATTTTTGAGGTTATGTTATTCTTTAGTTTTTAATATACCTAAAAAACTACAGGGGTCATCTTAAAGTACAAGTCTTGAACTTTCAAATGGCGTTGAGTTTGTTTACAAATTCTTTTGCTGAGATATCGTTTTATGAAGTTCATTTTTCTAAATTTTGCTTCATGCTACCTATACTGTCATCAGTTTAGTTTAGATCAGATTCAGATCTCATAAACCTGACGTGATAGAGCAATTCTGCGACCGGATTTGGATTCAGCACACCAAAATTCTTCAGGAAAATATACTCAGGTGTCTGGGTAAGAAACTTTGTCAAATTTTGTTGGCTTGTGTAATTTGCATGAATTGAAATAGGATTATTACTAAATATCTATCTTATGTGATACATTATTTAGTAGAGAGATACTAGAAAAAATCGACTCGAAATTTTCTAGTACCTTTCTAGTTTAACGCTGCGTTGTCAATGAGAGGAACTCGTATTCGAAAGAAATACTTTTACAAGTGTTTGTACAAACGATTAAGATGAAACAGCCATTTAGTTTTAAGATTTTAATCTTTTTCTTTTGCATTTTTCAAGGCTATTCTTAAGATTTATTATTTAATAGAAAAGTATAAAAAAATCGACTCGGCTGTCAAGTAAATTGTGGGAATCGAACCCGAACAACTCTAATTCATACACCCCTTCGACTGGTGTTCACAAGGCTAGGTAGCTCAATTGAAAGAGCATTGGACCCGACATCCTAAGGTTGCGGGTTTGATTCCCGCCTGAGAATTTACTTGTAAGCCGAGTCGATTTTTCTAGTACTTTTCTTTTAAAAAGAGACATTTATTACTGAAAAACTTATTTAATTAGAATAAATCGAACCTCAATTAGGGATTATATTATCGACTTGCCTATTAGCTTTTACATGCGCTAAGCTAATATACTGTCGCCCAAAATAAGGCTATCGAATTTCAGCATGCTTAGATAATTTTAAATATGTGAGAATAGCCCCATTTAAATTAAAGATTATTTATTAATAGAGACAATCTTTAATAGATAGAGGTCAAGCGCTTTCCTATTCACGAATTAAAAAAAAAACAAAAAGTAATAGGGATCAATAATGATTGAAGATCGATTAAATTTGTATGCTGAGTTTACATAAATAACTTGTAAATAGTATGGGTGATTTTTATAAGGGAGACGCCATCAGCCATTTTTTTGATACTAAAATATATCAATATCTTTCGCGGCAATCCACTATGAGTTTGCTGTGGTAAAAAAAAGATAAGTCGAGTTCCTCTCAAAATTCATTTTTCCCATGTTTTCACTTTTCCGCGCAATATGATAATTCCAGCACACAGCTTATCTCGTGTTTCAGTCGCTCCGTTTCATAATTAGTTTTTAGGGTTCCATACCCAAAGGGTAAAACGGGACCCTATTATTAAGTCTCCGCTGTCCGTCCGTCCGTCTGTCTGCTCGTTTCTCACCAGGCTGTATCTCATAAATCGTCATAGTTAGACAGTTGGAATTGTCACAGATGATGTACTTCTGTTGCCTCTATAACAAAAATACTAAAAAACAGAATGAAACAAATATTTAATGGGGGCTTATATACAACAAACGTGATTTTTTTTTTTTGCTTGTTTTTGCTCAATATTGATAACGGCAACAGGTAGACGCTTGAAATATTCACAGAATATTAAGTTATATTATTCACTTTAAAAATAAATGAAAATAAAATAAAATCAATATTCAAAGGGGGCTTGTTGGTTTATTTACATTAGTTGTTCTTAGAACGCGCTTGGTAAGTAAGAGTACAAAAATTTATTGAACGAGGACTCTTTGTTTAATTGAATTGTTAATCTTATTATTTATCGGAGTTATGATGATGAAATTTAATTTCTGGCACAGAGCTATTGGTAATTTAAAAGCCTTCCGCTCGCCTCAATGGTGCTATGAGATTACTCACGCACAGTTCGTTCCTTGTGGAATTTCATGTAAATATACGGGTACAAGTCTTTTTAATAATATAGCTCGTACAGCGAACTAGGCAAAACATGTTATCGTAAATTCAATAATTCTTTATTTACGTAATTGAGTAGATGATTCTAAGGAAGATAATTAGATTGTCATGCCAAAGTTTGATTTCATGTTAAGCGATTCCATGATACTTTAAAGAAAATGAGTAGATATTACAGACAGGTAGAAATCCATGGCACATACAACCTTAAGATATAAAATACGTATGTTAAATGTAAGAAATCTGATAAACTATATATCACATAAATACAAAAAGAACTTTCAGAGACTAAATAGAAGATGTCCTGAAAAAAGGCTACGTCAAAAGCATCCTTCACCGACTTGTCTAAGTTTTGACAGAACTTTTGAATTAAAACATAACGATTCTATGAATTGCTTTGGACAATTTTTAGATTGACTGCATTCACACCATATGGGCTAAACATGTGATTATTTTACCAAATAGTGAAGTAAACCTCGTTTGTTAATTTGGTGTGCAAAAAGTTTGGAATAATCTTTGTTCTGGATGCACCCTGCATGTTTACACAGTACCTCCTACACGCCTTGCCAGAATACCAGCGCCGATGCACTTTTTTTATGATTATAGTCTTTTTAATTTGTTATATATAAAATGACTTATGTGTGTTATGGGTCAATAAAAATATTTCTTTCTTTCCTCTTTCTTCGTAATGCTCTTTTTTGCTGGCTATACAAGTACATATTCCTTGTATGTATGCATACAAGGAATATGTACTTGTATAGTACATTTTATCACAACCTAAAAAAATGGTTCCGGAACGCATAGGGAATAAACATATAAACATCTTTGAAAGCCCTTTGACTATGCAATAGGCACATTATGAGCATTGAATGAAATTGTCTTTTTAGTGGGAGCGGGAAACGTCACGTTGGTGGTTTTGTTTCTCTTGTTAAATCTACCATTATTACGCAGTAATATCCACCATAACACAGGTGGATATTACTGCGTAATAATGGTAGATTATTAACCACTAAGTGTTTATGAATATTCAAAAGTGGCAAGTGTAACAAAGTTCTCTTTTCCTGCTCTCTCAAGATGTCCACGGGGAGGTTTCAGTAAAAGCCCACATATTTACTGAAACCTAGGTAAAAATGTATTTTCATGTTCATACATCTTAATAAAATTACTCAAGAACTGGCATTTATACTCACTTAACACAGGCTAAATGCACAAATCGTGCAAGCCATTAATAAATAAAGAAAGAATGAATTAAATTGTTATTTCGAACATTTTTTACATAATGTAAACAAAACAACGAAAAATCACATCAAACCGAAATAAAATCAAATATTAGCTTTCCTAAAAAGTAATGAGACAATTAAAAAACTTGTATAACTCTTGCATTGACGACCTCCGTGGTCAATGGTAATGTCCTCATGGTAATGTCACTTCGAGGTCTCGGATTCAATTCCCGGCCAGGTCAATGTAGAAAACGAACTTTTTTTATATTGGTTCGGGTCTGGGTGTTGTGGTACGGTCGTTATTTATGAATTCCATAACACAAATGTTACTTGTATTCAGAACAGAGTATATTTTGTTGTCTTATATGTATTTATTAAAGCAACGATACGTAAGTACTAAAACAGTTTCCAATAACAGCCAGGTAACATCACACCGTTGAAAATTCATTAACGGACATTTTTCTAAATACACACTCGTACACATACGTAGTGTAAGTATGTATGTACTCATACATACAGTGTTGCGATAAACGTATCGTCTAAAAGTAGCCCGGTGCGGTACACGGAAAAGGCGTGACTCCCGAGTCGATCGCTCCAGATTCTGAACAAGTACGTCTAATAAAATGGAATCGCTGAGCGGGCAAAGGGGTAAAAAATTCACTCGCATTATTAAGGCGGAATCCATCGGATTCACCTCTAATGAACATGGACGGAGTCTGGTGAAAACCTTTATCAAGTTCAAAGATGATTGTATTTCTCTTAGAGTATACGCGTTTTGTTACGCGTTACTGACATTTACACCATGTGTGAAGGCATGTGGAATGAATACTACTCTAACGGATAGACACACATATATGATATATAAATATGTAATATTACTAGAAATATATATAACAGACATGACTCAAGTACAAATGCTCGTACTCATCACACAAACATCTGCCCCTCCCGGGACTCGAACATAGAACCGTCGGTGCGAAAAGCAAAATTGCTAGCGTTGTACCAAGCGGTTGTCGAATTAAAAATAAAATAGAATAAAAATTATATATTTTTATTCTATTTTATTTTTATTATTTTTGAAGAATATTTAGATTATATTAATATTACAATATTGGTGTATGATATAAATTTTGTATACTGTAATTCTACCTAAGTCAAGGTATACAAAAACACCAATGTACACCTCCCGTAGACAAAATGGTCCAAAACCTTCTTTCGTCCTGCTAAGCGTGGATACCGGAAAAGCAAAAATTTTTTCAGGAAGCTTTCGTTCAGCTATAGTCATCACTTGACTAAGTTGATGATGATGATTCAGTAAGATATGTAATTAATAGAGAACTAAAATGATGACAGGAGTTCGTATTATAAACAACAATTATATACTACAATGCCTTTTCTAAGTACAATCGTATACAAAACGTTTTGTAGCGAAATTGTCTTTATATTAATGATATTTCTTACATCCACATCCATTAGCTTAGCCCAAAGTAAGCGCTATAAGGCTTGTGTTATGGATACTAGACATAAATATGTGATACATAGCTGACCCCATCACGTATTGCTAAGTAATAAATTAAAATAAAACCTATCCTATGTCTTAAGTTGAAACAAATCTAGCAAAATTTAAAAAAATATCATAATCAGTTGTGTAGTTTCGGAGTTCATCGTAATGTAACGGGGAATATTTATATATATATATATAGAAATATATAAATACCCATGACTTTGGTACAAATGTTGGTATTCATCACACAAGTAACTGTACTTTCCAGGATTCCAACAAAGGACCATCATCGGTGCGAAAGACAGGATCGCTACTGTTGCACCAAACAGTCGTCAATCAAAGATCTTCTAATTGGACTGAATTTTTGACTGATTTTTAATAGAAAAATACGTACATTTATATGTCTATCCGTTACCCTAGTATCCATATCACAATCCTCACAGTGCTCACTTGGGCTAGGTTAATTGGTTTGAATGTAAGATAAATTATTTTAACTTCTAAACCTGACTGTACTTACATGTAAAAATCTTTCAAGCACCAGGTGTAAGGTAAAGCTTGCTTTTAAACCGTGGATTACATTCAACTGACATTTTATGCTGATATGGGTGCGAGTTTTATTGTACCTATGTCACAGTTTCATACTATATCCCTTTGACGTGTAAAACAGACTTGTCTCTATGTTTAGTTTATGGTATGTCAAAAACAATTTCTGTTTATTACTCATCTTTGAGTGAAATGTATACAGACTACATAGCGTGCTGTCGTATGTTAGTAAAAAGGTCTTATTTGAGTTTTAAATAACAGCAGATCTAAGAAAAGCACTTAAAATTATTTTAATAAATTCGCAGGCGGGAATAGATAGCATAGATACAAAAAATGCAAAAAATATATAAAAACAAACTAAATGGCTGTTTCATCTTAATCGATTCTCCAAACATTTGTAAAAATATTTCTTGCGAATACGAGAACGTTCCTCTCATTGATGAGACACGCTGGCCTATAACGTAAAAAGTAAAAAGGTACTAGAAAATTTCGACGGTTGTTCACAAGGCTCGGTAGCTCAATTGGGAGAGCATTAGCCTGGTCATCCAAAGGTCGAGGTTCAATTCCCACCCGAGAATTTACTTGTGAGCTGAGTCGATTTGTTCTAGTATTTTGTTATTAAAATAATTTATCATATAACATAGCATTAAAAGATGCAGAAACATATAAAAACCATAACACTGAAGATCTGTCTTAGATCATATTTCCTTTACATGTAGTTTTCTAAATAGTTCTAGCAAAAATATAAATTATCTTTATAAATAACAATCCATGTTCCCTATGCTTTCTGAAACATTCGCTCAGATTTTGATGTAACTTTGTTTAAAGTGTATAGCAGAATTGCACAACCTTGTTCCGCCATCCCCATTTTTTCATCGGACAACCAGGCTTACAAATAGGCACCACCGTAATATGATTGACATACCAAGGAGTCGAAATGAGCATCTTGGTTCTAATTTTGTGATACGTATCACTAAGGACTCTGTCTGAGTCTGTGTTTCCTGATAAACACAATGTAGGGGTCTTCGAGTCAGTTACCTTCTAGGCAAGCACGTCACATCCTAGATCGCATCTTCGCTTACCATTAGTCGAGATAGTGGTCAAGCGCCTGTCTATTTACTATAAAAAAATTATTGTATGCATGGCAGTGAATGTTTATATGTATAGTCAGCAAAAAAAGATTAGCAGAAAAGAGCATTGCAAAGCATATCTATCGCGCTTTTCGCTCATTTCTCAAAAACATATTTTTAGCGAGTGACTAATGCATTTTCTTATTGTTTTAAAATCAAAAGATGATCGCTATAACAAACAAGAGGTGAATAGGTAAACAGAAAAAAGCGCGGGAACAACAGAGTCACCATTTCGAATTAATGGCGTCTGGTTTTTTTGGCGCGAACCCGCAGAGCGCATTCGTGCGGGTATCTATTCATCATTTAATTTACATTTGAACGCTCGACCGCCCCGCTGAGTGTACTGCTCCAATGGAAAACCACGTAAATGGCTAATTTCTTTAAAAATATCTAAGTAAAGAATAATTTTTTATTATCAGGATTCGCACATATTTGATATTTATAATAACAGAATAGTTTTATTTCACACACAGCAATGCAAATCTTTACAATAAATTTAACAAACAATAAAAAAACATAGATAACTAAGATTAAGTGAGCTGCACTATGGCATGCCATGTGCCAATGCCATAACGCTGTTTTTCAGCTGGAAGCTAATATGTGACTCACTTACTAGACTTCCTTTTACATATTAAATAAAAACAAAGCAAGAGCAATCAGGGATATTTTTTAAATGTCATATAATATGGTTAGAGAGGACTCTCCCCGCCATTGCGCACGGAGCGTAGGCGGGGTATACCACATTTGACACAACAATAGCGGTCCTGCTTTTCGCACCTACGATCCTGTTTTCGAATCCCGGAAGAGGCAGATATATCTGTGTTGAAAACGAGCATTTGTACCTGAATCATGGATATTTATATTTCTGTAAATATAACATATCTATGTATCATATATGTATTCCTCACCCTAATACAAGCCTTATAGTGCTAACTTTGCGCTAAGCTAATTGCTGTGAATGTAAGAAATATTATGATTACCTTGTATATTTACTTTGCAATAGCGTCGGTTACTTGATTTTGAGGCTCTACAAACACAAATTCTGTGCTGTTACGTTTTTGTTTTACATGAATGTGTAAAATATTAGTTGAGAATCGATAGCTCTGTGCGCTCTACACGGATTTCCCTTCAACATATTCGTATACTGTTTATAGTTCATACGCCATCAGATTTCGGTTTACTATGTGCATTTTTAAATACTGTTCTGAACCACTGTATTTTTAAAACTTCATTTACTTAACGGCATTACGTAAATTACAAAGTTTTACAGTTTAAATTCTACATAATGATATTTGAAAGTTAGTTTGTAAGCCATGTTCTTTAATCTGTTGTTTTAAATAAATTTCATGTCACAGTGTTTGACCGCGATGAACTCCGAAACTATACAACGGACTTTGATGATTCTTTTATGGGTTCCTTACCCAAAGGGTAAAACGTGACGTCTGTCTGTCTGTCACCAGGCTGTATCTCAAGAACCGCGATAGCTACAGTTGAAATTTTCACAAATTATGAGTTTCTGTTATCGCTATAACAACAAGTACAAAAACAAAATAAAATAAATATTTAAGGGGGCTACCATACAATAAACGCGTCTTTTTTGCCCTTTTTGCTCGATATTAATAATGGCAACAGATTGGCACTAGAAATATTCACAAAAACTCAGTTGTATGTTTACTTTAATAATAAATAATATGAAATTTGTGTACCTTCTGTTGTTTATCTAGACAATGGTACGGAACCCTTCGTGCGCGAGTCCGACTCGCACTTGTTTCATTTTGCTAGATTTGTTTTGACTTAGGACACAAGATAGGTTTCACTTAATTTATAACACAGCAACGCATGGCCGGGTCAGCTAGCGTAAATATAAAAATTTCCTGTGTTTGATCTTAATGAACACCGAAACTACTCAACCTATTTTGATGGTATTTTACTGTAATTTAGCTGGATTTGTTCCAACTTAGGACATAGGATATGTTTCATTTTTATTTATAATAATGATTATATTGCTAATTATTACAATGAGCCACATCAACGCGTGGCCTGTTCAGCTAGCATGTAATATAATATTTAATTATATAAAAATTCACTGTAGGACTTTGTAAAAATTATTTCGACCAATAAAAAGTAAACAATTACTCATAAAATCAGAACCGAATTGAAATGCCACCAGTAATCATATTTCTCGGTTTTATTACGGTAGGAACATTGCTTTTATTTTTATGTATAGTGTGACCGTGTTATTCACAATTGTTTCACATATTTCAGATAAGCCAATGTCAGATTTATGACGTAGTTCTATCTGACACTGCCAGTATTGAAGTAACTAACTCAAATTTATACTACACCATCCCAGATCAAATATCCACAACACAAAATCCTATTAAAGATGAAGAAAGCATAAAGAATGACGCGGATGAAAATCAACCGTTGAATGAACGAATAACTAGTGAAATAAATCAAATTTATAGAAATCAACGAAAAGATATCGAATTTGAATTAGACTTTAGTAAATCAGTACAAACAAAAGATGTTTTCCAATCATCTGTAACAAATAAAATGCTAAATGAAATTTCTAGTCAGACAGCAACTGAATTATCGTTTGAAATAATCTTGAAGGAAATGTTAAATCCAAAATCTGATTTGAATACAACAGAAAAGAATGAGGTTGGAGGTGTAGAAAACTACTTGAATAATATGACTGAATCAAGATTGAAGACGTATGACAATATTGTAATGAATAATGGATCAACATTTGATTTAGAAGCACTATTGAATCATACTTTCAATGAAGATATATCGGAAAATATCACTAAAACAGATGTTCACAAATACAATAATAACGCCATTATGTCTAAACGTACATTAAGAACTAATATCAATAGCGGTGATCTATATGATATGAAAGCCAATGAAAAAGACGATATAACTTTTTCCGATGTCAATTCTGCATCTGAAAGTGAATCATACGTGATTATGCGCAGAAATATTAAGAATGAGGCAAAACTGAAACCTGGCTTTTTAAAAATGGAAAATAACAATGGAAATATTAAATATTCGAAGGTTGCGGAAGCTTCCAATTCGGAAACGGTTAAACCCCGTCAAATTATAATCGCTAATCCCGAATTGCATTATAATTTGGAAAATCTTGGAATAGATGACAAAGAGATACAAAAACTTTATGGTAATAAACAAAAGTTTGGAAGCTTCACTTATGTGGGTGTACCCATGAAGTTTTTGCTAACACTTTTGCGTGAGTTTTGGTTTCACATTTTTTTTAATCGTGAAAGGGAAAGCGCTTGACCGCTATCTCTGATGGTAAGCACGATGTGATCTAGGATTTGACGCGCCTGCCTAGAAAATTGACTGGTGACTTAAAGACTCCTAAATTGTATTTATTAGGAAACACAGACTCAGGCAAAGAGTTCCACTCTTTAGCGGTACGATTACAAAATTGTAATCAAAACGCTTAGTACGACTTTTTTGTATATCAACCATATAACGTTGGTGCGTTATATGGTTGTATACGTTACATGCGTTATATTTAAGTCTGGTTGTTGGATGAAAAAATGGAAACGGCGTATAAGGCTGAGGAATTCTGCTGCACACTTTCCAAATTGTACCTTATATTTTTATACTTGACTAGATTTGAACATGTGTTTATTATTTCTTTGCATTCATAATACCACATTTCTATAAGAATGTTTTTTTTACTTATTTGCGTCAAACATGGTATTAAGGTTAATAATAATTTTTAAAGTACAATATGTTCCGCCATTATTTGATTATTTATGAATTATTTAACCATTTTGACGACCGTTTCGTGTAACGGTAGCTCCTGCCTGTCCCACCGATGGTCCTGGGCTCGAATCCCGGAAAGGACAGATCGTTGTGTGATGAATACGAGCATTTGTACCTGCGTCATGGGTACATTACATATATGTATGCCTATCTGTTACCCTAGTCTATAACACAAGCCTTACAGTGCTTACTTTGGGAAAAGCTAATTGGTGACAAGTAACAAGAAAATTTAACGACAACAGTTAAAATATTATTATTTCTTTTTTTTCAGGTTCTAATAGTAATGAAAACAGCGACACCAATAAGGCACATAAGACAATAGCTCCACTTGAACTGAACGATAACGTAATCTCCTTTATCAAAGATAGTGCTAGACACATAGGTGATATAATTGGATAAAGTGTAATTTTCAACTCATTTGTTTCATTTGTTTTCGTAATAGCAAACTTTGTCCGTAATAATCCAAACAATTTTGAAATGAATCCTATTGGTAGTCGTCTTGAAGGTACACTGAAAGTAGCTCATAGATGCAAAGCTCAAAAAATTAGTGTACATTGCATGGCACCTATAATTAATAATAAAATCCCATTAGCTATTAGAGCGACCAATAACAATAAAAGATTTAAAACTGCACTCAATGGCTTCCTTGATGAAAAAGTTTATCTTGATATTGAAACGTTTTTAAATTATAAAATAGATAGAATATAATACATGGTTTGAAATTATCTACTAATAATAGATATTTATCATATACCTGTAAGGTGAATCATGGCTGTACTTTATTATACTCTGTATCTAAGAGTTTCTAATACCCATGTTTATTGATTTGAATTTAACCAGCAACTCTTGTACCTAACCTATCCGTTTCTTATAGGATACATTTCGGAGAGTGTGCAGCAGAATTGCATAGCCTTGTTCCCATTTTTTCATCGAACAACTAGACTTACAAATGGGTACCTCCGGTAAGTGGTCGATATACCAAAGAAATAATAATTTAATTCAATTCGCGCAAAGTAGGCAATTTTTCATCAATGATTTCTTATGACGCTATCACGTAGAATTATCGTCCGTAAACTGACTTTACAGACAACCAGTAAAAAACAACGAACACGTGTTAGCATGAAAACGAACATGCTAACACATTCGTATTAAAGTTTTTGTGTGTGGGTGTATAGAATGTATGTGTAATGTGGCTGTTTAAATTTTGGTGTAAAATTTTGTGCATAACCTTTGGTATAATGAGTCAGCAAACTATGTTCAACAATTTTTCAGTCGCATCATAATCCAAACACAGTAGGCAATAGGTTTCTGTTTATTTACACGCTACCCTGCTGAGAGCATAAATGGAAAGTATATAGTATAGGAATAATGGGCTAAGCCAAAAAAATTCTGAGTCTCTGAGTAAAACAACTTTAAGATGTACGAGGCAAACTCTATGTTTACGACTCATAGATAAGACCTCTTTATTATTACTTATTTCTCTGTTAAAAACAAAATAACTGTCGCACAGTGAAGATTTTATTGTTATATGTGTATTTAATTTTTTTTTCGCCTGTGGCAACACTGTCCAAACAGCTATTTATGGCTATTATGAAATGGCTAATAGTAGTTCCAATATCTATTTGCAATAATTATTTAATTTTGTATATTGAAGTAAAGTCACAAACCATTTTTTCACCATTTTATCTAATTAGTGTTAAATATTGTGAAGATTTATGTAGCAATTGTGTTTAAATAACATTGTAAATGTCGTTACTTTTGTTAAAGCTGACAAGTTTCTTGCGCCAATCTTCTTGTCAGTTAAAAGATTTGAATGGGTGGTAGATAAAAATGTTGGACGATTCAAAACAACTTAAGTGCATTTGAATAAAGTATTTCTCATGTTCAATATGTGTTATGTATGAGTCTAACATGTTTCCCCCGAAAATTAATAAATAAAATAAAAATACGGTCATGATTATTAAAACTAATTTCTACGTTGTCAGTTGTAATATCGAAGCACAGATATTGGTAGAACATTTGCAGACGACTTTGCTGGTCGTTAGCGCTTGGCTTGCAGCCAACTTACGAACGCCAATTTCTACAATGTCCTAATGTTGTTCCATTGCTTATCTACGCCAAGATTTTAGGCGCTCTTTTGCATTTCTAAATGAGAAATATTCTCAAGTGTTGACAGGTTATGAAAAATAAAAAATACAGTTCCAGAAATATACCTTTATCTTATAAGATCAATATCCAAAACACAAGCGTGTTTTTTCATGGCCAAAAGAAGTCCCTTTCGCCTCACTCCTGCTTTCCGAGGTACATCTGTACCTGTGACCGACAGCCTCGAGCTTCTTGGCATGGAGTTTTCTACAGACCTCAATTTCGAGTCCAAGGGTCAAACTGCAGCTAAAAAGCTGGGCGTCCTAAATAAGGTCAAATGATATTTGACGCCGGGACAGCTTTTAACTATCTATAAAGCTCAAGGCCGATCTTGCATGGAATATTGCAGCCACCTATGGGACGGCACAGCAAAATATCAACTTCCTGCACTGGACACGATTCAGTGCAGAGCTGAGAGGCTCATTAGTGACAGCAAATTGGTGAAGAGCAAGATTCACACCTTAGTTCACCGCCATAAAGATGCCTGTCTGTCGGTCTTCTACAGAATGTACCTTAAAGAGTGTAATCAGGAGCTATGTGCTCATACTGCGATCTCCCTTTTTCCGTTGGAAAGACGTCCTAGACGCACTGCGGGCTTCAACCATTTCTTGGTTGCTTTTCCTACCTGTCGCACCAATCGCTTCTCAACATCTTTCATAATGCGCATAGATAATTAGTGGAACTCACTCCCTGCGTCTGTATTTCCGAGTACTTATAACCCGTCCGTTTTCAAAGCCAGGGCGAATAGGCACCTTCTAGGTTAGCTCGTTCCATCGTGGATTCTGGCTTGATTGGGATTCAGAGCGAATCCATTCTAAATAAAAAAAATGATCTCGGTTTTTTAATTTCAAATCGAGCGAACATTCCGATGTCACTTTCAAAATGGCCGCCTGCGCACCCTTTACCGCTGTCACAGTACTCTTAATAATATTCTTTATCTTATTATATTTTAATACGTGATATAAATTAAACTGGGACTTTATTTAGTATCAAAATTATTTCGCTATACATTTATACGGTGTTCGCAAACACAAGGAATATTGAAAACAGTAGTGGTCTCCAACAAAGCATTTAGACTTTTGATATAAAATAACTTTTTAATCGGATACTGGCACATATATTATACAAGCTGACCCGGCCACGCATTGCTGTGTTATAAATTAAAATGAAACCTATCCTGTATCCTAAGTCGGTACAAATCCAGCAAAATGAAAAAAGAACCACGAAAATCGGTTGAGTGCTTTGAGTTCATTGCGGTCATACACTGTGACAGCGAATTTTTATATATGTAGGTTTATACAAAATTGTTTTATTTTGCATTTTATTTAGTTATATAATTGTATTTACGATTACTGTTAACTGATTCTGCCAACAGTTCGGAAAATGGGAGGCCCAAGAAATGGCGAAAGAAACTCGGACATGCGTACCGCCATCTTACTTTTAAGATGATAAAACTTATAAATTGGGAACTTGCCCGATTGAAATAGAGCGCGGAAGTGTAAGAATGAAATAGCATTTAAACAACTTATACAATGAGTGCATTAACCAAAATTCCATGCAAGAAAATACACGGAAAGACTACTAAATTTTAAATTCAAATTTTAAAAAGACAATTAATGAAAAATGGATTTAAGCCTGAGCCCTAAATTCCTGGACAAATAATTCTTTTGATATCATATAGTATCTGTTTTATGATTTAATTCAATTTTTGTTAGCAATGAACTAAACTGCCTGTATATCTCAAACAAAATTTACCGATTGGAAGACCTGAGGCCCTACCAACACGTTTCACAGCGATTCAAAATAGGATCGATCCTGATCTTAATCAAGCCAAGGAGACAAGACAGAATCCACGATGGAACAAGCTAAACCAGAGGGTGCCTATTCACCCAGGCTTTAAAAACAGATGGGTTACGGAGTACCCGGAAATACAGACTCAGGGAGGGAGTTCCACTCTTTTGCTGTGCGCATTATGAAAGATGTTGAGAAGCGCTTAGTGCGACAGGTAGGAATAGCAACCAAGAAAGGGTGGTAGCCAGCAGTGCGATGACCGATGGAAAAAGGGAGATGGCGGCATAAGCATATGGGTCAAAATCAGGGAGGTGAGAATCACGCTTCTGACAAAGGTTTTCTTAATA
The DNA here is from genome assembly GCA_927399485.1 of Calamotropha paludella. Taxonomy (NCBI): domain Eukaryota; kingdom Metazoa; phylum Arthropoda; class Insecta; order Lepidoptera; family Crambidae; genus Calamotropha; species Calamotropha paludella. The sequence continues at coordinate 1,611,175 of OV656803.1, read as the reverse complement.
AAATAACGTAATATTACTAAAATAGTTATCTCAAAGTGGAGATTATGTGCATAAATATAAGGTACTTAGCATATTTATTTTCCTAAAATATTTATTTACTTAATTAAAAACAAAAAAGAACTAAATTTTCATTCCAGGAACGCGTCCTTATACCATGTTTCATAGTTGAGACAAGTTAAAAATGTTCATAATAACGATTTGGAATTGTTATATTTTAATATTAGCTTTGAAAGTTATTAAATTATGAATATGTGTACAAATTAAAATAATACCAGATTAGTTTCTTCATATTTTAGTTATTCTAATGCTGTCCGACGTTTATCAAATCATTCCGTGAACGCGGTGGATCTCGGTCGATGTAATTAAAACACAATACGCTAGGCGGCGCTGACAAACAGCAGTGTGAAGTTCACTAGTCAAAGAAAAAGGCGTGTGTCGTGTTTACGGAAGAAAATATTTGATTTTATTGGTAAGTACCTTTTTACTTGAAATATGGGATGCGTACTTTAATTCCCTGTCACTACGGGAACGCTGTTTCGTTATAAGTTTTTCGATAATCTATATGTTTTTCGCGATATTCTAATAAATATTACAGCTCGCTTATTCCTAACCTTCAAAACTAATATCTAACATGGCGGCCTTAAGCGTGACGTGGAAATATTTGTCAAATAATCATTTCGGGAATGGTCATTTAGGGAACGTACTCGTATATGACGGGCATTCCCGAAATGATGCATGTGTTCCCGAAATGACGCAGGCGGTCCCGGAATGAGTTTTTTTGGGGAAAAATATGCCCTGTTGCTTTTTAAAGCATATATGCCCAATAAAATTTTGGTTTTAGGTATCAATTGAGTAGGAGTAAAATGGAAAACGATAAAAATGAAGAGAAAAGGAAGTCGAAAAAGCGATTAAAACAGGACAGTAGAGCTTATAAAAGACATCGTGAAATGGCTAATGCAAGGAAGATTTTTAGATAAAATGACACCGGAACAAAGAGAGATGAAGAGACTGAAAGATAGGGAATATTACCAAAGGAAGAAAGCTGAAAATAAAGTTAAGACTGTTAGTGATATGACTGAAAGACAAAAGAGGAAACAGAGAAAAATGTGGAGAATAAATTCGCAAAATTATAGACAGAAGAAAAAGATGATGGCATATATTTTAGCTAACAGCCCCCCAGATTCTGAACATGAGATTGAAAACGATGATCGTGTGTCAAGGAGGAAGAAATCAGGAAGAAAACGGGTTAAAAAAGATAAAGCACAGGCTTACAGAACTGTTAAAAAACAGAAGGATAAAATACAGAAAATGCAAAGAATTATAGATAAGTTGCGAAATAAAGTACAAAGAAGCAGAAGCCGCGAAGAAAGGGCATCGAAGAAGAGTGCTGATACGGCTACTCGCAAAGTAGATGAAATAACAAGAGAATGTTCTGTTACTTCGGAAATTCGTAAACGCCTACTATTTGGCGAAGTTTTGACTAACCAACTAAAAGACACCGTTGATAAATTACCTAAAAATTCTAAACAGCGAGAGGCTTTTCAAAAATGCGTCAGTGGCAACCGTATCAAAAGACATCGTTTAAGTAATATGACCAAACAATTTCTCCGCAAAAATAAAAATAATGACAACATTTTAATATCTAGTCGAAAGAATCCAACATGTCTAATAAATAACCAGATTCGTGCTGAAATTCATAAGTTTTTTGAGCGGGATGATATCAGCAGAATGTGCCCTGGAAAGAAAGATTGCCTTAAGGGGAACAAACAAAAGCGGTTGCTTCTAGAAACAGTAAAAAAACTGCATCCTCAATTTTGTGCTGAGACTAAAATTCGAGTATCTTATTCGACGCTTTTGAGAGAGAAGCCTTATTGGGTAGTACAGCCTACAAAATGGAATCGAGATACTTGTCTTTGTGTAAAGCATGAAAATTTTGAATACAAGCTAAACAAATTGAACCGACTAGGAGAACTGTCATGCAAATCCATATCCGAATGTATAAAAAGGTACAGCTGTGACATTACATCTTATAATTGTATGCTTGGTTTGTGCGATGAGTGCAAGGAGATCAAATTGGAATCAGGAAGTAATGAAGATACTATTCAATACTTTCAGTGGCAAGTAATAAAAGAGGACCGGATCATATAAGGAGAGAAAAAAATCACCAAACTTACTAAGAAAGTTACTGTTACAAGCACGGTCAAAGATTTGAAAATGTCTTTAGCTGCGGATATTACTCGAATGAAAAAACATGTTTATGGAATAACCGAAAACTTGAAGGCCAAAAGAGAACTGAAAGAGAATTTAAAAGAAACAGAGCTAATGATTCAAATTGATTTTGAAGAAAATTATATGACAAAATATGCGAAAGAGATTCAATCAATTAGATTCGGAGCTTCGAAAGGTCAGTTATCGATCCATACAGGAGTATATTATGCCAAAAATGATACCTCTCTAGATACTGTTTCATTTTCCACTGTGAGCGATAACTTGGATCACCAAGCTCATGCAGTATGGGGTCACCTGAAATCAGCGCTACAGAAAATATTGAGTGTCAAGCCTCTCGTAAGTACCCTTCACGTCTTTTCAGATGGACCCACATCGCAGTACCGTAACCGCACTAATATTTACTTATGGATTAAAACTCTAAGAGATCAATTTCCACAAATAACTGCTTCAACGTGGACATTCAGTGAACCAGGTCATGGTAAAGGTCCAATGGATGGTGTTGGAGGAGTGCTAAAAAATCTGCTGATGATCAAGTATTACGAGGAAACGATGTAAACACAGCTGCAGACTTTGTCCGTTTACTAAATAGTTCATCTGTTTTACTACATGAAGTCACCGACGATGAAATAGTGGCAATCAAAAACTTAATACCTGAAAAGATAGATGCGATCCCTGGAATCATGAATGTAACTAAGATTATCTGGCAGAACGCTCCTGATTTCTCCATACTACTATATCAATTTTCAAAATTGTTGCGAGAAATTAAATTGCAGGCATTTTCAGTTGAAGATAGAGATCATGAAAGTACAATACCATTAGAAATAATAGATTTAGACAAAGAAAAGAATGATGAGTTTCTGAGTTGTCTTCACATCAGCAGAAAAAGTATTTACGAGGCTGTATACGGATCAGACAGTTCAGATGATGAGAATCTCCAACAGATTTCAGATCGACTTCATGGAAAGAATGAGGATATTTGTGCTGGAACTTCGTACGGAAATGATAAGGAGAACATCCACCCAAATATGATATGTCCAAAGACATTTTTGCTAGTAAAGGTACCGACTGAAAATAAAAAAATGATATATAGATACGTCGCTGACACCTCGGTTGATGAAGATGGTGAAATAAAGGTCACTTTTCTTCGTTGTCAGCGGAATTCAGCAAAAATATTTAAAATTGTACAAAATGATATTGCATATGTCTCCTGTGAACAGGTTGTTCAAATTTTACCCATACCGAAATTGCAAAAAACGGCAGTCGTACCTATTATTGTTTTGATGAAAATATGGACGTATTCTAAAATTAATAAGTACCTAATACTCAAGTTGTTTTGTGATATTATGTGATTGTCCTTATTAATGTTTTTAATTCCTAATGTCTTGTTTTAAAAACTACAAAGTTTATATTTTGATATTAAGCATTGATGCAAGAAATTCTTATGATAGTGTGCAATTATTGTTAATTGCTAATATCCTATGTTTGTTGAAACTACAAGTTTATTATTAGATTATAAGTATAATTTGTGATATTCATGTTCCTCATTTCGTAACTAAGTGCAAATAAAGATATAATACTTTAAATTTATATTATTTTCGTACTTAAAATATAGGAAACCCAAGCGCTGCAGTCATTCAGAGAACGTCTACGTCATTTTGGGAACACTATCATCATTTTCGGGAACATCTCAAAATCTCCAAATTTGCCACTAATGAGTAATGCTATAGTGAAATCTTTCATACACAATATGAGATTACCTGTCAATGTTTTTATTTATTTCATCAATTAATAACGTAACGCACAAATGTATACAGTAAATTGAAATTATGAAACGAAATTTACACCAATTGAAATTTTATAGAGAGTAATTTGGAAAATAAGTGTTTTTATTATAAAGATATACAAAATGATAGCATTTTCCGATTTAGGGACAGGTAAATTATAATTTCTTGACAATGATTATTAAGTACATTGGTTATATAATTATTAAAAAAATATTTAAAAGTGTTCCCGAAATGACTTTAGGCCTTGGCGTTATTCTTATTAACAGCTATAATTTCTAAACAATATATTTTTGTGCGTGCCTCTTCACAGGAAAGGTATACGATGAATGACACAACAGACCCCACTTGTTAATTTTCTGTAAAAAAAAACTTAATTTCCCAGACATTTGAAAACCTAAAATGCTCACCTCTCTGATTTTGACCCATATGCAGCTCCTGAGCACACTCTCCAAAGTACATTCTGTAGAACACTTTTAAACGATTTAGTAACATAATCACATATCTGAATCATGAACACAAAGCCCATGAACACTTTTAGCCATGTTATAACAATTTCATAGTCACATCTACAGCGTCGAACTCTATGAATAACAAGTGCAGACATACTCGTTGCCACAGTTTATAGCTAAGCAGTGTTTTAACTAAACCTATTTTTACAATATTTCTTATATTATTTACAGTTTTGAATGCTATCTTATAAGATGAATTGGGAAGGTATAAAAAATTTCGACGAGTGTTCACAAGGCTCGGTAGCTCAATGGGAGAGCATTAGACCGGACTTTCTAAGGTTGCGGGTGTGATTCCCGCAGAAGAGTTCACTTGTGCGCCGAGTCGAATTATTCTAGCATATTTCTATTAAAATAATTTATATTATAAGCTTATCTCTTGAGATAAATACCTACGTTCATTATAGGTGTTATTGTTAGTTAAATCTAATGAATTTATGTGTCTGTTTCTTTTTACTGTTGCTTTTTCGTTTCATCGACTTTCAAATCACAACGATTCTTAAAGAAGTTTTCACTCCAAAAAGCCTTACACTCAGTAACCAACAAAAACAAACATGTCAATGTTGTAAAAATTTTATCGCATTAAGAATTAAATTTTTCATGTAACGGACGTTGCGTCACAGCGTGCAACGAAAAAGCGACACCATGAAGTTAGCTGTTAAAGCGAATAAGCTAACTTCAAGATATCTCATTAAATTTTATAATATATTATAACTTTTGCCGCGCGTACATAAGTACACGAACGCTTTTTTCGTAAAATACGCCTTTCTCATCTTTTTTATAAAAAAGTGGTTAAAAATTAGACATGAAAACTTTCAACAGGAAATGGACCTAATAGAACTTCGTTTCTAACGGATGTGATGTGCTACAAAACCACACGATTTTATTATTTAAATAAACATTTTGGTTCTATAATGATCAAATAATTAAAATAACGTATAAATAAAATACAAGTAATAAAAAACAAAGACTTTTAAGAAGCCTTTATTCTTTTTTATTACTGTTATTACTACAGTTGAATGCCGCGGTAGCGATCCTGCCTTTCGCACCGACGGTCCTGGGTTCGAGTCCCAGAAGGGGCAGATGTTTGTGCGATGAACACGAACATTCGTACTGGAGTTATGGGTTTTTCTACATATTTCTATAAATATTACATATCTATGTATCATATATGTATGTATGTTTGTTACTCGTGTATCCATAACACATGTTTTATTAATATTACATTACTTCATAAAAATGCATTTTCATTTGTAATAGAATTTATTGCCAATCTAGGCAATTAAAATGGATATTTATAAAAAAACTGATTTTATTATATAAACTGATATGTGATCGACTTACAGTATTGTTGGAAGTTAAGACAAAGTTAAATTTCAGTCAATAAGAAATAGTCAAACACTTATATCACAAACACAAAGGTTCATATGTGTCACTTTAGAAAGTTATTGAGCGAAGCTCTCTTTATTGAGCGAAGCTCTCTTTAAGGCAACTCACAAATTTCGCTTGTCTCCCTCCTGCTACTTAACGGTCCAACCGATTCGAACGAATTTTGGCATGAACATATATGATTATAACCTGACGGACATAGGCTATGTAAAGAAAAAATAGACTTTACCATGGAGGAATAATCACCGAAAGAAAATTCAAAAGGTGATCACAGCCAAATCGCTGAGACTACATTGATGAAATTTAGGTGAAGTTAGGTAAGGTAGTGCTTCGCTCAGTATTTGCAAACAGCAGCAGCATTGCAGACCTAGTTAAATACTAGCTAACCCGGCTACGCGTTGCTGGTATTGTTACAAACACACACACACACAAAGTATTGTCATAATATATTATTTAATATATTCTGAATATTCACAAGACAGTCTTTTTTCAGTTCTTATGATAGACAGGTAACAAGAATTGGTAACATGGCAACCAAAATATAACCATAGAGCGAATATTAAAGCTGTATTACCTTTTTTTATTACTAACTAGATGTCGCTGTACCGAAATGAATCGCGCTAACGTTTCGGTTCTACGACTACGCATATAGCTATCCGTTATTAGCCTTCTTGAATGTTATTCTTAGGCTTTTACTGATATTATGGTAACAAACACACACACACAAAGTATTGTCATAATATAATTAGGATGCTAGTCTGCCAGTCTTCTACAAAATGTACTTTGGAGAGTGTGCTAAAGAGCTGCATGTAATCATACTGCCATCTTCCATTTTCCATCGGACGTCCAGACACACTGCGGGCTACCACCCTTTCTTAGTAGTTATTCCTACCTGTCGCACCAAGAGCTTCTCTACGTCCTTCATAATGCGCATAGCAAAGTAGTGGATCTACCTCCGCGCGTTTGTATTTCCGAGTACTTAACCACTTGCCAGTCCACGGTAGCACTTGCTACTGATAGCCAACACCCCTCTTTAGTCCCTGGTAGCAATTGCTACCATATTCAAAAAACCGCGTCGTTGCTGTTTTTTTTTTATAACGATTACTTTTTGAGTTACAGAGATCTAAATACTCTGTGATGGATCCTTTGTTGAATCAGGTTTAAGGTAATATTTTTTGTTTGGTTTCAGCTTCATTATTTAGCGAGCAAATGGCATTTTTGTCTAAGAGTCCGACATTTCTTTTTCACAATTCGCGCAGCATTGGGACTGTTGAAAGGGGCGCGCAGTAGTGGACTGTCAAATGGTTTCAACCCGTCCGTTTTAAAGGCCTGGGTGAATAGCCACCTTCTGGGTTAGCTCGTTCCGTCATGGATTCTGCCTTCGCCCTCGGGCTTTATTGAGATCAAGAGCGTATCCATTCAAAATTAATAAATAATAAAATGCAGTTAGTCTCAACGAATTTGATTGCGACTCAATTCCAAATTTCATTAGAAATGTCATGCATATATAAGGGGTGTGGGTTTCTTCATGGTATGGCCTATTTACATCTGAGACATTTAAAATATTTTGCAACATTTTTTATTATAAAACAACTAGCAATTATATACCAATATAACAAAAAAACAACGGTTTAAATTTTTAAATAACTTTTATTTTACATAAATACTAGCTTTTACCCTCGCTTGTGTTAATATAGACTACCGATTAAAAATTATTTTTTCTATCCCTTTGAAACAATACTTTTTTCTGGATAAAAGGTACTCTATACTTTCCTGTACCCCTCACAAAGTATATGTATAATTTCATTATCATCTATTGAGTAGTAAAGGCGTAAAAGTGTAACAAACGAACTCACTTTCGTTTTCATAATATTAGGGGTTAAAGTATGAAATTGCCGATTTGTACTGAAAATCTATATTGTTTATTTTTTAAATTTTTAACAAATTTATTTAATCAAAATAGTTGCCATTATTATCTATACATTGCTGCCATCTAATGGGAAGGTCATTAATGCCTTTGCGATAGAATTCCGACGATCTAGACTGCACAAACTGTGTGAAAGCATTTTGTACTGCCTCCTGGGAAGAAAACTTCTTGTCACGTAGATAATTGTCCAAATCACGAAAAAAATGGTAGTCCGTTGGAGCAAGGTCTGGTGAATACGGAGGATGACGAATGGTTTCTAACTGCAGTTCCTGAAGGGTCAAAATGGTTTCTCGTGCTGTGTGAGGTCTCGCGTTGTCGTGGAGCAATAATGGTGAAGATCGATTCATGAGTCGGGGCTGTTTTACTGCTAGTTTTGTCAACATGGTTCGGAGTTCGGCACAATAGACATCTGCCGTTATTGCTTGACCAGATCGGAGAAAACTATAGTGAATAACACCATGCTGAGACCACCAAACAGTTACCATTACCTTTTTATTGGTAAGTTTTGCTTTAGGACACTGTTGTGGCATTTGACCTGGGGTCAGCCATTGCATTTTTCTTTTCCGGTTATCATAAAGAATCCACTTTTCATCACATGTTACAATTCGATCCAATATTCCTTCATTTCTGTACCGGTTCAACAAGGCAACACAAGTTTCAACACGCGTTTCTTTCTGCAGATCAGTCAAATCATGAGGCACCCATTTTTCGTATTTTTTTATTTTATTGATTTGACGCAAGTGAGTCAATATTGTGGGTAAGGTAACGTTAAACCATGCCGCTAATTCCTGGGTACTTTGACTAGGATCGGCTTCCACTATCTCTCTTAATTCATCGTTATTTACCTGTGTGGGCGGTCTTCCTCGTGGCTCGTTCTTTAAGTCGAAATTTCCATCACGAAAGCGTTTAAACCAAAATCGCACGGTGCGTTCATTAGTAGACCCCTCTCCAAACGCAGCATTGATATTGCGGGCTGTTTCTGCCGCGTTAGTTCCGCGTCGGAACTCGTATTCAAAAATAACTCGAATTTTCGCAGTATCCATCTTTCTTGTCTAAATTGAATAACAAAAACAATTGAAAGTCGATATTCAAATGTTTTACATTTTTTAAAAAAAGAACATCATAGAAACCATTTAAAAAAAGTTTCATTCGAAAACCTCAAACCATGAAGATTCTATGTCAATTCAAAGAACCTATTGCAATAAAACGGCAATTTCATACTTTAACCCCTATTATTAGTTAGAACTATGCAGTTTTTACTGATATGATAAATAACCTATCATTTGCATAATTACATGTTCTTATTATATATATTATTATATATAAATCGCCTAACCCATTTTTGACTTATAAAAGTACATACAGACAAACCAAAATTACAAAAATAGCAGAATTGTTATCAGTGATTCATAAAACGAATATTTTTCATAAAATTTGCCCCAAAAATCAATGTACAGACAGAACCTTTAGTTTTATTTATTAACACTAGCTAACACGGCCACGCGATGCTATAGCTCAGTTATTATAAATTACAATCTTTTTTATTGTAAATAAATATGAAACCTATCCTATGTCCTAAGTCGGGAAAATTCCAGCAAAATGGAAAAAAAACATCAAAATTATTTGAATAGTTTTGGAGTTAATCGCGGTCAAACACTGTGACAGGTTATTTTTATATTGAAAGACTAGATGACGTTGCGTTGCGTTATAAATTAAAATATCCTATCCTATCTTTTAAGTTAGATCAAATAACAGATGGTTACGAAGTTACATCAAAATCGGTTCAGTAGTTTCAAAGTTTATCCCGAACATACATGCTGACACGACATTTATGGATAAGCTTCAATAATTTTTATATTTTTTTGTGTGGAATCGAATCAACACATTTATGACCAGAGGCCCTACCATCATCTTTTAGCGCGATTCAAGTTCGATTGTCAAAGTGTGACACCGCTATACGTGGTCTATAGTGACGTCTCTTTTTAACAGCTAAATTTGAATCGCTATAAGACGTGATGGTGGGGCCTCAGATTGTAAAAGACAATTTTAAAATAGGCTAGATGACTAAAACATTTTTTTTTTTTGCTTTAATAGAAGCTCATTTCTATAATAAACAGACAGAAAAAATCTGTTTTCAAATAACTTAAAAAACAAGCAAGATATAAGGTATTGAATATTTTGCTCCATCTCTCTCTAGCAAAACGGAAATTTACATGAAGTTTATATGGCCGTACTAAACAGTGTCGTCACTGTTAATGTCGGATCTCTCTGTCTAATCGCTTCCAAATGAACAACTTAAAATGCTTGTATCTAATGTATTTCTAAGCCGATTTTAATTCTGATTTAACAGGATTGTATCTTTTTGTACGGTATTTTATATATTATGACGAGAAGTGAAAATTAAAATTCAGTCATCACCCAATTCGCAAAAATAAAAAAGTTATATCCAAAAAACCGTAGCTCTATGGGAATTCCCATTAAAACAAAAAGTGGGCACTTTTTTAATGTTTTCATTCCTATGAAATTTTGATTCTTTTTTTTACGGTCCGCTCCTGGTATGGTACTAACGTTTATGCGTAATGATTGCATCGCCGCATTTCGCTGCATTCCGTCTAAATTTTATATATATATATAATTTATTTAATACTATTTGCATATTATTATATTATAAATAAGCTTTTAATGTTATAAGAGTAGGTCTTAAAAGATTTGGCCGTAATATTACGTGAAAACGAGAAAATGAACAGCGAATAAAATTCACAGTCCATTTCAAAATGTTATAAAGTGAAATAATCTCATCTTGAATTTCTTTTGATGTAAAAGTAACATGTTAAATACATTGCTTCATTCGTTACATGTGTATCCCGCTAATTAATCCAGTTTCCCTTTTGTTCCCTCACAAAGTAGTTTCGTCTTCACAATATTCCCTGTGAAATGTTGTTCGGAGTAGGATAAGTATTTTTTCAAAGCATAACAGATTATTTGTTATTTCATTTTATGTTGTATTGAAAATGTAATAAGTTTCTTCTTTGTTTTAACGTATCATATTTCTGAATATTAAAACCTGGCTTAAAAAGCACGTATCCAAGCCATAAATCTTATAAAAAAAGCGTGTATGCAATTCACACGTGGTAGAAGTGAAACCTTCAAAAAACATCACAACACCACGGTTGTTGTGATGCCTTCTCTCAAGCATGAGCACAAACACATATTAACACACGTACATAATGCTTCCTATCTCATTTTCTCCTACGTTAAATCTTATGAATTTGTGTCTGTCTCTTTTTAGTTTTTTTTTAGCACAACGATGCTAAAGAAGTTTTCACTTCACAAGTTTTAAATACAAAGCTTTTATTGATTTGTTTTTATTTATCAAATTTTGTGACTTGGATTCGTATACATGGGTAACTCTACAAAAAACTGTCAGCCGCAGATCAGATCACGGTTCACATATGTGAGCTGGATCTGCGAACCGGTTCACAGTATCTAAATCTAAACATTTCGTTACGCCGTACGCAGTTCGTTCGCCGATAATAATAGTAGCGTATTTGTGACTCTGTGAGTGAACATACCAAACTTAGTGAGCCGTGAGCTGTTTGTTTTGTCGTTGAGCTGCAGATCAACTGTTCAAATCTATTTAATCTGAATATTTGAACCGGTTCAGAACTGAGTTACTCGTGTCTATGGATTCGTTACTTCAAAGCCATGTCTTGATGTTCAGTAATATTGTAGTCACTTGCCCTTCTTTATGGTAAGAAACTAATAAAGAACCAGTTATAAATCGTACGTCTAGAGAAACACTCGTTTTAATTGTGCTCTCCCAGTCTCCACGTTGCATGGTGACCCTGCCAGGATGTGGAGACCAAGATGATGATTTATGAATAATATAGATCCTTAGATTTCAATAAAGATCTTTCTTTACTGAAATCTTCTTTGGAGAGCGTGAAAAAATACTTTCCGCTGTTTTGTTTCACTTGCCAACACTCTTGCACGTTCACAAACATTTAGTGCTTAATAATCCACCTTTATTAAACAGTGACATCCACGAAAATACAAATTTTAACAAAAAAAAACAAAACTAAATTAGCCTTGCTCAAAGTAAGAACTGTAAGGCTTCTTTTATGGATACTATGGTAAAGGATAGACGTACATATATGATACATATATATTAAATATTCATTGAAATATATATAAACACCCATGACTCAGGTACGAATGCTCGTATTCATCATACAACTGCCCCTTTCAGGTTTTGAACCCAAAACCGTCTGTGCGAAAGGCAGGATCATTACAGTTGCACCAAACGGTCGTCAGTAGTCCTTATTTATTTGTATGTACACGTACGTATTTTGTATATATGTACACGTAATATGTACTCAAGCTTTGTATTGCGCATGCGCACACAAACACGTATTAACACACGTACATAATGCTTCCTACCTCATTTTCTCCTAGGATAAATCTTGTCAATTTATGTGTCTGTCTCTTTTCACTGTCGCTTTTTCGTTTCATCGACTTTCAAATCACAACGACGCTAAAGAAGTGTTTACTTCAGAAATAAAAATATCAAAATATACCAGCCACTATTATTTGTAACATCTATAGTATCTATATTCATGAAAATGAATCTATTATTACTATTATGATTTCATTACATCGTTAATTACAAAAAACTCATCAAGTATCCGTTTTAAATAAGTATAAATTATATCATAACTAGCTGAACCAGCCACGCATTACTATGTCCTATCCTATGCTATTGAGTATTTTCTGATTTAATCGCGGTCAAACACTGTGACAGCGAATTTTTATATATAAATTAATTTTAGGCTTGAAACTTTTTTTGAAACCTTTTTTAAATTCAAATCTAAAGAAGGTTTACATAAAAAGAGTTTTCAAACTCAAACAGGTTGACAAAGAGTCAAAGAAGTGCCATAGACAATAGCATTCGAGAATCGCAATCATAAATAATAGGAGCTAGAAATCCATAGAGTCAGTGCAGAGTTTTAAAGACTTAAGTACTTTGGACGCGGAAATGTTCGCAACATTCGCTTTAAGCTCACCATGTAGGATTTAGTAGAAAATTAATGTAGAAGTAGCTACTCAATGAATTAACCTCACTATTAAAACTTAATTAGGTCTGCAATACATGCTGCTGTTTGCAATTACTGAGCGAAGCAATTAGATTTTTGAAGGGTGATTATTCCTCTATGGTATGTCCGATTTCAAAACTTTTTTTTGCACATTAGTCACGACCGCAATGTAAGTTTTGGCGCCAAATTACATCAGTGTAGTCTCAGCGATTTGGCTGTGATCAGCTATTGAATTTTTCTTTCGGTGATTATTCCTCCATGGTAAAGTCTATATTTTTTTTACATAGCCTATTTCCGTCATGTTATTATTATGTATGTTCATGCCAAAATTCGTTCGAATCGGTTGAACCGTTAAGTAGCAGGAGGGAGACAATAGAAATTTGTGTGTTGCCTAAAAGAGAGCTTCGCTCAATAAAAGAGAGCTTCGCTCAATAATATTCACACCAGTTAGACTAGACTAAAGTAAGCACTGTAAGATTTGTGTCATGGATACTAGGGCTACGCATAGACAAACATATATCAACAAGTTAATACTAGGCGATTCAGTCGCTAAGCATAAAGCTACGCTAACACCATATATTTGAGCGGAGCGTAATACCTACAAAAAGAAAAAAAAATTGTTTCGATGGGAATTTTTACGAATTTCAAAATTTGGGCTCCGCCACAATCTAGCCCTCAGCCTGTTGCTTCAATTCCACACAAAATATATTAAAATTGGGAAGTTATGGCGTAACAGACATTGCGCCATTGAAGCTGATCCATGGGAGCTTCGCTTCGCTCCAACTAAAAACTAGGCGATGCAGTCGCTAAGCATAAAGCTACGCTGGCACCATATATTGGAGCGGAGCGTAATACCTACAAAAAGATAAAAAAAAATCGATTTTTTGCGCATTTCAAAATTTGGGCTCCGTCACAATCTGGTCCTAAACCTGTTGATTCGATTCCACACAAAAAATATTAAAATCGGGAAGTTATGGCGTAACAGACATTGCGCCATTGAAGCTGATCCATGGGAGCTTCGCTTCGCTCCGCTCCAAACAGGGGTCACTGTCGACATAAATAAAATCTTAAACATACGACCTGAGAACCTCCTCCCTTTTTGAAATTCGGTTAGTAACAAGTGATTATTTTCATCGGGTGTTTGTTTTAAATACATTCTTAGGGTTCCATACCCAAAGGGTAAAATATTTCTATTACTAAGACTCTACTATCCGTCCGTCTGTCTGTCCTTCTGTCACCAGGCTGTATCTCATGAACCGTGAAAGTTAGACAGTTGAAATTTTTACAGATGATGTATTTCTGTAGCCACTATAACAACAACTACTAAAAAACAGAATCAAATAAAGTTGCTCCCATACGACTGACGTGATTTTATTGCTCGTTTATGCTCGATATTGATAACGGTAGTCGCTTGAAATATGAACAGAACATTGAGTTAAATTATTCACTTTAAAAATAAATAATGAAATTAAAATAAAATTAATATTTAATACTCTCATACAACAAACGTGTTTTTTTTTATTCCTGTGACGAACTTTACTTAACTTAAAGTTTGTACTGAACCCATCGGTGCGCGAGTCCGACTCGCACTTGACCAGTTTCAATTTAAAGATCGAATTGTACAACAAAATATAAAGATGTCCTTTAATAGTTCTTATTCAATTTAATGTCTATTCAATTTTAAACCTTAATGTCAATGCAATATGTATATTTATTGAGTTTAAAAATGAACATAGGTCGATGGTTGCAGTGGATATTACCCCGTTAGGCTGCCAATGGGATGCGCGATAAGATACCGTCTCCGAAATGAGAAATTTTCCGTCGGTTGTTGTTGTGAACGATACTAAAAGTATGAACGATACAAGCCGTGTTCACATCAATAGATAGTTCCACTGTTTATTTAAAAATAGTTTTTTTTTTATTTAGAACGGTTGATTAGAATACCACTTAATTTAGGACTAAACAATTGTTGTAATTCCGAAATTAATAATAATAAAATAATATGCATTTTTCAATCCTATCTTATATTATAAGTTGTTTAAATAGAAAAATATTTGTATAAACTTTTCTAATTTTTACGTAGGGCCACCGTTGTCTCATAAATGGGAGGAACATCCTCTCGTATTCGAAAGAAACATTTTTACGTGTTTGGAAAATCGATTAAGATGAAACAGCCGATTAGTTTGTAATTTTATCTTATATCTAATTGATAAATTATTTTAATAATGATTTAAATAACTGTTATTTAAACAGAAGATTCTAATTTTATGAATTATTATATTACTTTGCATTTTAGGGTTCCGTACCTCGAAAGGAAAAAACGGAACTCTTATAGGATCACTTTGTAGTCCGTCCGTCCGTCTGTCTGTCTGTCAAGACCCTTTCTCAGGAACGCGTGGAGGTATTAAGCTGGAATTTATATCAAATACTCAGGTCTACTATCCCTTGGAGCTGTGAAAAAATCAAACTTCTAAGCCAACGCAATCAAAAGATACAGCCGTTTATACCGCAAATTTCCTCAAATTTTCGACACTCGCAAGGAAATCAAATCCTACAGGGTACTTCCCGTGAACTCAGAATCTTGAAAGTTGGTACGCAGCAACGTCTTACAGCGGAGATAAAGGAAAAATAGCGAAAACCCTATTTTTTTTGTTACATCATATAATAAAAATATTTTTAATAATTGTACGGAACCCTCGGTGCTCGAGTCCGACTCGCACTTGGCCGGTTTTTTAATACTATCTTAAAAGATACATTTCCCGTCTGAGAATTCGTTTGTGAACCTAGTCGATTTTTTTTGTATTTTTCAATTAAATATTTAATCTTACAAGATTCTAAACTAACATAGTTTCATCAAGGATATTCAAATAAAATCGCATGTCTAATTACTTTGTTACACCCATGGCCGAATCTACCACTACTCAAACGAACCGCCAAAACTAGAACAAGAAACTTTGAACAAAAGAAAACAAACACATAATGGACAGCACTGTGCAAGTTGGCTTGTTACGGGCACGTGGTACGCCGAAATACGGGTCCGCGGCCAACTCAACTCATATAACAAACTTTCAACTTGTTATTTATCTAATTCCGTACGGGTCAGTGTAAGAACACTATATAGGGTTCAAACTATACCTACATACATATATTTAGTTCATACACTTACATGTGTTAACATGTGTTAACTAGGTCGACGCACTCCCTAAGCATAAAGCTTCGTTAGCTAGGATTGCAAATTTTTTGTTTGCCTGTCCGCTCTTTTTCCATTGTATACGCGTTACCATAGCAACGCGTTAACCGCAAGTAGTTCGTCTACCGGACGCTAGATGGCGCTAACGGAAAAATATTTAATAAAGAAGAAAAAATTTAAAGAATTTAGTCCACCCGTGCGAAGCCGGGACGGGCCGCTAGTATTAAAAAATAAATCAATAATGTTTAGTAAATTTTTAAATTCCATAATGAAAACTATCAAAAAGCGAACGCTTCTTGTTTTAATGAGAAATCCCATAGAGCTAATGTTTTCTTGTCATAACTTTTGTATTTTTGTAAATTTCAAATTTCGGCCTGTGTCACAATCCGGTCCTAAATTTGTTGATTCGATTCCACACAAAATTATTAAAATCGATTCGAGATGAATTCGGGAAGTTATAGCGTAAAAGGCATTCCTTACGCACCCTTGACTTCGGGAGCAACTGATGAATGCGTGACGAAATAATTACGAAAAGTGTGATCGGGCGAGGCGGATGGAAGTTGAGAGCAACATATATGTATACATATAGATGGATATAAAAAAGTTTTACTTCAGTCTTTTAGTCTAATACTGGGCATTGACGATCAATTTTTCGTAAAACTGTGGCGTCACTCCAAATGGTTTTAAGCCAACTTGATTTCGGCATTCACTGGCGCCACTCTTCAGTTTTCTATCGGCCGGGCTATTAGGAAGTGTTCGACCTGTTTGTGTTTGATTGACGATCATGTACTCACGATCAAATTCACAATTCAAATCACAGGATGACTAAGGCAATGGTCGTCATATATTTTCTACTACCTTCACAAAACTTTAATCGGGCAAAATTTAAATAAATCCAAATGTTTTATTTTGCATTTGCGTATGATAAAAATGTTACACAGACATGAGTGAAAGCGAGACAGAAGGCCACACAAACTGAGGTAGGGAGGCAGCTATACATACCGGGTAACGGTACTAAATCTGACGCTCTCGTGTAACGGTAATCCGCGCGGCGAGCGCCTATATGAAAAAAGCCGTTTTACGCCATTTACGCTTCTCTTAAAAAAAACGCCTTGTTCCCACAGGGGTACACAGAAATCACAAATTTCCACTTTACACGATATATTTATATTTTTAGATAGTTTACTAATTATAGTATTATAGTAGCGCGCGGATTACCGTTACACGAGAACGTCAGATTTAGTACCGTTACAAGGTATATATAACTGCCTCCCCACCTTAGCGTGCGTGGCCTTCTGTCTCGATTTCACTAATGTCACTGTAACATTTTTATCTTAGTATATAAGTCTACCATTATTCTTACGAATGCAATCAAACCAGTTTTCTTTTTTATATTTCGTAACAAGATTTCACAACCCTAGCGTGCTCCCAACTCAATCCAGACGCTTTTCCCCAATTTAATGAACTTTTTGATTCCTCGCAGGCACCGCTAAGTCGATCGATCAGACTGGACTTCCACGGCCTTTTGTTTATTTTGCTAACTACTGGACTGATAGTAATAGGATATCCCGCCGAACGGTATAGAATCAAGTGGGGTAAATATACTCAATATTTTAGGTAAAAATAAAACACGGTTTGTAACACTCAAAAACTGTCTTATTCATTCTTACTAGCGGCCCGTCCCGGCTTCGCACGGGTGGACAAAATTCGTTAATTTTTTTCTATTAATAAATATTTTTTCCGTTAGCGCCATCTAGCGTCCGGTAGACGAACTACTTGCGGTTAAAGCGTTGCTATGGTTACTTTATTGATACAATGTAAAAAGAGCGGACAGACAAACAATCTCAGTTGTGATCTTAAATTATAGATTTAATTTATAAGAAATTCTTGTTCATTAATCTTCAATGTTTGAAATTATTGAAATATTTTTATTACAAAATAAACAAAATTAGAGATACCATAGTTATTTTTTATGCTTTTTAACTTTGCAGCCAGTTGAGATTAGGAGGATTCAAAGATAGAATCCTAAACGTAGCAAGGGTTTCAAAGGTACGAGTCTCTAAAAAAAAAGAAAAAAAACCGTTAATCAATTCCTGCATTTTAAAAATTTGATGAGTGATATAATCTCATATATTTGTTCATTGATTAATTAAAAATTTGCATAGGTCTTCGAGTGCAGTAATGAAAGGTTATGTTACAATGTTGATAAAAAATTGTAATTAATCAAATAAACGATCGTATCAAAAGTCAGCTGCGGAGGATCTTAATATCACACATGTATACAAGTTGTAAATAAATTGTTAATAGCACATTGTATTATTGTAATTATTAATTAACGGAAAAATATTTAATAATAGAAAAAAATTAAAGAATTTTTTACACCCGTGCGAAGCCGGGACGGGCCGCTAGTCTGTACAATTTAAGTAAAAAAATATTTGAATTAACGAATTCAAATAAATATTAATATATCAATTTTTTCAATTAACTGCTTCTTTGTATTAAACAAAATTAGGATAATTTAGTGATAATAATCCAATTCAATTCATAAAAGTATGCAATTTTTCATCAATGTTTTCTTATACGTTATCACGTAAAGTTATCGTCCGTAAACCGACTTTACAGACAACCATTTTTTTTTATAAAATATTTTGTATTTTTTACATTAAAAAATCATAGAAAAAGGTGTACATTATTTTAATTTTTTAGATTTGTTTCAAATATAATACATACTTCCTGCCTTCTCGCAAGCTTTGTACTACGTATGCGCACACAAACACGTATTAACACGTACATAATGCTTCCTATCTCATTCTCTCCTACGTTAAATCTTATGAAATTATGTGTCTGTCTCTTTTTACTGTCGCTTTTTCGTTTCAAAGAGAAACTGTATAATGCTTCCTATCTCATTTTCTCCTACGTTAAAACTTATGAAAATATGTGTCTGTCTCTTTTTATTCTCACTTTTTCGTTTCAAAGAGAAACTGTATAATGCTCCCTACCTAATTTTCCCCTACGTTAAATCTTATGAATTTATGAGTGCCTCTTTTTACTATCGCTTTTTCGTTTCATCGATTTTCAAATCACAACGCTGCTAAAGAAGTTATCACTTCAAAAAAAAACAATTATCCATACAAAATTCATCTTAGAAAAAGATTTTTAACTACATTTCTACCCTATTTACTTCAAAGCACACCAGAACAGTCTTGAGAGTATCTTCCAAACGCATTCCCTGGAACTCCCAAAGCGATAAATAAAAAAAAACGCAAATACTCAAACCGTCCTCTTCAGATTTATAACGCGCCATCTTAAAAGCATGTCACCATGAAACTATTTGTCATATGATAAGTGGTTTCCCTGGTACAAGAGCTGGATTTGTCGACTCACCCTTCTAGTATGTAAATATATTAGAGTATGTGAAATCATATGAAACGTGGAGTGTTCTAAGAAAGTAGTTTTGTTTGCATTCGCGAGTGATTTTTTCCGTTACGTTAAAAATATTTCTTACATTCACACCAGTTACTTAAAACAGATACTTGTTGACTTTGTAATCAACGATGTATTGAAATCATTACACTACTATTATTGTGATAACATAATAATTATTTTTTCGTGAAAGTGAAAGAATTTTTGAAATCGGCTTAGTAGTTTTTGAGTTTATTCAATGCAAACATACAAAAATACAAATCTTTCCTCTTTATAATATTAGTGTAGGTGACGACGTATTATATTGTAAATGTCGTTACTTCTGTTAAAGCTGAAGAGTTTGTTGCGCCCATTCTTCTTGTCAGTTAAATGACCTCCTGAATGGGTGGTAAGTAAAAATGTTGAAATTTTAAGTGCATTTGAATAAAGTTATTTTTCATTTCATTTCATTTCAGTCAGAGCACAAGTTTTTTTTTTTCTAAGTAGAGATATTTGAAATTAGGTTTTAAGTAAATTATTTACAAAAAAGTTTATTCTTTTGTGAGGAATAATAAGTTTAATAAATTTTAATAGCACTATACCAGAGAAAATTTACTCGGCTAACAATATCGACCTTTGGTAACCGGTCCATGGTCATAGTATAGGTTTCCCTGGCACGGTGTTAGACCGCGATGAACGGTCGGTCGAGTAGTTTCGTAGTTCCTCAAAAGATTTTTTTTTCAATTTGCAGAATTCTTTCCGACTTAGAACAAAGAATAGATTTCATTTTAATTTATAACACAGCAACACATGGGTAGGTCAGCTAGTATTCGTTAAAAACATGTTAGACATTAAATTAAAAATAAAATAAGCCTTTATTGCTGTTAAACTTATAAAATATTTATCTATACTAATTAATAAAATTTTATTCTAAATTATCAGCGTTTAGGTCATTATTATTAGAAACAGCTTGTCTTTCGTCAAAGGTCGATTAAAGATTTCCGTTTTGTCTATCCTTTGCAACTCTGATCCATTCTCATATAATATTGTTAAGCTAGCTTCGCTAGCACCACTATATTGCAGCGGTGCGTAATACTAAAAAACATTTTTTAAAAATTCATAATGTTTAGTAAATTTTAAAATTCTATATGAAGGAAACCTTTCAAATAGCGTGCGTTTTTTGTTTCAATAGGAAATCCCATAGAGCCAATGTTTTCAAACTCCGTTACACAAAAAAAAATATTAAAATCTGTTAAGACCTCTGGAAGTTATGGCGTAACAGACATTGCGTCATTGAAGCTGGTCCATGGGAGCTCCGCTCCACTAATCAATAATTTCTTGAATAACCCTTCAAGATTAGAACCTCCTTCATAGAAGAGGAAGTTTAAGTATTCCTTTAGATCTTCTTTTTTATCAGTTTTTTACTTTTCGAACCGCACTTTTGTCTGTATCTAGGGTTCCACCACGTTCTGAGGTTACTGAATGCCCTATTTTCAGCCTTGTTCAGTAATTTGCATAAATTGCAAACGGAATTTGTTGATGCTTTCAAAAAGTAGTGATTACGCCATTTGAAATATTCAAGGTAGGCCGTATGGTTAAGGATGAGCCTGGCCATTCTTGTTGCAGTTTTCTTTGGCTTGCTTGTATCCGTTGATGTAAGAATGTGGTGGTAGAAATCTGTAAAAAAATAATTAACTTATAAAAACACCAGGTTTGATACCCGAAAATAAGTATGAACAATATGGGAACCATTTGCAACGCATGGGGACATAAAGTCACTTGGCAAACTAATCAAAAAAGAAACAGTATGGATTCTAAAATAATGCTTTTTAAACTTATGCAACCCATTATGGACCCGAACAATATGGGTATGCTGCCACTCTAAATGAATAGATTCAACAGATTTTTGACATTTTCCAATGCTATTTAATAAAAATACAAGATATATATTATAATAGAGAAATATAAATTATGATATCATAATTAACTCACTTTGAATAATTTGCACCACCAAAAACTACAGGCACCACATAATTGCGCATTGGTCGCAAAATCTTCTCAGTAACGTAATCTTCACTAATAGAATTCTCAAACGCCAAATAAAAATAATAATGTTGTAATATCTCCACACATTCTTCATCTTTATTTACTGGACATTCTCTTGTACCACATTTTCCCACTACATCTATTTCAAATTCATATTTTCTTAGTTCTAACTTTAATTTAAGGACAAACATTTCCCTTTTACTATTCGTATAACAGTTAGAAGCAAACCAGGCAACGGCGAACTTTTTTAAATTAATTATTTTCTTTACAACATTCGTTGGCACAGATTGCATATCATTAATCCAATTCACAACAGTTTTAGGAGCAATCTTTCTACCATTTCTATCGTAAACACCGAAATATGGCCAAGGTACATCGGAATTGAGTTTATAAGTCCATGTTATATTAAAATAATCGTCGAATGTTTCATTGCATAATGGGTAATAGTCTGACGATTCTGATGACGCGAAAACGTATGTTTGTTTTGCAGATCTTTTAACAGGAACATCTGTACTATTACTATAAATAAATTTAGCACTCATAACAATAGCATCAAAGTTTGTGTAATCATCTTCAAATATGTATCTGTCTTTAGTTACAAAACAGTTATTGAAAGTGCATTTGTTTTCAATAAACGCTTCTTGGTCTTTCTTCAAAACTTGTGTGTCCATATCTTCTTGTGACCAAATAAGTACATATTTGACATTTGGCAATCTTTTCCTAAATAGGTTCTTCCACAATTGAAATCGTTTTACTCTTCGCCTTTTGAGTAAACTGTTTTGGTATGCCAACAATATAGTAGTAATTATTAGTATGAGTGTTAATTTTGATAAGGATTTCGTATATCTTAATAGTGATACCATACCTGTATTGTGTTGTTTCGAAACTAAAGAATGGGTCGAGGTTTTCATCTCTATATATGAGAGGTGTGACGGTTTTATGTGTTTCGAGAATCGCATAATGAACGTTGTGGGTGGTCAACAGAACTTTGTTTACATACGTTATAAGATTACGGTGAATCACTTGCCGATAAAGTTTTTCAGTTGAAAACGTTCGTCATCATTTGCAATGGAAAAATGTACAAATATCAATAGAAAACTGTGTTAATTTTTTATGTAACAAATAAATTAATGCCAAAGAATTGTTATTTTTTTATACAAAGCTGGAAAGTTGAGATTTGGCCGCGAGTTACCTCTATTGAAACCTGAGCAAGCAATGGGTAATATAGAATCCTAAGCGTAGTGTGGGTTTCAAAAGTACGAGACGCTAAAAACTTTGCTATCGAGCGAAAAACACAGTTTTTCACCTCACTATAGCGAGGAAAATTTTTAGGTGCAATTAAAACAGCTTAAAGAAAATGGAAATAAAATTATTTAATAAAGAAATGTTGGACATATTTTTTAATTGGTTTGTTTGAATTGACTAAGATTATCATAGATCACTTAGACAGCTCTTTTGCGGGTGCGATCCAAAATCCAATCATAATTTTATGAAATCTCACCCACCATACAGTTAAAATACTTATATTGACCAATTTGTATATTCTAAATATTATTATGATTTATGGAACTAAAATAATTTAATAAAACCAAAACGGAGTAGGTACTACAGTGTTAATTTAAATAAGAATAAGTTGTAACTTACAAAGACTATTATGAAGATTCGGAACGTACGATGTGTGTTTTTCTGTGAAAAGAAAGGTTGTAATTTCACTTTTCCACGCTAGCTGATAAAACGCAATTTTCCACGCAGAAATTGAAGGACAAACAAAAATTTTCCGAATGTATTGCACCAGAATGAAGAGCAAAGATAACATATATTTCAACCACAAAATTACAATTATAACTGACGAAACTGAGTTTTTTGGCGGACAACTTGTATAATAGTTATATTTTATTAAATAAACAAAGATTTTGATATTATGTTTATAGAAAAACAAATTTTACATTAACAAAAAAAATTGTTTTTTTTCCGGAATGGATTCCCTTTTGAGCTCAATTAAGGTCAGAGGCCAATACAGGAACAGGCCAGGACATGATGGAGCGAGCTAGTACCGTAGGTGCCTATTCATCCTAGCATTGAAAACGGACGGGTTATAAGTACTCGGTAATACAGACGCAAGGAGGGAGTTTGTGCAACAATTAGGAATGGCAACCAAGTCAGTGTGGTAGCCCACAATGCGTCGGAATATCTGATAGATTAAGGGTGTTATTTAATCTTTTCTTTTAGTTATTAATTATAGAAATAACAAGTGCTTAAAAGTATGATTTGAAACACTCTTCTAGTATCGCGATACTAGGACGACATCTATTCTTCTGTGGTCACTGTTTACAATAACTAACTTTTTAATCGGATCACCAACAAGGTTGCACTATTTGTTTTATTTTTTGAAGTTTAGAATTGTATTTCATATAAGACGCCCGGTGTGAAAAATATGAAGAGTGAAATTTAGTGATCAAATTTAATTTTTAAGTTTTGATTTATTATTTTCTGTGCCTGTTAACTATGTAATGTAATAATCAAAGACAGACAAAATCAGCCCTTGTCGAATTTCTTCTGGCAGCTTTTTCTCGGTACAAGGTCTTAAGTAGGAAGCCATGGCGTAGCTTCGACGTTTAATACACGCATAGTAAATGCTATTGATGCTATTGAATTAACCGTATTTTATTTTTATCATTGATAATGGTTTCGTTTTAAATCTAGTTTTAAAAAATATTTGCAATAACGAGTGCAAATAAAATTTAATTTTTCGATTATTATTCAATTCAATTCATAAATGGATGCAATTTTTCATCAATGTTTTCTCATGACGTTATCACGTAAAATTATCGCCCGTAAACCGACTTTACAGACAACCAATCTTTTTTTACTTAATTATTTAACTGTTTTTATATTTCTCTACCAAAATCCAACTGTCTTCAGAGCCAGGCGGAATTCAAATTAATAACATATTATTAGCATTGCATTGTTCAAAAGTATTGGAGTTAGTATGTACATTACTTTGATACGTTGTGTAATCCATGCCTGTCGCCCTATTCATCAATCTCGCATCCATTGTTATTCCACTCATTAATCAACCAACTAAAACACACACTTTAAGATTTAATGAGAGTGTTAGTTTCAATAATAATTAATGGTACTTCAAGATCCCTAGTTTTTTTGTTGTCAGTACAGTTGTCTTCAGAAGAAATTTCTGAATTGACAGACTCAGTAGCTTTTAATTTAAAAGAAATAATCAAATTAAATACGACATTAATAATTCACGAATTAATTTTATTATACAAATAAAGAAATTATTATTATATAATATCCAACATGTGTCAGGCGTCAGGCAAGACTAAAATCCACTTCCATTCGCTTTCCAGGAGAGTACTCTTCTAATTGAGCTTCCAAGACCTTGATAGATCAGTCGAATTTTTCCAAACATTATCACCAAACAAAGAAAGGGAGAAAAAATAGAAGACAATAAATGAAAATTTATTGAAAGCAACAAAATTATAAACGTTAAAATAACTACCATAAAGATCAAAATATAACAAAAATGTATCTTTTCTTCTTATAGAAAATATATTACATACATACATACAATAGTTCTTCCCGTAGGGGCAGGTAGAGATCATAGATTTCCACTTTCTACGATTCTAACATACATCTCTAGCTTCTCCAACTCTCGTCAGACTTTTTAAGGGTGCTTTTTACCTTGTCTTTTTTCAGGACATCTTCTGTTTAAAAACATATTTGTTTACAATTTCAATCATGTCAATTAATAATTCTTCAAATACCAAACACTTATAAGAAACTACAACGTAAAGCTAAACTTTTGTTGCCGCGGGTTGTCGCTTGTGTACTACAGCTAAGTAGACCAGAACTACACCTAGTAACAGGCGCCATTACTGGTCATTCCATAACACGCACCTTTTTCACTTGGGAATCAGCCATATACGCAAATGATACATGGAAGGAGAAGAAACTGTCACCCATGTCATAATGGATTGTTTAGGAGTGGCATACTACCAAGCGAAGCATCTCGACTCGCTGGGCAGCCTCCGGGAAGGTCCCACCAAAATGAAGGCGCTTAGAGCGTTCCTGGAGGAGCTGGCATGGCTGGAATAAACAAGCAAACATCGTCCAGACGCAAAATAGGCGCTTAAAGTCGTCGAGTTGCGGATACCGCCTTTATTTGATGAATAATAAGAAGAAAAAGACTGAAATGTCAATAAAACACATAAGCAATCTAATCCTTTTCTATTATGATAAATTCAGTATGTCAATCAGTAAGTACAAAGTATCAAAGGTATGAAAAATAGAAAATTTTATTAGAGTCAATGATTCAGGATCCGTTGAAAAATACGTGTCTGGACACTTTTCTACAAGTCTCATTAAAATTTGGATTCCACCATTCCCTGAGGTCGCTATAGACTTTCCTTCCAATTGTATTCAATAATTTGCAAAGCCTACACACGGAGTTTGTCGAAGTTTTCAAAGAGTAATGATTTCGCCATTTAAAATACTCCAAATACGCTGTTTGATTTAAGATTAGAGTTACGATTCTCGCAGCAGTCTTCTTTGGCCCTAATTTGTGCGCGTTTATAAAGGAGTGTGGTGGTAAAAATCTGAAAGGGGAAAAGTCTAATTATTTTTTGTATTTATAAAAAAATATTCATTCCTTAACACGATATTTCACCTTGAATAGTTCGCACCACCAAAAACTACAGGCACAGTGTAATGAAGCATTGCTCTCACAATCTTTTCTGTTACATAATCTTCACTTAGAGAATTCTCAAACGCCAAATAAAAGAAAAATTGTTCTAATATTTTCAGACAATTCTGTTCTTCGGTTATAGGACATTCCCTATCACCACATTTTCCAACCACATCGATTTCAAATCCAAACTTATTCAATGCCAAGTTCAATCGAAATACAAAGGTCTCCCTATTGCTATTTGTATGACAGTTAGAAGCAAACCAAGCAACAGCGAATTTCTTCAAACTAATAATTTTCTTGACAACTGTTTCTGGTAGAGGTTGCATATCATTAATCTAATTAACAACAGTTTTAGGGGCAATTTTTCTACCATTTCTATCGTAAACACCGAAATACGGCCAAGGTACATCGGAATTGAGTTTATAAGTCCAAGTAATGTTAAAATAGTTGTCGAATGTGTCATTGCATACGGGGTAATACTCTGATGATTCTGTTGAAGCGAATACGAAAGTTTGGTCTGGTGATCTTTTAACAGGAACATCTGTACTATTATTATAAATAAGTTTAGCGCTCATTACTATAGCGTCAAAGTTTCTGTAGTCATTCTCAAGCATATTTCTGTCATTAGTTAGAAAACAGTTATTAAAAACACATTTATTTTCTTTAAACGCTTGTTGTCTTTTCTTTAAAATATCTAAATCGGTATCTTTTTGTGACCAAATTAATATATATTTGACATTAGATAATGTTTTGCCAAATAGATTCTCTAATAATTGAAAACGTCTCATTCTCCGTTTCTTCGATGAGGTGTTTTGATACTTCAATATAATAAATATTACTATTAACACTATTGTTAATTTCACGAGGAATTTCGTATATTTTAGTAATAGCACCATCTTCGTATCGTGTTGATGCAAAACTTAACTGTGGTTCGAGGTTTTTTATCACTTTATATGAGAGGTGCGACATTTTTAACGTATTTCGCGAAAAGTATAAGGAACATTGCGGGCGTTTAACGAAACTTTGTTTACACGAGAAACAAGACGTCTTCAATGAATTCTTCGAAACACATAATGCACATTATGAAGACTTAAGAGAACTTCGTATGATTGCGTCTTGGAAGATTGAACAAGATTATAGTGACAATTGGTTTTCGCAGTAATAAAACAAAAGTTGTATAGGATTAAATGCTTTAAAAATTTTATGATAAGTGCAAATACGAATTAATGCATAGAAAGCGAGATATTTGCGGACACGGACACGATATTATATGAGACTTTTGACACATCATTTAGAATGCCAAAACATGTGCCTTCCATTCAAATTTTCAGCTGTAATAAGCTCTTATTCCGAGGTTGACCCTTTTTTGCCTTATATGACCGTACTATACGACCATCCAATTATATGTAAACAAATAAAAAGTATGTATGCTACTATATCATTGACCACTGTTTGGTGTAACAATAATTTTACTGCTTCGCACCGACGCTCATGTGTTCCGAAAAGGGAAGATGATTATTTTTAAAAATATTAAATAACTATGTATCATTTCTGGATGCATTTTTTTTGGCAGACTTTTTTATATCTTTTGTGTTTTGTATATTTTGTTTTTTAGGAGCGAAGCTTCCATGGATCAGCTTCTATGACGAAATGAATGTTTTGAAATTCTTAGTCGATTTGAGCCCGAATATTGAAATTCACAAAAATAAAAAAGTTATGACCAAAAAACATTAGCTCTATGGGATTTCGTATTGAAACAAAAAACGCGCGCTTTTTTAAAGTTTCCATTCTTATGGAATTTTAAAATTTACCAAACATTATTTTTTTTTTAGTATAACTCTCCACTCCGATATATGGTGCTAGCGTAGATTTATGCTTAGCAACTCCGTCGACCTAGTTAATATTTAGTTTGTAATTAAGATTGGAATTAGTATGTTTTATTTTGTTCATTTGTTAACGTGCTGATGCCGTGCACACACCAAGATGCCGCTCACGCGCCGATGAGCGTGCACCTCTATGCCGCTGGGTTGATACATTCAGCAACACTTTTGCAGATCTGGATATCTTTACTTGTAACGCAGATTTTAAGAAACTCATTAGAAATCATCTAAAAAACCAATAACTCAAGATTGTGCTGACAGCGTCGATTGTTACACTTCTCATTTATGTAAACTGCTAACTTGCTTTTCCTTATTGTTCTTTTTTTTGAATTGGTATCTAGTTACACGGTATAATTAACAGGTAGATAACCCTGTTTGATTAAATTTAATGTAGCCATACTATTAATTAGAACATATTATGTAAACTGTTTGTTGTCCCAAATAACAAAAAAACCATTGCTTTATGCCTAATTTCATGATTCTGAGTAAACGGGAAGTACCCTTAAATTTTTTTATTTCCTTGATCCTTAAACGGCGATTTCTTCTTTTTAACGTTGACTTATAAATTTGATTTTTTTCTGAACTTCAAAAAGCTTTAGACCTGAGTGCATGGTTTTAATATGAACTCGATACCTCCTCGCGTTTTAGAGATAAAGGCTCTTGACAGACAGACGGACGGAACAACAAAGCGATCCTATAACGGTTCCGTTTTTTCCTTTTTAG
Source organism: Calamotropha paludella (assembly GCA_927399485.1). NCBI lineage: Eukaryota > Metazoa > Arthropoda > Insecta > Lepidoptera > Crambidae > Calamotropha > Calamotropha paludella. The sequence goes on along the minus strand of OV656803.1, from coordinate 1,582,301 downwards.
ATACGGAAGCCTAAAAAATAGTGCGATCTCCTTGGTAATCCGTTTAAAAAATAATAACTGAATATTCATTTATGCATATTTCTGATTGTTTTATGTTGTATTATATTTTATTTATGACAAAAAAAATGTAAAATTAGTATTAACAATTTAATTATTAACAGTTTTGAGTGAGGTTACTTACATCGTTGTGCAGTAAATTTCATTATCCACTAATCATATAATTATTCTTAACAGCGTTAATAATATGCCATATTTAAAATATCCTAAGCAACTAATAATTATTGCAAGGGTAGAATATCGAAAACACTGAAATATATATATATATATATATCTTTATGTACGGTACGTGTGTATGTCACTGAACTCCTCTGAACAAAACGGCTGGACCGATTTGAATGATTTTTTTTGTATGCGTTTGGGCGATTTGTGAATGATCTGCTGATTCACGGCAGATGGCGCTGCAGTCGGCATAGCAACGCGTGACCGGGTCGGCTAGTATGTAGATTATGTGTGTAATACAGGGTGTGCGCGTAATGCGTTACAATTAAATAATTTAGTTGTATTAAACTACTGCTGGATCAACTAAATAAGATAAAACGTATTAAATCTCATAACATAGCACGGAAAAATAAAGCACAAAACCAAATGGCTGCTTCATCTTAATCGATTGCTCAAACATTTGTCATAATGTTTCTTTCGAATACGAGAGGATGTGCCTCTCATTGATGAGACAACGCTAGTCTACAGTGTAAAATTAGAGAGGTACTGGAAAATCTCTACGGGTGTTCACTAGGCTCGGTAACTCAATTGGGAGATCATTGGACCGGACTTCCAAAGGTTGCGGGTTCGAGTTATTTTTCTATTAAAATAATTTAACTTATTATATATAAAAATCATTTGAAGGCTTTCCAGTGCTTCAACTCTCTTCTCAATAACGTTAACTTAGTTAAGAACAAAAAAAGCATAAATCAACATTTGTGCAAGAGTTAAAATGATTTACAGTATATTACTGCGAATAGCATATTTAAGTCCATTTTATCTACGACGTCATTTGAATACAACAATTTCCTTACTCTTTAAGCTTACCCTTTTTGCCGACATCATCACACAAAACGTTACAAAAATGTTGTATATCTACTCAAACGACCTCAAAATAAGTTTGAAACTTCTAGCTTTAAAAATGATTTAATTTCCATACAAGCTTTCATCCCCTATTTCAACCATTTATAGCACTTTTTCGCATTAAAAAGTATCCTATGTCCTTTCTTAGGATTTAGACTATTATTGTACCAAATTTCATTTTCATTGGTTCAATAGTTTAGTCGCGATTGCGTAACACACAGACAGAGTTATTATTAAGGATGATGATAGCCAGAAGAAGTCAATACTGTTTAAGGTTCAAAGCTTGTCCAAGAGATAATGTGACGCTTTTATTTAGTACAAAGGATCTGAAACGTGTCAGGATGTTCTGTATATAATACGTGTATGGAAGCTAATGGATTAGCCCGAGATAGGTCAGGCTTTGTCGTTTGAATTATTGTAATTGCCGCTATCGACGGAGCTCGAATGTCCGCAAACAGTGGGGCGACACACATGTCTTGTCATTTACACAGTACAATGAACATACCATTTGTACGAGTATTATAAGGTATTTTTAATTACTTGCTTCTGTTAACAAACTTCTTTGAAAAAAAAACGAGTGTGTTTAGACTACACGATTGAAGTTAAACTTCTTTAGCTCCATCTGTATATATAGATAAATATATAAGATATACGCAAAGTTACTGGCTATTTAGTTCTTACACTTACGCGCACATTACACATAAAAAAAAATAACAATTAGAAAAGTGCCCGATTAAAATATTGTGATGGTAGTGGAAAATATATGACGACCATTACCTCACATCCTGTGACCACCGCTCCTGTAAAGGAGTCGAAACGTCACGTTTTATATTTAATATAAAAAATCAATTATTCACAAGTAAAAATGTCGTTATATTCAAATCTGGCTATGAGAGAAAGATAGAAAGAAAATGTTTGCTCGCACCCCTCTCTTGCTCCTACAGTAATATACAAAACGTAACTCTCTCTCTTTTAATTTTCACTACCTTATATCTCCCTCTCAACTTCCGTTCTTCCCACCCGAACACACTTTTCGTAACGCTCTCGTCACGCATTCACTAGCTTACTCCCCTAGTCAAGCAAAAAAGTTTTACTTTAAATACATAACTCTTGATAATTACGAGTTAACGAGATTGCGCTTAGAAATTTCCAAACGCTTTTGTTTTCTTCGGTTAACATTCGTGGTACCCATCTTGCTGACACTTTTTTGAAACCGAGTGAAATGGTTAAAATAGATTGAACGCTACCAAATGAAATTTTTAGAATCTCAGCTAGATATTTTATGGTTATTCGTCTATCTTCCAGAACCATTTTCTCAACTTTTTTGACATTTTCTTCTGTAATGGAGGTTGAAGGCCTCCCTGTCCGCTGATCGTCTTCACAGGTCGATCTACCTTTTAAATTCAGCAACCCAGTAAGCGAAGGGTAAAGCATTATCCCCTAATGTCTGCTGGATGTCTAAAAAATTTCCTTCGTGGACATTTTCTTCAGGCAGAGGTACTTAATCACCGCATGTTGCTCGTCTTTATCCATATTTTACTGCTTTTAACTATTGTTAGCACAAAACCGTCTCTATCTTGCGAACGCAATGACTAAATTAAGTGAAACTTGGCATGAATACTGTCAGATTGACATTTTTTCAGAAAAAAAAAACTACCTTCAAATGATTATATACATATACGTTTCTAAGAACTTTTTGATCCACACTCGTATATTAACATTTTAACATAAATAAAATATTATTAAAAATTTATGTTTGGTAAATATCTTCTTATTTAAAAATGCCAGAAATGCAATGTTCCAATTGACATTCCAAATATTCTTCCATGTTGTAAAAAGAGTTTAAATTTAATTATATTTCATACGCAGTTCTGTTTTCTGTCACATAAACGCGCCAAAATTAGTTCATTATCACATTTCCGGTTTTTTTGCTGTATCAAAAATGTTTTGACAATTAATATTGAATCACACCACGGTTTCCTGCATCGCGCTTACCAAGTTAATTCGGCAAGAAGATTGTGAATTTCTAATGTTCTGCTATCACAACCGTAAACGGTTGATACGATAAGAGTAAGTCGCGTAAACCACGAGCTAGGGATGTTCAATACTGCGTAAACAGCGACATCGACTTATTCATTTAATTCCATAAAATTAAAGAAATAATTACTTTAGACAGCAAATAGTTTTAATAATATGTGTGGTTAATTTCTTCCTAACAATGTAAAAATTCTCGAGTCAGAAAAAAAAAAAGCGCATCGCAATCGAAAAATAATACATGTAATTGTAAGCAGTATGTTTACAATAAGTTTACTATCTCACGAGTTAGATTATAATCTAACGGTATTTACAACTTTAGGGTGACATATACACACACAAATAGGTACAACACAATTCTGTGTGCAAACATACACTTATTTTATCGATGTTCTAACATCGAAGTTTACTTGAAAGAATATGATAAATTGAAATGAATCCGTACATTAATTTATGATTATTATTTTATATTTGATATAAGGCTAAGTCTATAATATCCTGATATGTTTTTATTTAATACTAATCTTATTTTATGTTATGATGATTCTGTAAAATATTTTGACATGTTTAAATTAATATTACCTTGACTAAGGTGGAATTACAGTGATACAAAAATTATATCGTACACCAACATTAACAAAAAAAAATGTGCACCTACCTGTATTTCACAAATAAAGATTTCTATTCTTTTCGACGACCGTTTGTTGCAACGGTAGCAATCCTGTCTTTCACACCGGCGGTCCTGAGTTCAAATCCCTACAGGGGCAGATGTTTGTGTGAAGAATACGAGCATTTGTACCTGAGTCATGGTCCATGTATCATATATGTATGTCTATCCGTTACCCTAGTATCCATAACACAAGCCTTATAGTGCTGACTTTTGGCTAGATTATTGATGTGTATGTAAGAAATATTTTTATTATTATATAAACACAAATATGTACAACACAATTCTTTGTGCAAACATACGCTCATTATATCGATGTTTTAACATCGTAGGCAGGCATTACTACACCCGGCTACTTAACGATTTCTCGCTTTGAGGTCTAACGAGTGCGAACTTTAAAAGCGTCGGTATAAAGCTGTCAAATCCCTATCAGGGATCCCGATTTAAAAGTAAAATGTTAAACTCCCGAGTTGAGGATTCCAGCGAAGTTCGCGCTACCGCTGCGCCAGCTTAGCGAACTTGTGCGCTTTCAAAACGTGGACTTTATTTAGTTTACTGTTGAATCGCTCTTTCATAAACGGTGTTTACACTACAGACTTCGGGAACGTCGCTTGGCTTGGCATTGGTCCCTTAAAATCTGAACCTTAATTACTTATTAGAATCCCTAATCTTATTTGTGTTAATCTGATAGCGAAAAGCGAAAAAAATCATACTTTTTCGAATGAAACAGTTCTTTTAGACAAATAAAAATTGTTCTGCAATGTAGAAAAGCATCATCCTTTTTTATTTAAAATGGGTTCGCTCTTGATCCCAATCAAGCCCGAACGCCAAGAGAGAGCCTACGATGGAACCAGTTAACCCAGAAGGTGCTTATTCACCTTGACTTTGAAAATAGACGGGTTATAAGTTCTCGGAAATACAGACGCAGGGAGGTAGTTCCACTTCTTTGATGTGAATATATACTATACATCTTTTGGCGCTTTGAAGGTGAAATTTTTCATGTAACGGAAGTTGAGCACGCAGCATGCAACGAAAAAGCGACACCAAGAAGTTTGCTGTTAAAGTGAATAGGCTAACTTCAAGATATCTCCTTAATAACTTTTTAAAAAAAGTATAACTGCTGCCACGCTTTCTTTTGTTCTGTTATTTCCTAAACATACACTGATTAGCCTAGCCCAAAGTAAGCACTGTGAGGCTCGTGTTATGGATACTAAGGTAACGGATAGACACTGTGATACAAAGATATTTAATATTCATAGAAATATATATAAACACCCATGACTCAGGTACAAATGCTCGTATTCATCACACAAACATCTGCCCCTTCTGAGATTCGAACCCAGGACCATCGGTGCGAAAGATCGCTACCGTTCCACCAAACGATCATCAAAATACATCAAAAAATCAATACATTGTATAATTAAATGGTTATTTTCACACTTAATACACCAAAACACTTTACTGCACCAACCGAAACCTTACACACAGTAGAAGTTTAAAGTTTTCTATTAGTGCAACTTTTCTAATATCCCACTGGAATTTAAACAGCAAAGAACTTTCCTTTGTGTAGAATTGAATTTTATACATCTTTTTAAATGGACTTTGTTTACACAGTTTTCTGAAAGCATTTCAAACTAAAACTGTAGTAATTCTGAAAGATCATCATATTGTATGATCCACACACCTTTAATTCATGATGGCAATAACACTAATTACTGTCGCCTCAGCAATTAGCCTAAATTCATAGTAAGTACTGTAAAGCTTGTATTATGAATATGCAAAAATATGCAAAAAAACTGGGCAAAAAAAGGTATAGAAACCCCTTTGATAATGAAGCTAGTTAAATATAATATAATTGCTGAGTACTAAAAGACCCTTAGTTGGACGTTCTAACATTTAAATCACGTGATGCTGCTTCCGTGCTGACGCACAGTTGGTAACCCGTATCCGCTGCCGTTCTCGACAAGCAGCGCCGCCTAGAAAAACGTTCTGTTTGCCTTTGAACGTGAGTAAGAAGCAAGACCTTAACGCCGTGCGTTAAAATATTAAGAAAAAACAACAGTTTCATTTGTGTTGGATCGTGCAACCGGTTGTGGAGACTGTTATTCCTAACAGAAGAAAAAATACAGCTGCCTACAGTTACCTAACTCGGATCAATCAACTTATTTACCTTAATTCCAACATTCAGAACCGAATATTTATTCAGTCAACAAAACAATAATATTTCTTACATTTACGTGCACCACACTTATTTTTAATGATCTCCTTCAATCCCTTGGCCAATGATGCAATTATGACTTGGTCATCAGCATATAGAAGGCATTTGATTAGTAAATCACCCATTCTTAAACCTGTAATGCTCTCTTTCAAATCGTTCAGGCAATTATCCATGAACAAGTTGAACAACCACGGCGAAGCTGCACAGCCCTGTCTAACATCCTTCAGGATATCAAACCAGTCCGTGTATGCTCCGTTCACCATTTTTTTTTTTTCTTTTTTTTTTTTTTTTTTTTTTTTTTTTTTCGTAGAAAATGCATTAGGCATTCCGCCGTGTCGGGAGAACACGGCGGATATGTGGGACTCTCCTCCATGCCTCTACCCGGCCTAGTGCCCGGTAAAGGCTTGGAGACCTACCCACTAAAAACTACGGCGTCCCAATACACATTGGAGCGGGTCGCGGGGCCCTTGGCCGGAATCGACCGCAACCCGCTCCAGTGTGGGTCCGCACTCGTAGGCGGACCTCTCCTATGCTCCGTGAGGGACGGAGCAACGGGGTGAACCGTGACGCCCTGAACACCCCGCACGCCTGAGGGCCAAGTGCAATGCAACTGCCGGTCTCCCGCCCCGACAGCTGCTGGCCCCCTTTCGGTGAGGGAAGGAATAAACCACACCCCCCGACCGACCCCCGACCCACAAGGGACGAGACTCCCGCGCCTGCGATGATCACCCAAGAACAAGTTCCCAGGCGCCACCGCAGGCGGCGCGGTTGCCCCGCCCCACGCAGGCCGGAGGCGGCCGAGGTGTGCTAACGGCCTTCCCCCCCCCCACCTCATCGGGATGTGCGTCCGCGGAAGCCCCCCGGAAACAAAAGTTCCCGGAGGGCTTCCGCGGTCGCCATCCCATCGGGCCCCCTCTCGGCCACGCCGGGCGATAACGGAGAAAACTCCGGTATCACTCGTAGTTTCCGAGTGAGGGTCCTACCCTCGGGGGATGCTGTTCCCGAGGGTCCTCCTCAAGCGCTCCGCGTGCGACCCCCACTCGCGCCCGCGCTTCCGGCGTCTTCACGCCCCTCCCGCGAGGGAGGGTTGGAAGACGCTCTCTCCCCCCCCGAGCGTTTTTACGGGGGGGGTTGGGCACCCGACGGGCTGGGTGCCCCTACCTCCATGGGGTCCACCGGTGGTGGAGGGGGTCTCCCCTTCACCACCGGTGGGTCGCAAACTCCACTCCCCATGACGTGGTCGGCCGGCCGCCCGAAAGCGGCGCACACCGAGCACGTTGGCTCCCGCTTGCAGGAAGCGGCCCTGTGATCAGGCGTCCCACACCTGAAACACAGGCCTCTTCTGTCCGACACCTCAGGACATCTAGGGCCAGTGTGCCCAAGCCCCATACACTTAAAGCAGCGCATTGGGCGGGGCCCAAGCAACCTGACCTCCACGGCACTCCAACCCACACGTAGTCGTGCTCCGTCTGCTAGTATTGCCTTTGCGGCAGCCACCGGCATTCTGGCGAACGTAAATCTAAGCCCGTCACGCCCTTCTCTCAAGGCCTGCACCTTCACTGACGTCCTTGGGCATCCTGCCTTGGCTGTGATAGCCGTCATCACCTCATCCTCCTCAACGGAGTCATCGATGCCCGTTAGCCGCAGGTCTGCGGTTCTTTCGGGTCTTCCGATCCTGGCCATGTCGCCTATGGTGTCCTGCAGGCGTCTCGCCAGCTCGTTCGCCTTATCCCCGTTCTTCTCAGCTATATGAAGAATTCGGGCGCCAGTCTGAGTTTCTCTCATCCTGATACCATCCTCCAGGCCCAGGTCAGGGAGGGAAAGTGCCCCTTTGGCCCTCTTCAATATGTGGGCATATGTTGCCCCACTCTCCATCGCCTCTCGCTTCAGCGTGATGCTGACCGCCGTGGTCCGTGGGATTGTGACCGTGGGACCAACTTGGCCTTTCTCCTTTTCCCTCTTTGCTTATGTGGTGCGGGAGTCATCACAGGTGCCACGGTCATCTTCTCTGCAGCTTGCCTAGTTGCCCTTCTTTGCTTCCTGCCTAAAGCCTCTGTCCAGGCTTCACCCTGTTTGGGCGGTGGGGGGTCTGCCGTTTGTTCAGCGTGTATTGAACCCGTCGCTCTAGCCTCCGTCACCAGTGGCCCGCTCTTTGGTTTTGGTAAGGGGGCGCTCTGCCTCTCCCGAGCCGTCAGCCGCTCTGCAACCACCTGCCTTACTGCTTGAAGCAACTTTTCTTCGTTGGCCGTCAGCCGCTCATCGACCGCCAGGCGGACTGCCTGTAATAGGTCTTCCTTACCTTGAGACCCTTCCTCAATGGGCTTCGGGGGAGGGGCCTTCGCCGCCTCCGCCGCCTCCGCCTTCAGCTTCTGGACATCTTTGGTCAGAGTCTGAACCGTGGCGATAAGCTGTTTCACACTGAGCAGCTCCCTCATGTTTTTCCCTTCACGGGTGAGAGCCTCCCTGGCAAGATCTGCCATGCCTTGCATGGCCTTCACCAGTCCGTCCAAACGTGCTTCGAGGTATTTACGGGCATCGGGATCCAGCCCGCACTCCTCGACCTTCAATTGGTCCGCTATGCTACGCGCGTTCCAGTCAGCATCGCAGCGTAACCACTTCCACGCCGACCGATCTTCTTCCTTGACGGATTTGAGGCCCAAAAACCTCTCCTCCGCCGCCTCATCCTCCTCCTGCTCCTCTGACTCCTCGTCTGAGCAGCTCTCTTCCGTCTCTTCTTCGGACATGGCTTCCTGAGGAGGCTGTTCCTTCCGGGTAGGGGGAAACCTCAGTGTTACCACCTTTGCGTCCTTCGGTGCGGATAAAATGGGAGAGCGCTCCCTGTCCGTCTCACCCTCCTTCGGGGGTGTCGTCTTCTTCTGCGCACTGTTTTGCCCCGGACCCTGTGCTCTGTCCCTACGTTCTCCACCAGAAACTGGTTTTGAACCTCTTCCTTTATTTTTCTTATTTTTAGTTGTTGCATTCATTGTGGACCCACGAGAATGGGAGAAATACGACGTCCACCCGGGCAGAGATCCCTGTACCCGGGTAACCCTTCTTACGCCTGGGGGTCGGGAGGTACCCCAGGGCGACCGCTAATGGGCCGACTGCGCTCCGCCGGCCACCTCTGAGAGGCGCCCCGACACCACGTATCCCAGTGCCGGGACTTTGACGATGTTTTATAGTGGTTTTCTCCACGCGGCCCCCACCTAAGTGGCGGCCCCCGCTCCCGCACCACGTACGAGGTTACGGTTGGGCCGGAACCGATCCTCGGATCGGAACACGCCCCGACTTGCCCGCTGACGCGAGCTGGGCCCGAAGGCCCCCTCGGGTGATTTTTTAGAGGGGTTGTCTTCCCCACGGCCCCCACCCAAAGGTGGCGGACCTCGGCCCTGCACTATGTACAGGGTTACGAGTTCCTTCGACGACACCAGGCAGAACTGGCATCGCCTCAGACTCCCCATGCTCGGCTACCGCTACCCGGGATGCCCAGGACGCCAGCCGAGCTCCCCCTTGTTGGCCCGAAGGTGATCACCCGCCCCCCCGCGGGTGATTTTTTAGAGGGGTTGTCTTCCCCGCGGCCCCCACCTGAAGGTAGCGGCCCTCGGCCCTGCACTACGTACAGGGTTACGAGCTCCTTCGGCGACACCAGAACTGGCGTCGCCTAAAACTCCCCATCTCGGCTACCGCTACCCGGGATACCCAGGACGCCAGCCGAGCTCCCCCCCTGTTGTCGGATTATTAGCCGCCGTCGTATGCAATCCCCTAAGGAATTATATACGACGGCGCCCAGGATGCACCGGCCCGAACCCATTGTCGTTCCCACCGCACGTATGAAGTGGGACCTACAATGGGCCGGGCACACGTGGAGGTTCTATCCGACCTTGCACCCCTGCTCCGTTCACCCTAACACAAGTACTGGAATCCTCATTTAGTGATCTCAGTTCTTGAATCAGGTTGCTGCTCACCCCATACACTGGCAATGCTGATTTTATATCACCGCAATCTGTCGTCAAAATAAAAAAAAGTATGTTTTTTTTTTTTTTTTTTTTTGCCTGTAAAGTCGGTTTTACGGGCGAAGATTTTACGTGACAACGTCTTTTTCTCGGTAGAATATTTATTGATATGAATATAATTAAATTGCACAATGCGCGCGGCAGACCGATCATAGTTGAGTGGGAGAGAGACGCAAGGCATTCGGCGGGCCTCTCTCTCGTTCGGTGACTCATCGTAACGTTACCGAGCGTTACACTTTTTCATAAGTGACTCCCAGCCGCAACCTAATTTAAGACGTTGTCACGTCAAAAAATATGAGACCTCACATATTTTTGAACATATTAATTACGAATTAGTAGGACTCTTTTTAGTAAGGACGTAACGTTTTCTCAAAATGTTGTTCGTTATTGACATTATATTGCTTATCAGCGTCCAAATATGTTAAAAATGGCTCAATAATCTGGAACCCATTTACATCTACTTATGAAAGAACTTTATGAAAAGTTCGCCTCACTTCTTATACAAAAAAAGTTTGGATTATTACCCCTTTCTTTACCCCTCATTGTTTGTCGGGATGGTGGGGAACGCTGCAACACGGGAAGAAGTTACACCTCTTTTTTCATTACTGGTTACTTCTGAAAAAATTGACGAACCATAGACTCCAAATTGGATTCTATATTCCACAAAAGTCGGCGATAGCAACAATTGTTGATTTTCCTGGGATTACTAAGTTTGCCACATGTTTTAAAGTGGACCCCCGGTAGACCGGCCCCTGCCTAATCCGATGCCCCCTGTAATCGAACATGCCTATCAATGTAGGTCAACGAAAATTATTTTGACAAATCTTCACTAGTGTAGGTAAATCATGATTAAACTGTTGCAACTTGTACGCGCCACCTTTACACTGCATTGTGTGCGTTCATTGTTTACTAGTTCAGATAGAATATTATCATTTTGATCTATAATATGTCGGATTGGAAGATACTCTGTTTCAAAAAACTCCGGACTATAGGCGATCTTAACCAGTACTTTTTAATCCGGCAAATTCGGTAGTCGGACACTGACCAGCAAAACGTTTGTCGGATTACTGGGGGTCCACTGTATTGCAATCACAGGCAGTGTGGCAAAGGGGCGATTACATCTCTATCAATTGATTTATCAATCGGAAAATGCAATAACGTGCATTTGAAAAAAATGACCTTAAAAAAGTGCGGTAGTTTAGATGTATATACATATAAACGATTGGAACTCTGTAATATTGGCTTTAAAATAATATTCCCCTTGTTTTGGCATTAAAATTTAATGGCTGAGTATTATTAAGAATTGCCTTAAAAGACAAAATTTGCTGCGTTTTGAAGCATTATTAAAAAAACGTTAAGATAGGAATTCCCTTTCTTTCTCATAACATAACTAAAACTTACTGAAAGAAATCAATATAATAATGTGATGATACGATTCATGTTATCGTCATTTTTTTTTGTTTTATTTTCCTCAGGAAAAACCAGATGACATACTTTCTTTTGCTTAACCCCTTGACGCCTAGCTATGTGTTAAATACGTTATTTATCTCTCTCTATCGGGGAAAATATCATTCAGTCAAAAAGAACCATTAGCAAAGCCGTAATAAGGATTAAATCAGACTGCGCGCTATAGAGCATTATATAATGCTCGCGGATTTTAAGGGGTTAAGTGGAAACGAAACAGACATAATTAAACAGCATTTCGGGAGACTAAACTCTTCGTTTGCTTGGGATATATGTTTTAATGGTTTGCTTTTAATCTCAATCACGCCAGGCCAAGACAGGATCCAAACGATCGAACCCAGAAGGTGGGGAACACTGGCCTTGAAAACAGAAAGTTATATAATACCTTTTTTCTTGCACAAATATTATATCGGTGTATAAAACTCTGCCAGCTTTATGTGCACCTTTTTGAACGGAAGCGGTGAGGCTGGTTTACACCATTTTTTAATTTCTTTTTTGACGTGACAACGTCTTAAATTAGGTTGCGGCTGGGAGTCACTTATGAAAAAGTGTAACGCTCGGTAACGTTACGATGAGTCACCGAACGAGAGAGAGGCCCGCCGAATGCCTTGCGTCTCTCTCCCACTCAACTATGATCGGTCTGCCGCGCGCATTGTGCAATTTAATTATATTCATATCAATAAATATTCTACCGAGAAAAAGACGTTGTCACGTAAAATCTTCGCCCGTAAAACCGACTTTACAGGCAAAAAAAAAAATGGTTTTTTTATTTGTTATTTTATCTAGCTAATCTACATGTATAAAAATTCCGTGACACAGATTTTGACCGCTATGAACTCCGTAACTTAACCGATTTTGAAGATTTCTTTTTTAATTTTGTTGGGTTTGTACCAACTTAGCATACGTTTAATTTTAATGTTAAGCAAGCAACGCGTGGCCGGGTCAGCTAGCTTAACAAAATAATACTATCAACTTAACTGCCAGCTACCAGAATAAATAAAATGTCTGTTTTAATTTGTACATTCGAAATCAAACCCGTCGTTCCCAAAAACAGAAGATCGATGCCAAACAACTGTCGTTTCGGGCAACACCTCATTGTCAACTATCGTATTAATTCACTCATTTGCATCTCAGCCGATCTATTAACATTTCAAAACGGATCTTGGCGCTTGTGATCGCTGGAGTATCTGTAGATGGGTTTTAATTGGTTCTCCAGTTTCTTTGAGAAGGAATAAACAATTGAGGACTTGGGTACTATTATTTATTTCCATTATGAAAGACAATGGTTTATTTTTACAAGCTTTTGTTTTCTTTCACCTGTCCCGATGGCTGTATTGAAATCTTGCAAGTTAAATCCACTTCTCGGTTTCCGATTGAGCTGAAATTTTGCATGCATATGTATGTCACGTGACAATGCGATATTATGATGACAGACGATACGATTTAGGATGTGACGTGTCTATCTAGATGATTCCATTTCTTACGTACATTTTACATAAACATAATAAAAATGGCGGACCTGCTTTAACTTTTTAACTTGGACTAGCGGCCCGTCCCGGCTTCGCACGGGTGGACAAAATTCTTTAATTTTTTTCTATTATTATATAATTTTCCGTTAGCGCCATCTAGCGTCCGGTAGACGAACTACTTGCGGTTAACGCGTTGCTGTTGACCCGGCCACGCGTTGTTGTGTCACAGTTATAGATCTCAATGTACCGAAATGAATCGCGCTTACGTTTCGGTTCTACGACTACACATATAGCTAACCTTTCTTAGCCTTCTTGAATCACCCTGTGCTCCCTTTCCGGCTTAAGCGCCGTAGTGACTCTATGCTGGCTCGGGGACTCCCTCATGGGAGATGCCGTCCAGCATGAAAACCACTATGGTGGCTCGCTACTCTCGGCATGAGGTTTTCGCCGTCCCAAAACCCGGTATGTTTTTAAGGTCTTCTGCGACCAACATCAATTACACATCAAAAAAAAAATCAAAAAGCCTTCTTGAATGTTATTCTTAGGCACTATGGTAACGCGTATACAATGGAAAAAGGGCGGGGGAAAAGAGCGGACAGACAAACACACAAACCACTGTGATCTTAGATTATAGATTTAGAACAATGATCTAGACATCCTAAATGGCATCGTAGCTTACCATCAGGTGGACTTAGAACAACGTAAAGAATTCATTTTAATTTATCACACAGCAACACATGGATATGTCAGCTAGTATGCTTTAAAAAAAAAATGTCAGGCACTAAATAAAAAAATAAATTTCCTTTTATTGCTTTTAAACTTATAAAACATTCTTCTTACCTAAAATTTAAAAATACACCGTTACATTATAATCTATCTCGCGAGATTGTAAACTATAGAAAGATTGTGAACAGTAACATACTGCTTACAGTTTAAAGCATATTTTTCATTAGATAAAATATGCGATATATGATAAACCTAACCTAACCATAAGGTTAGGTTAGGTTAGATATTTTAAAATCTATCGAAAAATAATGCGTTTAACTGTAAGCAGTATGTTACGGTTCACAATCTTTCCATAGTTTACAATCTCGCGAGATAGATTATAATCTAAAGGTATTTATAAATTTACGTGGACATATATATATGTCAACGTGGACAAAATTCTTTATTTTTTTCTAGCATTCAATATAGCCTATGACACTCAGCAATAATGTGCCTTTCTAATGGTGAAAGAATTTTTAAAATCGGTTCAGTAGATCCCGAGATTACCCCTTACAATTTAACAAATATACAAACACACAAACTTTACTTCTTTATAATATTAGTATAGATATATATATATATACTAGTGGACCCGACAGACGTTGTCCTGCCTGTTATTTTTGCAGTATAGATAAATAACCTAGATACAGTCTGCAGCGCCATCTGCCGGGCTGATTTGTGAATCTAAACCATTCTCAGATCCCCTTGAACACACACAAAAAAAATCATTCAAATCGGTCCAGCCGTTTAGGAGGAGTTCAGTGACATACACACTCACAGAAGAATTATATATATAAAGATATATATATATATAATTACTATGCTAGCTAAGCTTCATTAGTTCCAGTGATATTAACATCTTTTTATGATCTCCTTATTCGAGTGGATTGCATCGGTTTGCCTGGTATTGCCGTACCGAAGTCCCGAATTCGATCCCGGCCGAGTCAAACAAATAAACTTTTATAAATACTTCGAGTCTGGGTGTTGTGGTATCACCGTTGTTTGTGTACTCCATGTAGTGATGTGCCGGATATCTGTATCCGTATCCGTATCCGCGGATATCCGAGGCAGAAGAAAGATCTGTATCCATGTCCGTATCCGTTACTTTTTGCCGGATCTTTAACGGATCTTATTAATTTTAAATTTATAGAAACAATTCTTTAAGGCAAAGGTAAATCGCACTAGCGACGCCAATTGCCAAGATTCTGACGGTCCACAATTATTTAAAATAGATCCGGTTTACACACTACTAAACTTCTTTGTAGACATTTTTTAAACTCATGTACCAATATCAAACACAAGCGTTATCTATGCTGCCCAGTGTCACATTAAACTAAAACAAAACAAAAGAAAGACCCGCCGCGCAATCGCGCACCGACACCGATTGAGCAAGAAAGTTAAGATCCGTATCCGTATCCGTATCTGCGGATCCTGACACAATCAATCCGTATTTAGACGATATATGACGGTCCCGCACATCACTAACTCCATAACACAAGTGCTTCAGGTACGTCGATGTTGGCTACAATTTATTTATATTTATTCCGAGGCTTGTCCAAAATTTAAATGTTGATAATATAATTTAATTTAAATTAATATGCATTCGTTGAAACACTGGTATTTAAATCAAAATATATTTGTTCCATGAACACTTAAGCTGCTTACATCTGAGTACTTCCCATAAAGCATATTGAAATAATCTTATTGTATGTTGCATAAAATTTAATTAATTTCGCGCAAAACCTTATTTTAACCTTACCTTACTATGATAAATAATTTAAATAGACAAATTCTAGAATAAATCGATACTACTCACAATTAAATTCTCAGGCGGGAATCGCACCCGTAACGTTTAGGTGTTCGGTCCAATGCTCTCCAAATTTATCTAGCGTGCCTTGTGAACACCCAACGACGTTTTGTAGTATCTTTCTAGTTTGTACACAATAATTAAAAGATACTGGCTAAACAATTAATCTATAATATAAGATCACAGTGGTTTGTGTGTTTGTCTGTCCACTCTTTTTCCCGCTCTTTTTCCATTGTATCAATAACGTTACCATAGCAACGCGTAATTCGCAAGTAGTTCGTCTACCAGACGCTAGATGGCGCTAGCGGAAAAATACTTGATAATAGAAAAACTTTAAAGAATCTTGTCCACCCGTGCGAAGTCGGGACGGACCGCTAGTTATAATAAAAAAAAAACTCATAAAGTTTTTTTCAATACTTTTATAGTCTTAGAATAAAAACATCCAGAATGATAGTGTCAAAACCGCAACAAGAAGAAAATGTATGTGGGCGTAAATAAGTTGTCTATACACACGACGAAACGCATACAAGTGCATAAATAATGTTTTCAATACATTTAAGTCAAAGTCGAAATTATTTTCATAATTTTTTTTTTTTTGCATTTTTTCTATTCTCTCTTATGAGATAAATTATTTTAATTCAAAAATACTGAAAGAAAAAACGACTCGGCTCACAAGTGAATTCTCAGGCGGGAATCAAACCTGCAACCTTTGGATGTCCGGTCCTCTGCTCTCCAATTGAGCTACCGAGCATCTATCTTAATTTTCTAGTACCTTTCTAATATAACGCTGTTGGCCAGCGTTGTCTCATCAATGAGACGAACTTCCTCTCGTATTCGAAAGAAACATTTTTACAAATATTTTGAAAATCGATTAAGATAAAACAGCCTAACTGCTAAATTCAAAATAATAAAAAAACGTTTCATTTCTTGACAAGTTAAAAATAGTTATTTATTATACAAGAGTGGAAAGTTCCTTTTTAACCGCGTGCTCGATTTGGATGACCGAGCAAGCGAAGGATTCTAAAGTTGAATCACGAGCGCAGCGAGTGATTCTAAATTAGAATCCTGAGCGTCAGCGAGGGAAACAAACGAGCACAAGGTGAAAAATCTTTCCACTCGAGTGCAATACGTAACTTTTCATCCCACCTCAGCGAGGAAATGACAAAATGAAAAAGAAAACAATTTATAATGACAAAATATTTTTATTTCAATTAAAACACATTAAGATAATCTATAAATTGAAGAAAATAATAAGAAGTAGAAAATAATTAGGAAATATTAAATGTAACGTTGCTACAGTTACTTATGTTAAGTTTAATATTTTTGTTAGGTAATGTTATGTTGGTGTTTGTGAATTGTGCGCTGTTTTGTGGTAAACTATCAGTAATTTTAAATAGTTGTGCCGATTCATTGGATTCTATTGGCGTAAATGTTGGCGAGAGAGGGCTATTGTTTCCAATCTTATGGGGGCTCATTTTAGATGTAGAAGGGCGAGACCAAGAATCTGACAGAGGTTCTTTCAGCGTTATGGCCTCCACGATACTATTACAAATTTTTGATTTACTTTGGATTGAATCCTCTATGTATCCCTCTACAACCGAATTAGACTTCCAGCCTCCATGGCGCTTAAGCGATAGAAGATCAGCCCCTGATTCGGCCAAAAGTGTGGCTGAGGTTCTTCTAAAACAGTGACCGGTGTATAACGGGGGTTCTAAAAGTCCGAGAAAAGTTGCTATTTCTCGTGGAATACTGCCAATTTTATTCTGACCCATAGGTTGTCGGATACACTTTCCGTTGCGATATTGTAGAAAAAATCGTTCAATTGGGGTGTTAGAAGGACGTAAAGCTTGATATTTCTGAACAATGTTTACATATTCCTTGCGAATAACGAAGTTGCGGTCTTTTTTTGTCTTGGTATTTAGTACATTAATTAATAGCAATTCATCAGAATTATGAGAATATTTTGATACGTTATTGACATTAAGTAGTGTAAGTTCATTTGTTCGACATGCTCCGGTTATACCAATAATAAGAACAACCTGTAACAAAAGAAGTATTTATAATCGTAAATAAATTAATCAAATTAAAAATATTGTAAGTACTATGTACAATTTTATCAACAACAAAAAATTACACGTATTGACTTACTTTTGCCGCTAAATATACGGAATCAGGTGCTTTATTAATAAACTTTGCAATTTCAGATGCTGTGAAAACCTTCGATTTTTTTGGCTTATAACCAGATGAGGCTCTTTTTAAAAATGCCACTAATTTATGATAGGTGTCGATATGAACGTCTTTCTTCATCTTAATTGTTAATTTTAGCATTGAATACGTACTCCATAGCGTGCTTGCTTTCTTGGTCTCAGATAATTCTATAAAATATGCCAGCAAAACGTTTTCGGAGAAAGTTTTTGCTCCTTTAGCTAGTCGCCACATGTTAAATATATCGTACTGTTTCAAATACTTCTCTCGTGATTGCTGAGGGAGAAGGCTCATTTGCGCATTATTAACTGTTTCAGTTAACTCAGTTGGCGTTAGATAAACTTCATCGTCGCTAATGTCACTCATTTTAGTTGATTTTTTTGTACAGTTTTTAGGTTATGTTAATTATATTAAGCAATAAAACGTGAAAAACTAGAATGGCGCGAAGCACGCAAATAAAACAAAGAAACCAAGAAGGTTCCAAATTTAAATTTTTTCACAATTTAAAAAGTTCTTATCATAAATTTGGCACCATAGAGGTTACATTAAATAGGTTTAATGACGTTTTGAATTTACAATTATATTGAGTACTCATTATATGTGATGTTCTAAATTCAAATCTACTTTGCCGCTCAAGCGAATAAAATAGAATTTTCCAGCCAGATTTCGAAGCGCAAAATTACACTTTCCGAGGTGGTGGGATGAAAAAAAAATTATTTATTTTTTAACTTGATGCGCTTGCAACATAAAATACACTTTCAATTTCATTATAACATACAAAGCTAACCTTGCCATACGTTGCTGTGTTATAAATTAAAATACTATGTCCTAAGTTGGAATAAATCCAGAGAAATAGAAAAAAGACATCAAAATCGGATTAGTTTCGGAGTTCATCGCGGTCCGACACTGTAACCGGATCTTTTTATATATAAAGATAAGCCAAGGGCTAATAATATTATTATTTCTTAATTAAATAGCCCATTTTTTCAAAAAATTACGCCTAGCAAAGCGGCTAGTCAGCAAATCTAAACATAAAGTTTCTACACTTTACTGTTAGACTGACATTTTCAGTTTGACGTCAAAAAATTAGTTATTTAGGTTAAATACAGAAAAGTAATGACTGCAACCGTTACCATAGCAACCAACCCAATAAAATAAATTCATCGAAAAAAGAAAGCAAAGAGTCCATCGAACCCAAAAATAAGTAGCCTAAAACCATCTAGATATTTTCCCGCATCGATCGGTCATAGTCTCATACAGTTAAGATACACATTAAAAATAAACCGGATTTAAAAACCAAAGAAAATACAAAAAAAGCTACCTACCACACATTCAGGACGTCTTTTAACTGACAAGAATAATGGGCGCAAGAAACTCGTCAGCTTTAACAGAAGTAACGACATTTACAATATTATACGTCGTCATCCACAAAATACAATAATAATACTAGATTTAAAAATCTAAAAATCCCACGTTTTTCAGTGACCAAAAAAGAATAAAATAACCCGGCGGGGCCAAGCGAGGGGCTACTCAAAACGTGGGGGCGCATCTTTACAAATACTCTCAACATCTATGCATATCATACATCTCATTACATGTCCATAAGTAACAAGCCCCATACAAAAGTGAAATTGACGAAAGTTGACCTGAAAGTGCACCTAGAAAGTTGAAAGTTGTTTAAGCGTGCATTGTCATCGGGTTCTGAGCTACCCTGAAAGTTTCAACTCGCTAGGTGGTCGGGAAGTGCCTCAAAATTGAGATACAAGATTCCAACCGAACAGACAAGACGACAGACAAGCAAACAGGCAAGAAAGCGACCTAAGAAAAACGTGGAAAAAAATCACAAAATTATTATGTTATTACAATAATAGCAGTGTTATGATATCATTATTTCGTTGATTACAACAAAGTCAACAAGTATATGTTTTAAATAAGTATCCCTGAACATTGCAATAACATACAGGGAATACCTAAACGACACATTTAAGATAGCTGTACTTTATACTAGTTCTTCCATTCGTTACATTATCCTAGCCAACTGCTAGGAACTATTAGGTATGCTGGCGGCTCCTACGTCGCAATTTTTCCTTCTAAAACATAAATTCCTGTTACAAGTTTGAGTGATCTTCCCGAGTTATACCTAATTTTACGGGGAAACTTTTCACTGCGGTGTTCCAATCTGGCTACTTTCATTTCAGCGAGCAAAGTTGTCCTATTAGCAGAGTATACCGTGGCCCTTAGAACTAGGTCGATGAATTCCAGGACCATATATTGGAGCGAAGGGTAATACTTAAAAAAAATCAATAATGTTTAATTTTTAAAAATTCCATTAGAATGAAAACTTTCAAAAAGCGCGCGCTTTTTGTTTCAATGGGAAATCCTATAGAGCCAATATTTTTTATTTTAGCGTTTAAAGTTCGCATATGATATAGTCCTAAACCTGTTGTTTTCTATTAATTACAAAAAATACTAAAATTGGCTTGACACTCATAGAGTAATTAATGGTGTCGCGTACATTTCGTCATTGAAGCTAATCCATGGTCCTCCATCTAATTAATAGTGGGTTGGCTGTTAATACGACGTTACTATTTTTTTTATTTATTTATCACTAAGATTGATGACCGTTTGACGCAAAGCAATCCTGCCTTTCTCACCGGCGTACCTGTGTTCGAGTCCTGGAAGGGGCAAATTTTTGTTCGATGAATACGAGCATTTCTACCTGAGTCAGAAGTATTTATTTATTTATCTATCTTTATATATATAAAAATTTCGATGGTTTTTTTTTTATTTTTCTGAATTTATTGCAACTTGGGACATAGGATAGGTTTCATTTTAATTTATAACACAGTATCGCTGGGTCAGTTAGTATTTCTATAAATACTATTTATGAACGATATATGTATCTCTGTCCGTTACCCTAGTATCCATAATACAAGCCTTACAATACTTACTTTGGGATAGGCTAATTGGTGTGAATGTAAGAAATATTACTTAATGATTTCTAATATAAGTGTATATAATTATTGTGTAATGAATAAATAAAAATGTACAGTCTATTCAAATAAATCGCATTTTACCGGAGACAGGATACGTTTAATTTTTCTATTTTTGACGATAATAATATTTAAATAGCTGGATGCGAACACGCCTTCAGCCCAGTGTCATAATACAGGAAACTCGTTATGGTTTTCGATGGTTTAGTTCACAATTCGTGATTTGAAGCCTTTAATGGCTGTTCAACGGTTGTGAAGGTGTTGAACTTGACTTGCTCGGACACAAATTATACGGGATTCTAGAGCTGAGGGTATACCAAACTGTTGCTCCTACTAACATATACATATATACAATGTGTCCAGTCAACAGTGTCGGAGCCTTTAATGGTGTGAAATATAGCATTTTTATCGACAATTTGCCCCTCAAATTTGGTTTTTCTCAAAAAGCCAATAATTAAAAAATACACAAAAAAGAATCTTTTTGTTTTTCTTTAATTATTTTTTTCCTTTTTTGATTCCATGACAATTGAAACATGATGGCTGTGTAACTGTTGTCTACGTGTTTTTAATTTATTTTTTTTGCATTCACAATGCAATATTTCTATAAGATATAAAATACGTGCGTAAAAAACAACTACGCCTCCGAGCCCTCAGATGGGATTCGAACCCACGACCTTTCGCTATCCGGGCGACTGCTCCGACCGCTGAGCTACCGAGACGCTGGCAAATTAAAAGTAAAATTAAGGAAAGTAAAATTCGACACGTTTCAATATCAGTTTACGGATGATAATTTTACGTGATAGCGTCATTAGAAACCATTGATGAGAAATTGCATACTTTTATGAATTGAATTGAATTATTATCACTGAATTTATCATTTTTTGTTTAATACAAAGAAGGAGTTAATTGAAATATTTTTTTTATTTTTTTTTTATTCGATAAATAAACATTAAGTTGTTGTAATAAACAATGGAAACCACATTAACTTTTCACTTCATGAAGTGGAAGAGAAATAGATGCGCCACATTCGAACGCTTAGGCCAATCGTGCCTCTCTATCGCTTGTTTCGCGGTCTCGCTTGCACGCTCGGCTCAGGCGGAACGTTACACTTTTTCGTGCGTGCAGCAGGCGTTCATCGATTTATAAGACGTTATTCCGTCAAATAGTCATCGGTTGAGGTGTGAATTATGAACAAACTTGATGATACAATAAATTGATCATGTATAAATTAAAAAAAAAACCGTCTGAGTGATTCACTAAATAGTTATAATTATTTTTTTGACATTACATACATGACTCAGCTATTGACATTTAAAATTTAATTTATCCAAATGAATGCTGTCTTTGTTGCTTTCTTAAATTTGTCGCTTATTTTCTGTATATTATTGCAATATTACGCTTATTTAAAACATAGGACACTTATTTGATACAGATACTTGTTGACTTTGTTGTTTTGTTTTTTTGTTTTTTTGTGGATTATGTAAGGCTGACGAGTTTCTCGCACCCATTCTTCTTGTCAGTTAAAAGACGTCCTGAATTATTAAACTTATTTTTAAGTACATTTGAATATATATATGTCGTATCCAGTCATGAATACGGACACTGAACGAGGCGCAGGCGCGCCCTCTAGCCGGCGAACATAGGAAACTACGATGTCGTATCCGGTCATGAGTACGGATACTGAACGAAACGCAAGCGCGCCCCCTAGCCGGCAAACATAAGAAACTACGATTTCCCGCGCTTCGACAGAGTCGTGATGCTGTCAACATGCGAGCTCCGATTCACTTTCGATCGAGCCGCCATCGAGTGAAGACGTCGTCACGGAACTGTGCTACGTTTCGCTAAGTACCTTATTATAACAAGTTTGTTACGTGTTACGTGATTCTTAATTCTGTGTCCAAAAATTAAAACCTCTTCTCAGTGCACGATTTCTACTCTGCCCATGTGATATCGGAAGGTTCGGACCAAAATCCTGACGTTCCCCCCGACATCAGAATTGGGATCGAATCGTGCAAATGATTTTCTTCATAATAATAATGAAATGAAATGACAGACTCTGTTATAAATTCAAAAGCTACAAATGCGTAAGTTAATTCAAGCTCCAAAGAAAACTTTTCTGTTGAAATGAGTTTAACCTTGACAAGGTGACTATAGACGCAAGATCGTGGTACGTGACAGCGGATTTGTTTTGATGGCGGTCAAGCTGATGGCACTGGAGCAGTGCGGAACGAGTTACGTCTGGATGCTAGCGTCGTTGGGTACCTTAGATCATAAAGGTGAGCGATATTGTTTTTCATACGATGTTGGTGCTGAATGCTTGTATATTAAGGATAGTGTTGTTCAAAGTTGAGTAGTAAACATTTTAATAATGTTACTGTCATGACCGGTATAAGTCAAACACAAGTATTCAGCGCAAAACAGGTATAATGTTGTGTAACGATTAATTTTTAATTTACAAGACCTTTATTTGCAAAATGATATTAAGATCGGCCGGAACATTTTTGGTAGAGTGACTGCAATTGTGTTTTTATTGAACAAAAATGTTAGTGTGAATTCTTTTATTTTTTTATGAACCTACCCCCGATCTAAATAATATCGATACGTCCGTATCGTTACGTATGGTAATAGTTAAACTTTGAAAGCTGTAAATTCTAACCTTACAAGTACGCATATAATCGGTTGAGAAGGATGCCAAAGGGTTATGTACCAGTCGAAGTTGAAGTTGAGTTACATGTTGATCAATGATAATTACTTTTTTTGTGGGAACTCGAGTAGGTTCTTGAGCCGTAAAGGTGTCGACCGTACCTACAGTCATAATGTAGTCGTAGCCCGGTAGAAATCGGTGTCTATTGGGGAAACCGAAGTAGTCCATGGGTGTGCGGTGTGCATTTGACTTAGGTAAAGGTCGTGGTCCCGGGGGACCGTACTGTGTACTCAATCGGTGATACACACGGTGTTGTGGATGTACAGAGTGGTACAAGGACAGCAATTTCAATCTTCACAGAAGTGAAAATTGTGGCAAATAGAGGTACTCGAGGGTCCAATTAACTAAATTAAGAGATTGACGTTAATGAAGTGTTGCCGTGCACGATCATGGTACATAGCCTAGCTACTTCTGTATACCTAAATGATGATGCTTTTGACGGTTTTTTTTAGTTAAATTTTCTTAGTTTAGTTCAATTAGTTAGTTATCAAAGTAATAAAGAACAGTGGGGCATTATTAGGTGCTCCCATACGTAAAATCGCTGATCAGAGTCGTTGCTTTTGAAGTGAAAGTTCCGTGACTTCTGTGATAGTAAAATAACTATCTTCATCGTATTGCAATGGTGTCTAGCCGCGTGAACGGTCAGGTAGAGGCTGACAAAGATAAATCGTGGCAAGACTCTTTAGATGTGCAACTCGCTCTAAATTGTACAGTCAATCGGGTAACAAATCTAATCCGTTGTAGCTTTTGATAAGAAAAACAGCACGTCCTCTAGCTTTGATGACAAGTGATGAGTTGGTGGAGTCAGAGATAGACTTGCCGCCCTTAGGACTGAGGCCTCTAAAAACATTGAGAAGTTTGCTATTTACGAGAAGGGACGATTTGATAAAATAAAAGCTTCGTTGCAAAAGTTTTCAATAGGAGATTTTGTTTTGATAGAGAATTAAGAGCGGAACCAGTTAAAGTTAGACTCAAAATTCAGAGGTCCGTTTTAAATAATTGAAGTATTAGATGGAGACCGCTACACACTCCAAGCATTGAACTCTAGACGTACTCTTTTTTTTCATTTATTTAGTAACGTATTAAAAATAAATCACATTGTATTGTTCAAAAACAGCGTATAGAAATCAACAAAGGTTTATAGCAACGCTGTTTAAAGCAAGCGTTAAGATACAATAAATACACTAGAGAAAAAAGAAATCAAGTTGATAAACTCTTTTACAAGGAGAAAACTAGGTGCATAAAAAAAAAGTCTTGAAAAAATACTTATTCAATTCGTACCTTAAATTCAGTTGAGTCAAACCATCAATATCTGCGGGTAGTTGATTTATCAAGCGCGACGAGGTAAGCGGTAGTTCTTTCACCGTAGACATTATTCGCATTTGTCGTAAGCATTTTGTTTCGAGCAATCCCATGAGTAAATTTAGGGTGATTTAATTTTTTTTAATTTTTATTGAAAAAGGTTTCACTTAAAATGTTTTTGTGAAATTGAAATTGGATAGGTAATATTTCACTTAGTTGAAATAATTTAATTTCATCCGAAGAATGTTGTTTTTTTGATATTTTTACTTACAATAGTTTTTATTATTCGTAATTGGAGATTATCAATTAGATTTGTGTATGTTTTGTAAGTTCATCCGTAGCTACTTAACCCATAACGTAATTATGAACCAGCAAGTGCGTTATATAACATTAATTTTACTTTAAAGGGTATTCGAGTCCTAAAAATTGTCTAAGTTTATTGCAGACGTGATCAATATGAAGGCCCTAATTAAACTTTTTATCGATTTTTAAGCCAAGCTATGTATGAGAATTCACATTTTCTATGAGAGGGCAGTTGCAGATACTGTCACTGGATGAATGGAGACAGGAATAATGATGGGCCATCAGATTCTGAATAGGTGCTGGTCGGATATAGGGCGATACGATATGGAGTAATTTTGTTTTTTTTTTGGGTCTATCACTAATCCTAAATCATTTACAAGTATGCTCACGATAGGCTCAGGAAATTGCCCGAAATAGAGAAAATCGTTTGCGAGACAGATTATATAGAGCAAAGCGAGGATGACTAAGTTGGGTCAGTCAGTGTGTAGGTAACATTTCATTCGAGTTGCCAATGTTGTGACGTTGTGTCAAGGTGACACAGAAGTTGACCGTACCAGACTATTTCGTAGCCGTAGTCCAGTAGAAATCGGTATCTACCATGAGGATTGGTAGTCCGTGGATACGCGGTACGCGGGTAGATCTGGCGGAGGTCGGGTTTCAAGAGGAAACCGTAGAGTCGTTGGACTCGGCGATCCCATGAGGGGATGCGCCTAATGTCACAGTTGTGTCAGGGTGACACGGAATTGGTGAATGAAATATTACTGTTAGATTTGTTGTCAATAAATAAAAGTTTAATGATTGAAAAATAACGATTTTCCTGTTTCGGAGCAACAATGATAATAAGAGAGCTTAATTTAACTAGTATGCAGATTTTCAGATTTATTGTAAAAGTCTTAAATTTATTTGTGAGTTGTAATGAATTGGTAAAGTTCCTAATTGTTTGGAAAAAGATTATCTGATGAATCGTCATTATTTCAGTTAAAGAATCTAGATAAAAAAAAATGAATAAAGTGTTCATTTTGTTTAGTTCTAAAAAGCTAGGTCAGGTATGACCGAGCGGTACTCTCTGTTGTTTTCTCTTGTTTCAGAATAACACACGAGGACGTGTGTCTCGCAGGATGGCCGTGTCGTATCCAGTCATGAATACGGACACTGAACGAGGCGCAGGCGCGCCGTCTAGCCGGCGAACATAGGAAACTACGATGTCGTATCCGGTCATGAGTACGGATACTGAACGAAACGCAAGCGCGCCCCCTAGCCGGCAAACATAAGAAACTACGATTTCCCGCGCTTCGACAGAGTCGTGATGCTGTCAACATGCGAGCTCCGATTCACTTTCGATCGAGCCGCCATCGAGTGAAGACGTCGTCACGGAACTGTGCTACGTTTCGCTAAGTACCTTATTATAACAAGTTTGTTACGTGTTACGTGATTCTTAATTCTGTGTCCAAAAATTAAAACATCTTCTCAGTGCACGATTTCTACTCTGCCCATGTGATATCGGAAGGTTCGGACCAAAATCCTGACGTTTCCCCCGGACATATATATATATTCTTTGTACAACAATGGACATCATTTGGCTGAGATGACGAAGACATTCTTTGTATTTCTGCCTTAAAGATTGTTGAATAAGAATTTGACAATCGTATTACAAATAAACGTATCTTTTAAATAAATAAAAACTATGTATCCAGGCAAAGAATTCGAATGATTAGTCGCGCCAACAGTAGCCGCATAATATTTGAAATTCCTTTGCCACAGCCAAAGTAAATAAATTGACATAGTACCTCAACTGATTACCTTCTCAAAGACTGTATTTTCTCTTCGTTCAAATATACCAGTATATACGACTTTAATATAGGCAAGTGTGAATACCAACTACATATTTGAACCGTTCGGGGTTGAAACAATGGACCCGTGGGTTCCCCGGGGCCCACCGAATTCACAAAGACCTAAAAAAAACTTATCGAGAAGTCAAGTGATCGGAAGGCTGGTTTGTACCTTGCCCAGAGCTTAAGTTTGGCGATACAACGAGGTAACGCTCTCAGTCTTCTGGGCACCATACCTACATGCAAATATTTTTGAAGTGAAAACTTCTTTAGCGGCGTTGTACACTTTGGGATGGGTAAAAAATGTTAAACTCGCTTCAGGACACGTGACTTGATCGAAAATTTGTAGGACGGAGGGAGAGTAGACAGCCGGCGTGGCGTAGGAGAGGAAGTAATATCCCCCTCTCTTTCTACCGCGTGGCGAAAATGTATGCCTGCTCCTGTTGTTTCATTTAAGCGGCGCAGGGCGCTTGCGTGAGTGTGCGTGTGTGTTTGTAGTCATGTTTGTGTAATTTATAACACATAAATGATAGTACTTTTATACTGATATATAAAGCAATTCGTGCGAAATTATTCCCTAACCATTCCAAAATATCAAAACTGCACAACGTTAATGTTCATGTTTTCACTTCTGCCGGCACTCCCGGAGTGCAACCCGTTGTTTTTTTTTTGTGTATATTTGTTTGGTATGAGAATAGGTCGTAGGCTATTTTTATACCCCTAGGTGATAATGGTGGCCTCCTAATAGTCTAATCCACGAGTACGAAGTCACAGTTAACATCTAGTTGTCTTATAATTATTTCTTTTATTCTTACACACGCCTATCACACTTTTAAATAACACTATTTATTACCTTATTCATCCTGTGATCAAGCAGACCCCTCTTTTCCACTGGGCATTCTGAGCAAATGCCCAGGGCCCCGCCATCGATAGGGGCCCCCTAGTTCCTGCCAGATCACTAAACCAATACCGACATTTACTACTGAAAGACTTATTTAATTAGAGTAACTCGAACCTTAATTAGGAACTATATTATCGACTTGCTTATTAGCTTTTGCATGCGCTAAGCTATTCTACTTTCGCTCAAAATAAGACTATTAAATTTCAGCATGCTTAGATAATTTTAAATATGTGAGAATCGCCCCATTGAAATCAAAGATTATGTATTCATCCATTGACAGTCAATAAAAATATCTGAAACCTTGTTTATTTACTTTCATTGTCTATTGTTGTAATAAAAAAGTGTTCTGTCAAAGTCATAGGGGCCCCGTTATTCTCATATGCCCAGGGTTTCTAATATGTTAAAGACGGCCCTGTGATCAAAGCTCCTATAATGTCATTATTAATTATAAAAACAAAATTAAATGCGTCACTAAGGTAATAGAGGTTTTATTTGAACAAATTTATAAACAGAGAGAATCATATTAATTGTTTTCGAACACAGGAGTCAAGATACTCCCTTGCATTACTTCGGTTTTGCGACGAGTTGCATCTAATTAATGCTTGCGGCACCCACGCGACGCGAGAATCTTTAAAGGCCGTTGCACACACGGAGGACAACAAAAATCTAATTAAAAAGAAACAGAGACCGGAAGCAAAGAAGGGAGACGATACCGGAAATGAATATGGCAGATCGATTTGCAATATAAAAATAATATCTGTATATATAAACACACACTGTCACAAAGTTTGACCGCGATGAACTCCGAAACTATTCAACTGAATTTGATGATATTTTTTTTTTTGCTTGATTACTGATAATAATATTTGTATCAAACACACCAATAAGCCTAGCCCAAAATAATCACTGTAGATTCGGAGTTATCCTAGTGTCCTTAACACTCTTGTTATGGACACTAGGGTCTGAATGTCTTAATAACTGATTATACCTTAGTGTCCATAACAAGAGTGTTATGGACACTAGGGTAACTCCAAATCTACTTCACTTTGATAGTTTTGTTATAATTTTACTGAATTTGTTCCGACATAGGGCATAGGATAGGTTTCATCTAAGCATCAGCAACGCCAAGCCGGGCCAGCTAGAACTAGACATAAAGTCACTTGACATATTAATCAAAATGCATAAATTGACATACATTGCAGGTTAGATTAGGTATTTTTTTATTAATTTCCAGCCTTAGCCTTAGCGTTCTATAATTATGCATTTTAAATTTCTGCGAAAAAAGGTCGACCCATGTAAATAATAAAATTAAATTCGAAAATCACTTTCAAATGCTCCCTTTTACAGAAATCGTCAATTTTACAGAAACGTTTAAGTTTAATTAAATGATAAGATGATATATCATTATTTATTACGGTGGTGATATCACCACCATCAATTTTCATATGTTAAGACACTACTGTAACACCAGAATGTGTTTATTGCACTGAATAAATGTTGCATTTATTACATATATTGCTAAAGAGTTCATAAAAGGTCATTGCAACCAATACAACTAAAAATAACCTACTATACGGTAAACCGTACAGTACCTTCTATCAAAAATAACAGTATCGTCTAAGGACGCCCGAAAGAAGCGAAGCTTTTTAGTATAAAGCGCATTAACTAAGCATTAAAATAGAGTAGATAAAGAGATAAAAAGCCACGCCAGCCACGCACACTGACATGAGTGAAAGCGAGACTGAAGGCCACGCACGTGTAACGGTCAAAGAGTGTTATATATTCTATAGAACTCTTTGGTAACAGTACTAAATCTGACGATCTTGTGTAACGGTCAAATCTGACGCTTGGCACGGATAGAGTGGCAGCGCGTCGAGTGCCTATATGCGAGAGGCCCGTACGTCCGTATAGAAACTTCGCTTCAAAACTTATTTGCTATAATACATAACTTTGCTTGTTATGCTAATTTTTGTCTATCACAGCACACATACACGCATACATACACACACCCTACACACTTTATAGATAAATAACCCGACCACGCGTTGCTGTGCTATGAATAAAAATGAAACCTATACTATATCCTAAATTGCATCGAATCCAGCAGAATGAAAAAAGAATTATCAAAATCGGTTAAGAAGTTTCAGATATAAACCTGTAACTTTTATCTGTACATTTATTGAAGTGAAAACTTCTTTAGCGGCGTTGTGCACTTTTTGGGATGGGTAAAAAATGTTAAATTCGCGTCAGGACACGTGACCTGATCGAAAATTCGAAAGACGCCCCTTTGTCAGTAGACCGCCGGCGCGGCGTAGGAGAGGAAGTAATATCTCCCTCTCTTTCTACCGCGCTGTGAAAATGTATGCCTGCTGCTGCTGTTTCGTTTAAGCGGCGCAGGGCACGAGTATGCGTGAGTTTTTGTTGTCATATTTATGTACGATAGCGCATGAACATAATATTGCTTTTTACCACAATAATGATAGTACTTTTATACTGATAATTAAAGCAATTCGTGCCAAATTATTCCCTAACCATTCCAAAATATCAAAAATGCACAACGTTAATGTTCATGTTTTCAGTTCTGCTGGCACTCCTGGAGTACAACCTTTGTTTTTTTTAGTATAGAAGCTTCGCTTCAAAAAAGTCCTGTTCCCGAGGGATAGAAATATATCTTCTAATCGGTAGTCTACATTAATTAATCTGGAATTAACGCAACATTGATTCATTTACTTTTTTCATTATCATGTGGAAAATTGAAAACTGTAAAAATTTCTGATGCGCCTGGTGCATCGCAACTTAAACTGCAACGCTAAATAGTTGGCAATAACGAGAACTATGCGATGGAAATATGATGTGAAGCAGGAACGCGGGTGGACTCCTGATATTGCATACTACCACTCAGCCGGGCTGTGTGTTCCGATCATAAACAAATAATCTCATTTATGATTTTTGTAATAACTAGCTGTCCCGGTAACGCGTTGCTATGGTCACGCGTATACAATGGAAAAAGAGCGGGAAAAAGAGCGGACAGACACACAAACAACAAATTTGTGTTCTTAGGTTATAGATTAATTCGTTTTAAAAGTCACAGCTGATATTAATAACTGAACATAAAATTGTCCTGAAAGGCCAGTTTAGAAAGGCGTAAACATGAGATGGGCGAGTGACCCGTAGTGGCCAAAATAGTGATAAGTTCACACAGAAAATCATTTAAAATATCAAATAAATTATCAACAGAAGAGAATTGTACATACTTATTATTACATAATAGTACAGAATATTATATTTAGTTTGCCTTTCGCACCGACGGTCCTGGGTTCAAATCCCGGAAGATGAATACGAGCATTTGTACATGAGTCATGGGTGTTTACATATATTTCTGTGAATGTTACATATCTATGTATGATATATATGTGTCTATCTGTAACCCTAGTATCCATAACACAAGCCTTACAGTGCTTACTTTGGGCTAGGCTAATTGTGTGTGTAAGAAATATTTATTTATTATTATTATTATTTATTATATACTTTGTCACTACAATAAACTTTATGTTAAGTAAAAGGTTGATGCGGTCGCTATGCATAAAGCTTCGCTAGCACCGTATATTGGAGCGGAGCGTGATAATAAAAATAACAAAAGTGTTTAGTAAATTTTAAAATTCATTAAGAATTAAAACTTTCAAAAAGCGCGCCCTTTTTCAATGGGAAATCCCATAGACCCAATGATTTTGGTCAAAACTTTTTTAATTTTGTGAATTTCAAAATTCGAGCTCCGTCATTCTGGTCCTAAATGTGTTAATTCGATTCCACACAAAATTTATTAATATCAATTAAGAACTTATGTCGTAACAGACATTGCATCATTGAAGCAGATCCATGGGAGCTCCGCTCTAGTAAGGTCATTTATAAGTTATAATACTAATCCCACCTACATACTTCATTGAACATTGACTCTGCTTCATCGCATCGGCCATGGAATGTCAAGTTCTAGGCTCCCCTTTAAAATAACCAAAGAAACGGCAATGTCTACGAACTTGTATGACTTTTCATACACTGATGAGAGATGAGAGAGATCTGATGAGAGTTGAAGAAGCAAAAGATGTTAGGGTCGTGGAATGTGGAAATCTGTGATCTCAGCCTACCTGTGCGAGAAAATGGCTTGATAGAACTACTGTAAGTCGATGTATTTTGTTTTTTAATACAATTGCTCAAAAAGTGGCGTATTGCAGGGACGTATAGGGTTCGGGATGTGGGCTATTACATACTGGAGCTTTTTCTTTACCTTTTCCGAACTCGTGCGTTCTCTTTCCCAATTGTCAAAATAATGTCTATTAAAAAGAAAAAAACCAACCACGAAGTTTTTAATAAAAAAAATCATAGAGGTTTTTATGATTCATGCAAATATTTCTAAAAAGAAGTTTATAATTTGTTTCAATATCAGATTTAATGATTTGATTCCATGAGTAAGGTTAGGTTTCATTTCATTTCATCTCATTAAATTTAATTTTCATTTCATATCAATAAAAAAATCTATTGAAGACTTGGCTGTATGGGCACAGTTCCCTTTGCCTACCCAGAATGGTTGAAGAAAAAAAACTGTGCTTACATTCTTTTACGGTTGACGCCATTTTATTAATTAATTATCATTAATTTATTAATTTGCTTTCTTTTTTCGCAACTGCATTAAAAATAGTTATTCAGTACACGTGCGGAACATTATAGTAATATAAGTTATTTACGGGATTGCTACCATGTACCTTGTTTTTGAGTTTCCGATATTTCGGCACTGTTGCAAGTGCCATGATCACGGAGCGACTCACGTGATCATTGATTTAAAATAATTTATAAAAAAAACATCTCCAAATTCTCAGGTAGGAGAGCTCCTAACGACGCGACGTGGTTGTTTAATTGTAAGCTAATTACAAACCTCCACAGTGAGATAACAAATGATGATAAGGGACAACAAAAATTCAGGCTTATACAGCAAAAAAACACAAATAGAATTAAAAATAGAAACAAATAAAAACTTATGTATTTAAAGACTTTTTTGTGAGCTCCAACGAATGTTTATACGCTGTAAACATTTGTAAAAGTCAATCAATAAAGGCAGAGCACGTATTAGCCGAACATTGGCGGAACCCATCGATCAACTAGTTTAACAACTTGTCAGATTGGAGGTGATCACTCAGCCGCGCCATTACGCGCGCTCTATCAGTCAATATGGGGTGCGTCACCATTGCGTTGAACGGCACGAACATTTAAATATTTTTTGCATTCACACCAATTAGCCTAACCCAAAGTAAGCATTGTAAGGCTCTGGTTATGGATACTAGGGTAGCGGATTGATATATATGTAAAATTATGAATTATTTTAATAGAACAATACTAAAAATAATCGACTCATCTCACAAGTAAATTCTCGAGCGGGAAGTAAATTCTTACTTGGAGCAGAGTTGATCTTTTCTAGTATTTTTCTATTCAAATTATTTGCATACAAGATTGAAAAATGCAAAAAAAACTAAAGAGTGGAACTCTTTGCCTGAGTCTGTGTTTCCTGATAAATACAATTTAGGTGTTTTCAAGTCACGAGTGAATCTTCAAGACAGGCGCTTCACATCCTAGATCGCATCGTCGCTTACTATCAGGCGAGATAGCGGTCAAGCGCTTATCTATTCACGATAAAAAAAATATAAGTAATATTAATAGAAATATATATATAAATAGTGTTGGTTGAAGTCACAAGTCTCGACGTGTTCGAGTAAAGACCAATTTGTTATCACAAATCGGTAACACGGTAGTGTAGGACGTATGAATTCAAGACGCGTGTTGACTTTTCGACCGCTGCAACAATACTGAAATCAAAATCAAAATCAAAATAACTTTATTTCGTAGGCCCTTGCGGGCACTTAAAATCGTCAATTTTACATAGAAGAATCAAGATAATATTCTTTTATAATAAAGATAGCCCGTGCGCTAGCGGCAAGTACATCCGCGGAGTTGATGCCACGCATGTAATCGCCACGAGCGACCCGATTCCGAACGTAGGGGCTAACATGAGAAGAATCGGGCAAGAAACTCATGTGCCAAAACTCTTATAAAATCGCCAAATGTCTTACAAATTGTGCATATTACAAAACGATTCAGAGAACGAGCAATTCATTTCTTTTAGGTCCACGCTGCCTTATCATTCAAAAAATCTTTAACACTATAATAAGCCTTTTTGCATAACTGAGTTTTAACTGACTGAGACTGAGATTCGTAATATTGATTTGAGACAAGTTAGCTATCAAATAATAATGGACTGCGATACAGTTTCTAAAATACGTCTGCTCGCAGCGGTGGTTAGGATGAAAGTGAGGTCAATGTCTCACTGCTGCGCCTCCTAACCTCTGTACAGCACTACTAGACGGCGCTTGCGTTCCGGAGCAACTTCAGACATGTCATTAGTACGGATTCTTTCACGTCTAAGTTACCGTGATACTATCCAAAATGCAATGAACTAAATATACACTGGTACAATATTCTGATATATACTGCAATGATACTTAGGTGCTTTTTTAATTATAGGTCGCCACCGCATGCATTTGTAATATAGACAAAATAATTAAAACGTAAAGTATTAAAATGAAATAAGAATAACAAAGTAATAGAAATAGCCAAAAAATCAAATAAATTAAACCAATAAAATATTATAATCAGACAAAAATTAAGATGGTTACATAAAAAGTTTATTAAGTGAACGATAGAACATACTAGTGACGACGTATAATATTGTAAATGTGGTTACTTCTGTTGAAACTGACAAGTTACTTACGCCCGTTCTTCTCGTCAGTTAAAAGACGTCCTGAAAGGGTAGTAGGTTAAAAATATTAGACGATACAAAACAAATTTGAATAAAATTATTTCCGTTCCAAAACAGTCGTCGAAGACGTAGAAGAAAGTCTAAAAAGCTGCTATGATAATGATATTCAAAATATACTTTTATAATTCAATCATACATATTTGTTACAGCTACAACATGACAGAGACGTAAAGTACTATATCCCTCCATCAATAAAGCGCAATTTATCACGGTGGACAATGGACACGCGTCGACACAAGGAAGAGATGAAGATAAATCGGGTGACGAGCGGCCAAACCGTCCGCGGCCCGTTGGTTCCTGATCGATATCCTAGATGTTATGGTGCCCTGGTACTTTTAAAATTTACTCAGCGGTGACAGGCGTTTTTTTATATATTTTTTTTCCAAAATATATTAAACATTTTTTTATATTTAATTATTAACTGTATTTTATTATCATATGGTGTACATTTTTATATAAATGGTAGGTTTTCTTTTTTTATATGTAAGACTTTAATGGTGTTTACAATGTTCAGACCTTAACACAGTTAGTAACAAATATAATTTACATTGAGTTTATCTTATAAATTAAATTAAATATATATTATTATTTTATAGTATGCATTATATAAGTTATATACACCTAAATACTATATATGTATATATAAAAATTCTCTGTCACACTGTTTGACTGCGATGAACTCTGAAACTGTTCAACCAATTTTGATGATTTTTTTCATTATGCTGGATATGTTCCGACTTAGGACATAGATAAGTTTCATTTTATAAAAATAATCTAAGGAAATATAGTAATTATACAATTAATAAAACAAATAAAAATTTATGCAATGAATTGTTCTTACGTATGTGAATAATAATTAATTAAATTTAATGCAATTGCTTGACATTCACATGCCCTCTGCTGGATAAACTGACGAACTGATAATGTTTATTTAAATATCTTTTATTGTACTCTGTTTTCTGTGAGTAAATCATTTCATTTCATTTTATTTGATTTTAAACACTGCAACGCGTAGCCGCGTAACCTAGTAAGGTGTATAAAAGGTATTAAATTATGTATTTAAGGTGTATAAAAGTAAATATGCTTGTTTATTTAATATACTTATTAAATAAACAAGCATATTTACTTTTATACAGAGCAAGTAATATAGAATGTATTTACTGTTTATTCAATCAACTTTTTCATGGAAATTTTATTTTAAATTTTAATATATGTTACAAATAAAAATTATATTTATTTTTAAATTTTTTCAATCTGTGAATCATTTTACATTATTTGGAATGTGATTGTAAATATTACTTACTATTGAATGTGATAAATATTGAAAAGGGAGGCTTTAATTTGTACTAGAGTCGATTATTTCATGAGTAAAAATGATATAATGGATTTGTGTTTAAAAATGGACAATAGAAGCCATAAATCTCAGTTATAAGTAAAGACAATCTGTGCAATATACATCGCACATTCCTCTCATCAGCAGTTCGATTATTAACATTATATTTAATTTTATATGCTTTAGGAAACAATTTCAAAATATTGAACCTAATTTAAGTCAGTTCGCTATAAGTCGTTAAAGGTGTATGGATCAAACACAGTCCTATTATTGAAGTATACATTATTAATCTATAATCTAAGATCACAGTGGTTTGTGTGTTTGTCTGTCCGCTCTTTTCCCGCTCTTTTTCCATTGTATCAATAACGTTACCATAGCAACGCGTTAACCGCAAGTAGTTCGTCTACTGGACGCTAGATGGCGCTAACGGAAACATATTTAATAATAGAAAAAATTAAAGAATTTTATCCACCCGTGCGTAGCCGAGACGGGCCGCTAGTATATACTCTAAAAACACAAATTTGTTGTTCGTGTGTTTGTGTGTCCGCTCTTTTTCCATTGTATCAATTAACGTTACCATAGCAACGTGTTACCGTAGCAACGCGTTACCGGGTCAGCTAGTTTATTATAAAGAATATAAATAGCAATGTAGCGATCATAGCAGCCATGAAAAGAACTTCGAACGGGTGACCAGAATCAAAACAATTAGTGCATGTAACCAAACAATTATAGTTAAACTAATTGGACTTTAAAGGATAAAATTAAAAAACAACCACGTCTTCGAGCTGTAACCGATACGCTCGGTAGATCAGTGGTGAGAGCATTCGCCCGGATAGCGAAAGATTGTAGGTTCGAATCCCACCTGAGGGCTCGCAGACAGGCGTATTTTATAACTTATAGAAATAGTGCGTTAGTGTGCGTATTAATAAGGAACAGTAAAGCCCAGGGACGACTCCGGCAGTCTCCTGCATCTTACACCCTTCATCTTCAGAATTTATTGTCGACATTAATTTTCTCATACCGCAATACAGTCCACTAATTTTGAATCGCCCGCACAACCATTTACTGGTATATATGTGTGTGTCTATCCGTTATCCTAGAATCCATAATACAAGCCAATAATAATAATATTAAATTATGTATTTACCAGCTTTGTAAACACTATGGAATGCAATAAATTGAATTAAGTTAAACTGGATCGTTATGTAGGGTTGCCAGCTGAAATTTAAAAAACGGGTTAAATTCTTTTTACGGGTAGAAATCAATATAACATTCTTTATTACAAAATCTTAATTATTAAATTGATGAAATTATGGGGATGTAGCCAAAAAACGGGCTAACCAATAGGTAGCTAGCATATCCGTTTTTATAGGAGAGTGTGTAGCAGAATTGCACAGCCATATTCCGCAGTTCCTATTTTTTTATCGGACAACCAGACTTACAAACAATCGCCACCGTTATATGGTTGATATACCAAAGAGTCTCACTAATCGTTTTGGTTCCAATTTTG
Organism: Calamotropha paludella; assembly: GCA_927399485.1. Taxonomy (NCBI): domain Eukaryota; kingdom Metazoa; phylum Arthropoda; class Insecta; order Lepidoptera; family Crambidae; genus Calamotropha; species Calamotropha paludella. The sequence goes on along the minus strand of OV656803.1, from coordinate 1,544,800 downwards.
TGATCCGTATCGCTAAAGAGTGGAACTCTTTGCCTGAGTCTGTGTTTCCTGACAAATACAATTCAGTGGTCTTCATTCACGAATTAGGTAGACGCGTCACATCCTAGATCATATCGTCTTTACCACCAGGCGAGATAGCGGCCAAGGGCATACTTAATCACGATAAAAAAACCCGTAAAATACGAGACATCTTGCAAGCCTAAGCTACCGTTACACCAAACTATTGTCAAATTGATTCTCAAAATCTTTCAAATGACAATGAAGTTTAAGATCTAACCTATTTCCTATAGCAGTTTACTGTACGATAAACCCAACATTTATATATACATATTTTAATAACCCTTTGTATTGTGGCGTGTTGTGTTGTATAGTTTGAGGACCCAGACAGAAAGAAAGAAGTTCTCTCAAGAAAGAAACTAGCCATCAAAATTTAGCCAATAGTATCTCTCACTACAGGACATTATTGGCGAAATTTCTGTGAGAAACGGAAAAAGTCACATAATATAAAAAAAATGTCATTGACGTCCTGATTTAAAAAAAAATTATACGTCCCGCGCGGGACAGGCTCAGTACCGCTTTTCCGGGATTACTCGACAGGAGGATAACTCTCAGACCATAGTTTAAAATACTACATTTATCTAATGTGCAGCGATACAGTTTGTTGCATCAGCAAAAAAAATTCGTAGCCGTAGCGTCGTAGCAGTATACCATAGCCGAAGCATCGTAGCCGTACACCGTAGCCGCATCAAACAACCGTATCCTTACACGCGTGCCTGCCGGTTCTGCTAATTAACAGTTATAGAGATCAAATTGACATTATTTTTATGTAATCCTGTGTGACGTTACCTAATGGACTTTTACTACTACGCACTTATGAGATCGGTGCGTCCGAAGTTTGCCACTCCTCGATGTCGAACTAATGCAGGCATTCGCTCACCTTTGAACCGCATAATTGACACGTATAATAAAAAGTTAAGCTCTGTGGATATATTTGGCTCTAGTGTATGCTCATATAGGAGACAAATACTTGATTTATTGTTAAAACCCTAATTTAATAAGATAATATTAAGCTACCTACTTACTTTTAAATACTTCAATATATTCCGTTAAATTGTAGAGATTTTCCTTCTCTACTCATTATATTGACTAAAACACACTGTTATATATATATATATATATATATATATATATATATATATATATATATATATATACACACACACACACATTCATGCACATACTTGTTGCCCCACTTGTTAAAACCCTAATTTATTGTTAAAACCCTAATTTTATAAGATAATATTAAGCTACCTACTTACTTTTAAATACTTCAATATATTCCGTTAAATTGTAGAGATTTTCATTCTCTTCTCATTATATTGACTAAAACACACTGTTATATATATATATATATATATATATATATATATATATATATATATATATATATATATATACACACACACACACACACACACACACACATTCATGCACATACTTGTTGCCCCACTTGTACTGTAATCATACTTGTTAGTATTGTCCCCGGCGAAAATTACGTGACATGCGCAGTAGTGAATAATGTACCTAAACTTGCTACTGCGCATGTCACATGTATAGGAAAGCCTCATTTACTTACCCCTGTTATTTTTATACTTAGTTATAAATTGTGGCAATGTAGTTTAATTCTGGATCCCTTAAACTGTGTAAACTTTTGTCATTGTTATAACTACTCTTGAAATCTCGCTTCTTGTTATACAATATTGAAACTACAATATATAACCATCAAGGTTGAGTTTACAATAATTAATAAAATGTAAAATATATAATTATTGTAAAATTGTAAACTTGTTTGTGGTACTATAATAATTTAATAAAAAAATAAAAATAAACTTTATCCTGTTTTATTTTGAACACGCAATAAACCTTTCTGCTTAGAACATGGTAGGTAGTGCAGTTCTCATATAAATACCATAAGCTATATACTACTTTAATAATGAATAAAAGTTTTTTGACTTTGGTTTTTGTTTTTTACTATTTTTTATTCAGAACACTCAAATACATAACGATAAGGTAAATCTGATTAGAAATATCATATCTTAAATAAACATTTTCTTTGGCTATTTTTGATATTTATTGTTATTTAAACATAATTTAAAACTCAAGTAAAAAAAAATTAAAAGTATCTGATTATATACGTTTTTTTCACTCAAAAAGTTACAAAATCTCGACGCCAAAAAATATCTGATAACATTCTTGCTAAATGATATCACAACATAAATTTGAGACTTTTGAATGCACCTAGTTTACTTCTTGTAAAAGAGTTCATCAATTTGATTTTTTTTCTTGTGTATTTATTTTATCTTAACGCTTGCTTTAAACAGCATTGCCATAAACCTTTGTTGATTTCTATACGCTGTTTTTAACAATATAATGTAATATATCTTAAATACGTAAATATTTATTTATTAATAAAAAGCATGTGTGCAATTCACACGTGGTAGAAGTGCAACCTTCAAAAATAATACGTACACGGATACAAAATACCACGGTTGTTGTGATGCCTTCTCTTGAGCTTTGTACTACGCATACGTACACAAACACGTATTAACACACGTACATAATGCTACTTTTCTTTAACGTTAAATCTTATGAATTTATGTGTCTGTCTCTTTTTACTGTCGCTTTCTTGTTTCATCGAATCACAAATCACAACGATGCTAAAGAAGTTTTTACTTCATAAATAAAAAATAAACACGATTGCTACACGTAATAACAGTAAAAAGCATAGCCCCATTCGATATTAATATGAAGAAAAAACACTATCGCTTTCGTAATATCGTGACAAAGAAGGAACTCCCATATCAGATGAGAAAATGTATTCAAGGGGCCCATTCAATCCTACACATGTGTCTTAGACAGTAGCCCCTAGGGACAAGGTAGGCGGGAAAAAACTGAATATTGCAGATATGTTCACATTATTGCTGTAGGTTAACATTGCTACAGACGACACGGCTTATACGGTCGCTCTTTCTTTCTAACATAAACACTTTTAAGATAAATTATTTTTAAAGAAAAAAACCTTTTAAAAATGTTTCTTTCATCATCATATCAGCCGTACGACGCCCACTGCTGGACATAGGCCTCCCCCAAGGATCTCCACAACGATCTATCCTGTGCTGCCCGCATCCAGAGTTTTCCCGCGACCTTAACCAGATCGTCGGTCCACCTCGTAGCGGGCCTACCCACTGAGCGTCGTCCTGCACGCGGTCGCCATTCGAGAACCTTTCCGCCCCAACGGCCATCAGTTCTCCTTGCTATGTGTCCTGCCCACTGCCATTTCAGCTTCGCAATTATTTGAGCTATGTCGGCGGTTTTTGTTCTCCTACGGATCTCCTCATTTGTGATTCGATCGCGTAGGGAAACACCAAGCATAGCTCTCTCCATTGCCCGCTGAGCGACCTTGAGCCTTCCCACAAGACCCATAGTGAACGACCACGTTTCACTGCCATAAGTCATCACTGGCAACACACACTGGTTAAAGACTTTCGTCTTAAGGCACTGAGGTATTTTGGACGCGAAAATATATCGCAGCTTCCCGAACGCTGCCCACCCGAGTTGGATTCGACGAGAGATCTCTTTCTCGAAGTTGGACTTACCTAACTGTATTGTATGTCCTAGGTAAACATAGTGGTCAACAACTTCGAGTGTAACGTTCCCAACATTTACTGGAGCGGGTGTAACATGGGCGTTGGACATAATTTTCGTCTTGTCCATGTTCATCTTAAGACCCATTCGTTGGGATGCGTTACTGAGATCTTCGAGCATGGTGCTCAGGTCTTTCAAGGTCTCAGCCATTAGGACCACATCATCGGCAAACCGAAGATGCGTCAGGTACTCGTCGTTGATGTTGATACCAAGTCCATTTCAGTCCAGAAGCTTAAAAATATCCTCCAACGCAGCAGTGAACAGTTTCGGAGAGATAACGTCTCCCTGTCTCATTCCTCGCTGTAGTTGGATAGGATTAGAGCTCTGGCTCTGTACTCGGACCGACATAGTGGCGTTTTGGTACAGGCACCTTAACACTTCGATATACCTGTAGTCCTCTTGGCATCTCTGGAGAGACTGCAACACCGCCCAAGTCTCGATCGAATCAAAGGCCTTCTCATAGTCCACAAACGCCAAACAAAGTGGCCGATTATACTCTTCGGTCTTCTGTATAACCTGCCGCAGCGTATGAATGTGGTCTATGGTGGTAAAGCCTTTTCGGAAACCGGCTTGTTCGGGAGGTTGGAAGTCGTCAAACCTGCGAGCAAGACGATTCGTAATGACCCTCGAAAACAGCTTGTAGACATGGCTCAGAAGCGAGATGGGTCTGTAGTTCTTCAGTAGGGTTTTATCGCCCTTTTTGAAGAACAAAATCACCTCGCTTCTGCTCCATGCCTTCGGCGTTTTGCCCTCGACGATGACAGAATTGAAGAGCTTCTGGAGGACTTTAAGTACCGGCATGCCGCCCGCTCTCAGAAGCTCTGTTGTAATTCCGTCATCTCCCGCCACCTTGTTGTTCTTTAGCTGTTTGAGGGCCATTCTAATCTCGTACAGGCTGACGTCCGGGATATCTTCGGTAAAGTGTCGGGTAAGCTTGGCTCTAGGATCTCGAGCTCTGCTTTGGCCTGGTGTAATACTGGAATACAGCTGCCTATAGAAACTCTCAATCTCTCTCAGGATTTCAGGAGTCGATGAAATGATACTGCCCTTCTCAGTTTTCAGCCTCGTCAGTTGACTTTGCCCAATAGACAGATCTCTAGCGAACACTTTGGAGCCTTTGTTCCGCTCTATGGCCTCTTTAATACGCTCGGTATTAAATTGGCGAAGGTCGCTCGTCAGCGACTTCGAGATCTGTCTATTAAGCTGTCTATAACGTAGGGCATCCGCTGAGTCTTGCAGTCTCATTTCATGTCTCTTATCCATGAGTTCGAGTGTATGTGCGGAGAGTTTCTTCAATTTGGGACGGTGGGTCTTGAAGTATTTTGACCCTACCGTACGGACAGCATCCACCACCAGGTCGTTCAGATCGTCCACATCTATGCTGTTATCAAGGGTCTCGAAGCGGTTCTGGAGCTCGAGCTGAAAGCGCTCGGGGTTTTGAATTTGGGTCGGCACTGGTCGGAGCGTAGATTTTATCAGTCGCGATCTTTCAAGCTTCACTTTGATATTCAATGTGCCTCTTACCAGTCGGTGATCGCTCCCTGTCTTAACAGCGTTGATCACAGAAACGTCATTGAATATTTGCTTCCTCGTTGACATGATAAAATCGATCTCATTTTTGACCTTGCCGTCGGGACTTATCCAGGTCCATTTGCGAGTTACAGGCTTTCTGAAGAAGGAGTTCATCATATAGAGGTTCTCCCTCTCCATAAAGTCCGCCAGCATCTGGCCTCTGTCGTTCCGTTCCCCAAATCCAAATTGCCCCACTCTCAACTCGTCACCGCAGCGTTTCCCCAACTTTGCATTGAAGTCCCCCATCACAACCGTGTAGTGGGATTTGTGACTATGTATGGCCCTAGAAATCTCCTCATACATAGCCTCCACTTCGTCATCGTCGTGTTTCGAGGTTGGAGCGTACACCTGGATGACCGTCAACGAATACCGTGATGATATTCTGAGTACCAAGTATGCCACTCTGCTGGAAACACTACCGATGGATAGCACGTTGTTGACGAGGGACTTGTGGACGATAAACCCGACACCACCCACAGACAGTTGGTCGCCCTCCCGGAAGTACAGCAAGTTACCGGAGTCCAAAATTATCGTGTCCTCTCCCTCTCTTCGGACTTCAGACAACCCGATGATGTCCCAGTGTAACTTGCCGATAACTTCTTCCAACTCTGTAATTTTCGCGTCGGTCCTCAATGTGCGCGTGTTATATGTTGCCAGGTCCAGTCGTCGGTGTTGGTAGCCGCAACCTACCCGGGGATTCTTCGCACCCCCTGCCGCACCGTTACCGTAGCCGCTACCGTAGCTAGGAATGGTTTGACTAGGGGCCGTTTCTTTATGTGCCTATCCATATAGGGGTTTTGCCATAATCGCCACGCTTGGCAGGCGGGTTGGCGATCGCAGTATGACCCGTACGCATAAAGAGATGCTGCTGCCCATCTCCTTAGGTGAGGTTTCCCTTAGTCGGCTCTTACGACACCCACGGGATGAGAGGGGAGTAGTGCTATTCTAGGCCGGCACCACACGGCCGTTTCTTTCGAATACGAAATAATATTCCTCTCATTGATGAGACAACGCTAGCCCACAGCGTAAAACAAGGAAGGTACTAGAAAATTTCGATGGGTTTCACAAGACTTGGTAGCTCAATTGGGAGAGTATTGGAACGGACTTCCAAAGGTTGCGAGTTCGTTTCCCGCCTGAGTCCGTCCGTGAAGTTTCCGTCGTGAATTTACTCATGAGCCGCGTCGGTTTTTTCTAGTATATTTCTATTAAAATAATGTATCTTATAAGCATTGAAAAAGGCAAAAAAATATAAAAATTATAAACACTTTTGGCAGAATATTAAATTAAATAATGAAAATAAATAACTTTATTCTAATGCACTTAAAATATGTTATTCAGAGTCGTCCAACATTTTTAGCTACCACTCATTCAAGTCTTTTAACTGATAAGAAGAATGGACGCAAGAAACTCGCCAGCTTTAACAGAAGTAACGACATTTACAATATTATACGTCGTCACATAATCCACAAAAACAATATTATTCTGTCTTCACAATTATGTGATATGGTTTCATTATATCGTTGATTACAGCAACATCAACAAGTATCTGTTTGAAGTAAGTAAAGTATTGAAGGACCTGATTATGCTTGACAGTTGTAATGAAAGAATCGACGCCATGCTGTTGATTAGATCCGCAATATACAAGCAAGCGCGTTGACGTCGGAAATCGACGCCATTTTTAATATAGTGTTCGACCGAGAGAGAGAAAAATTGCCCCTCAAGGTACGTCATACTTTCTTTCATTTTGACTAATACAAAATGGCGATGGATTTTTAACGTCATTACGATTGGCGTACGTGTTATGTGTGTGATTAGTGTTAATACTTTATGCTCTCAGTGTGTACCTATTCTAAACCTTCATAGTGTGTCCCTAGCCTTAAGTTGATATTTTGCAATATTCTAATTAAATTGTTTTTAACTTTATGTGTGTCGCAGCGTCAGCAGTAAAAATACGACATGCGCGGAAATGATGACACTGCAACACGCATCCGTTGCATTCTACTTTACCTATTTTAATTATTATATTTTTAGCCGGCATCCACCGCGGAGCTGCCATTTATTTGTAATAGTAGTTAAGTTTATAAAATAAAGTTTTTTTTTAATCCTTATTCGGCTGCTGTATTAATTTACGTAGAAAGTGGAAGTCTGTGATCATTGTCTTCCCCAGGGAAAAAAAAATTATTTAAATGTGTGTTATGCGTGGAAATATAAGAATTAAATATTATTATAGAACGAACGCGCTGACAGGTGCTTCGATACGTCATATTCAGTAATTAAAAATGGCCGCTTCGTCGTACAATGGGAACATGTACAAGAGGCTATTGCATAATGGATAACGGATGAGCTAGTTTCAATAAAAGGATTTTTTTCAGCTCCCATCACGCATTCAGCGGCGATGTTACATCGCCTCTCACAATTTATTCTTTTATACACAAATCATATTTTAGATCCCATTCATACTGTGTATATATGTATATTTTTATATAACTTCCTCATAAATACAATTAAAAGGGTGATAGGTATCTTTTAAGCCTAGATCGCTACAATCGTTACTATCAGGCGAGATAGTGGTAAAGCGCCTAATCACAAAAAAATGTTATTTGTTATACAAGGCTGTAAAGTTGAGATTCGGCCGCGAGTTACCTATTGAATCCTGACCGCAGCGAGGGTTTCAAAAGTACGCGACACTAAAAACTTTGCTGCCGAGCGAAACACACAATTTTTCACCTCATTACAGCAAGGAAAATTTTTGGGTGCATAAAAACAGTTACAATGAGTTTTTTTTTTAATTAGTTTTTTATAAATGCGAATTGAATATAATAGATTTCACTACGACGGTTCTTTTTTCGTAAATTTAAAATTTCTTATAATAGGTTGGGGAAAAAGTTTTTTCGCATTTTATATGAAAATTCATGACTTTTTTTTCAAAGTTAATTTACATTTAAATAATGTATATATGTAACATTTTGTTCACAGAGTTTCTGTCATCTTGTAGGTAGAGACATGATTCCGTTGCTGTAAAAAATTTGGGACTTCTGGTCAAAAAAACGCAACACAGCCTAAAGAATTCTGAAGAGACCGAAACAGGTGGAAATCTGAATGTGCAAGGTATGGCGGATGCATTAACATCTCCCAGCCAAACTCTTATTTTTTGCTGAGTGGCTAAAGATGTATGTGGTCTAGCGTTATCGTGATGAAAGACCACACCCTTTCTATTAATCAATTCCCGCCAGTTTCTCTCAACTTCTTGCTTTAATCTCATCAGTTGTTGGCAGTAGAGATCCGAATCGATGGTTCTGCCTGGCGGTGAAAGTTCATAATGAACAATGCCCTTCCAATCCCACCATAGACACAGCATCATCTTATTGCGAGTTAACCCATGTTTTGCCACATTCTGTGAAGCCTGACCGACCTTTGACCACGACCTTTTTCGCACTTTCTTGTCATACGTGATCCACTTTTCATCACCAGTTATTAATTTCTTCAAAAACTGTTCGGTTTCATTAGGTCTTAATAAATCGCAAATCTGTACACGGTTCATTAGGTGTCTTTCAGTGAGCTCGTGTGGCACCCAAATATTGAGCTTTTTGTGTACCCAGCTTTTTTCAAATGGATCAAAACTGTTTTGTGGTCAGTTCACAGTTCTTCAGCTATGTCGTAACAGCTGATATGCCGATCTTGCTCCTTTTTCAAAAATTTGCGTCCATTTTATCCGTAACAAGGCGACCAAAGCGAGGTGCATCTTTGACATTAAAATTCCCGAATTGAAAACGCTTAAACCAACTTTGTGCTACTATTACTGACACTGCATTAGGTCCATAAACATTACAATTTTTATTGCGACCTGCATTACATTTTCTCCTTTTTTGTAATACAATTTTAAAATGTATCTAAGTTCTTCATTCGATTCGCTCATTTTGATTGAAAGAAAAACAAATGAATAATAGTGGGAAACAAAATTTTCCTAATGTGATTATTTTTTTGAAATGTCACCTTTTTGATGTCATGAAAACCAGCCAAATATGAATAGTACAGCCAAAGACATTTTATTACAAGTTTATACATACTATATTCGAAAACACTTTTTCCCCGACCTAATACTTAACAAATATTGAATAAAACCAAAACGAAGTATTATAGTAGTAATTTAAATAAGAATAAAATGTAACTTATAAAGACTATAATGACGATTCGGAACATACCATGTGTTTTTCTTTGAATAGAAAGGTTCCAATTTTAAAACACTTTTCCACGCTAGCGGGTAAAATCAAACTTTTCCAAACGTGTGAGGTGAAAAAAACTATCTTAGATTCGTGTCCTTTAAGCCATGTATTCATATTTAGTAATTTATTTTCTTAATAAGATGATAATAGCTGATTTACGAATGACGATTTTCCTAGTTATACGTTAGTTTTTAATTTATAACACAGCAACGCGTGGCCGGGTCAACTAGTCTACAAAAACACCGAAATATATTTAAATGGTCCCTTATAAAGAGTCAATTTACAATATTTGAAAACCCTAGTATCGCAGTATGACTTACCGCTAAAATTAATTAAAAAAAAATTGATTCATATGCCAACCCTATTTCCATATAATTAAAGAGTAAATAACACAGAATATTTGTGTACATTTTTACCTTATATCCGCGGAACAACATAGAGTCAATAACAAAATGTACATAAGCTGCTCCGGTCGATATTAAAAGTCAAACAAAATGTTAAAAGACCTGACTTAGGTACTTTATGTTAGGTCTCTTTCAACCGAAAATAACACTTACTTTTTCGTAATGAACAATAAATTTACGCAAAATGTGCTCCACCTTGCTCAATGCACAACTTCGCTCGCTGGGATAAGTCTTGTGTTTCAAAATTCATCTAAAATTCTTAATATTTTTTTACGGTTTTTTTTTTAAAACCTGTATGTCGTTAAGTTCTGTCGTCAACTAAATTACAAAAGCATTAAATAGTTTCAATATATCGAATAGGTAATTATAAACTAACATATAATAACTGAGCCAAAGCAACACGTGGTTGGGTGAGCCAGGATAAAAAAGGAAATTGTAACTTTTCCCCTGAAAATTTTACTTTTTCAGGTCTCCCATACAAATTTTGACTACAGGCTACTGGCAACACTGGTTTATAAGTATAAATGCAAAAGAAACTACAGTAAACAAAGGTAAGGTCACATAACAATCTCGTTATAAAGCTAAGTTGAGTGTAGACAACGCGAATCTGATCTGGAATGCAAACCGCCAACCCAAAGAATCTCATTAGAGACGCGCGCCCCCTTACCTAAGCCGGGGGGCTATTCTGTACACTGACAAAATTTTTAATTATTGATTGTCTATGGTTTAAAGTTCCATAGATAAATAATGGTATATATGAACTTTTTGGCGGGAGCGCGAAACTTTAATGCTTTCGGTTTTCTTGTTAACATTTGTGCTGTGGTTGATATTAGTGTAAAAATTGGTGGGTTATTAACCACTGAGTGTTTCTAAATATGCATGAGTGTTGGCCAGTGAAACATAACTTTGGAAAGTGTCTTTTCGCACTCTCTCGAGAAGTCCACGAGGAGGTTTCAGTATAACCACACACCTTTACTGAAAACTAGGGTAGGGATTTATTCACTATTCACTCATCGTCCATTGATCATCTATCATTCATAACTTAACTCTCATCATGATTCAAGAAAAAAATATTTAGGACAGGCCGTATGGTTCATTCCAAGGCCGTTAAAAATTTCAACAAAAAAAAGGATACAGATAAATGATGAAAATTTTATTGAATTAATATACAATGCGTATATTGACCATTAATAGCTATGCCATGTTTCTATAAGATTTAAAATACGCATGTAAACAACAACTTCATCTCCGAGCCTTCTTAAGTCCTACGTAATGCCTTGCACCGAGAAGAATTTGCAAAAAAGGTTTTAAATTATACTATATTGTTATTCATATCACCGTTTGGTGTTGAGATGTAGTACTTAAAGCACCTATATATTTGTGTGTTATTGGACAATATATGCAGTCTTTATCCAGCATTCGGTTGTATCATTTCTCCCCTTCGCTCCCGTCCTGCAAGGACCTGGAAGGTCCACAACACAAATATATAGGTGATTTAAGTACTACATCTCAGTGTAATGGTAGCGATCGTCCCTTTTGCACCAATGGTACTCGGTTCGAGTCCCGGTGGGGGCAAATGTTTTTATAACGAATACGGGCATTTGTACTTGAATCATGGATATTTATATATATTTGTCTATAAATATTACATATCTATGTATCATAAATGTATGTCTATCCGTTACGGATAGTAGCAGGACCGCTACCTTTGCACCAAACGCTGTGCACAATTGCAATTGGGCGCAGACAAGTTCGATGTTAATCTTACGTGTTTTTATTATGCATTTAATTTTATATGTTATAAATAGAATATTTTTTAATGATTATTTCACAAGAGCAGGATTAAATATAAATTTTGCAAAATCCCCTTAAAAAGATGTTTTATTAAAATCATTTCATAGTCTGCAGATGCGTTTTCCCAACAAAATGTTACGGAACCCATTAATTTATTCTGGTGTACGGAATAACAACCTTGTCCACGGCATTTCGACGACACCGCGTCTTTGCATTCGGCACCCGCTCGCTCATTGGAAAATCACTCGCACCGCCTGAATACAGAGCGACCAAATATAAACCAGCTTATTAGCTGACTGTGGAATCGCGTAATCGAATGAATCCAGGCAAAAATAGTATATTACGATTATCATATTAAAACAAATCTCTCTTTATATATTTATTTTATTCTTTTATCGATAGATGGCGTTGTGAATGCTAAAAGAACTACTTAAGTTAAAAAATAAAAGCCTCTTTCGTAGTATTAATGCAGGGCGAGTTTATTATTCGTGTGCTATAACGTTAATTTTAAATCTAATGATCACACATGCAACTCACACACACACACACAAATGAACACACATATTTACATAATTTCTGAAAATGAAAATGAAGATAACTTTTATTCAGATGCACTTAACATAAGTTGTTTTGAATCATCCAACATTTTTACCTACCACCCATTTAGGATGTCTTTAAACTGACAAGAAGAATGGGCGCAAGAAACTCGACAGCTTTAACAGAAGTAAAGACATTTACAATATAATACGTCGTCACCATACATAATCCACAAAACAAAAGTAAAAAAAAAAAAAAAAATTTTGTAATGACAATACTAACAGTGTTTTGATATCATTATTTCGTTGATAACAACAAAATCAACAAGTATCTGTTTTAAGTAAATATCCCTGAACATTGCAATAACATACAAGGAATAAACGACAAAATTAAGAAAACAACAGGATGTATGTTGTCTACTTAACCTAGTACTATAGGCAAGCACTACGATGACTTATAATCATGTTGCTTGTCCACTAGGTGGACCTTAATAACTGTAACACATTCTCTGACTTCTACAGTTCTTAAGAATGTTTATGTAACATGTCCACAATACCCTGTCACAGTGTATGACAGCGATGAACATCGAAACTACTCAACCGATGTAAATGATTTTTCATTTTGCTGGATTTATTTCGACTTAGGATTTACACAGCAACTCGGGTCAGTAATAATAATAATAATAAAAATTTTTATTATTATAATTATAATAAAAAAATTTATTATAATTATAATAATTATTATTATAATTATAATAATTATTAATATTATAGGCGTAATTATTATATATATATATTAAATTATTATATATAATAATTACGCCAATTAGCCCAGCCCAAAGTAAACACTCTAAGGCTTGTGTTTTGGATACTAAGGTAACGGATGGACACACTTATATCATACATAAATATGTAATATTCATACAAATATATATATATATAAAACCAATAACTCAGGTTCAAATGCTTGTGTTCGTCACACTAAAATCTGCCCCTTCCGGGACTCGAACCCAGGATCATCGATGCAAAAGGCAGGATCTCTACAAGTCTAGCTAGTATTCATAAAAATAATATTTATTACATTAACACCAATTAGCCTAGCCCAAAGTAAATACTGTAAGGTTTGTGTTATGGATACCAGGGTAACAGATATACATATATAATACATAAATAAGTAATATTAATAGAAATACCCATGACTCAGGTACAAATGCTCGTATTCATCACACAAACATTTGCCCCTTCCGGGCATCAAACCCAGGATCGTTGGTGCTAAAGGCAAGATCGCTACCGTTGCACCAAACATAGTCAGTATTTCTGATTCCGTCTTAATTGTTCTTCATCTTAACACTACTGGGTTTGCTTATTCCATCGTGGATTCTGTCTTCGCCCTCGGGTTTGATTGGGATCAAGAGCACTCAAATAGAGGATGTCCTGAAAAAAAAGGCGATTTCAAAAATAGATTAGATATTTTTTCGTTTGCTTGGAAATACATGTAAACATTATTTAATTTAGCTTTTATTTAAATTACAGTTCCCTTAAAAGCATAAAATAGGATTCATAGAGAGATCACCGTAAGAAATAGGATCCGAGGATTTTCCATACATAATGTATGAGAAAATTTTTGGCGATTTCTGTCATTTCTAGTACTCATACCTTAAATGGCCCCATAGAGTCTTTTGATCAATGCATGAAACTGGAACGATAGGCATAATTTTTTTTTCTATCTTGGCATTTTTTTTGCTGACTGTATCTAACTTTTTTCCAAAATCTGTGAATGCAGATCAGAATATCTTAAAAGGTTATGAATGGTTGCCTAACAATGTTTTCTTGTAACTATAACGATTAATGTACCTGCCCTTTAAATCCCATCTCAAAAATCCACCCTGTATATGACCACCCACGACTCAGGTACAAATGTTGTATTCATCACACAAACATTGGCCCCTTCCGGGATTCGAACCCAGGATGCACCAAACGGTTGGTGAATAAAAAAGCGGGAGTTAGGATTGGATTTTATTAGGAACTGCACCATTTAATAGTCAAAGAGTTAATTTATAAATATAACTTACAGAATAAGATAATTTGTATAAGGAACTAACGCCGCATACTAATATTGCCGATCGATAGTGGACTATCGATAATCAACCGATATTGTATCGATAGGCGACAGTTAGCAAGACTATCGACCGTAGTATCGATACCATCGACACTATCGATAGCTTGGGATTGTTAATATCATTATAAAAGTTCAAAACTATAGATATTTTTTTAGACTTTATAGTTTGTCAATTTTTAGTATCGATACGAAACGATAGTAAGAACATAGATAGTATCGATAGTATCGATATTTTCTATAGTTTGTTATATACTAACAGTAAAACTATCTATAGTATCTTTCAATAGTATTGACACGTTTTGAGCTATCTATAGTAAGTTATTATTCAGTAGAAAAAATCGAAAAAAATAATATGGATATTCTGGTAACACTACCACATACTTCCATTAATACTCGGCTAAGACACTCGTTTTCTAATTGGGCGGAAACTTTATTACTAACCTTTTGAAGGTGATGTGAAAAGAGAAAATATATGTATAATATAGTCTTTATAGAATCTGTTTTTTTTCGAATAGCAGTTCTCGACGATAAATCATAAAATCACCCTCGATTCATAAGTAAAATCTCATTCCGTCTACAATATTAATAATAGATGCCCATATGTCCGCGTTTCCAATTTATCCGACAACCCAAACACATTCATACGTCACATTCGCAACAAAAAAAAAAGTGTTTTCTAAAGCGTCCATCAAAATGATTCGTGCAACAACAATATCAGGACCTTTTGAAAAAGGCGGACAATTTTCGACGGAGCGAGGACCCACGTCTTTGGCACAATGCTCGCGCGAAAACGGTCCCCGCCATTTTGTTACGAAAAAGAGCGCGAAACGTCACCGGCGAACATTAAATTAGATTTAATTTGCGTTCCTTTTGTGCATTCATCTTTCCTTTTTACATATGTAATATTGACGGAATCTTCAAATTAATATATCTTAAGTATTATAAATTTTATTGAATACTACCTGACCCGGCCATGCGTTTGTTATTATAATTTTCATTAAAAATATTTTGACTATGAATTAAAGTGGAACCTATCCTATGTCCTAAGTTGGAAAAATCCAGCAAAATGGGAAAAAAACATCAAAATCGGTGAAGTACTTTCGGAGTTTATTGCGGTCAAATACAGACATGGATTTTTTATAAATATAAAAAATTAAGTGCATATAATAATCTGTAATAGGTTGTACATTTTAGTAAGGAAATATAAATTGTAACAATCGTTGACAATGCATTGAAATATAAAAAAGATGGCGGGCAATGGATGCCCCGCGGATGTGAAACATTTAATTAAAATTAATTTTAAAAATAATGAAAATATCACTAAATTAATTATAATTATAAAATGAAAGATATAATGTGCTAATACATCATTGGTAAAATTTTTCTCGAATTAAATGTACCAATCTCTTGCGTTGTTTGTGTACTATAAAAAGTAAATGTATTTATCAAATTTTTATATAAATAGAAGCCACATACACTCACATAAAGTATTTAAAAAGCGGATGTATTTAACTCGCTTTTATCACGCATGCGCAGAAGGGATGGCATCAGAGCGTCATGCCGCTTTTCGTGACGACATAGGTATTAATTATATTGCAAAAACGCGCCAATAGAAGTTTCATGTTAAAAATAAAAAGCTGATAATCGATTACAACTTACTGCAAACTAAAAGAGAAATGTCAAATTTGGTATCGAGACTTATTTCAGAATACGCAATGTCAAAACATAAAAGTGTGTAATCAAAGCAAACTATTCAAAACGAATTCACTGAAGTATGTATGGAATTTAAACAGTTTAAACCTCATCTCTTGTACTCACTTTTTTTTATCAACAATCCAAGGAGGTTGACAATATTTGCGTATCAACTTCCAGTAACCATTGGCAGTGCTGTTCGAAATACCGAATCAAATAATAAAAAAAAAAAAGTTTCTCTATGGTCAATAACAACATGCCAAGACCGAGCAAATTCTGGATGCGCGTAACGCATTTACTTTTCATAATATTCATTAGCTATATTGTAGTTCAGAGGACGAAACCGATGTTTAAAATAAGAAAAATAAGGAGGTTTATACCAGACATGAGACATATTCTATTGTGGCACAACATCAGCGGTATGGAGAGCGATGGGCAAAAGCAATTCTTAAAGCTTAAATGTTCGCATACAAGTTGTTATTTTACATCTAACAGATCTTTATTCGGGAACCTTGGGTTCTTCGATGCGATATTGTTTAGTGCCCAAGATATAAGCTTAGGTAAACGTGACTTGCCTACAATAAGGACGCCTCTCCAAAAGTATGTGTTCGTCTCAAACGATTCCTCTGACAACTATCCAGTCTGTGACGAGATTTATGACGAATTCTTTAATTGGACTTGGACATATAAGTAAGTTGTGATAACATATAGATATACATATAGATATACAAATAGATATACATAAATAGATACACATAGATAGATTTAAATGTGTTCAGTTCGAATTCAACTATTTTTGCTGTTTCGTATAAGTAAATACAATACCTCATTTTGTTTTTTTATTTCTTGCATATGAGATAACAAAAAAAAGGTGGAACCTTTAGGTACACATAGATAGATTTCAGTGTTCAGTTCGAATTCAACTGTTTTACCCTCGTTCCCTCGTTTTTTCTACTTCTCTTGGTGTCTGTTTGTCTGTCTGTAACGTACAAATCTTGAAACTCAATTTTCACCCATTTCCAGACTAGCTAGAGCTCTGAAACTTTAAACATAGCTCAGAACTCGATGACAATATATTATTGTATACTTTCCAACATGATTCGATCACAATTTCAGAAAATATGTACAAAATTTAATTTCAATTAGAAAAATTTTAGTTCCGAAAAAATCCACAGATGGCGCTAAAATCGATGCAACAAATGTTGCATAATGACAAACTAACTGCTACTTGACATTTTAGATCGAGCAATTGGAAATCATACACACAAAACTAAAAAAAAAACTGTTTTTTTAAAACCCTCTTTTTCAGTCCAACTAAAAAGATAAAATAATTCTCTGCCATGTATCCAATATGAAAAACGGGGGGCGCATAAATACTACAAATACCAAATGTAATCTTGTAAATTTGCTGTTTTGTATAAATACAATACCTCTTTTGTTTTTTTATTTCTTTCATATCGCATTTCAAAAAAGAAGGACATTTTTATGGTTTACGTGTGACGCCCTGCAAGGGCATAGCTACATTAATTAACAGAGCTATTAATTTCTTAATAATATAAATAAACAAAATAAACATTAATAATAACTAGGTCTACAATACATGATGCTCTTTGCAAATACTGAGCGAAGCAATTAGATTTTTGAAGGGTGATTATTCCTCTATGGTATGTTCGATTTCAAAACTTTTTTTTGCACATTAGTCACGACCACGATGTGAGTTTTGGCGCCAAATTTCATCAATGTAGTATGAGCGGTTTGGCTGTAATCAGCTTTTGAATTTTTCTTTCGGTGATTATTCCTCCATGGTAAAGTCTATATTTTTTTACATAGCCTATGTCCGTCAGGTTTTAATCATGTATGATCATACCAAAATTCGTTCGAATCGGTTGAACCGATAAGTAGAAGGAGGGAGACAAGCGAAATTTGTGAGTTGCCTAAAAGAGAGCTTCGCTCAATAAAACATTAAAAATAATAATAATATTCCTTACATTCACACCAATAAACCTAGTCCAAAGTAAGCACTGTAATTTAATGTCTGCCCTTCTACTCTTCATTGCTACGCCTTTCGAGGTGCATATATATGATAATTAGCACAATTGCATGTTTTTTTAGTCACTAAGTCGCATGTGAATAAAATAAATATTTCGTTAACATTTTAAAATCAAATTTCCATGAAGATTGCAGTTCTGATCGAAATATTTTGTATGCATCAAAACATGCATATTGGATTACGTTTTAACATTCAATGGTACAAAGAAAATAGATCATATTCAACAATTTTTAATTCAAAAAAATTTTACTAGATATATTCGTATATTAACTTTTAATATATTGATGTTTAATACTACAAATAAAAAACAAATATATAAATTTTATATATATATTGAAAAAACACATATAAAATCTCTTTAGGGTATTTGACAGGAAAATATTTTAAATTGTTCTTTATAGCATAATACATTTGCCATTTCATTTAATTATTTGTTAACTTCTCTATTTTCTGTAAAAATCACCATAGCAGTTTAAATGAATAAAAAACCCGCTAAAAAGCTAAAGACACTTTGTCTAATTATTTTATTGCTGATTTATTTTCAAAATCGTATATATTTTAAACAAATATAAATGCTAAATTGGTTTAAAAGTGTTTCTGTTACGCTAATACCAGTTTGATTTGGAATCGACGCCATTTTTTAAATAGTGTGAGAGCCTGGCAAGATAAGTTACATTTTCTTTCACTTTGACCAAAACAAAATGGCGACGATTTGGTGCGGTCATAACGACTGGCCAGCATCGCTAAGCATAAAGCTACGCTAGCACCATATATTGGAGCGGAGCGTAATAACTACAAAGAGAAAAAAAAATGTTTCGATGTCCTAAACCTGTTGATTCGATTCCACGCAAAAAATATTAAAATCGGTTAAGAACTCGGGAAGTTATGGCGTTACAGACATTGCGCCATTGAAGCTGATCCATGGGAGCTTCGATCCGCTCAAATAAATATATACATTTTTTATTTATGTTTAGATACTAATGGTTTACGAAAAACACTAAATAATAGTCAAAGGCTGCCGCAGTTATTAGCGCCCACCTCGAACC
Source organism: Calamotropha paludella (assembly GCA_927399485.1). Lineage (NCBI taxonomy): Eukaryota > Metazoa > Arthropoda > Insecta > Lepidoptera > Crambidae > Calamotropha > Calamotropha paludella. The sequence goes on along the minus strand of OV656803.1, from coordinate 1,525,659 downwards.
TACACAATTTACAACCGTTAAACACCAAATAAAAATAAATTAACTGAATCTAAAGGCTTAATACAAACTTTCTTATATATGGAATGTGTGTATGTGTGAAATTACACTCACTCATGTGTGTTATGTGCAGTGATTGTCGTTCATTTCGTTTTCAGTTTGTTTTCAATATAACATACAAAATGCCCTGTGTATCCAATATAAAATTGTATTTGTTTATAATTCTCAATTCACAAGGACGGACAAATTGACTCCAAAAAAGAATCAAGAGGTTGATAGTCTCCACCATTGATTTGACACCTTTTTAAGAGTCGTGTTCATATGATAAATAAAAGTTACTTTCAAAAAAAAACCTTAATTAAATACCTATATATTTATAATTTTATAATACCACTTCCATTTTCTCAGGTTAGAATCTACGATACCGTACTCACATTTCACTGTTCACAACATACAAGACGAGAGACTGGGCAGCCATTTTCGATGGATCCAAAACATGGACCCAATCGATAGGCACATGAAAAATCAACTCACAACAAAGCGAAAAGCGGCTGCGATTTTTTTAAACAAATGCAAAAGCCGAAGCAAGAGGGAACAGTATATCGAAAGCTTACAATGGCATTTATCTAAATATAAATTAGATGTAGATATATTTGGTAATTGTGGTAAGAAACAATGTAAAAAGAAAAACATGGTCGGTTGTTTCTGGAGGCTAAAGAAATACTACTATTTCTACATGGCGATGGAAGATTCTATAGCCCCAAATTACATCACAAATGAAGTACTGTACGGGTACGATAATTATGCTGTACCCGTGGTATATGGTGGAGCTCAATACAGCAGGTATTTATTTAATTATTTCTTTACTCTTCCATAAAAGAAGGAGACAAAAGACTACTTTTGTCAATCCGACAAATTGAAAAAACAAGTATATGAGGCAAAAATACATCGGTAAAGGTAGAAGAAAAACTTCTAGGGATCAAATAGGAAAAAAATACAACTTGAAAAAAGGCATCCTTTTAGGGTTCCTTAGCCAAATGGCAAAAAACGGAACCCTTATGGATTCATCATGTCTGTGTGTCTGCCCGTCCGTATGTCACAGCCATTTTTTTCCGAAACTGTAAAAACTGTACTGTTGAAACTTGGTAAGTAGATGTATTCTGTGAACCGCATTAAGATTTTCACACAAAAATAGAAAAAAAAAAACAGCAACTTTTTGGGTGTTCCCCATGATTAGAACTGAAACTCAAAATTTTTTTTTCATCAAACACGTATGTGTAGGTTATGTATGGATAGGTCTTCCAAAAAGATATTGATGGACGGGTTATAAGTTCTTGGAAATACTGACGCAAGGAGTGAGTTCCACTCGGTAGCTAGCCTATCCGTTTTTTATAGGATACATTTTGGATAGTGTGCAGCAGAATTGCATAGCCTTGTTCCTTTGTCCCCATTTCCTCGAACTACCAGACTTACAGATAACTTGACAGACAACAAAGTGATCCTATAAGGTTTCCGTTTTTTCCGAGATACAGAACCCTAAAAATAATCATCAGAATCGGTTGAGTTGTTTCGGAGTTCATCATGGTCAAACACTGTGACTCGGTATTTATATATATAAATACAATAAATATATATATATATATAGTTTTTTAATTTCCAGTTTCTTACCACCGAATTCCTACATAAACGCAATGGAATTTAACCCAGAAATGTTAGCCGATGAAATGAAAAAGATCATGGAAAATAGAACGTTGTACCACGATTTCTTCAGATGGAGAAACCACTATATGATAAAACCTCTCAAGATCCTGAGCCCTTGCGAGTTGTGCAAAGCATTAAGCAACAAGAATTGGTTGACATTCAGAACGAAGAACGTACAGTTCAGGAAATGGTGGAACCGGCGCTATCAAGATCGGTGTGCTGAAAACACCATTTGGAGAAGTTACCACGCAAATAATATGTAGATTTATTCAATAAACAAAGTTCTGTTTTTATTTTATTCTCCTAAAGATCACACAATAAAAATAATTAAATAAAAGCATGTGTGCAATTCACACGTGGTAGAAGTGAAACCTTCAAAAATAATACGTACACGCATACAAATACCACGGTTGTAGTGATGCCTTCTCTCAAGCTTTGTATTACGCATGCGCGCACAAACACGTATTAGTCGTGTTCATTACATTTTTTTTGGGCGCATGTGCGGGATTTTGCACTTGCGTAATGAATAAAATCAGTTGAACGCATGCGTTCTCCTGACATTACCTGCCATTTTTAAATTTCATAATGACAGTTTTTAATGCGTTGTCAAGACTATATTTATTATTTATTTTAAAACTGTCATTTTGAAATTTAAAAACCGTCCCAAAGATGAGAACAATACTCCATACACGATCGAAATTGTGATTGGTAAAAGGTGAGCAACTGTTCCGGTGTGAAGTATTTTCTCACCTTCGCCAGAATGCCAAGTTTTTTTGAAGCCACTTGAGCCTTACTCCCAATGATACTATAGTAATATAGCAATATATTACTTAATTTATATATAGCAATATATTACTTAATTTATATATAGTAATATATTACTTAATTTATGGTATTATGATTTATATTCATTTTTTTATTACTTTTTTTTATTTGTGATATTTTACATGTATACTGAATGCTATAGTGAGAAAGAAAGAGAGACAGAGAGTAAATGTGTACTCGGGACTGAGGAGCGGGGTGAATATTACGCAGAGGAAATGTGACCCTTCACTTTTTGTTAACCCTTGATTTTTACTACCCATCTATTTTTCATACTGTGCGCTATATATATAAAAACGTTTCTTAAGGAGTTCCAATAATAAATAAATAAAACATTTATTTTTCCTCTACAACTGGGTACATAAAACTTAAGCTAGGTACATCTAAATTGACGTTACTTAAGCCCAAAAATTGTGAGGAACTGGAGCGTGAAATAGGTTTCCAAAGAAAAACCTGCAGCTACATGTCACCAGGCCCCCACCAGGATTTATCTGTTTCCCCAGGCAGTAAATTGTTACTTCTATAAGTAATCATTATATATCAGAAGTCGCTAAGCATAAATAGGAGATAATCGTAATACTAAAAAAAAATCAATGCTTAGTAAATTTTAAAATTCCATACGAATGAAAACTTTAAAAAAGGGCGCGTTTGTTGTTTCAATGGGAAATCCATAGAGCTAATGTTTTTTGGCCATAACTTTTTTCTTTTTGTGATTTTCACAATTCGGGCTCCGTCACAACCTGGTCCTAATAAAATATATTAAAATCGGCTTAGACTTCGAGAAGTTATGGCGTAACAGAATTGCGTCATTGAAGCTGATCCATGGTAGCTCCGCTCCAACAATAATAAAAACTAATTTACTGATTTCAATGTATGGTGAGTAATGGTTTGTGGGAATGTGTGAATGATTGTGTGCATGCCTGTGTGTGTGTGTGTGTGTGTGTGTGTGTGTGTGTGTGTGTGTGTGTGTGTGTGAATTAGTGTAATAAAGTACTACTAGAACATAACTTACTTTAACATACAGTTTATTGGTCTTCAGGTCGTGAAAAGGTATCTTCTAGGCAGGCCAGTCACATCGTAGCATCATCGCTTACCATCAGGCGAGATATGGGTCAACTATTTACACCTTGACAACACTCCCAGTTACGCGCACAGAGAGTTAAGAATAAACTTTATTCTATAACCGTTACTCGTGTGGTATTTCTTACACGAGTCCATTATAGTCTTCAAGTCATGAGTGAATAGTTATCTTCTGGGCAAGCGCGTCACATCCTAGATCGCATCGTCGCGTACCATCAGGCGAGATAGTGGTCAAGCGCTTACCTTTTAACTAAATTAAAATACAAAAAATCGAGCATCACAAAGTTTTGTTCACACTTTCGATGTAAGAGCTTTAGTGGCCAAAGGTTGCGGCAACTATCCCACTTTACTAGAATAATAAAAGTCCAGAAGTAGTAAGAGTAGCTGTTTATTATTGCCTTATGTTATTCTTAATTTAAAATACACCGATCACAATCACTGCCACGCCACGCCACTGCTTCCAACCTCGGAGTCGGCACCAATATGGCGTCTTATATCAAAAAGATCATAATAACAACTTATAATTAACAAGTTAGTTTAAAATATGATTTATTACGGAATTAAATATTGTTATATTTTACAATTAATTAAAACAGATTTCTTACAAGAAGGATAAGATTTCGAATCCTAACCGCCTTTTGTACAACAAAAGTCTTCCTCTGTTTCTTGCAAAAAATTGAGATTTATTCAATTTATAAAAATAAAAAATTCTTTATACTATTAATAAAATTGAGATTAATGTAAAATACCAGAAAAAAAAACAAAGATAACTTAAATAAAATTAATGTTCAACATTAAGATGCAACGAAATTAATAACAATCTCTTGTCTTCTGCAATCTAAAGAAATTCTTGAATTGAACAAAGACTTCATGCTTTACTCCACAATTTGTCTATTTGAAGTGAAATCTTTATTGAAATCCATGTAACGGAAGTTGAGCAAGCAGCATACAACGAAAAAGCGACGTCATGAAGTTATCTGTTAAAGTGAATAAGCTAACTTCAAGATATCTCATTTCAAAATTTTAATAAAAAACATATAACTTATGCCGCGCGTACATAAGTACGCTAATGCTTTTTTTATTGGCATACTATTTCATAAACTTCTAAAATAATCTAGCAAAAAACGGCCAGACAAAATCTATTGTACGGAAGAGATAGTTGCGCCCCTATACTATTTATCCCTACTGATAATCTCTGCTAATAGGGATATTCTACATATCACTAGTGATATATCCCCACTTTGAGTTTTTGAAGCAAAATTCTATACAAACGTTTGAGCTGCTTGCTGCGAGGCCCCTCTATCCGTGCTAAACGTCAGATTTTACCTTTTCACGAGAGCGTCAGATTTTGTACCGTTACCAAAGAGTTCTATAGAATATATAGAACTCTTTGTTTTTTCCGCCCTTAGCGACGTGGGCACCCTCCGGACGCGGAGGAGGAAAGTGGTGAATCCATCGTGGATTAATTGGCCGGCCCGAGAGGTACCTATGTCAGACTCGTACTGACTAAACACCACCTTATAAAGCCTTGTATACCATAGCCTAGGAAGGCTGTATAGGCTTCATCGAAGCGACCGCCACCGGGGAACCCACGGCGGCGCAGGCAACTCTTTGACTGTTACACGATATATGTAGGAACTAGCTGCCTCACCACCTCAGTGTGCTAGCCTTTCTATCCCTTTTTCTACTCTATTTTAACACGCTTTTATTAGCTTCACTTGTGACTATGTAAGAAAATCTTGGAATCTTAATTTGACCCACTTTCCGGTCTTTGATTAGGATGAAATTTTGCACACGCTCTGAGTTCTGATGACAATACATGACTAGCTAAGAAACGTCATTACAAATCAAATATGGCGGCCTCCCCAAGATGGCGAACTGGCTGTTTGAAATGCACTTCCATGATATGGGTATCAAATGAAAGGGTTTGCTGTCAGGAATACCCACTTTTTAGTTTCTTTCATCATTAAAGCGTGTTTTTTAGTTTTTTGAACTATATTTTTTATTTAACGCTTAGTTCCTACGCTTTCGCTTCTTTCGGGCGTCCCTAGATGGCATTGTTTCTTTTTCCACCATCAATGGTGCAATCAAAAGTCTCTTTGGAACTGGTTACTATTAGACAAAGACGCATACAAAACCAAACATAACCCACAACAAATTTATTTTTATTATTTTTTAATTTTCGAATTAATCAAGCAAAAAGAATGGTATCAAAAATTACAAAAAAAAATAACCCTCAATTTAACAAACAACATAATCAAGATATCTCTCGTATGAGGCCGACAAAATGTCCACAAATATAGCCAGTAAGCAATAAACCAGGATTAAAAGTTAAATTAACTACGACCCCAACGCTATGTCGTACAATTGACAACACCACAACGCTAATGAAGCTTTATTTGTATTGAAGTAGAGTTCATTTTAATTTTTAAATTGTATAGTTTTATGTGATGCCAACGGTACATTGTTGGCTTTGTCTTATCGCACGTTTTAATCTCTTGAAATAATTTAAACTTTTAATCCGCACACATATTGGCGTATCATTTCGGTTCAAACGCATATTCACATGTCCAGTGTGAAAATGTGAAACGATTCGAGTTTTTTTTTACGGAATAACTTTCGTAGCGTTGGATCAGGGTTCGAGTCCCGGAAGAGGCAATTAAAGCATTTAAACCAGTCATGGGTATCACTACATAGTATAAAACAAAGTCGCTTTCTCTGTCCCTATATCCCTATGTATGCTTAAATCTTTAAAACAACGCAACGGATTTTGATGCGGTTTTTTTTAATAGATAGAGTAAATCAAGAGGAAGGTTTATATGTATAATACATGCATGATATAGTAGAGCATTACATCCGTGCGAAACCGGGGCGGGTCGCTAGTTAATATATATTTTTACTAGCTGACCTGGCCAGGCGTTGCTGTGTTATAAATTTTAATCCTATTCCATTTTTTAATCTATAATCTAAGATCACAGTGGTTTGTGTGTTTGTTTATCCGCTCTTTTCCATTGTATCAATAACGTTACCAGAGCAAAGCGTTAACCGCAAGTAGTTCTTCTACCGGACTCTAGATGGCGCTAACAGAAAAATATTTAATAACAGAAAAAAAAAATTCCACCCGTGCGAAGCCGGGACGGGCCGCTAGTTTATATCAAATTACAGATAGTTACGAAGTTTGATCAAAATCGGTTTCAGTAGTTTTAGAGTTTATCCCGAACATACAAAGCGAGATTTTTATATACATAAGATATGTTACATATCTACGTATGTCTATCAGTTACCCTAGTATTTATAACACAAGTCATACAGTGCTTACTTTGGACTAGGACAAATGGTGTGAAAATCAAACATATATAACACATATATATGTGTTATCATATATAACATACGTTTATTTTAATAAGTGAAGTGTATGTAAATACTTATTTTTCAATTAAAGAAATCTCCCATTTTTGTAAAACCAAGGGAAAAGGGTATTTTATTGTTGATTAATCATTCTTTGATTATCTTTTATTCATATATCGGCTCTCATTATCATTCTGATTGAGAAAATAATTTACTGGATATGAATGGCTTAAACAACACGCGTCCACGCCATAAAATCTTATTATAAAAAAATCTTCGTTACATATTACGTATAAGTTGTATTTTCAGTTTTATACTTATATTATACGATTCGGAATTGAAAACTGCAGATATTAATCGTTTTTATTTTAAATTTCACAGTAAACGGATTTTAAGTTTTTCATTCAAAAAGGTTTGCAAACTCAATAAGAGGAATTAATGGAATTAATGTACGTGAACATTCTGTGTTATTTACTCTTTAATTATATGAAGATAGGGTTGGCACATAAATGAAAATAAAAATTTGACGGTGAGTCATACTGTGATACTACGGTTTTCTTATATTGTTAATTGAAATATATATTGTGTATAGTGAAAATGCTTTTCTTTGTCACGCAGTCACGTCAAAACTACTGAATCTATCGATATGGAACGACCAATCGACGCGGGAAAATCTGTAGATTGTTTTAGGTTACTTATTTTTTGGATTCGATGGACATTTTGCCTTTTTTCCTATTTACTTCTGTAACTTTTTCTCGAATTTATTTTATTCTGTTATTATTTTTCTGCATTTAATCTAAAAAACTAATCTTTGACGACAAAATAAAAACATCAACAGTTAAATCTATAATCTAAGATCACAGTGGTTTGTGTGTTTGTCTGTCCGCTCTTTTTCCCGCTCTTTTTCCATTGTATCAATAACGTAACCATAGTAACGTATTAACCGCAAGTAGTTGGTCTACCGCACGCTAGATGGTGCTAACGGAAAAATATTTAGTGATAGAAAAAAATTAAAGAATTTTGTCCACCCGTGCGAAGCTTATAGTAAGAATATAAAAACTGAAGATGTCAGACCAACAGTTAAGTGTAGAAATTTTGCGTTTATATGTTGACTAGCCGTCATCCGACCGTTTCGCATTCACCAAAACATACACCAATGAAAAGAAATAATTATTAACCCAGCGAAGAGGGTGGGTGATGGCTTGTTAGCTAATAAATCTACAGCAGGTCATTGAATTCAGCAAAAGATATTTTTCCCGCCTGTCTGCTAACCAACTAATGTGCAACATTCAAGAAACAATCTCAGTAGTCCCAACCAAAGGAAAAAGTTCCACAGAGCTCATTAAAAATGAAGCTGGAATTACGCAGACTTTCTCTTAAGCTACTTTGCCCTGTAGTTACTTAATACCGAGTATCGGGCGGTCTGGGGTAAGCTCGACATTTGGAATAAACCTCGACGGATACGAGAACGAACACTCTTTAACGAATATTGGAAAAGAAACGTAAAACTAATAGGTCAAGATCCAATTTGTTTTCTATTTTATTGTATTTAATCTTCTTGCCATCCCTTTCACCATTACTCACAAATAGTGTTTTAAATAGTATTCGATATTTAAAATAGTTTAAATAAACCCATTTTGAAACGAAAACTATACAACCTTATAATTCTGCCGTAACCACAGAACAGTAAAAAAGAGTAGAAATTAGTATTTTCAAGGAAACCAGCGTAACCAGGCGTAACCTTACTCAGACATCTTTTAATATAATATTCCAATTGGTTTGAAAAACTGAAAACGTTAGAGAATATATCACACAATTAATTATATCATATTCTACCCTTTTCATATGTAGTTATGGTTCATAATAAATAACAGCTTACTTCTTTGTTCTAATACCGCTTTTGGGTACAAGATGGCGTTGTAGTTATGCTATTAGCAGCACTGCTTTAAGCATACTATACCTGTAATCACACGCTAGAAGGCGCTTCAAGTTGAACAAACTAACAGGGTTGCAAACAATATTAATATTGATATTATCGGTAAAGTTTTAAGTTTTAATGGAAAATAACGGAGGCAATAATCCTAATTATATTATGACAATACTTTGTGTGTGTGTGTTTGTTACCATATTGGATAAATTATTTAGTAACGGTTTCAGTCATGGTTTTTCTGTATTTAATCTCAATTACTAATTCTTAGACGTCAAAATAAGAACTTGAAAAGTTAAACGATGGGCGGGTGACGGCTAGTCAGTACATTATATTATGACAATACTTTGTGTGTGTGTGGTTTTGTTACCATATATAGTTACCATAGTTACCATAAGCCTAAGAATAACAGTTTTTTATAATCAATTAACGTTACCATAGCAACGCGTGATAAAGATAAAATGATTGTTATTCAATATGACCATTTACAATGCGTGTATTGAACGTCAAAACTACGCTAGAAATGCCATTTCTTTTATATACGGATATTTACAAAAGCTGCAATAAATACAATATTTTGCCATGTTTATATCATGTTTCGGAACCTATCTTCGTACACAACTGGTGTAAGTGTTTTATTTGAACCAATCTTATCATTACTTAAAAGTGCTTGAGAAATATGAAGTTGGTGATTTATTTTTTAACCTATTTTAAAAACATACTTATTATTTCATTAAATTTCAGGTATTTGGTACTTCTGGTGCCCCCTACATAAGATGCAGAGTTGGCAAAGAATACATGCCGGAGTCCGTGCTGCCTACTGTAAAACACACATATCATATATCTTTAGAAATAAAGTCAGTTATTGCTCGCCGATCTTCGTCAATCAAGACCTTTGTTTTTTTTTAATAAGTGCGCTCTTGATCCTGATTGGGATCAACTGGGCCAAGACAGAACCTACGATGAAACGAGCTTACCCAAAAAGTGCCTATTCACCCTGACTTTAAATACGGACGGGTTACACGAACTCGGAAATACAGACGCAGGGAGGGAGTTCCACTCCTTAGCTGTGCCTATTAAAGATGGTGAGAAGCCCTTGGTGCGACAGATAGGAATAGCAACCAAGAAAGGATGGTATCCCGCAGTGCGTCTCCATAACTCGTCCTATTTCCATAACTTCTGAACTCTTAAAGTTATGATGAAACATACCGGGTTATTGGATCCCCATGATTAGCTCCCATGGATCAGCTTCAATGACGCAATGTCTGTTACGCCATAGCTTTCCGAGTTCTTAACCGATTTTCATATTTTTTGTGTACAATCGAATCAACACATTTAGGACCAGATTGAAACGGAGCATTTTAAAATTAGCAAAAATAAAAAAGTTATGACCAAAAAACATTGGCTCTATGGGATTTCCCATTGAAACAAAAAGCGCGCGCTTTTTGAAAGTTTTTATTGTTATGGAATTTTAAAATTTGCTAAACATTATTGAATTTTTTTTTTTTTTTTAGTATTACGCTCCGCTCCAATATATGGTGCTAGCGAAGCTTTATGCTTTGCGACTGCATCGGCCAAGTAGTTAAATAATCAATCCAACAACTGAAATATCACGAGGAATAATGTTCTTTTTGCGTAAAAATTAAACGCATCGAAAATAACTTTATTAATTGAAGCCACACACGTAAATTAAAACGGAGAATGGAAATTAATACGCCAAGCTTTGCTCCGTCGTGTAAGTTCAGTTTTTGTTCGTACCCCATCGCGAAGACGGTCTGAATACATAGCTAATCACCCGACTCCTACTGAGGATGAATTATCTTCACCAGAATCTGTTAGGACGTGACGCTACTGTTAACGAGGGCCGATAAGAACGTAACGACTTTATTAATAATGACATTAGCAGATTTCGAAACGTAAATTAACTCGACATTGCAAAGTTACTGATTATGAAAAAATATATAAGTCGATATCACTATTACTGTCTGAATGGGTTTTTAACTGACAGTAATATGTGTTTTTTATTATTTATCTATGGTTATAAATTATTTTAAAATTAATTGAATAATAATTGATAGTCTGTATTTTATAACTAGATTTCTTTTAAGATTATATATTTGGAGCCTATTTTATCTGTGCCAAAAGCCATAAATTAGCCATATCCATAATTTCGTAATTTTATAATGCACTGTTACATTATACTTTTTTTTTTTATAATTTTATATATTTTTTGTATTTTTTCAATGCTATCGTATAAGATAAATTATTTTAATAGAAAAATACTGAAAAAAATCGACTCGGTTCACAAGTGAATTCGCAGACGGGAATCGAACCGGCAACCTTTGGAAGAGCTATCGAGTCTTGTGAACACCTGTCGTAATTTTCCAGTACTTTTATAATTTTACGCTGTAGGCCAGCGTTGTCTCATCAATGAGAGGAACATCCTCTCGTATTCGAAAGAAACATTTTTACAAATGTTTGGCCAATCGATTAAAATGAAAAAGCCATTTCGTTTTTTATAATTTTATATATTTTTTGCATTTCGTCAATGCTATCTTATAAAATAAATTATTTTAATAGAAAAATACTGGAAAAAATCTCAATCGGTAGAGCATTGGACCGGACTTCCAAAGGTTGCAGGTTCGATTCCCGACTGAGGATTCACTTGTGAGCCGAGTCGATTTTTTTCTAGTATTTTTCTATTAAAATAATTTATCTTATAAAACAGCATTGAAAAATGCAAAACATATATAAAGTTATAAAAAAAGTTTATTATAACAGTACATTGTAATATTGTTATAAAATTACGAAATTAGGGATATGGCTAGTTTATGGCTTTTGGCACAGATAAAATAGGCTCCAAATAAAGTAATCCCAAAAATTTTTTTTGTATTTTGTTATTAAATATTGAGAGAAAAGCAACAAACAAACTTAATAAAAGAAAAACAAATAAAAAAAACATCTCGCTTTAAAGATATTTTATTTTCATAAAGATATCATATTGTCACTTACATAAGAACATGTTAACAAAACTTATTAATTAATTTGCGGTTGCAAAAACAAAACGAAACATTGTAGCTTAAGATGAAACTATTTAAAAATTACTTACAATAACAGAGAGACTCGCTTAACACCTTTTTTTCAATTTATTGATTTACAATTATGTACTGAGTAAGTTTTTTCTTATATACTTTAAACCAGTCTTCACTTTTAATACGCGAGGGTATTTTATTATAAAATTGTGCTCCTTAAACGTGAAATATTTATTATTTTAGTATCCATTACACAAGCTTTACAGGGCTAGGCTAATTGGAGTGAAAATCAACAGACAAACTCTGCCGTCAATAGCATAGTAAGTAGACTCTCGATGATTTCGAGAAAAACGTGATAAAAGTTTTGGTAGGAAAATATATAAGTGCTAAGGTCCTCTTTCATTTAAAGCTACAGTCACCATGATCCGATTATAAACAAAGGATTTATGGAAGATTTTCGTACTAAAACTTTTAGCCCATTTTTCTTGAAACAGTCGAGAGCGTACTTACTGTAACTATGCTATTGACGGCAGAACTATACAGTACTTTAAATTAACCTTAATAAAAGAAAAAGATACATAATATGTATATATTATATAACACATATATCATTATTCTAGTATCCAATAATATAAGATCTCTATTTCGTGCATATAGATTTGACTCGTGTCGCCCTCTGTTTAAGAGACATGAACTTTTAATACTTACGGGACTCTACACCATCAAAGAATATTCTGAAGTTGTAAACACTTTCGTTAAAGACCAAGCAATAAACTAGTTCTACCTAAATACACGTCCAATTTTTGTTAATGGCCGTACAAATATTTAATGCACTTCCTGATTATTTAAGACAGTGTAATGGGCGTATATTTAAAGGAAAACTGCATGACTATCTTATTGGAAACTGCTTTTATTCATTCCAAAGAATATTTAAAAAAAATAACGATTTTGCGATTCTTCTTTTTGCTATTTAAATATATTGTAATAATTATTATTGAATAATCTTATATTATACAGAATGATAAATGATATTTTTATTTATTTATTTATTAAACTGATTACTAACAAGGTTCCACTAATACAATCACAAAACAGATATAAACATAATAACTACTTGATCAAGTGAAACCTTAATTAGAGGCGACAACGGCATGCGATATACTAAATAAAAGCAATTGCATTACAATTACACAGATTCACATGGTTATAGGTTATAAAATGGTAAGAATTCTAGAATTATACTAGCTAACCCGGCAAACGTTGTTTTGCCATGTATATTATTTCTAGGAAAAGTTTTTAATTAATTAATAAAAAATAGGGGTTGATGATAGAGGGGTTAAAATTAAGGGTTGTATGTATTTTTGTATGTTGTATCATAAAAAAATAGAAATAGAAACTAAAAATTTTGTCTAAAAAATAAAAAAAAAGTTTAGGGCTGGACTACTTAATACGCTCACAAAATTTTATGAGAATCGGTCAAGCCGTTTCGGAGGAGTATGGGAACGAAAACTGTGACACGAGAATTTTATATATAAGATAAACCAACTTATTAAAGTACGTTCTTTAGTATTAACTTTGTATGTATGTTGCCTAAGTGAGGATTAAATGTAATGAATATTTGCATTCTATGCTATGCATGTAATAAATATTAGAAATATACTCAAAATTGTTGCAAATAAAGATTATTCATTAATTACACAAGCATTAAATTTCTTACTTCAAACCAGGCTGAATGCCATTAAAGGCCCTTTGATTAAAACTTAATAAAAAAACCTGACCCATAAACAATTTGCCACAGACGAAATATAAGGAGCACAAAACGTAACGAGGTTTGTGAGAAAAATTAAAGAAGCATAGTGGGTAAAGGAGGCAATCTAACTTTATCACAGTACGGTAGCTAATTTACCTACGCAAACGCAGCTCCGGGCGAGGAGGATTGCTTTTTCTTAACTATTCCATTTTAAACTTGAGAAAATTCACCTTAAACCTAACTACTGAGTCTGCTAGCAAAGACATGGGCACCTAATGAGTTTTTATGAATCGCTTTTACTCGGATGTCGCGTTTTTCAACTGTGTATTCTGTTTATTTATTTAACAAAGTAAAAAGTGGGATTTATAAAATTATAAAACAGAGATAACGGACATTAGAAATTTGTTTAAACTAGCACCATATATTGGAGCGGAGCGTAATACTAAAAAATATAAAAGTTTAGTCAATTTTAAAATTCCATAAGAATGAAAACTTTCAAAAAGTGCGCGCCATGTGTTTCAATGGAAAATCAAATAGAGCCATTTTTTGGTCTTAATTTTTTTATTTTTGCGAATTTCCAAATTCCGTCACTCGTAGTCCTAAACCTGTTGGTTCGATAAAATTACAAAAAATACGAAAATCGGCTAAGAAATCATAGAGTTATGGCGTTATGGCTTCGTTCGCTTCGCTCGCTCCGCTCCAATAAACAACGTTATTTCCTAAATCTAACTAAATTGCCTTTCGCACCGACGGTCCTGGGTTCGAGTCCAAAAAGGGGCACATTTTTGTATGATAAATACGAGCATTTGTAACTGAGTCACGAGTATTTATATATATTTCTATTAATATTACTTATTTATGTATCATATTTGTATGTATATCCGTTACCCTGGTATCTATAACACAAGCCTTACAGTGCTAACTTTGGGCTAGGCTAATTGGTGTGATTAAGATATGTTTATATATTATTATTCTAAAGAGATTATCTCCATAACATTGACCATAAAGATTTTATTTTATTTTGAATGGGTTTGCTCTTATTACCCAAGCCTGGAGGCTAAGACAGGTTTACGATGGAGCAAGCTACCGCCGAAGAAATTGGTAACAAATCTCATCTAAGAATAACGTTTTTAATCCATTTTTTCATGTAATAATGGTTTTATTGTTTCATTTAATTACAATTTACCGTGCACAACACAAATATATTATTTATTTCATCTTTTTAATACGCCTACATAATGCCTTTTCACCTTTTATCGAATCAAGTTTTTTTTAAATTATTATTCATTATAAATGCTTATACAATGACACTTATTTACTATAGTTAGCAAATGAATTTTAAAATAAAGCAATTAATTTCCCCTTCTTTTATTTATCTGTCCAGCATTCCGTCCCCAGATTCGTTTTTGTCCTAATAATTCATTCTTAGTCCTAGTCTTCCTTTTTGGCGCCCCGTTGGCGTAGAAGTACGCTCAAAACAAAAAGAATAGCTCCGTACTTCGATCCCCTGAAGCTAGAAAATAAGTGTAAAAGGTCAGCGTCATAAAGCCGTCCCTTTTAATATAAAATAACAGGGGAACTGTGCCCAGGGGACTGTTAAATCCCCGCCAACAATACTGCAAATGTTTCTAGATTTCAAAAGAGGAATATGGATTATGCCTATGCAACTGATGAAAATATTGACTTCTTTGCTTCACACGGAAGAATTTTCACCTTGCGTGTGATAGCAACGTTGCTACGATGTGGGCTAAACGTAGGACCCAATATCAACCTCAATTGTTCAGTCATAAGAACTAGATCCCGTAGCTCTACCGCACGGCCAATGTTTTTTGTATAACATAAGTACTGTTGTTAACAGTAGAAGCCCTATGCATAAGAATCAATTGATTATAGAGAGCGTACTGAGTAAGACGTTTGTCTTTATTTTAATAAATCTACTCCCTTCTATCACGTGCGTCGATATTCAACCTTATCTTAATAATTCATCTTATTGAGAAAAATACGGTTCAGAGCTTATCATATATTTTGCAACACAGAGTAATTGAATAGTATAGATTCTATTTCTATGTTTTAGAAATGGCGAATTCTGTACTACAAGTATAGCTGGAGTGAATTTGATGGATAAATTGGAATGATGTGATAAGAGAGCGGTGTGGTGTGGAAAAGGAATGCCTTGTTGGTTTGGTCATGTAAAGAGGATCGGAAGAAGATTAACAAGACAAATATATGAGGCAAATGTCCATGGGTAAGTTGGTAGCGGCAGACCAAAGCTTTTCAGGGATCATATAGAGGTATCCTGAAAAAAGGCCAGGTCAAAAGAACTCTTAACAGAGGAAAGATGAAAAGGCTTATGAGAGTGAAGAAGCGAGAAATGTATGTCAGGATCGTTGTAAGTGGAAATCTGTGATCTCTGCCTACCCGTAATGAAAAAAAAGCTTGATTTTATGTATGTTTATAACAATTCTGCTAGAGTCAAAATCTGTGGTTAGAAGTGTATGTTTTTGAATGATGTAATGCAGCATAATTTGAATTCTATATCGAGCCCATTAGAACTTGATATGCATCTTGACAAAATAACAGGGGACTGTAACAAATACATTCAAATATGTATACAACAAAATAGACGACAAACAAGGCAATAACATATAGCCTATAAAAGATAATACATAATGAATAGACTTGACCAATCTGCCTCCTATCGTCTTCGATGGAGCTACAATTCAAGTTAACACAAGTGTCAAGGATCTGGGTTTACATATAGACTCTAGGTTAAGCTGGCAGTCACAACTGACTAGTATTTGTCAGAAGGCCACTGGAGTTTTGCGGTGTCTTTATCGCCTTAAAAACTTTTTACCTGCCAATATCAAGGCATTGCTTGTGCAGACTTTAATTTTTCCTATAGTCGACTATGGTGATGTGTGCTACCTCGACCTGAATGCAGATCTGCTTAATAAGCTCGACCGTCTTCTAAATAACTGCATTCGATTCGTTTTTAATCTACGCAAATATGATCACGTGTCCACCCACCGATCTTTACTTAAATGGTTGTCCATTGGGCAGCGTAGAAGAATGCGGGCATTGACCACCTTATTTAATCTATTAAATTCCCCTAATGCTCCCCCTTACCTTACTTCGCGTTTCCAGTACTTGTGCACTTCCCACGATAAAAATCTCCGAACTTCTTCCAACCGCTTACTTGTTTGTCCTTCTCATCGCTCTGATATTATTCATTCTTCATTCTTCGTTTATCCTATTCTTTTGTGGAATGCCCTTCCCTTAGACATCAGAATGTCCACCAGTCGGTATGCATTTAAAAATAAATTGCGAAAATTTCTAACAGAGCAAGAAACTACATGTTAAATTTTAACAATCGTCCATATTAGTTATCGTTTACTTGATATGTATTTATTAATAGTTCTTATTTGAGTAGAATATATGTATATGTATGTATTTATATATGTATGTATGTTGTATTTATATATAAATTAGTTTAGTCTATGTATTATTATACTCGTAATTTATTTCCTTTTTTTTTTACACTGGTTGTGCACCCTACCTCTCATTTGTCTCCACATCACCCTAAGGTTGACTGGTAGAAAATGCCTTAGGCATTAAGTCCGCCTTTGTACAATTTGTGCAAAAAGAATAAATAAAAAAATAAATAAATACAATCATTATAAAAATAAAGATGAGGAGCTCGATGGCGCTGGTAGTTAGCGCGTTCGGCCTGCGATCATGGAAGTTAAGCAACTTTCGCAATGGTCGATCATTGGATGGGTGACCAAAAACTTATTGGGTTTATCCGTGCTTCGGGTAACACGTTAAGCCGGCTGCATCTGCGTTAGCAACCGCCGATCCGCACTGGGCCCGCGTGGTTTAGGGCCCAATATCCCGATTTCATCCATAGGAAAGGCCTCTGCCCCAGCACATTAATAGGCTGATGATTATAGTTAATAAACGGGAAAGTTGTATACGTCAATAAACACATTATCGAAAGAACATTAAACTCTCGTTATAGACGACGCAATACTTTTTAGTAAATACTTTTTTATTCTAGATGTCAAATGTCACTGTACATTATTTCTATAGAAAAAAGAAAACAAGTGTCATTATATTATTATACAAAAATATATGCCGCTTATTATTATTATTATTTATATTTTTATTCGCCTACGTAGGCCGCTCTTCCGAGAAATAGTTTAAACATTAACACTTAATATTGTATCAGCAACACTCGTAATGAGAGTGTCGAGTAATTTTCTTGTCAAACTCAATAAAACCGCAACGATGATTGTACAAGGGAAAAATGTAATTAACTAAGTGTAGTGAATTACTACAACTTCACTATGCCCTTTTAAAATACACGTGTTTTGTAGAAATCTGTCAATTTTTATAGTATACGTACCATGCTTATTAGTTTGAGAGAATATATTTACAGTTTGTCAATAAATTACGACTGACATGCGCGGTTGTTATAAAACATATTCAGTTTTAAGCTTTATTTCACATAGCCACTTGTCAGTTCTCTACCACGCGCCCCACCCCTCTCAACAGTCCCAATGCTGAGCGAATTGTGCTATTTTCTCGTTAATAATGAAGTAAAGCTTATTAAATAAAGAATCCACCACATAATATTTTGATCTCTGTAACTCAAAAATTATTCGTAATTGAAAAAATAACAGCAGTAGCACGCGGAAATTTGTTAAATTTCCGCGTGATAAATTAATAAAAATTAATACAAAACATGTAGTGTCTTGCCTCTAGCTTTCAACCATAAAAGTTGAAATATATCTGGACTCCATCTAGTTCCAACTTGTTATAACAAAACAAAATAAAAATTACTTGGTTTTAATTTTTAATATTACGCTTAGGATAATTGGATAATTGGCGATTCGGTTAATCCGCGTTCAGATAATCGGCGTTCTACTATAGCTGGAAAATAAAGAACTATCAAAAATATCAATAGTATCGATACTATTCACGTTCTTAGTAACAATACTATCGTAACTATTGATACTAAAAAAAATAACAATCTCCATAGTCTTAAACAATCGATAGTCTCGAGACTATCAATATTATCGATAGTATTATTACCAAGAATTTATATAATACCGATACTCTCGATACCATCGATAGTTTCTTATTTACGAGCAACAATACTATCGATAGTATCACACTTTTCAATTAACACGTTCAAAGTTATCGATATTGTCGACAGTATCGATCATCATTAGTTCAGCTATTTAACGCCTATCGATAGTCCACTATCAATCGGCAACACTAGTTAGCGGCCAGTGTTAAATCGAACACAACCGACCGGAATCATGGCATGAACCTATTAACACTCCGTTCTAATAAAAATGTATACACGCCCGTTCCAAAGTCCTCGCCGCCCAGACAGATGTCATAATTTAAATTAGAAATTTCGCTTTGAGGGGTACGCCGTTGCTACTTCCGATGTTTTCTTTTTAAACTTGATGTAACATAGAGTAAAAATGAGTCTAGATTATTAAAAACGGCGAGAGGGGAACTTACCACATTTTGCTACTTTAAAAAGATTACGACGAAGTTTATATCGTCTTTTTTTTTTAATTTTTTTATTTTAGTTCCGTAGTCTATACCACAAATGAACCCTTATAGGGTCACTTCGTTGTTCGTTTGTCTGTCCGTCTTCCAAGAATTTTCTCCCTTTTCTCAAGAATGCGTGGAAGTATCAAGTTGAAATTAATATCAAATATTTAAATCTACTGCCTCTCTTTGGTGTAAAAACACCAAGCTTCTAAATCAACACAGTCAAAAGATAACATTAGGATTACCATTTGTACCGCCAATTTTAACACTCGTAAGGGAATCAAAACCTATTGGGTACTTCCCGTTGATCTAGAATCATGAAATTTGGCACAAAGAAGGGTCTTACAAACAAAGCAAATACAAGCAAATAAAAACCGTTAATTTGTCATAATATCGCATAAAAAATCATTTATTTATTACTAGCTAACCCGGCCACACGTTGCTTGTATCACCCGGCCACGCGTTGCTGGTATAACCCAGCCACGCGTTGCTATGGTAACTTTAATTGATTATAAAAACTGTTATTCTTAGGCTTATGGTAACTATGGTAACAAACCCACAAAGTCCTTCTTTTATTGAGCTAAGCTCTCTTTTAGGCAACTCACAAATTTCGCTTGTCTCCCTCCTGCTACTTAACGGTTCAACCGATTCGAACGAATTTTGGCATGAACATGCGTGATTATAACCTGACGGACATAGGCTATGTAAAAAAAATATAGACTTTACCATGGAGGAATAAACAGCGGAAGAAAAATTCAAAAGCTGATCACAGCCAAACCGCTGATACTACATTGATGAAATTTGGCGCCAAAACTCACATCGTGGTCGTGACTAATGTGCAAAAAAAGGTTTGAAATCGGACATAACATCGAGGAATAATCACCCTTTAAAAATCTAATTGCTTCGCTCAGTATTTGCAAACTTCAGCATGTATTGCAGACCTAGTATAGTAGAGACTAACAATGAACACAGCCCTTAAAAACTATCACACAATAATATTTAGAGATTCAGACAGCCAATTGAGGTCATACTTTGTATAAAAAGATAATATTCAAGTGGGCGTGTATGTGTGTCTGTGTGTGTGTGTATGTAGTGCAGGGCCGTCTTTTAGGCCCTGGGCATACAAGAGTAATGGGGCCCCTATGACTTTGACAGAACACTTTTTATTACTAGAATAGAGAATGAAAGGCTTCACATATTTTTTTTTACAGTCAATAGATGAATAGATAAATCTTTTATTTAATTCTCACATATTCAAAATTATCTTAGCATGCTGAAATTCGATAGCCTCATTTTGGGCGACAGTAGAGTAGCTTCGCACATGCAAAAGCTAATAAGCAAGTCGATAATATAGACCCTAACTGAGATTCGATTTACTCTAATTAATGAAGTTTTTCAGTAATAAATGTCGGTATTGGTTTAGTTATCTGGCAGGAACTGGGGGGGCCCCTATCGATCGCGGGGCCCTGGGCATTTGCCCCGGGTGCCCAGTGGGAAAGAGGGGTCTGGTGTAGTGTGTTATGAATGATGTGCAGTAGTGTTTAGTGTAATGTATTACATATAAACATAATAATCTGCATACGTTTCACGTATGGGAGTTCATATATTTCAACTAAAATGTTAAGTTTTTTATTGGGTTACAATAAAAAAAATGGTAGATCTAATATTTTCATCGTAAGGAACCCTCTCCACGCGATGTCAACTCGCACTTGTCCGGTTTTTTGATTTGCATGTTTTGATCTGTGTATTTAGTCTTAAATAGAGATGCTGGCGTTTGGTCTTACCTTATACTGTTATAATCTAAGATCACAGTGGTGTGTGTGTTTGTCTGTCCGCTCTTTTTCCATTGTATCAATAACGTTACCATAGCAACGCATTAATCGCAAGTAGTTCATCTACCGGACGCTAGATGGCGCTAACGGAAAAATATTTAATAATAGAAAAAATTTAAAGAGTTTTGTCCACCCGTGCGAAGCCGGGACGGGCCGCTAGTCTATAGTCTAAGATCACAGTAGTTTGTGTGTTTGTCTGTCCGCTCTTTTTCCCGCTCTTTTTCCATTGTATACGCGTTACCATAGTTCCTAAGAATAACATTCAAGAAGACTAAGAACGGTTAGCTATATGTGTAGTCGTAGAACCGAAACGTTAGCGCGATTCATTTCGGTACAGCGCCATCTATAACTGAGACACAACAACGCATGGCCGGGTCAGCTAGTTCTTTATAATGTGCTTAATTTTAGGCCTTGATTGTTACCAATAGTTGCTAATTGCTAGATAATGTCCTGAAAATAGTTAAAGGAGATAAATTGATAAGAATATGTCATTTCAACGAATAATTTAATGTATAATATTTTTGTTCTTTCTGAAGTGAAAACTTCTTTAGCATCATTGTGATTTGAAAGTCTATGAAACGAAAAAGCGACAGTAAAAAGAGACAAACACATATATTCATAAGATTTAACGGAGGAAAAAATAAGATAGGAAGCTTTATGTACGTGTGTTAATACGTGTTTGTGTGCGCATGCGTAGTACAGAGCTTGAGAGAAGGCATCACAACAACCGTGGTATTTCGTATACGTGTACGTATTATTTTTGAAGGTTTCACTTCTAACACGTATGAATTGCACACATGCTTTTGTTATTATACTTTTAATAATTATATCAAATTTTAGTGGTTTTTAACGTGAATACCTATGTTATTATGTTTTAAACTGATAACTAGCTGTCCCGGCCACGCATTGCTGTGGCTCAGTTATTTTAATTTGCAATATTTTTCATTATAGTACAAACTTTTCATAGAAAAATACCTATCCATGCCAATTTTGAATGTATTCGGTTGAACAGAGTAAAAGTTGATATGCTGCAGCACCACCTGGTGAGGGGTTACAACGAAGAGGTTGGTTTAAAAACCTTCTCCACGAAAAAATAAATATACATACCATTTTTCATAATGATCGGTTGAGTGCAACGATAATAATAATATTATATTATCGTTGCACTCAACCATTATGAAAATTGATATAAAGAATGATACATAAGAGAAATTCATAGAAATATTTATAAATACTAATACTATGACTCAGGTACAAATTCTTGTATTCATCCCACAAACATCTGCGCCTTCCGGGACTCGAACCCAGGACCTTCGGTGCTATTGTGTTATGGATACTAGGATACCTAAGATAGTCATTTGCCTTTTTCCCAAACGGTCGACAGGTTAATATTTTTTCAAACAATTTTATTTACAAAGTAAGTGATTCATTCAATTATTTGGTCATAATAGAACTTTTTTGACCCATGGGAAAGATATGTGAGAACTCCCCCCGCCATTGCGCACGGAGCGTAGACGGGGTATACCACACTAAAACCCTTGGGGGGCACCATAACAAATTCCATCAGAGTCTGGCGGAACCGTGTTATCACGCACCACACCTGACGGATCCTGACCCCATGACCATGACCCCATGACCATGACCCCATGACCCTGACGGACGGTTGGACTTTCGGTCCCTTCCCGGGTCGACCCTAGAGGCCTCTCCCTATACAGTGATATCCCTAAATTAACACCCCTAACTCTCTAATGGATTGTAGGTTATCTCAACAAATAGGCCTAGTTAAATTAATGCTGTAGCTTTATAGATATTTACTGTGACTCTTCAGTCATATCATCAGATCTCCCTTTGAAGATCCGGCCATAGATTAAAAAGGAATCAGTCCATAGTCTACAGTGTAAGTAGTCTGACAAAATAAAGGAAGTACAGTAAAATATATTAGTCTTTCTTTCTTAAATTTGTCATTTATTCTCTGTATATTATTGAAATGTTAAAGAATACTTAAAATAGATACTCGTTGACTTTGTTGTAATCAACGATATCATGAAACCATAAAACTACTATTATTGTGATAACAGAATAATATTTTCCTTTGTGGATTATATTATATTATTCTGTATGTTGACAACGTGTAATATTGTAAATATCCTTACTTCTATTTAAACTATAAAAATCTATAACAATATTGCATTTTTTTAACTATATATGTTCGATAGAACATGCAGGAACTTATTAAGGAACTCGGATCTTCTTGAAATCTTGTATTTGATATAAATTTATGCAATTTTATCCTGCAAAATCGTTGATCGCGATGAATAATTAGCAAAAAGTGAAAGAGTACAAATATATACATATATATTGAAGTACCAACATCAAATACTCCTATTGTAATTGAATACAATGAGTGACAAGCTAATTGCTATTCTTTACTAAGAGGCGCTTGGGCCTTAACAATATATTGTAACAATATGCTACATAAACAATTTCTGACTACATAACTAAATTCTTCGTACATACACAAAGAAATAAACTTATATATAATGAATAAATAAATAAAATAGATACCTAACTAAATTAAAGGTTGAAACAAGATTATATTCTGATTATGATTTAATTGTGATAAAAAGTAATATTTAGTTTGGTTACAAAGGAAGTGACCTTTTTCCTATCTTACGACCGGTATTTACTTAATTAGCAAATCCTTCACTTTCGGGCGAGGCTTTCATCTAACCGTTCGCATAAGATTGTAATGACGAGGCAAAAAATACAATATTTTATACCTAATTTACGGGAAGACAACTAAATAATTTTATCTTTTCACCATAACTAATGAAGTGATTGGATTGGCTTTAAGTTTCCAATAGCCAGTTTCGGGTAACCAGAAAAAAAAAACTAGTGACATTTTGTATTTTGACGTCTAAATTGACAAGTGAATGAAAACAATCATAAAATACATACTAATTAATTGAAGATAATAAACAAATAAAGGTATATTTTGTAGTACATTAATCATTTACAATTAAAATACCAAAATAAGTTAATAATTGGGTTACTTTGATGTAAAAGTGAGGTTATGCATTGTTATGAGTGAAGGTAATTTGTTTGTAAGATGATTTGAGTTTTTTCAACGTCGTATCTTCCAGTTACCCGCCTTATATGGGTTGAAGAAGTCAAGTCATTTGCTGCTGCACACTGAGCAAGGAAACACTTCGTTTGCTGCACTCGATTATTATTTCCTCACGATGAGCGATCGCGACGGTAACAGCTCAGGATCGCAAGGAGTAGACAAGGGGAAGTGTAGCACGAGTACAGAAGAAATGACGACGCAGCCAAGGTTCGTACTAAAACTATTACACGTGTTTTTACGTTTAGATATTCTAAATTAGAACAAAGAATTAGGATTATTGTTTGAAGCAGACAGTTAATCCTATTCATAAATATAATGGACCTTATTATGCGCAATAGATCCGATCGATTTATCAATTAATCAATACAATTGTAATGGCAGTAGCCAATAAGAAAGAACAATCATCAAATAATGCTTTATAAAACTGATTTCCAGAGGAGAAAATATATGCAGTGGTTATTTTATTCTTATGAATGTATATAAAATGTGCTTAATCTTGCTAATCAGATATACTACCCACGGCTTCACTCAGAATTTAGTAAAATTTCTATTTTTCTAGAAATAAGATACCTTATGTACTATTCTGTACCCCTGGCGAAGTGTATGTATTTCATGATGATCGATTGAGTAGTATAAGACATGGAAGTGTAACAAGCAAACCCATTCTCGTATTTATAATTTTAGATAGGATCAATATTTTTTACAAATTATATCAATTAGCCTAGCCCAATTTAAACACTGCAAGGCTTGTGTTATGGACAGAAATACATTATGATACACAGATGTAAAATTTCCACACACAATATAACCACATGTACACAATTTGTCTACAAATCCTATTCAGCACATGAACATCTGCCCTTTACGGGTTTGGAACCCAGGACTACTGGCGCAAACGACAGAATCAGTACCCTTGCACTAAATGGTCTTCAAAGATAACAGGATCCTATTAAAAGACAAGTGACCTCTTTAACTCGTCTATATATACTAAACAATATACTGATACTACTGAATTTAAATTTAATTTAAGTTTAGTTTAATTATAATACTTTTAAATGAATATTTCTTTACATTTTATAATCATTTGGAGAAACATTTTGTTGTCTTCCATGGTCGAGTGACTCACACGCTAGTTCTGAAGGTAGTTCAAATAAAAATGTGTAACAATTTCTTTTACAATTCTGCTATTTTTTACAAACTATACATGTTTAATATAACATGCCGGCATTTCTAAAAAAACTGGGATCTTCTTGAAATCTTGTTTTTGATATAAATTTGTGAAATTTTGTCATGCGAATGCGCTGATCTCGATGAATAATTAGCAAAAAGCGAAAGAGTACAAAAATAAATATACACATTGAAGTACCATCATTAAATACTCCCATTGTAATTGAGTATCTTGAGTCACAAACTATATTTAAAAAACTGATAATGTAGAAAATGAACTTTTCTATATTTTCTCTAGTACTGCAGTTGTTTCTGAATTCCACAACACAAGCGCTTTAACTACTTGAGTTCAGAGCAATTTAAGTAATATTATCTAATTCTTTTTCATTTTACAATCAGAAGGGTAGTCATACCATTTAGGACATGTTGGTTACATAAGCTGTTACAAAATTAAATAGTACTGTTATGAGGCTGAAACTGGCACCAGAAAAACAGCAGCATTTTGCAACGACCTAATTTTCTAGAACTTTTTGGAGACATTTCAACATGTATAATTTAACATTCTAGTAGGTATTAAAAAGGGCTTGAATTTGCTTGGACTTGGTTCTAGAAAATGTGGTTGATGCAAAAAGCTGGTGTTTTTCTGCTGCCAGTTTCAGCTACATAGTACTGTTAACATGACCCAGTAAGGGAATTGCATTTTAAATGTAAACCTATAATAACTTTAAACTAAATAGATTTAGGTTTACTTTGTAACAAAAACTAAAATATTCACTTAAAATTTAACATATTAAAGTAACAAGAACTGGAAATATAACAAAATATTATATATATGTGATCAGAGATAGAACTTAGATTAATAAAAAAAAATCTTTTATCATGTAACTTTGTCGCAAAGTCAGCACACATGACTTTGGTCCATGATGACAATTAATCAATAAGATTAGGGAGTATCACAGTAGGAATGAATACTATTGTCTTTTGGAAAGGAATGGAATAGGTCTCCAACTTTGAGACTTACAGCTAGAAAACTAACTTAATAAAAATATTTTTTTTCACCTTTGAGTAGAGTAGCATGAAAATCATGAACAGTTACAATATCATATTTTAGCAGTTTCACCTACTCAACTAAAGGCAATAGCACTCAAATATTTAAATTATATGCAATGAAATGGCAAAAGAAAATTAAATTACCATTATAAAACAGTTAAATATTTATCAATAATAAATAATCAAATGGAAATTAAAATAGCATGGTGAAAATAAGTAATTTTTTTTGGACTAGGTCATTTTATCTAAGTTTGCGATATATACAATTATTGATCAATATTTTGCTTCATCACTTACAATATAAATATTCATTGGTGCTATAAAACATTCTACTGGAGAGCCATCTGTACAACGCTGTCATAAACTTATTAAAAGACATTTGTTTTAGAATGGCTGGTTTTTTTTTTCAAAGGTATGATGGACTGAATACAACCCTGATAGGGTGTTGCTAATTTATAATTATAACTTAAAGGCTAAGCATTCAAATTATAAAATACCAAAGGAGCATTCTATATAGGAGGATATATTTAATTAAAATATATAAAAATTCCCTGTCACATTGTTTAACCATGATAAACTGTGAAAGTACTCAACTGATTTTGATTTTTGTTTTTTTTTTATTTTCCTATATTAGTTATAACTTAGAACATAGGATAGGTTTCATTTTAATTCATAATAAAAATTATTGCAAATTTTACTATGAGTTACAGTAACACAAGGCCGGGTCAACTATTCTATACATAAAATTTCCCTGTCACTCTGATGATTTTTTATTTATTTTGCTGGATTTATTCCGACTTAGGATATAGAGAGTAGTTTCATTTCAAACCATAACCCAGCAACACGTGACCGGGTTAGCTTATTTGATTTATCTGAATTTGTCATACATGTACTCTTGAACTGTATAGTAACATTTTCCAATTAGAAATCGTTTTAGTCTTTATTTAAATTTGTCATAGTTTTATTCCATTTTTATATATTGAGGTAGTTTATTATATATTAGTAAGGGTCGTTTCTGTAAATTTCAAGTTTAAATTCAGAGAGAACAATATTCTGATGTCGACAAGGGTTTTTATGGAAGTCAAATTTGTTTTGCTGTTTTCTTACAAATAAGTTTCCGCAATATATATGCAAGGGAGTCATTTAATGCTTGCTAGATTATTTCTTAACTGAGGGTAAAAGAATATTAGGGATACACACCTACCCACATATTCACACTTTGATCGTTAAATTATGTTTTAAGTAATAATATTACTATCGTAAATTTATCAATATAATTAAATTAGATTAAAGACAAGCCAGGAAGGTACAAACACATAATTAAATCTTTTATTTTACATTACTCACACCTTTTAATGGAATTACAAGAGACCAAACAACTTCCATCTGAAAATGTAAGCCAGTTTGCCCTTAAAGTAGAAACGTTATTATCACAGTTGCTCACGGAAATATCCCTGAGCAATAGTAAAATCAAAGAACTACCTGGTCGTTGTGCCGCGATGGAAGAACTCGCATTACATCATTTCCTCATCGGTCTCCATCCACGGATATTGAATATAATTAGATGCAAATCACCGAAAACTTTAAATGAAGCCATTAGTTTTTCTATTTCAGAGGAAAGAATTCGAAAAACATTGTATAAAACAAATTTGCCACTCGGTAGTAAACCTTTTGTCAATAAAAATCAACCGACTCCTAATACCACCACTCAAAACAGAAATGCTTTCCCACCAAGGGGTTATCCTAGTACCCAAGGCCCCCCGTTTCGTAGGATTGCCAACCCAAGCGTGACATGCAGATATTGCAAATTCCCGGGACACACTATAGACCAATGCCGTAAAAGAGAATATAACAATCGACTTAGAAATTAATTCGGGCAACAATTCTCGACATCCAATCCCAATCAAATGCGACGCATCACCTTCGCCCAGGATCAGGAGGAAGGTCGTGACGAGACAGACTATAACACAGACAACAACGATTTAAACTAAAATCCTTCTCGTTCGGGTGTCGCACGAGACGCCCTCATAGTATAGACACCACCGCAAAAAACACTGACCCTACTAAATCTACCAAATCCACTGATTCTATTACTAAATCTACTAAGCCAATTACTAAATCCACTGACTCTATTACAAACCCTACTAAATCTACCAAATCAATTACTGAGCCCACTGATTCAACTACTAACTCTGCCAAACTTACTAAATCACCCACCAAATCCACTGAATCGATTACCAACTCTGCTTAATCAAGCAAATTGATTACTAAATCCACTGAACCAACTGCCAATTCCACTAAATCAATTATCAAATCCACTGAACCAATTACCAACTCTGCTAAATCAAGCAAATTGACTACTAAATCCTCTGAACCAACTACCAATTCTACTAAATCAATTATCAAACCCACTGAATCGATCATCAATCCTTCTATACCTACCAAATCCCTGACTAAACCCACTGAATCCGTAACTACCTATAGAAATCTACGAAATCTCTTTCGACCCCTCAAAGAAATCGCTACCTTATATAATTGTAACCAGCGAAGAGTCGGAACTTCCGCTTACCTTTCTCATTGATACCGGTTCCTCTATCAGCCTCATCAAAGACACAGCCCTTAAACTCAAACTTCCTCTTCAAAAAGAAATCCTTAAACTAACTTACTACAACGACATCTCAGGATGATGTCATACCAACGCTAGGCTCTTTCAATTTACTACTCAGTGACAGGAATCCTAAATACCGTTTAAGACACAAATTCCATGTGGTAAACAACCTAGACTTTCCATATGACGGCATCATTGGTAACGACCTATTAACCGAAACTCAAGGAAACATAGACTTTACCTTTGGCATTCTCAAACTAAAAAAATTCTACGTCCATATCTATTTTTCAGAACCCAACTACATAATTCCTGCCAGAACTGAAACTATAATTGAGAGCTCAGTTTCAAATCCCGAACTAAAAGAAGGGTTAGTTCTTGATCAAAATCTCTCAGAAAATTTACTAATTGCAAATTGCTTAGTCCATGTCAAAGAAAATAACAGAATAAATATTTCCGTCGTCAATACTTCTGAAAAACCTATTAGCATTAAATCTGATCTACGTCTCAAACTTGACCCATTCGAGTCATTAAATTCACTAAACTCATCTTCTATAGGAATAAATCACATCAATATTTTAACCAATAGTGTTAAACGTACAGAGGAAGTATTGGAACAACTACGTACCTCTCACCTCAATAATGAGGAAAGAGAAACTCTTTTACAACTATGTTCTGATTTTTCCGATATTTTTCACCTTCCTGGGGAAAACCTCACTTATACAAATGCTCTTAAACATGAAATAAAAACAACATCAGACATTCCAATACATACTAAATCTTATAGATTTCCCAAGGTCCATAAAGCTGAAGTACGAAAACAAATTGACAAAATGCTGGAACAAAATATCATACAACCCTCTGATTCTCCTTGGTCATCACCCATTTGGGTAGTTCCAAAAAAACTCGACGCTTCAAATACGCAAAAATGGCGCGTGGTGATCGACTACCGCAATCTCAACGATATCACAATAGGTGATACTTATCCCCTTCCTCAAATCACCGAGATATTAGATCAAAACGGTAATAGCAAATACTTCTCAACCTTAGATCTAGCTTCCGGATTTCATCAGATAGAATTAAATGAATCTGATAAACCCAAAACAGCCTTCACAGTTCCCGAAGGACATTACCAATTCTCCAGAATGCCATTTGGCCTCAAAAATGCGCCTTCAACATTCCAGAGGCTCATGAATACCGTCCTGTCGGGCCTGCAAGGCGTCCGATGCTTCGTATACTTGGATGACGTAGTTACTATGGACATGACTTAAGATCTTGCATCAGCAATTTAAGAGAAGTTTTCCAAAGAATTCGTAATTTTAACCTTAAGCTTCAACCAGACAAGTGTGAGTTCTTAAGGCGTGAAGTCGGTTACCTAGGCGACATAATTACAGAACAGGGTGTCAAACCAAATCCCGACAAAATCAAGGCCGTAACCTCATTTCCAGTTCCACAATCCCCAAAAGACATAAAGTCATTCCTGTGTCTTGTCTCATACTACCGTCTCATACTACCGTCGTTTTATTCCCGACTTTTCCAAAATTGCCAAACCCCTTACTCTACTCCTGAAAAAGGATACTAAATTCAACTGGGAAAACCAGCAACAAGTCGCTTTCGATACCTTAAAACAAAAACTTACCACTGCACCTGTCCTTTGCTATCCTGACTTTACAAAACCATTCCTACTCACTTGTGACGCATCCAATCATGACATTGGAGCAGTCCTATCCCAGGGCCCTGTCGGCAAGGACCTACCTATCGCGTATGCATCTCGGACCCTAAATAAGAGCGAAATTAATTATAGCCCAACAGAAAAAGAGCTTCTCGCAATCATCTTTGGTTGTAAAACATTCCGACCATACTTATTTGGCCAAAAGTTCCAAATTATTACAGACCATAGACCACTTAAGTGGCTCTTCAACCACAAGGATCCGAGCAGCAAGATGCAGCGCTGGCGATTAAAGCTAGAGGAATATGAATATGAAATCATATATAGGAAAGGTAGACTCAATTCAGCCGCAGACGCTCTTTCCCGTTATCCCGTAAATCCCGTCATTCCAGATCAACCTGAAAAAGATAACGATGTTGACACTAACAATGGTGACGAACCACGTACTTTCAGTCCTTTGACACTCGACGATTTAGGTATCAGTCTTCCCGCTACACCCAACTATGACAGCAGTAGTTTACCTCAAATAGATTAGCTAGACGATGACGATGATTTTCCATTCATCTATAGCCCGACTGACCCTAACGAATCTAAGACAAAATCCCCTAATCCTACAGCATCTAGTGGTAAACACTTACTTGAACCAACACCTTCAACTTCCACCCAAAACCCTTCCATTCCTACTATCACAAATCCTGAAATCCAAGACCACCTACCTGTGCAAGTTCCACCAAACCCTAATAACTCTCCTCGCGAATCTCTTCCGAGTCCCGATAATACTTACGCCAATGATGATTACTCCAAATTCCTGAAAGAAATTAACAATAAATATAATCAATTCAACACCAGAGTCGTTGAACACAACCAATCTCTTGCAAAAACCCACTGTAAAACTATTCTAGTTCCCACATCTATAGATTTAGATGAATCTAACCCATACTTACCAGAGATCTTAGAAAAGGTGACCGACGAAATACGTAACGTAGAAAAACAATTGTACTCTTTCCAGAAAATCGAAACCAACGATAACAAAGCCATTTACCTTATTTTCCCAAAGGTGCATCATTTCGATGAATGTACCTATCCAGAAGTGTACCAAACACTTAAAAACATCAAATCACATTAAACGTCAACTGAGGGTGACATTTCTGAAATAGCCATTTCAGACTTTAGGAACCCCTTTCAAAGATTCTCCTTCGCAAAATTATATAATATGATAGTATACATTTTTCACGATACTAATATACAAGTAAACATTTATCACGACAGAATAATTTATCCTACACTCGCTGAAATAAAAAAGATTTTAAAGGAAAACCATGATCTTCCTATTGCAGGACACTTAGGCTGCAATAGAATGCTTAATCGCATCAAGGAGAGATATTACTGGAAAGGTATGAAAAGTGATGTAGAGAACTACATCAAAGCCTGTAACTCATGTCAGGAGAATAAAGCTCTCCGAAGACTTAACCGTGCGCCGATGCAAATAATTACTATTTCTACTAGCCCTTTCCAAAGATTAGCTATAGATATAATAATAAATAATAAATAATTGACATATGTTACATATAATATAATTCCCTTTTTGGATTTCCCCAAACCATCCTCACCGATCAAGGCACCAATTTTACGGCTGATCTTTTTAAAAAGACTTGCAGTTTCCTTAAAATCAAGCAGCTGTGGTCTACCCCATATCACCCACAGACTCAGGGAGCCCTTGAAAGGAGCCATTCTACTCTAAAGGAGTACTCAAATCCTATGTTAACGAAAATCAGGACAACTGGCCTCGATACGTTTATACAGCGATCTTAGCTTACAACACTGCTACTCACAGCACCACTAACTTTTCACCTTATGAATTGCTATTTGGACATAAAGCCTTTATCCCTGATTCCTTATACAGCCAAGACCTTACCACATATCCCGACTATGTCAGAATGCTTCAACATCGCCTCAAATTATCATGGGAAAAAGCATATCAAAACATTCAAAATTCGAAAGAAAAATCAAAGTCCTACTACGATTCAAAAACTAGACCTATCCGATATAAAGTAGGTGATTTTGTTTACCTCAAAAATCATTTAAGGCTCCGAAAAGCGCTTTCCCCAATTTGGAAGGGTCCATACAAAATAATCTCAGTCCACAATAACAACACCGTGACCTTACTGATAAATAAGCACCACGTCAGACACCACTTTGACGAAATTAAATTGGCAGGTGTCTTTCCCAGCAACCCATAGCAATCACTAATAACATCAAGTCTCCTAGTCCTTAAGTAAATAATATTATTTAATTTTGCTATATTTTTACTAATAGTTATATTAATATATCACTAAATAAATTACGTTATAGATTTTAGTCATATTTTATGTTATAGTTACATTACTACCAAATCTTATTTTCAGTGTGTCAACCTCAGCGGCGACCGATTTCGTTAAACAAATTTCATCAAGCCCAGGTGTATACTTCGATTATGTGGGACGAGTTAAAATTTCAAATGGTCATTTGAGTCTAGTAATTCCAATAGATATATCCCACATACAATCACACATTGAAAATATTAACTCTGTATTAGGGATAGTCACGTACTTTTGTAATAAAACAAAAGACTCTGAAGAATCAGAATGTGAAAATGTGTTGGAACCACTATCCACCCAATATAAAGATATGATTAAAAAATATTCATCCATAACTCATTTGATTGACGATAGGTTAAAACGTGGAGCCTGGTTCGGTGGTATCGGCACCGCTTTCAAACAAATATTTGGCACCTTAGACGAGGACGATGCAATTAAATATGACAATGCTATAAACCATGTACAGGATGATCAGAAAAGAATAGCTTCATTAGCAAAGGAACATATATTAGTCACTAGATCTACCATGTCTCGATTCAACGAAACCATTAGTAGAATAAAGTCTAACGAAAATAAATTAAATCTAGCCGTCGATAAGCTCTCTGTAAAATTTAAAGATTTATCTAACAAGACAGATCATGTGTTTGTAATGTCTGAACTAAATACAATTTACAATAATTTAGAAGCTTCCATCCTCACTTTGTCTTTTCAAATTGAGGACATCATGAATGCAATTCTACTTAGTAAAAGAAATATCATCCATCCTTCTGTAATAACCCCACAAGAATTGTATGAAGAATTGACAGATAATTATAAATACCTACCTAACGAATTAGAGTTTGTAGCACCCTTAGAATTAAAACTTATTCATATAATTATGAATATGTCAAATTTAATTAGCTATTATTTAAAAAAGAAAGTAATGTTTATACTAATGATTCCACTTACAAACCCGCTAGATTTCTACTTGTACCATAATATTCCCTTACCTATACCTCATAATACGTCGAACCCAACTTCATTTAGTGTTATAATCCCTAGTAGTAAGTATATCGCTATAACTAAAGATAAGACTCATTACTGTAACATAGATAATATCGAAACTTGTCAAATTATCGACCATCAAAACTATTTATGTAAATTAATGAACATATTTCCAACATCTGCCAAGCCTAATTGTGAAAGTGAATTGTTATCCAAGGTAGTCTCATCCCTTCCGGCATATTGTAAAACGGAATTTGTCAATGGTGAATTAGACATTTGGAAACCATTACGAAGTAATAGATGGATATTTGTACAATCCAAATCAAGTAAACTAACTATAGATTGTCTCCATTCGGAACCCATAGATATAAACCTATTAGGCACCGGTATTGTACTAGACTCCTACCCGATTATAATGTGTTAAATATAACTATACCTTTAATAAATTTAGATTTTAATTTGATAAACGATTCTTGTTGTAATTTAAGTAAATTTAAAAAGATCACGGATAGTGTTCCCCCTTTAAAGTTAAATAACTTAGACTTGGAAGATTTACCTCTTACACAAAATTTAGATAGAGAAACAATTAAAAGTTTGAATGAAATTATAAATAAACCTCATTTCATTAAATACGGGGCACACTATTCCACACTGTTTATATGTATAATTATTATTGTAATTCTATATTGTATATTTAAACTTTTTAAGAAAATAAAGAAAACTGGCAGCCCTGACAGACAGTTAGCAAACCCTAAAGTAATATCTAAAAAAGAAACAATTGAAAGTAACGATAAAGGATTAGAACAAGAGATTATAGAATTAGAAAATATAGAAATATAATCTAAACATATAGAATCCCCCCTTTCTCCTAAGATTCGTATGAACATATAAATATGTAAGTCTTTAAAAACAATTAGATATAAATATAAAAAAAATAAATAAATATATATATATTTAAACACGCAGTTGTAGTTCTGGAATATCCATAAACTTCTGAGTATTAACCCTGAAGTTTATTTTTCATGGGGGGAGGTGTTACATCCCTAAGACAGATGTAAGGATGCTGATAGCCCTGGTTGGTTCTGCAACATCAGCGTCTGGGTTCCAAGTCGACGCGCTCGCTTCCCGAGTACGCCAGTCTCGTTCCATCCTCCGTGACGGCTGCCATTTCGTCCCAATTCTACCAATTCCTTTGTTTCATTTTTTTAAAACCTAAACTCAGAGTCTCTTTCTAACAGCACCATCATTTCTGGGTTTGAATCCCGGAAGAGGCAGATGTTTGTGTGATGAATACGAGCAATGTGTACATGAATCAACGTTATTTATATATATTTCAATTAATATTACATATCTATGTATCAAATATGTATGTACCGTTACCCTAGTATCCATAACACAAGCCTTATTTCTTGTTCATGGTTGTTTCAGAGCGAATAACCTTTTGGCTGGCGAACCAATACAGTTTCGAGTGCGAAGCACAAACAATGCTGGTGCTTCCGCTGTAAAACTTGTCACTATGGAAGATATACTGAAAGCAACCCACGGCATGGAAAATATGGCCCTAGCACATGAAATAGCCATCGATAATAGTTTCAGACTGGAACCGTATGAGCCACCAGAAAACAGGTTAGAATAGTTAAAAGAATTAGAGTTCTTTCTTGCTCTCTCTCTCATCTTCTCTGTTTTATAGCATATTTATCATTTTAAATATTTTTTCTATTTTTTCAATACTATCATATAAATTATTATAATGGAATAATACTAGAAAAAATCACCTTGGCTCACAAGTGAATTCTCAGGCTGGAATCGAACCCGCAACCTTTGGAAATCCGATTCAATTCTCTCCCAATTGTGCTACCGAGCATTGTGAACACCTGTCAGAATTTTCTAGTACCTTTCACAGGAGAGCGTTGTCTTATCAATGCGAGGGAAAAGAAATCTTTTGAATACGAGAGAGAAACCAGATGAAACTGTCATTAAGTTTTCTGATTCTTTTTGTTAAATACTAGCTACCCGCGGCTTCGCCCGCTTTTTTTTGTTTTCAATAAAAAGTATCCTATGTTACTTCTAATACCTCCAAGAATATATGTACGAAGTTTCATGATGATCGGTTTAGTTGTTTTTGCGTGAAAGCGTAACAAACAAACTTACATTCACATTTATAATATTTGTAGGGATATAAAAGCAAGCATAAAGCTCTCTTATAAAATATGTCAATTTTCTCTAGTATATTTATAAAATACTAGAGAAAATTGACTCTTACTATTTTTCTACTAAAAATTAGAATCTGTGTATTTTTCAGAGATGTGACATTTTAAAAATAATAGTATTTGAAATGCAAAATACTAAATACAAAATACCTATTTCCATTTTGAATTTAAATACTTTTTTTAGAAAAGCATTTATATTTTATTTGAAATACCTTTCAGGACACATTTTGTATTTGCAAAATGCAAAATACTTTTTGCTAAGTTTTGTAAACATCAAAGAATTAATAATTAATACGAGGAAATGAAATGAAATAGAGAACACATAAAGGAATTGTTCCTTGCAGAAGTGGGAAAACTTAACAATGAGCATAAAGATGGAAATAATACACCTCAATCATCACACAAGAAAGAAAAAAATGAATCCTACTGTATGTTTTATGATGATTCGGATTCCTCAGTGGCTAGTGATAGTGCAAATGCAAAGACCACTATTGACCTGGAATCATTAAATAAATACCCTACAGTAGAGATGTTATCCTTGAAATATAATACCTGCTTGCCTAGCTCTGTTCCGGTAGAAAGGCTTTTTTCTTATGGTGGCATGATTATGAGACCACACAGGAGAAAGATGAGAGACAGTATATTTAAGCAAATTATTTTATTAAAATCTGTTAAGTAAATTTAATTTAAGTAAGTTATCAAAGTTACCAGCCTATTAACTGGCTGAAATAAATAAACTTTTTAACAAAATAAAAAAGATTTAAACTAAAAGTATTTTATTTTAATAAAGCATTTTGTAAATGCGTATTTTGCATTTTGTATTTTAAATATAAAATGAAAAACTATTCTGTATTTTGTATTTGAAATAACAAAATACTAAAAGTATTTGCATTTTGCATTTAAATACATTTTATAACCTATTTTGCACATCTCTGGTATTTTTTGATGCTTCATATATTAAATAAACCTTTTATTCAGACTGATTGAACATAAATAAATTACATTTTTATTTGACATTATTACTTTTTGGTCCAGGCTTAACCAGCTACATTCTCTTATTTCATCAACCCATATTTAAAGCCTGCAGTTGCCTGAAAAGGCTACTGGAATTCTGCAATGGATTGAGTTGGTTGGAGTAGGAGAATCCAACCCGCAACGGGTTCGATTCCCTCCTAAACATATACTTGTGTGTCATTTTTCCTAGTATTTTTCTATGAAAAATAATTTATTAGGTAACATTGTAAAATGCAAAAAATCTTTAAAAATCATAGACAGATTGTCATAGTAATGATAAAAATAATGTTTTCTCTTCACAGTTACCAGAAATTAATAAAAGAGACAATGCATAAAGCTTATTTCGATATACTCAGGGAACAACTCAACGAAGATCCTCCTAATTACACAAAGGCTCTTGTACTCCTCAAAGACGTCAAAGAGGTGAGTGAAACAGATCAGAGTTATTAACTTAATAAAATCCTTCTTGATTGTAACCTAAAACAAATTTAACTTTGTAGTTGATACCTATCAACTTCGATACATTTCAACTGCAAATGTAAGTTTGCATTAACAAAAAATAATATTTTATGTGAAATTATGACAAATTAAAGGATCTCGGACTATTGCCTTTATTTGTACTATAAGAACTTGCTTCATGCCGAATTTCATGATTCTAGTTCAACGGGAAGTACCCTAAAGATGTCTCTGCTTTCTTGGCTGGCAGTAAAATTAATTAATTTTTGTTGTTTATTTTTAATTATTTTTGAAGTGATAACTTCTTATGGGAGGGTAAACCGCTTCGTTACGTAACCGGTTACGACGCATACTCCAGCGGTAGGCAAGTTCCTCTCTCGCTCTAACCCGCAGCGCTAGCCGTATTTTTTTTTTTAATCTGGGGCACACGATATTTGAATGATATTTTTAGAGTAATCCATTTTTTTATTATTATTACTATTAAAGCTTTGACAATCGAACGGAGCTAATTATTGACATTTATTGTGACATACCTAATTCATTAATTTAGTAAATGTATTTGTTGTTTTTAAAGGCTTACATTCTTTCACTTCAATATTCGTATGCCTACATTATAAAGGCAAATACTGTAACTGCCAAATTATTTATTGTAAATAAAAACTTATAAATTCAGTACTCGTACAGCCTTCAAGGTGAGGGTGACAAGCCCATTTTCTAGACAAGCGCGTCACATCCTAGATCGCATCCTCGCTTCTATCAGGCGAGAAAGGGGTCAAGCGCCTTCCCTTTTTAGTATAAAAAAATATATATTATCTTGGTTTTTATTCCCTTGCGAGTGTCAAAATTTGCGGCATCTTTTGATTGCGTTGACTTGGAAGCTTAATTTTTTACACCATCAAAGGAACGTGGATTTAAGTATTCTGTATAAATTTCAACTTTCACGCGTTCCTCAGAAGAAGCGTCTTGAAAGACTGACATACAGACGGACAGTGATCTCTTACAGTGGATGGAACTATAAAAATTAAAAATAAACTAGAGTTTAAAAAAAAATACACGCTTTTTTAGCAAACCGAACTTAAAAGTTAAAATAATCATCAATAAAATACAGCAATTAAGTAATTAACGAGAAAATAATGTCATTTTAAGAAAAGCTAAACGTCTTATTTTACATTCTATTTCGATGATCTATTACCGTGTCTTTGTCATCCTGCCTTTTGCATCGAAGCTCCTGCTTTTCGCCTGCCTGGGTTCGAGTCGCGGAATTGGCAGATGTTTGTGTGACAAATACAAGCATTCGAACCTGAGTAATGGGTATGTTACCGGCCAAACCCGATTTCAGGACAAACTAGTTTTGCCTAGGCTAAACTAGTTCTTCCCATACGCAATAGGATTAACTAGTATAGCCTAGTCCAAACTAATTTGTCCTAAGCCCGATAGGATAAACCAGTTTAGCCTAGGCCAAACTAGTTAATCCTGATATAAATACGCACACTCTAGGATAAACTAGTAGGGCCTATTCTAAACATTATAGTATATCAAGAAAGTCAAAATAAATGGATAAACTGAATAAAATACTCCGTAATTGGAAAAATATTCATTGCTTTTAAAACGGTAATGATTTTAATAATGGAGATATGATTATTGCTTCTATTAAAAAAACACTTATTTGTTATAGTATGATTGTTTGTATTAACAATTATCCATAACTTTTAAAGACAAATCATTACCGTTTTAATAGAAATGAATATTTTTCCAATTAAGGAGTATTTTATTCAGTTTATCCATTTATTTTGACTTTCTAGATATACTATAATGTTTAGACTAGGCCGTAGGCTAGTGTGCGTATTTTTATCAGGATCAACTAGTTTGGCCTAGGCTAAACTGGTTTATCCTATCGGGCTTAGGACAAGTTAGTTTAGACTAGGCTATACTATTTAATCCTATTGCGTATAGGAAGAACTAGTTTAGCCTAGTCCAAACTAGTTTGTCCTGAAATCGGGTTTGGCCGGTAACAGGTATATATTTCTATGAATATTACATTTTCTATTTGACGACTTACGTGGCCACTTGCTCGCATCACGGTTTAAGTGGTGACTCCACTCCATGGTTCCGGAATCGATACCGGGCTTGGTGAATGTAGAAAACGAAATTGTTTCTGTTTTTCATAAAATCATTAAACAAAATATTATTCATTCAAGATTAAAATCAAGTTCTATTACCATCGAAATAGAATTCAAAGTTTATTGATTTTATATTACATAATAATTGTTAATTAATTGTTGTATAGAAAATTATTTATTACATTTTAGTTAGGTTTACCATTAAACCGAGTTTTTGAGTATTTTTTTTAAACTATAATTTATTTTTCATTTTTTATTTCAATCTTGATGCGCGAACTTTTTGTAATGATTGATAATTTTAAATTTATTACAGTTCTTCGATGAAATAAGAACTTTATTTTTATGTGGATATGATTTAAAATATATATCCATAACACGATGCTATCTACCATATTAAAATCTCTTCAGGGTCTCCTCTCCCTACCGTTGCCTCATCAGGTCCGGCTAAGGAAGATGTTAGACGATTGTTTGGACATCGACTTAATTAAACAGCAGGCTGAAAACAACAGTCTCGACTTCCATGAGACTGCCAAGTTCATTATAGACCTTATGGCTAAACTGGCAGCGCCGGCGAGGGACGAAATAATCGAAGAATTAGCAAAGTTAACTGATACTGTGAGTGATTTTTTTTAACTGGTAACATTCACATAGGGTTGCCAACATAAAGAGCGGAATTCAGTGACAAGTCTTTATTTTTTTTTTATTGTTACCCGAAATGTTTTGAAAATTTCTCCGTTTTGCTCAACCGATTGATAAAGACACTGAGGCTTCGGTTACTTATTGTTCAGTTTTTAGTTTAGCTTATTAAAGGTTTAAATAAAACGACTTTTTTGCGTATAATTTATATTTAATCCTGACAATACGACTCCATTTTAATTAAATGCAAAATAAAACAATTTTTGATTTATATAAATTTTTAAAGAAATATCTTCGTGAGTGAAATATATAATCGAAAAGATTAAAATTGATTGATTAATTGGTTATAACAGGTTGATATATTCCGAAGGATTCTAGAAATATTGGAAATAATGAAAATGGATATTGCTAATATGCTTATAACGATGGTTCGCCCGCAAATACAAAAAGAGAGTATTCTATACGAAAGGATGAAATTTGATGAAATGCTTAATGTGACCGAGGGTAAGGATAAATTTTACAAACACGCATTACATTTACATTACATTTACTTTACATTACATCTACATTACATTTAAATTAACATTTACATTACATTAACGTTTAGGCAGAGATCACAGATTTCCACTTACCACTATCCTGACATACATTTCCCTCTTCAACTCTCATCAGTCCTTTCATACAAGCTCGTCGGTTAAGTGCTTTTGACCTGGCCTTTTTCAGGACATCAGGATTTAATAAGTTGCCGACAGTAATAAAATTTATAAATTATGAAATAGAATTAAATAAAAAAAAACCTTAAAGATTTACTTATATCCAAAAGTTATTATACAATATAGAAATTTTAAATGACAAGATATTAAAGAATAATTAATATGTGTTTGTCCGAATTTTTCACTCAGAAATTGAATGACAAACCAAACTTTTCCGAGCGTGTGAGGGTGAATTTTGTTAATGAGACGTTACCTTTTATATACTCTAATATTTATTTTTATATAAACAAAATATTTTCAGACGGTCTGCGCTATACCAGGGAATGGTTGGTTCGTAATTTGGACAAGACCGGCCTAACGTTGCCTGTTACAGCTGAAAATGTTATAAGACACGTCGTAACTGAAACGTTAGCGAAGAGTTATTTGGAACTATTAGAATGGAACTCTGATAATACATATCCTGAGGTAATTTTATATTTATAAAATGTAATGAATATAAATGAATAAATATTAAACAAGCTCCGTCGAGTGGCACGTTTACTGAAACCTCCCCGTGGACTGAGAGAGCAAGAAAAAACAACTTTCGCTGGTTACAACACTTAATGGTTAATAATTTACCATTATTACCCACTAGTAGTACAGGAAAACATTAAAGTGACGCTTCCCGCTCCCAACAAAAATATACCAATGATATTTATTATTATTTCTTTTAAATATAACTTTTTGCATGCGCTATTATAAAGAGAAAGATAAAAAAACGATAATTTGAAAAGCTAGAAAATTCCGGCTTCGTTTCTGTGTAATTTGGATATGAAAAAACCCTAAAACAAGAACGACATACCAGAAACATTGTAGCAGGTCAGATTTATTCTAGAAAGTCAGCCGTTTAGTCAGTAGATTGGAGTAATCTGCAATGAAATATACATATGTGCTCTAAATTCACTAAGCCTCCATTTCTGGTCCCGACTGCTACAATTTTTCTTCTTGCTTTACGGTTTTTTCATTTCCAAATTACACAGAAAATCAGTCGGGTTTTTTAGTTTTTTAAATTACCGTTTTTTTTTATTATTGAACTGAGTTTGTTTAGCTTTGAAGCTAAAATCCATCGAGCCGTTCAGGCCGTAGAGCGTGCCAAACAATTATACATACTCTCGAAAAACATAACCCTCCTTCTGGAGCAGTCGGGTAATAATTATCGTTCAATATACATAATATCAACAACAACACAAAGGACCCCGCCCTTTCCTTATGGAAATCCGGTTTCGGTTAAATTGGACCAAACTATGATGGTTGGATTGAGGAAGCCTCCCTGAACAAAAGTCTCAATGGGTGCGAAGCTCTAAGTCAAAGGGTTTTGGTAGTTTTGGCCATCCGAAGTTTTTTATTTTTCAGTATCTGGAAAATCAATGGATCTCATGTTGGAAGGTTTTTGCTGATAGTTGACCGATAAAAAAAATACGTATCAAATATTTTTCGAAGACCTTTCAAATGACACCCCATTTTACCATGGTTTGTTTGGTAACTTCGCCCTGTCTATGATTTCCCGTACACAGCTGTTTTTGACCACGTTCCAAAAATGCTGGCATTTCACATCGGATTCCTAGGCGTTGCAGAAACGGCAACACATCTCTGTATCCACGATCAACCAAAACGATGTCACCATGTTGCAGCCAAGCACTAAGTGTATCTCCATCCCGTTCTAACTCATGTCTTAAAATAGCGGCATCGTTGTTTTTGGAATCGGAAAAGTACGGCCCGAATATCGCTAGAATGTAACAGTCTGGGGCAACCACTAAAGTTAGTTTGATAAGGTGCCGACTTTTATGAACAGAAAAAGATCGTCTGAGGGCCTGGAAATGCGAACTCTTCTGGACATAAGCATACGTACTATCAATGACTGCAATTGCTTTGCGCTCTTCTGGTTCAGGGTTGTACAAAATATTCGAGAATTCAGTTACGTGCTGGTTTATATAGTTATTCCGATTAATCGCACGTGTTCCAATATTTTCTGATACAAACCTTTTCGAAAGTGATTTTCTGACAGTATCGATTACACAACTGACTCTTTGTCTGCTGTTATAATCAAAGATTACTTTCAGAAAATCATCACTCAAGCCTTGGCGCAGCTTACAAAGAAACGTTAGCAAGTCTTTTCTTTTTACTATACGCTGTTG
The DNA here is from genome assembly GCA_927399485.1 of Calamotropha paludella. Taxonomy (NCBI): domain Eukaryota; kingdom Metazoa; phylum Arthropoda; class Insecta; order Lepidoptera; family Crambidae; genus Calamotropha; species Calamotropha paludella. Next base: position 1,482,317 of record OV656803.1, on the reverse strand, counting down.
TCCATTTTCCATAATTGGATCGCAATGTGCAAATAAATCCTCGAATTGATCCCTTGCCATTGGGGCAAGGCATTTGAATTCATCATCAGTCAAGTTGTTTATGTCGATGCGCTGAGGAATGGTTGCACATAAGTTTCTTAGATTTTCAAAAAATGGAGAGAGTTGAGTACCCTTAATGTTTTAAGGTCTGTAAATCGATCTTAACCCTGGTAAAAGAATCTCAAGGATATGATCGTTATCATCTTAAATGATGCTGGCATGTTCTAACATCTTCTGGTATGTAAATGTTTCTTTTAATAAAAATATCAACCCTGCAAGATACCGAGAGCCTGAGCAAGTCTGCATTATCAGAATTACAAAAAACACATGTTTGATTTGCAGTCTGTGTCAATACGTTCAATCGAAGACAATCTGGATCATTGTTCAACAAATCGATTTCATTATTAATGGAAATATTGCATGTGTTTGGTCACTTATAAGATCATTGAGTTCTAACAGATATACGATTTTTGCCATAAAAACCACAATTACAACTATTCAATATCTGGAAAATCAATGGGTGGGGGTGGGGCGGGGTGGTCAAATGGGGTGTCATTTCTAGGTCTTCGAAAAATATTTGATACGTATTTTTTTTTATCGGCCAACTATCAGCAAAGGCCTTCTAACATGAGATCCATTGATTTTCCAGATATTGAAAAATAAAAAACTACGGATGGCCAAAACTACCAAAACCCTTTGACTTAGAGCTTCGCGCCCATTGAGACTTTTGTTCAGGGAGGCTTCCTCTATCAAACCATCATAGTTTGGTCCAATTTAACCGAAACCGGATTTCCATAAGGAAAGGGCGGGGTCCTTTTAACAAAACAAAAAACAAAACCACAAGTGGCGTTTCCCGTTCCCGCTAAAAAGTCCATATAAATAAAACTTGAAGGGTCTACCTTTCTTCGCAGAAATTTAAAATGTATAATTTTAGAACGCATAGTAATCATTTGGCATAATTTGAAATAGCTTCCTGGCTGGTAATAATACCTTACCTTACCTGCAATTTATGTCAATTTATGCCTTTTGACTTTATGCCTGTTGAAATTATACGTTATGAATGGCTGCCCTTCTTAAATACTCTTATTATCAACAGTCTATGGCTTTGGACGCGCATCGATTTGCCGACCTAGGCATTCAGATATACAGGATCACAGCTGTCGCCTCCCTGATGCTGGCCAGCCCTTCGGCCAGTGCCAACGACCCTGACACCTCGGCACAACACAAAGAAGAGTTGAAAGAAAAGATTTTCATCATTATGGATAACGCATCTAATGATACGTGAGTTGACAATATATTATAGATTAAAATTATTTCATTATATTCCAGATCATCTGAATAATTAAATATTACTAGCGGTCCGTCCCGGCTTCGCAAGGGCAGACAAAATTCTTTAAATTTTTTCTATTATTAAGTATTTTTTCCCTTAGCGCCATCTAGCGTCCGGTAGACGAACTACTTGCGGTTAACGCGTTGCTATGGTAACGTTATTGATACATTGGAAAAAGAGCGGGCAGACAAACACACAAACCACTGTGATTTTAGATTATAGATTCATATTAAATATGGCTATTGACGGAAATCTTTTATTACATTAAGGATTTTAGGAAATATATATATAGGAAATCATATTTTATTCACAAATCAAACTATTTGTGACAGAGAGCTGAATGCGGTGCTGCCATCTATCGCAGAGGAGGTAATCCTGATGACAGACCAGCTATTGAAAAAGTTACAGCAACAACCGTTGAATGCCAACACAAAGAGTTTAATAAGGACCCAAATTATCTCCCTGGAGGATCCTAAGCACAGAGTTAGGCTTATAGTCCGTAAGTAAATTCAATTAAGTTTTACTTTAAGTTGTATAATCTCATATTATACGATACGATATATGATGAACATGAAATCTTGCCTTGGTATATATTTATAAATTCTACTAATACATAAAATCTCATAAGAAAATTATTTTAATAGAAAAATACTAGAGAAAATCTATTCGGCTCACACGTGAATTCTGATGTACGTCTCATTGATGAGACAACTCTGGAGTACAGCGTAAAAAATAGTAGAAAGTTACTAGAAAATTTCGACGGGTGTTCACAAGGCTCAGTAGCTCAATTGGGGGAGCATTTGACCGGACTTCCAAAGGTTGTGGGTTCGATTCCCGCCTGAGAATTCACTATATATATAAAAACTTATGACCAAAGACTAACAAAATAGACGATTATTTAAAGTACAAAAAAGTTAAGTTTATGATCTTTACTTTAATAACTAAACAAATTAATAGTTATGTTAATTTTTCTAATGCATTTTTACAAGCGCTAGAAGTATCTAATTAAAAAACAAATTGTAACACAGTAAAGGGAGATAAAAAGCAGCCCTTGCTGATATTCCAGCGGCTTCTTCTCGGTACAAAGTCTTACAAAGCCATGTCATTGTTGTTTTCTTTCAATAAATGCATTGTAAAATGCTAATATTAAAAAGCATTTCATCTGAACTTACAAAAATTTTTGCTACTTTTTTGGACATTTTGGAGATATTGGACATTTTGGGCAACCGTTTGCTTTAACTTCTTTCGTGGCTATTTCGTGTTAAGGTCTTCGCATGTTTGAGTTCCTTCGCCTGCTTTGGTGGACCCACCCAATAAAATCTCCAAAATGTCAAAAAAAAATGTTTTACATTTTTTGGGCAACAGTTTTTTGCTTTTTCTTCAACTGCGCTATATCGTCTTCAGGTCAACGCATATTTGAGTTCCTCAAGACAATCCTCTTGTGCTCTGGTGGGCCCACATCAATTCCCATCGGCTTATCAGCTTTTGGGAAGGATTTGAACAAAACATCAGGAACTCTTCTTCGGTATGTCACGCATAATAAATCTGTCTTCATCAACCACTATATGGATATAATAACTGAGGAATTGAGTAAAAATGATTCGGATCATGTTTAATATTGTGTATAGTTTTGATTTCGTAGCACGATTTTCTGAATGTCCACTCCATAGTAACAGAAATTTATTTCACTTATAATAGGGTGTTTGACAATGAAAAATCTGTTGTTGGCTGAATGGTGCACATTATTTTAAAATATTAATGATATAATTTAAATTTTATTATAAGGGAAGAAATTGGGTGAATGACATCACCTCACAGTAAATGTCAAAGTTTGTGTACAATTTGTTTACTAGCAGGTGACCTCATGACATCATGTAACCACCATAAAAATGTATTTTAATCATTTAAACTTTGTTGTTCATTTTAATAGAAAATGTAGAAATTAACAAAGTATTAATAAAATAGCAAATGTATTATATTTTGCGTAAGTCTTGTCAAATACCCTATTAATATGCATATTGTCTATTTTACTTTTATTCATAGTTAATATAAAGGGAACAAAATACTATTGAACTAGGCAATAACTAACTAGCGTTAATAAGAAAAGTCGTATGTTTTTAATAGTTAGTAGCAATTAAGTCTCATATTGAGTGAAAAAAAAATCTTTGATTATTTTTAGAATTTACAAATATATAATGTTACTATTAGTATTTGCATAATTGGCTTGCCTCAAGCGGTAATCGAACTCATGCGTTCCGCTGTTCAGTCCGCACGCGATGTAATCGAAATGTGTCAACGATTGGTATTTTTTATTATAGAAACATAATCTCATTAAATTACAAGCCAGACACAAATAAATATCAATTTTTATAAATCAAGGAACAGTGAGATAGAAAAGTAGACTTTGCCGAGTTTCTGAACTGAATAAAAGTGGAGTTTTGAATCTAACGGTTCGAGGAAACGTTGCTAAATATATATTAAACTATCAAATGTTTAAAATTTTAGCCGGGGTAATACTAGGCTTGGGTTCGATTACATTCTGCCAATGTTTTTTTTAACATTTCTTAATTAAATTTCGTCTTTAATGACAAACAAACGTATACAGAATGAAAAAATATTATATATAAACATGATACTGAGAATATTGTCATATCTATATTTAAAATACAATATATAGATCAAGTTCAATTTGATTACCAATACACTTTTTTTAAACAACTTGAATAAGGACACAGATCACTGTTTTAAACTAACCTCGCTATTGTTTTTATTAAATAATATTTTGTAACCATAACGACTAAAGATAACTTATTAGTTTTAGGTTAGGAAAGTAACCAACAAAAGTAAATCTAAATTTTGGGCGTTTTTTATTTTGGACGATATTTATCTTTGAGTGTTTAGTATAAAGTTTTAAAAACCTTGTTAGTTTATCACAAAATATTTATTTAAAGTCATGGAGTCTCAAAAAATCGTGCATCCTAATCATACTATAATAATCTATTTTTAGAAATCACAACATGTATTTTTCGTCACAAACTTTTTTTATTAGTCCTTACTAAAATGAACTTTGTCTTTTTTACATATCCATTTAAATAAATTCTCATAAGTTTATCAACATTAACAGTTAAAAATGTGATATCTTCCATTGTATCCAAAAATAGGTGCATTTTCTGTTTGTATTCTAATGTTACCATACAAGGCGATCATATTCAAATAAAAATTTATTATATTAAGATGTTGAAATGCATAATTTACACAAAAGAAACATACAGACATTTTAATTCGTCTGATTAATATATAATGTTTTATCTAATAAAAAGTAGTTAGTGGTTATAGAGAGAAGCTGAAAATATTTTCTCACCTTTGGAGAGAAAATATTTTCAGCTCCTTGTTATTTTGTTATTGCAACAAAATAAATACAAACAATACTGTTACTAAAATAAATTAAATATTCATAACTTAATTTTGCATGCGATAAAATATAAAATTATACTTCTATACACTGTACAGTTCAAAGTATTTTACTTACTAAACAGTAAATATACTTGAAAAGCGTTTTATACCTGTATTTATTCCTAAACGGAATTTTATTTAACTGTTCATAGCTGTAGGGATATGTGGAACAAAGGTTCCTAATTAATATGGTTTATATGATGAGAAAGATGATATAATGAGTTCCATTCTGATGTAATCTTGCCTGAAAATCGATTGTTTATCGATGTTACCCAAATCACTCATACTAAGGTTCATTCATTCATCACTTGAGGTTCTAAGACCATTTTTCAACCGACTTCAAAAAGGAGGAGGTTCTCAATTCGACCCGTATGTTTTTTTTTCTATGTTTGTTACGCGATAACTCCGCCAATTATGAACCGATTTGAACAAATCTTTTTTCGGCGTATAGGTAATACCTCAGGGGTGGTCCCATTTTAAAATTTAATAATAAAAAAAACAACCCCCAAGGGTGGAAAATTGGGGATGAACTTTTTTATACGCAATATCTCCGCCGATTATAAACCAATTTGAACGAACGGCGCTGTCTCATTAGCGCTGCGCGTTTAGTAGGCCTACCCATATTAAATGCACTAAGGGTATCTACAAAAAAGTAACACTAAAAATTTTAAAAGAAAATAATTAACTTTTAAAAAAAAAAAACCGACTTCAAATGCGTGAACACAAAAAAAACTAAAAATTAAAAAATAATTCCTAATATCTATTACCTAATACTATAATTTTCCTAAACTATGTCAAAGTAATTAAAGTCAAACCAGCTAAATATCTTACAATAGTTATACTTATATACCTATTGTTTTTTGGAGTCGGTGCCAGTAATAAATGAATATTAAACCTAATGAAATAAGAAAAAAGTACCCAATGAAACAAAAATATTAAGAAATAAGTTGTATGTTAAGCCTGGTACAACAAAACCTATACCAACTAAGAATAACAAATACAATAGAATAGAACAAACAAAAAAGAAAGCAATAATTTGAAAATTTGCGCATCCGAAAACTCAGTATTTTTGACACGAGCGTCAACGTAGTCTGCCCTCAAGCGTCTGCCCGCCTTCGGGTCGCTCACTCGAGGAAGAGCCGCGCGCGCCCGGCCACGCGCGCCCGCGTCCCCCGCCGCACCGCGCGGCCCCGCCTCGCGCCTTGCGTCCCCCGCCACCGCGCCGCACGTCTCTTGTTCGCGGCTAAACTTAATACGGCTGGCACCGACTCCAAAAAACAATAGGTATATAAGTATAACTATTGTAAGAAATTTAGCTGGTTTAACTTTAATTACTTTGACATAGTTTAGGAAAATTATAGTATTAGGTAATAGATATTAGGAATTATTTTTTAATTTTTAGTTTTTTTTGTGTTCACGCATTTGAAGTCGGTTTTATTTTTTTTTTAAAGTTAATTATTTTTTACACTCCCCTTTACTCCTGGGGATACGGGGTGCGGTTTAAATCACCCCCCCTCCCCCCTCTTCTCTAACATCACTTGTATTTATTTTATTTAATAAAAACAAATATTTTTTAAATATAAATAAATTCATAAATGAGTTTATCAAAAAAATACTAAAATAATATATTCAAACATATATTTTGGCAATTTGATTTGCTATAAATAGCATAACTATACATTAGTATGACGTATACATGTCATGTTTGCAACAATGTTTTTATAGCAAAAAATTTAAAAATCAGTTTTTCAATTGAGTCAATTGCAGTCAACGTTAACTTGACAGCAAGTCATTTTCGGGTATGGTTGCACATAAATATACAGGTGATATGTAACTGCAACCTCCCCTATTGTGATCCACAGTGATGTTTTCCGAAGCAACCCCTCAAGACCTCACGTGATTAATGGATGACCCTGGATGGATAGTATTGACCTATTTTTACAATATTATTGATTGTAACAACTAGAACAAAACTATCGTAAATTATGTTGATAGTGTTATGGGGATTTCAGTATCGATATTAGCGATACTAACGAGCGCAATCGATAATGACTGATGTGAGCTATTGATTAATCGATACGCAATCATTCCTTTCCTCAATAGGTGATGCGTCTTTGAATCTGTTAGTATGTTACCATTTTCCGTCCTTCAACAGAAATCACTAGGGAGTAATAAACGCCCAATTCGCCCAAAAAATTTTTTTCTCGCTAAAGTCTTAACTTAATGCTGCCTTTATTTATTTTTATTTAAGCATTTACCATCTAAAGAAATTAATACAAGAAAAAATCCCGCCTGATTCCTAAGTTGGATTTTTTTTTGTAATCATTCCTATCGTAAACAATTTAATATTAGTGCATATATATAGTTAATAATCTGAAAGTAAATGTATTTGTTAAGGTTGTGTTTAAATTTTAACTTTAAAAAAAATTTGGGCGAATTTAAGAAAACAAAATGACTTGTATATTCAAAAACTTATTGAATTGTTCAACGAAAACAGTGGTTTAAAAATACCACAGAAATAACTTCATTCTTATGTTAAAGTGATAAAGCATTATTTTGAGAATACATTTCAAAATGTAATAATTGTAATTGTTATAAAATAACAAATTACAATTATATTACGTATGTGTGGAATAGTTGAATTTTACCTTTTACACTATTAAGGCATGCAATATATTTATTTTCTATGTATAAAAAATATAAAAAAGAAACTTTTTTTATACAATTTTCATTTAAGATCGCATGTAATATTCTAGGAATTGTTTTGATTCAAAACAATATAAAATAGGTGTATTCAATTTTTTTTCTGTACAATAAAATTGAAAATATTTTTCTATAAAAAAAATTTGCAGGTTAAGTTTTTTTTTTAACCCTACTGTTATAGTTTTTAATAACTAATGCATGTGTTTGTGCAAATATGTCAAAAGTGAATGGTAATAATTTTATTTTGTGTGAATCTGTGTACCTAATCTAGTTTATATTATGCACTAATAAACAATATTGCTACCTATATTTAGTTTTATTACAATCCCTATCAAATAATTATTTGTCATTTCCCCATCGATGGTCCTGGGTTCGAGTCCTGGTTGAGGCAGATGTTTCTGTTCATGAGTTACGGTTAATTATATATATACATATCTGTATATACGAAATTCCATGTCACAGTGTTTAACCGTGATAAACTTCGAAACTACTCGACTGATTTAGATTTTTTTCATTCATTTTGCAGGATTTGTTCCGACTTAGGACATAAGATAAATTTCATTTAATTTATAACACAGCAGGTCAATTTCAACATGTTAATTCAAATTTAAAAATGAGGATATAAAACAGTAATTTAAAAGGTTAATCAAACTCGAAAATAATTTATTCAATGAATAACTAAATAAATAAAAATCTATAACAGCATTATTTGAGTAAACTTTAGGATTCTATAAATAAAAGCAATTTTTGTAAATAAAAATACTATATTTACATCTTACATAATAAGTTTTAGTTGTAGATATTACAAGTAGTTGAAATGTGTTGTAACCGGTTCCATCTGAAAAGAAATATAATATTAATTAGTTAATTATATTTTGAATTGAATTTAAGCATTAGTCAAACATCTTTTTTAAATGTGAACTGTATATTGTAAACATCAACAGATACCGATAAAAAAATGTTTTTCAATGTTGACTGGAAACAAATTATTATTTTCTAATTATAATAATACATTCGCTTAATTGGTCATTGTTTCCAATACAACAAAACAGTTCAAAAAATATTCTGAAATCATCAAGTATATCAGAACTGATTCATAAAAAATTAAAAAAAAAGACATTACATGCTACGAATGCATTTTTATGCATTCTGATGACCTTTTGCACCGACGGTCCTGGGTTCATCCCAGAATGAGCAGATTTTTATGTGAAGAGTATGAGCATTTGTAGCAGTCATGGGTATTTATATATCTACATATACATATATATATATATATATATATATATATATATATATATATATACAGGCAGCCCTCGACTTACGTCGTTTCGATTTAAATCGTTTCAAGTTACGTCGAACAATGTTTTGACACTATTCTTCAAGCATACGTCAATTGTTTCGATTTCCAGCATAGGTGAATTCACTTGTCGCGAGGTTAAACATATGAAAAAAAATATGTCTCGACTTGCGTCGTTAAGTACGAGGACTGCCTGTATATATATAAATATTTCATTTTGCTGGATTTGTTCTGACTTAGAACATAGGGTAACATAGGTAAGTCAGTGTTTCTATAAATATCGCATATCCGGGTATCATATTTAAGTATGATTGTCTATCTATAACAGAAGCCTTACATTGCTTACTTTGGGCTAGGCTAATTGGTGTGAATGTAAGTAATATTATTATTATTATGTACGCAAATATAACAGTTTTTCTAAAAATAGTCACCACTAGAAATAAAAATAAGTTTGTATGATGAATACAAGCATTTGTACCTGATTCATCATATCTATGTATCATATATGTATGTCTATCTGTTACCCTAGTATCCATATCACAAGCCTTATAGGCATGTTTTAGACTAGGGTAACTAACAGACATACATATATGATACATAGAAATATATATAAAGTGCTCTTATAAGATCTGCTTGTTCAGAGACTCGAACCCAGGATCATCAGTGTGGAAGGGAGGATCACAACCGTTGTACCAAACAGTAGTCAATTTAAGTATTCTATGAACACAATGCTGTATTAAACTTAACTTTACTTAAGTTTAATACAGCATTGTGTTCAAGCCTGGATTCAAAAGCTATCAGCTATCTCCTAGGGAGATTTAGTTCCCTTATTTAAATAACAGCTATAAATTAATCATTTTTTAAACTACCTTAATGATCAGAATAACGTTTGGGTTGACAATACCCCTAAGGGAAAGATCATCAACTCATACTGTACGGTTTACCAACTGCACAATTTAAATGAAAGTACACTGTCTTGAGTGTCAGCATTTTCCACAACAATGTAATTTTAATTAATATTATAATTAGTTAAGCCTAAGCCACCTCCTAAATAACATTAAACCATTACTTTTTGTAATTTGTGAACACCAATAAAACTATAAACCAGTGACGTCGTTTAACTCAACTATTAACTACTATAGGATTGTAGGACAACAAATCCTACACATACAATGAACAATCCTTTGGATTGGTTTAGCAAATTTAGTACTAAAGTTATTTGTCAAATCTGACTTAGCCATGTTAACATCCCCGCTAAACTTTAATTAAATTTGATAATTGTATAATAAACTAGGCGATGCAGTCGCTAAGCATAAAGCTACGCTAGCACCATATATGCGAGCGGAGCGTAATACCTAAAAAAAGAAAAAAAAAATTTTTTCGATGGGAATTTTTGCGAATTTTAAAATTTTGGCTCCGTCACAATCTGGTCCTAAACCTATTGATTCTATTCCACACAAAAAATATTGAAATCGGTTAAGAACTGTGGAAGTTATGGCGTAACAGACATTGCGCCATTGAAGCTGATCCATGGGAGCTTCGCTCACTTCGTTCGCTGCGCTCCAATAATATAATTTTTTTGTAGTGCACTTTACGACTGCTTCGAATTCATAAGTTAGCTATTCCTGTTCCATTAACAACCTCAACAATATGTTAATTGTATAGCCCTTATTTGACCATAGGACTATTATTTCCCCCCACGAATTTGTGCACATAACTATTTTTCCTTTTTTTACTGTTAAAGGTACATTAAAAAACATTGAACATAGCCTTAGGTCAACATTTACTTGAAGTTTTATATGGCAACAGTTATTTCAGTTGGTTATGTATCAAATAGGCATTTGAAGTGAAAAGTTGTTAGCAGCTATTATTGAGTATTAATACTTGAGTATTAATTTAAGTTATCTTGAATAAAAATGAAGTTAAAGCCCCATTAATTAATATAAAATTAACAATCAAAAATTAAACTGTATTTTATTTTTTTATCCATGCTATTTCCTTATTCCAACTTCCATTATGTTTTTATTTTTCTTTGTTTCCCTAATTTGACTTTGGCTGAATGCATTACAAGGCCTTTAATCCAAAAACAAGGTGTTCGTTCATCAAGTCAAAACACATTTATATTTTAACTTGTATATAATGAAGATATATTATTGATGATAGCCTATATAGGGTTAAAATTTCAAATATGGACCGTCGATTTAAATGCCCATATTTTTTTTGTAGATAGTACTCACTAAAAGAAAGCGTTTTGCAAAGTATTAGGTTACGAAAACTTACGGTTCATGAGATATATTTTTTTAAACTTTTCGTACAAATTGGCAAATAACACGATATGGACCGTCAATATATGAGGTTTGAAGGGTGGGAGGGCTACCCCCCCGTGCCATCCCCACCCTGCGGAACCCCATGGTTATGGAGATATTCATTGTTAAAATTTTAAGGTTAGAATAACGCTATTTAGTTTTAACCGTACCTAAACCAATAACTATAGGACCGATTCGGTTCGTTGTGGTCACAGTTCTAACCTAACCTAACCAAACCAAAATTAATGTATATAATACTGATTATTATTGTAGTATTGTGTATGTATACATAGTCTGAGATTGTAACAGAAACAAGGTAATAAAGTAATTTTTACAAATTAGAAATATGTTTTTTTTTACTATCGCGTATTTTCACGGTTGTTTCGTTCTTATCTTAAAAGAGATGTGTCTTAATGAGCTCTAATGAGATTTAATTGTTTCTTGGTTAACAAAAGCTGTTAATTATTAAAAGTCTGGTTCGAAATAAAGAAAAGTGAAAAAAAATATCTGACGCAGCTGGGTATGTAATGTATAAGTATGTTTTCTACAAATCACGAATGTTGGAACGCCGCGACGTCATACTGTACGCGTACGCAGTACGTTGTTCTAATATACATAACATAGCATGTTATAAGTTACTCAGTAACTGAAGTAACGAGTAACGATACGATAGTAACAAGTACTAATTGTCATAGTAACCAATACATACTAGTATGTGAAGTGATTGACGTTTGACATCTATTATTTGTCAAATTTATTATGTAATTGCGTGTTATTTGCCAATTTGTACGAAAAGTTTAAAAAATATATCTCATGAACCGTAAGTTATCGCAACCTAAAACTTTACAAAACGCTTTCTTTTAGTGAGTACTATCTACAAAAAAAATATGGGCATTTAAATCGACGGTCCATATTGGAAATTTTAGCCATAATTGGACGTAGTTACACAAAAAGGATCCAATCCACAAGATGGTCGAAAATGAGTTAAGTGTACCAACATGGCCATCAGGGTCTATATTTCCTTTTAGCAAAAAGACTCTAAACAAAATTCAAATATTTGACGTTTTATCGACGCTGGTTACCATCCCACATCTATGTGAGGTTCATATTAAACTTAAACTTCAATGGTCAATATCTCAAAAGTGACATTGTGTGGGATGGATCCTTTTTGAGTAACTACGTCCAATTATAAATGCAACTGTAGGTTTTAAATGCTACAGTTAGTTTCATGATAATTATTGAGTATATATAAAATAGTTTGTGTTACTCTATCTAGGTAAAAGATTCTACGTAAATGATAAAATAAGGGAACTGAGAGTCGAGCGAGCACTAATTTTCCGTCAGGATACTTACTTTGCCTATATATTTACAAGAAAACTTGGCCAAAGTAATAATAGCCAGGTTATTTACATGCCCGTGTGCAGATGCTGCAACTGCCATCGGGCGCGTCCCCCGGGTGGCGGATTGGGGGGCCTCCAGATATGGGGGCCACCGGCTTAGCCGGCGCGGACCAAAACCAGCAGGGGGGGAGCTCGGCTGGCGTCCTGGGCATCCCGGGTAGCGGTAGCCGAGCATGGGGAGTTGTAGGCGATGCCAGTTCCGCTGGTGTCGTCGAAGGAGCTCGTAACCCTGTACGTAGTGCAGGGCCGAGGGCCGCCACCTTCTGGTGGGGGCCGCGGGGAAGACAACCCCTTTAAAAAATCACCCGAGGGGGCCTTCGGGCCCAGCTCGCGTCAGCGGGCAAGTCGGGGCGTGTTCCGATCCGAGGATCGGTTCCGGCCCAACCGTAACCTCGTACGTCGTGCGGGAGCGGGGGCCGCCACTTCGGTGGGGGCCGCGTGGAGAAAACCACTATAAAAAATCTTCAAAGTCCCGGCACTGGGATTCGTGGTGTCGGGGCGCCTCTAGGAGGTGGCCGGCGGAGCGCAGTCGGCCCATTAGCGGTCGCCCTGGGGTACCTCCCGACCCCCCAGGCGTAAGTAGGGTTACCCGGGTACAGGGATCTCTGCCCGGGTGGACGTCGTATTTCTCCCATTCTCGTGGGTTCAGTTATGAAGACTTCAAATAAAACAAAAAGGAATAAAAAAGTGGACGTGGAGATGAAGGACGGGGCACTGTGTCCGAATCAAAACAGTGTGCAGGCAACGGACATGGAGGTTTGCCACGAAGTAGCTGCTGTTTCGCAGGCGAGAGCCAGCGAGGAGAGCAGGAAGAGTAAGCGCCAACGGCTAGAATTAGAGGACAAGGAGTTCCCGCCCCTGCCACTACCGGCGGGAAAAGCTTTGACGCTGAAGTTCCCGGTTAAACATCACCAGGAGAAGGGGAAGAGCTCGAAACCCTCAGCAATCGAGCAACAAGAAGAGAGCGACTTTGAGGACGACGACTGTTCCTCCGAAGAATCGTCGGCCGCCGAAGTCCGACAAATAGGAGACCGTCAGATGTCTCAAATAAGAGATTTCCGCGACGCAGGGAAGAGGCTAAGTCGAGAGATTGGGGAGGCACTGGAGGACGCTGGCCTGCCGGAATCTCATCAAAAGACGATCAAGGGGTTGGCGATGGACCAGTTCAATAATCTGAGGAACTTCCGGGACTACGTCATCGCTCTCATGGAAGACGACCCGGAGTTCTTCGAACTGCAAAAAGAAAATGAGAGCCTACGATCGGAGATCCGCAAGCTTAAAAAGGATATGGCCGTGCTGAGAATGGAGGTAGCCAAGATCCGATCTGCCGAACCAGCAAAACTGATGCTGCCCTCTGCAGAAGACTTGCGGCAGTTAATTAGAGAAACGCTGGATGAGAGACTGGGAGAACTGGCGGCGCGAGCAGCCCAGAACCAGCAACCATCTGAAAGACAGCGCCCGGAGACGATGAAGAGAACAGAGGCGGCTTCAGTCTCTAACATAGAGAAGAGAGGAAAGGAGGCCCCTCCTACCTTTTCTCAGGCCTCACACTGGGAGGAGGCAGGCAGCAGAAAGAAGAAGCGCGCGGCAAGGAAGCGGGCTGTGGAGGAAGAGAGAAAATCGGCAGCGCCAAAGAAACCGACAGGCAGCCGCAAAGAGGGAGCTGAGCACAAGAGGAGGATCAAACTGACGACACCCCGAACAACAGCGGTGTCAATTACCATTCGGGCAGAGGCAGAAGAGTGTGGGGAGACCTATGCCCACATCATCAGGAGGGCCAGGGCCGCCGTCTCTCTTGCTGATGTTGGCATAGAGACTGGAGTCTCCGTGAGGACAACGGCAACCGGCTCACGCGTCATTGAAGTGCCAGACGTCAGCGGAGCCAAGGCTGACGCACTTGCGGAGGTGCTCAGGAGAAGACTAGGAGATGTCGCAGTGATAGGCAGGCCCGAGAAGACCGCGGACGTGCGGATCTCGGGCCTGGATGATTCGGTGGACGAGGCCGAAGTCTGTGAGGCGGTGATGGCCAAAACAGGCTGCACGATGAGTGCCATCAAGGCTCAGCCAATAAGGGCACAGCCAGGCGGGATGAGATACATAATGCTCCGCTTACCAGTTGCGGCTGCCAAAGCGTTATCAGAGGACGGGGCGAAGCTCCGCGTGGGATGGAGCGCCGCAGAGATCAGGGTCCTTGGACCCCGGCCCCTGCGGTGCTACAGGTGTATGGGGGTCGGGCACACGAGACCCAAGTGCCCGGCAGCGGAGGACAGGAGCGGCTTGTGCTTCAGGTGTGGAGCACCGGGTCACACAGCCGCCACCTGCAATAGGGAGCCAGCGTGCTCGGTGTGCGCCGCCTTCGGGCGGCCGGCCGACCACGCCATGGGGAGTCGCAGGTGCGACCCGCCGGCAATGAAGGGGATGTCCCCTGAGCCGGCGGACCGCACCAACGACTCCGCAGGAGAGGCGCGGGCACTAGGGCAGGAGGCGCGAGTCCAGGCGCCAGAGGGGGAGGGGATGTCCGAGTAGTCGGCATCCCCGAAGGTAGGGAGCGCTCCCTCTCCCCTCTCGACTGAGAGGGAAATGGGAAGCGCTCAGGTTCGGGAGTGCGGCTGCGGGAGCCCCCCGGGAACTGTTTTCCCGGAGGACTCCCGCAGGCGCAAAGGACCCATGACGGATGGACGTGGGGGAAGTTTTCCCCTATCTCCACCCGTGGAGGCCAGCGGGTGCTGGGTTTGGGAGACCAGCATCCGCATTGCACCGGTCTCCAGGCGATGCGGAGCACTCAGGGTGTCACGGGGTGCTCCGCAGCTCCGTACGGAGCAGAGGAGGGTCCGCCTAGGGCGGACGCACACTGGTGGGGATCGTGGAAAGCATCCTAACACGATCACATAATCCCCACCAAGGTGTTAGAGGGACACCGCGGTGGTTTAGTGGGTAGGCCCCTGCGCACCAACCTGACGAGCTTTTATCGTCAGGTAGGTCCGCAGGGGAGAGTCCCACATAACGTGTCCGCCGTTCTCCCAAACGGCGGCGTATGCGTAACGCATTCCCCGCGACAAAAAAAAAAAAAAAAAAAAAAAAAGTTATTTACATGCAGTATGAATGAATCTCTGTCGCACAGATTATTGGAATACTATAATCTGTGAGTGAAGTCCGATAGCTTTAGTTATTGTTCTGAGCTCAGAACAATAACTAAAGCTATAGAAGCCGTGCTAAAATAACAACACAATACGTTAGTTCGTACTATTTTGACTTATACATTTGTAAATGTGTAAGAAAGAAATAAGTATACATTTTTTGTTTCGTAATTTATAAGGTAGTCACTAGTTTCCCTTACGTCAGTGATGTAACGGCATCGATATTACTATCGATAAAAATAAAATTAAAAACATGTCAAAAAAAATGTATGCTGTTGGTATGTCAATGACACTAGAACGGACGGTAATGTGTCATAATAAACACGTTTAGAATCTGCAAAATGAACATTTTATAATGCAGTATTCATGGTTAGAATTTTGGACCCGAACCAATTTATTTATTAGAATCGCTGTCTTCAGTATCTAGAGAAACCAGGTAGGTACAGTTAAAAAATTGCACTTTGTATAGGTATATCATATTAGGCTACATGTTTCTATTTTAAGTTAGACCTCTAGAAGTACATTAGTGAATACTGCATTCAACATTATATTTTTTTAGGTATAGATTAAAAAAGAGGAAAAATTTTAAAAGAAAATTAATCGATTATTTAATTTAAATTAACCAACTATTATTTTATACATATTTAGTTATTATTTTTATATACCACTCTTTCAAGAAAGTACCGGGAAAAGATCAATAATATACAAAATGTTTGTTATTCATCCAAAGAACAATGGCGAACTCCCATACATCATTTTCTTTCACCTAAAATTGATGCGTCTTTAGATTAAAAGATACTAAAATGATCAACCATTAATTCCTGAAACTGCGTGTCTTGGAATTTTTATTTAAGAGGCCAGGAAAAAAAGATATTAAGCTTCGAAGTTTTTAAGATTAAGTTACGGTAGTGTTGTCACAAAATCGATAATATCAATCGATAACATTCACTCTGATTAATAAACAAATAGATATTATCAAGACCAACGTGTTTGAAAATGTATCTATTATAATCTGTTATATATGTAGGTAATAAGGTATGCAATGTTGTTGAAATTAATAGGTACCTATCGTTTAAGTCGCTGCTGAAGTGTTACCTACTATCGATTAAATACGATTTTATCGCCGTAATCGATATATCCAGACAATTGTGGTAACCTTTTTCTTTTAAATTCAATCAACGTCTGTTAGAATATCAACATATTTAACGACATTATTAGCAATGCTATCGTTACTAATAGGTCGCTTAAAATCGAGTGTATGCCATTTTATTTCTGCCTGTTGGTAGCTACTTAAATAATAAGTAGAATTATAATATACTCATTAAGTAGGTGAGTATGTTGCACCTGTTTCACGGGAGAAAAAAAATAGCAGTGTTGCAATAAAAGAAGAAAACACTACATATTTCTTAATATTAGTACTTGCTTTATTTTTAAATAACACAAAGTATAGTATAGATATAGATTATATTAGCAAACAATTAATTGAACTTATCAGGATATCATGAAACCGATTTTTACATAACTCGAAAAATTATAATAAAATGGCAACACAAAAGAAAATGGTACCTAGCGGAATTTCGATGTTTCATTTAACAATCAATGATATGTTCCAAAAAGCAGTGTTTTTTATTCTGGCTTTTACTAGTTATAAGCTTTTGATGTAAAAATGTAGAAAATTATTTCATTTCGTTCTGTAGAAAGAATATTTCAAGACGCTCAAAAATATCTCAAAGAATATTTCGCCATTGTTCTTTATTTTATCACCTTCAAAGTATGCTCCTTCAGAAACGATACACTTATGCCAACTTTCTTACTCTTTTTTTAATATTCCAATTTGGTTTTTATAATCTGCTTTAATTTTCTGTAAATTAGATATCAGTTCAGAGATATCGGAATCAGTATTTGTTTCAACTATGGTCATAGATTTGGTGTTCATAATTCCTTCTGAATGCGATAGTGGTTTCTGAAACACAAAAATATTATTGTAAATAAGCTATCATTATTATTTGGGATACACGCTGCCAAAATGTTAATTAAAAATCTGAATATTAATTGGTAGGATCAAAAAAATTATATGACAAAGCAAGACTAAGATAATGTTTGGAATAAGAAGGGAGCAATTTCATGTTCTGTAAATGTAATGTGGGTATAGCATTTGCTTTCAGCCACCGAAATTTAATGTTTTTATGTGGCTCAAATGACTGTAGTCTAAAATGTTTCGAACAAATGTGACTGTGCGCTTTCGGTGTCCAATTAATCCTTGATATACGGCGTATCCATTCAGTTCTAATAGGTTCATCTTTGGGAAAACTAAAGCAAAAAGTAAAAACCAAAAATATTGACATCGATAACAAAAAACACATCACTATCATACTATCATATACAAAACAGAAGGCATGAAAATAAGACAATTTAAACCAAAACTCATGGAGAAATCTATTTGTAATATTAATTTACTACAATTTTCTGAATATACCGTTGTTATATTGTCAAAATATGAGAATTTAGAAACCAAACTCACCGATGAAATGATAACACCTCATCCGTATTTTCTTTTCGTGATATATGAGACTTGCAGTCTGGAACAACACAAGCCATCCTGGACGCGGACGCTAAGATGTCTGAAGCGTCTATATGCACACTTTCCTGTTATTTTATCACGAATTTCCTTGTAAAATAATATAATTTCACGCTAGTAATTTGGTTTAAATTGACTGTGCGCTTTCGGTGTCCAATTGATCCTTGATATACGGTGAATCCATTCATTTTTAATAGTTTCATCTTTGGGAAATCTAAAGCAAAAGTAAAAACCAAAAATGTTGACATTGATAACAAAAAACATAACACTATCATACTATCATATACAAAACAGAAGGCATGAAAATGAGACAATTTAAACCAAAACTCATGGAGAAATCTATTTGTAATATTAATTTACTACAATTTTCTGAATATACCGTTGTTATAATATTGTCAAAATATGAGAATTTAGAAACAAAAGTCACCGATGAAATGATAACACCTCATCCGTATTTTCTTTTCGTGATGTATGAGACTTGCAGTCTGGAACAACACAAGCCATCCTGGACGCGGACTCTAAGATGTCTGAAGCGTCTATATCTCAGAACAATAACTAAAGCTATAGAAGGAGTGCTAAAATAACAACACAATACGTTAGTTCGTACTATTTTGACTTATACAGTTGTAAATGTGTAAGAAAGAAATAAGTATACAAATTTTGTTTCGTAATTTATAAGGTAGTCACTAGTTTCCCTTACGTCAATGATGTAACGGCATCGATATTACTATCGATAAAAATAAAATTAAAAACATGTAAAAAAAATATGCTGTTGGTATGTCTATGACACTAGAACGGACGGTAATGTGTCATAATAAACGTGTAGAATCTGCAATATGAACATTTTATAATGCAGTATTCATGAGTAGAATTTTGGACCCGAACCAATTTATTTATTAGATTTGCAGTCTTCAGTATCTAGAGAAACCAGGTAGGTACAGTTAAAAAATTGCACTTTGTATAGGTATATCTTATTAGCCTCTAGCAGTACATTAGTGAAAACTGCATTCAACATTATATTTTTAATAGGTATAGATTAAAAAAGAGGAAAAATTTTAAAAGAAAATTAATCGACTATTTAAATTAAATTAACCAACTATTATTTTATTCATATTTACTTATTATTTTTATATTTTTATATACTACTCTGTCAAGAAAGTACCGGGAAAAGATCAATAATATACACAATGTTTGTTATTCATCCAAATTTATTTTATCACCTTCAAAGTATGCTCCTTCAGAAACGATACACTTACGCTAACTTAATCCAATCATCAAAACATTTTTTAAACGCTGTTTCCGGAATTGAGTTCAGTTCTCGCCGCGAATTTTTGTCATTTTTGTTTACACGCTCTAAAAGTGCTAGGTATTCGGCTTGAACATATTCTTGTTTCAATTTTTCTATCAATATGTTATAGAGTTGAGATTTCTTCGCGTTGCTCCTTAATGTTCTCTTTGTTAGTGTTTATTTTGCGAAGACGTCACTTGCTGGTATTTTTAATACTTTCTAACTCTTTTTTTAATATTCCAATTTGGTTTTTTATAATCTGCTATAATTTTCTGTAAATTAGATATCAGTTCAGAGATATCGGAATCAGTATTTGTTTCAACTGTGGTCATGGATTTGGGGCGTTTACTTGGTGGTTCATAATTCCTTCTTAATGCGATAGTGGTTTCTGAAACACAAAAATATTATTGTAAATAAGCTATCATTATTATTTGGGATACACGCTGCCAAAATGTTAATTGAAAATCTGAATATTTATTGGTAGGATCGAAATAATTATATGAAAAAGCAAGACTAAGATAATGTTTGGAATAAAAAAGGAGCAATTGCATGTTCTGTAAATGTAATGTGGGTATAGCATTTGCTTTCAGCCGTCGAAATCAAATGTTTTCATGTGGCTCAAATGAATGTAGTCTAAAATGTTTCGAACAAATGTGACTGTGCGCTTTCGGTGTCCAATTAATCCTTGATATACGGCGTATCCATTCAGTTCTAATAGGTTCATCTTTGGGAAAACTAAAGCAAAAAGTAAAAACCAAAAATATTGACATCGATAACAAAAAACACATCACTATCATACTATCATATACAAAACAGAAGGCATGAAAATAAGACAATTTAAACCAAAACTCATGGAGAAATCTATTTGTAATATTAATTTACTACAATTTTCTGAATATACCGTTGTTATATTGTCAAAATATGAGAATTTAGAAACCAAACTCACCGATGAAATGATAACACCTCATCCGTATTTTCTTTTCGTGATATAGGTATGAGACTTGCAGTCTGGAACAACACAAGCCATCCTGGACGCGGACTCTAAGATGTCTGAAGCGTCTATATGCACACTTTCCTGTTATTTTATCACGAACTTTCTTGTAAAATAATATAATTTCACGCTAGCCGCACACAAAGCTGTTCGGCCACTGTAATACGACCGCATTGAATTTGGTCTTACTTCTGAAACAACGTTCATCAAAGACGTACTTTTAATTTGGTAGTATTAAATTACAACCATTTGACATTTGTACTTTGAGAGTTTGTGACAATGACGAGAAAATAAAACCTTACAATTGTTGTCTATTTCGCTCTTACCCATGTATGTTAGATTACTTTAAGTGAATACGAGAGCTGTTATACAGTTTTTATTTTAGCGCGGCTTCTATAGCTTTAGTTATTGTTCTGAGGTTCTGAGAGTCCGAGCTCTGCCGGTACTATATGGTCGGACGGAACCTTGACGGAACACGGAAGAACCTCAGAACAATAAATAAAGAACCTCAGAACAATATATTGTTCTGAGTAAAGATCATTACTTTCCAAAACCTTATTTGTTTTTATTGTTTTTTCCCTACGGAGGACAAAGAATACAAAACCCACACAGCCTGCATGAGTAATTTTTTGCTTAATTAGATAATGATATAAACTAATTTATTAATATTACAGTGCGTATGAAAGAGAACACAGAATTAGAGAGTACAGAATCAGATTGTCCAGTCAATAAAGTTGAGCAAAAAGTATCCGTTCTACATATTAATTTTAACAAAACCGTTAACGAGTTACAAGAAGCCGCAAATACTCTTATTAAAGCTGAAGAATTGACCAAATGCCGTCGAACTAATTGCAATGGTGTTAAATCATTTAGTTTGTCTTTGAGAGACCTTATTGCTTTTGAATTTAATTCTAATGAACTAATTTCATTAGATGATCCACCAAAATGTCTTAAGTTACAAGACTCTGAATTTAATTTATTGTCAATAATAGAATTTGTGCCCCCATTATGTGGATCAGGAATTGGCCACTACAAAGCTCACTGCAGGCGAAACTCACAATGGAAATGTTATGATGATCAATCAAAAAAAATTACCATGAGCAAAAAGATGATTCCTCATTGTATTTTATATGCGAAAAAATTCACCCGCGTGAGTCTCGGTATGTTTATTTTTTGGGATAAAAACTATCCTATGTCCCTCCTCGAGTCTTCAACAATCTCTATGCCAAATTTTATTGAAATCGGTTCTGCGGTTTAAGCGTGAAGATGTAACAGACAGACAGACACAATTTCGCATTTATAATATTAGTCCTAATATTTGTCCGAATGATGTAGCGTGAAAGACATATTTTATATAACGATTTATGACGATAAATATTTCCATCATACATAACTTTAGCGGTTTTGGCACAGCACGCCATAATAGCTCGCAGATGTAGATTTTTTCCTACCAACTTGACATTTCAGACAATTCACACAATATCTTTATAAATTGTAATGTGTTATTTTGATGTATTATCTATATTTTTGTGAAGTTTCATTAAAATCCATTCAGTAGTTTTTACGTGAAAGAGTAACAAACATCCATCCATCCTCACAAACTTTCGCGTTTATAATATTAGTAGGATAGGACAATCTCACATAATACTGACACGCCATCAATCAGTTCTATTCAGCAGTCAGTTCTATTATTATTATTATAATCCACATAAAGATCAAATTTATTTGAGTTAGACGCCTTCACAAACTAGATAAGCTGCAAAAATTATTTGCCTTTGTAACATGCCAGGCGCTTTTGCCGGAATAAATTTATAAATGCTGTATCTTCTTAAGTACAATTTGTAGGAAAATAATACAAAAATATGTAAATGAAGCAAGTATGTAGCAATTATTGTCGCTAAATATTGAAACAAACTGCGTGATTTATGTTAAACTAGTAGGTGACCAGAAAACCTGATATCAGAATAGCTGGTCAAAAAAATAGGCGGATTTCTAAAAATCTATCATATGTAGCAATTATTTATTGTATGAAGTAAATATAAGCAACTATTTGCAATTTTAAATTTAACTCTTACAGCTAAATTACATAGGCAACCAGCCATTCTGACGGTGACAGTTTCCTGTATGAAATCAGCAGGCGTTAAAATGTAGGCTCTAACATTAATTATTCCTTAGTGCAGCATCTTGTCAAACCTCTCAGTGGCTCTCAGATTCGAGTTAAGGAATAGTACATTTCGGGAATCTGTCATTTCGAAAACTTGACATTTTAGGAATCTGATATTTCGAAAACTTGAAATTTTGGGGATTTTTATTTCGAACAATTGACATTTTGGAAATTTGACAATCACGACTAAAAGGCAACATTTTA
Source organism: Calamotropha paludella (assembly GCA_927399485.1). Lineage (NCBI taxonomy): Eukaryota > Metazoa > Arthropoda > Insecta > Lepidoptera > Crambidae > Calamotropha > Calamotropha paludella. The sequence goes on along the minus strand of OV656803.1, from coordinate 1,459,427 downwards.
GGCGATAACGACCCATCTACTACTGAGAGAAAAGGGAATATAAAATGAAAATATAATTATCAGTTACGTATTAATTTATTCAAAAAATGTTGTGTACAAATATCCTATAGCTGGTGTACGCAATGCGGCTTTAACGCTTGTACAATTTCCAATACTATGGTTATATATTTATAAACATTGACGTCTGTATTTTGATTATTAAATCTGCTTTTTTATCATTCATCTAGTGCACGCCCCATTGTGTGACAAAATATCATTATACATACAAAACCAGACAAAGGTACCATCAACTTATAACAATGTCATTTTAATAGGAACAAATCGGTTTTGCTATTTATTTATTAACAATTTTTCATAACAAACCAAAAACCAACAAAGGCTTGTCCGGAATGCTATTAGCATTTATACCAGGACATACATTTAGAAAGCGTTTTTGGAAGGCCACGAGTTGAGCCAGCGCGTATGGAGAAATGTCTCAATAAATTATATAAAACAAGATTGTTATTATATACCATTTAATAACTTTTCTTAGAACCATGCAAAAAGGAACCATGCATGGGTTCTACGTCAAATAATTTGGGAACCTATGTAATTTCAAGTATAGAAGCACGCTGTTACTTAACAGGCGTAACCACATCACACTTTTATCACTTAGCTAACATGCCTTCAGCACCGAAAATCTATACAAATACAATATTGTATCGCACACAAATTAACGACAGACAACTCTCACTTAGGAATGTCAAAGATTATTCTTTCTTCCTATTTTCTTCAGCGGTTTATTTAGCAACTGGGACAATTATCAACATCATAGAAAAAGCATATTACAAGAAACAGTCTAACATAACATTCATTCAGAATATCCAAACACTAAAGCGTAGCTATTATCTAATATTAAAACGCCGACGCTACTTATAGTACCAAAGGTTATTAAATCGTAAGGGCAGTTATAATTATGATTACAATATATATTTTTTTACATTATATTTTACAGTTAAAAATTTATAGCCTTATTGCTATTTCATTTAACAATACTGACAAATCAGTAATAATGTCGCAGTTGGCGCTTTTGAACACACGTCAAATTACGTTAGTACAAAATTTGACATATCGTTTACTCCGAACAGCTTCGTGGAGTAAATTTTTATTTTAAGACACATTCGCGCGTTTTTTTACAGCCATATGCGGGCTTAAAAAAGGAGACCATTGCATTTTTGGATGCAGCACTGCAGTACAATACAGACAGCGTATATGAGTTTACATACACTCAAATGCGTGGAAGTTATCTTTCGTCAGAACAATTTTATATTTAATTTTGTCTGATTTAGTAAAGAGACTTCATAGTAAAGACATAATAGAGAGATTTGTTATTAAATTGAAAACGAATTTATAGAGCCATCTGAGAATTCTTTACTAAAAACAAGACAATTGTTGGCTTAACGTAGAATTTTAGCTAACACCAGAATCTTATCTTAGTTAAAAGTACTGTTTTAACGAACCACAGCTCCTAGCGACAGCAAAAGTATAGAAAAACGAGTCGTAGTTACATGTCGACGGCAAAGTTTCAAATAACTCTTAACATTTAAAAAATAAATTATATCCACGGTAACAGAGGTCAAATTCGCTTATTACTGTTAAACAAATGAAATCAAAATATCGCACCTCTAGTACTATAGAGACAGGATTGTCAAAATTTCTGAAAATGGGTTAACAATGTTAGAAAGTCCCAAAACGTCTTGGGACGTTCTGACATTGATAAAACCTTAGGGACATTCTTACATTGATATAACTTTGGGATATTATGACATCAGGAAGTAAAATATTTTTTGGACATTCTGACAATCAATTTCATAAATTATGACAATTCCGTCCGTTGTACCGGAGATGCGTTATACTATTATCACAAACCCTCGTATATATTTTTTTTCCGGCTGATATAAAATTAGTATACGGTCAACACAAGTTATTTTGATACACTGCCGCCGATATGCAAAAAGCTGAGCTATCCTGCGTCGATCGCCCTCATTAATACAACTGGCTTTGTGATAACTGACTGATAGTGGTGATTGAGTCGGCGCTACTGCTGCTTACACTCGGCGGGGTTGTCCTGTTGCTGCTTCCCATGCTTCTTACTACGTCTCCGGGGCGCCGGCTCATCTTCCTCACTCTCCTCGGAAGTGCATTCCTCCTCCTCCTCCTGAACATAGGACGAGTTTCGTTTCTCATTTATGCTAGCCCATGGTGGGTATTAAGGAAATCAAGTTTTTGTCCGTATGAATTGAGGACACACCCCTCTTAAAGCCAGGGTGATAAGGTGCCTTTTGGCTTAGCTCGTACCATCATGGATGGTGTCTTGGCCCACGTGCTTAAAGAGCGAACCCATTCAAATTAAAATAGAACATCAATTGTCATAAAGTACTTGGCATTCTTATCAAAATTCATAATATAATATACATTGCAGGTTAGGTTAGGTTAGATTGTTTCCATTACCAGCCAGCAACGTATAAAAAATTATGCCTTTTGATCAGTATTTTTTTTTAAATTATATATTTTAAATTTATGTAACCTAATATTGACCCCATTTAGAAGGACAACCTACACCATTATTTTGAAGCCAAGTAGCTGATTTTAGCTTTATATTGAGCTAAGTTATATCAATACAAAATTGACTCTACAGTATACTTAAACATCTGAAATGAACCACCTGGAACTCGTTAAATCTGGTTTGAGGAGCCACAAAAATTTATTTTCCAAATTTACTCAGGTGTTTCTACTTTTAGGGTTCCGTTCCTCGAAAGGAAAAAACGGAACCCTTATAGGATCACTTTGTTGTCCGTCCGTCCGTCTGTCAAGACCCTTTTTCTCAGGAACACGTGGACGTATCAAGCTGAAATTTATATCAAATACTCAGGTCTACTGTCCCGTGGAGCTGTGAAAAACTCAAACTTCTAAGCCAACGCAATCAAAAGATACCGTTTATGCCGCAAAATTTCAACACTCGCAAGGGAATCAAAACCTACACGGTACTTCCCGTGAACTCAGAATCTTAAAATTTTGTACGAAGCAACGTCTTATAGCACAGATAAAGGAAAAATTGCGAAAGCCGTAAATTTTTTGTTACATCATATAATATAAATATTTTACGGAACCTTCGGTACGCGAGTCCGACTCGCACTTGGTCGGTTTTTTCATATCAAGCAAAATTAAATACATAAATGTTGAATATTTTTATAGACCGATCGCCTTGGAAATTCAACCTTTTTAGATAAATAATCCAATAGTGTATTTTCTTGTAAGCACTACTGAATTCAATTTTTTAACTGGTACTATACACAAATGTTGTTAAAAGGTAAACAAAATATTCATCTATTTCTTAAAGACTTCCAGGTGGTTCTTCAATATAGATATTAATGTTAAGGAGTCACTTTTGCATTGATATAACCGTTTAGCCGGGAAGAATTATACGTTGTAAGGATGTTCAATTGTCAAATGCTCCCCGTGAAATATTCCACCATTTGCATAAGTGACATTTGCTGCAAAATCAGCTATTTTGCTTAAGTTGCCCTTCAAAATCTTGTGGCTCTCAATTCATATGGACATTCTGAAAACACTAACATGAATAACATCTATAAAAAAAACCAATCCTGACGCCGTAATCACAGGATGACTAAGGTAATGGTCGTCATATATTTTCTACTACCTCCACAATAATGAAATGAGACACGTTCCTAATTGATTAAATTTTATATAAATCAAATAACTTCATTTTGTATTTTATTTAGTCTACTACCAGTACGGAGACTGGGAGGCCCTTCAGAGAAGAACCGGCGAAACTCGGGCAGGAGGACAGGCAGGAGGACCTCCATCTTACTGTTATTATTTGCAAAAAGAGGTAACTACATCACCACGTCTTTGGAAGAGTTATTTTTTTGATTATTTCCGAACTGGTAGTAGACTCAGTAGTATACAATGTACTCGTAGTGAGAATATAATAACTAAAAATAATTTGATTTATATAAAATTTTAACAATTAGGAACGTGCCCTATTAAAATATTGTGAAGGTAGTGGATAATATATGACGACCCTTACCTTAGTCATACTTTGATCACGGCTCCTGTAAATAAGTCCAAACGTCAGCATTAAATATAAAATAAATTACCGCGTTATCGGGGCTACACTCCGACGGTATGTAAATAATGTTATGTGCAATTATATTAAAATCAATTAAATTTATGTAATATGACTTACCTCTCATAGTAGTAACATAATTAAATTCTCATTATTGTTAGTAACAATGGAACTTACAAGATAATATTATGATATTTTTAATTTCATTATCATATCAAATCATTAGAATCACATGTCATTCTGCAAAAGCAAGCAGTATCAAAGCAGCTCAAGAAATGCATGGAAGCATGCAAGTGAAAAGCGAGTCCCAGTGGTAGATGATGGTACTTAGATGGGGGTTGCAATGTTGAAATGCAGTGCATATGCATCACAGCGTAAAAACCTACATTCGCAACATCCTGAGCGCATCATTGTGTAGGGTATTTGACGGGCTTTACAAAAATTATTAAATTGTTTACTACATCATAATACATTTGCTATTTATTTCTTTGTTAATTTATCTATTTTGTATAAAAAATCACCATCAAAGTTTAATTTTATTAATTTCTATTAAAAATCATATTATTTTAAATAATCTGTGTTAAGGTAACAACGGTTTGTTCATTTTAGTCAAATACCCCATATGACACAGTGATGTATGTCTTCCGCTTATATTTGAACCAGATTGCACGTAAAGGGCTGACAGGATGGTTTTAAAGGCACAATTTTGATATACAGTGCAAATGTAAGCCAACAAATCGCATCTAACAGTCAGCGTTTTATCCATGTTATTTTTGAGTTCCTCAGTGATCCTGAGTTTCGCGTTACGGACGGAATAACATTCGGTACCAACTTTATATCTATAAAGTCCGTTACCTCACTCTTTGCATTGCTACCAATAGCCAACACCCCTCGTCAGTGCCCTAGAAATTGCTACCATATTCAAATTTCCGCATGACCTATTGTTTTTTTTTTAAATTCCGATATTTTTTTAGTTACACAAATCCAAATATTCTGTGGTGGATTCCTTATTTAATCAGCTTTACGGTAGTAATTTTTGTTTGATTCTAGCTTCATTATTTAGCGAGAAAATTACATTTTTATCTAAGAGTCTTACGGCCTTTTTATTACAATACGCGCAGCATTGGGACTGTTGAGGGGTGGGGCGCGAGGTAGCGGACTGCAAGTGGATATGAGCCCGTGAATCTCCGGAAACTCTTGTAAAAGCAAATCAATGGGCTGATCAACACCATATCGTCTGTGTCACTTATGTTATCGATACACAGACTTGTGTGTTGCTCAACTCAACGAGCAGAAGGTTATGTTCTTGATGATGCCATAGGAATGCTATTCCGTCCCGTTTTCATCAAACCTCAACTTATATTCATTCGAGAGCGATCCAGCCCACCTCACGTGACCTATCCGATAACCAAAAGATATTTATACCCCGCTGGCACAACCGACCCGGCAAACTTCCTCTACAATAATATAAATGGCTTTGACAGGCCCAGGAAACAGATTGGCAATCTATCTGAATCTATTCTCTTCAGATAATTGAAAGTCTAACCCTAAAAGTATACCAACATAATTCGCAATTATTTGTAATGTATATATGTATATATTTTCCTGTCTGGCGGTACCGGTATAATTTGAGTGTATATAGGTTTTGTATATCTATTGAGACAGTTAAATGAGCCAATTCCTGACAAAAATATTAGTTCTCAGATACATTTAATGAAATAAATGTATATCCCGGAAAAGTGTCTAAGTATTCTTGTACTAAGCTAAGCTAATCTAAGCTAAGGCTAAGTATTATGGTCCTTTATCTGATAGTTATGAAGAATGGGTAGCTATGAAATTTGACGTTTATACCATTTAATTTTATATATTAATATTTTAATCTCTTACTTAAAAATTACCATATCTGTATGTTATTTATTAATCGTAGAATCATTGAATGAAATAATAATATTAACTTGTCAAGTGAAATTATTCAAAACTTATCTCACCAGCTACAACTAATAGAAATGTAACCAAGAGACCAGCATGGATTTTGGAGGAATGTGATTGGAAGAGGCCGATGAGTAAGCGTGTATTGATGAAGAAAACTAATGCCATAATCAGGTTATTGTAGTATTTTTTTTCATTCCGATGATGCTCTGAAGTTAAGATGGATACGCCATGACATGTCAAAAACGCTTCATCCAAAACTCCTCGCCTGATACGCGCCCTGAAAGGAAGACTAAAGATTCATTGACCATGGGAGCTACCTTTTAGTGATTCTCCGTGAGAAAGGAGAGTAAAAACGCTGTGGTTTCCGTTGACCCATACATGAGTAGTTGTAGTGGAGATGCAAGTAGTAGCTGTCGCAGAATGGAAATTTAGGGACTTTGTTGTTTATATAGCTGTAGTAGAATGGAAACTTAGGGAGGACCTGGACGAGTAACGCTGATGTAGCGAAATGCATATGACGGTTAGTGGTAAGGGACCTGGATGAGTTACGCTGATGTAGCGAGACGCATGTGACGGTTAGTGGTTAGGGACCTGGAGGAGTTACGCGCTGATGTAGCGAGACGCATGTGACGGTTAGTGGTTAGGGAACTGGATGAGTTACGCTAATGTAGCGAAATGCATATGACGGTTAGTGGTAAGGGACCTGGATGAGTTACGCTGATGTAGCGAGACGCATGTGACGGTTAGTGGTTAGGGACCTGGAGGAGTTACGCGCTGATGTAGCGAGACGCATGTGACGGTTAGTGGTTAGGGAACTGGATGAGTTACGCTAATGTAGCGAAATGCATATGACGGTTAGTGGTAAGGGACCTGGATGACTTACGCTGATGTAGCGAGACGCATGTGACGGTTAGTGGTTAGGGAACTGGATGAGTTACGCTAATGTAGCGAAATGCATATGACGGTTAGTGGTAAGGGATCTGGATGAGTTACGCTGATGTAGCGAGACGCATGTGACGGTTAGTGGTTAGGGACCTGGAGGAGTTACGCGCTGATGTAGCGAGACGCATGTGACGGTTAGTGGTTAGGGACCTGGAGGAGGTACGCGCTGATGTAGCGAGACGCATGTGACGGTTAGTGGTTAGGGAACTGGATGAGTTACGCTGATGTAGCGAGACGCATGTGACGGTTAGTGGTTAGGGACCTGGATGAGTTACGCTGATGTAGCGAGACGCATGTGACGGTTAGTGGTTAGGGACCTGGAGGAGTTACGCGCTGATGTAGCGAGACGCATGTGACGGTTAGTGGTTAGGGAACTGGATGAGTTACGCTGATGTAGCGAAACGAATGTGACGGTTAGTGGTTAGGGAACTGGATGAGTTACGCTAATGTAGCGAAATGCATATGACGGTTAGTGGTAAGGGACCTGGATGAGTTACGCTGATGTAGCGAGACGCATGTGACGGTTAGTGGTTAGGGACCTGGAGGAGTTACGCGCTGATGTAGCGAGACGCATGTGACGGTTAGTGGTTAGGGACCTGGATGAGTTACGCTGATGTAGCGAGACGCATGTGACGGTTAGTGGTTAGGGACCTGGAGGAGTTACGCGCTGATGTAGCGAGACGCATGTGACGGTTAGTGGTTAGGGAACTGGATGAGTTACGCTGATGTAGCGAGACGAATGTGACCATTAGTGGTTAGGGAGCTGGAAGAGTTACGCTAATGTAGCGAGACGCATGTGACGGTTAGTGGTTAGGGAACTGGATGAGTTACGCTAATGTAGCGAAATGCATATGACGGTTAGTGGTAAGGGACCTGGATGAGTTACGCTGATGTAGCGAGACGCATGTGACGGTTAGTGGTTAGGGACCTGGAGGAGTTACGCGCTGATGTAGCGAGACGCATGTGACGGTTAGTGGTTAGGGAACTGGATGAGTTACGCTAATGTAGCGAAATGCATATGACGGTTAGTGGTAAGGGACCTGGATGAGTTACGCTGATGTAGCGAGACGCATGTGACGGTTAGTGGTTAGGGACCTGGAGGAGTTACGCGCTGATGTAGCGAGACGCATGTGACGGTTAGTGGTTAGGGAACTGGATGAGTTACGCTAATGTAGCGAAATGCATATGACGGTTAGTGGTAAGGGAACTGGAGGAGTTACGCGCTGATGTAGCGAGACGCATGTGACGGTTAGTGGTTAGGGAACTGGATGAGTTACGCTAATGTAGCGAAATGCATATGACGGTTAGTGGTAAGGGACCTGGATGAGTTACGCTGATGTAGCGAGACGCATGTGACGGTTAGTGGTTAGGGACCTGGAGGAGTTACGCGCTGATGTAGCGAGACGCATGTGACGGTTAGTGGTTAGGGAACTGGATGAGTTACGCTAATGTAGCGAAATGCATATGACGGTTAGTGGTAAGGGACCTGGATGAGTTACGCTGATGTAGCGAGACGCATGTGACGGTTAGTGGTTAGGGACCTGGAGGAGTTACGCGCTGATGTAGCGAGACGCATGTGACGGTTAGTGGTTAGGGAACTGGATGAGTTACGCTAATGTAGTGAAATGCATATGACGGTTAGTGGTAAGGGACCTGGATGACTTACGCTGATGTAGCGAGACGCATGTGACGGTTAGTGGTTAGGGAACTGGATGAGTTACGCTAATGTAGCGAAATGCATATGACGGTTAGTGGTAAGGGAACTGGATGAGTTACGCTGATGTAGCGAGACGAATGTGACCATTAGTGGTTAGGGAGCTGGAAGAGTTACGCTAATGTAGCGAGACGCATGTGACGGTTAGTGGTTAGGGAACTGGACGAGTAACGCTGATGTAGCGAGACGAATGTGACCATTAGTGGTTAGGGAGCTGGAAGAGTTACGCTAATGTAGCGAAATGCATGTGACGGTTAGTGGTTAGGGACCTGGACGAGTTACGCGCTGATGTAGCGAGACGCATGTGACGGTTAGTGGTTAGGGACCTGGAGGAGTTACGCGCTGATGTAGCGAGACGCATGTGACGGTTAGTGGTTAGGGAACTGGATGAGTTACGCTAATGTAGCGAAATGCATATGACGGTTAGTGGTAAGGGACCTGGATGAGTTACGCTGATGTAGCGAGACGCATGTGACGGTTAGTGGTTAGGGAACTGGATGAGTTACGCTAATGTAGCGAAATGCATATGACGGTTAGTGGTAAGGGAACTGGATGAGTTACGCTGATGTAGCGAGACGAATGTGACCATTAGTGGTTAGGGAGCTGGAAGAGTAACGCTAATGTAGCGAGACGCATGTGACGGTTAGTGGTTAGGGAACTGGACGAGTAACGCTGATGTAGCGAGACGAATGTGACCATTAGTGGTTAGGGAGCTGGAAGAGTTACGCTAATGTAGCGAAATGCATGTGACGGTTAGTGGTTAGGGACCTGGACGAGTTACGCTGATGTAGCGAGACGCATGTGACAGTTAATGGTTAGGGACCTTGACAAATAACGCTGACCTGTACGAGTTGCACTGATGTAACTAAAGGCTAAATAATAAATAAATACACTGTAATTGTTACACTTTTGCTTATTTTATACTATTTGAATAAATTAACTGCAAATCAATCGTGCACAGGAGGCTGCTCGAATGTGGAACTATTTTGTGATATTAATTTATAACTGATATCATTGAAATTTATTCTGTTGGTAACACTTACATTGGCGCGGACCAATCAGAACAAACCTTAAGACTGCATTAACGGAACTCAGTTGGTTTGCAGCATTAGCACTGTAAAGATGTGTCTAGACTGTTGTTAAGGTGTAACTTAAGACGTCTTATCCGTTATATAAGGCTATCTGGCTATCATCACAAAGGTATTAATATCTATTTTAAATGTCTCTTTTGTAAAGTGGGCTGGATCGTGTTTGCATAAAAAAATTTAAACCTGCCAAGCGATTAAATTATTTACTGTGGATCATGTATGTTAATAGAAAATATTTTCAATATTAAAAAACTGATGTATGATAAAGCGATCATTATAAATTTCTGATAATTATGATTTATACACCTCCCATATAAACACTCACAGCAAAACACACAGTGGCATCTCAGAGTATAAAAGCGCAGTGGTAGCTATATTTGAATAAAAACTTAAATTTATAATTAATTAGATATATTAAAATTACCTTCTATTATACAATAGTTTAGTGTGAATTCTGCAACCATCCGCATACAGTTCAAACTTGCACAAACTTATTGACATGCGTATAAGATATATATAGAAATAAAACACACGTGGGTATAAAGCGTACAATTTTAATCGTCTAAATTATGACATGTCAGAAACATAAGCTATAACTATTATGACTAACAACTAAGAGTGGCTAAACCCTATAGAAAGTTATACAAGTAAAAATACAATGCATAGCTAGCCTAGCTATTGTCATGTCCATTGGTAGGACAAATAGGATCTTTTTGTCTCCGTAGTCCAGTTTTAACTGTAATCAAACCACTGAGTCTAAATTTAATCTCAACTTGGTACACGCTGGGGAAAAATGTAATTCATATCTGTAATTCCAAAAACCTAACTCAATACCTTAACTCAATACCGATTAGACAACTTTTTGGTTGACATATGAAAATAATGAAATTTTTAATTTAACTTTTATTTCTTTTCCACCAGGGTAGAGTTCCACTCATACGATCATATTTAAATTATCTTTATTTACTTGTTAATGTATTTAATAATTAATTAAATAAATACACATTTAATAATTTCATTTTACATAATTTTTAATTTATAATCTGGTTTCATATAAAAATGTAGTTTATAAAAAGTAGGTGTATATTTTTAATTTCGTCTAAAATTAAAAAAACAAAATTTCAGTTACCTAATTGTGATAATTAATTTACTTTAATTTGATTGAATCATTATAATTGTGACACATGCACCATAAACTCAAAATCATTGAGTTTTGTCAAATGCTTATAATTTTTTAGACCTGACCATATCTATTTTACCCATTAGATTATCAAGTTAAAAACTTCACACTGAATAGTACTCCATAAATAGATATTTATTCAAATAGTGTATCATCAAACTAAAAGGCTAAAGCGTAGAATAGGACCACGGGGACATAAATCCTATCAGTCAAAGTGTAAAAAAATCGTACTATTGGTACCACCGGTTAAAATGTAAGATCACAGTTAGCAATATATATTAGTCGATAAAAAAAAAATGCATTTTGGCACTAACAGAGATTCCATAAATTAATTCACATTTATAAACCGCCTCAACGTTAATTCTGTTTCCCAGTTGGAATGAAAAAAAAAAGAATCTGACAGTAATATCACAAGAATTTTTTTTTTTGTTAAAATACACAAAATAAATAGGTAAAATAGAGAAAAATAATAATCCACTAATTACTGTATAATAAATAAAAACTGCAACTTGTATAACTAATCTAGAAATGCAATATAGATAATTATAACAGACATTTAACAAGTTAACATGCAAAATCAATCGACATATCATCGTCAAAAGGCACCGTTTGTTCAAGGCGTATCGTCCATTCGCGTCTCGGTCTAACACACGTTTATCCGCAACACAAGTCATGTATAAAACGAATTTTATCCGACACGTTTGCCAGTGTTCCCGTTTAAATTTATAACTTATCTGATATGGATTGATATGATTGGCGATAGAGTAAAGCACAATAAGCACACTTGTGCGGTTCATTGACCTACAAGAGCCGTATAAGGCAATATTTAAAACGCTAGAGTTTGGAGCGGGAATATATTCTTGCATCAATTGTCAGCGTCCGAAACTTCCTCCGTTCCAGAGTCCTCCTCAGAGTAAGTATCCTCCTGAAACCAAATGTCACCGCTTTTTCTTTGTGCGCGAAACGATGCTCGACAGACGTAGATACCGTATCGCGATTGTCGCTCACAGACAAATATACAAAAGACGCCGCAATACGTTAAGTGAACGGCCACTTCTAGCCTCACGTGAAACAAATCTTTACGACCGACGGTGAATTTGACCAGGGCTCGAAACTGGATAATGAACCGGTATTAATTGGGTAAAACCTGTTCGGAATATACCGGTATTGATGCGGTTAAACCTATTTAAAATATACCGGTACTATAGTCCATTTTTTAGCATTAGAAATTATGTAAACAAAGAAGCAGTGGTGGCTAACCATGTGCTGGAGTCCACTTTGACCAGCTTTAGGCTCGTCCATTGTTGAACAGATTAAATAACAAATAACAACAAAAACTTCAACTAAAACAATAGAAACTTAACAATAAACCAAAGAAAATAGTCAAAACAGATAAATGCAGACATTGACATTTGCCGCTATTGTTGCAAATGGCAGCCATGTCAAGCGACCATTTTAAAAATCACCTAATATGGTACGTGTTACAACATCGGCTAGTACTTTTTAATTTTATCGTGTCAAACTGACCAATGTTTAGTTCCACAAGTTTGCAACTTCACTTCTGCTTTTTAAGGTACCTTTTAGTGTAAACTTATCACGATGTTACCTTTTTCTTGTTACATTATATGTGTACAATAAAGTACCCAAATTTTGTTCTTTCTAATGCTAAAAAAAACGGACTATAATGTGGTTTAAACCTATTCAACATATACCGGTACTATAAGGGTAAACCAGAATTGGGTGCAGAACTAAAGAGGGGTGATATGCGGAACATAAAAAAAACCGGTTAATTCTTGGCAAGCAGTTTTGGATGCTTGTGCCAGTGTTAAAGAGTAAATATATGCGAGACACGTGCGTCGGTCGCAAAACATCACGTTCAGTTCAGTTGAATGAAAAAAAATAACCGGTTATGGAAAAATATTATTTTCATATATCCAAATCAAACAAACAACCGTTTTCAAGAAAACCTGTGTGAAGTTTCCTTGAAACTTAAAAAAAGTACCGGTTTCCAAGCCCTGGAATTAACCTCCAAAAATACCAGTCTAACCTTACAGATACAGTGCTTCGCCTTCATAATAAAAAAAACTTAGGCACACAAATCGGTTGTAAAACAAACAAAAATTACAATAAAATCTTAATGGAACATAACAAGCTATGCAGGGTCTTTTTAGCTAACTTGTCTGTAAGGACTCAAAACTAAACTATGGAGGGCAAGGCAAATAACACAAATACTGTACCTTCGTCTGCAAAGACACGGAGACATCATTACACAAAGCAAGCGTACTCTACCATGCATATAATCCAAACTATTCTAGTAACTCATACGCTAGATGGCTGTAGAATTCACTAGTCCGCTACAGAAGCAGCCGTTAAACATACTACGCATACTATAAATGTATCCAAAAATAATGGCATAATGAAATAACATCACAAGTCATGTGGAATACGCTAACATAATCAGCAAAAGCTGTGCAACAACTCTACTGTGGTATAATCTAGTTAATTTTAAGATTGTATCGCTTTGTAACAACCATTTTTAATTCGATGTATATACTTTAAACAGAATCTACAATATATAAATGTTAATGAAGAAATGTTAGTAGTCATAGGTGACCCTAAAGTAGCTTTGAAGAGTTTCATATAGTGATTTATTAACTGTAGGACTGAATTGTAAGCTGAATTAACCGCAGCCATTGAGCAGAATTGTAATGCTGTTAGTTGTCAAGTGTTATACATGTCAACGGTTTCACATGATTCTTGTAGTTTTAAAAGCAAATGACAGCAGCATTCGCTAAGCTCAACTGTTTATGGCAACATTACAATCTTTCTGTATAGAAATATTTTTGTTCACATTTAAAGCGAAACTTTCCAAATGACATTCTAACATCGAATTATGATTTGGTGTTGAGGAAAACCCGAGGAATTTGTCACTCACAAGGCGATTCCAACTTTTAAACTATTCAGAATAGAGTAGCTAACTCCACGGCAAGGACGATCACTAACCTCTTCCTCGTAGTCCTCGTCATCATCATCGAGCCCCTCTCCCGTGTACACCAACACAGCACGTGGTACTACTCGCTCACGCAAGTAGTGACCGATCTCAAAATCAGCTGTCAGCAAAGCCTGGATCACGCAAACACTCGCATGAACACACCAGAAAAAAAAATTGGCATTCTATAAAGTCTTTATAATAGTGACTAGCTGACCCAGCCACGCGTTGCTGCGTTATAAATTTAAATGAAATCTATCCATGTCCTAAGTCGGACCAAATCCAGCAAAATAAAAAGAAAACATCAAAATTGGTCATGTAGTTTTGTAGTTCATTGTGTAATCATATACTGACAGGGAATTTTTATATATTTCTTTCATTCACGCCAATAGGGTATTTGACCAGTCCTCATCTCTCTCCATTTTCTCATAAAAATCACCATCGAAGTTTAAATTAATAAAAAAACTGGCCAAAACAATAAACGAACCAAACAAAAACTGCAGACATTTTTTGTAAACAAGTAAGTGACGTCACAACAGATTCATCGACTCCTGTGCTATAAAACGTGGTTGAACATTTAAATTATTTTTTAATGATTTCTTAGAAAAAATAATATACATGTTTTAATAAATGTTATATATTCACTGTAGTCAAATGCCCTATTGTCATAGCCCAAAGGACGGATAAACAAATATATGATACAGATAAAAATTCAAACAATCAAAAATTTATCACACAATCATCTAGCCATTCTGAAACGCAAACCCAAGGTCATTGGTACGAAAAGCAGGGTTGCTACCATTGCACCAAACAATAGTCGAATTGACTAATTGAATACTTCACAGTAACAACTATAAGACTTGTCTTATGGAAGCTACAGTAACAGATAGACAAATATAATTCTGCCCTTCGCACCGACAGTCTTGTGTTTGAGTCCCGGAAATAGATGAGCTTTTGTACTTTAGTCATTGATTTATATTTATAAAACTGTTGTTTCTATTTATGTATCATATATGTCTATCCGTTACGTTATTGATAACATGAGCCTTACAGTGCTTACTTTGGGCTAGGCTAATCGGTGTGAATGTAAAAAAAATATTATTATGGCATTTTCAAAGCTTTAATAATTTTTTTTATGGATTATGTATAACATTGTAAACGTCGTTACTTCTGTTAAAGCTGACAAGTTTCTTGCGCCCATTCTTCTTGTCAGTTAGCAACACGTCCTAAATGGTGGTCGGTAAAAATTTTGGATGATTCAAAACAATCTATTTTAAATGCATTTGAATAGTTATTTTTATTTTATACAGGAGTAAACGAGCAACCCACCTGTACATCAGAGGCGAGGGGTGAATTCTGGTCTTCAGGCATCGTTGGTGGAGAGAAGAAGTTGAAGAATGAGTCGGCCTGCACAGACTTAATTACAATTCGAACAGAGCCACGCGACTTGTGTTTCTGCTTCTTCTTTATCGTCTTCACCGTCACGTTCTTGCCCTTGTTCCAGTTGATTTCACAACCCTGTCACCGGTAATAAAATTTCATATTACAATCATTGAATAATCAGATACTAAGTTTCTTATCTTATATGATACATCATTGAGTTTAATTTCACATGTTCTATTTTTATTTTTTATAAATGCAATTTTCACTTTGATTTTTGCTTTTCCATATTTTAGTTTTTAATTTGTTTCTGATATTTGTGCTGTTCCTTCAAATCACCAGGCCAAGTAAACTACCTACATAGAGGACCTCTTGTAATTGTATGGACTTATTCTGTCTATGCACTTTTTTAAATATGGTTTTTTTCACACCTTTACTTAACCCACTTTATAGGAGTTAAAGATTAATTAATTTGACCAGCGTTTTGCAAAGATTGGAATATCTTTGTTACTTTCATGTCATTTATACTATAATTCTGTGTAAAATCTATTCATTCTTACTTGTACCATTTGGTAAACACTCTTGGCACTCCTTTTTTATTGAAAATGCAGCATTAAAAAATAGGACAAGTTAGGATGAACAGACTGTAGCTGCCTGTTTAGATATTGCCGTTCAACAATAAGTTATATGAAAATATGGAGGCATTCACAGTTTTAGACTTTAAAATTACTGTTTTGTGTATAAATTGTTTCATACTTAAATTTTTCCTGAGTGTTCTTGTTGTCTAGGCATCACTTAGGACCTTGTTAACTTCATTTTATTGTGAAAATATTTACAACAATATTTTAAATTACATGTATAAAAAAATCGCTTTTTGATAGCTTGCATGTTTTTTAACGTTGCTAGTTAAGATATTTTAATATTTTACTATTTAGAAAATTTATGCTTCTTTATTATTTCAGCAAAATGTTATAAAAGGTTTATTAGATTGATATAAATCTCACTTAAACCGGTGATGTAAAGTGAGACCAGGGTCACCTGATAAAAGTTCATTACGTCCCATTAGCGGGTTAAGTATGGAATGCACTATTGTATTTTTAAATTAAGCGATTGCTAAATCAGTATTATAATTACTAATAATAATATTTTAATTAGATTCACAGTGCTACATAAACCTAATTAAGTTATACCAACATCCATCAAATTAACTACAAAACATAAATGTTGTAATAATGTAGTAAGTAGTAGTCCCACAATGCTGGTATGGTGATTACTTACAACATCATTAGCTGCCTCTAACGACACCCGTAAGTGTGATGGGTTTGTACTATTTTAAGGCATATGTTATAAGTTTATATTTTTAATGTCATTCTAATTAAAATGTAATTGTATATGTTTATGTAATTCAATAGTCTATTTTTATTATTAATTATATATTCTAAGTTAATTTTAATATTTAATATTTATATAATTATATTTTGCATGCCTATTTAAGAAATGCATGCGGTGGCGACCTACCTAATTAGTACCGGAGATTTTTTCTGAATATTGTACCGGTATATATTTTGTTGGTTATCCTTAAATATAATTAATGAAACTGATCAGGGAGGTTCTCTGAAGCACCATTGTTCAACAAAATAAAAGGAAAAATATATCAAGTTTCAATTAACAAACTAAGTGAGAATGAGTATGCTTATTTATAAATTACTAGCTGCTCCGGCCACGCGTTGCTGTGTTACAAATTAAAATAAAACCCTATTTCTTAGGTCCATCCATACATACAACTAAATAAAAAAATCAGCAAAATCGTTTGAATAGTTTCGTAGTTGATCATGGTCAAACACTGTGAAATTATTGTATATTTTCTATAAAAAAGCCACTTCCATACTTTCAAAGCAAAATTTTTTTTTAAATATGCATACATACCTTGCATGAATAAATTTCTGGTCCCTCAAACTCCAACGGATTTTCTTCATCTTGTTGACACTTCATTAAGTACTCCTTTGTCAGGACTGGATTTGTGAAATATTCATTGGGTTGGAAGTGGAACTCCAAAGTGAAGCCGATGGGTTCTTTGTGCATTATCACTACAAAGACAGACAGGAGTGGTTAATCATAGATATTTAACTTATTAATTATAAATAATTCAAGTGTTTAGCCTCAGTTGGTGATGCATGTATAAACATCAAAAATAATCAGGGGAATGGTGTTAAAATATCATCATATCACAGATAAAAAAACGCGTGTGCTTAAGACCACATGACTGAAGTAAAATTTCTTTAGCTTCCTCTATCTATATGTACACTCAGCGGCAAGGTATGCAATATCTATGAGACATTTGAATGAGGGTAGGTGTGAAGTGGATTGTTTGATTAGATGAAGTGGGTTATTTGAGATTGCGTTGGACTAAATTTTAGTTAAATTTTTAGCAGTATTGTTCAGAGTGTACACAAAGAAGGTTAGTTAAAATGTTTTTGTTAATGTTGTGTGAAGAATATTTTAACTGTGTTTTTATTTAATTTACTGTTCATTTCGATTGCAGAAAAAAATTAGAAGATGCCGATTACCGCTGCTCTGGTTGAAAAACTCAACGTGAGTTGGCTGTACTTCTCAACTTTCACAAGAAGAAAGAAGAGCTTTCAAAAGATACCGGAATACTTCCTGGTTGCCGTGTCTGTATACACGGTTGTACATACATGTATTTATACAAAGAAAAATTATTCGTAAAAAGTAATTTTTTATTTAAATATATTTTTTTTACGAAATTACGCTAGTTTTAGAACAGTTTTTGACTAAAATTATTATTAAATAGAAATAATATTTTTAGTAAAATTTAAATTATATGGATTTTTATTTTAAAATAATATTAGGGCGAATTTTGTCTGTGGGCTGCTTTTTCTGCCGCTGAGTGTATATATGATACTAGGAGAGAATGAAACTGTGTGCTCGCACCTCTCTTGGCACTACAGTAACAAACAAAACGTAACTCTCATTCTATCTTCACTTACTTATATCTCCCTCTAAAACTTCCGTTCGTATCGTCAGATCACACCTTTCGTAACGCTCGCGCATTCACCTGCTTACTCCCTAAGTCAAGCGTGCATAAAGTTTTACTTAAAAAACTAGAAATATAATTTAAAGTAACAATTTACAACCTTCAATATTCTGTAAACACTTCAGGATAGGTTCATCACATTCATGCACCATCTCAGACAGGATAGACACGTTCTTGAATATGGTGTACCAAAAGTCGGGTATCCCTTTCACGTTGGGGTCCATCGGTGGCCTGTACAAGATATGTTGGTACCGTTAGCTCTGTTAAATATCAATTATGTGACACAAGTAATTATGAAAAACTCAGTTGGTGATGCATGTTGAAATCGATCATAAAACTTCAGTTCTTGGTGTTTAAGTCATCATTTCCATATAACGATATAAAACCCATTTTGTATACAAAACAAAAATAATCCTTTTTTTATAATAAATTGAGGTTTGAAACAATCAGGACCTGTTAGACCATGTGCTCGATATTGCACGGTCTAATATCTAGCACTAAATCAGTTAATTAAGTGTGTGTACGTACGAATATTGTAGGTATCGGAAAACATTTTATTATTATTTTTATTCAGTATAATAGTTTCCGAGAAAATCTATTTACACAGATTTGTAATGAAAAAGTTGTCAAGGCAACAATATTTTAAAATTTACTCCGATAGACACTACCTACTAGTCCCTTATATAGGTTGTTTCGAATTATGTAAGCTCACATGGCTATCTGGAGTCCTTGTGTTTCTTTAGTCTTATCTTCACCGCCATCGGTGATGGAGGTGTCCTGAACAGCACGAGCCAGCTCATCCTCCTCGTCCTCATTACGCCATGGGTTCACGCACTCCTCGTCTGTTGGCTCATATTCACCAGTCACTATTTGTGCACGCTATTGGATAAAATTATATTTTATGTAAATTAGTATGTACATACATCGAAAATGCAAAAAATATATATAAAAATAAAAAAAAACTAAATGGCGTTTCATCTTAATCAATTGTACAAACAAAAAAATTGTCATTGATGAGACAACGCTGGCCTACAGTATAAAAGTAAAAAGGTAGTAAAAAATTTCAACAATTGTTCAAAGGTTGCGGTTCCTGTCTGAGAATTTACTTTGAGCAGAGTAGATTTTTTTTTTTTTTGGATTTTTGTATTAAAATATTTTATCACAAAAGATAGCATCGAAAATATAAAAAAATATTTTAAAATTAGTGATGTAACGAATGTCATTTTTTGAACATTCGCGAATACAGATGCGAATGCGAATATCTGGTACCGATATTATACCGATATGCGAATATTTAGTTTTTGTTCAATATTGGCGCCAATTGTCTATGGCATGGTGGCTGTCTCTTTAGGATTGCCGAGTTGATATGAATGAACTCATCCGACTGAAGTATCATTCCGCTCGCGCCGGTCTTTCCGTAAACAAAACAAGTGAATTTTGAGATTAGTTTAATAGTGATTTATTAACATGAGTAAATCAAATCCTAGTGAAATATTGACTTATTTCACACTTTGCGATGCTGAACGAGCTAGATGCAAAGTTAAGACTAATAATGTATTTACGAGGGTAAGTAAATTTTTCTTGCATTAAAAAACATGAGAAATGAATGGATTTTGATTTTATAAACATACTATTATCTACAAATTGTTTTTTTCTAATATTCATATTCGCAAAACATTCGCAGAGATTTTGCGAATGCGAATATGCAAAACTATGCGAATATTTGCAAATGCGAATATTCGTTACATCACTAATTAAAAAATTAAAATATTTTAAATGTAGAACTTAGAAATTAGTGAATATGTGTAATTACTGTTATTTGGTTTTTAATTTTTATAATTTTATACATTGTAATTTCTCGACATTATTGTATTCGAATGAGAAACTTTTTTTCAATTGAAGAATACCTAATACTGTAACTGACTAACTTAGTTATACCTCGCTAGTAAGTAATGTAGATTAAATATTATATTCAGTGGAATCTATTTGATAAAACTACAGTGTTAAATTTACTTTTACTGTTTTTAATTAATCTCGTTGACTTTTTCATTTATGCTTTCTTTTGCATAAAAACCAGCAAAATGCAGTCTTGGTCGCCCGCAAATAAATGCAGATACCGCAAACTGACTCTACACGTGTTTCGCTCCCAGACGGAGCATCATCAGCTGTTAGACCGTGCAATATTGAGAGTACTGATTTAGTGTTCGATAGTGCACAGTCAAACATCGAGCACAGAATCAGTGTTCTCGATATTGCACGGTCTAATATCGAGTACTAAATCAGTGTTCTCGATCTTACATGGTCTAACAGCTCCTGATGATGCTCCGTGTGGGAGTGCAAGGTGAGTCGCAGTCTTTGAGTCAGCATTTATATGCAGGCGGGCGGACTATGCATTTTAATTGTTTTCTGTTGAGGAGAAAACTACATTTTTAGTTTTTTTTAATTATACTACAGTAACAAATTGTTTGGTGGCATATTACCTTGTCCATCAGAGGTTTGTAAAGCTTCTCGTATTTGTATTCGAGGTCGTGAATCTCGCGGAAGAATTTAGCCTCGATTTCGCCGAACTCCTTTTGTAGGTTGCGCAGCGCCCTGATTCGTCGGCGCACATTAGGAGGCAACGCCGCCATAGTCTCCACGTGGATTCGATTCGCGAGTGCCGCGATCATTTCTTTGCGAGTGATGCCGCTAATAAATTAATTATATACTTAGTTACTTATATCACGCATTTAAATAGAACAAAATTTTATCGGATATTTGAACATACTTAATATATAGCAGGCACGATTCTAACTGTTAAAACTGTTATACAAATCAAAATTGTTCTATTTAACATTTTATTTTATTGTATTTACGACAACTAAACTACTGAGTCTACCACCCTACTACCAGTTTGAAAAAAAGGAGGTCCTTTCGAGAAGAACTGGCGAAAGAAATTCTGATAGAAGGACCAACCTCCTTAATTACAAGATGTCATCAAGGAGCAGAATACATCACAGTGTGTCTTTGGAGATATTTTATAAGACATGGGATCCCAAGCAGGTGGAACGCTCCAACCATCTCTATTGTAATAAGGATGTTTCCTGATTTTACACAAAGCATTCTAGGAATTATATTTTGTGTGGTATATTTAATAAACTGCCAATTGACATAAAATTTAGAAATAAAAATTTAAATCTAAACTTAAAATATGGCTTAACCAGAACTGTGTTTATATTGGAAACGAATATTGTGAAAAAAGAATTGATATTGAATTGAAATTTTAACTGTATTTGAATATTAAAATAATTATAAATCTATTTTTCAAATTAAATCTAAACAAAAGATGACCTTTACAATTAAAATAAAATTTAATTAGTTTCCCTATATATTTATTCTGCTGTTATAATATTTAATGCAACCATAAAATTATTTAAATGAATGTGTCCTCTTCAAACCTATTTCGTGCCTGAACCACATTCTAGCAAAATAATTATTCTATTGGTACGGTACCGTATATCAAAATCCAAGAATGTTGCCCAGTGGTCTTAGTACTGAGAATAACCCACTAGAAAATGTGTCGTGAACTATTTAGCCAGTTAGACGGTGTGCCTGACATATTCGCTCAATTGGAATACAGCATTACATTAGATCGACCATTGTAATATGTATTTTTTAAAACCTTTAAAATTAATAATATTTATTAATAATTCTTCCAAATTGTATTCAATCAATTTAATGTATTTTTTTGTCGTTTAATCATTAAAATTTTATATAATTTTAATTATAATCACGTCAACTTTTTTTTTTCATTTCTAAAATTTATAATTATTATTGTATAATATAAATGAACGACTTGCTTGTTTAAATATGCTGTTGCAGCCTATCATGTTTTGTTTATGTTATGTGTATAAATTTTATCTATAAATCTGTTTTATGTGACCAATAAAAAAATGATAATTATTATTAATATCGAAATATCTCATATATATATTGATCATTCTTAAAAGTGAAGATGTGGAAAATTCCAGAGATCAAGCTTCTCCAATCCTATGTTTTCATAGGAAAGTACTAGCGGCCCCTCCCGATTTCGCACGGGTGGACAAAATTCTTTATTTTTTTCTATTATTAAATATTTTTCCGTTAGCGCCATCTAGCGTCCAGTAGACGAACTACTTGCGGTTAACGCGTTGCTTTGGTAACGTTATTAATACAATAGAAAATAGATAAGAGTCTATATGAACTGGTAAATAAACGCACGCTATGCCGCTCCCCTATCGTATAAAGACAAATTCAAACAGCAATTAAAATCAAAACAAAACGCGTCCAGCGCAATACAGTGGTGGTGGCATGTGAAT
Organism: Calamotropha paludella; assembly: GCA_927399485.1. Lineage (NCBI taxonomy): Eukaryota > Metazoa > Arthropoda > Insecta > Lepidoptera > Crambidae > Calamotropha > Calamotropha paludella. The sequence goes on along the minus strand of OV656803.1, from coordinate 1,436,681 downwards.
TGCATCTGTTCAATAATGCATTACCTACATTAGTGAAGATTTTCCAAAATAATGTTTGTGTTTGTTATACATGGGCCGGATTACCCGGGGTCCAACTCGGAAGAATTTTTCTTAAATTATCCAATATTCTTAATAACTTCTTTTGTAAAATTAAAAAGAAAACTAATGATATCTAGATAAGTAGGTATAATACGTATATCTAATGTAAAGACTGCCGAGTATTAAATGAAAATGACTAGCATTTTTTTTATGCTCCAATTATATCTAATGCTAGATGTACTCCGTCAGACGTCTGTATCGATCAAGTAGAGCGTTAGGTGACTCATTGGTTCAACGACCCACCGCAATGTTCCATTCGATTGGTCCGAGCAAATTTTATATAACTGGTAAGCGTAGACTACAATTGCAAATGCTAAGCAACCACGACCATGGTTGGTGTGCGGATGGGTGACCTTTTTTTTTTAATCTCATCGTGATTTTAACTACTCACTAAGGCGTTGTCAATACCGGCGTTTATTTAGTTCTTTAATAAAAATAAAAAAACAGGCTTACCGACTAGAACATCCAAAGCACCGGCAAGATGGATAAAAGAAAGTAAAAAAAAAAAACCATTATTATATCAAATAAAATTTTAAAATAATATAACTAGTCAGGTCAATTATGAAACATGTTTATTACTTCTGAGATAAGGTTCATTTGTTTTTATAACGAGTTAATCAGACTGATCGCGCTCTGTGGGACAGTTATTACCACAACATGTACGCAAACCCAAGGAAAGCGGCAATTGGAGCTGCTGACCTGCATCACACCTAATACAGAACATACGAGGGGTGATCCAAAAGTAATGATAATTAATATAAAACATCATGATTATAGTTAATTTTTTTATTTTATTTTTCTACTTAGTCTCTTAACAAGTTAATGCATTTAGTCCTCCATAAGTCCATAATCTAAAATTCCCTTTGAAAAAAAATTTTTCACTCGACTCTCCAAAAAAGCCTCTACAGCGGCCACCACTTTGCTATTGTCTTAAATTTCTTTGCCTCGGAGGTGTTCTTTGAGCCAAAGGAAAGAGATAGAAGCCGCTGGGAGCTAGATCTGGCGAATAGGGAGGCTGTTCGACCAATTCAAATCCCATTGCTTGAATGACAGCACTGGCGGCTCTAATTTATTTTTTCTAAATTTTGATATTCTCTCTCCGACAGCTCATATTCAAATGAACGTAGCTCACGTTTAATTTTTTTTTTTTTCCACCTCCTGACGCGGGGGTGTTGAATCCTATATGGATACATCGGCCGGCCGAGAGGTTATGTCAGACTCATACTGACTAAATACCACCTAAAGAAGGCGCCTTAGCCTGGGAAGGCTTTTAATCGTGGCCTATTTTATGATTTTTCTAGCCTGAACTAGTGGGTAGTACAGCAATATATACCTGTATATATTGGATTTTTATGTACACTGGAAATAACAGATTATCATTACTTTTGGATCACCCCTCGTAGAACCCAAGATGTTCCAGAGTGGCCAGATTGTCAATTTTTTTTCAGCCGAAGTAAGCAGTGATGAACAAAGAGGTGTATGATGAGTCAAAACTTTTTTCATTTGCTTTTTTGTGTCTTTCCAAACAGTGTTGTTATATACCCGAGTTGGCCAAAACTATTAAGTTTGCAAATCACAACTTCATCAAAACAATAAAATTAATTTCTATTAAAGTACAATACAAATGACTTACATAATTATTAAGCTTAAAAAATATAAGAACATTGAATAATTTTTGCAATCCTTCAGATAACCTTCTAAAAGTTATCTATCTTTTACTTACATAGCAATTAACCTACGCATTGAATACTGCTTCTGATATTATGTTAACTTGGTTTTAATAAAATTTTATCATATTGCTATAGGCACTGAAATATTTGTATATTCACATTATTCTAGTAATCACTGAAGGCAATCAGACTACTATAATAGCCAGTGAATTCAATATCAATTCAAGTTCTAATTTCATCAGAATAAATTCAAAATTTTGTCACCTTATGCTGGATAAACACATGCTTAGCTATCACTTTCGACTCTGGCAAAATTATCACAGACATGCTTGCAATAAAAAATAATAAAATGGACAGTAGAAAACATTCTGAGATATGACAAAGTTTCAGACATGCATAGCAACATTGCTTGGACAACCTATTGGTGTGTTAAGTTTAAACAAAGGCCTAAACTTGATTGCTGATCCCACGATTTGTAGACTAGTTTTAAGAAAAACACCTTTACTTCTTGGTTGATATGCCTAAGCTAGAGGTCACTGACAAAAAACTGTGGCTGCCTAAAGGTTGTAAGTAAGGTTGGAGCTTGATTGGACAGGCACTTCAAACTTTCAGCTTTTTATTTTTAAATATCAATGTTTTATTTAATTATCAAAACAAAAAAATCTTATTATGATTATAACTATTTAAAAGTACTGTTAAATGTGCAGGCTTTAAATATCTAAAGCGTAGGTTTGAAAATAAACTCTAAAATGCTTATCTTGAAAATCTGTTTTCGGATAATACCCTGTTTTCGGGGCTAATGATATATAATTCTTACATATAGGTGGCCATAGTCAGCTTAATTTCAGATTGTCGCTTACAACATAAAATGACTCAATGTATGTAGGCCATGTGACTAATAGCATGTGCTTGAAGAATTAATGAAAGGAATGTAATTGAAGAGAATTAATTTTCCTAATAATATATAATTAATAACTTATTTGCAAGATGGACCATATGATGAGTGTATGAACTTTATCATTTCCACCTTTAAGGTGAAATATGTCCTATTACTACTACGTCAAAGCTATCAGCTATCAGCTCCTTTTGCCTTGGTTCAACAGAAAGTATTGAAAAACCACAATATAATAAGCAATGTTATAAGACTGTATTTCATTGTGTAAACACATATCATTGCTCATTAATTTACATACTTGGCATGCTATTGTATTTGCAGCAATGTCAAATAATAAATGCTTGTCTGTCCACATTTAATTTATGTTACCAAACATGCAGCAAAGATGAATACAACTAAATAGTTATTTAATCAGATATATGTATAATCAACCAGTATCATTTCCAAACCACTAGAAAGGATATCTGAATTAATCACACAAATGTGACCTGTCAGCCAATTTAAACACCATTGTCTAACAGTTAGACCCTATTTGGTTCTGTGTGGCCTCCGAATCAAATAAATTGATCTACAAGACCATTTATTAGACAAATGCAAAAATGCAGAGCACTATTTTCAGAGGAGTCTTGAATAGTCTCTTTAGCCAACATAGTACAGATCACAAAATAAACTAATAGAAATTGTTACTATTCTTGGTTATAGATCAATAACCAACAAGAATGGGGACCTTTTCACACATTGCGATTTAACTATATGAGAGAGGGATACAATACGAAATGATGTCTTTATCAAAAAGCTGCAACCACATGTGTACTACACATTCAACTCTGCAGAACATACAAAGTTGATTATCACGGATTTTAAGTTTTTATGATCATAGTTTATATTATAGAACATACTTTTTGACTATAATGATATCCAGAGTGAAATGAATTTTCTTTAAAAAACTTACAAACTTATTATATGATCGACTGTATAAGCAAGAAGTATTTACAAAAAAGTGAGAAATATTACATAGAAAAAACCGTAAAAAAATTACCCTGTGATGATAAAATGTATATCAATTCCTGTTAGTGACCTTAAATTAACAAACTTTCTATAATACATTGTCAATAATTGAAATCATATTAATATGATTAACTATTTAATACAAAAATTAAAGTAACGTTGACTTCGGACAATATTTAATAACCGTACACTGCCCACTCATTAACATGGTAATATGTATACAATATCGCATTGTCAAATATTAAATCTAAAAATACAACTAGAATATTAACAATTGATGCCTTGCTTAAATTGAGACGTAGTTGTTAATACATAACCTAAAAGTCTTACCTCTTCAAGAGCTGTTGCGTCAAGTCTCCACCCGTCACCACCTCCTCCTCCTCTGCAGACTCCACGTCAGAAACGTGGTCATCTCCGACGCGTTCTACGGTGCCCATTTTATGATCTAAAACAGGAGCATAGTCTTAACCGATCTTCGCGCCACGTTGGTTCCAACACCGGTTTTTATTAAACGGTAAATCACCGAATTCTTCCAAAGATATTGAATTCTTCAATAAAATATTACTCTAAAACACTATTATGAAGCATTGCTACCACGAAATAATAGGTTAAAAGTAATGCGTAGTAACTGCAAAACCAATTTGGCCGACCACATGGCGGCGTCAACTTACTCTGCAAATATGAATTTTGTTATAAGTTTAATTATTACGACATATCCAAAAACAAATTATAGATGTTATTTTCTTGCTTAGATCAGATCACCGATTCACAAAAACAGTGAATAACTATAATAATATAACTAAAATTCCACATACCTCGCTGCCGACAAGACTTGATAGAAAAGAAAGATGGCGACAATGGTATGCAGTCGACAGAAACCGCCAAGGACCAGCACGAGTCAACTGTCTGACTGAACGACTGATTGAAAAATTTGTTCAAACTGGCTGGATGTTCCGGAAGTTCAGTGTTGCCAGTTACCATTATTAAGCATTACACCTTGTCCGAAATTAAAAATGTGAGTATATTAATGGAAGATGATGAACGATCATCTCTAAAAAGAACTATAATAGTAATAATTTACTAATTTACCGTAGATATGTGGAAATTAACTTTGTAACCGTAATGTAATGTTCCTACCGCTGTAACAGTAATCCAATGACTCCCTGTGTCCTGGTCCCTTTTAAATCCCTCTTCTCGTTCCAAAGATTCCTTCCAAATCGCATTCATTAATTGCTGTTCAAAATTAGACCTATCTATTTTAGCAATTATTTGTCCTTTCGCTCGAGCGCTACTCGCAATACACATGTCCAGTTTCCGTCTCCAGTTCTTCTCGAAAGAGCAGAATTGCATAACTTCCTGATTGATGGTAGACTAAGTTCCTTCCTAACCTGACATTATCTTATTTCAAATGACCTTAAAGACAATTATAAACAAGAAAATATTATTTTATTTCTCTTCCACATAAGGGTGATACATTAGTCTAAATCTAGAAATACATTACAGTATAAAGACCATTTATGTGGGAGACTGATGCCTGAGATAGATTTTTTTCATAAAACCCGTATTACAGGTCACCAGTGCGCCCGTAACTCCTGTAAATACTGGATTATTTTTACAAAGTTACAGAAATAGTAAGTAGTAAAGACAACATAATTCAAATAATCATATAGAACAAAAAATGAAATGATAAAAACAAAATAAAAATTATATATAAAAAACCGTTGTGTGTACTTATGTACGCAAGTAAGAAGTTATACTTCTTTATCGTTACTAAACAAAGATAACTAAAAATTTCCTCCCGTGTGCTCGTATTCTTTATATGTGAAAATAAAAAAGATAAATTTATAAATTATATAGTGATCACGAAGAAGCATCAAAACATTAACAGATTTTCTATATATTTCTATAGAGAATCAAGTAATAAATCAAAAGCCAATGAAATAAACTCTTTAACCAATAGTAATGTAAAAATAATAATAATTTATATTATAAACAAATAAAAAGAATACATTCAGACAGTTAACCTCGAATCAATAAACGCATTTAAAAAAGTTCCAACTTCATCCTACTGATTTATTCTATCTCGCTTTTTCGGCCAACTTCAACATGATAATTTAGTGACACAGTCTATGTCGCTTTTGCGGCCAACTTCAATATGATAATTTGGTGTCACAGTCTATGTCGCTTTTGCGGCCAACTTCAACATGATAATTTTATGTCACACAAATCATTGAAAGTAAATGTGAATATGATATGTGATGGTGAGTGTAAGTGTGTGTGTGTGTGTGTGTGTTTATGTGTAAGCGTGGATGCATGCTTGTATCTGTGCGATGACCAAAAAAGGGAGATAATATCAATAATGTTTAGAAATATTTAAGGGCTGCAGATAATTTCAAATAAATAATTTAGGAAGAGGGAATCAGTGCGTTTGAAGTAAAGGGTTTCAATTAAACTAGGGAGTAAGCATCATTCATCATCATGTAAGTTAAGGAGAGCTCCGAACGACAATAGGTAAGAGGTACGTTAAATCAAGGGCTGTAACTGAGTAAGCTGAATTCTAGTTAGGTAATTGGAAGAAGTTTGGTTTTGCCATAATCAAACGTTTTTAGCCATTCAGCAATATATTTTTTGCAGGTTATTTTTCGTTTGTGATATATTTCCAAGGTGGTATTTAACTTATTATGTATGGTAAAAGTAAACAATGAAAATGGTGGGAGTGACTCGAGTGAAATAACAAAGTTTTGCATACTTTAGCCTTCTTGCGGTTACCTCTATTAAGTTCAGGATCATAGCGTAAAGAACAATGCGTAACAAGAGCTGCCTGGAGTATGTAGGTTTGCCTCACGGTAAGGATTTTCCAGTGTTTATAAAATTCTATTGTAGGAAAGCGATATGGAAAACCAGCAGCCACCTTCAAAATTGCACGCTGGGCCCTCTCCAACTGAATGAAGTGAGTTTTGGCTACACCACGCCACGAGGTGATACAGTATTCTACCATTGATTGACACAGTACAAAATAAACTGCTTTGATTATTCTTTGGTTTGCCACATATTTTAGGTACTTGAAGACATAGATAAATTTTCGTCGGGTGGTGATTAATTCTATATATCTGTATACAGAATGAAGTAATATATCAAAAACCATTAAATTAAACAGTTTAACTAAAAATAATGTATAAATTATAATAATTCATATTAAAACTTTTTATAATCCAAAAAGGTTTTCTTTCGTAATTTTAAGATATTGGCTCCTTGTTTATTTCTGCGTCAATTCATGTAATTGTAAGTAATTGCGGTAAACATTTTGGTTGACTTTATAACTTCCGTCGGTAATCCCGGAGTGCTTATTTTTATTATATATCGCGGCCATTCTTCGATTAGCCTGTTTTAAGTGTCCGCGTTTATTATCAGTAATAATGTCACATTCAAAGTAATTTGTCAAGAAATGCAAATATTTTTATATTTACTTACTATACATACGTATCTGGCCGTAAACAAAAGCCTATGCCTCTGTTTTAACTAGTCGTAGTTTTATGAACATTACTAGCTTTCCGCCCGCGGCCTCGCCCGCGTGGAATTCGGTTATATTGCGGTATAAAGCACAACTATAAGAAAACTTCTCATTCCCACGGAAAAATCTAAGAAGCTCGATATAACGCTGGATACAATTAGTTGTTAAACCAAAACTGAATGGTACACTATATCATATGTTTTCCCTTGTGGAGCAAAAACATGCAGATTTTGGGCACTGGAAACCCGGAAACACGCTACATAGAGCTGACCATGCGAAAAACAATGTTTTTCCAAGTGTACTCCAGCAACCCTTAGAGTTTGGCCTTGTGCTCTATTAATGGTCATTGCAAATGAAAGCCTTATAGGAAAATGTAGTCTTTTAAATTGAAATGGGAGGTCTGTTGGAATAATCGGAATCCGAGGAATGAGTCATTTAGTGAATCATTTAGCTTCAAAATTTACATGTTCATATTCGTTTGCAACATATAAGTAGATGTAAAAAAAACAGTTTAGACGATTAAACAAATTGTACGTCATCCCTCGGGTATTCCTCATTTTCGGGGATTCATTATCGTATCATTTAGCTTCTTTTACATGTTTATATTCGTTTGCAATATTTTACCTTGTTTTAAACGACACACAGCGCCATCTACAATCCATCCATCAAGCAAAACAATATTTTTGTTTTTCCTCGGGAATATCAATTGTTTCCAGGATAAAAATTACCCTATTATTTAATCCGGACTTTTATCTTTACGTCTGCAAAATTTCAAAGCAATCGGTTCAGTAGTTACGGCGTGAAAGCGGAACAAACAAACAAACTCACTTTCCGATTTATAATATTAGTAAGGATGAATGAGTTAACAAAAATCTCAGTTTTCTTATTATCGTGAGGCGTCCGTACACCAACTTAATGTAAAAATTCTGATTTAAACGCTAAGATAAAGTGTGTATACCAATAAAATATCGAGTTAATAGATCCACTCTATAAATAAATATCATTAAGTAACTGCATGTCCGAACTGAACTGAAGTTATAACTGCCATGTCATTTTCTGATCCTGTGTCCACATTCTGAAATAACTAGGCGATGCAGTAATGCTAAGCATAAAGCTACGCTAGCACCATAGATTGGAGCGGAGCGTAATACCTAAAAGAAGAAAAAAAAATGTTTTATTCGATTCAAAATTCAGGCTCCGTCACAATCTGGTCCTGAACCTGTTGATTCGATTCCACACAAAAAATCGGTTAAGAACTCGGGAAGTTATGGCGTAACAGACATTGCGCCATTGAAGCTGATCCATGGGAGCAACATCCAACAATAATTCGTACATAAATACTGTGGCGAGTCTCGAGCCCTTCGTTTGAGTTGCGGTCCAACAGCAGATGCACTTATGTTGTCTACAACCAGTGAGGTACGTTAGTATATAATTACTATATAGTTGGTTCAAAATGGATATAGCCGTCAAGCGTTTACCTGTTTATAATTAATTTTAAGGTTTTTTTTTAGACAAAAAGTATCATTATCCTTATCTAGAGTTCAAATTACTTGTATACATACATACATTCATAAATAGACACTAAGACTTTTGCATTTATAATATAAATAAGAATTTCCATAATAATAATGCAGTGAATAATTGTACACGTAACTTTTTCTGGTGGAATATTATTATGAAACATTTATTATTTTTACGAACGGAAATAGTTGCGAAGAAATCGAAATGCAAAATAAATTCAAATTGGAAAACAATATGCAGTATTTTAATTATTAATGCAATAGCTTTTATATTATTTTGCATGCAGTTATTGATCGTTTTTAATTTCCATTACATCTAGTATAAAACATATCTAATTACAAAAAACGTTTATATGTTCAATTCGTATGTTTGATGTGTTTCATAAAGTAGGTACTTAAAACAAATAAATGAAATATTAAAAATGGTACAGTAATTAGGCGAAGATCGCGTAATCTGTAGAAAGTACGATTTACAGAATACTACACACCCTTTATTTAGAACTAGATTTCCGCCCGCGGCTTCGCCCGCGTGGAATTCGGTTATATTGCGGTATAAAGCACAACTATAAGAAAACTTCTCATTCCCACGGAAAAATCTAAGAAACGCGATGTAACGCTGGATACAAATTTCATATAATTCATTCCACTTCTTACGTATCTTAAAAAAACACTTCGTTACCACGTTTTAAAAAACACCCAGCGCCATCTTTCGCATACCTCTAGAACTTAATAGCGTAAGCTATCACTCCTCTTCTTACGTATTTTAAAAAACACATCGTTAACATGTTTTAAAAAACACCCAGCGCCATCTATCGCATACCTCAAGAACTAAATAGCGTAAGCTATCAATCCACTTTTTATGTATTTTAAAAAACACATCGTTACCATGTTTTAAAAAACACCCAGCGCCATCTATCGCATACCTCAAGAACTAAATAACGTAACTAATACTTATACCAATTAGTAATTCGTTGACTTTAGTGATTTCAGGATAAGTAGATGTAAAAAAAACAATTAAGACGATAAAACAAATTGTACGTCATCCCTCAAGAATTCCTCATTTTCGAGGATTCATTTTCGTATCATTTAGCTTCAAAATTTACATGTTCATATTCGTTTGCAACATATAAGTGGATGTAAAAAAAACAGTTTAGACGATAAAACAAATTGTACTCATCCCTCGGGAACTCCTCATTTTTGGGGATTCATTATCGTATCATTTAGCTTCTAAATTTACATGTTTATATTCGTTTGCAATATTTTACGTTGTTTTAAACGACACACAGCGCCACCTACAATCCATTCATCAAGCAACTCTCACTTTCCGATTTATAATATTAGTAAGGATATTCGTTTAGTAAACTCATTGCCGTACCAAATTAATATGATAGGTGAAAATGGATAATTTTTAAAACTTTTATCGAAAAATAAAAAAATAGGTTCACTTTGATGCGTGAAAAAGAAAGCTTTTTTCCAATTTCTGTCATATAAGTTGAACCTGGTTTTGACATCACGTGACATGCTCAGTAGCAAGTTTAGGTACATTATCGAATTGATAATTAAGTTTATTGTTTATGAGATATAAAATTGTGAATGCAAAAAATTAAATAAAAACATTATTGTTTATGGTTTGACTCAAATTACTTGGCGTGACCTATAGTGATAATAATGGCAATTAGTCCTTGTGTTTGGCAGAAAAAAGCGCTTGCGAGCGCTGGTAAGAAAAATGGCGATAGCTGAGAGATAATAAGCAAAATGGCGGATTGTGTCAGTGCAACTGCATAGTTTTTTTTCAGCGCTGGTAAGCGCTCGCAAGCGCTTTTTTCTGCCAAACACAAGGAGTGTGACCAAGTTAGGCGACTTAGGCTACTTCAAAGGAAGTCGGGGCACCTTAAGTTGGGATTTGAGGTTGGTTGCGCTATTAGATGTGTCATAGGGACAGAGATGTATTGTCATTGGCTACTGGTTACTGTCTACCTATTTATTTCTATTTCTTTATTGATTGCACTTGTCGAATGTATTGAAGAAGTTTTGTAGCCTTTTCGACTATTTTATGTTACCTGTAGTTTTTTATGGATCATATTTGAAGTCAATGTTTTTGTAGCGCGTTGGATAAAGGGAAGCGTGAGGAGTTTATAAAACAATACAAAGTTGAGAAGGAAAAATTTCCATTTGAACCAAATTCAAAACCATTTGAACTTTCAATAACTTGCCATTTTAAGCTACCTGAATTTTAATAAGGCGATTTTGGACTACCTTAAACAAAAAACAAATTAGGCGAGTCTAGGCTACTTAGCGTCATATTTATGGCGACTGGAACCGAGCTGAACTTAGCAACACTTTTTTATTCAAATTAGCAACACTGTTGCTTATACGGCGTTCGCCATAGATAATATACATACGGCGTTCGCTCCAGTGTTGCCAATTTAGCGACTTTGCCGCAAGAAATGACGACTTTTGCTTAAGTCTTAGCGACTTAAAAAAAAATTTGACGACAAGAAATGTTTAGCGACTTATCTAGCGACTTTTGGAGTAGGTATAGATTAAATCAGTTCTAGAGTCATTATTGGATAAATTTTTAGTCAACTCGATACAGTGCCAAGAGATACATTATGGAAAACATACGCACCAAATTCAAACTTTATTAAATTAAAGTCTCTAAACAAATATTCAAATAAAAACAATTAAATTTTCTTCCAAATCTAAGTTTTACATTAACCTATTGGTACCTATATCAAATTTTAATTTCTACCATTTAATGTTGCATGTAGCTGAGTTGGCAATGCTGAGCTTGAATTATAATTTAATTACTTATGTACCTACTTTTAATGTGTTTCACATATTCCAAATTTCACACTACAGGCAGAAGAGACCACTCTTCTGCCTCTCCCATACAAAATCCTGTGTCCGCTTCCAGTGGAATTAGTTTTAGCGACTTTCTAGCGACTTTTGATGTTGTGTCTAGCGACTCGAACTTCTAGGAGTTGGCAACACTGGTTCGCTCTGGCGCGTTTGACATGATACTGGCTTACATATAACGACGAATCAGTAAAATAGTTTCACAATCACTTAACGTGACGTTTTTAGATTTGGGATTGTAATAATAAATGTTTTAATTTATAAGTACAGTAAAGTAATTGAAAATGCCACCTACAGTTCAGACTAATGAACCTGAAAGAGACAAACGGCCGCAACGCACTGGAGAAAGGAGGTTAGCTACTTTCTGGTAGAAAAACATTGGATTTGTATTTTCATTTTGTCAGTAGAAAAATATTTGGGGATGTTTATTTTTTAGGTCGGAGTTGGTGACACGAGTGAAATATTGCAATACACTGCCAGACATTCCTTTTGATTTAAAATTCATCACATATCCATTTCCTTCAACAAGATTTATTCAATACAATCCAACGTCTTTGGAAAAGAATTACCGTTATGAAGTCCTCACAGAACACGATTTAGGAGTCCATATAGATCTAATAAATCGCGATATTTACCAAGGTGATGGAAGTGCAGCTTTGGATCCAGCTGATGAGAAGTTGTTGGAGGATGATGTTCTTACTCCTCAGGACTCCAAGAGATCGCGCCATCATGCCAAGAATGTATCTTGGTTACGACGTTCGGAATACATTTCTACAGAACAAACAAGATTCCAACCTCAAACTATGGAGAAAGTAAGTTGATTTGGATGGTTTAATAGGCGATATTATAGTATGCATTTAAATGGTAGTTAAGTAAAGTTTTATTTAACAGTGAAACACTTAGATGGTTCTATTTGAGGGGATTGGGCTCTGGAGCTAAAGGGCTATTTTAAAACCCTGATTTCATGGTTAATATATATCACAAACACCACACTATTACACATTTACAATATTTTATGTTTATATAACCCTAGGATGTTTCACTGTCCGTGTCTAGATGAAAAGTGAGTTGTCATAATAGAAGACAATCATCTGTTATGACCTTTAAATAAACATTCCGATATTTGAAAACTGTCACTTCACATGTGACAAGTGTTGTCTGCCATTCAAACTGCAACAGAAACAATATTTTAAAAGTGGATATACTAAAAAAAGAGTTACTAACATTTTAGGTTGAAGCAAAAGTTGGTTACAATGTTAAAAAGATATTCAGCGAAGAAACTCTATACATGGATCGTGAAAGCCAAATAAAGGCCATTGAAAAGACATTTGAGGACAATAAGAAACCAATTGAGAAACATTATAGCAAACCGGGTGTCACTCCAGTGGAAGTTATGCCAGTGTTTCCCGACTTCGATATGTGGAAGTACCCATGTGCACAAGTTATTTTCGACACTGATCCAGCGCCCGCTGACAAGAATATTGCTGGACAGATAGAAGCCATGTCACAGGCGATGATTCGGTAAGTTTATTTATTTATTGAAACTGTTGTACACAAAAAATATGTACAAGTGGTGAACTAAATGCCATTAGGCATTCTGTACCAGACAACCTGAGAGTCTGAACTTGATACCATATTGGTGGTGCATTGAAAGGGAAAATAGAAAATACATACATTTACATACATATAATGTCAGATATAAAATTATAAACCACTTAAATATTAATACACTAAACTAGGTCTACTATAAAAGTGATATTAAGTTGATAGGGTTGGCGAATTCACAATTGATCACCAACCAGTCGTTTGAAATATAAATTTTAACTCTTTATTCTTAAAGTATAAACTACTCATATGTGGGTAGTTGTAAATATTCAGCATTTATCAGTATAAAACAAGTTTAGATTCTAATTTTATAATCCATACCATTAGAGAGTGAAACTCTTTGCCTGAGTTTGTGTTTCCTGATTAATCCAATTTAGGGTCTTCAAGTCATGAGTGAATAGGAACTTTCTAGGCAGGCACGTCACAATTTAGATCGCATTGTGGCTTACCATGAGGTGAGATAGTGGTCAAGTGCTAACATAATCACGATAAAAAAGTATATATTACCTAATTCATATTTGTAATTGTGTTTTGTTTCTATTTTCCAACGTTCTTAATTTTTTATCAACAGTGGTGTGATGGACGAAAGTGGAGAGCAGTTTGTTGCATACTGTTTGCCCACTGAAGATACTATACTGAAACGACGTCGTGATGTTGTTGAGGGAATACCTTACATGGACGGTGATACATATGAATACAAAATGGCTAGGGAGTACAACTGGAATGTAAAGAGTAAAGCTTCTAAGGGTTACGAAGAGAATTACTTTTTGGTAAGTATTTGTCTATTATTGTCATAAATTGACAGTTCTGGGTTCGAATCCTGGAAGGAGCAGGTGTTTATGATGAATATGAGCATTACATCTGAGTTATGAGTGTTAATATATATTTCTATAAATATTAATTATCTATGTATCATATATGTATGTCTATCCATGACACAAGCCTTACAGCGCTTACTATGAATCAGGCTAATAATATAATTAGTGTGAATGTAAGAAATATTTATTGTACCGGAGTATAAGAACGTCAAACACTGTTAGTTTACTGTGACAGATGTTAATTACTTTTTATTTATGTACTAGGAATAATATAAAATAATCCGTTAAAAATCACAATTTTTGTTATAAAATGCAATAGACAATTATTACAAAAAACAAATTAGCATTCATTAAATCAAAATACCCATTCATAACTTTCGTCACACGTTAAAGGTGGGACCCTTAACGGATATATCTGGAATGTGACATTGTGTGACAAGGGGTTGGGGGACAAAAGGTTTGTGACATCACACTGTGACACTTTGTGAAATTTTATGTGAATAAAAAAACTCTAAAAATGTACAACTCTATCTACATTTGTTCATACTTTAGCACTTGAAAAATGTAAAAATGTGTTACGTCACATCAGTGGGGGGAGGTGGTTTTAAATAAAATCAACTTAAATCAAATCAAGATATTTATTTGCATAGAATATGGGAACAGAAATGATGACTTAAAATAAAAATTAACGCCACATCTAACCCTCACGGGTGTACAAATTTAGAACATAAGAAGAAAGGTATTATTGCCAAATTAATGGTATCAATTTATAAAAACATTTAAAGCAAACAATTTATATAATAATAATTATAGATATCAGTTTATAAATAAATTATACATGCCATAGGAAATTAAATGTACAAAATTTTACTGAATAATTATATTATACTGTGTCATTGATATATTTGTCAATCGAGTAATATGAAGTATTAAAGATGTGACAACCTCTGACAAGGACAGGGGGCGTGTTGAAATGTCCTAAATTTGATGTGACGAAATTTATCAATGGACCTTTAGATGAGATTGATTATTATCAGGCTTGCAAATTATCAAGATGATTATTTTCTCTGATAATTATCCGATAATTATCCAACTATCAAATCAAATAACATATATATAAATGGAAGATTTTTTCTATTTTTAGACATTACTTTTACCTGAGAGTCTGAGACTACTTTTGTTAAAAAAAACTATTAATTTTGATATGTGTACGACTTGATTATTGTAATTTTTGACTGCTATTACTAATGTCTAATATTTATAATGCAATTTTAAATTTATTCATATACCTATTACGACTCTGACTTCAAACTCCACTCGTCCAGCAATTGCTGGTTTTCTGCGCCTCGCAAACAATGTACTATTATTTTGTTTTGTACAATAACAGTTACTTGCTAATAATTACGTACTGATAATTATCAACGATAATTATCAGTACGTAATTATCTTGATAATTATCACGATAATTATAGTTATTTTTTAAAGATATGTGTTTGTATCGTTAGGTTGTTCGAAACCATTGCATTTATTACAACGAGTTGGAGACAAGGGTGCGTCTATCGAAGCGTCGTGCACGGGCCGGTGTAGCAGCTCAAGCTCTCACAAGGCTTGTGGTCACTCACAGACCTCTCAGCGCTCCAGAGCACCGGATGCTGCGGCTCAGGGAGAAACAGCTTGAGCCACCACAGGTATGTGAACCTATACTTAGACTAGCTAGACATATAATTAACTACTTTAAACCTGCAATAAAATTATCGGATATTCGTTTATACATAATTTTAATAAAAACACAAAATTATCTAAACCGTAACTAAAAAAAAACATATAATTATTATATTATAAATTAGTTATATAGTGTTACAAGCTGCGGGGTTTTGATAGTAATATAAACCAATTAGTTTATTCTAAGATTTTATAATTCAAATTTGCAAAACAAACTCCCAATTATCCAATAAATCGCCGAATTCAGAATATCTCATCAATACCGTCGCAAAATATCCAAGTCGCCTGCCTAAATCACTCTTCAATTCGCTCCAAAGATTACATTCAAGTCGCTTCGATCATTCCTAAAATCAGAACCATTACGCGGTCCAGGTTTGCTTGATGCCGAAATTCTTTTCTCGTACCAGGGATGTCATCTCGTACTGTCACAATGTCGTACAAGTATTAACAAAAAAACAAAACATAAAATTCATATAGTCCCCGGCATATAAGTTGAACCTGGTCTATGTGTCGACGCGATCCGTAAATAAAACCGACGCGGAATATGTGGTAAATTATAAAAAATATTATAATAAGTTATGTTGTCGTAAAAAGAGATATTAGCATTTCACAAATCACAGCTATTTATAATCACACTAGCTGACCCAGCCACGCGTTTCTGTGTTATAAATTGAAATAAAACCTATCCTATCTTTTAAGTTAGATCAAATAACAGATAGTTACGAAGTTTGATCAAAATAGGTTAAGTAGTTTAGGAGTCCATCGCGGACAAACAACGTGACACGTAATTTATATATATTAAGATTAAATATGATTTTAGCAAATAGCATAATTTTAGTAATATGAAGATGATAATTACCTCTTGCTAAGGGAATCAAATCTTTTATAGGAGGACGATGAAGAAGAAGAAGATGAAGATGATGATGATGAAGAGGACAAGCAAGAGGAACCGAATGAAAGAAGAGAAAGGTAACACCATAGATAATAATTTCTATAAAAAAGTACTAGAAAAAAACGGCTAGTTTAACATAAAATTACATGTATAAGTGACAATGCATTAGATAATACTTTTTTCCCAATAAACTTTAGCAGGCATGGTATAGTATTATAATAACTTTTCGACTTATAATTAACTGATTTAAATTTGTTAAACCTTTTTAGATCACGATCCCGTTCGAAATCAGCGTCGAAGTCTCCACAAGGATCAGATAGGTCGAAAGCGTCGAGGTCGAGGTCAAGGTCAAGATCGAGGTCAAGGTCAAAGTCGGGGTCAAGGTCGCGATCGGCGTCACGCTCGCGCTCCAAGTCCAAGTCGAAGTCACGAAGCCGATCTCGGTCTGCATCGGGTTCAAGGAAGTCTCGCTCAAGGTCTGGATCAGCACATTCAGGTTCAGCAAGGTAAGATATTAGTTTGAGACGTTATATATTTTTAAAAAGTAAAAACACAAAGTTTATATAAATTGAGAAAATATTGTTGAAATATTGGATTTCTTAAGCACTGGTATCGAAATACATTTGATAAAAAAATCATCTAAAATTATTAGCATATTTAAGATAAAAAGAAACAAATTATATACTGTTCTATGGTTAAAATTATATATATATAAAATCCCTGTCACAGTGTTTGACCTCGATGAACTAAACTGCTCAACCGATTTTGATGACCTTTTTTCATTTAGGACAGAGAACAGGTTTGAGTTAAATTTCTTCTTGTAATAATTTTTTAAGCTGTTTGATACTTGAATAACGAAAAATTATATACTAGAAAAAAATATCTTGAATGGAGATTCAAGTGAATTGAAGAGATTTTTTTATTTATATCTTATCATTTTTTGTAACTAATTATAAATTTATTTTTCAAATAATTGACATATATAATGTTAGCTTATATTTTTTCCATAAAGGGTTTTTTTAAATATATTTATTTAATTTTCTGCTTCCATTTGTTCTTTTAATAAGAATAATTCAACAAAGCTGGTTAACTTTTTAATTAAGTAAATTATTTTTTTGTCTACTATTAGTTTGTTTTAATTCTGTGTACAGTTGATGAAAAAAGTGTTTTCCAATGTAATAAATTGTAAAATAACAATAAAAATAAATATGTTTCCAGGTCAAGATCTGGTTCGGCCAAGTCCCGTTCCCGGTCTCGTTCCAGGTCCCAGTCGGGCTCCCGTGCTTCGTCCAGGGCTTCATCTAGGGCTTCGTCGAAGAGCAAAGCCTCCAAAGCCAGTTCCGGTAGTGCTAGGTCGAAAGCCAGCTCGAAGGCGAGCGGAAAGGTACTGTACGGATTAATCAGCTGTTGTACTAATGTAAATTAAAATTTAAATTAATTTAAAATGTAAAGTAATTTAAAATTTTAACTGATTTAAAATTTAAATTAATTTAAAATTTTAACTGATTTAAAATTTAAATTAATTTAAAATTTTAATTAAATTTGAATTTAATTCGTTTATTTCTGGAATAACCCATATCGTGTTAGTAATAATAAATCAAATCTTATCCTATGCGCGTCTCACGCTCGATACAGTATCGGATTTTTTCACCTTGCGACTACCATATGTTTGGACCACTAAAAGAAGCTCTCGGAGGTCAAAAACTCAACGATACCGGCATCAAAAAGCTTCCGGAAAGGTGTATAAAATGCGTAACCATTGAGGGGAATTACATAGAAAAACTGTATATTTTTTTATAGTTAATAAATGTGTCATTTGTCTCAATCATATTTAAACCACCCTCGTATATAAAAAATAGGTGTCACAGTGTTTGACTGAACTCCGAAACTACTCAACCGATTTTGATATTTTTTTTTCATTTTGCTGAATTTGTTCCGACTTAGGACATGGGATAGATTTCACTTTAATTTAAATATCTTTTTTATTTTATGAAAGAATAAAAAAGATAGCGAAAATTATAATGATTGCTCCACAGCAACACGTAGCCGGGTCAGCTAGTATTACTATAAATTCTTATTCATTTTTAGATGAATTTTATTGACCTTATATTCGTATCAAAATTCCCTTATCATAAAACAAATTTTAAGGGAAATAATATGACTACTTCCTAGCGTCACTGGTCTCCATTTAAATTCTGGTGTTGCCATTGCATAGTTGTACAATTACATCCGTTTAAAATCGATTTAAAAAGGATAGGTTTCATTTTAAAACCTATCCTTTGTCCTAAGTTGGAACAAATCCAGCAAAATGGAAAAAAAACAAAAATCGGTTGAGTAATTTTGGAGTTCATCGCGGTCAAACACTGCGTCAGGGAATTTATATATTCTCAAAAATTAAGTTAAAACTATCCTGTTTTTTAAGGTAGATCAAATAACAGATAGTTACGAAGTTTGATCAAAATTGGTTCAGTAGTTTCAGAGTTTATCCCGAACATACATCGTGAGTCGAGATTTTTATATATAAGATTGTTTTGCTGAGCACCTTGTCCGCACCGAACCAGTTTTGGAAAATATCCTTTAATTATTTCTTTGGTTTAAAAAAATGTTCACCGTTAAGCTAAAAACAGTTTGATCCATATTTTTATTGTATTCGAATACCCTATAATTGACATACATATTTTTCATTAATTTAATTTATTAGGGCTCCAAAGGCAGTTCGAAGGCAAGTTCTCGGGCATCAAGCAAGCGATCGTCTAGGGCTTCGTCTCGGACCTCTAGAACGTCTTCCAAGGGCTCGGGCTCCAAAGCCTCATCCAGAGCCAGCTCGGGCTCCGGTAGTGGCTCTGATAGATCTAAGAGTAGATCCCGTAGTAGATCCCAACAGGTGAGTTATCATTGAATGAAGGTAGTAGAAAATATATGACGACCATTGCCTTAGTCATCCTGTGATTACGGCTTCTTTAAAGGAGTCATAACGTCAGGATTAAATATAAAACAAATTATGCGCAAAATCCATAAAAAAGTTGTTTTATTCAAATGTACTTTTTAGACTGTATTCCTTGACATTAATTATGTTAGTTTTTATGTAAAATAGTTTATCATTAATTTGTTACTTTTAAGTTTGACTTTTGTTTAGTAACTCTGATGGTGACTGAAATGATTTCTGCTATATGAAGACAATACTTTGTGTTTGTTACCATATATAGTTACCAAAGCCTAAGAATAAGCCTAAGAATAACAGTATTTATAATTAATTAACGTTACCATAGCAACGCGTGGCCGGGTCAGCTACTAATAAATAAATGAGTTACTTTATAACAAAATAACTTAAAGAAGACTGGTGAATACCTATGTATTTACAAACATTTTATGTTATGTTTATATGAATTAATTATTTTAGTTTAAAATAAATATCTTTTACTTGTCTTGTGTAACTTAGGTAAATGATTACAACTATTTCTTTGTGTATTTTCGTTGGTGCATGTCGTGACTGCCTTTAATTAAGACAGCACTTAGCTCTATGATAAAATTGTATGTTTTTTTAAATGTTATAGTGTATGTTTTGTTGGTGGTCCTTATAAATAAATAAATAAACATCTAATTAAATAACATGTTCATGGAAGAAATCGAATGATACTTGAAGAACTCCGTTAGACTAATAAAAAAAGTTAATTGTATTTTTTTTTTTAAAGTTGGAGTTAGGCGTATTTTTCTTGTAATGAACCAAACCAACAGGTTTAGGACTAGATCGTGACGGAGCCCGAATTTTGAAATTCGCAAAAATGAAAAAAAAAATGAAGAATTTTAAAATTTTCTAAAAATTGATGATTATTTTAGTTTTACGCTCCGCTCCAATATATGGGGCTAGCGAAGCTTCATGCTTAGCGACTGCTTCGACCTATTTTAATATTTGTATTCTGATATATAAGCTAGATTTGTGTTTCTCCTTCCATCTATGCAATGTACCACAAATAAAAATATCTTATCTTAATTTCAGAGATCCCGCAGTGCTTCTGCGTCGAGTGCATCGTCAAGGCACAGCGCATCTGACTAGAATAGCATTATTATTCAATAATTATTAATAATGCTATATTATTTGCAATAAATCAAATTCAATTGTCACATTTAATAAACCCAATTCATGATTGAAGTTTTTACATTTTCTTTTTACCATATTCCCAATAAATCCTATTTCGTTTTTATAAAAAAATGGGCCCTGATGCACATATTTCGAAATAAAATAAAAATTTTAACTATTTCCCTCTGGGATTATATCCGAATTAGTAAGAAAAGATAAGCACATTCTTCGAGTTTAAAACTGTATACTGAAGTTTCTCTGATAGTTTCGTATTTCAAATAAGATAATAATAATAACTTAAAAAAAATGACCACACGGCTGAAGTAGAACTTCTTTCTCAATCTATAATAATAAATAAGTATGTACGTACCTATGTACAATTCTGTAGATAATTTATTTGATTATTTTAATGATTTTTGTGTGCACTTATCACTATTTTGGCGTCATCACAGAATTTTCAGTTTCTTGGGGTGGCCACGGGTCACTCGCAGATATATATTAGATATACGAAACGTAACTGGCTATGAAAGAAAGAAAGAAAACGTGTGCTTGCACCTCTCTCTTGCCCCTAAAGTAAAATACGAAACGTAAGTCTCTCTTTCTATCTTCACTAACCTATATATCTCCTTCGCAACCACACACTTTTCATGACGCTCTCGTCACGCATTCACCAGTTTAAAGAAGATTTACTTCAATAAAGTTCCGTTGGTATCCCAATATACAATCTTGGCTTTAGCTTTATCTTAGATATAATCGGAGGCGGATTATCGTTAAGGCAAAGTCGGTACTAGGTTTAAAGAATTCCGCGTTATTCAAAAGTTATTAAAGTTTTTGCTATATCCCGATATCCGGATTTTATTAGACTTAAGGTTGTCACCAAACTAAATCATAAATAATTTTCTTAGATAAATAAAATTATTATTTAAAGAATTTCGTTAAGAGATACGCGTAAGAATTGTGTTCTATTAATTGATTTTCTTTATTTTATGACGCCATGTTAACACAGTAATGAAAAATATGTAAGTACCAGTTTTTAAGTGTGAAAAACGAACGAATATACGCACAGTCCATAAAACCTAAAGAAGCACGACAACAACAAACAGGTAAGATACTTTAAACTACATACTAGTATTAAACGTATGAAACGCCGATAAAAATACATATAAGTCCGGTTATTCGGAGGTGACGACCCTAACCAAATTTAGAAAACGCTTATATATTTTGAATAACGCGGAATTAGATTGTGGTAATCATAATGTTGATAGAATAACGTATGAAGAATATACTGTATAAATATCTCGTTCTTTTATGGCATTATACTTGAAATAATAAATATAAAAGAAATACGAACACAATTATTATTTCATAATCTATTAACATTACAAATTTCAAAAATGGACAGAATGTTTGTTGTTATCAGTAAAAAATACGTTAATTTTTTTTTTAAATAATCGTTAATTTTATTTTTTATTTATATTTTTGTGATTTTCTGGACCTGGATACCTATAGGCAAACTTTGCATTTTTTTTGTCGAAACTAAAGGTCGGATCGTTGCCAGATTTTCACTGTAGTGCTTAGAATTATATATGCTAACGATTTTAACAATAAAAAGGGCATGAGACAAAATCGGGGTTTGTAAAACACTGTGGTATGTTTTAACAGCGATGTAATGAAATGAAAATTCTTTTACATTATTACCTATCTGTGCTACTCACGTAAATTTGAACGTACCATTTCTACTAATATCCTTATTGTTGACTACTATGCCTTAAAATTGTAAGCAATATTATTGCAAAATGACAATCTATCGATATCCCAAAACAGTCGATAGTCTCGACTCTATCAAAAGTATTGTTACCAAGAACAGTAAGTACCGATACTATCGATAATTTGTTATTTACAGGCAACAATACTATCGATAGTATTGCACTCCTTCAATGCTATTGAAACATTCCAAGCTATCGATACTACTATCGATAGTCTTGTTATCTATTCCCTATCGATAGACTATTTAATAATTATCGATTGTCAACTATCGATCGGAAACACTAATTCGGACAAGACAAAAGAACAGCAGAGGTTCTTGAAATGTATGCCTCTATTTTAACAACTAGTTCGAACAGAGGCAAATGCTTTTTTACATATATGTTAGTAAATATAAAAATATTTGCATTGAATTTGACAATATTACGGATGCATAAGCCCGTACACTTAAAAACAGGCTGATCGGAAAAAGCCACGATAGTGAAAAAAAAAGATATTGACTTAATCATTTTTTTTATTTTCTTTATTTATGGCTTGTACAATTTGTGCATTTGGCCAATGTCAAGTAAGTATAATCTTTCTTTTATGTTCTTGAGTAATTTCCTAGGTTTCAGTAAAGAAGTGGGGTTTTACTGAAACCTCCTCGTGGCCTTCTTGAGAGAGCGTGAAAAGACACCTTCCAACCTCACTTCTCAACACTCATGCATATTCAGAAACACTCAGTGGTTAATAATAACCCATTATTACACACTAATACCAACCACAACAGAAAATTTAAAAAGAAAAGCAAAATCAATAAAGTGACGCTTCGCGCTCCCGCCGAAAAGTCAGACTTAATCATATTATCCTTGAGTCAAATTTAAGAAATACTATATACGCAAAAAGACAGTAAATTCTCTGTAGGTGTGATGACCTATGCCTTTTTGGCAAAACGAGCTAGTTGGTTTTCCCTGTCTTATTTGCTAGACTATTTACCTTGGCAAAGATCATCACACTATTAAGGTCTATTTTGAATAAGATAATGTTGCGATTCAGTTGATATGGATAGAGCTTTCAAAGTACAAAAAAAATGTATAAGGTATGTGTGTGTATCTGTGGTGCGGGTTATTTAGATAGTTGTAAGCCCTTATTTAAAAAGTTACAAATATTGTCCTTGCCCTCTCTATACATATTTGAAATGTGTCTATTTGTAAAAAAATTAAAACTTATTTCCCACTAAATGGCACTGTGAATATAGAGGTAGAAATGGAAATAAGTTGCGTATATCAAATAGGAGACTCGAGTTATACTCTAAGAATGCATATTGCATGGCAATTACTATCTTTAATAAATTGCCAAATAAGTTGACTCGAGTGCCTTATAATAAATTCAAAGCTGATCTTTTTCATATTTTGGTAAATAAAATTTATAATTCTGTCAATGAATTTCTAAAAGATGATTTGAATTGCTGACATACACTTCGTTATATTATTTGCAATTTGTATTAGATTGTTATACGACGTTATTTGACATTTGTTTAGTTTAAAATAATGTATTTTTTAATTAATGATAATTATAGGATTTAGATTTATATTTAATAAGTTCATTGAGATTAGAATCAGAAATGTTTTAAATATTTGCACGTCGACAAATTCGACAGGTCATGTCGTACTTTAAAAATATGCTTTAATATGTATTTTACCATGTCCTGGCAAATAAATGAGTTATTATTATTATTATAGGAAGGAATTTAGTCTACTATGAATCAGGAAGTTATGCAACTCCGCTCTTCCGAGAAGAACTGCAGAAAGGAAATCGGTCGCTAAAAGAAGCCGACAGGTGTTTGTATGATGTATATGTCACCGTAAAATTGTGTACACCGTTACATTATACCTATAACCATAAGGTTAGGTTAGGTTAGATATTTTATAATCTACCGAAAATTTTGCGTTAAACTGTAAGCAGTATGTTACGGTTCACAATCTTTGTATAGTTCACAGTCTCGCGAGATAGATTATAATCGTATTTACAAATGTACGGTGACATATACGTGCATTTGTATCCGAGCCATGGGTATTTATATTTATTTAGTTAAGACACACCAACATAATAATTCTTGACGTGAACCCCAATAACAGGCGTGTACAACACTCACGTTAGTCAAAATAATGATATGGATACTTTAAACATACATACAAATTAATATTCATAGAAATATAAATAAGTTTGTAATTTCTTTCTTATTGTTATATCGCCCATTTATTTTGGATTGTATAATTTAAATATGTTAACTTAATTTAATTATAAATTTTGATTTCCGAAATTGTGCCTGTTGACTTTGGTTTTGACGTGATAACGTCTTATAAATTGGTTGCGGCTGGGAGTCACTTATGAAAAAGTGTAACGCTCGGTAACGTTACGATGAGTCACCGAACGAGAGAGAGGCCCGCCGAATGCCTTGCGTCTCTCTCCCACTCAA
The DNA here is from genome assembly GCA_927399485.1 of Calamotropha paludella. NCBI lineage: Eukaryota > Metazoa > Arthropoda > Insecta > Lepidoptera > Crambidae > Calamotropha > Calamotropha paludella. The sequence continues at coordinate 1,411,782 of OV656803.1, read as the reverse complement.
CTATGATCGGTCTGCCGCGCGCATTGTGCAATTTAATTATATTCATATCAATAAATATTCTACCGAGAAAAAGACGTTGTCACGTAAAATCTTCGCCCGTAAAACCGACTTTACAGGCAAAAAAAAAAAAAAACCGACTTTTTTTTTTATTAAAATTGTATTTTTCATCGGACTTTGCCGCCTTTAGAATGGCCTTGATTTTTATAACATTGTTAAAAAATTCATTGCAAGTCATATTAAAGTTGGTTTTAATTTGAATTTCTGCTTTCACATGCTCGAGTGTCAAACGGTTTCGCCTCTCAAACCAAATTAAGTCAGCCAGATAATATATCCTTTCTGTTGTTGCGTTTGATACTGGAATTGAAGCCATAAGAGAAAATAATTTTTGAAGATTTACTAAGTCTTGATTGTCTTTAAAAATGTTGTGCCATTTTTGTTTTTTTAATTTTTTAATTTATCGGGTCATTTAGCGTCTCGATCAGGTACGAATCGGGACAAGTTCCCAGACCCCTGAAAATCGTGACGTCCCGCGCAAATCGGGACACCTGGCAACACTACTGATGACCTACTATTAGTTTAGTTAAATAAAATGTAATGTATAATAATTTCTCTCTCTAATGTTGTAACATCTGACAATACTGCTTGTTTTGCGAGTGGCGCTGGAGCGAAGGGGCAAGCAGCCGTTAAATTAGATAGTTCTAATTTGAAACAGCAGCTAATTAATGCGATTTGGTAGGTATCTTTGGAACGAATTAAAGAGCAATTTAAATGCGACCTCAATGAGTTGTTGGCTCAGAGTAAACAGGACTGGAGTAGCCATTAGTCAATATCTCGTACATATTTTTCTGCCATTTTTTGCGGGGGGTGAGGTTACTACAACATTCAATGCCAGCACACAGGAACAAAAACTCTTTGCGTGTTTACAAACGCACACATGCATAATACGACAAACATATTTAAAATACACGCACACGTGCTTAAAATAGTGTGTTAACGTTCTATTCAAACACACGAATGTCATTGTGTGAGAAGTGACATGACATAGCACGAGAATATCGATATCGATAAATCAGTTTCGTTCAATGAATGAATTTATTAACTTTGCGTTAGTATTCCTACAAATACAAATTGAAACTTGATAGTTTATTGCATTTAAAAGATATTTACAATAGGTGTTATTATATATATAGAATTCACTGTGGACCCTTTTGCGTATACCCATAATGGAAAGGAGGAACTTTGAAACATTATTTTTAACAAAGCGATAGTGAATATAGTTATATTTCTCAGATTTTTACTTTGACCGATTGATTATTTGTATTTTTTTGCGATTTGCTTACATCACTTTTTGCAGGTATTTCCTTTTCAACTTATTTTTTAACCTAAAATTAATACATTTAAATATAATAAACTACAACTGTTATAATATTACATGTTAATATCTATTTGAAGCATAACTAGTTATATAATAAACTAAGAGGATCATTCAAGAATAACGTTGGCACAGCATGGGCAACTAATCTTCTTCTATTATTAGATAATTTTTGAAACTGAGACGGCTCAATATGTATGGAACATATAGTACTTGTTCTTGAAGATGCCCAAGATGCCCTATTACCTATTACAAGCATGAATCCATTTTTTTCGTATGCTGTATTCTTTAGGAAAACTGAATATGAAAAATTAGATGTTTCCGGGCATATCAAAGCTTAAAGTATAAATACCAACAATTAGTATACCGCCTAGGGGCAGAGTATATTTGCCTGAACTACACATACCGATCATTTCTAATTTTAATACTGCAATACTATCTTCCAATAGATTTCATTTATGTACAAATGACTTTTGGTACCACATACCTTACTCCTAGTATCTTGAAGTATTGCAGTTGGACAAGCCGGTTTTTAAAAGGAGCTATAAATGCTACAATATTAATAAAAAACTTAACTTAAATGTTGACGATGACATTTAGCTATTACCATACTAAAATGTCATCAAAATCCGTCGCGTAGTTTTTGGGTGATGCGTGCTCAAACATACATACAGACAGACAAAATGTTCAAAAATTAGTGATTTCGCTTCCTCTACTCTCATTACTAGCCATTTGGTTTAAGGTGGACTTGACCTGTTTTATTCTATATCTTTACAGTTTTATTCTCGTATGTATAATATCGCAGGTAAATAGTATAATTCCGCACTTTACATACGGCGTCATCAGTTCAAAATCACATACCTTATTCTTATTTGAAATCATCATTAATACCTGGTAATAATTACTGAAACAAACTGTAATTTATCTAATTTGTGTTTTATTATCGTTAAGAAAAAGAACTAAGAAAAGGGTATGTGTTTTTTAAACTGATGACGCCGAATGTAAACTGCGGAATTATACAATTTCCCTGCGACATACAGATTTAAATTAAAAATACATATTTCCAATTTAAGTATGTTACTTGCATTCATTCATTCATTACTCACTCGTAAAATCACAATATCGATGAAGTTGACATCACTATTGTGCAAATTAATATTGTACAAATTAATAAGGGTTGCTGATTACAAAATAAAAACAATTTGTCCTGTGGCTCGAAAAAAAATTTTGATTTCTCGGAAATGATCGGGTGTGCTGGTTAGACGATGCACAGAGGGGTATTTATTAAATTTAGCTGGCCAAAAATATTTGTTTGGGTTTTCGAGTTGCTAATGACGGAAATAAAACAAGTGTTATATAAACAGTAATTAATAATGTTTATTTTTTTATAATTTTCATAAATAAAGAAAAAAACTACAAAAAATAAAAAAATAAAAAATGTGATTCCGTCACATGCCTACACTAATATGCTGATATAATACACTAATATAATGATGATTATGACACATATGATTTTATTAATATTAGTAACTTTAAGTATTTATTAAATCAATTTAACTCATCCTCACTTTCTGATAGAAATGCGTCTGTTGGGTTTGGTGTTGCAGATACAAGCAAACTCAATGTTTCAGGAAGAAAAGAAGACTTCTTATTTTTCTTTATTACCCTTGAGGCACTAAAAAAGGGATCTGAGCTTAAAAGTAGCCTATTCAAAATGTCTCTGTTACAGGACTGTCTAGAGAATTTTCTTGAGTAATCCTGTCTGTATGACCTAAAATGCTTGTTGCGTGCTTCTGCTGCTTCTTCAGATAGTTGCCCTATGGGTAACAATGCATTTTTTATTATGTCTGATCCGTGCACAAGTACTTTATGCAGTGTGGGCGTCATTGGGTGCCACGGGTAAAGTTTTACGTATAAGCAAGCAGTTTCGTCTGCATATTTTTCATATTTTTCTAAATTTATCTCGTATCCGCTAGAAATCGTTTCCAAAATCACTTTTAACCTATATATTAACTCGTAGTCTATTCCTGTAATATCTGAGGATAGTTTCGGATCTTCAAAAAATCTCCTGCTGGTGTTGCCGTCATTAGTGTTTCCGAAGTTTGCTTTCGGCATGTCAACTAATAAACCAGTTTAATTACGAAACCTGGTCTGTATTTCGATTTTCTTATTTATCTCCATTTGTTTTTCCTCTTCTGATTTTCTCTGCCGGTACTTTCTCACAGGTAATTTATACGCAAGGTGTAGAATACTTTCAAAAAATCGTATTCTCGCATGTAAAATGGAAAGACCAAATTCAGTAGCATCCTTTGAAATTCTCCTTTTGTCCTTTAAATTGTTGAATTCTTTGGAAGTTTTCCCACAAATATAGCAACGACTTGTGGATGTTGTTCCAGAAGCTGCGTTGCAAACCTTTCCATCTACCATTGTCATTACAAATTGGGAATGCACCAAAAACTTTTTCCGTCAATATTCACCTCAGTCGCAACCAAATTATCAATAGAACATAATTGATCTCTTCGTTTGTAATATCAGTTGTCTCTTTGACGAAGCGAAATCTTATTGGACGACAAAATCGGGCAGATGAAGAAGTTGGATTTTCCCATAACACCTTTTGATTGTCCTTGACGCAAATAAGTCGCACAGGTACAAAGCAGCTTTGAAAAATATATGCATCAGAGTCAGCCTCATTGTTATGTTTTTGTTTGTACTGTGCTTGTTGGGATCCGTCACAGCCCCATTTACATAACAACTTCGAAGTGTTCCGCTCTTGCTCTTTTATTGTCAATAAGACTTCTTTTAAGAATTCCGATAAGCGCTTAACAGTTATATCAATTAATGGTTGCAGTTGGGTCTCCGCGCAGGTACTCGTTACCGTGCTCGCTTCTGGAGGAGGATAACATTTCTTTTTGGCTTCTTGAATTAAGCTATAACACGGAAAAAACTTCTTGTTCGTGTTTCTTATAACCTCATACTGCCCTCGTGTTAAATCTGCATCTATAAACATTTTTAAAGCTTCCATGGGGGTTAGACGCGATGATTTTCCACACTTAGAGGTGGAATCGAAAGCTCTTTTGTACCTCGTTGCACGGGTCGGAGAGCTTGTTATATCTTGGAGTACGTGGAAAGCATCACGTTTTCCCGATTTTCTTAATTCAACTTGAGCTGCGTGAACTATAACACCATCCTCTACATTGGAGCGGATCTCTTCAGTTTTTCTTCTTTTGCTCCTTTCGCTAGATTCACCAAATGATTTACGAGGGCGACCTTGACGATTTGTAGTAGTGACTGGAATTTCGAAAGTACCTTCCAGCCAAAGATGGTTGTTTTTTAAGAAAACCTCTTCTTTTTTGTGGGATTTAATCCACCTTTGCTTCATTTCTGATTTGAAATGTGCAAAATTGTGTTTCAGTTTATTTAACTGACATTCAGTAAGGTTGTCTTGAGTAAAAAGGTGGTCTTTCAAAAAACATAGCTTTTCTTCTAAATTACGTAAATTTTCATTCTTCATCTTATCGAAGAGTGATTTACGAGTCACTATTCTCACTCCAGAGGTACCCCCTGAACCTAGAACAACATTTAAACATTAATTAATATTTCACTAATTTCGACTGTAAAAGATCAAAGTACTCGCTTTAGTGTATCCGCGCTATTCCGCGGCTAATTTATATACCATTCGTTACTTAAGACCCTAAATTTTAAACATGAATAACAAAAAAAGCCGGATCTACCCCGATACTAAAACAAATACATCTTTAAATATAAATTTCTTTAAAAAAATCTTCTGATTTTAGACATTACTTCTCGACCACTCAAAGCATATCAAACAGAATCAATTTGCATTAAATATATAACGTTTAGATTGCCACATACCTGTAGTCTCCGAATCCATTGCTTCTTTTCACCAGATTAACACAGTAAACTGCAGTTTAGCTCACAATGTTGACACTTTCTAAAAATCGCCGATAACTGACCGGTACACAAAGTTCGATGATCAAGTCCCGACTGAGTTTGCCAGGTAACGCGCAAAGGGAGAGGGGCGGGGACGGCGGCCTATTGTTCGTTGGAGTGTCCCCTGCCTCAGGTAGTCGAATGCAGTAGCATTTCTTTAACTTTGTTATTTCGACTTTTGGCCGCGTAGATAGTTAAAATACCCCTATGTGCGATGGTACCCTTTTAACCGTGTCTTTTTTATGAAGTCAGGGACACTGGAAGTATATACAGCATTAGTACTCTTAATGTTTATGAGCGCCGCCCAGCATGAATAAAAGGACAAATAGTTTGATTATTATTTTAATTAATTATTTTATTTATTATTTTATATTTCCATGTTGTGTGGCAAAGAATAGGCTTCAAGCAGCCGCAAAAGTGTAGGTATGTACTTAATACTAAACTAAAAATAAACACGCAACGTACATTGTTAAAACGAAATTATAATTGTTAATTAATTAATACAAAATTACAGTTATTTATTACCAACAAACTTTTTCTAATTTTTGTCTTAATTAATTGAAATGCGATAATGGTCAACCCTAGGTAGTCTCGTGGGGAGTGCAGCCTGAAATTTGAAATTGTAGTCTGCTAAAACATGAAATTATGAATTAAATAATAATCAAAACCTAAAAATTATGCTTACAAATGAAAGGTGACACCATCTTTTTGCATACTAGATATTTTCGATTTTTTTTTACAGTAGAAAACAGCACAGGCAGGCATTTTCGTGGGAGCTCTGCACGGTAAGACCAGTGGGTCGACACTGCCTTGAAACGAATCCTCGGGAAATTAGTTTATTTAAAATACTCTCTTATTGTTTTGTAGTTAAGGTCTCTATTTCATTGAAGAGGTTTCGTCAAGACCTGAAACATGATTAATACCAACCTAAAATAACGAACATTTTAACATTTTAATGATGGCGGTACTGGAAAAAATGGCCGATATCTCATTATCTGACGTTTGGTTTTGAGATTATTCAAAAGTTCAAACTGATGAATATTCGCTATTTCACTTTATGTGTGATTTAGAGACCATTGCACCTATTTTATTTTGTGCTTTTCCTGTTACATTGTCTTGTGTTGTGCAGAGATTGTTGTGTAAATATTATTTTCTCCGTCTCTGTTAATATCATACCGGTAATCTCGCTTTTCTTGCGTGTAAATTGGTGAGAAACTGAAGGTAACATGGAAGTTAAGCGTTACAGAAAGTGTACGATTTGTGGTATGCAACAGTTACGCAAGTCGGGCATACTTTTTGCAAGTTTTCCTCTCGACCCTGATCGGTAAGTCTAAACTGGGTAGTGACTATCTAAACTTTCTTAAATTACTGTTGTTCAGTCATATCATATATATTTTTAGTAACAAATTACCCATTCAACCCACATGATTGACAAATTATTGATTTGAAAGCAAGCTTTATATTTGTCTAATATTATTGTCATTCTAACTTTCATGTAAATAAAGAACAATTATTTTCATCTAAGTCATATTCTTTATAGAAAGAACGTAATAGAAATTGACGAACTTTTTTTCAGATGCCGATTGTGGGTTAAGGCATCAGGCATTGAAGACTTTGCTTATGTGCCAATTGAGAAATTACACCAAAATAAGTTTATTTGTGGTACTCACTTTGCCAGTGAATGCTTCAACGAAAAAGGAAATCGGTTGCTTAACTCAGCTGTGCCAACTGAAAAACTTACTAGACCATATTTATCTGATGACATTTTAACCGAGTTTCCTTTGCATGTGAAAACATATTATGAAAAGAAGTCAGGTTAGTACAAATTGAAAAATTCAGTATATATATATATATATATATCACATTTTTTTTACATGTGTACATATACAGTATATAACATAGAATAATCACAGAAATCTGATCATTATAAATCACAATGGTGCTAAAGAAGTTCCACTCCAAAAACTAAATAATCATTTTTTAAGATTATCCCCATTGTCTTCACATTTTTTATAAAAAATGTAATGTGAATGTAATAACTGTTATTAGAGTTATTAATAATAAGTTATTGTTATCCATATTTAGTAGGTGTGCTAGCATAAAAGTATCTATAAAAATTATTCTAAATTTAATTTTTCAGGTGAACTAATTGGTAGTTCCAAGTTGGCAGTTAAAACGGCTAAAATTTCCAATATGGACCGTCGATTTCAATGCCCATATTTTTTTTGTAGATAGTACTCACCAAATGAAAGCGTTTTGCAAAGTATTAGATTGTGAAAACTTACGGTTCATGAGATATATTTTTTTAAACTTTTCGTACAAATTGGCAAATAACACGCAATTACAGAATAAATTTGACAAATGATAGATGTCAAACGTCAATCACTTCACGTACTAGTATGTATTCGTTACTATGACAATTAGTACTCGTTACTATCGTATCGTTACTCGTTACTTCAGTTACTGAGTAACTTATAACATGCTACGTTATGTATATTAGAACAACGTACTGCGTACGCGTACAGTATGACGTCGCGGCGTTCCAACATTCGTGATTTGTAGAAAACATACTTATACATTACATACCCAGCTGCGTCAGATATTTTTTTTCACTTTTCTTTATTTTGAACCAGACTTTTAATAATTAACAGCTTTTGTTAACCAAGAAACAATTAAATCTCATTTAGACACATCTCTTTTAAGATAAGAACGAAAAAACCGTGAAAATACGCGATAATAAAAAAAAACATATTTCTAATTTGTAAAAATTACTTTCTTACCTTGTTTCTGTTACAATCTCAAACTTTGTATACATACATAATACTACAATAGTAATCAGTATTATATACATTAATTTTGGTTTGGTTAGGTTAGGTTAGAACTGTGACCACAACGCACGAGCCGAGCGAGCGAAGCGAGCGTGCCGCGGCAGCGGCCGGCGAAGTGCCAGAACCGAATCGGTCCTATAGTTATTGGTTTAGGTACGATTAAAACTAAATAGCGCTATTCTAACCTTAAAACTTTAACCATGAATATCTCAATAACCATGGGGTTCCGCAGGGTGGGGATGGCACGGGGGGATAGCCCTAACCCCCCCTCCTCCCTCCCATCCCTCAAACCTCATATATTGACGGTCCATATCGTGTTATTTGCCAATTTGTACGAAAAGTTTAAAAAAATATATCTCATGAACCGTAAATTTTCGTAACCTAATACTTTGCAAAACGCTTTCTTTTAGTGAGTACTATCTACAAAAAAAATATGGGCATTTAAATCGACGGTCCATATTGGAAATTTTAACCGTTAAAACTATCACTGCAGAAAATGAAGAAAAGGATAAAACATTACAAGGTATATATAAATAATTATTTCAAATCTGTATGTCCTTCTATAAGTTAAGAACGGGTTCATTGATTGCAATTAATGAAAATTGGTATATTGTAACAACATGTGATTGTGCAAATGATAGCCCATATATCGACGGCGAAGTACCAATAACTCCTAATTGCTAAATTCAAAATAATACACAAGCTAAATAAAATGTTTAATTTCTTGACAAGTTAAAAATTGTTTGTTAAATTTGTTTATTTATTTTTTAACTTGAAGCGCTTGCAACTAAAACTATGCTTAGGAAATTTCATTAAAACATGCAAATAACGAATTTTAATTCAAAATGACAAAAAAGTGAATTTCTCGATGAATTTCAGTTAGGAGGTACTGGCACTTCGCCGTCGATATCATATTGCTAAAAATCTTTTAGTCCTAAGTAATATTATAAACCCAAAGTGAGTTTTTTACACTTTCACGCCTTAACTAGATACTTAATTCATAATCATTAAATTTTGCATACACTTTGCCAGGGGTACATATGGTACCTTTTATCCAGATAAAAAAGTACTATTCAAGAGATAGAAATAAAACTTTTAATTGGTAGTCTATATTAACATGAGCCAAATCAAGTAATAAATATCCACCAACAGCCACCAAATATGATGGGGAAATCAATACTGGTAGCCTAATTAATGTTTAATGCAGACCACCTGGAAAGCGAAAGTTATGTTATTTGATTTTGGTCTAAAAGCCCTTTGTTCAGTTTTTTTCTACAGTTTTTTTTTATAAATAATGTTTTTATCTTTATTATAACATACCAAAAAGTATCTCGGTTGAGTATTTTAGGTAACAATAACAATCATGTCACTGTATTATAAATTAAATAGTTATGTTGGTGCATTTTATGAATAATACATTTATAAACTTTCAGGGAAATCAGTCCGGTCAACTGATCACAATCCATGCAGTGTTAATGAAGTAATACCAATGCCATCAACTTCTAAAGCTCCCTCACATCTGACATATAAAATAAAAGAAGGTAAAAGAAACTATGTAATTCAATTAGCTCCAACATTTAATACATAATGGCTATTTGGGATGCTGTTGTTAGCACTGGGAAAACTGTGTTATAAAAACAGTATATACTCTGTGGAATGATCTGACTATTTAGCTAGGTACAGCAAAGAATTTGTAATCCCCTGTTTTTGCGTCGAGGGGGTTAAAATAGCTAATACTCAAGTGAAAATGCTATAAACCCCTGTTTTTGGTTCAAGGGGGTAAAAATAGCAATTAATCAAAATGCTATACTGCTGGCGACCCCTGCAATAGTCACGAGTCAAACCCTGAGACAAATGACATGTTACAGCATAAAATAGTGTACCTATGCATAATGGTTATTGATAATTATAGCATATATGTAGTTGACTTTAACAGAAAACACCACAGAAATAATATTTCTTTAATCATAATGTATGTTGAAGGAATTTATTGGATGGAACAGTAATTTATATTATTATGATGAGATCTAAAATAAATATCTATATTAAGCTTAGATTTAATTTTGCAGAGAAAAGATCTAGGCCAGATGCTGATGAAGTATTTGTTCAGAGCTATAAGAGATTTAAAAAAACAAATAATGCAATTGGTAAGTAAATTGAAATTTATGTAACCTTGTGACAAAGAAAGTACTTTAGATTGCAATTGTAACACTTATCTGTGCTATTTTGCCATTTGGGCTCACTTTTTCTATTGAAATTTTGTCAACACTTGGTGCTTGCATTCCTGAATAACATTTTTTCTTTGTATTTTAGATTCACATAGCACTTCAACATTTTCTCAAATAATTGGTTTTAATGATCTGAGATTGTTATATATTAATTCATTTGTATATTTATTGTCTTTATTTTTTTTTTTTTCAAATATATTGTTTGCTTCTTTTACTACTATTTGTAAATAATGTGAGCACCAAGAACTGGCAAATACGATAGACGAAGCAATACTGGTAGCCCATATTATACTTAAGACCATCCTGATAGTGAAAGAGCACTTCGTTTCAGTCTGAAGTACTAGCTCTTTTTTCAGTGTGATTTATGAGATATATATGTAGGTATATATATACCTGAGATCTTGTAGACTAGCGAGATAGCCACTTTAAATTATAATACTACTTATTAAGTAGAATTACATTATAAATGGATTATATTTTTTCAGATTTAAGGCCTTTAACAAAGAGGGAAGAAAAATTAGTAAAATGACTAGAGGAGTCTAAAGTCACTTTAAGGAGGATGGCAAATTTAAAGTTAGATTTTGACAAGTTAGACTCCAAAGTCCTTAAATCAATTGTAGAAAATGCAGTGAAAAACTTAAAAAAAGCACCTCGTGGCAATCGTTGGGATCTAAGAAACAAAATCTATGCTCTCTCGATTTTCAAGCGCTCTCCTAAGGCATACCGCTACATGCAACAAATGTTACCATTGCCTAGCACGAGAACACTTCAAAGGATGTTAAAAGAAATTCCTATGGAACCAGGTATTCATGCCATGGTAATAGATGTTTTAAGGAAGAAAGCTCAAGAAATGGATGATAAAGATAAGTATTGTGTCTTATTATTTGATGAGATTGCCTTGAAAAAACGGTTGATATATAATGAATCACTGGATAAAGTTGAAGGATTTGTTGATCTTGGCTCTGAAGAAAGTATGGGCAGAAAAAATAAAATTGCTGGACATGCTTTAGTTTTTATGATCCAATGTTTAAAACAAAAATTCAAACAGCCAGTGGCTCATTATTTTGTTGAAGGTACTATAGAAAGTGAAAAATTAGTAGTACTGATAAAAAACATTGTGAGAAGTATGTATGAAGCTGGATTTATTGTTGTTTCAACCGTTTGTGACCAAGGACCTACTAACATAGGTGCCCTGAATTTATTAAAAAAGTTTGATGGTCTGTCTATAGAAGCAAACTACTTTTTTGTTGAGGAGAAAAAAGTTTTTATAATGTTTGATATTCCTCATCTTTTTAAATCAGTCCGAAATAATTTTTTTCAAGCTGGTGTTATGGAATATAAAGGGAAAAAGGCCAAATGGCAATATTTAAAAGAAGCGGAAGAGAGAAATAGGAACTTTTTAAACTTTAAGAAAATCAATCAAACAGTTGTTAACCCAACATATAAAACTAAAATGCGTGTTAAATTTGCAGCTCACGCATTAAGCAACACGATGGCTGCAGTCTTGAAGATGATGGCGTGGAACAATTCTCATTCAGAAGAAATCATGGAAACAGCTTTTGTTGTTGAAGAAATGGACAAACTTTTCGACTGCACTAATGGACCAGCGTCACCAAAAGATCTAAAAAAAGGAATCCGAGAAAATGTATCAAAAAAGACTAAACATGAGGAATCTTGGAATTATTATTTAAAGTATATTCCCACAATAAAATTTTTGAAGTCAGATTCCCAATTACGTTTAAAAAATGTACGTTGCATTAAGGGTATGGAAATATCTTTGAAATCATTAAAAAGTATTTGGAATCTTTTGAATGAAAAAGCAAATTTTAAATATTTGAATTTACGCCAACTTAACCAAGATTCCTTAGAAAATCTATTCGGGAACATTAGACAGCACAGCGCAACAAACAGAAATCCAACATGTACTCATTTTAATGCAGCTTTAAAATCTAGTATAATATCTGGTTTAACAGACCCACACATCCGTGGCTCGAATTGTGAAACTGATTATAATAAGTTGCTCATAAGTCATCAAGAATTAAATAAAAATGCGAAGTGTGCATCTGAACAGAAAGCTATACAACAGAAACAGAATTCCAACATTGACACTGATGTTTGTTACCCTGTGCTGTCTTTGCCTGACGAATCGGAAATTGAATATATTGAAAGTTCTTTTTGTAACTTTGAACAACAACCAATTGTATATGTTAGTGGATATTTAGCTGCAAGAGTTCTTGATAAATTTAACTGTGAAGATTGTAAGCTTTCTTTAAAAGAAGAAAATCCAAATCTAGATGATCCATTATATAAATTTATTTCTCTTAAAGAATGGTGGCAAGATAAGATATCATTAACTTATCCCAAGAAAGAATTGTGTGTTGTAGTTAATGAAGCAAAGCAAATGTACGAAACTAAAATTTTGCCTGAGTTACACCAACAGCATATTGCTCAATATTGTACCTTGCAACTAAGCATCTGCTGCAATATGAAGTGGTTTAAATGCAATATTCATTCGAAATTAGTAAATGAGTATTTATTTAACTTTTTAAGTAAATTGTTCATTAGAAAATCATGTAAAGTTATCAATGATGACTTTGTTAAATCTGAGAGCGATACTACAGATAAAATTAAAAAAGCACAACAACAAAATAAAGAAAAGTAATTATATTATACATAGTATTATTTTTTGTACACAATATGGCAGACGGAAGATCGATCATAGATTTTAGAATAATTATATTATGTACAATATCCTTATTCGTATCTTTCTGTCTTCCATGTTCTTACCTTACCTCTTATCTGAAATTATTTTCTAAAGCCGGTCCACGAAATGGAGGTTATCGATATGGAGCTACAACACTATTGTCGATAATTAGTCGATAAATCTGCCATCACTAAGGTGCCAAATAGTCAAGTTGGCCAAACTGGCTCAGAGGCTGGCAAGTTAGTGTTATGATATTGGTATTAGTTCCGGTACAGTTCGAGTGAGCTCAGCCTGAAGTACTGGAGTGCCGTCTCTTAAAACGTAGTGATTACATACTCTTTGGGTAAGACGTTCTGATTATTGTGGTTTTAAAATGGCGGCTCAACTAGTTTTATATAACGCACAGGATTCCGATGCTTGTGCATTTGGCAGAGGGGTAATGTTAGGCAAAGGCTACTCCAGTCCTGTTTACTCTGAGGTTGTTGGATTACTTGGCGTCCATAGCCAAAAAAGTCTTCAAGATTTCCCATTCCAAATAGTTTTTATGCCATCTCTTTAATAAATCATGCGGCAAGGGGCTAATAACTCATTAATTAATAAAATAACAAGTACTGGAAGTGGTTAGTTAATTTTTTTTGAGAATCAGAGTTGATTTTTATCAAACATGCCTCAACAATCTTTACCTACTTTTATAAAAAAAAACAAGGTGAGGCTAAGGCATTTTTCTTATTGTTGGTTCTGGGGAAAGCGATGTATGTACGTTGAAAGAGTGATCTTTATTCATAACTTTTAATTATCTTACGTTTTTTTAACAAAAAAATTGTTAAGAAATAATAATTTAATGTTTGACAATGTTTTCCACTGTTTTAATTGTGATATCTCGATATTATTATATTGACTTTTCTCACGTTTTTAGGGTCCGTACCTCAAAAGGACAAAAGGTAACCCTTATAGGATCACTGTTGTCCGTCCGTCTGTCTGTCAAGACCGTTTTTCTCAGGAACGTGTGGAGGTATCAAACGTGTGGATATAAAATTTATATCCAATACTCAGGCCTACTGTCCCTTGGAGCTGAGAAAAAATCAAACACCTAAGCCAAAGCAATCAAAAGATACAGACGTTTATGCCGCAAATTTTCGAAACTCGCACGGGAATCAAAACCTACAGGGTACTTCTCGTAGACTTAGAACCTTGAAATTTGGTACGAAGTAACGTCTTATAAGTAGTACCTACAGATAAAGGAAAAATTGCAAAAACTGTAAATTTTTAGTTACATCATAAAATAAAAAATATTTTTGGAAATTTTAAAGTTACTACCTCTTTTCTCATGAACGCGTAGAGGTATTAAATTGAAATTCATATCAAATACTCAGGTATATAATACCTTTGAGCTGTAACAAAATCAAACTTTTATGTCAACGCAATCAAAAGAAATAGCAATTCAAGCCGCATATTTTCGAACTCGCAACTACTCGCGAGGGAATCAAACTTAAAGGGTACTCCCAGTCGATCTAGAATCTTGAAATTTGGCATGAAGCAATGTTTAACAGCACATATAAAGGAAAAATTCCGAAAATCTAATTTTTTTGTTATATCTTCAATTTGCAATAAAAATACCATAACTATGACTCGATTGTCGTGATTGGTGAACTTTTACTTATATACCTACAGGTTTGTACGGAACCCTCGGTGCGCAAGTCCGACTCGAACTTGGCCGGTTTTTTATTTGATCTAAAAAATCATTATATAGATTATAAATAGTGACTGTTTAGCTATCAATCCTATGTTGGTTTAAATATTCAATGCATAGACAATCTCTTTAATCAACATAGCATTCAAACTTGCTTTGTGGACGGAATTATTGTAAGTGCTTCGTATAAAAAGTAATTTATTCTTCAAAAAAGGAAGACTGTTTTATTATTCTTTGTACAAAAAAGCTGTATGTACTTTCTGAACATGAGCGTGTACTTGTAGATCTAAGTGAAATATTTTGTTTTTTGTTTCTCGAAGTGTTTAATTTTAACCTCAGATCTGACAGTGTTGTAAAAGACAAATAGTAATACATTTTGTTTCATCATTAAAAGTCAATAAATATATATATTTAAAATATTTTGTTTCATTGAACATAATAATTTGATAATTTCTTTCCTGTCTACCAATGCGGCTCAAAATTGTTTTGTTGAAAGCTTTTTTCGCCGAATGATTTTATTTTGTTTTTCAATATTTTTTTTAACTGTAGGGTCTTCAGACTTTAGAAATATAGACTTTTATCATCTTAAAAGGTGGACTGTATTTTATAGAATTTACTGGTATGAGTTTAATAACATTCCCCATAGTTTTAGCTTGAAAACTGTCTTAATTCAACTTAGTACGACGAAGTTAAGATCAAAGTTATAAATATTTACTATTCCAAGATATAAAACGATCATTCGGCGAAGTAAACTTTGGTATACAATTTTAAGCTCGAAGATAGTGCTGAAATTGCGTAACTGATATAATCCCTGAGATAACTAGTTAAAATTTGTATTTTGTTTCGAAATGTGTGCACCTAGATAGAGAGCCCATTTTTTAATCCTTTTATAGGGTATATAGTAAAGGAAAACGTAAAAACTTAACCGCCCGACGATATCAGTAGTCGAGCCCCTAGCTCCCGGCACAGTGAATCGAATAATAAATGCCTACAATGAAGGGGGATGTGTACTTAACGATTTCAAGGTCGATATTTCGTTATAATAATTATATTTGCATTTGAGAGCGTGATTAATTAACAACTACGTAATAACTTCTTACCCTACGAAATTAAGTCTTTACAGAAACAAAGTGTTTACAGATTTTTATGTTCCATTAATTAATACGAATAACAATCACTTTGCTCACAATAAAATCAGTCAAGAGATAAACTGTAACAGTACGCGCAAATCTTCATGAGTCCTGGGAAAGAAGGTACAATATTCTTCGTCTGACATAAATTCTTCATTTTCATCGCCTTCTAGAAATCGTATTATTTCTTCAGCAGTCGTCATGATATATTTCAATGAATTTATTTATCGATACATGAGCTTTTAACTAAACGCAAAAGCACAACAATGATGGAAGATTCTAGAAGTCAGCACTCGTTTATGACTAATGAAGTGTTCATCTAAAGTCTGATAAATCCGACCGTGGCGCTGGGTGTTGGTGTACAACAACTCATTCGCAGACATTTCACAGGTAAATTTGGCTAATTTCAAGGGAATCAAATGAAATGCACACAAATATCAGTAACGAAGTATTTAATTGACAATCGTTGTATTTGTTTTGAGGTTAATAAGTCATAATAACGGAAAATATTTTAATTTATGTTTAGTTCTATACTGATAAATCTTGGCATATGCCCCATCCGTAACGTAGGATTTTGCCGACACGGGCGTTGTATGTAGATCAACACAATTTTCTAAAAATTATATTAGTAATTCATATAACTTCGGAAATTATTTTTAACACTTCTTATTAAGACACTAAAGAGTGTAGTAACTTGTAAATGGTTACTTATTTAACTATTTACCGAAAATAAACTTTTTTTTAGTAAAATACAGTGTAATTAAATGAATAAAGTAGATTAAATGAAAAGGGGGTATTCCGTCGTATACGACCATGGCGAAATGGACACTAAAATATTTAATCCGATGGAAGTGGTTAAAGGGTTAATTGCAATTATAGACGGAGCGTGATTTTCCACCAGAAAGGGTCTGTAACATCCGGCTATATTGCATCGTGGCCCACGCCCACGATCGTCATTCTTCTCGAAGTTGATGTTGGAGTTCTGTAAGCAGAAAAATAACTTTGTAATTTCCGGAAATATATGAATAAAGTTTAAGCATTAATTTACTGTGTTTTTTATCTTATTATGTATAACGGAACACACAGTTTCTGTTAGATATGTTCACAGATATGTATTTATAAGTTGTGGCAAAAATGTATCAGTAAACAGATCTGAACAATTGCATCTGGAACAGTAAAAAGATCCGGACCGGAGACATGTTTTTTTTGGAACATCGTTTCATCAAACTGGAAGTATTTATCATATGGTTTCTTTCACGCCGAAATTTGTATCAGACGTGATATTTGTCTGAGATTTGTCAGAAATTTGAATATGGTAGCAATTGCTTCCAGGGTCTGACGAGGGGTGTTAGCTATCGGTAGCAATTGCTACCGTGGACTGACAAGTGGCTAGGAATTCTTTGCATATTTATTGCACATATACTTATTTGCACTAACAGCCAACCATGAAAATAAGAGTTTTGATAATGTTGCAAATACAAATTTTGTAAAAGAATCTACGACAACTAAAATATATGTATTTCCTTTACGGGTTTTAACAAATGGACCTAGATGGTCTGCGTGCAACTTATGCATTGGAATGGCTGCTTTAGGAGTCGGATTAAGCTCTCCTTCTAACCTTCCATGGATTCCTATCCCAAACTTGCATTGCAAACGAGTGAATATATTTTCGGATAAAACGAGTCATTTTGGGAAACCAATACTGGGCTTTGATGGAGTTCTCACATTCTTCAAAACCTGGGTGCCCTATTTGATCGTGCATATTTTGTTATAACCCATTGGTCTTAGCTAGTCTTGGAATAAGGAATCTTTCCCCTGCCAAAGTCTTATGATACAAGATGCCATTGTCATCTACGTAATTAGCTCTGATATCAGAATTCACACAGTTAAGATAAAATACTATGGATATTTTCATTCTGCATTTGTAAAGTTAATAACCAATCAGAGTTATCTATAATAAGTACTGAAAGTGAAGTAGGATTCCTACTAAGGGCGTCTACTTGCTGCATACGTTTATTAGGCCTATATTCTATGTCTAAATCGAAATCTTCAATAAATAGCCACCAGCGGGAAATACGAGGATTCAAGTTCTTTTTAACTGAGGTAGTTGTGAGAGAAGCACAATCCGTAACTACTTTAACTGGTATACCAGTTAGATAAATGTATAGGTAGGAATAGCAACCAAGAAAGGGTGTCAAAGGAAACATCTGGTGTGTGGCCCCCCCAAAGGCTTTTAGTTTAGTCGAGCGGGGCTACGGTTTCCGTTGCGGGTCTTACTAGGTCCAGAGGCTGTTCCTGGCAATACAGCGCCACCGGTATGATGGGTACCTTTGAGTCGGGATCGTCGCGTGACGGGCTATTAGATTAAGTTTTTGAAGTAAAACTTCTTTACGCATTTGAGAGTGAGCTAAAGTGTATTTGTCATCGGTATCCGGTAAGTGTGAAAAATTTAAAATTAATCTAACGTTTTGATATGGTTAAATATCGCATTAGAAGATTCCGTTACAAACAAACATACAAGTGAAGTAGTACACTTGAAAAAAGGGCGAGGCATTACGAAATATTTCCTTTGCCTATTTTTGTTTCATATGTGATACGTTCCTTTATCCACGGAGCTTATAACTTATTCCCAAGCGTTCGGTACAAAGTGCGTGACACGACCGATACGAAGAAAAAGATAATTAGTTTCAAACGAATAAAGTTGATAATTGCATTAGATGCTTCCGAAGCTGCGTGTCATGGGATTTAGCTGTTTTTTGTCATAATCAAACTTATTTTTTTTTTATTTGACTACTTTTTTCATTTATATTTAAGGACAAGCAACAAAATATACACCGGTACAATATTCGTAAACATTCTCCAGTACTAATTAGGTGCTATTTTAATTATTGGTCTCCACCGCATTCATTTATTAAATAGGCATGCAAAATATACATTAATTATATTGTTTTTCTAACAAATTAAAAGCAAGAAATCAGAATTTTGTGTCTGTTCTAGAAACCCTGGGTTTGATAACCTTACGAGGAAAATTATTTGCAACGAACTTTCTTATTTATTAATTGTTTGAATTATTGCCTCTGCAAATGGCAGTTTCTTCGAATTTCATCATTGCTAATTAAAAATGGGAGTTCAAAGAGGGCTAAAATTTGCAGACAGGTTTTTAGGAATGGATTTTTATATTTTTTAATTTGTAATACTTTTATCGGTAGAAAACACAATCATAGTACATATAAGTACTGGATATAAGTTCTCTTCTGTCGGCACTCCATAGTGTCACTCTGATTTTTTTTAATTTAAAATGTTCCTTAAACAACCCACTTTAGTGGAGGGTTAAACGCGTCCTTAATTCGGGCAAAGCAGTTTTAAGTGAATGCTATATACTCAATAACAATGACAATATAATGATTATAAATATACTGAATCCAAGTTCAATTGCACTTGTGTTAGAAGAAAGTGCGACGGTACTATATCGCTTCAGCCGGAAATCAAACCCGGAGTGGCGCAACCACGAAAACCGACATTAAATTAAAAGTTTTCTTACAACGCTTGTTCGGGTAATTATTTATTTTGTTACTACAGTATAGAGTAGCATATTTATTATTTATTTATTAAGGGACAAACTTAAACATAACGTGGGATAACAAAAAATAAAATAAAAAACACTTCACTTATAAAGAAATAAAAAAATATTTATTACATTCGCACCAATTAGCCTAGCCCAAGGTTAGCACTATAAGTCTTGTGTTATGGATACTAAGGTAATGGATATACATACATATATAATACATAGATATTTAATACTCATAGAAATATATATATAAACACCCATGACTCAGGTATAAATGCTCGTGTCCTTCATAAAAACATCTGCCCCTTCCGGGATTCGAACCCAGTACCGTCGGTGCGAAAGGCAGGGTCGCTACCGTTAAACTAAACTGTCATCAAATATCATCTACAGTTCCTTTGATTAACAAAATAGTTGTGGATAAATATGCAAAAAGAAACTGTAATAATGAACAATAAGATGGAGTATTGAGCACAAAAACACACATCGGATGTCCAAGCAGTGAAAACGCAAATGCTGTGTTTATAAGCCAAGCCCGAAGTAAACACTGTAAGACTTGTGTTATGGATACTATGGTAACGGATAGACATACATTTATCACACAATTATGTAATATCCATAGAAATATAAATACACATGACTCAGGTAAGTGTGGTATTTATAACATAAACATATGCCCTTTCTAGGACTCTAACCCGGGCCCAGCGCCGCATTGCGAAAGGCAGGATCGGTGCTGTTTCGTTTTATTCGTGAGTCAGCCTGTATGGATGTTTTCCATGCGCTATTCCATTTACACTTCACAAGTATGTTTTAACAGAGTGTCTAACTTTAAAACAAACTGTTTACAAACGAACAAAGCTTATTTATAATATCTAGTAATATTAAATAATTTAGAAACAAAATTCATTTAAGAATCATAAATAATAAATAGATGAAATTAAATAAAAACGTCGCTCGAATCATTTCCGACGAATTTGTTTGTGGACTGAATTGAGTTCATTGAAAATTCAACCTTAACGAAGCGTTTTCTTACTAACTCTTTTCCTTAATATAAACAAACACAAATATATTATTTAATGAAAATACATATAAATTATATCCCTTTTATTGTTAACTTTATCTTTAAGACTTATTTATTATTTGTATTAACAGTGAATATAAAAATATGTTGGTTGCGATTTTATATTAATTTAATTACGGTTAGTTTTGCATTCATACGCTAATAGGCGAATGACGCGTCCTCCTGCGAGTTTTTCGTATGCTTTGAATCAAAATCGTATTCTCATTTTCTATCCCTCTTTTGAGATGATAATGATTTATTAAAATTAAGTATGAGGTATTTGTAACATTCATTTCGATGATATCAACACACTTTTGGTTTTTTTTTTGGAATCCAGAATATAATTATAAAATCCAGTTATTTTAAACATTACGAAATACTTGTATATACATATTTCTTTTTTTAATTTACAAAAAATGTTGGAATGAATTTTAATTTTATAGCTTAACATCAGTGTATAAGAATAAACTATTTCGTAGCTAAGCTAAAATCTATGTTAAAATATGCATTGACAATAGAGACAGATGAATTCTTATCACAGTACGCAATGTAAGCAAATAAAAATGTTTCTTTCTGAATGTGAATGGGATGTTTGAATACAATACAGATAATAAGAAAGATGTCTTTGTTATTGAAAACAAAATACCCAAGATAGGAAAGTGTCTAAAGATATTTTTATTTAATGTAATATGATTGACAAGTTTTTTCTTGTAATAATTCATTTTTATATACATGAAAACGAAAATGAAAATAACTTTATTCAAACGCACTTAAAAATAAGTTGTTTTGAATCGTCCAACATTTTTACCTACCACCCATTCAGGACGTCTTTTAACTGACAAGAAGAATAGGCGCAAGAAACTCGTCAGCTTAACAGAAGTAACGACATTTACAATATATTTATTATTTAGTTATGACAATACTAATAGTGTTATGATATCATTATTTCGTTGATTACAACAAAGTCAACAAGTATCTGTAGGTAGGTACTTACTTAAATTAAGCATCCCGCAACATTGTAATAACATACAGGGAATAAACGACAAATTTAAAAAAATTGCATGCAAATGTTGTTGTGATTGTTGAATGCTTGCAAAAGTATTTCATTCGATTTTTTAGGTAGTACAGTAGAACATACGAGAGATGGCGCTGCCATTAACTTAAATTAAATCCACATGTTTCCGGACCATATTCAATGCCAATAAAAGTTTATAATAAGTTATTGGAATACTTATAGGTTAAAACTAATATAAAAAATGCCAATTAATAAAAAGTAATTTTAATTGCAAAATACTACAATTCCAAAGAAGAATGGTGATGAGAAACATGCTTAGGTTTGCCACATTGAGATCTTCAATAAAAAAA
The DNA here is from genome assembly GCA_927399485.1 of Calamotropha paludella. Lineage (NCBI taxonomy): Eukaryota > Metazoa > Arthropoda > Insecta > Lepidoptera > Crambidae > Calamotropha > Calamotropha paludella. The sequence goes on along the minus strand of OV656803.1, from coordinate 1,389,889 downwards.
CATTTATAAAATAATCAAATTTTTTTTTACATTAGTTACGAAAGTAAAGACTGTATGGCTTGTGTTATGGATACTAGGGTAAAGGATAATAAGGACACCGGGACAGGTTAAAGTAAATAAGTGCTTGTAAAAAATTAGATATTTTGAACTAAATATAAAGTAACCACTCTTATGTACATTATTTATTAGCTATATTTTATTGTCAAACGGTTATTTCTAATAAAAAAGTTATAATGAAATAAAAAGTCGGCAAAAACCTGACGATTAAATTTTACAATATCACTGGATCTTATCAAAGGGTGTTTTGTTTTAAAAATGGCGTGACTAACTTAGTTCCACCTTTTGTCAAGAGATGGCGCTACTGTAGAAAATGCGTTTGTTAATGTATGGACAATAATGTTACGCTGGGAGGAATATTTTTACATTCGCAATAAAACTGTTTATTTAACTAAAATATTACTTTAAATCTTTATTTTGATAAGTAAGTTAGCGTTATAGTTAAAAATAATTTGATATTTCTCAGTGTTTTCAATAATAATCATTTCTAAAGTATGACAGTTTTGAATCGCGCTTACGCAGTTTTTTCTTGTCTCTCGGATAAGTATGACTAAATTTCATAACATTGCGGGGAGTCCGTTTCTACGCAGTGAAGCAGTGGCTGCGGTAGCACTGTTCTGATTTTACTGCATTGCTGGTGTTAATGTTTGAGGGCAACAGCAACTTGTGCCCTCAAATGAAGGTGAGAGTTCTTCCTGGCAGGATGAACTATTACGGGTGTCGACCCATTTAAGGGGGTAATATCTTGAAGATGGATACCGTGTAACGGGTAACACTTCAGATGACGCGAGGACATAGTTCCTCAACCCCCCCCTGTCGTAGAAAATGTGACTCCCTTTTTAAAGATTTCTTTTTCATTTTTTTAATTCAATAGAATATTTTGGACATTTTTATTTGATACAGGAAGCACGGTTTTACTATTGTCTTTGTAAACATTCGAATAATTAAAATAATATAGTTGACACTAGTATTTTTTTTACCAATTGCTTAACATAACGAATTGAAAAGTATTTTCGGGTAATTATTGACTACAATTTGGTGCAACGGTAGCGGTCCTGCCGTTCGCACCGACGGTCCTGGGTTCGAATCCGGAAGGGGCAGATGTTTGTATGATGAATAAGAGGATTTTATACTGAGTCATGGGTGTTTATATATATTTCTTTGAATATCTATATCTATCCGTTACCCTAGTATCCATATCACAAGCCTTACAGTGTTTGCTTTGGACTATATAGGCTAATTATTTATTTATTATTAATATTGATTTTACCTGTATGTTATACGATGTACATAAACACAGATATACATAACATGCACACTAAGATACATGCACACAATACTATACATTTAATTAATTTAGCTTAACTATTGCATTTTAATTTACAAGTAGTGTTACTACGAAAAAAATTGTAAACAAATGGTTTGTAATTGTAATAAATATTTCTTATTAAATTTTCATTTTTTTTTCAATTAGCTACAACTTAATTGCTTTTCATATAACTGAGAATATATAATCGCGATCCACATGTAACTAGAATATTTATGGAATGAAATAAAAAACAATTTCTTTATATACTTATCTTTATAATTTACTGACCTAATTAATTTTATTGAATAACTAGCGGCCCGTCCCGGCTTCGCACGGGTGGACAAAATTCTTTAAATTTTTTCTAGCATTCAATATAGCCTATGACACTCAGCAATAATGTGCCTTTCTATTGGTGAAAGAATTTTTAAAATCGGTTCAGTAGATCCCGAGATTACCCCTTACAATTTAACAAATATACAAACACACAAACTTTACTTCTTTATAATATTAGTATAGATACATAAATATGTTTTTTTTTATTTAGAATGGATTCGCTCTTGATCCCAATCAAGCCCAGGGGCCAAGACTGAATCCACGATGAAACGAGCTAACCCAGAAGGTGCCTCTTCACATTGGCTTTAAAAACAGATGGGTTATAAGTACTCGAAAATACAAACGCAGGGAGGGAGGTTCACTGCTTTGCTGTGCGTAAAATAACAAAAAAAATAAAAAAAAAACACATTTTTTACGGTTTATTATGGCATACTTTATATTTAATCCTGATGTTTCGACTCCTCTACAGGAGACGTGATCACAGGATGACTAAAGCAATGGTCGCCATAAATGTTCCTGAACACGAGCATTTGTATCTATATAAATAGATAGAGTCATAGGTATAGGTATAGTCATAGGTATAGAGTCATAGGTATATATATAAATATCTATGAATATTACTTATTTAAATGTCATATACGTATGTCTATCCGTTATTCTAGTATTCATAACACAAGCCTTACAGCGCTTACTTTCGGCTAGGCTAATTGGTGTGAATGTAAGAAATATTATTATTCATTTATTTATTGCATACATATATAGTTATAAGAATGTATAATAAACAAACTTAAATGGCTATACATGTACCCTGTAAGGGTATGGCAATATTGTAACTTATAAGACTAATAATATTAGAACCAATACAAAGATATTACTATACGCTACAATATACATGAATCGACAAATGTAACAACAATAAGAAATATGAAAATAATTAAATAGCTTCTATTAAGCGATACTTTGCGTCGAACACAATATTTTACATTTTATTTTATTTTATCACTAAAGAACTCTTCTAATGAGTAGTGACATTTTTGTAACGTTTTTAGCTTTTTGTTAAAGGGGTTTAATTTATTTTATTACTGTTATTGACGTTGGTAGTTTGTTATAGATTTGGATTGATTTATAACTAGGCCATGCAGTCGCTAAGCATAAAGCTACGCTAGCACAATATATTGAAGCGGAGCGTAATACCTAAAAAAAGAAAAAAAAAATTATGATTGGGAATTTTTGCGAATTTCAAAATTCGGGCTCCGGCACAATCTGGTTCTAAGCCTGTTGATTCGATTCCACACAAAAAATATAAAAATCGGTTAAGATCTCGGGAAGTTATGGCGTAACAGACATTGCGCCATTGAAGCTGATCCATGGGATCCTTCGCCCCCTCCAATAAGGGCTATTTTTATAGTTCTAGTTTTGGTGCCGGGAGAATAAGTCGATGTTTTCTGCGTTAATTTTGAAAGTGGTGATATAGTGATCTGTTAAAGTAAATACATTATTTTTAATAAAATATTAATATTAATTTATTACTAATATTATAATATTTATTCATTAAAGTCAACAAATGGACCATTTACAAAATAACATTTAATAATAATAATAACATTATTAGCCCGTACATGTACCATGTCACGGTGATACACGTACTGGCAGTCAAAGCGTTCGGCGAAAGCACTAAAGATATTGTTCGGGCTGGCCCGCACCCTGCGCACCAGCGATGTGCACCGCTTGCGCATGGTTGTAGGAAACCAATCCACGCGCACTTCAGCGAACATGAGGCGCTACAGAAACGGGGCAGCCCCAACAGAATCCTGAATGCATTATTGAATTGGACACGTAAGGCGCCATACTGCTTCTGCGCATACCTCACCCACAGACTGTTCTTGTAGAAAGACGTGCAAAATGTCCTGAACAGGGTTATTTGACGCGTCTTCTATAACTATTACTGCTCACATAAATTGCTTCTTGACTTATAGAATGACATACAGATAGACAGACAGACATACAGATATACAGAACATTAAAAAAAAGTGGAATTGGCATAAGTGACTCATAAAACGAATATTTCTCATTTTTGTCCAAAATAATAAATGTACAGCTTAGGCCTATAGATTTATATAGTAGAACTAGTTAACCGGTATACGTGTTGCTGTATTATAAATTAAAATGAAACCTATCCTATGTTCTAAGTTGAAACAAATCCAGCAAAATGAAAAAAGAATCTTCAAAATCGGTTGAGTGGTTTCAGAGTTCATCGCGGTCAAACACTGTGTCACAATTTTTATATACATAAACTAGCTGACTCGGCCACGTGTTGCTGTGTAATAAATTAAAATAAAACCTATCCTATCTTTTAAGTTAGATCAAATAACAGATAGTTACGAAGTTTGATCAAAATTGGTTAAGTAGTTTAGGAGTCCATAGTGGACAAATAACGTGACACGTAATTTATATATATTACACATAGATAAAAAAAAATTAAAGACTAATTTAGCGCATTATTTTTATTTAATTTACTGATTATTGATAATATACTATTTTTTTTCTTGAATAAGTTATACAAGATTCAAATGTGAAGATTAATAAGTGTCTGTGTTTTACCCACAGAATTTATTGAACAATATAACAAAACAAAGAAAGACAAATTGCAAGAGAAAAGGGGAAAATATGTTTTATTATGGCAATAATTTAGTAAGTAATGCCGTATTTTTACCACAGGTAACATTATTTGAAGTTGTTAAGATACATGTGAAGATACTATGTTCTCATTTTTGTAAATACTTTAAGAAAAGCGTGAACTGAATGAATAATATTATAAGTGTATTTCATTTTTTTGCATTCACAAATATTACTTAGAGATATAAAATTATACGCTTATAAAAAATTATATCTGGTTCCATCTTAATCGGATCTTAACTCTCAATGAGGTACGATACTAGCTCATAGTAGAGGTTGAAATACGTTTGTTCATTTCGATGATTGCCAGCTTTTTGGGAGCTCAGAGGTCAGAGTAATCGCTCGGACAGCGAAAGGTCGTGAATTCGAATCCATCCCAATCCAATTTTGTCCAGAAGAACTGTGAGTCTTCTTAGACATATTTTTATGTTTTACTAATTAATTGTGTATCAATTTCGATCTATGATTATATGGATATGTAGTGAATATTAATGAAATGAGATCCACTTATAATAAATTAATCCAATTCACTTATATACATACTAGCTGACCCAGCCACCGTTGCTGTGTTATAAATTAAAATAAAACCTGTCCTATTTTTTAAGTTAGATCAAATAACAGATAGTTACGAAGTTTGATCAAAATCGGTTAATTAGTTTAGGAGTCCATCGCGAACAAACAACGTGACACGTAATCTTATATATAAAATTCTCGTGTCACAGTTTTCTTTCCCATACTCCTCCGAAACGGCTTGACCGATTCTCATGAAATTTTGTGAGCGTATTGAGTAGGTCTGAGAATCGGCCAACATCTATTTTTCATCCCCCTAAATGTTAGGGGTAGTCCACCCCTAAATTTTATTTTATAGACAAAATTTTTAGTTTCTATTTTTTTATGATACAACATACAGAAATACATACAACCCTAAATTTTCACCCCTCTACCATCAACCCCTATTTTTTATTAATTAATTAAAAACTTTTCCTAGAAATAATATACATGGCAAACCAACGTTTGCCGGGTTAGCTAGTTTATATATATTAAGTTAATGTTGAATGGATATATATGACTAGCTTAGAAAAATTCAAGACACACATTGTAATTTTAATTTTATTCTTACTTTAAAACACTTTGTAATCTTTATTCGTAATTTAAAAACCATTTTACAGGCTTCTATTTACTTTCACCTGTCCCGGTGTCTGTAATGAAATCTTGCAAGTTAAATTTGACCCACTTCCCGGTTTCCGATTGAGCTGATATTTTGCATGTATATCGCGTGACAATGCAATATTATGATGACAACGAGCTGATCTGATGCTGGAGCTGGAAGGTGGCTGGAACTCCGCATTAAAATGATAACCCCATCGAGTTTGGGCTCATTTGATTCGTATTGACGAGTAATTTGATCCTATAATGTAAAATATAGTTAACAGAGAATATTAAAATCTTGTTTTTTATAAAATAGATATACCATTCACCATCTATACATATAAATAAAATTGGAGTGTCTGTTTGTAATATTGAAATAACCGTTTTTACTACATGCATATGTATATATATACGGTACATACACCAAAATAATATTTTTTACAATTTTTGTCTGTCTGTCTGTTTGTTCCAGCTATATATTCTATAGCTATATATTCCAGCTAATCTCTAAAATGGCTGGACCGATTTTGACGGGACTTTTATTGGCAGGTAGTTGATATAATAAGGAGCAACTTAGGCTACTTTTATTTAAGAAAAATAAAATTACTGTGCCACAGCAACGCGTGGCTAGGTTAGCTAGTCTATACTAATATTATAAAGAAGTAAAGTTTTTGTGTTTGTATATTTGTTAAATTGTAAGGGTTAATCTCGGGATCTACTGAACCGATTTTAAAAATTTTTTCACCAATAGAAAGGCACATTATTGCTGAGTGTTATGACACTCAGCTCAACTCAAAATTAAAGAATTTTGTCCACCCGTGCGAAGCCGGGACGGGCCGCTAGTAATAAATAAATATGAAAAATATTCAAAAACAAAAGCAAATAGAACAAAAAGTTAAAAATTAATTAGTACGTAAGAAAACTTAGGCAGTGGATATTAATATTATATTATTAATTCAATAAACATACTTCATGGTCGAGTGGCTCGCATGCCGTCGTAGTAACGTCACTCCAAGGTCCCTGGTTCGGATCAAAGTGGAAAACGAACTTCCATCGTTTAGAAAACGAGCTCGTGTCTGGGTGTTGTGGTACCGTTGTTTCTGAACTCCATAACACAAGTGCTTCAGCTACTCGGGTTCAGAACAATGTAAGGTATAGTGTCTTAGATAACATTACATTTTAATCCTCACAGGTTTGTGTAATTCGTGTTGTTCACGTATTAAGCTTATACTATCTCAAGCAACGACATTACTGATTTCGTCATAATTGCTTTATCCTGTTATCAGGCGCTTAATTAAGAATAAATGATACCCTCTAGCCTTTTTGGAAGATTATGATGACTGTTGGCTTACAGTTCGAAGGCGTGGCATTCGAATCTTCGTCACAGACAAAGCATCAACCTATTTTTTTAATAAATAAATAAAAATAAAAATATTTTTTATTCAGGCGATTACATTAATACAAGTAAAATAATTAAAAATTCATAATTAGAAGTAACAGAATTAAAATTAAATAAAATCAAATTCCAATTTAAATAAGATATAATTAAATATGAATTAAATTAGCACATAAAATGATAGATAGATAATGCATTTATTTGATATTACAGCCACATAGAAGGAAAAATATGAGAATTTACAATTCTTACAACCTGTAACAATAAAATATGTACGTGTGCTGCAGCAGCGCAAAAAGGTCACAGTTCAGCGGTACATTTGCTCAGGAACCCCCGAACAAATCGCTGATTTTCAGCCATGACCACAATTTGCAAATTGTGACATTCGTTAATTCTGAAATTCAATTCCGACGGGTGTTCAATGTTCGGTAGCTCAATTTGGAGAGCATTGGACCAGACCAAAGGTTGTGGGTTCGTTTCTCGCTTGAGAATTCATTGGTGAGCCGAGTCGATCTTTTCTAGTATTCTTTTAGTAAAATAACTAGCGGCCCGTCCTGGCTTCGCACGGGTGGACAAAATTCTTTAATTTTTTTCTATTATTTAATATTTTTCCGTTAGCGCCATCGAGCGTCCGGTAGACGAACTACTTGCGATTAACGCGTTGCTATGGTAACGTTATTGATACAATGGAAAAAGGGCGGACAGACAAACACACAAATCACTGTGATCTTAGATTATAGATTTATCTTATAAACATTGAAAAAAATGCAAAAAATATATTTAAAAAAAAACTATTTTACCCGGGCACGCGTTGCTGTGTTATATTAGAAATTAAAAAGAACCCTCTTATAAGTTAGATCAAATAACAGATAGTTCCGAAGTTGGATCAAAATCGGTTTAGTAGTTTCAGAGTTTATCCCGAACATAGATCGTGACACGAGATTTTTATATTTTTACATATAAAAGAATAACTTTACCACCCCGAGCACTCTAATGGAACTCCGGTTTTTATCTCAACAAAATGGGCCTAGTTTCGCTAATGCCATATATTTATATGTATATTTAATGTGCCTTTGAGTTTAGTATGCTTCATTGGTAATGGGGGTTATTTTATACAATTTTATATACCATTCGCGAGAAAATTGCCCAATTACTTGGGTTGACGACGAGGCGAATGAGGTTTCTTTCATTTTCACGAAGGTTGTTGAGGTTGAAAACAATTTTTGAGGTACATTCGATTGACTTTCTCCTACTAGTCGATATATTTACTAACAATAATTTAACGAACAGAAAATCAATTCCATATTTATTAATATATTCTGATAATACGTGTCGTATTTAACGTTATGCAAGAGTTTAAAGCTATTAAGTACGGAAAAAAATTACTTACATTCTCATTGTAAGGATACTCGGATACACCCATGACTCAGGTACAAATGCTCGTAATCATCACACAAAGATCTGCCAATTCCGGGATTCGAACTCAGGAGCCAAATTAAGCAGTTAACGCACTTGTGTTTTGAAATTCAGAAACAACTACGGTACCACAACACCCAGACACGGCCGGGGATCGTACCCGGGACCTTGGAGTGGCGATATAAACCACTCGACTATTTAGGTCGTCATACATCTTTATAACAATTTGGAAATCGATGCACATAACTTGCGAATACACCGTCGAGGTTACACGATCGACATTCAAAATAACGCCATCTATTGTCACAATAGAAATATGAGTCTACATATTTTTCTAAGCAAGTTAATTACGAAGTGATGAGTCAGTAGGTTTAAAATAAACTTATTATAAAGCCGTTTATTTGATTAATTTTAATATTCTTTAGATATAAAAATTCCCTGTCAGTGTTTGACTGCGATGGACTCCGAAACTAATCAACCGATTTGAAATGCTTTTTCTATAGGATAGGACATAGGATAGGTTTCATTTTATTTATAACACAAAATGTTTTTTACTGCAAATTATGATAACTCAGTCACAGCAGCACGTGGCTGGGTTAGTTAGTTTATTTATATAAATTGAGAACTGTAGTATATTTCGACACTTTTAAATGTTGAATTCTGTATGTCGTTTAATTCAAGGTGTTAAGTTTAAGAGGCTCGTATATCCAGTATGTTTCCCTGATTTCCCTGAGTTCAATAAATAAATAAATAACAAATAAATAAATATTTCCTACACTCACACCAATTAACCTAGCCCAAAGTTAGCACTGTAAGGCTTGTGTTATCGATACTAGGGTAACGGATAGACATACATATATGATACATAGATATGTAATATTCATAGAAATGTATATAAACACCCATGACTCAGGTACAAATGTTTCTATTCATCATAAAAACATCTGCCCCTACCGGGATTCGAACCCAGGACCGTCGGTGCGAAAGGCAGGATCGCTACCGTTGCACCAAACGGTTGTCAAATAAATCTCATGGTAGATCGGTTCAACCAGTCATTTACATGACTCAGGTCTATTATTTCTTACATTTCCACGTATGTACATTACACATTAGAATAAAACAACTATTTTAACGGATTATGCGCATAATTTATTCTATATTTAATCCTGACGTTCCGACTCCTTTACAAGAGCCGTGCTTACAGGATCAGTAATGAAATTATGCGCAAAAGTTAACGTGTTATATGAATTCGACATGATCAGCTAGTGAAGACCAGACAAAGAGGAAATGAACGCATGAACAAATTCTGCCGTTCTCACAAATCAGATTTCGATAATGGCCGACCAAGGAGAAGGCGTCATGGTATGTATACGCAACGCACTGGCTCGTAGTAATGTCTAATGGTCACGTGACTCAGTTGAATCGATCTGTTTAACAATATATATAAACACTTTTTATTTGGTACTGAAACAGTATTAACATACACTACAAAAACAGTACTTAGATAAAAAAGCATGTGTCCAGTTCACACGTGGTAAAAGTGAAACCCTCAGAAAAAATATGTACACGTATTAAAAAGGTTGTTGTGATGCCTTCTCTCAAGCTTTTTACTACGCATGCGCACACAAACACGTATTATCACAAGTACATAATGCTTACTATCTCATTTTCTCCTACGATAAATCTTATGAATTTATGTGTCTGTCTCTTTTTACTGTCGCTTTTTCGTTTCATCGACTTTCAAATCACAACGATGCTAAAGAAGTTTTCACTTCAAAAATAAAGCAAAACAAAATAATTACCAATAGCCTAATTTAAAACAAATAAAAAAATCTAATACAAACTTACCGTGTCCCACGTCTGTACCAAATGGGTGACCAAGTCAGCTCATATCATCTATCTCATAACTTACATTCTTCCTTCAACTTGCATTTGTTAAGTCTAAGTAATCTGTGGTTTCAGATTCTATTAAGGATACTAAGGAAACGAAAAGACATACATATATGATACATAGATAAGTAATATTCAAAGAAATATATGTAAATACCCATGACTCAGGTACAAATGTTCGTATCCACCAAACGTCTGCCCCTTGAACCCAGGACCATCGGTGCGAAAGGCAGGATCGCTAGCGTTGAACTCAACGACCTTTTTATAAACCTCTTAAGGAGCAATCACTTCCTAGATTTAATTTTCGTAAATGAAACATAAATTAATAAATATTTTAACAATAATAAAAAATCTCTGGAAGCTAAAAATATTGACTTTGAATTTCATATAAAGTCACACGAATGTAGTATAAGTTTGTACATTCAGATAAAAACTACAAATAATGCTTTCCTACTTGGTATAGTCGAGCTGTAATATTCTTGTATCAGAATAATACAGGAGAAAACAAAGGTACATAATAGGTTGAAAAATTTTAAATCCCACGTGACTACGATGCATTTAGCATACTAAGATTTCGTCAGCATAGGGTACTCAGTATTGTCTAAGTTTATATATAAGTATAGATTATGCAGGTAATTATAAAAACATCATTTATTTGTACGTTTGTTTGTACTCAAAATATTTTGTATTTAACAAAAATCTTCGACGTAAATATAATCTGGGAGGACCCAGAACCCGAGTTAGAAATGTTTTAAAGTCCATTATACCGATCCATCTTGATTTATAACAAAATCCCAATTGTAATTAGAGAAGAATAAATTCGTTCAAACAAAAATTAAAAAAAATCTTACCTAAAAAGCGTTCTACTTAAAGATTAGTATTTATTCACAATAATAATCAAATTAAGTGTATTGTTTGCTTGCTATATCCTAACTGGGGTATAAACATTCTTCGCGGACCTCCCATGGATCATCTTCAATAATGCCATGTCTGTTATGCCATAACTTCGAATCAACAGGAAAAAAAAATATTACCAAAAATAATTGGATTTCCCATTGTAACAAATAGCGCGCGCTTTTTGAAAGTTTTCATTCATTATGGAATTTTAAAATTTACTAAATACACTCGAGAGCAATGAATCCGGGTCACTTAAAGAATCCTAAAAATCTCGGAAACTAAAAATGCTAGGTTAATGCAATAAATTGTATTTAATAGACAATGTAATACTCCTTAAATGAAGGTATTAAAACTTCTTAGTTATTGTAAAGTTATATCATAAAAAAATCAAATTTGAAAAAGGGCCACTTTCGAAGATGGAACTACGAAATTACAGCATTTGGTTTTGCTTTTGTTTGTAATCTGTCATTTATGTGGGTACATAAACCATGTTGATAGTGCTCTATATTCATTATTCAAGCTGAAATTATGTCGCTTACGCCTGAAGAATGCACCAGAATACTTACAATGCTGGAAACCGGCCGGAGTCAGCGCGATACAGCCAGGACTGTCGGTGTGTCGCTGTCAACAGTACAAAGAGTTCTCCGACGTTACGAAGAAACTGGTTCTAACCTACGCAGACCAGGAACGGGCAGAACCAGGTGTACCACAGCACGAGAAGACCGATACTTGGTGAACACCATGCTTCGAAATCGCTTTCTCACAGGAACTGAACTCACCAATCAGTTTCGACGCCTCGGAGGAAGTAACCCAAGTGCATGGACAGTAAGACGTCGGCTTGCTGAATCTAACTTAAAACCCCTTAGACCTGCAAACGGCCCTAAACTGGAGCGTGGGCATCGTATTTCAAGACTAAGATATGCCCAGAGCCACGTAAATTGGAGTATTGAAGATTGGTCAAAAGTTATGTTCTCCGACGAATCAACATTTATGCTCTACAAGCACGATGGAAGACACAGAGTGTATCGAAGACCAGGGGAAAGATTCAAGCAAGCATGCATCGAAGAAATAGTAGCCTACGGTGGTGGGTCTGTACTTGTGTGGGCCGGAATTTCTTCTGAAAGTCGCACAGAGCTGGTGATCATAGAAAACGGCTCTTTAACTAGCGTAAGATATGTGGAAGAAATCCTCAATGATCACGTTGGTCCATTTATGGTCAATTTAGGTGAGGATGCTATATTTATGCATGACAATGCCCGACCTCATACAGGTAGGATTGTGAATGACTACCTTCAAGAGATGAACATTACTCGTATGGAGTGGCCAGCGCGCAGCCCGGATATCAACCCGATCGAGCATGCTTGAGACGAGCTAGGCAGATGCGTAAAACAACGAAACCCTCCCCCAATCACGCTTCGTGAGCTCAAAATTGCTCTCACAGAGGAATGGGAGAATATTCCCCAAAATCGTATAAGGAACTTGGTGTACAGCATGCCAAACCGCGTAAACGCAGTAATGGAAGCACGAGGAGGCAATACGAAGTATTAAAATTCAAGAAAATCGTAATAAAGTTCAAACATTTCATGTTTCCTATTTTTGTTTTAAGGAGAGATCAGCAGTTTTTTTCTTTATGTAATTTTGTGTTAATAAAATGTATGGTGACTCATATTTTTTTTACTTTCATTTAAGGAGTATTACATTGTCTATTAAATACAATTTATTGCATTAACCTATCATTTTTAGTTTCCGAGATTTTTAACATTCTTTAAGTGACCCGGATTCATTGCTCTCGAGTGTATTATTGATTCTTTTTAGTATTACACTACGCTCCAATAAATAGTGCTAGCGAAGCTTTATGCTTAGCGTCTGCTTCGACCTAGTTTATAACCGATTTTATATTAGCGATACGGTAGACGGCTACTTACAATTAAGCATGGAGCAATAATGTCTTAGTAAAGCTCTAGTATCATGCAACCGGCTGTCGAGTAATTATACTATTATTCATATACCCGCAGTATTTTGTCTGCTCGAATAATTATTGTTTTAAATCATATTTTTTTAAAACCTCAATTTTTTTCGGTAAATTAGTAAAAAGATTGTTTAAGATAATTGTTATCACGAATAATAAACATTACGTATAAAAAACATTAATTTATTTTATTATTAATTTATTGTTCAATAAATTAAGTTTAAATATACATTTACAAAACTGATCAGTTGTATAAGAATATAACAAATGTTGACTGTAGACTACTACGTAATCAATGAGCTTATCCTGAATCGCGGTATCGAAGTTTTTTGCGCCGTTTGCAATATATAGATTTCTCAACTTATTCAGGTACAGACGGCGTCTTCAGTGGCGTCGTCTAACTCGCTACCCTGCACTACACTACTGACTGGTGTAGGGTCGAGGGCTGCCAAAAGCGGTCGCGAGGAAGACAACCTCATTCAAAAATCACCCAGATAGGGCCGCGTGCCCGGAGGAGCTCGTAACCCGCAGTTTCAGGGCCGAGGGCTGTCTTTCTTAAGGTGGCCGCGGGGAAGAAAACCCCTCATGAAAATTACCCCTTTTTGCTATTTCAATAATCTATCCTATAAAATTGCATTGAAAAAAATAAAAAAAAAAATTTATTGGTTGATTTCAGCGCCATCTCTTGATGTTTTAGATAAACAAACAACAATATCGAATTTAGTATACTTTTATTAGTAACGACAGTTAAATGCCTGAATAACAAAGTATATCATACTTGGAATTATGGATAGTTTGGTGCAACGGTAGCGTTCCTGCTTTTTGCACCGACGGTCCTGGGTTCGAATCCCGGAAGGGTAATGGGTAAATATACATTTTTATTAATATTACTTATTTATATATGACATAAGTATGTTTATCTGTCACCCTAGTATCCATAACAAGGCTAATTAGGCTAGCCCAATGTAAGCACTGTAAGGCAACAATTGATGTGATTGTAACAAATACTATTATTATTAACGTCACTTTCAAGCAATTTCTGTCAACTTTTTGTTCAATAAAAAAAATATAAAAAACATCATATATATACAATTAAATACTTTTTCGATAGTTTTTAGATTAGAGATCTCTCTATGCGACAAAACAAAACTTAAAAGATTGTAACATTATTTTAAGTTTTGTTATGTTTTGTGATTTCATTGTGGTGTTTTTAACAAAGTGTTTTGTATTGTATTGTGCCATATTTACTGCAAAATAATACCTACTCATTTAGTTGTGGAATCAATTAAAAGTCCATTACTTTGTACACACATGCTAATTCAATCAAATTGGTTTTAAAATAACAAGAATTATGTAATAATTTGGAAATTAAAAAATCCCTAAAACAAGAAAGTCATACCCGAAACATTGTAACAGTCGCGACTCAATCTAGGAAGTCACCCGTCTAGTCAGTAGATTGGAGTAATCTGCAATGTAATTATAGGTATGTGCTCTCAATTCACAAAACCTCCATTTCTGGTCCCGACTGCTACAATTTTTCTTCTTGGGTTTTTCATTTTCAAATTACACAGAAACGCAGATGGGTTTTTTTGTGCTTAAATTACCATTTTGTTTGTTTTATTATTGAACTAGCTGACCCAGCCACGCGTTGCTGTTTCAAAAATTTTGAAACAACAACACGACCATACTTATGTATGAGAATTTAGTTTATGATTTATCTTTACCCGTTTCTTACTTAATTTTGGATTTGAACTCAGAGGCACTCACCTTGGAATCTGCCGGTCGTCTTCTTGGAGGTACCTCCGTATCCTTGATCCAGCTGTATTGTTCTACGTTGGTCTCCTGGCCTAATTCACGATTTTTGCACTGATTGCACTGTAGATTTAGTTTTATGAAAAATATAATTTATTGGGCGTGGCGTTGAAAATTTTTATTATTCTAAAATAAAAGTTTTTTTCTTAAATAAAAGTAGCCTAAGTTACTCCTTACTACATCAGCTACCTGCCAATAAAAGTCTCGTCAAAATCGGCCCAGACATTTCAGAGATTACCCGGAACAAACAGACAGACAAAAATTGTAAAAAGTGTAACTTTGGTATATGTACCGTATATACATATATTCATATGCCTGTAGTAAAAAACGGTTATTTCAACATTACAAACAGACACTTCAATTTTATTTATGTGTATAGATGTATAGATAAGTTTGTAAAGTAACCTACTTATATACATATCACGCGAAAAGCCGTTCAGGCTGCAAAGCGTGCCAAACATATGAATTTGGCGCCAAAAATCTGCAATTTTGTTTTTTTTTTATATTTCGCAGTAAATACGAATAACGACACCTCTCAAGCTAAAACTCATCGAGCCGATACAGCCGCAGAGCGTGTCAAACAATTGTATATAAACATCTTTGGATTACTTATTTATTTCTTTAGCAACTTTTTTATTACATGAGTGGCTTAAGAATCCAAATTTGCTTAATTATTGAACAAACTAGTCAAACAGTTGACATTCAGAACAATGAAAAAATGCTGGATCTAGGATAGTTTCGCACTTCACATGATTACAAGTCTTGCCGACGCCAAATGATAAATAAAAAAAAAGTCGGTATACGGGCGAAAGTTTTACGTGACAACGACTTTGAGTGGTAAAATAATTTTAATGTGAATATTCATTCGTATAGTAGGAAGAAGGATGAAATAATAGTAACAATTTAAAACATTTATTTATACAAAGAATTATATTTAAAACATTAATTTATAGGCACGCGTCCCTTCCACTTTTTATGTCTGTCTCTCTCGCTCTTAGGCGGGCCAACCATGCCCGAGTGGAAAGGACGCGTGCCTCTCACTCGCTCTCATTGTAAGCGCATAACGTGAGCGGAGCGTAACGCAGTTTCTTGAAGTGTCACCCGGAAAACCAATTTATAAGACGTTGTCACGTCAAAATCTACAAAATTTTATTGTTGATTTGAGTTTCGAATCCACCTTTAGCTATCCGGGCGAGTCTACTGCTGAGCTACCGAGACACTGGCAGACGCGTAGAAATTTACAAACGTATTTCAAAATTTCAATTTTAACTATGAACTAGTATCGTTCTCAACATCGAAAATATTTTTTTTACAAATATTAAACATTCGATTAAGATGGAACCAGCTATTCACAATACCAGGAGGTAAAACAATAAAATTAAGAACATTAATCCTGACTTTTGTGTGGTTTTCAACAGCCTCCATGTTATTAAACAATAAATATATTTGCAACTTTACAATAAATTGTCTTTGTTTAGTATTTAATAAATAATGGCTTGCGAGTTCCAGTGGCGTGTCTCAGAAAACCTAATACGCTCCATGTCCCATTGGTCAAATCAAATTACAGGCGCAATTCATTTCTAATTCGAGCAAGCGAGTGTTTTAACACTTTAGCGAAGCAACATGACATTGATCTCTTCAACACTTCTTCTTGTCGGCTTAAGCGATTACTTAGCTATAATTTTTTTCTTAATTTCTCTAATTAAATAGACTTCTTTTTAGCAGTTTAATTAACCTACACTGTTTTATATGACAAATAGGAATACTAGATTTACTCGTGGAAACTTGTAAGTGGCCTTTTGTATCTATTTCATGTTTTTGGACTTTTACCTAGCTGTAAGTTTTCCCAAAATTGTTAATCAATTAAATAAATAATAATTCGACAATAACATATTAAAAGGATGCCCATGGCTCTCAATGGAGATTTAGATTACACAAATACCTACTTAGAATACGATAAAAAACACCTTTTTCTTATTGTTATTCGCTATTTTAATTTATCTTACCTGTTCTTTAATCTTTGTCATGTATATATCTATCTATATCTATAAAAATTCCCAGTCACAATGTTTGACCGCGATGAACTCCGAAATTTCTCAACCGATTTTGATGATTTTTTTTCATAATTCTGGATTTCTTCCAACTAAGAACATAGGATAGGTTTCATTTTTATTTATTCCACAGCATCGCGTGGTAGTTTCAGCTAGTATATATGTATTTTTCGTCTTCCGCGCACCAAACAGAGACCTTAGTGCTAGTGCACGCATTCGATACTCGTTATCGAGCCCGTTACAGATTTCTATGAACATTCGTAGTCCCTGATAGTTACCGCTAGGGGCGCTCATACAAATCACAGTAATATTTTACGCAGACGTTATCGGGTATCGACGCGTAAACTTGCACTAAAGCCTCAGGCCCCGTCAGAATACCAGCGTTGCTGTGATACGCATTCGTGTCGTAACAACACAAGCTGAGGCTTAAGAACGATTGTCTTTGAACAGGCATAACAATAATAATATAAAACTTCAAAATAAAAGTAGTAGGTGCGTACGATAGGTTGCGCACAAACACACGTGTGACAGCGTGACGTGTCATTCGATCACTAAATTTTACTCTCCATATTTTTTATTCATACCAGGCGCCTTATATGAAAATGAATTCTTAAGGAGTTAACTCCAATCTATAATCTAAGATCACAGTTGTTTGTGTGTTTGTCTGTCCGCTCTTTTCCCGCTCTTTTTCCATTGTATCAATTACGTTACCATAGTTATGCGTTAACCGCAAGTAGTTCGTCTACCGGACGGCTAGATGGCGCTAACGGAAAAATATTTAATAATAGAAAAAAAATTAAGAATTTTGTCCACCCGTGCGAAGCCGGGACGGGCCGCTAGTAATATACTATTATGACAATAATAGTAGTGATATGGTTTCATTACATCGTTGACTACAAAGTCAACAAGTATCTGTTTTATCTGGAGTATCTGAAAGGGGTTAGGCTTGGCGAATTTTATTTTCTCTGGGTAATTATCAGAGAAGGTAAATTTATTAAGGGGTCAATGACATCAAGCTTATATGTAATATGGATATGCTTCGTAGTTTCTGAAAATTTAATATAATAAGGTTGTTTACCAGGAATTTCAAAATTATTATAAACTATTACAATAATGAACATTATAAAACACAATAGAAAATTGCTCATTTTTTAAACATTTTAATTTTTTTTTACCGGTGCGTTATGTAACTTATGAATTTTCAAATTAACCGTCTATTAATACTCAAGATTTTCTTAACGTATTTTTTTTTAACGTAAATCCCAGAATTAATTCGAGTATTTATTGAATTTCTTCAAGGATTATATACGTGTTTTAATTAATTTATTGTGGCTTATTTAACTATTAAGTTTATATTGGTGATGACTGAATATTGATCTGTCATTGATGATCTACGTATGTTAAAATTTTAAGCTTTTTAGGAGCATCAGAAGTGGTCTAATTTTTATAAGCTTAGGAAATATTAAAAACGTGGTAAAAAAGGCGCCAAAAATTTCGCGTGCAAATCACAAAGAATGGTCAATAATTGAGTTAGTTGATCGCATCGGAACAGGAAGAAAGCTTTATTTAAACACCCTTTAAATTATCGCATCAAAATTTCAATGAAGAGCACCTCATTGTTTACCGAAGTATTATTCGTCAACGTTCTTACATCGGTGTTCTTACTTAACTGTATTTAATTTAAGGCAAACATTAACGAATATTTTTTTGCAAGCCGAAACAAACCAGGCGTTCGGAAATTTTAAGAGTTAAATTAAATTATACTGTCAAAAGGACGTACTTTTTACGGATGTACGTGATCATTGAGACAAAACAATTCTCCGCCATTTAATTAATAAAAGATAAACGGGTTTTAACTTTCCTGAATCAAATTGGAAACCCACATCATGTATGTTGTTTGCAACTTCTTGCTACCAAACAAGAACTCCCTTCCTGCGTCTGTATTTCCGAGTACAATTGCACAGTCTTGTTCCGCCATCCCCATTATTTCATCGGACAACTTATACTTACAAATAGGCGCCACCTTTATACGGTTGATATACCAAAGATCGCACTAATCTTTTAAGTTCCAATTCTGTGATCCATACGGTAAACAGTGGAATTTTTCCAGGGTCTGTGTTTACTGATAAATACAATTTAGGATTCTTCAAGTCACAAGTGGATAGGTATCTTCTAGGCAGGCGTGTCATATCCTAGATCACATCGTCGCTTACCAACAGCCGAGATAGTGGTCAAACCCTTACCTATTCACGATAAAAAAAAATTAAAAAGTAACAAGATGTTTTATGTGATGTCAAATGCTATGTACCAGATAATGCGGCTTCATTCGTAATTAGTATTTATTACAGAAAAAGCTACTATCGATAATTATTTATTTAAGCATCACTAACATTGTATTGATTATAACATATGTGATATATTAAAATTAAGTTTAAGACCTGTAAATACAACAATTATTGCTATTTTATTTTTGAAAAGTATTGAAGTGGCAATTTTATAAGCCCGGCCTTTCAAAGGGGCAATGCTGCTAAAAACATACTAATATATTACGCATAACATTGGAAATTAAATAAAAATTCCATTAAACAAAAAATTAAAATAAGCTAAAATAATAATGTAATCAAAAGTATGTTGTCAATAAAACAAGAAGAGTGTAAGAAATAATAACAAAAATACTTATTCACTAAGATAAAAATAAGATTTCAAAATTAATAAAAAAAAAATTGTCATTGTAAAATGGCAGTAAATTATTTTTTAAACGAAGACAGAGTGTCACGAAATACGCCAAGATATTGCTGATAGTGAACTACCATACAATACTTTTATGGTATTATCGATACTTTCAACTTATACAAACGATAGTATCAAAAGCAAGAAATGAATTAATGATATCGATAATGTCATGACAATTGGTCGATAATATCGATACTACAGGTACCAAATTTAGGACTTAGTGTTTATATATTTACTTAAGGGTATGATATTTATAAAAGAACTAACCCATTTTATCATCGGACAACCAGACTTACAAACTGGCGACACCGTTATATGGTGGATATACCAAAGAGTCGCACTAAGCGTTTTGGTTCCAATTTTGTGATACGTACCGCTAAGGAGTGGAACTCTTTGCCTGAGTCTGTGTTTCCTGAAAAATACAATTTAGGGGTCTTCAAGTCACGAGTAAATAGGTACCTTCTAGGCAAGCGCGTCACATCCTAGATCACATCGACGCTTACCATCAGGCGAGATGGTGGTCAAGCGCATGCCTATTTTCTATAAAAAAAAAAAAAAACTGAATGATGTTCTTATCAGAAGGATTTATTGCATGTCCAAATAAAACAGTATATAAAATAAAAGTCTATTAAATAACATCACACGACTGTTTGATGCGGCTACGACTGTTTGATACGGCTACGGTATACGGCTACGATGCTACGGCTACGGTATACGGCTACGATGCTACGGCTACGAGTACTTTTGCTGATTCGACAAATTGTGTTTTCTCAATCATCTCAATCAATCAATCAATCAATCAATCAAATCATTTATTTGTAGACACAGGTATTAAAACAGATGGTGACAATTACATCGTATCACTATGTCTGGCCATTAACAGGCATACAAATTTAAAGTACCTAACTAAAATATGTCAAGAAAAATGTCGAAATTATTATACAACAAAAAAAAAACTATTATAAACAAAATCATGAAATTAATTAAACAATTTTAAAAATACTACAAAACAATCACAAATCAACAATAATAATAAGAAAAAATCAGTAAAACAGTAAATCAGTCAAAATTAATGTAAACTAGTCTAAACTACTAATGTGTGCTACAGTGTTTAATTTTTTAAATATTTAATCCTGACCTTACGACTCCTTTATAGGAGCCGTGATCACAGGATGGCTAAGGTAATGGACATTATACATGTGCTGTTAACTTGACAATTGTTTAATCGGGCACGTTCCTTAATGACTTTGCACACTGCGTTTTTTTAGCGCTTGTACGACGCACGGTGGCAGCGCGTTTCTTTTTATTATACAGAGCATATTTTTGCATGTCTTATACGTTTGTATCGATACGATATCGACACAGATACCGTTTCGAGCGAGAGGCTAAATTTATGCAGGTATTCAAAGGTAGAACTTTGAACTTCTTCATAAATTCATAGTCAAGCTGCGTTTGACCATCGCGTTCGTATCGATATAGGCGCGCGCGCGCTTAAAAAACGTAGTGTTCAAATGCTAAAAGTGTTAAATCTAAAATCTAAGATCACAGTGGTTTGTGTGTTTGTCTGTCCGCTCTTTTTACATTGTATATGCGTTACCATAGCAACGCGTTAACCGCAAGTAGTTCGTCTACCGGACGCTAGATGGCGCTAACGGAAAGAAATTGAATAATAGAAAAAAAATTAAGAATTTTTTCACCCGTGCGAAAACGGGACGGGCCGCTATATGAATCACTCCCTATGAATATATGCATGTAGTAAAAAACGGTTATTTCAATATTACAAACAGACACTCCAATTTTATTTATATGTATAGATATTAAAGTTTTCTTCCTGATGGAATTTTAAAATTTACTTAGCATTATTGTTATTTTTTATTTTTTTTTAGTTTTACGCTCCGCTCCAATATATGATGCTAGCGAAGCTTTATGCTTAGCGACTGCATCGCCTAATTTAATAATCATTTAGCATTACTTACACAAACTTAAATATCAAATGTTAACCAGAGAGTTGAAGAAGCGAGAAATGTCAGAGTTACCTAAAGAAAGTGCAAATATGTGATCTCTGCCTATTTAATTAAGATAACTTCTTCATTACCATAAAAATGTCGTGTGGTGTCCTGGGACACCGATAGGAACGAAGTTCCTTATTATAAAAATATTAATTTTTAGTTCTATTCGAGGTATAAAGAAAATAATTATTCGGGTATACATTTTTATTATGATTTTTTTATCGATAAAAAGCAAAAGAAATTAATTAACAAAATTATCTTAAGACCTTAATTTTATTTACAATGATTTATAAAAATATGTAATTACAGTCATCACGTAGACTATACATTAGATATTGTATAGCCAACCCACATAGACTATACATAAAAATCTTACGCTTTTTGTTTAACGCTACGAACGTTTTTTCCCGGCTAGGGTCGGGTAAAAAGGGCGTAGGGTCGGGTAGGGCTAGCTTCGCAACGCCCCATAAGGAACTTCGTTCCAATTTATTAGCAATCAACTATAGCTCAAATATTTTTAGTTGTTGTTGACACTTAATTCAACATTTAAAAGAGTCGAAATATACTACAGTTCTCAATTTTCATAAATAAACTAACTAACCCAGGCACGTGTTATTGTGACTCAGTTATCATAATTTGCAGTAAAAAAACATTTTTTATTATAAATAAAAGCAAAATGAAAAATACTATGAAAATCGGTTGAGTAGTTTCTGAGTCCATCGCGGTCAAACACTGACAGGGATTTTTTATACATAAAGAATATTAAAATTAATAAAGTAAACGGCTTTATAATAACTTTATTTTAAACCTACTGACTCATACGGCTTCGTAATTAACTTGCTTAGAAAAATATGTAGACTCATAATATTTTTATTGTGACAATAGATAAATAAATAAACACTTCCTATTTTTATTTTAGCTTCAAAAACTTTCTATTTAATCATAAAATTTGATGGTTTAAGAATTAAAATATCATAAGTTAGATATTATGTTTAAAAACAAGTTTTATTTTTATTTGTTAATAAAACGAACTAAAAAATTGAAAGGGCCTAACTCGATGGGGTTGTGTCGTTATAATGCGGAGTTCCTATGCCCAGCTCCAGCATCAGATCAGTTCCATGTCATCATAATATTGCATTGTCACACGATATACGTATGCATGCAAAATTTCAACGGAAATCGGAAAGCGAGAAGTGGGTCAAAAACTTGCAAGATTTCATTACAGACACTGGGACAGGTGAAAGTAAATATAAGCTTGAAAAAAATTTTTTTTTGAATAAACAAGTAAATATACATCTGTGTATATAGACCAGAGTTTATTAATATAAACTAGCGGCCCGTCCCGGCTTCGCACGGGTGGAAAAAATTCTTTAAATATTTTATATTATTAAATATTTTTCTAATTAAATAGTAAGCGCTGTCTAGTGTCCGGTAGACGAACTACTTGCGGTTAACGCGTTGCTATGGTAACGTTAATTGATACAATGGAAAAAGAGCGGACAGACAAACACAAAAACAACTGTGATCTTAGATTATAGATTAAATATCATGAAAAAAGGGAATTAATTGAAACTACGTGGGTGGAACCAATTAACATTGTACTACTACCCGCAATAAAAACTTACCAACAGCAGTGTAAGGCTTCTACACGTTTGCCAATAAGAATCTGGTAGGCGCCCAAGAGGCTCATTTTAAGGAAGATGTATTGCTTATCATAATAAGGTGCCACGCCATGTGATTTAACTGCCTTTAGAGAAATTTAAAAATTGCTTAAAAACCCACATGAGCAAAGATTGTTACAGAGTTGATTATTATTGGAAGGTCAAAAAGGCGTGGGGTGTATGGCCTTTACTTAAAGAACTATACTTTTAATAAATATTTTGTAAAGTATTTTTTCTAATGCATTTTGATTAGCGCTAGATAAGTTTAAGTTTAGTAGAAAAAAATCTGTAACACAAAAAAGGAAGCAAAATAGCCCTTGCCGATTTTCTTACGGCTTTTTCTCATTACAGGGTCTCCCGTCGTAGTACTTACGAAGTCACGGCATAGTTTACTTTCAATAAATGCATTTTAAATGTTCACATTGAACAGAAAGCATTTTATCTTAATCTTGAATACATCTCCTAAGTCATTTTCTGAAAAGTTCGTGTCTCGTGCATATCAGCGTCTATATGATTTCTATGAATATATGTACGTTTGTCTATCTGTTACCTTAGTATCGATAACACAAGCCTTAAAGTGCTTACTTTGGGCTAGACTAATTAGTGTGAATGTAAGAAATATTATTATCATACTAGCGGCCGTCCGCGACTTTTTCCGCGTGGAACATTGCAACATTACTTTATTTTTCTAAAATAAAAGAATTTTTCTAAAATAAAAGAAATTTTCTAAAATAAAATTAGCCTAAGTTACTTCTTATTACATCAGCTACCTGTCAAAAGGTCCCGTCAATATGCGTATAGCCATTTCAGAGATTAGCCGGAACAAACAGACAGATAAAAATTGAAAAAAATGTGATTTTGGTATATGTACTGTATATATATTCATATGCATGTAGTAAAAAACGGTTATTTCATTATTACAAACAGACACTCCAATTTTATTTATATGTATAGATATCAGATAAACAAAATCTTGTCTTCAAATAAAAATAATATTTATAATAAATCTTACAATCACACAAATTAGCCTAGCCCAAAGTGAGCACTGTAAGGCTTGTGTTATGGATACTAGGGTAACAGATAGACATACATATCGACGGCGCGGCGGCGTAGTGCCAAGACCTCCTAACTGAAATTCTTCGAGGAATTCACTTTTTCGTCATTTCGAATATTGCATGTTTTAATGAATTTTCCTAACAGTATTTTCAGTTGCAAGCGCATCATGTTAAATAATAAATAAACAATATTTTTATTACTTATTAACTTATCAAGACTTGGACTTTCAAAGCTGCAGATAGGCTGAGAATCGACGCTTTTGAGATGTGGTGCTGGCGTAGAATGCTGAGAATACCATGGACGGCTCACCGCACCAACATATCTATTTGAAAGCAACTAAAGCTAGAAAATAATCCTCGTCTTTCCACTATCTGCCTGCAACGAATACTGCGATATTTTGGGCATGTTGCACGAAGGGACACCAGCAATTTGGAACGCCTATTGGTGACTGGTAAGGTCGAAGGGAAAAGACCTAGAGGAAGAAGTCCCAAGCGATGGTCGTACCAAATAGCAGAGGAACTAAAAATACCTGTTAGTGACGCTCTCCACCAACCTACAGAACGGGACCGATGGAGACAAATCGTTGACGGAATCAAACGGAGTCACGATCCTCAGCAGTGAGGGACCGATTGAAGAGAGAACTTATCAAGAAATTGAACGTTTTTTTCAGTTTGTCTGTTATTTTGAAATAAGCAGTTAGGTGTTATTAGCACTTCGCCGTCGATATATGATATATAAATAAGTGTAAATTATTTATATAATAATTAAATAATAGAAAACATAACTCATGACTCTCGTACAAATGCTCGTAATCAAATAAACATATGCCTCTTCTGAGACTCGAAGGTATGATTGCACCAAACGTAAGTCTAAGGGAAATAAAGGCAATTAAATTATAACCCGAGTTTAATTAAGAAATAATACGCAGTTTTTCTCATCCGTAATCCTATCACGTTTCCGTATTTATTGCACGGATTCATCTCACTCGGAAAGAAAAAATTTGAGCACTAAAATCTTTTTCCACGTGAGATAGTAGTGTTTTTTCAAGCTAAATTGATTCTGTATTTTCTTGCTCATTTTTCCCCAATCATTTGCTATTAAATAATGCTTTTTTTCTTATTTTTACACTCATAATAGATTTGTGTGAATGTTGGAAATATTAATTTACTTACATCATTTTCGCCAAGTTAGAAACTTATAGTTGAAGCATTGGATCAGAGGCGCTGTGTTTTATATTAATATAAATATAAAATAAATATTTCGATATAAAAATGACGATCGTTTCGTGTTACGGTAGCGATCCTACCTTCCGCACCGACGGTCCTGGGTTCGAATCCCGGAAGGGGCAGATATTTGTATGATGAATGCGAACATTTGTACCCGAGTCATGGACATATATATATATTTCTATGAATATTACATATCTATGTATCATATAAGTATGTCTATCCGTTACCTTAGTATCCATAACACAAGCCTTAAGGTGCTTACTTTGGTCTGGGCTAATTGGTGTGATTGTGATTTCTTACATTCACACCAATTAGCCTAGCCCAAAGTAAGCACTGTAAGACTTGTGTTATGGATACTAGGGTAACGGATAGACATACATATATGAATCATAAATATGTAATATTCATGGAAATATATAAAAACACCCATGACTCAAATGCTCGTAGTCATCATACAAACATCTGCCCCTTCCGGGATTTGAACCCAGGACTGTCGGTGCGAAAGGCAGGATCGCTACCGTTGCACCAAACGGTCGTCAAATAATACGTATGTAAATAAGGTAATGTTTATTGCATATAAATTGGCAACTAAAGAAACCATGGGGTACCATTTCATACAAGAGATTTTTAATTCTAAAAAACCGCAATAGATGTCACTACCATTAACATTTGTAAATTATAACATTTCAAATGTTTAGAAATAAGACGAATTAAGTAGAAATATTGAGATTAAAATAAAGACTAGCATATTTTATATATACAACTTCACATCAACCTTAATTCGACTCCTAAATTTGAAGATAAGAAACACCATAAATAATCAATTAAGAATACGAAAGTATAGGCTACATGTGACTACTTTTCAGCTATGAGGCTTACGAAGTGTTTTGCAATTGTAACGCTAGATGGCGTGTTTTATGGAAACAAAATAATTTACACCTTAAGGTTTTTGCATAAATCGATTATTTATAGGGGCTGTCCATTAATCACGTGAGGCTCGATAGGGGGGGGAGGGGTCCATAAAAAAATCACGAAATATCACGAAATATCACAATAGTAATATATCACGTGTATTTATTTTTTCAGCAAACGCGCGATACTGAACCGAAAAGCGGCGTGACGTGTATCTATTTTTATGTCAAACGCGTACAAAACAAAAGCGGCTTTCTACTTCAGTACAAAGAAAAAAGCTAAGGCACATGTGAATTCTTGTCACAAACAACTGAATCTGAGCTATAATAGTCTAGAGATGCACAATGTTCGTCCTTCCCGCATCCTCACGCGACGATCGAACGGTATATCGAGAAAGATTCTCTGCGTAGTGCGCGAAAATGATGACGCCGAGTGACTTGATGAAACCGATGTTGATCTTCAACAAAGCACTGTGCCAACAACTGACTTGCATAATGCTTATGCAGTAATTGGTGTTGAAGAAAGTCCTGCTAATCCGTGGTCCGAGGATACTGTACATTAAATACGTTCATGTATTAGGACAAAAAAAAATTTCGCATTTCTTTCATTATTTTTATGTCAGTCAAAAACAACCTGCAACCTTTCTGTCCACCTCTAAACATTATTATTGTAGTCTTTAATCTATAATATAAGATCACAGTGGTTTGTGTGTTTGTCTGTCCGCTCTTCTGCCCGCTCTTTTAACGTTAACAATGCAACGCGGAACCATAGCAACGCGATTTTTCTATGGTTGGGCGAAAATGGGAAAAGTTTACATACTGCCCAGTGCTGCCCCCGATATGTCTGTACTGCCCAGTGCTGCCCCCCGCATGTCTGTACTGCCCAGTGCTGCCCCCAACATGTCTGTACTGCTCAGTGCTCCTTCCACATGTCTGTACAGCCCAGTGCTGCCCCCGACATGTCTGTACTGCCCAGTGCTGCCCCCGACGTGTGTACTACCCAGTGCTGCCCCCGACATGTGTTTACTGCCCGGTACTGCCCCCGACATGTCTGTACTGCCCAGTGCTCCTCCCACATGTGTGTACTGCCCAGTGCTGCCCCCGACATGTCTGTACTGCCCAGTGCTCCTCCCACATGTTTGTACTGCCCAGTGCTCCTCCCACATGTTTGTACTGCCCAGTGCTGCCTCCCACATGTCTGTACTACCCAGTGCTGGGGGGCATGTCTGTACTGCCCAGTGCTGCCCCCGACATGTGTGTACTGCCCAGTGCTGCCCCCGACATGTCTGTACTGCCCAGTGCTGTCCCCACATGTCTGTACTGTCCAGTACTGCCCCCGACATGTCATGCGAAGAGAGCACGGGTCAGCTAGTTTTCTTTAATGAAATAAGATGATACTTATACCTGTATTTTATAAATATAAAAAATAACTTAAGATTCTTTGTAGGTAATAAAAAATACACGTGATATAGTGGGGGGAGGGGGGGGGGGTAGTCTGAAACCTCACCATGTATCACCAAGGGGGAGGGGGGGTTAAAAAATGCCAAAAAATAACATCACGTGATTAATGGACGGCCCCATACCCTAATAAAGGCAAGAGTTCAATTTCCAAATCACTTTTTTCAGTAAAAAACTATATGAAGTAGTAAAGTTTTTAAAATTTGCGCATATAAAAAAAATAACAATTTAATTTCTTCAATAGACTTCTATCTCTCTTCTATCCAAAAAGGTTCCATATCTGTCCATGAGATATTTGCCACTTGATAATGAATTATTGAAGGCAAAATGTCGCAATTTTATTTTATTCATAAGTGTCCTACTTTCTGAGTAATACGTATTTTTTAAATTTTGATTTTATTTTTTTTCTCCAAAAATCGGCAAAAGTGGAACCTGGATTTAGTATAGAAAGGTTCTATAAACCAAATCCCACTTTTGCGGTTTTAAGAAGTTATGATAGAATTTACATAAAGGTCAACTTTCATGATCTGGGGTTGTCACAAAGATCAACTATGTGTTAAATGAAAATGCTTCATTTTATGTTTGTTAATTGATACCGTCAATGAATTGAATAAATTAACAACACTTATAGACGAATACAATATACTTACATATACTACCTACCTAATGTAGATGTGATAATGTAGGAATACTTTATGTATGTTCGACCACATCTTTAATTTTGTACCTTAAACGCCAAATGGTCGAAAAAATAAACTATGTTGATTGAAATAATTTAACACATATACACACATCCTATACTTTAAACGAGCAATTCTTGCATGTACCTATATAAATATGTTGGTATGTAATTGGTTTCTCGGAAACGGGTCTAACGATTGTGATGAAATTTTAGATTTAGAAATTCATTCACATTTAAAATCGATCTAGGTAAATCTCATCACCTGCCGGCACCTTTTTTGTGCACCACGTCTACTTTAACTTGACGCCAGAATTTATTTCAGGACTCAGTCGCCTTGTAATGAGGTGGATAGGCTGGGTATCCTCTCCTATTAAGATCTGCCCTTATTTGTTTACATGTCACTTAACTTTCTATCTATTATCATAGATATATATATATATATATATACAAGGTTATTTTAAAAACACCATCCAATTTTTTTCTAGGCATAAGATATCATTCAAACACTTCATTTATGAAAAAAAATTGGGAGGTAAAATTTCCGCAAAAAAAAATTTTGTCCGAGCGAATTATTACAACAGCTGGTTACTGGCAAAATAGGTACTTACAGTTGAACGACCAACCGCCCGAAGCGCCCCACCGAGCTGCGCGCGCAAGTTGTAACGACATCGGCGCAATGAAATCAGTCAGCCGCGGACTTTCCGCAATGTACAATGTTGCGTTCACGCATTTACGTCGCATAATTATCTACCTAACGAAATGTGTTCACACTTGCAATTGAAATCGAGGGCGAAATTGAACGACGGGTTTATGTGAAGAAGGCCCAAAGCCTCGAGAACTTAAATATAAATATAATCCGTGCATTTAACGAAGTGACAAAGTGAAAAAACAAGTAATACAATAAAAGACAATGTTCATAAACGTGCAAGACTGTTTAGAGAGAAATTACCTACACTTTAAGGTAGTGATTGTTTTCAAACTTCATGTAAGTGTATTTTGTTTGGATTTTTAATTAATTATTTTGTTGGAGTAAAGCAAAATGTGTGCAGGGCGGCTAAGACTTGTGAAATTTTTCACAAAA
Source organism: Calamotropha paludella (assembly GCA_927399485.1). Classification (NCBI taxonomy): domain Eukaryota; kingdom Metazoa; phylum Arthropoda; class Insecta; order Lepidoptera; family Crambidae; genus Calamotropha; species Calamotropha paludella. Next base: position 1,360,114 of record OV656803.1, on the reverse strand, counting down.
ATATAGAACTATTAATTATACATTTCTTTATCCTATCGTGTAAAATAGACAAAAATAACTTAGGTAGGTAGGTACTAAGGTTTTGGCACTGCATTTGTTTTTGCGATTTTCGAATTGCCTTTGCGATCCCTGTGTTTTTTTAGATTCTGTGGTTAAGAAACAACCTTTGCTTTACTCCAACCAATTATTCTACATAAGTTGATTAAATTTTAAAAAATGCGACGTAAGTGCCTAAGGTGTGGTTTACTTTTATGTTCATTTTTTATTTATTAAAAGTGTTATCGATTAATATTGTTATAATCAAAGAACAAATCAACTTATCTCTTCTTCAATTTGACGTTCCTATTTTTTTTCGTTTAACACGTTACGCCGCGGTAACGGCATATAAAGTAAAGGTGGAATTCATATTATGACAGTACGGATATCGCCGTTTTCACGAAAATGAATCTAAAAATTACTACGGCAACAACCGTCGATTTTACATTAGAGTGTCATAGAGAGCAGTCTTACTGTCATTCGGTAAAGGAGGCTTGTGTTCCTAGTGTCAAAAACACGTGTACACTAAAATACTGTGAAAAACAGTACGGGTATAGGTGTACGAAACATTTGTATGAAGATTGTTAGTGTCATAGTGGACTGGAGTACCGCGTCGTAACGTGTTAAATTTGCAACTTATGAAAATCATTGTAATGTATCAATGAAATACGGGAGGGCGGGGCGGGGGTCGTGTAATCAACTGCTACAACACCGTGCGTAGCGTGACTGTGACAGCAATCGGTAGTTTTCCTCGGATAACTTTGTGTAGGCTTAACTTAATATTTTAGTACTGAGTGATATTAAAAGAAAAAAATCTTGTTTCGTTATTTTCTTCAAAGAATATAATATATAAACTTGGATGGTGTTTATAAAATAACCTTGTATATATATATACAGGGTGTAAATGAAAATAGAACACCTGCTTTAATGGGTTATCATTTATCGCAAATGTAACAGATTTGTTGTATCAGTTTTTCAATTAACTAATAAATAACAGAGTTTTGAAAATAAGAAATAAAAAAGAACGGAGCGCATCGCCTTAAATTTAAACGCGTGGGTCAACGCTGATTGACCGCGTTCATTGACCGCGTCACACGCGTAGGTATTTAATATTTTTATTTATCAAAGATGCCTAATTTATTGAAAATAATTTAATAAATTCTCGCTCAGGTGAGTGAGAATGGACCGTGTGTACGAGTACCATCTTTAATCACAGTTCCACAATGTACGGTCAATAGCACGTCACGGTGAATTAAAGCAGCTCGATATTAGCGCTTACGCCTACGAAATAAAGCCGGTACAAAGTCCAAAGTGCTTCCTGCTCTTTGCATGATATGCTGTTGACTGTACTAAAAAAAAAAAAACCTACCTTTTTAATGTGCCGTTGTTATCACCTCCATTAGAGATCAATATTATTTCCACTTCAATCACCAGACAGCACTAAATACACTTACACTTTAAATTAAATGTTCAAAGTTTCCTTCCTGTACGGACACACACAGTCTTGCACGTGCATAGTCCATGCAGCGCTCATAATCTTCCACCAATAATGCTTGCACCTTTGTAAACTTAAATGGACGTCGCGGCTGTTCATCCGTCTTTAGGATTTTGTGTACGGTGGCATTGTAGACTTCAAAAAGTCGACCGGCACTTCTTGTACTGTCCTCAGGATGTACATTAAAATGAGCGAGAATTGAATCCCTAACGTCCACGTCACCTATAGCACCGGAACGTTGCGATTGGAAAAACTGCGACGATCTCTTAAGCGCTGAACTACGTTCACAATATTCTACCATGGGAGGGCACATAGTTATTATTGCGGTGTCCAAAATAGTCCAGATACAAACGCAATGCTTCACCAGAGTTCCCAACGCCCATTCCAAAAGCCAAAACCATATCCGTGTATTGGATATTACTGTACTGAAAAATTAGGCATAATTATCCGTAAATAAACACCACACTAATCACAAAATACATAGTACTTATCCAGAAAAGTAGACACGAAAAAACTAGCTCATACGACACAATAAGCAAAACACGTCCGCGAATTGTGGTTAGTTTCCGTCAGTGTTACCAACTCTTGAAAATATTTAGCCTAAATTAAATTCAAATAACCCCTAAATTTGCCATAATTACTTGGAAATCCCCCTAAAAATAAATTGTATGATATAATTTTGTTAATTTTTCATTTATAAAAATAAAGTACATTTATTACGTCAAATATTATTTCATTTTCATCTGGCGAATCAGATTTTATAAAGTCATACATGTTGACTTTGAATAAGCCTAATATTTTTGGAGATGGGTTGAATATTGTACAAGATCATTCATCCACCATTTCTATTGAAAATTCCAAGTACTGTACTTGGATTTTAAGTACACTAGATTTCACTAAGTCCGAGGTCGCTAGGAAAAAAATTAATTTGATTAGCTAGTTAAGGCTGTCCCAGGGCCTATACTTTAAATCTTTAATTTTCTCGATAAATAAAATATTAAAAAATATGAAGGTTCACAAAAACCATAAAAATAACCCTAAACATATGACACCCCCAAAAATCCCATGTCGCTTATTTACACCCTAAATTTAGGGGGAAAACTTCTAAGTTGGGAACCCTGGTTTCTGTACACACACTAGCGTGAAATTTTAAACAAAGGTAGGGACTTTACCTACCTAAAGGTGTGCACACATTGGAAAAATATTTAATAAAAGAAAAATTAATAACGTTTACTACAAACATTAACAATAAATGACTTGTTCCATCAATGTTATAATAATGCAATATTGTTATTTGTAGAATGTAATACATGTTTTTATATTATTTTCTGAGAAAATAAATTTCAAAACAAAAATTAAAAGTATGACCCTTAGGTACCATCAACTTACATCTGTTCTGCTATACGAGAGTATAGCAGAACATATTTTAGTAGTGGTTAATTTCAACAAAAAATCCAGATATTTTCAGAAAAAGGATCTTGTTATCATAAGGGTCCGTTTGTTTTTACTTTTGATGTACGGAATTCTAATAAAAAGTAAAAACTCTTTAATTTCAGGCTCACTTCAACGCGAACTAATACCAGAAACGTTAAATAAATTGATTGAGTCGATTTATTAATAATAAGGACATACCTAGGCACCCAAGTAGCAAAATCAAAACTATGAATAGTAGTTACAAACAACGTCAAATGATATTATTTCTAATATCCGAATCCAAAAAAACACAAAATTACGTTAAAAACGCGCCTAGGTATCTAGGTATCTACTATAAACAAAATATTTTTCCGATAAAAAAATAATGTATCCACAGCCTAATTTTAACGACCACTGCAAGCTCGCCTTTCGGCAAGATAAAAGGTACCTACGACAGCCTTACACGTGCCACTCATTTCGCGGGCTGAACTTAGAAATTAATTTCAAAAGTATGATGTTTTAATTGGGGTAGATTGTCGTCGTCCAAGTTTTTTACTGTTTATAAAATTGTATTGCGTATGTAGACAAAGTTTGAGATTGTAACAGAAACAAGGTAAGGAAGTATTTTTTACAAATAAGAAATATGTATGTTTTTGTTTTTTATTATCGCGTATTTTCACGGTTTTTTGTTGTTATCTTAAAAGAGATGTGTCTAAATGAGTCTAATGATATTAAATTGTTTCTTCGATTACAAAAGCTGTTAATTATCAAAAGTCTGGTTCAAAATACAGAAAAGTGAAAAAAAATTACCTGACTCAGCTTGGTATGTAACGTATAAGTATGTTTTCTATAAATCACGAATGTTGCGACGCCGCGACGACATACTGCACTCGTACGCAATACGATTCGATTCGTTGCTCTAACTTACACATAACATAGCATGTTATAAGGTAACTGAAGTAACGATACGATAGTAATAATTGTTATAGTAACGAATACATACGGGTACACTTTTTTTCGTTACTTTTACAGCTCTAATGAATATCATTGTTGTCAGATCGATTTCGATTTAAGATCAAAATGTGATTCTGACCTTAGTATCTTTCGGCCTGACTAAAATTATTAACTCTGCGGGCTTGATAAAATTTGAAGGAGTTGATTAGAGAGTCAAGAAATCGAAACATTTCAATTGTTCACTATGCATTTACCCGTCACTAGTTCTTTTAGGTCAGCGATTGTGTGAGTGACACACACACTGAACATATTGAGGTAGGTAAGTATAGGGTCAAGCTGAGGGGTCAAGCACCAGCTGATTTAAGGCGCAGTTTAATTCGGTTTGTCAATAACAAGGAATCGTTTTGGACGTTTATTTTCATAATTATACGAGCAATTAAAAAAATACCAATTACTGATTGTTAAATATCATTGATTCTATAGGATTTTAATAATTTTATTTTAATTACTGCAACTTAATTATGAAACTTTGAACTGATATATATATATATATATATATATATATATATATATATATATATATATACCGCTAGTCAATGAACCACCAGTGTTCAAACACAAAAAGAATTTTCGCGATATCACTCTCCGTTTCGGAGTTATTGCAGTTCAAAGTTTCATAATTAAGTTGCAGTAATTAAAATAAAATTATTAAAATCCTATAGAATCAATGATATTTAACAATCAGTAATTGGTATTTTTTTAATTGCTCGTATAATTATGAAAATAAATTTCCAAAACGATTCCTTGTTATTGACAAACCGAATTAAACTGCGCCTTAAATCAGCTGGTGCTTGACCCCTCAGCTTGACCCTATACTTACCTACCTCTAGATGTTCAGTGTGTGTGTCACTTACACAATCGCTGACCTAAAAGAACTAGTGACGGGTAAATCCATAGTGAACAATTGAAATGTTTCGATTTCTTGACTCTCTAATCGACTCCTTCAAATTTTATCAAGTCCGCAGAGTTAATAATTTTAGTCAGTCCGAAAGATACTAAGGTCAGAATCACATTTTGATCTTAAATCGAAATCGATCTGACAACAATGATATTCGTTAGAGCTGTAAAAGTAACGAAAAAAAGTGTACCCGTATGTAATTGGGCCGGATTTCCAAAGGTGTGGGTTCGTTTCCCGCCTGAGAATTCACTTGTGACCCAAATCGTTTTCTTCCAGTATATTTCTATTATAATAATTTATCTTATACCAACAAAGTTTTAAGTTCCATTGTTACTTACCGTAATGTTTCTTGTTTAAATAAATGTATCGAAAAATAAATAAATAAACTCGAAAAATCCGTGTCATAGGTGCCGGTTAACTTCGATTGACGCTATTTAGACAGCTAGTTTTTGAAATAATAAATAAATGACAAGAAAGGCAAAAAAATATTAAATATCATAAGGATAATCATAAATGACAAATTATGATTTTACGCAAAAGTTTGAATACATAATGGGTATGTAAAAAACAATACTCTTATTAACACCATTAGATTATTTTTATAAGATATGCAATACGCAAGTAAAAATCGACCACGCCCTCAGGTCTCAACAGCCTCAACAGTAATGGAACGATACTAGCTCATAGTAAGTTGAAATACGTGTGTAAACGACGCGTCTGCCAGCTTCTTAGTAGATCAGCGGTCAGAGCACTCGCCCGGGTAGCGAAAGGTCAGGGGCTCGGATCCCACCTGACCTGACGTTTTTTTACAAGCATATTTTTTATCTTATAGAAAATTAGGCATTGTGAATGCAAAAAAAATAAACCATCTCATTTTTTATTTTATTCAAATGAGCATTCGCCCGAAAAGCGAGGGATGTTGGCACGAGTCCTATTATCCATTCATTTATTACAATGATTATCTAATTTTCTCTAGCAATTTCTATTTCTATTTAGAATGGGTTAGCTCTTGACCTCAATCAAGCCCGGGGGCCAAGTGCGAGTCGGGCTCGCGCACGAAGGGTTAAATACAAATTTTAGTTAAGTAAATTATATAATATTACTCAATATTCTGAATATTTCAAGCGTCTACCTGTTGCCATTAGCAATATCGAGCAAAAACGACCAAAAAAATCTCGTTAAAAATGTATTTTATTTTGTTTTTTAGTATTTGTTATTATAGCAGCATTAGAAATCCATGATTTGTGAAAATTTCTACTGTCTAACTATCACGGGCAGACAGACGGGTGGACAGACAGCTGAGACTTAGTATTAGGGTCCCGTTTTACCCTTTGGGTACGGAACCTTAATAAGATAGTATTATGATAACAATTTCATGTAAATTATACATCTTCATTTATAAACGCGCAAGATTCCAAAAATATAAACATTTGGAACGATTTATCATTTTATCAAAATATCATGATGACATTTCAGATCCAGACAAAACCACGATTTAAAAAGCAATTAAGCTTGGAAGATATTAATTTTTATCACCGATAAAAGAGTTGAGATGGTTCTGTGTTAAACCGGGTTCTAAGCTCCGTAATTCCTTTGCTTATCTGTAGGAATATATCACTTACTTACGTTGATTGTGTGATGAATTAATTTGTTTTTTTTGTGTCTACAAATAGAATAAAGTAACTATCTAACTATCCTAGCTGACGCCATAGGCAAGTTGAATCTTTTCTCGTTGAAATATCTTAGAAACTAGCACTGAAATTCTCCAATAACACGAAATATAAAACTCTTTTAATTAAATCTATCTCAACTATTTTTTTCTGTTAAAAGTGAGAGATTGATAGACAAGAACACTTTAGAAGTCTATTTAGTTTGTCTATTCTTTGTACTTAATAAGTTTCTAGCTTTCATTCTTTTTGCACTTAAAGTATAAATAAAAAAACAAAAAATCTACCAAAAAAATACATTGGAACGATGTTCCTTATCCCCAGTTGCAGAGGGGTACCCTAGCCGGGAAAAAAATGTGGGATGGCTATACAGTGTCTAATGTATAGTCTACGTGATGACTGCTATTATATATTTTTTTAATCATTGTAAATAAAACTAGGCGATGCAGTCGCTAAGCATAAAGCTACGCTAGCATCATATATTGGAGCGGAGCGTAATAGCTAAAAAAAGAAAAAAAAAATCTTTTTTTCGATCGGAATTTTTGCTAATTTCAAATTCGGGCTCCGTCACCATCTGATCCTAAACCTGTTGATTTGATTCACCAATAAAAAATATTAAAATCGGTTAAGAACTCTGGAAGTTATGGCGTAACAGACATTGCGCCATTGAAGCTGATCCATGGGAGCTTCGCTTCGCTCCGCTCCAATAAAGGTGTTAAGATAATTTTGTAAAGTAGTTACTTAAAAAAAATCGTAATAAAATTGTATACCGGAATAATTATTTTCTTTTTACCTCGAATAGAACTTAAAATTAATATTTTTATAATAAAGAACTTTGTTCCTATCCGGTGTCCCACGACACCACCCGACTTTTTTTAATAAAGTAAGAATACAAATATTTTTGAGCTGAATATTATTAGCGCCTACAAAATTCTTATAGCAATCTTGTCAATATGATACCGTTGTGTATATTTTTATAAGTAACTCTTTTTGTGTATTTAAAGTAATTTTTGCATTCACAGTGTTATCTTATATATATATAAAAATGTCGTGTCAAGATGTATGTTCGGGTTAAACTCTGAAATTATTGAACCGATTTTGATCAAACTTCGTAACTATCTGTTATTTGATCTATCTTTAAAATAGGATAGGTTTCAATTTATAACACAGCAACGCGTGGCAGGGTCAGCTAGTGTTTATATAAGGTATAAAATACGCTTGTAAAAAACAACAACAAACGTATTTTGACTTTAAATACATCATTATAGCTGGTTTCGTCTTAACACGTTCCGACGCGGTACTCCAGTCCACTATGACACTAACAATCTTCATACAAATGTTTCGTACACCTATACCCGTACTGTTTTTCACAGTATTTTAGTGTACACGTGTTTTTGACACTAGGAACACAAGCCTCCTTTACCGAATGACAGTAAGACTGCTCTCTATGACACTCTAATGTAAAATCGACGGTTGTTGCCGTAGTAATTTTTAGATTAATTTTCGTGAAAACGGCGATACCCGTACTGTCATAATATGAATTCCACCTTTACTTTATATGCCGTTACCGCGGCGCAACGTGTTAAGCAAATGTTTAATATTTGTAAAAATATTACTCTCGGTGTTGAAGGTACTTAACTTTCATCATTGGTGGAACGATACCAGCCCACAGTAGAAGTTGAAATACGTTTGTAAATTTCGACGCATCTACCAGGGTCAGGGTCAGAGCTCTCGCCCGGATAACGAAAGGCCGTGGGTTCGAATCCCACTTGATGGCTCTAACTCTTTTTGTACCAAGTATTATAAGGCAATTTTTTGCGGTTTTACTTATGAATTATTATATCAGAATCAGAATCAGAATCATTTAATCCTTCGAAAATGGTTACAATGTTGGTGTACAAGTTAGGTTAGTACAAGCATCTTCTGCCAAAATTGGCGTAGGAATTAGGTGCTAAATTAAATTACATTACATTACATTCACAGTCATATGTTAAAATTTTTGTAATTTAAGATTTAATCTTATTTCAGTTTACGAGTATTGTTAAAATGAGTATATTTAATTAATCAGTTACAATATATATTTCATTTCAAACATTTGTCAATTATCTTAATTATATTTCTATACATCGTTAAAAGTCATCCCTTTATGTCACATTTGCAGTGGTATCAGGTTATATGGTCATTTAAGTAATCCTGTACCTTGTAATAAAGTTTTTCTAATAGCAGTGAAAATAATGCCCTTTTGAAGTTATTGATATTTAGTTTATGGTACCTATCTGGAAGATGATTGTATATTTTAACAGCCATGCAATAGGAATTATTAGAATGTAAGTGCAGTCTCTGTAAAGGTACTTCTAGTTTATCTTTGTGTCTAGTTCTACTGTATTCTGTGTCTTTTTATATTTAAACAGATGCAAATGTATTATTATATATATATCTTGTATTATTTCCACAATATAGCAAAAACATTCTTTTATATGGGTGGGAGGTGGGGTTTAAATTGGTCGAAAACCCCTTTGCTTATTGTAGTAATTGCAAAATGAAAATAACTTTATTCAAATACACTTAAAATGACTTGTTTGGAATCGTCCAACATCTAATAAACTACCACCCATGATTGAGGACGTCTTTTAGCTGACAAGAAGAAAGGGCGGAAGAACCTCGTAGCTTTAACAGAAGTAGCAACATTTACTATATAATACGTCGTCACCATACATAATCAATAAAAAACCAAAATTGTTCTATTACATAAATTAATTATTCAATAATTATTATATTATTACAATTATTTAAGTATTACTGAAGTTTATTGAAGAAATTCCTTTCTTAACGACCGTTTGAAGCAACGGTAGCGATACTGCCTTTCGCATCGACCGACGGTCCTGGGTTCGAATCCCGGTAGGGGCAGATGTTTGTCTGATGAATACGAGCATTTGTACCTGAGTCATGGGTGTTTATATATATTTCTATAAAAATTACATATCTATGTATCATATATGTACAGGGTGGCTGATATGTAATGCAACAAAGTAGAGCGCTATATTATTTTCTTTTTTTTTAATTTAATTGTTTAAAAGCAAAAAATGTCGGAAACAACATCAAATTTTAGAATCAGTTTAGATTTGTTCGAAATGGCCACCTTTGGTACGAATTATGGCCTTCAAACGGCCGACAAAGCCATCACACGCTGCACGAAAGTGACTCTGCGGTATTTTGGCCCATTCCCGGCGAAGTGCTGTCTTGAGATGGTCGACACTTTGGTATTTTTTAGTGCGAACCTTACTCTCCAAAATGCTCCAGGCGCAAAAGTCCAACGGATTGAGATCCGGAGATTTTGGTGGCCATTGTGTGGTGAAAATGAAACGAGGAACCTCCTTTTTAAGCCATTCTTGGTTGACGCGTGCTGAGTGCGATGGTGCTGAGTCCTGTTGGAATGTCCATGGTCTGCGGCTGAAATGTTTGTCTGCCCAGGGCTTCAATACTGCCTTTAAGACATTTTCCCGATAATATTCGGCATTTATTTTGACCCCACGGTCGATGAATACGAGCGGGGAGCGACCATCGGCCGTTACGGCGGCCCACACCATTACCATCAGCGGCGCTTGAGTTCTGGTGATCAATCGAAGGTGTAAATTTTCAGCTGCCCTCTTTGGCAAGTAAACCCGATCATTTTGTTTGTTCACAAACTGCTCAATTTGGAATGGCTTCTCATCGGAGAAAACCAAATTCGGTAATTGGCCACTTTCGTGCAAGCGAAACAACTCCTTGGCCCTTTCCAGTCTAACTTTTTTTTGTGAATCGGTGAGCTCTTGTACTTTTTGGAACTTCAATGACTTTAGTCCAAGCTCATTTTTCAATATGTGTTGCATCCGTTCTCGCGATATGTTTAGCTCACGAGCCATTTTTCTACCACTGCGGCGTGGATTTCGATCAATTCTGGCCTTCACTTTTCGGATCATTTCTGGTGTCGTTACTGTTTTTTTTCGTCCACTTTTTGGACGCGATGCAACACTGCCAGTATCACGGTAATGAGCAATGGTACGAGAAACAAAAGATTTGTTTACATTTAAATGCTGGAGGGCTCTAACGATAGCCACTTGTGGTTTTCCAGCCAAATATAAAGCAATCACACTATCACGCTTGAATTCCATCATGAATAACTTTTTTTCTGAATGCAATAGATCAAAATGCTTTTGTACGCTTGTAAACAATAAAAAGGAACTGCGAACTGGAATAAATCTGACAGCTGTCAGATGAGTGGTTGAGAAATGACAGCAGTCCGAAGTTGGTTGCAATACATATCAGCCGCCCTGTATATCTATCCGTTAGCCTAGTACCCAAAACACAAGCCTCACAGTGCTTATGTTGGGCAAGTGTAATTGATGTGTATGTAGAAAATATTTATTTATATTTATTTGTGCCAAAACTAATAGCAATTAAAAAACAAATCTAATTGGTTTATAGTTGAGTTCTTTTTCAAAGAAATGTCTGACCGTTTAATTGAAGCGAATGGACTGGAACTGTTTGTACAGCAATAATGGCATTGCGCTGCATTTATAACTTAATTAAAATCTTATTAGAGTTGAGTTTTGTGTTATTAAAAGGACAAATCAGGAATTTAGTTCTTACACTTTCGCGGCCATTAAAATAAAAAAAATTACTGAGGGTTTTTTAACGTATAATTTATATTAAAGAAAATATATGAGCATTGCCTCAGTCATGTGATCACAGCTCCTGTAAAGGAGTCGGAGAGTCAGAATTATATATAAATTATGCATAAGAAACCCTACTTAAGTTGTTTCATTTAAAAATCTGAAATTCTCAACATTTTGTCAAATATTATCTCCATTAATTAAAATCAGCACTCCCGCGAACACTGCTTACACGCACGTAAAATCCAAATTTTTTGGCGGGAGCGGGAAGCATCACTGATGTGGCTTTGGTTTTCTTGATAAACTTTGTGTAGTTGCAGATATTAGTGTGTTATTATGGTCAATTATTAACCACTATGTATTTGTGAATTAACATAAGTGTTGGCTAGTGAAACAAAAGGAAAGTGAGCTCTTTCAAAAATCCCACGAGGAGGTTTTGGTAAGACCCCACACTTTATATTTAAGTATGTAGGGAATGAGATTTATTTCATTATTCATTCATCATACATTGATTTTAAATAATTCATGACGATCTAATCAAGTAAAGAAATTACTGATGACTAGGATGTATGGGATTTGTATCCTTTGCTTTCCCTTTTGGGAAAACTTGTCAAAAAAGCACGCTATTTCAAAAACTAAAGTTCGTTGTTGAATGGATCAACGTAAAACCAACTGTTCTACAAGCAAAATTGGAAAAAATCTGAATAAAAGGATTATTTATATGTAATTAAATATCCCAGTTTAAACTTCAAAAGTTTTTTTGGCATATTTCCCCAAGAAGCGGAAGTACCTAGTCTTTCGTGAAGCAACTGCTTTTGGAGCCTCAAAAATGTAAGTAATGATTTTATACTTAATACTATTGTAAGTCATCATATAAGTTTAAAACAATATAATGAGATTAAACAAGATTTCATAAAAAAAAGCTTTGTTAAAAACAAGTTTGTTAATAAAACGAATAAAAAAAAAAATCAAACCAGCCCAAATTCCATGGGGTTGTGTCGTTTTAGTTCTTATGGCCACCTTCCAGATCCAGCATGAGATTAGCTCCATGTCTATGATTTAAATACGTGATACATGAATAACTTGACAAACCAAAAGAAAATTTGACTTTAATTAGCTTAAAAACATTCATCGCCATGACAATAATATGACAGACATCACAAATTATATAGCCTTCAATTGTCATGACAACTTGGCACTGATATTGATCATAGACTGTAAACCCATAGAGTGGAAAACAAGGAGATTATTTATCAATACTCATGCAAATTTCAGCTCAATCGAAAACCGGGAAAGTGGGTCAAATTGAACCTTCAAGATTTCACTGCAGATATAGATTCAGGTCGAAGTCAATAAAAGCTTGTAAAAAGTTTTTCAGTATTAATTTGTGTAATGAAATAAAAAATCCGATATTCATTTTATTATATGAATATCGGCCATTTCTTTTCCGTTATTTTAATAAATAAATAAAAAATAATTGTTATATTCACACCAATTAGCCTAGCCCAAAGTTAGAACTATAAGGTTTGTGTTATGGATACTAGGGTAACGGATAAAAATACATATATGATACATAGATATGTAATATTTAAAGTCATATATAGATAAATACCCATGACTCAGTTACAAATGCTTGTATTTGTGAGACAAACATCTGCTCCTTCCGAGATTCGAACCCAGGACCGTCAGTGCGTAAGGCAGGATCACTAGTAAATTCTTAGGCGCAATCTTTGGACTTTCGCTGTAGCCCAGCGTTGTCTCATCATCCACCTAAGGTTGCGGGTTTGATTCCCGCCTGAAAATTGACTTGTGATCTTGTCTTACGCACTGACTGTCAGGGTTCGAATCCCGGAAGGGGCAGATGTTTGTCTGACGAATACAAGCATTTGTACCTGAGTAAATTTTATCTAGTATTTTTCTTTTAAAGTAATTTATCACATAAGATGCTATATGATGATAAATGATAGATGATAAATGCTAAAGATATTTAAAAATCACGATAAATGATAATATAAAACTTTATTATCTACTCTCACATCGTAAAATTCAAAATATAAAACTCAAAACGAGTTTATATTGACGAACTTTACAAATGATGTATCGTAATGAAATTATTATTTTTTATTATAACACTATTTCGCAAACAAAATAATGTCATAATTTTTTTTTATTACGTTACGATTACAGACCTTTGATACAATATGGCGCCAATTCGTATAGCACTATTTCATTTTTTATCTGTGGCTGCGCGCGCTTTGGCGCATGCGCGGTGATACCGGGAATTTTGGCGCCATAATACGTTTCCTCGCAATTCGTTGTTGTCTTTCGCTGGATAATTATTATTGTTTATTAAAATGTCTAATAGTAAAAGTGAAAAAAATTTAACGCCACCCGACATTTTAGAGACTGCGGCAGCAGTTAGTCTTAATCTACTACCAGTAAAGTCATTGTGATATACAAAATGTTAACACTTACAATAACCAATAAATAAACTGTATCAATATCTATCTTTTATTTGATATATTCAATGTGTGAGATTAGATAAAGTAGTGTATGAAACTGCACATAACTAGGTATTACACACTCGTGTATAATACCCCTCATTATGTACCAGTTTCATAAACTACTATTTATTGGTTGGTAGCTGCTCGTGGGATATAATCCCACCTGATATAATTTAACAACGACTTACGAAAAATGAATATGACAAACTTTATAAAGTCAACTTCCAACAACTGTGACAACTTATAAAGCTTAAAATCGCACAGATAATAATAGAATAATTATCAATTTATATTTATTGGTTAAATACAATTAAAAATAAACTATATTTACTACTATAAAAAACAATTTGAACTCTTCATGGTCATTTTTTTTATTCAAGCAACACTAACAAACTTGTAAATACAACACTATAGTTAAATAAGTTAGTATTATTCACACATCACACAAAAAAAATAACACATCGAGAAAAAAATTACAAAATAAATCAATGTTATTAAAATTCCATGTAATTATATTAGATTAATCTAAAAATATAAGAATTTCAGAATGATATTAATGTCAGATTCTCTTGCAGAATTAAAAAAACGCAAATTACTTACATAACAGTTGGATTTCCATTTTTTCAAAAAGGATTATAGTGAATTGGATCCAATTCTAAAAAACAAGACAATTCAGTGATCTTACTATTCTTAATTTGTTTACCTATAAATGCCGTTGCTTATTAAAAAAAAGGTCGAAGCTTCGTAGCCCGTATACGCTCGTTTCCCTAGCGTTCATTTCAAAACAGTTCCACCGGGAATTCGTGCGGAGTGGACGTACCGCGTTTTTTAACCGATCCCGCGGATTTTCTCCTTTCCCGCTAAAAGCCAAACTTTTCTCCCGTCGCTGTGCTGAAAAGTGGTTCGTAATGGGTACAATGACTTCAGATGACGGTGCCGGGAACGTTTATTTGCGTGTTAACGAGAGTTACGACGATTTTTACAATCGTTGTAATAATTTGACTCATTTTGATTGTACTGAGGAGGAGATGTTGTGGTGGTCGATGGGATCGCGACGTTTACCATTGAAGGAGATTGTGCCAATAAGCATTGTGCTTCTCGTAATATTTTTGACTGGAATGGTGGGAAATATATGCGTCTGTGTTGTCATCGTAAAACATCCCGGTTTGCATACGGCTACTAATTATTATTTATTCAATTTGGCTGTCAGCGATCTGTTACTACTAATGTTCGGTGAGTTTATTTTTTTAAACTATATAATACTAAAATTTGTTTTTTTTTTCTTAATTTTATTTTAATTGTAATTGGTATATAGTTACTTTTTGGTGTAACCATATTATTTTAACCATATTCGACTGTTTGTTGGTATAAACAAGGCAAGCACCATGTATTGAAGCGGAAGGGGATCGGTGGTTTCAAAAATATAAGCTCTAGTATATATATGCTGAAGCTTGAAAAATATTTTTTTGCTCATTCATTACATAGAGTCAATGTCTTTTTTGTCATAACTTTTTTTTTGCGAATTCCAAAATTCGGGCTCAGTCACGATCTAGTCTAACCTGTTGGTTCGATTCATTACAAGAAATACGAAAACCGGCTAAGTATTCATTATTATGGCGTCACATATATATTACTACATTGAAGTTGATCCATGGGAGCAGTAAAGAGAAAAAAAAATGTAACTCAATTATCTTTGAGACAGTCTTACTTGTGTTTTGCCTGATAATTATTATTCTTCTACAATTAGTCGTGTGAAAATAGTAAAGCTTATAATTCCGGAGTTTCAGTAATACCCGGTCGGTGGTTTTTTACTATAATATTTCGTCTTCCTTATTTTTTTCCTAATCGCTCTTGATGTATCACTAAGGTTGTTAATAAATAATTTTAAAAGTGAAAATATTTTCAACAATATTTCAAATAACATGTAAAAAAGAAGCTTTTTAATTGGAGCGGAGCGAGTGAAGCGAGCGAAGCTCCCATGGATCAGCTTCTATGACGCAATGTCTGTTACGCCATAAGTTCCCGAGTTCTTAACCGATATTAATATTTTTTTGTGTGGAATCGAATTAACAGGTTTAGGACCAGATTGTGACGGAGCCTGAATTTTGAAATTCGCAAAAATTCCCATCGAAGCCAAAAATAAACTTTTTTTAGGTATTACGCTCCGCTCCAATATATGGTGCTACGTAGCTTTATGCTTAGCGACTGCATCGCCTAGTTAATAACGTACAGGTTGTAAATTCAGACAAGTTTACATTTTAATATTTATATTAAATCAAATAATTTATTTGTCTGTAGACACAAGTAATTGTATTTCTATGTCTGGCCATACAGGCATACAAATTTTTAAGTAATTAAAATATAAAAAAAAATTAATAATCATATACAATTAAAAATCTTTTGTAAACGATGTAAATGTAATAATTTTTTTTAAGAATACTAGAAAAAATCATAAAACATTAATGATCATAAGAAAAAATATATGTGTATGTTGGTTCTCACAGACAGCGCTCTACGTTCCTGTTCAATGGCGGCATCGTCTTTAATGTCAGACTTAATTTTATTTTAATTGGAATAGGTCTATAGTTACTTTTTGGTGTAACCATGTGTGTCTTTAATGTCAGACTGTACTACATGCCTAAGATACTTGAAATGTTCCACAATGTTTAAAGGAGTCTCATATAAAAGGGTGTTTTCTGAAGAAAATAGCGATCGATAGCTTTCATAAGCAAAATGGCGACCGCTAATAGCACCACTAGTGAAGAGATAGTGATTAACCACAGACATTAGATATGAAGTTTTTATTTTTTAATTTAGAATGGGTTCGCTCTTGATCCTAATCAAACCCGGGGGCAAAGACAGAATCCACGATGGAACGAGCTAACCCAAAAGGTACCTATTCACCCTGGCTTTAAAACACATGGGTTATAAGTATTCGGAAATACAGACGCAGGGAGGGAGTTCCACTACTTTGCTGTGCGCATTATAAAAGAAGTTGAGAAGCGCTTGGTGCGACAGGTAGGAATAGCAACCAAGAAATGGTGGTAGCCCGCAGTGCGTCTTGATGTCCGATTGAAGAAAGGTTATGGCGGTATGAGCATATGTAGCTCCTGAGCACACTCTCCAAAATACAATCTGTAGAAGACAAACAGACAGGCAACTTTGTCGCAGTGAGCTAAGGTGTGAAGCTTGCTTTTTACCAATTTGCTGCCACTAATGAGCCTCTCAGCTCTGCGCTGAATCGTGTCCAGTGCAGAAATATGGTATTTTGGTATATACAGTTGGTAGGCTTCCTTAATGGTAAAAGCAAAGAGCTTTCCATTCTTGAACGCTATGCAAATATAAAAAAAGTGTTCATACAATTTATCACAAATTTGTGGCCATCAGGAGCTGTAGAAAGATTGTTTTCTTAAGCAGATTTTATTTATTCTCCAACAAGAGGCTGTTTGTCTGACAGTACATTTAAAGATCTAGTATTCATAAAAGAAAACTCTGGTTTTCAATTTATTTATATAATAAAAAAATATCTCTTTATTGTTAGTATCAAAGAAACTTAAGGCTATTTTAGTATTTAATATTTTTATTATAATTATCAAATTAATAAAGTACAATTACCAACAAATTCTAATTATCAAAATAAAACTATAAAAAATTAATTTATTATCGTAGTCAAATTACTAATTTAATTTTAATTTTACTGATTAACCTTCTTTTACTCTGCTTTTTAATCTTAATAGTCCATTGTAATTAACATATTGTATTTCAAATGAAAAAAGCTAAAATAATGTATTATATATTTCGTATTTTAATAATTGGCGAGATAGTATTTTGTAATTTGTATTTCAATTAAAGCAAAGCATGTATTTTGCCCAGCCCTGAATACAAAATACAGCTATTACATTTTTTTTTTGTTTGAACAAACAATTTAGAGGTTACTGTTTCAAAAATATAGTTATTTATAAGTTTGAATATTTGTTATAAAACATTATTATGTCCAAGGGTCAGAGCCCGAGATACTCATTACCTAAGAGCAATAACACAGAGGAAAAGAGTTTAGAAAGAAAGAGTGACAGTAGAGATAGGAAAGAAAGAAAGAAGATGCTATTACATATCTTTATATATATAATTCTTCTGTGAGTGTGTATGTCACTGAACTCCTCCTAAACGGCTGGACCGATTTGAATGATTTTTTTTGTGTGTGTTCAAGGGGATCTGAGAATGGTTTAGATTCACAAATCAGCCCGGCAGATGGCGCTGCAGACGGTATCTAGGTTATTTATCTATACTGCAAAAATAACAGGCAGGACAACGTCTGTCGGGTCCACTAGTTTAGTATAATTCTATGTGCCACATTATTTGAAGAATAGCATCAATTAACTATACGTTAACATATATCAACAGTAAAATTTAATAAACTGTAATTTCTTGTAACTAGGGTTTATGGTAGGTTAAAAAAATCAATTTTATCATTTATTAGCATATAAATATGTTAAATATTATTATATAACATAAAATTGTTATTATAATAATCATTGAGTGAAGCTCTCTTTTAGGCAACTCACAAATTTCGCTTGTCTCCCTCCTGCTACTTAACGGTTCAACCGATTCGAACGAATTTTGGCATGAACATACATGATTATAACCTGACGGACATAGGCTATGTAAAAAAAAATATAGACTTTACCATGGAGGAATAATCACTTAAAGAAAAATTCAAAAGCTGATAACAGCCAAACCGCTGAGACTACATTAATGAAATTTGGCGCCAAAGCTTACATCGTGGTCGTGACTAATGTGCAAAAAAAGTTTTGAAATCGGACATATCATCGAGGAATAATCACCTTTAAAAAATCTAATTGCTTCGCTCAGTATTTGCAAACAGCAGCATGTATTGCAGACCTAGTATATATATGTACATATGTATATATAAGAGTCACAGTCTTTGACAGCTATGAACTCCGAAACTACTCGACCGGTGTTTTTTTTTACATTTTGTTGGATTTCTTCCAACTTAGGACATGGATAGGTTTCATTTTAATTATAACTTAAAAAAATATTTATGCAAATAGCTAGTATTATTGTTAACCACCATATATAATTTAAAATCTCACACATTTTTTTATATAATATAAATATAGTTTGTATTTCCACTGACATAAAACACGTGTTCTAGATAGATTCATAAATATTTGAATAACTACCTTGAATATAGTTATCAGTTCTCACGAAAACTTGAGACAATTGGCGGCCAACAGTCGATATAGATGTCGCTGTGCGCGCGCATCGTAAAATTTCACTCATAATTTTTTCCAAATGCGCCTAGAGAACTTTAACAACTATTGCTATTGAAATGAATATTAATATTAGGTACATATATGTCAAGTGACTGCCAAAAGGCACGTTTCAATGTATAATCAAAATTCATATCCGCCATTGAATTCTTCATACAATGTAAACATTTATTACAAAGAACAGTTATGCTCCAAGATAGTCCGTATTAGTTAAGAAATAATAAAAAAGATTTTATTATAATTTGCTAAAAAAATAACTAAAACATTAAAAAGCCCAAACTCGTGTCGTTCTAGTGTAGAGTTTTTACGAACGTGGGTCAAAAAGTTCGCGGAATGGAGGGTAAAAAGTAGGTAATAAAACACAAAAATATTTTTCCTTCTCAATGTATTCCTCCTTAACTCTAATACATTAATTAGACCTATCAATTAATTTATTAATACTTTCGAAAAAAAAATGATTTCTCTTTGTCGTCAAAATAGGCCGAAATTGCGTTCTTCAATTCTTCATCGCTGGAAAGTTCCCTCGAAGCTCTGTTTTCACTTTTGGGAATAAATAATAATTACTTGGGGCTAAATCTGGGCTATAGGGAGGATGTTCCAAGATTTCGAAGCCCACTCTTTGAACAGCACTAATTTTCTGAGAAACTCAATTTTCTCCATGTTGCAAATTTTCTTACGGATTGACTTGATGATTGATGTGTAGCTCAGGTATTTTTGACCTATTTTTTTTTAAACTTAGTATTTATACTCTTAATGAGTGTCACAACTAGTGCAGGTAGTAAAAAGTCACCTTTCCCCCTTCCATGCCCCTCATTCCGCGAACTTTTTGACCCGCCCTCGTATGATCGCCTTCCTGATCAACGTCATCACAATATTACATTGTCACGTGATATACGTATGCATGCAAAATTTCAGTTCAATCGGAAATCGGGAAATGGGTCAAATTTAACTTGTAAGATTTCATTACAGACCGGGACAGGTGAAAGTAAATAACAGCTTGTAAAAAGTTTGTAATTCGATTGTCGGCGACAGACTTCGTGGTACATGGAAATATAGGCTACTGGGTAATTCAGAACAATGAACTATTAATGAGTTTTATACTTTACTGTATTTTTATATGGTATAAAGTTGGCAATACATAAATTCAGTACTATATGTTAAAACTCACGGTTTACTTTACAATACCAATAATTTATATTTATTTAAAAAAAAAACCCTCGTTTTTCAGGCCAACTAAAAAGAAGAAAAAAATTATCTGCCATGTGTCCAATACGAAAAATGGAGTGCGCATAAATACTATAAATACCAAATGTAATCTTTTATGCGCCCCCCGTTTTTCGTATTGGACACATGGCAGAGAATTAATTTTTTCTTTTTAGTTGGCCTGAAAACGAGGGCTTTTTTTAAATTAAAATGTAAATTATTTTCTTCTTTTCGGTTTTGTGTGTATGATTTCCAATTGCTCGATCTAAAATTTCAAGTAGGAGTTAGTATGTCATTATGCAACATTTGTTGCCTCGATTTTAGCGCCTTCTGTGGATTTTATCGGTACTAAAAATTTTCCAATTGAAATTAAATTTTGTACATATTCTCTGAAATTGTGATCGAATCATGTTGGAAAGTATATAATCATATATTGTCATCGAGTTCTGAGCTGTGTTTAAAGTTTCAGAGCTCTAGCTGGTCGGGAAATGGGTGAAAATTGTGTTTCAAGATTTGTACGTAACAGACAGACAAACAGACACCAAGAGAAGTAGAGAAAAACGAGGGAAAAAGAGTTAGTACATGGTATTTAAGTCTGGTAGTAAATTTCCCAATACTGTGCCTCCTATAAAACTGTCTGAATCACTACTTTGAAGGGTGAAGAAATTTAAATACCTTGGTCACATTGTCACTGAAGACCTAAAGGATGAATCTGATATGGAAAGAGAGCGAAGGGCGCTGTCGATTACGAACATGTTGGCTCACAGATTTTATCGCTTTTCTAACTCAGTAACAATGCTTTTTAAAGCTTACTGTACGTCTTTTTACGCGAGTAGCCTGTGGGTCAAATATACTCAAAAGTTGTACAACGCCATTCGTGTACAATACAATAATGCACTTAGGCGGTTCACACACTAGAGACGCATCCCGCCGCGGTGCGCGTAGCGACAGAAAACGCGCCCCCGCGCAGAGGCGCAGATCTGCCTAACTTAGCGGTGAAATCTGCTTCTCCGCGCAGATTTTCAATACAAGTTGACCCTACTTCTTCACGCCCCGCGCTCCCGCGCAGAATCTGCGCGCGGGGCGCCTACCCGCGCGTTCCCGCGTCGGCAGTGTGTTGTCTTAGGCGGTTCACACACTAGAGACGCGTCCCGCCGCGGTGCGCGTAGCGACAGAAAATGCGCCCCCGTGCAGAGGCGCAGATCTGCCTAACTTAGCGGTGAAATCTGCTTCCCCGCGCAGATTTTCAATACAAGTTGACCCTACTTCTTCACGCCCCGCGCTCCCGCGCAGAATCTGCGCGCGGGACGCCTACCCGCGCGTTCCCGCGTCGGCAGTGTGTTGTCATAGGCGTGTTTTCTATATTAATTGAGATTCTTGCATACAATAATAAAATCTGCGGCCACGCGCTACGCGACGGGGCGCGGTGCAGTGTGTTAACCGCCATAGGCGTGTTTTCTATATTAATTGAGATTCTTGCATACAATGATAAAATCTGCGGCCACGCGCTACGCGACGGGGCGCGGTGCAGTGTGTTAACCGCCTTAGGGCTCTCTTGCTGCTGCCGCGTTTCTGTAGCGAGTAAGGGATGTTTGCAGATGCGCGGGTCGTCAGTTTCCCGGCTATTTTGAGCAAAAAGGCAGGAACCTTGTTGCATTGGGCATTGATATGTAATATTCATAGAAATATATGTAAACAGCCATGACTTCGGTACAAATGCTTGTACCCAGGACCGTCGGTGCGAAAGCCAGGCCCGCTACCGTTGCACCAAACGGTTGTCGGTTAGTTTCTATTCATGTAGTATGTTAACATAGTAAATTAGGTTTGGCTGAATTTTTATTTAAATTATATGTGTTTTATTTTATGAATTATATTTATTACTAGCTGACCCAGCCACGCGTTGCTGTGGCACAGTAATTTTATTTTTCTAAAATATAAGTAGCCTAAGTTACTCCTTATTACATCAGCTACCTGCCAATAACAGTCCCGTCAAAATCGGTTCAGTCATTTCAGAGGTTAGCCGGAACAAACAGACATACAGACAGACAAAAATTGTAAAATAAAATATTTTGGTGTATGTACCGTATAATATTCAAATGCATGTAGTAAAAAACGGTTATTTCAATTAGGTTAGTTATACAAACAGACACTCCAATTTTATTTATATATATCGATGACCCGGCTACGAGTTTCTATGGTAACGTTAATTGATGACACGGCCACGCGTTGCTATGGTAACGTTAATTGATTATAAAAACTGTTATTCTTAGGCTTATGGTAACTATATATGGTAACTATATATGGTAACAAACACACAAAGTATTGTCTTTATATAGTAGAGATATGATCTGTGCTCTATGTTGTTCCGCTTACCTGTTAACTCACCCATATGCCCTTGGCAGGAAGAGATCTCTTTTAGAGATAAGCCCACCGTTGCTCACTAATATATGATATTATATTGTTCCATTACTTTATAATTACAATAAAGAATGTAATAGGAATGTATTTTTTTGCATTCAATATGTCATATTTGCAGGCGTATTTTATATCGTAAAGAAGTCGAAACGTCAGGATTAAATATAAAATAAATTATGAGTAAAATGCGTAAAAAAGTAGTTTTATTCAAAAGTGTTATGTATATTACTGAACATACATTGCCGTTGTGAGAGGTGGAAAAAAATAACGTGTCATTTAAAAAGCAGCAATGTAAGTTTATAAATGTCTGATTGTTGTAATCATATCGATTACTCATTTGAGTTTGCAAAATTCCTAGTAGAGTTTTCAAAGGTGTCGATAAGCTAAGGACATTGACCCCAATTTGACCAAAAATTTGTCTCTTTATATTTTTCATTTTTTTGTTAAATACAGGACACTAATTTTATGCTGTTTTGCTCACGAAATAAATCAACAAACTGAGGTCAAAATGGCTTTTTTTTGGAAAATTCTACCTTTTTTAGCATCATCATTTTTTTTCAGGAGAGCGCATCTTTTTAGCAGTTTAATTTTTATGTTTATATATTTATTAACGTCTAAAGAACAACATATAAAAAAGTAATTATTCTAAAATAATGTGCTCATAGTAAAATAAAACTTTTTTAATCTTGAGCAATCGTATTCAAAAAATATAATCGTATGATTATTACTGCTACCGTCATTTCACCTTGACTCCCCACTCTTCATTTAAATTGTGCGTTACACGAATACTGTGTTTATAACAATGTAAACA
Source organism: Calamotropha paludella (assembly GCA_927399485.1). Taxonomy (NCBI): domain Eukaryota; kingdom Metazoa; phylum Arthropoda; class Insecta; order Lepidoptera; family Crambidae; genus Calamotropha; species Calamotropha paludella. The sequence continues at coordinate 1,336,715 of OV656803.1, read as the reverse complement.
CTAGTGTAAGTGAGTTAAAAACAATAAAGAACGTATTGCTTTGTTTTTTTTTTAAGTTTGTTTAGTCCATTCTAAAAAACAGTCGTTATCGGCGCACTTTTATCTTAGTGAGCATTGAAAACAGTTCGCTATTGCATTTTATTATTGCTTGAATATTAGTAAATATATTTATATTATAGACTAGCGGCTCGTCCCGGCTTCGCACGGGTGGACAAAATTCTTTAATTTTTTTTATTATTAAATATTTTTCCGTTAACGCCATCTAGCGGCCGGTAGACGAACTACTTGCGGTTAATGCGTTGCTATGGTAATGTTATTGATACAATGGAAAAAGAGCGGGAAAAAGAGCGGACAGATAGATTACAATGCTTAAAAGCTGGTTAGGTGACTGTTGTACATCTAGAATTAGAAAAAAGAAATGTTATCTGTCAAAAAAGATAAGTATGTGCATTATCAGAGGAAAATAAATGAAAACTTAAGATCTGACTGTAAGGTATGTCCTAAATGTCTTACTAAGGCTTATAACCTCTGTCATCGCACATAAAGTGATTCTATTGACATGTCTTCATGCAGCAGTACTCCTGATCTATCGGGATCGACGACAGGTTTGAAGAATCGGACGGAAAGCCCAAACGTGGAAAACATGCTGCTAAGTCCACGAAAGATAAATATTGGTATCAATCGTACTCGCAATGACCATAAAAAATGTTTAATATGTACAGGAACTGAGAGAATAATGAAAAGAATTTCACATGAGTCTATATCAAAGCTTTTGTGGACACTGGGCTTTTAATTCCACCTGGAAATAAATGTTGTAATCAACTTGTAACTTTTCAGCCTCCATTTTTTATAAAGGAAGATGGAAAGAGCTAGCCTAGAAGGTGCCTTGGAATTGGCATTGAAGAAGTTCGTCTTCAAGCCTAAATGCTCACTTTAAATAATTACTTATCAATCATTTTGGCAGCATACACAAATCAGTAGCAATCTAACTGCATATTTTCAACGAAACTTATAAAATGTGTAAAAAAACTGAACAAAGTTAAAAAACTGATTTAATTATTTCTGTCTTTTAATCAAAGTTCGTGTAATTAGTTTTTTCTTTTAGTAAGAGTTCACATGGAGGTGACACGATAATCTCAAAAAAGAATTAGGGTTGCCAACTCTTAAAACTGAAAAGCCGGACAGACCATCCAACTAAACAAGACATTTGGGTAAAAAAACCGGACACTTTAACATGGCAAGTTTATTTTTTAAAGTAAAACAAAGCTAGTTGTTTCTTAGGAAACAACAGTCAAAATTGAATGAATCACTCTTCTCCTTTATTAATAATTACAATATTGATTTCAATAATTGCAAACCACATGATAAATGTAAAAGAACATAAAAATTAAAAAGCCGGGCCGGCTAGATATAGTCTATTTTGGCCGTACATGCAAATAAAAAGACTGACTGTATCTGGCTTTATTCGGACACCTGGCAACCCTTAATTTCCACTTACCACGATCCTGATATCTCTAGCTTCTTCAACTCTCATCATACCATTCGTATAATGTCGTCGGTTAAGTATACTTTTGAGCTAGCCACTTTTCAGGAAAACACCTATTTGGTCCTTGAAAGTTCGCCTTTGTCTGTCTTTATTAACTCGCCTACAGACCCCCCTTTCCCATTGGGCACTCCAGGCAAATGCCTAAGGCCCCGCGTTATGAATTACATCTACACAAGAAATAAAGAAAAAATAACCTGCAAAGTCTTCAATGTACGTTCGTTACATTAAATACAGTAATGCATATAAAACAGAAAAAAGATAATAAACTTATCTCAAACTACTTGTAAATAATAATTATAAAGTATAAGTAAGGCAAAATAAAATTAATTTAAATTTTTATCTTTCTTTCGGAAACGTTTCCGCCACAAATTAATTGTTGGATACGAATTCGATAGTTAAAGCCTTCATTCCGAATCAAACTGTCGAACGTTTCCGATGTCGGACTTGTGAATAGCTCATGAAGGTGACAATCGAAAAGTTTCCGCACAGATTCGGAAAGAGCAGTTTCCGACGGTTGTGAGTAACCCCATTAATTCCTGCCAGATCACTAAACCAATACCGACATTTATTACTGAAAAATTTATTTAATAAGAGTAGATCGAACTTCAATTAGGGACTATATTATCGACTTGCTTATTAGCTTTTGCATACGCGAAGCTACTCTACTCTCGCCTAAAATAAGGCTATATAATTTCAGCATGCTTAGATAATTTTAAATATGTGAGAATCACCCCATTTAAATTAAAGATTATCTATTCATCTATTGAATGTCAATAAAAAAAATCTGAAACCTTGTTTATCTACATTCATTGTCCATCCTCTTTACATGTCCAAATCATTTAAGCATTCCTTTTTCTACCTTTGACACTATATCTTCTACGACAAACCACTCTCTCATAAACTCTCTTATTACTAAGTAACAATGAAATATACGATTTTTAACAGAAATTTAATATTCATTGACTTTTTAGGGTTCCGTAGCCAAATGGGAAAAAATGGAACCCTTATGGATTCGTTATGTCTGCCTATCTGTCTGTCCGTTCATATGTCACAGCCACATTTTTCCGAAACTATAAGAACAATACTGTTCAAAACTTTGTAAATAGGTAGATGTATTCTGTGAACCGCATTAAGGTTTTCATACAAAAATAGAAAAAAAAATTTTCATTAAACCCATACGTCTGGGGTATCGATGGATAGGTCTTCAAAAATGATTTTGAGCGTTTTCATATATTTTTTTTCTAAACTGAATAGTTTGCTCGAGAGACACTTCCGAAGTGGTAAAACTAAAAAATATATATGATGAACATTACGTTGTAAATTCCCACCAAAAAATGGTTTGAACTAGATCTAGTAAGTAGTTTTTTTGATATACTTAACTAGTTTGTACGGATCCCTTCGTCACGAGTCCGACTCACACTTGGCCGATTTTAATATTCGTTTCACCTTTTTTCTTGCGGGTTTTTTTTACATTAATTTCTATACATATAAAAATAAAGCAGTTAATTAACCGACATATGATAAATTTCGTTATTTAACAATATCCGAAGCGTAGCAGGTATGTCATAGATATTATATTTATGTGAGGAAATAATTAACTGAACTTCCTTAACTTCTCGCACTGTTTGTTACAATGTAAACGCAAACAAAATTGTAATTAAAGCAAGTTACAGTAGATCGAAGTTATAAAGCGACGTTACTTTATGTATTTAGTTCTTACACTTCCGCGCACATTACACATCAGAATAAAACACTTTTTTACGGATTTTTGCGCATGTTTTATTTTATTTTATTTTATATTTAATCCTGACGTTTCGACTCCTTTACAGGAGCCGTGATCACAGGATCCTGTGATCACGGCTCCTGTAAAGGAGTCGTGGTCGTGGAGGAGGAGAAACGTCAGGATTAAATATAAAATAAAATAAAACATGCGCAAAAATCCGTAAAAAAGTGTTTTATTCTGATGTTACTTTATGTGTTTCACTTTCGAACTTCGAACACAGAGTGGGTGGGTAAAGGAATTATTTTTCCTTATCTTCACAATGTGGTTTATGTATCGGTGGTAAGCATTAGGTGGCGTCAAAAGTTTTGACTCAAAACTCATTAACGTTAGAGCGTGAAGATGGACAGGTTATAACTACTCGGGAATACAGACGCAGGGAGGGAGTTCCACTCCTTTGCTGTGCGCATTATAAAATGTGACGCGCCTGCTTAGAAGATACCTAATCACTCGTGACTTGAAGACCCCTTAATTGTATAGGTATTATATCAGGAAGACTCAGGCAGTGTTCCACTCCTTAGCGGTACGTATCACAAAATTGAAACCTAAACGCTTTGTGCTTCTGGTACATCAATCATATAACGGCGGTGCCTATTTGTAAGTCTGGTTGTCCGATGAAAAAATGGGGACGGCGCAACTAGGCTGTTTAATTATGCTGCACTCGAAATGTATCCTGTAAAAAACAGGACTCGCGAACGAAGGGTTTCGTACAAACTTTTAGTTAAGCAAAAAAAATCGCGTTTGTTATATGGGAGCCCCACTTAAAAAGTTATTTTATTTTGTTTTTAGTATTGGTTATAGCGGCAACAGAAATATATTTATTTTGTGAAAATTTCAACTGTCTAGCTATCGCGGTTCTTGAGATACAGCCTCGTGATAGACAAACGGATGGACAGACAGCGAAGTCTCAGTAATAGGGTCCCGTTTTTACCCTTTGGGTACGGAACCCTAAAAACGGGTAGGCTATCTACTTTCCATATATGTCCAAAGATTTTCAGCTCATTATAAAAAGATGAGTTTCTTGGCCAAAAAAATTACATAAAATTTTCATCCGTTTTCGAATAGCTAACTAAATAAATAAAATATCAGAAAGTAAGTTAATATAAATTAGTTTAAGTTGCATTGGATTGTATAATACATATATATATAAATAAATATTAAATATATACATTTATAAAGAAATCTTATTTTAGCACACATAATATCAGCAGATATTGCTTTGATATTTCGAAGTGTCAAAGGCTGTTAAAACATTACAATTTTAGTTATTATGTGGAAAGGTCATACGTGAACTTATTTCACGGAACATGAATGAAATGTAGAGGCGTAGCTATACAATTAAAGGTTCTGGTACCAAAAGAAACATTGGGGCCCTAAATAAACTTTTGTGGACTTACCCTGTTTTCTTTTAAAGATGTTATGATTATATTAGTACTGTTGATATGGCAAGAGTCAAATGTAAAAACGTTGGTTGTGAGTGGAAGAAATAATATATATTACTAGCTAACCCGGCAAACGTTGTTTTGCCATGTATATTATTTCTAGGAAAAGTTTTTAATTAATTAATAAAAAATAGGGGTTGATGGTAGAGGGGTGAAAATTTAGGGTTGTATGTATTTTTGTATGTTGTATCATAAAAAAATAGAAACTAAAAATTTTGTCTAAAAAATAAAAATTTAGGGGTGGACTACCCCTAACATTTAGGGGGATGAAAAATAGATGATGGCCGATTCTCAGACCTACTCAATACGCTCACAAAATTTCATGAGAATCGGTCAAGCCGTTTCGGAGGAGTATGGGAACGAAAACTGTGACACGAGAATTTTATATATAAGATTACGAGGTTTGCTGTTCAGGTCCTCGGACCCCGTGAACTTGGTATATAGCATCAACTCTTCGATAGCTACTCCACTGGATTTAGAAATATTATACTTTCATTTATATTTAAGAAATTGATAAATAAGATTATACTGTGCGGTTTCTCTTGGATATTTATTTATATTTTTATTATTGGAGTTCAGTTCATTAAGAATTGTTTCATATATCGCCCACGGTATTAATAATAGATGGGTAAAATCAAACGTTAATAAAAAGTGAAGGGTCGTATTACCTCTGCGTAATACGACCCGCTCCTCAGTCCCAAGTACACATTTAATCTGTCTCTCTTTCTTTCTCATTTGTTGTTCATTCATGTAAAATATCATAAATAATAATTTTTTTTTTTAAATAACAATACCATAATTTAAGATTTTTTTTTATCAAATTAATATGAACAAATATATGAGTTCATTTACTTATCTTCCCATACCCGGGGGCCAAGACACAATCTACGATAGAACGAGTAAACTCATAAGGTGCCTATTCACCCTGGTTTTAAGTGACGGGTTTTATAGTTTATTTATTAATTCATTTGCTAGCAAACACGGTACAAAAAAACCGGCCAGGTGCGAGTCGGACTCGTGCACCGAGGGTTCCGTACAAACCTGTAGGTATATAAGTAAAGGTTCACCCGTCACGACAATCGAGTCATAGTTATGGTAAAATGAAGATATAACAAAAAAAAAATAAGATTTTTGGAATTTTTCCTTTATATGTGCTGTAAAACATTGCTTCATGCCAAATTTAAAGATTCTAGATCGACTGGATGTACCCTTTAGGTTTTGATTTCCTCGCGAGTGGTTGCGAGTTCGAAAATATGCGGCTTAAATTGTTATTTATTTTGATTGCGTTGACATAAAAGTTTGATTTTGTTACAGCTCAAAGGTATTATAGACCTGAGTATTTGATATGAATTTCAATTTAATACCTCTACGCGTTCATGAGAAAAGCGGTTGTTTTCATTTTATTATATGTAACTAAAATTTTACGGTTTTTGCAATTTTTCCTGTATCTGTGCTATAAGACGTTACTTCGTACCAAATTTCAAGGTTCTAAGTCTACGAGAAGTACCCTGTAGGTTTTGATTCCCGTGCGAGTTTCGAAAATTTGCGGCATAAACGTCTGTATCTTTTGATTGCTCCACGCGTTCCTGAGAAAAACGGTCTTGACAGACGGACGGACGGACAACAAAGTGATCCTATAAGAGTTCCGTTTTGTCCTTTTGAGGTACGGAACCCTAAAAATGTATAAAATTGCTACTGATGTTTAAAAAAAGGTACTGGCACGCAAGCGTTAAAATGTAAGAACTTATAAAATGACAAATAATTCAGTATGCAGTTAAAGCTAGAGGTATAATGATCAATAAGTAATGTCTTAATCAAATCTATAACCTAAGATCACAGAGGTTTGTGTGTTTGTCTGTCCGCTCTTTTTCCCGCTCTTTTTCCATTGTATCAATAACGTTACCATAGCAATGCGTTAACCGCAATTAGTTCGTCTACCGGACGCTAGATGGCGCTAACGGAAAAATATTTAATAATAGAAAAAAATTAAAGAATTTTGTCCACCCGTACGAAGCCGGGACGGGCCGCTAGTTCTTATAAAAATATCATTGCAAAATAGTCAATAAAACATTTCAAACATTTTAAATGCACAAAGCTTCGGGTTTTCATAAGCAGAGTTCGAAGTATACGTAGTATGTAGGTACAATTAATTGTACGTACATATACTTGTAGAGTTGGTCAGTAATACAAGGGGAGGTCAAATAGTTTGCGGAATGGGTAGGAAGAAGGTTGAAACTTACCAAATTATTATTTTTTAAGAAAACTCAGTATACTGCAACAAACAAAGTTCAAGTGCAAAAAGGAAATTGTTAAATACTGAAATAAATTAAATTATAACGAGAGCGAAAGTCTTCTGCTTAGTAGTATTTTAAGAGGTGGCGCCGTACGAGGACTCTCCAGTCTAGGAGGTAAGCTCGTGCATGCCACCTGTGGGGACGTAAGATCCTGTATCTATACATCAAAGAACATTAGAACACAGCCGCTACTAAACTTCTGTTTCAGAGACTTATGCGCTATAAGGCTGACACTTAACCAAGATAATCACGACCAAGACCTGGTAGTAGCATCAGTCTACATGCACGAAGATCTTCGTGTACCATCGGAGGAGCTAGCTTCCCTGGTTCGCTTCTGTTCAGAGGCAGATCTAGAGCTGATTATCTCGACAGATTCCAACGCCCATCACCCCCTGTGGGGACAAGAACCGAGTAACACTAGAGGTAACCAAGTAGTTGAATTCCTTCTTACAACAAATTTACAGATAGCGAACATAGGCAATAAGCCCACCTTCGTCACCAAACGAAGCAAGACCATTATTGACCTCACCCTCGCAACACCGACAGTGGCCGCCATGTTGTCTGGCTGGCACGTCTCTGACGAGGCGTCCTGCTCGGACCACAGGTGGATACGATTCGACCTACAGGTAATCACCGTAACTCCGACCCCTAGAAGGTACCCAAACAAAACAGATCGTCATCGATACAGCTGGGTGTACTTGAGGAGTCGCTGAGTAAAGAAAACAATAGCACGAGCATATACAACACCTCGCAACTGGAACAGCAGGTAAAGAATCTAACAAACATCATTATAGAATGCTTTGAACAAGCCTGTCCCCCCCAAACTCCCACCCTCCAAAACTTCGGGGAAACACCAGTGGTGGGGACCCGAATTGGAGAGACTAAGAGCTGAGGTAAGGAGGAGGTTTAACAGAGCCATGAACACATGCAATGATTATGACTGGGAAAACTACAGGGCAGTTAAAGCCAAGTACAAAAAACGAATCAGATACTGGAGAACCGCATCCTGGAGGAACTTCAGCACAGAGATAAATACGACAAAACAGGCAAATAGGGTAAGGAAAGTATTGGCTAAACAAGGTCCAGGAACCTTAGGCTACCTCAAGAAAGCTGATGGCACCATGGCCCAAAGCCAGGAGGAGTCAAACGCCATCCTTCTACAAACCCATTTTCCGAACACTTCACCGATTCAACAGATGACATGGACCGATGAACCAGTCATCCCTACAGAAGAATGCTGGCGACTAGCCAATAAAGTGATTACACCTGAAAACGTAAGTTGGGCCATAAAAAGTTTCTCTCCCTTTAAAGCAGCGGGAACAGACAACATCTTTCCTGCCCTTCTCCAATGGGGGGAAGCACTTATACTCGAAACTCTCACTCACCTGCTGCGAGCCTGCCTAGCCTACAAGTATACACCGCATGGCTGGAGGGACGTAAAAGTAGTATTTATACCCAAACCAGGGAAGTCAGACTACACCAACCCTAAGTCATTCAGACCGATTAGTCTGACATCCTTCCTACTAAAAACATTAGAGAGGATATGCGACAAGCACCTACGAGAAGGAGTGCTGAGGTCTGTACCTCTTCATAAATCTCAACACGCCTACAGCGCGGGGAAATCTACAGAATCTGCTCTTCATCAGGTGGTTAGTAAGATTGAAGAAGCTTTTCAAAACAAACTTATTTGTCTTGGCACCTTCATTGATATTGAAGGGGCCTTCGACAAAACCAACTTTACCAGCATTGAATCAGCTCTAAAGAGACATGGAGCTGAGCAGCAAATCATAGACTGGATCGTTAACATGCTTCGCAACAGAATAGTAAGGGTTGCAGGAGACAGCCAGGGAGCGATCGTGGCGCGCGGATGCCCACAAGGAGGAGTACTCTCGCCATTACTCTGGAATATGGTAGTGAACGACCTCATCACCTTACTTAATAACAATCACTTCTACACCATAGGTTATGCGGATGACATCACTATACTAACTATAGGGTTTCAGGCCGGTATAATCTGTGACACCATGCAGGCAGCTATGAAAATAGTTGAAACATGGTGCCAAAAGTACGAACTAACAGTCAACCCCGCCAAGACTGAAATGGTAATGTTCACTAACAAACGCAACATCAGCCAGCTACCAGGCTCCAAAACTGTTTGGGACCACATTACAATTGTCCAAAGAGGTAAAATATTTAGGTATAGTTCTGGACAACAAACTAAACTGGAACAGCCACATTGACCACAAGATCAAAACTGCCAGCATTGTGTTATGGCAGTGCCGACAAATGGTAGGTAAGAGATGGGGCCTGTCCCCGAAAATCTTCCTGTGGCTCTATAACACGGTGATCAGACCAATGGTAAGTTACGGTGCTGTAGTGTGGTGGCCCAAAACTACCCAGTCAACCTGTGTCAACAAGCTACAAAGTCTACAACGCCAGGCATGCTGCGCCCTCACAGGTTGTATAAGCACAGCCCCCACGGCGGCACTGGAAGCGATGTTAAATCTCACCCCGCTCCATCTACACATCAAACAGGAAGCGGCAAAAACAGCGCTGAGGCTTAGACTCTACAAACTGGTAAGATCAGAAAAAGTAAAACACCTCAACGGCCTACTGAAGGACTGGCTAAATACTCCGTTTATCGATGCACCCTGCGATAAAATAAAGCCTACCTTCATCTTTGATAAGAAATATAGAATACATCTGAATGTAGACAACAACCCAGAGGTAACACACAAGGCTCTCATGATATTTACCGACGGATCCAAAACCAAATTGGGAACCGGCGCGGGAGTATTCTCAGAGGACCTTAACATAAACTTCGCCTTCCCCATGAGCCTGCACAACACCGTATTCCAAGCGGAATGTATGGGCATCACTATGGCAGCTAAGGCGATAACAGCACGGAAGGTAAAAGGTTGTAAAATCAGAATTCTTTCCGATAGCAAGTCAGTCCTACAGGCTCTGTGCAGCTATCGAGTCACATCCAGCCTGCTCCATGAATGTCACCTAAACCTAAATGAGGCAGGAGCATATAACGAGATAACTATCCAATGGATCAAAGGCCACAGTGGATCACGAGGTAATGAAGCAGCTGATGGGATGGCACGGAGGGCATCGGATATGGTGCCTTTCGGCCCAGAACCCATCATCCCCATTCCGATCAGCTGGTTCAACAACAGTATTTGTGAACACACATCAAAACTGCATCAGCAGCAGTGGAACTCTCTGGAGACGTGTAGACAAGCTAAACTCCTTCTACCGCGGGTGGACGCTCGTGTCTCCAGATCCTTACTACAGCTAAGTAGATCAGAGCTGCGCCTAGTAACAGGCGCCATTACTGGTCATGGCAACTTTAACAGGCACCTTTTTCATTTAGGTATCACCGACAGCCCTCTATGCAGAGGATGCATGGAAGTGGAAGAAACAGCAACCCATGTCATAATGGAATGCCAAGGAGTTGCACACTACCGGGCAAAACATCTCGGCTCGCTGGGCAGTCTCCGAGAGGTTCTCACCAAGGTGAAGGCACTTGGAGCATTTCTGGCGGAGCTGGGATGGCTGGAATAAACGGGTATACATCCTCCAGACGCAAAATAGGCGCTTGAAGTCGTCGAGTTGCGGATACCGCTCGTATTGGATGAAGAAGAAGATGAAGAAGTATTTAAAAAAAGTCTCATATTCAACATAAAACGGTCCGCACAAACATACATACATATTCACACTCAAACAGGTACCCGCGCATACACATACTCATACATAAACATACACAATCACACATGGACACACACTCATCACTAATCATAGGTATTTAAGAACATCTAGGAGGGGAGAGTACTGGTTTTTGTGAGATACAGTCTGCGGCCTAGTTCAGATACCAGTCTCTCCACAATCTTATATTTGTTAACATTACTTCATGGTAGCAATTACTTTTATATGTATAGAGATTATAGTCGATCAGTGAAATATCTTCTGTATCCCAAAATATAGTCGCTATGATCTTTCCGATTGTGAGACTGGGTACTTCTTGGGCGGCAGGGTGCCTTTTTTATGCCACTGCATCGACTCTTGCTTCGACTCGGGTTCATAGTGGTGAACCCTGATTTCATCTCCAGTAACAATCCGGGCCATAACTTTTTCCCTGTTATCGCCACAGAGCTCCAAAAACTGACGAGAACATTCGACACTTTGTCATACCAAAAAGGAAGAAAGCATTTTTGGAACACACCGTGCGTTGACCTTTGTCATTCCAAGATGATGATGTAGGATGTTCAAAATGGTTGTATCGGATACTCCAACTATTTCTGCTAGCCGCTTCTACTTTAGACGGGAAACCTCCAATACAATTTTTTCTACTTTCTCGATGATTTCGGGTGTGGTGGCATCAATCGGCCGTCCAGAATGTGGGTCGTCTTCAATTGAGTCTCTTTCTTGCTTGATAAGGCCATGCCACTAATAAATCATGGTTTTACCAGGGGCAGAGTCCCTGTAAACCGCTAACATCACTTGAAAAATTGTCTGAGCGGATTCGCCTTGTTTGGTGAGGAATTTAATAACGGCACGATATTAAATTTTCTCCATACTTGTCGATTTCCTCCCGATTTACTTGTTTGCACGTTGATAACTCCAAGGTTAATGATCCGATAAGGTTTGAATTTGGAATATATACTAATAGAAAGATGCTCAATTAGTATCTATCTGGATACATGAATCTATCCCTACCATCCCCTCCATTCCGCGAACTTTTTGACCTCCCCTCGTATGCTCGCTCTTTTGCAGATACTTTGGTAGTTAAGTTAAATTGAATAACTATCCTATGTCCTAAGTCAAAACAGATCAACTAGAATGGTAAAATAGTCATCAAAAGCGGTTGAGTAGTTTCCGAGTTCATCGCCTTCAAACACTGCTGTGACAAGGAATTTTATAGAATATATATAAGATAGATTTGAATACAGTTTATTTTTTTTAAATCTTTTCCTGTTATATTTAGGTGCGATTTGTTCATTACATTTACGTTTATTTGAGGATTAATTATTAACGTTAATTACGTGTTTAATATTTTTTTTCTTGGAACGGTGTCAATCGACAATCACCCCGGAAGGTGAACAGCGGTCGATCGCTGATTAATTTTAATAAATAATTGAAAATTTAATGGATTCTCCTAATAAAATTATGTATGAAATGTTAAAAATAATAATACTAGATATAAAAATCTAAAAATCCCACGTTTTTCAGTGACCAAAAAAGAATAAAATAACCCGGCGGGGCCAAGCGAGGGGCCACTCAAAACGTGGGGGCACATCTTTACAAATACTCTCAACATCTATGCATATCATACATCTCATTACATCTCCATAAATAACATGCGCCCCCACGTTTTGAGTGGCCCCTCGCTTGGCCCCGCCGGGTTATTTTATTCGGGAAATCTAGTATTATTATTTTATTCTTTTTAATTATTAACGTAAACCATGTGTTACGCAACAATCGGATAAGCCCCATACAAAAGTGAAAGTTGCCGAAAGTTGACCTGAAAGTGCACCTAGAAAGTTGAAAGTTGTTTAAGCGTGCATTGACATCGAGTTCTGAGCTACCCTGAAAGTTTCAACTCGCTAGGTGGTAGGGAAGTGCCTCAAAATTGAGATACAAGATTCCAACCGGACAGACAAGACGACAGACAAGCAAACAGACAAGGAAGCGACCTAAAAAACCTGGGAATAAAACATTCCACGGCTTAACAGTTACTTAAAAAAAACATCAATAATTTTATTGAAATAAATAAAATGCTTTTTGACATCTATTTTAATCTATAATACAAGATCACAGTGGTTTGTGTGTTTGTCTGTCCGCTCTTTTCCCAATCTTTTTCCATTGTATACGCGTTACCATAGCAACGCGTTAACCGCAAGTAGTTCGTCAACCGGACGCTAGATGGCGCTAACGGAAAAATATTTAATAATAGACAAAATTTAAAGAATTTTTTCAACCCGTGCGAAGCCGGAACGGGCCGCTAGTGTTAATAATAATAATATCTATTACATTCATACCAATGAGCCAAGCCTCAAGTAAGCACTGGAAGGTTTGTGTTATGGATACCAGAGTAAACGGATATATATATACATATATGACACCAAAATAACTTATACATATAAACATATTTATTACTACTTAGGTATGAACGCTCGTTATCACAAAACATATATCTGCCTCTTCTGGGAATCAAACCCGAGACCATTTGGCGTTAATGATACAACCGTGTTGTCTATTCAAAATCCCCAGGCTCTGATTTGATAAGGGATAAAGCAAGAATTTTGTTCCGAGAAAAAACACGAAACGCCAACGGTGATGTCTCAAAGGGGGTTATTGTGAAGAAGGATATGTTTCTAGAGAAAATATATAAAAAAATATTTGTGTGCAAAACACACATAAAAATGTTTTACTAAAACAAACTTATGTGATAATATTTTTTCTTATTATTCTGACATTAACACCAATAAGCCTAGTCCTAACATAAGCACTGTATGGCTTGTGTTATGGGTACATAGACTTACATTAATGATGTATATGTATGGTAAATATTATATATATAGACTAGCTGACACGGCCACGCGTTGCTGTGTTATAAATTAAAATGAAACCTATTCTATCTTTTTAGTTAGATCATATAACAAATAGTGACGGAATTTGATCAAAATCGGAACGTGAACGAACATAGGCGTTTTGAACAAAGTAAATTTTACGCAATTTTAAATATGCAATACTAGTTTTCCAATTTCAATAGCTATTGTTATTGAAATTGTAAGTTATTGAAATTGGAAAACTAGTATTGAATATTTAAAATTCCGTAAAATTTACTTTATTTTTTCAATGTGTTCCTCCTTTACCCTAATACATAATTTGTTAATACCATAATAAAAATAATTTGTTAATTATTTTATTTAAAAATTTGTTCAAAGGGAAAATATGAGCCTTTATCTTAAAATGCAGATATCGACTATACCTTAAACAGCGTGTCATTTGTTAAAATATACTTGATTTAAAAAATCTAAAAATCCCACGTTTTTCAATGTCCTAAAAAGAATAAAATAACCCTGCGGGGCAAAGCGAGGGGCCACTCAAAACGTGGGGGCGCATATTACTAAGAGGAGATTTTAAAGAGATGAATGACATGCATTGATGCCGATTATTGTAAAGATGCGCCCCCACGTTTTGAGTGGCCCCTCGCTTTGCCCCGCAGGGTTATTTTATTCTTTTTAGGACATTGAAAAACGTGGGATTTTTAGATTTTTTAAATCTAGTATAATTATTTTATTCTTTTTAATTATTAACTCAACGAAGTAACCATGTGTTACGCAACAATCGGATAAGCCCCATACAAAAGTGAAAGTGGACCTGAAAGTGCATCTGGAAAGTTGAAAGTTGCTTTAGAGTGCATTGTCATCGGGTTCTGAACTATCCTGAAAGTTTCAGCTTTCTAGCTTATCGGAAAGTGCCTCAAATTTAAGTTGCAAGATTTTGCCCGGACAGACAAACAAATAAGAAAAGTGAGATAAGAAAAACGTGGTTATGGTAATTATTTACTTTAAATACAATTAATAAAACCGTAAAATTTACTTTATTTCAACTCACCTCTGTTTCAAAACCCCTCGGTCACCCCAACTTATATCCCGACTGTTTTTAAAGACAGGGTGAATAGGCAGCTTTCGGGAACTCTCACCGTGGATCCTGTCTTGGCCCCCGAGCTTGATTGGGATCAAGAGGTAGGGGTACATAATAGGTATGTATGGTAGAACGAGAAACTTTGGAATCTCTGCTGTAATCAAAAGTAAAGTAACTTGACATCTTCGTTGTTTGAACTTAGTTATTTAACTGCTTATTTGAGAAATACACTGGCGAGCAAAGTATGAAATCACTTACTTGGAATTAATTCCGCCCGATTATGATAACTAATCACAAGTTACGAGTAATAAAAATGTCACCATTTTAAAGGTGAAACTCTCAACTTTAAATTGATACCAAACTCATTTGAATCACACCATTATTTAAGGAGCTATCCCGGATTAAGTGAAGAGTTAGGAAAACAAGGAAATATTTAAAAAGTAATGAGTGAAGAAAATGACAAAAAATAATTTATAAAAAAATATTTGGCCTTAAAATTAAGTCTCAATAATTTGTGTTCCCTGCCCCAATACTAATAACTGCTCGAAGATTCCTGATTGACTTAATCATCTTGTGATTCGATAAACAAAATCCGATTACACGTGCTTTTATACGGCGTCAATACGCCGCAACTCGCGGCGTATCAAACAATTGAAACACGTCTTTTTTCCTTACTTCTTCACGTTATCCGGGATAGCTTCTTAAATACTGCCATTTTTATTATTAACTAATTATTTAATACTCAAGATCACGCGGAACCAATTTCAAGGAAGTGATTCCATACTTTTGCTCGCGAGTGACCTGAAACATTTACAAATCAATTATTTATTAGCGCACAGACAAGTCGACAACAAACCTACTATTTTAAACGAAAAATAAATATGAATAAATAATTCATACTTACACAGATTATACACTTATAAAGATTATTTTGTTTTTGTCTTCAAAGAAAGTTAGAGAAAAACATACGACGGAAGCAAGTGAGCCATAATGGCGAACTATATCGTTGGTAAAATTTTGATGCGTTCCATTTCACGTTTTTAAAAAGAATATTAATATGTATTATTTTATTTAGAAATATTATGTAACAGTAACATAGAGTCATTCAACATTGAAGTAACGTTATACTTTGTCCAATGTAGGGTGACACTTTTGACAGGTGTCACTTCCTTATTGCTCCGTACTAAGGTTGCGTTTGTTTCCTTGGCTTGACATTGCAATAGCAACTTAATACCCTCTATATAGGTGTCAACTGTCAAAAGTATCATCCCACATTGGACAAAGTATAAAAGGTTCTAAGTCGAGTAAAATGTTACTAAAGTAACATTTTGGTAAAGCTGCTTTCTGTACTTTGACGACCGCGTTTGAATTCTGTATACAGGGCGTCCCAAACTTATGGGACATGAAGGGGAAGTACCTTAAATATCGTAGATAGTGAATTTTGCTCAAAGAAGACTTTATGTTATTTTTAAAAGTTAGTAATTCTGCATTCATAGATTTTCTAAAAATTACTTGCTTCGTCTGGGAATCGAACCAACTTAAATGTCAAAAAAAAAATCACCCTACTTTTATGATGCCAATCGAAAGAATAGCTAAAAATAATAAATTAATGTAGTTCTAAAATTTGAAAATGGAACAGTCTGTGCGAGCGTTGAAGGCAAATTTAAAACGAAAATAATGTTGTTCTTAAATTTGAAAATGGAACAGTCTGTGCGAGCGTTTATTTTTCGGATATTGATCTGTTTAGTCTTAATTCACTTACACAAGTGTTATTGTGTTAATTTATTGCGAACATGGCATATCAAGTAAGTTTTGATCTAATGGAAGCATATTTTTTGAATGATAAAGATATCTCTAGAAGTTTGCGGTGGTATAGCGTAAAATATCCTGATAGACAATTACCGTCTCGTAAAGTTTTGAAAAGGCTTGTGAACAATTTGAAAACTCTGGGACGTTTCGATAAACGCCCAAGAGAACCACAGCAAGAAAACCGTACGATCAACGACGAAGAACTTGGTATTTTAATTTACTTTTCGGCTTTTCCGAAAGCATCGGTGAGAGAAGGAGAACATGAAATTGGAGTTTCGAAAAGCAAAATACACCGTGTATTAAAAAAACACGGTTTTAAGAGTTATGTTGAAGGACGATTGGTTCAAAAATTACTTCCGGGCGATACAGAAAGGAGAAGAAATTTCTGTCTTGATATCCAGGCACGCTTGCTCGAAAATCCAATTTTTTTGGATAATATTATTTGGACAGACGAATCTAACTTTAGCAATAACGGTATGTATAACCGCAACAATAATCGTATTTGGTCTAAAGAAAATCCCCTACGAGTCACTGAAACGAATAACCAAGTGCGTTTTTCACTCAACTGTTGGTGCGGACTTTTAAAAAACCGGGTTTTCTTAATCCATTTTTACCAAGGAACCTTGAACACGGAAAAGTATTTAGGAATACTTCAAATTTTAAGGGATAAGATAAGAAATCTTTCCGCGGCGGAGCAAGAAAACTTAATTTTCCAACAAGATGGAGCTCCGGCTCATAATAGTCGGAGAGCAGCAGATTTTCTAAATGAATGTTTTCCTACATGGATTGGTACAAATGGACCGATTAGATGGCCGGCCAGATCCCCGGACCTTACACCATTAGATTTCTTCTTTTGGGGATACGTGAAAGATATGCTATACAAAAAGCGATACGAAAACGTGGGCGAGTTGCAAACAGAATTGTGCCATATCACATCGAGTGTTCACCATAAAATGATAAGAAAATCAACAGGCAGCGGACTCATTAAAAGATTGGAGATTTGCGTAAGACAAGAGGGATCACATTTTGAGCATTTAATTAATTAATTTACAAAAAAATACCTACTTAATTGACTACGGCAGTTTCATGTATGTTTTTAATTTGATTAAAATATTAATTTCACGTTGTTCCTTTCTTTTAAAAAACCATGTAACTTAAGCATAGTTATTATTTTTTAGCTATTCTTTACATTGGCATCATAAAAGTAGGGTGATTTTTTTTGACATTTAAGTTGGTTCGATTCCCAGACGAAGCAAGTAATTTTTAGAAAATCTATAAATGCAGAATTACTAACTTTTAAAAATAACATAAAGTCTTCTTTGAGCAAATTTCACTATCTACGATATTTAAGGTACTTCCCCTTCATGTCCCATAAGTTTGGGACGCCCTGTATATGCATAACAAATTCACGCCAATAGATTGTTGCTTTCTAAGGACATTCATTTATAAATGCCGTATGAACAATATCAAGAAGGAACCCGTTCAAAATAAAATAAAAAAAAACAAATTGTCTGCCATATTTGAAATCATAAAAAAGTTATCGCACGAAAATGTTCTGACGCATCCATCATTCAATGAGACACGATAATTCAATTTATATCTCAAGAAAATGTGGAGCGAATTTCGAAATTCGAACGATGTTATTTTACTTGTAAATAATTAAATTATAAATAAAAACTTTTTGCGTTGTGACCTGGTCAGGGTTTCTTGACATATATCATGATTGTTATTCTTCGATACCTATCATATCAGTTATAAGTTAAAACACACAAATACTCGGTTCGCTGACGATAGATGGCGGTAGTGATATTTTAAAACGCACTATCGTTTTGTTTCCACGAAAACATTGAATTGTTGAAACTTGAAAAGCTCCGCATCTGTACTTAACTTAAATACTTACGGTTAACGGTACTTTTGACATGGCCCTTTTTGGTTTCTGAAAGTTCGCCTTGATCGACCTTTACCGACTTGTCCATTTGCCTCATATATTTGTTTGGTTGTTTTGTTTTTTCTTCTTCCGTCCATCCTCTTCACATGTCTAAACCACCTAAGCTATCTTTGTCAATACACCTTCCACACCACACCACTCTCTTATCGTCATTCTTTATTTTATATTTAAAAATAATTTACAAGAATTAGTCATATTGATCGATATTTATCATAAACATTAAATATTTTACAACTAATTTAAATAAAAAATTATTAACTAAATCCATTATCATAAGCTACTGTGGGGCAAAAAGCAATTACTTTAAATGGATTAAAAAGCGAGGCAACCAACTCGACTGAGTCCGAATCAATCCCATTGTTCAGTGTGCAAAACTTAATCGGATACGGGGTTAGTTAGTTAGTTAGTTTTACGGGGCATTTTCCGCACTTAGCCTCCTGATTGGGCCATTGTACGTGATTGATTATTCTTCCTTTACTCCAGCCATCCTAGTCCATTCCAGAAGGCGAGTAGCCTTTTCAGGTTACTACAAGCTTCCGGTAGTGATTTTGGAGACTGGAGAAAACGTGCCCGTTGATCGGCCACGCTCCTGCACTCCAAGAGCACGTGATGTGGCGTTTCCTCCGCCTCCATGCAGCCTCTGCACAGAGGGCTATCCGTCACACCTATGGTAAATAGATGTTTATTCAGAGGACTGTGTCCGGTTATAGTACCTAGTACTTTGCGGATTTCGTCCCTGTTTAGTCTGGTGAGGTTGCGGGCAAGCTTCTTCGAAGCCACCGGAATGGCATTCTTTGTTTGCCTGCAGCCTACACTATTGTTCCATTCTGTTTGGTGGTTTTCCTCTGTTTTTATACGCAGCCATGTTCTAATTTGTGCCATGGGTATGGGCAGTAATGGTTCCGGTCCATACACCGTTCCATTTGAACCCCTTTTGGCTAGTTCATCTGCCGCGTCGTTGCCTAGTGAGTTGCTATGTCCTTTGATCCATTGCAAAGTTATGCTGTTTGTGTTTGCAATGTACTGGAGTGTATTGTGACACTCCAGTACTAGGACAGATGTTATGGTGTTACTTTGCAGAGCTTGAAGTACGGATGCACTGTCGGAGACGATTTTGATATTATGGTCTCTGACATCTCTGGCTGCAACCGCCTGTGCAGCTTTGGTGATACCTATACATTCTGCTTGGAATATAGTGTTGAGTTTATCTAAGGTGGTCGAGATTTTGATGTTTAGGTCGTTCGAGAAGACACCGGCTCCAGTGCCCTGTGAGGTTTTGGAACCGTCTGTGTATATCCTTACTTCTCTTGTGCCAGAGTTATCATCTTTTTCTGCTGTAAGTTGGATATTGTATCTTCGATCGAAAACATGATGACACTGTATACTGTCCGTAGGTGCCTCAAAGAGTGGGTTTTCTTTAAAGATATCCTTTAGAACAGTTGAGTGTGGTGTTTCTATGTTTTGTTTCCATAATCCGTTTGCTCTTAATCTAAGTGCGGCCGCCTGTGCCTCTTCTTGAATAGCGAGGTGTAGGGGTCTTAGATTGAGCAAGTATTCAAGGGCGATTGATGGGGTGGTTCTCATGCATCCAGTTGCCGCAATGCTTGCTAAGCGTTGTAGGCTTTGGAGTTTTGTTTTTACCGTGGCCAGTTGTGTTCTGGGCCACCATACAACTGAGCCGTAGGTTATGGATGGTCTGATAACTGAAGTGTACAGCCAAAGTGTTATTTTTGGGTTGAGACCCCATTTTTTACCTATTAGTCTCTTACACTGATAAAAAGCTATGCAGGCCTTCTTGGTTTTATTTTCGATATGGCTCGCCCAGTTCAACTTGTTGTCAAGGATAACGCCCAGATACTTGACTTGTGTTGATAGGGAGAGTTTGGTGTTGAAAAAATTGGGTAGTTGAAGTTGCGGTAACTTCCTTTTGTTGGTGAAAAGGATGAGTTCTGTTTTTCTCGGGTTTACTGATAACTTGTGATCGTCACACCATTCTTCCACAATTCGGAGAGCTGAACGCATTTCCTTACATAGTATGTTTTCTGCGTTCCCGCTTATTAGAATAGTGAGGTCGTCAGCATAACCGATGGTTGTGTAGCCTTGTTTGTTTAATCTTCTAATGAGACTATCCACTACTAGGTTCCACAGAAGTGGTGATAGAACGCCCCCTTGCGGGCATCCTCTGACCACTTCTGCTCTAGTTATGGTGTTCATTTCTATTTGTACCGCCCTTTTGCTGATAAGCTCGGTAATCCAGTTTGTTAATACCGGTTCCACTTCGTATCTTTGTAGGGCCTGGTTTATGCTATTGTGTGTAGTTTTATCGAAGGCTCCTTCTATGTCTATGAAGACAGCTAGAGTTGACGATTTGTTTGTGATGGCTGATTCTATCTTATGCACTACCATGTGTAGGGCCGATTCGGTTGATCTGCCTTTCCTGTATGCGTGTTGTTGAGGATGCAGTGGTTTTCTCTTTAAGACTCCATCTCGTAGATGAAGATCTACTAGTCTTTCCAGCGTTTTAAGTAGGAATGACGTTAGACTGATGGGTCTGAAGGATTTAGCTTGTGTGTAGTCGTCTTTTCCAGGTTTTGGTAAGAATACTACTTTAGCTTCTCTCCATGTTATAGGTATGTATTTGAAGGCTATGCACGCCCTGTATATTGGTACTAAGTACTTTGTTATTTGACCGATTTGCCATTGTAGTAATCCTGGAAAGATTCCATCCAGTCCCGCGGATTTAAACGATTTGAAGCTTTTTAGGGCCCACGTTACTTTATCTGCGGTTACTATCTTGGCGGCGGTTTCCCATTCCTGGGATGTTGGTGTGTTGTGATGCTCATTCGCCCATTCAGAGTCTGATGAAATGAGACAGCCAGGAAAGTGTGTCTCAAGCAGCACATCGGATACGGGGTTTCCGTGACCGTATTTTAATTAGTTTTTGCGCACCTATTCATTATTATTTGAGGCACTCAATGGCGTGCAATAGCACGTTGTTCAATAGAACAGAACATAATAATAAGATATAGAATACGCATGTAATAAAAACCTAAAAAACTCAAACTGCGTTTCTGTGTAATTTGGAAATGAAAAAACCCCAAAACAAGAAAGTCGACATACCAGAAACATTGTAGCAGTCGCGACCAGTCACCCGTCTAGTCAGTAGATTGGAGTAATCTGCAATGAAATATACGTATGTGCTCTCAATTCAGTAAGCCTCCATTTCAAGAATGGGTCCCCACTGCTACAATTTTTCTTCTTGTTTTAGGGTTCTTTCAGACAGAAACGCAGTCAGGTATTTTAAATTACCGTTTTTTTATTTATTTTTTAGTTTTATTAATAAATGAGTCGAGCCGTTCAGGCCGCAGAGCGAGCAAAAAATTTAAATTTGACGGACTGACTAAAAATACGATATATGTCATTCTCACAGAAAATACGAATATAACGACACCTCTCAAGCTAAAATCCATCAAGTCATTCAGGCCGCAGAGCGTGCCAATTATACATACTCTCGAAAAACATAACCCTCCTTCTGGCGCAATCGGGTAAAAGACGACCACACCTCCGAGCAGTCAGGTGGGATTTGAATCCACTACCTTTCCGTATACGGGCAAGTGCTCTGGCCGCTGAGCTACCGAGACCGAAAAATATTGACATTTAAAAAGATTTGACTGTCCGCCACAGCTGGCGCTATTGCACATGGAATCTTGCAGCAGTAATCATCATTTAAAATTTGTAGCTTGTACTTTTACTAACCCAGAATAAGTTTTCAGATAATAAATAAGTCTCCGTTACTTGAAATAAAATAAAAAAATATATTCTTTGTCTAAAACAGTTTCGATTTGCACTGGAAATATCGTCAATTATGTCGTTTATTGAAGTTAGTGCAGCGACCCAAAGTGAGCTTTGTCCTCCGGTCATAAGGGTCTATCCTGCGCTACATTCAGTGGCGGATTTACCAGCAAGCAAAGGAAGCAATTGCTTGGGGCCCCGCTTGGAGAGGGGCCCCAAAATTTAAAAAAAATTAAAACTTATTTAAAAATGTAAAATAATTAAAATTATTTAAAAAAATTTGAAATAAAATAAAAATGACATTGACATTTTCAATTCTTCAATGGGCCAAGAAAAAGTCAGTGATTTAAGCCTACTGTTTATCGAAAAAGACAAGCTTATTATTAATCAATTTGCGACTGAAAAAAGTAGAAAGAAGTTGTAATGGAGATGATTCAAATAATATATTGATTTTGCAAAATTGATCTGTTTTTTGTTATTTAAAAAGAAGAGAGAGGGGGGGGGGGGGGTTATATTAAAACGAGGGCCTCAAAAATCAGTTGTTGCTTGGGGCCCCGTCTGTGGTAAATCCGGCATTGGCTACATTTTATTGTAATTTTTCTCATGACTATTTCTATAATTATATTTTAAATATACTTACTTGTTGAGTTGTAATCTGTGTTGTGTCTTATTGTGATAACAGAATATTTTGTTTCTTTTTGTGGATTATTTATGGTGACGACGTTATACTGTAATGGTCTTTACTTCTGTTAAAGCTACGAGTTTCCTGCGCCCATTTTTCTTGTCAGATAAAAGACGTCCTGAATGGGAGGTAAAAATGTTGGATGATTCAAAACAACTTATTTTAAGTGCATTTGATAAAAAATATTTGTCATTTTCATTTCATTTTCATTTTTATTTCCTTTAAAAAAACCCCAACGTAAGAAAGCAAAGCGAACATTTTTACTGTGTTTTGTTATGTGCATTATTAACATATATTGAAGTCGTGTATAAGTAAAATAAAAAGATAAAACGATTTTTATTCAATACTAGCTGACCCAGCCACGCGTTGCTGTGGCACATTTTTTTTAATAAAAGATTTTTTCTAGAATAAAAGTAGCCTAAGTTACTTCTTATTACATCAGCTACCTGCCAATAAAAGTCCCGTCAAAATCGGTCCAGCCATTTCAGAGATTAGCCGGAACAAACAGACAGACAAAATTTAAAAAAAATGTTATTTTGGTGTATGTGCCGCATAAATATTCATATGCATGTAGTTAAAAACGGTTATTTCAATATTACAAACAGACACTCCAATTTTATTTATATGTATAGATAAGAATTTAAAATGAATTAATTGAAAGTCTTCGTAAGTCTTAAGTAAGACTTTGTACCGAGAAGCGGCAAGTAACTGAAAGGGCTGCTTTTTTTCTCCCTTTAACGCTTAACTCCACGCCATTTTGTGTTATTAGTTATTTTCAAAACTTATAAAAATTTCTCTAACCACTTGTCTGTCCGCTACCGCGCGCCTTACCCCTCTCAACAGTTCCAATGCTGGGCGAATTGTGAAAAAAAAGTCGGACTCTTAGATAAAAATACTATTTTCTCGCTATATAATGAAGCTAGGACCAAACAAAAAATATTCCCGTAAAGCTGATTAAATAAAGAATCCACCACAGAATATTTGGATCTCTGTAACTCAAAAATTAATCCTAATTAAAAAAAAAGGCAGGCGTTGAACGTTGAAATTTGAATATGGTAGCAATTGCTACCAGAGACAGGCGAGGGGTGTTGGCTATCGGTAGCAATTGCTACCATGGACTGACGAGTGGTTATAGGCAGTTCATTTACATGTTGTGGAACTTTGTTATAAAACGCAAAATCTTGCTAAAAATTAGCCTCCCGTTTTTTTCAATTTGAAGCTCGCGCAAGTCCTTTTCAACGTCGGCTCCCCAGCAGTACCTTGGAGTTTTAACCGGCTGACGACCAAAAAGTATGTGTCAGCTCCCACGACTGAAGTTTACTCCTTGAGAACGGTCGTCTTTGAACTGGTACAGAAAATAATAAACATCAAAAAAAAAGTGAAAGGCAAAAAACTTGACGCTGTCATTCTATCACTAAATTTTACTCTTCATACCGGGCGCTTTATATAAAAATCAATTCTTAAAGAGCAAATACCAACAAAAGCATGTGTGCAATTCACACATGGTAGAAGTGTAACCTTCAGAAATAATACGTACACGTATACAAAATACCACGGTTGTTGTGACGCCTTCTCTCAAGCTTTGTACTACGCATGCGCACACAAACACGTACTAACACACATACATAATGCTTCCTATCTCATTTCTACTACGTTAAATCTTATGAATTTATGTGTCTGTCTCTTTTTACTGTCGCTTTTTAGTTTCATCGACTTTCAATTCACAACGATGCTAAAGAAGTTTTCATTTCAATGACGTCTTTTTTTCACAATTAAATTATTTTTGCTTTGCGAAACGTTAATATTACGCTCTTGTCGCTCCAATATTGAAGATTAATACCACAACCGCCCTGTTAACTGAAGCCTCGGTTCCTGCGGTCCCACCTTAATTTATTTAACTTAATTTGTCGTCCGTTCAAGAGCTTTGCCCTTAAAAACGTTCGCCTTCAAAACGTTCTCGTACTTTGATTAAAGCTCTTTAATAACTGTTCCTAGTTATAACCTGGTATTTATATACTACTAGCTGACCCGGCCACGCGTAGCTGCGGCTCAGTTATTATTAACTTCCCGCTAAGAAAATTGAAAATTTTCAAAAATTGGGAAGTTATTGTTTTCACCCCGATTTTCGAAAGCGAGTTTTCAAACAGATATTGACGTTTCGAGGCCCTAGGAAGCTTCCCTGACTATTCCCGCGGTGATGACTGTATGTCCGTATGTGTGTGTGTGTGTGTGTGTGTATGTGTGTGTGTGTGTGTGTGTGAGAGAGTGTGTGTGAGCATAAGCTTTGCCAAACTTAGATTTCCTGAGAATTTGAACCGATTCGGACGGGTAGATTTCGAAAAAAGTAAAAAAAACTAAAAAAAAATTCGAAAGGAAACTTTTTTAAATGTGGTTTTTTGAAATAACTTTTGAACGGCTTTACCGATCGATTCCAAAAACTAATCAGCTCTTAACCTTAAAAAACCACGTCGATCGCGTTCAAGTGCGTCAAAATCGGTTGGTTCGTTCGTGAGATATCGTTGACGAAAAAATCGAAAAGTGTTTTTTTTAATAACTCCGAAATTTTTCATCTGATAATTTTTTTTTGTTGCATATTTTTCTAAAGTTTGAAAATCTACATAAATTGCCGCCAACCGCGTAAACATCGGTTAATTCATTCAAAAGTTATGGCAGTTTGAAAACTTAAAAAATCGTAATTCATCAAACTTTTATTGGCCTTTTGAGCTCGAAGAGCTTAAAATCATAGAATAGCTACTTCTTGAGCTCGGGGAGCTCAAAATAACACATAAATTATATTTTTAGCTTGAAGAGCTCAGAAACATTGCATTGAGTGGAATTTTGAGCGCAAAAGCATAGAATTAGCGCGAAGTTACATAGATGGCCTTTAGGGTCAACCGTTTTCCAGATTTTTTTTATTATTATTATGAATTAAAATGAAAATTATCCTACACGGGTTGCCTTTTATATTTCGTGATTGGACACCCCTAGTGTTGCAAACTGGCAACTGACAGCTGTATCGTAAAGTTTGACATTTTTGAGGTTATGCGTACTCAGAACGTTTTGACATACGAGCACTATTTGTGTTGTTTACAGTAACTTAAAAGATTCACCTAGGCCAAAAAATTTAATTAAATCATAAACATTTTCGTGCGATTTTTACAACATTCAACGTGGATTAACTTAGCAACAGTGCATCGATGAACTAAATTCAATTTTTGGCGATGAAGCTTCATCAAGGACCAATGTTAATCCCAAAATATAAACGGCAACCCTCTTATGTCCTAAGTTGGAACAAATCCAGCAAAATGGATAAACAATCATCAGAATCGGTTGAGAAGTTTCGGAGTTCATTGCAGTCAGACACTGTGACACGGAATATAATATATAAATCTATTTTATGAATATTATTTTTATTTTAATGTTAGTAAATACGAAAATAATGATTTTTGAAAAAGAAGAAAGTATGACTAAATGTACAAATACGATAGAAAGAGAAAAAGTAGATCAAGTGGAAGAGTTTGTGGTACCTTGGGACAATGTTTACAAGGGATGGAAGTTATGAAAGTGAATGCAGGAAATAGAGTGAATGGGGCTTTTATGAGCAACCAGAAGATGTCAAAAAAGGCCCGACTGGCTATGCATAGAGGCGTGTTGGTACAGACTCTAATGAACGGATTTGGCAGAAGAAGCACGAATTTATGATCAATACAGTAGAAATGAGAGCTTAAAGAAGTGTAGCTGTAGTGAATTTGATGGATAAAATAAGGAATGATGTGATAGAAAATTGGTGTGGTGTGGAAGAAGATATTGTGACAAAGATAGAAATAGGGATACTTAAATGGTTTGGACATGGAGTGAAGATGGACGAAAGAAGATCGACAAAGCTTTATTAGACAAATATGCATGGGCAAGTCGGTAAAGGCAGACAAAGGTGAACTTTCAGGGACCAATAGGAGACCACTAAATAATTTTCGCTAAAAATAAGCACTGGTGGAGCAATCGTTTTGTTCCATTAAATGATATTGTATAATGGTTACCTTAATCAATAATCACAAGATCACAGTGGTTTGTGTGTTTGTCTGTCCGCTCCTTTTCCCGCTCTTGTTCCATTGTATTAATAACGTTACCATAGCAAAGCTTTAACCGCAAGTAGTTTGTCTACCGGACGCTAGATGGCGCTAACAGAAAAATATTTAATAATAGAAAAAATTTGAAGAATTTTGTCCACCCGTGCGAAGCCGGGACGTGCCGCTAGTTTTAAACGACCTTCACAGTTTGTCATGTTCTCTAAACTTAAAATTGTACACTTTATTTTAAATATTTTAACAGTAGTTAAATTAATGTTTTGTGTTTTTTAAATGATTTGTCTGATTAATAATTTTTCATGATGTATATGTTTTGGGTGCCCTAGCAGGGTACATATACAGCAATACATATACATATATTTCTGGTACAGAAAATTAATTGAACATGTTATCTTTCTCCACATGAATGTAATAAATAATTTTGAATGTGAATTTGATATCCTGAAAAAGGGGTAGGTCTAAAGCACCCTTTACCGAAAAGGCTAATGAGAGTTGTGGAAGCGAAAAATATATGTCAGGATCGTGGTTAGTGGAAATCTGTTATCTCTACCTACCCTCACGCGAAAAAGGCGTCATTATCGCAGCTTTAATACTATAATAGGGGCACAATTCAAAAACATGATTGTTGAAGAAACGCCTTTAAAGAATTTTGAGCCCTGTAGTTTCACAAAATCGGTCATAAATAAATTAAACTATTAATAGCAAAATCATAAAACATCATAAGAGTATGTTCATAAACCATGAAAATTTTATCGCACATTAAATTTATCCCAGCACTAGTTACTTGCTATTAATAGTTTAATTTATTTATGACCGATTTTGTGTAACTACAGGGCTCAAAATTCTTTAAAGGCTTTTTCCAACAATCATGTTTTTCGAATTGTGCCCCTGAAGTATTAAAGCTGCGTTATGTATAGATAAACATAACTGACATTAGTATACATATAGATATTTTGATATCTTTCAAAAGACTTGTTGGCGGGAAGCGTCAAATGGTTTTGGTATTCTTGTTAAAATTATTCTTGTGATGGATATTATTTCTTTTAATCTATGATTTAAGATCACAGTGGTTTGTGTGTTTGTCTGTCCGCTCTTTTTCCATTGTATATGCGTTACCATAGCAACGCTTTAATCGCAAGTAGTTCGTCTACCGGACGCTAGATGGCGCTAACAGAAAAATATTAAAATAATAGAAAAAAATCAAAGAATTTTGTCCACCCGTGCGAAGCCGCGACGGGCTGCTAGTATATAATATATTATTTTTTTATCGCGAATAAGGAGGCGCTTGACCGCTATCACGCCAGATGGTAAGCGACGACGCGATCTAAGATGTGACGCGCCTTCCTAGAAGATATCTATTCCCGAGATTTATATATAAGAAATATATATAAATTTTTGATAGAATCAGGCTTGGCGGAAGTCCATATTCATAAGTAAAATAAAAATATGTATCTTAGTTCCGCAAAACTCAAGCAGTGTGCACCGCCCGCCCGCCCGCAAATAAATGCAGAAACCGCAGACACCTCACCAACCAACTACTCTACACGTGTTTCGCCCATATCGTGTAAGCTACATATATTTTTTTTACTAATATATATAGCCCATGACTCAGGTACTGCTCGTATTCTTCACACAGATATTGTCCCCGGCAAATAAGTTGAACATGATTTTGAAATCACGTGACATGCGCAGTTGTGAATAATGTACCTAAATTTGCTACTGCGCATGTCACGTGATTTCAAAATCATGTTCAACTTATTTGCCGGAGACTATATCAGTACCTTCCGGTGCTCGAACCCAGGACTTTCGGCGCGAAAGGCAAGATCGCTACCGTTGCGCAGTCGTCAAGTACCTAAAATATTAATATGTAAGCATCGTATAGTATATCTATCCGTTTCCCTAGTATCCATAACACAAGCCTTACAGTACTTACTTTGGGTTAGGCTAATTGGTGTGAATGTAAGAAATATTATTATTAATTTCTACTTATTTTTTCATGTAGGACACAAATGTATGACCTCAGTGGTCGAGTGGCTCGCATACGAGTTTTCAAGCTAACGCTACTCTGAGGTCTCGGGTTTGATTCCTGGCTGGGTCAATATTGTGGCTCGGATCTGTGTTGTGGTACCGTCTATACGGGATAGCCGCGTACACTTAGAAAGGTGGGATAGATAAATGTATTAAAGTCAAGAGGAATCTAAAAAAACACTAAAGTTTATCAACAAATTACGTAAATAATAAAACAATGGTAACTATGGTAACATTCAAATAGAGACGTTACGTTTTGGAATGGTAATGGAGTACACGTGATTGGTAAGATGGTGAATGTGTAACTGACTGGTTGGAAAAACTATACTTAGGTTAAATGCAATTCATAGGCAGCGCGCGGAAGTTCAATAACTCAATGTACGTCACTCGTACACCGTCTTTTCTATATTCCATAATACGAGTGTTTTAGCCACTTGGGATCAGAAAAATATATGTTTATTTATTTATTAAATAGGAATATAAGATAGAAAGAGAGAGAGAGTAACGTTTCTTATATTATATCTGTAGGGGCAAGAAAGAGAGGTGGGACTTTCTTTCTCTCTTTTCTCATAGACGTTTCGTATATATATATCTACTATATAATATCTATAATCTAAAGAAGTTTTACTCCAGTCTAAAGCACACTCGTTTATTGAAGTGAAAACTTCTTTAACATAGTCGATGAAACGAAAAAGCGACAGTAAAAAGAGAAAGACATATAGATTCATAAGCTTTAACGTAGAAGAAAATGAGATAGGAAATATTATACAGTATCTTTATGAAACGAAAAAGCGGCAGTAAAAAGAGACAGATACATAAATTCATAAGATTTAACGTAGAAGAAAATGAGATAGGAGGCATTATATACGAAGCATCACAACAACTGTGTTATTTTGTATATGTGTATGTATTATTTTTGAAGGTAACACTTCTACCACGTGTGAATTGCACACGATTAATACAATCATATGTCACTGTCAATAGGCTATTTTTGTCGCCTTAATCAAAGCATGCCAAGGCATGTATGTTCATTAATTATAGGATGTGAGGGAAACAAAAAAAAGTAGTTAATTTTCCGTAAGAAAGGTTTCATTCAAAGAAATGTAATTAATCAATAAGTACTTAACGAGATAAAAATATTATATATAAGAAGAAATATATAATGAAAATACTGGACAAGTGTGAGTTGAACTCGCGCGAAAAGGGTTCCTTATGGTGTAGATGTGATTACCTTTTGGGTTAGCTTGTTCTCATCGAGGATCCTCTCTTGGCTTCAGGGCTTGAATGAGATCAAGAGATTAAAAACAATTCATGATTCTAATCCAAAACAAACTTAACTTTGTACTTTAAATATATGAACCTCGATACATTTCAACTGTAAATGTAAATTTGAATTTACAAAAAACTATTTTTTTTAGTTATATTATGAAAAATTAACGGTTTTCGATTTTTTTCCTTTATTTGTGCTATTAGCGCTTGTTTCGTACCAAATTTCAAGCTTCTAGGTCAAAGGATCTAGGTCCTTATAGATTTTGATTCATTTGCAAGTGTCAAAATTTGCGGCGAAAACAGATTTTTTTTCAATGCAATTCCTTTCTTCCGTTTGGTCTCACTTATGGGTGGAAATTTACTTTCAGGTGTCTAAATGTAAAATGTCATATGAATAATACTATAAAATGATGATAATATCATTAAATAAGTGATCAAAAATATTAAAGAAAACAAAAAAATGTAAACAATTCCAATTAAAACAAAAATCACTTATTGGAGCGGAGCAAGAGTAGCGAGCGAAGCTCCCATGGATCAGCTTCAATGGCGCAATGTCTGTTACGCCATTACTTTCCGAGTTCTTAACCGATTTTGATATTTTTTGTGTGGAATCGAATCAACAGGCTTAGGACCGAATTTTAAAAAGTCGCAAAAATTACCATCGAATAAAAAAAATTTTTTTAAGATATTACGCTCCGCTCCAATATATGGTGCTTAGCGTAGCTTTATGCGTAGCGACTGCATCGCCTAGTAACATCAAAACGACACGTGCTCGATAAATTCTTATTAAATGTACTAATTGGAGGATCCCCACCAACCTTAATGACGCAATGTCTGTTACGCCATAACTTCACGAGTTGTTAACCGATTCTAATAATTTTTGTGTGGAATCGAAACCAGGGATGTTGCGAATATTCGCATCCGTATCCGCATATGCGGAACATCCGCATCGATTTAGACATCCGCATCTGCATCCGCATCCGCATATAAATCGATGCGGAGCTGATGCGGATGCGGATGCGACAAGAAAGAAAGGGAAGGGGCCGGCGAGTGGCGAGTGTCGACCGAGTAAAAGATTAAAGATGATATATTAAAGATTAGCAGAAACACCGAAGACATCTTGGCTTCTCGAACAATATCTCCAATTACCGAAAGAGTGAAGAAAATGGGAATGACAGATTTTATGGAAACAGAACGGAACGACTAGAGACCTCAGGTACAGGACGTCAGTCCTGTTTAATTAGTGATCTTACCATGATGCTACACCAGTTACTTACTTGCCGTAATAAAAAGTGAGTTAATTTAAATGAGAGTCCTCTTTAATGGTGGAGTGTTAATCAAAGTGAGTTCAAACTGTTACCCAAAAAAGCACGCAAATTCTTATCAGCGCCACCAGCCAGTGTTCCAAGTGAACAGTTATTTAGTAGCGCAGGATTAATACACGAACCTTTGCGAAACAGACTGGAGTCCGAAAAGGCGGTCATTCTACTTTAAATATAATCATTAAATATAATGCTCCAATATTTAAATTTCATTACTAAAACAATTAATCAGTAATAGTAATTCACTCACTACTTTACCATTAAAGTAGCTGACCCGGCCACAAGTTGCCGGGGCTCAGTTATTATAATTTACAAAAATTTTTTTTTTTAAAAACCAGCAATAGATAAACAAAGGATAAATATTACTGCTTTTTACCCTACCAAACCAACACTTAAGTTTTTTGTACAGATCCGCATCCGTATCCGCTTCCGCGGATGTGAGCCTCTTAAAATCCGCATCCGCATTCGCATCCGCGGATGTGAAAAAAAACACATCCGCAACATCCCTAATCGAAACAACACATGGACCAGATTACGAAGGAGCCCGAATTTTGAATTTTTTAATGAAAAAAGTTATGACCAAAAAACATTAGCTCTATGGGATTTCCCATGGAAACAAAAAGCGCGCGGTTTTTGCAAGTTTTCATTCTTATGGAACCTGATTATTTACTAAACATTATTGACTTATTTTACAATTACGCTTCGCTCTAATATATGGTGATAGCGAAGCTTTATGCTTAGCGACTGCAGCAAGATAGTTATTATTAACGTAAATTATATTAAACGTGTCGTACCATTTCCATATATACATTGTTTTGCTCTTATTGTAATGGTGATCAATGTAATTAGTATTTGTGCTGTCCGAACGAGCCGCATTTTTACAATATATTTAACCCTTCATTAGTGAGGTGGGTCCACTAGACCCAAACGAAATAATAAAATCGTTTAAAATCTGTTATATGCTCGGGACCATCGACATTTACTAATGGACGTGCCGTACTCGTATAGCGTACAGTATATTCTTGGTTTGAGAAGTGTGACGAAGATGGCATATGCTGTCGGACTAACGCTCTTTCCTTATAGGCGATTGGCTCTCAATTTTAATGACCAGTACGGCATTTATTTTGAGAGAGATAAAGATAGTCCGAAACTTAGTTCTATCTCTTTCTTTCATAGTGCCACAATTCTCACCGTTAGGGCATGTTCATTAGTATATGTCGATGGTCGGGACCTTTCAGAAGTGTTGCCAGAATGTTACTAACTACTACTACTAGTTATTTAACGTTTCTCTCTCAGTTCAGTTATTTTAATTTGCAGTATTTTTTTTATTATAAATCAAAATGAACCTATCTATGTCCTAAGTCGAAAAACACGTACAAAAATAAAAAAAAATCTTCGAAATCGGTTGAGTAGTTTCCGAGTTAATCGCGGTCAAACAGTGTGGCAAGGAAGTTTAATATATATATATACTAGCTGACTCGGCCATGCGTTGCTGAGGCTTAGTGTCATAATATGCACAGAAAAATGTTTCTGATAAATTAATATTAGAGAACCTATCCAACTGCTCAAAGTATTATTTAGAAAAAAAAATGAATTTGTAATTTATTTGGATGTTATTAAGTTTCAGATTTGCTTGGTTCCAGTGTACCCACCTCGCTAGTAACGTTATTATTTTTTTCGCCTCACTGGTTAAGGGTCAAGAGATAGGCGGATATTACACTGTAATACACACGGCTACTCTCACCCGCCCCTTACTATAGTTTCGTTTTATTAATAAATCTCTTCTGTAGGTAAACTCTTGAGATAGTTTTCACGCACAGAATTTATTGCGAATCTAGTATGATACATACTTGACTTTTTAACCCCCAACGCAAAAACAACGGGGTGTTTTCGGAGCGGAGCGAGCTAAGCGAGCGAAGCTCCCATGGATCAGCTTCAATGGTGCAATGTCTGTTACGCCGTAGCTTCCTGAATTCTTTTTGTTTGGTTTCGAATCAACAGGTTTAGGACCAGATTGTGACGGAGCCCGAATTTTGAAATCGCAAAAATTCCCATCGAAACAAAAAAAAATTTTTCTTTTTTTAGGTATTACGCACCGCTCCAATATATGGTACCAGCGTAGCTTTGTGCTTAGCGAATGCATCGCCTAGTAAATTTTACTTGCTTGTAAGTGTGGGTCTGTCTGTGGCATCGTAGCTCCCGAACGGATGAACCGGTTTTGATTTTGTTATTTTTATTTGAATGGTGAATTAGACGGGCGTGTTTATAGATATGTTTTATGAATATCCATTCAAAATGGCTGCCGCCACAAAATGGCGCATTACAATTTTTTTCATTGCCGCCTCAATATGGGTATCAAATGAAAGGGTTCGAATATTTCATATACAAGATGGCCGCCACCATAAAATATTGAATTACATTTTTTTTGCCTAATACAATTTGAGTATCAAGTAAAGGGCTTGATTTGAATTTACAATAAAATATGATCTAATTATTAAAATTAAAACTTTGTCGGGTCAGGGAACCGCACCATATTAAACTGCTTTAATAAAATAAAGTTAAACGTACACCTTACTGTCAACCAAAACTTAACATATGATGACCTTTTGGTGAAACGGTAGCGATCCTGCCTTTCGCACCGACGGTGTTGGGTTCGAATCCCTGAAGATGTTTGTGTGATGAATAAGAGAACATTTGTACAAGAGTCATGGCTAATATTACATATTTATGTATCATATATATCCGTTACCCTAGTATCCATAATACAAGCCTTACAGTGCTTACTTTGGGCTAGGCTAATTGATGTGAATGTAAGAAATATTATTATACAACCCCTCTGTTCTTTGCTGCTGTACCTTGATAGGTACAGCAGCAAAGAACAGAGGGGTAGCCATTTTGTATAAAAATATTTTTTACAATTATTATAATAGAAAAATACTAGAAAAAATCGCCTAGGGTCACAAGTAAATTCTCAGGCGGGAACTTTTACTTGTGACCCGAGTCGATTTTTCTAGTATTTTTCTATTATAATAATTTATCTTATAAGATCGCATTGAAAATGCATAAAAAATATATAAATTTTTTACAATATTCTTCAGTGGAAAAAAAATTCAATAAATGTTTTGAAATGCATTCGTAAATATATATATTAGTCTCAGCTTTTAAAAAATTCTAGTAAAATTCAAGTAACTACGAGATAAATAATTTTGTAATTATTATATTATATTTAGAATAACACTTCGGTCTTATTTACCCCATCAATTCATTTTAATATTCATACTTTGTTTCATACAAAACATCGGTCAAGCTATGTTGAGGGGTCTTTTATACGCAGTATAGCAAAGTGTTATACATATAAATTAAGGGTAAGAAGGGTTAAATATGCATATCCCTTTCAGACCTGACGCTAAACAGCGAGGTATTTTAAAATGAAAGTTACTGTTTCTAGCTGATTCTGGGTAGCTGAAGAAAAAAATGCTACTGAAAAAAACCTAGGAAAACTGAAAATCGGTTTTTCAGGATACTCACGATTGTGAGGGATCGGGCCAAGTCCTGCTGTACTCACGATTGTGAGGGTTGAGAAATAAGTCAATTTAATATAGTAAAATCAACTTTAATCATCATGGAAACAGTATAAAATTATTATAAAATGGACACTTATAATTATTTAACATTAATTGCAGTCTTTTTGCTTAGATATAATCAACAAAATTAACAGTTATTACTAATTAGGAACAATTTTTCAGCCTTAATCATAATTCCTTCTTTGGACGTAATTTTAATCACATTTTTTTGTATTAATGTAACCATTCTCTTACTTTTCATTATGAAATTTGTAAAAACAATGGTTATCTTTGGTGTTACAGAGATAAACATTGCACTTTGTGCATCTTATTTTTGACCGACTGCTGCAGCTCTTTAGTCTACAGCACCTAGGTGCTTTAATTGTGTCACATATTGGCCAGTGATTGTAGCCATCAAGTCTTTTATCCATTGTTGGAATCGTAGCGGGTTTGTAACGAGATGTATCAGGCATCTCAGCTAAATCGTCTGTAGGATCTCGCTGTCGCTTTCTGGTAGTTCCGCCTAGCAAAAAATCGGACACAGTCAGTTTGAAATCTAAAAAATCCATAGGATTCTCTTTGTTTGACTGTGATGCTGTACGATATTCATACCATGCGTTAACGAGCGACATATCAAATAGATGCATGAATACTTTTAGAGGCCACTTCCGTGTTTTGTGCCAAGACCTGTATGCTTCCAACATCTGATCACTAACGTCTACTCCACCCATGTTCTCGTTATATTTTTTGACGATATTAGGGCATGGGACACTGACATAGCTCTTACTTGATTTATCCCATCGCTGTACGTCCTCCACAGGCTGAGCACCGAGGCATGTAGAAGTCAACAACACAGATTTATTGTCTTTCCATTTAACTACGCAAACGTTTCTTTCTGAGTTCACAACTTCCTCATATTCACAGTCCCAGTACCATCAATTTTTTCGGCAATCAATTTTTCCATCAGGGGAATGGTAGTGAAATACCTATCAAAAAATATAAAACTACCTTTAGGTAATGTAGCTATCAATCTGAGTACAACAGATGGACCGAGACCAAGTGTAGTGTCAGGGAAAGGCGTTGTATCGCCTTGGTATATTTCAAAATCTAGTATTAAGCCTTTTGACGAGGTAATTACAAAATTTTTAAGGCCCACTGGTCTAGGTTTTCCAGGAACAAATTGTTTGACAGGACATTTTCCGAGAAAAGGTACCAT
Source organism: Calamotropha paludella (assembly GCA_927399485.1). Lineage (NCBI taxonomy): Eukaryota > Metazoa > Arthropoda > Insecta > Lepidoptera > Crambidae > Calamotropha > Calamotropha paludella. Next base: position 1,300,283 of record OV656803.1, on the reverse strand, counting down.
TTGCTCGTCAATAGAATATGTACCATAATTTCTGGGCAACTCCAAGCATCTTTTATGAATTGTGTCAATCATTGGCTGAACAAGCCATAGCCGATTTTGAGTCTTCTCTCGTGCTGGCACAGCTGCCTTGTCAACAATGTGTAAATTGGTCCTAATTAAAAAGAATCTATCCCTCGCCAATGCGTCTGTAATATATGGTAGCCTAAATCGTTGCAGCCACGCCATCTTAATCCGAGGATATTTTACACAGCCAAAAATACCATTTACACCAAAGAACTTCTTTATATCAGCTGCAGTGATCGGATGTTTCAGCACCTCGTTCTTAGTTGTTTGGTAGTATATATTTGTGCACAGTGCGAATTTTTCGAAAACCTCTTCTGTAAAATACTTCTCAAAGTATTCAACAGGCGATAGTACCTTAACAATGAAAATATTTAATGAGATAAGTAAAATTGTACACAGAGTTACGTAAAAGCAGATTACTAAACAAAATTTATACCTCTTCCACTGTCGTAGTAACTGAAGGCATAGGTTTCCCACGAAACATCCGTCTAGTCCAGGTATTTATAGCAGCAGGTGCTGACACAACAGGAGCGCTATCATCTTCTTCCTGATCTACATCAGATTGGCTGTCGGTCCATTCCCCTGGGGGCACCCAATTATCATCTTCATCAGAGTCCCCCCCAAAATCCGAGTCGTTAAGAGCGGCCAAAACAGCATCATTATCATCAATTAGGTTTATTCGACTCATAGTTATTGTTTTTCATCAAAATAATACCTAAAATAACGCACAAAACAATATTTTATTTGTATGAAAATAAATGGAAATTATAAAGGTCAAACCGAGCCCTCACATTCGTGAGGGTTAGTTTTGCAGGGCCAGAATCCATTTAACGTAATCAGTAATCCGCTATTTATAATCTTACGGACTATTTGCCACTAATTCTAAAGACAATAAAACAAAAACAAACACGAATAAAACTTACCAGAACAAAAAAACTTATCAAAACGACGACAGATCACGACACGCTCACCTCGCGCGGATACCGACGCGAACTGACACACAGGGACGCCCTTCCCCCGCCTCCAAAAATTCGTAGCCATAAAGAATTGCCCTCACTTTCGTGCGAGCTCGCCCCCGTTCGCTTGCAGTTTCCGAGTAAGCGTATAAAAAAATGCAAAGTCATGCTCACAAAAGTGAGTACTAGGCCCGAAAGGGATATATTAATCATATACATACATATGATTAATATATGCATATTTAACCCTTCACTAATTAGCAATTTAAAATGTAAGCTAACAATATATTCTTAAGTTTGGGATAAAATTTACGCTTTTTATGGCTTTTTGAGTTGTATATCATACTAGCGACCCGCCCCGGCTTCGCACGGATGCAATGCTCTACTATATTATGCTTGTATTATACATATAAACCTTCCTCTTGAATTACTCCATCTATTAAAAAAAACCGCATCGAAATCCGTTGCGTAGTTTTAAAGATTTAAGCATACTTAGGGATATAGGGACAGAGAAAGCGACTTTGTTTTATACTATGTATTGATAATGCACAGTCCCATATCTAAGTGATTTAAATAATCACTTAGATATGGGACTGTTATTTCTACTTATCTATACTTTATTTAATTTAATTTAAACTACTATGTCATTCAAGAAACGTAATTTTAGGGTAAATTAGCTTTATTTTACTCCTGCCTTTCGCACCGACGGTCATGGGTTCGAGTCCCGGAAGGAGCAGATGTTTGTGTGATGAATTGCTATATACGTATCTAGGTGAGCGCGTCACCTCCTAGATTGCATCGTCGCTTACCTTTAGGCGAGATAGTGGTCAAGCGCTTACTTATTTACGATAAAGAAATATGATGTTTGTTCTACTATCTTTATTATTTAAAAGGAAAAATCGATTTGGTTCAAAGTTGTTCCTATTTCTAGTCCACTGCTCTCCCAATTGAGCTACCGACCCTTGTGAGCACATGTCCCCCTTTTTTAGTTTGCCCCTTTTTTACGCTGTGGACCAGCGTTTCCTCTTCTTTCCTCTCATAGAGAAGAATATCCTCACATTCGAAAGAAACTGTTTTATTATTGTTCGACAATGATTTAGACGAAACAGCTATTTAATTTATCCATATATATAAAAATTCCCAGTCACAGTGCTTGATCGCTTCTTCGAAACAACTCAAACCCATTTTGATAATTTAAAAAAAAATCATGAATTGTTCCAACTTATGACATAGGATAAGTTTTATTTGTATTAACATACAGCAATGCGTGGACAGCTAGAAATTATATATTTTGCATTTAAAATATTATTTTATGTGATATCTTCTAATAGAAAAGTCGGCTTGACTTACTAGTTATTCTCAAGCGGGATTTGAACCCGCAATCTTTGGATGTTCGGTCCACTCCTTTCTTAATTGAGGGCGGTTCAACGGCCTTTGCTTCATCAATATGAGAGGAATATCCTTACATTCATAAGAAACATTTTTACAAATGTTTGACAATCGATTAAGATGATACCTACAACCATTTTAATTTATGAATATTATAAATGCATATATGATACATTTTTTTAGAAAAACATTGACTTAGCTTTCATATTTCAGAGGGGACACTTGTCGAAACCTAGAACTTTTTTTCAAGTATTTTTCTGTTTATTGGGTAATTTCTAGAGATACAATTAATACAATGTTTGTCAAATACAGATTAAACAAATACATTTCAGTAAAAAACGCTTAATTGTTTTAAAGAGGCGTAAAAAAGTTAACAATAGTGTAAGCTAAAAATATTACTTATTACATCTTGAAGTTAATGACAAAGAACAGCGTATATTGCTGCTGATTGATTGAAAGGAAGATGGTCAATAAGGCGGGTTTTCGGCCCCCTTCATTTTTAACCTAAAACTTCCAAAAAAATTTTTTTATCTACTATATGGACTAACGGGAGCACCCCCAATCCCTCTCCCTCGCCCCCAAGAAGCGGAATAATCATATACACCTTAATACATTTTTTTTTTGCGGAGCTACTTAGTGTGCAGAGTTTTGAAAGGTTATATTATTTTTGAGCAAAAAAATATTTTTTTATGTATTAAGTCATATAAGATTATTCTGCTTCTTTGGGTGGGGGATCGGGGGTGGTTCCGTTTGGGGTGGAATCGATGTGTTAGTCCATATAGTAGATAATTTTTTTTTAAATTTTGAAGTCAAAATGAAAGGGGCCGAGTACCCGCCTTTTTACCCTCATCCTTTGTAGTGTGAATTACTTGAAGGTAAAATCACTTAAAACATGAGCGGGTAATAAAGTATTTTGAAGTAAAACTTTACACAAGCTGGACTTGGGGAGTAAGCTGGTGAATGCGAGAGCGTTACGAAAAGTGTGATCGAGCGAGGCGGACGGAATTTGAGAGGGAGATATAAGTTAGCACACATTTTCTTTTTCTCTTCCTCTCATAGCCAGTTACGTTTGGTACCTATATAGATGGAGCCACAGAAGTATTACTTCAGTCGTGTGGTTTTAAGCACACTCTTTTTATTTTCTATTAAAATATAACGTTTACCCGCCCCATTTGGTGTACATTTTATTGATTAATGTTTATAAATACATGCTGCTTGTTGATTTGCAAATCACTTGAATGAACTGGATCGTTTTGGGTTCTTTTCCCAGAATTATTCTACGTTCGTATTAGCCAAGAAAAACTATAATAAATGAATTTCTTTATGCTTCTGATTTTCTCATTAATGACAAAAGAAAATTATTAATCAAAGGAAAGACGATAAATTGGTTAAAATTAATTTAAGTTAATTATGGTAAACAAAGATATATTTGGTTTATTTTTTGTAGTAAATGTTATGTTTTTTCTTACCTATCATCCCAGCTCAATCCTAGGTCATCTTAAACAGAGTATTCTGAAAAATATTTTATATTAAACTTGTGTAAATCTGGACTCAGTTATATCTTTTTTTTTCTCGAGGGGAAATGTTTTACGCATATCCCACTATTGGTTGGACAGTGGTATTATTTGGGACTCACCCGTCACGAAGGCTGTCTGGCATACCCACTAAAACCTTCCGCTGTACTACACTCCACCGTGTGGCCTTGTGAGTCCCTTTTTGGGAGGTAATGCTTGAGTACAGTTCAGGCATCGACCCAGACAGTGGGGTGAGTGCAATGCCTGCAACGGATACCCGGTCTGTTGAAGGCCCATCACCTTCTCCCATGACTCAGTTTTATTCTGGAGCAATATCCCATACCGGATATATATCCAAACATTCCGTTTAAAATTTCTTAGCATATCCAGTATATCCAATTACACGAACCAAATCATTTTGCCAATCACCGGCTGACTAGTCCTGATTTAATAATATAATTAAATATTAGGTGGGTAAGCCTCATGATTGAGTCACACCACGGGAGACCTTATACAGAGAAGCCTCAAGAAACTCGGGAAGTGCTATTAAAATTTTGAAATTAAGAAATCTTTTCCAGCGTATACAAAATGCATTAGTAAAATTAACTTTACAAAATATTAGAAGCAAAGGTCATTTACTCCACGCCGGTTTGTCCTTCATTTAATTATCAATACTGTAATAGCCTTTGTTCATAAGGGTTTCTCTTAATTAAAAAATTTCGTCTATACCAATGATGCATCAAAGACATTGAAAACGCTGAACCGATTTTGAAAACATAAGTCCAAGAAACATCACTAGAAAAATTTTCAAATAAAAAAAAGTGCAAGAGTCTAGTAGTGAATGCTCTAAGCGATAAGTCCGGCTGTTGTAGCATCCGATTTTGTTCCTGTGTTTGTGGCAATAAAGAATTTCCGTTAATTTATTCATAACATCAGCTCACCAAGGTCGGCTTATATATGAAGCGTATAACACTTTGAATTAATTTAATACCATCAGCTTCTTTTGAGATACGTTAAATACTTATTATGTTTATACCGTTTATACCCTGTATACTTTTCTATGACTAGCAAGTTTGCTTTTCCGAACATGTTAATTTTGGATTATATTACTTAATATTGGCACGTACGCTTTTATGAGCAGCCAGCAGGTGTCTAAAAGGCCTAACTGGCTGTGCACAGAGGCATGTTGGTACAGACTCTAATGAATGGAAGTGAATCTTGAGATTTTTTTTATTGTAACAGATTCATCAGCGACATACATTACAATGAAAAGCTTATTTTGGGTGACACATGTAAAAAGCATGTCTTTACAGCCAAATACAACAATTCTAATTATTTGTCGAATACATAAAGGAAGTACCTACCTAATATTAAAAAAATCAATAATTTACTAGTTTAAGTTTAACAACGTTTACATTTCAATAAATTTAAGTTGGATTTTTTTTTAATTTTTACAAAACGATACATAATTCTACTATTAGAATGGAATGTTGCCACTTTCTTTTAAACGCGTGATCGCAATCTTGAAAGATGTCGATATCATTTGATTTAGTAATTTAAAAGAAACTGTATGATTAATGCAGTGGAAATGAGAGCTTTAAGAAGTATAGCTGGAGTGAATTTGATGGATAAAATAAGGAAAGATGTGATTAGAGAGTGGTAATGTGTGGAAGATAGAGCTTGTATGTAAAGGCTGATGGGAGTTAGAAGCTAAACATGTATGTCAGGGTCGTGGTAAGAGAGAATACTTATATGTATGTTTTTAATATTTAACTTAAATTTTAAGATACTTAAAAGACTTTTACTTTCATATCTGTCCCTACTTTTGAATTACAATCTAGATTTAATTGTAAATTTAAGTTAAATTAACTAATTTTAGTAAGCAATTTAAGATTTGTTTTATGGACACTGGAGTAACGGATAGACGTACATATACATAAATGGGTAATATATATATATATATAAATACCCATGACAAGTACAAATGCTCGTATTTATCGACAACGCCCCCTGCCGGAATTCGAGCACAGGACCATCGGTGCGAAAGGCAGGCTACCGTTGCACTAAACTTTCGTCAAAATGTAGAACAAAGAAATAGTATTCAAATTATAGCATCTTTAACAAAGAGAATTGTTATTAAATATTCTTTCGATATTTTTGAAAGATAACTTTTAGTATAAAAAGTTTAAATATCCGGCCCACTGCTCTCCCAATTGAGCTACCGAACCTTATATTAGCTTAGAATATTGAGTGAGTAGATTGAAGCAAAGCTCTATCAGTGCTAAACGTCAGATTTTATCGTTACACGAGAGCGTCAGATTTAGTACCGTTACCAAAGAGTTCTATAGAATATATAGAACTCTTTGACCGTTACAAGATATATACAGGAGCCAGCTGCCTCCCGACCTTAGTGTGCGTGGCCTTCTGTCTCGCTTTCAGTCATGTCAGTGTGCGTAACTGGTGTGGCTTTCTATCTCTTTTTAACTCTTAGTTCCTTCGCTTTATACCATAAAGCTTCGCTTCTTCTGGGAGCCGGTCGATTTTTCTATGCGCATCCTCACTCTTGAAGGCTTCTGACCCTCCCGGAAAACAAGCCACGCTCAGGTGGTGTTTAGTCAGCACGAGTCCGACATAACTTCGGAGCCGGGCCGGAGTATCATGCAGGATTCATCACCTCCCTCCCCCGAATCCGGAGGGTGCCCAAGTTTTAAAGGGCGCAAAAAAAAATGGGGCGTCCCTAGATAGCACTGGTTTTTTTTCTAGCACTAGAAATACAAAAAAATAATCATAAAGTGAGTTTTTATTAATTATTGTTTCGGTAAACGGATGTTTTTAATTTGAAAGGTACTCAAAATATAAATTGAAGTTTAAAATAAGATACGGTAGGGAAGAAAGAATGTGTAATGAAAATTTGATACTTTTTCATGTTGCTATTAAATTATTTCGGCGTAAAGCCTTTTGAAAAACCTTTGTTAATTTTATATACTGTACTTGTTTCTATTATAAAGAACATTGAAATATTATAGTTGTGACAAAGTGTTGTCCAAAGGTTTAATAATTATAATGTTTATTACATTCACACCAATTAGCCTAGCCCAAAGTAAGCACTGTAAGGCTTGTGTTATGGATACTAGGGTAACGGATAGATATACATACATAGATATATAGATATGAAATGTTCATAGAAAAATATATGAATACCCATGACTCAGCTACATGCTCGTATTCATCACACAAACCAAATGGTTGTCGAATTTAAGTGTTCCGGTATTTTTGGCTAGCCTTGTATAGATTTATTACGGGCAACAATTATTTAATCTTTAAACTAAACTGAGCATATACTATAGGTACTAAATCTTTATATATATAATTCTTCTGTGAGTGTGTATGTCACTGAACTCCTCCTAAACGGCTGGACCGATTTGAATGAATTTTTTTGTGTGTGTTCAAGGGGATCTGAGAATGGTTTAGATTCACAAATCAGTCCGGCAGATGGCACTGCAGTCGGCACAGCAACGCGTGGCCGGGACAGCTAGTAATGTATAGAATAGAGAAATAAGTATATAAGCGATCATGACTCAGATCAAATGCTTTTATTCATCACACAAACATATCGTACCGGGATTCGCACCCGGGACCTTTGGATCAGAAGGTACGATCGCTGCCGTTGCGCCAAGTGGCCATCAATAAATATAACGGATGCACGAGCGGTTGGTGAAAGATCCGTTATCTTTTCGATATTCACTAATTAACCCGTATCTTCCCAAGTCCTCAAAACTTATCTGATTGAAGCGAAACTTTCAGAATCATTTGTTAGTAGCCTAATTATCGATAATATGAAACAAAAAAAAAATTTCGATTTCCTGTATTTCAGTTACAGTACCGATCCAAAAATGGAACAGTAGGAGAATATGCCACTGTATTTGTCTGATGGTATTGTGTGCTTTTTATTAAGATTGTTGTAAATAATGAAAGACATTTATGAATAATCTTATTTATTGTGTATAATAAAACATGTTTTATTATAAATTAGAAGTATTTAGCATTATAATTTTATTTCGTATGAAAAGTAGGGGAACATTTTTGGTGTAGGGCGACGTTGCATTTGCCACATTTCATCGTCGTGTTTTTATGACACAAACCACAACGGTTTTGTTTATCACTTTTGATAATGTGGTGTGCCTTTCCATCTAACCTAATATCAACTGGAACTCGTTTTATGACTGCTAGAGATGATCTTGGAATAGGCTTCTTTACTGAAGAAGAATTTTCAGGAAAAGTCTGAAGATATGTTGTTACAACATGTCTTGTAAATGTCAAATAGTCATGCTGATTGTTTTGTGAAGCTGGTGATATTTTATATAACTGAAAAGCATTATTCATACATACATTTATAGGAAACATAAGTAGCTGCCAGTACCACCTCTTCAGGCGTATAGAAATACGATAGCATCCCACATTTTGATCCAAACGATCGACACCGCCCATATATTTGTTATAGTTGACGAAACAGCGAGGTTGGTCGACGTCTTTCTTCTGCTTGTCACAGTAACGTTTTACCTTAGCTAAAGGCGCTACACCACATTCAGTTGAGGCAACGGTAACAATATTGTTGTCATTGTAACGTACGAGAGTGATGTTCGTCAAAGTATCTGTACACTGGTCAAAAGACCCTCTGCTCATTTTCTTCATATCTTTCGCTTCTTTCAAGGGTGCCTTTTCTACTAATGTTTTTATTTCATCCAACAAGGGTAAAGATGTAAAATAATTATCCATATAAAAGCTGTAAGTACCGGGCGGCAATTTCGATATGAGGTCTAAAACAACAGAAGCACCTACACCAAGGGTGGGTATTTCCTGTGCTTGCTCCTTGATAAAGCTCTCCATATATCAAATATCCAAGACGAGTACATATAGACCAATTCTTATAACCAAACCGAATTGGTTTACCATGAATATGTTGTTTCGTCCCATGTTTCCCGAAATATGGAATCATGGATTCATCAATGCTTAGATTCCTGTCACCGGGATAATATTTTACCCATCTCTTATTGAGTAGATTCCAGAGAGGACGAACCTTCGCGAACTTGTCTTGTGGAGCTAAGTTAGTATTATCGGCGACGTGAAAGAATCGTAACAGTTCTTCAAATCTGTTCCTAGACATAGCGGCTACCACACCTTGAAAATTACAATCAACACTTTGCTCCCAGTACATACGATATCTAGCAACAGTGTTGTAACCAGACAATAAGAGAATCCCTATAAATCGTTTTATTTCCTCAGTTGTAACTTTGAAATTATGGTAACCTTTTTGAATAGCATTTTTTTCGGTTTCAGTGCGAATCAATTCAAAAACGTCTTCGTCAAAAAAAAGTTCAAAAAAGTGAACAGGAGTATCTAGGTGCTCTAAAAAATGTGCTGGCTCTGATGTTTTCGCTGTCTTCACTGGAATATCTACTTTCCTCCACTTTCGGGTAGCTGGGCATTTTTTTTTCTTTGCCGGTGGTTGTACTGATATATCGCCGTGTGTATTATTATCTATAGAAACGTCATTTGACATGCTATCTAAATGAGACTGCGAAGATACAGTAGCCCTAAACTCAGCCTGTGCTAAGAGCTGCTGCCTGGACAGGTGATTTATGTTCGAAGACTCCTCATCTCCACTGTCTTCATCACTTTTGTCGTAGTTATCTGGGGGTGTTATGTAGATATCTGCTGACAATACGTCATCTCTGTCTTCAAGATGCGATATTATTTCATTTACCGACAATCTAAAACAAAAGAAACGCAAAATAAAAAATAGCAATTATGTCACTACATAAAATGTTCCATATCCATATTATCCTACTGATCCATTATTGGATCGGTACGTATAAAAGTAAAAAATAAATGTAAATAAGCTAAATGTGCATTTCACTGTCTTGCAATATGATAACTCAACTCCTAGCCGATATAAATACGGTACAAAAATAACTAATTATTTATAAAAAATACAAGAAATACTTACATTCGCCGATGAGACATTTTTTCACAATTTCCAAAAAATGCAGTAGGTAAGAAAACACAAATTTCGCGGCCGACCGAGGATCTGACAAGTGATTATGGCGGCAAGAACTGTCAGTGCTGCCACCATAGACAAAAAAAAATGGCTGCGTTCACGAAATTTTATTAAAAAAATATTAAACTAACCGATCCAATAATGGATCACTGGGATGATACGGGTAATAAGTGTTCGGGGATGAGCGGGTGCGTGCTTAAAGAGGATGTTGATGTAAAAAGTTATTAATTAAAAATATCACTTAAATCTATACATATAAATAAAATTGGAGTGTCTGTTTGTAATATTGAAATAAGCATTTTTTACTACATGCCTATGAATATATATACGGTACATACACAAAAATATTTTTTTTACAATTTTTGCCTGTCTGCCTGTCTGTTTGTTCCGGCTAATCTCTGAAATAGCTGAACCGATTTTGACGGGTTTTTATTGGCAGGTAGCTGATGTAATAAGGAGTAACTTAGGCTACTTTTATTTTAGGAAAATCTTTTATTTTAGAAAAACAAATGTTTTAGAAAAATAAAGTAATGTTGCAATGTCCAAGTACTGTCCAGTGCTGTCACGTCGTGTGCCACGGCAACGTGTGGCCGGGTCAGCTAGTATTATATAAGCTTTAAAACAATGTTCTGTTGTAATAAACATCACTAAAACTAATATATAAAATTTTGAACCATGTTTTAAATGTATGAAATGTGTATGGTTAAATGTTAGATCCTTCCGATTAACCGATACGTAATGCATTGAAAATTGTAAGTTTAATACTAACTACATGAGATGCGGTGACCTCGATTTAGTCGCCGCGCCACATTAGGTAATACTAAAACTGCTGTGTTCGGTAAATTAAAGTCGGGGTCGGCTTAAAAATGATTGATATGAGATCCCAGGATGGCCTTTCAAAAGTTTTGTTCGGTAAGGTTTTGACTGAATTGCTCATAATCAAAAGTTTGGCGTGAAATTTAAAATCACCATGCAATGAACTTCATGTATTTTCTTTTCCTCCAACTCCAAAAATTGTAACCTGACAGATTTGTCTTTTGACGCCTAAAATTTGAGCCGTCTTTTATGTTTTTATAGAAATTTGTGAGCAATGGTCGATCAAAGCTCGCATATTCTATTAAGTACCATTTATAGCTTTCACTCTCACAGATATGGCTAAAAGTACCTCTGAACAATTATTATTTTGCGATATATGCGAAGTTTTCGCCGTTTGCAATATTGTGTTGTTTGTTGGGGAATTATTGAAGTAGAATTATATAACCTTCCATTGTGACTAAACAAACAATTACTACAGATTTAGTAACTGTTTTTAGCTTATGATTACTTGGCTATTACTTGGCTTGATCTCTAGGAAATCCTTACAGTTGTAAATGAGCAAAGAGGGCACTTGAAATTTGTTGAAATATAATATGATTTCGTACTAAAGGGTTTGGTTTATTAATGTTGAATGTAATTGTTATTCAGCTTAAATTTGATTGTAGCCCTTTGTTTACAATATGTTGCTGCCCCATGTAATTATTTTTAAACTTTTGGTTGTTATCCTGCTTTCGGCGTGAAGATTCTAAAGCCGTGAATTTCGCCTCCAAAATTCTAAAAACTCTGATAAAATTGGCAGCTTACGGGGATTCTTTAATGATTCGATATAATCAAAATGTGTTACGGGCGTCTAAATTCTGAGACAGAAGATGTATAAGCAAGGGGTCCCACGTTGACGTATTGACCTCGAGATTTTTTATAGTATTTAGAGTTTTTATAATCAAAACGTGTATTTTTTTTGTGTGTAGAGACAAAAGAGTATTGATACGTAACGTAAAAATAAGCTTTTTGTTGTTATAGCGATTATTGCCCAACAAGCTTTGTAATTTTCTAAACTTATTTTGAGGTGTTGTGTTAACCAGCGTGACCACATACTTTGCTACGTAAAAACTGCATTTGTTTGTGCAATAGACATAGATTGACATGAATGGCTTCTCGGAATAAGTCCTTGAAAGGCAAGGTTATAGCTTCCGTTAACTATTGGAATGTCTAGATGTGAGGGTTGCTTTTTCACGGTGTATTATTGCCCATATTTTCGATAATCGCCTTTTTGTATTAATATATTTTCGCTCATAAAAATAAAAAATTCCCGATGCATCTTATCCAACCAACCAGCGCATCTGTAAAGTTTTCAATTAATATTCTAGCTCCCATTTTTGTGACATTGTTTTAATCTCAATAGTGCTAAGTGTTCGCTTAAAGGCTTTAAAATTCCTGTTTGCGTAATAATCTACAGATTCGATGATTCTCGCTTTGCATCGTTTTCTTCCGTTTGTTGATTTTGCTTACATTCTTGTTCGACCTCAGAAACTGTATCTAAAACCTTACTTGTACTTGTTTGTTCTTGCGCTTGCCCTGTCTTATGACTCAATGTTAAAAACTTTTCATTATAACGTCGCATTTGCTAAATCTGCTTTGTTTGTTTATAATGATTTGCTGTAAAATAACTGTATGAGGCCTTATTCATCACCTCATCATCTGGTCTAAAGTTTTTTCGTTACAGTATTTATCCAGTATCACTAGGCGTCGTCGTATGTTAAAAGGAGTCTTCGGGAAGGATAGCCCTTTTTGAAGTTGGCTAGGAGCGTATCCATTGCTCGCATCAGATCGCTTTGAGCTATAGATGTTAGTTTCAGAAAATGAAGAGAGAAAAATAATAAATGGAAAGACCTTGCTTAATCTATGCTGTGTTGATGATATTGCCCAGGCTAGCCCAGTGGCTAGTCAGTACTAATGACCAAAGCAGGCGCGCCAACGCAAGTCCTTTTTGATAAATCCTTTTGAAATACACACACACCACACACACCACGACACGCGTGGTGGTCGCTCGAAGGAGCAATCTTCGGGGATAAGCGGGTGCGGCGGTTGTAGGGGCCCTTTTTTGCAATCCGTAGGTTGCTGATTCAAATCCGGCTCGAAGGACCAATGTTCGGGGAAGAGCGGGTGCGTGCTTAAAGGGGATGTTGATGTTAAAAGTTACTATTTAAAAATATCACTTTAATTTAAGCACTGAAAATTGCAAGTTTAATTCTAACTACATGACCTGCGGTGACCTCGATTAAGTCGTCGCGCTACATTAGGTAAAACTAAAACCGCTGTGTTTGATAAATTAACTGAACAATAAGTACACCAGAGTATCCCCTTTTAAAAAAAAAATAACCGCTACAAATTATTAACAAAACAATTAGTGATTACAATAATACACTAGAATTTAGATTTTATGACAGCAACGCCGCCATGACACTCTCAACCTCATACGGTGTTACCAGCTCTATAAATTAAAAATCACAATAATCGTTCTGAAATATTGCCATGAATCGATTCAATTCACTCGCGCGCCATAAGTACTAATCTTTACCCTTGTATTTATATGTATAACGTATGTGATATTGTCTGATAATTTATTTTATATGTGATACATTTTTTGTACACTTATAAAACCGTTTAGAATGTAAACGAAATACAAAATATGATATGTCTGCCTATAATTTTTATCCCACCTTCGAAACTTGAAATTTACTTTCAACCACGTTGACATATTGTTTGCATATTGATTATTTACATGACAAACATGTTTCGACAGGTTTGTGTTTACAGGCGTACATAAGGTAAATGTGTACATAAGGGATCAACGTTATGACATGTTGACTTTTTCAAACGTAGCATGATGTATGCGTGATGTAGGTATTAGTTATTGGTGATTCCTTGTATGAAAGGTCTGATATATAATTCCTATGAATACACAACAGAGTTTTTAGAGTTTACACCTAAGGATTTGATTTTATAATAAGGCACCCGGTAAGAAAAAAAAGAGTAAAATTTAGTGAACGAAAGACAGCGTTAATTTTTGTGCGCAATCTTTTTTGACCACAATTTGGTGCAACCGTATCGATCCTGCCTTTCGAACCGATGGTCCTGGGTTCCAGTTCTGAGAAAGGCAGATATTTGTGTGATGAATACGAGCATTAGTACCTGAGTAACGAGTATTCATATATATATTATTTGATAGAAATAAATGTTCGAATAAATGTTCGTTCACTGGAGGGAGACTCTGTACCAGGGTCGTCTGCTCAGGTACCTCCGTCTTACCTATTTCTGCCGCAAAGCAGCAGTGCTTGCATTTCTGTGTTCCGGTTTGAAGGGTAAGATATGGCAGTGAAATTACTGGGTACAGTGACTTTACATCTTGTGTCACAAGTTGGCAACGTACACTGGGGTTCTTGTGGGGGTTGCAGTTTTGCTGCGAATCTCACAAGAGCCACATGTATTATAGGTGACTGTTACCAGGTGGGCAGTTTGCTTGTTTGCCAACTTTCAGCAATAAAAAAAAAAGTCGGTCAAATTTTAAAGCGGACAACTTACGTACATATTACAAGTTAAAACCTTATGAAAAGTTATTACAGAGCGATAATTAATACATGATAGCTATTTTTAGGATATTTATTTTTGATTGCATCAATTAAAACCCTAGATTACACGTGTCTTTTTATTATGACTGCACGTGCGAGACGACGATAATAATATTTTACCAATTAGCCTAGCCCAAAGTGCGCACTGTAAGGCTTGTGTTATGGATAATAGGGTGACGGATAGACATACATATATTATACATAGATATATTACATTTATAGAAATACTAGCTTTCCGCCCGCGGCTTCGCCCGCGTGGAATTCGGTTATATTGCGGTATAAAGCACAACTATAACAAAACTTCTCATTCCCATGGAAAAATCTAAAAAGCGCGATGTAACGCTGGACACAATTAGTTGTTAAACCAAAACTGAATGGTACACTATATTATATGTTTTCCCTTGTGGAGCAAAAACATGCAGATTTTGGGCACTGAAAACCCGGGAACACGCTACATAGAGCTGACCATGAGAAAAACAATGTTTTTCAAAGCTATCATTCCACTTCTTATGTATTTTAAAAAACACATCGTTACCATGTTTTAAAAAACACCCAGCGCCATCTATCGCATACCTCAAGAACTAAATAACGTAACTAATACTTATACCAATTAGTAATTCGTTGACTTTAGTGATTTCAGTATAAGTAGATGTAAAAAAACAATTTAGACGATAAAACAAATTGTACGTCATCCTTCGAGAATTCCTCATTTTCGAGGATTCATTTTCGTATCATTTAGCTTCAAAATTTACATGTTCATATTCGTTTGCAACATATAAGTAGATGTAAATAAAACAGTTTAGACGATAAAACAAATTGTACGTCATCCCTCGGGAATTCCTCATTTTCGGGGATTCATTATCGTATCATTTAGCTTCTAAATTTACATGTTTACATTCGTTTGCAATATTTTACCTTGTTTTAAACGACACACAGCGCCATCTACAATCCATCCATCAAGCAAACAATATTTTTGTTTTTCTTCGGGAATATCAATTTTTTCCAGGATAAAAAGTACCCTATTATTTAATCCGGACTATTATCTTTACGTCTGCAAAATTTCAAAGCAATCGGTTCAGTAGTTACGGCGTGAAAACGGAACAAACAAACAAACAAACAAACAAACAAACTCACTTTCCCATTTATAATATTAGTAAGGACTAGCCGGTCTATCCTATTCTACCTATCCTACGTCCTAAGTCGGAACAAATCCAGCAAAATGAAAAAAAAAACATCAAAATCGGTTGAGTAGTTTCGGAGTTTATCAGGATTTTTTATATACATACTAGCGGCCGCCCGCGACTTCGTCCACGTGGAATATTGCAACATTATTTTTCTAAAGTAAAAGTAGCCTCAGTTACTCCTTATTTCATCAGCTACCTGCCAAAAAAAGTCCCGTCAAAATGCATCCAGTCATTTCAGATATTAGCCGGTACAAACAGACAGACAGACAGACAAAAATAGTAAAAAATGTTATTTTGGTGTATGTACCGTAAATATATTCATATGCATGTAGTAAAAAACGGTTATGTCAATATTAAAAACAGACACTCCAATTTTATTTATATGTATAGATACAGATAGATTTGTAACGAGGCGCCATAGCTATATTGGCGACTCGTTGCTTTCATTGCGCTCTTCTCTGGCCATTTTTCATATTTTTTTTTCCTCTTGGTTTCCTATTTTAGATTTACTGTCTGTCTCTTTTTATTTGTTTTGTTCTCGAAGTTCATTCTTACCAGAGTCAGCGCGTAGAGCGGTTGACTCACCGCTAACAATTATATAAATATATTTATATTGCTGAGCAGTTATAATAAGCTCACAAGTATAATAAGTTCATAAGCATAACTCACAAGATTTCCTGTATCTGTATTCCGTACCACCAGTATATAAAAAGTCCTGTTATATAAAAGTCTATCAAGTTTCTTTAAGGCACTATTGTAAGTAGCCCTACCTTTTATAAAATGTTTTAGTGATAAATGTGAAATTGTTTTTGTATTCAGTGTAATTTACCTTTTTTTAATATATATAATATATATAATATATATATAATTAATAATATATAATTGTTTCAGTTGTGCCTTAATTCCATAATTACAAAAACATAAGTGACCTTGAGTGCTTTTCATTTCTCCCGACTGCACCCGTCACAGATTTATCCTCTCAATATGGGCACCCACTCTCCTGTTATGCTTTATTCATCTTTATTCAATATATGTGTTTATTCAATCTTTTCATCCCAAGGTGCCTGGAAGAGATTGCTGTTCAGCAATAAGACCACATGTTTGTTAGTTCTAAAGTACCTACTCATTTAGTTATTACAATTCCGCGCACATTACAAATTTAAATAAAACATCTTAACTGTTAAAACTTATAATAAATTAAAATTGATTTAAATTTTCACTACGATGACAGTTAGGAATGTGCCCGATTAAAATATTGTGAAGACACTAGAAAATATAAGACGACTATTGTCTTGGTGATCCTGCGATCACGGCTCCTGCAAAGGAGTCGAAACGTCAGGATTAAATATAAATTATGCGTAAGAACCGTAAATAATTGTTGACGTGATAACGTCTTATAAATCGATGAACACCGGCTGCACGCACGATAAAGTATTACGTTCCGCCTGAGCCGAGCGTGCAAGCGAGAGCGCGGAACAAGCAATAGAGAGGCCTAAGCGTGGCGCATCTATTTCTATTCCACTTCATGAAGTGAAAAGTTAATGTCGGTTTCCATTGTTTATTAGAGCAACTTAATGTTAATTTAAAATATTGATAATGATTCAGTTCAATCCATTAAATTATACAATTTTTCATAAATGTTTTCTTATGACGCTATCACGTAAAATTATCGAAAAAGAAAAAAAAGGTTCTGTCTCTGCATTTAATTACTTCGACAGATTATACGATAAATATTAGTTTTATGACCCACTAATACCAATTCTACTAAAATTAATTAAAAAAAATTGTCTGTATGTCTGACTATCTGTATGTCCTTCTATAAGTCAAGAACGGGTTGACCGATTTCAATGAAATTTGGAATATGTTAAGAACGTGTGATTGCGCAAAACGTTCGACTTGTGGCGCATCATCTCTCTTCTACTTGATAAAGTGAAAAGTTAATGATGTAGTTTTTATTACAACTAAATGTTAATTTATAGAAAAAATAATAATTTTCAATTGACTCCTTTGCATTACACAAAATAATGATAATTCAGTGATAGTAATTAAATTAAATTCATAAAATTATGCAATTTTTCATAAATGTTTTCTTATGACGCTATCACGTAAAATTATCGTCCGTAAACTGACTTTACAGACAACCAATATTTTTTAAACTTTTTTTTTTTATTTAGAATGGGTTCGCTCTTGATCCCAATCAAGCCCGGGGCAAAGACAGAATCCACGATGAAACGAGCTAACCCAGAAGGTGCCTATTCACTATTATTATTCCTATCCATGTGTATAATAAAGCGTTATTTATTATTACATGTTATTTTCAATCGTATGAAAAAAGCATTATAAGACGTAATGTCGTATAAGGGTATGACGTTCCTGCTATTAGGTCAACACATACTAGCCAAAATAACAAGGCGCCGGCAGCATCAATTATAATTAAAGAACGGGTCACTACCTTCACAGTGGTATAAATAGTTTCGTCTCCTAAGAGGTCAACATGTATTGAGATTTTTTTTTATTTATTATAATACATACGACTATAAAAAAAACACATCTCCGTGCCTTCAGGTGGGTTGCGAACTTACGACCTTTCGCTATCCGCCGCCTGCCAAGATACTGGTAGATGTGTCGAAATGCGCGCCTTCTAGCCGGCAAACATGAGCAATTACGATTTCCAGCGCTTCGACAGAGTCGTGACGTTGTCAACGTGCGACCCTAATACACTTTCGATCGAGTCGCCTCTCGACTATATATGCGTTTCGCTAAGTACCTTATTATTACAAGATTGCTACGTGGTTTTAATACTGTGTTGAAAATCTTAACATATTCTCAGTGCACGATTTATAACTCTGCCTACATGATATCGGAAGGTTCGGACCAAAATCCTGACGTCAACCCGACATATAAAATAAATACACGTCTTCTAGAGAGGGGATGGGGAGAGTTTAGAAAGTAACCACGTATCATATCACTGGTGTAAAAAGTGTTCTAAGAACCTTCACGTAAAGATTTTATTTTATGTATAAAAATGCCGTTTTCCTCGGTTTAACTCGCTAAAAATATATCCCATTATTAAAAGGATGTATTTGACCAAAAGGTATATCCGTAAATAGTTTTCCTATTTCATACTCATTTGATGTTAACCTTTTTTTAGTCAAAGGATGCTTAAGTGGTACCAAAGGAGCCTTGGTCCGAGTTAAGTACACTCCATGTTTTGAGCACTTGAATATTTTCGTTCTTTGCAACATTCCTTTCTTTTTGTAAGTTACTTTGAGTACGAAAGTAGATAGACACTTTGTTGAGCGTAAGAATCATATTGGTTTCATATATTTGATATGGTTACTATGAGTACAAACTTATGAACAACCACATTGATAGTCCTATGTTGCTTAATAGGTTCGCATATAACGTTCCCTCAAGATTACCGAGATATCCTTGCAGACTATTTAAAAATAATTTGTGCAGGACAAGATTAGGTTGCGGCTCACCAGTTGTTCGCTTGGCTCGTCTGTACAACGATTTAAGTAAGAAACTCCCTGACCTCGACATTCACTTTCAAAACCTTTCCCAATTTATGAAGTTACTTAAAACTGACGTACCCTAGACTTTTCGTGTGTGTGTGTGTATGTGTGCATATATATTATTCTTCATTTTATTTTGTATGACTCATGATTTCCATGTTTATTAAACTATAAAATTGACATAGTACTTTAGATTTGTAAATTGTATTTTTTTTAAACTTTAATGATGATTTCTTTTTATTTATTTTCCTCAATATTGTTCCTTTAGTTTTTTTAATAATTTAGTTCCATATGTTCATTTTAATTAAAAAAAAATGAACATATTTTTTTTTTATTATTATAATGCATGTTGTGGTAACCTATAAAGCAGTGCAGTTAGCCCTAAGTAATCTATTGTTTTGTTTTTTTTATATGCATAGTAAAACTGTTACTTATGTTGGTGACCCTATTAATAAATAAATAAATGAGTATGACGTATGCTTGTGAGACGTGGACGCTGACTGTCGGGATACTCCACATACTCCAAATTGCAATGGAACGTGCAATGCTAGGCGTCTCTCTGAGGGACAGAATACGAAATGGAGACATTCGCCAACGCACTCGATTTACCGACATAGGTACCCGGTTTGCTCGACTAAAATGGCAATGGGCCGGACATGGGATACATAGGAAGAGACGACAACAGATAGTCGCATAGAACCCTTCTCTGGAGACCTCGTACAGGAAGCAGAAGTGCCGGCAGACTACCTGCCTAATGGTCGGACGACATCAAAAAGACGGCAGGGCCAACCTGGAACAGAATCGCCGCTTCAAGAGCATCTTGAAGAGCCATGCAAGAAGCATATGTTAAGCAATGGACATAGCAACGCGTTACCGGGTCAGCTAGTCTATAATATAAGAACACAAATTTGTTGTTTGTGTGTTTGTCTGTCCGCTCTTTTTACAGCTCTTTTTCAATTGCATACGCGTTACCATAGCAACGCGTTACCGGGTCAGCTAGTGTTACTTAAAAATTACACAAACCAACAAAATTTGACAAAGTTTCTTACCCAGACACCTGAGTATATTTTCCCGAAGGATTTTGGTGTGCTGAATCCAAATCCGGTCGCAGAATTGGTCTATCACGACAGGTTTATGAGATCTGAATCTGATCTAAACTAAACTGATGATATCATAGGTAGCATGAAGCAAAATTGAGAAAAATGAACTTCAAAATACGATATCTCACCAAAAAAGAAAGAAGAATTTGTAAACAAACTCAACGCCATTTGAAAGTTCAAGACTTGTACTTTAAGAAGACCCCTGTAGTTTTTTAGGTATACTAAAAACTGAAGGATCACATAACCTCAAAAATGGGCGAAAACGGCATTTTTTGCACTTTTAGGTTAGAATATCTCAAAAACCTGACGTGATAGAGCAATTCTGCTACCGGATTACCAAAATCCTTCGGAAAAGTATACTCACGTCTCTGGGTAAAATTTTTGTTGACCTGTGTTATTACATAAAAATATTTTGAATCAATTATGGCCTCTGTTGGGCACGACAGTTTGATAGGATAGAGGAAGTCAATACTAAAGCTCTTGCGTTTGATTTTCGTTCCAATTTAATTAAATCCTTTAAAATTCATATTACATTTCCAATATTTTTAGGTTATTGGAAATTTAGTTTATTAGTTGGTACCATCTAAGTCGATTGTGAGATATTTGTAAAAATATTACTTTCGATGTTGAAGGTTGATGGAACGTTACTAGCTACTAGCATAAGTGGAAATATGTCTCTGCCAACCCTTAAGGAAAAAGGGCGTTGTATGTATGTTATTTCCTAATAGATTAGTGTGGCCAATCTTTCTTCGATGTTGTTTTTTATTTATTTAATATAAGCTCATTCTTAACACCGTAGTGTACGAAAAGAAAAGGTCCAATTGAAAATCAGCGTCAGCCTTTAAGCTGACATGTGCTGAATTGGTCACCAATTCAAAATAGACGTGAGAAATAAGTAAGTTTTCACCTATAAGTAGTTTGATGAATTAAATAACAATTCAATTTGTATAATAAAAATTGGTTTTCTGTAAAGTCAGTTTTTCGGACGATGATTTTAGTTGATAGCGTCATCAGAAAACATTGATGGAAAATTGCATACTTTTATGAATTGAATTTAATTATTATCACTGAATTATCATTATTTTGTGTAATACAAAGAAGTCAATTGAAATTTATTCTTTTTTCTATAAATTAACATTTAGTTGTAATAAAAACCACATTAAGTTTTCACTTTATCAAGTAGAAGAGAGATAGATGCGCCACAAGTCAAACGCTTTGCGCAATCACACGTTCTTAACATATTCCAAACTTCATTGAAATCGGTCAACCCTAACCCTTCTTGACTTATAGGAGGACATACAGATAGACAGACATACAGACAAAATTTTTTAATTAATTTTAGTAGAATTGGTATTACTGGGTCATAAAACTAATATTAAAAAAATAATAAATGTCGAAATAATTAAATGCAAAGACAGAACCTTTTTTTTTCTATTTCTTCATTTGTGGCTTGCACGATTTGTGCATTTAGCCAGTGTCAAGTAAGTATAATTGCCAGTCCTTAAGTAATTTCTTAATTTAATAATAATCCTAGGTTACAGTAAAACCTCCCTGTGAACTTCTTGAGAAAGCAGGAAAAGACAACTCTCGATGCTTTGTTACATTTGCCAACACTCTTCTATGTTCACAAATACTTAGTGGTTAATAATCCACCATTATTACGCACTAATATCTACACCAACATAAATTTCAACAAGAGAAACAAAACCACCATCGTGGCGCTTCTTGCTCCCGTCAAAAAGTCTAGACAGAACCTACAAATTTATATAGTAGTGTAGATATAGATATGTCTTTTGTCTATGTACCTGTCTACGCCACTCATTCCATGAAGATCGTATAGCTTCTAGACTCTTTACATCGACGTAATATTTTTTTTTATCTGTGGTAAATTTTTAACACGTCATCTTTTTGGCGCAAAACGAGCATTGTATATTTTTCTCTATTTTTTATTTTCAAATATATAACTGTTTCTTCTGCGTCATAATACGATTTATTTCGGAATCCTCAATTATTTTCAACAATCGTCCTCCATTACAGTACCAAATAAAATATGTTCATTATTATTTATTTTCATTTAATTTTCCAACTGTACCTATTAATTTAAAATCTTTTTCCACGAACCGAAGTAGTTTATCTCAAACAAACCCTCGAGAGCACGGGATGTTTTTTAAAAATTACGAAATCCCAAACTTAGAATCTTCACCCTTGTTGACATAACATCTGGTCTAGAACCTTCATTATTTCTTTTCGGATTAAATCTTTGCTAAAGTTATTTGATAACTTCGGTTACTCGCAAATAATGGGGGACCGACGCGGCATAATATTTTCGCATTTATGTTATTTGCGATAAGAAGTGAAAACTGAAGTATTTTAATTTTAGATATTTAATACTTAATTTGAATCGTTCAACATTTTTACCTTACACCTATTTAGGACGTCTTTTAACTGACAAGAAGAACGGGCGCAACAAACTCGTCAGCTTTAACAGAAGTAAACTGTTTTTAATAATGGTATAGTCTCCGGCAAATAAATTTAACATGATTTTGAAATCACGTGACTTGCGTAGTAGCAAGTTTAGGTACATTATTCACTACTGCGCATGTCACGTGATTTCAAAATCATGTTCAAATTAAATACCGGGTACAATAGTTTAAAAGACATGTTTTTGTTTGTCATTTATATATAAACACGGTGTCCCAACTAACCTATACTAGCGAAAGGCAATGGTCAGAGGACACCAAAACCTATCGATTGGACCCCCATGTATATTCAGCGAAATGTTATAGTTTTCGAAATATGATTTTTTTTGTTTTATTTTCCGATTTTTATTATTTTTGGTTGTAACTATTTCGGAGAGATCTTTTCTTGTATTTTGGTCTTTTCAGTATTGTGATTAGGGTTAGATATACTAATCACAATACTGACAAGAAAAAAATACAAGAGAAGATCACTCCGAAATAGTTACAACCAAAACCAACAAAAATAATAAAAATCGGAAAATAAAACAAAAAAAAATCATATCTCAAAAACTACCTTCAACATTTCGCTGAACAAACATGGGGGTCCAATCGATAGGTATTGGTGTCCCCTGACCAAAGCCTTTCGCTGGTATAGGTTACTTGGGACACCGTGTATATATAGAAAAGAAATAATTTATTTCATTCTTCAAATCTTTACAATAATGGTGACAAACAAATATAAAAAGCATGTCTACAATTCACACGGTAGTAGAACCGAAACTTTCAAAAATAATACGTACCCGTATACAAAATACCACGGTCATTGTGATGACACACGTACATAATGTTTCCCATCTTATTTCCTCCTTTCTCCTGTCGCTTTTTCGTTTCATCGACTTTCAAATCAAAACGATGCTAAAGAAGATTTCACTTCAAAAAGATGATTACAGAGATTAGTAAGCTGCATGTATAATGTCACGGCATGTCATCACTACGACATTGCTACGACGCTGTTTTTCAGCCGGAGGCTAATCTGTGACTGAGTGACACGCTCGTCCTAACTAGAATTCCTTTTACATAAACGGTATTATAATATTTAATTTATTTGACTGATTTTATTGTAATTATAAATTAATGTAGCTTTATGGAGAAGGCGGGATGTTAATAGTTTATATAAAAATGTCAACAAATTTTGCTGTAAGACACTTTTTAGTATGTGAGTTTTACAAGAGTTTTAAAATTTTTCGACTTATCTCATATGCCTACAACGCAAGAGTTAAGTGACGAGTTAAATTATATTAATAGATAAATTCTAGAAAAAAATCGACTCGGCTCATAAGTGAATTCTCAGGCGGGAATCGAAACCGCAACCTTTTGAAATCCGGTCCAATGCTCTCTCAATTGAGCTACCAAGCCTTGTGAACACCCGTCGAAATTTTCTAGTACCTTTCTTATTTTACGCTGTAGGCCAGCGTTGTCTCATCAAAGAGAGGAACATCCGCTCATATTCGAAAATAAAAATCATTTTTACAAATGTTTGGACAATCGATTGAGATGAAACAGCCATTTTATTTTTAACACTACACACACACATATATATATATATATATATATATATATATATATATATATATATATATATATATATATATATATATATATATATATATATGCATTTTATCAATCTTATCTTATAAGTATACGAGAGGATGTTCCTCTCATTGATGAGACAACTCTGGCCAACAGCGAAAAACAGGAAAGGTACAAGAAAATTTCGACGGATGTTAAAGGCTCGGTAGCTCACATTGAAAAAATGCTAATATATATATATATATATATATATATATATATATATATAGAAAAAGCTTATCTTAACGAACACTATAAATACGAAAGAGAGTTACTCTACTCAACCGATCTTCATGAATTTTTCATAAATTTGTCAGAGCCAGAGAAAAAGCCAGTGTACATTATTTCGAGGAAAAAGTACATTTTCTTAGGGGAAAAAAACATGGCATATAAAACCTTTTAATGTATTTATATAGACAATACAGATTTATAATAAATTTAAAATCTAAGATCACAGTGGTTTGTGTGTTTGTCTGTCCGCTCTTTTTTTCCATTGTATCAATAACGTTACCATAGCAACGCGTTAACCGCAAGTAGTTCATCTACCGGACGCTAGATGGCGCTAACGGAAAAATATTTAATAATATAATAAATTTAAAGAATTTTCTCCACTGTGCGAAGCCGGGACGGGCCGCTAGTACTTTATAACAAATTATATGAATATAAATTCCCTATCACAGTGTTTGAACGCAATGAATTCCGAAACATATTATAACTAATATTTCTATAAGATTTAAAAACGCCTGTACAAGTAAATAAATAAATAATATTTTATACAATCACCCTAATAAGCCTGGCCCAAAGTAAGCACTGTAAGGCTTGTATTATGGATACTAGGGTAACTGATAAACATACATATATCATACATAAGTAATATTAATAGAACCACATATAAATACCCAAGAACAAATGCTCCCATTCATCACACAAACTGCCTCTGTCGGAATTCGACCGTCGATACGAAAGGCAGGATCGCTACCGTTGCACCAAACGTTTGTCAAAACGTAGAATAAAGAAATTATATTCAAATCTTTAGTCTTTCACAAAGAGATTCGTGATTAACTATTGTTCCGATATTTTGAAAAATACGAACCTCCAACCTTTAAATATCCGGTCCACTGTGTCTGTTAGTTAGGAGACGAATTTTTTACAGGTGTATTTCGAATCTGAAACTAAATTCAAGTTAAAACTTAACTTAGTTTAGTAATACTTACTTAAAACAGATACTGTTGACTTTGTTGTAATCAACGATGTAATGAAACCATAACACTACTATTATTGTGATCACAAAATGAATTCAATTCAAACTTATTAAACTTATTTTAATAAATTTATTATATTTTATTTCATTTAATTATTAATTCATATTAATCTCTAAACAATTGGATAATTAAGATATTCAAGTTTATTACTTAGTACATTATTGTATATCCTAGTCACGTCTAAATACGTGCAAAATATGACCTAAGCATACCAAGGGAATATAATAATTGTATAACAATAGTGCCTTAAGTACTAGCATAGAAGAACATAAATCTTTAGATGTAAGAGCTTATGATTTATTTGTTTATTCATTTGGAATAACAAATAGCATTCACAATATATATATTTATTAAATACTAACTGACCCGGCTACGAGTTGCTGTGTTATAAATTACTAGGCGATGCACTCGCTAAGCATAAAGCTACGCTAGCACCATATATTGAAGCGGAGCGTAATACCTAAAAAAACCCGGCCAAGTGCGAGTCGGACTCGCGCACCGAGGGTTCCGTAAAAATATTTTTATTATATGATGTAACTAAAAATTTACGGTTTTCGCAATTTTTCCTTTATCTGTATTATAAGACGTTATTTCGTACCAAATTTCAAGGTTCTAAGTCTACGAGGAGTACCCTGTAGGTTTTGATTGCCGTGCGAGTTTCGAAAATTTGCGGCATAAACGTCTGTATCTTTTGATTGCTTTGGCTTAGGAGTTTGATTTTTTCACAGCTTCATGGGACAGTAGGCCTGAGTATCGGATATAAATTTTAGTTTGATATCTCTACGCGTTCCTGAGAAAAACGGTCTTGACAGACGGACGGACGGACAACAAAGTGATCCTATAAGGGTTCCGTTTTGTCCTTTTGAGGTACGGAACCCTAAAAAGAGTTTTTTCGTTCCATGGGAATTTTATGCGAATTTCAAAATTCTCTGTCACAATCTGGTTCTAAACATGTTGATTCGATTCTACACAAAAAATATTAAAATCGGTTAAGAACTCGGGAAGTTATGGCGTAACAGACATTGCGCCATTGAAGCTGATCCATGGGAGCTACGTTTGCTTCGCTTCAAAAATGAAACCTATCCTATGTCCTAAGTCGAAAAAAATCCAGCAAAGTAAAAGAAAAATCATTAAAATCGGTTGCGTAATTTCTAAATTCATCGCGGTCAATCACTGTGACAAAAATTTTTCACATACGTATATGCGAAAAAGTGAAATGTATGTACGTAAACACTATGATACTTTATTTAAAAGGAGCGATATTCAATTAATACTCGAAAAAGGAATGTTACAAGTTTCAGGCTTCAAAAAATAAGAGGCTCATTTTTGGGCAGAGGTTTGACTTTTTATAACAAAGTTTCACACAAACTGACTGAATTATCTTCGAAAAGTTTAAAATGAACAAAGACTATTACCATATCGGTGTAATATAGTCGTACTTTGCACACCGTAACTTATTACGCTATGTAACATATGTCACTGATGACTTACTATTACCTATCACTACATAGTATAAAATAAAGTGGCTTTCTCTGTCCCTATATCCCTATGTATGCTTAAATCTTTAAAACTACGCAACGGATTTTGATGCGGTTTTTTTTAATAGATAGAGTAATTCAAGAGGAAGGTTTATATGTATAATACATGCACAATATAGTAGAGCATTGCATCCGTGCGAAGCCGGGGCGGGTCGCTAGTGTTAAATAAAATGTAATGAATGACATTCACTCTCTTGTGTTGTAACATCTCACAATACAACATGTTACCACGAACTACTGGGTTCCCTTAACAAGAACTTTTTGATCGGTGAATATTTACAAGAGAAGTTAGGCTTGTTTCTATTTATTACTAGGTCTGCAATACATGCTGCTGTTTGCAAATACTGAGCGAAGCAATTAGACTTTTGAAGGGTGATTATTCCTCCATGGTATGTTCGATTTCGAAACTTTTTTTTGCACATTAGTCACGATCACGATGTGAATTTTGGCGCCAAATTTTTGTCAATGTAGTATCAGCGACTTGGCTGTGATCAGAGTTTGAATTTTTCTTTCGGTGATTATTCCTCCATGGTACAGTTTATATTTTTTTTACATAGCCTATGTCCGTCAGGTTATAATTATGTATGTTCATGCCGAAATTCGTTCGAATCGGTTTAACCATTCAGTAACAGGAGACAAGCGAAATTTCTGAGTAGCCTAAAAGGGAGCTTCGCTCAATAATTATTTTGTAATGAGAGATGGTAACTGTTTAAAATCCGTTCTGTGTAATAGTAAATTTTCTATTTAAATCTTGGTAGTACAAGAAAAGTTTACATAAATGTATAACTATGTATGTAACACATAAGAAAGGGAGACAATAATAGCCCTCGTAGAGTTTCTTGCGGCTTCTTCTCGGTACAAGGTCTCCCGCAGGACTTATGAAGCCATGGCGTAGCTTTGAAGTTCTATACACGCATTCTATATGCTTATATTGGATGAAAGTTATTTTATTTATTTCATTAAAATTTATACTCTAAAGACACAAATTTGTTGTTTGTGTGTTTGTCTGTCCGCTCTTTTTTCCATTGTATCAATTAACGTTACCATAGCAACGCGTTACCGGGTCAGCTAGTCTTAATTGTTATGATAACGTTTAGTGAAGCCAACACCATTATCCACAAGTTAGTTTATGAAACTTATAACAACTTAGAAAGACACAAATATCTAAATAAATCTAGCTTGTAGCAAAAAGTGAAGAATAAATTTGTCTACAAGGGGTCACATTCAAAACTTGTTAAAAAGAAGACAATCAATTTCATATTTTAGCCAAAAATTCCAAAACATTTTTTACGTGATAACGTCTTATAAATCGATGAACGCCGACTGCGCGCACGGAAAAGTTTAACGTTCCGCCTGAGCCGAGCATGCAAGCGAGAGCGCGGAACAAGCGATAGAGAGGCACAATCGGCCTAAGTGTTCGACATGTGGCGCATCTATCTCTCTTCCACTTCGTGAAGTGGTTTGGAAAGTTAATGTTGTTTCCATTGTTTATTACACCAACTTAATGTTAATTTATCGAAAAAAAAATTCAATTTACTCCTTTGTATTATAGAAAACAATGATAATTCAGTGATAATAATTCGATTCAATTTATAAAAGTATGCAATTTTCCATCAATGTTTTCTTATGACGTTATCGCGTAAAATTATCGTCCGTAAACTTTGTCTTTAAAACCATTTTTTTTTAATTTATACTCCGAGCTGTTAGCGTAGTTGTTTTTACAGCCGCATTTTAAATCTTATAGAAATATGGCATTGCGAATGTCTAAAATAAAATAAAGAAATATTGATTTTATTTTTATAATAGAAGTGATGTGGATTTACGGGAACATCTTCAGAGGTTGAAAAAAAAAAAAAAGCTTTACGAAGTATGGAACCGTAGAACGCAGCTAATAATCTATTTTATTTTTAGTCGCATAATATTAATTAATAAAGGCTTTTTAAAAGGCTGTCGTGAGTGGCTAAGTGGCGATGACGTATGCCTTAAGCAGCTTTACCTTTGAAAAGTAGGTATGTTTATATAAGGGAGAAAACACACGTTACGAAAGAATTTTGGAAACAAGATATAACTTAAAAAAAAGCATTTAAATACAAGATTTTATTATTACTTGTTTATAAAACGAAATAAACTGTTAATAAGCCCAAACCCGATGCGGTTGTTCGTTTTATTGCGGATTTACTATGGTCAACTTCCAGCTCCAGCATCAGATCAGCTCCATGTCATCATAATATTGCATGGTCACGCGATATACATAATATGCATGCGAAATTTCAGCTCAATCGAAAATCAGGAAATGGATAGATAGATAGATAGATAACGCATTTATTTGATACTACAGCCACATACATAAAAGGAAAAATATCACAATTTACAATTCTTACAACCTATAACTAGAAAATATGTATGTGTGCTGCAGCAGCGCAAAAAGGTCACAGCTCAGCGGTACATTTGCTCAGGAACCCCCGAACAAATCGCTGATTTTCAGCCATGACCACAAGGGAGGGACACGCGGTGACATAAATTAGTTATCGCATTAGATTAAATGAAAAAAAAAAAAAATTAAAACTAAAGCATGCCATTAAAATAATAAAATTATATGCATCATGAATATCAATAAATGAATAAATTATATTTGTATATTATGCATTGTTGCTATTTTCAATTATTCAAATTAAATTGATCAATATAACATTAAAATTTAAACATTAAAAATATCAATAAAATATGAATCATTAGAAAAATATTATAATATAATAAATTTGTATGCTCATACTGAAACCATAGGGATACTGACATAACTACATTAAGTTATTATTTACTGCGAGCGGCCTGTCACTACAAATCAAGCCCAAAGCACTGGTACCCTTTCTAAATTTTTGATTTTTCATTTAACTTTTAAGTAAATTCTTCAATTTACTTTTAAAAGTAAACTTAGACTCACTCACAATGGGTCAAATTTCACTTGCAAGATTTCATTACAGACACCGGGACAGGTGAAAGTAAATAAAAGCTAGTAAAAAAGATTGACGCGAATGGCAGACGTTTACCCTTTTGTGTTTTAGACTAACTTGTTTTTTTAATTATTATGATATATAAAAAAAATATATTTCATTAGCCGCTTAATGCTAAGGAGTGGAACTCTGCTTGAGTTTGAGTTTCCTGACACTCACGCACACACGCTTACCATCAGGCAAGATAGCGGTCAAGCGCCTACCTATTTACTATAGAAAACGGTAGGTAGATTAAAATTATTATTGAATGTGTCGGCACTTTCATAATAAAAAAAAATTAGACAAGTCAAACTCAACATTGTTTTGAGTTCAAATTAAGTAGATTAAGCACTTGTGTTATGGAATTGGGAAACAATGAATATATTACAACACCCAGACTCGAGACAAGATCATTCGACGTCGACGATCGTTAAATGTCTATAATCTACATAGAAAATGTGGCAAATAAGTTATTTAGCAAATGAAAAGAGTTCAAAAGAGATTAGGCTGTTTGGCTAAATGAAATCAGGACAAGTAAAGGGTTTCCGAGATAGACCAGTTAGTTTATACCCATTGAGGATCTAAGATCTAGATTTCCCTATTCCATTTTAAAATATAGTTGATGAAGTCGATTTATTAAGTGAGGTTTTATAATTGTTTTTTTAAGCCCGGGATCCAAAACACAATCTACGATGGAATGATCTAAACCAAAAAGTACCTTTTCAACCTGGCTTTGAAACCGGACTGGTGATAAGTACTCGTAAATACAGACGCAGGTAGGAAGCTCCACTTCTTTGCTGTGCGTATTAATGGCTTTGCCATTAATGGAAGCTCTATAGATTAATACCGCTATGCAGAATACAGTGCCTCCAATCAGATGCGTTCCCGCCTTTCAGTTGAGGCATAGACCTTTGCCCCGCCATTTTGGCGAGGCTTGTTGTCTGTGGTTCGATCTGGAAGGCGGCATTCGGTTGCTGACTTCGATACAATGCAGAAGTGTAAAGGAATTGCTGTTCAACAACTGTATAATGTTAAAAAGAGTTCTTATTTCCCGGATTCCTACATCACTGATGACGTTAAAACTGACCTTGAAGCTTACAAAACAAGCAGGTTATATACACACATACCTTTAGCGGTTAAACACATCCCTTTTCTTGTGTCACGTGTTAAAAACTTTTTAGTTGAAAACTTTTTTTATCAGTTTACCAAGAAGAGGCAGCAATTCTTTTTATCGAGTCAGAGCCAATTAAAAATGACAGACAATTTGTTAACGTTGAAAAAGCGAACTTTTTAATAACATCCTTCAGAATTCTCAATTAAAAAGAGAACTATCAATCACATAGATTAATCATTATACGAATAACAAATAAGAATTTTCTTAAACTCATCATGCTCTTTACTATAGATGAGATAAAACATATTATTGTCCTAAACTGATTGAATTTGTAGTTTGTTAAGCAATGAAAGGAGATTCCAAATCCAACGAGCATAAAAAATAAATTACTTACTTATTGGTATCGAAAAGATTTTAACTTATATTGATTGATTAAATTAATAATGTAACTGTAAATATAAGACTCCGATCATTGCTCTCATCATACCTGTTGAAACAAAAAAAAAATCAATTTAGTATTACCGTGGTTTTAATAATGTAATAATATAGTATTTCTCATCAATTAGCCTAGCCCAAAGTAATCATTGTAAGCACTAGTCATATATATGTTTATGATACCAATAATTAATTTGCCCCGACTTAGGAAAGGATAGGTTTCATTTTAATTTATAATAAACCAGAAACTAGTGGCCGAGTATATGATAAATATGTAAATACCCAATACTTATTTTCACTCTTTATCGATTGATCGTATGCAAAAATTGTACAATAAAATCTCTAGAGGTACAAATATTGACCTGACATCATTTTTCAATTGTCATGTAATAAAAAATAGAAAGAAAAACAAATAGATTCTTTTTTGTGTATTTTTTAATTATTGGCTTTTTGAGAAAAACAAAATTTGAGGGGCAATTTGTCGATAAAAATGCTATATTTCAAACCATTAAAGGCTCCGACACTGGTGACGGGACACATTGTATAGTAAAAAGTATTGCAAATTGTAATAACTGAACCGAACGCGTGGCCGGGTTAGCTTTGTACTTGTATATAATGAAAATGCTTTTCCTTGTCACGCAGTCACGTCAAAACTACTGAACCTATCGGTGTGGGACCATGACCAATGGACGTGGGAAAATCTTTAGGCTACAAAGGGTCCGTCCTTTTACCTTTTTTTCTATTATCTTTTATAAACTTTTTCCCATATTTATTTAATTCGGCGGGTTGCTATGGTGACGTTTTCAGTAATTATTTTTCTGTATTACACCTAAATAACTTATTCTTTGACGTCAAAATAAGATGTGAAAAGCTAAATAAAAAACTGAAGATCCAACAGATGAGTGTAGAAATTTTATGTTTATACGTTGACAGGCCGTCACCCGCCCGCTTCACTGGGCGTAAAATTTCGCAAAAAAATCTGAAAAGAATGGGTTTATTAATGACAATTAAATCAATTATTCAAAAAAATAGATACCAACTAGCTGACCCAGCCACGCGTTGCTGAGTTATTAATTTAAATAAAATTAATCTTTTAAGTTAGATCAAATAACAGATAGCTACGAAGTTTGATCAAAATCGTTTTAGTAGTTTAGGAGCCCATCGCGGACAAACAACGTGACACGTAATTTATATATATTAAGATAAAAATAAATAACTATTAGCCCAGTGAAGCCATAAAGGGTGTTCATTTTAATATCTTATGTACCCTTCCGTCCCTTCGTCGGTCCACCGAGTAGAAGGCCTACCTACACTTCGTCTTCCAGCCCATGGTCGCCATTCGAGAACTTTTCTGCCCCAAAGGCCATCAGTTCTACGAGCTATGTGCTCCGCCCACTGCCACTTGAGTTTGGAAATTCTGCGGGCTATATCGGTTACTCTGGTTTACTTACGTATTTCCTCATTTCCGATTTATCACGTCCGGAAACCCCGAGTACAGCACGCTCGCTTGCCCTTTGGATGACCTTGAGCCTTATTAGGCCCATACGTGGGTCGTTCTTCTTTTTTACCGACAATGAAACGACGTTTTTCTGTTTTATTGGTTTTTGAACTATCCATAATTGTGGTTTCTGTATGGAATTTAAAAGAAATTGCATGTGTGTTGTCATTAGGACTAATTAAAGATTCTTTTGCGGCAAATATTAATTCTTTTTTAATGTTGGTTTTTAAAAAAAATATGTGACAGAGGGGCCTTTTTCTGTGGAGACCACATTTCGGTTTACCACTCTGTCACGGCATTCTACGGAAAACAAACGAAAAAATATGTTGGTTGGAGAAAATGAAAAATTACATAATGTTAATAGATAAGAAAAATATGGACGTTTATTCGAACCGAATTAAAAAAACCTTAAATATCAATACTCCAACGAGATGCCATAATAAGACGAAGGACAGACCATTGTCGGTAAAAAAGAAGAACGACCCACGTACAACCTGTAACACAGTTTTAAGCAATGTATTCTGATTCTGATTTTTATATATTCTACGTTATGTTCGTCAGTGGTATAATAAAATACTTCATTGTACTGCAATTTTGAACTTTATGATTTGAATTTGAGAGTCCATAATTCCAATCCATAAGCCTACAACCCTCAGTCACTTTATTGTCGCGATTCGGTTTAAGTATTATTACAAGTTAGCATATATTACTGTGGGGTTAAAATCGCAAGGGGATTCTCTACCTCTAATATTCGATTCCTATTGTACTACGTCCTTTCTCTGTTTGTTGCGTCTTACTTTCCGCAATTTATTTTTTATTTTTATTCTGTTTACCATAAACAGAAACCTTAACAAAATCCTACGAATACATTTGAAATGAAATGGAAAAACTATATTCACAAACTGCACACAAAACATACATAAACAAATATTAAGGAAAAATAATAATTAAAAAAATACAGTGTGCAGAAGGAAATGATCATGACTCAGCATTTAAGTCGTGCCACGGACGAACAGCAATATTGCAATTAAAACAAATCAAGCATACTCAAAAATAAATAATTAATTAAAAAGTCAAAAAACAAAAGAAATATAAAATGAAATACAGACAATGTTTCAGCTATATAAAAGTTTACACTGCAGGCATAAAAAAACAATGAAATAACCGAGATAGAATCACAAACACATTACTACATCTATTTAACTTTTAAACATGGAATCTAAACAAAGTTTTTTTTTAAATTAAGAATGGTCACAATGGAACGAGCTAATCTAGAAGATGCCTATTCACACTGGCTTTAAAAATGGACGGGTTATAAATTCTCGGAAATACAGACGCAGGGATAGTTCCACTCCTTTGTTACGGGGTGGAAGTCACAAACTAATTTAAAACTTTCCTTTTTTTTTAGCTTAAAAACAATGTGCAACCAAAAAGTATTTACACTAGCTGCTTGTACTATATACGTGTCACATAGTAGACATCAATGTTATTACTGTGAACAAGTTTGGGGCCGCAGGAGTAGATCATATGGAAGTCAAGCAGAACATTAATTGCATGTAGTTCGAACAAGGAAGTTCAACAAAGAAGGCCAACAATCTCGATAGCGTGATTCAGAAACGTGCAGCGCCATCTTTCGACAAAGTTAAAAACTAATGTTGGTATGCACATTTTTTAGTTTACTTATAACCTTATAGGGCTTGAACAACTGTAATACTATGTTTGACTACAATGAAAATATAGATCACACTATTGTTAGTTTAAAATTAAACACATTTTGAACTTATTTAGCCTACTTATTATTTTAAAATATATATTATTTTCATAAGAAATCTACAGTAATATTATAAAGAGGAAAGATTTGTATTTTGTATGTTTGCAATGAATAAACTCAAAAATTACTAAGCCGATTTCAAAAATTCTTTCACCATTGGAAAGCTACATTCACGCTGAGTAGTATAGGCTATATTTAATGCTAGAAAAATTGAAATAATTTTGTCCACCCTTACGAAGCCGGGACGGGCCGCTTGTCATAAATAAATAATCAAGATTCCGTGTTCGACCACGTGATTAAAAATTCATGGGGTTGATTGAATCTTACGTGACGTCACTAGATTGTTTACAGTGAATATCAGTCTTAGTACGTTTTGTTAACAAGCATATGCCGTCATCAAGTAACCTGCACAAAGGTGTTTTAAGCGTTTTAGCGGGTGTGTTATTCTTTTTAACTTTGATGGTTCTTTTTATAAAAAAACTAGCTGACACGGCTACGCGTTGCTGAGCCTCAGTCAGAACCTCTCCTATCCTACCTACCATCGGGACCTATCCTATGCCTTAAGTCGGAACAAATCCAGCAAAATGAAAAAATAATTATCAAAATCGGTTGAGCAGTTTCAGAGTTCATCGCCGTCAAACATTGTGACTGGGAATTTTTGTATATAAAGATAGAAAAATTAACAAAGAATTAGTCAAATAAAACACTTTTTAACGGATTTTTGCGCATGTTTTATTTTATTTTATATTTAATCCTGACGTTTCGACTCCTTTACAGGAGCCTTGATCACAGGATCATCCTGTGATGTTTTATTCTGATGTGTAATGTGCGCGGAAGTGTAAGAACTAAATAAATTAGTCAAATGGTAAATGTAGTATGGTACAACGATTAATTTGAGATTATTTTCTAAAATCTATGAAAATATACTGTAGAATTACATATGTGTTTTTCATTTATCGAATCTAAAATGTCTTATACAACGTAGATTTGTAATGTAGTTTTCCCAAATCGATCACTTCTTGAATGACAGTATTTCTAAAATGGCCGCTTTTTCTAGAATGTCTTGTTCATATTATATGAGATAGCTTTATTTTTCCCAAACGCGTCAATAGAAGTAAAACGTAACCTGAGGGCTCGGAGGCGTAGTTGTTTTTTACACGCGTATTTCACATCTTATAGAAATATTGCATTGTCAATGCAAAAAATTAAATGAAAACACATAATTATAGCCGGTTCCATCTTAATCGATTGTTTAATATTTGTAAAAATATTACTTTCAATGTTGAAAGTAGTTAGCGTTCAACATTGGTGGAACGATACTAGTTCATAGTAGAAGTTGAAATACGTTTGTAAAATTTGACACGTTTGCCAGCGTCTAGCTAAGCGGTCAGAGCACTCGCCCGGATAGCGAAAGGTCTTGGCTCGGAGGCGTAGTTGTTTTTTACACGCGTATTTCATATCTTGTAAAACTTCAAAAGTTTTAATAACAAAATTTCGATTGATAACATGTGTTTTTTTTTCTTTCAGGACTTCCCAACGACCTTACGGTGTACTGGCACCAGTACCCATACAGCCTTGGCATCGTTTTCTGCAAACTGCGAGCTCTGATATCGGAAGCGTAAGTATATACCTACCTATTTAATACAAATGCAATTAAAGGTACTATTTAATTTTGTAACAGCTTATGTAACCGATATATTGCAATAAATTATATGACTATATACTTCAATATACAATGTGTCCCTTCACCAGTGTCGAAGCCTTTGATGGTGTGAAATATGGCATTTTTTATCGACAAATTGCCCCTCAAATTTGATTTTTCTCAAAAAGCCAATAATTAATAAATACACAAAAAAGAATCTATTTGTTTTTCTATAATTATTTTTTTTCTATTTTTTATTCCATGACAATTGCAACATGATGGCTGTGTAACTGTTGTCTACATGTTTAGCTATCAAATGACACCTTTTTAATGTTGATAGGACATTTACATGAGTAGTGGTGATCGAATTAGTATGAGAGCCCAGGTCTTGGTTACCATGAAAACAAAATGGCGGCCATTTTATAACCTTAAGAGAAAAACAAAATTTGAGGGGCAATTTGTCGATAATAATGTCATATCTCACACCATTAAAGGCTCCGACACTGGTGACGGGACACATTGTATATCAACATATTGTCAAAGAAGGAAAAATTACAAAATGTTTAACTCACAATTACGAGTATCAAATATTCACATTTCATTACCCCTAACAAAAAACTCACTCAACATGTAAACTCACATATCCGCATTTCAATTCACGAATATATTCAAACATATAAGTACTTATGGAGATAGATAGATACGTTTATTTTTTTTACACTTCCGTGCACATTTCACTAGGGCTTTAGTAATCCTGTGATCTCAGCTCCCGTAAAGGAGTCGAAACGTCAGGATTAAATATACTCGTAAAACATGAGCGAAAAACCGTAAAGAAGTTTGTTTTATTTACGTTTAGAAAAGCAGTTTAATAGCCATTTTACATCACACAAACAACATTGTTAGGTATTTGTGTGCAGCAGCAGAAATAGGGTAAAGGTTCGATGCAACAAAATTTCACCAGAAAATAGGTGTAGCACCGATTTTCAGCCATCACCCTAGCTGACGAAAAGGGAAAAGTCTTATCATAAGTATTAAACCTAACCTTTCAAACTTAACAAATTTTAGACAACAATGGATTTTCGAAAATTTGATAATCAAAATACTGTTTTTCGGATTAATAACACATTTCATTTTTGATTCTTCGTACTAATAACATTTGGAAAACAAAAATATATTATTTATAATACAGTAGTTGAAAAAAAAAGTAGAAGAATTGTGAAAATTCGCATCAAGCTGAAAATTGGTATAGATTTAGAACTGCAATTTAAAAAAAATGTGATACTTGGAGAAAAAAAGTATAAGGAGACTACAATTTCGGCCTGATTTTTTTTATGATAACATTTAACCGATTGTTTTGACTTTTAAACTTGAAAAACTTTTTTAACGAAAATGGGACATATACATATTTCTTACATATATACCAATTTTCAGATTTTTCAATTTTTTTATTCGAAATCTTTGTTTTGATCAGACTAATATTTTAAAAAATAGTGTTTTGAAATAATCGTGTCTGTCACTTTTCAGAAAAATGAGGTTATTTTAGGGTGATTCAAACATTGTCACAGACGAATTAATTTTTCAAGATTATTTTAAATATTTTTGTTAGTTTTCTAATCGTGCCAGGAACTATATTTTATCCGCGTTTTTGTATGTTGAATATTTTCGTATAATATCCGAGAAATTTTAAACAAAGCCTCTTACCGACCATCTCTATTTTTAGCTTTTCGACGTTAACAAGCAACCCTTACTGTTTCGCCGTGTTCGTCCATCTGTCTGTCTGATCCGGCTTAACTCCGAGGTTATTGGCATTAGTATACTGTATTTTGACATGAAGATACATTTTGTTCAGGCCGATAAAACAGTAGAAAGAAATGTTGAAACATTTTTTTTAGGGTACTTTACTGTAAGTAAGTTTAGAGTATCATTGGTCCTTAGAAAATATGTTAATTTATTTTACGGATCACCAACAAAGTTGCAGTAATACAATTATAAAATAAACAGAAACATTTTTATTTTTTGCATTTTTCAATGCTAGAAAATCTCGACTCACTGGCTCAGCGACACACAGCTTACAAGTGTATTCACTTCATTGAGTCGATATTTTCCAGTATTTTTTTACCACGTTTTATTAACTTGCTTTCGTTCGTGTCTGTCCGCAAAAATTTCAAATCTTAGAACCCAAAATTAGACAACTTGTAATGCTCCTAAAGAGCTTAAAATGTTACCACACTTAGGTCATGGATACCAGATCATTATTCAGTTATCACCAAAATAAACTTAATAGTAAAATAAGCTTAAATAAATTAAATAAAACACCTATATAATCCTTGAAGTAATTCAATTAATTCTCGGATTAATCCTGGGATTTACGTTAAAAAATAGAAGTAAAAAATATTTTTAAAAATCACGATTTTATAAGCGGACTAAAAATAAGAAAATATAATTTTTCCCAGAATTGTGATGGAAAATTCTTTTCCCGGAATGATAACAAATTCATATTTCATATTTCAATGTTCAAGTACTATGACGTAATATGACTAAAAACTTGGGGCGGGCGGTTTTCAGCGTTATAGAGATATACTAGAGATACTAGAAGATTTCACCGGGTGTCAACAAGGCTCGGTATCTCAATTGGGAGAGCATTGGACCGGACTTCCAAAGGTTGCGGGTTCGATGCCCGCCTGAGAATTCACTTGTGAGCCGAGTCGATTTATTCTAGTATTTTTTTATTAAAATAATTTATAACAATGACTTCATAAATAAAACCTTAATAACAGGTGCCAACTGCATGCGATACACAAAAGAACAGGAATAGCATTATAAATACACGCATTTACAACCCGGTTGCAATATCTGTGGACCTGATGACGTCACGTCAGCGCTTAGGTACGGTGCACAAAACAAAAGCGCGGGGAGGTGACAAGAGAACGGGGAGGGGGCTTGACATTCCAGCGAGGTCCACAGATATTGTAAACGAGTTATACATGGTTACTGGTTTAAGGAAAGTAACCATTTCATAATTATATTATAGAGACATTCGGTCAGCGCATATAGGCGCTCGCTGCGAGGCAACTCTATCCGTGCTATGCGTCATAGTTACAAGAGAGCGTCAGTTTTAGTACCGTTACTAGCTACCACCTCTTGGCGTCGCGTGAGTGGCTGGCGTGGCTTTCTATCTCTTTTTCGCTTTATACTTTAAAGCTTGGTTTCTTGCGGGCTTGCATTCAATGTTGTAGATGGCGGTAATACCATCTACAACATTGAATGTAATACTCTTTCAATATTTTATTAATCTAATAAAATAGTATAAAGTATATACCGCCAGTCAATGAAAATAGAACACCTGTTAAAATGGTGAAAACCATGGGCTTTCAGTGTTCAAACACAAAAAGAATTTTCGCGATATCACTCTCCGTTTCGGAGTTATTGCAGTTCAAAGTTTCATAATTAAGTTGCAGTAATTAAAATAAAATTATTAAAATCCTATAGAATCAATGATATTTAACAATCAGTAATTGGTATTTTTTTAACTGCTCGTATAATTATGAAAATAAACGTCCAAAACGATTCCTTGTTATTGACAAACCGAATTAAACTGCGCCTTAAATCAGCTGGTGCTTGACCCCTCAGCTTGACCCTATACTTACCTACCTCAAGATGTTCAGTGTGTGTGTCACTCACACAATCGCTGACCTAAAAGAACTAGTGACGGGTAAATGCATAGTGAACAATTGAAATATTTCGATTTCTTGACTCTCTAATCAACTCCTTCAAATTTTATCAAGCCCGCAGAGTTAATAATTTTAGTCAGGCCGAAAGATACTAAGGTCAGAATCACATTTTGATCTTAAATCGAAATCGATCTGACAACAATGATATTCATTAGAGCTGTAAAAATAACGAAAAAAAGTGTACCCATATGTATTCGTTACTATAACAATTATTACTATCGTATCGTTACTTCAGTTACCTTATAACATGCTATGTTATGTGTAAGTTAGAGCAACGAATCGAATCGTATTGCGTACGAGTGCAGTATGACGTCGCGGCGTCGCAACATTCGTGATTTATAGAAAACATACTTATACGTTACATACCAAGCTGAGTCAGGTAATTTTTTTTCATTTTTCTGTATTTTGAACCAGACTTTTGATAATTAACAGCTTTTGTTATCGACGAAACAATTTAATATCATTAGACTCATTTAGACACATCTCTTTTAAGATAACAACAAAAAACCGTGAAAATACGCGATAATAAAAAACAAAAACATACATATTTCTTATTTGTAAAAAATACTTCCTTACCTTGTTTCTGTTACAATCTCAAACTTTGTCTACATACGCAATACAATTTTATAAACAGTAAAAAACTTGGACGACGAATTTCCAAATTATACTTTACTTAATGAACAATCATCGTTCTTTGTAAGGTACGTTTATAAATTCACTGAATAAGCGCGCGCATGCGTAAAATATACGATCATCAAACGTACAAATACACGCATCAACGGTACTTGCGAAAACTGAAATAGTGTAGGTACCCATACTACGAAAAAAGCGAGTAACGAAATGCATTTGTTTGTAACGTTTCGTTACTCGGTACTAAATGGCCCACCCGTTACTCAGTACCGAATACATACGATTTGCAACAGCTCTAATATTCATACGAATCAAAAAGTCGATTCTGATACCAATGTCTGAATTAGTGATTTCATTCACATTTTACGAGTAATTTTTCCCAACTCTCCTTATGACCATTTTATTGACTGTTTTATTCATACACGTGATGGTATTCAATTTACCATAACGACCAGCATGTACACATCTTCATCTTTATCGTCTTTAAAAAGTAGATTTCCTAGATAAGTTTCTAATAACAACAGAAAATACTCTAAATCACAAATCTTTACAATACATTAAACGTAACATAATAAATTCAAAAACAGTAGCAACGCAATAAACAACAAAATTTAAACAATCTACCCCAATTAAAACATCATACTTTTGAAATTGATTCCTAAGTTCAGCCCGCGAAATGAGTGGCACGTGTAAGGCTGTCGTAGGTACCTTTTATCTTGCCGAAAGGCGAGCTTGCAGTGGTCGTTAAATTAGGCTGTGGATACATTATTTTTTTTTCGGAAAAATATTTTGTTGATAGTAGATAGGTACCTAGGCGCGTTTTTAACGTAATTTTGTGTTTTTTTTGGATTCGGATATTAGAAATAATATCATTTGACGTTGTTTGTAACTACTATTCATAGTTTTGATTTTGCTACTTGGGTGCCTAGGTATGTCCTTATTATTAATAAATCGACTCAATCAATTTATTTAACGTTTCTGGTATTAGTTCGCGTTGAAGTGAGCCTGAAATTAAAGAGTTTTTACTTTTTATTAGAATTCCGTACATCAAAAGTAAAAACAAACGGACCCTTATGATAACAAGATCCTTTTTCTGAAAATATCTGGATTTTTTGTTGAAATTTTCCACTACTAAAATATGTTCTGCTATACTCTCGTATAGCAGAACAGATGTAAGTTGATGGTACCTAAGGGTCATACTTTTAATTTTTGTTTTGAAATTTATTTTCTCAGAAAATAATATAAAAACATGTATTACATTCTACAAATAACAATATTGCATTATTATAACATTGATGGAACAAGTCATTTATTGTTAATGTTTGTAGTAAACGTTATTAATTTTTCTTTTATTAAATATTTTTCCAATGTGTGCACACCTTTAGGTAGGTAAAGTCCCTACCTTTGTTTAAAATTTCACGCTAGTGTGTGTACAGAAACCAGGGTTCCCAACTTAGAAGTTTTCCCCCTAAATTTAGGGTGTAAATAAGTGAGATGGGATTTTTGGAGGTGTTATATGTTTAGGGTTATTTTTATGGTTTTTGTGAACCTTCATATTTTTTAATATTTTATTTATTGAGAAAATTAAAGATTTAAAGTATAGGCCCTGGGACAGCCTTAACTAGCTAATCAAATTAATTTTTTACCTAGCGAACTCGGACTTTGTGAAATCTAGTGTACTTAAAATCCAAGTACAGTACTTGGAATTTTCAATCGAAATGGTGGATGAATGATCTTGTACAATATTCAACCCATCTCCTAAAATATTAGGCTTATTCAAAGTCAACATGTATGACTTTATAAAATCTGATTCGCCAGAAGAAAATGAAATAATATTTGACGTAATAAATGTAATTTATTTTTATAAATGAAAAATTAACAAAATTATATCATACAATTTATTTTTAGGGGGATTTCCAAGTAATTAGGGCAAATTTAGGGGTTATTTGAATTTAATTTGGGCTAAATATTTTCAAGAGTTGGTAACACTGACGAAAACTAACCACAATTCGCGGACGTGATTTGCTTATTGTGTCGTATGTGCTAGTTTTTTCGTGTGTACTTTTCTGGATAAGAACTACCTATTTTGTGATTAGTGTGGTGTTTATTTACGGATAATTATGCCTAATTTTATCAGTACAGTTATATCCAATACACGGATATGGTTTTGGCTTATGGAATGGGCGTTGGGAACTCTGGTGAAGCATTGCGTTTGTATCTGGACTATTTCGGACACCGCAATAATAACTATGTGCCCTCCCATGGTAGAATATTGTGAACGTAGTTCAGCGTTTAAGAGATCGTGGCAGTTTTTCCAATTGCAACGTGGATTCCGGTGCTATAGGTGACGTGGACGTTAGGGATTCAATTCTCGCTCATTTTGATGTACATCCTGAGGACATTACAAGAAGTGCCGGTCGACTTTTTGAAGTCTACAATGCCACTGTACACAAAATCCTAAAGACGGATGAACAGCCGCGACATCCATTTAAGTTTACAAAGGTGCAAGCATTATTGGTGGAAGATTACGAGCGCCGCATGGACTATGCACGTGCAAGACTGTGTGTGTCCGTACAGGAAAGGAAATTTGAACATTTAATTTAAAGTGTAAGTGTATTTAGTGCTGTCTGGTGATTGAAGTGGAAATCATATTGATCTCTAATGGAGGTGATAACAACGGCACATTAAAAAGGTAGGTTTTTTTTTTTTTTTTAGTACAGTCAACAGCATATCATGCAAAGAGCAGGAAGCACTTTGGACTTTGCACCGGCTTTATTTCGTAGGCGTAAGCTCTAATATCGAGCTGCTTTCATTCACCGTGACGTGCTATTGACCGTACACTGTGGAACTCTGATTAAAGATGGTACTCGTACACACGGTCCATTCTCACTCACCTGAGCGAGAATTTATTAAATTATTTTCAATAAATTAGGCATCTTTGATAAATAAAAATATTAAATACCTACGCGTGTGACGCGGTCAATGAACGCGGTCAATCAGCGTTGACCCACGCGTTTAAATTTAAGGCGATGCGCTCCGTTCTTTTTTATTTCTTATTTTCAAAACTCTGTTATTTATTAGTTAATTGAGAAACTGATACAACAAATCTGTTACATTTGCGATACATGATAACCCATTAAAGCAGGTGTTCTATTTTCATTTACACCCTGTATAATATCAATATACATACGAGCACAGTATGGTGTAAAAGTGCTGTGGACACATACTGAAATAAATAAAAATATAAGATAAGCACTCAATTATCATCTCTCAGGCAACGAAATGCTTTTCACATTGTTCAGGAAGCTTTGTCCCCAACGAACAGGTCTTAATCGCTAAAATCGCGGTCTTTTTTTGTTGTTAAATGAAAATAAAACAAAATGCATTAGATTCACTATGCCAAATGTTCAATTAGCCAAAGTCAAAGTCAGGGTTAGGGATGAGGAAATAGAGCTGGCCAATCAAACTGTATTTCTGGGTATAACTTTAGATTCTAAGTTACAATGGGGTCCTCATATTGAATGCCTATCGAGCAGACTCAGTTCTGCAGCATACGCCGTAAATACTAGATTTAAAAAATCTAAAAATCCCACGTTTTTCAATGTCCTAAAAAGAATAAAATAACCCTGCGGGGCAAAGCGAGGGGCCACTCAAAACGTGGGGGCGCATATTACTAAGAGGAGATTTTAAAGAGATGAATGACATGCATTGATGCCGATTATTGTAAAGATGCGCCCCCACGTTTTGAGTGGCCCCTC
Organism: Calamotropha paludella; assembly: GCA_927399485.1. Classification (NCBI taxonomy): domain Eukaryota; kingdom Metazoa; phylum Arthropoda; class Insecta; order Lepidoptera; family Crambidae; genus Calamotropha; species Calamotropha paludella. The sequence goes on along the minus strand of OV656803.1, from coordinate 1,255,599 downwards.
GCTTTGCCCCGCAGGGTTATTTTATTCTTTTTAGGACATTGAAAAACGTGGGATTTTTAGATTTTTTAAATCTAGTATAATTATTTTATTCTTTTTAATTATTAACTCAACGAAGTAACCATGTGTTACGCAACAATCGGATAAGCCCCATACAAAAGTGAAAGTTGCCGAAAGTGGACCTGAAAGTGCATCTGGAAAGTTGAAAGTTGCTTTAGAGTGCATTGTCATCGGGTTCTGAACTATCCTGAAAGTTTCAGCTTTCTAGCTTATCGGAAAGTGCCTCAAATTTAAGTTGCAAGATTTTGCCCGGACAGACAAACAAATAAGAAAAGTGAGATAAGAAAAACGTGGTAAAAATGATTCGTCAGTTAACAGACGTAAAAACTGCGCGCTTAGTCTATTTTAGCTACTTCCACAGTATTATGTCGTACGGGATACTACTGTGGGGAAATGCCGCCGATATTGGCTGCATTTTTGTGCTGCAGAAGAGGGCTGTTCGGGCGATCTATAGGATGGGCTCCCGAGAGTCTTTAAGAGAAAAATTTAAAGAAATTGGTATTATGACTGTACATTCACAATATATTTATGAAAACTTTACTGTATGCGCACAAGTGTAAAGATATTAAATTCAGAAAAAATAGTGACTATCATAATTACAATTTAAGAAATAAAGACAAGCTAGCAATGCCCAGGTATAGGCTCCATAAAATAAGCAACTCCTTTGCAGGTCACTGTATACGAATGTACAACACGCTGCCATGTAACATGCATGACTTGTCAATGAATAAATTTAAATTTTTAATTAAAACTCAGTTATGCAAAAAGGCTTATTATAGTGTTAAAGATTTTTTGAATGATAAGGCAGCGTGGACCTAAAAGAAATGAATTGCTCGTTCTCTGAATCGTTTTGTAATATACACAATTTGTAAGACATTTGGCGATTTTATAAGAGTTTCGGCACATGAGTTTCTTGCCCGATTCTTCTCATGTTAGCCCCTACGTTCGGAATCGGGTCGCTCGTGGCGATTACATGCGCGGCATCAACTCCGCGGATGTACTTGCCGCTAGCGCACGGGCTATCTTTATTATAAAAGAATATTATCTTGATTCTGTAAAATTGACGATTTTAAGTGCCCGCAAGGGCCTATGAAATAAAGTTATTTTGATTTTGATTTTGATTTTGATTTTGAAAATGCAAATTATGATTCTTAACTATACGGGACATCACTGCATTCGATCCATAATTGGTTTTATGGGATGGGACAGCGAATAGGTGCGTATGACGGGTACGGCGAGTTGGTACTTTGAGAGCAATTTGTTCAAGGAGCTCAGGGCGGTCTAAGCGCCCTCGTAATATATCAAACAACAAACGCATGTCGAGGATCAATCGGCGCTCCCGAAGTGTCAGAATTTCTAGATCAAAGTTAAGTATAAAAAAATTATTACACATATACTTAGATATGATATGAAATATTATCAAAATCAGATAAACTCAGTAAAATCCAACTAAAGTTAATGTATGAAATTTATGAATAATTGATATGTATGTTTTCGCAAATGATTTTTAATTGATCCTGACGTTTCGACTACTTTAAAGGAACCGTGATCACCGTATAATGTACATGTTTACTTAATTTGCCGCTAGATGTCGCTGTGCTAGAGAAAGCATCGCAATAAGGTTTCATTGAAAGGCCTGCTTTAAATTAATAATTTATTTTTAATATATTTATTTTCGTGAAGATTGTGATACCATTCTATTTAAGTATGTTGTTTACTACACTAATACTATAATTAACCATAATGGCTGTAATTTAGCCAACGTTATTAGACTCTTAAATATATCTGGTACGGTTTCTTTTATCTTTATTTCCTACGAGCCGAGTTCAAAGATTGCTGTGAGGCCAATTTGCGCAATACTTAATGAGGGTGAATAGAACGTGGCTATTTGTGTAATGATACAGACGAAAATCGACGGGATAATTACGACATTAGTAATTTCGTGGTGATAAATAATAAAAAAGCGAAGCTTTATAGCATAAAGCGTAGGAAATATACAATAGGCTCTGAAACTACTGGACCGATTTCAAAAATTCTTTCACATTTGGAATTCTACATTATCCCTGATGAACATAGGCTAACATTTTCAAAAAAGTTAGGGAACCGTAAGAAAACTTTGATTGATTTTTTTAATTGAATACGTCAGAAACTACGGGGTCAATTTGAAAATTTCTTTCACTATTTGATTAACATAGGTGATAGCATATTTTTAAAAATTAGGGAACCGTATGATAACTTGTAAAATGTAACCCAACGTGTAAAAGAAAAACAAAAAATAATTTTATATCGCGTACGCTGGTAAATTAGTGACAATAGAGCAAAGTGAGCAATAGTTTTATAGAGGACATCAATATCTACAAAAAAGTCTGCGACACCATATGTCTAACTATTACAGTTATGTCGCAATAACTACTTTTTTAGGCAATAGCAACGCCGTTCAAACTAGGCCACATTATTCGTACCTCGGTATCAATCCTTATCCAAATAACTGACTTCGTATTCAAGGCTAATTACTCTTTGAATTATACCATTCCCAAGTTCCATACCATTCAACAGTTATCATGAGTGTTATAATTATCAAAACCACCAATTACACTCCTCACCGCCGCCCGCCACTGCCGGCTGTACCAATATCAGAAAATAAAGTGCCACGCCAAAAATCTCTTAAAGGATGGAAAAACTGCTCATACTTATTTTAAACTTCCATATCTCTAAATCTTTAGCAACAATCTACATGTTCTATCGGTAAAAGTGAGCCTCTTGGTAAATTATTACAAGACGCCTCATTGATTATGTGGGATGAATGCATCACAGAACCTTAATAGATCTAAGAAACTCCTCTGCTCCCATGGGCGCGATTACTTTTATATTTGCTGGAGATTTCCGACAAACTCTTCCCGTAATTAACAGAGGTACGTGAGCAGATATCATCAAATCATTTTTTGGAATCGTCTTCCTTAAAGACTTCGATTGAAAATTAAAAATTTCGGATGAATATGAGAGCTCATAGTCATGGAATCACAGATAGAGATTTTCCCACAACAATTGCTAAAACTTGGGGAAGGAATTTTTCCCACTTCAAATTTAATCAGAAATTTTGACTTCATTCTGAATGAGTCTAGACCAAATATTACATTTAGAATTTTTTATAGATGTAGTATAACCCTGGACTCTGATTTGTTGTGTTTTAGGGCAATAGTGTCACCTAGGAATAATACTGTCAACGAAATAAACAATCTGACATAAACGATCGACACCGTGACTAATAACGCAGGCGCAGTCCATTATCCACAGGAATTTTTAAATTCACTAAACCCTTCTCAACTGCCACCACACGAATTTAAGTAAATAATCACAATTCCAACCATTCTTTTAAGAAATTTAAGCCCCCCGAGCATGTGCAATGGGACAAGGCTGCTTATTAAGGAATTGAACGACAGTTTGATTGTAGCCACCATTATCACTGGCCCAGCAGCTGGTTAACTAGCTCATATGCCGAGCATACCTATGATCCCAACTAATCTGCCAATTTCTTTGAAACGGCTTAAATTACTCTAAAAACATCTTTAGCGTTCACTGTTAACAAGTCCCAAAGCCAAACCTTAAACGTAAATTAGAAGGGATCGCTTTACGTTGGCCTATCTCAGATCGCAGCTCCTGAAAAACAATTTATTTGCTGCCACAAAATAAAATATCGTATATCAAATATCGTATACAGGGAAGCTTTGACCCAATAAATTAAATGGTTTATGTTTTTTAGAAACATTAGCAATAAAAACAAATGAATCGAATATTTAAAAGTCATTAAAATAACAATATTCAAACTTTATTTATAATGATTTTTTTAGTAACTCCCGATGTAAAAAGAAAGGTGTCTGTGAATATGTGTTTGTTAAAAACAACTAAGTTTTGAAATTTTTGATAAATACCCGTGCGAAGCAGGGGCGGGCCGCTAGTTATAAGAATTACAACATAATTATAACATCCTTCATAATGCGCACAGCAAAGGAGTGGAATTCCCTCCCAGCGTCTGTATTTCCGAGAATTTATAACCCGTCCATTTTAAAAGCCAAGGTGAATAGGCAAATTCTGGGTTAGCTTGTTCTATCGTGGATTCTGTCTTGGTTCCATAACCCATCCCAAATAAATAAACAAAAGAATAAGAACAATAGAAATTGTAATTATACAATAACTATCGCAAACAGTGAAAATATAAATACCATGAAAAAATTATAAAAACTTTACATTTACTGCACTATTTCACAAAGGTCGGGCAGCTTCTTCGGCCAACGTACTAACGAGGAAACGCTGCCGGCATTTGAGCACCTTTTTCAACAGCAGTGGTGAGCTTGGTTTTCACTTTTTCCTTTAAATGTAAAATAAATCTCTTGGAAATAAATTACCATTTATGACCTTGACTACCGTCAAGGGTAGGCTCATTAGTAATAGCAAATTGGTGAAAAGCAATCTTCACACCTTAGCTCATCGCCGCAAAGTTGTCTGTCGGTGTTCTACAGAATGTACTTTAGAGAGTGTGCTCAGGAGCTGCATGTGTTCATATACATCTCTTTTTTCCATCTGATATTCAGTCGCACTGCAGGCTACCACCCCTTTTTGGTTGCTATTCCTACCTATCGCACTTTTTAACATCTTTCATAATGCGCACAGCAAAGGAGTGGAACTCCCTGCCTGCGTCTGTATTTCTGAGTACTTATAACCCGTCCGTTTTTAAAGCCATGGTGAATAGGCACCTTCTGGGTTAGCTCGTTCTACCGTGGATCCTGTCTTGGCCCCGGGCTTGACTCGTTCGTCAAGAGCGAACCCATAAAAAAAGATACATGCATTTAACCCAAATGCAGGTGTGCATAAAACATATCAATAAAACTTCAAGAATAGACCATATAATAAATAAAATTAATTATTCAGAGAAAAACTTAAATCATCTGTCAACCCGCTTTCAAATGCATCCATGTCAAAAGTCTATTAAAAATATGATAATCGAACGTGTATTATAAAGAGGATGGATGGATGAAGGATGGATGTGAGAAAATTCATTTCAAAATTAATCGCGTACTTAAGAAAATGTCGCCTTTAGGAAAAGGCATTTCAAACTTTACAGTTATTGATTCCGTCGATCCGGGAAGTGAAATCATTAATCATTATTCATCATCAAATCATCAATCATTTATCTTCTTAGAATTATCCTTAAAGTAACTCTCAAATAAGATAAATCAATGTTTCGATGTCTGTCAAGATTGTTATATATTATTTATATCGATATATAAATGTGGAAATTATGAAAATTCTAAGAACAACTTGTCGGTAGTAATTTGCTAATAGTGGTTTTTAGAGTTTAGTAGCTCAATCGGAAAAAATGGAACCCTTATAGGATCATTTTGATGTCCGTCCGCTTGACCTCTATCTCGCCCGATAGTAAGCGACAATGCGATCTAGGATATGACGCCCTTGTCTAGAAGATACCTATTCACTTATGACTTAAAGACCCCTAAATTGTATTTATCAGGAAACACACACTCAAGCAAAGAGTTCCACTCTTAAGAGGTACGGGTTACAACATTGAAAACAAAACGCTTAGCGACTCTTTGGTATATCACCCACATAATAGTGGCGCCTATTTGTAAGTCTGGTTGTCCGATAAAAAGGGGACGGCGGAACAAAGTCGTGCAATTCTGCTGCATACTCTCCGAAATGTATCCTATAAAAATTGGATAGCTACCTTCCGTCTATGCTTAAGCTACCGTCTGTCTGTGACGTTACTTTATCTCGTAAACCCGTGAAGATATCAAGTTGAATTTAAAACTATATATTCAGGTTTACAGTCCATTGAGGTTGTGAAAAAATCAAACTTCTCATACAGCAAAAAACGTATATATGGACACTTAAGGGAATCAAAATTTATAGGATATTTTCCGTTGACCTAGAATCATGAAATTTGGCATGAAGCAATGTTATGTAGCACAAGTAAAGGAAAAAATCAGAAAACCGTAAATTTGTTGTAGCCTCACAAAAAAATTGCAATCACAAACTTGCTTGCAGATGGGACACTAACCGCGACCTAGGTCGATGTATGGGGACAACAGTTTTCCAACGGCAATGTTAAGTTTGTCCCTCAAGCCGTTTATCTTTATTCCCTTAATGAACTATTTAAGTTTGTACGGAACCCTCGGTGCGCGAGTCCGACTCGCACTTGGTCGGTTTTTTAATGAGTACTGTATTATAAATCCTGAGACGAGGAAAATAAGGGCTTACTTTTATAAATGCCTATTATTTTAAATGTAGTCAAAGTGAGAGTCGTTAGAGAAGCTATTTCGAATCCGATACTTTACTCATATCAATACTTTTGATTTCAATACCAAAGACGTCCTCTCGTCCGGGCGCCAATCGTCACGATGGCGTACCCCCAAGATCTTTCGCTAGATATCGGAGCAGCCTTTCGCGAGTGGCTAGCTCACTACTTGGGCCCGCAACTATCTGCGGTCGATCAGCGGAAGAACCGTCCGTCGGATCCCGCTGCTCTACAAATTTGGATATCCGATGCATTGCCCTTATGCATCTCAAAAAACCGGTCGTTGCACTCAGCACAACTGTTCTGTCCTGTCTTCCAAGGTCGCTTCCAGACCACTCCATACCCTGCACCAATTTGATTACTTTCAAGAGACTTGTTGACTGACTTTTTAGCGGACGTCCTTCGTGTAACTTCTGAATAGTGAATCGAGAGCCTGAAAGTGGGTCAATTTTAACTTGCGAGATTTCATTACAGACACCGGAACAGGTGAAAGTAAATAAAAGCTTGTAAAAATGGAATGGTACCTTCTGGAGGAAAACTCTAGTCACTCTCCCGTCTTCCTGTTACATACTTCCGTTCCTTTCAACAAAATATCTCCCACAGATTGCGGATAAGCGAGAGGAAAAAATTGTTTACTCATCTCTGACATTATCAATATTTAAAGAAATTAGATGGCAGCTGACACTTTAGAAAAGTTGATATTTTCTTGATATAAAATTTAGTTCTTTCTTGATATACAAGCTTAGCTTTATGTGTTTGAGACTATTTTTCGTAGATAAATAGATATGTATTATTTTATAGTTATACTAGCGGACCCGGCCGCGAGTTGCTTAGTTATAAATTAAAATGAAATATGTTTTCTTTGTCCTAAGTTGGAACAAATCCAGCAAAATGAAAACAAATACCACCAAAATCAGTTGCGTAGTTTCGGAGTTCATCGCGGTAAAACACTGTGACAGAGAAAAATCATATTTATATACCCATGACTCGTATTTATCACATAAACTCTTGCCCCTTTAGGAATACTAAATCGGGACCGTCGGCGCGAAAAAATCGCTACCATTGCACTACACGGTTGTAACATAAACATACTATAGAACTTTATGAATTAATTGATAAATCTAATATTTAAACAACAGGTAATACTCAATAAAAAGTTTCAATAATGTTTAGTAAATTTCAAAATTCCATAGGAATGAAACCTTTCAAAAAGCGTGCGCTTTTTGTTGCAATTGAGAATTCCATAGAGTCAATGTTTTTGGTTACAGTTTTTTTTTTGCGAATTTCTAAATTCAGGTTCCTGACGTTTCGACTCTTTTACTGCAGCCGTGACCACAAGATGACTAAGGCAATGGTCGTCATATTTCTACTAGCTGTACAATATTTTAATCGGGCACGTTCCTATCAATCAAATTGTTTTATTTTGCATTTTATTTAGTTATTAAATCTAACTAGGATTATATTGCGTACTACTGAGTCTAAAAATGAGTCGGGAATTGGGAGACCTTCCCGAGAACTGGCGACCTCCATCTTACTTACTTTAATAAAAAAAATGTACTCGGTTGTCTCCAGGGCTAACAATTGTCTTTTTATTCCTAGTAATTGCACTTATTCTTGAATGCCTAAGGTCAATGTAATTGTCCTTTGTCAATTGTCTTCACGTTCTTGTAAATTACATTTTGTACTTACCTTTAATTTGTTATACATTAAGCTAAAGACATAATGTTTGAGAAACTACTATTTAAGCGCAGCGCGGCCACTCTATTCGTGGTAAGCGTCAGATTGTACCGTTACACGAGAGCGTCAGATTTAGTAAGGTAGGTTACACGTGCCTCTCCACCTCAGTGTGCGTGGCTTTCTGTCTCGCTTTCACTCATGTCAGAGTGCGTGGCTGGCGTGGCTTTCTGTCTCTTTTTACCTACGCTGTATACTATATTTTTAAATATGCTAAGATTTAAAACTAAAAATTCAAACCATAACAGGACGACAGTATAGCTGAGTAGGTGAAATTACTAAAATTATGTTTAGTAACTGTTTAGCTTCATTCTACCCTTATCGATAAGTAGCTAAAGCTCCCGTGTTATAGTTATACAGAAACAATGACGGTATATCAACACCCAGACCTGCCAATATTAAAAAGTTTGTTTTCAACATTAACCCGGCCGGGGATCGAACCTGGGGCTTCGAAGTGGCATTACCATGGAAACCGATATCTAGCCACTCTACCACGGAGGCTTTAAATATTTGAATAATCTATAATCTAAGATCACAGTGGTTTGTGTGTTTGCCTGTCCGCTCTTTTTCCATTGTATCAATAACGTTACCATAGCAACGCGTTAACCGCAAGTAGTTCGTCTACCGGACGCTAGATGGCGCTAACGGAAAAATATTTAATAATAGAAAAAAATTAAAGAATTTTGTCCACCCGTGCGAAGCCGGGACGGGCCGCTAGTCTAAGAACACAAATTTGTTGTTTGTGTGTTGGTCTGTCCACTTTTTTCCCGCTCTTTTTCCATTGTATACGTGTTACCATAGCAACGCGTTACGGGGTCAGCTAGTAATAATCAAATGTCATAGCCAATTTTTCTCTACTAGAGTTCGTTTGTCTACATTAATAAAATTAATTCTCCCGAAAATATTTCTACAATAAACTAATTTCGCTCGGATGATCCAATTATCATTGCCTTCATCAAATTCTATACGAAATTCAATCAGTTTCTTAATCAGTGTTGAAAACGAAGAGAAATTTGGTAATTTTTTATTAAACTTCAAAGGAACAGCCTAGGAGTATATTGACTGAAAAATATAACCTGAAAAATCAATATTATTTACGGGCTTCCCTTTCTCGCTTGCTATTCCTACCTGTCGCACCAAGCGCTTCTCAACATCCTTCGTAATGCGCACAGCAAAGGAGTGGAACTCCCTCCCTGCGTCTTTACTTCCGAGTACTTATGACCCGTCCGTTTCCAAAGTCAGGTTGAGTAGACACCCTCTGGGTTGGCTCGTTTCATCGTAGATTCTGTCTTGGCCCCTTGGGATCAAGAGCAAACCCATTCAAAATCAATAGTTAAATTAATTTATTTATGATATATGTATGTCTATCGGTTACTCTAGTATCCATAACACAAGCCTTACAGTGTTTACTTTTGGCAAGGCTAATTGGTGTGAATGTAAGAAATATTATTGGAGCGGAGCGAACGAAGTGAGCAAATCAACTTCAATGGCGCAATGTCTGTTACGCCATAACTTCCCGAATTCCTAACCGATTTAAATATTTTTTGTGTGGAATCGAATCAACATGTTTAGGACCAGATTGTGACGGAGCCCGAATTTTGAAATTGGCAAAAATTCCCATCGAAACAAAAAAAATATATTTTTTTAGGTATTACGCTCCGCTCCAATATATGGTGCTAGCGTAGCTTTATGCTTAGCAACTGCATCGCCTAGGTATTATCTCTTTATTTTATTTTCAGCTTATTTATTTGCTGTTCAATATTTGTATTTATTCAAACAGTATTGCCTTACAAAAATAAAAATTGTATTTTGTTAGTTCTGATATGTAATACAGTTATAGCATATATACTCAATATCTTAATTGCTTCCATTGCACACTGTACAAAAACCTAAATGTAAAAATATAAATGTAATAAAGTTAACATTAAATAACAAGAAAAGTTAAAAAATTAATTTTAAGAAATCAAACAATACAATAAATTACAATTTTAAAAATAAAAAAAATATTGTTTGAAATATTGAGGTTCGAAGTCGAAGTCAGGCAGTTAAATTTTAATCAAAGGGATGAAAATACAAATGTCGTAATAAAGATAAAAAAAAATCAATTTATAATAAGAATTAAACTTATTGGAGTTCTCATGGATCAGCTTCAATGGCGCAATGTTTGTTACGCCATAACTTCCCGAGTTCTTAACCGATTTTAATATTTTTTGCGTGCAATCGAATCAACAGGTTCAGGACCAGATTGTGACAGCCCGAATTTAGAAATTCGCAAAAATTCCCATCGAAACAAAAAAAATCTTCTTTAAGGTATTACGCTCCGCTCCAATATATGGTGCTAGTGTAGCTTTATGCTTAGCGACCGCAGCACCTAGTATTATTGAATTAGACATGAAAAAATAACAATTTTTATTTGTATTTTGTGTGATATTTAATTTTGCAGCGTTATATTATTTTGATTTACTTAATCGTGAAAACGCACTATATGTTCACATAATTTTCTAGGAATTATTATTAATAATAAGTTGTAATATCAACAGATTTATCAGATAATAATAATTAAAATACGGCTGTAAAAAACAACAACGTCTCCGAGCCTTCAGAATTTGAACCCACGATCTTTCGCTATCCGGGCGAGTGCTTTGAGCTTCCGAGATGCTGGCAGACGCGTCGAATTTTATAAACGCATTTCAACTAATACTATGAGCTATTTAGTAACGTATTTAATATAGGCACATTTTAATTCTTATAGAAATACTAGCTGGCCCGGCCACACGTTGCTGTTATAAATTAAAATGAAACGGCGGAAAAACCATCAAAATCGATAAAGTAATTTTGGAGTTTATCATGGTCAAAGACTGTTACAAAGAATTTTTATAATATAGATATAATATGTATATAATTTTGCGCATAAGTCATTATATTATTATATTTAATCCTTACGTTTCGACTCCTTTACAGGAGTCGTGATCACGGGATGACTAAGATAATGGTTGTCATATACTTTCTACTCCCTTCACAATATTTTAATCGGGCACGTTCCTAATTGTAATTTTTTTTTCATATAAATCAAATTGTTTTATATTTACATTTTAGTTATTAAGTCTGACAACGATTACATTGTATACTACTGAGTCTACTACCAGTTCGGAAATTGGGAGGCCCAATTGGGAGGATCTGGTGGAAGAAACTCGAGCAGGGGGACCTACTGTAACATTGCATTTATTTCTTTTATTTTGCTAAGTACTTCTCTTATATAAACATTGCATATTATTAATTTCATATTATTAAGTAAGATATATTTATAGAATCCAAATAAATTATCTTATATTAATATTACGATACAAATAGTTATATAATAATATATTTTATAATATCATTGATTATAGCTTAAATTCTATTGTATTTTATAACTGTGAATGTTAACTGATATCTTCAATGCGAAAGCGCGGCAAATACATACTCCCAGTGGTGGCAAATAGGGTTACGGAGCATGCGCGAATTCTAGCGCGCATGCGCACTAAGGCTGACTGAAAAATTGATGGAGCGAAAAGTTTATTTCGACTCCAGGTTTTGAAGTGGACTTTCTTTTAACAATTTTTTGAAATATTTTATTCAATATTGTGCTGAATGAAATGCTGTTATGTCAGTACTGAATATTATTGAATTGTTTTGCTAAAATACTACATAATATTCATATCTATTTCGTAAATTGCATTGGTAAGTAATTATTTGAACAATTACAGCAATCTTACTTTCTGTAATAACTTGTGTGTAGTATATATATTAAGTATTATGTAATAGTGTATTAGGAAATTGAAAACATTCTATTAATATTTCAGGTATGATATAAAAACATAATCACCCGATAACTCCATGACTTATTTTGAGAGGTGTTCTAGGGGTTTTATTATGTACGTGGTGGTCGAGCAGGAAAATTATATTATATAAGGGTATGTAAGCAAACGTTACATAATTTATTTATTGTTACTTAGGATTCCTTCTATTTCCTCGGTATCTTATGTAAACAATATATGTTCTTTACTACAGGAGTGGTGGAAGCGGGCTTTTCTTTGTTCGGCGGTTCAGATAACGAGAAGAGAGTGTGGTCAAGTAGGTGGTCGTTTGCCTGAAACTCTGAACGAGATCTTTCTTTACTTCACATACCTAGTTTAAAATAGAGGAACTTAAGGTATGATACTTTGATATTCTCCGTGGGAGTCGGTCGTCGTATAATTTTAGTCAATATTATCGTAAACTTAAGTATATGTCTAAATAAATTAATATTAGTATAATAGTTTTTGGGAATATAAATAGTTAGGTTAAGATTATTTTAAGAGAGCAAAAATAGGAAAGGGACCCATGTATAATACTCTACTACTGTAAATACATATTTTATTTCTTTTTTTATTTCATGTCTTTTATGTGTTATATTTTAAGGTTGAAAACTACATTTCTTTTATTTTGTAATAATAATAAATTTATACATTTGACAACGAATTTTCATTTTTATTTATTTATATAAATCTGTTCCACTAATCCTGTGTTATAGCCGGGTCAGGGTTCAGTGTGACACTACCTCCATCTTACTGTTATTAATTGTTAAATTAAAAAAATATATTAAATTGTTAAACAGATGAATTTTAAATCATAAGAAATTTAATACTTAACTTACACTTTATGATTTTTCAGATATCTTGGTAAAAATTACGTCTTTTGTTAAAAGTGACCAGTTACGACAAAGAAGTCATTCCGTTTGTCCAGCCCTTAACCACCTACAATTTTTAACCTGCTTCATAAACATCACGCGAACAGTGTTTACAAACAACGTCGCTACGGCGTAGAACCGTAGCTTGATCCGACTACGGATTTTATTCTGTAGGTACAGAAATAAAGTCACTGCGTTTGTCCAGTCCTTAACAACCTTCAATTTATAACCTACTTCATAAACATGCAAACAGCGTCTACGTAATCGTAGTTCTGACTACGAATGATACAGTCGCATTTTTCTGTAGATACAGAAATATTTTTTTCATCAGGTTTGTTTGATGAAATTCATTTGTGTATTCTTTCATATGCTGTTGATGTTAGCATCAGAGTGAGAGAGAGATATTTAAACATGAGCAGTTCCATTGTAAAGGAAATATACTCAAAAGTAGTTCTTTTAAGAGATATAGAATTTAAATATTTGTAACATATGGGATTGCTGCAGATCCTACATCAAAAAATTAAAATTGCTTACACTTATATTTATATTTTTGTGACACGTTAAAAACAATCAAGATATGTTTAGAAACTAATCAATTACATGTAAATTTAACACATTAGATAAAATTAGATTATTTGGATATCTATATCCAAATAATCTAATTTTATCTAATTGTAAAATATTCATCTGTGATAAAAATTGTTATATGATGTGTATAATCATCGATCATCAATCAAGTAGATAGCTGGGGGCATTAAACAGCTCAATTCTAATAGATTTAAATATATAAAGACACAGGGTCCTTATCAGGATGGCCCATTTTTTATTATAGGCGCGAGTTATAGGGACAGGAGACGGTATTTCAATTAAATATTGATTCAGATAATTATTATAATTGTTGTTAAATCAATTACACTTGCCCGTTACGAATTTCTACAAAAGATGCTACTGATAAATCCCGATTCAAATTAACGCTCATCCACAACGACTCGATCCGAACTGTCACTATGACAAGATGACCGCCTGTCCAGTACTTGGTGTTCGTTCATTCGTTGTTTTATGACATTTTATTGAAAAATTAAAATATTTGCATGCATAGTTATGTAGGTTATCTTTATAAGAAGGAGTTTAACATAATGACATAATTTATTTATTTACTTTTGAATAGGGTTGAATAAATAGAACAAACAGTTACAAAACCTAATTTTAGTAATTTCACCCACTAAGCTATACTGCCATCCTGTTATGCTTTACATTTTTAGTTTTAAATCACAGCATATTTAAAAATATAGTATACAGCATAGGTAAAAAGAGGTAGAAAGCCAAGCCAGCTACGCACACATAAAGGTTGGAAGGCAGCTGGCTCCTATATATATCGTGTAACGTTCAAAGAATTCTATACATTCTATAGAACTCTTACAGTAACGATCCTAAGTTTGACGCTCTCGTGTAACGGTAAAATCTGACGCTTAGCATTCTCTTGTGAGATTCAATTGTATAAGTTGATGTGATTGATTTTAACTATTAACATTTTCAAACTAATTAAATACGAGTACCTATTTGAATCTCTCTACAAGCTTTTGTGATAATTCAGATAATTTGTGTAAAGACGTTATAACTTAAAAGTAAAATTTTTTATCTACTCTGATACTATAATACAAAGATAGATAAAGATAATAGTAGTTTATGATACTGTTGCATAATAAGGGTTCTTATAACATGAGTGTGTTTTAAAAAAACGAGCCGTAGGCGAGTTTTTTTATAGTATCACACGAGTGTTATAAGACCAATTTATGTACAGTGTCATACACTACTTTATCTACTCTCATACTATATTACGTAAAACAATGTTGCAAACAAAACCAAACTTTGTTTAAATATTGAAAAGATTTTTTAAATGTCAAATGTTGGCGCCAAGGTGCAAACATCGATTGTGAATGCGTGTTGCGTCGTCGCGGACTCGTTCATTGAAACCTTTTTAAAGTAGAGGTTCAACCTCCTTGGTCCAGCTGGAGGTTGTATAGGTGTATCGTTATGATTAAAAAGTTATATTATGATACAGGTGTCCATACAAGACCTGTATCGTAATTAAACTTTTTTTTTTATTATTTTTGGCCTGTACGTAATGTTTGTCATAAGCATTTTGTTTTCAGTTTTAGAATCTTTGTATTATAGTATCAGAGTAGATAAACTACTATAAAGTGACAGTTTATTGTCTTTTTACCGCATTTTTTACTTTTATTTCAATGAAGCGCATTTTCAAGTAAGACATTTTATAATTGAAATGAAACTTCGCAGTTTTAATTAAGGCTATAAGAGCCTGATTCTGTTTTCCCCTAGTTTGACCCTGAAATACGTGTTCAAATGCACAACTCTTTATTTGTCGTCGCCTTTCAACAGTCTGTTGACATTTCCGGTTTACCGCCCGCATCCGCTATTGATTGACCATGAATAAAAGACGGGGATAATCTCTTATAGTCGTGGCTCGTTTAATTTACCATTAATTTTTACCGTTTTGGGGCAACGGAAGGGATCCTCTGCCACCGATGGCCTTAGTTCGGATCCCGGAAGGGACCGATGTTTGTGTGATGAATGCGAGCATTTTTACCTGGGTTGTGGGTATTCTATGTATCATATATGTATGTTTATCCGTTACCCTAGTATCCATAACATAGAATAGAATAGAATACTGTTTATTTGTTTAAAACATGGTATTAAAGTTCTTACATGTATTTTTAAGTTACACATGTTTCGCCAATTTTGTGGCATGCAAATTTATTACATCCATATCAAAGACTTTAATAAAATTACATATTAATTGATCTATACTAATTACATATAATTATTAAAAAGCTCTCTTACATCGTAGAAAGCTTTATTACAAAGCCAGTCATACAGTTTACTTTGAAATCGATGGCCACTTAATTTTTTAAATTCAGACGGAATTTTATTATAAATACTTAAACACATACACAGACAACTTTTATCGTATTTGGCCGATTTCGGTATATTCTCTAAAACAAGTTTGTCAGGGTCCCTTTTTAGTCTGGAGTTTATGTCACTAGCTTTTACAAACAAGTCTTTTTGTTTGTTTACAAAACAGCAAATCTCATAAATGTACAGAGACGGTACCGTTAGCAGTTCAAGGTTTCTAAATAATAGTTTACAGGGTTCATCCGGTGCAACACCACCGCCTTGCACCGCCGTGCATAAGCCTTAAAGTTTACTTTGGGATACGCTAATTGGTATGTATCAAATGCGCCTGAAAAAAACAAATACGGCTCTGAGCCCTTTTGGCTAGGGCTAGGGCTAATTATAGTCATAATTGAACTAACACAACAAATACATTGAATTATTGACGACCCTTTGGTTTCAAACCGACGGTCTTGGGTTTAAATCACGGAAGGGGCAGATATTTGTGGCATAGTCAAGATTATTTATTTATATTTGTGTGAATATTACATATCTATGTATCATATATGCATGTCTATTCGTTACAAGAGTATCCATAACACAAGTCTTATAGTTTATTTTGGGATAGGCATATTGGTATGTATCAAATGCGCCTGTAAAAAACAACCACGCCAACTCTGGTAGGATTCAAGTCCACGACCTTTAGCTATCCGGATGAGTGCTCTGACCGCTGAGTTACCGAGACGCTGGCAAACGCGACGAAATGTACAAACGTATTTCAACTTCTGCTATGAGCTATTATGCAAAAATAATCATTATTTTTTAGAGTAAGAAAAATGTCGTATAATTTAAGTAATTAACGAGAAAAATAAGTAGTTTTATTGAAATCTATTTTTTACTTTTTAGTTCGGTTGAACATAACAGCGTGTTTTTTTTGTTTTTTTTTTAAACTATAATTGAATTATATTGAAGTGAAAACTTCTTCGTCTAGCGTCGTTGTGATTTAAAAGTCGATGAAATGAAAAAGTGACAGTAAAAAGAGACAGACACATTAAATTCATAAGATTTAACGTAGGAGAAAATGAGATAGGAAGCATTGTGTACGTATGTTAATACGTGTTTGTGTGCGCATGCGTAGTACAAAGCTTGGGAGAAGGCATCACAACAACCGTGGTATTCTGTGTACGTGTACGTCATATTTTTGAAGTTTTCACTTCTACTACGTGTGAATTGCACACATGCTTTTTTTTTGTTTGATTTATCACACAAGCGTGATTTTTTCATGATTCATTATGATGTTTCAGTTCTTATTTTTATTTATTTTTTGTTATTATAGAATAGTCATGGTTTTCTTGACGTTATGAAGTGAGTAAAAATCGCCTTAGAAAATTCCGTTACAAACAAACATACAGGTAAAGTGTGTTAACACACTTTCTGCCATTAATTATTCGGAACATGCATCGGCATCAAACTCGTGATCTTAGGGTTGATTCAGTTCAATTGAATTCATTTATTCTCTTAAATATGGTATAAACTTTGGTTTCATTGAAAGATGAAACAGCCATTAGGTTTTATTTTTTTATATATTATTTGTATTTTTCAATGGTATCTTATATCAGAAATTATTTTAATAGAGAAATACTATTAAGAAAGGTTGCTGGTTCCATTTCCTTCTGAGAATTTTTATATGTGCTACGTCGTTTTTTTTTTCCTTATTTTTCTCTTAAAAACAATTTATCACGTTAGTTACTTATACTAAAAATAGATATTGAATATGGTATCCAAACTTTGTAACCGATTTGTAAAAAATGGAACACACTTCACTTGCAAATTTGTGCTTCGAGAGTAATTATACACAAGGCAATATAATGAAGGCAGCTTGCTTGTGTCGCTCGCTTCGCGTTCGCTACAGTAAATTAAGTTTTAGCAGTACCGAGCTGGTCTATATGGAATAAATACCTACGTTCCGTCAAACGTAATGGATGGTGGTGTTCATTTTTAGGGTTCCGTACCCGAAGGGTAAAACGGGACTCTATTACTATTATTATCGGTCGATACGAGTTATTATTGATGGTAGCTCGTCCGACCATTTGGCTATCAATGCCGGTGTCCCTCAGAGTTCCGTACTCTCTGCAACACTTTTCTGCTTCATATACGACCTGCTTATGCTCGGTATTTTGGGATACGCAGATAATAATAATAATAATAAATATTTTCTACATTCACACCAATTAACCTAGCCCAAAGGTTTGTGCCCCACTTTAAGGCTTGTGTTAGATACTAGGGTAACGGATAGACTTACATATATCATACATAAATAAGAGATATTCATAGAAATATATATAAACATCCATGACTCGGGTACAAATGCTCGTATTCTTCATAAAAACATCTGCCCCTTCCGGGATTCGAACCCAGGACCGCCGGTGCGAAAGGCAGGATCGCTGCCGTTGCACCAAACGGTCGTCCTATGGCAGATGACAGCACGGTTGTAGAGAGTTATGTGTCGGATGCACGAGCCAGTGCTGAAAAGATCCAGCGTCATAGGGAAGCGATGGTCCGCCGCATGAACCTATCTCTGCAGGCAGTCTCCGAATGGGTGATGCCAATCTGGTAAGGTTCAATCCAGCAAAAGAACTAGGCGTGTCTTTTTTCTGCAAAAATGAGTCCTTTCGACTTGACTCGCTTTCCTATTCACGGTAAAAAGACTCCGCTGTCCGTCCGTCCGTTCGTCTGTCACTAGGCTGTATCTCTTGAACCGTGATAGTTAGACAGTTCAAATTTTCACAGATGATGTATTTCTGTAGCCGCTATAACAAGAAATACTAAAAAACAGAATGAAATAAATATTTAAGGGGGCTCCCATTCAACAAACGTGATTTTTTATTCTCGTGATAAACTTTAGTTAACTAAAAGTTTGTACGGAACCTTCGGTGCTCGCGTACGCCTCGTACTTGTTACTTTTTAACTTATTATTTAGTTATCTATGTATTATATAACGATGGAAATTTTATTGTTATATGTGTATTTAATATGTGTTGTGTATAAGACTAAAATTGTGCATGTTATCCTCGAAAATAAATAAATAAAATATTTTTTTCTCACCGCTTTACACTATAAAATAATAAAAAACTGTAGTTCTCAGAAAGGACAGTATGCTTACGCGTTCAGAAGGTGACTGATGTGTTTTTATTAAAATACTGTTATTATTGGAGCGGAGCGAGCGAAGCTCCCATGGATCAGCTTCAATGTCGCAATGTCTGTTACGCCATAAATTCCAGAGTTCTTTTTTTATAGTTTTTGTGTGGAATCGAATCAACAATAAATAGAACCAGATTGTGACGGAGCCCGAATTTTGAAATTCGCAAAAATTCCCATCGAAACAATTTTTTTTTTTTGGTATTGCGCTCCGCTCCAATATGAGGTGCTAGCGTAGCTTTATGCTTAGCGACTGCATCGCCTAGTTTAATCTAGCTAGTTATTATTACATCCTTATTGTATTAGGATATGAAATAAATCAAGTGTATATGATTTCTGGTCACTCGTCTGTAAAAGGCTAATGAATTTCCGTAATAATATGATTGATGAGAGACTTCTACGCTTATAGCTAAAGGAACCATTAATTTGAGGTAACTATAAAGGTGTGTATTATTTATATTTACTGATTTATTAATATTTGAATAAAACGACTTTTTTACGGATTTTGCGCATAATTTATTTTATACTAGCTTTTCTGGGCATCGCCCGCATTTTTTTTATTTATTTTTTTCAATGAAAAGTATCCTATGTTACTTCTAATACCTCCAAGAATATATGTACGATGTTTCATGATGATCGGTTTAGAAGTTTTTGCGTGAAAGCATAACAAACAAACTTACATTCAAATTTATAATATTAGTAGGATTTAATCCTGACGTTTCGACTCCTTTACAGGAGCCGTGATCACAGGATGACTACGGTAATGGTTGTCATTATCTTTATTTTCTACTAAATTTACTTTATTTTATTCGGGCACGTTCGTAACTCTTAAAATTTTATATATATCAAAATTGTTTTGTATTCCATTTTATTTAGCTTATTTCGCCAGTTCTTGTTGGAAGGGCCTCCCAATTTTCGATCTGGTAGTAGACTCAGTAGTGTACACCGTAATCATAGTGAAAATTTAATAACTAAATAAAATGCAAAATAAAAAAATGAGTGTGCTTTAGACCACATGACTGAAGTAAAACTTCTTTGGTTCCATCTATATATAATAGCTGACCCGGTAACGCGTATACAATGGAAAAAGAGCGGGAAAAAGAGCAGACAGACAAACACACAATGAACAAATTTGTGTTCTTAGATTATAGACTAGCTGACCCGGTAACGCGTTGCTATGGTCACGTTAATTGATACAATGGAAAAAGAGCGGGAAAAAGAGCAGACAGACAAACACACCAACAACAAATTTGTGCTCTTAGATTATAGATTAGATATACGAAATGTGTGCTTGCACCTCTCTTCGTGACGTTTCGTGTATTACTGTAGGGGTAAGCCCTACTCTCTCTTACTCACTCTTCACTAACTTATATTTCCCTCTCAACTTTCATTCGCCTCACCCTATCACGCTCTCGTCGCGCATTTACCAGCTTACTCTCCAAGTTAAGCGTGCGTAATGAAGATTTACTTCAAAAATAATTTCCATTTATATAAATTTAACAGTAAGGACTCTATGACAAACGCTTTTACTTAAGATTTGAAAATTTTGACTTATACGATCAATGCTGTCACAGAATTTTGGTTCAAACAAAGCTGGGTCCATACAATTTTTATTCAAGTTAAAGGACACTATAGAATATTCGATAGGACTAGCGGCCCGTCCCGGCTTCGCACGGGTGGACTAAATTCTTTATTTTTTTCTATTATCAAATATTTTTCCGTTAGCGCCATCTAGCGTCCGGTAGATGAACTACTTGCGGTTAAAGCGTTGCTATGGTAACGTTATTGATACAATGAGAAAAGAGCGGGGAAAAGAGCGGACAGACAAACACACAAACCATTGTGATCTTAGATTATAGATTTAGGAAAATATTTCAAACTGTTGCAGCATAATAGATTTGCCATTTGAATAATTATTTATTTCTTCACACCAATTTCATAATCCACCACCAAAGTTCAAATTAATAAAAAATCCGCCAAATCGGTAATGACAACACGCCTTTATGCAGGTTACGTGACGTCAACTACTTGTAAACGAACCGTACAAAATCTTCGACATTCGTTGTAAACAACTAGCTGGCGTCACTCCAGATTTAGTCAATCCCTTAATAAATTTATTCATGAATTCCTATAAATATCATATATAATGTCATTTCATGTCACAGTGTTTGACCGCGATGAACTCCGAAACTACTCAACGGATTATGATGATTTTATTTCACTTTACTGGATTTGTTTCGACTAAGGACATAGGATAGGTTTCATTTTAATTAATAACACAGCAAAGCGAAGTTGGGTCAGGTAGTCTAGTCTTGATTTCCAAGTAAGGATATAAGATAGTTTTTATTTTAAATCAGTACATTATGTGTGTTCGTTACCATATATAGTTACCATAAACCTAAGAATAACAGTTTTTATAATCAATTAACGTTACCATAGCAACGCGTGGCCGGGTCAGCTAGATTTAAATAACAATAATAAAAGGATATGCAAATTATAATAAATGAGCCACAGCAACGCGGAGCCGTGTCAGTTAGTATTTGTAGGCTTTTAATGTGTGGGCTAAATCTTTAATTTTTTTTTTAAATCTTTATTTTCAGATAACCGTTTGCAGTAGACTCTGGTTTCGTCATTACCATCAGTCAGGGAAAAATCCCTAAGGCTGCTGGTAATGACCTCTAATTGTTTTTCTAGAGCAAAAGTTATTTGCGCGCGGTTCGAAAATACTTACAATCTAAATTAGGACCAACAGAAAACACTTTTATTGTGGTTTATAAAGATATTCTTTCATTGATGTCTCGCTTTTAAATTGTTTCCCTTCCACGGTAATGATAATTGGATTGTACATACAAACATAGATGTTTGTAGGTAGTGGTACCGCTAAATGAAGTCCTTTCGTTTCCTTATTTCCGAGGTGTATCCGAACCGATCACTGACCATCTCGAGCTTCTCGGAATATCATTGTCACCGATCCTTAATTTTGGCCCCTTTATTGAGAGGAAGGCTAAATTAGCTAAAAAAAAGCTTGGCATTCTGGCGAAGGTAAAAAAGGTACTTGACACTGGAAGAATTGCTTGATCGATCTTGGTCAAATGCGAGTTCGATCTTGTATGAAGTACTATTCTCATTTTTGGGATGTTTCCGTCCAATACCAGTTTCAGACGCTTCCAGCCAAGAAACTCATCAGCAATGGCGATTTTTTATAAGATATATTTCGGAGAGTGTGCGGCAGAATTATACAGCCTTGTTCCGCCGTTCGCGTTTTTTCATCGGTCAACTAGACCCACAAATAGTCGTCACCATTGAATGGTTGATATACCAGAGTCGCACTTAGTGTTTTGATTCCAATTTTGTTAGCCCTACCGTATCCTGCCAAATACAATTTAGGGGTGTTCTAGTCACGAGTGAATAAGTTCCCGGAAATACAGACGCAGGGAGGGAGTTCCACTCATTTGCTGTGCGCATCAAGAAGGATGTTGAGAAGCGCTTGGTGCGACAGGTAGGGACAGCAACCAAGACAGGGTGGTGGTAGAGCTTCTGGATGTACGATGGAAAAAAGGAGATGACGATAAGAGCAAATGCAGCTCCTGAACACACTCTCCAAAGTACAGTCTGTATAAGACCGACAGACAGGCAACTTTACGGCGATGAGCTAAGTTGTGAAACTTGCTCTTCACCTATTCGCTGTTACTAAGTAGCCTCTCAGCTCTACGCTGAATCGTGTCCAGTGCAGCAAGTTGGTATTCTGCTTAGCAGTACCAGAGGTAGCTGCAATATTACGTGCAAGATCGGACTTGAGCTTTATAGAGAGTTAAAAGCTGGCCAACGTGATATATCGCTTGACCTTAATTAGGACGCCTAGCTTTTTAGCTGCAAGATGTGAATTAGTCTTACCTGACACCAGAGACTAGTTGGCTTTTTTATAGTAATAATTTCTATGAATAAAAAATAATATTACAGAATTTGTCAAACAGGGATGCGTAAAAAAAACTCAAATAGCACGCGGACGAACTCTTAGAAGAAGGAACATCTTATTAACCCATGTTTTTTTATTTGAAACGTTATAGCATCATAAAACTTTCAATGGTGAACACCTATCCTTTAGGGACAGACACAGAACTGTCTTGCCGTATTAAATAGAATTGTGTAGACTTGCTAGTTTTAAGAAGAATATCCACTACATTGCTCCTTTAATCTATAATCTAAGAACACAAACTTGTTGATTGTTTGTTTGTCTGTTCGCTCTTTTTTTCCACTGTATACGCGTTACCACAGCAACGCGTTGCCGGGTCAGCTAGTTTATACTCTAAGAACACAAATTTGTTGTTTGTGTGTTTGTCTGGCTGCTCTTTTTCCCGCTCTCTTTCCATTGTATGCGCGTTACTATAGCAACGCGTTACCATTGCAACGCGTTACCGGGTTAGCTGGTATATAACAAAATTCATCGGATGTTGGACATTTTTCCTTACCAGAAGACAACAAACATACACACACACGTTCCACCACAAAACTTATTTGTCTTAACACAAATTTCATTTCAGCTAAATAGAAGATTGGAGGTAGTTTAGGTTTAATCTGAGCTTGCCCAAATCTATATATATAAAAATTCCCTGTCACAGTGTTTGACCACGATGAACTCCGAAACTACTCGACCGCTTTTGTTTTTTTTTTATTTTGCTGGATTTATTCCGACCTAGGATAGTTTTAATTTTAATTTGTAACACAGCAACGCATTGCCGGACCAGCCAGTATATAAAAAAGGAGGTAGGCTTCGGTGCGTCACAGTTATACAACTAAACCTGTCACTTAAGATTAGTAACTTTCTCGGTACCTATATAGTATTTAGTCCCAATAAAAGTTTCTTTTTCTCATAAAAGAACGTATTCTGTTGGAAAATTCCTCGGTATTAACTTCTAGACATTTATGAGCGAGTTAGAACAAAAGTTTGGATCGAACGGAATAGTTTTGTTATTAAGTATACAATCTCGAATTGATATTTGAAATAATATTATTTATATTATTTCAAATATCAATTCGCTAGCCACTCGACGAAATCAAATACTAAGATTTCGTCGAGTGGCTAGCGTACCGATTTTCATGATAATGTCACTCCGAGGTCACGGGTACGATTCCCGGACAGGTCAATGTTGAAAATGAACTTTTGTATATTGGCTCGTGTCTGGGTACCGTCGTTGTGTAACACAAGTGCTTCAGCAACTTAACTTGGGTTCAGAACATATATGTGATGTTGTCTTATATTTATATTTATTACTAGCTTTTACCCGCGGCTTCGCCTGCAATTTTTTTTAACAAATAAAAGTATGTTACTTCTAACACCTCCAAGAATATATGAACGAAGTTTCATGATGATCGGTTTAGTAGTTTTTGCGTGAAAGCATAAAAAACAAACTTACATTCACATTTATAATATTAGTAGGATATTCACCCACTTGTCAGTACATGGTAGTAATTGCTACCATATCCAATTTCCGCGTGTCCTGTTGTTTTTTTTTATATTACGATTTATTTTTTAAGGTACAGAGATTTAATATTCTGTGGTGGATTCTTTATTTAACTAGCTTTATGGTAGTATTTTTTGCTTGGTCCTAGTTTTATTGTTTAGCAAGAAAATGGAATTTTTATTTAAGAGTTCGACATTTTTTTTACGTTCCGGGCAGCATTGGGACTGTTGAGAGCGGCAGGGTGCGCGGTAGCGGACTGGCAAGTGGTTATACAATCTTGCAGTGTATGAAACAAAAAACTTATCGTCATACTAATTAGCAAACCTCGTAACTCCACTTTTTACAAAATTGACATTTAATTGCCAACTTATCATCAAACCATGCTCTATCTGTTCCTCAAAGCACGTATCCACAAAAAAAAATATTTGATACGAACAGATCATGGTTTGGTGATAAGTTGACAACTAAATGTCAATTTTGTAAAAAGTGGAGTTACGAGGTTTGCTAATTAGTATGACGTTATGTTTGTAAGTAATGTTGTTTATTGTTGAGGCATTAATAAAGTGATCACTCAAAAATACGTTTTAGTTTTTTTACTTTTGACAGAACGAAGTAAGGAGGTCTACTGTATAACAATTACAAACCATTTTACAGCTGGATTGTATGGAAAAAGTAAAGTGTTTGTTATTATTTTCCACTAAATTTTTAAGGTTTTATACCTTTTGTGTGCCTTAAGAAACATACGAATTGGTCCAGTTTTTTCGAGTTTTGCGTGAAGCAGCATTCATTTTTATATAAATAGATTACTAGCTGAAACGGACATGCGTTGCTATGGATTAAATATTACAATTTGCAAAAAAAATATTATTAATTAAAATGAAAATTATTCTACGTCCTAAGTTGCAATAAATCCAGCAAAAATAAAAAAAAATTAAAACCGGTTGAGTTATTTCGGAGTTAATGGTGATCAAACACCTTGAAAGGGAATTTTTACATAGTTAATATGTTATAAATTAAAATAAAACATTTACTATGTCCTAAGTCGGGACAAATCCAGCCATATGACAAAAGTAGTTTCGGAGTTCATTGCGGTCAAACTCTTTGGAATTTTATTTAATATAGATAATACATTAGATATAAGTTATTAATATCGTATTTACGTCACTATATATTAACAATAAAAAAGACAAAGGGGTTTTGTGCTAAAACTCTAAGTAAACTTCATTAAAATATATTACCCTGATAACGATTCAATATCACTGAGAAAAGTAATTTAGTTTATAATAACAATGCACACATTATTATCTAGTCATAATTGAATTGTTGCACTTTTTTAATATAAACTTATCTAAATCCCTGAATTGCCAAAACTAATAAACGATCTCCACGCGTTCGCATATTACAGTGGTTTGGCCATTTCCCCGATTAAACCAGTAGAGGAAAAATGTTTGAAAAGTAATTGGCACTTTCATAGAGCTGACGTGTTATTTAAATAGATACAGCGCATACTTGCCACTGACGGTTCGTCTGATCACTATATGTGGACATATAGCCTCGTAAGTCCCCGCGTACTTATACAAGTACAAATTAATGATAGCAGTTCAGACCTGACATTTTAACTACATGGATAGAGTAACTGCCTAACGTACTTACCCAAGTACAAAATATTTTCAATGTTTTCCTTCTTAAGGAGGTGCTATACATCACAAACATGCCGTAAAAAATACAGACAAAAGTAGTTCACTTCCAAAATTGCCTAAAACCGATATCTCTTTGTCGCGGTCAGAAGCACTATTCTTAATTCGTACTTGGTATAGTACAGCTGGCAAATATGATTACTGATGTTAAAAAATACAGGACTTACGAGGTATATAGGTGTGTCCTTTATCATAAGCAGTAGCATTTAATTCATGGTACTGATAATTTTGCGATTTTCTACAGGCAGTCAAATGGTACAATTCAGAGAACTAGTTGGATATATTATACCATAGGCATGATGAATTGGACCACTAACATATAGAATATATTTAGATCTCTAAAATAGGTGGAATTCAATGACTTACGAGTATATTCGAAATATATAATTTCAATAATAGGTTAGTTTATTTATTAAAGTTTTTACAAAATAAAGCAATCATTATCGTATGTAGCAATAAGTAATTTGATTTTATCTCAAATCTAGTTTTTATTATGGCACAATATGGGTACATATTCGTGAAACAACAAAAATATATTCTAGAAATTTTTAACAATTGTTGTCCGTATGTACCTCGTAATCAGTAATATCGTACCTTAAGTACGATACAAATAAATTTTAGTGGTACAATTCAATAAACTAACTATCAAATTAGAAAAAGCGTTTTTGAAACATAACCTCAAAAATTTGCGAAAGCGTAAACATCAATTAATAAATTTATTAATTCGAGAAACAAAGTCTCATAATCTGTAAGTCACAAAAAAACTTCAAAGTTATATTATGTATATGATATTTATAAAATTAATGGAATCAAAATGCCTAAAAATAAAAATCAAATTAACCAATCATTAAATTTTTTTTGTGTACTATTTGGTTTGGGTACAAAGAAAAAATGTATTATTTTAATATTATGTTATTAAAATCGAATTATATACTTAAAAACACGAGAACATCATATAAACAGCTAGTTCTTAGTCTATAGACTCCTACAGTCTTATTAATAAAAATCGCTTATTCCAATGTCAATCTTTTGTTACCCTAGTAACGTTCTAATTACATAGTATTAACTTCGTAATTAGAATGTTATTAACTAGGCAATGCAGTCGCTAAGCTTAAAGCTAAAGGAGCGTTATATCCAAAAAAAGAAAAAAAATTGTTTTGATGGGAAATTTTGCGAATTTCAAAATTCAGATTCCGTCACAATCTGGTCCTAAACCTGTTGATTCGATTCCACAGAAAAAATATTAAAATCGGTTAAGAACTCGGGAAGTTATGGCATAACAGACATTGCGCCATATCCTCTAATAAACGTAAAATTGGCGTAATAATGCCTCCCTTACACCGGGATTAACACGAATGCAATGGCAACCCAGATAATTAAAAAGCAAAAAGAGTGAGCTATTGAATGAACTGAATGACAGATATGACATACTATGGTAGATGTAATAGTCTCTTACAGTCTTCTATTTATTAGGTAACAATAAATTGCACAAGAATTTATGTTTTTTAAGCGTCACTTAAATGATTTGGTTTTCTTGTTTAATTTTGTGTTGTGGTTGATATTAGTGTGTAATAATGGTGGGTTATTAACCACTGAATGTTTCTGAATATGCATGAGTGTTGGCAAGTTAAACAAAACAGGTTGGAAGGTGTCTTTCCGGACTCTCTCAAGAAGGCCACGAGAAGGTTTCAGTAAAACCCCACTTCTTTACCTAGGAAATTCCTTATGAACATAGAAGGAAGATTATACTTGACACTGGCTAAATGTACAAATTATGCAAGCCATAAACAAAAAAAAAGAATTAATTATAGGAAGAATAACAGTCAAACATAAAAGAATAGATGGCGCTGGGTGTTTTTTTACAACATGGTAACGATGTGTTTTTTAAAATACATAAGATGTGGAATGATAGCTTACGCTATTTAGTTCTTGAGGTATGCGATAGATGGCGCTGGGTGTTTTTTAAAGCATGGTAACGATGTGTTTTTTAAAATACGTAAGAAGTGGAATGATTAGCTTACACTATTTAGTTCTAGAGGTATGCGAAAGATGGCGCTGGGTGTTTTTTAAAACGTGGTAACGAAGTGTTTTTTTAAGATACGTAAGAAGTGGAATGAATTATATGAATTTTGTATCCAGCGTTACATCGCGCTTCTTAGATTTTTCCGTGGGAATGAGAAGTTTTCTTATAGTTGTGCTTTATACCGCAGTATAACCGAATTCTACGCGGGCGAAGCCGCGGGCGGAAAGCTAGTCATTAATAAATTTGAATCCAAACTAAGAGAACACAAGTGCACAAGGTGAATAGGCACCTTCTGGATTAGCTCGTTCCATCGTGGATTTTGTCTTTGCCCCCGGGCTTGATTGGGATCAGGAGCGAACCCATTCTAATAATAAAAAAAACTTATCATAATCTATACATATAAATAAAACTAGAGTGTCTGTTTGTAATACTAAAATAACCAATACAAACAATTTTTGTCTGTCTGTCTGTCTGTTTGTTCCGGCTAATCTCTGAAATGGCTGGACCGATTTTGACGGGACTTTTATTGGCAGGTAGTTGATATAATAAGGAGTAACTTAAGCTACTTTTATTTTAGAAAAATAAAATTACTGTGCCACAGCAACGCGTGGCTGGGTCAGCTAGTTATTAATATTACTTGAATAAAGTTGTTTTTCAAAGTTTTGCTTGATATCGACGCGCCAAAGGCAAGATCTATCTAATATATAAAATTCTCGTGTCACGGTGTTCGTAATTGAACTACTCTGAAACGGCTCCACCAATGGTCGTGAATCTTAGCTTACATATCGGCTAGGGTGGAGAATCGGACAACATCTATTTTTCATATCCCTAAATATTAAGGGCCCTAAATCCCTAAATATCCCTAAGTATCCCTAAATAATAAAACCCATATTTTTTTTATTTGTTTGGACAATTTTTTTGTTTTTTTATTTTTATCATACGTCATACAAAAATACATACAACCCTTTATTTTCACCCCTCTACGATCAACCCCTATTTTTTAATTAATTAATTAAAAACTTTTCCTAGAAATAATGTACATGGCAAAACAACGTTTGCCGGGTCAGCTAGTATTATATAATGAAAATACTTTTCTTTGTCACGCAATCACGTGAAAACTATTCAACCTACCGGCATGTGACCATGATTTACGATGCGGGAAAATTTGTAGATGGTTTTAGGCTTCTTATTTTAGGATTCGATGGATGCTTTGCTTTTTTTCTCGATTTAGTTTTTATAAACTTTTTCCCGAATTTATCTTTTCGGTGGGTTGCTATGGTAACAGTGTCAATCATTATTTTACTGTATTTAACCAAAATTCTTTGACGTCAGAATGAGAACGTGAAAAGTTAAATAAGAAAACTAAAGAGATGTCAGTCCAATTGTTAAGTTTAATAACTTTTTTTATATGATGACTAGCCCTCACCCGCCCGCTTCACTGGGCGTAAATTTTTGCAAAAGTCAATATTGAACAAAACGTACACTAATGAAAAGGATTTTTTTTTAGCCCAGCGAAGCGGGCGGGTGGCAGCAAATTTTAATAGATAGTTATTAATGTCTTAGGGCAACTAATATCCTCCTTATAACGTTATATGGTTGATATATCAAAGAGTCGCACTAAGCATTTAGATTCCAATTTTGGTATCCGTACCGCTAAAGAGTGGAACTCTTTGCCTGAGTTTGTGTTTCCTGATAAATCCAAGATACGAGTGAATAAGTATCTTCAAGGCAAGCGTGCTACATCCTAGATCTCATCGTCGCTCACCATCAGGCGAGGTAGCGGTCAAGGTCTTACCTATTCACAATAAAATAATATATCTTGCTTATATTACAAAATGTATAAGTTTGTAAGAAAACACCAGAATTTTTCCTTTAAAATCATAGCGCCCCACAACTTACTTCGATATACAAATAACCTTTTGCAGTCAAAATTTAAATTAACCACACAGCTTAAGTTCTCATCCGATGTCAACCAAAATTCATAATATCTGCCAAAATACAAAAAAAGTTGAAACAAATAATAATGAATTTATAGTCTTTCAAAAAATTATTTACAAAAAATCTAAATGTCTGCCCCTCTACCCCTGATTGCTACGCCTTCCGAGGTGCATGTGATAATTAATGCTTGCATGTTCTGTTTAGTCACTGAGTCGCATGTAACGCATTTTGAGAACAAATAAATACTTTAAGGTAAAAAACGAGAGTGCTTAAGACCACACGACTGTAGTAAAACTTCTTTAGCTCCATCTATATGTATAGATATCTATACTAATATTATAAAGAAGTAAAGTTTGTGTGTTTGTATATTTGTTAAATTGTAAGGGGTAATCTCGGGATCTACTGAACCGATTTTAAAAATTCTTTCATCAATAGAAAGGCACATTATTGCTGAGTGTCATAGGCTATATTGAATGCTAGAAAAAATTTAAAGAATTTTGTCCACCCGTGCGAAGCCCGGACGGGCCGCTAGTATATTATATATACGAAACGTAACTGGCTATGAAAGGAAATGTGTGTTCGCACCTCTCTGTTGCCCCTTCAGTAATATACGGAACGTAACTCTCTCATTCTATCTTCACTAACTTATATCTCCCTCTCAACTTCCGTCCGTCTCGCCCGATCACAGTTTTCGTAACACTCTCGTCATGCAATTACCAGCTCACTTCAAAAGTTGTTATGTCTATGCAGATGACCAAGTTTTTTCTCCCTACTTACTGTATTTCACTTTCCATATCATCAACTACGCGGATGTTGCAAACCAATTGCATTAAGTCCCTCTTTTGCTGTATTTGTTCCAATTTAAGACATAGAATAGGTTTCATTTATAACACAGCAACGCATGGACGGGTAAGCTAGTATATGTATAAGCTTTTGTCTCTTTTCCCTTCCTTCAGTCTTTCATTTTTCCTATCATTTACTATGCGGATGTTGCAAATACCTATTTGCATTAAGTCCGTCTTTTGCTGTATTTGTTGCTATAGAGATTAAATAAACTACTTATATAGTATACCATACGGGCCAAAGTTAAAAAACAGTGTTTTGCTCCTTTTGTGCAAATATATTGCTGAGTTTTGACCTTTTTGCATCGCTGTGACACTCTTGCTTAATGGTGGCAGTAGAGTGCTGTGTATATTTTGCTGTTTTCATGTGTGTTGATGCAAATCTACATCTACACTAATATAATAAAGAGGAAAGATTTATATTTTTGTATGTTTGCAATGAATAAACTCAAAAACTACTAAGCCGATTTCAAAAATTCTTTCACCATTGGAAAGCTACATCCACGCTGAGTAACATAGGCTATATTTAATGCTAGAAAAAATTAAAGAATTTTGCCCATCCGTGCGAAGCCGGGACGGGCCGCTAGTAAACAATATATCTATCTATCGAGATTCTTAACCTCAAACTTTAGGCCACGTTCGACCTACACGTCTCTTAACCATTACAGCTCATCTTTCTGGTGTTTATTTTGTTATAATTTTGCAATAAAAATACGATGTTGTTACGTAAGATTTATTATTTATATATTCATATAGAAAAATTCCCTATCACAGTGTTTGACCGCGATGTACTCCGAAACTATTCAACCGATTATGATGATTATTTTAACATTTTGCTGAATTTGTGTCAACTAAGGATATAGGATAGGTTTTATTTTAGCTTAACAATAAAATCTATTGAAAATCATAATAACTTGTGGTCACGCGTGGCCGGGTTAGCTGGTATTTTATAAGAAGTTGGAACAATAAAAATATTAAGCATTGCAGTCATTCTCATTTCAAATGAGATAAAACTAACTGATAAGTAAAACGTATAGATTCTCGGTCTGATCTAATGAATACTTGCAAGTTAAACCTGTGAATTGAACCGCTGATAACTCTATCGAAGTTCGGTTTAAGTTTCAAGGATCTTATTTGCCACGATTCACGGGATTAGTTCAAAAGTTAACCCCGGTAGTTGTAATGCAGGTTCTAATTGGTGCTTAAAATACACAATGTTTAATTGATTGTTGATTTATAATAAATGTTGATAAAATCTTATTTTCATTAGGCCACGCGTTACTGTGTTATAAATTAAAAAGCTATTAACATAGGTTTTAAATTTAAATCGTAATAATTTCGTATAGAAAATAAAATGCAAAAAGCTATACAAATAATGCATTTATAAATGTAATTTTATATGATAAATCATTTTAATAGAAAAATACAAAAAATATCGACTCGGCATATAGTGCAGTCATTGAAGCATTATTGCTCCGAATTTTTTTACTGTGAACCGAATTGCATATAATTTTGGAATTAGGTTCATCTTACCCTTAACTTCAAAAGTGAAAATGATTTGAACTCCGCAACCACCCTGGGGGTGGTTGCCACCCCTTCTCGGGGGTGAATTTTTTTTCTTGCAAAATAACCTCGGATATAGATAGAACGCCTAATTTTAAGCAAAAAATCATCTATAAAGTTTTTCAAAAAATCCAATAGTTTTCGAGTTATTGGCAATTGAAAATTCGCAATTTTTCACGTTTTTCATCGTTTTTTTTGCAAATATCTCCAAAAATATACATTTTATCGAAAATTTTATAAAGAACAAAGTTGTAGCAGGTAAAACAATGAACAATTTGGTTTTTTATAAAGTATTCTGAGTGCAATATTAAGCTAGATATTAAAGATCAAAGCCGTTTTTTATTTTGTCTGAAATTTAATCGATGTGGTCAATGCCATCTAGCGGCGAGCAGATGCATTTTATGCATTCTAATACAAAAGGGTTTTGTAGTGCTTGAAATAAGCTTTAAAATGAGCACTATTAAAAGTCTTTTGCACGTAAAATAAGTGAGCTGTATTGCAAATAAGGGGAGCATCTAATGTTTTTTCTTTTAAATCAATGGGTTTCATAAGTGCCATTTCCACCAAAATTAAAATTAATCGTATTCCGCCTAGAATTAATTTTATTATAAGGAGTTTGATAGATAGTATCAGTTTGGCTGCTTCAGGATACATATTTTTCAAAAAGGTCACGATTAAAAGAAAAAACAAAATTTCAAATTTTTAAAAAACCCACTTTTTTTTCATAATATCTCAAAAATGACGACAGATAGGTATAAAAGTGCAAGGATAAAAAATTTTGGTATTTTTCTGACAAACAATTTGGTTTTTTTGTTTTTTCTGTCAAACAAAAATTGACGGAGATATGATTGTTTAAAGAGCGCGTGGCAGCGCAATCACAGCCTCTCTTAAGCCCTTTAACCCTTCACCGTTTTAGAAAAAGGTTTTTTACTATATATATTTTAATGAAGGATGTTGTAGCTCTCTTAATTACCTTTACAATGGTTTTTTATAAATTGTGATAGCATGAAAATTGTAGGAGTTATGGTCCAAAAACTTATCATATTTTTTTCTACTTAGTAACTGAAAATTTCGGTTTGTGAATATTTGGAGCAATGTGAAAGTACGCAGTATAATAGAGACCCACAACTATTGTCGCGACATTGAGTCATGAATAATAATATTATATTTTAATAATAATAGTACAATTTTATAAAATTTGTAAATATTTTATTCAATAAATGGCAATATTTTACTCTAAATTAAATTATTTTTAAATATGTAATCATATATATTTACTGTTTTAATTTAGGGGTGGTTTTAAGGGTAGAAAAGCTTAAGAATATGATAATCATTTTCGAGAGTGTGGAATAATATTTAAATCCTTTTAATTTTATCAAAAAAAAAATTATCAATTTTTTATCAAGGGGTAGTTTTCAAGGGTTGAAAGGGGGTTAAAAATTTGATAATTATTATAGAGAATATAAAACAATACTTACTCTATACTTACATCTTTTTATATCATACCAAAGTATGTTTTTGTAATTTTTTCAATTTAGGGGTTGTTTGCAAGGGTTGTAAGATTTTCAAGGGGTTGAAAATAATTTAAATATGAGGTAATTATGTTAGTAAATACTTTACAATTTCACCACTTACTATTAGACATGTTTTCTAGCGATAAAATGGATCAATGTCAATTTTTCCATAAAGGGGTTGTTGAGACCCCTTACAAGTAATAGGCGGAGCTCAGATCATTTTCACTTTTGAAGTTAAGGGTAAGACGAGCATAATTCCAAAATTCGATGCAAATCGGTTCACAGTAAAAAAATTCGGAGATAAGACCCTATTTTTCGCTTCAATGTCTGCACTATCAATAAGAGTCACTAACCGAGCAACTTTCACCTCCAATAAATGTCGTCTAACCATAATTGAAAATGAAAAAGTAAGAAATTTTTCATTTTGTCTAAAAAAATTAAAAAATTATCCTTATAGCGCAAAGGGATTAGTTTTGATAAAACCTGTTGAATTAAGCGATTTGCTAACGATTTACGAAAAGTAAACAAAAATAATCTCCGAAAAGCGTGTGAAAAAGATCGAAATTCGATTGGGGGTATTAACTTTTTTTTTAATTTAATTAAAAGGAGATCAGTAAAATCAAGGA
The DNA here is from genome assembly GCA_927399485.1 of Calamotropha paludella. NCBI lineage: Eukaryota > Metazoa > Arthropoda > Insecta > Lepidoptera > Crambidae > Calamotropha > Calamotropha paludella. The sequence continues at coordinate 1,221,017 of OV656803.1, read as the reverse complement.
ATGCAGCGGCGGAAACGTGTTAACAATGATTGGGCGATAATGGCTTGATAATTTGGTTCTTTGTAGAGTTTTTGTAGACATAATGAACTGTAAAAGGCACACTTAACATTCGTGGTTTCCTCAATATTTTCGATCCAGCGCTTAATTTTCCAAAAAACACCAAAAGGCCTTTTTTTCTTGCATTTTCAAATTCATGTGACAAAAAGATTTTTTTTTGATAGCAATGGCTAGTCGTTAAATAGAATTCATTCAAGAAACCCACCTTAAACTTTCTGTGCGATCATTGGTTGCTGAGATATCGATGATCAAAAACAAAGGGACCCTTTTCCACTTGAAGATGGATATCTCGGCGAGAAGTGGACGTATCAAGGTGTATAAAAAAATAATATTCAAGGGGGCTCCCAGACAACAAACGCGATTTTTTGCTCTTTTGTGCTCGATATCAATACTCATTATGGCAACAGGTGGACGATTGAAATATTCACAAAATACTCAGTTGTATTTTTAATTAAATAATGAAAAATAAAATAAATATTTAAGGGAGCCCCCCTTTAAATATTATGTTACCCCCAAAAAACAAAAGTAATTTATTACTTAATTAAAAGTTTGTACGGAACCCTTCGTGCGCGAGTCCGACTCGCACTTGGCCGGTCTTTTTTAAGTAAAAATACATTTATGACATTTATAATGTAATGATAGGCAGTAAGTGACATCGGTAGTTTTGAAATAGCTTTATTATTTTGACAAAGAAATTCATATAATTAGAATTTGTAAATATCATTGTTTTTTATTTGTATGACATCATTTAATATCATATTGTTATAATATTTTTTATTTATTAAAATTTGTAATATTTATTTGTATGCCCAAAGGCCAAACATGTAAGGAAAATGAAAAACCATCGCTGGTTTCCGAGAATAGCAACGGAACTAGAAACTTTTGATTTTATAGAATAAGGTTTTAAATCTTTTATCGCGTACCAAAAATTGTAATTGTATCCTTTTCGAGCGAACGGTATATCTATATCTCCTTCACGATAAAATATCAAAGATTTAAGATTGTTTGGCATATTTAGTTCAATTTGACAGATTTTTGAGTTGCGTCGATATTCTCGCAAACCACCGCCATGTCATTTGCAATTAACGTATTCTTATGGTTGACAAAATAAATAATTATTTATTATTCATATAATTATTTGTTTTAATAATTTCTATTTCGAAAGTTTTACGAAAGCTGCTAAAATTCTAATTCTTCGCTTATTTGGTAGTACATACTGGTACCTGCTATGTCGTTATCTCAAAGTTGTTACAGCCATCAATCTGTTAGGGGAGGAGGGTAGGCAGGGATAAAAACAGATATTAAAAGTTCAATTAGTCAAACTGGTCGTATCACGGTATTATTTTGCCCCAAAAGTGATTTGTTTTTCAGTAAAAACAAAGATTATTGAAATGAAATCTTCTTTAGCGGCGTTGTGCTCTTTTTGGGATGGGTAAAAAATGTTAAACTCGCGTCAGAACACGTGACCTGATCGAAAATTCGTAATACGGAGGAAGAATAAACCGCCGGCGCGGCGTAGGAGAGAAAATAATATCCCCCTCTCTTTCTACCGCGCGGCGAAAATGTATGCCTGCTCCTGCTGTTTCGTTTAAGGGGCGCAGGGAGTTTACACGAGTGTACGTGTGTGTGTTGTCATGTTTGTGTACGATAGCGCAATAAATGAATATTTTTTTTACCACATAAATGATAGTACTTATATACTGATAATTAAAGCAATTCGTGCGCAATTATTTAACCTAACCTAACCTTTTCAAAATATCAACGTTAATGTTCATGTTTTCACTTCTGCCGGCACTCTAGGAGTGTAACCCGTTGTTTTTATATTGTTCATTCTTTGAACATAGACGGGAGGTAGCTAGCCTATCCGTTTCTTCAGTGCAATTCTGCTGCTCACTCTGAAATGTTTTCTTATTTGAGAGTGAGCAGGAGAACTGCACAGCCTTGTTCCGCCGTCCCCATTTTTTCATCGGACAACGAAACTTACAAAAAGGCGTCACCGTTATATGGTTGATATAGCAAAGAGTTGCACTTAGCGTTATGGTTCCAATTTTGTGATCCGTACCGCTAAATAGAGAAACTCCTTACCTAAGACTTTTTCCTGGTAAATACAATTTAGGGGTCTTCACGGTTCGCACGTCACATCCTGGATCGCATCAAGTTATTAAAAAAAATCGTAACTTCATATAGAATTTATAATACGGAGAACTTTTTGAAAAATTACTAAACAGGTACTTAAAGGTGCACGAGTCTGGAGTTACACAAGTCTACTAGAAAAGGGACTAGATTCGCAGATGGGGCGATGTGGAGCTCGTTCAGCCTACAATTAAGAAAGTTAAGCGACTTTAGCGTAGGCCAGTTTTTGGATGGACAAAGAATTTTTGAGTGATTGTTAAAGAACACAGTCCATGTTAACAAAATAAAATATAGATTGGATTGGACGGCAAAGGTTGCGCAAGTCTTAGAATAACTTATGAGCCGAGTCGGTTTTTATTCTAATATTTTTTAATTAATAATATTTATTATATATCAAAAATCAAATAGATTTTTAAAAAACTTTTGTAAAATCTTTCTTTCGAATGTGAGGAACCTCTCATTGATGAAGTTATGCTAGCTTAAAGGATAAAAAAAGTTAAATATACAAGAAAACTTCGCCGACAATGCATTGTAGCTGAATTGTGAGAGCAGTGGACCGGACATCCAAAGGTTTCGGGTTCGAGCCCCACCTCAGTATAACTTGTGAGTAGTCTTTTTCTAGTATTTTTCTATTGCAGTTGATTATAAAGAATAGCACTAGCTGACCCGGTCACGCGTTGCTATGGTAACGCGTATACAATGGAAAAAGAGCGGGGAAAAGGAGCGGACAGACAAACACACAAACAACAGATTTGTGTTCTTAGATTACAGACTAGCGGCCCGTCCTGGCTTCGCACGCGTAGAAAAAATTCTTTAAATTTTTATTATTAAATATTTTTCCGTTAGCGCCATCTAGCGTCCGGTAGACGAACTACTTGCGGTTAACGCGTTGCTATGGTAACGTAAATTGATACAATGGGAAAAGAGCGGGGAAAAGAACGGACAGACAAACACACAAACCACTGTGATCTTAGATTATAGATTAAAACGCATAATTTAAAAAGATAATTCTACTTAAATTTTCATTGTTATAGTAAAACTTGTTTTTACCTGTGAAAACTTGTAAATGCCTTTTAGATTTTATAAAATATGTTTAGATTATTTATGTTTATAGCTGTAAGTTTTCCAATCAAAATAAATAAATAAATAACATTAATTCAAATTTTTCATATCAACAGACGTTGAAGAGATCTATGGTCTTAAATTAGTCTTAAATTTTCAGTTATTTTTGCAATTTTATAATTTGTTTTATTGTAAATAGGAAGGCGCTTGACCACTATCTCGCCTAATGGTACGCGATGATGCGATCTACGATGCGACGCATACTCGTGATTTCAAGACCTATCTTTTGAAGTGAAAACTTCCTAAGCATCGTTTTGATTTGAAAGTCCATGAAACGTAAAAGTGACAGTAAAAGGAGGCAGACACATACATTCTTAAGATTAAACGTAGGAGAAAACGAATAAGAAGCATTATGTACGTGTGTTAATACGTGTTTGTGTACGCATGCGTAGTATAAAGCTTGAGAGAAAGCATCACAACAACCGTGGTATTATGTATACGTGTACGTATTATTTTTGAAGGTTTTTATATCTATTAAACATTAGTAAAAATCTTATTATTTCTGTTAAAAATATAATATAAACACATATGGATAAAATATTTCCTTATAAGTGCTTCTAATGCCTACAGAAAAAGGGTTAATGGTCAATTATGCCTAATAAAAGATAATGGCGGAACTCTAATAATTTTCTGAACCAAAGGCTGAGCGTTTCATAAAAGGAATATTAGGATTTTGATGCTCGGATTAAGCTTAATAAAAATACTTAATGGTATTTTATACTATACTTATAAGTTGGGAATAACAAGTTAATTTTGAACCTAACCTCAAACATCTAATAATTTCTATGTATTTAATTAGGTTAATCTTCTTTATATATATAATTCTTCTGTGAGTGTATATGTCACTGAACTCCTCCTAAACGGCTGGACCGATTTGAATGAATTTTTTTGTGTGTGTTCAAGGGGATCTGAGAATGGTTTAGATTCACAAATCAGTCCGGCAGATGGCACTGCAGTCGGCACAGCAACGCGTGGCCGGGACAGCTAGTTATATATATATAATTCTCCTGTGAGTGTGTATGTCACTGAACTCCTCCTAAACGGCTGGACCGATTTGAATGAATTTTTTTGTGTGTGTTCAAGGGGATCTGAGAATGGTTTAGATTCACAAATCAGTCCGGCAGATGGCACTGCAGTCGGCACAGCAACGCGTGGCCGGGACAGCTAGTTATATATATATAATTCTCCTGTGAGTGTGTATGTCACTGAACTCCTCCTAAACGGCTGGACCGATTTGAATGAATTTTTTTGTGTGTGTTCAAGGGGATCTGAGAATGGTTTAGATTCACAAATCAGTCCGGCAGATGACGTTGCAGTCGGCACAGCAACGCGTGGCCGGGTCAACTAGTTTATTTATAAACAGAAACTGTGACAGCTTACTAGGGTTGACAATATTTTTCGCTTAAATAATTTATTACATTTTTACGGGGTTTTTTGTAATACTGTAATAATCTTTGTCTATCCGTTACCCTAGTATCTATAACACAAGCCTTACAGTGTTTACTTTGGGCTAGGCGAATTGGTGTGAATGTAAAAAGAAAAAAAGCCATTTCCTGAATCTATTTTATTCGGTGGATTGCTATGGTAACGGTTTGAGTAATTATTTTTCTGTATTTAACCTAAATAACCAATTCTTTGACGACACAATAAGAACTTGATAAGTTTGATAAGAAAACTGAAGATGTTAGTATAGAAACTTGAAGTTTATATGCTGATAAGCCGTTGCCTTCTTTGGGCGTAAATTATTGCAAAAAAACAATCACATCAAATATTTAACAAAACATATACCAGCTGGTATATACAATGTGTCCCGTTACCAGTGTCGGAGCCTTTAATGGTGTCAAATATGGTATGTTTATCGACAAATTGCCCCTCAAATTTGGTTTTCCTCCAAAGCCAATAATTAAAAAATCCAAAAAAAAAATCTATTTGTTTTCTTTAATTATTTTTTTATATTTTTTATTCCATGACAATTGCAACATGATGGCTGTGTAACTGTTGTCTACATATTTAGCTACCCAATGACACCTTTTTAATGTTGATAGGACATTTACATGAGTAGTGGTGGTCGAATTAGTATGAGAGCCCAGGTCTTGGTTACCAAGAAAACAAAATGGCGGCCGTAAGCTTATAATCTAAGGTAATAATCTCTCAGTGTACCCAAAAAAAATATATATTGTGACATCGTCTTCACGTACGTACGGCGTATTAAGGGGTCAGATATGTCTGTTATGTTCAGTGAATAATAACAAATGTAGTCAACGATGTGCTCATAGGAACAGTCAAGGAATTCGGTCAGTGGACTAATGTGATCCGTCCACATATAAGACATGGGTAGGGCTGGGGGCGTTGGACCGCTTAATTCAGCCATATATTTCGTAATATGCTGTGTCCATCTTGGCTCGTTGGCAGTTAATAGATTTTAACCCGGGGAAAACACTCTACACAATCTTGAGTAAGTAAATAATAGTATTATCTCTTAAATTTACACTAGCTTAGCCCAAAATTGGCACTGCAATATTGGGACACGAGTAAATATACATTTACATAAATAGTTAATACTAGCTGACCCGATAAAGCGTTGCTATGGTAACGCGTATACAATGAAGAAAGAGCGGGGAAAAGAGCGGACAGACAAACACACAAACAACTAATTTGCGTTCTTAGATTATAGATTTATAGAAACCAATTAGGTATAAATACCCGTATTCAACACACAAACAAATACCCCTTTCGGGACTAGAATCCAGGATAGTCGGTGCAAAAGGAAGGATCGTTAACGTTGCAGCAAATCCCGAATTATATCCTGAACCCGTGCCGGCTTCGCACGGATTGATGAAATTCTTAATTTTTTTTTTATTATTAAATATTTTTCCGTTGGCGCCATCTAGCGCCCGGTAGACGAACTTCTTGCGGTTAACGCGTTGCTATGGTAACGCGTATACAATGGAAAAGAGCGGACAGACAAACAACAAATTTGTGATCTTAGATTATAGATTACAATCACACTCTAGCCCAAAGAAAGCACAGTTAGGCTTATGTTATGGATACTAGGGTGACGGATAGATATACGTATATATATATATATATATATATATATATATATATATATATCATCTATAAATAAGTAACATTAATAGAAATTTATATATATAAATACCCATGACTCGGGTATAAATGTACGTATTCATCACACAAACATCTGCCCTTTCTGGGACCCGAACCCAGGATCGTCGATGAGGAAGGCAGGTTACCGTTGCACCAAATGTTCGCCGTATGATAATTTGGGTACTTGCAAAGGTATTACATACAATAACTTAGGTTATTACCTAAAACATGTACTTAAAACGGATATATGATGACTTTATTGTAATCAACGATGTAATGAAACAATTACACTACTATTTTGTTTTTTTTGTGGATTATGTATGGTGACGACGTATAATATTGTAAATGTCTTTACTTCTGTTAAAGCTGACGAGTTTCTTGCGCCCATTCTTCTTGTCAGTTAAAAGACTTGAATAGGTGGTACGTAAAAATGTTGGACGATTCAAAACAACTTATTTTAGGTGCGTTGGTATGAAGTTATATTTCATTCATTTCATTTTATTTCATGTCATTTCACGAAGATATGGCGCTGACTTCGGTTTGAGAAATACTTTTAACTACTTGTCAGCTACACCCCTCTTAACAGTCCCAATGCTGCGCGAACTGTAAATAAAAATGTCGCTATATGATGAAGCTAGGACCGAACAAAAAATATTACCGTAAAGCTGATTAAATAAAGAATTCACCACAAAATATTGCGATCTCTGTAATTGAAAAATTAATCTATAATCTAAGATCACAGTGGTTTGTGTGTTTGTCTGCCTGCTCTTTTTCCCTCTCTTTATCCATTGTGTCAATAACGTTACCATAGCAACGCTTTAACCGCAAGTAGTTCGTCTACCGGCCGCTAAATGGCGCTAATGGAAAAATATTTAGTAATAGAAAAAATTTAAAGAATTTTGTCCACCCGTGCGAAGCCGGGACGGGCCTATAGTATAAAAGAAAAAAGTATCGAGACGGTTATAAAAGTAGGAGTAATTATTCAAATTATTTTTAATGTCTATACTTGTATTAATAAATTAGACATTTTTCGACAAAGACAACTCGCGGTTTGAACTATTTAAGAAATAAATAATTCAAAGAAATTGACAAAAGCATGTTAGGAAATTAGACAATTGGCTTTATAGGTACCTATTTAACGCCAGACTCCCGACAACTAGTTGTAATAAAAAAAACAGCAGGCCCCGCGGAAATTCGAATATGGTAGCAATTGCTACCAGGGACCGACGAGGGTTGTTGGCTATCGGTAGCAATTGCTACTGCGGACTGACAAGTGATTAAGAAATTGGACCGTTTATCAAGATATAAGGTAACTCAATTGGAAGAATACTCGCCCGAAAAGCATGGGGATGAGATGGTCAAACCCAATCAGTCACCAAATAAATAAAAAAAACCGTTTTTTTGGACTAAGGTAAATTTTGAAATAAAACTTCATCACGCCGCATGCACGCTTGGGAAGTTAACTGGTGAAATGCGTGCCGAGAGCGTTACGAAAAGTGTATTTTGCGAGGCGAACGGAAGTTGAAAGAAAGATTTAACTTAGTAAAGATAGAAAAAGAGAGAGTAACGTTTCGTATAATTACTGTAGGGGCAAGAGAGAGAGAGGTGCGAGAACACATTTTCTTTCTATCTTTCTCTCATAGCCAGTTACGTTTCGTATATCTAATATAGATGGAGCTAAAGAAGTTTTTAAGAAGTAAGAAGGAAATATCAACACTCGCAAATTGCTTTTGTTAAATGGAAAAAAGAAATATTCCTTCAGAAATCATATATTCAATCTTAATAGAAATAAAACATAATTAGATTTTATTAATAAATCACGAAGGAACGAGAGGAATGTCCTCTTAATTAACTTCTACCTTTACCAGTACATATCTAGAAACAAAAATAATTTTAAACATTTATCACGAACCGACACAGACGGGGTGTATATTAACATATATTCCCTTTTACCATATTTCGGTCTTAATTAAAAAGCTTTTGGGCATAAAGTTATATTATTCATAATTAAAGGTTCGAAATGTAGCATGTTTCATATTTTGAGTTGACGATAATAATAATATTTCTTACGCCTTTCTCCCTTTAAGACTGCCCCGAGCAAAAAGAGAAAAAAGGACAGTTACGGTTAAGTTGATACTATCGAAAATATTTTATTTAAACAATAAAAATTTGCATGATTATTACCATACACAAAGTGTCTTTAATGTTTGCGAGGCAAACACATGAAATATGGTATAATTGTTATAATAGACTCACCTAAAGTTGCACAAATATCTACAAAACGTGTGCTGGGTTTTAGTGGACTATTATATTTTTTCTTAAAAATATTTTGTAAATATTGATTAAACTTAATCTTTAATAGGTATATAATCTTGAAATTTTGCGTCTCATATTTTATTAAAATGCCTCAACTATTTAATATAATTTTATTTAAAACACGCTCCGAATTCTTCATACTGAGATCACAGATTTCCACTTATCACGACCTTGACACCTCTCTTGCGTCTTCAACTCTCATCAGCTTTTTCATACAATCACACCAACTTGCTTAGTCCAAAGTAAATGTGCCAGTACGCTTTGTTTGTGAAAAGCACATTCTTCCTGTCCTTTTTAGGTGTCGGTGTTCGCGCACATCGTAAAAATTCACACTTATTATTTTTCCCAAACGTGCCAAAAGAAATATAAGTTAAAATCAGTGCATATGTGCAATCCACACGTGGTAGAAGTGCCTTCAGAAATAATACGTATACGTATAAAAAATACCACGGTTGTTGTGATGCCTTCTCTCAAGCTTTGTACTACGCATGCGCACACAAACACGTACATAATGCTTCCTATCTCATTTTCTCCTACGTTATACTATATACTTATGAATTTATGTGTCTGTCTCTTTTTACTGTCTCTTTTTCGTTTTATCGACTTTCAAATCACAATGATGCTAAAGAAGTTTTCACTTCAAAATTAAAATATATTTTTCAGCAAAAAAACAGACAGCCAAAACGGCTATTTAAGAGTGAAAAATAGTGAAAAATGATTTTTCAATGCAAAGTATTTTCTTACACTTTTCACAGCCCAAGCATGTAACTAAGGGAGCTTTTCTGCAAGTGCCTTTCATTCGACATTGCCGTGTCAACCATATAGGTGAATAAAACCCACCACAACTTTATGCCTTGTATATGATTTTTCTGCAGGGATATGGACTGATCCAGTTCATTGACTTCCCTCATTTTTAATATAATTTAAATGAAATGGGGTATTTTTACATCAGCTTTTTGTTTTTTTTTCTGCACACCATCTTCTTATTGTTACTACTACTACCAATTATGAATAATAATTGGTATCGGCTAAATGCTGAAGGCTTTCCAACGGAAGAAGAAGAAGAAGGTTTTATAATTTAATGAACTAAAATAATGTGATATAATCAAAACAGATTATTGTAGTATTAATTTAAAGGTTAAAATTTCCAATATGGACCGTCGATTTAAATGCCCATATTTTTTTTGTAGATAGTACTCACTAAAAGAAAGCGTTTTGCAAAGTATTAGGTTACGAAAATTTACGGTTCATGAGATATATTTTTTTAAACTTTTCGTACAAATTGGCAAATAACACGATATGGACCGTCAATATATGAGGTTTGAGGGGTGGGAGGAGGGAGGGGGGGTTAGGGCTATCCCACCGTGTCAACCCCACCCTGCGGAACCCCATGGTTATTGAGATATTCATGGTTAAAGTTTTAAGGTTAGAATAGCGCTATTTGGTTTTAACCGTACCTAAACCAATAACTATAGGACCGATTCGGTTCTGGCACTTCGCCGGCCGCTGCCGCGGCACGCTCGCTTCGCTCGCTCGGCTCGTGCGTTGTGGTCACAGTTCTAACCTAACCTAACCAAACCAAAATTAATGTATATAATACTGATTACTATTCTAGTATTACGTATGTATACAAAGTTTGAGATTTTAACAGAAACAAGGTAAGAAAGTAATTTTTACAAATTAGAAATATGTTTTTTTTTATTATCGCGTATTATCACGGTTTTTTCGTTCTTATCTTAAAAGAGATGTGTCTAAATGAGCTCTAATGAGATTAAATTGTTTCTTGGTTAACAAAAGCTGTTAATTATTAAAAGTCTGGTTCAAAATAAAGTAAAGTGAAAAAAAATATCTGACGCAGCTGGGTATGTAATGTATAAGTATGTTTTCTACAAATCACGAATGTTGGAACGCCGCGACGTCATACTGTACGCGTACGAAGTACGTTGTTCTAATATACATAACATAGCATGTTATAAGATACTCAGTAACTGAAGTAACGAGTAACAATATGATAGTAACGAGAACTAATTGTCATAGTAATGAATACATACTAGTACGTGAAGTGATTGACGTTTGACATCTATTATTTGTCAAATTAATTGTGTAATTGCGTGTTATTTGCCAATTTGTATGAAAAGTTTAAAAAAATATATCTCATGAACCATAAGTTTTCGTAACCTAATACTTTGCAAAACGCTTTCTTTTAGTGAGTACTAACTACAAAAAAAATATGGGCATTTAAATCAACGGTCCATATTGGAAATTTTAGCCAATTTAAATAAGAATAAAATGTAAAAAGACTTTAATGATGATTCTGAACGTACCATGTGTGTTTTTATTTGAAAAAGGTTCTAATTATAAAACATTTTCCCACGCTAGCGAATAAAACGCAATTTTCCACGTAGAAAATGAATGACAAACCAAACTTTGTCGAGCGTGTGAGGTGAAAAAAATATTATTATGCTTGTTCAGTTGTTGGGTTTTTCTGCACACAGCTTAAACCCTTAACTATGTTTACTACTTAATTGTTACTAACACATTCTATGGGCTTTGCCCCAAATAAATGAATATATATATATTAATTACGTATCACAGTGTTTGATCACAATGAACTCCGAATCTACTCAACCGATTTTGATGACTTCTTTCTCATTTTGCTGTATTTTTTCCAATTTCGGACATAGGATAGATTTCATTTTAATTCATAACCAAAATATTTTTTTATGAATCAGCTAGTAATGTTCTAAAAATTAACACACTTCAAAGTAACCAATGTATGTCACGAGACAAAACAAAACGGTTGAGTTACTCATTACAGTCGAGATGTCGAATAAAAATTAATAGAAAACAACACGCGACTCGAGGCGAAATATTCCGATTATTAATTACACATGCAATATTCTGCGACATACGCAAACAAGCTCTTTTTACAGAGCACAGTGGATCGTGCTCACACAAGCTTCGAACAAACTGTCTTCAAGGAAACTTAAGGCGGAAACACATTATTAACACGCGACGCGACCCGATGAAACGCGATGCGTGTTGAGTCGAATCAAATGTATTGTGTTCTATGGACCAGAATCATACTATGAACATCCGACGCGACGCCATGCGCTCACACGCCACCCGATCCAGACGGGCCAGGTCGGTGTGTTGTCCATGGTGGGGGTAAACACGCCATCCGACGCGGCGCGCGTAGTATGTTTCTAGACAACACCCGATGCCACGCGTCAGTCGTTTGAGAACTGTCACAGAGCGAATACGAATTCGTTGACCCATCCCTATTCTTCAAACTATCAAACAGAATTTATGTCAATTTATTATTATATTTTGCATTTATTGTATTAATTTTTTCTTTATTTATTCTGGCACGAAACAGTCATTAGAAATAATAAAGTACACAAGATTTTGACATCAATTGTAGAATAATGAGTGCCCAATATTAATTAGGTACATAAATGTAGGACCAGAAACTAGTTTAAATCAAAATATAAAAGTACATTAAAATACGATTTAGCTTATTATTAAATATCTATGATTAAGGCAACAACACAACAAAATAAGTATTAATTTACTTAAAAATTATTAAAACGAACATTATTAGCATTTTACTTAAATATATTGAAAATGTCTGACTTGATACCAGTCAATGTGTTACAAAACAGGTGTAATTTGTAGAATTGTTCGTTATATGTTTTCATACAGCGAGCAAAATAGCTATTGCGAGTCTAATTCTTGCGATATTGTGGTGGTACGAATATTTTTATGGGGCGTGAGGAGCGTGCGGGTACTCGTGCCTTGACTATAAGGTTGATCTGTGATAGAAGAACTGGACAATCTATCTTATTATTTAATAATTTAAAGAGAAAAACTAGATCGCACATCATCCTACGGTTTTCAAGAGATAATAAATTATGTTAATCCATAGTACATGACCATACACTTCCACTGCTGTTAGCTAAATGTATTCAGAAATTGCTAGTATGTCGTGGCGTCGCGTGTTGGTAATGTGCACGGTGTATATCGGGTGTCGACACGTTGCGTCGCGTCGCGTTTTAATAATGTGTTTCCGCCTTTATTTAAATTGAAGCGAGGACTCTATACGGACGTTCGGGCCGCTCGCCGCGCGGCCCCTCTGTCCGTACTAAGCGTCAGATTTGACCGTTACACGATATATATAGGAGCCAGCTGCCTCCTCACCTCAGTGTGCGTGGCCTTCTATCTCGCTTTAATAGTATAGGGGCACAATTCGAAAAAGATGATTGTTGGAAAAACATCTTTAAAGATTTTTGAGCCCCTGTATTGTCACAAAATCGGTCATAAGTAAATTAAACTATTGAAAGCAAAATCATAAAACATCATAAGAGCATGTTCACTAAGCATGAAATATTTATCGCATATTAAATTTATCCTAGTACTAGTTTATTTTACTAATTTACTTATGACCGATTTTGTGACAATACAGGGGCTCAAAAATCTTTAAAGGTGTTTTTCCAACAATCATCTTTTTCGAATTGTGCCCCTATAGTATTAAAGCTGCGTTATGTGAGTGTGCGTAGCTGGCGTGGCTATCTCTTTTTCTACTCTAGTTTTAATGCGTAGTTCCCACGCTTTATACCATAAAGTTTCACTTATTTCGGACGTCCCTAGAGGGTTTTATTTATTTTTAAAATTTTAATGAATTCGCTTTTAATCCCAATCAAGCCCGTGGGCCAAGACAAGATACACGATGAAACGAGCTAATCCAGAAGGTGCCTATTCACCCTGGCTTTTAATAAAACAATGGTTACTGGATTAACAACGCTTTACCCATTTTTAAAATGAATCCTGTATATGTTAGGTCAAAATGTCGACAAAATTCTGTTGCCATTTTAGAATTTGAATACTGAAAACCTCGACTCATAAAAAACAAAAGTCTGAATGGGAAAAAAAGAAAGAATAAAACTTTAAAAAGTAATTAATAATATGAAGATTATAAATGTCTTAACAATCAATAATCATGATCAATATATTAGAATTGATAGTACAAAATAATAAAATTACTCAAATTAAAACTTTGTCGTATCGGGGTACCGCGTAAAAAGTTTGAATGGTGTCGCTATTTGCAAACTCGAAATTGGCTTTGGCAGAATTGCACACACTGAGAAGCAGTAAAGTTTATGCATCTCCACTTCCACGATCTGAAGATGATGCGGTTAAACGAAGCGTTTATACTTGTTAAAATAACGAATGATAAGATAGCGGTGCTATAAGATATAGTAACAAAGATAGCTTAGATGTGGACATGTAAATAGGATGGACGAAAGAAGATTTACAAGACGGGTTTATGAGGCTAAATGTTCAAGGACACATCGGTACACGTATCGCCTATGTGTAGGCGAATTTTAAGGGATAACAAGAAGATGTCCTATAAAAGGCTAGGGCAAAAACACTCTTAGGGTCTTATAAATCGAAATAGGGAGAGATAGTAGAAAGTGTAAATCTGTAATGCGACAATAAAAAGAGACAGACACATAAATTCATACGAATTACGTACGAGAAAATGAGATAAGACGCATTATGTACGTGTGTTAATACGTGAAGAATACATTTGTTATACTAGCGGCCCGTCCCGGCTTCGCACGGGTGGACAAAATTCTTTAATTTTTTTCTATTATATAATATTATTCCGTTAGCGCCTTTTAGCGTCCGGTAGACGAACTACTTGCGGTTAACTCGTTGCAATGGTAACGTTATTGATACAATGGAAAAAGATCGGGAAAAAGAGCGGACAGACAAACTCACAAACCACTGTGATCTTAGATTATAGATTAATGATATATGTCTTGGAATTGGGGTAAAGATAAACCCATAACTATGCCAAAAATCATCAATATACTATGTCTTCTTCCTGGCCTATTATCCAGTTTCATTTGGGCTTGGCCCTCCTGGTCAATTTTCTCCACTGTTTTGTAACCAGGACTTTAATGACATTTATTATGGTCCCCATCCAGGTCACAGATGATCTACCTCGGCCTCTCTTTCAATATATAGCATCTGTCTTGTAATGTGGCCTGGTTATCTCTATACTATACTATACAGCCCTCACAACCTGCTATCTGGTATCGCTCCCCAACTCAACTTCGTCCCCGCATCAGGCAGGCGTGCAAGAAATCGACACGCGTTACAGCGCGACCTAGTACTCTCGCCTACTCCCCCAGTAACTCCACATCCCTCACACCCCAAAGCGCAGGGTGCTTCCCTTGCGTGAGCACTCCATGACTTGCCACAGTCACCGCCACATCAGCCGCTGTACCGGTGGCCACCCTCCACCGCGTAGTTGCAACTGCGTGAGATGAAACTCGGGGACGAGCCCATGGCTCACCCCCGTATCAGTTAGCGTGCGCACCCGCTGGCGCTACTGAAGAAGCCCCGAGAGACACAGGCAGTCATGACTCTGGCTTGACACCGTGTATACGCTGTTGTTGGCTTAACCTAGACGCTTTTAGTTATTTATTTCGAATGTCGAATTAATTATTATTGTTAATTAATAAATTATTAATTCAGACATTTCGCTAATAATTGTAGTAAAAGTCGATAGCTTCTTGCTACAGTTCTACTTCTTGATAAGTTGTTACATTTTTGCTTTTCTTAAAACCAACATTACTTTAAAAACTATATAAATTTTTGCCACCAATAATATAACTGATAGCTTGTACAGGAAAGACCCACTGTGCGTCTTCATTTCCAGTCATTAATCATCTTTTAATACACATTTAGTTTACGAGGCTGTTTTTTCACTTAGCCTCTTGATTGCGCCATTTTACGTAACGTAGGCTTTCTGCCTACTCAAGCCAACCGAATTTATCCCAAGGAAGTTAGCAGCCTGTTTAGACTGCTTTAGGATTGCGGGAGCGACTTTGGGGACTGGGGAAGCTGTACTTGTTGATCGTCCAACCTTCTGAATGCCTTGAGCATGTGCTGTGGAGTGTCTCCCGCATCATGCAACCTCTGAGAACTGCCGAACAAGAACAGTTAGTTTAACTAAATCTACCCAAATATCATTTCCGCCATAGAAACATAACTTTCCCTCAAACAAAAGCACTTAAACATGCATCTTAGCAAATAGGTAGACCACTATCTTGCCTGATAGTAAGTGACGAAGCGATGTAGGATGTGGAACTAGTAGACACATATTATTCGACACTAAATTGTATTTATCAGGATACATAGATTCAGGCAAAGAATTCCACTCCTTAGCGGAACGAATCATAAAATTGGAATTAGTGCTACTCTTTGGTATATCAACCATATAACGGTGGCGCCTATTTGTATGTCTGGTTGTCTGATGAAAAACTACTCTTAAAGATAATGTCTCATGATTACATTAAAAATTTAATTTGTTTTTTGTTTACATGACGACGAGCGAAGACAGGCTGAAAAATCGGTACAATAGTACGAATTCGTCTTTATTGTATGTCTGCCTCCAAGGACTCGAGCGACATAAAAACCAATTAGCTATAAGCCTACTTTATGCCACTCAAACCATTAAGGGACTCAAGATAATGCCGCTGGTCATTTAACTGGAGTCTTAATATATGTGTTACGTCTTTGGATGTGCTTAATTCTGAAAACCTGCTAAAGACACTTTCATGCAGGTTACTTGAAGTCATACCTGCTTTTAAAAAACTTTAAGCTGTCAAATTATAATACGTATATGTATGCTTATCCATTACCCTAGTATCCATAGCACAAGCCTTAAGGTGCTTACTTTGTGCAAGGCTAATTGGTGTAAATGTAAGAAATATTATTATTATTAATAACATTATTTTAACGATCTTGGAATGAACTATACCGCCTATCCTCAATTATATTTCTTCATTTTATGAAACTTTACTGTCTTACTGAAATATGCCTTCTTGAGAGAGCAGGAAAAGACAACAACCGCCGCTTTTTTTCACTTGCCAACACTCTTGCATTTTACAAACACTTAATGGTTAATAATCCACCATTATTGCGCACTAATATCCACCACAACACAATTTTAACAAGAAAAACCAAACTACAAAGTGGCGCTTCTCGATCCCGCTAAAAAGTCCATAGTAATACGTAAAACTTGCGTAAAACGTAATTTACTGGAAACAAGCAAGTGACGTCACTCCGTCATTAGTCAATTCCGTGCATTTCAAACACGTGGTCGAACATGAAATTTTAATAACTTCAGTGAATATATATAATTTGTTTGTTATAAAGTCATTTTGAAAATATAAATATATTAAACTAATAATATTTATAATTTATGTACAAAAAGAAATGATATCCTGCCAAAGTATGAATAAAAGAATAATAATTAGAAAGTTAAGTCTGTATTATAATATAAGAAGCAAGATGTGTCTTCTTGTAAGTAGTTTATGTACTTAGTTAAGATTAGATAATTAAGTAAGTAATGATGTATTTAGTGCATAAGCTGTGAGTAGACCTAAATAAATAAAAAAAATGAGAGCCAAGTTCACTATCACAAATTATACCGAGATATTTGTAGAAAATTCAATTTTTTTATTAGAATAACAAAATTTTGTTTCTTGATACATACAGTGTTTGCTAATTAATACGTATTATAAGTTCTTAAATTTTAAGAGACAATTTTTTCACACCGTACACTTATATCACTTGGGATGTAATTCAAGCTTACGATTGAACTTGTTTCGTTTTTACATATAGGCCATATTATATTTGTCTGCCATTTAATAAGCAGTTGTCCGTAAATGCTGCATATTTATATATTTAACTCATACTATATTTTTATATGTTATTATTTTTTACATAAATAAATTGGTTTTCTGTAATGTCAGTTTACGGACGATAATTTTACGTGATAGCGTCATAAGAAAACATTGATGGAAAATTGCATACTTTTATAAATTGAATTGAATTATTGTCACTGAATTATCATTATTTTGTATAATACAAAGAAGGAGTTAATTGAAAGTTATTATTTTTTTTCGATAATTAACATTAAGTTGTTGTTATAAACAATGGAATCCACATTATCTATTATTTCTATGAATATTAAATATTTATGTATCATATATGTATGTCTATCCGTTACCCTAGTATCCATAACACAAGCCTTACAGTGCTTACTTTGGGCTAGGCTAATTGGTGTGAATGTAAGAAATATTTATTTATTTATTTATTTATATCTTTTCACTTCATGAAGTGGAAGAGATAGATGGGCCACGAGTCGAACAGTTAGGCCGATCGTCGATTGTTTCGTACTCTCGCTTGCACGCTCGGCTCAGGCGGAACGTTACACTTTTTCGTGCGTGCAGCCGGCGTTCATCGATTTTAAGACGTTATCACATCAAAAATTGGGATTGGCTCAGCCTTTCGTAATAAAGCTACGCTGGCACCATGGTTTGGAGCGGAGCGTAATACTTAAAAAAAGAAACAAAAAAAATTTGTTTCGTTTGATATTTTTGCGAATTTTAAATAAATTTTAAAAACTTTAAAATTATGTTTCAATCTGTTCCTAAACCTGTTGTCTCGATTCCACACAAAAAATATTAAAATCAGTTAAGAACTCGGGAAGTTATGGCGTAACAGACATTGCGCCATTGAAGCTGATCCATGGGAGCTTCGGAGCTCCGCTCCAATAATTCTTAATATTAAAGTGAGACGGTTGCTAACATGACTCTAACAACTGTTTTTTTTTTTGCTTCTTGCTTTCTTATTTAATAAACAAGAATACTTCAAATCAAGTGTTTCAACTTCAAGACTTACTATCAACTTACCAGCTTACTCTATACTCTTCAAGACCCATACAAACAGCTTCATCTTAAATTCCATCGCAGTCAAAATACCTTAGTACATTAACTACGTGACCTAAATTCAGTTCGCGCCAAATAAGGTAAAAGCTTAAACTGGGTTCGGTAAATTTGCCGAACAAGTGTGTTTGCTAATCTCGCTTGATGACTATGCGAGGCTTTTTTAACATATGCTGTTCCAAGTTTCAGGATTTAAAATCAAGAGGCTCAGTTTTGGACAGAGGTTCCGCACTCTGACTGAACTACCCTTTGAATAGTTTAAAAAGGTTATTAAGAGTGCACTCATGAACAAAGTAACCATATCGGTGATTAACAAATAATAAAGAAATAAATATTTCTTACATTCACACCGATTAGCCTAACCCACAGTAAGCACTGTAAGGCTTGTGTTATGGGTACTAAGGTAACGGATAGACAAACATATATGATACGTTAATACGTAATATTCATAGAAATATATAAAGACACCTATGACTCAGGTACAAATGCTCGTATTCATCAATACAAACATCTGCCCCTTCCGGGATTCGAACCCAGGACCGTTGTTGCACCAAACGGCTATCAATCGCCATTAACCCTGGCTATTCTCTTAACAACCGTATATAAGTTTATTTTCAGTTTCTACTCTAAGATTACTTAGATCAACCATGATACACTACTAGAATTAATTAAGGGATCACAGGAAAATCCAAATTTTTGGGCAATTTTCAACAGGCCGTAACTTTGAAAGAAATGGTCGTACAGGAAATCAAAAATAAAGGAAATTGTGGCTCCGAGTGTCTAGTTTTTGGATTAGAACTTTAAAATCTTGTAGCCTCCGCGGTTTTTAGAGTAATCTTAGAAAAACCAGCAACATAAAAATTTTTTTTTGTTTTATTTTTTGATCCACGGGCGTGGAATTTTTTTTTTGCTTAACCACTATAAGGGTAAGATACTTTGTTCATTTAGTATATATTTTATTTTTCGTATTTGTTGTTATAGCGGCAAAAGAAATACATAATTTGTGAAAATTTCATCTAGCTATCGCGGTTCTTGAGATACAGCCTGGTGATAGACAGACGGACAGACAGATAGCGAAGTCTTAATAATAGGGTCCCGTGTTACACTTTGGGTACGAAACCCTGAAAACAATGTTATCATTAGACATAATATATATCAAAATGTTATTAAAAATAAGGCAAATCTTTATCCTTCAAATAGTTACTTATGCTATAATAGCATTTTATGTCAAGAAAGTCTTTTGTTATTTTAAATAACTTTAACTCGAGTTCTTTTATTCCTATTGGTAATCTGACGAAAAGGACTTCGAAAATACTACTAATAAACGCAATTAATAGGGGTTGAGCTATGTTATCTCTACTATATAAAAGAATATATAGTACATAAAACATATATAGTTACCATAAGCCTAAGAATAACAGTTTATATAATCAATTAACGATACCATAGCAACGCGTAGCCTGGTATACCAGCAACGCGTGGCCGGGTTAGACCAGCAACGCGTGGTCGGGTTAGTTAGTATTAATAAAACTTTAAAAAATTAGGAAACGTAAAAATCATCGAATCAACAACGGTTTCTAATGTACGTAATAAGGGTCTTGAAAAAATACGAAAAGCTTTAAAAAAACAAAGTCAATTGGCCTCTTTTAACAGGTAATTTATTGTATTTAGGTAATAGCTGCCATTCCAAAAATATTATTATGCACAAGGGCCGTATTAGCATTAAACAGAATTGAGTTTTTTCATTTCTTATACGATCACAATGGTCGTCATATATTTTCTAATACCTTCACAATAATTTTAATTGGGCACATTTCTGATTGTTAATTTTTTTATATAATAAGTTTGTGAAGGTAGTAGAATAGTATATGACGACATCACGACGACATCATCAGTCATCCCGTGATCACGGCTCCTGTAAAGGAGTTGAAACGTTAGGATTCAAAATAAAATAAATTATGCACAAAATCCGTAAAAGAAGTTGTTTCATTCGAATAATAAATAATGAGTAAATAAAAAAAATGTGTGCATTTCACACGTGGTAGAAGTGAAACCTTCAAAAATAATACGTACACGTATACAAAATACCACGGTTGTTGTGATGCCTTTTCTCAAGCTTTGTACTACGCATGCGCACACAAACACGTATTAACACACGTACATAATGCTTCCTATCTCAATTTCGCCTACATTAAATCTTATGAATTTATGTGTCTCTCTTTTTACTGTCGCTTTTTCGTTTCATCGACTTTCAAATCACAACGACGCTTAAGAAGTCACTTCACTAATATACACCTTTATATTTACCTCAAATTAATCGTTCGTTTAGCTATAAGCGTGGATAGAAAAATGCCACTCTCTGGTTGATGGAGGTTTATTACGTTAAACTTAGCAATCTCTCATCAATCACATGATGTCGAAAATCCATTAACTTTTTACAGATGGGTGACTAGAAATCATTCACACTTGATTTAATTTTATATCCTCATAAAGTAAGAAGGATGTTATATTAACTAGATTGATATAATAAAAAAAAAATTTATGAATTTATGTCTGTCTCTTTTTACTGACGCTTTTTCGTTTCAAAGAGACACTGTATAATGCTTCCTATCTCATTTTCTCCTACGTTAAATCTTATAAATGTATGTGTCTGCCTCATTTTACTATCGCTTTTTCGTATCAGGGTCGTTCTTCTTTTCTACCGACAGTGAAACGACGTTTTTTGTTTTTTTTTGGTTTTTGAACTATCAATAATCGTGGTTTCTGTGTGGAATTTAAAAGAAATTGCATCTGTGTTGTCATTAGGACTAATTAAAGTTTCCTTTGCGGCAAATTTCTTTTTTAATGTTTGAGATTTAAAAAAAAATGTGATGAAGTGGCCTTTTTCTGTGGAGACCACATTTCGGTTTACCACTCTGTCACGGCATTCTACGGACAATAAACGAAAAAATATGTTGGTTGGAGAAAATGAAAAACTTCATAGTATTAATAGATTAAAAAAATATGGAAGTTTATTCAAACCGAATTAAAAAACCGAAAATATCAATACTCCAACGAGATGCCATCATAAGATGAAGGACAGACCATTGTCGGTAGAAAAGTAGAACGACCCATCAAACAGACACTGTTTAATGCTTTCTATCTCATTTTCTCCTAAGTTAAATCTTATGAATTTATGTGTCTGTCTCTTTTTACTGTCGCTTTTTCATCAATTTTCAAATGACAACGACGCCAAAGAAGTGTTCACTTCAACAGTAACAGAAGTGTAAGAACTAAGCTATTTTTATAGTTTGCAGCCCTTCTGAATGAAAGTAGCAACTTTTCGAAGGCTTGTTAGGACTTTAGCTTTATACTAAAGATCCAACTTTTAACGATACATGCTTTTGGGTACAGACTTTGAGTCCGAAAATGCCCAATAATCGATATGTGAACTTGAATTACAGTCAGTATATGTTTGACGATGGTTTGAATTTATTTAAGCGAAAAATTTTGAATAGCTTGGAACAGTCTTGCTGGGTGTAACCACTGTGTTTTATTTCTTGGAGCGGAGCGAAGCGAAGCTCCCATGGATCAGCTTCAATGGCGCAATGTCTGTTACGCCATAACTTCCAGAGTTCTTAACCGATTTTAATATTTTTTATGGTGAATCAAATCAACAGGTTTAGGACCAGATGGTGACCGAGCCCGAAATTTGAAATTCGCAAAAAAATTTTTTTTCTTTTTTAGGTATTACGTTCCGCTCCAATATATGGTGCTAGCTTAGCTTTATGCTTAGCGACTGCATCGCCTAGTTATGTATAACTCTATAATGTGCTTTTAATGTAATGTGCTTTATTTTTTTGATGTGTGTTTGTATTTTAATAATGTCTCATGAATTTTTAATTTTTATTGGCGTGATAGGTAACGTCTTATAAATCGATGAACGCCGGCTGCACGCACGAAAAAGTGTAACGTTCCGCCTGAGCCGAGCGTGCAAGCGAGAACGTGGAACAAGCGACGATCGGCCTAAGCGTTCGACTTGTGGCGCATCTAACTCTCTTCCACTTTATGAAGTGAAAAGTTAATGTGGTTTTCATTGTTTTTTTATAACAACTTAATGTTAATTTATCGGAAAAAATAATAATTTCCAATAACTCCTTCTTTGTATTATACAAAATAATGATAATTCGGTGATAATAATTCAATTCAATTCATAAAAGTATGCAATTTTTCATCAATGTTTTCTTATTATGCTATCACGTAAAATTATCGTCCGTAAACTGACTTAACAGATTTCATATTTTTCTGATGATAATTGTGCAATATATTTAATGTTATGTACGACTAAACTGTGGTTAGAACATATTAGAACAAAAAATAAAATATATATTTAATTTACAATGAATTAATATGTATCTTGTGGCAAATAAATAAGTATAAAGACGAGGAAGTTGGTTTATGTGACTTCATTCTTACAATTTCTCTGCTCACAATTTTATCACTGGCGGGTATCGAACAGCAACCATTAGATGTCCGGTACACTGCTCTTTTTAATATTATTTTGTTAAAAATCATAAAAGGTAAATTATCACTTAGGAGAAACTACATAAATATGTGTACAGTTTATACAAAGAATGCGTTATACAATCTTGATTTTGTAAGACACTATCTGACCCGGCCACGCGTCGTCATAATTAAAGTAATTTGCAAAATATTTTTTGTTTTACATTTAAATGAAAACTATCCTATGTCCTAAGTTGGAACAAATCCAGTAAAATGTAAAAAATATCATCAAATCAGTTGAGCAGTCTCAGAGTTTGTCGCGGTGAAACACTGTGACAGGCAATTTTGATTTTGATTTTTTGATTTTTTTTAATTGCTCAATTTTCTCTTACTTAGGACAGGATAGGTTTATTTAAAATACTAGCTTTTCCCCCCTAGCTTCGCCCGTATTTTTTTTTTCAAATATAGTATCCTACGCTACTTCCAATACCTCCAAGAATATGTGTACGAAGTTTCATGATGATCGACTTAGTAGTTTTTGCGTGAAAGCATAACAAACAAACTTACATTAACATTTATAATTATATAAGGGATTACATTTGGTGCAACGGTAGCAATCCAGCCTTTCACACCTACGATCCTGGATTGTAATCCTGAAAGGGGCATATGTTTGTGTGTTGAATTCGAACATTTTTACCTGCATCATGGGTATTAATATACATATATACATATATATATATATATGACTTTACACAATGATGTATTACATATATATGTCTATCCGTTACCTTAGTATCCATAACACAAGCATTTCAGTACTAACTTTGGGCTAGGCTAATTGGTGTGAATGTAACAAGTATTATAAGTATTATTACATACCATATAAGTACAGTAACATTACTAACCTTAATGGGTGAACGACATAACTTCACGTATGTCACATAACTTCTTTTGTAAATTTAAATGTTCGATTTTAAGCGTTGGGATTTTTAAAATTACCAATTTTAAAGTAATTGTAGTATTTATCTTTAGAATTTAAGTAAAAATATTATTAAAGGTTGAAGTTATCCCGAATAAACAAAAAAAAAAATACTGCGCAACCGAGTTAAACTTGGGAAATTTGACAACGTTTGGCCCTTATGTTTTATGCTGCCATAAATCGTCAGAAGTTTGACAAAAGTCTGAATGATAAATTGTTATCTGATATTTCCACGATCCTCTAAACGTTTATTTATCGTTCACCTATGTTTCATTTCAATGGAATTTATTCATATATATTTCAAACTAGCGGCCCTTTCCGGCTTCGCACGGGTGGATATTTTCTTTAATTTTTTTCTATTATTAAATATTTTTCCGTTAGCGCCATCTAGCGTCCGGTAGACGAACTACTTGCGGTAAACGCGTTGCTATGGTAACGTTATTGATACAATGCAAAAAGAGTGGGTAAAAAGAGCGGACAGACAAACACACAAACCACTGTGATCTTAGATTATAGATTATACGTACATAAAAACACGCCTTTTACTGATATACATCGTTCGCTTCTTCAACTCTCATCAGCCTTTTCATACAAGCAAGTCGGTTAAGGGTACTTTCAATTAACTTAAATTAAAGACAAATATAAAGAAAAGATTAAACGATTTTTATTCAGTCTGAGTATTTACAATGCGTCAACGTCACCTACGCCATGGCTTAGTAAGTCCTACGGGAAGGTGTCCCGTACGTGAAAGAAGCCGCAAGAAACTCGTTGTATGATGAATACGAGCATTTGTACCCGAGTCATGGCTATTTTCATATCACTACATAGTATAAAACAAAGTCGCTTTCTCTGTCCCTATATCCCTTTGTATGCTTAAATCTTTAAAACTACGCAACGGATTTTGATGCGGTTTTTTTTAATAGATAGAGTAATTCAAGAGGAAGGTTTATATGTATAATACATGCACAATATAGTAGAGCATTGCATCCGTGCGAAGCCGGGGCGGGGCGCTAGTATTTATATAAATACTAACTTTTACCCGCGGCTTCGCCCGTATTTTTGTTTAATAAAATACATCCCATGTTACTTCTAATACCTCCAAGAATATATCTACGAAGTTTCATGATGATCGATTTTGTAGTTTTTGCGTGAAAGAATAACAAATAAACTTAAATTCACATTTATAATATTAGTAGCGATTACATATCTATGTATCATATATGTATGTCTAACCGTTACCCTAGTGTCCATAAAATAAGCCTTATAGTGCTTACTTTGGGCTAGGCTAATTGGTGTGAATGTAAGAAATATTTATTTATTTACATAAAACAAGCAAGCGCTATGTAGTGTGGTATAGCGCCATCTAGTAACAAGTTTACTAACTACATTTTTAAATATACAAAAAAGAACTGTTATTTGGAAACCGCACCTAGAAAGGCTGTCCGAGCCTATTCTTTGAGATGTCAGCGATATCTTAAGCAAACCGAGTTAGATCTTCGCCGATGTAATACAAACGTGGACCCACTCGTGAAACAAGCGTTTAGCTTCCTAGAGGTTAACGAGAAAAAGAATAATATTCCTTACAATCACCTAGCTTAACCTTCACTTTGCCTAGCTTAAAGCAAGTAAGGGCTTGTCCGCACTACGATATTTCACTGCACTTTGATTTTTTTTTCTCGCATATTATATACCGTGATAGGAATTTTAGCTAATACACGTTGCGATTAAAATTTCATACGATTTTTGTTTAATGTGATTCCCGGCAGAGACGAACGGAGGAGTAACAGACATAAGAGTCAATATTCTGTCGTGATGCTTTGGGTCTACTATGTCCTGTGCATCAACATCATTGCTGAAAAAGCTAAAGCTTGTAAATACAGGGGTCTAGGCTCCGAATATGATTTTGTCCCATTCGGTGTCGAGACCCTTGGTCCGTGGGGTCCTAGCGCTATAAGGCTTAAAGAAATAGCAAAAAGGTTGGTCGTCATCACAGGCGACCGAAGAGCTGGCAGCTACCTCGGACAAAAAATTAGCCTAGCTATTCAAAGGGGGAACGCTGCCAGTATCTTCGGAACCTTGCCTAAAGGGACTCCTTTTTATAATATATTTAAGTTGTTATATATTATATATATTTATTTAGTTTTAGGTTACTTTAAGATAAATTATGTTTTAGTTTAGTTTTATAGTTATTATTATTTTTTCCGAGATTACTGAATTATAAATAGTTATATATTTAGCAAAAATTTGTACTATATAATGTCGACATTTTCTGTTAACGGCTACGCGGCCGCCGAGCGGACGGAGGATGAAGCGCGCGACATCCAATCATTAGTGCTAGTGCACGATAAAACGTAGTGATTACATACTTTTTGGTGCAAGACTGAAAGATGATGAATTTTATTACGCAATGCGACCATAGCCATAGCTATTTCATTGTGTACAAAACATTCGCGCAAAAATATAGCGGCATCGCATCGCGTTCAAATTTGCGTTTACTCTTATAAAGATTAAATTGTTGCATAATTGTGAGAATAAAAACGCGCGGTGTAATATCGCAATGCGGACAAGCCCTAATATTCCTTACAATCACACCAATTAGCGTAGCCCAAAGTAAGCACTGTAAGGCTTGTATGATACTAAGGTAACGGATAGACATACATATACGATATATAAATATGTAATATTTATAGAAATACTAGCTGACCCGGCGACGGTTTGCTGTGTTACAAATTAAAATGAAACCTATCATATGTCCTAAGCTGGAATAAATCCAGCAAAATGAAAAAAAACATCAAAATCGGTTGAGTAGTTTCGGAATTGCATCGCAGTCAAACACTGTGACAGGGAATTTTTATATATATGGATATATAAACAACCATGACTCAGACACAAGTGGTCTATTCGTCACACAAACATTTGCTTGTTCAGGGACTCGAACCCAGGACCAGCGGTGCGAAAGGCAGGTTCGGTACAGTTCCACCAAATGGTCATCGTTAATCTATAATCTAAGATCACAGTGGTTTGTGTGTTTGTCTGTTCGCTCTATTTTCATTGTATTAATAACGTTACTATAGCAACGCGTTAACCGCAAGTAGTTCGTCTACCGAACGCTAGATGGCGCTGACGGAAAAATATTTAATAATAGAAAAATTTAAAGAATTTTGTCCACCCGTGTGAAGCCGGGACGGGCCGCTAGTATAATAATTATTAAATTAACGAATTCCTAGAATTCTTTATATATTAAGGGTTTTTCCATAATGCCTACGCTTTACAATCTATTTGGAGATCTTCTTATCTTGGAGATACGGGCGATTTCCGAAACTAGACGTCTTTTGTGTCTATTTTGCGTCTGGAAGGTGCCCGGCTCGTTCTACTCCAACCACCCCAGCTCGGCAAGAAACTCAAAGCGCTTTCTCTTTAGAGGCGACTAGTTTGATGCTCCAGTAAGCTGAAAGTTTTGTCCAGTAAGAGGCCACTTCTATGCATTCCAGCATATAGTAAATATTTGTTTATTTTCATTTGTCATACAAAACAGATTTACAGCAAAAATATTTATACACATTACAAGTACAAAACAACAAGCTGCAACTCCAAACATGTGCGAACAGCATGTTTAAACAAGCAAGTCGTACATTTATACTATACAATAGTAAAATAAAAAAAACTAGAATTAAATATGGAATAAATTTAGTTGACTTAATTAAAATAAAAATTACATTAAATTAAATGGATTAAATAAAAAAAATTGTGCGTGTCAGCTTCGACACGTGACTGAAGTTAACTCCTTAAAAACGATTATCTTAAAATATATATAAAAGGTAAAGGAAGTAAATAAATTCATATATTCATATTATTGATAAAATATATTACTTAACTTTAATTATGGTATAATTATTTATATTTAGTTTTTTAATTATTACTAGCGAACCGTCCCAGCTTCGCACGGGTGGACAAAATTCTTTACATTTTTTCTTTTATTAAATATTTTTCCGTTAGCGCCATCTAGCATCCGGTAGACGAACTACTTGCGGTTAACGCGTTGCTATGCTAACGTTATTGATACAATAGAAAAGAGCGGTAAAAAGAGCAGACAGACAAACACACAAACCACTGTGATCGTGGATTATAGATTTATGATATTTTACATATATACTGAATGCTATAGTGAGGAAGTATATTACGCAGTGAAAATATGACCCTTCGTTTTTGTTGACGTTTGATTTTACTGCCCATCTATTTTTAAAACTATGCGCTAAATATGAAACCATTCTAAAAGAGAAAGAGAGAGAAAACTCCAAGAATAAATTATTTGATTAATTAAAAATTTATTAAACTTATTTGGAAGGACAATTAAATATATCTTTAATTAATTAAAAAGAAAACATTGATTAGGTTTAATAAAAACAAAATAAAGCATAATTTAATAATGAATCAATACAAGAAAATATCACTTTTTAAAATTGTCAATTTTAAGTAAAGCCGTTCTCCATTTGGTAAGCGAAGAAGCGTAGATGTGTGGCACACCGTCTAACTGGTAAAGTAGAGTGTTATAATCACGAAACGTTATTAATATTAGGTACAAATGTCAAATGGTTGTAATTTGGTTGGGTTATTTATGCTATACAATAATAATAAGTCATCCTGTGATCACGACTCCTGTAAAGGAGTCGAAACGTCAGGATTAAATATAAAATAAAATAAAACATGCGCAAAAATCCGTAAAAAAGTGTTTTATTCTAATAATAATAAATTAAAAACTAGAATAAAGAAATAATTAAGTCAAAACTACTTTGTCTAAACTTAAAAACTAAAAACCTTAAAAAATATAATATAATATCTAAAATATATTACTAAAAGGAGTACCTTTAGGCAAGGTTCCAAAGATACTGGCAGCATTCCCCCTTTGAATAGCTAAACTAATTCTTTGTCCGAGGTAGCTGCTAGCTCTTCGGTCTCCTGTGATGTCGACTAACCTTTTTGATATTTCTTTACAAAGCCTTATTGCGCTAGGACCCCACGGACCAAGGGTCTCGACACCAAATGGGACAAAATCATATTCGGAGCCTAGACCCCTGTATTTGCATGCTTTAGCTTTTTCAGCCGCTTCACATGCCGCACCAGCTCTGTTGTTGGTTCCATGTAGATGGGAAGGGGCCAGTGTGTCTCAACAGGTTGCATCCCATACCAGCACCCGGCCCATCTTCCATGGAATCTAACTCATACCGTCCGGTCTCTTGCAATTCCAGTCGGCTCAAGTAGACTTGGCACGTTGGCGGTGGCAAGGGACCGGCGTATGATATCGTTAAGTGCGGCATGTCTCGAGAAGCGGCTTGCACTTTTTTTGCATTACTGTCCGTGATGTCCTAGCTTGTCGACATCACTGCCACAGGGACATTTATGAGGAGCGCAGACCGGAACCCCAAGCCGTAGACAGGTTGCGATTCGGAGCGTGTCAGGCTCAAGAAATGTTCCTGTATTTGACGAAGGGTACGCGTGAAGCCAGTAACCGGCCTCATGCGCACCCTCGGCCAAAAGCCTAGCACGCGCCGAACCTGTACTACAGCTTAAAAGATTGTCAAAAGTCAATTTACAGTTTATGTCGTCCCAGCTCCTCTGTGAATTTGGAGAATCTGGAAAATTTTGACCTGGGCATACAATTGAGAAAGCGTTTCTAGCTTCTTCCAAGCCAACAATCTCAAAGTTTGAAAATTAAATTTCCCTTAAAATTTTACTTATGAGATTTGCTGAACTATGGACAGAAGATAGAAAGGCTGGTAAAGCGACACTGGAAATTTTGCGAATCCCTAAACCACCATAACGGATGGGCAGGGATGCTTGGGTCCAAGATTGCTCGTTCAGCTGCATATTATGAATCGATTCTAAGCTAATTTTGATTAAATCGTCTACTTGTGTCAAAAGATCTGGGTGATTCCAAAAGGAGCAGCAGCGGAGCACATACGTAGATTTTGGGACGAAAAGACAGAATTTTAAGGTGCAAAGTGCATAATGTGGGCTAATTTCGAGGAGACGGTAAGCAGAATTTTGAAATTGAGTAATTGAATTATTAAAATATTCAGGAATAGATTCATCAAAAATTGGAGAACCTAAAAGGTAAAGGGAATTACTGTTAACTATTTTAATATTTGGAGCTAAAATATAAAATTTTTGTTTTACATCGTTTAAATTTAAGTCGCAGTTATTTATAAAAAGTTCGCATTTGCTAAAATTAAGCTCCAAACCAATGGCTTCAAATTTATTTTTAATTAAAGAAAGGTCCGAAAAAACAGTATCCACATCACCTTCTAGGGTTCCGTCGTTCAAATACCAAACGTTGAATTTAGAATTTAAATTTTTGATTATCGGATTATCGGATTTATAGCCAAACTAAAAATTGCAGGCCCAAGGGGATCACCCTGTTGACAAGCTACTTCTGAGGACAGTTCATTAGAACGATATAACAATTTTGTT
Source organism: Calamotropha paludella (assembly GCA_927399485.1). Classification (NCBI taxonomy): domain Eukaryota; kingdom Metazoa; phylum Arthropoda; class Insecta; order Lepidoptera; family Crambidae; genus Calamotropha; species Calamotropha paludella. Next base: position 1,190,546 of record OV656803.1, on the reverse strand, counting down.
GGGTCAGCGTAACTGAGAAGAAGATAATTGTATATTTCCGGTATGTTGTTTTATTTTCGACAGCAGGGTATCCCTATTTACCGAATTGAATGCATTTTTGACATCAATTTTGAGCAACACGTCAGGCTGTCCGTAAGTTAGGAAAGAGCGTAGGGCATGGACGGCAGCCCATTAGGTTGAATGCCAAGATATCAAGTAGTTCCGTTGGTGTGCTCAACGGTATTCGGTTCTAATTCTCCAGTTCCAAGACGGTGTGGACTGTTGGACTGCTTCAGAACACCAACTGACATCCATAACACAGCTCCTGACCGTTCACTTAAACTTAATTTAAACCTTATTTTTATTTAATTGTTTGATATGGATGTTAATGCATGTCGTGCCCATAAAAATCTGCTAGATTTCTGTGGCATTTACTACATAAAAACATACTTAGTTTTTATGTAAATAGATTTAAAAAAATCAGTGAACATGAACAAAATATATGTATATATACAGGTTATATAAATACTTACAGGTTACTTACTCCATAGGTGACGGATAGGGTATATTTATTATTTAAGGTATTGTGTTTTTGTTTGTTTTAATTGCATATGGTGTTACCTTTAATTGTACACTTAAGCTGGAATTACATTATTGTGTCGGAGTCTGTCGTGGCGCCTTCTGGTGGCATCTGGCGCGTATCTAAAGTATCAATTTTGTATGTGTAGAGTTACATTATTCTCGTGTATTATGTCGTGACGCTCTCTGGCGCGTTAACGATCTGGCGATTTAGATCAGAGACACAACAGTGGAGGGGATATGTCGCAACACAACACACGAGAATAGTACGCTCGGCTTTCTGTCGTGTCGTTTGTTCTTCATCACTTTCTAATTCTTTAACGAGACATGAAATTCTCCTCTACTGCTTCTTGATCTATTTACTGGATGTACCCAAAACCTTCTCTTTCTTCTTTCTAAGCCTTACAGTGCTTACTTTGGGCTAGGCTAATTAGTGTAAATATAGGAAATATTTATTTATTCTCTTTGAGCTGATTGCATTAGAAACAGAAAAGAAAGATCTTCATCAAAATCACCGTCAGAGCTCGAAGAAAACATTTTACTGACCCAAACACACGAAAGACTACTGGGCAACTGAACGAAAATTGCGCCAGAGCAGTCCACAACACGCCTCATAAATGTAAACGGTTGCCGCCACAACACAACGCGCCACGACACACCCCGACACAATAATGTAATTCCGGCTTTAGTATCTTAATATTTGTATGTTTTAAATAATTTAGTGTAATAATTGTTGGTTTCAGCGTTTTGGTTTTAACTTTGTGATCCGTTCTATGTTTCCTGACAAATACAATTTAGGGCTCTTCAAGTCACGAATGAATACGTATCTTCTGGGCAAGCGCGTCACTTTCTTGATCGCATTATCGCTTACTATCAGGCGAGATATCGGTCAAGCGCCTACCTATCCAAGGTAAAAAATAAACAATAAAAAAACGGTTTGGAGGTCAGAGCTGCTACCTATTTCGTGGATGGGAAGCTGTAAGGAATTTCCTCCAGCATCATTAGCCGTATTTTATGATATTTTTAAGTTGGAGGTCGCTATTCAACTCTGCCAGTCATTTTAAAACTTCTGTTTAATATAGTATTTCCGAGTACATATAACCAGTCCGTCTTCAATCATAACGCTACTATTATTGTGATAACAGAATAATATTGTTTTTTTTGTGAATATGTATGGTGATGACATATAATATTGTAAATGTCGTTACTTCTGTTAAAGCTGGCGAGTTTCTCGCGCCCCATTCTTAGTGTCAGATAAAAAATATCCTGAATGGGTGGTAGGTAAAAATGTTGAATCATTAAAAACAACTTCTTTTAAGTGCATTTAAATAAATTTATTTTCATCTTCAAGTTTGTTTGTTCGCTCCATCGTAAATCCTGTCTTGACACCTGGATTTGGGTAAAAGGGAACTCAAAAACTCGGGCCGCTCGCATACAGTGCTCGACACGCGGCTACTGTATCCGTGGTTAGCGTCAGATTTTACCATTACACGAGAACGTCAAATTTAGTACACTTACCAAAACGTTTCATGAAACATATGGAACTCTTTGACCGTTGCATGATATATATATTATATAGGTGTCAGCTGCCTGGCCTTCTGTTTTGCTATCACTCATGTCAGCGTGTGTGGCTGTCGTGGTTTTCTATCTCTTTTTCTACTCTATGCAACCACGCCAGTCGCCTTTGAATATCCGTTGTGATCAGCTGTTTTATTTATCCTTTAAGTCACGCTTAGTTCCTACGCTTTTTAAAGTAATATGTTTTGTTGCAGAGCCACCTATGTGTCCGTGTTGACCATATCGGCGTTCTCGCTTGAGAGGTACTTGGCCATCTGTCACCCACTTCACCTGTACGCCATGGCTGGACTCACCAGGGCATCACGTATCATCGTTATCTTGTGGGTGATCAGCATCGCTTGCGCATTCCCTTTTGCCATCTACAGCGATATCACCTACAGAGAATATCCTCCAAGTAAGTAATTAGGTTTCTCTCTAAAAAAAGCAACTTATTTATGAATTTTTGGGCATAATTTATATTTAATCCTGATGTCCTCCTTTACAGGAGCCATGATCATAGGATGGCTAAGGCAATGGTCGTCATATATTTTCTACTACCTCCACAATATTTTCATCGAACACATTCCTGACAGTTAAAATTTATATGAATCAAAAATGTTTTATTTTGCATTTTCTTTAGTTATTATTTGCACTACGATTACGGTGTACACTACTGAGTCTACCACCGGTTTGGAAATTGGGAGGCCCTTCCAGCAAGAACTGGCGAAAGAAACTCGGACTGGCCAGGGGTACCGACCTCCATCTTACTTTTATTATTTGCAATAACCACTTGTCAGTCCTTTACCGCACGCCCCACCCCTCTTCACAGCCCCAATGCTGCGCGAATTGTGAAAAAAAATGTTGGTCTCTTAGCCATTGCCATGAAATGCCATTTTCTGGCTAAATAATGTAGTTAGGACCAAAGAAAAAATATAATACCTTAAAGCTGATCAAATAAAGAATCCACCACAGAATATTTGGATCTCTGTAACTCAAAAATTAATTGTAATAAAAAAACAGCAGACCGCACGAACATATGGTAGCAATTGCTACCAGGGACTTATGAGGGGTGTTGACTATCGGTAGCAATTGCTACCGTGGACTGACAAGTTGATATGAGCTAATTAGCACATATTACCATTGCCTTAGTCATCCTGTGATCACGGCTCCTGTAAAGAAGTCGGAACTGCAGGATTATGAGCAAAACCGTCAATAAGTTGTTTTATTTAAATGTGTAATATGCGCGTAAATAAGTAACTAAACAGGTTTTGCTCTTATAACATAGCATAATGGTTACTTGTGAGCGGTTGCGAAAAAATCTCTGGGATGGTGGATGTAATTTCTGCATCCCATAATAGGCTTGTTTTGGCGAGCGTCCGAGTGCCTTGTTATCTGTAAATGCTACTTTAACCGCAAGATTGAGGCAGTTTCACGAAGCATATTGGGTGGGTTTTAGTGGGTATGCCTCCACCTTCATCGGGCACTAGGCCAGCTGGGGGAGCTGTGCCATGTCTTCGTAAGTCCTACGACGGGAGAGCTCGTACCAAGAAGAAGCCGCAGGAAACTCGGCTTGGACTTTTTTTTCTCCCTTTAATATTTTACAGTTTCTTTTTTAGTTAAGCAAACTTATCTAGTGCTTATTATTCAACTTATTAAAATTCCCCACATAATTGTTTTCGTTTTCCAGCGAATGAATATGCATAATGCATATATCGTGAATATATTTATATATATATATATATATATATATATATATATATATATTTAATTTTTTTTTTTCGTTTACTTACAGTTTAATATTGAAGCTATGTGTATATAAATAAAAGAAGGCTAGACAATAATATTAAATGTTATACACAGCATGTTTAATTTATAATAATTCATATCACAACACATTGCATAAAATGAAAAAAGAAAATAATAAAATGAAATTAAATAAGGACTGTTGGTCTTTAAAGGTAGATTTTAGTGCGATGAAAACGTGTATGTCTACATGAGTCATGAATATTTCTATGAATATCACCTATCTATGTATATCTGATTCTTCTTTTTTGCTTTAATTTATCTTACTTGTTTTATCTTTGCCATGTTCGTATATCTAATGTATATGTTACGGCTAAAGGTAGGTGTGAACATAAACTTAAGATTAGCCGGCTAAACCAAGGTTTATCTTCGTGTTTATGTTTATATTACTTTCTTCTATCTTTAGCCGGCATAACTAAAGCCGGCATAACTAAAGCCGGCATAACTAAAGCCGGCATAACTAATCTAACCTAACCTAACATGATATCGAACTTAAGCTGCTTCTCGAAGATAAACCTAGGTTTAGCTAACCTAACCTAACATGATATCGAACTTTAGCTGCTTCTCGAAGATAAACCTAGGTTAAGCCGGCTAATCTTAAGTTTATGTTCACACCTACCTTTATTCGTAACATATATAAGAAATTCCTGTCACAGTGTTTGACCGCGATGAACTCTGAAACTGCTCAATCGATTTTGATGTTTTGTTTGCATTTTGCTGGATTTGTAACAACTTAGAATATAGGATAGGTTTGATTTTAAACTTACGCAAAAAAAATACAAATTAAGATACTACGCGTAGCAGCTAGTGTATATATATATTTCAATTTTCCTTCTTCCGCGCACCAATTTCATTTTACCGCATTCGTGTCGTAACAACACAAGCTGAGGCGGGCCTTTTCATGTACTGTAATTTATGTTTGTTAAATTTATCTCATATGTTGATCAATAAATGGTTCTCTCTCTCATATATGTATATTTATCTGTTACCCTAGTATCCATAAATATTTACAGTGCTTACTTTGGGCAAGGCTAATCAGTGTTAGGCTTTTTTTTTTTTTTTTTATTTTGGCAACAAACAGTCATACATAATTACATTAATTATTGAGAAAACAGTAATAAAAATAAAAGACCTACAGTGCCCAAAATTAACAATAAATTTTAAATAATTCTTACGTGATCAAATCGTGGAAAACAAACATACTTATGGGAAATTAAAAATTACAAAAAAAAATTTAAGTGTAATAATTTCAATAAGTGACAAAACAAACAATTCTAACTACTACAATTTACCATTTTCATAAGATGAATTTTAACAAATTAGCAAGAAGAAAAACGAATAACAGTAAATCCTTTTAACAGTTTTGTTGACTAGAACTGAGTATATATTTAAGTTTATCTTTAATACTGTTAAGAGATATATTAAAAAGATCTACCTCTAACATCTTCTCGTTGTACGTGTTGGTGGAACGATAAAAGAATGTATTTCGGGTGTAATTTTTTAAGCGTTGCGGGGGAACGAATAGTGGTAGTGTACGTGAGGAGCGCACAGGAAGACGGGTTCGACCTAACAATTGAACGTAGCTGAGGAGCTCTGATGAGTCGATTAATGAGTTTAAGATCTTGAATAGAAAAATTGTGTCAAACATTATACGGCGATTACAGAGAGTAAGCAAGTTATGTTTGAGCAATGCTTCGTTATACGTAACGTTTATTATGTTGTCGCGATAATTAAGCGACTTTAAGAATTTCCTTTGAATCTTTTCAATTCTGTTGATGTGAATGTTATAACATGGGTTCCAAACAGTGCTACAAAAGTCAAGAATAGAACGAACGAATGAGAAATAAAGAATTTTTAATGTAGTTGTATTTTTAAACGGTTTACATATTCTTAGAATGAAGCCCAGCTTACGAAACGCCGCACTAACAATGTGGTCTATATGATGGTTAAATGAAAGCTTTGAATCCATCATGATTCCTAAGTCCCTAATATGGGTCACTCTGTTAATAATGTTGTTATTTATACAATAATCAAAATTAATTTGATTTTTTCTGCGAGTGTAAGAGATAACATGGCATTTACTAACATTAAGGAATAATTGATTCTTTAGACAATAGTCATGTAGCGCATTTATATCGCTTTGTAATTTAATGCAATCATTACGACATGTCACAATTCTATATAGTTTTGTATCATCTGCATATAGTAAGTGATGGCTATGGGTAAAAGCATTACCAATATCGTTAATGTAAAATAAAAACAAAAGTGGACCCAAATGTGAACCTTGTGGAACTCCAGATGGAATAGGAAGAAATTGTGAGGTATACCCTTTAATACAGACCGCTTGGCTTCTATTTTGGATGTAAGAATGGATCCATCGAAGGAGATTGCCGTGCACACCAGCCTCTGCAAGTTTATTAATGAGCGTATTGTGATTTATTTTGTCAAATGCCCTTGAGAAGTCGGTGTACACGACATCAACCTGAAGATTTTTCTCCATTGCATGCGAGAGAAATTCAGTGAATACCACCATGTTAGTATCTACGCTCCTGAGTTTAAAAAAACCATGTTGTTGAGAGGAAATAAAGCTCCGAGCTGCCAATGCTATATCAGAGGTTACCATTTTCTCTAAAATTTTACCAAAAATGCACATCTTTGATATCGGCCGATATTCTGTAATAAGGTGCTTTTGATTGTTTTTTGGAATTGGGGTAACCAAAGCTGTCTTCCATTTAGCGGGAAAAATTCCGGTCGCCAAAGATGTTTTAAAAATAATTGTAAGGGGTATAGTGAGTTCTTCGGCGCAGTTACGAATAAAAATAGGGTGAATATTATCGGAGCCGGCTCCCTTGTATATATTAACCTGTTTTAATTCTCTTTGGATACGAGTCATATTTATATTGACAGTGTTAATATCTAAAGTAGATTGGGAGTGGTATGCGGTCAAGGTTTGATTTTCATTGGAGGATACAAAAACAGAGTTAAAATAGTGATTGAATGCATCACAAATATCCGGGCCAGTTGATAGTATTCTGTTGTCGTGTATCATTTTGCCAGGAACATCGCCAGTGGCCTTCTTTGATTTCACAAAGGACCAGAATAACTTAGGATGTGCTTTTATGTTTTCCTCCGAATATTTTATGTAAGTTTTATAACAGCGTTCCGACATTTTCTAAAAGCGAGATCTTAGTTTTGAGAAAGTTGCATAATCGCTTTGGCTGCCATACTGTTTCCATTTTTTGTGAATTTTTTCTTTCTCTTTACGCAATTTAATAAGAGGCATTGTATACCAAGGCGGATATTTTTGTTTTAATTTTAAGTTGGTTTGTGGAACATGTTTACTCACAATATTGTTAAGAATGTTATAAAAATAACTTACCATGCTCTCAACGTCGGTAATCCTAGATAAATCTCTTTGCCAGTCAACAGACGCCAGAGCTTTCTTAATAGAACAATAATCGGCCTTATGGAATTGGAGTTTCATTTCATTTGGCGGGAGAAGTGGTTGAGAAGAAATTAAATTAATGAATGTAATCAAAGACTTGTGATGTTTGTCTTCTGGTACTAGTGGTTCTTCACATGAAGAAACCTGGCAGTGATAATTACTAAACACCAAATCTAGTAGCCTCCCGTTTTGATTGAATAATGAGTTGAATTGGGCCATAGAAGTTATATTCATAAAATCAGCCGTGTGACGAGCCAAATTATTATTATTTATTTCCAAGTCCATAGAATTATTACTGTTTTTAAACCAGTGGGCAAAGGAGACGTTGAAGTCACCGAGAACTAAGAAAACATCGTCAGGATTACCATTGGCGAATTCGCTCACTCTATCGTAAAAACTTTCAAGGAATAACTCATGATTTGAACCGTGTGCTATATATGTACAAATAATGTGCAAGTGACTAGGAGCGGCGCATGAGACGGCGGCAGTGGAAGGGGAACTCGCGCGGAGTGGCACTGAGACCCAAACCTCTTCGGCCGGCGGCGACGCGCGCATGTCGACACGATGCCAAGGACATAGCTCCCGGCGCACGGCAATTATTACGCCGCCGCCCGCAGAGACAGCATTACTTCGATCGCATCTAAATACATCGTAACGGTCGTCAAAGTACTCCGCACTATAAAAGTTATTGTTAAGCCATGACTCTGTGACACATATTACATCGTAATTAGTACATAGGACGGCTTCAAGAAACGAGTGTGATTTTGTGCGTAAGCCCCTCACGTTCTGATAGTAAACGGAGAAACCAGTGTTATTGAATTTTAAAAATTTGTTTTAATATAGTTTTATTGTGTGTTGTTCCACCAACAATATACAAGAATCTGTGTAAATTATTTCTTAAAGAAACGGATAACAGTAAATTCAAGTTTAAAAAATAATTGTCATTACTTAAGAGATAACATAAAGTGAGCTGTATATAGCATTTATATAGGAGACAGATATATAGTCACTGTATTTTAGTGAGGTCTTGTTCACTGGCAATAAGTATCACTTTCGATGCATCAGTTTTACGCAATAAGATTTTACATTCCGAGAGCCATACGTACTTATAGTCTTTCTCCTTGGCAAGACGTCGAACCCGTCCAAACAGAAGCTTGTTTTGTGGAGTAAGATGGTCATTAATAAATATAGGCCTAGATACACCAACCAAACCTGCGTCAACTGTAGACAGAACACGACGCGCACGCACCGCGGCCAACATTTCATTTTTACGTTTTCTTTGGGTAAATCTGATTATTATATTAGGTATAGCGGACATGTCTCGGGAAGATTCGTCATTCACTTGCGCGGTATTGTGATTCCTAGGTGCGAAGCGCCGGACACGGTGAATGTAGTCAATGTCGGATGATGTTAAGTCAAAACCGACCTTTGTGACTATATTACTGACAATATTTGATAAATTTTCTCCTTTGAGAACGGGCACGCCGGCAATTTCAAGATTATTAAGCCTTCCTTGCTGATCTTTAATCTCGAATTGTTCGGATAAAGTTTTTATTGTTGACTGCATGTCTGAATGTTCTTTAATAATCGAGTTGATCTTTTGATTGATCAGCGCCTCGGGCGACTTCAACTCCCGGATTTCGTTTTTTAATGACGTGTATTCAGCTGTTAATTTTTGTATTTGTTGATTCATGTCACGCATTTCCTGTTTAAACGTACCCAGGTCATTATGTAGTGTATCAAAAACACTCTGAATATTTTTGTTTTGTGAATCAAGAGACGAGTTAATAGAAGCAATTAAATTATTTTGCAATTCTAGGAATTTGTCCTCGAAATTACAGTCACATCCCGGCGTTTTTCGCTTTCTAAGAAAGACATTAGGGGCAGCATCATCTCGCAATTTCGACAACTCGGGTTGTGATCCTGAAAGTCCTCGAGGTGGTGGGCTTCTTTTCACGCTCATTATGATTTTATTGCGTATGTGGGTAGTGATAGCCGAGCGCGTAATCACGTATAGGCAGAGTAATCAAAGTAGGGTATAGCAACTGATGTTCTATTTATGTGAAGAAAACAGACACTGAATCCTTTCGCGATTGCACAAACTTAGACAAAGCACAGGTAGTTGCAATTATGCACTAATAACACTGAACACTGAAAATATTGTGTAAATAGTTACGAAAATTACGAGTATGAGGTCAATCACGACTAACCACGGAAGAGTTTAGAGACTGACTCACTGACTGACTTTTTAAGCATAATGTGTTAAACAACGTCCCAAAAAGCTAAAATATTTTTTTTTATTGAGCTTTATGAAGAGTAGTTTCATACATTTCAGGTTTACAATAACTAGAAGGCTTGTATTCAAAAACATCTGTATCAGTTAACATTGTGACTATTTATACCACCCTTTTTACCACAAAAACTTCCATGACACTATATAACATTGATAATGTCAAATTCCTTGATTATTGATGTCTGATAACAGTTATGCAAGCTAGTCAAAGAGGATACTCTCATAATAGATATAGTCAAGTCACTTTAAGAAGTGGCGCGTTAAATAATTATTCTTTAGTAGCCAATTTAATATCGGAGTTATTGTAAAATTTTTTTTTGGAAATTTTTTGAAACAGATATGTTCACGTATACGTTGATTGTAGAAAGTCCCAGAAAGAAGTAGACGTGTCAATACTTACATGCTCACAAAATAACGGTGGCTGCATTGGATGAACACATCAAAAGAAGCTATTTGCAAACCTAGATATGGCTTGGAAATAGAGACATTCGTCCACTTGACTGGAGGTGGTGCAAAATTGTAGAGTCTTTGTTTCCAATTAAAAAATCCCAATCCACCTGCTCCAGACGAATTGTTAAAAATGTTTTTTTTTGCAACTGCAAAAAAGGGTGCGGCGCTTCTTGCGGGTGTCGAAGATTAGGGTTATTTTGCAATGCTACCTGCGGATCATACAGTGGAGACAATTGCCAAAATAGCCCTCCAATTAATAAAGAAGGAGAAGTTGGTGAAGAGAGCTCTGATGAAGAGTGAATAATTATATGTAATATGTATTATTAATATTTGATTTATTTATGAAACATTATGTATAGTATAACTAAACAGGTTTTGCTGTTATAACATAGGATAATGGTTACTTGTAATCAAAATAAAAGAAGAACTTTGTGGGTTTGTTACCATATATAATCAATTAACGTTAGCATAGCAACGCATGGCCGGGTTATACCAGCAACGCGTGGCCAGTCTAGCTAGTTTAAATAAACAAGGCGATGCAGTCGCTTAGCATAAAGCTACGCTAGCACCATATATTGGAGCGGAGCGTCATACCTAAAAATTTTTTTTTTGGTTCGAAGGGAAATTTTGCGAATTTCAAAATTCGGGCTCCGTCACCATCTGGTCCTAAACCTGTTGATTCCCATGATTCCATTCCCTGATGAACCCAAAAAATATTAAAATCGGTTAAGAACTCGGGAAGTTATGGCGTAACAGACATTGCGCCATTGAAGCTGATCCATGGGAGCTTCGCTTCGCTCCGCTCCGAAAATGAATAAACTTTCCATATTTAAATATTTATTTTAATACATTTTCCTCTAAATTAATCATTTAATTTTTTTATAAGTCACATTAGTAATGAAAATTCTGTCCAACGTTAAATTATGCTTTTTCATAAGTTTGTGCACAAAGGGTAGTTTGAGGAATGTGGAATGAATAATATTAATAAAGTTTGAAATATATTAACATAGTTTATCGTAAATGGTAGTTTTTAAGGGTTGAAAATTTCGCAATAAATAAATAATCACTTTTATACTGAGTAAATGAGATTTCAATTCAGTAATGTGTAATTCAAATCATTAAAGTTTCTTGAAAACAATTTGCATTAAAGGGGTGGTTTTTAAATAACAAATTGTTTGTGTAATTTTAATATGTGATTTCATATTTCAGAAATACAGAGAAATTGTTTTTTCATGGTTTTCGATTTATGGGGTGGTTGCTAAAACGGTTTAAAAATTAATTATAATCATTAATCATGCATATAAATGTTGAAAAATATTTCGTTTATCTAATTCAACGAGATTACATACGCCAGAATGCTTAAATCTGCATTTTTACCCATTTTTAACAAAAGGGGTGGATTTCACCCCTAAAATACATGTTCGAGCATATGCCACTTTTTAAGTTGAGGGTAAAATATATTCAATCCCACAATTTCATGCAAATCGATGGAGGTCCACTTTTTGATGATTTTTCATCATTCACTGCACTATTATGTGAAAATCAATTCTTAAGGAAAAAAACTAAAAAAAACTCAAGAAATGTTTTGTTTTTTCTTTCTATGTATGTTTATTACTGGTTATAGTTACACTGTTAAAATACCAAAGAGAATTTAGAAAGGTTGTAGGATTTGCAGATTTTTTTTATTGCTAAACGAACTGAGAAATTATTCAGGGGTCACTTACAAAAAGGTTTAACTAAATAAATAGTCGAACTAAAGATCGGATCCGGATCGTATGTTTAGGATAATTGCATAATTTGACAGTTTTTTGGTGACATTTGTCAGTATACAGAATACCATACTTTAAATTGGTCTTGGATTTTAAACTCGGGAGGAGTTGATTTTTGTGTGATAAATACGAGCATTTATAACTGAGTCATGGGTATTTATGTATATTTCTATAAATGCTAAATATCTATGTATCATATATGTATGTTTATCCATTACCGTAGTATCCATAACTCTAGCCTTATGGTGCTCACATTGGACTAGGCTAATTGGTGTGAAGGTAAGAAATATTATGTTTTCGTTAATTTTAACTCAAATACTGCTAGTTGGAAATATAAATATTGTTATTTAACCTCTTACAATATTAAAAATCTTAAAATAATTAAACAATCACAGATGTATATTTTAAAAATCAATAAAATTCCACACAAAATAACGAATGATCTTAAAGATTGTGATGGATTAAAGATCAATAAGTACGGAAATTGTTTACAGTATAGCAAGGCACAATTACATTTAAGTATGTTATGGTCTCCTTAAACATCTCTTAGTTGATGGTGTGAGGGCAGGTCGCTACCTTCCCGAAGGTATGGTATGCCTGTCTGTGATACCATATGTATTTTAATTCTTTCGTTTCGTTTTATTAGAGCTGTATGAGAATTTAGTTTATGTTTTATACTTCCCCGTTTCTTAGTTAATTTTGGATTTGAACTCAGAGGCACTCACCTTGGAATCTGCCGGTCGTCTTCTTGGAGGTACCTCCGTGTCCTTGATCCAGCTGTATTGTTCTACGATGGTCTCCTGGCCTAATTCACGATTTTTGCACTGATTCCACTGTAGATTTAGTTTTATGAAAAATATAATTTATTGAGCTGCGCGCCGCGGGGAACGGTTCGATCGAAGTGTATAGTTCAAGTGAGAATGTTTAAGATGGCAGCACTGATGGCTGGCTTTGTTACGGCTTTGAGCCAAAGGGATTGTGCCTCTGATATTATTGAAAAAAAAAAGAAAGATTGGATTTAGTATTGTTTGTGCTATGATAAACTAAATTATAACGAAAGTACGGAACAAGAGCTATAAGCGTTTTAACGGTAATAAATGGATTATTTTATCCTGACTTTGGAGACAAGTTACATCGATTTCGATGTTACTAATCCGAAAGGTCATCGGAATAAAAACTTACTTAAAGACCGTTTCTTAATGCACTTATATGAGTTATATCAAATGGAAATGCAGCAATTAAATTTTGTAATGACATAGAGACTTATTTGAGGATTTTTAAAACAGAAAACACGGCACATGCTTCGAATTTAGATGATGGCTACAATTTGTATGCTCCTTCAATTAAAGGAGACCTCAGTTTGCAAATAATCTTAAATATTATCTGCAATAGTATTATATATAAATACTAAAATAGTTACTCTAGATGGATACATTATACTAATAACCGCATTATCAATTGAAGTAAAATAAAAAAATAAAAAAAACGAGTGTGACCACACGACTGAAGTAAAACGTCTTTAGCTCCATCTATATTAGATATACGAAACGTAACTGGATATGAGAGAAATAAAGAAAGAAACTGTGTGCTCTTTTGTCCCTACAGTCCCTATTGTCCCTTCTTCTAATTCTCATAAAACTCTCAACTTCCATTCGCCTAGCCCGATCACACTTTTCGTAGCACTCTCGTCACGCATTCACTAATTAAGTCAAGAGCGCGTAAAAAGCGTTTTACTTCAAAAATAATAATAGTTAAGTTTTAAGAGTTAGGTGAATAGTAATTCCTTTGAATAGCTTTTATAATAAGACAAATAAATAGAGATATCAAGCTCATAAGTCATTGTACTGCACATAGAGTCAATGCCGGATTTACCTCAGACGGGGCCCCAAGCAATAACTGATTTTTGAGGCCCTTTTTTTAATATAACCCCCCCCCCTCTTCTTTTTAAAGAACAAAAAACAGATCAATTTTGCAAAATCAATATATTATTTGAACCAACTCCATTACAACTTCTTTCTACTTTTTTCAGTCGCAAATTGATAAATAATATCATCAAAGTCAAGTTCTCGAAGCTTGTCTTTTTCGATAAACATTTTCAAATATTGGGGCCCGTCTCCAAGCTAGGCCCCAAGCAATTGCTTCCTTTGCTTCCTGGTAAATCCGCCACTGCATAGAGTCTCGGCATGGTAGCAAAGTGACCAAAATTGGTTTTAGATGGAGGAATCCTAAAGAAATTATAGGCGCGCTGTTAAGGTAGGTGACATGTTGTATTGATTTGAAAAGTGCTGACTAATTCTGGACAGTCAAAACAGATATAAGATTTTTCTCTGCATCTAGCTACTGAATACATTTGGTATTTTTTTAGTTTTTAAGTAACCAAAGAATCGCTCTAAGCTTTTTGGTTCCAATTTTGTAATTCGTACCGCTAAAGAGTGGAGCCTTTGCCTGAGTCTGTATTTCTTAATATATAACAATTTCGGGCTTCAAGTCACGAGTGAATAAGTGTCTTCTAGGCAGGCGCGTCACATCCTAGATCGCATCGTCGCTTACCATCAGGCTATCTCGCACAAGCGCTTCCCTATTCACGTTAAAAAAAATTATCCATATAGCTAGAGATAGTATTCGCAAGATCGTCATTATAACTTAGGTGATATACAAATGGTTTTTAACCCTTTCCAAAGATTTTATTGGAGCGGAGCGAGCGGAGCTCCCATGGCCTCTATGACGAAATGTATGTGACGCCATAACTCTACGAGTTCTTAGCCGATTTTCGTATTTTTTGAAATGAATCGAATCAACAGGATTAGGACTAGATTATGATGGCATTTTGAAATTCGCAAAAATAAAAGAGTTATGAAAAAACAACATTGGTTTTACGGTATTTCCCATTGAGACTTAATGAAAAGAAATTGAAAAGTTTTCATTCTTTTGGAATTTAAATATTTGTAAACATTTTTATTTTTTTTTGTATTACGGTCCGCTCTAATATATGGTGCTAGCGAAGCGATACTGCATCGACCAAGTATAAATATTGTTATTAAACATCTTACAATATTAAAAATCTTAAAATATATAAATATTAAACAATTACAGACATATCTTTATATATATAATTCTTCTGTGAGTGTGTATGTCACTGAACTCCTCCTAAACGGCTGGACCGATTTGAATGAATTTTTTTGTGTGTGTTCAAGGGGATCTGAGAATGGTTTAGATTCACAAATCAGTCCGGCAGATGACGCTGCAGTCGGCACAGCAACGCGTGGCCGGGTCAATTAGTATTTTAAAAAATCAATAACATTCCACACGAAATGACTGATGATCGTAAAGATTGAGATGGATCAATATTTACGGAAATTGTTTACAGTCAAGGCACAATTAAATTTACGTATGTTGACGACATCAATCGACAAGCCGTTTCCGCCTTACGAAAATGACAAAATGACAGCCTCCGGTGTTGCCACTTTTATTATTTACTGTGCCCACTATGTTCATATCATGTTTTTAATATTGATTTTATCTAAACGATTTAGGAAATTTTAAACATTCTAAAAGGTGTAGAAACAGGATATTTCCCTAAAATATGAACATATGTGTCTTTAAAATAATACAAACATTATACTATTCCATTAAGCATAATAGAGTTATTTAAATTATCGTTACGACGACGCTTTCGCACTGACGGTCCTGGATTTGAGTTCCGTAAGGGACAGATATATGATTGATGAACACGAGCTTTCGTACCTAAGTCGTCAGTATTTATATGTATTTCTTTGAATATTATTATACCTATGTATCACAAACGTATATCTATCCGTTACCCTAGTATTCATAACACAAGCCTTACTGTGCTTACTTTGGGGTAGGCTAATTGGTGTGATTGTAAATAATATTATTATTATCATTAATATTCACTACATAGTATAAAACAAAGTCGCTTTCTCTGTCCCTATATCCCTATGTATGCTTAAATCTTTAAAACTACGCAACGGATTTTGTTGCGGTTTTTTTTTAATAGATATAGTGATTGAAGAGGGAGGTTTATATGTATATTATATGCATAATATAGTACAGCATTGCATCCGTGCGAAGCCGGGGCGGGTGGCTAGTTAATTATAAAGTAAGTGAGAATGAAAATTTAAGATAATATAAATAATAATATATTTTTTTTCATTCACATCAATTAGCCCAGCTCAAAATAAGCACTGCAAGGCTCGGGTTATGGATACTAATATAACGTACCTTAAACGGAAAAAACGGAACCCTTATAGGATCACTTTGTTTTCCGTCCGTCCGTCTTTCTGTTAAGACCCTATATCTCGAATACGCGTGGAGGTATCGAGTTTAAATACTCATACCACTCAGGTCTGCAGTCCCTTAGAGCTGTTCGATATCACGGTATTAGCTAGGTGATAATCAAACCAGTAGTTACATAGATTAAAATAAAATTAAAAAAATCTTAACGTTAAAAATAAAAACGAGTATTTATATCCTGTTTTGCTGTGTACATAACAATCGTACATACTTTGTTATTAGGTATAATTCAGAAAGATCAGTTAATTTATATACATTAGGTGTCTTACCGCAGCGAACAAAAGAGCTGATGACCCTAAAACGGTTGAATCGTTTTTCATAAAACAAGTCTAAAAACCACAGCTAGAAAGCTTGTTTTCAAATAACATAAAACCGTATCGAATTCGTAAATTCGTTTAACAATAATTGTAGTTTTAATTTTCTCTCTTCAAAAACAACCGTTGCCCCAAAAAACCAAAGACGATCACTCTTTTTTTCTTTACAGATTAGTCACTAATTAGTTTTGTTCACAGATTAATTAACTAGATTACTTATCCCATGGAGGTAAAGCATTAGTCCGCCTGTCCCTCAAAATTTGTATAATTTATAGTTCATTTTTCAGCCACCTGCCGCGCTGCCGTCGGTAAGTTGTATCTCCGAAGTTAGCTGTTTATGAGTACAAGTAGATGAAGTTAGTTGAATAATGTACAAAAACAACAGCCCCCTTTTATTGAGACAACTTAGCGATCGCAGCGCCTCACTTAATTTGTCCACATTTCTGGGACACTATTTTGTATAGCGACCGTTCTCCTTTTCTCTAACGTCCATTACTTATCCACTTATAACGTTTCGTTTTACTAAAATAGTAAACATTCGCAGTAGCAATAAATCAAAAATCATTTTTTAGAAGAATACCAACATTTGCCAACTTATTAATTTATATTACTCACGAAAATCACAGGTAATATTTACACATGTTTGTGTGTACATTTACAATCTAATGTTCGGTTCCCGATAACTGTGTTCATTGTTGTAACTCTGTTGTGTGTAGAAATAAAATAAAATAATAAATAATATAAATCAAACAAATAATTTTAAAATTAAAGGAATTGATTGTACTAGGTCTGCAATACATGCTGCTGTTTGCAAATACTGAGCGAAGCAATTAGATTTTTGAAGGGTGATTATTCCTCGATGGTATGTCAGATTTCAAAACTTTTTTTTGTACATTAGTCACGACCACGATGTGAGTTTTGGCGCCAAATTTCATCAATGTGGTCTTAGCGATTTGGCTTTGATCAGCTTTTGAATTTTTCTTTCGGTGATTATTCCTCCATGGTAAAGTCTTTATTTTTTTTACATAACCTATGTCCGTCAGGTTATAATTATGTATGTTCATGCCAAAATTCGTTCGAATCGGTTGAACCATTAAGGAGCAGGAGGGAGACAAGCGAAATTTGTGAGTTGCCTAAAAGAGAGCTTCGCTCAATTATGAAAATTGATCGCTTTATTGATTGTATTAAATACATGTGGATTAATTTAAAAAAAAAGCATTAAAATCATAAACCAATATAAATATATGAGAAATAGGGGATTCCCATCAGGATATTTTAATTCACGAGATCAAAAGCTTAACTGAAGTCGGTGATGTCATTAACATATGACAGCGTGTCTATTCTCTACATCGGATATAAATTGGGCTGATGAGATTGTTGTGAAGCAAGCCCTGACGAATCTCTGTTGTTAGGAGAATTATAATGATTTTTACTTGCCCCAAAAAAATTGGGGCATGCAAGAGACGTACTAAGCGTATCTATTTTTTTGAACACACATTATTATTAGCCAAAGTAAGTGTAAGGCTTGTGTTATGAATACTAGGGTAACGGATAGACATACATATATGATACATAGATATGTAATATTTATAGAAATACTAGCTGACACGGTCACGAGTTGCTGTATTATAAATTTAAATACAGCCTATCCTAGGTCCTTAGTTGGAGCAAATCCAACAAAATGAAAAAAAAAACATCAGAAACAGTTAATCTATACAAACAAAAAAAAATCTATAAAAATATATTTTATAAGTGACAATGCCACTACAGTTTCCTAAATAAACATTAGCAGATATGCAAGCATTATTATACGGCCTTATCGACATATAATTAATTAACTTATAACCCATTTTATTGTATTTTAAATGCTTACATATAGTTAACTTATGCGGTAAGATAAGGAAAGAGATGGAATAAAAAAAAAAAATTTTGCATATTTAATGTTTTATTGTAGTTTACGTTATGAGATCTAATTGACTGCAGATTTATTATCGCGTTTTATGTCAGTTATATGTTCTCTAACGCGCGTCCCTATATATCGCATTCCTTGCCCGACGCATGAGAGACCACAGTCACAAGTAATTTTGTAGACATCTGCTGCTGGAGGGTTATATTACACTTTACAGGTCGTAATAATTGGTTTATATATATATATATGGAGCGAAAGAAGTTTTACGTTAAGTCGTGTGTCGTTTGTCTTTTTTTTATGTGATGCTATATATGTCTCAGCTTTCAGTGTGGTCATGTTTGGTGTATCCATATGCTATATATGGATTCGCGTATGTATTTAGGACAAATCTGTATTATATTACGAAGGATTCTTTATGACAATTACGTGTGGGGCTATAACTTTTGCGTCCATGTATGGCTTGATACGTGGTAGACGGTTAAATGTGATGTCTGTATTGATTTAAGACTAGACATCAGTTGCTCGTTAAGGAACCGACTCAGTGTTACAAAACATAAATGTGTGCCGATTGATTCGGGACAATTGCCTCGTAAAATATGTGTCATTAGGAACTCTATCATGTCGACCGACGCGATGACTAATGGAACAACGCAAGTGAATGAGAGAGAAGCGGAATGCGTCCACAGCGCTCAGTTACTTTAACTGACGTTTCTGAAATACTATCCGTGCTAAGCGTCAGATTTTACTGTTACACGAGGGCGTCAGATTTAGAAACAGTTATCTCAGTGTTTGTGTATGGCTGGCGTTGCTTTTTCTATATCTCACTCTCTATCTCTTTTTCGCTTTATATAATACTAGCTTTCCGCCCGCGGCTTCGCCCGCGTTAAATTCGGTTATATTGCGGTATAAAGCAATAGCGTAAGCTATCATTCCACTTCTTACGTATTTTAAAAAACATATCGTTATCATGTTTTAATAAACACCCAGCGCCATCTATCACATACCTCAAGAACTAAATAACGTAACTATTACTTATACCAATTAGCAATTCGTTGACTTTAGTGATTTCAGGATAAGTAGATGTAAAAAAAACAATTTAGACGATAAAACAAATTTTACGTCATCCCTCGGGAATTCCTCATTTTCGGGGATTCATTATCGTATCATTTAGCTTCTAAATTGACATGTTTATATTCGTTTGCAATATTTTACCTTGTTTTAAACGACACACAGCGCCATCTATAATCCATCCATCAAGCAAACAATATTTTTCTTTCTCCTCGGAAATATCAATTTTTCCAGGATAAAAAGTACCCTATTATTTAATCCGGACTTTTATCTTTACGTCTGCAAAATTTCAAAGCAATCGGTTCAGTAGTTACGGCGTGAAAGCGGAACAAACAAACAAACAAACAAACAAACAAACTCACTTTCCCATTTATAATATTAGTAAGGATTGGATTATAATAGAAAGCTTCGCTCCTTTCAAGTGTCCCTAGAGGGCACTCTTTTTTAATTTTAATATGTAGATATTGAGTGTGCATACTTGTAAATAATATGACAATTATTGTATATAAAAACTATTTTTTCAATACACCAGCTACCTACTTTGTAAAAAATAGTAGTAGCCGTCAGTCCTAAGTGGATCAAAAGCTAACCCATTCAAATAAAAAAACCCCGGACAAGTGCGTGTTTGACTCGCTCACCGATGGTTCCGTACAAATTTGCATGTACATATTATAATTAGTTCAGGCATCGAGTCTCGCAGTTTTTCCTGTGTTTTCCTTTTTTTATATCAAATACATATACAGTTTTTAGATCTTTCTCTGTAGTTGTAGTATTAGTAAATAATTGTCTTAAGTATATTAATAAATATTCTTTACATCCATACCAATTAGCCAAGCCCAAAGTAAGCACTATAAGGCTTGTGTTTATGGACACTAGGGTAACGGATAGAAATACGTATACGATACAAATGTATTCATCATAGAAACATCCGCCCCTTCCGGGATTCAAACCCAGGACGATCGGTGCGAAAGGTAGGATCGCTACCGTTGCACCAAACGGTCGTCTAAATAGAACTTAGTATAGAACGATATTACTTGCCAAATTTCATTCATCTAGGTCAGCGGAAATGACTTTATTTGATTACGTGTCAAAATATATGTTTTTGCGGGATAAACAGTCGTATTTTTTTCTTAATTTAGTTCAGAAGACGGATAACAAAGTGATCCTATAAGGATTTCATTTTTGCTATTGAGGTACGGAACCCTAGAAAATATAATGAAAAGACTGCGGATTAAAAGTTTGTTAAAATGTTTAAGAACTTCTGTTCTTGATCTTCATTGTTTTAAAAGTAAATTATCTAAGTATATTACCATCTTTCAAGAGCCATTTAAACTCCACCATCGTACATCCCGGGATATCAGCATTGTCAACGTTAAGTTAATGAGAAGAAAGGCTACTTTTGTTTGACACTTGTTAATACAATGTAAATCATTTAATGAGGCTTTTATAAGGCTTTGTAACGGGTTGGAAACTCGCTATTTTACAGATATTGAATTGTGAATCTTGCGATGTATACGATAAGGTTTACTTTTCTTTCAAGTAAAGACATTTTGTTTCACTTATTTAAAAGAAAACATATTTACATTTTTTTCTTACGAACTTTCAGGGACCAGATGTCCTGAATTAAGGCCAGGTCAAAAGTACACTTAACCGACGAGCAATGGAGTCAGGATCCTGGAAAGTGAAAATTTGTGATATCTGCCTAACCGTGCGGTCTTAATATAACTAGTTATATACATACTTATATGTACTAGCGGCCCGTCCCGGTTCCCACGGGTGGACAAAATTCTTTAATTTTTTCTATTATTAAATATTTTTCCGTTAGCGCCATCTAGCGTCCGGTAGACTAACTACTTACGGTTAACGCGTTGCTATGGTAACGTTATTGATACAATGGAAAAAAGAGCAGTCAGTCAAACACACAAACTACTGTGATCTTAGATTATAAACTAGCTGACCCGGTAACGCGTTGCTATGGTAACGCGTTGCTATGGTAACGCATTGCTACGGTAACGTTATTGCTTCAATGGAGAAAGAGCGGAATGGAAAGCAAACACATAAACCATTGTGATCTTAGATTATAGATTCATATTTTTGAGTGTTTGAATGTGTGTGTTTGTGTGTACGCGTGCATTGATATATGTGCGTGTGTTCATATGTCTATGTACTAGTGCGTGGTATTAAGTTGAAGATAGTCTTAGTATAGCTAGTCGTAGGAGCTTATACACATTTAGTTAGTTAGGAAAGTATTTTTAAATATAAATCATAAGTAGGGGAACACGGGACGTGAGTGAAACAAAACGGCTGTCAACGCACTGAGGCCTTAGTGCGAGTTACTATGGAATTTTGTATAAGCGCCCCTAGCGGTAACTATCAGGAACTACAAATCTTTATAGAAATCTGTACCGCGCTCGATTACGAGAATCGAATGCGTAAATTCGCACTAAGGCCTCCGATGTGTATTCGATCAAAAGTAAGACGCATAACAATTGACATTTAAATTCAATTTTTTTTATTGTACTCATGTAATATACATGGATGCAAAAAATAGTATTCATACTTATGTGTGTGTGTGTATTTGAGACTGCTTAAATACTGTTTCGTAACTGTGCATGATATATAAGCAAACATAACTGATGTTTTTATTTTTTTTTTGTTTTCACAATGCAATATTTGTATAAGGTATAAAATACGCGTGTAAATAACAACTACGCCTCCTAGCCCGCAGCTTTCAGCGAAAGGTCGTGGGTTCGAATCCCACCTGAGGGCTCGGATTTAATACCTTATACCAAGGCTGCTCAACCATAGGCCCGCGGGCCAAGCAATGGCCCGCCGACGCATTTTGAATGGCCCGCGCAGGCAACATTCAGAAATTCCTGCCAAGTTGAAAATATTGAATATGTTTTTATTGCACAAGTCTTAAATGTATGAATGTTTGGCGGATCATTGACAACTTGCTCTCATTAGATAATTAAGTGGTTAGTGGCTCGCCAAAAACTTCTGAATCATCCCTTTGTTCCGACTGGTAAAAAATTTGAGCAGCCTTACCTTAAACATAACTAATCCAAACGGTGCGACTTATCGGAGATCAAGTCTCACTTTGGGTCATTGCGCCATGAAGATGCTCCCTCACTAGGAGCATTCGCGTGCAATGTAACGTTACAGATTTGAGCATTACATCAGTGAAGGAGGAGAACCGAGCATTACAATGCTCACGTTGTATCATTACAATGTATCATTACTATCTTGATACTCGTACAACTTGTAACATCAATGCGCTCCACTTCCCCCCGCCCGCTCAGTAGCCTACATGACAGTGAAGTGAACGCACGTTGTCATATAGTGTGTACAACGACCGCTTCATCTGACATAATGGAATCAACTAATGCTCAAAGTCGAATATTACATTTCACGCGAATGCTCGTCAGTCAGGGAGGTAGTATTGTAATGTAATGTTCAAAGGCGAATTTATAATGTACACGTGAATGCTCCCGGTGAGGGAGCACCTTTAAAGTAAGTTGACGACGGTTTGGAGCAACGGTATCGAACCTGACTTTCGCACCGACGTTCCTCTGCTCGAGTCCCGGATTAGCACATGTTTATGTTACGAATACGAGCATTTGCACCTGAGTCATAGGTGTTTATATATAGTTCCATTAATATAACATATTTATGTATCACAAATGTATTTCTACTCGTTACATTAGTATTCATAACACAAGCCTTACAGTGTTTACTTTGGGCTAGGTTTATTGGTGTATATGTAAAAAATATTATTATGAATGTCACACGCAATAAAGTGTTTACGAAGGCTCGAAGGAAGGAGAAGGACGTGACTTTATGTTCCGAGCTTTACAGAGCTTACTTTGGGCTTACTAACATGTGCCTTGTTTGTTTGATGTATACGAGCATTTGAAACTGGGTCTGGGTATATATATATATATATTTATATATATATATATTTATATATATATATATATATTTATATATATATACCCAGACGTCATGACGTTAGATGATGCTGTTTTATAATACCAAATGTAAATTTTCCACTTAATTTGCCTATTTTATAACAATTAGGGGCACCATAAACCCTAAATTTCATTGTTTTTTTTTCAATTATTATTTTTCAATAATTTGATATGTGTTTCAAATAACATGAAAAATACTATTCCTATAGATTATTAATGTTTTTATATATTTTATTGAGTCTGTCAAAGTTAGTCGAAATAATACTTTTTATCAAAATTATTTTGTGCTGGGGCACCTCAAACCATTATTGGAGCGGAGCGAAGCGAAGCTCCCATGGATCAGCTTCAATGGCGCAATGTCTGTTACGCCATAACTCCCCGAATTCTTAACCGATTTTAAATTTTTTTTGTGTGGAATCGAATCAACAGGTTTAGGACCAGATGGTGACGGAGCCCGAATTTTGAAATTCGCAAAAATTCCCTTCGAACAAAAAAAATAGAAAAAATATTTAGGTGTTACGCTCCGCTCCAATATATGGTGCTAGCGTGGCTTTATGCTTAGCGACTGCATCGCCAAGTAATATATTGAATTTTATTCAACATACTTCATTTACAAAAACACAATAAATATCTCTATACATTTTCACTCCACACTAATATATATATGTGTGTGTGTGTGTGTGTGTATGTTGTGTGTGTGTGTGTGTGTATGTTGTGTGTGTGTGTGTGTTTGTTGTGTTTGTGTGTGTGTGTGTGTGTATACCTTCAGTAGGTAAGTGCTTGACCGCTATCTCGCCTATGGTAAGCGACAATGCGATCAAGGATGTGACGCACCTGCCTAGTGTAGTTAATTAGTGGAGGCCCAAATTGAAACATCTCCTTCAGCATTAAATAATTCACACACAAAAACACTCACCCGGTGTGACCTGTTTCGTGACTTGAAAACTCCACTTTGAAAAGTACCGAATGCTGGCTTAACCTATTTTTCAAGCTGATTGGTATTACGTTGGTTCGTAGAAACTTTGCTTATGCCTCCCTAATGTTATAGAATCAAGGGATTACTACCGGTGTTGCCAGGTAATTCAAAAAAACAATAATGGGTATTAATATTTACAATATCTGAGATGAGTTGGAAGAAAGGAACTTTTGATAAATGAAAATAATTTATTTATTTACTGCATACATATTCTTACTACTACAGAAGTCTGTAGGCTCTGTCTGTACATTAATTTCTTGTAAAATTTTCTTATAAATATTCGTTTTATGACTCACTTATACCAATTATATTATTTAGGATTTTTTGTCTGTCTGTATGTCTTACTATAAGTCAAGAAAAGTTTGACAGATTTAAATGAAATTCGGTATATAGTACGAATATGTATTTACACAAATTATAGGCTATTTATCATGTTGTTAAGACTATAAAATCCTAACTAATATTATAAATGAAAATGAGTTTGTTTGTTACGCTTTAACTACTCAATCGATCATCATGAAATTCTGCATATACTTTGCCAGGGGTACAGAAAAGTACATGTATAGGGTACCTTTATCCAGAGAAAAAGTACTGTTCCCTAAGGATAGAAATATAACTTTAACTCGGTAGTCTATGTACATTAACGTGAGCGAAACCGCCGGTAAAAGCTAGTTACTTGATAATATGGGTATAAAGACCGTTTAGTGCGACGGTAATGATCCTGCCTTTCGTACCGACGGTCCCTACCCTAGTATCCATTAAATAAGCCGTATAGTGCTTACTTAGGGCTAGGCTAATTGGTGTGAATGTAAGTCATATTATTATTATAGTGTGAGCTCACATATCCAAATCGTTGGCATTATTAAAACAATAAAATATCTTTATTCGCGGGGTATATGTTCCGGAAATATGCCGAGAATACAGAAACTGTGGATATGGAATGGTTATTAGTATGGAATCATAAGTGATAAGTCACAAAGTTCCAAAATTAAACTAATGTATATCAAAATAAAATAAAATAAAATTTATTCAGAAATTCACAATTAATATCGATGGTCAAAGAAGGTTTTAAAGAGTTAGATAATTCTATTTCGCTTTGCCTTTTTTAAAATATATGTAGCATTAATAATTTGCCTTTTAAAAGTAAGTCTCCTTTCTATAGATCGATCAATTTTCATGAAGAAGTCACAAAGTTCATTTGCTGTACGTAAACCTTCACTCAGATTTTCCAAATTAAATGCCCTCTTTCCAAGCAGACACAGTTCGTTCCTCGCCGATGTACTACAGACATAAAACCACCATATTACGCTTAGTTAATATTTCCCACGTTTTTCTCAGGTCGCTTTCTTGTTTGTCTGTCTGTCTGTCTGTGCAGTTGGATTCTTGCAACTTAATTTTGAGGCACTTCCCGGTCACCTAGCGAGCTGAAATTTTTGGAGCAAGTCAGAACCCAATGACAATGCATCCTAAAACTTTTAACTTTCTAGGTACACTTTCAGGTCAACTTTCGGCAACTTTCAGTTTTGTATGGGGCTTATCCGATTGTTGCGTAACACATAGTTACTTCGTTGAGTTAATAATTAAAAAGAATAAAATAGTAATACTAGATTTAAAAATCTAAAAATCCCACGTTTTTCAGTGACCAAAAAAGAATAAAATAACCCGGCGGGGCCAAGCGAGGGGCCACTCAAAACGTGGGCGCGCATGTTACTTATGGAGATGTAATGAGATGTATGATATGCATAGATGTTGAGAATATTTGTAAAGATGCGCCTCCACGTTTTGAGTGGCCCCTCGCTTGGCCCCGCTGGGTTATTTTATTCTTTTTTGGTCACTGAAAAACGTGGGATTTTTAGATTTTTAAATCTAGTATTATTATTTTTTTGAAGTTATACTTCTCTAGGCGCGTTATGAAAAAATGATGAGAGTGAAATTTCAAGATGTGACACAAAATTATAATGTTGAAGTTATCCGCAAAAGCAACATGGAATAAACCAGCAGGATGAAGTTGGCCGCTAATTATGAATATGTGTGTGTGATTTTAAATTATATATTGTAGTTAGCAATAATTTAAATAAAATTATCATATTAGTTATCTTTGTTTAGTAACGATAAATAATTATAACTTCTTACGTGCGTACATAAGTACACACAACGGTTTTTTTAAACTCACTTTTATATAGTGACGGTAAGATTTATTTTAGTGTGACATTAGTCCACTCGGTTAATAAATGATATTGAATCTCTTTGTGTTTACCGATTGCATCAGCGAATAATGAATTTTTAGTCGCAAATGCAGGAACTGGGTTCCAATTTCTTCACCCGCGAATAATGAAAACGCGTATAAGGAACTTTTACTGTATAAAGCTAGTAATACTAGCTGACCCGGCCACGCGTTGCTGTGTTATAAATTAAAATGAAACATATGTCGTAAATTGGAACAAATCCAGCAAAATGATAAATCTGTTGAATAGTTTCGGAGTTCATTGCAGTCAAAGACTGTAACACGGAATATTTATACATATTATTTTTATATGTATTAAATTATATAAGAGAAACTGCCGTGTCCCTTTCTAAGCTAAATTGCCTGTCACGGAGGTGCTCTATCTCTTTTACATAACCATAAATCTATTTTAAGCTAACAGTATTCGGATTACGCAACTCCGTTTCTGACAAATAAATAAATATTTCTAACACGCATATATAAAATATATATAAATACCAAAGACTCAGGTACAAATGTTCGTATTCATCACACAAACATCTGCCCCTTGATTAGAACCCAGGACCGTCGGCGTGAAAGGCAGGATCGCTACCGTTACGCCAAATGGTAGCGATATTGTTTGAAATAAATGAAATTGTAACTTTTGTCATTATGGATGCGATTTGATAGTTTCAGGGTGTCTCTGTTAGCAACCTGTTAGCAATTGAAACTGTCAAATCTAACCTCAATAAATGCCAAAGCAACAATTTCATTGATTTCAAACCAGAAATGTTAGCAACAGAGGTATGAAATAAGTAGGCGGTTATTTATTTTTTATTATTTTACTAGCTGCCCGGTCACGCGCTACTATGTTATAAATAAAACTTAGGTATCCTATGTCCTGAGTCGGATTTTTATATACATAGATTATAATAATATTTATAATAATAACAGAATAATAAATAAATTCTGGAAATATGGTTTTATTTAAATGTGTAAAAACTAAATACGTTTTTATGATGAGTAAGAATAATGAAGGTTGTCGTACACTAAGATGATATATGATAAGAACTGTATTTGATTGGTACAGTTCGACCGCTTAAACGAGTGTTCGCCTGCGCGGTACAAGAGCGCGGGGGTACGTGACAAAGGGGATTGAGAGAGGAGCGGGCGGTAAGAGCGCATAGTGCGCCTCTTCCGCCCCTGTAGCGCGGCCGAACACTCATTTTACACCTTAAGTGCGAAACCAGGTCTAAACATCTTATATATGTCTCGCTTACAGTGCGGCTAAGAAAAGTATAGCATTCTTTGTCGTGCGGAAGGCATAACTTCAATTTGGTTCGGTGAAGGAAAAAGATGAATATATATCTAAGATGTCTTATTAAAATAGAATCCAATGGTGTACCTACCTTAATACCAGGTTTAGACACCTGGCACCACACGGAAGCCAAAAAAGCATTTAGGTTTCTTAAATGATACAGGGTCTAAAAGCCCTGTTCCGCCACAATGGAAGTTTTATTACCAGGTGTATTTGCCTTGTACCGAAGGAATGGAAAGTTACTGTCGCAGCGAACATGTTAAGCAGTCGACCTATGGAAGGAGAGGTAAAAAAGTGATAAGCACTAATTTATAGCACAAATTCTATTTAATGATACTCGATGACTCGTACAAATTAATTTAATTATTTGTAAGCAAACACGGTACAAAAGATGTTATAAAAAGACTATCATGATTCAGTGTAACATTAAGGAACTGGCATGCAAATTTATATAATAAACTAGCTGACCCGGCCAAGCGTTGCCGCGTAGATCGTTTAAAATGAAATCTTTTCTAAACTCGGAATAAATCCAGCAAAATGAAAACAAAATCGTCATTATCGCTTTCAAGGAAAATCTAATTCAAGAGCTTCAATTTGTATGGTACCAGGAAATCATACAACTGTATTAATTATATTTTATTACATAAAAAGAATTAATTACGTAAATCTCATTTGAGACTCGATAATTTGTGAGCAGAGTCGAATTTTCTATTACTTCCTATTAAAATTTATTTAATGAGATAGAATCGAAAAAAAACAAAATTAAAAAAATCATAAATTTGTTAAATCGTTAAAAAATAATAAAAGTTTAAATCTACAATCTACGAACATAATATTGTTGTTTGTGTGTTTGTCTGTCCGCTCTTTTTCCATTTTATACGGGTTACCATAGCAACGCGTTAACCACAAGTAGTTCGTCTACCGGACGCTAGATGGCGCTTATGAAAAAATATTTAAAAAATTTAAAAAAATTAATAATATTGCGTTATGGATATACATATATGACACATTGATATGGGTATTTATGTATATGCTTGTATTCATCACACAAACATTGTCCCTTCCGGTAAACAAACCCAGGACTGGATACGAAAGGCAGGATCACTACCGTTGCACCAAACGTCCGTTTATAAGTAAGTTTGTTTTGGTCACAGACAAATCATTTTATAACTTTAAACCCATTTAAATTTGTTTTTAGCAAAATAAACGCTTCGTTGCCTTCAAAGCCTATGTCGCAGTCATATCGTGTAACACGCCATATTAGAATTGAAAAAGTAGAACTTTTTTTTTATTTTGAAGTGGGCGAAAACAAGCCCGGAAGCAAAAACAGGTTCCACGATGGAATGAGCTAATCCATAAGGTGCCTATTCACCCTGGCTTTGAAAACAGACGGGTTATATGTACTCGGAAATACAGACGCAGGGAGGGAGTTCCACTCCTTTGCTGTGCGCATTATAAAAGATGTTGAGAACCCGCAGTGCGTCTGGAATGGAATGGAAAAGGGGAGATGACGGTATGAGCATATGCAGCTCCTGAGCACACTCTACAAAGTACATTCTGTAGAAGACCGACAGACCGGCAACTTTGAGGCGCACTATGTGGAGGTGCCTAAGAGAGCTTGGCCATAAATACATTTTGTAAAAATCGGCGCAGGTACTTGTATTATACCTCAAACTATAGCTAAGAAGTTGATCTACTATATTATGTATAAATTATGTATGTAACTAGTACTTTTTTATAGTAAAGAGCATCTAAATACGATGATTGAAAAATTATCACGAAAACATCATAATTTGTATTTTTTTCAGGATGATTTTCTAGTAAGCTAGCAATGAAAATTATACAAGTATTATACCATTTTAGAAAGCTTATAATATATACTTTTTTTTGGTATACACAAATATGCTATATATTTATAAATATATTTACTAGATATATTTATCTCATGACATATCATTTTTGCGTATCTGAAACTTTCAATTAGAGTTTTGACAGTTGCCGAAATTTGCCGAAGGTCTGTAAATGATGTTATTTGATAGGAAATTTAATATTTTTATACAGGAAGAAAAAAAAAGTTGCAACTTCATTGCACAACATAATGCTATCTACCATAACATGAAATAGTAATAATTTCTTAAAAATACGTGGGCGAATCTATTTGTTTTATTAGTTGATATAGGTTACACTTGTGATATATTATTAATTGCGGTTTATGTTTTGATAATGTATCGAGTATTTCTCACCATTTTTAGTTCGCCTACAAAATAAATTATCAATAAAACACATAGGAAACCGAGTAACCACATAATGATAAATAGTTTTTATTCCCATACTTTGCACACGTTTCAAATCAGTTATTTAATATAAAATAGAGCATCTGCATACTGAATAATTACATACTGTTTTTCGTTCGTTATTGTCGTTATTAAAAGTGTATCTAACCACCTACTATCTCGCAATGAGTGAATTCCAATGTACCAGACGCGACCTATGTCTTGTTTTGATTGAAAGTGACGGGAATTATGTTGTTGCTTTAACAAGTTATATACGGAATAGTTTATCAACTTTTCTGAGGCAAATATCGCTAAAATTGTCGCGAGTGTACAAAAAAATCTTATTACGAACTTTCGTCAACGCTACACTAAATCTGGCAGAAATAAAGAAATTTTTTTAAATCAGAATAGCATGTGGTTGAATGCCACATTCACAGTAAATCTGGAAGATCCTACTTGTGAATCTGAACCTTCGACATCGACGGGGAAGCGAGGACGCCCTTCTAAAACCTACGAAGACAGTTCCGATAGAACACAAAGACGAAAAAACAAGGAGTTGCTTGAAACATGTGGCCTTGATTTTAAACTGAATTCATATCTTCAAGGATTGAGATCTCAAGGGGAAACGGAAGAAGCATTCATTGTCGAAATTTTACGAGTATTACCCATAGATAAAAAAAGTGAAATACGTCAAAATCTTTTAAATTAACCGGCACATTTAACAGCGTACTCTAAAGATGAAGCTCTCAGTATTTTTATAGAGTTGGACCTTAACATGGCACAGTATGAAAACATGAGAAATTGCTTAATTGCGAAGAACTGCGTATTATTTCCGTCATATAAATCAATTCAAAAAGCTAAAGGAATGTGCTACCCACCAAGATCAAGCATAGAAATTAATAATATTACAGCAAAAATAAAACTGCAAGATCTGCTGGATCACACTATTGCAAGAATTTTGAAAATCAATGGTGTATACAAAGCTGGCAAAAAACATTTAATGCTGTATTCGAAATGGGGCTGTGATGGCTCAAGCGGACAAAGTGAATACAAGCAAGTCTTAACTGAAGAGGATGAGTTAATTTCTGCCACAAATTTATTTATATCTTCATTAGTACCTCTGAAACTTGTTGATATTAATACAAATGAAACTTTGTGGGAAAACCCTGTTCCATCATCAGTAAGATTTTGTAGGCCCATTTTAATAGAATTTTCAAAAGAGACACCAGAGAAAACTACAAGTGTAGTTAATGAAATTATAGCTCAAAGAAACGCTCTCACAACAAGCTTAATCAATAAAAATGGTGAAAGGGATGGTTGACGGGAAAGTGGCTCAAGTTTTGTCAGAAACTTCATCAGGTGCTGTATGTACTATTTGTGGTGCAAGACCTACAGAGATGAACAATTTAGAAAAAGTACAAAATAAACCTGTTGACGAAAATTCTTATCAATATGGGCTTTCGACTTTACATTGCTGGATTAGATTTATGGAACTAATTTTACATATATCTTATAATGTAGGCTTTGAAAAATGGTCTGCTACAACGACAGAAAATAAAGATTTGAAAAAACAAAAGAAGACATATGTACAAAGAAGGTTCAGAGAAGAACTTGGTTTAAATATAGATAAACCTAAGCAAGGTTCTGGTAACAGTAATGACGGTAATACAGCTAGACGATTTTTTCAAAATTATCAGTGCACTGCAGAAATTACCGGTGTGGATGAGGAATTGATAAAACGATTTTATGTTTTACTTCAAGTTATGTCTAGCGGAAAAGTAATTAATGCTACGAAATTTGGACAGCATGCTTTCGATACAGCACAACGATATGTTAGTAAATATATGTGGTATTATATGCCATCATCTGTCCATAAAGTCCTAATTCATGGGGAAAGTGTAATTCGGCATTATTCAGTGTTACCTCTTGGACAGCTCTCCGAAGATGCCCAGGAATCAAGGAACAAAGACTATAAACGATTCAGACTTCATCATGCTAGAAAATGCTCTAGAGTAGCTACAAATGAAGACGTTTTACATACACTTTTGTACACTTTAGACCCTTACATAACAAGTTTAAGAAAACCTTCCAATAAAAAGTCTATGGAACTTATAGATGAAGCTGTAGAGCTAGTAGAATAATATAATTCTATGTTATTTTCTTTTTCTTATTATATTTAATTAATAAGAGTAATTTTATGTGTTTATTTTGTATTAATTATAACATTTAGGTCACATTGTTTAAAATTAGTTGAAATTTATGATAATTTTTCAATATTTCATGTTTTGTATTTTTTTACAATTATTAAATATATTTTTATATGCATAGACTGTATATTATTTTAAAGTACGTTTATCTCAGATTACCTAAAAAAAAATCAGCTGTATATCTATAAAAACATGGAAGTTATAGATTTATGACCCGAAACCGACTCGATCTCCACATAGTGCGGCGGTGATCTAAGCTGTAAAGCTTGCTCTTCACCAATTTGCTCTCATGTAACTTCTTGTTGTGCCTAAGAATCTAATTCACTATTTTGAGAATGAAAATGATACAACTCTTTCGAGACTGCCACATAATTTTGGCCATTATCTGAATATATATCCGGTGGTGTGCCGTGACGCGTTACGAATCGGCAAAATGTCCTAATAAAAATAAATGTAATAATAAATCCTACACCGCCTAGACATACACACATAAGTAAAACGTTCAAACAATAATTTGTTTAAATAATGCGAAGAATTTTTATAAATTTTATGTATATTATGCGTTTTTCAATGCTTTCTTATAAGATAAATTATTATAATACACTCGAGAGCAATGAATCCGGGTCACTTAAAGAATCCTAAAAATCTCGGAAACTAAAAATGCTAGGTTAATGCAATAAATTGTATTTAATAGACAATGTAATACTCCTTAAATGAAGGTATTAAAACTTCTTAGTTATTGTAAAGTTATATCATAAAAAATCAAATTTGAAAAAGGGCCACTTTCGAAGATGGAACTACGAAATTACAGCATTTGGTTTTGCTTTTGTTTGTAATCTGTCATTTATGTGGGTACATAAACCATGTTGATAGTGCTCTATATTCATTATTCAAGCTGAAATTATGTCGCTTACGCCTGAAGAATGCACCAGAATACTTACAATGCTGGAAACCGGCCGGAGTCAGCGCGATACAGCCAGGACTGTCGGTGTGTCGCTGTCAACAGTACAAAGAGTTCTCCGACGTTACGAAGAAACTGGTTCTAACCTACGCAGACCAGGAACGGGCAGAACCAGGTGTACCACAGCACGAGAAGACCGATACTTGGTGAACACCATGCTTCGAAATCGCTTTCTCACAGGAACTGAATTCACCAATCAGTTTCAACGCCTCGGAGGAAGTAACCCAAGTGCATGGACAGTAAGACGTCGGCTTGCTGAATCTAACTTAAAACCCCTTAGACCTGCAAACGGCCCTAAACTGGAGCGTGGGCATCGTATTTCAAGACTAAGATATGCCCAGAGCCACGTAAATTGGAGTATTGAAGATTGGTCAAAAGTTATGTTCTCCGACGAATCAAAATTTATGCTCTACAAGCACGATGAAAGACACAGAGTGTATCGAAGACCAGGGGAAAGATTCAAGCGAGCATGCATCGAAGAAAAAGTAGCCTACGGTGGTGGGTCTGTACTTGTGTGGGCCGGAATTTCTTCTGAAAGTCGCACAGAGCTGGTGATCATAGAAAACGGCTCTTTAACTAGCGTAAGATATGTGGAAGAAATCCTCAATGATCACGTTGCTCCATTTATGGTCAATTTAGGTGAGGATGCTATATTTATGCATGACAATGCCCGACCTCATACAGGTAGGATTGTGAATGACTACCTTCAAGAGATGAACATTACTCGTATGGAGTGGCCAGCGCGCAGCCCGGATATCAACCCGATCGAGCATGCTTGGGACGAGCTAGGCAGATGCGTAAAACAACGAAACCCTCCCCCAATCACGCTTCGTGAGCTCAAAATTGCTCTCACAGAGGAATGGGAGAATATTCCCCAAAATCGTATAAGGAACTTGGTGTACAGCATGCCAAACCGCGTAAACGCAGTAATGGAAGCACGAGGAGGCAATACGAAGTATTAAAATTCAAGAAAATCGTAATAAAGTTCAAACATTTCATGTTTCCTATTTTTGTTTTAAGGAGAGATCAGCAGTTTTTTTCTTTATGTAATTTTGTGTTAATAAAATTTATGGTGACTCATACTTTTTTTACTTTCATTTAAGGGGTATTACATTGTCTATTAAATACAATTTATTGCATTAACCTATCATTTTTAGTTTCCGAGATTTTTAACATTCTTTAAGTGACCCGGATTCATTGCTCTCGAGTGTAGAATAATTACTAGAAAAAATCAACTCAGGATCGGAAATTCACTTGTGAACCGCTTGAGAATTCACTTGTGACCCGAGTCGATTTTTTCTAGTATTTTTCTTTTATAATAATTTATCTAATGAGATGAATTCAGTAATATTAGGTGCTTCTTTTCGTAATGACGATTTGATGAATCAATTCGCCTTTCTAATTTTATTTCTGGATTTCCCTCTAAAAATGGAGATAAAGAAACAATATCTTATATTGAACATCACAATATTTCCTTTGAACAATTTTATAAATTAAGATGAACGAGTACTTTTATCTGCCTGCAAAATACCTGATTATTCATAGTACACAGACGTTTTGTATTTAAAAAACTTGGAAATTTATTGATATCTATTTGTGGCTGATCTTCAGTAACAATAGATGCCTTTAACTCAGGTATTTGTAAGTAGATATAACGATATATTTATTTGTGATCATTATAGAGTGTTTGTCGTCGCTTTGTATCTTGTTTTGTCAATTTATGTACGCTTTCGGTTTTTGAGCATAAGTTGATATAAGCATGTATTACGATATTACTTTTTTGAGACTTATCTCATAGAAATCTCGTTTCGTTAAATAAAATACGCAAAATATGGATATATTCATACAATTCCAGAGGCAATATCTCAAAAGTGTCGTAGATATCGAGTTGTCAATTTTGTCCTACAAAATAAATGCTGTAGGAAACCATTGCGAGGATACAAAAATAAAACTTTAAAAAAATTGTGTAAGTCGAGTTATCAAGTTCTTCACGCCAGGTAAGGATTTTATCTATCAAATTCACTCCAGCTATTCTTCTTAAAGCTTTTCTCGTTGTCAGATTCAAAGAATTAAGACAAAACGGCCAAGTCCGAGTCCGACTCACGCATCGAGGATTCCGTACAAACTTTTAGTTAGGTAAATAGTTCGTTCATCACAGGAATCAAGATAAACGGATTGAGGGGCAAAGTTAACTTTGCCGTTGGAAAACTGTTGTATCCATACATCGTCATAGGTCGCGGTTAGTTTGACTGCAAGTAAGTTTTTGATTGCAAAACAAAATCTTTTTTCTCATGCAACAACAAATTTTGCTGTTTTCGGATTATTTCCTTCACTTGTGCTGCATAATGTTGCTTCATGCCAAATTTCATGATTCTAGGTCAACGGAAAATACACCCTATAAATTTTGATTCCCTTGAGAGTGTCGAATTATACGTTTTTTGCGGTATAAACGGCATATCTTTTTTCATGTTAACTTAGAAGTTTGATTTTTCACAGCTTCAAGGGACTGTGTAGTCCTAAGCTTATGTGTTAAATTCAACTCGACACCTCCACGCGTTCCTGAGATAAAGGGTCTTGAAAGACGGGCAACAAAGTGATCCTATAAGGGTTCCGTTTTTTCCGTTTGAGGTACGGAACCCCAAAAATTAGTTTAATGATAGTCATTTGAATGAGGGTCTACTTTTGTTTACTATAAGGTTAACAATAAATGAATAATGTATGAGGAATGATAAGATATTATAATGAAAGTCACAATCTGTGTTAACGAAGTCTGTGATGAGGTTGGCATGTAAATTAGTTTGTTCCTACCGTTCTCCTTAGCGTTTTAAGGGCTCCCTAGAAGAATGGTCTAACCGGAGCCCTATTTGTTTATGGTAAATGTCGCGTGATGGTAAGCAACGTATTTGTCGCTTATTCTCTAACTAAGAAAATAAAAAATCTTAACAAATTTTTATTGTTATATTCTAACAAATGTTGGCTACTGGTATATGGAAAAAAACCGGCCAAGTGCGAGTTGGACTCGCGCACGAAGGGTTCCGTACAAACTAGTTAAGTAAATTAAAAAAAAAACTACTTACTAGATCTCGTTCAAGCCAATTTTCGGTGAAGGTAAGCATGGTTATGTACAAAATATTTTTTTTTTAGTTTTAACATTCTCTTATTTTAGAAGTTACAGGGGGGACACACATTTTACCACTTTGGAAGTGTCTCTCGCGCAAACTATGCAATTAAGAAAATCATTTTTTAAGACCTATCCATAGATGAAAAAAATATTTAAGTTTTAGTTCTAAGTATGGGGAACCCCCAAAATTTATTGTTTTTTTTTCTATTTTTGGGTGAAAATCTTATTGCGGTTCCCAGAATACATCTACTTACCAAGCTTCAACAATTTAGTTCTTATTGTTTCGGAAAAAAGTGGCTGTGACATACGGACGGACAGACAGACGACAAAATCCATAAGGGTTCCGTTTTTTGCGATTTGGCTACGGAACCCTATAAACATCCATGGTGCAACGGTAGCGATCCTACCTCCTGCGCCAAAGGTTCCGGGTTCGAATCCCAGAAGGGGCAAATGTTGGATGATAAACACTAGCATTATTAAAAGACTCATGGGTATAATAATATTAGACAAAATCATGTACCTTGTTCTGAATCCAAGTTTAAGCACTTGTGGTTATGGAATTCAGAAACAATGAAGATATCACAACACCCAGACGCGATCCAATATAGAAAAGTTCGTTTTCTTCATTGACCTGGCCGGGGATCGACCGCGGAGTAGCTTTACCATGAAAACCGGTATGCCAGCCACTACACCACTCAAGTTGTCAATATTCGTGTTATAAATATTAATGTGCGTAAATTTAATTGTATTAATACATAATCTACATTATATTATGAAAATACTTTGTGTGTTTAATACCATACCAGCAGCGCGTGGCCGGGTTATACCAGCAACGCGTGGTCGGGTTATACCAGCAACGCGTGGCCGGGTTATACCAGCAACGCGTGGCCGGGTAATACTAGCAACGCGTGGCCGGGTTATACCAGCAACGCGTGGCCGGGTTATACCAGCAACGCGTGGCCGTGTTATACCAGGAACGCGTGGCCGGGTTATACCAGCAACGCGTGGCCGGGTTAGCTAGTGTCTATACATATAAATAAAATTGAAGTGTCTGTTTGTAATATTGAAATAACCGTTTTTTACTACATGCATATGAATATATATACGGTACATACACCAAAATAACATGTATTACAATTTTTGTCTGTCTGTCTGTCTGTTTGTTCCGGCTAATCTCTGAAATGGCTGGACCGATTTTGACGGGACTTTTATTGGCAGGTAGCTGATGTAATAAGTAGTAACTTAGACTACTTTTATTTTAGAAAAAATCTTTACTTACAAAAATAAAAATACTGTGCCACAGCAACGCGTGGCTGGGTCAGCTAGTTATGTATATAATTTGTCCTAATTTCATTTGTATTTTCATAATGTAAGATTAAGATTTTCAAGCTATTGTAATTTAACCTTTTGTTGCACTAAGTATGTAATGTGGAATGATTATATATTAGAGTACGGTGTATATAATATTGATGTGCCAAAATAATGTGTCTAACACAAGCCTTACAGTGCTTACTTTGGACTAGGCTAAATTATGCGAATGTGTGTAAAGTTATTATTATATAATAATTATTATAAATTATATCACTTATTTCGGATAATTATAAACAAAAGACACCATTACAATTAAAAATAAACTAGAGCGGTGAAGTCGCTATGTATAAAGCTTCGTTAGCGCCATATGTTGAAGCGGAGCGTAATACTATTATCAATGATAAATCATTAACCAGTAAATGTTAACAGTATATAGTCAACAACAATGTTTAGGAACTTTTTTCATAAAATTCCATAAGAATGAAAACATTCACAAATCCCGCGCTTATTGTTTCAATGGGATATCCCATAGAGCCAATGTTTTTTGATAATAACTTTTTTATTTTTGTGAATTTCAAAATTCGTCCGTCACCATCTAGTTCTAAACCTGTTGGTTCGATTCATTACAAAAAAACTGGTTGGTTGCCTGTAAAGTCGGTATACGGGCGAAAGTTTTACGTGACAACGACTTTGAGTGGTAAAATAATTTTAATGTGAATATTCATTCGTATAGTAGGAAGAAGGATGAAATAATAGTAACAATTCAAAACATTTATTTATACAAAGAATTATATTTAAAACATTAATTTATAGGCACGCGTCCCTTCCACTTTTTATGTCTGTCTCTCTCGCTCTTAGGCGGGCTAACCATGCCCGAGTGGAAGGGACGCGTGCCTCTCACTCGCTCTCATTGTAAGCGCATAACGTGAGCGGAGCGTAACGCAGTTTCTTGAAGTGTCACCCGGCAAACCAATTTATAAGACGTTGTCACGTCAAAATAAGAAATCAGCTAAGAACTCATAGTGAACGATACACCGCACATTTCCCGCATTACCAGTTTAAATCATTAAATTTATAAGATAAATTATTATAATAGAAAAATACTAGAAAAATCGACTCGGATCACAAGTGAATTCTCAGGCGGGAATGTGAATGTGAATTCTCATTTTTTCTAGTATTTTTCTATTATAATAATTTATCTTATAAAATCGCATTGAAAATGCATAAAATATATAAAAATTTTAAAACATTAAATTTATATTTAATTTACTTGCTTTAGCAAACAATATCGAAATATTTAACCTAATTTAAGTTTTTTTCAGTTCACGCACGCACGCACACACACACACACGCACGCACGCACACACACACACACACGCGCGCACGCACATACACACACACACGTATACACACACGCGCGTGCGCGCCCAAACACACATACTCACATTCACTCAACGAACACACTCTTTATGTAATTATTTTTTTTTATCTTTCCCCAAATTACCTACATCCATAGCACACAGTACACACGCACGTACCGTACCGTATTGTACCCTAATAATCTATCTCACTAAAGGGCGAGAGACCTGGAGTCCTGAAATACAGGAATTTTCCTAGTTTAGGCTCCAGTCCGTCCAAATGTTTAAAATATTGTACCCATTGTTATGCCTGTGTATTTGCTACTTTGGAGGAAATAAATATTTTTTTCATTTTTCATTTCATTTTTTTCAGTTCGCTATAAGTCGTTTTCCTAGCTAGATCATTATACCTTGGTTCGAATAAATACAAAAATATCAATTCGATAAGTGTTTTTTACATTATCATCATCATTTAAAGGTGTATGGATCATACACATAAAGTTATGTCATCACATACTTTTTGACATTAGAGCTGATCCATTGGATTTCCAATTAAATATCATGCAATTAGATTAAATACATAGAATAGATGTTCACATAAAATAAAAATAAAAACAATGTCAAAATAAATACCGACATATTAAATATTAGCGTTTC
Organism: Calamotropha paludella; assembly: GCA_927399485.1. Taxonomy (NCBI): domain Eukaryota; kingdom Metazoa; phylum Arthropoda; class Insecta; order Lepidoptera; family Crambidae; genus Calamotropha; species Calamotropha paludella. The sequence continues at coordinate 1,150,710 of OV656803.1, read as the reverse complement.
GTCTTAAAATTAATATATTCATTGTAAAATAACGAAATCTCTGAGCTCGAATTCCAAATAGGATTACACTGGAAACTTCTATTTTTATATTTTTCCCACCGACCCGGGAAAGCTTTACATTATTCGTCTCGTATCTTCCGGGTTTATTTACACTGTAATAAAATGCTGTTCAAAAGCAACTATCTCACGAACTGCGGATCACTTGTTGTAAACATACAGATAATTCTTGTCACACGTGTTCGCAAAGAAATAAACAAAAACAAACCGAGAACGGAATACAAAAAACTTATCTCTCAATACATGCAAACTGTTGTGATAAGCACGCCTAAGTTTATTTATACTGTTATATCATTTTAGGGTTCCGTACCTCAAACGGAATAAAAAGGCTCAGAATAATACCAACTTGTTGCACTGAACACGATTCAGCGCAGAGCTGAGAGGATCTGTGACAACAAATCGGTGAAGAGCAAGCTTCACACCTTAGCTCATTGCCGCAAGTTACCTGTCTTTGGGTTTTCTATAGAATAAACTTTGGAGAGTGTACTCAGGAGCTGCATGTGCTCATACCGCCATCTCCCTTTTTCCAACGGACCCCTTTCCTTGGTTGCTATTCCTACCTGCCGCACCAAGCGCTTCTCAACATCTTTTATAATGCGCGCAGCAAAGGAGTGGAAGTACCGAGTACCGTTAGTTTTTAGAGCCAGGGTGAATAGGCAGCTTGTAGGTTAGAACTTATACTTATAACCCATCCGTTTTCAGAGCTAAGGTGAATAAGTGAATAAACATTCTGGGGTAACTCGTTCCATCGTGGATCCTGTCTTGGCTCCCGGGCTTAATAAGGATCAAGAGCAAACCCTTATAGGATCGCTTTGTTGTTCATCTGCCCGTCCATTTGCCTGTCAAGACCTATTATCTTGGAAACGCGTGGAGGTATCGAGTTGATATTAAAACCACATTCTCAGATCTATAGTCCCTTGAAACTGTGAAAAAGAAATTTCTAAGTTAACGTAAAAAGAGATACGGCCGTTTATGCCGCAAAAAACGTATATCTCGATGCTCTCAAGGGAATCAAAATATATAGGGTATGTTCAGATTTATAGAGAATCATGAAATTTAGCACGAAGCCATATTATGTAGCAATATCCGAAAGCATATACTTGTAGTTGTTTCACAAAAAATACGTTATGTGATACCGATTTTAGACATATTACTCCTACAACTCGCCAAAAGAAAGTACAGTATTGCCTGGATCATTCTGGAAATAATTTGGCAAATAAATCAGCATTTTCCTTAGCGTCGTGTGCCAGAGATCCATCAGGTTTCAGTAAAGGAGACAGTGAGTAACGGCAGAAGTTAAACCCACAATCAACTTGGCCAAGAACCAAAACGCTTTACTATCAGAGGGGTAAGAAGCCAGTTTTTACCCTTTTCCGCTTAGCTAGGGAACTCTCATAACACCCTTTTTGCAAAACTTGGCTTGTATTCAATTTAGCTAATTAAAAGTTAGCAACTTGTAGCCAAAAAAGGGGTATATCGTAAAATACAAAGTATTTTGTTTTACCGTCTCATTAATAAACCCATGCGTGTGAGCTGTAGTTTCGACTTAGAAAGATATGTAAGTTAATTCTGATAAGTCACATGTGATGGAAGTCACATTGAAAATGCGAATCGACTACTAATAGTTTTTTTATTAATAGTCAATTCAAAAGAAAACGTCTTCGAAATAATCTTTTATTTAATGTGGAATTAATTCAACACGTGATTCAATTCGTATATGTGAACTATATAGTTTAGGGGACATCCATTTATCACGTGAGGTCTAAATAGAGGGGGGGGGGGAAACATCACTATCTGTTGAACACAGTCAAGCAGATCCGTTGTCCGAGAATGCTTTTTTAATTTTTTATAATGTATATAAGGTTCTTTGATTTATTTATATTTAAAAAAAAGGAAAATATCTTTTTTAATGTAATAAATACACGTGATGTAAGAAGGGGGAGGGGGAGAAATTGGAACCTCACCACGTATCACCAGAGGGGAGGAAGAGTGTAAAAAGTGGTCTAAAAAACTCACGTGATTAATGGAGCCTCTTATTTTTGTGTTAATTGGATGTTTATAGAAATAATTATTGTTTTGTAACAGTTAATTCTATTTTTTGCTTCACGGTGGCGCCTACTCTAGGGCCCTGTCAGAACAACAGCGCCTCTGTGTTCGTTCTTTCCATGTCCGAACGACGCAGAGCGGCCACGCGTTTCTGATATAACCCAGCCTCGCGTTGCTGGTATAACCCGGCCACGCATTGCTGGTATAACCCGGCCACGCGTTGCTATGGTAATGTTAACTGATTATAAAAACTGTTATTCTTAGGCTTATGGTAACTATGGTTAATATATATGGTAAACCCACAAAGTCCTTCTTTTATATATTAGAGGTAATACAAATAATATTTCCTACATTCACACCATTTAACCTAGCCCAAAGTAAGCACTAAAGGCTTGTGTTATGGATACTAGGGATATACATATATGATACATATAATATTTAAAGCAATATGTATAAAATACCCATGACTCAGGTACAAATGCTCATATTCATCACAAATTGCCCCTTTCGAAATTCGAACCCAGGATCGTCCGTGCGAAAGGCATTACTCTTGAACCAAACTGTCATCGTATTCTACTGTGTAACTTTGAGATAAGAATTGCAGTTAACTCAAACATTTTGAGACTCGTAATTTAAACCGATACTAACTTACGTACGTCCATCTGATAGTTAAATATTGTGCATGTCCGACGCGTGACGGGATTCGTCTGTTTTTAAACGATATTCATAGCTCACGGTATGAAAAATAGATGGGTAGTTAAATCAAACGTTAACAAACTCCCCGCTCCTCAGTCCCAAGTACACATTTACTCTCTCTCTCTCTTTCTATCTCACTATAGCATTCAGTATACATGTAAAATATCATAAATATTAAAAAAAGAAAGAAGAATATAAATAATAATACAATAATTTAGGTAATATATGTTTTATAAAATTAATATAAATAAATATATGAATTAATTTACTTCCTCTGCCTATTATTATTTTAAGATAATCGTCGGACCTAACACGCACAATTTTTTTTTTATTTATTACGCAGCAACGCGTGGCCAGGAAAGCTAGTATATTTGTATATTTCCTATGTTATACCATACCTACAGTGTTATTTTATAAACACCATCCAAATTTTTTCTAGGCAAAAGATATCATTCAAATACTTAATTTTTTTTTTAATTGGTATGTAAACTTTAAAAAATATATATATAATTTGAACGAGCGAATTATTACAACAGCTGGTTACTGGTCAAAAGAAAGTTCGCGGGGTGTTGATGCCGAGGTACCTACATTTCTGCCGTCGTAAGAAAGAACGGTATAACTTTCTTTCCAAAATTCCAGAAGAAAAAAACTATTTGAATATTTTTTTGTAGAATTTCAGACACAAGATAAACACAAATACCATAAGATTGGATACCAACTGATGTACTATTTATACTGTGGTACTGAAAAGGGGACATGTCACTAATATTATGTTAAAAGTTCACAAATATGTAGATATGACTTTATTCGTTTATTTAAGTAGCGTGCATTAAATATTATAGGCATACGTACCAAATGTGCCTTTTCATTGGTGTATTTTCATAATTTAACGCAAAATGTTAGAATTAACGTGAGAATATTAAGACTCATCTGGCTGTTTGTGCTTTTCATAACAAAAATGATAATGTTAACTGTAAATTTTTATGTTACGTTGAACGAGTAAATGTTGATTATTTAATAAAAGAAAATAAAATAAAAACAAATAATTCAGAAGCCTTATAAGAGTCACGGTAATACTATTTTCATTAGAACAATGAAGAGAAATAAAACATTGTTTTTTTTTACCGAAAACCGGGGACCTCCTGCGACGCATAATGTTGCGTTCACGCATTTACGTCGCATAATTATCTACCTAACGAAATGTGTTCACACTTGCAATTGTAATCGAGGGCGAAATTAAACGGCGGGTTTATTCTCGGTAAAGTCTCGGAACTTAAGAATAAAAATAATCCGTGCATTTGAATAAGTGACGTAGTGAAAAAACAAGTAATAAAATTAAAGACAATGTTCATAAACGTGCAAGACTGTTTAGAGAGAATTCGCCTACACTTTGAAGTAAAGTGATTGTATTTAAACTTCATGTAAGGCGGTTCACACACTAGAGATGCGACCCGCTGCGGTGTGCATTGCGACAGAAAACGCGCGCGGGGACGGAGGCGCGGATCTGCCTATCTTAGCGGTGTAATCTGCTTCTCCGCGCGGACAAGACGACAAGGCTCCGCGCTCCCGCGCAGAATCTGCATGCAGGGCGCCTAACCGCGCGTTCTCGCGTCGGCAGTGTGTTGTCATATGCGTGTTTTCTATATTAATTGAGATTCTTGCATACAATAGTAAAATCTGCGGCCACGCGCTACGCGACGGGACGCGGTGCAGTGGGTGAACCACCTGAGTGTATTTTGTTTGGATTTTTAATTAATTATTGGATTGGAGTAAAGCAAAGTGTGTGCAGGGCGGCTAAGACTTTTAACAAAAATATAAACGTCTATTAATTATACATTTCTTTGTCGTATCGTGTAAAATGGACACTTTTTACTCTTGTTATTTTTTTCCTCCGGTATCGGGTTTAGCGGCTTAGTGGCTATAGGTTTTGGCGCTTAGAATAATTTAGAAAGAACAAAACAACTCATCTCTTCTTCAATTTGACGTTCCTAATCTTTTTCGCAACTTATGCAAATCATTGTAATGTATTAATGAAATACGCAAGTGCGGGGCGGGGGTCGTGTAATCATCTGCTACAACACCGAGCGTGATTGTGACAGCAATCGGTAGTTTTCCTCGGATAACTTTGTATAGCCTTAACTTAATATTTTAGTACTGGATGATATTAAAAGAAAACAATACTAGATTTAAAAATCTAAAAATCCCACGTTTTTCAGTGATCAAAAAAGAATATAATAACCCGGCGGGGCCAAGCGAGGGGCCACTAAAACGTCTGAAAGTGCACCTAGAAAGTTGAAAGTTGTTTAAGCGTGCATTGTCATCGGGTTCTGAGCTACCCTGAAAGTTTCAACTCGCTAGGTGGTCGGGAAGTGCCTCAAAATTGAGATACAAGATTCCAACTGGACAGACAAGACGACAGACAAGCAAACAGACAAGAAAGAGACCTAAGAAAAACGTGGAAAAATACTTGTTTTGTTACTTTCTTCAAAGAATATTCTTTGAATATTATATAAATTTGGATAGTGTTTTTTTAATAACCTTGTATAAGATCACGACCTTTGAACATCTCTAATAAGCGATTAGACGGCGCTGACCCATGTCAGATTTTCCCGTGTCGTCCTGTCAACTAATTCTACAGCCGGCTTAATAGGAATACGCCGTCATAACAGAATAACCTATTTGATAAATATCAAAAAACGGGGATAAAAACGTCAATTCAAAATTAAGTCTTCAAATTTCAGTTAGAAAATTGCTGTAAATTGAAAAAAATATATATTTAATTAACAAAAAGTTTGTACGGAGCCCTCGTTTCTAGTACTTTTGTATTAAAAAAAATAATATTTATGAAAATCATAAAAACGTAATTAAAACAGCAAAAAATAGTTTTAATAATGTTATGTAATATGATATGAATGGTGCATTATAATAAAAGCGTCATATGAAATGAATTTCTAAATGTCTAACGTATTTGTTTGCAAAATCTAAACCTGTCATTCAAATGAAAATGAAACCTTTTGATCAACAAGAAGATGAAGTTATAATTATCCTTACTGTTGACGTCAGCTGTCAGATCCACAGACTAGTTAGCAGGGAGTAGTTTATATACATCCTTTTTGGGACAGACGAAGGTCTAAACTTGTATATTATTGCAATGTTTAAAGATACTTAAAACGGATACTTGTTGACTTTGTAGTAAATAGGTCGAGGCAGTCGCTAAGCATAAAGCTTCGCTAGCACCATATATCGAAGCGGAGCGTAATACTAAATCATCCGAGCTTTTTGTTTCAATGGGAAATCCCATAGAGCCAATGTTTTTTGGTCATAACTTTTTTATTCGGGCTCTGTCACAATCTGGTCCTGAATGTGTTGATTAGATTCCACACAAAAAATAAAATCAGTTAAGAACTCGGGAAGTTATGGCGTAATAAACATTACGTCATTGAAGCTGATCCATGGGAGCTCCGCTCCTATCAACGATGTAACGAAACCATAACACTACTATTACTGTGATAACAATAATTTTGTTTTATTTTTGGGTTTATGTATGGTGACGACGTATAATATTGTAAATGTTGTTACTTCTGTTAAAGCTGACGAGTTTCTTGCGCCCTTTCTTCTTGTCAGTTAAAAGACGTCCTGAATGAGTGGTAGGTAAAAATGTTGGACGATTCAAAACAACTTATTTTGCAATTGCAAGTGCATTATGACGACCATTTGGTGCAACGGTAGCGATCCTGCCTTTCGCACCGACGGTCCTGGGTTCAAATCCCGGAAGGGGCAGATGTTTGTATGATGAATACGAGCATTTGTACCTGAGTCATGGATGTTTGTATATATTTCTATGAATATTACTTATTTATGTATGATATATGTATGTCTATCCGTTACCCTAGTATCCATAACACAGGCCTTAAAATTGCTTACTTTGGGCTAGGTTAATTGGTGTGAATGTAGGAAATATTTATTATTTATTTATTATTATTATTTATTTATTATTTGAATAAAGTTATTTTCATTTTATTTTCTAAGCCATACAACCAGTTCTTGAGTGATTTATTTTCTTGATTAGGTGATGATAAATGATGAACAGCGAATTCATAAAAATACCAACTAATGCGCTCATTGAAAATACCAACGTGACATCTTGACACACAGCGATTTTGGAAATAGTATCACAAATTATTCACCGCAACGCGTTCTTTATGTATACTACAATACATTGTATTTACAAAGTAATAAATGAAGGCTCTCTGCGAAAAAGAGACAAAGTTATCGTATTTACAATCATTAAAAGTCGATTTCTCTAAATTGAAGAATATCGAGATATCACGTTCTCTCTTTAAATGAGCAAAATATCTCTATATCTACGTTTCAGTGAAGGTTTGGGGTTTACTGAAAACTGCCCGTGGACTTCTTGACTTAGCAGGAAAACTTCTGTGTCAACATTCTTTGAACTTCACAAACATTCAATGGTTAATAATCCACCATTTTTGCGTATTTATATCCACAATACTATGAATTTTAACTAGAAAACAAAACCACCAAAGTGAACCACCATTATCTACACGCATTTTTGTCCTTCAAATAATCATCGATTCTATACAAGCGTAGTTGTAATAAAATTATATACTTGCTGTCAATTACAACAAAAAAAGAGCTTTCAAGGTGAACAGTCCTAACTTGTCTTTTTAACTGAATTAAAAAAAAAAGTTTAAGATATAAAATACGTGTGTAAAAAGCAACTACGCCTCCGAGTCCTCAGATGGGATTCGAACCTATGAATTTAAAAAAAAAAATTAAAAACAACAAATCGGTTGCCTGTAAAGTCAGTTTAAGGACGATTAATTTATTAAGGAATTAATTAAGGACGAATTTCTTATGAGAAAACATTGATGAAAAATTAAATTGAATTATTATCACTGAATTATCATTATTTTGTATAATACAAAGAAGGAGTTAATGGATTTTTTTTTATTTTATATAAATTAAGTTGTTGTAATAAACAATGGAAACCACATTAACTTTTCACCTCATGAAGTGGAAGAGAGATAAATGCGTCACAAGTCGAACGCTTAGGCCGATCTCCGCTTGTTCCGCTCTCTCGCTTGCACGCTCGGCTCAGGCGGAACGTTACACTTTTTCGTGCGTGAACCTGGCGTTCACCGATTTATAAGACGTTATCACTTTTAAGGTTCTCAATTTTATGATATCAACAAGAAAAACAAAACCATCATAATGACGCTTCTCGTTCCCGCCAAAAAGTCCCAGACTAGGTACAGTCTATTCATCCTAATTTGTCCTATTTGGTAAACAATCTTGGCACTCCCTTTTATTGAAAATGCAGCATAAAAAATCAACTGATAACTAGATTCAATAAATTTCAGTCTATAATAACGATTTATTGTAATAGATAATTGACTTTGTTATTATTTTATTTTTAAATGGGTGATTTTGTTAAAAAATTGTGCCAAGATTGTTTACAAAATAGGACACGTTAGAATGAACAGACTTTAAGGAATACTACTAGTATTTGTACTTCACAAAATTGGCTTCTTGTTGCTTCTGCAAAGTAATTTTATTAAAATCTTCGCGGACTAAGTATTTTTAGGATTAATCATAGAATTTTTATTTGAAAGTGAATCCTTGTTTGGCTAGTTTTTAAAATTCTGTACATATGGATGTCCCAAGATAATTATTTTATACTAAATAGGCAGGCGCTTAACCACTACCTCGCCTGATGGTAAGCGACGATGCGATCTAGGATGTGACGCGCTTGCTTAGAAGATACATATTCACTCGTGACTTGTATTTATCAGGAAAATCAAATCTTTCAACGTTAAAAGTTTGCAGTTAAATTCTAATGAGTAAGCTGGTGAACACGTGACGAAAGCGTTACGAAAAGTGTGATCGGGCGAGGGGAACGGAAGTTTGAAGGAAGATAGAAGTTAGTGAAGATAAAAAGGGAGATTAAGGGGATGAGATGGAGCTGAAGAAGTTTTACTTTAGTGGTCTACCAGCACACTCGATCTTTTAATTATTTTTTTCCATTAATTCGAGAAACAAAGTTACATAATCTGTTAGTAACAAAGATATTTAAAACCTATGTTAGTACGTATATGGTAGTTTTATTTCAATTAATCTAATAAAATCAAATTGCCAAAAAATAAAGATTATAAAAATTAAATTCTCCAATCATTTAAATGAATATATAAACATTTAATTATCGAATGAAATTAACAATACAACCATTAAAATCGACATCGTTGAAATCAAGTCATACATATGTAAATTAAATGACCCCGAAAAATGCCAGTAAGTACCACAGTCTATGTTAGTAGGCTTTCGGATTAATAATTTAATAAAATTTCAGGATGGGACAGTCCATTTTGTACCTTATGTCTATATATTTGGCACACAATGTCAAATTTTAACATGTCGACTAAAATTAACATTAAGACATATAACGGAAAAGTCTTAAATGCAGTTGAATTTCTCCATTCGATTTTCAACTTTAAGTCCAACGAATAAAGTTCAATATCAATTATGAACATGTGATGTTTGTTGGGTTGGTTGGGTGACCGTTTGGTGACACAGTAGTGATCCCACCTTTCCCACCGACGGTTCTGGATTCGAATCCCTTAATTTAAACCTGGGTCATGGGTATGGGTAAATATATCTCAATATATATAAATTACGTCACGTTGTTTGTCTGCGATGGACTCCTAAACTACTTAACAACTTTTGATCAAACTTCGTAACTATCTTTTATTTGATCTAACTTAAAAGATAGGATAGATTTGATTTTAATACATAACGCAGCTAGCAGCATATATATATATATATATATATATATATATATATATATGTGTGTGTATATGCTGACCCGGCCATGCGTTGCTGTGTCTCAGTTTTTTGTTACCAACTATAATGAAACCTATGTCCTAAGTTGAAACAAATCCAGTGAAATGAAAAAAGAATTGTTAAAATGGGTTGAGTAGTTTCGGAGTTCATCGCGGTCAAACACTGTGATATATAACATATCCATGCATGAAATTTGTATGTCTATTCGTTACCTTAATATGATAAAATAGAATTTAACACATTGTTTGAAATTATTGCTAAATTTCAATATATTAATTATATTGAAATTTAGCTATTTTTTTTTTTATATATAGAAAATAGGCATGCGCTTGACCACTATCTCGCCTGATGGTAAGCGTCGATGCGATCTAGGATGTGACGCGCTTGCCTAGAAGATACCTATTCACTCGAAGACCCCTAAATTGTATTTGTCAGGCAACACAGACTCAGGCAAAGAGTTCCACTCCTTAGCGGTACGTATCATAAAATTGAAACCAAAACGCTTAGTGCGACTCTGTGGTGTATCCACCATATAACGGTGTCGCCAATTTGTTAGTCTGGTTGTCCGATGAAAAAATGGGGACGGCGGAACAAGGTTGTGAAATTCAGCCGCACACTCTCCGAAATGTATTCTATAAAATACTGATAGGCTTGCTACCTTCCGACTATGCTCAAGGCTTTTGAGCTTTTTACAGAAAAGATCTTCATTGCCGATGAGCCTCTTGGCCCTCCTCTCGATGGACTCAAGCGTCTGGAGCTGGTATCGGGTGGAACCGTCCCAAAGATGAGAATAATACTCCACACACGATCGAACTTGTGCTTGGTAAAGGGTGAGCAACTGTTCCGGTGTGAAGTATTTTCTCACCATCGCCAGAATGCCAAGTTTTTTTGAAGCCACTTGAGCCTTGCTCTCAATGAAAGAGCTAAAATTGAGAGTTGGTGACAAAGACATACCGAGAAGCTCAAGATGGTCAATGATCGGCACGGATACACCTCGGAAAGTAGGAGTCAAGTTGAAAGGACTCCTTTTAGCGGAGAAAAGACACGCCTGGGTCTTTGACGGATTGAACCCCACTAGATTGGCATCGCCCCATTCGGAGACAGCCTGCAGAGATAGGTTCATGCGGCTAACCATCGCCTCTCTATGACGCTGGATCTGTTCAGCACTGGCTCGTGCATCAGACATATAGGTCTCTACAACAGTGCTATCATCTGCGTCCCCCAAAATACCGGGCAAAAGCAGGTCATTTATATGCAGCAGAAAAAGTGTTGCAGAGAGAACGGAACCCTGAGGGACGCCGGCATTGATAGCCAAATGGTCCGACGAGCTACCGTCAATGACAACTCGTATTGACCGATCTCTCAGGAAGTCCGATACCCAGACACACAAACCAGTGGGAAGACCATATGACGGAAGCTTGCTAATAAGGCCCTCATGCCACACCCTATCAAAAGCCTTCGAGATATCAAGAGAGACGGCAAGCGCCTCACCATGTTTAATTTTATATTTAAAATTGAAAATAAGGATTATTACTAATCATAAAATCTATATTACCCATAATACTCTGTATATAAACTAATAAATACTTGAATTGAATGTTTTGATGTTTGTTAATTATATATGATTTCGTAATTGAGAGTCTTACCACTCAGTCGCGAAAGTTTCAAATTCGTCCCGTCGAGTCCGCATAAACCTAGCTCGCTCACTCGCTACAACAAACTGTGAAATAATAATAATAAAATTTCCTACATTCACACCCATTAGCCCAGCTCAAAGTAAGCACTTTAAGGCTTGTGTTATGGATACTATGATAACGGATATACAGACATAAATATGTAACATTGATATTTCATGAAATAAATAATAAAAAAAAACATGTATATAATATGTATATAATGACTCAGATACAGATCCTCGTATTCATCAGAGAAACATCTGCCCCTTTTTTAGGGTTCCGTTCCTCGAAAGTAAAAAAAAGGGAATCCTTGTAGGATCACATTGTTGTCCGTCCGTCCGTCTGTCTGTCTATCTGTCAAGACCCTTTTTCTTAGAAAGCGTGGAGGTATAAATCTGGAATTTATATCCAAATACTCAGGTCTACTGTCCCTTGAGGCTGTGAAAAAATCAAATTTCTAAGCCAACGCATTCAAAAGGTACAGCCAAAATTCCGCAAATTTTCGACACTCGCAAGGGAATCAAAATCTACAGGGTACTTCCCGTGAACTATCTTGAAATTTGGTACGAAGCAACGTCTTATAGCACATATAAAGAAAAAATTACGAAAACCGTAAATTTTTAGTGACATCATATAATAAAAATATTTTACGGAACCCTCAGTGCGCGAGTCCGACTCGCACTTGGCCTGTTTTTCTTAATGGGTTCGCTTTTGATCCCAATCAAGTCCGGGACCAAGACAGGATTCACAATGAAACGAGCTAATCCAGAAGGTGCCTCTCCTTCATAGCTTTAAAACCGGACGAGTTATAGGGACTTGAAACTAAGACCGTCGATCCGAAAGATAGGATACCAACCGTTGTGCCAATGGTCGTCAAATATTGGCAAGACAAGTTTATAAGGCAAATATGCTTGGGATACTTGATGAAGGCAGACCAAGGCTAACTTACATAAATAGAAGATGTCCTGAAAAAAGGCCAAATCAAAAGCACCCTTACCCGACGAGCTTGTATGAAAGCTCTGATGAGAGTTGAAGAGAGAAATGTATGTCAGGATAGTGGAAAATGGAAATCTATGATTAAGGGAATTCCCCTAAGGGAAAAAGGCGTATGTATGTGTACTATAATTATACGATACTGTGATACAAACATATGCTTACCATAAAAAAGTATTACCGAACAGACTATGTTGAAGTTTCTTTGAGTTTTGTGGCTATAATACACGACTATCCACTTTAGCAAGAAACTTGGACGCCTATCCAAGTAACTATATTAGCAAACTAATTATTATTCTGCTAGAAGATACACAAATTGGAATAACAGAGTACAATTCGAATTATGGTTTCTTGTACCAATGCAATAAATTTTATTTAACACCAGCTGCCCGTCCCGGCTTCGCACAGGTGGACAAAATTCTTTAATTTTTTTCTAGCATTAAATATAGCCTATGTTACTCAGCGTGAATGTAGCTTTCCAATGGTGAAAGAATTTTTGAAATCGGCTTAGTAGTTTTTGAGTTTATTCATTGCAAACATACAAAAATACAAATCTTTCCTCTTTATAATATAAGTATAGAATAGAATATTACTAAGATTCGAAATATTTATAGTTAAATCATGTATACTTACTTTTGTGGCCAGAAAAATTTCGTCAGGAGCTTCATTAAGAAATTTTTCCACATTTTGAGTCGTAAAAATTTTAGAGTTCTTTGCGCAATGCCCTTCTTATTTTCTTTTTAAAAAGCCAGTAATTTCTTGAATCTATTTATTTCAATGCTGTGTTTGATGCTTATTGTAGCTTTTAGTTTTGAGTATATGTACCAAAGTATATTCGGATTCTTTGTCTTGGATAAATAATCAAAATAGACAAGAAGTTCTGATTCTGAAATTGATAGGCCTTTCGCACTTCTCCACGTTGAAAATTCTTCATAAGTTTTTAAATAATTTTCCTTGGGTTTTGTTGGAAGCAAATTATTTATAATTGCGGCAGCATTTGCACTGATGGGAGCCGACAATTCACTGTCACTGTCGCTTTGATTTAACATCGTAACGTAGTTTTAGAACATTTAACTTATTTATAAAAATAAATTAAAATAAACTTAACGTTTATGTATTTGAAGAAAATAAAAACGCGGCAAATTCCTAGACTAATATTTTTTTTGTAATAAAAGCAAAGGCATCAACCTCATACGGCCTCGTCGGTTTTCGTAATTTTATTTAATAATCATAACTGCATAATAAATGCGTATTCCTTTTTCAAAAAGATGTGTAATGCTTTATATACAAACTCAATGGTGTAAACACAGACAGTAGTTCAGTATAAATTTCAGTAAGTATTCCAAATTTAAATCACATTCTGCCCCTAGAGGATGAATGAAATTCCTCAGAACAATAACTAATAGCTTTAGTTATTGTTCTGAGGTTCTGAGTAAAATTCAGTACAATTTTCTTTCCCTGTTTTTAGGAGATTAAAAATGACTATTGTTATGTTCGCTTTTTGTGGCATAGAATGTCACTTTTTTGAGCAAGTTGTACGAAAAGAAAATTAATTTCATTGTAAAAAAGCGTGGGGTGCTTCTTATATCAATTTTTTACGCTAACTTTATTATTATTATATATTTATAACAATCAATATCCAGCACTCCACGCATTTTTATAATGAAATTAATTTTCGTTTCATAACTTTATTTTTATTTTTGAAAATTATTTATTTAATGTTCCCCTTAGCTATAACTTAAACGCTTGTGTTACGCTTTAAAATCTGACATTTCAACCGGTGGGCTATAGCTGCCTTGATTTCAAATAAAAACACAATTTACAGTTATTCCACAAACAATTATATTATAAAACACATTTTAAATATTAATCTAAGTTTATATTAGTTTAGTAATCTAAACGACGACGAAACGTATGTGTGAACTGACTGTGCAGAGGGTTTTTTAATATGAAAGCTGGTCTACTAGCAGTGGATCATAGGATTATTTTATAAAAATTGATTAACCCGTTAGGGTTTTCTTATACTTTCCGTATTTAGAGTATGGGAAGTTATGTATATTATTTTTATTTTTGTATTCACAATACCTTATTCTATAAGAAATAAAATACGAATGTAAAAAATAACCAGGTAGGATTCCAACCCAAGACCTTTCGTTATCCGGGCGAGTGGCCGAGCACAGCCCTGGCATACGGCGTATTTTGAACGCGCAGTTATTATATTAAAGGTACTTTAAGTTCTTTGTAAATAAAGAAACAATTTATTATCGAAGATGTAATTATAAGAATTTCTTAAATAACATTGAATCTTAATATTGCCCTCGCGTTCGTAAGCACAGATCAAAAGAATTCATTAAAATTGCACGATTCGTAAAGGTAAAAACAAACTGGTAATGTTTTATTGGGAATATATTTTTCCAATGTTTTTCCTTGTTCTCGGGTCTCCTATCGATAAACCAACGGATAGATTATGAAAACAACTTTTTTACGAATTTTGCGCACATTTTTATATTTTAATCCTGACGTTTCGACTCCTTTATAGGAGCCGTGATCGCAGGATGACTAAAGCAATGGTCGTCATATATTTTCTACTACCTTCACAATATTTTAATCGGGCACGTTCGAAGTGAGAGTTTAATAACTAAATAAAATGCAAAATAAAACCATTTGTATTATATAAAATTTAGAAAAGAAATGACGCTTTATATTAATAAGGCGAAAAAGAGATAGAAAGTCACGTACACTCACATGAGTAAAAGCAAGACAGCAGGCCATGCACACTCGAGGTGGGGAGGCAGTTGGCTCTGGTACTAATAATAATGGTAGTCTTTATCTGCAATATAAAAGTTTACATAACATTATAACGTTAATAACTACACTAGTCTAGGACTGTGTCGCAATTATTAGCGCCCACCTCGAACTTTATCAAACATTTTTTTATTAAACAAAAAAAAGTACAAAATTACACATTAAAAAGAAAAAAAGAAAGAATCTACTTAATTTGCTATTTGTGTGTATGTGTGTGAGAGAGAGAGAGAGAGAGGGAGTGCGTGTGTTTATGTATGGGTAAAGGAGAATAAATATATGATTTATCTTATCTACTAAATAAAGCTACTAAATCTGACGCTCTCGTGTAATGGTCAAATCTGACGCTTAGCACGGATAGAGCGCCTATATCCCGAGCGTCTGTATACAAGCTTCGCTTCAAAAAATTATCACTGCCAGTTAAACTTTACAGGTATACAAGTTATAGTTGACCGATTTCAAAGAGTAAACATCATAGAAAATTTAATGATTTTTGGTGCAACGGTAGCGATCCCGCCTTTAACGTTAACGTTATCGTTATGAAATCAAACTGGTTTAAAAATACGTTTTTCCACGGACAAAAGTATTCATAACACCGTTTTTATTTCAGTAAACATAGCGTTAATGATAGACTTTTATTGAATAACACATAACAACTACCATATAGGTACATAGGTACCAGCCAACACAAAAGAATTTGGTATTGTTTTGCATTTTGTTCGGTAAAAGTTAAATTTAGGACATAAGCAAGCTGTGTTCTATCTTTGTATAAAAAAATTCCTTGTCACAGTGTTTCACCGCGATTATCTCCGTAACTACTCAACCGTTTTAGATGATTTTTTTTTAATTTTGCTGGCTATGTTCCAACTTAGGACATAGAATATAGGAAAGTGAAATTAAAAAAGAGTGAATAAGGCTTTGCACGCCTTTATGAGCAGCCAGAAGGTGTAGGTGTAAGGAAGAAGGCCCGACTGGCTGTGTATAGAGGCGTGTTGGTACCGACTCTAATGTATCGAAGCGAATCTTGGCTAAGAGTGGTGTGGTGTGGTGTGGAAGAAGATATAGTGATATAAAAAGGGACGCGTGATGATTTAATCCAATCTGTTCTGTATTTATCTGTGGCGTAATCTCGTTTCTTGAATTCGTTTAGTGAAATGTTCGTAGTATTATTGAATATACCATGTAATCTCGTAAATTGTCCTTTAATCCTTGTTCGCTTAGGTTCCATTATCCTCGTGGCTACTTTTATATATATATATATGTATATATATATATGTATTATAAAAATTCTTTTCTTAGTGACGCAATCATTAAACTACTGGACCTAGCGGATTGGGACCATGAACAATCGATGCGGGAAAATTTGTAGTTGGTTTAAGGCTTAGATTCTTTGCCTTTTTTTTTCCTTTTATTTTTATTAACTTTTTCCGGGTTTACTTTATTCGGTGAGTTGCTATAGTAACGGTTTCATTAATTATTTTCAGTATTTGGTAACGTGAAAAGTTAACTAAGAAAACTGAAGATGTCAGTCCAAAAGTTAAGTGTACTTTATGCTTATGACTGACTAGCATATTATTTAATACTCCCCGTAATTGGCAGCGTGGCCGAGTAAGAAAGACCGTCGTTTATACTTGACAAGTTATGCGTATGCGTTGCGATAGTAGTGGGGAAAGCTCTCATCACACAAACATGTACATGACATCTTTGAGACATCCGCAACGTTCAGAGTTGAAATGAGGGAGACAGACATATATATTTTTCTAGACCTCTACTAGCCATATAGGAGTACTAAGTGTATGCTGACTAGCCGTCACCCGTCCGCCCGCCGCACAGTGGTCCGGATTTTCAAAAAGGTGGACATAGGATCGAAAATGCTTATTTAACTTAACAAAAAATTATTTCGTATAGGAAATTTAACGCTGATTAATACTTATTTCTACAACTTTTCATAAAAACTGTTCCTTCACGTCAAAAAAAAAATGAAAATAAAAATGTATGGGAGAAAATCTATTTTATTTTTTTTCTCCGTTCAGTATCAAAGTATAGCAAGCAAACCTTATCTTCTGGTAAGTACTTATTGTCCTTAATACGACGACATATAAATTGCTTGCTTATCCCTGCGGCCTTGGCGCCTACGATGCTATAAAGTTTAAAATTTTTATGTTGAATTATCTTATTATTAACGAGTTTTTCTTTTAAAATTAATCCAAAATATATTTTTTAATAAAACAAGCCCCCCGCGTGCTCCATCCTTTTATTAGGCTCGCCCCCTATTACTTGGGACTTAAATATAACTGGCGAAATTACAGTGTACTATAGTGTAGTATAGACCTTTGCCTTCGGGGAATATAAAGCGTGACGTTACGATAAAATAAGCATTTTTGCTTATTTTTGTTTTAAATAATCTTCTGTTGATTATTCTTTCATCTGTTGATATTTCCTATTGATAAATCATGGTTGATATTGGTGGTTATACTACTAGTGTGACTTATCTTGAAAGAAACAATTAGAAATAGATTTAGCCCTGAAAAAGGCTTTTTCTGAAGTCTTGAAAATGACTATTTTAAGTCATCATCATCATCCGAGCGTCTTCTTGTCTTCCAGTCCAGTCCAGTCTAACCGGATACGGCTGAATATTACGACCCTTTGACTATTTTAAGTAGTCCTGAAAAGGACCACAACTTAACTACTACTACTAACTAACTCAATTCTAACAATTACAACATCACTAAATCTGTCACGTTTACATTAATGGATCATGCTCAGACTGCAACTCCTGTAGATCCATATTTTCGGTTTCTTCTGTTACTACCTCAGGCAACAACAAAAGCTCTTTAACATCTGGAAAAAAATCGAATTGCTTTGAGTTGCTGTATTTTGGTCGAATATGGGATAAATATGGGTCTGATCTAATTAAAAAATTATGAAGCAAGTCCTCGTTGGTCTTTATCCTGTTAAATTTTCTTGTGTGAGACTCACGAACTCTTCGAAATTCTTTATTTCTTGCTTCTCCAGCTTCTTCGGAAAGAATGCCAATTGGTAGGAGGCCAAAGTGATGACAAATGTCTGCACCGTGTATGAGTAGCTTGTGCACACTTGCGGGCATATAAAACCATGGGTATAGATGAACAAAGATCTCAGCTGTTTCTCTGCAATAAGTCCTGAATTTTTCAATATCTATGGCACATCCTGATGAAATCGTTTGAAGAATAACCGCAAAATGCTTTAGCAGGTCTTTGTCAACATTGGTTATTTCGGCAGATTTCTCATAATCTCTAAAAAACCTTCTCGCTGTGTTTCCGTCGTTTGTGGTTCCAAAGCCTTGCTTCACAAAATCCACAAGTATTCCCATTTGCTGTTTGAATTCTTCTTGTGTCAAATGTTTCTTCGCAGCTTTTAGTTGCTTGTTAGCACCTCGTGCAGTCCACATCTCAAAGTCCATGTTGTAAGATATGTGTAGAATACACTCCATACAACGAATCCACATATGAAGAGTAGAAATTCCATATTTATAAACATCTTCTCGAACAGGTCTTGTAAATACTTCTGACAGCTTGTTCATCTCAGTTGGCTTAGCAAGGCAAATATTGCAGGCAGATGCAGACGAAGTATCCGTTATAATAGTGGCCACTTTTCCGTCAGTCATTGTCATATGAAGCTTGTGAGTAATCTCTAGCCCTGCCCATTTTGTAGAATCGATGTTTTTTATTTCTTCCTTCAATGCAGCTTCTTCTTGCTTGATGTATTCTGCTGTCTCTTTACAAAACTCGAACTTAATGGGCCTGCAATAATGTGTTGAAGAAGGTGTTGGGTTTTCCCATATGGTGCTATTATTATAAACTAATTTAAGAGGGACAAGACTTGACATGAAAACCGATGAATCACTGAAGTCTACATCTTCATTCCTTTGCTTGTAGGTACTTTGTGAAGAAGCACCATCAAAACCCCATTTACTAATTAACTTCAATCCTTCAGTTGACGACTCAATCTGGGTACCAGTAATTTGAAGAATCTTCTGGACTGTCAGATCCAATAGGGCTTGAAGCTTCACTCTGGCTCCTCTCTCAGTAATTTCTAAATCATGAGCATAGCATCTATTTTTAGCTTCAAGGAGTTTGTGATACGATGGTAACACTGGAACTTCACAATCTAACAGCGCTTTCCTTAAACACAAGTATTTTCATTTTGACAGGTTCAATGATGTATAAAGACCGAGAGCATAATCTCCGTCAAAAGTTTTTTTCGTATTTTTCTTAAACAATGTGGCTTGAACGATAGCAACACTATCAGGGTTCTTCGTTATATGGTCAATAACACGAGCTAAGTCATTCTTCTTGTCTATCCTAAGTCTTTCGACTAATGCAAAAGTAAGTTCTTCCGGCGAATAGTCCAAAAGAGACTCTGAACGTCTTTTCTTCTGTTTGTTGCTAAGGTCAACAAAAGGCTTCCTAATCTGAACTTCGGTAGATGTGCCCACAGTTGTTGTACTAGATGTCGACGGAATCACAGCTGTTGTAGTATCGATGTCAAATGAAGTATTGTCTGACGATATGTTTTCGATAACTTCATCTTGTGCTTGAAAAATCTCGGATAAATTAACAGTAGTGCAATTTGGCCAACTAATATTTGATTGTAACCACGCAGCATGTCTATTCATGAAAGTTTTCTGATTTCTAGAAGCACTTGTCCATCTGCGATTGATATTACTGACGTGGTTCTTCAAAAAGGTCTTGATTATTTCTAAATCTTGTGAACATGTTTCAACTGGGATATGTAGAATAATAGCTTCATAGAGTCGTGCCCAATTTTTCATATCTCCTTCAACACGGAGGAACATAAAGATGTCCAAGTTTGTTACAAATGCAGCCATAACGAAACTCACTAAAATCTCGCCATTTGCTTCGCAGCAGCCGCACCGCACGGACCTAAGCTAAGTATACAATTATTTAGTACATGTAAGGAAGACATACTATGTACCGCTTGTGTGTTGGTATATAGGTACAATATGTTCTTATTATTGAACCCAGAATTAAATTAGTAAAGTGTATACCTTGCTTTGTTACTTGATATTTAAAAATGTTTTAATAGGGTTATTTTGGATAGCTCCACACTATTTTACTAAATTTTCAAGTAAATGAAGTTATTTTGGATAGTTTTATGTTCAAGTAAATTATGTTGATAAATGTTATAATAAATGTTATTCCATGACATTCTATTTATTTGCTTAAATCATTCTATGATTATTTATTAAATGAGTATAAATACTTTTTTAGTATTCTGCCTTTTTCTCTTTCTCTATTTTTTTTAACTTAATCTCACACACGCAATTTATATGTCGTCGTATTAAGAACAATAGGTACTTACCAGAATATAAGGTTTGCTTGCTATACTTTGATACTGAACGGAGAAAAAAAAAATAGATTTTCTCCCATACATTTTTATTTTCAATATTTTTTTTGAGGTAAAGGAGCAGTTTTTTTGAAAAGTTGTAGTAATAAGTATTAATCAGCGTTAAATTTCCTATACGAAACAATTTTTTGTTAAGTTAAATATGCATTTTCGATCCTACGTCCACCTTTTTGAAAATCCGGACCACTGTGCGCCGGCGCAATTTTTTCGAAATAATCTTAAAAATATGCGTTACTTAATGAAGATTAAATCAATTATTCAAAAAAGAAATAATTATCAGCCCAGCGAAGTGGGCGGGTGAAGGCTATTTTTTTTTCTCTTTTTCTTTCTCATTATACAAATTAAATGAGATAATTTCATTGTTAATTTCTATTTCTATTGACAATCGGATCAGCATTTTTTACTGCCGTGATTTAGTACAAATCTGTATATAAAAAGTGCCTTAACTTTTGTATTTTACTGATACCAAAAGAGTTTTTTCCATCACTCCAGATTACTTCAAGTAATAGGGGTTAAAGTATGAAATTGCCGTTTTATTGCAATAGGTTCTTTGAATTGACATAGAATCTTCATGGTTTGAGGTTTTCGAATGAAACTTTTTTTAAATGGTTTCTATGAAGTTCTTTTTTTAAAAAATGTAAAACATTTGAATATCGACTTTCAATTGTTTTTGTTATTCAATTTAGACAAGAAAGATGGATACTGCGAAAATTCGAGTTATTTTTGAATACGAGTTCCGACGCGGAACTAACGCGGCAGAAACAGCCCGCAATATCAATGCTGCGTTTGGAGAGGGGTCTACTAATGAACGCACCGTGCGATTTTGGTTTAAACGCTTTCGTGATGGAAATTTCGACTTAAAGAACGAGCCACGAGGAAGACCGCCCACACAGGTAAATAACGATGAATTAAGAGAGATAGTGGAAGCCGATCCTAGTCAAAGTACCCAGGAATTAGCGGCATGGTTTAACGTTACCTTACCCACAATATTGACTCACTTGCGTCAAATCAATAAAATAAAAAAATACGAAAAATGGGTGCCTCATGATTTGACTGATCTGCAGAAAGAAACGCGTGTTGAAACTTGTGTTGCCTTGTTGAACCGGTACAGAAATGAAGGAATATTGGATCGAATTGTAACATGTGATGAAAAGTGGATTCTTTATGATAACCGGAAAAGAAAAATGCAATGGCTGACCCCAGGTCAAATGCCACAACAGTGTCCTAAAGCAAAACTTACCAATAAAAAGGTAATGGTAACTGTTTGGTGGTCTCAGCATGGTGTTATTCACTATAGTTTTCTCCGATCTGGTCAAGCAATAACGGCAGATGTCTATTGTGCCGAACTCCGAACCATGTTGACAAAACTAGCAGTAAAACAGCCCCGACTCATGAATCGATCTTCACCATTATTGCTCCACGACAACGCGAGACCTCACACAGCACGAGAAACCATTTTGACCCTTCAGGAACTGCAGTTAGAAACCATTCGTCATCCTCCGTATTCACCAGACCTTGCTCCAACGGACTACCATTTTTTTCGTGATTTGGACAATTATCTACGTGACAAGAAGTTTTCTTCCCAGGAGGCAGTACAAAATGCTTTCACACAGTTTGTGCAGTCTAGATCGTCGGAATTCTATCGCAAAGGCATTAATGACCTTCCCATTAGATGGCAGCAATGTATAGATAATAATGGCAACTATTTTGATTAAATAAATTTGTTAAAAATTTAAAAAATAAACAATATAGATTTTCAGTACAAATCGGCAATTTCATACTTTAACCCCTAATATTTGTCATATTTTACTAATTTTACATTTTTTTAAGAATATCTCCTTAACGTGTAATATTATTATTATTAAATTTTAAATAACACTAATAAAATTAATTAATAAATTAACACAGCATTAAACTGTGTCTGTATGCACTCTGTACTTTTATTTTTGGGACAAATTTTAATATAGATATTCGCTTTATGATTTAATGATATCAATTTTACTATTTCTAAAATATTTTGTCTGTATGTCCTTCTACAAGTCAATAATGAGTTGACCGATATCTATAATCTATACATATAAATAAAATTGGAGTGTCTGTTTGTAATATTGAAATAACCGTTTTTTACTATATGCATATGAATATTTATACGGTACATACACCAAAATAACATTTTTTACAATTTTTGTATGTTTGTCTGTCTGTTTGTTCCGGCTAATCTCTGAAATGGCTGGACCGATTTTGACGGGACTTTTATTGGGAGGTAGCTGATATAATAAGGAGTGACTTAGGCTACTTTTATTTTAGTTTTTTTTTATTATATATTTTTGTTAAAAATCAGCAATAAAATAAATAACTGAGCCACGGCAACGTGTGGCCGGGTCAGCTAGTATTTAATAAATGATGAGAACATAAAGTTGCCCAAATGATAGGCTGTATATTTTATTGGGAAAAGTCTTATTATTCTAACTAATATTATAATTTCACGCATTAACTATATATTCTATCATCATGAAATTTTGCATACACTTTGCCAGGGGTACAGAAAAGTGCATAGAATACCATATATGCCGAAAAAAGTAGTGCTCCTGAGGGATAAAAATGTAACTTTTAATCGATCACATTAACGCGAGCGAAACCGCCGACAAAGGCGATTCGATGGCGAATAAAACCATATTAAGCAGTCAAATTAACAAAAATATAAAGCTTAATCCATCAGAGCCACAACCATCAACTTCCGGCATCTTATCTTCGTCCGTAACTCACGATGCACCAGCACCACTATCTCCGACGTATACTATCTATAATGAAACGCAAGTTCTTCAGATGCAAGAACAGAGAACTACTCAAATCAACTCATCGACAATAAATGTACCAAACAAAAATGTAACTCTCTCTAACAATAATTGGACCAATGCTTCGAATGTTAACTTTTTCGTTTAATTGTCATTATTTTTAATAAATGCTTATCTCATATTATTATTGTGTTAATTTTTTCTCAAATGGTACGAAAAGTAGAGTATTTTCCTAGGTGATAAAGCTGTCTTAGTCTTGGGTGAACTTAAATCCCTCGCTACACTCAGGACTCGTCCCTCATCCCTCGCTTCAATCGTCACCCGCGACAGAAGAAACTGCTTTATCCCCTTGGTTAATAATCTACTATTTCATACCTTAATTTTTATTTTAGAACGTTTGAAAATTATTGAAACATATTGAGTTAGTATATATTTTTTTATAACAGTCGTATAAAATATAAATTAAAGGTTATTTTCTGATTTTTAGTTCGATTTGCTATTAAGGCGTGTTTTTTCGTTTTTTTAAACTGTATTTTATTTTTCACTTTTTAGTTCGATTTGCTATAAAACCGTTTTTAGGTATATGTACAGACGTGTTAACAGTTTCATCTCGATAGAAAACATATTCAAGGATTTCTCTTGCGCAGACTGCGCTCTTGCTCTATCTCTTTTGCTCTCACGCAGAGGACTTGGATTACAATCATTAATCCTGGTGATCCTAATTAGGATAATGAGATAAGCTTATCAAAATATTGTATTGTCGTCGATCGTTGATAAGTCTACAACGTTTAAAGTAAGTCTGACCGCTTAAATTTGGGCAAAATCGAGCCCAAACGAGTCAGTTACATACATTAGTTAAAAAGTGTATTATAATTGGTAACATTAATCTAAAATGCATTAATTTATTAAGATCATCTTTTTTGACTGTTCTGGCTAAGCGAATTTTAATACATAACAAGTATTCACTTATATTTACCTACCCATACTTATCATTTCTATTACAAAGCTGGTGTTATGTGGGACCATTTAGAGAGGGGCGTAAAAAACAAGATAGTGGATAACTGTTACACTTTTAAAATATTAAAACACTAGCGGCCCGTCCCGGCTTCGCACGGGTGGACAAAATTCTTTATATTTTTCCTAGCATTAAATATAGCCTATGTTACTCAGCGTGAATGTAGCTCTCCAATGGTGAAAGAATTTTTGAAATCGGCTTAGTAGTTTTTGAGTTTATTTATTGCAAACATACAAAAAATACAAATCTTTCCTCTTTATAATATTAGCGTAGATGTAGAATGGTAAATAAACTCAAAAGAAATTTTGAGTTTATTTACTAAATTTATACCACAAACTAGAATTAATTTGTATGCATATAAAAATTCCCTGTCACAGTGCTTTTTCTTTTTTTTTATTACATATATTTATAATATCAGTAGGGCGTCATCCATTCAGGCTCTGCCAGAATATCAGCGCTGCTGCGGCGGATTTCTGCTCGCAGTGGCCTATGCTGAGGCAGGGTCCTGCCCGCCTAGCATACGCAACACGACAAAATTTTGTCGACTCGTTTTCTCGTGTTTTAGTCATTTGTCGTCAATCGTTTCTAACATAGTTGCGCTTAGAAGTCGATTTCTTATGTCAAAAAAGTAGTTTTACTTAGCCGCGGATTTTTGTCTACAAACTCTAATACTAACATAGCAATTGGGTTTTGTCGGCATTTTAACCGATATTTTCGACATATTTCTCATCTATTTGTTAGTACGTAGAGGAGACGACAAGTGGTTTGTGTGCTATTTCTGTTGAAGCGATGACAGTGTTTTATTACAATTACATACTCAAAGTATATTGGGCGAACGTAACGTAAACATATTTTTTATACTCATATATTACATATATTTGAGTACAAAATTGTAATAAAATCCTATACAGGTATCGGCATAAATAATATATAAATAATATAAAAAAAATAATATAAATAATATAAATAATAGGTAAGTCGGGCCAGCGCAATCGCAATTGCGCATCTACGGCAAGCGTAGGTACCAGTGGCTACCCAGTTTCGTTAATAATTTTCTCGACTTATTGACGATCTACCTATCAAAATCAATTTAAACCCAATAATATCAAAACTGTAACAATAGTTTATATAACAAACAATTACTTAGTAATAGTAATAATAATATATTTTTGTTTGGTTAGTAATATAAATCTACTTGTAAAACCCGTTGCATTCTTTAAAAATCTTAGTCGCTTAGTATAATGCGCCGATTAAATGCACTCGTTTATTCTTTTTTTAAATTTTCGATTGTAAAAAGAATAAACTTATATTAAAAGATTAAACAGCAAAAACTTTCGGCGATTTCAAAAAAGAAACAAACACACGATCAACCACAGATCATGTCAGTCAACGTCAAAATTGATGTAATCCATATTTCCAAAAAGGTAAATAAAAGTGTAAAATACACAACACAAATTAAATAAACGATATCGGTGTGGCTATGTTAGATAATAAAGTACAGTAAAAGCTCTTTATTCGCGGGATATACGTTCCATAAATATGCCGCGAATAGAGAAACCGTGAATACGGAACGGTAATTTATATAATAATAATAATAATAATTTTATTTTATTTCGGAACTGGTCCATATCATTTGTTAGTTACAATTATAAACTTAAATGCTAGTGTTAGTAAAAAAAAAAAAAAAAAAATACAAGGAACTACAATAAAAACTATTATAAGGCCACATGCAAACTTGTGCAGCGGCGCAGTATCAAGCTGTCCCATCTGGCAGCTATGGTAGACAGGATGCTGTTCGAGCTAGACCTCAGTCTCGAGAGCATAGAGGCGCAGCGTGTTCGCATTATTGCGTAAAAATTGTTTATTCGCGCCGATGCAAACATACCGGAGGCACTGCATGACCGTGATAAACCGAACAGCACCCTGAATCCATTATTGTACTGGACACGAAGTGCGCTGTACGTTCCCTGCGTGTATCTAGACCACAGACTGCACGTGTAGAAAGTTTGGCAGTATGCTCTAAAAAGCGTTGCTTTCACTTCGTTTGTACATCGTGCAAATCTGTGGGCAAGCATATTACAGCGAACAGACAGCGCCCTTCGTTCCCTCTCGATATCGGCATTGTCCTTGAGGTCTGATGTGACCCAGTGACCCAGATACTTGACCTTTTCCACAGCTTTAAGAGGAGAACCAGACAACGTTACTGGAGGAACGTTAAAATAACGATTGGTACCTGCTTTGAATATCATTAGCTCACTCTTACTGGCATTATATCTGAGTCCATGGGCCGCAGCATACCTCTCACATATATTGAGCAACTTTCTAAGTCCACCGACCGTTGGACACAGCAGCACCATGTCATCTGCATAACTAATGTTGTTAATACATACTCCATCTATGTGACATCCGACATTGGCACCGCTGAGCTCAACAATCAGTTTATTAATGTATAGGTTAAAAAGGCGCGGGGAGGTGATTCCCCCTTGTCTAACGCCGCATTCCAGCCCATACTCTTCTGAAAGTGCTCCCGCCCATCTCACAACATTAATCTGGTGTCTGTACCAATGTTCAAGGAGTCCCACGATCTCACGCGGAACATTTGTGTCGACTCTCATCTTTTGCCACAAGGTCTCATAATTAACAAGATCGAAAGCTTTAGATAAATCAAGGTAGCATGCCAATACAGGTGTTCTACGATCTACATAGTACTGGACAGTCTGCTTGAGAGAGAGAATAGCGCTTTCAGTAGATAGCCCAGCTCTAAAACCGAACTGGGCATCGTGCAGGTGAATATGAGTCTCTAGATGTCTATCAAGCAGTCTATCCAGCACCTTGGCAATAATTGTCGCCAGTGATATAGGCCTGTAGTTCGCGACATCAGATGCATCACCAGTCTTATTTTTTATTATTGGAGCTACTATGGTCCGCATAAGATTCGCAGGCAGGTGGGAGTGACGAAGGCACAGCGTGAAAAACGTCGCCAAGACCCTAGGGAGGTGTTTCCCTGCATTTTGTAGATGCTCCACACTGAGGCCGTCGTGCCCGGGAGATTTGCCTTTCACCATACCCTCAATAACCATTTTAATTTCTTTAGGGGTAAAGCTTATACTCCGTCCAGACGCTCCGACCCCAGTATAGGACATCGTAGTTCTTACATTTTGTGTTGCCTGTACTTTAAATTGATTTTTAAAGAGATTAGCTATACCCTCCCCATCTCGCACTCCCCCCACACTCACAGGAAGGCCATGCTTACACTGTAACTTATTAGTATTTTTCCAGAAATTTTTAAAATCCTTTTTACTGTGACTTTGGGCTAAAATATCCATTTTGATTTTGTTCTGATTACTTTGACACCATTTTAGCTTTGTTTTAAAAGTCTTTTTAGAATCCCTCATAAGCTCGTAAGAATAACCAGAAGTTGGTCTACCGTGCGCAGTCCATAACTCAAAATGCTGCCTGGCCAACCTGTGAGCCTCCTGGACATATTTATTCCATCCACAGACGTAACTACATTTCCTTTTTTTAATGGTTAATTTATTACTATTTATTGCAGCATCGCGTAGTATATTAACAACATTATTATACATTTCATCCAATATAACTCTGTGGTTTTTATTAAATTGGTATTATATATGGTATTATAGGGGATACGTTCCTAGGTGACAAAGGAAAAAAACAAATATATAAAATAATCGATTTAATTGAAGTTTTTGACTATATTGATCAATTATTATCTTCAAGCTTAGGCAATGGTTTAAAGAATTTTGTATTTTTTTTCTTGCTTAGCAGTTTTTAAAAGCTCCTTCAATTCAGACTGATATTCAGCAGCGGCATTAGCAATTTGCCTCTTAAAAATAAGACTTCGTTCCATAAACGAATCAATTTTCATAAAGAACTCACAAAGCTCATTTGCCATTCCTAAACCTTCACTAAGATTTTTCAAATTAAATGTCACCTTTCCAGTGCTTGTTGGAGCCTCTTCTTCAATGGGCTGTGAATTTAACATTTTCCCCAAGTCGGTTTCAGTTAAATTTTCATCTTGCGATTCAAGCAGTTCCTGAATATCATTTGATTCTATCAGTTCGAACCCATCTCGTCCTATTCCATTTGCAATTCGGTTATGTTTGCAGTCAAAGTTTGAATTTGCACAGATTCTTCGTCATTTTCCGCAGTCAGAGCAGGCCACAGTTTTTTCCAGCATGACTTCAATGTGTGTTCTTCCAATGATTCTTTTATGTTTACAATGCATTTTGCTATGTCAAATTTCTTCCAGCATTAGTGTAGAGTTCGTAGAGACGTGTTACTCGATCACAATTTTTTGTAACAAATGGAAAGACGAAACAATAAAACACACAAAGCGGCTCTTACCAGAGGTCGGAACGTTTTATATGCGACAGCATTTAATAATATACTTTATTCATTGAGTAATAAGGTTGCTTTCATTATTTGTTTACATTCTCAAAAACACCGGTCGCCGCGAAGGCTTATGTCAAAGTCCGAACCAATACAGGGGCTATCATTTAATAACAAACAAATTTTAGGTTGTAATAAGGCCTATTTTACTTTTTTATTAGTCCATTTGACGGCGTTTACAGAGGATATTGGGTTGGATACCTATTGGAATCCTTTTTATTATCATGTATCTACTGATTAGATCCGTGAATAAAGAAATCTTTCGCCGCGAATATAGGAATTGGGTCGCATTTTTTTAATCCGCGAATAGTGAAAACGCGAATGAAGGAAGCGCGAATAAGGAGCGTCTACTGTAGTTAATAATCATATATCAAAAGGCAAAAACAGTTTTTCTACATGTTTGAGTAAACGAGACATATGTCGATATCAACAAACTTCTCTTCAATCGTGCGCGAGATATCTCAAGTAGCGCTCGCTAGGCTGGCTGGTTGATCGTAAGTCTAAGAGTGAGTATTAATTTATTTATTTTTAAGCACAGTTGTTTTTTTATGTTGATATTTTTTTGTAATTCTTCATTTCATCATTTCATTCCAACCTTCGATTAATAGATTCTTTCTTTCTTTCTAACCTCGATGAACTCTGAAACTACTCAATCGATTTGATGATTTTTTTTTCATTTCGCTGGTTTCGTGCCGACTTAAGACATAAACTTCATTTTATTTTCACAGCAATGCGTGGCCGGACCAGCTATTATAATAGAAATATTGAAAACAACATCACATACTAATGTATGATCAGAATAATTTCTGAACCCAAGTATTGTCCCCGGCAAATAAGTTGAACATGATTTTGAAATCACGTGACATGCGCAGTAGTGAATAATGCACCTAAACTTGCTACTGCGCATGTCACGTGGTTTCAAAATCATGTTCAACTTATTTGCCGGAGACTATAGCTAAAGCACACCCGAGGAAATGTACAAAAGTTCGTTTCTACTTCGCTCAGGCCGGGATTCGAACCTGGGACCTCGGAATTACATTACCATGAAAACCTGCGAGTCACTCTATTACGGAGGTTGTCAAACAATACTATCGATTTTACTAAAAATAAGCTCGTTCAAATATATACGTGTAAGTCAATTGTATGAGTATATGTCTCAGACTGTTTAGAATAACGTAAAAGAATGGAATGCGAATGAAAATTCGCGTGTAATAATAGTCGCGTTGCCAATCGATAGTAGACTATCGATAATTAATCGATTGGGAATCGATAGCAGGACTACCGATTGTAGTATCGATTGTTTTGGACTATCGATAGTTTGTCAATTTGCAATTTTAAAGCATAGGAGGCAACAATAAGGATATTAAAACTAATAATTTCAAATGGTTATCTCTGCATTATATTTATTGTCTACATACATCATTGTGATACAACCCGATGGTGTCGATAGTATCGAAACTTACAATACTATTGTTATTAGGAGCATCGAGTCGTCGACAAGTCGATACCTTCGACATTTTTGATAGTTTGATATCGATAGTATCGTTTGTATTGCACTCTTTTAATAGTATTGGCATATTTAGAGCTATTGATACTATAGACTCTATATCGATAGGCCTATCGATGGTACGTTATTTTTCAGGTGAAAAAAGTTATAGAATTGCTAGCTATATGCCAGACTAGAGCTAGTATTTTTTTTTTTTTCATAGAAAACAGTGCTTGGCGATGTACATTGGGCATTGTGATAAATTAAATTGTAAGTTCCTCATTAACTGTCTCCACTTGCTGCGAATGTCTATGTCTGATCACATGTTACGGTTGTCTATGCTTCCTCACTTGCTACGAGTATCTATGCCTCGTCATTTGCTGCGATTGTGTATGTCAGCTTGCTTGCTGCGAATATATATACCTCTTCTCTTGCTGTGAGTGTCTATGCTTGCTCATTCACTATTCCCGCGAAGTTAAAACATTTACAGAAGAATTTATATGGCTTTGCGAATTACGTTTGCGAATTTTTTTATTGCTAGTGCGATATTATATGTAAATTATATAATAAATAATTTCAAATATTCTAAGCATTAGTGGTCCTTATAATAATAGAACACAACCACAATATTGACAATATAAGATTTTAAAAAGATTTTCAGGATTTATGTGATCCTGTGATCTTCTTTTTCATCCTATTGTTTAAAGAAGTCGAAATTAGGGATGTCTGTAATGCAAATTAGAATTGATATATATCGTATCGACTCGTGCTTTTTGGACATCGATAAATTAAATTGAGGTAGCGATGCCGCCTTTCACACCGATGGTTCTTGGTTCGAATACCAGATGGGGCAGATGTTTGTGTGATGAGTACGAGCATTCGTACCTGAGCGATGGGTATTTATATATATTTCTATTAATATCACTTATTTATGTATAATAAATCTGTCTATTCAGTACCCTAGTATCCATAACACAAACCTTACTTTGGACTAGGATGATTGGCGTGATTGTAAGAAATATTTTTAATATTATATATGTCAATTGCGAATGCACAATATTGGTTATGTTGAGACGAGAATTAATTCTGCAATAATTCAAGGATATTATAAAGTTTCATGTTTATCGCGAAGGCCTTGCAGTTGGTGCAAATGTGCGCGGTTTTGTTGTGCTAGTGAATTTACATATGCAAGTTTTGATTGAAGCTAAGCGAAATGCAGTATCTATATTTCTATAGTGCTACATAAATCTGCAGTCTCAGTCTGTGCATTAATTATTTTAGACAAATTTTGTGACAAATATTCGTTTTATGAATCAATGATAACAATCTTACTGTTTTTAAATTTTTGTACTGTCTATCTGTATGTCCTTGTATAAGTAAAGAACGTGTTGCCAATTTTCGAAGAAATTTAGTATACGGTAAAAACATGTCTGTCTGTCTATCCGTATATCCTTCTATAAAACAAAACCGGTTTGATCGATTGTGATAAAATTTGGTACATGGTAAGAACACATGGTTGCGGAAATGATAGGGTACATATCATATCGGTAAGAACTTATAGTCCTAACAAATATTTTAAATACGAAAGTGATGTACACTTTCACGCCTTAACTACTTAATCGATCATTATGACATTTTGCATACACTTCGACAAGGGTATAAAAAGTACATTGGGCATTTTTTCCCAAAAATAGTACTGTTCCAGAGTGATAAGAATGTAACTTTAATATAACTATAATATCGATAGTATAGCACTCCTTAAATAGTATTGACACGTATGTAGATATCAATAGTTTCGATAGTAAGTTATTTTAGATGAAAACAATCGATAGAAATACTATCGACAGTCTGGCAACACTAAGTAATACTGACAAGACAAGAAAAACTATTATTAATCGATGACGCAAGTAATAGTATCCAAGATTGTAAATATTTCTGTTTCTTATAAATACATCGCTAACAACCCAATTGTGTAAGCAGAGTGGTAAAAGCCAGATGTATGTCAGAAAGATGGATGTTTGATTCCTTTGTGTATAGCCGATTCGTTTTAACGTGAGTTTGTATCATAATTATTAATATTATTAATAACTCAATAGATTTATTACAACTGTAATGTTAAGATAAGTATTACAAGTACAAATAATAGATTATGTTTTGTATCGCAATTTGAAGATGAAGAGTGAAGGATGACTTTTTAAATATAAACAACGCAAAAGACGCGTTTGAATCGATAAAATGATCGACTCCGCGTTAAAAAAACTTAGTGTGCTAAACCCCTAAAGATAGTGGTCAGGTGCATTACTACAGTGGTCCCTTTTTCAGATTCCGGCAACATATCACTGCAGTCTGCATTCTGCGCATTGATGGCACCATCACCACTCCTGGAGCTGAGCAGCATTTTTTTCTTCTTCGTACCTGCTGTCCTCATTCTATGTCTCTACGTTCGTATGGGTTTGCATATCAGGTTAGTAAATGAAAGTTAAATATTTGTGGTTTTTTTTTTATTATTTAATAAGCAACACTAACATTGCGTTTATTCAACACTAGCGGCCCGTCCCGGCTTCGCACGGGTGGACAAAATGCTTTAAATTTTTTCTAGCATTCGATATAGCCTATGATACTCAGCAATAATGTGCCTTTCTATTGGTGAAAGAATTTTTAAAATCGGTTCAGTAGATCCCGAGATTACCCCTTACAATTTAA
Organism: Calamotropha paludella; assembly: GCA_927399485.1. Lineage (NCBI taxonomy): Eukaryota > Metazoa > Arthropoda > Insecta > Lepidoptera > Crambidae > Calamotropha > Calamotropha paludella. The sequence goes on along the minus strand of OV656803.1, from coordinate 1,117,758 downwards.
CAAATATACAAACACACAAACTTTACTTCTTTATAATATTAATATAGATAAATACAGTTTAAATATAGCTTATAGTTTAAATATAACTTTATTTTGTTTTTTTTTTATACTTTATCCTGACGTCAATAATAGATATATTAAAACAACTAAATAATAAATAAATATTTCTTACATTAACACCAATTAGGCTAGTCCAAAGTAAGAACTGTATGGCTTATGTTATGGATACTAGGGTAACGGATAGACATACATATATCGTTTCGTAGCTAACAATACCGCATAAGTCATTTTTACCAACTTTACAGGAGACGAAGAAAACTGTCTATTTTTTAAAAATCGGTGGAATTTTAACTAAAATATATATAATAAGTATACTATAATAATACGTAAATTATAATAAGTGTATTATAATAAGTATATTTTCTCATTAAAAAAAGCTATTATAATATATTGGAATTCTTTAACGATAATAATTTGTGAGTAATATAATGAAATTATTAACTAAAATTTAAGGGAATGGTATAAATCTTTATTTTTTTATGTTGAGTTATAATTATTTAAAAGAAAAGTTTAATTTATTATTGTTTGGATTATTATTGATTTATTATTGATTGTTAATTGTGAATTTATTCCTAAATTTTGTTCTCTAGGTTAAGTTTATATTGCTACGCCCTTACAGGGTGTCACATGCGACTCTAGAGATAAGTACCTTTGTATACCTGTACTAAAACATGTGGCTTGCAATAAAGAATATGAATGAATGAATATATCTATACTAATATTATAAAGAAGTAATGTTTGTGTGTTTGTATATTTGTTAAATTGTAAGGGGTAATCTCGGGATCTACTGAACCGATTTTAAAAATTCTTTCTCCAATAGAAAGGCACATTATTGCTGAGTGTCATAGGCTATATTAAATGCTAGAAAAAATTTAATGAATTTTGTCCACCCGTGCGAAGCCAGGACGGGCCGCTAGTTATATATATTTTATTTAAAATTCACCGATTTTTTCGTCTCCTGTAAAGTTAGTAAAAATTACTAATGCGATATGGTTAGCTAAGGGACGATATCATACATAGATACGTAATATTCATAGAAATATATATAAACACCCGTGACTCAGGTACACATGTTGCGTCGCCCCGTCATCCTGGGTGCGATCGCTCATACTAAGCCCGTATAGCCTTCCCAGGCTAAGGCACTTTCAGGTGATGTTTCGTCAGTACGAGTCTGACATAACCTCTCGACCGGCCGATGTATTCATATAGGATTCACCATCTCCCTCCCCCGAGACCGGAGGGGAAACAAAAAAAGGCACAAATGCTCGTATTCCTCATAAAAACATCTACCCCTTCTGGGATTAGAACCCTGGATCATAGGTGCGAAATTATATTTTTATTAGAATTTTATTTTCGACGACCGTTTAGTGCAACTATAGCGATCCTGCCTTTTGCACCAACAGTCCTAGGTTCGAGTCCTCGAAGGGGCAGATGTTTGTGTTATTTGTACGAGCATTTGTACCTGAGTCATGGGTATTTATAAATATTAGTTATTTATGTATGATTACGTATAATTGAAGGTTAGCCTAATATCCATAACACAAGCCTTACAGTACTTATTTTGGGCTAGGCTAATTGGTGTGATTGTAAGAAATAATATAATTATTATTAAATATAAATTTAGTTATTCATGTTCTCTTGTTAAGCGTGTATTAGGATTTAGATAAATCGTGCAACTTTAAGTGTGTATGTTATAATGACAAACACAAATGAGGTGTCTTCAAGTCACGAGTGAGTACGTCTTGCCTTTCGTATCGACGGTCCTAGTTTCGAGTGCGGATATTTGTGTGATGAATACGAGTATTTGTACCTGAGTCATGGGTATTTATATATGAATATTACATATCTATGTATCGTATACGTATATTAATCCATTAGTGTCCATAACACAAGCCTTACAGTGCCTACTTTGGGTTAGACTAAGAAATTTTATTATTTTTCTAACAATATACTTAAACACTCAACCGTAAGTATATACTTGAGAAGGATCAGAAGATCATTCTAAGTACGGCTACCCTTTTTGTACTCAACTTAATATTTTTTTTGGGTTATTTACGTATGAACTCCTTTGATATCAGGGGAGCTGGAAGGAGGCTTGCCAGTTGCCCTTTTGACAGGTTACCATGTTGTTTCGGCTACTTTATAGGAATTTAGTTAAATTCAATACAGGGTGACCAAAATTCCCGATAAACTGAGGATTTTTAAAACGTTTCCACTCACAATCTCTAGTATATAAAGGACTTTGGAGGACTTTGTGGGTTTCTCACCATATATAGTTATCATAGTTACCATAAGCCTAAGAATAACAGTATAATAATCTATTAACGTTACCATAGCAACGCGTGGCCGAGTACACTAGTCAATATAAATTTAAGAATTACGACTATTTTAATTGTGTGCTGTAAAAAAGACTAATTCCCATTTTTAATGTTGGTAACTCTTAAAGCACACAGTACCAACTTGCTGCACTGGACACGATTCAGCGCAGAGCTGAGAGGCTCATTATTGACAACAAATTGATAAAGAGGAAGCTTCACACTTTAGCTGACCACCATAAATTGCCTGTCTGTCGATTTTCTACAGAATGTATCTTCTTTCATCGGATATCCAGAGGCACTGCGGGCTACCATACTTACTTGGTTGCTATTCCTACCTGTCGCACCAACCCCTTGTCAACATCTTGTATAATGCGCACAGCAAAGGAGTGGAACTCCCTCCCTGCGTCTGTATTTCCGAGTACTTATAACCCATATGTTTCAGAGCTAAGGTGAGTAAGTGAGTAGACCTTCTGGGGTAACTCGTTCCATCGTGGATCCTGTCTTAGCTCCCGGGTTTGATTGGGAGCATTCAAAATTTTAAAAGACACTAACAGCGGATGCAAGATTTAATATCAGTAAATAAATATAATAATTAATAAATTACGGACAACCCACAACAGTTATTTAGTTTTAAACTTAGCTTATCTTGTACTATAGGTACTAAATAATGTATAGAATTCATAAATATATACATATAAATAAAATTGGAGTGTCTGTTTGTAATATTGAAATAACCGATTTTTACTACATGCATATGAATATATATACGGTACATACACCAAAATAACAATTTTTTTTTTAATTTTTGTCTGTCTGTCTGTCTGTTTGTTCCGGCTAATCTCTGAAATGGCTGGACCGATTTTGACGGGACTTTTATTGGCAGGTATCTGATGTAATAAGGAGTAACTTAGGCTACTTTTATTTTAGAAAAAATCTTTTATTATAGAAAAATAAAATTACTGTGCTACAGCAACGCGTGGCTGGGTCAGCTAGTAAATATATATAAACGACTATAACTCCGGAACAAATGCTTATATGTTTATCACAAAAACATATACCTTTACCGGGATTCGAACCCAGGCCCTTTGGCGCAGGAGGTAGCATCGATACTGTTGCACCAAGCGGCTGACAACAACCATGACAAATAATAGATCGTTGTTTGAATCTATAATCTAAGATCACTAATTTGTTGTTTGTCTGTCCGCTCTTTTCCCCGCTCTTTTCCATTGTATATGCGTTACCATAGCAACGCGTTAACCAAAAGTAGTTCTTCTACTGGACGCTAGATGGCGCTAACGGAAAAATATTTAATAATAGAAAAAATTTAAAGAATTTGGTCCACCCGTGCGAAGCCGGGACGGGGCGCTAGTAGTAAATAATTGTATTATTTATTTATGTACCTATTCATTAAATAACGAACAATAAAACTCTATTCTTGGCTACATTGTTATTCTGTTCTTTCGAAGTTTTGTGTTTCCGCGGTAATTTGTGTCACAGGGTTGCCACTAATGTTTGAAGAATATTTTTGTTTATAATTTATATAAAATAGTAACTTTTCCTATTTATTTGAAATCTGCTTTGGTCCATATTAACAATTAAAAAAAACATGGAAATAATTGTTTTTTATTGCTGTGGATGCGTTTTCTTTTGAATTTCTTCTTGCTTGCTGCAGGTGCGTTACAGTTGAAAAACGCAACGAATGTACAATTATATATATAAATTCCCTGTCAAAGTGTTTGACCGCGATGAACTCCGAACTAGGCAATAGATTTCGATGATTTGTTTTCATTTTGCTAGATTTGTTTCAACTTAGGATATACGATAGGTTAATTTATGACACAGCAACGCATGGCCGGGTCAGCTAGAAATGTATGCTTTAATTAGACACTTGATCGGTGAAGTTATTACTATCGATTCACCTATTCAAATATAGCCACCGTAAAGTTATGAACAGAGAAAGGTAAGCAACCGTATGTTTGCATATTCTATAAGATTTATTGAAGTAAGACTTCTTTAACGCTTGACTTGGGAAGGAAGCTGGTGAATACGTGACGAATTTGCTGGATTTGTTCCATTTTTCTTTTCTTTTCACAATTTTATTACTGTATATCAATGTTTGGTAAGTTAATTTCTCTCTTTATGTTATATAAAATGATTTTTTCATGTTTGATAGACAACTTGATAAGTATTTATCATTTTTTATTTTTATTATAAGATTTTTTCAGATTTTTGGTTTCAATTGGTATTAAATGAATCAATTTATAATGAGATTTAACGCGCGTAATTCGTTTCTACGCGCTAAACCGTAATCATAAGTGAACGATTTCTCACTAGCTACTTGACAAACGTACGATCCATGTGGCGTCGGTTTAGCGCGCAGAAACGAATTACGCGCGACGTTTGAATTTTTCAAAGTCGCACGTCACGATCGTGTAACTCAGGTTCGAAAGGGTTAACTAAACACTATTTGCTAATGATGCATTTGTTAATTTCGAAAATGTTTTTTTAACTTTTATTTTATTAAACCGACATTGTACCGTGTTTTGGCTAAATAAAAATTATAATTATATTATAGTATCCACAAGCAGGGTTTTGTGATATTATAGTTGATGTTTATCAAAGGTATATTATTATTTTTATAAATACACATATAAAATCTGTCTATTACTCAAATTTTGCTAAACGCTGACCATATTCATATTCATTATTTTGTTTATACGATAACATTCTATTGTTCGGATACGACCACGTGAATTCTCCTCATCTGCACTTAATTTAAAAATTAATAAAAAATTAACATATCTTAATATTCCATTGCAATATAGCCTCTTTCAATAAATACCATAATTTTAGGACTACTAAATTTAAATTTACAAGGTTTTTACTATAATTTAGTTAGATTTATAGGTATATATAGGTATTGATGTTTATTCTCAACTTCTTTTATAATGCGCACAGCAAAAGAGTGGTACTCCCTCCCTGCGTCTGTATTTCCGAGTACTTATGACCCGTCTGTTTTGAAAGCCGGGGTGAATAGGCACATTCTGGGTTAGCTCGTTCCATCGTGGATTCTGTTTTTGCCCTCAGGCTTGATTGGGATTAAGAGCGAACCCATTTGAAATAACAAAAATATATAAATCGCATATAATATTATTTTAAAAACATTATTGTTATGACGCAACACATATTTGCTTACTAATTTGTTAATCTATACATATAAATAAAATTGGAGTGTCTGTTTTTAATATTGAAATAACCGTTTTTTACTACATGCATATGAATGTATATACGTACACCAAAATAACATTTTTTTTGTCTGTCTGTCTGTCTGTTTGTTCCGGCTAATCTCTGAACTGGCTGGACCGATTTTGACGGGACTTTTTTGGCAGATAGCTGATCTAATAAGGAGTAACTTAGGCTACTTTTATTTTAGAAAAATAAAGTAATGTGGCAATGTTCCACGCGGACGAAGTCGCGGGCGGCCGCTAGTCTCACATAAAATCAAACAGAACAAAATCATTAATTAATTTTTTTTTTACTGTTAGTGATTGCACTTATAATTTTGGGGGCAAATGAACGATTTGCAATGGACTAACCACAAATCTTTATGGTTGACTGATGGGTATGTGATGTTTCGCCCACAGACCAAGTAAGAACACACTAGATAGATAGTTGTATTCAATTTCAACTAGACGACCATTTGGTGCAACGATAGCGATCCTGCCTTTCGCACCGATGATCCTGGTTTCGAATCCCGGAAGGGGCAGATGTTTGTGTGATGAATACGAACATTTGTACCTGAGTCATGGATATTTATATGTATTTCTTTGTATCATACATGTGTATTTATCCGTTACCCTAGTATCCATAACAAGCCATTATATTACTTATATTACCTTTATATTACCTATTTCTGCCGCAAAGCAGCAGTGCTTGCATTGCTGTGTTCCGGTTTGAAGGGTAAGATATGGCAGTGAAATTACTGGGTACAGTGACTTTACATCTTGTGTCACAAGTTGGCAACGTACACTGTGGTTCTTGTGGGGGTTGCAGTTTTGCTGCGAATCTCACAAGAGCCACATGTATTATAGGTGACTGTTACCACTTACCATCAGGTGGGCAGTTTGCTTGTTTGCCAACTTTCTGCAATAAAAAAAAAAAATATAGTGCTTACTTTGGGCTAGGCTAATTAGTGTGAATGTAAGAAATGTTATTATTATTCTTATTGTTGTTGTTACTACGTATTTAGTTTTATATCTATTAAGTATTTATTTTAAAATTATAAAGATATATATTGTTTTCGAATTTTGCCTACGAGTGACAACCCTTGTAACAATAATGTATCATGGGTAAATTGTGCTTCTAAGTTTCGTTATTGATAGTCTTGTTAATTGCAGACACGTATCATACTCTTAACTTATAGCTTGGTAGAGCCGGGTCCATTTAGAAGTCAGACTCTATACAGCCTTAGAAATGAACCATATCACTTACATATTAAGGTTGAATTTTGTATCGTGATTTTTTAAACAACTAAGTCCAAGTTTGCTCATTATTTATTACATAGTAGTTATTTGTTTCAATTATCTATTGTTATTTTTTGTTCATGTTTATAAACAAAGTTATTTTTATTGATAGATGTTACTGAAACAGGGTGATATCGGTATTTCCTCATATTGTAAAGAAGGATTATAAAAAAAAAAATATAAAACTTTTTAATTGTAATGTAGGTATGTCTATCCATTACCCTTGTGGCACGTTTTTAATATAATAAATAAAATTCGTCGAAATTTTCTAGTGCCTTTCCGGTTTTACGCTGTAGGCCAGCGTAGACTCATCAATGAGAGGAACATCCTCTCGTATTCGAAAGAAACATTTTTACAAATGTTTGGACAATCCATTAAGATGATCGAATCGAATTGGGCATGTACTATTTAACTTTTATATGTTTCTTGAAAAGCGGGTGTTTACAAGGCTCGGTAGCTCAACTGGGTGAGCATTGGACCGGATTTCCAAAGGTTGCGAGTTCGATACCCGCCTGAGAATTCACTTGTGAGCAGGCTCGATATTTTCTAGTATTTTTCTATTAAACATAATTTATCTAAAAAGATATCATTGAGAATTAATAAAGAAGCAAGAATGTTTAGGAATTTCGTCTTTTACTCTCGTGAAGACTTGAGTAATTCCAGACCTAACTTTATGCCTCTCGTGTTCAGATATGTTTGAAATTTAAATGAAATTAACACATTCCTTAAGACAGCTCGTAGACAAAGGATTAAATAATATATTGTAAAGGAGAGTTACAAAATGGGAAATCCGGCAAATGTGTTTGATATAAAAATAACCTATTAATTTGATTTGGCACATATGAAGAACAACGAAATAAAGAAACATTTATTTGTACTCAAATACACAACAACAAAAAAAATAAAAGAAAAGAAAGCTTTATATATACAACGTGCTACAAAAGACCCCGTAAAAAAATATCAAAGCGAAAAATATTGTCAACCCTAGTAAGCTGTCTCTGCATAAACCTGAAGTTATGGTTGGTTATTTAACAGAGTGTACTCTTTAACGGATTTTAAGATTTTCTTTCAAAATGGCTCGCAAACTCAATAAAAAAAAGGCTTCAAAAAACGTCAAGTCGAAAAGAAAACGTTATGTTGTCTATTTCAAATCTTCTTATCGATATCTTACAATTATTTTGTGTTTTAACCAACATTATTTCTAAAGTGAAAAAATGGCTATGTTTTCTAACTTCGATATGATGTTATGCGTAAGCAATGAAGGTGGCAAATTAATTACTTATCGTGCTCGCGAACTGTATCGGCAACCCCCCGTTGAACAGCGACGGCTACCTCCGTAACAATGCTCCCTCAACTTGACTAGACGCCTACATTCCACCGGGTCTTTTCATCAGTCCACTGGAAGTGGACGTCCAAGCACAGTCGATCCCAGACAGGCTGAATCAGTGTTGCAGCATTTTGAAGAAGAGCCAACCACGAGTACGAGCCGTAGCGAGACTCGGTGTGAACCATGTTGCAGGTTGGCGAAAACTTCGTGACGACAATCGTCACCCTTATCACTATAAACGTACGCAGGAGCTGATGCAATCCGATCTTGCACCCAGAAGGAACTTCTGCGAGTGGTACCTAACGTTTTATATAAACGGAATTAGGTCTTTTAACATTTTCTTTGACTTGTAATATCGATCTGAGCGACTTCTCTACATATTGTTATTGACTCTATGTCGTTCCGCGGATATTAGGTAAAAATGTACATAAAAATTCTGTTATTTACTCTTTAAATTTAAATTTAAAAAAATTTTGGTGGTAAGTGATGATTTTTATATATTTTTTGCATTTTTCAATGCTCTAAGATAAGATAGCATTGAATTTGTCGTTTACTTTGTTGTGAACTTCAAAATAAATTGAAGAAATATGTAAAAATCAAAATGGCTGTTTCATCTTAATCGATTGTTCTAACATTTGTAAGAATGTTTCTCTTGAATACCTTTAGTATTCCTAACGCGCAGGCGTACAGCGTGAAAAGTAGAAAGATACTTGAAAATTTCGACGGATGTTCACAAGGCTCGACAGCTCAATTGGGATAGATAGCATTGGACAGAATATCCAAAGGTTGCGGGTTCGATTCCCGTCTGAACCGCCTCGAACCCGCCCGATATCCAGTCCACTGCTCCTTCAATTAAGCTATCGAGCCTTGTAAGCATTTGTGGAAATTTTCTAGGACTTCGCTTTTTTACGCTGTAGAGGAATATCCTCGCATTGGAAGAGCAATGGGCCGGATATCCAAAGGTTGCGGGTTCGGTTTCCATCTGAGAATTTACTTGTGAGCTGAGCCGATTATTTAGTATTTTTCTTTTAAAATTTTATCATATGATATATCATTAAAAAAAATATACAAAATTATAATATAAAGATTTTTTTTTATTAAAACATTATAAGAAAATTATCTTTACAGAATCTCATATACTTCAAATAATTCTCGCTATCAATGCAGATGCGGGTCCGATGTTAATGGTGCGAATCAAACACGACACTAAGTAATGTCTATCTGAGTGTCACACAAGATTAATCTCTATAACCTTAGGCATTGCCTTGAAATCTCAACGACAATATAACTCATTAATTTAAATTTATAAATGGATTGCTTTAAAGTCGAATCACGTTAGTCGTAAAATATTCTAAATATACAATAATATATCATTTATTTGTGATAATTATTATTATAATAATTATTACATTCACACCAATTAGCCAAGGGTCTGATCAGAGTTAAAGAAGCGAGAGAATCAGGGAAAGTGGAAAATATGAAATCTATATCATGCGCACAGCAAACCCTATATACCCGGCCGTCTTCAAAGCCAGGGTGAATAGGCATCTTGTGGGACAGCTCGTTCCAACGTAGGTCCTGTCTTGACTCCTGGGCTAGATTGGCCTGGGCTCCTGGGCTAGAATCCATTCAAGATTTAAAAAAAAACACACTGTGCTTTCAGTCTTAAATGTTACTTGCTATATATATAAACCCTAGAAAAAAGTTATAATCGCCATAATAATAACATTAAAATAAATAAATAGGTGATGAGCGTTAGGTTGACAATAGTATTTTTTTTAAATAGCTTTTATAATTGTTGTTAATTCGTTGCTACATACAATTACAGAAACGAAGGCTACGAGCTTCATTTACGTGAAAAATTAAGATCATTTTAGTCTGGATTGATTTACCTAAAACTTGATTTGAAGGCGTTATCATCGATTTCAAAATGGCACGGTTTCAGTGGCTAACGCCAAACGAAAAAAAAAGTTATGGCACGACAGGCGTGCCATCAGCAACGAATCGGTTATATGAGTATTCGCCCGCGCGGTACAGGGGCGCGGCAACAAAGGGAGGTACGCCCGCTCTTCACTCGATACCCGTTGACGGTCATTTAAGTGGTCGACCAATAAACGAAGCAAGACAGATATACACGCCTTTTTTCCCGTAGATGTAGGCAGAGATCATAGGATTCTACTTACCAAGATCCTGAAATAGATCTCTCGCTTTTTCAACTCTCATCTGACCATTCAAACTCGTCGGTTAAGGGTACTCTTGACCTGGCATCTTTTCTCAGGACATCTGTTTTACAAGACAGGTATCTACCCCTTAATTGGTATCTAATCTTTTGGGTGGAGTACAATGACCCTCTTTGGTTCATTAATTATTTTGTGTAATCTAGGTCCTGTTTAAAGGGTGGTCTTAATGTTGTTTGTAAACTTAATGAGGTATTACTGACAATTAAGACAAATGTGTTTTGGTATGAGTTAACTGAAGTACCAACTGTGGTAAAGGCTGCTTTAATGGTCCAATTTATTATTAAAATCTCGTTTTTCTGCTTCATCCTTACGCCATCCGAGTACTCGTTTAATTGAGCTACCGAGACCATGACAGACCTGTCGAATTATTTTAAAGCGGGCATTGACGATCAGTTTTTCGCGTCAGTCCAGACGTAAAACTGTGGCGTTACTCCGGCTCTTCAGTTTTCAATCGGCCGGGCTGTTAGGAAGTGTACTCCCTGTTTGTGTTGAATTGACGATCATGAACGATCAGCTCGGCGCGACGCGCTGAGTTGGATTTATGATAGTTTCGAAAATACGTGGCGCGTCGTTAGTTAAAACTCTGGAGTGATGATTTGACATTCACTATCAAATTTTGGATGGACATCAGTTCAACTGATGCGAAAAACTGATCGTCAGTTCGCAGTTTTAAGCTGAAGCCAGCGCCGTTAATAAATATATAGGTAGCTTTAAAAAATAAAGATTTTTTTCTTTTTTTATTCATTAGACGATTAGTTCGTTACAAATTAAACGAGTCTAAACTCGATTGAGTTGTGTTGTTTTATTGCGGAGTTCCTATGGCCACCTTACAGCTCCAGCAACAGACCCGGGTTCCAATATAGGATCAAAGTAATCGTCAACACGAATCTAACGAGTCAAACTCGATGGGATTCTGACGTTTTGACAGTTCCTATGTCCACCTTCCAGCTCTATCAGATCAGCTCCATGTTATCATAATATTGCATTGTCACGCGATATACATACAAAATTTCTGCTCAATCGGAAATCGGGGAGTGGGTCAAATTAAACTTGCAAGATTTCAATACAGACACCGAGACAGGTGAATGTAAGTTAAAGCTTGTAAAAAGAACATTGCTAAGCTTGCCGAGTGCGGCTAGTTAATAACTAGGTCTGCAATACATGCTGCTGTTTGCAAATACTGACCGAAGCAATTAGATTTTTGGTATGTCCGATTTCAAAACTTTTTTGCACATTAGTCACGACCACGATGTGAGTTTTGGCGCCAAATTTCATCAATGTAGTCTCAGCGGTTTGGCTGTGATCAGCTTTTGAATTTTTCTTTCGGTGATTATTCCTCCATGGTAAAGTCTTTATATTTTTTACATAGCCTATGTCCGTCAGGTTATAATCATGTATGTTCATGCCAAAATTCGTTCGAATTGGTTGAACCGTTAAGTACCAGGAGGGAGACAAGCGAAATTTGTGAGTTGCCTAAAAGAGAGCTTCGCTCAATAAAGGGGTTTTTTCAATATTAGTAATTCAATCGATATTTTTAATAATTGGTCTATATGATTAATAACTTTAGTTTTTGTAATCCGATGACACTTTTTGTAAAAACACACGTTGATGAGTGAGTGTATAAATGAAATCCCAGGTTCACTTAAAATTAGTTTCGGGACAAGTTTGACGATCAATAAGAGTTGACAAGCTTTTAGTAAAATATATATTCACTATATTCACTGCCATTATTCATTCATTATTAATTCGCTGTTGAATAACATTAATCTTTTTGGATGCAGTTGTTTAACATCGAATCACAAACGTTATTTTATAGATTTTTCACACATTAATTATTTCAAACCAATTAGCCTAGCCCAAACAGACACTGTAAGGCTTGTGTTGTGGATACTAGGGTAAGAGGTAGACACATATATGATACATAGTTATATTTATAGAAATACTAGCTGACCCGTGTTGCTGTGTTATAAATTAAAAAGAAAGCTATTATATGTCCTAAGTCGAAATAAATCCAACAAAATTAAAAACGAAAACGTCAAATTCGATTGAGTGGTTCGGAGTTCATCGCGGTCAAACTCTGTGACAGGGAATTTTTGAATAAATTAAAAAGTTTTAATATTTACTTCTCGTGTATTTTTATTTCTAATCTATTCATATTTACCTATATATATATATATATATATATAAACCAAATAAGTAAGTAAGTACACGTATACAAAGGAAAATAGATCTCGAGTTGCATGTGCACTCTGTGAGGGCCGTAGGAATTTCAACTCAACAGAGAAAAAAACAATAAATTTAAGGATTTAAATAACATTAAGATTAAATAATTTATACATTAGCTATTTTGTTTATCATTATATATCATTAAAAAAAGCATGTGTACAATTCACACGTGGTAGAAGCTTCAAAAATAATAAGTACATGTATACAAAATACCACGGGTGTTGCGATGCATTCTCCACGCATGCGCACACAAACACGTATTAACACGTACATAATGTTTCCTATCTCATTTTCTCCTACGTTAAATCCTATAAATTTACGTGTCTGTCTCTTTTTACTGCCGCGATTTTTAGTTTCGTCTCCTTTCAAATCACAACGATGCTAAAGAAGTTTTCACTTTTAAAATAATTGCAACTGGGAGTGCCGACAGAAGTGAAATAAGTCAACAAAATTAGCGCAATTCTTACTTTATAAATGTAGAACAGGTTGAGAATCTACTCAGAAAAAAATAAGCGGCCATCTTTGAATTTAGAAATAAAAACTTTTTGGATTAAGTATTTATGTTTTCTTTTTATACTGCCAAAAGCGATGTCGGTCGGTCGCGAGTTCGCAAGAGTTCCTATTTCAAAAAATACCCAACGCACCTAAATGAGTTTTAACTTCTTAAATAAATATTAGGGGTTAAAGTATGAAATTGCCGATTTGTACTGAAAATCTATATTGTTTATTTTTTAAATTTTTAACAAATTTATTTAATCAAAATAGTTGCCATTATTATCTATACATTGCTGCCATCTAATGGGAAGGTCATTAATGCCTTTGCGATAGAATTCCGACGATCTAGACTGCACAAACTGTGTGAAAGCATTTTGTACTGCCTCCTGGGAAGAAAACTTCTTGTCACGTAGATAATTGTCCAAATCACGAAAAAAATGGTAGTCCGTTGGAGCAAGGTCTGGTGAATACGGAGGATGACGAATGGTTTCTAACTGCAGTTCCTGAAGGGTCAAAATGGTTTCTCGTGCTGTGTGAGGTCTCGCGTTGTCGTGGAGCAATAATGGTGAAGATCGATTCATGAGTCGGGGCTGTTTTACTGCTAGTTTTGTCAACATGGTTTGGAGTTCGGCACAATAGACATCTGCCGTTATTGCTTGACCAGATCGGAGAAAACTATAGTGAATAACACCATGCTGAGACCACCAAACAGTTACCATTACCTTTTTATTGGTAAGTTTTGCTTTAGGACACTGTTGTGGCATTTGACCTGGGGTCAGCCATTGCATTTTTCTTTTCCGGTTATCATAAAGAATCCACTTTTCATCACATGTTACAATTCGATCCAATATTCCTTCATTTCTGTACCGGTTCAACAAGGCAACACAAGTTTCAACACGCGTTTCTTTCTGCAGATCAGTCAAATCATGAGGCACCCATTTTTCGTATTTTTTTATTTTATTGATTTGACGCAAGTGAGTCAATATTGTGGGTAAGGTAACGTTAAACCATGCCGCTAATTCCTGGGTACTTTGACTAGGATCGGCTTCCACTATCTCTCTTAATTCATCGTTATTTACCTGTGTGGGCGGTCTTCCTCGTGGCTCGTTCTTTAAGTCGAAATTTCCATCACGAAAGCGTTTAAACCAAAATCGCACGGTGCGTTCATTAGTAGACCCCTCTCCAAACGCAGCATTGATATTGCGGGCTGTTTCTGCCGCGTTAGTTCCGCGTCGGAACTCGTATTCAAAAATAACTCGAATTTTCGCAGTATCCATCTTTCTTGTCTAAATTGAATAACAAAAACAATTGAAAGTCGATATTCAAATGTTTTACATTTTTTAAAAAAAGAACATCATAGAAACCATTTAAAAAAAGTTTCATTCGAAAACCTCAAACCATGAAGATTCTATGTCAATTCAAAGAACCTATTGCAATAAAACGGCAATTTCATACTTTAACCCCTATTATTAATACTGTTCGATTTTCATTATATTACTAATAAATTATCCTGGAGTCAATTTATAATCAAATCTTTGAAATTAAATTCAATCCACATCCTGGTTTCTGATTGAGCTAAAATTTTACATGCATACGTGAATTGGATGACGATGCGATATTATTATGACATGGAAATGATCTGATGATGGAGCAAGAAGGTGGCTAAGTACATCCAGCGGCTTTATGAACAGCATTATGTATTATTCATAAGTCAACCATGAATGTGTATAGACGTTTGTTCATCTTTATTGCTATCCTTTAAAATGGCAGTTTATCAAGTTATAAAATTTATTAATTAAACATTCCGAACGTGTCGTATGATTATATAATACAAATAAATTTTGTAGTAAATAAGATTTTTATATAAAAACTAGTGGCCCGTCCCGGCTTCGCACGAGTGGACTAAATTCTTAAATTTTTTTCTATTATTAAATATTTTTCCGTAAGCGCCATCTAGGGTCCGGTAGAGAAACTACTTGCGGTTAACGCATAGCTATGGTAATGTTATTGATACAATGGAAAAAGAGCGGGAAAAAGAGCGGACAGACAAACACACAAACCACTGTGATCTTAGATTATAGATTAGGAATGTCAAAACTAACGCTGTAATAGAAAGATTCGTAGCAGGCCAGAGTATTTTTCAGTGACCAAATTGTAATAACGAATTCTTTAAATATTAATATTTTTTTAAATACACAATTTCAATATAATTTAGTTGATTCATTAAATTATTTTACATTGCAGAATCTAAAATAATTGTTTTATTAAATAATAATATAAGAATTGTACATTAACTGTGATCCATACCGCTAAAGAGTGGAAGTCTTTGCCTGAGTCTGAGTTTCCTGATAAATACAACGAGTCTTCAAGTCACTAGTGACTAATGTCTTCTAAGCAAGCTCGTCGCATTTTAGATCGCATCGTCGCTTACCATCAGGATAGATAGCTTACCTATTTATTATAAAACTAGCGACCCGCCCCGGCTTCGCACGGATGCAATGCTCTACTGTGTTATGCATGTATTATACATATAAACCTTCCTCTTGAACCACTCTATCTATTAAAAAAAACCGCATCAAAATCCGTTGCGTAGTTTTAAAGATTTAAGCATACATAGGGATATAGGGACATAGAAAGCGACTTTGTTTTATACTATGTAGTGAAGTGAAACCCCCAATTGGTCTAATGTAATGTCAATATTTTACTCAACAAATATTTGTTGAGATATATGTATATTTACTATTTCCAGTGTTTTTTAACATTTTATTGAAGTTATAAAACACACACACACACGCATTGACACGTCCAATGGTTTTCTTAGTTTATAGCTATAACCCAAGTAGCAATTATAACTAGTGATTAAATCTTATAGACCTTTACTTTATCTAAAGTTGGATTTTGCTAAATCAAAAAGGATTTCCTGAAGTCTTTTCTTTCTTTAATACTAAATAGTTTTAAACTACCGCTACTTAAGCAAGTGAGGAATACTAAAAACCGAGTTAAGTATTCTTAAAACTAGTTTGATTTAAGTGTACCTACACTTAAAACTAAAAAATATTTTTTTTACTTTACTCGGATTATTTGAAAGCTCACTTAAAACTCTATTGAATAATTAAAGTATCTTTTAAAACTCATTAAGAAAACATATATTTTCTAGATAAATTTAAGATGATTTTAATACCAAGTTCTAAATATTGATTATCTGAAGTATATTTTAATTCCATTTTTACTAAAATTAGTAAGATTAGAGTAAAAATTCATTTAATGGGACGTTTTCTCCAAATATAAGCAAAAGAAACATGGATGTATCTGGAAAAATAAAAAGATCTGGTGCCTTTCGTCGACGTGTAGACACATATAAAAACGAACGTTGTGTGTACTTATGTACGTACGTAAAAAGTTATACTTCTTTATCGTTACTAAAAAAAGATAACTAAAAATTTCCCCCCGTGTGCTTGTATTCTTTGTATATGAAAAGAAAGGCAAATTTAAAAATTATATAGTTATCAGTAAGAAGCATCAAAAGATTAACATATTTCCTATATATCTGTATACAGAATCAAGTAATATATCAAAAACCATTAAAATAAACTGTTTAACCAATAGAGATGTAAAACTAATAATTATTTATATTACAAACAAATAAAAAGAATACATTCCGACACTTAACCTCAAATCAATAAACGCACTTAAAAAGTTTATAAAATAAAAACCACTTTTTTAATAAAATTGTTATATTGTTATTATATAATATAAAATTGTTATTACAATGTTATATAAAATACTTTTAACTACCATATATCATTTAAAATCACACACACCCACACATTCATAATTAGTGGCCAACTTCATCCTGCTGGTTTATTCTATATCGCTTTTGTGGCTAACTTCACCCTGTAACTTTTGTGCTGCAGTGATGAAATTTCACTCACAACGTTTTTCATAACGCGCTTAAAGAAGTATAACTTCAAAAATAACTCGAATGTGCTTTAAATGCTGCAAACGTGAGCAACCTTCGAGTCAGACCTAAACTTAATGTATTAATGTATCACGACTTAGACTTAATGTATACGAGGAAGATGATACCACGGTAAATTTGAATTGAGGTGATTCCAACTCTTAATGAATCGACACTAATCGATCGATCAACACGAGCTGACGATAACGCATCAAAAATTTATCATGATTTTTATTTTAGAGACCAATTAAGAAACTGGTCCATTTATCACAATATACCACATACTGCAATCAATGCCTTATTACAGATTATTGACAAGCATGATCCAGGTGTTGTGCCAAAAGACGCTAGAACACTTCTGAAAACAATAAATTCTGTAGATATAGAATACTGTAGCAGTGGGGAATACTGACACAACGGATTTAAATAAAAATATTCTGCAGTATTTTGAAAATTTAGGTAAAAATGTCAATTTATGTATAAATGTAAATATCGTCGGCTTACCCACATAAAAGTTCAAAGTAGAATTTTGGCCAATTCTCTGTAACATTTATGAGATGAACAATGTGCCTGTAATGAAGCAGAACAGAAGTTATTTAATGTAGGTACCTATTCATTATTGTTGCTGTGTTTATTAATCCTCTAAATAAATGAGGATTGGATAGTTATTTAATATCACGTAAGTACTTACCGCTGATTTTATTTCCTCGACTATCTTGCATAAACCTGTTCCCACCACAAAATAAACAAGAACTATAGAATGTCAAGTTAAGAAAATATTAAGACGAAATCTGATCTTAACTAAATCAAACTATAGAATCACTTAATACCAAAATGTATTAAATAGTACTTCGCCAATACGGTTTTAAGAATAAATTAAGTATAATATCTCTTAACTAGCACTTCTTCAAATGTAATTTGTCTTTACTTTGTCTTAAATAGCCTTACAAAATCAATATTGTCTAAAGTCTTACTTCGTAAGGAAACTTTTGATTTAACGCCATTTTGCACTTTATGTGAAAAAATTATTATACATTTTCCGACAACACTTCATCAAAAACTAGAGTAAATTGAACTTTATTAATTTTGTTATAGTAATTCTAACTACATGAATAATTAGTATGTTTATAGAAAATGTAGAACTTTGCAATATATGCAAAAAAATAAACATATTGCAATATTGTTATACAAAATTTTATTGTTTTTTTCTAGTATTTCAACAGCCCGTCTGTTTTATAGCACTATCTATAGATTTTACACGAGAAACAATCATGCGTTTTAAATTTCCAATGCATTCAACGACAAAAGAAAGCCTTTTTAGACATAAAAATTAATTGTTTAGTCGCCATTTTCCTAAACCTTAAAACAGTTATTGTAATGAATTAAAAGTTCGCCATATTTTATAAAATTATGTAACTTAAATCACTATAAAGCAAAATTGGTCTTTAATTTTACTTCGCTAAGATTAAATCGAATATCTGCAACTCAATAGTGAAAGTTTTAACTAGGTATAGTAGATATCTTTAAGTCTATCTCTTGATCTGAAATCAACCTACAAGGTATCTTAAAGTCAATGTTTAGAGTTCTGCTAAACCACATTTCTTAAATAGGGTTAAAGTTTATCTTAACAGTAGTATTAACTCTTTCTTAACATGTCGTTAAATACTGTGCCCATTTTTACTTAACTAGCCCTTGGAGTGTATCTTGAAGATATCTTGAAGGACATATTAGTTTTAGTCAAGACAACAGCTGGAATTCGTCTACTTGCCTTCAAGATATCTTCAATTCCTTTTTAAGACATTTGTTTGCTACTTGGGAAGGCAGAGCCATGTGCTAATACAAGACGATACTGAAGGATAAGATATTATGTCTCATAAAATACAAGTTGACCTAGCCTAGGAGGCAGGGTAATATTATTTATATTTGGCATCGTATGTACTTTAAATTATATCTGTAAGATTATTGTTTTTGCGCTATTATTGGACAATAAATTATTATTATTAAATTTACTAAATAAATATACATGAAAATGAAAATAGCTTAATTATATGCACTTAAAATAAGTTGTTTTGTATCGTAATTTTTACCTATCACCCATTCAAGTCTTTTAACTGACAAGAAGAATGGGCGCAAGAAACTCGACAACTTTGATAGAAGTAACGACATTTACAATATTATACGTCGTCACCATACATAATTCACAGAAAACCAAATTATTCTGTTATCACAATAGAAGTAGTATTATGGTTTCGTTACAACGAATTCAACAAGTATCAACAAACTCTGCCGTCTCGTTATAATGAAGATTGTAGGTAGTAAGAGGTTAAATCTAGCTAAATAATTTCGTATTAAAAAATTCGCAGTCTTAAACAATTTTAATTAGTTATTTACTTGAAAATATCTTGAATTCCTTATAAATATTTATTTGTATAATAATTAACTTTTAAAGTGCAAGTATTCATAAGTTTCATTTAGCATTTTAAGGGTCTGTTACCGTTACATAAGCAAAAACAAATTAATTAAATCTATATATTTTATACACTTCTCTATATATCTGCAGGTTCTGTCTGTCTCTCTGATATAAATTCTACTTTTGTAAAAAAAATTCTTCTGTCTGTCTGTATGTCCTTCTATATGTCAATGTGTGAGTGATTTCGCAAAAGGCTATACATATTATCGGTTAAAACCGTATAGTCCTAACTAATTTTATAAATCAGAAAGTGAGTTTGTTTGATAAAGTTCTCTCTACCGAATGTAAAACAGGTGAATGACGAAGTTGTAGAATTCGTGGAATCCATCGCTTCTTCTCGGTACAAGGCCTCCCGTCGTAGGACTTACGTAGCCATGGCATAGTTGAGTTTCAATAATTAAATTCTCATATTAAATAAAAAGCATTTCATCTTAATCTAATGCATCTATTATATTGTGTTGCCCCTACCAATATAAAATAGCAATGTTGTGTATTTAACAATTTGCTAAATCTTATAAAAAGTAAGTTGGAATCGACTGTGAGCTAGAACATTATTAAATAAATATATAGGCGCCTAAGACTCAGGAGCAAATGTAACTGTTCATCACAAAAATATGTGCCCCAACCGGTATTCTAACCCGGGACCTTTGACAAAGACGGTGGAATCGATATCCTTGCACCAAGGGGCCGTCAAACATGTACTGTGTATGAGCATGCTTTTGAAGGGCCTGACCACTACATTCTATTTGATAAACCCCAAATTCTTTTTAGAGAACAAGGATTTGTTCCTATAATGCTACGTGAGGCTTATAAAATCAAGAAACATTCTAATTTCAATAAATATGAAGGTTAGCGTTCCACTTGCTTGGGATCCCATAGTTAATAAATTAATACCTCCACTGAAAGACTTAGTGATGTAGTTAGGTCATTTGGTAAGTAAAGTAAGATAGAGATCGGTCCCCTGTCCGAGTTTCTCTCGCCAGTTCTTCTCGGAAAGGCCTCCCTTTTTCCGAACTGGAGGTAGACCCAGCAATTTGCCATAATCGTAGATACAATAAAATAGCTTAATAAAATACAAACTAATACAATTTGTATAAAATTTATTAGTTAGGAAAGTGCCCGATTGGTGATCATGGCTCCTGTAAAGTAGTCGAAACTTTTTTTTATACTAAATATGCAGGCGCTTCACCACTACCTCGCTTGATGGTAAGCGACGACGCAAACTAGGATATGGCGCTCTTGCCTTGAGAGACCTATTAGATCGTGACTTGAAGACCCCTGAATTGTATTTATCAGGAAACACAGACTTAGGCAAAGAGTTCCACTCCTTAGCGGTACTTATACTTATCCCAAAATTGGAACAAAAACGCTTAGTGCGACTCTTTAGTACGTCGCTAATAATGGTGGCACCTATTTGTAAGTCAGGAATAACGTCAGAATTAAATATAAAATATCCATTAAAAGTTTTCTTTTATTTATATGCACTATGTATATTTATTTATAATTTGTTTATTCCCAGGTCTACGCGAACCATAAAGGCCAAAGTAGGTCTCCTCAACGGTCACATCCACGGGGATACACGCCAGGTCAAATCCCGAAAAGCCATCATCCGTATGTTGGGTAAGTCACGTGATCATTTATAAAATTAGTAAATGTTATTTCACATATTTTTGGGAAACTACACCCGGCCTACGAAGGAATGGAAGCCTACCCACTAATAATTTTAGTATGGACCCTCACCCTGCCCTAAGTGTCGCGGGGCCGTGGTAAGCTATTGCCATAGGATTCTGGCAGGCTGATCTATAGGCTTCACCACGATAAATAAAAGATGTCCTGAAAAATAAGTAATAAGTGGGCACGTTAAAAAAACTAAGATTTACACGGTTTATTTACTGTAGACAGAAATGATAAACGAAACAGCTGATCGCAACGGATATCCAAAAGTGACTGGCGTGGATGCATAGAGTAGAAAAAGAGACAGAAAGCCAGCCGCGCACTCTGGCATGAGTGCAAGCTAGACAGAAATCCACGCACACTGACGTGGTTTTCTGACGTAACGTGGCAGATGGCTCCTATATATATCGTGTATCGGTACTAAATCTGATGCTCTCGTGTAATGGTCAAATCTGACGCTTAGCACGGATAGAGCGCCCGCTCTGCGAGCGGCCCAAAAGACCGTCGCTTCAAAAAAGGCCAAATAAAAAGCAACCTTAACCTTATGAAAGGTCCGATGAGAGTTGCAGAAGTGAGAAACGTATGTTGGAATATAATACATATGTATGTATATAATAACTTATGAAAAACTAACTTACTAGGCTTTACGTTACTCATAGTATAGTGTTTGACAAGTCACGAGGCTCGCTCCGACCTAATTTATGGACTTTTTTATTTAGATAAAAAAACTGTATTGAAATACTAGGTTGATGCAGTCGCTAAGCATAACGCTTCGCTAACACCATATATTGGAGCGGAGCGTAATACTCAAAAAAG
Organism: Calamotropha paludella; assembly: GCA_927399485.1. Taxonomy (NCBI): domain Eukaryota; kingdom Metazoa; phylum Arthropoda; class Insecta; order Lepidoptera; family Crambidae; genus Calamotropha; species Calamotropha paludella. The sequence continues at coordinate 1,095,651 of OV656803.1, read as the reverse complement.
TATTTCTCTCTTTCTTTTAATAATGTTTAGTAAATTTTAAAATTCTATATGAATGAAAACCTTTAAAAAAGTGCGCGCTTTTTATTTCAATGGGAAATCCCATAGAGCCAATCTTTTTGGTCGTAACTTTTCATTTCTGTAAATTGCGAAAACCGGGCACCGTCACAATCTGGTCCTAAATGTGTTGATTCGATTCCACACAAAAAATATTAATATCGGTTAAGAACTCTAGAAGTTATGGCGTAACAGACATTACGTCATTGAAGCTGATCCATGGAAGCTTCGTTCCCTCCACTCCAAAATAGTTGAAAACAATTCTCTTAAAAATAAAACTTACTTCAACATCAGCAACATTTACCAGAGCTTTAATATACACACTTAACTAAGATATATGTGCTGAGAACGAATATACAAATTTTAAGCAACATCTCGTACATGCAAGGCAAGCACTTAATTTGTTTTGGAATTTTATAATCTAATTTACGGCGAAAACTCAACGAACAGATATTCATCATGTAATGCAGAATTTTTTTACAAGTATTAAACGTTTTTAGGAGCTATATGAAATGGCATAAATAAGGTTTTTATTTTTAAATGATTAAATTAACATCCAATATTTCTTAAGTTTCAGTTTCGTTTAGGTTCACACTTGTTTCTTTAATGTTGTATCTAGTATAACTTTATTACGATTACTTTTTAAATGTATTACAAATTAAAATTAAAATTTTATGGACTTTTATAACTATTTTATGAACTTTTTTATCTATTTTATGGATGGATTTTTATAACTTTTTTGTAGACAAAGTCAATGTAGTGCACAGTGTTCACAGTAACAAAAGAGAGAATATTCTAAGAAAAGTCGAAGCAATCAAGGCAAGGTCTACGTGCAAAATGAACAATATTATATACTCGTAATTAACTGCGTGCGTACAACTTACTTACAAAGTGCTAATAGCTATTAACTGACGTTTTTGAGAATACATTTCGATAAAAAAGTAAAACTTTGAAAAAGTATGTATTGTAACCGAAATAAATAATTATTATTTTGTATTTTTAACGCTATCTTATAAAATAAATAATAAAAAATAAAAAAATACTAGATAAAAATTAACTCGGTTCACAAAAAAGAATCGACGGATGTTCACAAGGCTCGGTTGCTCAATTGAGAGAGCAGTAGACCGGACATCCAAAGGTTCGGGTTCGGGTTGCGTTTGTAAACAACTCGTCGAATCGATTTGTTTTAGTATTGTTCTATTAAAATTTACTATATAATTACCAAAAATATAGTAAACGTACATTAATTCGATATATTTAGTTCCTACACTTCCGCACATTATACGTTTAAATAAAACATTTTTTTTACGGTTTTTTGTGAATATTTTATAATAATACTAATTTATTACTGGTAGTTGGAGTATGACATGCTCTTCTAATACATCTCTTGGGTGGTGGCATGTGGCATGTTTCAATTCTGTGATCCATACAGCTAAAGAGCGGAACTCTTTGCCTGAGTCTGTGTTCCCTGATAAATACAATTAAGGGGTCTTCAAGTCACGAGTGAATAGGTATCTTATAAGCAAGCGCGTCACAACCTAGACCGCATCGTAGCTTAGCGTCAGGCGAGATAACTGTCAAGCTCATACCTATTCAAAATTAAAAAAATGAGGATCGATTGTTTTATTTAATCCGATATAGCGAAAAAGCGTTAAGTCATAATTGGCTGTATGCTATACAGCATCAGATTTCTTCTGGCAATATTTACTTTCTAACAAGTTCATTTGATCATTCATGCATTCATTCAACATTCTATTTAACCTAGCAAAACATAACGGTATTGCGTAGACCTACATCCTCGACAGTGTTGCCAACAATTAAAGTTGGGTTAAATTTTGATTTTATCATTTTTGGGTTGTTCATCGCATAAATCGAACTCCAAAGCGTCAGATTGCAAAAAGAGAAGGCTCGTTTTTAGATGAACAGTGTAAAAAAAAATGTTAATCTATTTTAAAGATAAATTCAAAATACACGTCTTCAAGTCTGCAGCTTAAATAGTTTGTATTTCCATAGAAAACTGTTTTTGCTCTGTTCAACCTCTTAGATCGTGACGTTCCTAAAATCCTTTCTTATCCCTTGCCGATATCACAAAGGAAAGCTCTCTCTAAATTTATAGCTTTCTAGACTCAAGAATTTGGGCTAGGCGTTGATGACTCAATACATTTCATGATATCTTTTGGAATATCAGATTTTGAATAATTCAACAAGTATCTCAAGAAATTATTATCAGCATTTAACCTTTTTTTAAATTATTTTGAATGCCTCTTGATTCTAATCAAACCCGGGGGCCAAGATAGGATCCACGATTGAAAGAGCTAACCCAGGTGCCTATTCACCCTGGCTTTAAACACGGAAGGGTAATAAGTACTCGAAAATGCAGACGCAGGGAGGGAGTTCCACTCCTTTGCTATTCGCATTATGAAAGATGTTGAGAAGCGCTTGGTGCGACAGGTAGGAACAGCAACCAAGAAACGGTGGTAGCCCGCAGTGGGTCTAGATATCTGATGGAAAAAAGGAGATGGCGATATGAGCATATGCAGCTTCTGAGCACACTCTCCAAAATACTTTTGAATAAAACAACTTTTTTACGTATTTTGTGTATAATTTATTTTATATTTAATCCTAACGTTTCGACTCCTTTACAGGAGCCGTAATCACAGGATGACTAAGGTCGTCATATGTTTTCTACTACCTTCAGAATGATTCACTTTGCATATGCACAAAAATTTAAATAATAGACACATAACTTTACCTAAAACTACTTTGACACTATATAATATAGGAAATACTGGTTAAAGTACTTTTTTTATTTATCAGATTCAAACACCCAATAATAAAATAAAAGTTTATTATAAAATATATTATGATACCATGCCTAAAATCATTGTGCAAATTATAATTATGCATTTATATATTAGACCTAATTATAATTATGCCACAGTACACGTGCGAAAAATAAATAATGACAAAGTAATATTAGGCAAAAAAAAAATGCCAAACTATTTTAGGAATAAATACGTTATGTCAACGAAAAAGATCCCCTTTAAAATATTCTAATCGGGCATATTCCTAACTGTAAATTATTTAAATTAATTTGTCTTAACCCACATCCCTCGCTATACGGGCGAATGCCATTTCTATGAAGCTAGCGAAACCTCTACAGACCCGTCCATTTTTCTCAAGTATTAAGAACTAAGAAGAACTCATAGAGTTCTGGATTCACATATATTTCGTCATTGATGCTGAAGCATGGGAGCTTCATTCGCTACGCTCCAATAGAAATCATTTTATCTTTTATCTTATCTAATATAATACTTACATGAAAATATTCAACTTGAGTCTGGTGTCATACAGCACTCGAACCCACAAACCCACCCACGTAGTAACATCTACTAATATCTTATATATAAAATTCTCGTGTCACAGTTTTCGTTTCCATACTCCTCCGATACGGCTTGACCGATTCTCATGAAATTTTGTGAGCGTATTGAGTAGGTCTGAGAATCGGCTAACATCTATTTTTCATGTTATGGGTAGTCCACCCCTAATTTTTTTTTTATTTGTTAGACAAAATTTTTAGTTTCTATTTTTTTATGATACAACATACAAAAATACATACAATCCTAAATTTTCACCCCTCTACCATCAACCCCTATTTTTTATTAATTAATTAAAAACTTTTCCTAGAAATAATATACATGACAAAACAACGTTTGCCGGGTTAGCTAGTAAGACAATAAAAATATATTTATAAAAAACTCATCGGCAGTGCCGATCTTTTTAATACAAACTGAAAAGACTTTAACATAGATGGTGGCTAGCCTATCCGTTTTTATAGGATACATTTCGAAGAGTGTGCAGCAGAATTGCACAGCTTTGTTCCGCCGTCCTCATTTTTTCATCGGACAACCAGATTTACAAATAAGCGACACCATTATATGGTTGAAATACCAAAGAGTCGCATTAAGCGTTTTGGTTCCAATTTTGTGATACGTACTGCTAAAGAGTGGAACTCTTTGAGCAGGCCCTGATTAACCCTTAGGCTAATTAGGCTGCAGCCTAGGGCGCGAGAATCGAGGGAGGCGCGCTAAGATCATGTCTTCGCATGCACTAATCTAGCACCATTGCATCTACCCTACATGCAATTCAACTAGACCGAGACAAAACACTAAAACTAAATGCACTTGAGAGTCCCTGAATTTACCAATAAATTTTGAATTTTTAAAAAGCACGCAATAATTAGCCTAGGGCTGTCTGAATTCTTAATCAGTCATTGTCTTTGAGTCTGTGTTTCCTCATAAATACAATTAAGGGTCTTCAAGTCACTAGTGAATAGGTATCTTCTAGGCAAGCGCGTCACATCTTATAAAATTATATTTATTTGATACACAAAACAATTATTAACAAAAACAATTGAAGCGTTAATGATTTTAGATCGCATCATCGCTTACCATCAGGCATTTACTATTAAAAAATACTTGAATAATTCTCGAAGAGAATCTCAAAACATTAAGTTATAAATAGCACGCACTGATATAATTTTGGAGGATATAATTATCCCGTATTATTAATTAAGGTGATCACCTCCACCAACATTAAATTTCAGATTACACCCACCTACATATTAATTAAGATTGTTAAGTTGACTATATTTCAATCCAAACATTGTATAATGGATTATTAGTATGTGTCTTGATATTGAATTTCATTGTGACAGTATGGCATAACTTATATATACTCTAAGAGCACAAATCTGTTGTTTGTGTGTTTGTCTGTCCGCTCTTTTTCCCGCTCTTTTCCCATTGTATACGCGTTACCATAGCAACGCGTTACCGGGTCAGCTAGTCTATAATCTAAGATCACAAATTTGTTGTTTGTCTGTTCGCTCTTTTCCCCGCTCTTTTTCCATTGTATCAAAAACGTTACCATAGCAACGCGTTAACCGCAGTAGTTCGTCTACCGGACGCTAGATGGCGTTAACGGAAAAATATTTAATAATAGAAAAAATTAAAGAATTTTGTCCACCCGTGCGAAGCCGGGACGGGCCGCTAGTTTTAACTAAGTTATAACTATGTACCTATGCGTATGTATTCATGTGCTTATACCATATGAATCGTCTATTCATAGCTTACTGATCATTGTATGGGATGGAGGGTTGATAACCTGAGACACAGGTTTTACCTAGTTCGAGTATCAGCCCGCCACGATCCTTAAAATTGAACCATCTTATATTGTACCTATTATAAGGCGACTGCGGTGTGAAATAAAAAAAAAATTATTATTATTATATTATTAATATCATCTGCTAAGTCTTATTTTTACTATAAATAGCTCATAAAACATTAGACTGTGTGAGAAGCTGAAGAAAACCATTATTTCTTTTTCAACATCAAATATGAGCCTCAGGGCTGATTTCACCATCTGCTTATTAAGCCATGTTTAAAAATTCTGCATAACCAAGTTTAAGTGGTTATTTTGACGTTTACGTCACACCGATTTCTACAGCTACATTTTGACTGTGATTACGAACACCGGGATTGGTCTGAAGTAGGCAATCTAAGACGACGAATAACAGAATATTCATCATAGAAACTTTCGTGCTAACTTCGATTCATGAAAGTTAAAATAAAAATGAAAAATATTTTATTCAAATGCACTTAAAATAAGTTGTTTTGAATCGTCCAATATTTTTTACCTACCACCCATTCAGGACGTCTTTTAACTGACAAGAAGAATGGGCGCTAGATACACATCAGCTTTAACAGATGACTAGAACGATGAGAGACTAGAACTATATTTACAATATTATAGAACATCACAATACATAATCCACTAAAAAAACAATTACTCTGTTATCACAATAATAGTGTTATATTTCATCATTTCTTTGATTGCAACAAAGTCAACAAGTATCTGTTTTAAGTATGTTTATATTAGTATGTAATGCTAGTGACAGCTCTTGAACCCTTCAACCTTAAACGTCGCAAATCGGCCGTTCAGAATTTGAACGATGTTCAACTTTCGTTTATTATCCGTTGATGAAACCCAAAAAACATGAACTCAGTTTAGCACGTAAACTGGGTTTAGCTGCCTTTGTTTTCTATGGTGAAAACAGCCCTATGTTTCTTAACAGTATACGTTTGATAAATAATGTTTTTAAAATACATTGCTCATCGAACTTTTTTTTAATCATAATTTAATAAAACCTTTTTTCAAGGAACAGTGACGCATTTATTCTTTTATTTTTTTTAATTTGATCCTGACGTTTCGACTCCTTTACAGGAGCCGTGATCACAGAGTATATTACCACTAATTAACTAAGTAGACACAGTTGTTTACAGTAATTGTAAATTTTATGTTTTTTTTTAAGAATAACTAGATGACCCGGCCACACGTTGCCGTGTTAAAAAATTGATATGAAACCTTTATTATATCCTAAGTCGGAAAATATCCTGCAAAATGAAAAAAAAATCAAAGTCGGTTGAGTAGTTTCGGGTTTCATCGCGGTCGAACACTTTGACGCGGAATTTTTATAGATACTAGAAAAGATTGGCTCAGCTCACAAGATATTCTCACGCGAAACTCCTATCTGTACCTTTTTTTACGCTGAACCCAACGCTTCATTCATGCGAGGAATATCCTTGCATTCGAAAGAAACATTTTTACAAATATTTTACGATCGATTAAGGTGAAACAGACATTTTTATCTTTTTCATTTTCAAATAAAAAAAAACAAAAATATATTAACCAGGCTTATATGAGATTAAATATAAAAATCAGAAATCGTTAATGAAATTAAATGAAAAATAATCGATAAATTATTATAATAGAAAAATACTAGAAAAAATCGACTCGTGTCACAAGTGAATTCTCAGGCGGGAATCGAACCCGCAACATTTGGAAATCCGGTCCAATGCTCTCCCAATTGAATTGTATAAATTTAACAGTTAGTAACGTGCCCAATTAAGATATTGTAAACTAGTATAAATTGTATGACGACTATTACGTTAGAGCCCTAGCACACGGGGTATTTTGAACGCGAAGATGACGCGCGTTTCAGGAACGCGCGTATTCTGCGTCGTAGATGCCCCGATTTGCGTTTGTATTATTCAAACCCTCTTAAAACGCGATACAAATGCGTGTGTGAAGCGCGTACAAAGGGGCGGTGGAGGGGCGCCCGCTCACGCCACCTCACCGCCAGCGCCGCAGTTGCAATAATAAAACGCGGAAGGTACGAGCGGGTACAGCGCGTCTGTATCGCTGTATCTGCGTGTATACGCATAGTGGTCGCACGGTCCACAATCGCTCCCTGTGCTTAGGTTACGAGGTTGCGTTCGAATCTCGCTTGAAGCGCGTATACGCATCCTGTGATTGCGGCTCGAGTCGAATCGTCAGGACCAAATATAAATTATGGGCAAGAAGTTGTTTTGCTTAAATAACTTCTTCAACATTTGTCAGATTCTACCTTTTTCATAAGAAATCCAAATTTTACCGCTAACTTAGCATAATTTCAACTTACTCATCAAATCTACGCCCACCAATAATGCTTGCTGTAGAAAACAGTTTCTATATATTAGATATAGGGATAACTTTTTTAGACGCAACTTTTAATGAAAATAACTTTTACCGTTCGTCATGCCTCGTTCGAGTTTTAGATGTAGTCAATTAAGTTTTTGCAAATTCATCCCGTGAGGAATTTAGCTTTCCCTGTCAGGGGAGCGAATAGTTTTAAATTTATATATATACTAGCTGACCCTTGCTGTGTTCTAAATAAAAATGAATCTTTTAAGTTAGACACTTGTCAGTACATTAATGCGCGCCCCACCCCTCTCAACAGTCCCAATTCTTTTTTAATATACTGAGTAGTTTTGGATTAATTTTCTTTTTTTTTTTTGGTCTTATCTTTATTGTCCCAAATTAGTTGTTGATTGAAATCAAAGTAGTTCCTTGAAACCACTTCGGCGGTGCCTAGCCACAATTAAGCGTCATGCTACTTCTCTCTAGATGGCGCTGACAGCTGACCAACCTATCTGCACTGCCCTCTGTCCCTTATATACATGCTATGCTAACTATGAATTTTCCAGAATATATATTTAATAAAACAAACTCGATGGGGCTGTATCGTTTTATTACGGATTTTCTATGGCCTCCTTCCCGCTCCAGCATCAGAGTAATTCCATGTCATCATAATATTGCATATATATCGCTTTTATTTACTTTGAGCTGTTCCGGTGTCTGTATAAATTTAGAATCGTACCACGTTTAGTTACCCCACAACACAGAACAGCTGCCTTTCGTGGTAGCTTTCGCTATGCTGCCACAAAGTGCTGGAATAATCTGCCTCCACCTATTCGAAACTGTAAATCTGTTCGCGCCTTTAAGCAAAACCTCAAACGACATATTTTTGAACAGCAAATATCCAACACCTAGGCAGCTGTTCTTTGTTAAAGAAAGATGATAAGTTATAATAAATTATACCTTTTTAGTTAAAAATAATTCCCACTGCTTTATCATCGTTTAAATATTTTAAAAATATAACAGTTTGTGTTTGTAAAATGTATTGTTTTATGCGCCCCTCTCTAACGGGTTCCACATAACACCAGCGCCATGGCAGTAACATGCTGTGGCATTATGCTGAGTGGAGGCCAATTCGGTAGCATATTAGTAACTTCTACCTATAAAACTTGTACTTTTATATATAGATAATAAGTGTATTATGCTCCGAATAAATATTTTTTCTTTCTTTCTTTCTTTCTTATTGAAATCTTGCAAGTTAAATTTGACCCACTTCCCAGTTTCCGATTGAGCTGATATTTTGCAGGCATATGTATACACATCAGTTCATAATATGGGACAGGTATAAATAAAAGCGAGAGCGCGAAACAAGCGATAGAGAGGCACGAGCGGCCTAAGCGTTCGACTTGTGGCGCATCTATCTCTCTTCCACTTCATGAAGTGAAAAGTTAAAGTGGCTTCTTTTGTTTATTACAACTACTTAATGTAATTTTATCGAAACATATTTTTTTTTAATTAATTTTGTATTATACATTCCTTTGTATTATACAAAATAATGATAATTCAGTGATAATAATCCAATTCAATTCATAAAAGTATGCAATTTTTCAACAATGTTTTCTTATGACGCTATCACGTAAAATTATCGTTCGTAAACTGACTTTAGAGACAACCAATTTTTTTTGATACATTACATTGTAAGTTTGTTTTCTTTAAATAATTTTAGTTTTTTATAGTTTTCCGACACAGTAACAGTCAATATATCATTGGCAATGTGAAAAACATGGATTTTCAAAATTGATGCCACAAACACTTAACTTGGCCTTCTACTTAAATGTTCTTGCGATTTAACGACAATTTTTTGTTTGTTTGTAATATATATACATATTTACAATCATTCTTTATGCCGCAAGGGTGAGCAGTTATCCCAAATTTCTACTTAAATAAATTCCTGAACTGTTTATAATAATATGTACCTACAAATTGATTGACATCGATAGAGTACGGAACTCTAAAAACACGAGTGCAAGATCAATTCGTTACAATGTTTACTGAACAAACAAAAAATTTCCTTGTCAGAAACGCATTTAAACTTTTATTTTTCAGCTCCTTTTCGAGTTGCTCAATAGTTTTGTTGATACGGGATGACAGATATTTAGATTCTGTGTATGTGTGCGATAGTTTCCTATTTGTAATTGTAGGAAATCTATAATGAATTATATAAAATTATTAATGCATTGGAAATGAGATCTTTAATTAGTTTAGCTGGAATGAATTTAATGGATAAAATAAGGAATGATGTGATAAGAAAGTGGTGTGGTGTGGAAGAAGATATACAGACTAGGCATGAGAACGTTATACCAAAACGTAACTAAAAACCGTTTTGAATTTCATATTGAAACGTCAAGTTACCGTAAAACGTAAAACCGTTTTTCTCATAACCAACGCAATGCAACCAAAACTGATAAGCACGCGCTGCGCCGCGCCCACGATCGCATAAATGAGCCAAAAGAGTGGTAAATGCAGTAATAAAACAAATAGTTTTGTAATTTTATCAGAAATATTATCAAAAAAAAAATCTAAATAAAAATTATTGTAAATATGACGATTTTCAAATGTTCCAAAAAAAGCTTTTAAGTTCTCATTTATTCACGTTACATTAAAAATTACTAGTTCACCAGGTTTTTCATGGAAACTTCAAAACCGTTACGTAACGGTTTTCAAAAAGTAGCGAAAGCGCCCATATCTAATACAGACAAAGAGGGATGCTTATATGGTTAGGACATGTAGTGAGGATGGACGAAGAAATATTGACAAGACAAGTATATGAAGCAAATGTGCATCGGCAACTCGGTAAAGGCAGCTCAAGGTGGACTTTCAGGGACCAAACAGAAGCCCTGAAACAAGGCCAGGCCAAAAGGCCTTAACCGACGAGCTTACATTGATCTCATGAGAGGTGAAGAAGCGAGAGATAAGTCAGGATCGTGGTAGGTGACAATCTGTGATCTCTACATACACGAAAAAAGCTATATTAATAGATTGATTGACGAACGTTTATCGTGATCCTGCATTTCGCACCGACGCACGGAGGGACACGCTCCATACAAGGGCGGTCATAAATAGTTAAAGTACTGTTACTATCAATACATTGTATTATTTTAGTGACTTATAGTTGTAAAAGTGTTTTAGGAACATTAAAATGAAAGAAGTACATGTATTTACGGAATAAAAAACGTTTACTTCAGTAAAAAACAAATATAAACAATAACATACTTTTACCTAAATTTATCATGAACAAACACTTAAAAATTGGAATGTAAAACATATATTTTAAATAAAATAAGAGTCAAAACAATGATAACATTATTTAATTATAATAAAATAATAGAAATAAATAAATTAAAATTAATTAAATACAAAAAAAAAACAAAACAACTAACAAAATACAAATAAATTATTCTTATTCTAACAATATTAAACATGTAACAATTCTATTACACTTTGTGACAGAGTATTTTTCTTTTTAGGGGGAAGTTTCCGAAGACTTGTAATATAAGGATCTGAATGTAATAATAGTCGTTGTATTAAATCTTGATTGGTAACTTCAAGAGACAGTTTTCGAGTGTGACTTCGTCTATAAATTTTGATATACTTATTTGTTTGTTAGATTTTTTCATAAAATTTTACAATAATTTGAAGGGGTACATAAGATGTTACAAACAAACTACTATCTTCTAAAGTTGAATCTGAAAAAAATTGTTTGTATTCACTATGTCCAGTGCTGCCATCGAATCCCCATTTCCCAAGTCAAGAGATATTAGACAAACAATCATCAGGAATCTGATCTAAGACCTCTTTTTGAGATTCAAGGATTCGAGAAGCTGTGTGATCAAAAAGACTTTGTAATTCAACTTCAGCTGAAGACTCGGAAACAGTTATATTAGAAGGGTAACATCTCTGTTTCGCTTTAGTAATTTGTTGGTAACATGGTAATACATTAGGAGAAATCTTACTATTAACAAAGTTTTTAATTAATAAATACTGATGTTTTGTCAACTGAGCATCAGTCACAAGTGACAAGACATCATCAGTGCTAACTCTAGATATACACGAATCGAATGAACAGTCTGAAACATCAAGCAATGCACTCACAGTAGAATCATCAGACTTTGACAAATCAGCTACTCTCCGACGTTTAGTCCTTTTACTACATTGCGTAAAAGGTTTTCGAGGACGACCACGTGAATGACACGGCGACGTTTCAGACGGAGTACATTGCTTATTGTTTTTCACAAGTTGAATTTTTTCAATAACATTAAACCAATCGGAATTCTTATATAAAAGCTTGGTTTTATCCCTATTACATTTTTTCCAGAATCGAGCAATAGCTTTACATAAATTATTAACAATTTTCTCTAAATAATGAATATCAATGTTCTCAGCATCGTTCAGAGTAGTCAACAAACTTTGTAGGACTTGACGACACTTTTCCGAGTCATTATCGGTATTGACAGTTAGCCATATTTCAAGAATATGCATTCTTGAAAACGAGCATATATATAAATTACCTAAAACAAAAAAAAACGGTTAAAATTCAGTCACAAAACCTACACAAAGCACTAAGACTAAATAAACTAATTTCGTAGCAAATGCTACGAGATAATCTGGCAACCGTAGCACCCTTGTCATCGCCAAAAGGGCAGATAAGGGCAGCCAAGTTTTAATTTTCCTAAGATAAGAAAGTCTAAAGATTATGGTGCAATATACCTCCATAGTCGGAGCGAGTGGGAACATATTTAAAAGTTTATTCAAACTTTGAATATTAAAATATAATACTCCAAGAAAAGTCGCCTCGTAGCAATGACATACTAAAGAAAATATATAAAAAAATAAAAATAAAAATAAAAAATAAAAAATCCTTTTATTTCTTGTTACAAATACAAATAAAGGTTAAATATATGTTTACAATTTAAAAGAAAAAAACTAAAATAAACATCGAAACAGTTTGCATGCATTAATTAATTATGTGCTTTATTCTTTTAGGTGCTTTTATATTTTATGGGTACAAGAACCCCTCTCAACGGAGGGTAAAGGCCTCCTCCAAAGATGACCATTTTTCTCTATCTTCAGCTTCTCGCATCCAGTGTGTGCCTGCTATTTTTATGATATCGTCTATCCATCGCGTATTTGGCCTACCTCTTTTCCTCTGGCCCGATGGTCCTAGCCATGACGTTGTCGTTTTGGTCCAGCGATTATCTTTGAGTCTGGCTATGTGTCCAGCCCATCGCCATTTTAGCTTCTGTGAGTAACTAATTGCGTCGATGACTTTAGTTTTCTGTCGTATGGTGGTATGGCGGATTTTTTGTATCTTTTTGATTTTCAGGATGCTTCTCTCTTCCTTTGGCTGGTTATGATTTTATTTTTTAGTTTACTTGTGAATTTCCACGTTTGACAAGCGTAAGTTAGTGATGGGAGTAGGCAGGTGTTCATGACTCTACTTTTCAAATTTATGGACATGTCGCTTTTTAGGATTACTTTGAGGTTCCAAAATTTCTTCCAGGTGATGTTGGCCCTTCTCTCTACTTCTAGTTCGTTGTTGCGTGGGTTAAATGAAATTTGTTTTCCCAGGTAAATGTAAGTATCAGCATACGATAGCGGTCGATCACTGAGGTAAATAGGTATTTTAGTATCATTCGTCATGACGTTTGTTTTATCTAAATTGATTTCCAAGCCTACTTTTCGACTTTCTTCATGTAAAGAGTTTAGCATCATTTGTAGTTGGGTTGTGCTTTCTGATAGTAGAACTATATCATCTGCAAATCTGAGATGGCTCAGGTAATGTCCGTTTATGTTTATGCCCACTTTTCCCCAGTTTAGTTTGCCGATGATAGACTCCAGCACCGCTATGAAGATTGTTGGAGAGATTGGGTCTCCTTGCCTCACACCTCTTTTTATTTGTAAGGGTGGTCCACTGGTTTCCAACTTCACTCTGCTGGTATTATTGTCGTAGATGTTTTTTAGGACTTGTTTGTATTCCAAAGGTACTTCTTGTGATAATAGAGCTTCCCAGATCGATGAGTGGAGTAAAGTATCGAAAGCTTTTTGGTAGTCAATAAAAACTATATAGAGTGGTTTGTTGAATTCTAGAAATTTTTCTATAAGCATCTCTAGTGAGTGTATGTGATCGACTGTGGAGAAGCCTCGACGAAAGCCCGCCTGTTCGATAGGTTGAAATTTTTCTGTTGTTACTTTTAACCTTTTTTCTAATAATGACGAGAAAAGTTTATATAGTGATGGTAGTAGGCTTATCGGTCTGTAATTACTTATGTTATTTGGATCTCCTTTTTTGTAGAGCAGAATGATTTCCGATTCAGACCACTGGCGTGGAGAGTTTGTACTGGTCAGTATCATGTTAAACAGTCGTGTGAGAGGTGTAACAAGACACGTCAATCCTGCTTTTATGACTTCGTTTGTGATCCTGTCAGGCCCTGGGCTTTTGTCTGATTTCAGAGTTTTAATTCCTTTGGCCACTTCCTCTTCGGTGAAGGTAACCATCGCTCTTTCTGTGTTACGACTCGGTAACTCGTATGTTGACTGATTTGGTGGGCTGTATAGGTCTTTGTTAAAATCTGTTGCTATTTTGAGTATTTCCGATCTATTTTGTGTAATTTTAGTTCTGTTTTTTAACTCTTCAATCCATGATTTATGTGTTTTTAATTCTTTGTATGCTCTCTTGGCGCTGCCTGTGGCTTGAAGATGTTTTTTGATCGTTTGTGTGCGATGTACCTTATAGTCGTGGTTGATTCGTTTACTTATAATAATAATAATAAAATAAATTAATTTTTATTTTCCACCAAAATACATGCATTATAAACAATTTTAATTTTAGACTTACATACTAAAATACAGTTAAAAATATATAAACTAACACTAGATGTAACATATTTAACTAAATACGCATGGTATTTGGGAGGACTGGAGCCCAATATAGGATCACCCCGTATTTCGGGACTCCAGGACCCCCTCCCGGACAGGTACTGTGCAGAAGTGTGTTAAAGAGGATGTGTGTAAGTATGTGTGGGAGTGATTGTAGTCCTGTGTGAGGGTATGTTTGTTGATTGTATGTATGTGTGAAAGCGCATCTATTATGTATGTGCGTGTGTCGGTATGTGTGTGAGTTTTTGTAATAATATAATTATCTATAATAAAAGTGTTTCCGTTTCACCGTAGTTTAGTTTCATTAGGTAACTTTTGAGGATCCTTTTACATTCGTACAAGGTTTTGGGATAAATATTGAGTGACCGGTTTAACTTATTGTACAGGTGCTTTGCAAGAAAAACTGAATGGCGTCGGAAGAATGTGGTGCCGTGCATGCTAGTTTGGCATACCTTCGGTGGTCTACGACTATTTGTCTGATATGTTAGGGGATTGTAGCTGAGGAGTTTGTGTTGTCGTGTCGTGACTTGCATAATGAACAGTTGTCTTACTGTCATAACCTCTGCGTCTTTGTAAAGCCTCTGTGTGGGATATAGGAAAGGTTTTTTGTACATAACCTTAAGTAATGAGCGTTGGGCCCGTTCAAGTTTGATGATGTTTGTCTTGCATGCTCCTCCCCAAACTGATATGCAATAGGATATGACTGATTGGGCAAGACCGTAATATATAGTTTTAAGTAAAGAGGCTTTAAGAATGTGTCTAAGTTTCCTGAACAACCATACCAGTTTCCTGATGCGAGTAGAAAGAAGATCAACATGGGTGTTCCATGACAAAGTATCATCCAGTTGGACACCCAGATAGGTAATCACTTTGACGTTTTGAAGAGGAGTGCATGAACATGTTGATAAGTTTGATCTGGTGCATGGGTGTAGTTTAAGATAAAACTGGTTTGGTTTAGGTTGGGTAGATTTATTAATAGAAAATGTGATGTATTTAGATTTATTTATATTTAGTGTAAGTAAATTTTTATTTAACCAGGCTGAGGTTTGTAGCAATCCCTTTTCCGCACTCGAGCGTGCTTCGGCCCAAGTCTCCCCCCGAAATATAAGAGCAGTGTCATCGGCGTATGAAATGATTTTGCCGTTATGTGGTTTGTATTGACACAGCTCATTGATATAGACCAGGAAGAGGCTTGGGCCTAGAACACTTCCTTGCGGTACGCCGCAGGTGACAGGGAGGGGATGGCTGATATGATCACCTATTTTAGTGGACTGGTGTCTATTGGACAGGAAATTTTTAAAAAGTTTTAGGGGTAGACCGCGGATTCCAATCCTATCCAGCTTTTTTAAGAGTATGGAGATAGAGACGGTGTCGAAAGCTTTTGCTAGATCTAAAAAGATTCCTACGCATCTCCGGCCTTTGTCTAGGTTACTTACTATTTCACTCGTCAGTTCGGATATAGCGTCTTCCGTAGACTTGTTTTGCTGAAAACCAAATTGGGAGTCGGAAATAAGTTTATTCTCCCTTAAATACGACATTAGTCTTTTATTAATGATCTTTTCCAGTAGCTTAGACATAATGCATAGTACTGAAATTGGACGGTAGTTTTCGACACTTTCTCTATCCCCACCCTTATGAATAGGATGTATTATAGAGCGTTTAAAACTGTCGGGGAAGATGCCATTATTTAAGCACAGATTGAATATATGCGTCAGAATAGGGCTAATGGGGTCTATAACGCTTTTCAGAAATGTGACTGAAATGCCGTCCCAGCCTGGGGCTGAATCGTTTTTCAGTCCAACTATTAGTGATCTAATTTCTGATTCATCCGCATCAAGTAGTGCAAAACATTTTAAACACGCCGTACTCGTTATTTCGCAATCTTCCTCACTGTTGTTACCATCGATGTTATCTGCTAATTTTTGGCCTATGCTCGCGAAGTACGCATTTGTTTGATTAACAGAGGATAGTGCTCCATCATGATTTAGTTTTAGGAGTTCTTGTGCAGGATTTTTTGTTATGGTAGTGTTTGTGAATTTTCTTATCATTTTCCACGTCTCCTTAGGATTTTTGCATTTATCAATTTCTGAGCTTTCATATTGTTCTTTTACCTTTTTTAATACTGCCCCGGAGGAATATATAACCCAGCCAGCATGTGAGCCTTTAATCTCCAGTTACTGTAATGATATGATAGGCACAAGTGAAAATAATTTCTCTACAGATAACAATTGTTATAAAACTGTTATTTACTGTGATGAAATTGGGAAGAATTTAGGCCAATTAATTAGGAACCAATCCCAGGAAAGCATTATTAACTATTGTATGCCAGGATTAACTTTAAATGAAATAATGAAAAAAGCTGTCAAACATAAATACAATCAAAACACTAATTTAATAATTTTAATTGGAAATAGGGGTAATGTAAACAAAGAAAATTTGCTGAAATATTGTAATATACTGGGTACCCTAAATATCAAAAAAATTGTAATGTTTACATTCCCCTATAGCAGCAGTCTGCCACAAGCGGAAAATAATTATAGATATCATTTAAATGTATCATTAACTACTATGGCACATTATAATAGCCAATTTCATATAATTGATATTAATAAATTTATAAAGAAATTTTATATGACAAAGGATAAATACTATCTGCCTACTTATTATAAGAGACAAATAGCTATATCGCTATCTTATTTTTTTAAACAATTAGCCAATAACTTGGCTAGTAAAACTGCTGCTTCTATTGAGCAGTATAATATTGACATTAATTATTCGACTTTGGAATTAGTTCCAAATAATTGTTTATTAAAATCTAAAGATAATATTTTAAATTAATTTATGAGACAATAGAGGAGTCCTCTGGCCCTATAGTGACAAAAGAAAAGTCTTCCTATTTGAATATTGTTCATCAAAATATACAAGGCTTCTCTGGCAAGGATTTAGAATTAAGTCTCTATTTAAATTATGAAAATATTGATGTGTTATGTGTAACTGAGCATTGGCTAAAGAATTACGAATTGATGACTAACATAGATAATTATAAAATTGTAAGCTCGTTTACTAGAAAATCAGCCAAAAGAGGTGGCTCTATGATAATTTTACATGAGTCAATACAATGTAAGGAACGCAAAGATATAGTATCCAAATCAATAGAACGTATTATTGAGATAGCATGTGTGGAACTAGACAAAATAGTTATTGTATGTGTATATAGACCTCCCAAGAGTTCATACCCACAGTTTGAGGCCGCTATCATCAGCCATGGTTTCAAAAGATACTTTCTATTAGGGATCTTACGTATCGTTGTATTCGAGGATAGTGTGTCTTTCATAATGGATATTAGTGTGTCAGTAGCTTTATTTGGGTCTTTGATCTCAAGAATACTTTTGAAGTTTTTGTCATTGAAGTCCTTTGCTGCGTTATCCAGATTAGTTACTTTTTTAAATACGACGTCGTTGTCTCTTTTTTTTGTATACATCAAGTTTAAAAGAACGGGATAATGATCAGTTATGGATGTTCTGATGACAAATACTTGGGCTTTACAATATGTTTTAAGGTTGACATGGTCTAAACAGTTTAATCCTCTTGTAGGTCTTAAGTCTAAACTGTTGATTTGTAATCTGAGTAGCGCTACTCTATCCGACAGTCCTTTGAAACATTTTATGTAATTTTTCAGGTGTTTTTTAATAATAAAGCCCACTCCAAATAATTCGTGTCTTTTAATACTCTCCTTTGTTTGAAGATTTCTATTTTCGTTCCCAATGAAGTAAATGTTATTGTTATAGGCCGAGTTTTTCTCCTTTCTTTCCTATTCTCCTAGTTTCTTGTATGTCTCTGCGTTCTAGATCTACATAGAAATATTGATTTATGAAACTTAGTATGTGTTTTTCCAGATCTACATATGATTTTTCAGTTTCCGTCAGTCCAAAAATTACGATATTCCTCTGCTTTGACTGTTTTTCGAGAAAATATAGTCTTTTTTCTTGGTTATCCAGCTTTTCTTGGAGGTTTTCGTATTTTATTTCTATTGCTTTAAATTTTTCCTCCAATGCGTAGTTTATATTTTTCGTTACTTGTTCCGTTACTTTGTCTGCTGACTGTACAATTGTCGCTTTTTGTTCGTTTAACTCGTTTTGAATTTTTCTAAGCATATTCATAACTTCTTCCATGATGTATCGTTTATAATACGGTATTAAAGTGCCGTAGTTATTTTTTTCTTTTGTTGTGATCCTTGTGCTGCCCTCTTGTGGTATTCGGTTGTAATAGTTGTAACAAGGTTGCTTGAAGTACGATCGATCACTATGGTGGTGCAGCTCCTCGTCACTAGATGACGTTAGTTGTTCTGAATTTGATATTGTAGCTACTTGTCGCTAGATGGCGTTAGTTGACGGAAAATGGTTGTATTTACTATGAACAATGACTCATCCAGTAATTTATTGAGGTTATTTTTTCTTGTCGGATCATTATTGTTCGTATTTCAAGCAAAGTTCACTGAGTTCTTGCACTGGGCGAAATTCGTGCTTCACTGTGTAGTGAATTTATTTTATTTTTTGTTTGATTTGTCAGTCTTTTTCACTAATTGTTGTTCACCGTAATATTAAGTTTTTCTTAAAATTCAATTGGTATTAACTTTATTCTTGATATTGTTTTGGTGACACTCACTGTACGTTATAGTTCTTAGCACTTTTTGATCACTTTTTACTCATTGAATATATGTTTTTAACTTTTTATTTACGGACTCGAAGTACAACGTGGCTCTGTGGCGCCCTCTCTATAGAAGAAAATATATACTAAGATACAATTAAAATAAAAATATTAATTATTACATACCCTGTTCTTGGATATCCATTTCAGAAAAAACACACAGCACTCACAGGTCCCGCAATGACAACAAATGACGTCACGCTTTTTAATGACTCACTGATAACAGTATTTACGATTGGCGATGCGCTCTCTTTGAATGCACAATAGATAATGAAGGCGCACCTTTTTTTTTTTTTTTCCCCTCCGGACGCGAGGGAGGGAGTTGGTGAATCCTACATGGATACATCGGCCGGCCGAGAGATTATGTCAGACTCGTACTGACTAAACACCACCTGAAGTAGGTGCCTTAGCCTGGGAAGGCTATACAGGCTTTATATGAGCGATCGCACCCGGGAATGAAGGGCGACGCAACGCCGCGTTAGCTTAAGCTAGCGCATGCGTGAGAAATCGGGCCACGCCCCTATTGGACGTGGTCCGCAGATGCGGGTTTAACGAGCTGCGGAAGGCCGCTCGTTCTTATTGCTGGGTCATGCGAGTGTGGGCCGATGATAGGCGTTCCACAGCTTGCGATAAAGGGTCAGGCTCATCCGTAAGCACGTGTTTGGGCCTACGGACTTTGTGCCTAGAGGGGGCGAGCGGGACGTAGTCCGCTGCCTCTAATATGAGGGGATTTGCATGCTCCTCTGCGGCTTTGAAAAAGCGCTCGGAGCATTTATGGCATGTGAGATTGGACGGTCGGTAGGGACAGGTCGCGGTGTAGGTCCGCGTTTCGGACGTACCAAGGTGCGCCTGTTGCCCTACGGCAAAAGTTGCTCTGCACGACTTGCAGCGGCTTTAATCGGACGGGATCCGCGTGTGCAAATACTGGAGACGCGTATGTCATGACTGGTCGTATACAAACTTTGTAGAGGGTTATTTTATTTTTTAAGGACATTCTACTATCCCGCCCCAACATAGGGTTAAGACGGTTTAGGTAGAAGCGGGCGTTTCTAGTGACTCTACGGATATGAGGCCCGAAAGTGAGGCCTTTATCGAGGGTAACGCCTAGATACTTGGTGGCGCGTTGCCACGGTATCGGGGCGCCTAGTAGCCTTAAGGGCTGTGTCCCGTAAGGGACCACTCGGGACCTACGTTTAACGTCAAATATAATTGCTGCGCTTTTATCTGGGTTGACGTCTATTCTCCACTTGCGAAACCAGTCGCCTAGTTGGGAGATAGATTGTTGAAGCCTACCAAGGATGGCCTTGTGTGATGGCGCTTTTAGAAAAAGTGCGGTGTCATCGGCGAATAGGGCTAATTGGGTACCATTGGTTGGTATCGGACAGTCGTTTGTATAAACGCTGTAGAGGAGAGGGGAGAGAGCCGACCCCTGCGGCACGCCCGCTCTCAGCGGACGGTGCGTTGACAGGGTTCCTTCGTAGCGAAAGCGAAAGGTGCGATCGCTGAGGAATGCGGCTATAAGGCGGACTAACCGGTCGGGCATATCTAAGTCGTAGAGTTTATGGATAAGTCCGGCGTGCCAAACCTTATCAAAAGCTTTGGCGACGTCGAAGAAGACAGCACCTGTTTTGTATTTTCTTTTATTGAACCCGCTGAGTATGTACTCAACGATGCGGTGAACTTGCTGTGGACAACTATGCTTTGCTCTAAAGCCGAATTGGTGTGGGATAATGAGATTGTTTCCGAAAAGATGCTCCCTCATGCGAGAGAGTATAATCTTTTCGAAAAGCTTGCCCATGGCCTTTAAGAGGCTGATAGGGCGATGATTTGCCGGCTGGTCAAGGGGCTTGCCGGGCTTGGGAATGCCTATGACGATTGCCTCCTTCCAGGCGGCTGGAAAGTGGCAATGTTCGAAACAGGCATTCATAATTAGGGACAGCAAAAGGAGTGCCCTTTCGGGAAGGTGTTTGAGCGCCTTGTTGGAGATGCCATCGGCGCCCGGGGCTTTACGGGGCTTAAGGCCCCTTATAAAGGATTGGATTTCATCCACCGAAGTGCTGGATGGAGGGTCTTCAGGGAGGAGCGGGAGGGAGGCCCTGTCTCGGACCGCCTCTTCGATGACCCGGATATGGACCGGGTCACCCGCTTGGGTGCTGGGCGAGCATTGTGAGGCAATGCTGTCAGCGAAACATTCGGCTTTTTCGTCGTCCTCGAAGGCATGTGTGCCATCGGGGCGAGCGAGCGGAGGGGTATACGTAATAGCGTCACTACGCAGGGCTCTAGCGACCCGGTAGTACGCTTGGTGAGAGGGAGAGATGTCCGCCATAAGGTCACTCCATTGGGAGTTCCTAAGGTCGGCAACTGCATTCCTAACTTCCCGCTGCAAACGGTTTGCTGCGGCTCTATACGTGGGAGTTGGGCATAATCTGGCGTCTCTAAGCGCCTTGTTTTTAGTCCTAATCAAGTTCCGGATATGGGGCGGAAGTGGAAGGCGCACTCTAATTACTGACCTATTTATAGTTTCAGAAGGTACCGCAACTATCCAATGTAACGACAAGGAATAAAATGTAAAACTAGAAAGCAAGTTTTTAAGATTTATGACCTATGGATGTCCCACAGTGCGACGGTCCTGGGTTCGAATCCCGGAAGGGGCAGATGTTTGTGTGATGAATACTAGTATTTGTACCTAAGTCATGGGTATCTTTATATATATAATTCTACTGTACGTGTGTATGTCACTGAACTCTTCCTACACGGCTGCACCGATTTGAATGAATTTTGTTGTGTGCGTTTGGGTGGCGCCCTGGATGGTTTAGATTCACAAATCAGCCCGGCAGATGGCGCTGCAGTTGGCACAACTGACATGGCTGAGCGTGGCCGGTTCAGCTAGTTTATATATGTGTTTCTATAAATGTAATAAATTAATAAATATCTATGTATCACAAATGTATGTCTACCCTAGCTAGATAACACAAGCCTTACAGCGCTTACTTTATTTAGGCTAAGCCAATTGGTGTGAATGTGACAAATATTATTTTACTCCATACCCTATGTTTTGCAAACTTTGTTTTGTTTTTCTAGGGTGAGACCATAGACTTATGAATGTCATCATAACAATTTTAAATAATAATAAATCTTTATCGACCAATTTAAAAGTAACTTACCATTCTTAATAGCAACTAAAACACACGATCAATGATAATATTTTAACACAACATCGAGTTTGTGTGATACACTTCCCTGAGTTATTATGGTCCTACCGAGACGCCACGGCGACGCCGGTTCCGTAGGTACGGTTACCTCTGATAACCTTCATTTGCCAAATGGTTGCCAGTGCAATGTTTGGCTACCTGAGTTTATTTATTTACTAGCTTTTCGCCCGCGGCTTCGCCCGCGTGGAATTCGGTTATATTGCGGTATAAAGCACAACTATAAGAAAACTTTTCATTCCCACGGAAAAATCTAAGAAGCGCGATGTAACGCTGGATACAAAATTCATATAATTCATTCCACTTCTTAAGTATCTTAAAAAAACACTTCGTTATCACGTTTTAAAAAACACCCAGCGCCATCTTTCGCATACCTCTAGAACTAAATAGCGTAAGCTATCATTCCACTTCTTATGTATTTTAAAAAACACATCGTTACCATTTTTTAAAAAACACCCAGCGCCATCTGTCGCATACCTCAAGAACTAAATAACGTAACTAATACTTATACCAATTAGTGATTCGTTGACTTTAGTGACTTCAGGATAAGTAGATGTAAAAAAAAACAATTTAGACGATAAAACAAAATGTACGTCATCCCTCGAGAATTCCTCATTTTCGAGGATTCATTTTCGTATCATATAGCTTCAAAATTAACATGTTCATATTCGTTTGCAACATATAAGTAGATGTAAAAAAAACAGTTTAGACGATATAACAAATTGTACGTCATCCCTCGGGAATTCCTCATTTTCGAGGATTCATTATCGTATCATTTAGCTTCTAAATTTACATGTTTATATTCGTTTGCAATATTTTACGTTGTTTTAAACGACATACAGCGCCATCTACAATCCATCCATCAAGCAAACAATATTTTTGTTTTTCCTCGGGAATATCAATTTTTCCAGGATAAAAAGTACCCTATTATTTAATCCGGACTTTTATCTTAACGTCTGCAAAATTTCAAAGCAATCGGTTCAGTAATTACGGCGTGAAAGCGGAACAAACAAACAAACAAACGCACTTTCCGATTTATAATATTAGTAAGGATTTATACAGGGTTAGCCAAAAATACCGAAACACCTAAATAACTCTTGAACCGTAAATATTAAAAAAAAGTCAAACAAAAGTTTCTTAGATATAAACAAGCTATCGTTTAAAAATATTTTGAAAATACAGATATAACACTTAGTTCCAACTCTTTATTCTATAAAGCTTCGCTTCTTTCAGACGTACCTAGAAGGCACTGTTCTTCACTTAGTCCCAACTCTTTATTCTACTTAGTTCCAACTCTTTATTCTATAAAGCTTCGCTTCTTTCAGACATACCTAGAAGGCACTGTTCTTCACTTAGTCCCAACTCTTTATTCTATAAAGCTTCGCTTCTTTCAGACATACCTAGAAGGCACTGTTCTTCACTTAGTCCCAACTCTTTATTCTATAAAGCTTCGCTTCTTTCAGACATACCTAGAAGGCACTGTTCTTCACTTAGTCCCAACTCTTTATTCTATAAAGCTTCGCTTCTTTCAGACATACCTAGAAGGCACTGTACTTCACTTAGTCCCAACTCTTTATTCTATAAAGCTTCGCTTCTTTCAGACATACCTAGAAGGCACTGTTCTTCACTTAGTCCCAACTCTTTATTCTATAAAGCTTCGCTTCTTTCAGACATACCTAGAAGGCACTGTTCTTCACTTAGTCCCAACTCTTTATTCTATAAAGCTTCGCTTCTTTCAGACATACCTAGAAGGCACTGTTCTTCACTTAGTCCCAACTCTTTATTCTATAAAGCTTCGCTTCTTTCAGACATACCTAGAAGGCACTGTACTTCACTTAGTCCCAACTCTTTATTCTATAAAGCTTCGCTTCTTTCAGACATACCTAGAAGGCACTGTTCTTCACTTAGTCCCAACTCTTTATTCTATAAAGCTTCGCTTCTTTCAGACATACCTAGAAGGCACTGTTCTTCACTTAGTCCCAACTCTTTATTCTATAAAGCTTCGCTTCTTTCAGACATACCTAGAAGGCACTGTTCTTCACTTAGTCCCAACTCTTTATTCTATAAAGCTTCGCTTCTTTCAGACATACCTAGAAGGCACTGTTTTTCACTTAGTCCCAACTCTTTATTCTATAAAGCTTCGCTTCTTTCAGACATACCTAGAAGGCACTGTTCTTCACTTAGTCCCAACTCTTTATTCTATAAAGCTTCGCTTCTTTCAGACATACCTAGAAGGCACTGTTCTTCACTTAGTCCCAACTCTTTATTCTATAAAGCTTCGCTTCTTTCAGACATACCTAGAAGGCACTGTTCTTCACTTAGTCCCAACTCTTTATTCTATAAAGCTTCGCTTCTTTCAGACATACCTAGAAGGCACTGTTCTTCACTTAGTCCCAACTCTTTATTCTATAAAGCTTCGCTTCTTTCAGACATACCTAGAAGGCACTGTTCTTCACTTAGTCCCAACTCTTTATTCTATAAAGCTTCGCTTCTTTCAGACATACCTAGAAGGCACTGTTCTTCACTTAGTCCCAACTCTTTATTCTATAAAGCTTCGCTTCTTTCAGACATACCTAGAAGGCACTGTTCTTCACTTAGTCCCAACTCTTTATTCTATAAAGCTTCCCTTCTTTCAGACATACCTAGAAGGCACTGTTCTTCACTTAGTCCCAACTCTTTATTCTATAAAGCTTCGCTTCTTTCAGACATACCTAGAAGGCACTGTTCTTCACTTAGTCCCAACTCTTTATTCTATAAAGCTTCGCTTCTTTCAGACATACCTAGAAGGCACTGTTCTTCACTTAGTCCCAACTCTTTATTCTATAAAGCTTCGCTTCTTTCAGACATACCTAGAAGGCACTGTTCTTCACTTAGTCCCAACTCTTTATTCTATAAAGCTTCGCTTCTTTCAGACATACCTAGAAGGCACTGTTCTTCACTTAGTCCCAACTCTTTATTCTACTTAGCTCCAACTCTTTATTCTATAAAGCTTCGCTTCTTTCAGACATACCTAGAAGGCACTGTTCTTTTGGTTTTAAAAATGTTTCTCCTACTCGAAACATCCTTAACGGTAACACTTTTATTTTCAAATTGAGCGAATTTTCCCCTAGCAACTCGGAGAGCAGTAGACGTCTCTTAATAAATGCAATTATTTTCCGTACCTTCAGGAGCGAATATTGATTCTCAGGTGTTTAAGTTCTTATAACTTCAATCATGAAATCAATCAATCAATTTCTATCCAAGAGTATGGCGCAAACAGGCAGAATTAATTTCTTTATTTAAATTGCATTAAGCGATACTGGTAGAAGTCTAAATACATTTCTTCTAGGCTCTAAACAATCGCATGTACCTTGATAGGCACAGCAACAAGGAGGAGAGAGGGCAGACATTTCGTTAAAATTTATCTTTAAAATATTCTTCGTTGGAGTAATAGCATTTTGTAATTAAGAGCTTTTTAAAGTATTTGTAAATTTATTTATATTGGTTTATTTATAAATATAAACTTTTTTAGGCATATAATATGATCCGGAACCATGTAGTTTTAATTAAGACGTTATTTGCACAAGATTATCCTTGTATCGCAGATTATTATATAGAGGGGCGTCTCCTTCTGTATCGGCTTCACAAGCAAGTGTTTGCTTTTTCATTAATTTAATTTAAATAAAATTAAACCTGTACATGCCTTCGTAGCGTGACGGAATTTATTGTAAAAATAAACTCGAACTGAATCTAGAATCCATTTAATTATAAAAATTCTTACAGATAATTTTGATATTATCACTAGTGAAATGTGAGATGGAATGAATGACCCGTAATCTCGGAGCCACTATTAGTGACACGGTGACATGTTGCTGTTAGAAGCTGGTAGGCGTTACCAAAACCTATCCTATGTCCTAATTCGGAAGAAATCTAGCAAAATGAAAATGAAAAGTCATCAAAATAGATTAAGTACTTTCAGAGTTCATCGCGGTTAAACACTGTGGCAATATATATCTACCTACATCGAAACAATACAAATAAAACGCGAACACAAAAATTATATATAACGGGCAGTTTTGACACGTTCCTCAGTAACCGGGTAGGTTGAATTAGGCCCGTTTAGACCTTCCTTCCCCCCAGGGAATCCTGAACCGTAAATCTCCTTATTATTAAGTTCGCTGCGACGGCTGAGGAAAATTTTCTGATCATTCAAATCAATTATATTATTTGATTTATACTTTACAACTTTGCTACGTTTTAACGAACGATTTTAAATTTTATTTCTGATTGATATCAAATAAAAATCATGTATTTCATAATTATTGATAAAGGAATTAGAATGAATGATAATATTAATACTTGTTACAGTCAAATTAATTAGCGTAGACCAAATTAAGCAGTGTATTACTTGTGTTATGGATACCAGGATAACGGAACGGATAGACATACATATATGACACATTTATAAGTAATTTTAAAATTAAAATATATATATAATACAGGTACAAATGCTCGTATTCATCACACAAACTTCTGGCCCAACCGTGACTCGAACATAGGACCGTCGGAAAACCAGAATTGCTATCCGTTGGAGTTAATTTTATGTTCCTTTATTGAGCGAAGCTCTCTTTTAGGCAACTCACAAATTTCACTTGTCTCCCTCCTGCTACTCAACGGTTCAACCGATTGGAATGAATTTTGGCATGAACATACATGATTATAACCTGACGGACATAGGCTATGTAAAAAAATATAAACTTTACCATGGAGGAATAATCACCGAAAGAAAAATTCAAATGCTGATCACAGCCAAACCGCTGATACCACATTGATAAAATTTGGCGCCAAAACTCACATCGTGGTCGTGACTAATGTGCAAATAAAGTTTTGAAATCGGACATACCATCGAGGAATAATCACCCTTCAAAAATCTGATTGCTTCGCTCAGTATTTGCAATCAGCAGCACGTATTGCAGACCTATTATTTAATAAATTCATTTGATTGTGTATACAGTGACACATTTTAAGAAGTTGTAATAGCATATCAAACTTAATATATAGTTACATATGTTCTTACTAGATGTCACTATACGCAATAATAGTTTCTTGTTGGTTTGTATATACATATACTTTTATTCTTATTGTTACTTCAGTTCTTAGTCAATATACGGTTTAGTTATTATAATTTCATAGTATTGTCCCCGGCAAATAAAATGAGTTTGTATATTTATTTATGTATTCTGTACATTATTTAGTACACATAGTACAAGCTCAGCTTAGTTTACGACTAAATTAAAACGATTGTTTGCACTTTACAATTAATTATTTAAATACAGCGTGAAACAATTCTTAAAGATATATCTGAACTCCGAAACTACTCGACCGATTTTGATGTTTCTTCTTCATTTTGCTGGATTTGTATCGACTTATTACAACACAGCAACGCGTAGCTAACCCGGCTACGCTACTATTTATATAAACTGACAACCGTTTGGTGCAACGGTAGCAATCCTTACATTCGCACCGACCGACGGTCCTGGGTTCGAATCTGTGATAAATACGGCCATTTGTATCTGATTCATGGATATTTATATAAATATTACATATCTATGTATCATATATGTATATCTATCCGTTACCCTAGTATTAGGGCAAATTGTTGTGAATGTAAGAATTATTTATTATATTGCAAAAAATACAAAAATGTTTTTTTCTATGTCTGTGTTTGGGTGTGTGCTAGCGCGTGACTGCTTGTGTCTATGCACCTAGAAATGAGTGCGGGTGTACGTTTGGGTGTGTGCGTATTATCTATATATTATTATTATTAAAATTATTTATTAAAATTTCTTTTTATTAATTAGTATTTTTTTTATATTAGTTGCAACCTAGAAGTATTCCGATAATTTGTTATAAAGTTTTATTGACGTAAAATACGGTCTTGAAACATGTAGATTTAATTTAAGCTGAAGGCAGCGTCATCTCTCGTATGTTCTACTGTACTACCTACAACATCAAATCAATGCACTTTACCAAGCAGCAGATAATAAGCACACAATCGATAAATAAGATACAGCTATGCAATCTATATAAAAAGGAATTATTACAAGAAAAATATCTTTAGACATTTTCCTATGTTGGGTATTTAGAAATGCGCAAAAAATCATGGGATTTTTTGCGAATTTCGTAGTCGTAGCTTTATGCTTAGCGACTGTATCGTCTAGATGTTAAAGTTAAAATTATTCCAACTTAAAAGAAGAACATACATATATAACTAATTGTCAATTGCTGAAGTATCAAAAAACTATTATTATTCCATATCTGTTTCTTCTTTATCGATATTTGGATACTTGTAAAAGTACATTCGATGTTTTATATAGTAGTACCAAGAAGAATGAATAGATGGCGATAACATCGATTTGATAAATACTTGGAAATATTAGTCGGATCTGTCAAGGTCTCGGTAGCACAATTGACAGAGTACTCCCCAATAGCAACGAAATGTGGTTTGGATCCCATCCACTTATTTAGAAATAATTTATTTATTTATTTAAGTAAACGTAATACAATGACGCTCAAGAATACAAAACAAAAGCTGCCTGTAGTTTAGCATAGCTGTTAAGCAATCATCAATCAAAGTCAAAAAAACTAAGTGGGTAATTAAAAATTAATTATTATTATAGATTCCGCCATGATTCATTCTTTTCACAGAGGTCGTCAACCTGTTGTATAATAAGAAAGAAATATATTGTTTTTATAGAAGAAACTATTATTTGAAGTGAAAACTTCTTTAGCATAGTTGTGATTAGAATGTCGATGAAACGAAAAAGTGACAGTAAAAGAGACAGACACAAAAATTCATAAGATTTAACGTAGGAGAAAATGAGATAGGAAGCATTATACAATGTCTCTTATGTTCGTGGTATGTACTTTAGTTACCATGAGACTTGTATAATTTATAGTAAATGTTAGCTCTAAGTCTGAATAAATCTATGTAATAAAATGTTAAATAATTATCACTATGATCATTACTAAAACCTACAATTATCCTTTATCCTTATTAAACTAACATTTTTGAAGGTTTCACTTCTACCACGTGTGAATTGCACACATGCTTTTTTTATAAGTTTTTAATCAATCAGAGCTCCTACTATGGATAATAAATAAGGTATATAATACATAAATAGGTACATAAACGAACATGATTTAACAAATGCTTATATTCATTCTATCGCTCCTACCGGAATTTGAACCCAGGACCTTTGTTTGAAGATATGATCGTTGCACCAAACGTCCATCAATTGATAATAGAATGTCAGTTGTTTGAAGCAACATATATATATATATATATATATATATATATAATATATATATATATATAATATATATATATATATATTATATATATATATATATATATATATATATATGTATTTGAACTTGAATTCTGCGAACTATGCCCTGGTGACTTGACCTTGACCTTAATGTAGCAATATCAGATGCCTAAGTCGTAGTAATTGAAAAGAAAGAGAAATTCGTTTTAAGCATTAACCGCTGAAACTTTTGGTAATATCCATTCAAATCTAAGCTGATTTCAATTAAGATAAGATAATTTATTTGCGTTACAATAAGGCACATTGTAGATGATCACAACAATAAATAACGGAGGGGTATAATTCTCATGTAACAGAAACCCTTACCTGCTACGGCACTAAGAAAATACAAATTGAGACCTACGAAAATTTAAGTGCTACGAAACTTTTAAGTGCTACGAAACTTTAGGGGTACGAAAATTGTAGTAAATCTACGAAACTCGCCAACGCTTATCGGAAATAGGTAGATCAGATAATTCGTTTTTTTTCTCAATAGACCGAAATGTGGCCGTAAATTCGTGTTTTGTTATTAAAAAGAAGTTTATATCTAGAGTGTATTTATTTATTTATTAATTTACTGATAATGTTGGTTCTAATATATACCACAGAAACATCGTATATAAAATTAATTATAATACAATTTCATCCTAATATGAATTCTATAAAGTTAGAAATACAATATCAAACAGAGAATATACAATAACAGCAAGTACAAAAAGCTTTTTGAGCATTTGTTAATAAAAATAAATAAAAAGTTAAAAATTAATTAATTATATGCGGAGTTCTTTTGGCCATCTCCTAGCTCCAGCATCAGACCCTCAGACCCTCAGTACTCATCAATACGAATCAAACTCATCGAGTTTTAAAATCGATCATTCATCGGTTAACAGAAACAAAACGACAGGGTTATTTGAATCGTTGCAAATATTGCACGAAATTGCTTAATACAACGTATGTTTAGGTACATTCTGTTGCCTCAGTACTGTTTGTCCTTTCTACAAGTATCCATCGGTAACATTTCAAAGGATATAAAAGATTTTTGCTCTATTTAGGGTAAAGGCACCAGTGGTCAGCCTCATAACGACTTTTTGAAGTTTGAACAGTTGCCATTTCTACAGCATATGTCGGATAATGAAATTTACAACATGATTGGATTTATTGTTTATTATAGTTTTAAACAAAATATATGTCAAAAACAATTATTGACGTGACAACGTCTTATAAATTGGTTTGCCGGGTGACACTTCAAGAAACTGCGTTACGCTCCGCTCACGTTATACGCTTACAATGAGAGCGAGTGAGAGGCACGCGTCCCTTCCACTCGGGCATGGTTAGCCCGCCTAAGAGCGAGAGAGACAGACATAAAAAGTGGAAGGGACGCGTGCCTATAAATTAATGTTTTAAATATAATTCTTTGTATAAATAAATGTTTTAAATTGTTACTATTATTTCATCCTTCTTCCTACTATACGAATGAATATTCACATTAAAATTATTTTACCACTCAAAGTCGTTGTCACGTAAAACTTTCGCCCGTATACCGACTTTACAGGCAACCAACCAGTTTTTTTTCCTTATTAAATATATAATTACGTTTAAACAAAACATGGCACTTTGTCCCAGTGGTTAGCCTCTAAAAACCAGTAAACAGCCTCAATAAACCCAGTGCTCAGCCCTTGTAAGTATGAAATAGTTGTAAAATGTATATTTATAATCATTGATTATAAATATACATTTTATAACTATTTCAGGTAAAACTTAAGTATTGCTTATAGATTCTCATACAAATAACCACATTCGTCCCTAAAAATACTATTTAAATAAGATCGTGGCTGAGTACTGGATCTTCAATACCCAGTGATCAGCCGCATAAAAACTAAATTAAAATGTGGCTGATCACTGGGTTTTTCAACCATTAGGAAATGTTTGTCGTACTAAATTTGGAAATTTATATTTATCGGTTCTAATGGTCGTCTTGTAATTTCAAAAATAATCGAAAAACTCAGTTATCAGCCCCGTGGCTGTCCATTAGATCTTTTGTAAAAAAGTGGTATCCAATGGTCAGCCCCCTCAATTTATACGTAAAAAAAGCGATATTTTTATTTAAATTTAGTATAATTTAATACATGAACTAATTTATAAAGATACCATGGAGAAAACACAATCATATTTCATAATAAAATAGGTTCTTTCTTACCTGTTAAGAGAACACTACGTGTAATAAAAAATATGGCGGACTTGACACTATTGCTCTTGTCGTTGGACAGCACCGATATGAACGAGTTTATTTCTACCCCCTGATCCCCTGCCGCTCCTGTCGCGTGACACATTAACCAATGAGGAATCAGAGCGTCTATTTAAGTGCAAGTGATTTGTTTATTTTGATTATAGCGATATTTATGGCCAATAAACGATGTAAAAGGCTGAGCACTGGTGCCTGGCTGGCCACTGGTGCCTTTACCCTACAACTTTAGCGGGTCTTGTCTTGTTCTTACAGTTCGGTGCACATTGCACATTTAAATAAATCATTTTTTTACGGATACGAAATTTTACTAGTTACGAACGTGCCCGATTAAAATATTGTGAAGGCTGTAGACAATATATGACGACCATTGCCTTAGTCATCCTGTGATCGCGGCTTCTTTTAAGGAGTCGAAACGTCAGGATTTCAGTGCGGTGTTATCAATAAAATTTTTTGTAGTGTCACAAGTTAAGTCAAAAAATTAATGCTTTTTTAAAAAAAGCGTGGGGTACTCGATATCGCTTGTTGTATTTTTAATTTATTACCAAGATACCTTACTATTTTTATTTCGAAATACAAAGTTAGCGCTGCCTCGTCAACGAAAGGAACAACCTCACATTTGAAAGAATATTTTTACTAATGTTTTGATAATCGTTTAAGATGAATCGGCCATTAAATATATGATTTTTTTTATGTTTTTGCATTCTTAATGCTATCTTATATGATATTTTTTTATTTTTACGAAGAATTTTTTGAAGAATAATTCTCACAAGTCATATCATGATTTTATTTTTATTACGCCCGCTTTGGAATATATATTTTTTTTTAAATATGTAAGTATATTCTAGACATATAAAAGGCATTTTAAAGCAATTTAAGCAATACAATTCAAACACTTTAACAACAGAACTCTAATTCAATATGTCTCCGCAATGACAAGTTAAATATGATGGCGTCGCGAGTCCTGATTGGTGGACACAGAACACTCAAGCACTCAACGTCTCGTACGATGAAGGATAGAAATCAAACAAAGCACAATGAACGAATAAGTACTTTTTAACAGTATCGTATCGTAAATGCAGTTTCAATGTTTTTTTTGTTTTAATAGAAAATAGTTTTGAATTAAACTTATTGAAATTGAAATTTTAACTAAGCGATGCAGTCGCTAAGCATAAAGCTACGCTAGCACCATATATTGGAGCAGAGCGTAGTACCTAAAAACAAAAATTGTTTCTATGGGAGCTTTTGCGAATTTCAAAATTCGGGCTCCGTCACAATCTGGTCCTAAACCTGTTGATTCGATTCCACACAAAAAATATTAAAATCGGTTGAGAACTCTGGAAGTTATGGCGTAACAGACATTTCGTCATTGAAGCTGATCCATGGGAGCTCCAATAATACAGCATTAAAAGTTAATTTACGATAAATTATAATACTTACAAGCACTAAAATGACAATATTGCTAATTCATAAATTGCTAGCTGACCCGGCCACGCGTTGCTGTATTATAAATGAAAACCATCCCATATCCGAAGTACCCACACAACAAACGCAATTTTTTTTCCTTTCTTGCTCGATATCAATAATGGCAACAGGTAGGCACTTGAAATATTCACAAAAGACTCAGTTGTATGAGTCGTCGTAGTTGTCGTATTTTCACTTTAATAATAAATAATAAAATTAAAATAAAATAAATATTTAAGTGGGGCTCACAAACGTGATTTTTTTACTTAACTAAAAATTTGTACGGCACCCTTAGTGTGCGAGTCCGACTCGCACTTGACCGGATTTTTTTCCTTTTTGTTTAGTTTACCGTAAAAGCGTGAGTTTTTTGTTTTTTTACTATGTATTTTTTTCGTTCGTTCGTTACTATATCGGCGTGATTTTTTCATAATTCATGTAATATTATGATGTATTAGTTCTTCGTATTTTTTAATTAATAATTTAACTCCGATTAAATTATGTATTTCTTACATTCACACCAATCAGCTTAGGCCAAAGTAAGTGCAAAACCCTGTGTTATGGATACCAGGGTAACGGATAGACATACATATATATTACATAGATATGTAATATTTATAGAAATTTACAAAAATACTCATGACTCAAGTAGAAATTCATCACACAAACATCTGCCCCTTCCGAGATTCGAACCGATCCCGCGTCGGCGCGATAGTTAGGATTGCTACCGTTGTACAAAATTATAATTTTGTATTGTCATCGGTCATTAATTTGAAATTTCAAAATATTATAAGTGTGTAATACTTTCGAAGTGGGTAAAAATCGCTTTCGAAGATTCCGTTACAAGCATACATACATGTGAAGTTAACCTTTTTTTAACACGGACAAAATGTTTAAAACATATTATTTTAATTGTGTTTTAAGTGTGTTTTAATTATTTCATTTTATACTACCTTTATTGCGAGAAAGAGATGGCGTTCTTTCCCAGGAAAATTAGGCTCAAGCTTACCAAAAATAGAGGCCTTTAAATCCACTAAATTCAAAGATGTTTTAATAGGTATTGGGCTAAGAAATTTCGGATTGCTTCAAAGGAAATATAATTTGAATTATTACGAGTTTATCACATTACGAATAATTTGTAATATCGGACAAAGTTTTAAGTGTTTCATAATTGAGTGGCTTAAAATGGGTTCGCTTATTTGTTAAGATTAATTGATACATTTCGTTTTAAGTTATAGTTAAGTGTAAACTTTTAAGAATTTATTTGAAAATTTTTTTTCTACTAATAATGTAAGTAATTTAAATTTCTCAAGCAATTTTTTTTAAATTCACACCTATTAGCCTAGTCTTAAGTAAGCACCATAAGCTTGTGTTATTGATACTAGGGTAACAGATAGACATGTATTTTATATAGATATGTAATCTAACTTTATATATATAATTCTACTGTACGTGTGTATGTCACTGAACTCCTCCTAAACGACTGGACAGATTTGAATAATTTTTTTTGTATGCGTTTGGGTGGCGCTCTGGATAGTTTAGATTCACAAATCAGCCCGGCAGATGGCGATGCAGTCGGCACAGCAACGCGTGGCCGGGTCAGCTAGTACTATTATATAAATCTGTGGGTCTATGAAAAATATTCGTTTTATTACAAAGTGACATCAATTCAACTATTTTCAAAATTTTTGTCTGTCTGTCTGTATGTTCTTTTATAAGTCACGAATGAGTTAACCGGTTGCGTTGAAATTTGTTACATGGTAAGAACATGTCATTGCGCAAATGATAAGTTAAATATAATATCGGTAAAGCTCTTTGAGTCCTAACTAATATTAAAAATACGAAAGTGAGTTTGTTTGTAACACTTTCACGCCTTAGCTTCTCGATCGATTATCACTATATTTTGCACACACTTTGCCAGGGATACAGAAAAGTACATAGGGTATCTTTTATCCTGAAAATATATTCCCGAGGGATAGAAATATCACTATTGATCTTTAGTCTACATTAAAAAAAGATAGTATAAAATTAAATAATATTACTCGTCTCGTCAAAATGTTATTTTTCGTTCTGTCTCTTGTTACTTTTGACAATTGGCAATTCTGGATTGATGTAAAGCTATAAAGCAGGAAACGGGAAAGCGTTTTAGTAGTAAACCCAAGTCCTTTCATCCTTTTATTCAACTATCATTGATAAATCTTCGCGTATAATGGATCGACCACTTACCCAATGCTTTGTCCACAATAAAACGTAGCAAAAGTAACTTTTTTACCAAATTGATATTCATATATGTAAATACTTAAAAGGAGATCCGTATGAACAATTGTAAATGAAATATTAAGTTAATGAACAAAATTATTATATATATGGATATACTCGTGATCAATAAAAATAATTCCATGCCGTTGTAAGACAGCCGAGATTACACGTGTCTTTGCCACGTTCAAGTGGGGTTAAATGAAAATACGTAATCGCAGTATCATGTCTTTATATTCCATTTATAATTTACAATAGAGAATAAA
This sequence comes from Calamotropha paludella, assembly GCA_927399485.1. Lineage (NCBI taxonomy): Eukaryota > Metazoa > Arthropoda > Insecta > Lepidoptera > Crambidae > Calamotropha > Calamotropha paludella. The sequence continues at coordinate 1,059,656 of OV656803.1, read as the reverse complement.
ACAAGTGATGTACATTTAATCATACCTTATATGTGATACAAAACAGCCTTGAGAGAGTTGTGTACGCTTCGACGACTGCTAACGCAATGAGGCCCGCTTGCCTATCCGACGCCATATTTATATCGGTAGAGGTGGTAACTTTGACACACGCACATAGCTATATGTGCGTGTGGTATTTGATCGCACAAACAAGCGGGCTTTGACATTGTTTTACCATATTAATTAATAGTAATAATTTGCTTAACATAATTTGATAATTTGTAGTTATTATAGCAGATGTTAGTCGTTACAGTATATGTATCGACCGGAAGTGCTAACAAATAAATGTTGGTCGTCACAGTACTTGTATCGACCGGAAGTCCTGACAAGTAAATGTTAGTCGTTACAGTACTTGTATCGACCGGAAGTGCTGACAGTCGGCCATCCTCTTAGGACATGTCCTCATGTCTTGCACCAGAGAGAAACAATAGCAATTATAAGATAAGAATAGCTTTAAGTTTTAAAGAGCAAAATTCACAAACCTTTACAATGACATATTTTATAAACAATTGCAAAATTATAGTTAATAAATAAAGAAGTTTTTATCAATAAATTTGAGCCCTTCTGCCCGTAACACATAACAGAACCCTTCCGTTCATAACTAATGGTAACAATAAGAGCCCTTCTGCTCGTAAAATCTAATAGAACCCTTCCGTTCATAACTAATGATAATAATCAGAGCCCTTCTGCTCGTAAAACCTAATTGAACCCTTCCGTTCATAACTAATGATAACAATCAGAGCCCTTCCGCTCGTGGTACATAACAGAACCCTCCCGTTCATAACTACATAGGAACCATTCCGTTCTTAAGTAGTTTTTATTGAGCCCTTCTGCTCATGAATGTCTATAGTAGAATCATCAACGTCATAATTCATAGATGGATGGATGAGTCATGATACTTTAAGGATAACCATAAGCCCATTAATGTAAACTAAAACTAATCAATCGGATTCTATGGATATATCTGTATCACTGTCGTGAGGTCTGTTAAAGTTCAGCCATGGCTTGATTTTATCAACGGCAACCACGGTTGAGTAGATCCGATTCCCCTTTTTTGTAAGGGGTGTATCTTCTATTTGATAGCGGTCATGATCAAATGTCGCTGTAATCCTATATGGTCCCTGGAAATGGGGAATTAACTTCTTGCTTTGCCCTGTTGCTGGTATTTGTCTTTCCACACGTACTAACTCACCTACTTGGTATTTACGAGGCGCGCATCGTTTTTTATCAAAGTTGACTTTCTCTTTCTCTTGAGTAGCTCCAATATGTGAGCTTATCTCTTCTCTCAACTCCGTAATGTCCTGACCATCATTCTTAGAGGTGATATCATCTTTTAATTCTGATAATATTTTTCCCTCACTAGCGCCTACTAACCGTTTTCCAAATAATGCTTCAGCCGGACTTCTATTAATCCCTTTATTAAAAGTATTATTTATACCCCATTGTACTTCAGGTAAATGATCGTCCCATTTCGATTCTAGTGACCCGATGGACTTTGTAGTCAGTGCATCGATAATTATTTTGTTGTACCTTTCTACCTGCCCATTTGCTCTGGGCGTGGCGACCGCGTTCAATACGTGGCTTATGCCTCGTTCATGTGTGAACTTTCTAAAACACTCGCTCGTAAAAGAAGTTCCCCTATCAGAGATGATACGTCTTGGAGTACCAAATATACCTATGTATATATTCTCTTAGTACTTTTACAGTGGTCTGGGATTTTGTATTCCTGACAGCTTTTAAATATATAAACTTAGTGAAGGCGTCTATTAGCACAAGAATGTACATATTTCCTTTACTGCTACGAACAAAAGGTCCAGTGTGGTCAATGTGGATTGTGTCAAAGGGGGCGGCTATTTTAGGGATTGGGTGAAGAAAACGGGGTTTCTTATTAGTGCACGATTTTGAGTAAGCACACTCTAAACACGAAGCTACATATTTCTTAACGAATCGTCTCATTTTTGGGAACCAATAGTTAGATCTAACTTTTTCCAGCGTTTTCTCATAAGCAAAGTGACCTATGTCATCATGATTTTGTTTTAAAATTTGCCACCGCACACCCTTTGGCACAACCCACCGATCACCATCAGGAGTTATTCGGAACAACTTATAATTTTTTAATTTAAAATTCGATCTAATATTAGCATAATTATCAAATTCAGGGTTTTTTAGAATTCCAATAGTTCTTTGAATATCATCATCCGCCTGTTGAACCGTAACTAGCCAATTGGAGTCTACTACAGTTAACACTTTAACAGTGTCCGAACCTTGAATTGGGTTTCGGCTTAGCGCGTCAACGTGAGAGATAGAAGAACCTGGCCTATATTCGATAGTGAAATTAAATTCCTGCATTTGCTCCCACCAGCGAGCCACTCGGGGTAACATGTCGCGTTTCTGAAACGTTGCCTTTAAGGAATTACAATCAGTAACTATTTTAAATTGAATTCCGATTAGATAAACCCGGAATTTTCGAAGTGCCGCTACAACTGCCAATGTCTCTAAATCGTAGGAAGAGTAATTTTGTTCCTCAGGGGTTGTCTGTCGACTAAAATATGCAACTGGCTTAAGGGCACTATTACTATCTCTCTGCAAAAGAATCCCCCCTAAACCTATTTTGCAAGCATCGGTATGTAACTCGGTCTCTGATTCTGGATTGTAAAGTGCCAAAGTAGGTTTTTGTGATAACTCTTTTTTCAGAGCCTGAAAAGCATTTTCCTGATCGGAACCCCATGCCCACCGTACTTCTTTCTTCAACAAATAAGTTAGTGGTTTGGCGATTACAGAGAATTTCGGCACGAACCGCCGGAAAAAACTAGCTAATCCTAGAAATTGTCTGACGTTATGCTGATTCTGGGGAGTAGGGAAATGCTCGACTGCTGCAACTTTACTATTTCCTGGACGAATACCCTTTTCAGACACTTCAAACCCTAGGTAATCTACAGTACGTTTGAAGAAGTGACATTTAGATGGATTTAATGACAGTCCAGCTTCTTTAAATAACTGTAGCACACATTGCAGTTTGCTCATACCTTCAGATACTGTTTTAGACGTAATGATGACATCATCTAAGTAAGCTATCGCGCCTATATGCCGAGCACTACCTAGAACTTGGTTCATTATTCTCTGAAACGTAGCGGGAGCGTTTGCTAGGCCGAATGGCATCCGGTTGAATTCAAAGTGCCCATCTGGCGTTACAAAAGCCGTCTTGTGTTTGTCTTCTTCACGAATGGGCACCTGATAGTAACCAGACGCCAAGTCAAGGGTCGTAAAAAGAGTATTACCAGCTAATACGTCTAATTGGTCCTCAATCAAAGGCATTGGGTAATTCTCTTTGATGGTTTTCTTATTCAAGGCGCGGTAGTCAATGCAGAGGCGCGTCTCACCAGTTTTCTTTTTCACTAGTACTATTGGGCTTGCATAGGCGGAAGTAGAAGGTCTTATGATATCATTTTCTAGTAGTTCAGTGATCATTTCCCTAACCTTTTCCTTTTCAGTCACCGCTAGACGGTAAGGCCTATATACTACCGGGTCGTTATCGTTTAAAACTATATTCATTTTCCCCGTAGAGATACTGCCTAATTCAGTTAGATTAAAAGCGAAACACTCGCGGTATTTATTTAACAGCGCTAACAAGTGTCGTTTGTGTTCGAGAGGCAATTCTTTATCGATGTTAAGATCGGATTCTACAATAGATCGACTATGAAAACCAGAACAATTCATTACTTGCAGACTATTATCTGCTCTCGCTACCCTACCACGAGCAATTAGTGAGTCTTTATCTAGAAATACTTCGGCAGATGGCAGACAGGTGACTACTATACGTGCTTGCCCCTCCTCGATATGGTATAATCCTGAAGATACCGAATATTGTGTATTGCCGTTATTTCTTAGACTTCCCTCAACAAAAATATCCCCTTCAAAACTAGAGTTGTCGGTGTAGATATCAATTATTGTGAGCCCTGATATCCTACTCTTTCTTTTACAGAACAGTTTGATTTTCCACATGGGGCTTTCAATTAATTCTAAGCTTGAAATCTCCAAGACATCACTAGTTTTCCTTATTATAACATGTGGCTGTTCTGTGAAAGTTTGCCCAATCATTAAAGGGACATGCATAGCACTATCAGGGACAACAATTAAGTCCACATTAGCGGATACACCGTCTATAGCTATCTGTGGCTGATACCTTCCTATCGCCCTAACCTCCGAGTTGCCAAACCCCTTAAGTAACGGTAGGTTTGAGGTATCATATCGTACACCCACCCTTTTAAAGTCAGAGTATTTAATCATCGAGCATTCACTTCCGAAATCAATAAACGCGGGTATAGTAATACCGTTAATTATAGCATATTTAAAGTATTTTTGGTTAGCGTCAGTACATGCAAATTGGAGGTCAGGTTCGTGTTCTGGACTATCGGTAGCGACCCTAAGGACAGATTTTTCAGGGACCGGAGTCTTTGCGAAACATTGTTCACTCTCGTGACCAATTTTGCCACATGTTGTACATTTTTTTAGTGGTAATTTACACTGAGCAAACCTATGTCCCTCCTGCTTGCAATTAAGGCAGCGAATATTCCTTTCCGAAGGCTGGGAAACTATAGCGTTGTGATTTCTAAGGGGGGGCCCCCTGCTTATGATTTTACGCTCGTTGATTGTTCTGATGTTTCGAACGTTGCGTAGATAAGACAGTAATTTGTCTGGGTCTTCAAACTTAACAGCCTCTGCGCCTAACCTGACTGACCTATCATCAATGCCGTGGAGAATACACTCTACAGCACGAACACCTGCTATTCCGCACCTATTTACCAAAGCCATCTTATCGTAAAAGTAATCTTCTAATGGGTCTGAAAATCGTGCACGTTTTGCTAACATGTCACTTAACATCTGACCGTAATTCTCTTCGGATGGAAAAGCAGAAATTAACTTGCTTTGCCATTCATGCCAAGAATAAAGAATAGTGGAAAGACTTTCGTACCATCTTTGAGCTACTCCTCGCAGTTTAGGTAATGCAAAATGTATGATTTGCTTTTCAGACCATTCGTAAATTGATGCACATTCGTTGACCTTATGCAACCACATACTCATTGTTTGCTCTTTCCTACTAGGGTCGAATTCTGGTATTGTATTGTGCACGTTTCCTAGCTTATCCAAAGAATCCTTTTGATTAATTAATTTAATCGCCTTAGCAAGTTTCGCTATGTTATCCAAGCCATCAGACGTTGTGTTTTCACTAAGTCGTTGAACTGAATAATCATTAAGTACCTGACCTTGCTGCTGCCCGTCATTACGATCATTGCGACGGCTGCGTGACCGCTTGAAATGATGGATGCTCGACCGCTCGGTACGGCGGCTGCTCGACTGCTCGGCGTGACGGCTCCTCGAACGCTCGGCGTGACGGCTGCTTGACCGTTTGACGCGACGGCTGCTTGACCGCCCCGCGCGGCGGCTGCTCGACCGCTCGGCGCGTCGGCTCCTCGACCGCTCGGCGCGTCGGCTCCTCGACCGCTCGGCGCGTCGGCTCCTCGACCGCTCGACGCGGCAGATGCTCGGCCGCTCGGCGCGTCGGCTCCTCGACCGCTCGACGCGGCAGATGCTCGGCCGCTCGGTGCGACGACTGCTCGACCGCTCGGCGCGACGGCTCCTCGACCGCTCGCCGCGACGACTGCTCGACCGCTCGGCGCGACGGCTCCCCAACCGCTCGGCGTGACGGCTGCTCGACCGTTCGGCGCGACGGCTGCTCGACCGTTCGGCGCGACGGCTGCTCGACCGTTCGGCGCGACGGCTGCTCAACCGTTCGGCGCGACGACTGCTCGACCGCTTGGCGCGACGGCTGCTCGACCGCACGGCGCGTCGACTGCACGACCGCTCGACGCGACGGCTACTCGACCGCTCGGCGCGGCGGCTACGTAATTGCTTCCCAACCTCTGGACAGGTCCCAAGAATTGGGCTGCTTGATTGAGCCGGAAGCGCACCAGGCGACGGCATTCTATTTTCACGTTCCATTGCACTGTGAATTTGTAAAATTATTACGCAGATTGCCCGTTCAATTATTACTAAAATTGGAATATTACATAAAAGGGAGAGAGAGAAAAAAAAAAATATGTGAAGCGCTTTGCGATTGCTAAAATTTACAATTGGCATCAACCTGTACAGAGTAGAAGCCCTAACGTGTATAATCTTAATGAGCAAAATGAGCGAGAAGAAATAAAATTTACTTTTCATGACCTATCCCACTTCTGAGTTGTAAGACAGCCGAGATTACACGTGTCTTTGCCACGTTCAAGTGGGGTTAAATGAAAATACGTAATCGCAGTATCATGTCTTTATATTCCATTTATAATTTACAATAGAGAATAAAACAAGTGATGTACATTTAATCATACCTTATATGTGATACAAAACAGCCTTGAGAGAGTTGTGTACGCTTCGACGACTGCTAACGCAATGAGGCCCGCTTGCCTATCCGACGCCATATTTATATCGGTAGAGGTGGTAACTTTGACACACGCACATAGCTATATGTGCGTGTGGTATTTGATCGCACAAACAAGCGGGCTTTGACATTGTTTTACCATATTAATTAATAGTAATAATTTGCTTAACATAATTTGATAATTTGTAGTTATTATAGCAGATGTTAGTCGTTACAGTATATGTATCGACCGGAAGTGCTAACAAATAAATGTTGGTCGTTACAGTACTTGTATCGACCGGAAGTGCTGACAAGTAAATGTTAGTCGTTACAGTACTTGTATCGACCGGAAGTGCTGACACCTTATTATATATGTCACCGTCAAATTGTAAATACCGTTAGATTATAATATATCTCGTGATATTGTAAATTGTCGAAAGATTGTGAACCGTAACATAGAGCTTATAATTTAACGCATTATTTTTCGATAGGTTTTTATACTCGACAGGTTAGGTGAGTAAAATTTGGCGGTTTCACTTCGATAGATTATAATCTACCTGATAATGATGCGTTGAATTGTTACAACTATGTTACGGTTCGCAATCTTTCGACAGTTTACAATCTCGCGAGATAGATTATAATCGAACAACAATTACAATTTTACGGTGACATATACAACTTAATAATATAATTTAAGACCACATCACTTAATTAGACCAAACAAAAAATACTAACGTAAAGCTGATTAAATAAAGAATACAGCACAGAATATTTGAATCTCTGAAACTTAATCGTAATTAAAAAAAAACAGCAGACCATACGGATATTTGAATATGGTAGTTGTATTTTCAGAAACGCACAGTGGTTAACAACCCTCCGTTATTACACACTAATATAAACCACAATACAAAATTTAACAAGAAAATTAAAACCATTAAACTGACGCTTCGCGCTCCCTCCAAAAAGTCTGGTATCAGCCGCCAATGGCTACCATTTCTTTCTTCATCCCGCAAAGTTAGACGCCCACACTTATTATGCCAACGGTAGATGGCTGCTTTAGAAGAGTCTTCATCCATAATGTCATTTGAAGTCGATAAAACGTCTCATCCGGTTTTACGCCATATTTGAAATATAAAAAATCATCGTACAAAAAATTTTGCCGACGCAGACACAATAATTCAATTTTGCACTCAACAATGGAGGGAAATTCAAAATTCGAACGATGGTACTTTTTTGGAGCGAAGCGAAGCTCCCATGGATCAGCTTCAATGGCGCAATGTCTGTTACGCCATAACTTCCAGAGTTCTTAACCGATTTTAAATTTTTTTTTTTGGTGAATCAAATCAACAGGTTTAGGACCAGATAGCAACGGAGCCCGAATTTTGAAATTCGCAAAAAAAATTTTTTTTCTTTTTTAGGTATTACGTTCCGCTCCAATATATGGTGCTAGCGTAGCTTTATGCTTAGCGACTGCATCACCTAGTACTTTTAATAATCAGAATAACAACCGGCCAGTGTCGTACATAAAATACTTTTTTTTCGTCAAACTTTCCGAGTGGCCTAGTAATTGAGGCATTTAGATCGAATAGAATGTTCGACGTGCTAAGTGAAGGTCAGTAAACTGACTCAAACTTGGGTGATTGATGTCGTCTCTCATATACACAAAATACACCTACATAGTTTCAACTGACCCCCGACAAAGTCTGTAATTTTGAACGGCAGCGTGATATGCAAGTATTTTTTGTTACTTTGAAGTACGTTAACAACAATATTGGTATTTACACTTGCCGGCCCTCAGTGTGTTCCTAAACGTATTGTTTTAATATTTTACTAATAAAGAACCCTCTGCTTATCTTTTTTTTAAATGTAGTTATTTGATATTTTAACATTGGCAAAAGAATAATAATACTAACTTATTTAAATGTTTCTTAGTGGGATCAACAAATTTTTTAACCGTAAGCATGAGGAATAATTTAATAATTGTAATAGAAGTTTACAATAAACTATTTTCAAATTATTTCAAAGAAGAAGAAGCAAGAATGTATGGTTAATGCATTGGAAATGAGAGCTCTGAAAAGAATAGCTGAAGGGAATTTGATGGATAAAATAGGGAATGATTTGATAAGAGAGAGAGTGGTGTAGATTTGAAGAAGATATAGTATCAGAGATAGAAAAAGGGATGCTTAGATGGTTTGGATATGTAGAGAGGATGGACGAAAGAAGATTAACAAGACAAATATATGAGGCGCATGGGCATGTCAGTAATGGCCAGACCAAGTCGAACTTTCAGGCACCAACAGCCTGAAAAAAGGGCACGTCAAAAGTACCCTTAACCGACCAGCTTGTATGAAAGGCTGATGAGAGTTGAAGAAGCTAGATGTAGCTGCATTTTCGTTAGTCCCCATTTTTTCATCGGGCAACCAGACTTACAAATAGTCGCCACCGTTATATGGTTTATTACCAAAGAGTCGCAATAAACATTTTGTTTCCAATTTTGTGATCAGTACCGCTAAAGAGTGGAACTCTTTGTCTATGACTGTGTTTCCTGACGAATACAATTTAGGGGTCTTCGAGTTTCCAGTTAATAGGTATATTTTAGGCAAGCGCGTCATATCCTAGATCGCATCGTAAACGATCATCAGGCGAGATAGTGGTCAAGCGCCTACCTATTTACTATTCAAAGAGTATATGCAACGCTCAAATGCATTGAGCGCGCAAAATGTTCATCTCATTGACGGACTGTCTTACCCCCATCAAAAATATAGCTGACGATTTTCTTTGTCATTTTTGTAATATAAACATTTCATGCTCGTCACTGCAGCACACCTCTTCATTACAGCTGACGATTAAAAATCTAATTGAGACAATAATTTAATACATTTTTGCTCAGTATAAAAATCAATTCATGCTGTCACCTTTAGCTCCACCGTTATCGGAGTAGCTGACGTTCCGAGCTGTTGCATGTTATGGTAAAACTATTATTGTTGATTTTCAGCCGGTATAAAATGACTCGCTCAACTATAACGCTACCTCTCGGACTAATATCGCAAAGATAAGTAATAAGACACTCGTCGGCGACAAGCGTCGACGCGTCGGTGGCAGCCGTCGACACGCATCGGCGGCAGCCGCTGACGCTATGGACAGGGAGCTAGGCCAGTTGCAAAATGGATTCGGAAGAAGAAACACTGTTATTACTTTTACTCAAAATCGCCGACAAAAACGAAAAAGAAGAACGCGTTCGTTGTGGGTTGAAGAAATATTAACCTATAGAGAAACAGATGAACATTTTTTTTACCTCTATCCGCTTTTACTAAGGAACGAGCAAAAATTTATCAATTATTTTCGAATGTCAATTGCATATTTTGATAAGCTAACGGCTATTTTGAAAGACTCCATACAGACGATGGAGTAAAAGTTATAACAGTTTCTTCTTCCGAATCCATTTTGAAATTGGCCTAGCTCCCTGTCTATAGCGTCAGCTGCTGCCGCTGACGCGGGTCGACGGCTGCCACCGACGCGTCAACGCTTGTTGCCGACGAGTGTCGACGGCTGCAGTTGGCACTTTCGTTGGCAACGTGCCGCCCGTGTATAAGAGCTCTTACGTTTCGCATATTACTATTGGGGCAAGAAAGAGAGGTGCGAGCTCACATTTTCTTTCTCTCTTTCTCTCATAGCGAGTTACGTTTCGTATATCTAATATACATATAGATGGAGCTAAAGAAGTCTTACTTCAGTCGTGTGGTCTAAAGCATACTCTTTTTTTTGTATGGTTGGCCTTTTTTGTTATAATAATCATGGTTAATTACTTCCAAAAACATTAGGCGCCCTCTACACATTTTAGTATAAAAGGTTGTTATTTTAATATGCTCAGTAACTTCAATTGAAAACAAAATTTACCTTTTGAACTTTGTGTTTTGTTTAATATTTATATACGTTTCTGAATACTGATACGTTATTTTATTTGCAAATTATTCCAATGTAACCTCTGAGATACCTACGCGATTTTCTTGAATACAAATAAGTGTTTTTAATATTTAATGTTATTATTTTCAGAAATTGTGATATAACTCAGGTAAATTTTTATTACAGTTATTAATTGATATTATTATATTATTATACAACCAACTTTTACCCACGGCTTCGCTCGCGTTAGTGTAAACTACCGATTAATAGTTCTATCCCTCGATAACAGTACTTTTTTACAGTACTGGATAAAATGGATTTTATTATTTCTTAACTCTAAACGTGCTAAGCCAGACACGGTCTTGACCAGTTGTTCAGTATTAATAATACAAAAACGTATATACGTCTTATTTACCTTCAAACAAAAGTAAATCTTGAAATCAAATTAAAAATTCTACTTCCAAAAGTCCGAATAGATTACGGAAAGATATTAATATTATTTTAAGGGGCGCAGCTGTTATCAAGTTGCCAGATGATATAAGAGCATTATTAAAAATAGTTTAAAACTAAATTAAAGACATAGCTTTCTCTTTAATTATAGAAACTAGATGGCGCATGGACTAGAAACACGCCATCGTATTGTTTTTGCGGGAGTACTTAAGGGCAAGTTTAGTTTTGCAATGTTAACATAGCAAGACATGTTAAAGCTATCTGCTTTCAACCTAATAATAATAATAATCATATTTCTCATATTCAAACCATTCACCCTGGCCCAATGTAAGCACGTTTAAGGCTTGTTTAAGGCACAGATACTAGGGTACCGGATAAATACATATACGATACTTAGATAATAAATATTTATAGAAATACTAACGGATCCGGCCACACGTTGCTGTATTATAAATTAAAATGAAAAACATATCTTATGTCTTAGATTGGAAAAAATGCAACAAAACGGTTGAATTGTTTCGGAGTTAATTGCGGTCAAACACTGTGACACGGAATTTTTATATATACATATAACTAGCTGACCCGGTAATGCGTTGCTATGGTAACGCGTATATAATGGAAAAAGAGCGGACAGACAAACACACAAACAACAAATTTGTGTTCTTAGATTACAGATTGACCAATACTCAGGTACAAATACAAATTCATCACAGAAACATCTGCCCCTTTCCGGGACTCGAACCTAGAACGTTAGGTGCGAAAGGATCGCTACCGTTGCACCAAACATTCGTCGAAATAAATAAAAAATAAAATGCGTTAAGAATCCAATGGATAAGAAAAGAAATCCAATTAAATAGTTTGCTACAATAAATTCGCTAACGTAGCAGCCGGCGTTGTTATTGACTCGCCCTTTGTGATAACAACTTTAGAAGTGTATGTCAAGTTGACAGATGACAAAAGAAAATGGAACGAAAGAACGTACCCAACTCTTTAAGTCGTACCTCCTTTTAGGGGTCCTTATCAGTTTTAGTGTAATATTTTTTCATTCACAATGCAATATTTCTATCAGATACTAGCTGACCCGGCCACTGCAACGCCATCTGCCGGGCCGATTTGTGAATCTAAACCATCCAGGGCGCCACCCAAACGCATACAAAAAAACTCATTCAAATCGGTCCAGCCGAATAGGAGGAGTTCAGTGACATACACACGTCCCGTAGAATTATATATATAAAGATAAAATATGCTTTTAAAATACAACTACGCCTCCGAGCCCTCAGATGGGTTTCGAACCCACAACCTTCGACCCCGGAAAACGATCCGGGCGAATGCTCTGACCTTTGACCTACCGAGACATTGGCAGACACATTGACATTAGAAGTTGAAATATGTTTGTGAATTTCGACGCGTCTGCCAGCGTCTCGTTAGCTCTGCGGTCAGAGCACTCGCCCAGATAGCGAAAGGTCATGGGGTTCGAATTTACTTAAGAGGGCTTGGAGGCGTAGTCGTTTTTTACACTCATATTTTATTATATGTTATGGAAAAAAAACCCTTTTTAGTTTTTTTGAATTGGATATGTAATTCTTCCTTTTTTTCTGTTTGTAAGTTGATAATTAATATTTTTAAAATTTTATTTATATATATGAATTTATTGATAATAAAAAGGTATTTTTTTTTATTTTGAATGGGTTTCCTCTCAATCCCAATCAAGCCCGGGGGTCAAACAGGATCCACGATGGATCGAGCGTTACCAGGTGCCCATTCATCCTGGCTTTAAAAACGGACGGATTATAAGTACTCGGAAATGCAGACGCAGGGAGAGAGTTCCACTCCTTTGCTGTGCGCAATATGAGGGATGTTGAGAATAGTAGATGTAAGAATAACAAACAAGAAAGGGTGGTAGCCCACAGTGAATCTGGATGTCCGATGGAAAAAGGTAGTATGAGCAAATGCAACTCCTGAGCACTCTCTCCAAAGTACATTCTGTAGAAGACCGGCAGACAGGCAACTTTACGGTGATAAGCGAAGATGTAAAGCTTGCTATTTACCAATTTGCTGTCACTAATGAGACTCTAGAAATAATTAATTAATTGTAAAACTATTCTTACGAGTGTTTCGGATGGTGTAATCTGTTAGCTTGTAAAAATAATAAAAAAAAAAATAAATAAGATCACTTTGTTGTCCGTCTGTGTGACAGGAATCTTTATATCAAGAATGCGTGGAAGTATCGAGTTGAATTTAAAATCATATACTCAGGTAGGGCTGCAAGATCTTAAAATCGAAAAACTGGACAGACCAGCCAGTATAGACGGACATTTGGGTAAAAAGGCCGGACCGCTTTAAGATATTATTCCTGTAACAATTTTTCTTTCAATAAAACAAGGCTTTTTTTATTATTTACCACAAAACTCGAGTAGTATCAAGATTAAGAGAAGCGGGAGGGTGCTTGTTTCTCGTTTACCTTACGGATATATGCTGAAGGAGGCGGAGCGGAAACCAAAGAATGACAAATGTAAAAAACGGTCTGCTGTACACGCAAACAAAAAGCCTGACTGTGTCCGGCTTTATCCGGACGCCTGGCAATCCTCCACTATGAGCTACAGTCCCTTGAAGCTGTGAAAAAAGCAAACTTCTAAATTGACGTAATAAAAAAGATACGGCCGTTTATATTGGACTAAATTTATATTACCACACTCTCAAGGGAATCAGAATTTTAAGGGTACTTTCCGTAGACCTGGAACTATGGAATTAGGCAAGTATATCAAGTACAGATACATACAGAACTTCATTGTAAAATTTTACGCAGATGTATCGAGTATCGACGCGTAAACTCGCACTACGCCCTCTGTTCACAATTCACATAGTTTGAGCACAATAAAGTGTCCCCTTGCAAAAGAAAGAGAGCTCAGCCTCTTGCGGAGGTGCTTAAATAGACTAGTTGTTACGTAGAACCGTGTCAGTGTGGCCATACCAAAGTTTTATAATATACCAATATCGGAAATCATCACCTAACATTTTTTTATTGTAAATAGGTAAGCACTTGACCCTATTTCGCCGGATGGTAAGCGATGGTGTAATCTAGGATGTGACACGCTTGCCTAGAAGATACCTATTCACTCGTGACTTGAAGACCTCTAAATTGTATTTATCAGAAAACACAGACTCAGGCAAAGAATTCCACTCTTCGGCGCGGTACGGATTACAAAAATGGAACCAAAACGCTTCGTGCGACTCTTTGGTATATCAACCATATAACGCGGGCGCCTATTTGTAAGTTTGGTTATCCGATGTAAAAATATGAAAGGTGGAATAAGGCTGTGCAATTTTGCTGCACACTCCGAAATGTATCATATAAAAAACGGATAGGCTAGCCACCTTCCGTCTATGTTGAAGGCTTTTCATCTTGCTTGAATGTACGGAACCCTTGATGGGTGACTCCAACGCGCACTTGACCGGTTCCTTTTTAAATGGAATCTCTTCGTGTTTGTCCTACCAAACTCGACATGGCATTCCTGCATTAATCATTTTTGTATATGTCCTACAATAACCCTTTCTAAAGAAGGATGCGATAACAAAAAACGTGTACGTCTCGGGATGCACTATTTAATATTAAAATTGTTTATCTTAAGAAAAGCTTAGGTAATTACTTAAATATTTATGTATATTAATATCTTAATGTAAGAAAAGGTTATTTATTAAAGACTAAACACTGAGAAGAAAGAGGGAGAAGCGTCAATCCGAAATACGGCTAGAGCTGCGGGTTAGAATGAGAGAGGAGGAACCCGCCTACCACTGCCGTATGCATAAGAGGTAGGGAAGACAGACAGACTGGCGCCGTAACGCGTTACGTAACGAAGCGGTTTACCCTCTCATAAGAAGTTATTACTTCAAAATTTTGACCTACACCATGCGTGAGGTATGGTTTTTTAAAGCTAGTTGAGCTTATTTATTCGTTAGGGATAACAAAATCTGTATGGTATTGCTCCGAGTATTTACAACAAGCTACCGAAACATAATATAAATTGACAAATGATTAATGAGATTTTTTATTTTTGAAGTGAAAAATTCTTTAGCATCGTTGTGATTTGAAAGTCGATGAAATGAGAAAGCGACAGTAAAAAGGGACAGACACATAAATTCATAAGATTTAACGTAGGAGAAAATGAGATAGGAGTCATTATGTACTTGTTTTAATAAGTGTTTGTGTGCGCATGGGTTGTACAAAGCTTGAGAGAAGGCATCACAACAACCGTGGTATTTTGTATGCGTGTACGTATTATTTTTTAAGGTTTCACTTCTACCACTTGTGAATTGCACATATGCTTTTTTTGTTATGTTTATAAGTTGATGAGTTTCACAAACTAACTTGTGGATAATTGCGCAATAATATGATCTTACAACATACGAAATTTTATTGAAGTTGATTCGCCCGTTCTTGAGTTATAAAAGAAAATACAGACAAACTTTCAGAAATAGTAGAATCGGTATCAGTGGCTCATAAAATGAATATTTACTAGGTGATGCAGTCGCTAAGCATAAAGCTACGCTAGCACCATATATTGGAGCGGAACGAAATACCTACAAGAGAAAAAAGAAATTTTTGCGAATTTCAAAATTCGGGCTCCGTTACCATACGATACCTCAACCTGTTGATTTGATTCACCATAAAAATATTTAAATCGGTTAAGAACTCTGGAAGTCATGGCGTAACAGACATTGCGCCATTGAAGCTGATCTTGGGATCCATGGGAGCTTCGCTTCGCTCCGCTCCAATCATACTAGGCGATGCAGTCGCTAAGCATAAAGCTACGCTAGCATCATATATTGGAGCGGAGCGTAATACCTAAAAAAAAATTTTTTTTTTTTCGATGGGAATTTCTGCGAATTTCAAAATTCGGGTCCTTCGTCACGATCTGGTCCTAAACCTGTTGATTCGATTCCACACAAAAAATATTAAAATCGGTTAAGAACTCGGGCAGTTATGGCGTAACAGACATTGCGCCATTGAAGCAGATCCATACGAGCTTCGCTCACTTCGTTCGCTCCGCTCCAACAAAAAAAACATGTACAGACAGAACCTACATATTTATAAAATAGTATAGATATAAATTCCTTATCCACGTCAAGAGTTTGTCATAAGTAATTCCGAATTTTCCAATCATATTGACTACACGACTTTGCGTCAATCACTTGTCTCTCATGTAGACGATCACCTTTAAATATATCTCAAGGTTCATGATATAAGATTGATCTCTGTGTGTGTATATCTTATTAAAAAGCTTTAAATTACCATCATCGGAATGTGACAGGCTTTATGACGTCACATGACTATTACTCTCACCGTCTCTATGTCACATCTATATACGAAAATTTGCTGTCACGATGTTTGACCGCGGTGAACTTCGAAACTACTTAACCGATTAAGATTTTTTTTTTTTCATATTGCTGGATTTGTTCCCACTTAGGACATAGGTTAGGTTTCATTTTAATTTATAATGAAAAAAAATATTGCAAATTATAATAACTGATCCACACCAACGCTTGACCGTGTATGTACAGCTACAGCTAGTATCTATAATATTTCACATTATCTTGATTATATAAAAGAACTAGCGGCCCCTCCCGGCTTCGCACGGGTGGACAAAATTCTTTAAATTTTTTCTAGCATTCAATATAGCCTATGACACTCAGCAATAATGCGCCTTCCTATTGGTGAAAGATTTTTTAAAATCGGTTCAGTAGATCCCGAGATTACCCCTTACAATTTAACAAATATACAAAACACACAAACTTTACTTCTTTATAATATTAGTATAGATGTGTAATAATAATAAATTACATATATTAAAATTGAAAAATGTGTGACGTCATATCAGGGGGGAGGGGATTCTAAAAAGTGACAACCTGTGACCAGGACGGGGAGAGAGGTTGAAAAATCCTTTTTTCAACCTCTCTCCCCTCCTTACCTTTTTTGACGTGATAACGTCTTATAAATCGATGAATGCCGGCTGCACGCACGAAAAAGTGTAACGTTCCGCCTGAGCCGAGCGTGCAAGCGAGAGCGCAGAACAAGCAATAGAGAGGCACGTTCGGCCTAAGCGTTCGACTTGTGGCGCATCTATCTCTCTTCCACTTCATGAAGTGAAAAGTTAATGTGGTTTCAATTGTTTATAAAAACAACTTAATGTTAATTTATCGAAAAAAATTAACTCCTTCTTTGTATTATACAAAATAATTATAATTTAGTGGTATTAATTAAATTCGATTCATAAAAGTGTGCAATTTTTCATTAATGTTTTCTTATGACGCTATCACGTAAAATATTCGTCCGTAAACTGACTTTACAGACAAATAATTTTTATTCCTTGTTAGTGACTTTTTCTTGTGTCTAACCAAGAAAATTACGTATTTATTTTTCTGTGCGTGATATATTTTTAAACGCCATTATTGCACACTTTGAAGTATCACATTTTCTAGCTTACTAGCTCCGTAAATTAAAAACAAGTTCAAACGGTTTGTTTGTGTCAATATTTGACGTTAAATGAAAACTCATTAGTTGTCCAATGCCGTTTACTATTTTTAAAAGATTACATGATACAATGTAAATAATTGTTTTTTTAACCCTCGACGCATAAACTTGGGGGTTCCATATTAAACTTCTTGGACTAGGTCTGCAATACATGCTGCTGTTTGCAAATACTGAGCGAAGCACTACCTTACCTGAAAACACCACTTGACCTTACTTAACCGTAAAGAGCTTCGCCGGACTTTTCACATTTGAAATTGAAAAATTCTATTTTGCACGTGAACTTTTTTCAATGGTTTTGAATTAGACTTTTGAACGGTGATTATTCCTCGATGGTATGTCCGATTTCAAAACTTTATTTGCACATTAGTCACGACCACGATGTGAGTTTTGGCGCCAAATTTCATCAATGTAGTCTCAGCGGTTTGGCTGTGATCAGCTTTTGAATTTTTCTTTCGCTGATTATTCCTCCATGGTAAAGTCTATATTTTTTTTACATAACCTATGTCCGTCAGGTTATTATTATGTATATTCATGCCAAAATTCTTTCGAATCGGTTGACCCGTTAAGTAGCAGGAGGGAGACAAGCGGAATTTGTGAGTTGCCTAAAAGAGAGGTTCACTCTTTCAGAGCTTCGCTAAATAAAACTAGATTGATACAGTCGCCAAGCATATTTTTTGTATTACTCTGCGGAGCGTTTCTTTTTTTTAAGGTGTTAATAAAAGTGATAGTCATGGAATGTTAAAACAAATAAAGAATGGTGTTTATCTGTAAGAATGTTTTACTTTCTAACATGGTAGCAGAGCGTGACTGGAGTTGACTCCTTAAAAATCTTTAAATATATATAATAGACAAAGGAAGTAAATGAAAGCCTTTAAATTGTCTATAATAAAACCAACATACAAAAAAGGTGATACTACTGATGTTATAAATTATAGACCTATCGCTCTCACAGTAGTTTTTTCAAAAATCTTTGAAAGAATAATATATGACATAGTTTATTCATTTCTTGAAAAGTTTAATATTTTTTCTCCTCAACAGTTTGGCTTTCGTCGAGGTAAATCCACTAACTTAGCGACCTTTAACTTATTGAAGCTAGTGACTGACTCTATGGACAGAAGGGAAAACATTTGCGCTATATTTATGGACATGTCAAAAGCATTTGATTACGTTGATCACAATATTCTCTTGCAAAAGCTCTACCATTATGGAATACGGGGCATTGCTTTAAAATTGTTTGAATCCTACCTTAGCAACAGAAAGCAACAAACTGCTATCAAAAGTATCTGCAAACGAACACTAGTAGAAAAGCAATATATTTCAAAATGTAGAGATGTAGAGTACGGTGTTCCTCAAGGTACAATATTAGGACCTCTATTATTTTTAATATATATTAATGACTTACCAACATCCATTGAACACCCTATGACATTATTTGCTGATGATAGTACAATATTGATTAAATGTAAAAACAATTTGACATATGAAACTGAAATTATAATTACATTAAACAAAATAATTAAATGGCTCGATATAAATAATCTGAATTTAAATATTGATAAAACCAAAATAATGCATTTCCGCCAGTACACTCAGGCACCAAAATTAACAATTCGTTATGGTCAATATACAATAGAACCTGTAACGGAAACAAAGTTCTTAGGGTTACACGTGGACTATCAAACCAATTGGCTCAGTCATACGAATAATTTGTGTACACGTATTAATAAATTTGTTTTTGCGCTTAGATCATTATCTAGAATTGCTAATTTAGAGACAGTTTTAACAGCCTATAATGGATATGTTGCTTCTATCTTGCGTTACGGCATTATATTTTGGGGCAATTGCAACAACAAAGAAGTGATATTTAAAACCCAAAAAAAGTGTATTAGAGCTATTAAGTCTTTAAAACGAAGAGATAGCTGCAAACAACATTTCATAGATTTAAAGATACTAACAGTACCTTCCCTTTATATATATGAAACAGCAATGTTTGTCAGAGAGAATCCGCATCTTTTTCCCACTTTGTCCGATGGCCAATCAAAGGTAAGCAAACGTCATGGAAATAGATTACGCTTTCCAATTACGAAAACTGCGTTGAAAAGAAATGGCTTTTTCTGTATGGCACCTGAAATTTTTAATAAACTACCAAAGAAACTGAAAGATGCTAACCTAACTACATTTCGTAAGGACTTGTTGTCACTACTAATAAAGAAAGCCTATTATACCTTGACTGAATTTTTGACTGAAAAGTGGTAGCAATAATCTAGGACTAGGGTGCATTAGTAGTTTAGACTAGTTTACATTAATTTTGACTGATTTACTGTTTTACTGATTTTTTCTTATTATTATTGTTGATTTGTGATTGTTTTGTAGTATTTTTAAAATTGTTTAATTAATTTCATGATTTTGTTTATAATAGTTTTTTTTTTTTGTTGTATAATAATTTCGACATTTTTCTTGACATATTTTAGTTAGGTACTTTAAATTTGTATGCCTGTTAATGGCCAGACATAGTGATACGATGTAATTGTCACCATCTGTTTTAATACCTGTGTCTACAAATAAATGATTTGATTGATTGATTGATTGATTGAATTAATATATTTATTCTTATTAATTTACTAAAATATACAATGTATTACAAAAAAACCCCGTAAAAAAATATCAATGCGAAAAATATTGTCAACTCTAGTAAGCTGTTACTGCATAGAACAGAAGCTATCATAGTTTTTTTTTAACAGAGTGTACTCTTTAACGGATTTTGAATTTTTCATTTTAAAAGGTTTACAAACCTAATAAGAGGAATTAATGGCTTCGAAAAACGTCACCTTATGGTTTCAATTTCTAATCGATATTATACAATTATTTCGTGTTTTAAACAACATTATTTCTAAAGTGAATAAATGACTGTTTTGTTGTTTGTTACGAAAATGTAAGTGTTAGTTTAGATTGAGTGAGACCTAACATAAAGTAATTACGTCAGGTCTTTTAACATTTTCTGAGACTTATAATATCGATCTGAGCGACTTCCACGGATGTTAGGTAAAAATGTACATAAATATTTTGTGTTATTTACTCTTTAATTATATGGAAATAGGGTTGGCACAGGAATGAAAAAAAAATTTTTGATTAATTTTGGCGGCAAGTCATACTAAGATACTGCGGTTTTCAAATATTGTAAATTGAATCTTTATTAGTGACCATTTAACCTCATTTTCGCTTTACGGGTATTTTTGTAACACGTTGTATAACTTAAATTATGGTATTATTATTAATATTTATATATTTTTTTTTTATTATTATTTATCATATTTTACATGTATACTGAAAATGAAAAATGAAAATAACTTTATTCAAACTTAAAAATAAGTAGTTTTGAATCGTCCAGCATTTTTACTTTACCATTCAGGACGTCTTTTAATTGACAAGAAGAATGGGCGCAAGAAACTCGTCAGCTTTAACAGACGTAACGACATTTACAATATAATACGTCGTCACCATAAACAATCCACAAAAAAAACAAAATTATTTTGCTATGACATCACTTATAGTGTTATGATATCATTATTTCGTTGATTACAACAAAGTCAACATGTATCTGTACTAACTTAAAGTAAGTATCCCTGAACATTGCAATAGCATACAGGGAATAAACAACAAATTCAAGAAAGCAACAAGATTTATGTTTAGTATTAGTCAATAATATTAAAGGTTAAAGCAGACCCATTTCTCAAGGCAGCACCCGTTCACGAGCATGACGCATGATACAGCCATCGCTTCGCTCAACCATATCTTAGGGAACGTAACGATCCGCACCACATGCCACCACCCAAGAAATGTATTAAGAGAGCATGTCATACTCTAACTACCAGTAATAAATTAGTTTAAAAAAAATAACAAATGCTAATGTTGTATGATACAACCTGTAATAAATAATGTCATGTTTAAATGATACATATTACTTCCATGCATCGCGATCTATTAAATAGTCGTTGACTTTGTAATAACCTTTGGACATGAGCTTATTTTTTTAAATTTATGATAAGGCAAATCTACTACACTTTGTGGAACTTTATTAAACAGTGATACTGAATGCTATAGAGAGAAAGGAAGAGAGTGAGAGAATAAATGTGTACTTGGGACTGAGGAGCGGAGAGTAAGTATATTAGGCAGAGGAAATGTAACCTTTCACTTTTGTTAACGTTTGATTTTACAACCCATTTATTTTTCATACCTTGCGTTATATATGAAACGATTCTTACGGACTTAAACTCCTATAATTGAAAACAAGAAACCTGATATACGTAAGGGAAGCCTACGCCTCGTAAAGGTTATAGTCAAGAAGAAAATACCTATTAAAAGAACCTTGAACACCTTAAAAGTATGTAGAATCACGAAAATGCTCCAAAGAATCAACTAATAGATATTTAAAACACTCCATGTAAAAGTTAAGATTTAAAACAAAAGACAAGTACCACGAAATTACGAAGCAGTCTGGGATTTTATAAGTACAAAAGACATCATAGCCAACCAGAGTTAAGACTTAAAGAAATAATACGTCCAACAGATTAAAATGAACAGACATTGACAATCTTGTGCACATATTTAACGCAACAAAGAAATCTCAACTGAAATAAAAAATGTATGCAATGTCTACAATTTGTTGCAATTAATTGAACAGTAGGGTATAGACCGTCTGACTTTAGTCATTTAAAGAGTTTGGATGAATTTTTAAAGCTACCCCACCCCCGTGTCATTGTCTCCAGTTTGTTGTGGCTTGTCTGAGATTGCTTTGATATATTAATTCATTAGTAATGTATTTTTCTTTTATTTTGAACTAGATGACGCTGTAGCGCGTAGAAACACGCTATCGTATTGATTTTGCGGGAGTACATAAGGGCAAGTTTAGTTTTGCAATGTTAGGATAGCGAGACACTCACACTCAAAGTATTGTCATAATATAATTACGATTAGTTTGCCCTTGATCCCAATCAAGCCTGGCCAAGACAGAAGCTACGATTGAACTAGCGAACCCAGAAGGTGCCTATGCACCCTGGCTTTGAAAACGGACGGGTTATAAGTACTCGGAAACTCGGAGAAAGGGAGTACCACTCGTTGAAAGATGTTGAAAGCTTGGTGCGACAGGTAGGAATAGCAACCAATTAAGGGTAATTGGTTGCTATTCCTACCTGCCACACCAAGCGCTCTCAACTTCTTTTATAATGCCCACAGCAAAGGAGTGGAACTCCCTCCCTGCGTCTGTATTTCCGAGTATAACCCGTCCGTTTTTAGAGCCAGGGTGAATAGACACCTTCTGGGTTAGCTCGTTCTCTCCTGGATCCTGTCTTGGCCCATGATCTTGATTGGAGTGAAGAGCGATTCCATTCAAAATAAAAATAAATTTTCTTTTGAGTACGTTTATTAAACTGTTAAAATCTACGAAATTATATGTAAATATATACACTGAAAAAACTTTAATACAAAATCTACATAATGTCTGTTTATCAACAACGAAATAAGTTGATGTGCTAAGAGATTACACAAGTTTTGGTTTTGAAGACATGCAGTAGTACTGGTCAAACTTTTTCATATTTTAGGGTTCATTACCTAAAGAATATACCGAGAAGAAGACGTTTTAATAATTTATTTTTATCAAGTCCTACGTATTTTTTTAAGATATAATTAAAATACGCCTGTAAGAAATTGGTGGAACGTTATAACTTATAGTGGAAGTTGAAATACGTTTGTAAAATTCGACACGCCTACCAGTATTTCGGTAGCTCATCGTTCAAAGCACTCACCCGGACAGCGAAAGGTCGTAGGTTCAAATCCCACCTGAGTGCTCGGAGGTGTGGTTGCTTACAAACGTATTTTTTTTTATCTTTCATAAAATATCGACGTGAAACCGTCAAAGTATAAAATGGCATATCACGGGTCTCACCTCGCGCCCTGATTGGTTGAACGTCATATAACCCGCTCCGCCATATTTGGTTCACAGACAGACAGTGTTTTAGTGAATTTAAATTGTGTAGAAAATGAGTTATAGTTTTAGAATACGTTATCTAAAATTGATGTAGAAGTAAAATAAATCTATCAATACTTAAAGTAAGCGACGATGCGGTCTAGGATGTGACGCGCCTGCCTGAAAGATACCTAATCACTCGTGACTTGAACACCCCTAAATGATAAATCCTAATATTATAAAAATAATACTTTGTGTGTTTCTTACCTTATATAGTTACCATAGTAACCATAAGCCTAAGAATAACAGTTTTTATAATCAATTAACGTTACCATAGCAACGCGTGGCCGGATCAGCTAGAAAATGTTAATCAGTGAACCTAACTCTATGGACACAGAACGACCGTAAGATGGACCAATCAGGGACAGCCTTTAGACAATGGACAATTTAACCCTCAACAGATTGCGATTCAACAGTTTCATTTCAGTAGATTATAATAATGAGTTAAATTATAAGCAGTATGCTACGAATATTTCGACAGTTTTAAATCTCGCGAGATAAATTATAATCTAACGGTATTTATTTTACGTTGACATGCACAATAGCGCCCTTTTCCCGCAGAGATCATAGATTTTCGTACATGAATCTCTCGCTTCTTCGACCTTTCATACAAGCTGGTCGGTTAACACCTTGAGTGCGAAACCAGGTCTAAACAACTTGTATATGTCTCGCATACAGTGCGGCTAAGAAAAGTATAGCATTCCTTATCGTGTGGAAGGCATAACTTCAATTTCGTACGGTGTAGGAAAAAGATGAATATATATATAAGATGTATTAATAAAATAGAATCCAATGGTGTGCCTACCTTAATACCAGGTTTAGAAACCAAGCACCGCACGGAAGCCAATAAAAGGATTTACGTTTCTTAAATGATACAGGGTTTATAAGCCTTGTGCCGCCACAATGGAAGTTTTATTACCAAGTGTATTGGCCTTGTAACGAAGGAATGGAAAGTATTGGAAAGTTAATGCGAACGTGTTAAGGGTGTTTTTAACCTTCTTTTTTTCTGCACATCTGCTATATGGTTCTTGAAAGTTTGCACTGGTCTGCTTATACTGACTTGCGACCTCAAATACTTATCTTGTCAATATATTTTCGTCCAACTTACTTTTAACCAAGGATACTTTTGAGCTTACAGGACTTCTTTACCGTTTCGTTGCGGATGGCACGTCTGGCGTGCCATCATTTGCGTGTGGCGCTAGCCACTGGAGCCGTGTCATTTTTAAATCTATGATAAGTTCTTCAAATTAAGTGTTAGCGAAATCTACCCAGAATATAACTTATCTTAATTTTCACGTAAATCAAGCTTATAGCCTTCGTTTCTGGTAATTGTATGTGGCAACGAATCTGTTAACTATAGATTAAAACGTTTAAGGGAAACGAATCTTAGTGAGTTTCCCTTTAAAATAAGAGAGAGAGACAGAGATATAAACATTTATTAAATTAAATCTCGCGAGATAGATTATAATCTAACGTTATTCGCAATTTTACGGTGACATATATATGTATGTACAGTTAATTACTAAGCCAATAATGATTGTGTATACCAAACTGAGATAAACCAGACGTCCGTCAATTGTTACAGCTGCTGTGGTGATCGCATTCTTCGTGTGCTGGGCTCCGTTCCACATTCAGCGTCTGTTCTTCATCTATGGCGACAAAATGGAGCATTTCCACGTGATCAATGAACACCTCTTCAATATTGCTGGGGCGCTTTACTACGTGTCGGCCACCGTCAACCCGATCTTGTACAACGTTATGAGTGGAAGGTAATTTGTTAAATCTAACCGCAGTTCAAAACTATAATTATCGGCAAAACTTCAAAGAAGTTTAATAATTGACGATCGTTTGGTGCAACGGTAGCGCTAATGCTTTTCGCACCAACGTTTCTGGGTTTGATGTTTGAGTTCTCCTAACTGAATTTCATCGAGCAATTCACTTTTTTGTCATATCGAATTAAAATTTGTTATTTGCATGTTTTATGAAATTTCCTAAGCGTATTTTCAGTTGCAAAGGCATCATGTTAAAAAATAAATAAACAAATTTTTGATCAAGAAATTAAACATCTTTTTTCACCTCTGAATTATTTTTTAAATTTGCAGTTAGGTCTTATTGGCACTTTCCTGTCTTTCCGTTACCCTAGCATCCATAACACAAGCTTTACAGTGCTTACTTTTGGGCTAGGCTAATTGGTGTGAATGTTAGAATATTATCATTATAATATTAGGAGACGTGACTACAAGATAAATGACAGTTATAACTTTGTTAGCAAATTCAGAAAAGTAATTTTTGCCGATAGACGATGACTCTGATGATGATACAAATGCTCGTAATCATCACACAAACACCGTCGGTTCGAAAGGCAGGATCGCTAATGCACCAAATAGCCGTCAGGAATGTGAGAAATTTTGAAAAAAATATGTTTTTATTATTCCTACACGTAAGCGCTTGAACAAACAGTACATCTCTAATATATTACTAGTTGATTTTAATGAGTATTATAATGTATATTTATCCACTCTGATACTATAATACAAAGATTCTAAAACTGAAAACAAAATGCTTATGACAAACATTACGTACAGGCCAAAAATAATTAAAAAAAAGTTTAATTTCGATACAGGTCTTGTATGGAC
This sequence comes from Calamotropha paludella, assembly GCA_927399485.1. Classification (NCBI taxonomy): domain Eukaryota; kingdom Metazoa; phylum Arthropoda; class Insecta; order Lepidoptera; family Crambidae; genus Calamotropha; species Calamotropha paludella. Next base: position 1,033,668 of record OV656803.1, on the reverse strand, counting down.
ACCTGTAATATAATATAACTTTTTAATCATAACGATACACCTATACAACCTCCAGCTGGACCAAGGAGGTTGAACCTCTACTTTAAAAAGGATGAACGAGTCCGCGACGACGCAACACGCATGCGCAATCGATGTTTGCACCTTGGCGCCAACATTTGACATTTAAAAAATCTTTTCAATATTTAAACAAAGTTTGGTTTTGTTTGCAATATTGTTTTACGTATTATAGGATGAGAGTAGATAAAGTAGTGTATGACACTGTACATAACTTGGTCTTATAACACTCGTGTGGTACTATAAAAAAACTCGCCTACGGCTCGTTTTTTTAAAACACACTCATGTTATAAGAACCCTTATTATGCAACTGTATCATAAACTGCTATAAAAATATTTTTTGATAATAAATTAAAATGAATCCTATTCTATGTCCTAAATTGGAACAAAGACAGCAAAATGAAAAAAAAAAAAATCGGCTGAGCAGTTTCGGAGTTCATCGCGGTCAAACACTGTGATAGGGATTTTTTATGAATATACCAGCTGACCCGCCCACGCTTTGCTGTGGCTTAGTTATTTTTATTTGGAATATTTTTTAAAATAAAATAAATTCTCCACTAAATAACACATATATATGGCAATTTTGTCAATTTTCGGTTGAACGGCGTTAAAGTTGATATGCTGCAGCGCCACCTGGTGAGAGATAAAACAAAAGGGTACGTAAAAACCTTCTCCACGAAAAAATACATATAGGGTCACCGTGGGTATAATTGACCAATTAAGGCGGATTTTATTATAAATTACTATTTTCCTCTAATATGAAATGAGATACATATTCAAATATTTTTATATATCATCCCATTTAGATGTTTAATGCAGTGAACTAATAACTTTTGATTTTTTTCTTACAGAAAATTTGTTACAATTTTTTTTTGTCAATTTATCCCTATGTTTCTAAGTTTGACCAGAAGATTTCAATGTTTGACCGGTCGATGTTCTAGTGGTTGACCATGTCAATAAAACTACATATTATATAAAAACTATATTCTTATTGCAACAATTTTTGTACCTATATAAATTATAAGTAAATAGTAACATTAAAACAGTCGCATACAGTTTTTATTTTAAGTACAAGCTTAGAGGTTTTCTATTAAGTATGAACTTAGCTTTTAAATCTTTGGATATTTACGAACATTCAATACTTAATAAAATATATATAGTGTATTAATAAGATCACAACAGTCTCATAAAATCGTTATTTCAATTAAACTTAAAGCGTACAGAATCATCCAAAATGTCTAAAGCATTTTCAGCTTCTAAGTAATCATGCAATCTGAAATGCCAGTTCCTGATGTCTATCTCTATATTTTCAATATCTATATTTTCTGAATTTCTTTGGCTTATATCTTTGTCTTTTAAGAAATCCTTCCATCCACGCTCCTTGTGGCAACCTGTCTTTGAATAACGTTAGCCTTTCATCGTTACTAATAATATCATGAACGGTCTGCTAAGTTATTTCTGTTAATAGGAAAGCCTTTCTTTGCCATAGCTTTAATCCAGCGCACAAGTAGATTTTCTTCTTCGGTTGTAAGAATTGTTGGAGGCCCCATTTTTCCAATTAACGGCGTTCGTGACCTTATTTTGTTTATAATAGTGCTATCCCATATTTTCGTGCAGTTTCTCTTATTTTTTCCCCATCTCCAATTTCCTGAATCGCGAGATCCAAGCTTTTTTCGCTATATTTGAAAAATATTTTTTTGGTGGCATTTTATATTGGTACCCAGTATCTGAAAAAGAAATTTTCATCTGATAAACTTTAAAGCTATTGAACATTTATGTGAAACTACACCCTTCATTCTAAAGTTAAGTTTGGTCAAACACTAGAGACTACTGAAATAATATTAAGTGCTCCAGTAATTGACCATGTGGTCAATTAATGGTTACAGAACAGTTAAGAAAAAAAGAAATGTAGACAATCAAACTGCCAATCAAACACAACTCGTTTGCGTTAAAATTTTGAAAAATGGTATATTATCAATAAGTGACCATTTTGGTCAATAACTACGAATCCAACTATTTCGTGTGTCCATAGTTGACCAGCACGAAATATCACGAAATAGAAATCAAATTACCAAAAATAATACCACAAACAGATCTACACACATTTTTCTTCAGTTTAAACATCAATTTTGCTTATTGCATAAACATTGTACACTGATATAAGAGAATTTAAAAACATACCTGACGCGAGCTCCTTACTGCAGGCTAGGAAAAATGGCGACTTTTTGCGCGTCTCTCACAAAACTCACAGAATTTAAAAGTCGCTGTTACTATAGCTGTCCTTAACACGATTGGTCATTCACTCAATAGTGCCCACATAATTTAGAAGACCAAAGACAACGATCCGTCAACTAGAAAACTTAATATTGGGGCGTAAATTCAAAATTGGTCAATGACCCATACATGGTCAGTTATACCCACGGTGACCCTACATGACGATTTTCATGAGGATCAGTTGAACGGTGTTGAAGTGAAACGATATATATATATAGCTGAGCGAACGGAGCTTCCAAGAATTAGCTTTGCTGTGATGACGCAACGCCTGTTACGCCGACTTCTTTAACTTTAACTTCCCGAGTTCTTAACCGATTTTAATATTTTTTGTTTGGAATCGACTTAAAACATTTTCGCAAAAATAAAAAAGTTATGACCAAAAAAACATTAGCTCTATGGGATTTCCCGTTGAAACAAAAAGCACGCGCTTTTTGAAAGTTTTCATTCTTATGGAATTTTAAAATTCACCAAACATTATTGGATATTTTCTCTATTACGCTCCGCTCCAATTAATGGCGCTAGCGAAGCTTTATGCTTAGCGACTGCATCAACCTATTTTAAATAAAAATATACAACACACTTTAACTTCACGAGAAATCTGACAACTTGATAACTCAGCTGTCATCGTCAGAAACCAATTTTGAATAGGTGTATATATTTTTATTCAGTTACATCAGATAATAATTCTAGATTCTAGATATTGCTTGAGAGCAATATATGTTTCTGACAAGTAACACTAACTTGATATTTATATCATAGATGGCGCTATTAATTCTTTACAACGCTTTTTACGAAAAATAATTTTAAATACTGTCAAATCTTATAAATTACTCAATAGGGTATTTGACAGATTTTCGTAAAGCACTTCAAAATGTTCTAAAGTCGCTAAAGATACGCTTGACAAATCTTTTTCTTATATTTAGAGCCATTTTAATAACAAAAAGATAGTTTTAATAATTACATTTTGTATTTCCCGCTGAAACGCTAGGTCACGTGACAAATCAATAGCGTGACGTCACGATGTAATAGTCTTTATGTAAACAATACGCGAGAGGTTAGTTTTTCGTTCATGATTCTTTAAAAAATTGGCTTCAAAGACATTTTGTTTATTACATCGTGACGTCACGTGCTCTGATTGGTCGTTGAGACGTTTCGTGTAAATGATGCACAGATTCAAAAACTCTAATTTTTATTTACGAAAATAAAATATTTAATCATTTTTATTTGTAATTTAAGTAAAATATTATTAATTAGGACCTTAAATTCTATAGTGTTCAATACAATACTTATTTATTTGTCAACTATGTCAAATACCCTATTGTTTACAGCATTGAAAAAATCGAATCATTTATTTAAAATATACACGATGACACATGTCATTTTTTTATAATTTGAGTAAACATGTATAAAATGTTTTATTTCAAGTTTAAGTTATATAAATATAAGTTTAAATTAGAATTAGAATTAGAAATTAGAATTAGGTAAATATAATTTACGAAATAAATATAATAATGTGAATTTCCTACATAAAGTTAGTAAAATAAATTGTTTTGAATCGTCCAATATTTTTACCTACTGTATAGTTCATACAATATTGATATTAAATGATAATGTAAATTGATACTGATAAATACGGGGATGATAAATGAAACTGCCCGTGTAGGATGCCGTAATTGCACTAACTTTATTTTGATATATAATTGGCACTCGCGAGGCAATCGAGTGCATAAACCAACGACGTAAGCATACGTCACTTAATAATATTATTGCATAATTAATTATAATATATATAAAATTGTACGGTTCCGTACATCCTGCCCTGGGAAAAGATGGACAGTGGTTACATGATAAAATTAGAAAGGGATATTAAACTAAATGACAATAAAAAGTTTTATAAAAGATGTTTTTGTAAAAATATAAATGTAAAAGATTGTCCTTTAAAATTATAAGTATGTATAAGTATTTAAGATTAAAAGTAATTAAAAAGTAAACTAAGTTTCAAATAAGTTATTCGGGGCGCACTATGGGGCTCACAAATCGAGGTAAAACTAAGGGCGAAGTTCCCTTATCACTAACACTGACAACGGATCCCTTTAACTCACTAGGGACACTACACACATTTGATAGGTTCACTCTTTCGCTGATCGTGCTGTAAACGGCACAAGCCGCGTTGGTCGCGCCGCTAGGCGCAGCCGCTGGCTTCGGCTGGGTCGCCGACACATCTGCCTGATTAGCTGATGATGATGCTCTACCACGGCCCTTCCCACATCTTTTCCTTAGCTTCCAACATGCCAATATACTGCTGATCGTTACCAATACAGTTACAATTATATATAGCAAACTATAATGATGGATATCATGTATTGATAGGTTTTGATTTGACTGTTCCTTTATCGTGTCGATCTGCGTTTGAATGTCATGCCAAATTGATTCGTGATTCTCAATCTCGGTGAAATTCAGCGAAGATGAAGAGTTGATGATTTTATTCAGTACTGCTAACCTAGGGGCTTCGAGATCGCTCTGAAGTTTCGTATTATGCATATAATTATTATGCGCAGTGATAGTATAAAACGGTGTCTCTACAGTACATCCTTGACCTACATTAATTATCCCGTTTCCAATTAATGAAGTCATTGTCATTTCTGATTCACAAAAAATGCGAAGTTTGCATTCCTCGCAACACGAGAATAGCCAGGCGTTCGGACTGTGTAACTTGAACCACCGATCGCCGCAACCTGATAATACTACTGCTTTACACACTTTATCATTATTTACAATTTTAATATCGCAAAAAGATTGCTTTATCTTTAAGTTATAAATGGGCTCGTCTACTGAACATATTAATTTATTAGATATATGGAAACAGGCATTTAAGTTACCATCTGATAAAAGTATTGCTGTATCCTTCCTTAAATTGTAGGCGATGTAAGGAAAAGTAGAATAAAGGAAGTGATAATTTTGTCGATTTTTAAATGGTATTGGAATTATTTTATTTAACTCAAACGTATCAGTTGTTATTAGGGGTACCTTAATTTCAATGATAAAATAGTTGTCATATATCGTAGCCGATACCTTTAGCATTTTATATAAATCCCTTACGTTTTCGCAAGGAACGGTTAAGTCACCTCTCACCTGCGCAGCTATGATACTAACTTGGGCTTCAAGTTGTTCTGGTGATATCAAGTGCACATTAATTTGTCCATGACTTACATCTGTGACGGTGTCTAAAAGAGATTGCTGGGTTTGTTTTAAATTTGATATAGCGATGTAAGCTGAAAGAGCTGATGACATCACATATGAACTGGTGCGGTCGACCAGTTTCACTTGATTTATTTCAGCCGAAATATTTTGTAAGTGTTCCTTAATAAAATTAAATTGTTTACGCATGGAAATTTCATTCCTTCTGATAATATTAAATTCGGATTCTAATACCGAAGTCTGGTTCTTTACAAGACGTTGCAAATGATTCTCATTTTTGGCTATAGATTCTATATCTTGTTTATACTGAGCGGCAAATCTTTCGTCGAGAACGCCGAATAACGTATTTGCTATATAACCTACTCCGTTAATTAATCCACGTTTCGATCTTTTTAAATTTTGTTTCTTTAACAAACCGTCATAATGCTCAATTTCATTTAATTCGTGTTCTAATTGATAAATAATTTGTTGATATTGCACATTCATGTCATTGCACGTTTCTTTTAAATGATTAGTATATTTTCTGAGATCGTGGATACCGTGATTATATGTAGATATATTGTAAAATACAACCAATTTCCAGTCGTCCATGATACATTGAAGATCCGATATCTTATCAAAATAAAATCCTGATTGACTTTTCAGCGGGACTACGTTAAATGGTTCCGTACTAATTTGCGTGCTATAACCAATAAATGTAAATAATAACATTAGTGAAATAAAAAAGTTTTTAAGTGAATAGCGTGCTCGACTCGGTTGTTTATTTTTAGTTTGTTTTATGTTCTTATAAGATATTTGATCCGTTGAACGTTTATGTGTTTCAGATGAGTCATAATTATGTTCGTGCACAGGCAATAATACCAACTTATTTACGGGACGTTGAATTGTATTGTTACATGTTTTTAAGGTCACCACTCTTACGCAACCGTCTCCCCCAGGGTGCAGCGTAAGAACTCTACCCATAGCCCATTTTCCAGGGAGTAAATTTTCGTCCTTAATTAGCACGACATCATTAACTTCAAGGTTTTTTGAAGGTTTTTGCCATCGTGACCTAGCCTGTAACTGTTGTAAATATTCGGACGACCACTTCTTCCAAAACTGCTTATTCATGGATTGAATAAGTTGCCATCGCGTAGACAACGTATGAGATTCTGGCTCGGTCTGTGGTCTTGATAAAAGGGGGGCGCCTATTAGGAAGTGTCCCGGAGTCAGCACTTCCTCGTCCGCGTCTTCGGACAGGCAGCATAACGGTCTTGAGTTTAGGCAAGCCTCAATTTGATAAAGGAGGGTAGTGAACTCTTCATATGTTAAGCGTTGTTCACCTATAACTCTTTTTAAATGATATTTTAGACTTTTTACTGCGGCCTCCCAGAGTCCGCCGGCATTGGGCCATACTGGGGCATTAAAATGCCACTGGATGTTAAGGCTGCTGATATTGGTTAAAAAGTCTGCATTGATGTGCTCTATGATCTCTTGATATTCTTTTTTCAAAATTCTGTTACCGCCAACAAAGTTCCGACCGTTATCGCTGTACACGTGACTCGGTGTACCTCGGCGAGCACAAAAACGACGGAAGGCTGCTAGGAACGCGGGAGTGCTCAAGTCTGACACGAGTTCAAGATGAGCCGCCTTAGTTGCTAAACAAATAAAGACAGCTATATACCCTTTCACGGTCTTTATGCCACGACCCTTATTCGCTTTCAACTCTACGTGTCCCGTAAAATCGACACCAGTATGCGTAAAGGGTCGGGAAGCCGTCACTCGTGGTGCCGGTAAGTCAGCCATGAGCGGTTGACTGATTTGTTGATTGAATCGGCGACACGTTACACAACGCCTAAGTTGATTTTTAACCGTCCGTGTGCCGCTTATAAGCCAGAATTTGTCTCGAATGTAGCTCAGCGTCAATTTTGGGCCCCCGTGGAAAGTAACCACGTGAGCTTGATAAATGATTAATTCAGTGAGTCTACTATGCGATGATAAAATAATCGGATGTTTGGCTGCATAACTGAGCTGGGAGGCGCCGAGCCGACCACCAACTCTTAAAATGCCATTTTCATCAATGAAAGGTTTTAAGGTATATAACCGACTAGTTGGGTGCACGTGGCCCTTATTTTTCAAGTCGGATATTTCCCTTTCAAATTCTATAGACTGAAAAGATTTGATAATTAAATTATAGGCATTTAACATTTCCGCTGATGATAGTGTTGCATTACGTGCCCTCGTATTGTTCGAGTTTCGTAATACCGTAATGAAACGTAATATCCATGATACTATTTTTATAATAAGTGTGATTGAACTTTTATTATGAGCTAACTCAATGATAAATGAATAAATGGTTTGATTTAAGGCTGCGTGCACATGATAACGTTTCTCTTCAATATTAAGAGGAGCATAAATTAAATTTTTTATACTTGTGGGATTAAAGTTAGGGAGCCACTCTGGGCCTTCCCACCACAAGGATTTCTTTAGTAAAAATTCGGCGCTAACTCCCCTAGTCGCACAGTCCGCTGCATTTTCCTCCGAACGTACGTGGTGCCAACACGACGCCGGGATGATATCTAAAATTTTCTTAACACGGTTGGCAACAAAGGGTTTCCACCGAGACACGTCCCCATAGAGCCACCCTAACACTACCATAGAGTCGGTCCAAGCGAATATTTGTGACGTATGTTGGGGCAAGGAGTCTATAACTTTATTTAACAGTGAACTTAATAATAATGCTCCACATAATTCGAGACGTGGCAATGATACTTTTTTAGCTAGTGGTGCCAGTTTGGTCTTAGCCGCAACTAACGTTGTTATGTTTTCGCCCTTATCGTTCACGCAAACGATGTATATAACACACGCGTATGCTTTATCTGAGGCGTCACAAAACGCGTGTATTTTATAAGATGTATGTGTATTACCGTAATATCGCGGCATGCTTAATTGATTAATAACGCTCAAATCTTGTTTTAACTGCCTCCACTCAGTTTGTATTGAAGTTGATATTTCTTCATCCCATTGTCCACCTCCCGACCAGACCTTTTGGAATAATAGCTTCGCTCTAATAGTGAGTGGTGACAGCCAACCCAACGGATCAAATATCTTTGATATATCTGATAATAATTTACGTTTAGTGATGTTACCTAGAGCCTGCTGATTTAATTGAATTTGAAACGTAAATTTATCATCCGAAGGGCTCCATCGTAAGCCTAAAGTTTTTCTAGTTTCAGAGCTTCGAAATTCGTAAGGACTATTTAATTGATTATCTGATAAATGATTGATAAGTTTTGGTTCGTTACTAGACCATTTGCGCAGGTTCATTCCCGCCTCTTTCAACATGTTAATAAGTTGTCCTTGTAATTCCTTGGCCCTAGATAAGCTACTTTCCCCACTCAACAAATCATCCATGAAAAATGATGTTTCAGCTACTTTCGCGGCAAGTGGATACTTATCCGCGCTATCCCTAGCTATTTGTTTTAACGTGCGCATTGCAAGGAACGGCGCGGCCTTAGTGCCATAGGTCACTGTGCATAAATGATATGTACTAAGTACTGAGTTTGGTGATTCTCGCCAAATGATAGCCTGGTATTTTTGGTCACATTGACGAACTAGAATTTGTCTGAACATCTTCTCGATATCAGCTGTTAATACATATTTATGATTTCTCCACTTTAATATCAATGATAATAAATCCTGTTGTAAGTTGGGTCCGCAGTACATTACATCATTGAGACTGCGGCCCGAGGTTGATTTGGATGATGCATTGAATACCACCCTTAATTTAGTAGTAGAGGACTCCAAGTTCGTCACTCCATGATGTGGTAAATAAAAGACTGATTGCTCGTCGTTACCTACTTTACGCATATGACCTAACTGTTCGTAAGTACTCTTGGAAAAAATGCTTATAATCATATGCAAATTGTTCATTTTTTTGACATTTTAGTTTCTAAGTGTTTAAATTGAGAAATGGCCTTTGCCTTAGTCGTTCCAAGCTCTGATTGAAAACCTGATTTTAATGGTAAGGCGACCTCATAGCGACCATTCTCTAACCGACGAGTGCTATTCACGTAAAAACTTTCACATAGTTCTTCGTCTTCGGTCAAGTTTGAAGAAGAATCACTAATATTTTCAATTTCCCAGAACTGCGATAAATCTTGAATATTATTAATTACTACGTGACATTTAAAACCTGATAAATTTACACTACCTGACAAAACCCACCCCAATTTTGTCTGCTGTGCTATCGGCGCCTGCGACGGCCCCTTGATTAAACCATTTAAAATTATTTCCGAATATACGCTCGCATCTAAAAGAAGATCGATCGGCCTAGAAACGTTGTATTCGGGGTCCGCTAGTTGAAGTGATTGAAGATGCGGCCAGGGTTTCTTAGCAAACGAAATATTAGGTAAATTATTAACTACTTTACTGACTACAAGCGCTTGGGTGGAAATGCAATAATCACCATAAATAGAATGACCTTCAATTGATACTATCCCCTTACTTTGCTTGGTACCGGGACCTATACCTGATACTGAGGCATTGTACTTTTCCCTACGCAAACCTAATAACTGAGTAGCCCTTTCTGATATTAAGGAGATTTGAGATCCCTGATCTAGGAGGGCTCGTAGTGTAATATAATTTCCATCAGCTGACAACACATTTAAAAGCAAAGTCGTGAGTAAAATCTCTTCATTGTCAGCCGCGACGTGATTTACGCTATGTTGTTTTTTGTTTATATGCGTGGTAGATTCTATAGGAGAAACGGATGCTGCCTTTTCATTTTGATAAATAAGGGGTTGACGAGATGTCGACGGTGTAAGGGTTAATACAAATGCATCGTGTAGCAACGTGTTATGTTCCGCGTGACATACTTTGCAACGTTTTGCCGATAAACATTTATTTTCGAAGTGATTGTATAAACAATTGCAACAATATTTTAATTTCGTAATAGTCGACAACCGGGCTTCCGGTGTCAATTCAATAAATTTCCGACACATGTATAAGTCGTGGCGTAAATTATTGCATAATGGACATGAGCTCATATTAATAGTAGTAGCAGCTCGATAATTAGAATTGTTATGATAGGAATTATTAAATTTATTCGGTTTGTAATTATTTGATTTATTATAACCGAATCTTGGTTGATATTGATTCCGCTTAAATAATGATTTCGGACTAGATAAAGAGACTTTCTCGCCCCTATTTACAGGTTCGAGAGATGTAAATTTAGTTTCTAAGAAATTCATCATTTCATCCAATACTGGGAGTTCTCTAGGCGACTTGCGGAATTCCATATAGTTAGTATAAGATTCAGAGTCTAACTTTTTGCAAATTAAATGAACAAGCAATGGATCCCAAGTTGTTGTATCTAGTCCGAGATTATGTATTGCGTGGATACATTCCGTAGTGGTATCAAGTAACCTTTTTAATTCCGAAGATGATTGTTTTTGAATTACTGGTTGATTTAAAAATATTTCGATCTGATTAGTAAAGAGAATTTGTGGATTATTATACCTATGAGTCAAAATTTCCCACGCAGTTTCATAATTCTCGGACGAAATATGCAGATGCTGTATTAAGCGTTCGGCTTCGCCTTTAACCTTACCTTTTAAATGCTGCATTTTCTGCGCCTTAGTAATAGAATTGTTAGAATGAATTGTTTCCGAAAAAATATCATAAAACGTAGGCCATTGAGAGTATTTACCTGTGAAATTAGGTATATCTATTTGAGGAGTGGATTGCTGAATATGACTTAATGATGATAATTTTTTATTTATCTTTCGCTTAATTTCTCGAAACTTTCTTTCAAAACCACTAAATTCCTCCTCATATAGTAAATCTTCCCCTGATAGCAAGTGATCTATTTGTAAGTGTAAAGTATCGATATTATTCCACTTTGCCTGAATATTACGCAACTCGTCCTCTAGTTCCCATTTATCTAATAAAATGTCAATGTCGATATTATCAATAAGCCTATTAAAAGCCCTGAAATTAGTTTTTTGCAGCGCTAATAATTCATCGACCTTTCCACAAGGTGCGGTGGCCTTATCCTTTTTCGCAAAGGAAGTGAAAAGTGCTCTAGTCATTTGATAAAAGTCCTGACCTTGACGATACAAGTTTTGAGAGAAATAATCCGAGGCTTCGGAAGGAGATTCCGACAACTTCAGATGATTTTGTTCGAACTCTCCCCAAAGGCTATCAAGCGACTGAATTCTTTTCTGAAGATAGTCTGAAGTCTTCCTGGCTGCGGAGTCCTTCCCGAAATTGACCTTGATGAAATTGATACTTTCCAAAATTTCACGTTGACGAGCGATTAAGGCTTCCATAGTTAAATGGTAAAAGGAACAATCTTACGTGATTTGATGATAGGAAGGGCTTCCTCCTTACTGCTCCGTAATGTCAGCGTTTACTGACTGACTGACGTAGGATGATCCCGTGGGCTCTTGCAAATACACTTACTGTCCGTAAGCACTCCAGAGAAACCCAGTTCGCGTGATTATAGATGCAACTGATTTAAACTTTGATAGCAAAAAAAAACTTTTTTAATAGTAAAAAAGAAAAAAAAAAAAACTTTGTATAGTTCATACAATATTGATATTAAATGATAATGTAAATTGATACTGATAAATACGGGGATGATAAATGAAACTGCCCGTGTAGGATGCCGTAATTGCACTAACTTTATTTTGATATATAATTGGCACTCGCGAGGCAATCGAGTGCATAAACCAACGACGTAAGCATACGTCACTTAATAATATTATTGCATAATTAATTATAATATATATAAAATTGTACGGTTCCGTACACCTACCACCCATTCAAGTCAAACTGATAAGAAGAACGGGCGCAAGAAACTCTTCAACTTTTACAGAAATAACGACATTTACAATTATACGTCGTACTTGCATAATACATAATAAAATAATATTTTTGTATTATCACAATAATAATAGTGTTACGGTATTATTACACCGTTGATTACAAGAAAGTCAACAAGTATCTGTTTTAAGAAAGCATCCTTAAACATTACCATAATATACAGGGAATAAACGACCAAGGTATGAATCTTACATATGTTTAAACAGGCGCCATTGCAATAAACTGTATTTCGATAAATTAAAGTATTTTTGTTTACAAATCGTCATTAGGTATATGGCAAAATGTTGCCAGCACGTAAATTACATTTTAGATATAATTGCACATTGATATGTGAAATCGATTGGGACGAAAATACATTTCATCATCATCATCATCATCATATCAGCCGTACGACGCCCACTGCTGGACATAGGCCTCCCCCAAGGATCTCCACAACGATCGGTCCTGTGCTGCCCGCATCCAGCGTTTTCCCTCGACCTTGACCAGGTCGTCGGTCCACCTCGTAGCGGGCCTACCCACTGAGCGTCGTCCGGCACGCGGTCGCCATTCGAGAACCTTTCCGCCCCAACGGCCATCAGTTCTCTTTGCTATGTGTCCTGCCCATTGCCACTTCAGCTTCGCAATTCTTTGAGCTATGTCGGTGGTTTTTGTTCTCCTACGGATCTCCTCATTTCTGATTCGATCGCGTAGGGAAACACCAAGCATAGCTCTCTCCATTGCCCGCTGGGCGACCTTGAGCCTTCTTAGAAGACCCATAGTGAACGACCACGTTTCACTGCCATAAGTCATCACTGGCAACACACACTGGTTAAAGACTTTCGTCTTAAGGCACTGAGGTATTTTGGACGCTAAAATGTATCGCAGCTTCCCGAATGCTGCCCACCCGAGGTGGATTCGACGAGAGATCTCTTTCTCGAAGTTGGACCTACCTAACTGTATTGTATGTCCTAGGTAAACATAGTGGTCATCAACTTCGAGTGTAACGTTCCCAACATTTACTGGAGCGGGTGTAACATAATTTTCGTCTTGTCCATGTTCATCTTAAGACCCAATCGTTGGGATGCGTTACTGGGATCTTCGAGCATGGTGCTCAGGTCTTCCAAGGTCTCAGTCATTAGGACCACATCATCGGCAAACCGAAGATATGTCAGGTACTCGCCGTTGATGTTGATGCCAAGTCCATTCCAGTCCAGAAGCTTAAAAATATCCTCCAACGCAGCAGTGAACAGTTTTGGAGATATAACGTCTCCCTGTCTCTCTCCTCGCTGTAGTTGGAGAGGATTAGAGCTCTGGCTCTGTACTCGGACCGACATAGTGGCGTTTTGACACAGGCACCTTAACACTTTTATATACCTGTAGTCCACTTGGCACCTCTAGGGAGACTGCAGCACTCGCCCAATACATTTAATAATATATAAATACATTTAACGTAGTTCATTAATCAAATAAAAGAAAATGTCAATGAAAAGAAAGCTTAGGTATTAATTTTTTATAACCCTCACAGTATGACATATTTCCTACATAAAAAAGTTTAAGTTTTTACCCTTTCTAAAACAATGGCGTCCTTTTTAATATTTCCTTTCGATATATGAAACGCTTTATATTTTAAAACACTCAATTATTATTCTAATTTTTGCTGTCCATCCTGGCCCCAAGACACTATGGAGCATGGGGATTCCCCTTTAAGAAAGCTACAACGATGTATATAATCAGACCAATGTCCTAAGGCAGCACCCGTTCACGAGCATGACGCATGATCGCTAGATTATAGCCATCGCTTCGCTCAACCATATCTTAGGGAATGTAACTACTCGATTTAAAATTAAACCTTAGCGGATTGTGGGCGTTCTTTAACGCCCACAGTCCAAGGTTTGTCCTTATTTTGACAAAATAACTGAATAAGAAAAATTCAAATATTAACATGATTGCCGTCACTTTCTTGAGCTTCGCCTGTATCCGAATTAGCCACAGCTAATAAAGTAAGACTTTTTTATGTTCAAAATAAAGTTACTAACTTAAGCAAATTCAAAAAGTTAAAATTACTTTCGGCAATGTCAAACTCGTGCAAACTATTAAGAAGGCGTTCTCTTGAATTGTGAGGTTATTAAGTTTTAAATAAGTTATCTAATTTAAAAAATATTGAACACTTAATTTATTCGTAACAAATTCTAAAGTAATATTACCTTTTTTATACCTATCACAGTGTTTGACCGCGATAAACCTCGAAACTATTCAACCGATTTCCATTATTTTTTTCTCATTTTGCTGGATTTATTGCGACTTAGGGCAAAGGAAAGGTTTCATTTTAATTTATAACACAGCAACACGTGGGCGGCGGCGGCAGTGTCAGCTATATGTGTATATAAAAAATCCCTGTGAGTGTTTGACCCCGATGAACTTCGAAACTACTCAACCGATTTTTACGATTCTTTTTTCGTTTTTCTCGATTTCTTCCTACTTAGGACATAAGAAAGGTTTCAATTATAACACAGCGTGCAATTTATATATATATAAATTACACGCGTTGCTGTGCCGACTGCAGCGCCATCTGCCGGGCTGATTTGTGAATCTAAACCATCCAGGGCGTCACCCAAATGCATACAAAAAAAATCATTCGTATTGGTCCGTCCGTTTAGGAGGAGTTCAGTGATATACACACTCACAGACCCGACAGACGTTGTCCTGCCTGTTATTTTTGCAGTATAGATAAATAACCTAGATACCGTCTGCAGCGCCATCTGCCGGGCTGATTTGTGAATCTAAACCATTCTCAGATCCCCTTGAACACACACAAAAAAAATCATTCAAATCGGTCTAGCCGTTTAGGAGGAGTTCAGTGACATACACACTCACAGAAGAATTATATATATAAAGATATACAGATTTATTTATTTGAACAACTAATAAGGTCGCTGGTAATTATAAATGTTGCGTTAAATAAAGGTTGCTATGGAGAGCCAAAAATAGAGATAGCTAGAAACAAAAGGCATCACATTACGTATAGAGATAGATTCACATATTCACATATCGAAATTATATCTAATTTACGTGCTGGCAACATTTTGCCATATAACTAATGATGATGTATAGATATTTAATATTTCAAATAATACAGGGTAAATAGACAACTTTGTTAAGGATATCGCCCATAATTTATTTTACATTTGTGTCCTTTCGACTCTTTTACGGGAGCTGTAAACACAGGATGACTAAGACAATGGTCGTCATATATTTTCTACTACCTTCAAAATATTTTAATCGGGCACGTTCCTATTAGTTCGATAATTTAAATAATAGTGTTATATGCGCGTATAAGGACTAAATAACATATACTCGTAAAAACAACAATAGTAAATCTTCAAACAAATAAGTATTATTCACACATCACATAAAAATACGCAAAAATAAGAAACACTTTTTTTATATTAACTAAATTATTTAATTAATTATTTTTTTTTGGTGATGGAAACGCACCTATTACGCCCCACCTGACATTTCACTACGCTCCCTGGTTGGGAAGTCCTAATCTAGACTAATTGGTGTGGATATAAGTAATGTTAATAATATAAGTGAGATGCTTCTCATTAATCTATAATCTAAGAACACAAATTTGTTGTTTGTGTGTTTGTCTGTCCGCTCTTTTTCCATTGTATCAATAACGTTACCATAGCAACGCGTTAACCACAAGTAGTTCGTCACCGGACGCTAGATGGCGCTAACGGAAAAATATTTAATAATAGAAAAAAATTAAAGGATTTTGTCCACCCGTGCGAAGCCGGGACGGGCCGCTAGTCTATAATCTAAGAACACTATTTTTTCTGTTGTGTGTTTGTCTGTCTGCTCTTTTTCCCGATGTTTTTCCACTGTATACGCGTTACCATAGCAACGCGTTACCGGGTCAGCTAGTTTAAACAATCTTTATATTTATTCCATCTCATAAAAAACGCGAAAGAAAAAATATATATTTTACAAAATTAAGAAAACTATTCCCAATGTTTTTTCTATTATTATTCTTACCCTCAAAACAATTTATATCGAGGGCGTAACTTGTTATCAAATATGATTCTGCAAAAAAAATTTGCTCACTCAACAATACATTGAATTATTTTGCTGACTAATAACTGTACGAAAAAAAAAATATGATTCTCAAGCTAATTTTCACCATGAGCAAAGCGTTTCTTTAATAAAGAAACGTGTTATTAGAAACATACGATCATTGCGGTTGAGTGGTATTGCGGTTATTATGATAACGCCACTCCGAAGTCGCAGGTTTGTTCCCCGGCCGAGTCTATTTGGAAAACAAAAAAAATATATTTGTTCGTGTCTGGGTGTTGTGGTACCTCCTGAATTCCACAACACAAGTGATCAAGAGGATCGTGGAAAGTGGAGATCTGTAATCTCTGCCTACATCTCTGCCTGGTAAAAGACTTGATTTAATAAACGACCGTTTGGTGCAACGGTAGCGATCCTTTCCAACCGACGGACGGTCCTGGGTTCCAGAATTCCAGAATCCTACCTGTCGCGCCAAGCGCTTCTCAACATCCTTCATAATGCGCACAGCAAAGAAGTGGATCTCCCTCCCAGCGTCTGTATTTACGAGAACTTATAACCCATCCATTTTCAAAGCCAGGGTGAATAGGCACCTTCTGGGCTAGCTCGTTCCATCGTGGATCTTGTCTTGGCCCCCAGGCTTGATTGGGATCAAGAGCGAACCCATCATAAATAAAAAATACTAGATTTAAAAATCTAAAAACCCCAAGTTTTTCAGTGATCAAAAAAAAAAAAAATAACCCGGTGGGGCCAAGCGAGGGGCCACTCAAAACGTGGGGGCGCATGTTACTTATGGAGATGTAATGAAATGTAGGATATGCATAGATGTTGAGAGTATTTGTAAAGATATAATAAGATAACCCATACAAAATTACAAAAGTGAAAGTTGCCGAAAGTTGACCTGAACGTGCACTTAGAAAGTTGAAAGTTGTTTAAACGTGCATTGTCATCGGGTTCTGAGCTACCCTGACAGTTTCAACTCGCTTGGTGGTCGGGAAGTGCCTCAAAATTGAGATACAAGATTCCAACCGGACAGACAAAACGACAGACAAGCAAACAGACAAGAAAGCGACCTAAGAAAAACGTGGGAAAAAGGGCAGATGTTTGTATGAAGAATACAAGCATTTGTACCTGAGTCATGGATATTTATATGTATATATATCTAGGAATATTACCAATTTATGAATCATATATGTATGTCTATCCGATACCCTAATATCCGTAACACAAGCCTTACACTACTAACTTTGGGCTAAGCTAACTAGTGTGATTGTAAGAAATATTTTTGTATTAAAACTCATTTAGACTAATATATTAATAGAAATGGACTATGGAATAAAATAAATAAAAACAATAATTTTTAAATATAACGATACTTATAATATGAAAAAAAAATTGAGTAAGTATTTAAAATTATCTCAAAAGTAAAAATCAATATTTGTATGTTTGACCCTTGCGTTCTGAAATTATTGATCAGATTGTGATTAACTTTGTTAAGTTGTTATAATTGCATGCCACGCAACATTTATATGTAGGTACTACTCCGTCAAGGAAGTACCGGGAAAAGATCAATAATATACAAAATGTTTGTAATTCATCCAAATTTATTTTATCACCTTCAAAGTATGCTCCTTCAGAAACAAATTTCAGCTCAAACTGAAGCCGGGAAGTGGGTCAAATTTAACTTGCAAGATTTCATTACGGACACCGGGACAGATGGAAGTAAATAAAAGCTTGTAAAAATAGAGTCGCAAATGTTAATTTTTTATGTTTTAACTAGTAGATACTATAGAGATTGAGATTTCTTAAATATATAGATTTCATTTTTTTCTTTGAAGTGAAAACTTCTTTAGCATTCGTTGTGATTTGAAAGTCGATAAAACGAAAAAGCGACAGTAAAAAGAGACACATAAATTCATAAGATTTAACGTAGGAGAAAATGAGATGGGAAGCATTATGTATGTGTGTTAATACGTGTGTGCTCATGCGTACTACAAAGCTTGAGAGAAGGCATCACAATAACCGTGGCATTTTGTATACTTGTACGTATTATTTGTGAAGCAATTGCACACATGCTCTTTTTCTTAACATAAAATTAAAAAAATCGCAATATCCTTTTAACATTAAGTTTATACATATATTTTTCTTATATTTCATTGAAATTAAATCTTGTATTGGACGCCGAAATAATTGTGTTTAAAATTGCGGTTCAAATTTCATTGAAATCCTATGCGAGAGTACCAAAGCTTGTAAATAAGTGTATTGTTACATCAAATAAGAATTAAGATTGAGTTTATCGATGCTATTGTAATGTATTTGGTGTAACCTTTCAGAATTAGTCTGAAATCTCTGAAATTTGAGAGCAGATGCCTGAAAATTGAAATATTTAATGTAAGATGGAGGTCTTTCTTTCGCCAGTTCTTTTTGAAACATTGTTCTTGATGTTTTTGAAACATTTATAGCCGCGGGGAAAACCGATTGTTGGTGTGGCGAGGCGTCGCCATACTATAAGATTGTATATAATACTAGCTAACCCGGCAAACGTTGTTTTGCCATGTATATTATTTCTAGGAAAAGTTTTTAATTAATTAATAAAAAATAGGGGTTGATGGTAGAGGGGTGAAAATTTAGGGTTGTATGTATTTTTGTATGTTGTATCATAAAAAAATAGAAACTAAAAACTTTGTCTAAAAATTAATAAAAAATTTAGGGGTGGACTACCCCTAACATTTAGGGGGATGAAAAATAGATGTTGGCCGATTCTCAGACCTACTTAATACGCTCCCAAAATTTCATGAGAATCGGTCAAGCCGTTTCGGAGGAGTATGGGAACGAAAACTGTGACACGAGAATTTTATATATAAGATATATGCATAGTCTATATGTAGTGGTGTTTACTGTTACAATGAAGTTTACAGAAAGATTCAGAACATTATCTTTACACAAACTTACTACATTGCAAGGACTGATCACTGTTTTTATGAACTCCAGAAATAAATTAATCATATATATACTTTAAACTGCCAAAGTCTCTCAATATAAGTAACCCAAGACAGGATCTACGATGAAACGAGCTAACCCAGAAGGTGCCTACTCACCCTGGCTTTAAAAACCGACGGGTTAGCTCGTTTCATCGTAGATCCTGTCTTGGGTTACTTATATTGAGAGACTTTGGCAGTTTAAAGTATATATATGGCTGGCTTTAAAAACAGCGAATAACAGAAAAAGGTGTTTTTTTTTATCGAATTCTAATGCTCTGTGTAAATTAAATTGGATAATTTGTACAACCTTACCGTAGCGACTACTATTTTCTTCCATCTTCTAACTCTTTCTTTCCTTTTCTTTCCTATGTTCGCTATCACTCTTACTTTCTTTTTTCTTTTTCTTACCTCGTTCTCGCTCTTGAGCGAGAGGAATCCTTAGCCTCGACCCCCAGATGTGAAAACTGTTCATAACAAAAATCCTTCTCTGCAAATTTCAAACAGCTTCAAATAGTTATTCTCTTATCTTAACAAACAAGTAATAAAAAAACCTTACCTTACGTAACCACGTAACGTATATATTAGTAAATTGCAAAATTTCTTCGTTAACATTAAGGTTAATTTATTAAATATTAAACAAAGCAGCAAATATATTTATTGTTTAATAACATGGCGACTTGAAAAACCTCACAAAAGTCAGGATTAATGTTCTTAATTTTATTTTTTTGCGTTCACAATGCCGTATTTCTATAAGATATAAAATACGCATGTAAAAATCAGCTACGCCTCAGGTGGACCCTCCTGGTATTGTGAATGGCTGGTTCCATCTTAATCGAATGTTTAATATTTGTTAAAATATTACTTTCGATGTTGAAGGCAGTTTTCAACATTGGTGGAACGATACTAGCTCATAGTGAAAGTTGAAATACATTTGTTAATTTCGAAGCGTCTGCCAGCGTCTCGGTAGCTCAGCAGTAGACTCGCCCGGATAGCTAAAGGTGGATTCGAAAAACTCAAATCAACAATCAAATTTTGTGGATTTCTTTTATTTATCATTTCGCCTCTGCAAGTATCATGTGAAGTGTCAAACTATCCTAGATACAGCATATTTTCTTTGTTCAGAATGTCAACTGTCTGACTAGTTTGTTTTATAATTAAGCAAATTCATATTCTTAAGCCATTCATGTGATAAAGAAGTTGTTAAAGTAATAAATAAGTAATCCAAAGATGTTTGTGCGAAAAAAGATGTTAAACTTTTAATAAAAATAAAAATGTTGCTAATGCTGTTTGCTAAATTGATTTTTTATTTATAGTTTTAAATTTTATCACAGCTTTACCTGACTATATCATAGAATAACCAAGCATATGTCACATATTAACCTGAATATCACTGAATTACTTACTGTTTTATGTGTCAATAAATATGTTTATTAAAATAATTTGATACGTCATAAATTCATAAATGGAAGACAACGGAATACTTCAATAATAATTGAATTGTTATGTAATATTATATTATCAACAAACCTAACACCGAGGAAACAAGGTTTGCCGTATATTTACCTGACTGCGCCAGAAGGAGTTATCTTGTTCGAGAGTATGTATGTATAATTGTTTGGCACGCTATGCGGCCTGATCGGCTCGATGGGTTTTAGCTTGAGAGGTGTCGTTATTCGTATTTCCCGCGACAGAGACACTGGGTATATCAAAATAATAAAAAACAAAATGGCGGATTTTTGGCGCCAAATTCATATTTTGGCACGCTTTGCAGCCTGAACGGGTCGATGGATTTTCCCGTCATGTGTCTTTAGGTTACTAAACAAAGTTTATTCAATAAAAAAAATGAAAAAACGGTTATTTAAACAATAAAAACCCGTCTACGTTTCTGTGTAATTTGGAAATGAAAAAACCGTAAAACAAGAAGAAAAATTGTAGCAGTCGGGACCAGAAATGTAGGCTTAGTGAATTGAGAGCACATACCTATAATAACATTGCAGATTACTCCAATCTACTGACTCGACGGCTGGTTTTCTAGAATGAGTCGCGCCTGCTACAATGTTTCGGGTATGACTTTCTTGTTTTAGGGAATTTTTAATTTCCAAATTATTACATAATTCTTGTTATTTAGAAACCAATTTGATTGAATTAGCATGTTTGTACAAAGTAATGGACTTTTAATTGATTCCACAACTCAATGAGTAGGTATTATTTTGCAGTAAATATGGCACAATACAATACAAAATACTTTGTTGAAAACACCACAATGAAATCACAAAACATAACAAAACTTAAAATAATGTTACAATCTTTTAAGTTATGTTTTGTCGCATAGAGAGATCTCTTATCTAAAAACTATTGAAAAAGTATTAATTATAATAAAAAAAATATGTCTAAATATAAGAACTTTTTTGTATTTTTTTTCTATTAAACAAAAAGTTGACAGTATTTGCTTGAAAGTGTCGTTAATAATAATAGTATTTGTTGCCTTACAGTGCTTACATTGGACTAGGCTATAGCCTTGTTGTGGAAACTAGCATGATGACGTATGTCATATATAAATAAGTAATATTAATAAAAATGTATATATGTATACCCATGACCCTTCCGGGATTCGAACCCAGGACCGTCGGTGCAAAAGACAGGAACGCTACCGTTGCACCAAACGATCCATAATTCTGAGTAAGATATACTTTGTTATTCAAGTATTTAACTGTCGATGCTAGTAAAAGTATACTTAATTCGATATTGTTGTTTGTTTATCTAAAACATCAAGAGATGGCGCTGGAGCCAACATAAAAAAAATATTTTCTTTTTTTTAATGCAATTTATTATTAAGATTATTTGAATAGCAAAAAGGGGTAATTTTCATGAGGGGTTTTCTTCCCCGCGGCCACCTTAAGAAAGGCAGCCCTCGGCCCTGAAACTGCGGGTTACGAGCTCCTTCGGGCACGCGGCCCTATCTGGGTGATTTTTTACTGAGGTTGTCTTCCTCGCGACCGCTTTTGGCAGCCCTCGACCCTACACCAGTCAGTAGTGTAGTGCAGGGTAGCGAGTTAGACGACGCCACAGAAGACGCCGTCTGTGCCGGAATAAGTTGACAAGACTATATATTGCAAACGGCGCAAAAAACTTCGATACCGCGATAAAAACAATAATTATTTGAGCAGACAAAATACTGCGGGTATATGAATAATACTAGAGCTTTACTAAGGTATTATTGCTCCATGCTTAATTGTAAGTAGCCGTCTACCGTATCGCTACTATAAAATCGGTTATAAACTAGGTCGAAGCAGACGCTAAGCATAATTAGCATAAAGCTTCGCTAGCACCATTTATTGGAGCGGGGCGTAATACTAGAAAAAAATCAATAATATTTAGTAAATTTTAAAATTCCATAATTAATGAAATTTTTTAAAAAGCATGCGCTTTTTGTGAAATGAGAAATCCCATTGGTCATAACTTTTTTATTTTTCGGAATTTAAAAATTCTCGCTCCGTCAAGATCTAGTCCTAAACCTGTTTATTGAAAGTTATGGCATAAAACGTAACAGACATTGCGTCATTGAAGCTGATCCATGGGAGCTCCACTCCAATTAGTTTAAGCCTTTCCCTTCTCTCTCTTTCTTTCCTGTTACTTCTATCACTCTTTCTGCTCTCTATCTTTTCCTTGCTTTGTCTTCGCTCTAGGGTGAGAGGTATCTCTAGCCTCAACCGCCGAACGCAAATACGCGTTCGACGCGGGACAACAAATCACCCTTGCAAAAATTAATATAAATCTTACTGTCATCTTTAATAAATAAGATATCCAAAAAAAATAGTTTCAACTCATTTAAATGATTGTTTTCATTAAATGTTTATATATATATATATATATATAATTAAATGTTTATATATATATTATTAATATTGCACATGTATATACATTATCTTTCTTCTTCGTTCTTATAAGAAGTATTTGTATGAAACCCCAGTTAGGATATAGCAAGCAAACAATACACTTAATATGATTATTATTATAAAATAAATACTTATCGTTAGATTTATCTCTCTGACATAAAATTGTCAACAGAGTAGAACGCTTTTTAGAAGAGATTTAATTTTTAATTTTTGTTTGAATGAATTTATTTTTCTCTCATTACAATTGGGATTTTGTTTCAAATTAAGATGGATCGGTATAATGGACTTTAAGACATTTCTAACTTGGGTTCTGGGAGGATCAAATTATATTTTCGTCTAAGATTTTTGTTAAATTCAAAATATTTTGAGTACAAACAAACGTGCAAATAAATGATATATTTATGATTACTTGCATAATCTATATTTATATATAAACTTAGACAATACTGTGTACCTTATGCTGGCGAAATCTTAGGATGCTAAATGCACCGTGGGGTTTTAATTATTTTGTTTTGTTTTATTTTTTTATCTATGTACTGTTTTTGTATTGTATGTTATGGTCCTGTGTTAGTACCAAATAAAAAAGCGTTTATATGTATATTGTTAAACGGTTCAACTGAGTCACGTGATCATTAGACATTACTATGAGCCAGTGCGTTGCGTATACATACCATGACGCCTCCGGTTTAGTTCGGCCATTATCGAAATCTGATTTGTGAGAACGGCAGACTTTATTCATGCGTTTATTTGCTCTTTGTCTGGTCTCCACTAGCTGATCATGTCGAATTCATATAACACGTTAACTTTTGCACATAATTTCATTACTGATCCTGTAAGCACGGCCTTGTAAAGGAGTCGGAACGTCAGGATTAAATATAGAATAAATTATGCGCATAATCCGTTAAAATAGTTGTTTTATTCAAATGTGTAATGTGCGCCGAAATGTAAGAATTAATAGACCTGAGTCATGTAAAAGACTGGTTGAACCAATCTACCATGAGAATTATTGAACTTCAAATCAAACAGGTCAACATACTGGATATACGAGCCTCTTAAACTTAACACCTTGAATTAAACGACATACAGAATTCAACATTTAAAAGTGTCGAATTATACTACAGTTCTCAATTTATATAAATAAACTAACTAACCCAGCCCCGTGTTGCTGTGACTCAGTTATCATAATTTGCAGTAAAAAAAACATTTTGTGTTATAAATAAAATGAAACCTATCCTATCTCCTATCCTATAAAAAAAGCATTTCAAATCGGTTGATTAGTTTCGGAGTCCATCGCAGTCAAACACTGACAGGGAATTTTTATATCTAAAGAATATTAAAATTAATCAAGTAAACGGCTTTATAATAAGTTTATTTTAAACCTACTGACTCTTACCGCTTCGTTATTAACTTGCTTAGAAAAATATGTAGACTCATATTTTTATTGTGACAATAGATGGCGTTATTTTGAATGTCGATCGTGTTACGTCGACGGTGTATTCGCAAGTGATGTGCATCGATTTCCAAATTGTTATAAAGATGTATGACGCCCTAAGTGGTCGAGTGGATTGCATCGCCACCAAGGTCCCGGGTTCGGTCCCCGGCCACGTCTGGGTGTTGTGGTACCGTCGTTGTTTCTGAACTTCATAACGCAAGTGCGTTAACTACTTAATTTGGGTCCTGGGTTCGAATCCCGGAATTGTTAGATGGTTGTGTGATGATTACGAGCATTTGTACCTGAGTCATGGGTGTTTATATTTCCTATTAATATTACTTATTTATGTACAATATATGTACGTCTATGCGTTACTCGAGTATCCATAACACAAGCCTTACAGTGCTTACTATGGGCTAGGCTGATTAATGTGAATGTAAGTTTTTTTTTCCGTACTTATTAGCTTTAAACTCTTGCATAACGTTAAATACGACACGTATTATCAGAATATATTAATAAATATGGAATTGATTTTCTGTTCGTTAAATTATTGTTAATAAATGTATCGACTAGTAGGACAAAGTCAATTGAACGTACCTCAAAAATTGTTTTCAACCTCAACAACCTTCGTGTAAATGAAAGAAACCTTATTCGTCTCGACAGCCGAAGTAATTGGGCAATTTTCTCGCGAATGGTATATAAAATTGAATAAAATAACCCCCATTACCAATGATTTGAAGCATACTAAACTCAAAGGCACATTAAATATACATATAAATATATGGCTTAGCGAAACTAGGCCCATTTGTTGAGATAAAAACCGGAGTTCCATTAGAGTGCTCGGGGTGGTGAAGTTATTCTTTTATATGTAAAAATATAAAAATCTCGTGTCTCGATCTATGTTCGGGATAAACTCTGAAACTACTGAATCGATTTTGATCCAACTTCGGAACTATCTGTTATTTGATCTAACTTAAAAGAGGGTTCTTTTTAATTTATAATATAACAAAGCAACGCGTGGCCGGGTCAGCTAATTTTTTTTTATAAATATTTTTTGCATTTTTTCAATGCTTATGAGATAAATCTATAATCTAAGATCACAGTGGTTTGTGTGTTTGTCTGTCCGCTCTTTTTTCATTGTATCACTAACGTTACCATAGCCACGCGTTAATCGCAAGTAGTTCGTCTACCGGACGCTAGATAGCGCTAATGGAAAAATATTTAATAATAGACAAAATTTAAAGAATTTTGTCCACCCATGCGAAGCCGGGACGGGCCGCTAGTTATTTTACTAAAAGAATACTAGAAAAGATCGACTCGGCACGCAATTGAATTCTCAAGCGAGAAACGAACCCACAACCTTTGGTCCGGTCCAATGCTCTCCAAATTGAGCTACCGAGCCTTAAACACCTGTCGAAAGTTAATAAACTTGCTTTTAATTGAATTATTCTGTTATTTTATGTGCTAATTTAGTTCATTTTTCATTATATTTTATCTTAATTGAAATTTGATTTAAAATAATTATAATTCTGCTACTTCTAATTATGAATTTTGAATTATTTTACGTTTATGGGTGTAATGGCCTGAATTAAATTATTTTATTTATTAAAAAAAAATAGGATGATGCTTTGCTTCGAAGTGTTAGCCAACCACGACATCATAATGTTCCAAAAAGGCTTGAGGGTATCCTTTATCCTTAATTAAGCGCCTGATAACAGGATAAAGCAATTATGACGAAATCAGTAATGTCGTTGCTTGAGATAGTGGAAGCTTAATGCCTGAACAACACGAATTACACAAACCTGTGAGGGTTAAAATGTAATGTAATCTAAGACACTATACCTTTCATTGTTCTGAACCCGAGTAGCTGAAGCACTTGTGTTATGGAGTTCAGAGACAACGGTACCAAAATACCCAGACACGAGCTCGTTTTCTAAACGATAGAAGTTCGTTTTCCCGCCTTTACCGACTTGCCCAATTTGCCCACGCCCCTTTGCCTCATATACTTGCCTTGTCCATCTTTCGACCATCCTCTATGCCTTTACTATCTAAGCATCCATTTTTCACTATATCTTCCTCCAAAATATACATTAATGTATAAAGCTATCACGTGTAACTGTCAACACCACTGGTATTTCCGACCCTTATCACAATCTTTCTTTGTAAAAGTTTACACAAGTATCGTGATACATTGAAGAGCTTGTACACACCAGATTTTTTAAACCATAGCTTGACCATAAATTCGTTGTAAAGAATATTTATTTCATATGAAAAGTTACAGTTTACTTAGCCAAAAAATTAAGAAATAAAAACGGTGGTTCTAAACACGGAGCAAAAACAAAGGTTTTAAATGACAAATCAAGAAACTGTAAGGCTTAAATGTACACAAAGTAAGGTTTGTATTTGATAATAATTTTTTGTAAGTAATTCCAAATGATAATTAAAACCCACGACCTTTCGCTGTCCGGGCATCTCTGACCTCCGAGCTCCCGAGAAGCTGGCAATCATCGAAATTTACAAACGTATTTCAACTTCTACTATGAGCTAGTATCGTACAAACATCCGATTAAGTTAGAACCAGATATAATTTTTACAAGCGTATTTTACATCTCATAGTAATATTTGTGAATGCAAAAAACAAAATTAAATACACTTATAATATTATTCATTCAAATCACGCTTTTCTAAAAGAATTTACAAAAATGAGAACATAGTATCTTCAAGTATATCTTAACCGCTTCAAATAATATTAACTGTGGTATAAATACGGCATTACTCACTGAATTATTGCCATAATAAAACATATTTTTTCCCCTTTTCTCTTACCATTTGTCTTTCTTTGTTTTGTAATAATGTACTATAAATTCTGTGGCTAATACAGAGATACCCAAAATTATTCTTCATATCTAAATCTCGTATTACGTATTCGAGAAAAAAGCGTAGTATATTATCAATAATCAGTAAGTGGAATTAAAATAATGCGTATACTAGCCCTTCTATCATTTTTAATAGCTTTTAAATAATTTTTTTATCTATACTACCATAAAAATATGTAGGCTCAGGCTGTACATTTATTTTTTAGACATATTTTTGTGAACCAATGATACCAGTTCCACTATTTTTAATATTTTATGTCTGTATGTTTTTTTATAAGTCAAGAATGGGTAAACCGATGTCAATGAAACTTAGTATATAATAATTACATATGATTGCGCAAATGATAGGTTATATATAATATCGGTAAAAGCTATATACACTCGAGAGCAATGAATCCGGGTCACTTAAAGAATCCTAAAAATCTCGGAAACTAAAAATGCTAGGTTAATGCAATAAATTGTATTTAATAGACAATGTAATACTCCTTAAATGAAGGTATTAAAACTTCTTAGTTATTGTAAAGTTATATCATAAAAAAATCAAATTTGAAAAAGGGCCACTTTCGAAGATGGAACTACGAAATTACAGCATTTGGTTTTGCTTTTGTTTGTAATCTGTCATTTATGTGGGTACATAAACCATGTTGATAGTGCTCTATATTCATTATTCAAGCTGAAATTATGTCGCTTACGCCTGAAGAATGCACCAGAATACTTACAATGCTGGAAACCGGCCGGAGTCAGCGCGATACAGCCAGGACTGTCGGTGTGTCGCTGTCAACAGTACAAAGAGTTCTCCGACGTTACGAAGAAACTGGTTCTAACCTACGCAGACCAGGAACGGGCAGAACCAGGTGTACCACAGCACGAGAAGACCGATACTTGGTGAACACCATGCTTCGAAATCGCTTTCTCACAGGAACTGAACTCACCAATCAGTTTCGACGCCTCGGAGGAAGTAACCCAAGTGCATGGACAGTTAGACGTCGGCTTGCTGAATCTAACTTAAACCCCCTTAGACCTGCAAACGGCCCTAAACTGGAGCGTGGGCATCGTATTTCAAGACTAAGATATGCCCAGAGCCACGTAAATTGGAGTATTGAAGATTGGTCAAAAGTTATGTTCTCCGACGAATCAAAATTTATGCTCTTCAAGCACGATGGAATACACAGAGTGTATCGAAGACCAGGGGAAAGATTCAAGGAAGCATGCATCGAAGAAAAAGTAGCCTACGGTGGTGGGTCTGTACTTGTGTGGGCCGGAATTTCTTCTGAAAGTCGCACAGAGCTGGTGATCATAGAAAACGGCTCTTTAACTAGCGTAAGATATGTGGAAGAAATCCTCAATGATCACGTTGGTCCATTTATGGTCAATTTAGGTGAGGATGCTATATTTATGCATGACAATGCCCGACCTCATACAGGTAGGATTGTGAATGACTACCTTCAAGAGATGGAGAGGAGAGATGGAGATGGAGAACATTACTCGTATGGAGTGGCCAGCGCGCAGCCCGGATATCAACCCGATCGAG
Organism: Calamotropha paludella; assembly: GCA_927399485.1. Lineage (NCBI taxonomy): Eukaryota > Metazoa > Arthropoda > Insecta > Lepidoptera > Crambidae > Calamotropha > Calamotropha paludella. Next base: position 1,004,509 of record OV656803.1, on the reverse strand, counting down.
CATGCTTGGGACGAGCTAGGCAGATGCGTAAAACAACGAAACCCTCCCCCAATCACGCTTCGTGAGCTCAAAATTGCTCTCACAGAGGAATGGGAGAATATTCCCCAAAATCGTATAAGGAACTTGGTGTACAGCATGCCAAACCGCGTAAACGCAGTAATGGAAGCACGAGGAGGCAATACGAAGTATTAAAATTCAAGAAAATCGTAATAAAGTTCAAACATTTCATGTTTCCTATTTTTGTTTTAGGAGAGATCAGCAGTTTTTTTCTTTATGTAATTTTGTGTTAATAAAATGTATGGTGACTCATATTTTTTTTACTTTCATTTAAGGAGTATTACATTGTCTATTAAATACAATTTATTGCATTAACCTATCATTTTTAGTTTCCGAGATTTTTAACATTCTTTAAGTGACCCGGATTCATTGCTCTCGAGTGTAGTTTAAACTAATATAAAAAATACGAATATGAGTTTGTTACACTTTCTCGCCTTAACTACTCAATCGATTATCATGAATTTTTGCATACACTTTGCCAGGGTTACAGAAAAGTGCGTAACTACCTGTAATTGTTACTTTTACATAACTGATTAGAATTAATAAAAGCCAAAAAACGAGCGTGATTTAGACCACACGACTGAAATAAACCTTCTTTAGCTACATCTATATATGTATATGTATATGTGTGTGTGTGTGTGAGAGAGAGTGTGTGTATGATTGAATAATATATACATGTATATAATATTCAAATTAATTGTGGGCTTTCATTGATAAATTAATATTTATAATAGATATTTTATTTTTATTCATTATTTTCATTATTGGATACATCCGTAATCTGTCTTTATATCTTCACTAACTTATATCTCCCTCTCAACTTCCGTTCGCCTCGCCCGATCACACTTTTCGTAACGGTCTCGTCACGCATTCACCAGCTTACTACCCAAGTAAAGGGTGCGTATAGAAGTTTTACTTAAAAAAAAACAATTTACGCGAAATAAAATTCAAAGAAAAATAATTTAAACTTATAATTTAACTTTGTGTATTTATATATATTAAATGTTTCGTTTAAAATGATTGGCTTGTTTGTAATCGATTTGTGCTAACAATAATTGGTAAGTAAATATTTATGTAAGCATTAGGGAATCAAGAAATCAATAAGAAAGTCCAAGTTCTATTCGTTAAAAGTTAATTAAAGCGAGGTTTACAATTTCAGAAAATAAAATAATGTTACTTTTCTCGTGAAAATGTAACTATAGTTTTGACTATCCTCCACTAGCAACACTGTAATTTAATATTAAAAAACAAATAAAATTAAAAAGTTTGTTATAAACAAATCTAAAGTAACTTAAGATATTTTTATTAGCCGGCCACGCCTTGCTGTGTTATCAATTAGAATGAAATCTATCCTATGTCCTAAGTCGGATATATGAATACAGCAAAATTAAATATATATATATATATATATTACCGGTACCCTGGTATCCATAACACAAGCCTTATAGTGCTTACTTTGGACTAGGCTAATTGGTGAGATTGATTAAATATTTTAACTTCTTTTTCCTTTTTTTGTAGCATGTATCCTCATTAATAATGATGTTTTTTTTTTAATAATAAGCTGAAAGGCCTGATCAAAAACGGCAGGTAGCTAGCCTATTTTTTATGAAATAAATTTCGGAGGGTGTGCCGCAGAATTGGACAGCCTTGTTCAACTGTCCGCATTTTTCATCGGAAAACCAGACATACAAATAGGCGTCACCTTTATATGTATGGTTGGTTGGTATCAAACGTTTAGTGCGACAAAGAGTCGCACTAAACGTTTTGGTTCCATTACTGTGATCCGTACTGCTAAGGAGTGGAACTCTTTGCCTAAGTCTGTATTTCCTGAATACTATTTAAGGGTCTTCAAGTCACGTGTGAATAGGTATGTATCTTCTAAGCAAGCGCATCACATCATAGATCGCATCGTCGCTTACCATCAGGCGAGATAATGGTCAAACGCTTATTATTTACAATTAAAAAACATTGTAATTTTACCCCATGAGTAACAGTTTGGATTTCACATTGATTTAAATGAACTTTTGTTATAGTTTTAATTGGATCGTATTTTGTTACCTTAAATAAAATGTTATCCGTCTATTTAAGAAGGTTCAAATTCGCGTGAAACGTTGAAGAGTTTCCTTGTTAATTGAAATCGGGTTTAGCACTTATTTGTCTTCAGAGATTAAATGAGGCTTACAGGAAGCTTCGTGGATAAGGATTCCTATGGGAGTTTGGTAAGCCTTTCGGCTCACTGTTCTTAAGAAAAGTTTTTGCAAGGGTAAGTGAGAAAGTTGTTCTAGTCGACGGCGATATAACAATGGTCTCCCTTGATATATTTGAGAAATTGGCAATTACAGCAGTGGAAATTATTGGTGGTTTGAATTATTTCTTCACCGATGTAAATGATTTTTTTTGTATGCGTTTGGGTAAATCCCTGGATGGTTTAGATTTCCAAATCAGCCCGCCATCTACCGGGCAGTGGCAACATTGGGCAGTCATAATAGAATTATGATATTTTTATGTTTAGTAAGAGAGATAGAATTTTATATTTTTGTTTTTTTTTTAATTTATGTTAAAATAGCTTATGTGTGTGAACTAAATTATTGAATAAGAATCACCAAATAAAACGTCATAAATATTATATTTCTATACAATTATTAAATTATCTCGACATTCTTCCTGCTGCGAAATGCACTTTGAAGCAATGGTCTCGGCTACATACGCAGTAGTTAACACGTATAATAACAAAAAGTATGTTTGTAAACAAACCTACTTATTAAACCATTTTTTGAGTTCCGAATTAAACAAAGAACCGTTATAACCACTAAACAGGCCCCGTCTGAATACCAGCGTTGCCGCGACACGCATTCGTTTCGTAGCATATCATATTTTTTCTCATCATACCTTTTCTTTATTATATATGTGTACGTATATGACGACCGTTTGGTGCAACGCTAGTTATCCTGCCTGTCACACTGACTGTCCCGGGTTCAAATCCCGGAAGGGGCAGATGTTTGTATGATGAATACGAGCATTTATACTTAAGTCATGGGTGTTTTTTATATTTCTATGAATATTACATATTTATTTATAATATATGTATGTATGTCTATCCGTTACCCTAGTATCCATAACACAAGCCTTACAGTACTTACTTTATTTATATTTATTTATTATTATTTATATGTACTGTAATTTTTTTGTTAAATTTTTTTCATGTGTGGTGATAGTCAATAAATGTTTCTCTCTCTCCCTCTCTCTTATAAACCTGTCTGTCTCCAGCATAGCTCAGTGATTATCGACAGGATTGACTAAGGCAATGGTCGTCATATATGTTCTACTACCTTCACATATATATTCACGTGGACGTTCCTGTTAAAATTTTATACAAATCGAATATATTTTATGAATAAATTGTTTTATTTACATATGTACGCGTAAGTGTTAGAATAAAATGAGATATTTAATAATTAAATGATTTGTATTTAGCTAAGTAAGTAAGCATCAAGCTTATTGATAAATACCCTGATGTGAACAGAGGAAAATTATTTTTTAAGAAATCAAAACATTCGGATTTAATATAAAGTATGGGGAGTAAAATTCTTGCAAAAATGATATATATTATTCAATGAAATAATTAAGTCAGTAAATTTCAAATATAAGTATGTAAAGTGATGGTTTTCATTTGATTCTTAACTTGATCTTTTAGTTATATGAAAAGCTAATTTAAGAAAAATCAAATGTACCTAATGAAAAATATTCATTTCAATTGCAGACCATTGAAATAATATTTGAAGTTTTCTATTTGAAATAATACTTAAAAAAACTGTGAGCCGAGTAAATTTTTTCTAGTAATTTTCTATTAAAATTATTTGTCTTATAAGATAGCATTAAAAATATTACAAATTATAAAAATAAAAACTAATTTTTTTACAATATTTTTTGTAGTAACATTCCTTGTAAGTGAAATACATAATTTAATCAAAAATTGAAAGTACATGCTTAATTAATTAAATATATAATATAATTATGTTTATGTGCATAATAACATATACTACAGGTATAATTAACTAAAAAAACTTTTTAATTTGTTAATCCATCCTCAAAAAAGATATTTTTTTAAACCCTATTATTTTAATTATTCGAAAGTGTACAAAGAAATTAGTAAAACTTTGCTTCCTGTATCAAATAAATAAAAAAAACAAATCAAGCATATACTTTTGAACCAGAAAATAGATAAGTAAAAAATATTAAAATCTTCAAAAAGGGAGTCATATTTTCTACAACAGGGGGGTTGAGAAACTTTGTCTTCTCGCTACATCTGAAGTGTTCCCCGTTACACGGTATCCATCTTCAACATGTCCCATAAATGGGTCGATTCCCTCATTTACCCACCACCAATGCGGTAGAATTAGAACAACGCTACCGCAATCACTGCTGCACTGCGTAGAAACGGACTCCCCGCAATATTATGAAAACCAGTTATACATATCCGAGACACGAGAAAAAACTGCGTAAGCGCGATTCAAAACTGTTATACTGTAAAGATAATTATTAACGAATATACTAAGAAATATCAAATTATTTATATTTATAACACTAGCTTACTTATTAAAATAAAGATTTAAAATAATATTACAATTTAATAATCAGTTTTATTGCGAATGTAAAAATGATTCTTACAGCGTATCATTATTGTCTATACTTTGGCAATCGCACTTTTCACAGCAACGCCATCTCTTGACAAAAGGTGGAACTAAGTTCGTCAGGCCATTTTTTTATGACAAAGCAACCTTGCAAGATTTTAAATGATATCGTAAAATGTCATTTTTAGGTTTTACAGTATTTTTTATCGAGTTTTAGCTTTTTAACTTTTTAGTTTGTTTTATTAAAAAGTAATAATACAAATTTGTTTTAAAAAGGTTTTTTTCAAACTCATATTTTGTTTTACATAATGAAGTTTCTTATAGATTCTTATTCAACAATTATAAATATTACAATTTCACCTGTAATCAAATACCTACACGTGTAAAAAACCCTGTAAGCACTTACTGAAAGATTTTTCTATTGATTTATTTTATAGAAAGAAAGAAAGAAAGAAAGAGCATATTACTTGTGCTTGTTTAGATGCACTTATATCATTTGCCGTCGGTGCCCGTAACGAAAGTGAACGGCAATTACTGATTCCGTTTGGTGCAATGGTAGCGATCCTACCTTCTGCGCTAAAGGTCCTGGGTTCGAATCCCGGGAGGGGCATATTTTTTTGTGATAAACAAGCATTTGTTCCTGAATCATGTTCGTTTATATATATTTATTTATATATTCTATACATTATTTAGAACATATAGTACAAGTGGTCCGGAATTTATTATTTTTCATAACTTAATTCAAATAGTTTTGATGTAGGTACCTTCTATGCTATCCTGGCTGAACCACTGTCGGATTCAGCCAAGAAGCGTTTTTTTTATTATTAATTTATTTGCAAGCAAACACTTACAGACATGTACGGTCAAATAATTCAGCATGCATTTTAAACTGGCAATATAACAATGAATAAACAATGTCATAATTAAATTCTAATAAACATATTATAACAAAGTCAAAATTTTCACAATTAAACACTAATAGTAATAAGCAATGTCAATAAAATATATTTAAGAATTCATTACATTGTATAAATACTAGCTTTTACCCGCGGCTTCGCCCGCAATTTTTTGACGTGACAACGTCTTATAAATTGGTTTGCCGGGTGACACTTCAAGAAACTGCGTTACGCTCCGCTCACGTTATGCGCTCACAATGAGAGCGAGTGAGAGGCACGCGTCCCTTCCACTCGGGCATGGTTAGCCCGCCTAAGAGCGAGAGAGACAGACATAAAAAGTGGAAGGGACGCGTGCCTATAAATTAATGTTTTAAATATAATTCTTTGTATAAATAAATGTTTGCAATTGTTACTATTATTTCATCCTTCTTCCTACTATACGAATGAATATTCACATTTAAATTATTTTACCACTCAAAGTCGTTGTCACGTAAAACTTTCGCCCGTATACCGACTTTACAGGCAACCAATTTTTTTTTCAATAAAAAGTATCCTATGTTACTTCTTATACCTCCAAGAATATATGTACGAAGTTTAATGATGATCGGTTTAGTAATTTTTGCGTGAAAGCATAACATACAAACTTACATTCACATTTATAATATTAGCAAGATAGATCACACAAAAAGATTCTTATCTAAATCTATTACTAATTCATTAAGCGGTAAGTCTGCTATAGTTAAGGGCAAAGCATTGTACCTACAATCTTATGGCCATATTGTAACAATATTTGGCAAAGAATTTTGTTTTATGTGAGGGACGACCAGCCAGGCGGTTTTTTTGCGAAAGCACGCATCTCATGTTTCTCAGTAAATTTGTCCTTTAGTTAAAAATATAAATTAAGTAATTAAATGTCAATAATATAGAATAACATTTATGATGCGAATGACATGTCTACTTAAGGGATTTTGTTAAAGAAATTCGGTGAGAATTTCATCGCGGGTGACGAACGAAAACCTTTTTAACATGTAACTAGTAACAAAAAACTACAGTACTAAATAGGTACTTATAAAATAGATAAAAAATAGTGTGTGAATGACAGATTGGTGCAATGGCAGCGATCCTGTCTTCTTCTACGGTTCTTGGTTTGAATCCCGTATGGATCAGATGTTTGTGTGATGAATACGAGCTTTTGTATCTGAGTTCGGGATGAACTCTGAAACTACTTAACCAATTTTGATCGAACTTCGTTATTATCTGTTATTTGATCTAACTTAAAAGATGGTATTTTCATTTGAATTCATAGCACAGCAGCGCGTGGCCGAGTCAGCTAGTATATCTTATCTTAATCTTAATATATATAAATTACGTGTCACGCTGTTTGTCCGCGATGGACTCCTAAACTACTTAACCGATTTTAATCAAATTTGTACACCGTGTGCAGTTTGAACCAACTTGAGAGATAGGATAGGTTTTATTTTAATTTATAACACAGCAACGCGTGGCCGGTTCAGCTAGTTTATATATAAAAAAACGTGTCCCGCAATGAACTCCCGAAACTAATCGACTGATTTTGATGTTTTTTTTTAATTTTGCTGGATTTTTCCAACTTAGGACATAGGATAGGTTTCATTTTATTAATAACAAACATAATATACAAATTATAATATTAGAGCCAGCTAATATATGTATAAATATATGTCTTTAAGACTTTTTAACGCTCCACGATCTCTGGCAACTGTACTTGTGCGGTTATTCCAACGGGTTCAAAAAAGTTTGGGTTTGCGGCGCTCGGGAAGTATATTCTATATTCTATTGGGATTTTTACACTGTTAAAGAGAAATGTACGAAATTTTACGACATATATATTTTAAGATTTTTTGAAAATCGGTAATACTAGATTTTAAAGTTTAAAAATTTTATTTCGCACTATAATAAACCGCAAATGAAATTGTTTCCCTAAAATGTTTTTGCGATCCTGAAAATCAACAACTCGCACCGAATAGCCTTTTATTTTTACTATGCCATGGTGGATATTATTGTACAGCTGTCAAAAAATGTACGAATTACTAAACTTTAAAGATTTTTTGACAATTTTTTTAATATGTTGATACCGAAACAAGCCGCAAATTATTTTTTCGATCAAATGTGATATTTATTTGCCTTTATTTTAACACTTCTATGGCTATACATTCTTAATCTATAATTTTTAAACAATTACTTACATAACTAATTTATATTTCCAAAAGTTTAATTGGCAACTACCTATAATTATTTGGTTTCATGTACACAAAACAAATATAATTAAGTACATACACACATGAGCCCTGTAAGTACATAACAATAATATTAAGTACCTACTTTAAACTAATAAAATAAATTTTAATAAAAAAATCTCTCTTTTCTACTAAACATTTAAAAATTATAATTATACTTACATATTATGTAATATTATAATACAATTATTATTATTATTATTATCATATATAATACACCACGCGTTGCTGTGGCTCAGTTTTTATAATTTGCAATTTTTTTCTGTTATAAAATAAAATCAAACCTATCCTTTGTTATAAGTTCGAACAAATACAACAAAATATAAATCATCAAAATCGGTTGAGTATTTTCAGAGTTCATCGCAGTCAAACACTATGTCAGGATTATTTTATATAAAGATAGTGAAAATGCTTTTCTTTGTCACTCAATCACGTCAAAATTACTGAACCTATCAATGATGATCAATCGACGCGGGATGTGTAGATTGTTTTAGGCTACTTATTTTTTGGATTCGATGGACGCTTTGCGTTTTTTTTTTCGATTTACTTTTTTAATTTTTTTCCCATATTTATTTTTTTCGGTGGGTTCCTATTGTAGCGGTTTCAGTCGTTATTTTTCTGTACTTAACCTAAATAACTAATTCTCTGTCATCAAAATAAGAACGTGAAAAGTTAAATAAGAAAACTGAAAATGTCAGTCCATCAGTTAAGTGTAGAAACTTTGCTGACTTTTTTATGCTGACTAGCCATCGCCCGCTTGTTTCGTTGGGCGACAATCAAATAAACTATTCAACGAAACATACATGATTCTTTATAGACTCCTGTCGTAGTCGAAACATCAAGATTAAATATGAAGCACGCACAACAAACCAGAAATAATTTGTTTTATTTTAATGTAATGTACGCAAAATTGCAAGAACTAAATAAAGTACTTTGGAGATTGTGCTCAGGAGCTGCATTTGCTCATACCGCCATCTCCTTTCTTCCATCGGACATCCAGACGCACTGCGGGCTACCACCCTTTCTTGGTTGCTATTCCTACCTGTCGCACCAAACACTTTTTAACATCCTTCATAATTCGCTCAGCAAAGGAGTGGAACTCCCTCTCTGCCTCTGTATATTCAACTTGTCGAAAAGGTATCTTCTGGGTTAGCTCGTTCCATCGTGGATCCTGTCTTGGCTCCCGGACTTGATTACGATCAGAAACGAAACAATTCTAAAAAAAAAATACTTATTTTTTTTTCTTTTGTCCACAGATACCGACTAGCTTTCCGCGAGACATTGCTTTGCCGGAACATGAAACGGAGCGATTCGAACGCCTTCAATTTGGAGCATACCAGTTGCAGAGAGACTTCAATGCCAAGCTTCAAGTCCACCAGTTACCGAAGACGAGACCAAAGGATATCATTCATCAGCAAAGTTGATTATATAAACGACCCGACACCATTGGCTGTTAAGAATGGGGATATGACCAATTCGAATTACAAGGATGATGGTAAAAAAATCTTTTTAAACGATCGCGATGTTAACACCGATGGACAATAAATATCATATATTTGATGTTTATAATGGCGGTTGTGTTATTTTTGAAGGCATAATTTCAGGCCGTAGATTTCCTAGAATAAGAATTATGATGATATTTCTCGAATGATTATTACCATAGCAGTTTGTTAATCAATGTATTTTTAATAACAAATCTATAAGAATGAGAAAAATTATTATTTTCAACGGAAGTAAACATTCCTGGTTGTTTTTTCTTTTTAGTCCTGTCATTTAAAAATATATAACTAACTATTTAGAAAAACGAAACTGGCAACACCGTTTTATAGATAATAATAATCTTTATTTTTTCTTAAAACACGGTATAATATTGATTATAAAAATAAAAAGTTCAACAGGTTTCCTAAATGCAAAGGATGCAAAAATAAAATAAAACATTTTGGAACTTAATAAATTCGTCATAAGGTTAATAATTTAATTAATATTACTGAAATTTCTTTTCATGAATTTCCATGACGTCTTTATTTTTACAAAACCCCCTCCCTTTTCGAAGTCGGTTATAAATATAAAACAAAGTCGCTGTTTGTACGCTTATATCTTTTAAATTACGCAACTGATTAAAATACAGTTTTCAGTACTAAATAGAGTGACTTAAAGGAATGTTTACATGTAGAATACATGCATATTATTTATTAATTTATTAAGATACACCAACAGCTAACATGTATACACATTCTTACATTAAATACTAAATAAATTTACAATTCCTTCACGAGTGCCCATAACAACACTTACCAATGCACTATTTATATATATTCAATATATATTTCTCACATAACATCAGCGCCCCACCCCTCTCAACAGTCCCAATGCGTGAATTGTAAAAAAAATGTCGGCCGTCGGACTCTCAGATAAGAATGCCATTTTCTCGCTAAATAATGAAATAATGAAAGCTAATTAAAATCCACCACAGGATGTTTGGATCTCTGTAACTCAAAAATTGATCGTAAGCTAAAAAAAAGCAGCAAGCCACGCGGCAATTGCTACCAGGGACTGTCGAGGGGTGTTGGCTATCGGTAGCTATTTCTACCGTGGTTAACTAAAATATTAGAAAATCCACTAATTACATATTTATCCTAAAGATCTAATGTGTTTCAGCAGTTTTCTACGAAATGTTTTGTAGTCTTCAGAATAAAAAAAATATTCAAAAATGATTGTGATTTCATAACAAATTTTTTGCGCTTACATTGCAAACGCTGGCTAAACGTTACGACAAATCAAATTAATGTACTACGGAATTGTGTCCTAAAAAGATCTATAAAAAGCCCGCGATGGTATATTGTTATGACCTAAGATTAACCCACAGTAACCATTTTTTATCTATAACTTATTACAAAAAATAATTTATTTACATAATATTAGTATTGCTTAGATTTATTCTGCATTTCGTGTAGATCAAATTTGCCCTTAACAGCATATCTTTATAATGAATATTTATGAAGATATACAGAGATTTTAAAAGCATTCCAAACTGCCCCAAATTATTATCTTATGTAAATGACATTGTATTAAATTTTATCAGTCAGATTTTTTGTAGTATTTTTTTACTAGGATAATTTATTCTAATGTTAAATTATCATTATTACGTTAAGTCAATTAATACAATTTTTCTATTTATTTCACGTTAGTATAAATGTCAGTAAAATTCCAATTATAATATAATAACAAAATATCAAGCTTGATTTATTAAACTAATATTTGCCACCCAAGAATTATTTGATCTAAGGGCCGGGGAAAATTAAACTTTGTATATTAAACCTTATTACTACATACATAAGTTTTAAATTAAACTCTTAATTCATTCGCGACACGAAAAGCTACTTACTAAAGTCTCCGAGTGGCTAAAACAAAATGGCGTAGTATTCAGGAAGGCAATTGAATAAGAAGCAATCAGTAAAAAATTACAAAAATCAGAAGCACATATAAAGGGCATACGCGTGGTATGCCCTTTATATGTGCTTCTGATTTTTGTTGTTTGATTCACTTGTTTGATATTTGTAAAAATATTACTTTCGATGTTGAAGGTAGTTACAATATTGTTGGAACGATACTAGCTTCTCGGTAGCTTAGCGGTCAGAGCACTCGCTTGAGTAAAGAAAGTTCGTGGGTTCGAATCCCACTAGAGGGCTCAGAAGAGTGGTTGTTTTTTACAGTACTATTTTATTTATTATTTTATTTTTTACTTTAATTTTTTATTTATTTATTAGGAAAAAATATAACGTTAAATGGTATATTTTTTATATAACATGAAATTTTACAAACTTCTACTCACCAAGCATATATATGACAAAATATATAAAAAAAATTAAAGTTTTATGATAAAAAAACAAGCTATCCTACCTTCTGCGCTAAAGGGCTCGGTTTCGAATCCCGGTAGGGGCATATGTTGGTGTAATAAAAATAAGCATTTGTTCTCAAGCCACAGCAACGACAGCTAAGCTACTAATTATATAAAAATCCAACAGCTAAAAAAATAAAATGTATTTATATCTCTTATTATAAATGTTAGATTTTTATATCTAAAAAAGTTATCTATACATATAAATAAAATTGGAGTGTCTGTTTGTAATATTGAAGTAACCGTTTTTTACTACATGCATATGAATAAATATATACGGTACATACATCAAAATAACATGTTTTATAATTTTTGTCTGTCTGTCTGTTTGTTTGTTCCGGCTAATCTCTGAAATGGCTTGACCGATTTTGACGGAAATTTTATTGGCAGCTAGCTGATGTAATAAGGAGTAACTTAGGCTACTTTAATTTTGGAAAACATCTTTTATTTTAGAAAAATAATATTACTACCACAGCAAGTAGTTGGCTGGGTCAGCTAGTTAAAAATAAAACAATCAACTCCTACCATTTCAGGTGAAATTCCTTCGTAGGCAGGAGAGGCTAGTACTCTCCCAAATCAACTACCGAGACCTTCACACAATCCTTGATTTTTCTGAAATAATTATTTATTTACAATTGCATTATATACGATTTAGATAAGGGCGTACCCAGCTTCTGGCCCAGGGAGGGCCAATGACATTTTTTAGGTCGGATAAGGTATAAATAAGTATGTAGTGTGTAGCCAACCGTTTTTATAACTAGTCAAATGAATAAACAAATTTAAATATGTATTTCTATTTTCTTTTAATTATTATTTAATTCGAATTTCATTTCAAAATTAACTATTGAGGATCTTCATCGAAACGGTTGATGGCGTAAAAATCGCCCATACCATTTATAAGTTTTTATGTACACTGAGTATACGAAGCCAATTTAATCGATCTTCAATCGTTGTTGATCTCAACCACTTTTTTATATCGTGAACAGAAAAGCAAATGCCCTCCCAGTGATGTATTGGTAAAATAAGAAGTAAGGGAATGCATAGTGGGAGCAAAAAGAGTCCTATTTTCAGCAAACAATTTTGTTCCATGTAAGTTTTTATTTTTTCTTATTCTTACTATACAAAGATGAATACTCTGTTAGTTAACATATTTTTTGAAATATTTTCAATAAGTAATTAAAAATATTTCTACTAAATAAGTACTGGAACGCGTTCCGGTTCAAAAAAGGTAAGGGAACATCGTTCCACCGCGTTCCCCTCCCAATACACCACTGTGCCCTCCCCTGCCCAACTGGGTAAGCCTATGGATATAGATAGGCTTCTAAATACATTTCTTAATATGCATAAGGCTCTGAACAATCGCATGTGCCTTGAGGAGCACAGCATCAAGGAAGAGAGGCAGACATTTAATATAAAATTTATCTTTGATGATCGTTTGATTCAACGGTAGCAATCCTGCCATTCGCACCGACAGTCCTGGGTTCGAGTCCCGGAAAGGGCAGATGTTTGTGTGAGGAATACGAGCATTTGTATCTAGTCATGAGAATTTATATATTGTATTATAATACATATTTATGTATCTTATGTATATCTGTCCGTTACCCTGGTATCCATAACGTAGTGCTTACTTTGGGTTAGGCTAAAATATTATTTTTTGGAATTCTAGCATTTTGCAATTAAAATTTATTTTTAACGCATTTTTTATTAGTTTCTACCTTTAAGCAGTCTGGTAACTTATTAATAAACTCTTATTGACATTAAATTTGGTTCGGTTGATGTAGATTTAAGTTAATCTGACGTCAACGCCATCTATTGTATGTTCTACTGTACTACCCACAACGTCGAATGGAATACTTTTGCAAGCATCCAGCAATCGATAAGTAAGATATAGCTATATTAAAGAGAGAAAATTCAACTTTTCAATCATATTACTTGCCATGCTACATACATTTAATGTATACATCACGCCTGTTTCTCGCACTTCTTCAACTTCTGAGACTTTAGTGTGAGTTTAAGCATCGACACTCGAAATCGTCTGCGTACAGTATTACTATGGAATTTCGAATAAGCGCCCCTAACGGTAACCATCAGGAACTATGAATCTTCATAGAAATATGAAATTATTTGTTTTCATCGAAGAGGCATAATGATAAACTGTGTCAAATACCGAATAAAGCTGCTTTATTTGGAAATAATGTTTATGGTATTGCTCCAGTAATACACAATAAGTTGCCGGACGGTATAAGACAAATAGATAATTTGATGATTTATAAATTGTCACTTAAATAGTTTATGATAAATAAAGCCTATTATACGTTGACCGAATATCTATGTGACCCTGACGTTGATTATTATGTGACACTAGCGGCCCGTCCCGGCTTCGCACGGGTGGACAGATTCTTTAAATATTTTCTATAATTAAATATTTTTCCGTTAGCGCTATCTAGCGTTCGGTAGACGAACTACTTGCGGTTAACGCGTTGCTATGGTAACGCGTATACAATGGGATAAAGAGCGGACAGACAAACACACACACCACTGTGATCTTAGATTATAGATTTATTTAATATTAATATTTCTAAAGTGTGTTTATATTACATTTTTTTGTTTGTTTTGTGTATAAATCAACTTTGCACACCCTTTGGGTAAGAATACAGATCTTGTGAATCGAGACCAATTATTGTAAACCTATATTCTGCAAATAAATAAATTGAATTTGAATTCTGTTACGCGCTCGCACTAAGGTCTCTGTCATTCTTCTTCAACTCTCATCAGCTTTTTTTTACAAGCTCAACGGTTAAGTCCGTATTTTTGACGTGGCTATTTTCAGGACACCTTTATCTGGTCCGGAAAAGTCCGCCTTTGTCTGCTGTTACCGACTTACCCATTCACATTTATCTCATATACTTGTCTTGTTAATCTTCTTTCTTCCACCCTCTTTACATGTCCAACCATTTAAGCATACCTTTTTCTATCTTCATCACTATATTTCACAAAATATTCTAAGACACTTTCCTGTGTCTGAATTTTGGTTTTCAATAACAAAGACATCTTTCCTAACCATCTGTATTGTATCCAAACAAAGCTTACGTAAGTTTTTGTTCCCAGTCACATTCAGAAATAAATCATTTTATTTGCTTACATAGCGTACTGTGATAAGAATTCGTCTGTCTCCTGTCTGTCAACACGTTTTTAGATAGCACCACATGTCTTTTATTAATACGCTTAAGCTGGTTCTCCACTACAGATATTGTATGCAGCTATACTGTCAAAGCTAAGCTAAGGAACTATGTGACCTTTTCCTATGCTAAGCCATGAAATAAAAATAACTTTCGAATGCATTTAAAATAAGTCTTAACTGATAAGATCGGGCGTTTTGTGCGTTAGCTTTAATAGAAGTAACGACACTCGCCCGGATAGCGGAAGGTCGTGGGTTCGAATCCCACCTAAGGGGAACGGAGGCGTAATTGTTTTTTTTTATATCTCATTATACGTCGTCGCCATACATAATTCACAAAAAACAATGTTATCCTATTATCACAATAATAGTATAGTGCAATGGTTTCATTACATCGTTGATTACAACAAAGTCAACAAGTATCTGTTTCAAGTAAGTATACTCAAACATTGCAATGATATTATGAGTATAAACGACAAATTTAAGACACTGGTGAAAATGGAAAATTATTCAGACACAATTATTGTAAAAAAACTGCCTTTGGTGTATATGCCACGTCATTATTATCATTCCTTTTTTTTGCCAATAGTTTTAAAACAAAGATTTCGGTATTTAAAATTAATGAGCTTTTAACAACGATACCTCACTCAATGGGGTGGTCCAATTTTTTTTTTCGTTTACACCTTAAAGACACTAAAAAAATTTTAACAACTCGCATACAATACATATATACATTTTGGGTCAATACAATGCTTATACTATGAAATTTTGAAGTCTATAGCTCCAATCGTTTGACTATTAAACCTGTGTGTCGAAACAGAATTTTTCCTTGTAAATATGGTATGAATTCCTAATCTATACATATAAATAAAATTGGAGTGTCTGTTTGTAATATTGAATTAACCGTTTTTTACTACATGCATATGAATAATTATACGGTACATACAACAAAATAACATTTTTTACAGTTTTTGTCTGTCTGTCTGTCTGTTTGTTCCGGCTAATCTCTGAAATGGCTGCACCAATTTTGACGGGACTGTTATTGGCAAGTAGCTGATATAATAGGGAGTAACTTAGGCTACTTTTCCCACCGACGAATCGTCGGTGGGAACGAAGGACGAAGGACGAATCAATATCACAAAGGCTGCCTATCGCGCGGGCTCAGTACGCGCGAGCAGGCTATTGCTGATTTTTATAAAAAAATATATTGCAAATTATAATAACTGAGCCACGGCAACGTGTGGCCGGGTCAGCTAGTAAATAATAAAAAAACTTATAGCGTGTTGATATCATCAAAAGCATAAGTAGTAATTTTACAAAAACTATTCATTAAAATGATTGTCGCAAATATTTCATACTTAATTTTAAGATAACATTATCATCTCATAAAAGGGAGAAAAATTACACTACGATTTTGATCTCGAGCAATCGGAAAACGTGCGTTCGTGATCAGGGTTTGGAAGCTTCTGAGCAGGAGGGCGCGTCATTCGCCCGTTAGCGTACGAATGCAAAACTACCCGTAATTAAATTAATATAAAATCGCAACCAACACCTTTTTAATTAGCTTTTTATGTTTGCATAAATAGTTAATAGGATAGTTAGCTTTTTATAATAATACAAATATTAAATAAGTCTTAAAGACAATGTTAACTATAAAGGGATATAATTCAATTGTATTTTAATTATATAATATATTTAATATATATTTTCAAGTTATAGTTAAAAAGGGCGTTCTATTTCTGTTTATTAAGGTTGAATTTTCAATAAACCCAATTCATTCCACCAATAAATTCGTCGGTAATGGTTCGAGTGACGTTTTTATTGAATTTCATCTATTTGTTATTTATGATTCTTGAATGAGTTTCGTTTATGAGTTACTTAGTAATAATAGATTTTATGAATAAACTACGTTTATTTGTAAATAATTTATTTTAATATTAGAAACTATATTTAAACATACTTGTGAATTAAACGTTGTAACAAAACAAGGGCAGACTCGGGAGGAGTTCTTTGTTTTCTATGGATAGGATGTATTATTATATTTTATTATAAATTATTATTATTATATTATTATTAATTGAACCGGATCAATAACGCTGCGTTATTGAACTCAGTTTTTTTATATTTTTAAAAAATCTTTAATTTGATCATGAAACATTTTCAATTTAAAATAAAGTTATACTATTTGCCACAGTAATTAGTTTACTGTGTCTCAATTAAATGTCTTAATGCAGTATTTTTTTTAAATACTAAATCAGCTGACTAAATACAGCAGAATGAAAAATAGTCATCAAAATCGGTTGAGTAGGTTCGGAGTACTGGCCAATCACTGTGTCAGGGATTTATATATTAAATAAAAAAAATGTATATTAAAATATTAAATACAAAAGAGACGTAAGTCAAAAAAGTATCTAATTCATTTTGTTGCAAAAACACGTTTGTTTTGTGAAAAGGTGCCATAACTCAAAACTCTTATAAAAATAATATAAAAAACCACAAATTCATTTAACAAAAATTTGCGTCGCCCTTCATTCCCGGGTGCGATCGCTTCTACTAAGCCTGTATAGCCTTCCCAGGCTAAGGCACCTACTTCAGGTGGTGTTTAGTCAGTATGAGTCTGACATAACCTCTCGGCCGGACGATGTATCCATGTAGGATTCACCACCTCCGTCCCTCGCGTCCGGAGGGGAAAAA
This sequence comes from Calamotropha paludella, assembly GCA_927399485.1. NCBI lineage: Eukaryota > Metazoa > Arthropoda > Insecta > Lepidoptera > Crambidae > Calamotropha > Calamotropha paludella. The sequence continues at coordinate 986,879 of OV656803.1, read as the reverse complement.
AAAAATTAACAAAAATTTGTTTTGCTTGTCCTTTACGAAAGTACATTTTTCATTAATGTATCTTTTGTATTTAATAAGCGAAATATTTGTAGATGATAGAACAATATTTTTGTAAACACTCACCGTAGAATTATTCATAAAAAATCAAACCTTTAATAATCATACTTTTGTTAAAAAATATTTTGTCAATCTCATTCCAATTATGATTTGATCTAAAATAGGTTTCGATGCAAAGAATATTTGTTTGTCATAAAAACTTACAGTTTGCTTACTACTAATACGCGCAATTAATATATTTTACTTTCTCACTTAAGATCACCGATTGGCCTGAGCTATTAAGTCGACCTAAAAACTAACGGGCAGACCCCTCTCTCCCACTGGGCACTCTGGGCAAATGCCCAGGGTCCCGCGATCGATAGGGGCCCCCCTAGTTCCTGCCAGATCACTAAACCAATACCGACATTTATTACTGAAAACTAATTTAATTACAGTAAATCGAACCCCAATTAGGGACTATATTATCGACTCGCTTATTAGCTCTTGCATGTGCGAAACTACACTGCTCTCGCCCAAAATAAGGCAATCGAATTTTAGCATGCTTAGATAATTTTAAATATGTGGAAATCGCCCCATTTAAATTGAAGATTATATATTCATCTATTCTGAAAACCTGAAACCTTGTTTATCTACTTTCATTGTCTATTCTAGTAATAAAAAAGTGTTCTGTCAAAGTTATAGGGGCCCCATTATTCTTATATGCCCAGGGCCTACAATAGATTAAAGACGGCGGCCCTACTAACGGGCCGTTCCGACTTCATCCATAATGATTTGATAAATATTTAACGTTTGTTACGTCATGTGGTATAAATCAAAAAATAATTGTCATGATAAAAATACATGAGCCCTACCCACTGCAAAATTTGATCCCAAATTATATGAGACAAACACATACTAAGTAGTAGAATTTGATAAAATACACACACGAATATATTCGATATAGTCAGTTATAACAATATTCTTGAAATCAGTAAGGAATTCATTCAACTTATTTTCTATTTTGAATGGTTCCACGATGGAACGAGCTAACCCAGAAGCTTATTCACCCTGGCTTTGAAAACGGTCGTGTTATTGTTACTTGGAAATACAGACGCAGGGAGGGTTCCACTCCTTTTTTGTGCGCATTATGAAAGATGTTGAGAGACGCTTGGTGCGACAGGTAGGAATAGCAACCGAGAAAGGTAGCCCAAAGTGCGTCTGGATGTCCAATGGAAGAAGCGAGAGCACACTATAAAGTACTTACATTAAATAAAACATTTTTTTAAATTTCTTTTAATAAATAGAGTTTATTATAATCAACAATGGACTTATAAGTTTAGCGAAATATATATAAGAAAATTTTAAAATAGCGAATGACTTTTCAGAGGCTATTCTCTTACTAACATACTTAATCAGATATTTCTCTTACTCTATCTCTATAATTGTAGTAAAAATTATTTGTAATGTAGTATTATCCCCACTTAAGAAATGGGGATAGAATGAGGCAGGTCTAACCTCCCTAGAAGGAAATCGTTTGAATATAAAATGAACGGTGCGTAAATTGAATGGAAGATTTTTAAAATGGATCAATGGTTCGATAATTTAATAAATTGTAGTTAGACAGTAGTTTTTGGTATAAATTTTAATTAGTACATAGGAATATGGTTGTAGTAATGTCTTTGTACGTAATTATATCATCACATTCTCTTATCTTTAAATATATAATTCTACTGTACGTGTGTATGTCACTGAAACTCCTCCTAAACGGCTGGAAAAAATTCATACATATCGGTACGAATTTTTTTGTATGCGTTTGGGTGACGCCATGGATGGTTTAGATTCACAAATCAGCCTGGCAGATGGCGCCGCAGTCGGCATAACGCGTAGCCGTGTCAGTTAGTATATTTATATATGTTAATAGTAATTAAAAAAATGCTATAAATAAGTAATTAAATTAGATAGCTGATACATGTCATGATTACAACAGAGACTTAAGAAGTTGCTATTATAGTGTTGTTATTTTTCATGTTTTTTATTAGAAATATGTACACTTTCGAATATATATCAAGTTGATTTTTATTTAGCGACCCCACCTTTCGTAGCTAAGGTCCTGGATTCGAGTCCTGGAATCGGCAGATGTATGTGTGACATATAGGAGTCACGGGTGTTTTATAAATAATACATATCTATGTATACACAAGTCTTTGGACTAGGCTAATTGGTGTTAATGTAAGAAATATTATTATTATTATGTTATTGTTAATCCTTTTTTTTAATAATAAAAGACGATTTGTTAATGAAGTGAAATTGTAATCATACCGCTAAAAGAAAGACGGTATGGTTTTAAGTACTAGTAATTAAATGAAAATAACTTTATTCATATGCACTTAAATAAGATTTTTTTACTTACCACCCATTCGTCTTTTAACTGACAAGAAGAATGGGCGCAAGAAACTCGTCAGCTTCAACAGAAGTAACAACATTTACAATATTATACGTCGTCACCATACATAATACACTAAAAAAAACAAATTAATTCTGTTACAATAATAAAAGTGTTATGATTTCATTATTTCGTTTATTACAACAAAGTCAACAAGTATATGTTTTAAGTAAGTATCCCTAAACATAAGTACTGCAAATAAATTAGAAGTTTGTTGTTTTGATTATATTTCGTCTGTATATGTTTCTAAGAAAGTATGTGTGTATATATGAGCGTGTGTACACACACGTGTGTACATTTAACTAGGGTCTCCACCGTATCGTAATCAATGGATTTGATATCGATGATAAAATCTTTTTTTTTAATAAATAACAAAACCAAGAAGATAGAAGAAACGCCAATAGAAGTATAACTTCAAAAACTTACCTAGTAACTCATGTAAGAACTTAGTTGTCAAATCACAAGTTACAAAAAATGTACCACTGAAAATTGGCCTCTGCGACTTAGAAATTTTACAAGACATAAGTCAACGTAGAAATTAATTTGTAATTTATGAATAGGATTATAATATTGTTAATAAATGGATTTAAATATCTTAAAATGTTAACCTATCGATATCTATTTAAGTCGATAATATCGACACTATCAACTTATTCTTACGATATTATCGATAGCTATAATAATCTATAACGCTATCGATAAGTTATTTGAGGCACTTCTTTAGACTATCGATACTACTTTCAGACAACACTAGTTTCTAATTAACATTAAATATTTGTCTATGGTTATGGATATAACCTTGTAATCAAGATTTATGTAACTAATCAAAGATATTGTTGTAATTAAGCTTGTAGCAATTATTAATGTAAATATTATAATAAATGGATTTTTTAATTTCTAATGTTAAATAATATTGTATTATTAGCAATATTTGCTTATAATATATTTTTTAAGTTTTAAGCTTTTCAGTGGCGAAAGAAAAATTGTCCACAATTTTAATTATTTTATAAATATTCTAATGGTTATTACTTATCTTTGTATTTTCCGTTAGCTTAATATCCATAACACAAGCCTTTCAGTGCTTACTTTGGGCTAAGCTAATTGGTGAAAATGTAAGAAATATTTTAAAATATTTTTAGATAATGTTCAAATTTTAAATTCAAAGAATTTGCAACTTGACATGTTTTTCAAATTAAAAACGTTATAAATATTTAGTTACTGAACTTCAGCGCCTTTGGCACATTGAAATTAAACATTTACCGGATTCAAAACACGTTTTATTCTGTTTCGATGATGGGGAGACATGACTGTCATCCTGTGATGACTTCTCCTGTACAAGAGACGAAAAAAGAATCGACGAGATATGAATCCTGTAAAAAAGGTTTTTATTTTAACATTATAAATAGCAAAATAAAAGTAAATAGTTTAGTTTTACAGAAAATAAATGTATTTTTAACAATAGATCTAATTTTTCAGTATTAGACAATAAATGTATTTTATTTTAATTGATCAAACTTAGAAATTAGATGTCTAGAATTATCAAATGTTAGTTATAGAAAAACTAAGTAGAAGTTGTGATAGATGTTGAATGTACTTAGTTGACTTTAATAAATTAAAAATATTTAACAAAATTTGCATATTGTTTTTGGAATTCAATTAACAATGACCAGCCTTACCATAGTCCATCCCTATGAAATATGAGACGAACATCTTCACATGATTCACCGGGGGCGGGACCATCGTGTGGCAGAAAGGGAAACTGCGAGTTCCCAAGACTTGTGACACGGTTGTAGGTTTGGTAAGGGGCCCCTTTCCGACGTTCATCAACACTCAACTTGTCTACTCGTCTTTCTCTCCCTGCCCCTCAAATCTGGTAAGAACCTGCTAATGCAGCTTTAGATGCCTTCAATGGATTATTTTTTTTTCCTTAAAAAAATCAATTTTAATAATTTTATATCGAAATAAGTTATCACAAAAATCTTTTCTTAGTTGTCAAACGGAACTCAAACCTACATCCCCTAGCTTTAGAGACATTAAAACAGAGGCGTCGAAATGTTTTTTTTTATATTTCTCAGGCGGTTGCTAGCGCCATCTCTTGATGTTCTTAGGTACTATACAACCTACAACAAGAAATTAAATGCTTTTACAATAAACAATCGATAAAGTAGAAACAGCCGGGAATTGAACCCGGGGCCTCGGAGTGGCGTCACTATGAAAACCGGTATACAAGCTATCCCACCACGATGTCGATAGTACGATATTATTGCCGATAATATGAGTGATTTGAGGTTCAGCGATATTTTATCGATAATCGATTCTCAGGCAACACTATTTAATATCCCGTAGACTTTACTTCTTTTAAATAAATCAGTTTTATTACATTTTCTTTATTTTATCTTTTGCTTACCAGTATGTGTCCTATTAAAAAAGGGGCTGTAATTTCTATGCGAATTTCATCTACATTTACTTTATAAGGAAAATAAATAAATTTAAGTCAATTGAAATTGAATCTTAGCTCAAAAAGGATAAAGTAGACGATAAATCAGACAGCAGCTCTTAAATGGTAATTCAACTTGAAATATTAATGTAATAGGCTTTGAAATTATTTATATTAACATCGAATTGAAATATAGACAAAGGAGACTAGCTAATTGGATGACAGATCTACTAATTAAAATATGTTTAACGTTTCAATATCTGTCTTTGCGAAGTTCAATTTAATCTCCTGCTTAAAACGTTCTAATAGACTCCAAGAATAATTTATACACGTCCATAGAAAAAGGTACTTATATTAAATTTTTGTTTTTTTTCAGATTTTTTTTCATAGATGGTGCTACTAGTGTGTTGAATCGCTAATTATAATACAAAAAAGATGTAAAGGTGTCCTTCTTTTGCTGAAACAAAAGCGAACTGAACTGAAAGCAGCTGATAAGCAGCACCCATTTGGGAGCTAGAAATAAATGTCTGATTGTGGGACCCAAAGTCTTGAACGAGTGAACCGATTCAGATGCAGTTTTTTTATTTGAAAGCTGGTTTTCTGGCGGTGATTCTTAGGTTCGTTTTATCAAATTCGATTCTGCTGTTTCAACATTTATGGCTCATCAAGCTATTCATACTGTTAGCTGCAGTTATACTGTTATCCCACACAGGATAAATACAATATATATATATATATATATAAATTACCTGTCACTGTGATTGACCGCGATGAACTCCGAAACTATTTACCCAATTTCGATGATTCTTTCTAATTTTATTGGAATTGTTCAATTGTTTGAATTTACACAAAGTGTTAATTGACACAGAATTAATCACATTAACTAGCAATGGATAAAGTAATAAAACAAGTAAAGATAAAGATTATAAAATTATTTTTCAATTTGCCTTAAGCATACCTTTTTTTCTTCTTTTTTTTTCGCAGGAAATGCATTAGACATTCGCTCGCGCATGCGACGGTATGTGGGTCTCCTATACCATATGCTCCCCACCCGGCCTGTGCCCGGTGAAGGCTTGGAGGCCTACCCACTAGAACTAAGACCGTCCCAGTCCTAAGGGATAGATACTTGAAGCATCGCAGACGGAAAGCAGTAAACATCCTCACGTCTGCGGTGCTCCAGCCGAGGAGTTTATCATCTTCACTAACTGTTTTGGCGGCGGCTACTGGCAGTCTTGCTGTCAACCATCTCAGGCCATCGGCGTCAGGTCTCATTCCCCTTAGTTTGTTGGCTGCTCTTGGGCACCCTGCTTTTGCCAATATGGCCCCGCCACATCCTCTTCTTCGATGGAGTCATCCAATCCGGAGATCCACAGTTCTGCGGTTTTCTCCAGCCTGGACATCTCCGTCACACCCCAACGACTTCACGGAGCTTCTCCGCCAGTCTATTGGCCAGCACTTCGCTCGCATCCTGCACCTCAATAAGGCGTGCTCCCGCCCGCGTCTCCGCCAGCCGTGATTCCCATGTCAGAGAGGGTCACCGCCGCCTTGGCCCTCTTCAATACTTGGGAGTAAGACACCCCACAGTTCAATGCTTCTGGTCTCAGACTCAGCGTGATTGCCGCCGTCTTAGGTAGGTTGAGCTCCACCTTTCGTCTGGGCCTCAGTCTCCTCACTACCGTCTTCGGCTGGCTGGCCTCCGCCGCTACTAAGCGCTTCTGCTCCATCCTACGTCGCTTACGATCAATCGCCTCCGTCTAAACTTCCGTCCACTTGGCCGGTGGAGGTTCTGCCGTCACATTCTTTTCTGCTGGGCCTGTTGTTCTGGCCTCTGTCGCCGGTTGCACACTCCTTGCTTTCGGCGGGAGAGCAGTTTGCCTCTCCCGCCTTAAGCATACCTAACTTTATATATAACTATAACCTAACTATATTGTACTGCTATTTAAATAGTAAGAGATCGCAGTGATCACGCCACGCGGCAAAGTGATCCGGATAAAGTGATTAATTGATCACATTGACTAAAAAAATTGTCATTATCTTATATAATATAAGACCAGTCGTTATGTATAATAACTATTTAATCACTATGACTGTGACATATACATATATGTAGAGATATAAACTCATGCTAGTCCTTCTGTAGACACGTATTGCTTTTAGTTTAAAACTTTTCTCATCATAACATTAAGTGAAACCAAGCAACTTTCTGTAAATTGTAGAAGTTTTTTCTACGTGTCTCGACTTGTACTTATTTATTACAAGATTTTATTTACTTTCACCTGTCCCGGTGTCTGTAGTGAAATCTTGCAAGTTCCCGGAAGGGGCACATGATTGTGTGACGAATACGAACATTAGTACCTGAGTCATAGGTATTTATTGAGCGAAGCTCTCTTTTAGACAACATGTAATGTATACTAATATGTACCTTTATAGTCTCCGATTTTCATTCATAACATTCGTTAAATTGTATATTTTATCATTCCATTTTGCATCGTCATTTGTAAACGTTTTAATCTCTGTAAATATATATAGACAATAATATTTTACTTAATAATTTCTTCATTTCTGAAAAGAAACACTGAATTTTCATATAGAGCTTCGCAACCACTCAAAACTTCTATTCAGAATGCTACACACATACCGGCATTGCTTGTTATTTTAACCTGTCTTTTTGTTTAATCTATTTCGTTATTATTTTTCCATTTTATTACTAAAAATGTATTTATTTCATTTATTGACATATAAGTTTTTCTCCGTTGCCATGGCTACCCATGACATGATCTTTCATTTATGGTATTCAACCTCCAAAGAAAACCAGATTTTATTCTTTTTATGTCTTCTCGAAGACAATCTAAATTTAAATGGCTCTGGGCCTATAAAAGACCGAGCTGACCTGCCAAGTCATTCAGTTCTTGGGCAAAAGTTGCAATGGTAACATTTATAGCTCGCTACCAAGCTCTTCAAAATTCTTAAAGGCCTTGTCTCGGGGCCGGCTGCCCCGGGACTCAAGAAAAGTCCTCAACGCCGTAAGGCAAACTTTTGGCTCAAGAACCTACACTTAACTTAGCCACTCTCTACCACTAACGTTGCCTGACCACCATCGGTGCAGGCCATCCATCAGCAGCGCCGCCCTACCTACCTGCTACGCCGCCCGACCTACCAGCAGCGCCGGCAGTAAATCGGTGCAGGCCGTCCACCAGCAGCGCCGCCCAACCTACCTGTCACGCCTCCCGACCTACCAGCAGCGCTGCCCGTCTACCAGCAGCTCCGGCCGACGTCTGCCCCGCCACCTATCTACCGGCAGCGCCACCCTTCATCCGACGGTGTCACCGCCTCTGGGCCCTAAAGCCCCGGGCCTCAAGCCGCTTACATAGAAGATCACCGACGACCCACAACCACCTACTCACATTTTCACTGTACACTACTCATACTCGCCCTCACTCTTCTTACCTCCAATTTTTTGTTCCTTAATTATTTTGTAAATAGATAAACTGTACTTTACCCTGATCTTCCGTCTTTATATTTTGTCCCTTCACGACAAACTCACAAATTTCGCTTGTTTCCCTCCTGCTACTTAACGGTTCAACTGATTCGAAGGAATTTTGGCATGAACATACACGATTATAACCCGACGGACATAGGCTATGTAAAAAAATATAGACATTACCATGGAGGAATAATTACCGAAAAATTCAAAAGCTGATCACAACCAAACCACTGAGACTACATTGATGAAAGGAGATTGCTCAAATTGGCCCAAATGAAAAAAAAATATTGACTTATACGGTAATTCTTGGCGTAATTTATATTTTATTATCCAGTCATTAGATTTTAACGGACACTTCTGTATAATATATTCATTTTAAAAAGGAATTTCACTTTACCGGTTTGGAAAACATACGAACGAATCATTTTTGATGGCTATGGGTGTAGTAACATACAGCCAAAGACTGATCGAAGTTGTTTATATAAAATAAAAATAAATCTATTTTGTACAGATCAGTAAGATAAAATATTTTTCTATTACACTGTGGTATTAATATACTCAACTATATTATCATTTTCACTACATGCAAATGTGCTAAGACAATTATTATAGATGGTAGGCGACATCATAAAGTCTATTGCCATACATTGTTCGCCAAACACCTTCATAAACACATTATAAGGTATAATACACTAAAAATGTAAAATATAGTTCTAATAGAAACATAACAAAAATAATTAAGCTACTGTAGATATGGCTGTATAGCCTAAATCTCTTAGCTTTCTTTTGTTAACGAGAGTTTATTAAAAATTCTGTAGATGTAGATGATATGTAATATTAAACACAACATAATAGTACTTAAGTTGTTTTATTTCATTAATCTACCTTATCAGAATATTTAAAGTATATCAGGAATATATTTCACATTAGAACAAAGCATTAGAATTACCTTTTACCATTATAAACCGAATTATTACTATTGGTTTTTTATAAAATTATGACAACAGTTCCAGTTTCACATTTCATAGGTAGGTACCTACTAGTTCCTTGACATGCATTTTTTGTTAGACACTTCTATACAATTTGCTCTATCTAATCACAATTTCTAAATGAAACAAGCAAGATTGCTTCTGGAAGTCGCAATCACATGACATACTTACCTGATTTTAAATGTTACCCTTGTGCATTAATTTCAAAAACAGGCAACTATCTGTTAATCTACATGCTCTAAATATAATCTAATACCCACGTAATTACGGTACCTTTGGCTTGATTTCCCTAGTTTACTTATTTGTTTTTTTATTATTTTGATACCTATGTAGGTGAGGTACCTTTTTAGGTTTGCAAACATAACCTCAAAATCATTCAGTGTATATGGTTTATAGAAGTTCTCAGGGGTGTCCGTCAATAATATTTGTTTCTACAGTCATTTATACATAATTTCGATTCTAGGAAATAAGTTTTCATGATTATTGGTCTTTAGGCCAAACATGTATGGAAGCTGAGCAATCTCCTTTGGCGCCAAAACTCACATCGTGGTCGTGATTAATGTGCAAAAAAAGTTTTGAAATTGGACATACCATCGAAAAATAAGCACCCTTCAAAAATCTAATTCGGAACCATTGAAAAAAAGCACGGCGCGACCTGATCCCTATCTAACCTCACCATCTTAAGTAAGGTCAGATGGTGAGGTTAGATAGAGTAGTGCTTTGCTCAGTATTTGCAAACAGCAGCATGCATTGCAGACCTAGTTTATGTATGATTATATGTATGTCTATCCGTTACCCTAATATCCATAACACAAGCCTTACAGTGCTTACTTTGGGCTATACTAATTGGTGTAAATATAAGAAACATTATTATTATATATTAATAAAGCGAACTTAAATTAATTTTAATGATTATAAAATAATAATACAATATAAATTAACAAATTATTTGACAAATCATTTTATATAGTTTCATTGCTCAGTATTGATTAAGCTATGTTACAGCGCCATCTTTTGTTTGCTTTTAGAACTAAACAAAAGTAAATTGATAAACACGATTCTACACTTAGCGTTATTTTAAGCTACACGAGTACTCGAATCAATCAATTATTCATAATACTTAATTGGCTAATTAAGAGTGACGAATTTACCTGAGTGATATTTAAGGTACTTATGGGTAAATAGCTGTTCCGTGTTTTATATACAAATTCAAGTGATTTAAATTAAAGTTAATTATATTAATTTGTTTAAGGAAAGTAAACAATTATATTATTGTATGTATGTATATTTTAAATGGCGTTACTTCTGTTGAAGCTGACGAGTTTCTTGCGTCCATTCTTCTTGTCAGTAAAAACACTTAAATGGGTGATAGGTTGGTCGTATCAAAACAACTTATTTTCAAATTTATTTATTATATATTAAATTTATTTTCATTTTATTAAAATAATAATTTTAAAAATTAAACTCTTAAATAGTTTTTTTTTTTGATATTAAAACATTTAACTAAAGAATTTATTACCAGATAAATTCGACTTGTATCATATGATACGCGGGGCTCAAACCTACTTCCCCTCGCTATCCGGGTAAGTACTCTGCCAACTGAGCTACCGAGACCTTGACAAACTTGTCGACTTTCCCTAAGTATTATTTAGTTTTCAAACTTCCTCGCACATAATAATAATATTTTTTCTAACTTTCACACAAATTAGCCTAGCCCGAAGCACTATAAGGCTTGTGTCATGGATACTAGGATAACGGATAGACATATATATATATATATATATATATATATATATATATATATATATGATACATATATATGTAATATTCACAGAAATATATCATCATACCCATGACTCAGGTACAAATACTTGTTCCTGAAGCAGTAGCACGGCGTCTCACCCCTACCAGCTGAGCAAGGTGCTGGGAGATGGCAGGATGTCTGATGATGTCTAATCTGTCCCTAGGCATCGTCCGACGGAGGAGGGGCCCGTAGCGGGCTGGCTGTAAGCTGCAGGACAGTGCGAAGGCACAACGACAGGTCTTAGTGGATATGCCTTCGATCACCCACCGGGCCTCCTTGTTGTCGGGCGGGTGAACGAAGGAGAGCACCACATAACTACGCTGCTAACTTAAGCAACGAAGTATGCATGAGAAGCATTTCCCGTCGTTACAAATGCTCGTATTCATCGCATAGACATCTGCCCCTTCGGAAACTCGAACCAAGGTTGTCGGTGCGAAATGATCGCTACCGTTGCACCAAACGGTCGGTCATTACACTTTTAAATAAAACAACTTTTTTTTTAAATATTTTCGCATACTTTTTTCCAGACATGATCACAGGAAATGTCCGAATCGCCAAAAAACTAATTTCTTTTTCTTACAGGACTTGTCTTGTGATCACGGCTCCTGTAAGGGAATCGAAACGTCAGGATTAAATATTAAGTATGGCCATCCCCAAGGTGGTTTTTAAAATGGATTTAATTTTCAGTAGTACACAATAAATATAATTGATTTTAATTGCTCAACATTGAGATTAGATCATGTTAGAATTATCAAATGTCAGTTATGAAAAGAAACTTGATTGACTATAATAAATTACAAATATAAATAAATATATTGTTTTTTATAATTAAATTCCATGTCCTTTCCTATAAAAATCATTTAATAGATCTTTTCATAAAAACTTCAATTTCTAAATTTTATATGTGAAGAAATTATTACAAAAAAATTTTGTCTCAGGCGGAATCAAACCAAAATCCCTGCGCTTTAGAGACATTGAAACAGACCCTTCGAATTTTAACAAATATTTCTTAATCTGACTCCAGTGCCATCTCTTCGTGTTCTTAGGTACTAACTACAACATTGAATGTAATACTTTTACAAGGATCGAACAATGGATAAAAAATAAGCAGATAGTTTTTTATTTTTTTTTTTATTTAGGATGGGTTAGCTCGTGATCCCAATCTAGCCCGAGGGCCAAGACAGAATCCACGATGGGACGAGCTATCTATTCACCCTGGCTTTGAAAATGGGCGGGTTATAAGTTCTAGGAAATACAGACGCAGGGAGGGAGTTCCACTCCTTTGCTGTGCGCATTATGAAGGATGTTGAAAAGCGTTTGGTGCGACAGGTAGGAATAGCAACCAAGAAAGGGTGGTAGCCTGCAGTGCATGTGGATGTCCGATGGAAAAAAAGAGATGGCGGTATGAGCAAATGCAGTTCCTGAGCACACTCTCCAAAGTACAGTCTGTAGAAAACCGACAGACAGGCAATTTTGCGGCGATGAGCTAAGGTGTAAAGCTTGCTAATCACCAATTTGCTGTCATCGATGAGCCTCTCAACTCTGTGTTGAAAAATGTCCAGTGCAGCAAGTTGGTATTTTGCTTAGCCGTCCCAAAGGTGGCTACAATATTCCATGCAATATCGAACTTGAGCTTAATAGAAAGTTAAAAGCTGTACCGGCGTGAAATATCGCCCAGCTTTTTGGCTGCAAGTTGGCGCCGAAGTTGAGTTTTTGTTATTGAAGCATTTGATTGCTAGTTTATAACCAAATATTTTTTTACCAGAAAAGTTCTTCTTGTCTAAGGCGGGGTTCGAAGATACATCCTCTTGCTATCCGAATTACACATTCAATTGAGCTAACTAGACCTTAACAGATATTTTAATAGAAAAATACTAGAAAAAGTCGACTCGGCTCACGAGTTATTGTCAGACGAAAATCTAACCCGCAACCTTTGGGTGTCCGGACCAATACTCTCCCTATTTTTTACTTTTTACGCAACGCTGTAGAAAAGCATAGAAAAATGTAATATTTAATGCAAGCTAACCCGGCCACGCGTTGCTGTGTTATAAATTAAAACGAAAACTCTCCTAAGTCGAAATAAATCCAGTAAAATGAAAAATCATCAAAATCGATAATATGTAGTTTCGGAGTTCTTTATATATGTACTAGTTGACCCGGCCACGCGTTGCTGTGCCGACTGCAGCGTCATCTGCCGGACTGATTTGTGAATCTAAACCATTCTCAGATCCCCTTAAACACACACAAAAAAAATCATTCAAATCGGTCCAGCCGTTTAGGAGGAGTTCAGTGACATACACACTCACAGAAGAATTATATATATAAAGATATACGAGGGCGGGATAAAAAGTAACTAGCCACTGCTATTTAAAAAGTTGTAGGATGTCCACCTCCATGGCGTTTTTTGATACTTCCCGTAATATTGTAACGCGTGATAGTCCGATGCACAAACATTTTGTTTAGATGTAAATGGCGTAGCTTATTAACAATGGCTGGTTGCGATTTTACAGCCAAATACAAAGCAATGACACAGTTGCGTTTGAATCCATCTGGATAACATTTTTGACAGAGACGAAAAACAAATAAGCTTCTGTAAGTTTATAAACAACACAATAGACTTACGACCTTACGACTGTGAAAAAATGTGTGCCATATTATAAACAGTTTGGTTGCTATAGCAACTAAAATTTGGTAACACTGAGTGCCGACTCCTGTATATATGTATACTAGCCGATCCGGCCACGCTTTACTATAAGTATTTGGCGGAAGTAATAAATAAATAATAAATATTTCCTACATTCACACCAAATAACCTAGCCCAAAGTAAGCACTTGTGTTATGGATACTAGGTAAACGGATAGACATACACATATCATACATAAATAAGTAATATTCATTAAAATATACATATACAAACATCCATGACTCAGGTAGAAACGCCCGTATTCTTCATACAAACATCTGCCCCTACCGGGATTCGAACCCAGGACCGTCGGTGCGAAATCAGGATCGTTACCGTTGCACCAAACGGTCCATGAAGTCCATGGTTGCTGGGTGTTGCACGGTCTAACAGCTCCTGATGATGCTGAGTATGGGGACGGAACACGTGTAAAGTAGTCGGTTTCTGCATTTATTTGCGGGCGGGCGACCGGTGCATCTTGCCAGGATTTTGAAGAGGTAAGCTGCATATTTGTTTTAATTAAAATGATGCCATCCTATGTCTTATGTCGAAAAAAATCCAGCAAAATGAACAAAAAATCATTAAAATCGTTTGAGAAGTTTCGGAGTTCATCGCGGTCAAACACTGTGGCAGGGAATTTTAATATAAAGATATCAGAAATTTTAAAATCCTAGCACATACTTCTCGAAGTCGGGGTGAGAAATGAAAACAAATTTTTTTTAATAAAGTTATAATATTACTTACTTTGGATATTAGTTGGACACAATCACTAGTTCCCTTACAACGTAACTTACGAATAACATGCCTTAAGCGAATAAACTATTCGTCAAATAAATGAGCAACATCAATTTTCTGTATTTTAAATGCAAATGCATTTACTACGAAGACGAAAAGAGTGACTTCTGCCAATCAATATTTTGGAGTGTTTTTTCACTTTAAAATTAAATGTGGTCAAAAAACATCTTTATTCTATTTATTTTGTATATTTAATTTTTAAATATACTTATTAACAAACAAAGTTTCGACTCTGCTCAGAAGTGAAATCTCAGGCGGGAATCGAACCCGCAACCTTTGTAAGTCCGGTCCAATGCTCTCCCAATTGAGCCTTATGAATACCCGTCGAAACTATCTAGTACTGTTTACTGTTTTACGTTGTTGGCCAGCATTGTTTCATCAATGCGAGAAATATCTTTCCATTTAAAAGAAACTATGACGAATGTATTGACAACCGATTAAGATGAAACATTTATTTTTTATATATTTCACATTTTCAATGCTAAACAGTGAAAAAAAGCAAAAAACTATTAGAAAATTTCGATTGGTTACAAGGCTCGGTAGATCAATCATAAGGGCAGTGGGCCGGACAAGCACAGATTTCGCGTTCAAGTCCCCCCCTGAAAATAACTTGAGCCGAGCTGATTTTTTCTAATACTATTCAATATAAAAAATTATGATATGAGATAAGCATAAAAAAATAAAAATGTAACAATCATAAAGTTCCATGTTTTTTTCTTTTTCATGGAACAACATTACGAAATAACATTCGGCCAAAAAGTTACCAGAAATGTTTTTTTTTATATTTGACGAAAGTTTCTTCACTAGTTTGGTAACTGCTCTCTTAAAATGCAGTCCTTTTATTCGGCCGACAGTTTGGTCATTATAATATATATTACTAAAAATATCAAGTTCTTATCTCCGTCGTCGTACACATTTAAATAAAACCAATTTTAACCGGATAATTATTGACCATCAGCCATTTTGTAAAGGCAGGCTCCTGTAAAGGAAACTAAATGTGAAGATTAAAAAAAAACGCGCCAGTAATTGGATAAAAAGAGGTTTTATTTAAATAGAAATATAAATTATAATTTGGTGACTTCTAATTTTAAAAGTAAAAAAATGCAACATTTTCTCATATAAGAAATTAGTATTTTTACTCTTGGTTGATATGAAATTAATATTAGTTTTTAATTTTTTGAGAGATGCGGGATGAAAATAAAGATAGCGACGAACACAACTAACTCCACTGTGTCCAATACGCCACACAGGGTCAAATTTTTACCGTAGTAACTATTTAAACAGCCTTTATATTAAAACCAGTTTTATCTTAAATTTGATAAGATTATATTGAAAGTATACAATATAATCAACTTATAAAAATATGGTTGGTAGTTTCGAAATAAAACAAAATTGTTATCAATACACCCGTAGTAATAATTGTTGCATATTAAAATATTAATTTGGTAATTAATCGACAATCAAGCTACGCATCTCCCGCAATTCGAACGAGCTACCAAAGTATCTGATCTATATTACCTATGATACTTTCTTCGTATTGTTTATGGTTTGTATTAGCCACAAAGGGTTTTTCTATGACTAGATTAAAAAAACATATTTCAAAATGCCGACACACATGCATAAGACTTTTTAAATACATACTATCAACCTTAAAATCTCTTTTAAAAGGACACTCAGTAAAACCACAATAAAAAATTGAAAGAAGTATATTTTAAAAAAAACGCGCCCATTATAACTCAGCATTCGGTCACATGTCAAAATTGGCGCGAACAGCAAACTAGCGTCAATTTTAAATTTCGAACATTTATTAATCTGTATTTCTTATAATATAATTTCTTTGTCTGTGGACAGTAATCTTGACAAAACTGTCGGTCGATTAAACAGTCTGTATTTTAAGAGAACGCCTTAAACTACCTGAGGTGGATTCTCATGGTTGTAAATAGTATTCTGATATGATTGTATGAGTGTTCACAATCACTATTAAATACATTGCATTTTTAAACATGCGATTACCTATGACAATCTACAACTATATACTTATTATAAGTTTAACAATAGTTCTTTACATAACATAAAAATTACAATTTAACAATAAGATCACTAAAACATGATTCTCAGTAGATCAATTGGATTGATACGTTACACAATAAACTCTTAAAAGCAAACCATGCAATGCTAAAAAAAACAAATTACCATAAAAAATTTGAACAATAACAAAACAAAATTACGTCACATAGATCAAAACAAGATGGAAGACCGCATAAACAAACGAAGCAATTAGTAAGGCGGATAGTCGACGCGATGACGTTTTAAAAAAAAAAGAAATATATAAGACTTATCTAATACCTAATGCAATAGACAACATTAATACAACTACAATTTTTTTTTTATCTTATTGACTAAAGAGAACTTATAACAGCTAATTACGCAATGCAAATGCGGTCGTTATACCGATGTAAAAGATCCCTAACTGAGCCACAAAAATTATACAAGTAAGACTATCGAAACATAAGCCCGCAGGTCAAGGATCTACGATGGGGAGCTTACCGAGTTGCCTATTCATCCTGTCTTTGAAAATAGACACGTTAAATCCGAAATACATACGTTGGGGCGGAGTTTCACATATTATAAAAGATCTTTGTATTACAAAACAATTAAGCACCAATCTATCCTGAACCCAAATTCATAAGGAATAAGGATGCTTCGCTTTGACAGCAGTCAAATTTTTATGTTTATGTCTTATAAATGTACATTTGTTAGAGTGTAAAGGAACGTAATTTCCCGCTAAAAAACAAGCTGTCGAGTTACACAAATGTCACTGACAGCTAGGTTTTTTGGCGCCAATAACGAATTTTGATGACAAAATCAAAATTATGCGATCAAAATTCGGATTTAACCCCGACACAAAAGGGATGTTATAAGTTTTACCACTCTATGTCTGTCTGTTGCACCGTAACTCTTAAACGGGTGAACCGATTTCGATGCGATTTTTTTTTATTTGAAAGAAACTTTTGTAGCGGTGGTTCATAGACTTGTTTTATCAAAATCGGTTCGGCCTAATGTCCTTATCATTTGTTAACTGCAGTAGGGATCTTTTACACATAATTTTGGTAAAACTAAAACACAATAACATAATTTGAATTATATAAATTTCTAATAAACACTAACGTACTTATGAAAAATTAAACTTATAACTAAAACTAATAATTGAACGTAGGAAGTACAAATTAAGAAACAAAACTACAAAAAGAGGCTTAATAACTATTATTATGAAAGGGAAAATAATGACTCATCTGTGTCTATAGGCGAAGCAAATGTCAAAATTAAAAAAAATGTTTACAACGCATTTGACATAAGTTCCTTTAACATTCCAGAGACATTAATGTAACTCGTTCAAACCGTTGGCGAATCGAACAAAAGCGAAGAAACTTTTGACATACATGGCAGAATGTATACATTTCTTAACTACAAACTAAAGCGAAGTAAATAACGGTGATATAGTATTTAAAGATGTACATTTGCAGCCGACACTGTCAGTAAGTATTAGTATGGATTATTTACAAGCAGATGACGTCATTGACATAGAGTAACCTTTGCGTTTTGGCGGGCTTTTGATTCGTTTAAACTTTAAAGGTGATTTTTTTTAAAAACATTTAATGAAATGGCAAATGTATTATGCTGAACGAAAAATTTGAGATATCTTCTTTCTTAACATAAAGAAAACTAAACTTTATCACTGTGTTGACGAGTTATTATTGGATTGACTTCGATCTAAGATAAAACTTAAACTAAATTATCTTAAGGTCTTATTTTGATACAATATCATTTCATTCACTTCCTTTATACCCAAATCCATTAAATATTGGAACAGAGGTTGACGCATTTGACCAATGTTGACGAAGACTTTCAAAGATTTGTCCAAAAAATGTTAAACATGCAAAATCAAGATTAAAATAAGTTTTCCATAAAAAAATGTTTAGTGTTTAAAAAGAAACGCCATTTTAGTGGCATAATTTTGTATGGCAGTTTTTTATTTAACTATTTCATTAACTTACACTCAATAATATATAAAGTTAAAAACATAACAAATTGATATGTTAACAATCAAATTATACTTATAAAATATCTTATAACTTAAAAATATGACCGCAATACAACAATCTAGCATAAACATCTAAGAAATGAAAAAAAAAACTAAAATTTAGAAACAAAACTAAAATGTTAAAACATGAACCACTTATTTTATAAGAAAAGACATTAAATGTCACTTAGAATTAAATTCGACACACTTAAAACTAGGTATATGAAATATATTAATCTTATAATCTACCCCTATACTATTATAGATAAAAGATAAAAAAAGTTTTTTTTTTAATTTATTTTTGGGAAATAATCACACATTTTCCATTTAATCACTTGCACTTTTGATTTTAAAATACAACAAAAAAAATAAAACCATTATTATTAATAAAGTTAAAATGTACCTTGGATGGGATTCGAACATCGGATCCGGCTTTCGAACCTTGTTAGACGCAATAACCGCTGGGCTGATGACCCACTGACCAGTAGCCTAAAGCCATTTTCGGTATTGGCAATACCTTACATGAGATTCAAACTTCGGTTTTGGTTAATACCCCTAGCCGTCCTGATAGCCAAAAAACAGTAGCTTATGTACTGGTCAGTAGATCCCTACAAGATTGATCTCAGTGACTTAGCAATTACTGCGTCCTATTTACACAGAAACGCTTAGTTTCGAATCTAATTTCAGGCCATATTTCTACAAATTTAATAACAAGTCCAAATATACTTTAATAATTTTAAAAAGTATCTTCTCAACTAGTTTAAAGTTAAAATCAAAACAAATAAAATTAAAATTCAATAAACATCTAATTAGACATACCTAGTGATAATAAGGCATATACAGAAGACGCTATAAGCTCGCTGTTATATACTAATTTTTTATATATATATATATATATATATATATATTAAAGTGTTATTTAAGTAATCAAAGCCATAATAGATCAAAGCATATAGAAGTACACAATCATTATATAAGAGAGGCTGTAAAATACATTACAAATATATGAATCTACTTGGCATTATTTCTATATATTAGCATAAGTATTTTATTTATTTTGATAAGTGGGGCCGTCAAAAAGTAATCGAAATAATTAAAACAAAAAATACGTCTGTAGTGTATAATGGCCACTGGCGCCATCTTGTTTTGTTTGTACTTTTAAAAGGAATAAAAGTTAATCTGTTGCGTCAACAAAGTGTTTTAATAGTACTTTTGATGTAAATAATCCTTGAATATTTACTATTAAGACAAACATATTTAAGCTAAAACGAAAAAGCTTTTAATGTACAAATAAATTACATTTTTAACGAATTCTTATATTGTGATTAGGCTTGCCAGATAGCCGGGAAATCCGGGATTTTCCGAGAATTTTGCGTCTTGTCCCGTGTCCAGTAATTAGATCTCATTGTCCCGGATTCCTACTAGTTTTGTAACCAAAGCATAATAAGTAAAAGATATTGTTATTTTATCGGTTTATTACGATTTAATTTATAATATAGTATTCATTGTCTATCGTAGATGAAATTTATTGATAAGCTAAGTGCTCAATTTTATTTATATTTAATGTTTTAATTTAATACGAAAGTTTTAAGTCTAAGCTTCATCTTAAAATTACCTACTAAGTACGTACATACCTATCTAATAAAAGTATGTATTTGAAAATAAATGGCATTTTCCTTTTCAAATACAAATATAAATCCTTGAAAAAAAAACAAGATATTTACTATGGCCACCGTTGTTCTAGAATGGTCCCGGATTTGATAAGCTTCTACCTGGCATACCTAATTGTGATTGATACTACCATAAAGAACCAACAGTGGTTAATACCGCGTAACTTTGTAATGACCAATTTTACAAGAGAGCGAAAAAACCTATTGTATTCCTCATTACTACGTCTTTATATTTTAAGATTTGAGTTAGTAGCGGACGACGCCAATGGCTATTTAGAACCTATACGCGCGTAATATCAATTTTGTACATAGTTACACATTATTAGCAACTGTTACTTATGCTGTGTTGGAGTTTCAACGACTATATGTCATCGCTATTGCAGATATGCCAATAAAATAGTATTAAATTGGACATGACAAGGACCTAATCTAAAAAACAGGTTAGGTTAGGTTAGATTTGATAAGAATTTAAGTAGAAAGTGAAAATCTATGATCTCTGTCTTTTCCTGTGTGTCAATCTATGTAAAAAAGTAAGCCAGTAACTACTAACAATCTTTGGGTTTTACATTTTATAAAAACTATTTTCGCTATCGGATATACTACTCATAGTCAATACAATAGAAAGGGATAGAGCGATTAATTTTTAGCGAGAATGGTTTGAACTATTTCACAGTAGACTTCTACATAAAGATTTAAGTCTACATTTGGAAGAAGTCTTAAATTAATTATTATATATTTATTACTTTGGGATGATTTTCTTATATAATACATTCGCTAGTACGTAGCCTTGTTATATTTTTAATTTCTGACATATACAATATCATATTACCATAATATATCGTCGATGCGCGTGCAATACCGCGAAAGAGCAGTTTGTTAATACCGCGTAACTGCTTTTGTACGATTTTACAGGAGGCGAAAAAAACTGGATATCTTAGTCATTTGCCTATATTTTACTGACTAAACTAAGTAGTAACTTTTTCGTGACTTACTCTGTAAGAAAATGACGTAAATTCAACCATAACTTGTTTAGATTCCGCGAAAAGTCACTTACGCGGTTTTGTAGCACTAAATATCAGAAAAATCAATTTATTATAAGCAAATACGCGGAGTTGAAATAAAACATTTTATTGAAAGAATTAATTTATTACAACAAAATAACAAAAATAACTTCAAAAATATAAGTTTAGACTTCTTAAAAAAACTTATCTGATAAACAATTATTTTTACTACTTAAGTATATAATATCCATAATCAAATTATAAAGAAACCTTTTTTTATTATTATGTTCCAGAGTGAGATCGGTCCCTTCTCATGAAAATACAATACCCATTTTTACTATATATCCAAAAATCACTATCTTTGGAATGTCAAATCAATATTCTTTCTTAAAATTACAGCATAATTTTAAGTCAATACTTATTTTTTGAGATCTACTTAAACATCACTTTTTTGCCATTGCACTTATTCTTATCAAGGCTAACTATTATACTTACACACTATAACAAAAATAAAGTAACAAAATAATCTGAAACTCAAATTAAAACTAGTAATGAATCACAACGTTTAGGATATTAGAAACATTATTTAAAAGGCAAGTTATCATAAAAGTTATGACAGTCTCTTGGTATGACATTCTTGAGCTCCTGCAGATGATGGTACTTTGTGGTGGTTATTGGTTGTCTAGATTGATAAAGTGAAGGCACACTATCTATTGAAAGTATCTTCTTTGGTCTTCTAGGCAAAGGCGTAAAGTTATGTGTGAAGTGGAGCTTATAGTCTATTGTACCATTTGGATTATACCTGAGTGCTCTTATGTCAACGACACAGTGATCACCCGCCCCACGACCAGGCCTGATTGATTCGTAAATCAGATAGTCTTTAAGACCGAAGTCTTTAAAAAAAGTAAAATCTGGTGTAATAACTTCATAAGGACTTGGTACTTTCCTTGCCTCTTTCGTAATACTCGCATATTGAGAGGGTAAAAACACTTCTCTATTTTTCAATTTTCTCTCAATCACAGAGTGAACTGAGTCCACTTCCATCTGCGTGTGGCCTTTCTCCAAGTATTTCTGAGTTATCACTATGTTCTTGGCCATAGCTAAACGCAATAATGCATTCGATACAATATTGTTTCTATTTTGGGCGGTACAGCCATCTGTAAATATTACGACATCCTTGGGATCATCATCTATTAATTTTGTCAAATAGTCCACAAATAATGTAGCATAGGTAGTCGATTTTAAGTCGCATACCGTTTCGTCGAACCAGTAACACGTGACTCTATTATTCCCCAGGTTGTAGACTGTAAAGTTATGCACGGCTAGTTTTGTTTTAAAATATAGGGCACTGGCATTGAGGCAAGGACACAGTTTTACAGCCTGAAGATCTGCTGTTATTGCATGTATATTTCCTTTCTGTGCTGCTTCTTTGTCAGAACTTTTTTCAGCTCTGGCTAAGTCTTTTAGTTCAATATGTTTGGTATACTGCACATCTGATATATTGCCTGCTTTGTGAGCGCAACACACGTCGCATGCATCTTTTTTTGGTTGAAATATTGCGATATTCTCTTCAAATAAAGCACCTTCAAATACCTTTCTTGAAGCCACCGGTTCATTTCTTGAAACTGAGTAATCTACATAAAGACGATACAATTGCGACTTTGACTGTATGATGGGCTCCAAATATAATTTCGAGGAAGATTGTCTACAATAATGAGACGGCAGCTTCGGTAGAGCAATCAAATATTTTTTAGCTAAATCTTTTTTGGGTTCTTTGACAATTACTTCTCTTTGTTCAGGTTCAAATTCACTTTTATTCATCTTCTCTCCTAGCCAGTATCTAACGGTCCATTCTTTTATACCTAGTGTTTCCAGAAATGTTTTTTGGCAAACTCTTTCCTTTTTATCATTCACCTTTAAAAAATATTTTTTGGTATCGCTTCGCCTTGAATTTGAGCCTTTAGTTTTCCTGGTGGTAGGAATCTGATCCACCATTGAAGATACGTACATTTTCTTTTCTTGCCAACGCATTTTCCAATAGGTTTTAAAAATTTCTGACCTGACTTCTTCTGTTAATTTCGAACAATACATAGCTTTTCCACTGAAACATCGCTTTGACATACATATTGGACCCATTATTCGTGCTGGTTTAGGATTATTTTGTATAAATTTAAAGCCATCTTTTTTAAATCCGATGTACTCTTCTCCTAACATTCTCTGTCGCTTATTTTTCATCCTTTTCCAATTTTTTTGATCCCCTTTGCGCTTTTTTTTGTTTGTTTTCGACTTTTCTTCTATTTCCCTTTCAGGGAACCATTCCATATTTTCTGGCGATAAAGGCTTTAAATTTGTTATATCTGAGAGGGCGACATAAGAAGGATCTGCGACAGAATCGTCAGACGAAAAATCAAGTCCGTCATTGTGCTGTACTACATTAACATTCAATTCAAGAGGAGTAATTTTATTTTCTCTTTGTGTTGGTACAGTACTTAAAAGTGTTGTAAATGTATTAAATTCGGATGTTATATCGTGATTTTGTTCTTGCTGTAATATATTATCTGACGAAGGTTTTGAATCTGATTGCAATGGTGGTTGATTGTGGTCATTATGTTTTCTTATTATTTCCTCTTTCTTTTTCAGTAAAATGTTTCGCCTTTCTAACAGATCTTTCAATGTAATCACGTCGTCGGCAACATCAGCATTTTCAAAAGGAAAACTATGATTGTCTTGATTTTCCATTATTATTTGCACCTAAAAATAATTTTAGTATGTTAGTATGTAAGTATTGTAAATTTAGTATTGCAGAATAAAATACCGCGTAGATGAAAAATTTTATCAAATCATGGAGTTTTAAAACCGCGTAATTACAAGATGGAGGTTATGTTTGCTAGAATCATTAAAATAATTAAATAATTACACGAAGCTACATTACCTAAGCTTAAACTATTGATAAACATACACGTTAAACAATAAAAACATACTTACATGGGGGTTTTACACGGTAAAACAGTCGTAATCGGGAGCACGCCCTAACCGCGTTGTAACTTCTTCGCCGGTTCGGTAAATACGCGGACTTGCTGCCAACTTCAGACGCACTGCTGTTCCGCGGTATTGTTGCGATGTCAAAATCAAGGTTCCTTATTAGCTAATTCAAAATGTGTCTAATCCACTACAAGCCAATACGCGTTATGAATCCATTGGCGAGATATTTCAATTTTGCGCCTTTTGCTGTTACGCGGTATTAACAAACTGCTCTTCAGCGGTATTGCACGCGCATCGACGATATACAATAAAACAAGTGATCAAATCGAAAACATGCGTGTAAAAAAATAAGTTTTCTCGATTTAAATTCTTAAAAATAATTCCCACTTTAAAAAAGTTCGTTCAAAGAAATCAGACTTGACGAAAGTAGGCAGGCAAGAACTGATGTTAAACACAATACATAATATGGCAACATTTTTTGTTGTTCGTTGCCATTTAAAACTGTTTCCCCTCCTCCTGTTTGACCACCCCGATTTCCTGGAGCATCCCGTCTATCCCCTCGGGCATTCGACCCTGATCCAACTCCAGATTCCATTTGTAATACTGTAAACAATACATTTGATATTTATTTATTCATATTAAACAATCAAAGTTTTACACACTTGTCAGTCCACTACCGCGCGTCCGTTCCCTCTCAACAGTCCCAATGCTGCGCGAATTGTGAAAAAAAAAATGGCGGCCGTCGGATTCTTAGATCAAAATGCCATTTTCTCGCTAAACAATGTAGCTAGGACCGAAAAAAAATACTACCGTAAAGCTGATTTAATAAAGAATCCCCCACAGAATATTTGGATCTCTGTAACTCAAA
This sequence comes from Calamotropha paludella, assembly GCA_927399485.1. Taxonomy (NCBI): domain Eukaryota; kingdom Metazoa; phylum Arthropoda; class Insecta; order Lepidoptera; family Crambidae; genus Calamotropha; species Calamotropha paludella. The sequence continues at coordinate 961,609 of OV656803.1, read as the reverse complement.
AATTTATCGTAATTTAAAAAAAAACAGCAGGCGTCGCAGCAATTGCTACCAGGGACGGACGAGGGGTGTTGGCTATCCGTAGCAATTGCTACCGTGGACTGACAAAAGGTTATAGTGTCTACACAAATCACAAAAAAAACGGCTTTTCAAGGCGCTAGATGTAGGCATTCGCACGTGTATATTTAACTAAATATTTTCTACTTACTAACTAAAGCTCTTAAAAACCGCTAAGGGTTATAAAGTAAGTGTTTTTGATATAATTATTAAAAGCATAATTCCATAGATGCACTAAACGGCCGTCGTTTCGTTTTAGGTGAAGTGAAAAAAGATAAATTTACACCAAATTTAAGAAGTGAAATTTTAATTTGTGTTTAATATATCGGGCATTGATAATATTAGGTAAACCAATAAATAAAATATATTTCGTATAGTTCACGACAATTATATAGTCTCAAATTTTAATAAGAATATAAACGACGGAACTGAAAACTTTTGATTTTATAGAATAAGATTTTCAAATTTCTTATTAAATCTTTTATGGCATACCAAGAAAAATAATTGTATCTCTTTCGAGCGACCGGTGGATTTATAAGGACGATATCTGCGTTGTATCTGGTCACGATAAAATATCAAAGATTTAGTATTTATTTAGTTCTTACACTTCCGCGCACATTACACATCAGAATAAAACACTTTTTTACGGATTTTTGCGCATGTTTTATTTTATTTTATATTTAATCCTGACGTTTCGACTCCTTTACAGGAGCCGTGATCACAGGATGACTAAGATGATGGTTGTCATGACAACCATCATCTTAGTCGAAACGTCAGGATTAAATATAAAATAAAATAAAACATGCGCAAAAATCCGTAAAAAAAGTGTTTTATTCTGAAGGATTTAGTATTTAGTTTAATTTGACAGTTTTTTGAGTCGCGTCGATATTCTCGCAAACCAGCGAAATGCTTGTGCACTAATAATACAAGTTTTTATATATTTTCTAAACGAGCGAGTGACTTCTTAGTTCGTCGACAACCGTCAGGCGAGATAGCGGTCAAGCTCTTGCCTATCTATAATAAAAACGTGTGCTTTAGCTTCATATACATAAGAAATACGAAATACGAAACGTAACTGGCTATGAGAGAATGAGAGAAAGGAAAAGTGTGCTCGCACCTCTCTCTTGCCTCTGCAATAATTTATGAAACGTTACACTGTCTCTATCTTCACCAACTTATATATCCCTCACAAATTACGTTCGCTTCGCCCGATTACACTTATCGTAACGCTCGCGTCATGCATTCACCAGTTTACTCCCAAAGTAAAGCGTGTATAAAGAAGATTTTACATTAAAAAAGTGCGGGAAAGATTATCTAGCTGGTCCCAAATGTCAACCTCACGTCCAGATCCTTCAGAGTCTGAAGACTAAAGGCCTTTAACATTGTATATAGCTAATGATGACTAAGATGTGATTTTTAACTGTTAACCTCTTTAACAAGCTTATTGCTATGGAGTTATTGTCGGTATTTCGTTGCGTGGTTTGTTTAAAGAGGGTCTACCTTTTTTCGCAGAACTCTTTAAATCATAATATTATTATGCATAACATAATTTGGCATAATTTGAAACAGCTTGCTGGCTGGTAATGTATAAAAAAATACCTAACCGAACCTGAAATGTATGTCAATTTATGCCTTTTGATTAGTATGCAAAGTGATTTTATTTCAATTCAAATTATGCGTTATGAATGACTCCTGTTTAAAGATTTAAGTGTAAAAGCTAGGCTTTATCAAGTCTAAGTGATGTTAGACTGTTCACTGAAAATCATAGTTTACATGATTGGCTGGTTTATTTTACTTCACTTCACATTCATACGTCGCAGTGTGAATGCCTAGAAAATCGCTTATTCACTTTATAGCAATAAATCACTATCGAGGCCGTGTAAGCAAATACGTTTCATTTTAACACTTTCATTTCATCATTTTGGGCAAAACACGATAATTTTGATAATGTTGGATTTTAATCGCAATCACAACACAAAAAAATGAATATAGATACCTCTTTTTTTGTTGTTATTTTAATATCTAAGACATTATAATAAGGAAAAATGTAACTGCGGCCCTACCATCACGTCTCATAGCGATTCAAGTGGAGCTGTTAAAAAGAGATGCCACTATAGACCGCCTAGCGGTGTCTCACTTTAGACAATCGAATTTGCATAGCTCTAAGAGATCATGGTAGGCCCCCTGGTCTTAGGAGTCAAGTCTCACGTACCCTCGCTAATCGGGCGAGTACTCAACCAATTAAACTACCAAGACTTTACTGACCCATCGCATTTTTCCAAGTATTTTTAAGCTGACTACACCACTACCTACAACATCGAAAGTACTTTTACGAGTTTACAGACCATTATATGTAGAAAACACAGTGACACGTGTTGGGCAAGTGCTGTGCTATTTTTACTGTATAGATATTGTTAAAATGAGTCTACCTTTTTTTGCAGAGCTTTGTAAATCATAATACCATAAGGCATACTAATCATTTGGCATAATTTGAAATAGCTTGCTGGCTGGTAATGAATAAAAAAATACCTAACCTATGTTGTATGTCAATTTATGCCTTTTGATTGGTATGCCAAGTGACTTTATGTCAATTGAAATTATGCGTTATGAATGTCTGTCAAAATACCTTGTCGAGCTCCTTCCTTAAGGCCAACACGGCTCGTTCCCTGTCTGCTACCAGTTCTTCCAAATATTGGTAACGAAGCTTCTTACGTGCGCGACACTCACGCGCCGACTGGCGGCTTCGTTCTGAAATTAAATGTGTAAATTTTTATGACATGTTTTAGAATTGTGCAACAATATCACGTTTTAATGAAATTGATACACACTTTGCTCACTATCTCCACAATTACTGAAAGGTTTCATCTTGCACAGTTCCCTAAGATGGACTATACGAGGGGCGGCTGAAAAGTTTTGAGCCTAAATACCATTGATGATCACTAATGAGTTGCACTGCACACCATTAATTGAGGGTATTATAAATAATATAAATACCAAGTTTCATGTACCTTAAACATCCACATGTCTGACTCATCAGCGCTTTCTACGAATTTGCACCCGTCCACACTGCCAGAGTTACAAGGCGTGCCCTCGCCGAAATAGGATTTGAAGAAATAAACCGCCCACCCTACAGTCCAGACATGGCCCCTAGCGATTATTTCCTTTTTCCAATTTGAAAAAGGACCTACGAGGACGGAGATATTCAAGTGACGAGGAAATGAAGGCGAATATTTATTTACAGGATTAAAAGCTCTTTTTGATAAATGTAGGAAGTGCATTGAATTAGAGGGAGATTATATTAAATTTATTTATTACTAGCGGCCGCCCGCGACTTCGTCCGCGTGGAAATTGCAACATTATTTTTCTAAAATAAAAGTAGCCAAAGTTACTCCTTATTAAATCAGCTACCTGCCAATAAAAGTCCCATCAAAATCGGTCCATCCGTTTCAGAGATTAGCCGGAACAAACAGACAGACAGACAGACAAAAATTGAAAAAAAAATGTTATTTTGGTGTATGTACCGTATATATATTCATATGCATGTAGTAAAAAACGGGTATTTCAATATTAAAAACAGACACTCCAATTTTATTTATATGTATAGATTATGTCAAGAATATGCTGCTTATAAAAAAAAAGTAATTAATTACCTATATCCCTTTTATAGTCTGATCCGCTGTACCGCCTTAAGTATCCGCGGGGCGGTGGGGGGTGGGAAGGCTTATTACCGCCGTGAGCGATGATGGCAGAATGACAAAATGGAGCAACTCTTTCGCAATATATATAAACACCCATGACTCAGGTACAAATGCTCGTTATTCATCACACAAACATCTGACTCCTTCCGGGGTTCGAACCCAAGACGAAAGGACGAAAGGCACCGTTGCACCAAACGGTCGTCAATATTTTTATTTTCTGTAGGTAATCATTTATTATTTTTTTGAGGATAACTAGCGGCCCGTCCCGGCTTCGCACGGGTGGACGAAATCTTTAAATTTTTTTTATTATTAAATATTTTTCCGTTAGTGCCATCTAGGGTCCGGTAGACGAATTACTTGCGGTTAACGCGTTGTTATGGTAACGTTATTGATACAATGGAAAAAGAGCGGACAAACAAACACAGAAACGGACAGACAAATTTAAATGCAGATGACCCACCCAGCTTCGCCTTCATGTCCTGCTTGTCGAGCTGCGCCTTCCTGCCAGGCCTTCGCCCCCGTTTGCCACCCTCGCGTCTTTCGCCACCCTCCGCCGCCGAAGCGCCCAGCGACCCGAAAACTCCACCGCCGTTGTTGGACTCCTGGAACACAACAAGGACACTTTCAATGAAATAGAAATTAAAAAGGAATTATATATATATTAAAATTCCGTGTCAAAGTATTTAATCGAGATAAACTCCGAAACTACCCAACTAATTTTGGTGATTTTTGAAGTAAAACTTCTTGACTTTGGGAGAAGTTCGTGAATGCGTTACGAAAAGTGTGATCGGGCGGGGCGAACGGAAGTTGAGAGGTAGATATAAGTTAGTGAAAATAGCAAGAGAGAGTTACGTTTCGTATAATACTGTAGGGGCAAGAGAGAGAAGTGCGGACATAGATTTTCTTTCTCTCTTTCTCTTATAGCCAGTAACGTTTCGTATATCTATATTTATATAGATGGAGTTAAAGAACTTTTACTACAGTCGTGTTGTCCAAAGCACACTCTTTTTTATATTTTGCTGGATTTGTTCCAACTTAGGACAAAAGATAGTTTTCATTTTAATTCATAACAAAAGAAGTATTACGAATTTATAATAATTAAAAAATAGCGACACGTGGCCAGGTCAGCTAGTATATCTATAAAAATTCCGTGTCACAGTGTTCTAATATCTTTTTGTATTCATTTTGCTGGATTTGTTCCCACTCAGGACATAGGATAGGTTTCATTTCAACTAATAACACAGCAACGCTTGGCCGAGTCAGCTAGTATTTATATATTTTTTGAAGAGAAAACTTCTTTAGCATCGTTGTGATTTGGAATTCGATGAAACGAAAAAGCGACAGTTAAAATAGATAGACACATAAATTCATAAGATTGAACGTAGGAGAAGCATTGTGTACGTGCGTTAACACACGTTTGTGTGCGCATGCGTAGTACAAAGCTTGTGAGAAGGCATCACAACAACCGTGGTATTATGTTTGCGTGTACGTATTATTTTTGAAGGTTTCACTTCTACCACGTGTGAAATGCACACTTAATTTTTTTAATTATCCATAATCACGAATATGCTCGTCTTTATGTCGTCATTTAAACTCTTAAATAAAAAGGAAATGCAGAGATAAAGTATGTATTTAAAAATTACTAATTATCCCAACACTAATTCTGCGACATTAGAACTTCAAAAAACCTATTATTAAAAACTGATAACTCTGGGATGTAAATAACATAGCGGTCAAACATTATGCTATGGAATTGACTCAGCATTGTTGCAAGCACAATCGCGTATACACAGACAGACATACATAAAAATTACGATAAAGCTTGCCTCGAGGCGGGGTAATCAATAAATAAACACACTGTACACAACACTGTAGAGGCCGTTGACACCGAAACCGAGACTGCAACTGCACGCAATACAACCGAACTCAAAGAAAAAAAAATAACTATTTTTAATTCAATCCTAATATTAACCGACCGCGTTCAAAATGCAGACGTAACAATGAGATTAGAGTTTCAGACTGTATAGGTATACTAAGTCGCATAAACTGTCGTCTATCGTCGGTATTAGTAATATACCTAGAATAATACAAGAGTTGTCGATACTTTTATTTATTAGGCTCAAAATATGGTTAGCAGATAATGTTTTTTTTTTAATTTTACTGTTTGGTGCTAAGCTAGCGATCCTTTCGCGCCAACGGTCAACGGTTTGAGTCCTGTACGGGGCAGATGTTGGTGTTATAAATACGAGCGTTTGTACCTAAGTATTATTATATATTTCTATCTCAAATTACTTACCAATGTATCGTATATATATGTATATCCGTTGCCCATAGTATCCATAACACAAGCCTTACAGTGATTACTTTGCGCAAGGCTAATTGGTGTGAATGTAAGAAATGTGTCTATGTAATTATTATTAATTTATATATGTAATAAAAGGAACTTTTTTTGGTTTTAACATTTAATATAGTTTTTGTTTGAGATATTGTATCCAAATGAGATAGTAAACATACTTTTGATCTGCTAGAATTATAAGTAAGGCCCAAAATACCCTTAACTGAGTGATGAGTGTTAAAGAAGCGTGATATATATGTATGATGTCATGGCATCAAATAACCTTTATGTGGCTTTAACGTTTTGGTGGATTTATTAATAATTTGAACTTTGATAATGATTTTTATAGAAAATAGTGAAATTAACAAGGAATTAACCATATTTGCTGTATTATTTTATAACACCCTATAAAACTGTAATGTACAGTATAATACACCCTGTAATACCCTATGCTTACCATGCCAGCCTTGTTGGAGTAAGATGAATAGAAAAAAAGTTAATTCGGACTCTTTACAACACATACATTACAGTGGAAAGTTACAAATATGCCGAAACCGTCTAAGTGCGTTTCGGACTTCGAACATTCAGGGGGTTTCGCAAAATCAAACAATTTATTTTATGATTCACTAATACCAAGTTACGGACTAGATAAAACTGTAACAGATATAATGTTTTCTGTTACCAATCTGTTAGAAACTATCTATGTGTATACACAGTACACCAACATAGGCCTTTCAAAGTACCCAAATCATTAGTGAGCTGTCGCATAGTTATGCCAATGTGAGCCTTATTGACTGTAACAGGTATTAACACTTACGAACCAGAATTTTCTAAAACAGATTCAAAGTCTTACAATTTCTTTCTGTTTAACGTTCAAAACAGAAATTAAAAACAGAGATCAGAACACTATTCGGATACCGCTCCCTGCCTATGATTACACTTAAACATTCCACTCTTCATCAGTACTGATGCTTTGCTAGACAATCGAATAAATGAATAAATCAAAGACGATACACTAACATCGGGAAGAATTTATAATAATACTAGCGACCCGCCCCGGCTTCGCACGGATGCAATGCTCTACTATATTCTGCATGTATTGTACATATAAACCATCCTCTTGAATTACTCTATCTATTAAAAAAAACCGCATCAAAATCCGTTGCGTAGTTTTAAAGATTTAAGCATACATAGGGATATAGGGACAGAGAAAGCGACTTTGTTTTATACTATGTAGTGTTACACAAAAGGCTATTTCTAATATAATTTAAGACGCGTTCGTTAAGTAGCCCCTGTAAATGCTGCGTTCTGTTATAGTCGCTTGATTTAATCGATTCGATTTTCGATTTACTACTGAGCATCGAATTAAAGTATCGATATTATGAATACTAGTATCGTAATCAATGAGTAAGTATTGTATTCATTATCATGTCGTCTTCATTTTTTTTTTGTCTGTATGTTCTTCTATAAGTCAGTAACGGGTTGACCGATTTCGATGAAGTTTGGTATGTTGTAAAAACTTATGATTGCGCTAATAATAGGCTATATATCATATCGGTTAAAACCTTACAGCTCTCACTATAATGAGTTTGTAACAGTTTCCTTAACTACTCAATAGATCATCACACAATTTAGCTTAGACTTTGCCATGGGTACAGAAAATAGGTACCTTTTATCTAGAAAAAAGTACTCTTCGCGAGGGATAGCAATATAACTTTTAATCGGTAATCTACATTTACTTGAGCGAAACCGCGAGTAAAAGCTAGTAAATAAAAAACAATTCACACCTGGTATAAATGAAACCTTCAAAAAAATACGTACACGTATACAAAATGCCTTTTCTGAAGCTTTGTACATGCATGCGCACACAAACACGTATTAACACACGTACATAATGCTTCCTATCTCATTTTCACCTACGTTAAATCTTATGAATTTATGTGTCTCTTTTTACTGTCGCTTTTTCGTTTCAAAGAGACACTGTATGATGTTATGAATTTATGTGTCTCGCTTTTTACTGTCGCTTTTTCGTTTCATCCACTTTCTAATCACAACGATGCTAAAGAAGTTTTCACTTCAAAAACAATAAGTCTATAATATAGACTTGTCCTATATATCCTAGATGATATAAACTCGTCTTGCATCAACACAAGAAGTATTATAAGAGAAAATGCAATTCAACTGAATTGCATTTTTATTGCTGTCAGCAAAGATTAAGTTACAACGTGGAGTCTGATTTGTAACTTTATACACTTTGATAAATCATATTTTTTGTCACATAAGCGTAAATAAATATTCTTTTTGATAGATGTTACTAGAAAACTGAGATAAGTAGAAATTTTCTTGTTAACATTAAGTTTTTACATTACACATTTAAATAAAACCGGCCAAGTGCGAGTCGGACTGGCGCACGAAGGGTTCCGTACAAACTTTTAATTGAGAAAAAAATCACGTTTGTTTTATGGGAGCCCCCCTTAAATATTTATTAAATTTTAATTTTATTATTATAATTAAATTAAAAATGCAACTCAGTTTTTTGTGATTATTTCAAATGCGTACCTGTTGCCATTATTGGTATCGAGCAAAAAAGGGCAAAAAAAATCGCGTTATATGGGAGCCTCTCTTAAATATTTATTTTATTTTGTTTTTAGTATGTTGTTATAGCGGCAACAGAAATACATAATTGGTGAAAATTTCAACTATCTAACTATCCCGGTTCTTGACATACAGTCTGGTGACAGACGGGCGGACAGATAGCGAAGTCTTTGTAATAGGGTCCCGTTTTTACCCTTTCGTACGGGGTACGAAAACAACCCCATCCCCCCGAAAACAGCACCCTAAACTTGTGTTATGGACACTAGGGTAACGGATAAACATACACATAATATACATAAATAACTTATATTTCTATAAATACGTCAACGTTTGTTTGATGAGTCACTCGTACTCATTGGGAAGGTGTTCCGGGACTCGAACCCAGGACCGTTGACGCTAAAGGCAGGATCGCTACGGTTGCACCAAACAAAGACGTTTCTGTTCTTGGTAATTGTTATATAATGGTTATGATGTGACAGTAATTAGGAAAAAAAAACAAAGTTCTAAATACTTATGTAAGGTCTCAAGTTTAAAGCTAAAATTTCAGTAAGAAGTTTTAAAAATTGTGCAACGGCAGCAATTCTGCCTTTCGCATCGAAGGTCCTGGAAAGGACAGATGTTTGTGATGAATTCACACATTTGTACCTAAGTCTTGTGTCATTTGTACCTAAATCTTAATATATAAAAATTACGTGTCACAGTGTTTGACAGCAATGAACTCCGAAACTACTCGACCGATTTCGATGACTTTTTTTTTGTTTCAACTTAGGACATAGGATAAATTTAATTTTGTTAATAACTAAAAAAATATACAAATTATAATTACTGAATCACTATCAGCTAGTATTTCTATAAATATTTATTATATATAATATATATGTACGTTTATCCGTTACCCTAGTATCCATAACACAAGCCTTACAACCAGGGATTTTAGCGGTATCCGAATAGAGTGTTCTGAACACTGTTCTGCATTTCTGTTTTAAAAGGTAAACAGAAAGAAAATGTAACACTTTGAATCTGTTTTAGAAAATACCGGTTCATAAGTGTTAATACCTGTTACAGTCAATAAGGTTCACATTGGCATAACTATGCGACAGCTCACTAATGATTTGGGTACTTTGTAATGCCTATGTTGGTGTACTGTGTAAACACATAGATAGTTTCTAACAGATTGGTAACAGAAAACATTATATCTGTTACACTTTCATAAATGTTCGACGCAAAACAGGTTCAAAACACCCAAATAAGTGATACAGGAATAATTCTGTAACAGATTCAATGTGTAACCCTTATGAAATTTAAGGCTAGGCTAATTGGTGTGAATTGAACAATCCGATTCGATCCGAATTGGTGAAACATGAGTTGCAATTATGTATAATGAGAATAGGAAAGACCCTAATTGGCCCTTTATTTAACAATGGTGTTCCTATATACAACCAAAACTGCTGATTCAAACACTCTCGTTATCAAACGGATGTATATATTCGATTCTGTCGATGTGACTCTTAGCAAGAATCATTTGGCGATTCAGAGAAGCCAAGCAATTACTAGAATTGTTATGTTTAACTAATAACGATCTTAATGTTGAGAGAATAAATGCCATTTTTACTATTACAGGCGTATACAGGCTTCAGAGATGATAGAATGCTACTTTTGTTACATTTCAAATTATTAACCTGGAAACGTTACCTGTTACTTTAAACTTTAAAAGACGACGACTTTAAAGTTTAAAAAAGATTTTACTTTAAAATAAGAAAGCATGTGTGCAATTCAGACGTGGTAGAAGTGAAACCTTCAAAAATAATACGTACACGTTTACAAAATACCACGGTTGTTGTGATGGCTTCTCTCAAGCTTTGTACTTCGCATGCACAAATAAACACGTATTAACGCACGTACATAATGCTTCCTATCTCATTTTCTCCTACGTTAAATCTTATGAATATATTTCTCTATTTTAACTGTCGCTTTTTAGTTTCATCGAATTTCAAATCACAACGATGCTAAAGAAGTTTTCACTTCAAAAAGAGAAAGATAATTTCATTTGCGATTTAACGAGGATTCAAACAACCGTTGGGTCCTTGGTTCGAGTCCCAGAAGGGTAGATGTATATGTAATAAATACGAGCATTTGTACCTGAGGGTATTTATGTATATTTCTATTAATGATATTTATTTATGTATAATATATGTACTGCGATATTACGGTTTTCAAATATTGTAAATGTACACTTTATAAGTGACCGTTTCTGATTTAAGGGTATTTTTGTAACACCTTGTAGACTAGTTGACCCGGCGTTGCTGTGTTATAAATTAAAATTAAGACTCTCCTATCTTCTTAGTTAGATCAAACAACAGATAGTTACGGAGTTTGATCAAAATCGGTTCATTAGTTTCAAAGTTTATCCCGAACAAACAACGTGACCCGAGATTTTTACATGTATAAAATACTAGCGACCCGCCCCGGCTTCGCACGGATGCAATGCTCACTATATTATGCATGTATTATACATATAAACCTTCCTCTTGAATTACTCTATCTATTAAAAAAAACCGCATCAAAATCCGTTGCGTAGTTTTAAAGATTTAAGCATACATAGGGATATAGGGACAGAGAAAGCGACTTTGTTTTATACTATGTAGTGATAAAGTTTTAACATTATTAAACAGTCAATTACAGTGGTTGTTCACAGTGCAACAAAAGATATCCATATCCTTTTGACCTTATAGTATCTTCAGCTTATCCACCCATAGAATGGGATAGCTTATCCGTATAGGTAAAATTACAATTCATAATTTTATCTACAGATAACTTGTATAGTACATCGTGCGCACTCGAAACTTCAGACCCAGATACCGTAATCTGGAGAAAAACATGTCCGCACAAGTACCACTAAATGAATAATTAAATTTTAGTTAAACTGAGTAATGTGGAGAATGGGGAAATAATCTTTATTCTAATGCAGTTTAAGTAAATTTTGAATTACGTACGATTAGGATATATTTTTATAACAGACTAGCTGACCCGGCCACGCGTTGCAGTGTTCTAAATGAAAATAAAAATCTGTCCTATGTCCTAAGTCGGAACAAACTCAGCTAAATGGAAATAATATCATCAAAATCTGTTGAGTAGTTTCGGAGTTCATCGCGGTCAAACACTGACAGGGATTTTTTACCTTAAGATAGACAAGAAATTCGTCGGCTCTACCAGAAGTCTTAGAAATATCAGTTCCTTAGTATTTTATCTGTAGATATTACTAAATGACATAGGTTTAAAACATATAATTATATAAAAGCTAACAAATAAATCTTTAAATATAAAAATTCACTGTTAGTGTTTGAGCGCGATGAACTCCCGAAACTACTCAGCCGATAGGACATAGGATAGGATTCATTTTGAATTTTAATAAAAAATATTGCAAATTATTATGACTGAGCCACAGCAACACGCAGCCGGGTCAGCATTCCCTGTTACAATGTTGGCCCGCGATGAACTCTGAAACTACTTAACCGATTTTGATGATTTTTGTTTTCATTTTGCTGGATTTGTTTCGATTTAAACATAGGATAGGTTGCATTTTAATGTATAACATAGCAACGCGTGGCCGAGTCAGCTTGTTAATAATGAATATTGATACCAACAACACACTTATACACTACGTACTGATTTTATTTTGTTACACAACTCTTTAAAAGAGGCAATAGTCGAAAAGAAAGTGATAAAAGCTTTAAAAAGTACTTTTAAAATAGGAGCCGACTTTTATCCAAAAGTTGTTTTTCATTATTAAACTTAATATAAGAGTTCGTAAGAAGGTTATCGAACTTCCAAACAAAGTTTATTATTTTCAAACATAATAAACTCTATTTTTAAACCATTACACATTCTAGGTCACATTATTATTGTCAATACAATAGATCAAGGAAACCCTAAACAATTGATCAGACCTTCGCATCAGCTATCCACCTCACAATCTTGGTGTAGACCAGAAATCACAAAATAAAACCATCATTTTACCTTAAATCAAATAATCAATAAAATCAACTGCAGTACGCAGCCGTGCATGTGCACAATTATTCACACGTAAATATGCAACTGCACACTCAGACCATGACCTAACAAATGCATACAACCATCAGTTGTCCTCGTATCGTAGCAGGAACAAGCACATACATTACTTTCAACTCGAATCAACGTACGCAGTACATTTTGTCTCAGTTAGTAACCAAAGCCGGCAAAACACATACTGCGTCGTACAATCGCGTCAAACGCTATAGTGCGGCGTAGTAACTGTCAAATGTAACCTCAAAATAAATCAACCTTCACCGCCTTCAAAATGAATGGGACAACATTCAATTAATACAGAGTTCAAACATTAATAACTTCCCAATTAGTTTTCACAGACAAATCGTATAATTATACGGGAGTACTCACGTTATTGTTGAAAGTTACGGGCGCGATGTGTGTCCCCTTCCCTGTTCCGACACAAACTGGCAAAGATGTCCGCGCAAGCCGCAAGCCGGCAATGCTGGCGGGCGATCTTCCTTTTTTTTTTGGAACTAAACTTTTTAAAATCGACTACACGAACCATAGAGCCGTACACTGTCGAATGACTCGGTCAGTGTTACTCTACGAGCTATGTTTCCTCCCACCTTGAATAATGACCTTATCGTTATGTTGCAGTCGGCAACAGTGCATTTAAGACGCATTACTGTGCTTACACGACGCAATAGGCGACCGTAAAGCAAACATGGCTATGAAACATATCACTGTGGAGTTCTACTCAAACAAAACTGAACGAAACAAAATGCAGACCGATAAAAGAAGTACTTATTACAACACAAGCTATGATAACGCCAGTTGTTTGATAAATCAAAGTAGGAAACTTTTTGTTTACAATATTCACTTAATATTATTACAGTTAATATATACTTACTGTAAATATTTATATTAGGGCGGAGTGAAAATGTATGGAGATTATTTTTTATTTTTGCAATAGGGTAGTCTTAAAAACTTGCCTATGGATAAGTAATTAAGGATGTTAAATAAAATTTAACATATTATAACGGTTTGAGGTGCCCCAGCACAAAATAATTTTGATGAAAGTATTATTTAGTCTATTAGATATATAAAAACATTAATAATCTATTAGAATAGTATTTTTCACGTTATTTGAAACTCATATTTTTATGTATTAATAGAAAAAAAAACTTAGGGTTAAAAAAACTTATAAATTAGGGTTTATGGTGCCTCAAATCATCTTAACTCAAAAATAAATCAAGAAATTTACAATAAAAACACGACACATATTCATGGATTTTTTTTTATAAAATAGGCAAATTAATTAGAAAATTCATATAAAAAGGCATCATCTAACGTGATGGATGGCAGTCCTGATAAAACCATCACGTTTTTTATCTCCACATACAGCATCTGAAGCTTCAGTTACGAGCTTTGTCCTAACGGGGGCACCTAAACAAAAAATCTATCGCATTTGCTTAATGTGCCTATCACGCAGCTTTTTGCGGGTATGGCATAGAAAAAAAAATTCACTCTATCCTAATGTATATATTTTGTTAAATCTTTAATTGACTATACTGCCTATCTAAAAGGTTACTAAGCCTGACTCATTTTTAGTTTTATTTTTAAATGAAAACTTCTTCAGGCACGTTGGACATTTTTTGAGATGGGACTTTTAGAGATTTTATGAGATATAACTTAGACCGCTTTTAGCAGTATAAAAATAAAACATAAATATTATAATCCAAAAAGTTTTTATTTCTACTCAAAGATATCGGCCACTTATTGTTTTCTGCGTCGATTCTTGACCTATTATACATTTAAAAAGTAAAAATTGCGCTAATTTTGTTGATTTTTTTTTTTAATTAAAGGTCTTTTATCTGAAATAGACATGTCAGTTTTAACATAAACCGTATTTAATGTTGATTTCATTTACATTTAACAACCTTATTTTTAGATAAATTATTTTAATAGAAAAATACTGGAAAAAATGTACTCGGCTCACAAGTGAATCCTCAGTCCCACCTGAGAACTTAATTATTATTATTAACAAATGTACAAAGCTTCTTGGCTGAATGCAAAAGTGGTTCAGCAAAAACATCATTGAGGGTGCCTTTATCTAAACTTTGAAGACCGTTTGGTGCAACGGTAGCGATCCTGCCTTTCGCACCGATGGTCCTGGGTTCGAGTCACGGAAAAGTCAGATGTTTGTGTGAATACGAGCATTTCTGTCTATGTATCATATATGTATGTCTAGCCGTTAATCTAGTATCTATAACACAAGCCTTACAGTGCTTACTTTGGGCTAGGCTAATTGGTGTGAATATAAGAAATATTATTATTAAAGATCGTTCTTTTCGGGCCAAAAATGCACCTTGGTACAATACAAGTTATTTGAAAATATTCATAAATCTGTACAAACACTCATTTAATATATAATATATCTTTAAATTAGATTTTTGGAAAGATAATTAAACACTAAAATTATACACTAAATCACAACTGCGTTAATGGGACGGACTGACATCAATAAAAAGTGACAGTTGTTACGCCGTTTGACATTTTGTTGTTAGATTCGTTTATCATTAAGAATCGGAAATGATATTTTAGAAATCTAGATGTTTATAGTGCTCGGACGTAACCTTGACATCTACTTTAATTATTATTTGCTATCTTTCATTGCAACAGCCACTTAATTTACTACTAATATGGGTCGTTCTTCTTTTTGACGTGATAACGTCTTATAAATTGGTTGCGGCTGGGAGTCACTTATGAAAAAGTGTAACGCTCGGTAACGTTACGATGAGTCACCGAACGAGAGAGAGGCCCGCCGAATGCCTTGCGTCTCTCTCCCACTCAACTATGATCGGTCTGCCGCGCGCATTGTGCAATTTAATTATATTCATATCAATAAATATTCTACCGAGAAAAAGACGTTGTCACGTAAAATCTTCGCCCGTAAAACCGACTTTACAGGCACAAAAAAAAAAAAAAAAAAAAAAAAAAAAAAAAAAAAAAAAACCGACTTTTTTTACCGATAGTGAAACGACGTTTTTCTGTTTTTTTGATTTTTGAACTATCCATAATTGTGGTTTCTGTTCGGAATTTAAAATAAATTGCATCTGTGTTGTCATTAGGACTAATTAAAGTTTCCTTTGCGGCAAATATTAATAATTTTTAATATTGGTTTTAAAAAAATATGTGCCAGAGTGGCCTTTTTCTGTGGACACCACATTTCCGTTTACCACTCTGTCACGGCATTCTACGGAAAACAAACGAAAAAATATGCTGGTTGGAGAAAATTACATAATATTAATAGATAAGAAAAATATGGACTTTTATTCATAACGAATTAAAAAACCGTAAAGATCAATACTCCGACGAGATGCCATAATAAGACGAAGGACAGACCATTGTCGGTAAAAAAGTAAAACGACCCATATATACGTTTAAGTAATTTCCTTTGACATCATGAAATATATTTTTGAGGGTATTTTTAATATGGTTATGTACCAATTAATTATTTAGACTGATATTATTCTGAACCATTATAGATAGCATAAATATCTATTAAAAGCAGATTGCTATTCTTAGCTACACTTACTATGTAAGTGAATAACTACTTATTATTGAATAACTACTGAATAATGAATAATTATTGAATAACTACAAAGATCTTGTAATAAAACCATACATATTTTTATTTTTATATTCAATTACTTCGTTTTCTACCTCTTATGGGTCTTACACAATTCTAATAAAATAAGCCGTTTGAATCAGAATCCAATAGGTTAACACAGGTTGTCGAGAATCCAAGAGTTATTAACAGCAGCCGAATCTTGAAAGTGTCAGCCCAAGTTAACACAGCCAGGTCATAAGAGTAAGTGAAACGAAAATCCAGAAAGAATAGCCGATTCAAAATGAAATAAACACCACGAACAAATAGCACTCCCAGAGACAGCAAAATACCGAATACATAATATATGGAATGTATAAATAAATAAAAGGCTTTATTTTTAACGTGACACTTGTGACAGTCGATTTTAACAAGTTTTTCATTGCTCTGGAACACGGTATTTTAGTAAAGTCCGTAGGTTGATCAAATAACTAAACGCTTAGAATGAGTCGCAATAGCAACAAATATTTATTTTTGCTCTTGATCTTACTTATTTAATATTGATATTAAGTATTTATTAAAAACAAGAATTCATAAAGCACTATGTGGCTGATAAACTTGTATACATTTTATATTTAAGACCGAATATCTAAAAATGTTTACATACCTTAAATCTATAAAATGCTTCAAAATAAAACAAAATGTGCTTGCCAGCTAAAAAAAACATTTATTACAAGAAATGTATACTTTTAAATGATTGTTTTTAGTGGTACAAATGTAGTTATTTAAAAGTAAATAAGCATTTTTTTCGTAATCTACAGTTGTTTTGGTACCTTTGAATCTTAACATACGTAATATAGAAAATTTTAACATGAAATCAACTGGTTTGGTTCAGGTCAGGCGGGACTCGAAGGACAGGCCAAACACCGAAAATAAGTTAAATTTATCCTTACAATAATATCTTAAGATACTATATGTAATAAGTGGAATTCTTTGACCGAGTCTGTATTTCCTGACAAATACAATTTAGGATTCTTCAAGTCGCGTGTGAATAGGCATCTTCTAGGCGCGTCACATCCTAGATAGCATCGTCGCGTATTCCTATTCACAGTAAAAAAAAGCAATTGTGCAATTCACACGTGGCAGAAGTGAAACCTTAGAGAATAATACGTACACGTATACAAAATACCAAGGTTGTTGTGATGCATTCTCTCAAGCATTGTACTACGCATGCGCACACAAACACGTATTAACGCACGTACATAATGCTTCCTATCTCATTTTCTCCTACGTTAAATATTATGAATTTATGTGTCTGTCTCTTTTTACTGTCGCTTTATCGTCTCAAAGAGACACTGTACTTATAATGCTTCCTATTTTATTTTCTCCTACGTTAAATCTTATAGATTTATGTGTCTGTCTGTTTTACTGTCGCTTTTTAGTTTCATCGTCTTTCAAATCAAAACGATGCTAAAGAAGATTACATTTAAAAAATCTAGCAATTAATAAAATAATAACCTAATGACTGTTTAAAAGTTCTATAACAGCTATTCACTCTATTTTTACTCAAAAACAAATTTATTCGTATCTTGAATTTTTATTGCGTTTTTTAACATTCGGTTTCCTTTACACAGCTTTGTATTTCGCGATTTGAATAATATTCCCAATAAAGTAATACTATACTTTTGACGGAACCAAAATTATGCATTAACGTATAGACGCACTTGATGCGTACTATTTTATTATAGGAGTTTGATTATGCAAATGCATTTTAAATTACAATTAATATTTCTTGCATTCACACAAATGTGCCTAACCTAAAATAAGCATTGTAAGGTTTGTGTTATGGATACATAGATTTATAATATTTATAGAAATATATATAGAACCCATGACTCAGGTACAAATGCTCGTATTCATCACACAAAATTTTCTTCTTCCGGACTTGAACCCACCATCCTGCCTTTCGCAACATGGTCCTCCATAGCAGGATCGCTACCGTTTCACCAAACCTGCTTAGTATCAAATGTCACAGTGAAACCTTTTTTATGCGCGAAATAATAAAATCTTATTAAAAAACATAAGTCTCGATATCAGATAAAGACTTATGAGATTTCACAGTGAAACCTTTTTTACGTGCCAAATAATACATTCAAAATAAAAATAAAAAATACACAAAACAAACATCGAATATGTCTGAAACTTTTTTTACGAGAAAAGAATTACAATTGTTATGAAATGAATAACAAACGTGATATTCGATATTTTTTAATACTGATTTAAAATTGAATCTGCATGGTATCAGATATCACAGTGAAAACTTTTTTTAAGCGCAATATAATACAAATAAAAACCAAATGACCGATTATTTGAGCTTCAATTTTTTTTTCATTCAGATTATAGCGTGAAGATGGATACAGCGAAAAGTAGTAGTATTCATTTAACTTTAACTAACTATACTAAAAATTGAACTCTTGACAACTATTTTAACTTTTTAACATGAATAAATATAATCTTTATATATAAAAACTCCCTTTCTGGTGTTTGACCGCGATGAACTCCGAAACTATTCCGACCGAAACCGATTTTGATATATTTTTTTTTAATTGTGCAGGATTTTTTCCAAGTTAAGACATATGATCGATTTTAATTTATGATAATTTTAGATAGATTCATATTTTTTTACTAATTAATTTACTTAACATAAAAAGAAAAATGGGTAAAGTTTTTCATACACTTCCAAGTTTATAAAACAACTGTCATCAAAGTCCAACGAAAGATTAGTATTTGTTATGAAAGGCTGGAAAGTTGAGATTTGGCCGCGAGTTACCTCTATCCGCGAGTGGTTCAATGATAGAATTCTAAACGTAGCGAGGATTTCAAAGGTACGAAATGCTAAAAACTTTGCTGCCGAGCTCACAATTTTTCACCTCACTACAACGAGGAAAATTATTAAATGCAAGATAAACAGCTTAAATAAAATGGTAAACTGATTAATTTTAATTATAAATTGAAAGAAAAAATGCTGAAATAAGTAATGTTGAATATGATTTCTTTTTATAAATGCGAATTGACTCGAATGAAGCGAATCGGTGCCGTCCGAAATACAATCGAATATTATATGTATAATTCTACAGTACGTGTGTATGTCACTGAACTCTTAAACGACTGGACAGATTTGAATGATTTTTATTGTATGAGTTTAGGTGGCGCTCTGAATGGTTTAGATTCACAAATCAGCCCGGCAGATGGCGCTGCAGTCAGCACAGCAACGCGTGGCCGAGTCAACGAATATTTTATAAAATCTCACCCACTATACATAAAAAATTCTTGTACTTAACAAATTATATTGTTTATTAAGTCTAAATATTATTTATTCCTGTTGTTTTAATGATTTAAGGAATTTTAATAATTTAATAAAACCATAACGCAGCATTATTGTATTATTTTAAATAAGTATAAAATGTAACTAATAAAGACTATAATGAGGATTCGGAACGTACCATGTGTATTTTTCTTTGAATAGAAAAAATTCTAATTTTAAAACACTTTTCCACGCTAGCGGATATAACGTAATTTTCCATGAAGAAATTGAACGACAAACCAAACTAACTTTTTTAGGTGAAAAAAATATTATTGAATGACTAACACACATTATGTTACAATTTAGTTTTATATTAAATATATTTTATAAGTTATTTATTATTAATAATAATAATTCTTACATTCACACCAACAAGCCCAGTCTAATCTAAACCATGCAATGTAAGGCTTGCGTGGATACTAGGGTAACGGATACACGTCTATATGCAATGTGATACGAAGATATGTAATATTTATAGAAATACTAGCTGATCTTCCCACGAGTTGCTATTAAATCAATTAAAATAAGCTATCCTATATCCTTAGCCTGAATTAATTCAGCAAAATGTAAAAAAGAACATCAAAATCGATTGAGTAGTTTCAGAGTTCATCATGTTCATTATAGAGATAGATATCATATTCATCACAAAAACATTTGCCCTTTCGGAGACTCGATCCTAGGACCGTAGGTGCGAAAGGCAGAATCGCTACCCTTGCAGCAAACGGTTAAACATAACTTTTATATTAAGAATTTAGTAAATAATCAAAAGATATTTAGTTCTACTGTATTATATTATATAATAATACAGTAGAACTTTGTTCAGATAAAGAAGTTCGTTAATAAGCTTTGTTCAAAGATTATAAAGTTAGGCGAGCTAGTTTAAATGTGTTGTTATAGGTACATTTATTAAATTTAAATCTACACAAGTAGTTTTTTTTTTGTTTCAAGCAATTTCGATATTCTAATTTTTTATTTTCAATATTAAATAAAGAATGAATATTGTTCTCTGTATTACTGCATTGCATTGTTTTAATGAGCCATTTATTTTAAAGTTACAGACAATAACCCGAGTCGTAATTAAAAAATTCTCATATAAAAAACGAGCAAGTGAAGACAAATTATCCTGGTGCATTGCTCAACCTAAAACAAACATCGAAGTAGTCTAAAAGATTGTTTATAATGCTATTGTATTGAGAGCTACCACTACGCATCTACACGCAGAACGACACAGAGTATATGAGTGACAACGCCATATCGAGTGAGCTTTATAAAACATCGATTGCAATAAATTGTTTTATTAATAATGTTATTGTGCGCATTCAAAGTTGTTAATTTGTTTTCAATTTCGCGTAAAGCAAACTAATGAAATAATAACCATGTTAAGATGAGATCGCAAGAAATTAATTCAATTTTATTCGGATGTAATTGTACAACTATATAATGGGAACACCAGAATTGAAATGGAGACCAGTGACAGCAGGAAGTAGGCTTAGTTTTTAGAGAAATAATATTTCTCTAAAAACTTTTATTACGATAAGGGAAGTTCAACACAACTATAAGGTTACCAAAATTAGTCTAAAAATAAATAAGAATTTATAGTTTGCTTTTGCTGAGCACCTTGTCCACGCCAAGCCAGTTTTGGACAATGTCCTTTATGTACATATGTTATTTTAATATCATTTTAATAATAGTATAAAGCAAATGTTATATTATAAATAATCATAAAAACAAAAAAAATCATTAAGAAAAATGGTTTCTTTATATTTTTATCGAATTTTTAAAAACTACTGCTTAGACATTAAAAAGTTTTTAATTCCTACGATTATGGAATAGTAGATGGATAGTTATTTACTAAAATGCAAGAAAGGCTTTTTCATCTTTATTGACTGACGAAACATTTGTAAAAACGTTTCTTTCGAATACGAGAGAATGTTACGCTTGATGAGACAACGCTGGCATACAGCGTAAAAAGTAGAAATATACTAGAAAATTTCAACAGGTGTTCACAAAGCTCGGTAGCTCATTTGGGAGAGCATTGGGTCGGACATACAAAGATTGCGGCTTCGATTCCCGCCTGAGTAATTTACCTGTGAGCCGAGTCGATTTTTTCAGGTTTTATTCTATTAAAATAATTTACCGTGTATTTTTTTAATATTCATTGTTACCAGAGTAAGTTCTGATACTAAGTTATTCTTTTATATATTTTATTTGTGTACGAAAGCTGTTGAAACTTTGTATAACCCTTTGAGTCCTGATTTTTTTAAAATGGAAAAGTTAATAATTGACGTTGAAAAATTATATAAGGTATTGAACAATGAAACTAGTTTTGATTGAACACAATTATGTATTTATCAAAATTAAAAAAAATATGGTGGCTCCAAATTGGGGCCGCCAGTAAAATGTTGTTACAAAAAATATTACTTAATGTCTATGGAATTCACTGTCTAGAACCACTACGACACTTGTTTATACGCCTGAGGCTGCAAAGTAGTCGTGTGTCGTTCGCGAATGAATCCTTCAATTGAAGTAGGTACTTCAGTTGCGTTTAGTTCTTGCTTCACTAGTCCAGTCCCAATACAAACATATCTGTAGTTCATCTAGTCCACTGCAAACACAACGAACTGAGTCGAATCGAACGTTGCCGAACGGTGCGAGGCGGGCGACAACGACGTAAGTACCTAACGCCACCGCCGAAGCGAGTGAGCAAAAGAGAGAGATATCTATTTTACTCGGACTTTCTCGTACTTAGATTGAAAGCATTAAGGAATTGAGCTTTAAGACAAGGCATTAATAGACATTTTGGTATATTTGTTAACGCCATTTTGACACTGATTTCTTTCATTGGCAAAAGTACTACTAAATGAATAACGTAAACAAACGGTTCGCGAAAAAATTGTAATATTTGTTTGCTGTGCGTTTTGATTTTGTTTTGTTTTAAGAATAGTTTATTGAGATAATTACTTATGTAAATATATATAAACAGTTATTTTGTATATAAATAGTGTTTATAAACATTGGTGTTGTACCAACCCAATGCAATATGAGGACATGGTGCCGGGTGACCAGCACCCGGCACCATGTCCTCATAATATTGCATTGTCACGCGATTTACACATGTATGCAAAATTTCAGCTCAATCGGGAAGTGAAACAAATTTAATTTGCAACATTTGATGACAAACATCGGACAGGTGAAACTAGATAAAAGCTAGTAATAATAACAATATGTACAAAGATATTTTGCAGCCAAGACAAAATTTCGTTCACAGTTCGCAGCAATCGAAAACACTGTACTGTTCGATGAACTAACGAACTAAAACCAACGATGAAATATAAACTGAACCATTGGACTAAATGAACTACTGAACTAAAAGAGTGATATACTTCACTACGGTCAAAAGATATGTTCATATCTTTTCAATTCAGTGACACATTCTGCGCATTGCTACTGCAAAGACAATAACCGTTGTGCGTAAATTTCAATCATTTTCGTGTTGTAACATGTCTTAACGCATGACTCACGCTGGTGGTTCCAAGTTGTGCGGACTAGGACTATAGGAAATAATTTATAAATAGGTGATTCCAGTGGGAAGCTACTAGGACTCAAAGGGTTAAATATATATAAAAATTACTTGTCACAGTGTTTGACCGCCATGAACTCCTAAACTACTCCACCGATTTACATGAGATTTTCCTCATTTTGCTGGATTTCTTCCAAGTTAGGACATAGGATAGGTTTCATGTTATTCATAACAAAAGAAAATCATGCAAATTATTATAACTGCAAAGAGGCTCATCGGCAATGAAGATCTTTTCTATAAAAAGCTCAAAAGCCTTGAGCATAGACGGAAGGTAGCAAGCCTATCCGTATTTTATAGGATACATTTCGGAGAGTGTGCAGCTGAATTGTACAATCTTCTTCCGCCGTGAATAAGAATTGATTTTCATATGAAGCGCCTGGTATGAAAAAAATATGAAGTGTAAAATTTAGTGACCGAATGACAGCGTTACGTTTATTGTGAGCAATCTATCGTGCGCACCTTTCACTTTTATTTTTGAAGTTTTGTTTTCTGTGCCTGTTCAATGAGGAGTAATCTCCAATCGTGTGTAGCTGACACGCTCAAGTTTTTACTTATTTTGGCACCGAACTGTCATTTCCATAAGATTAAAAATTACTCCTTTAAAAGACAACCACATCACGGAACCCTCAGGGATTCACAATATGGCATTATACGATTGTACGATACAATATGCACGAGCCTAACCGATATTATTTAATACAAGAAAGCATTGTTCGCAAATACTCGGAAGCCATTTGATACAAAGTAGCGGTGATAAAAAACGCAGATACAAAATTATTGAATCAAAATCATGTGTGTAGACTATAGCTATGCTTTTAACTGCATGTTGAACCTAGTGCAACACGTGAACATAATGCAATTTTATACATCTTATGTACCGTGTTTGCTTGCAAATAAATTAATAAAATAATAAATAGAAAAATACTGTACGATACTGAAGAAAAGTTTCAGGATAACTATGAATTTATGAGTAGTTAAAAATATGGACCTGGAAATACCAAACTCTCAATTTGAATATTGACGCGTGATGATATTTTTTTTAATGTTTAGACAAAGCCATTTAGTTTTTTGATTAATATTTGTTTCTTTGCATGTTTCAATATATATTATTTTAATAGAAAAATGTTTATTTCGAATACGAAAAGATATTCCTTGCATTGATAAGACAACGCTGGCCTACAACTAAAAGGCGAAAAGTACTAGAACATTTTACAAGGCATAGCGCAGGTATAGCGTAGGAAGAGCAAAGGACCGACCGCACATCCAAAGGTTGCGGAGTCGATTCCTGCCTGAGTATATCAGGCAGGAATAAATAATAAATTTTATTTTAATCATTGGATAATTTATTTTTGGCAATGTGATTATAATAATGTAATAATTAAAAGAAAGATACCATAATTACTAACATAGCGTTTAAGTTTCTTTGTTACTAACATATTATGAGTCTTTTGTTAGACCCTGTATGAACCCATTTGCTGTATACAGTATCTTAGTAAATAAAAAATACGTGAGATAAAGATATAGTAAAACGGAGGTGAACAAAGCCGTCTAGGCTGGAACGATAAGTATTTAATTGCTCATAGGGGTACTTTTGATGATGGAGCAAGAGGAAGAAAAGCCTTACTAGCTGATCTAGAAAACATGATTTTGAGCTCTCCTTTAACCCATCAAAAATTAGCTTGCTCTCTCGTTTCAGCAGTAATGCAAGAATACGCCATTACTGTAAAATCGCTGATGTGGGTTTAATGTGGGAAGTACATTATAAGTATCGTATAATATTTCTCACATTCACACTGAGTCAGGGAATTTTTATATATACAGATTATGGGCTGTCCATTAATCACGTGAGGCTGGAAAGTGGGGGGAGGGGTCCATAAAAATCACGAGATATCACATAGGGGGAGTGGGGTGTAGTAATATATCACGTGTATTTATTTTTTCGTCAAACGCTTACAAAACGAAAGCGGCTTTCCTACTTCGGTACAATGAAAAAAGCTAAGAAACGTGAATTCTTGTCACAAGCATCTGAATTCGAGCAATAATAGTCATAGAGATGCACAATGTTCGTCTTCAACAAAGCACTGTGCCAACAACTGACTTGTAAGATGCTTATCCAGTTATTGGTGTAAGAAAGTCTTGCTAATCCTTGGTCCGAGGATACTGTACATTAAATTACGCTCATGTATCAGGACAAAAAAAGTTTTTCGCATATTTTTTCATTGTTTTTATGTCAATCATTTTCTATAATAAATAAAATTATACTTCTACCTGTATTTTATAAATATTTAAAAACAAATTAGATTTTTTTTAAGATACTAAAAAAATACACGTGATATAGGGGGGAGGGTAGTTTTAAACCTCACTATGTATCACCAAGGGGAAGAGGGGTTAAAAAATGCCAAAAAACATCACGTGGTTAATGGACGGCCCCTTATTTTAAACAATTTGTTAATGAATAAATGCTTAATAATAGTAAATACAACACTTCTTTACAATACATTTGGTCTAAGCTTCCATAAGTGTGCATTCTACGCCCATCAGCTATATGCATGAATCCGTAAATATAAAAAAAATCTCACGCTCAATTTACATTGAGAGCTATATAAATGGCTGACACAAACAAGGTTGACAGGGAAGGTTGAATTACCATAATGTAATCTCACCTCAGAACAATAACTAAATCTCACATTACACTAGCGCCATCTGTTGCTTATCTTGTGAATCAACAAGTCAACCTAATAGAAATAAAAAGCACAGTGCATAGACAATGCTATTGACTATGCTATTTACCAAGGAGTTTTCATGTTATCATTCGACAATAATAAAATGGATATTGCACAATATTGACTAATGATTAAATAATATTTTGCATTTTGTCTGTAAATGTTGATATTGAATGCAATTCTATATTAAACAGAAACTACCCTCCGCAATATGCCAAATATATGATTTTACCTTTTACAATGGATGAACACTACATTACAAATAACAAAAAAACAACAAATCTACTCCATATTTGTATCACAACTTAGAGGAGGAAACACTCTGAGGAAACGCTCCTGAAATATCTGCCTCAACTGTAATTTTATATTAATCACCATAATACTGATAACTTAAACCCATTTTTTATTTAACGATAATGTGATTTGGTAAATAAAAATTATATATAATTTCTATGATATATAATTTTATTAATATATATATTCAACAGTCCTGTTATATTTTTCTGTAAATTAGTAATCATAGCATCACGTTTTGTAAGAGGTAAGTGTATTGATGGTTTTTCATAGTAGATCTTATAATTTATCATCACACTATAACTATACTATAATATACACACAATAAAATTAAATAAAAATATTTTTTTTTATGAATTTATAAAGCAATTAAGAGTATCATACTTAAATTCAGTGAAATTAGGTCAAATGATAAAATATTATATCTTTGTGATAGCAGCATTTTATCTAACATTATTGCAATTTATTATCCAATGAATTGTTATTAAACAGTCACATTTTTCATTGTCTTGTTTATATAATCTTTTGAGACCTCAAATCACTTTGAGACTTGTCTAAAATAACTCAAGATCAATATGTTACTTAAACTTTTAAATAAGTGTAATTAAAAGAATATATGTACAATTGACTTATGCAGTTGCATGAATTGCTTAATATGTACCCCCCTTTTAGTTTGATCAACTAGCAAAGACTACTACTTTACTAAGCTTGTTAAACCAATAATTTAAAGATTTTATTGATTTTTATAACAAAGAATGGTTAATCATTTACAATACCAGGTCATAATTAACATAAGTTGAAATAAGTGTCCAATTAAGCATTACATTTCTATAAAATAAAGATTTTTTTTTAATCATATAAAATTTTCATCTACCTGAAATATTACTTAATAACAATATGGTGTCAGAATATACAAATTGCATATTAAAAGATGATGATATGGATTCTTTATTTACGCAATGGATCCACGATCAATATTGATTAGACAGGATATGATACAGATGTATTTAGGGTAAATAACTCTAATCAGAATTTTTATCTAAAATTAATCCCATTTATCATAATGGGCATCATGTCCCACAATTTAAAAATCCAAATAGCTCAAAAAGAGATCTCACTTTCTAAAAATAGATATAAATAGAAAACACAGTATAAAATCAAGCAAAACAAAGGCATTGTGTACTTACATTTTGTGACTCTTCTTCCAAAACGGCCATAGTCTCGAAGTCAATATTCATTTTTCTGGTCACTAAACCGTTTCACTATTTCGGAATTTAAGATAGGTACAATTTGCAATGGATAAGAAACGAAACAACAGTACCTAGGAAATTAGATAAATTTGTATTTCAAGGTATTGTTTACAAACTGGCAAGGTCACTACAATTGACATAATGTCTATGGCGCATTGGCGCAGATTATAAAGTCTATGATACCTCAGAACAATAACTAAAGCTATAGAAGGAGCGCTAAAATAAAAACTGTATAACAGCTCTCGTATTCACTTAAAGTAATCTAACATACATGGGTAAGAGCGAAATAGACCACAATTGTAAGGTTTTATTTTCACGTCATTGTCACAAACTCTCAAAGTACAAATGTCAATTGGTTGTAATTTGGTTGTATATTATACTACTAAATTAAAAGTACGTCTTTGATGAACGTGGTTTCTGAAGTAAGACCAAATTCAATACGGTCGTATTACAGTGGCCGAACAGCTTTGTGAGCGGCTAGCGTGAAATTATATTATTTTACAAGGAAGTTCGTGATAAAATAACAGGAAAGTGTGCATATAGACGCTTCAGACATTTTAGAGTCCGCGTCCAGGATGGCTTGTGTTGTTCCAGACTGCAAGTCTCATATATCACGAAAAGAAAATACGGATGAGGTGTTATCATTTCATCGGTGAGTTTGGTTTCTAAATTCTCATATTTTGACAATATAACAACGGTATATTCAGAAAATTGTAGTAAATTAATATTACAAATAGATTGCTCCATGAGTTTTGGTTTAAATTGTCTTATTTTCATGCCTTCTGTTTTGTATATGACAGTATGATAGTGATGTGTTCTTTGTTATCGATGTCAACATTTTTGGTTTTTACTTTTTGCTTTAGTTTTCCCAAAGATGAACCTATTAGAACTGAATGGATACGCCGTATATCAAGGATCAATTGGACACCGAAAGCGCATAGTCACATTTGTTCGAAACATATTAGACTACATTCATTTGAGCCACATGAAAACATTTGATTTCGGCGGCTGAAAGCAAATTTTATACCCACATTACATTTACAGAACATGCAATTGCTCCTTTTTTATTCCAAACATTATCTTAGTCTTGCTTTGTCATATAATTATTTCGATCCTACCAATAAATATTCAGATTTTCAATTAACATTTTGGCAGCGTGTATTCCAAATAATAATGATAGCTTATTTACAATAATATTTTTGTGTTTCAGAAACCACTATCGCATTAAGAAGGAATTATGAACCACCAAGTAAACGCCCCAAATCTATGACCACAGTTGAAACAAATACTGATTCCGATATCACTGAACTGATATCTAATTTACAGAAAATTATAGCAGATTATAAAAAACCAAATTGGAATATTAAAAAAAGAGTTAGAAATGATTAAAAAGACCAGCAAGTGACGTCTTCGCAAAATAAACACTAACAAAGAGAACATTAAGGAGCAACGCGAAGAAATCTCAACTCTATAACATATTGATAGAAAAATTGAAACAAGAATATGTTCAAGCCGAATACCTAGCACTTTTAGTGTGTAAACAAAAATGACAAAAATTCGCGGCGAGAACTGAACTCAATTCCGGAAACAGCGTTTAAAAAATGTTTTAAACGATTAAGTTAGCGTAAGTGTATCGTTTCTGAAGGAGCATACTTTGAAGGTGATAAAATAAATTTGTATGAATAACAAACATTGTGTATATTATTGATCTTTTCCCGGTACTTTCTTGACAGAGTATTATATAAAAATATAAAAATAATAAGTAAATATGTATAAAATAATAGTTGGTTAATTTAATTTAAATAGTCGATTAATTTTCTTTTAAAAATTTTCCTCTTTTTTAATCTATACCTATTAAAAATTTAATGTTGAATGCAGTGTTCACTAATGTACTGCTAGAGGTCTAACTTAAAATAGAAACATGTAGCCTAATATGATATACCTATACAAAGTGCAATTTTTTAACTGTACCTACCTGGTTGCTCTAGATACTGAAGACTGCAAATCTAATAAATAAATTAGTTCGGGTCCAAAATTCTACTCATGAATACTGCATTATAAAATGTTCATATTGCAGATTCTACACGTGTTTATTATGACACATTACCGTCAATTCTAGTGTCATAGACATACCAACAGCATAATTTTTTTTACATGTTTTTAATTTTATTTTTATCGATAGTAATATCGACGCCGTTCATCACTGACGTATGGGAAACTAGTGACTACCTTATAAATTAAGAAACAAAATCTGTATACTTATTTCTTTCTTACACATTTACAACTGTATAAGTCAAAATAGTACGAACTAACGTATTGTTCCCGCCTGAGATTCACTTGTGACCCGAGTCGATTTTTTCTAGTATTTTTCTATTATAATAATTTATCTTATAAGATCGCATTGAAAATGCATAAAAAATATAAAAATTATAAATCTAACGTATTGTGTTGTTATTTAAGCACTCCTTCTATAGCTTTAGTTATTGTTCTGAGTATGATACGTCCCACAGTATATAAAATCATCCACACAATCCTTGTGTTTGGCAGAAAAAATCGCTTATAAGCGATTGTAAACAAAATGGCGATCGTAAGCGGTAAGCGCTGTCAAATGGTAAATCGCTATTTTCCTCTAGGATGCAAACTTAGCGGTCACATAACCTCGATTAAATATATTTTTATCAAATGCAGTGAAAAGTTTTAAACTATAAATAATATATTAAATAAATTTAATGAATGACAATATTGAAGAAGACGAGTTTACTACTATTATTTTAATGATTGCACAAAACCACCGGTTAACTTAAGTTTGTAAACAAACTTATCTAAGCAAAATGGCGCATTGTGTCAGCGCTGGTAATCGATCGTAAGTGATTTTTTCTGCCAAACACAAGGAATTACTTTAACTTCACTTTAACATGTCCTACAGAGGTGACGAGTTGGTAAAAATGACTTAGACTTTGAGTTAAAAGTAAACTCTAGAATGCTAGTTTATAATAAATACATAAAGACAGTAGATCCAAAAATTGCCTGTCTTTACATGACATATGATATAAAGTAATGTAGTTGCAACCGAGTCTAAAATTTCGTAAAATAACTAAATCACTTATCAAGCTTCGAACTGTCTAAAATTTCTGGAACATCTGGAGGGATGTTAAAAGGACCTCTTAAATCGCCTCCTGGTAAATATTATTTTTTATCAGATTCACCAGTATGTGACCTACCTTGTGCGTTAAATAAGCAATAGAAATTGGACGTTTTCCATTAAGACAAAATTGTCGACACTGTGTTGCACTGTGTCGACCATACTATATTAAAAACCTAATGTTAACTTAGTTGGCACACACACACAAAAAAAGTTGACACAGTGCAACACAGTGTCGACTTTTTTTCTAAATGGAAAACGCTCATTATCATCTTTTGTAAATATAAATAATTTTTTGCAAGTTGCATTCAACTCGTTTCTTGTGTTAGGTGGTGCCAATTACATAGCTCCATCTAAATATATAACTTTCGTTGTGCACCGCGATTTTGAAAAAATATCAAAATGGCGGCCGACTTTATGGCCACCCTCCATACAAAAATATTCAAACCCCTTTATAGACAAGCTGCGTTTGACTCGTGTGAGTATCACTTTTATATCGTTTGATAAACGTAGTGTACACGGGCTGTAAGCCGTTCCAGATGCATCTCCATACATCAACTCCCACCCTCCAGCCTAGTGGGATTGTCGTTCATTTTCCCTACAGAGTCTTCAACCATAGCGACGATAAAGCAAAACGCTTTTATTTTCAATATGAGCATTTGAAATATGTATATAGAACGTGAAGAGCTACACTATGGCTAAGTAAATCCTACGTTGTACAGAGAGAAATCTTGAGAGACTTGTGGCGCCTCTGTCTCTCTTCCACTTCATAAAGTGAAAAGTTAATATGGTTTCCATTGTTTATTATAATTCTTTGTATTATACAAAATAATGATAATTCAGTTATAATAATTCAATTCAATTCATAAAACTATGCAATTTTTCATAAATGTTTTCTTATGACGCTATCACGTAAAATTATCGTCCATAAACTAACTTTACAGAAAACCATTTTTTATTTTATAAAAAGTAATACCTCTAACCGTACAACTACTACCCATGAGTCTCTATACTATGAATGTAATTGTAATAAACCATTCTTACCGTTATTTGTCATTTACATTGTTTTTTGAACAACTTAAACCGCGAAACTAAGCCTATGTAGGATAGGCATCGATTTAGATTTATTTATTTATCCCATTGTAGCCTCAAGTATAAAGTAATGCCTAAAAACTCAGTGGAGTTAACAAATTCGACTGCTTTGCCTTTCACATTTATTGATGTATTGACCTACCTCAAATTAGTTTTAAGTATGTGTACAGGACTTCATTAAATCTGGAAAAAAAACCTATATCAAAAGGCAGTATTGCCGCCGAATTAGCTGTCTCTGCTTAGAAATCATGATAAGACTTGGTTAGATTAACACTTATTAAAATAATAAATATTTCCTACATTTACACCAATTAACCTAGCCCAAAGTAAGCACTTTGAGGCTCGTGTTATGGATACTAGGGTAACGGATAGACGTACATATATCATACATAAATAAATAATATTCATAGAAATATATACAAACAAAACAACACCAAACTCAGATACAGATGCTCATGTTCCCTTCCGGGATTCGAACCCAGGACCGTCGGTGCGAAAGGCAGGATCGCTACCTTTACACCAAACGGTCGTTCAAATCGGTTAAAAACTCGGGAAGTTATGGAGAAACAGACATTGCGTCATTGATGCTGATCCAAGGGAGCTCCGCTCGCTTAGCTCCAACTAGGTGATGCATTTGCTAAGCATAAAGCTACGCTAGCACCATATATTGGAGCGGAGCGTAATACCGAAAATAGAAGTGAAAACATGACCATTAATGATTGTGCATTTTTGATATTTTGGAATGGTGAGGGAATAATTTCGCACGAATTGCTTTAATTATAATTATAAAAGTACTATCATTTATGTGGTAAAATGCAATTTTCATTTATTGCGCTATCGAACACAAACATGACAACAAGCACACTCGCGCAAGCGCCCTGCGCCGTCTTACGAATTTTCGATCAGGTCACGTGTCCTGACGCGAGTTTAGAAATTTTTACCCATTCCAAAAAAAGTACACAGCGCCGCTAAAGAAGTTTTCACTTCAAAAATTATACCGCCACGGATTTCAGACGGATAAAGAAAGAGCGAAAAAAAGTAAATGCAAAAAAAAAATTAACGACTCGGCTGTATTGGCTTCATTACCTTTGCCTTCTGAACTGTAGTAATTTACTACAAAAATTAAAGATGGTATTTTCTTTGCCAGCTTTGCTTTTCAAACTATAAAAATTAACTATTGATTTATTATTAATATAATTATAATTAAACAAAACATTTATGGGTTATCTCAACATAAATGGTTAAATCAATACTAATTGGTATAATTGCTCCTTAATTTAGCTTCCTTGGGATGTATTTTTAATAATTGTGTGGACGTAGGGTTATTCCTTAACTTAATAAAATACCATATATTCTTTTTCTTATCTTAAGCAAAATTGACACCGCTAACTTTCAACTGATCTGTTATAATAACAGCGCATGGCAAAATAAAAATAAAATAAAGCAGTTATGACGTCTTATCTAGACTGGACTAGAATCTATAGCCTCTCGGTGTCCGGCACTCTTCTAATTAAGGTACCAACATCTTAAAGACCCATTTCATTCGTTTCTCTAAGTATTTATATATATTTATTCATTGAGAACCAACAAATCATACATTATGACTTAGATATAAACTTAAAATCTAAGTAATAGCTACATTATTTGATGCTGTCTTAATTATTGGCCGCTATGAAATACACAATTTGAAATAATATTAAAAAATACAGAATATAGTAACACTATAGTATACAAAAGCACTACAACAATGTTTTTATTAATTCTATTAACACTTTAGATTTGTTTTTTTTAACACAATACCATAGCAGCAACACAAGTCAAATGAAATATTTAAATAAATAAATTTTCCGTTTAATATTCATTTATAAAATAAATATATAAAACTCTCAATCTCGTCTGTCGCGAGGGCACGAACGAATGCCCATGCAAAGACTGCGTATAGCATGCAGCGCTCTCGCATACCTATACACTCTGAGTATACATATAGGTATGTAATCTCGTCTGTCGCGAGAGCACGAACGAATGCCCATGCAAAGAGCGCGTATAGTATACATATATTATAAGAATACACGCGGAGTATATCTGTGTAAAATCTCATCTGTCGCGAGAACGGCTGAAAATGCTCACCCACAAAAGTGCCCAACGCGCCATAAGAAGTCTTCACTTCAAAAATATTAAAATCGGTTAAGAACTCGGGAAATTATGGCGTAACAGACATTTCACCATTGTAGCTGATCCATGGGAGCTTCGCTCCAATTAAAACAATTTATCATAATATGTTATTGACATCTTTGACTGTTAGTCCGGTCAAATTAGACCAAAAAATAAGAGTAAAGTTACCTAAATTCCCACCAAGCTGAAAATCGGTAAGATTGTTTAAAATATCATGAAAAACAAAATTTGAAAGTTCCCCATCTGTCAAAGTACGCGTGTAAATATACGGCCGTCTTAAAGAATTGACTCCATTCATAAACTATAGAGATGTGGTTTATGCCCATTTTTTATAGTAGCAATATTAAACGAGCAGTTAACTTTTTGGTGTACTTTTCTTCCACAACTTGTTCAAGTGCGACGTCTAATTTTTGACCTCGAACCTCACTTTATTGCACACCTTCTGTGAATTCTTATTTTTCTGTTAATATTAATTTTCCATTGCTCACGCCACGTGGTTTTAAAATATCATTTCCATTTTTATTAATCGCGTTTGCTATTAGCTGTATTTGTCCAATTTCTTATAAGCGGTGTAATTCTTTTCGGGTAATTTTATATCATTGAAATTAAAATGCGCACCAAATTTATGGTTTATTGGTGCATTTTTGCTTTCCATTTGTGCAAAGCAGATAATATCGAAAGAATAGACACGAAAGAAAGCGGAAGAAGACCGCAATGGGGACCCATGGTGCGAAGCGACCCAGGCGTAACAGCATCTAATGACCAAAGTAAGTTTTAAATTTTAATTATCTCTAAGCGGCTAATGCTTACACCTTTCGGCATTGATTCTGAATCCAGCTCAATGCCTGGGAACTCATGCAATATCAATGGTTTTTACTTTACTTTGACCTTTCATATTAGAAAATTTGTGTTACAGTAGGTAGTTTTTACATGAGAACTTTCTGGAACATTGTACTTTTAACGGAAAAAGTTGAAATTTAAAGGTACCCTCATATTTTTTACAAATGCTTACTGGTCTTTTAATTAAACTCAATTCAATGTATATAACCTTAAACATGAGTTCATTTAGTGCCTCTATTGCTGGAAGCCCTATGTTGGTTAAATCAATCCATTTATAATGAAAATACCTCAAATGAGAGTCATCATCATTTTCAAACCACTTGTTCTCACTGTTGGGATTAAAACCCTTGTCTTTTTCCCTTTTTTACTATTATATTATTTCTATCATAACGCAATACAATATAATTCACTTTTATTGAGTTTTATAGCAAGAAAACATGAAAAGTAAGTGTTATTCAAAGCTTTTTTCAAAGCCAGGGTGAATAGGCACCTTCTGGGTTAGCTTGTTCCATTGTACATTTTGTCTTCACCCCTGGTTTGATTGGAATCAAGAAAGAACCCATTTAAAATTAAATAAAAAAAACTACCCACATATGTTAATCTTATTTGAACATTGATTCTTTCGGCATTGATTCTGAATCCAGCTCAATGCCTGGGAACTCATGCAATGTCAATGGTTTTTACTTTACTTTGACCTTTCATATTAGCAAAATTGTGTTACAGTAGGTAGTTTTTACATGAGCACTTTCTGGAACATTCTACTTTTAACGGAAAAAGTTGAAATTTAAAAGTACCCTCATATATTTTACAAATGCTTACTGGTCTTTTAATTAAAGTCAATTCAATGTATATAACCTTAAACATGAGTTTATTTAGTGCCTCTATTGCTGGAAGCCCTAAGTTGGTTAAATCAATCCATTTATAATAAAAATACCTCAAATGAGAGTCATCATCATTTTCAAACCACTTGTTCTCACTGTTGGGATTAAAACCCTTGTCTTTTTCCCTTTTTTACTATTATATTATTTCTATTATAACTCAATACAATATAATTCACTTTTATTGAGTTTTATAGCAAGAAAACATGAAAAGTAAGTGTTAATCAAAGCTTTTTTCAAAGCCAGGGTGAATAGGCAACTTCTGGGTTAGCTTGTTCCATCGTAAATTTTTGTCTTCACCCCCGGGCTTGATTGAAATCAAGAGCGAACCCATTTAAATAAAATAAAAAAAACTACCCACATGTGTTTATCTTATTTGAAAATAAAAACCACCCAGAATCTTTTTATATGACATTGTATAACTATATTTATACATTACTGTCCATAAGTATATTTTATCATCATCATCATCTCGGTTAGAAGATATTTACAACTTGATGTGTGTCAGCCAAAAATGAGATGGTTTTTTTATCATCTCCACACTGCAGGTGGGTAGGAGATCTCTGCTCAAAGACTTAAGTTGGTTAGTCCATTTATAATGAAAAAAAAGTCAAATGAGAGCCATTGTCATTCTCAAAAACCTTCATCCCAATCTTGGGTTTAATACCACTGCCAATTGCACCTATTTTAACTTCTTATTATGCCTATTATAACACTTTGTAGGATAATTCATTTAGTGAGCTTTGTAGCAAGAAAGCATATTAAAAGTATTTGTTAATAAACTACCCACATCTATAATCTTATTTGAAAATAAAGAACCAACCGGAATCTATTTTTACTACAAAGTAAAACTATATTCATAGATAACTCTTCGTAGTATATATCATTGTCATCATCTCGGCTAGAAGACATTCACATCTTAATGAAAGCCTCAGTCTAAAATGAGAGTGGTTTTGCTATCATTAGGCGGGTAGGAGATTGTTGCTCAAAGCCCTAAGTTGGTTAGCCCATTTATGATGAAAAAAAAGTCAAATAAGTGCCATTTTCATTTTCAAACCTTATCATACACACAAGCACACCTAAACTTATAGTAAAAGTAATAGTTGGCATGATTATTAGTTAGCACTTGAGTACTTTTTATAACCTGCTTCTTATGGAAGAACGACTCCATCTTACAAAGATGCATAATAGAGGGAGTTAATAATGATATTGTTACTGTAATTTGTATAAAAATAAGCAATATTTAATTTTTTCATCATCCCACTGTTTGATTTAAAATTTTTGTCTATTTTACCTATTTCTACTCTATACTTAGTAGCAGACACCGTCCAAATCAAATATGCTCGATCGCATCATAATAAGGCTCCAGAATACTTCTCTGTTAAATCTATTAAAACTCTATATAGGATAATTCTATGATTGAGCTTTGAGAAAACATATTGAAATGTAAAAGAATTAAACATGAAAAGTATAAGCATTTATTAAGCAACTACCCACATATATTAATCTGTTTTGAAAATAAGATATATATCGAATCTATTTATAGTGCACTATTTAACTGTATTCTATTATAACACTTTCCAAAAGTAGAAGTAAAAGTAAAAGTAGTTTCCAGCTAGAATCATTAGAATTTCAGCCAAAAATAGTGGGTTGGAAATCTTAGAAAAGATATTAATTCGAAAAACACTGTTGACCTTTTTTTGTGTGTACGGTTATTGGCTCCAGTAATATTAATCGCCTAATTCATAATTAGTAATAACAATTAAAATTATATCAAATCAAATTCTTATTAAAATTAAAATAGGATGAAATTAAACTTAAATTAGTACATAGAATAACAAAATAATTCAATTTAAAGCAATTCACAATTAAAATTATAACATTAACAGAGGTGATAAATTGTAATAATAAATAATGTAATTATAAGTAAATAATTAGTAATAAGTTATTACTTTTAAAATACCTTTTTAGTGTAAAGGGTTTATGCCATTTAACTTTGCTGAATACCACAAAGCAACAGCAAATTATAGAGTAACTTGTTAGTGTATTTATTTATTTAAATGGACCATCATCAGAGTTAACATGTTATTATTCTAACAAAAAATTAATTACAGTAATTAATTGCATGCAACTCTACTTAAAGATTACCACAGCATGTGCCATCAATATTTAGGTAACAGTGAGTGTTGCTAACTTAATATTATTTAAAAATAATGGAGGATTGTGCCTTTCAAAACTGGTGAGCTGTTATGAAACATGTCTAATGTTGTATCCTTATTGACTTATACCAGTCCTATTGGCTAGCATAGAATAAAGAAGAGGTACCCCAAGTTAGTGTGTGTATTGGGTTCTCCTACTCCAGCCAACCCAATTCATTCCATAATGCTAGCAGCCTTTCAGGCTACTGCAAGCTTCAAGAAGAGATGCCGGAGATTACAGTAGTTGTGCCCGTGACTCAACCACACTTGTACATTCCATGAGTACATGCTGTGGAGTTTTCTCTGCATCCATGCAGAAGTTAGTCCTATAACTTTTGTGTGTAAGTGGGGGTGCTGAATGGCAAGGCAAACTGTTCTATTTTAATGTGTTTGGTGATATGCCTGACCAAATAGGTAAATATAGATTGTTTGACAACTTAAACATCTAAACAAATGATTGTGTCGAGTAAAATATGATAATATTGTAAAACAGGCAGGTAAACCACTATCTGAACTGATGCAAACATTATTTGTTTGAAATGCATTGTAGTACAGCCGTCTGATAACACAGATTCTTTTTTAATAATCATTAAAAATATTGTAAAGAGCATTTATTTATAATTGCAGTACTTTACTGATTATATGATCTATTTATTTGATCAAGAAACATTGAATATTAAATTATCTAACTAATTTCACAAATAGTTGAATAATTCTGCCACAACATATACTATTGTTTTTCTTATATTAAGCAATAATTTCTATACAAATATTGAATGCCTAATTATTACAGACCAATTTCATATCATCAAAATCCAGTAAACTTCACTTTAACACTTCCTTCCATGATTGCACCTGCATTTTTAAAAACAATTTTTTTTGTCATTTATTTAAGGATAACAAGTCAAACACTTAAAAGAATAATTCGCTTTAAACTTAATCTAGGTATAGCGTCTCCTTAATAAAAGGCTGCAATGGCATGCAATTTACCTTAAGTTACAAAAGATTTAAAGTTACTGAGTTACTAATATATTTATTAGTTCGGTTTTGAATCTTAAAATTCGGAATGAAAGTTATCCACATTAGATTTTTTACTTAAGCTATTTTGAAAGCAGAGAATTCTGTTACTAAATATAATACTAAATATATTAGTTATATTTTACAGCATTCAATTATTTAATTGTTTTTTTTAAACAGTGAAATCTATTCTATTTTATTAATTATTCTTTAGTATATAAATCATTCTTTTCAAATCATATTATTGATCTATAAATCATTATACCTTATGAGATGGTAATAAGGTCCATATTTCCAAATGATTATATCAATGGATACATTATGCCAGATGTTCTTTGTTATATTCTGAGATCACAAGATTAACGTCTTAATAAATGTTTACCACATGTTTCTATTAGGCTATCGATATGAAGACTTTTTTATTTTACCATGGACAATGCAGACCCTAGTAAAGTTGCTAATACTACCCTTTAAATAAGAATAATAGTTAGTTTGACGGTATCTGCACATAGCCTTGTGATTGGGCTACTGAGCGTGTGTTGGGTACTTCTATTTCAGCCAACCCAAGTTATCCCGGAATGCTAGCAGCCTATTCAGGCTACTGCAAACTTTAGGGAGAGATGCTGGAGATTGCAGTTGTTGTGCCCGTTGCGCTTAATAGGAATAATAGTGTTGAATTAATATTTACCGAGCAGGGGAAATTATGAGTCTCTTTTGCCTCCTCCATTAGCAATACTTTAGACCTGTCCTTTATTTAGAATGTCACTAATCAAGTCATGGTCCCAGGTCCACCAGGTGTTGTATGTTCACCAGTTCCAGTCAATCCTGATTCTTCGAGTCCCGAAAGGGGCAGATGTTTGTGATGAATAATTACATATATTTTGATTATATATGTCTATCCGTTACCCTATAGTATCCATAACACAAGTCTTGCAGT
The DNA here is from genome assembly GCA_927399485.1 of Calamotropha paludella. Classification (NCBI taxonomy): domain Eukaryota; kingdom Metazoa; phylum Arthropoda; class Insecta; order Lepidoptera; family Crambidae; genus Calamotropha; species Calamotropha paludella. The sequence continues at coordinate 921,804 of OV656803.1, read as the reverse complement.
GCTTACTTTGGGCTAGGAATAATTAGCGTGATTTTAAGAAATAATATTACTAAAATTTCAGTTGGTGTGTACAGCTAATTATATGCATGCATTGTTTAATAAAATATATGTGAACCACTGATAAACATTTCAAACAATAACTAACAAACATTGTCTCTTATCAAAGTTATAGGTACTGCATTTTCTAAAGTAATAATTTACAAGTCAACATAAGTATCTATTTTTCATCTACCTGTACTTGAAATGTCAAAAATGATGAAGTCATTGTAGCATTTTGCTAGGGTTTTCAAAAACCTTTTTAAAGAAGGAATGAATAGTTATATTAGATGAGACCTATATATAATAGTTAGTTTTATACATAAACTGGGTTAGGGACCGCTACCATGAAAATTGTTATGTGAGCCACTTTACTATGGAGGCTGTCTAACTTTATATAAATGTGTTTATGTTTCATGAGGTTTACATGGTGGTAATATTAACAGAAGTATCATTGTAGGTAGCGTTCAACATTGGTGGAACGATACTAGCTTATAGTAGAAGTTAAAATACGTTTGTAAATATCGACACGTTTGCCAGCGCCTCGGTAGCTCAGCGGTCAGAGCTGTCGCCCTGATAGCGAAAGGTCGTGGGTTCGAATCCCATCCTACCTGAGGGCTCGGCTCGGAGGCGTAGTTGTTTTTTGACGCGTATTTTATATCTTATAGAAATTTGCATTGTGAATGCAGAAAATTAATTAAAAACGGGCACTACAATATTTAAAATTAAAATAATTTGTTTAATTTTTTTATCTATAATTATATTTAATTAGATAAAAATTTTCTCAGTATATATATATTTTCTTTAATTTTTATATACGACACTCGAAAACAGCTTTCAAGCAAATGCTCCTTTAATTTTCTACATAATTTTTTTGTACTTTCACTTTGAATATATTTTGGAAGATTATTATAAATTTTAATGGCGTTTACTTGTGTTCCCGATCTATGTAGTTGCAGATGAGATTGCGGGAAGGCTAAACGGTTTTTATATCTTAAATTCATATCTTATGTCACTTTGATTTCTTAAGTTGTGTTGTGTTTTTAAAAATTAAACTGCTTAACTACCCTCACTAAGTTGTTTTATACTAAAAAATGTTGAAAAATCTAATTTTAAAGACTTTTAAACCTATATTAACATAATATTCAATACAATTAAAAAATACTGAAATAAAACCAGGTGATAATATTTTTTTTTATAACATTCCTAGCGAGTATACAAATATTTGTATCAGGTAAACCTCTCTCCTACTGGGTTAACAAAGAAGTTAGCTTTATTTAAAAAAATATCAGACTACCCTAAACTTTTATTCTTATGTACGATATACTCAACCGTTTTTGATGGATTTTTATCATTTTGCTGGATTTGTTCAGACTTAGGACATAGAATAGGTTTCATTTTAATTTAAAACTCGGCAACATTTGGCCGAGTCAGCTAGTGTTTTATTTTATGTACGTTTTTAAGTTTAGATGCGCTGTTCCGATTTAAATATTTCTTTATTTATATCTACTTAGAATAGCTTTTAGGATGCATTTATGATACTTCTTAATCGGGACGAGACCGGAATCCACACGAATAAATAAATAATAAGTATAAAAAAGATATACCTAAGGGTTTTGGTTCCAATTTTGTAACCCGTACCGCTAAAGAGTGGAACTTTTTGCCTCAGTTTTGTTTCCTGATAAATACAATTTAGGGGTCTTCAAGTCACGAGTGAGGTATTTTACAGGCAGGCGCGTCACGTCCTAGATCGCGTCGTCCCTTGCCAGCAGGCGTGATAGCGGTCAAGCGATTACCTATTCATGATAAAAAAAAAGATAGAAGTAACAAAATTGTAAAATTTACTTGGAGAAAAATAATAAGTGAATGGAATGGAAGCGAACGCGATATTAAATGCGAAAGTGGTAAAATTATTGAACAATAAAGTTATATGTCCATCATTCCTATCCCAAATTAATATATTAATTCCTACAGTTGCGTATCGTCTAAATAATAATAATTCTTACACTTACACCAATTAACCTAGCCCAAAGTAAGCACATTAAGGCTTGTGTTATGGATACTAGGGTAACAGATAGACATACATATATGATAATAAATAAGTAATATTCATAGAAATATATACAAACATACATGACTCAGGTACAAATGCTCGTATTCATCATACAAACATATGCCCCTTCCGGGATTCGAACTTAGGACCGTCGATGCGAAAGGCAGGATCGCTACCGTTGCACCAAACGGTTGTTATTAAAAATTACCTCGGTGACTTTTAATATTGTTGTCAATTTAGAGTAAGTTTAAGAAAAGTAGAAATTTTCGGCTTAGAATTAATTATAGTAGAATTAGCTTAGCTCATTTGATTTAATGAAATAATTGTCGTAGATAATTATAGTTTTTTTACGACGACTATATCCTAGACCTCATTACTTATTGATTTTATACTTAAGATTTATCCGATACTGTAAGAAAATACCAATATGCAACCTTTGTTAATAAAACTATTTCTAATGTGCAAAATTAGAAAATAAAATAGTTTATAAAACAATACATAAATTATAGAGAATACAATAAATAAATAAAAGCATGTGTGCAATTCACACGTTGTTTTTTTTTTATAAAAATGTCATAGTGTTTGAGTACATACATATTTTCACGGATATATTGAATAGAATATTTTATTTCAAATTATAAAAATCTTGACACAATAAACATACAAGTTCACGGCACATTCACCAGTTGAGGCATGCAAAAATATGAATTTTATCTCGAGAAATAGTTTAACTTTCTTTTATCTTAATTTTATTTAATTTTTCTGAATTATTTAGTATAATTAATGCACATCTTCTTTTTTATTTTTATTTAGCATATATTTTATAACATTAACAAAGTAGGTAAATAAATAAAAAAATAATTAATTTAAATTTAACAAGGTTTAAATACAAAATTAGATTACATTGAAATGTAAAAAAAATTGACCAAGTGCGAGTCGGACTCGCGCACCGAGGGTTCCGTAAAATATTTTTATTATATGATGTAACTAAAAATTTACGGTTTTCGCAATTTTTCGTTTATCTGTGCTATAAGACGTTGCTTTGTACCAAATTTCAAGATTCTGAGTTCACGGGAAGTACCCTGTAGGTTTTGATTCCCTTGGGAGTGTCGAAAATTTGCGGAATTTTGAAGCATAAACAACTGTATCTTTTGATTGCGTTGGCTTAGAAGTTTGAGTTTTTCACAGCTCCAAGGGACAGTAGACCTAAGTATTTGATATAAATTTCAGCTTGATACGTCCACGTGTTCCTGAGAAAAAGGGTCTTGACAGACGGACGGACGGCCAACGAAGTGATCCTATAAGTGTTCCGTTTTTTCCTTTCGAGGAACGGAACCCTAAAAAAGACGCGATTGTTAATACTTTTCATTTCTTTAACACAGATATTTACAACCGTTGTGTGCAACAGTGGCGATCCCACCTTTCGCTCCGACGGTCCTGGGTTCGAATCCCGGAAGGGGCAGATGTGTTTGTGTGATGAATACGAGCATTTGTACCTAAGTCATGGGTATTTATATATATTTCTACGAATAGTAATTACTTATGTATGACATATATATGTCTATCTGGTACCCTAGTATCCCTCACACAATCCTTATAGTGCTTGCTTTGGTCTAGGCTAATTGGTGTGATTGTAAGAAAAAAAAAGTATTCATAAAAAATGTATGTAAAAAAATATTGGGTAGATTTTTATGGATATTATATTAATCGGTATCAAACAAAAACAAGGTTTTCATTAGACGTGTGGATGACTCATAATGAACAGGTATCAATGGCAGACTGAACAGTGCCCGAGACGTATCTACGCTTAAAATAGAACTATGGGCGTTTATTTTGCGACACATATAAAGCTCGCTTTTATAGGTTACACGGGATAATGCACTTTGTTAATGCGGATCTAACTTTTTTCACAGAACTTTTTAAATCATAATATTATAAGGCATAAATCATTTGATAATAAATAATAAAATACCTAACCCAACCTAACCTGCTATGTATGTCAATTTATGCCAAGTGACTTTATATCAATTGAAATTATGCGTTATAAATGACTCCCTGTGAAGACGATGTCGTGTATATGTGACTGTGGACATTGCCTACGTCATATATTGCGTGATTGGATTCTCCATGGCCTTGTATCTATGCATCGAATGAAAAAAGTAAATTTGGATTGTGATAATGTTATGTTTGCTTGAGTAATAGATTAGCCAGATCTGTTGAGTTTTTATATATCTATTTGAGCATTATGTGGATAACTTACTACTTTCATCACGCGTTTTTGTATTTGACTCCCGTCCTGGTGTCTGTTATAAATTCTTGTAAGTTAAATTTGACCCACTTCGCGGTTTCCGATTGAGCTGAAATTTTGCATGCATATCTGTATCGCGTGACAATGCAATATTATGAAGATATGGATCGGAAAGTAGCCATAGGAACAACCCCATCGAGTTTGGGCTCGTTTGTCTCGTATTGGCGAGCACTTTGATCCTAGACAATATCCGTATGCAACCTCATCAAATTTGGAAAAATAAGTTCGTTCCGTTTGGTATGAATCTGGATTCTGATTAGTTTTTAATTTTTATATTTATTCTTGTGTTTATTTAAAAATATTACGACGATTGCGTTGGTTTTTTTACATTAGTTGTTCTTAGAACGCGCTTAAATAGTCAAATACAAAAAAATATTTAACAAGGTCTCTGTTTAATTGGTTAGTTAATGTTATTAATTCTCTTGTGCTGATGAAATTTGATTTCTGTATTATCTATACTAATATTATAAAGAAGTAAAGTTTGTGTGTTTGTATATTTGTTTAATTGTAAGGGGTAATCTCGGGATCTACTGAACCGATTTTAAAAATTGTTTCACCAATAGAACGGCACATTATTGCTGAGTGTCATAGGCTATATTGAATGCTAGAAAAAAATTTAAAGAATTTTGTCCACCCGTGCGAAGCCGGGACGGGCCGCTAGTACAAAATAATGATAATTCAGTGATAATAATTCAATTCATAAAAGTATGCAACTTTGCATCAATGTTTTGTTATGACGCTATCGCGTAAAATTATTGTCCGTAAACTGACTTTACAGACAGCCATTTTTTTTTATATATAAATGAAACGTCAGTAAATATAAAAGTTGTTTTATTTACATGTGTAATGTGCGCTGAAGTGTAAAAAGCTAAATATCAAATAGTGTATGTTCATTTAAACCCCATCAGTGATCTATATTTATCATTTGACGTTACCTTCATTCACATGTAGTCAGTTGTCGTATATAATTGACTGAGGAAGTAAAATTCGTCCATATTGTTGACTATTTGTCATAAACGTAAACAGCACTTGGCTCTTAGCCCCGATAGCTTGATTAATTCTTTGGCAAAAGTGCTAGCGTCCGATTGTGTTACTTTGTGTTTTGTGTATATACTTTCTATTGTTAGTCGGGTAACTGAATTGCTGTTGTGAGTTTGAATTAATAAAAATAATTATATATATAAAAATTCCTTGTCACCCTGTTTGACCGCGATGAACTCCGAACTTACTTAACCAATTTTGATGTTTGTATTTTCCTTTTGCTGGATTTGTTCGACTTAGGACATAAGATAGGTTTCATTTTAATTTAGGTATAACACAGTAACGCGTGGCCGGGTCAGCGAGTATATATATATATATATATAATATTGTTATACTTACTTAAAACAGATGTAATGAAACTATAACACTACTATTATTGTGATGAGATTCTGTTATCACAATAAAAGTATATTGTTTTTTTCTGTGGATTACCTATGGTGACGACTTATTATATTGTCAATGTCGTTACTTCTGTTAAAGCTTGTAACGAGGCGAACACTACCATCCAGTCAACCAGTACCGGCGAACCGAACTACTATTTTTTGAAGATCGTTGTATGTTGTGTGTGTGTAAGGCTTAGTCGCCCCACACTATTTTATCGGCCATATTAGTAACTTAATCATCTCATTTTATTTAATGTATAGTAGTTGACAATACAACTACACCACTACACAAAACACTTACAGGACACTTTACCCAACATTTACTACATCTTACAGACAAGAAACTATACGCGGTTTCGAAAGAAGCCGACACAAAATTGTTGCTGATTCTGAGCGTCAATATATCACTCAGATCAGTGCAATTAATACTTACGGGCAGTGGATAGTCGGCACGGATTGCCCCCAGGAAAGTGCCTAGCCAAATCTGAGACTTGTATGTGGGATACACTGGAGGTACTCCCTTCCAGTGTATCCCACATACAAGTCTTAGATTTGGCTAGGCACTTTCCTGGGGGCAATCCGTGCCGACTATCCAGAGGTTCCTACCAGTTTAAACTTGAACACTACACCTACCTAACACTAATTTTATTAAATTTATCTTAGTATAATAGATTAGATAGGAAAAAATTAAACAACTTTAGTTTCACTCTCCTTTCAACTCATCACATATCATCCTATCACTTAGACTTTTATAATTTATAGTAGTGACATAACAAACACGCAACTACACACTACACTTACAGTACACTTACCCCACATTTACTACACCCAACAGAGAAAAAATTTTCTTTAACTTACTTTTTCTTATATTACTTTTTCTTTACTCTTTTTTTTATTATGATTATTTTTTTATTATTACTTTTTCTACCAACTAGAATTCTCTATCGTTATTACTTTTCCAAAAGTAATTATTTTTTTATATTACTTTTATACATACTACTATTTACAACTCATTCATTCACTCATTCTATTACAACACATAATAATTACTATACATTAACTGTCTTCACAGAAGGAATATTTAATTGTCTGCATAGACGACATCTTCAATTTTAGTCTTCATAGAAGACATACTTAATACAGTCTTCATAGAAGGCATTTTCTAATTTTTCAGTCTTCATGGAAGACATACATATTTAATTTCTCAGCCGAGAATAGAACCTCTAAGTCTATTGGAATAGCCTCATCTTTAGGGAAATTTTTCTTCCAGCGGGTTGTGACTGGCTAAATAAGCCTACACTAATTTTTATTTTTCATCCAGCGGGTTGTGACTGGTTAAACAATCCTACACTAATTTTTATTTTTCATCCAGCGGGTTGTGGCTGGTTAAACAAGCCTACACTAATTTTTATTTTTCATCCAGTGGGTTGTGGCTGGTTAAACAAGCCTACACTAATTTTTATTTTTCATCCAGCGGGTTGTGACTGGTTAAACAAGCCTACACTAATTTTTATTTTTCATCCAGTGGGTTGTGACTGGTTAAACAAGTCTACACTAATTTTTATTTTTCATCCAGCGGGTTGTGACTGGTTAAACAAGTCTACACTAATTTTTATTTTTCATCCAGCGGGTTGTGACTGGTTAAACAAGCCTACACTAATTTTTATTTTTCATCCAGCGCGTTGTGGCTGGTTAAACAAGCCTACACTAATTTTTATTTTTCATCCAGCGGGTTGTGGCTGGTTAAACAAGCCTACACTAATTTTTATTTTTCATCCAGCGGGTTGTGACTGGTTAAACAAGCCTACACTAATTTTTATTTTTCATCCAGCGGGTTGTGACTGGTTAAACAAGTCAACACTAATTTTTATTTTTCATCCAGCGGGTTGTGACTGGTTAAACAAGTCTACACTAATTTTTATTTTTCATCCAGCGGGTTGTGACTGGTTAAATAAGCCTTCACTTATTTAGGGAGCCAGTTGAGTGTTCAATAAATTTTGAATACTCTACCGCGTGTAATAATATGTTTTAGTGATAAATGTGAAATTGTTTTTGTATTCTGTGTAATTTACCTTTTTTATATAATTGTTTCAGTTGTGCCTTAATTCCTTAAATACAAAAACATAAGTGACCTTGAGTGCTTTTATTTCTCCCGACTGCACCACGAGTTTCTTGTGTCTATTCTTCTTGTGAGTCAAAAGACGTCCGGATAGAAAAATATCTTAAAAAAACATTGTAGAATTAATTTTTGTTAAAAAATATATTTTCTTGGGTCTTTGCATTAATCTTAATTTAAGCAGCCGCCATTTTCACCCTTTTTTTAATGATGTCACATGACATCACTCGCCACGTTACTAAGGGTGAATCTACATACATTGTAATGATATATGTTGCCGGCAAACGCATGGCTTCATGTCATGTGACGTCACAACCAATGGGAAGGCGCTCAGTTTGATTTGAAATTTACTTTCGTTTATGCATAATTATTAACCGAAAAAAAAATATTTCCTAAATAAAATAGAAATTATCGATTTTAACGAATGCCGTCAGTTTATTACATATTTGAAGGATATTAAAATTTTTTTTTTTTTTTAAATTACATGCAAGTAACCTATTGAGCTACCGACCCTTGTTAACACCTGTTTTACTTTTTACGTTGTAATCCAGAGTTGTCTCATCAATGAACATCCATCGCTTGATGGGTGAATCCAACAACTAATTGTTTTGTCTGTCATCGCGAACATCGCAAAGGTGTGTGTGTGCACGTACTCGTGTGTAAAATGGTGAATTCGTATAACACAAGCCGCGGTTACAAATTCGTTATGCGCCGTATCGAATTGACCATCAATCTCGGTTGTAGAAGGTCGCATTGAAATTTCCTTTGCGTTTGTTTCCTCAATCGTTTAATTTTATTTCTGAAGCAGTTCTTTCATTTATCTAAGTATTTGATTAATATCTAATTCTTACAAATTGGCGCCACCATTATACAGTTGACATACCAAAGCGTGTTCCAACTTTGTGATCCATATCGCTAAAGAGTGAAACTCCTTGCCTGAAACAAACAATTTGGCGATTTTTAAGCCACTCGTGAATAGGTACCATTTCAGCAAGCTCACACATCCTAGATCGCATCATCGCTTACCATCAGGCGAGATACAAGTCAAGCGCTTACCTATTTGATATAGCAACGAAAGAAACTCACCACTAATAATTTACTGTTTAAGTAACAAAACTTAATAAAGGTGTGACACCTTAGCTCTCAATGCCGCAAAGTTGCCTCTCTTCTACATAATGTATTTTCTAAGTGTTCTCAGGAGCTGCAAGTGCTCACACCGCCACCCCCCTTTTTCGCTTACGCACCGCGGACTACCACCCTTTTTTCAGGACATCCTCTATTTGATCCCTGAAACTACTGAAAGTTAGACTTGTTCATGCACATTTGCCTCATTTTCTTGTTAATCTTCTCTCGTCCATCCTCTCTACATGTCCAAATCATCTAAGCATCCCTTTTTCTTTGTCACTATATCTTGCTTCATCAATAAGAGTATCCTTGCAATGAAAAGAAACATTTGACAATCGATTGAGATAACATATGTATATTGGTTTTCGTTAACAATTGTTAAACGCGAAGGTGAAACAAATAGCTTTTATCGCTCAGAACTTGCCTCACTCAAGCGACGTGTCGAAATTACTGTGACAAATAGCCCATAAAAAGACATGTTTGTAAATACAAATTACACCCATTCACAAATGAATGCGACGACCTTTCTGATGACAGACTTTGGCGATACAATGTCATTGCCGATCCAGTAACAATGTGTGAGAGCGACCGCAGTATTCAGCCTTTTTTTGGTATGAGCGAGCTGATCGTCGACACAACAACACTGATTATAATACGTTGTATAACACAGGCATTATATTTTTAAGTGTTTGGCAAGGTCTATAGCATTACAATGGCCTAGGGTTGCCAAGTCTTAAAACCGAAAAGTTTTACACACCAGCCAGCTTAGACACTAATTTTTTTAGTCTTATTTCAACACGACAACTATTTTTTAAAGTAAAACAAAGATGTTATCATTTACCCGAAAAATCTTCTTAATTTTTAATGAAAAAACAATCAAAATTGAATGATTCACTCTTATTTTAATAATCATTCAATTTTTATTAGAATATTAATTTTAATAATTGCAAACAAAATGATAAATGTAAAAAGGTTAAAATTAAAAAACCTAACAAAAGGCCAGATATCGTCTAATTTGGCTGCAGATGTAGATAAAAAGCCTGACAGTGTCCGACTTTAATCGGACCCCTGGCAACCCTGCAATGGCCTAATATCACTATAATATCCAATAATACATCACGTTTATTAAATACAAAAAGACTGTTCTTTACGAGTATTTCAATGTTGAAACTAAAAAATATTAAAGTTTATTAAGATTTAGGCTGCAGCCTAATTAGCCTAAGGGTTAATCAGGGCCTGCCCAAATCCATCTCTGCATATTATACTTCCGAATTGTCTTTAAAAATACAAAAAGGCTTTTTTTCAATGATAAAATTGTTGTAATAAGTAGATAATATATAAGTTGAGATAAACTCCTTACAGCCATTCATATACGTCATATTAGCCAATATTTATTCTGAATATGTCTACACTATGGTAACAGCTCTTGAATAGCTGGTAGAAAGGTCGGAATTATATAAATAAAACAATACGAATGCGTTATTTATCCGTTTAACATGGAACGACATATACTTTGAAATGTATTCTGTAATGCAAAATCTGATGGGATATATAGGCGAAGTGAAATCATTTCCTGTGTATGTTATCGAAGCTTTGAATAATGTGACATAGTACAGTGTCTATTGTTAACATTTTATTGTACTAGAGACGTTTATAATTGCTATCGTCTGGTTTGTCTTTAGCCTCTGATAAGATATAAAATAAGCTGTACTATCAGTTATTACAATTTGCAATTTCTTTTTGGAGTTTCACCCGTTAAGAATCTTTTCATATATAGCGCACGGTATGGAAAACAAATGGGTATTTAAATCAAACGTTAACATAAAGTGTCACGTTTCCTCTGCGTAATATACTAGCACATTTTATAGCGTTCCCCGCTTCTCAGTCCCAAGTACACATTTACTCTCTTTCTCTTTCTTTCTCGCTATAGCATTATGTATACTCCTAAAATATATTTTATCAAATAAATATGAATTCATTTACTCCCTTTGCCTATTATATATATTTTAAGATAATCGTTTTTAATGAGTAAACTCCAGTCATGCACTATTTTTATTTTATCATAAATTAAATAAATCATACTATTCCCACATAAACCAACAACTCTTTCATTGGTGGTTTACATTTAAAATCAATTTGCCTGAGTATGTGTTTCCTGATAAATACAATTTAGGGGTCTTCAAGTCACGAGTGAAAAAGTATCTTCTATGCAGCAGGCTCGTCATATCCTAGACCGCATCGTCGCTTACCATCTGGCGAGATAGCGGTCAAGCGCTTACTTATTCACGATTAAAAAAAGAAAAAAAAAAATTCTTCTGTCGCCCCACAACCCTAGGATTATGACATTCAAGTTGATTAGATAATTATATATCATTACAACAAGTTTTAAACAATACATTTGCCATTTGATTAATTAAATTAAAATAAATTGATTAATTCTTTGTTAGGTTCTATTCTCTATAAAAATTACCATCGAAGTTTCAATAAATAAAAAACCCAATAAAACGCTAAAGAAATCTTAACCGCAGCTGACTTATGACGTCATCTGCTTGTAAACAAACCGTACAAAAACTTCGACATTTTTAACAAGCGGGTGACTTCACACAAAATCCCGTGCATTTTCAATGAAGTGATCCAACATGAGATAATTATTAATAGTTATTTTTTTTACGTGCACAACATTTAGTCTAGCCCAAAAAAGCTCAGAAAGGCTTGTGTTATGGATAATAGTGTAATGGATAGACAAACATATATGATTTCATATTATATCGACTCTTAAGTTGAAAAATTCAATTTAAAATTTTGAGTAAACGCCTTTCTAAAGTTTACTACTAAAATTAAGTCCTTAGGATTGAAATAGTACTAGAGGGACGAGTAAGAATATATTCTATAATTATTAAAGTTCGAAAAGGTTTCATGATGAATACAAATATTCGCTTCATTTGCACGAAAACTTGAAAAATACAATGAAAACCCCCATTTTAGTTGTTTTTACATCTGTAGAAGAAATATATGCATATAATACCCATGACTCAGGTATAAAAGTTCATATTCATCACACAAACAGCCCCATTAGGGTCTCGAACCCAGGACCGCTTGAGCGAAAGGCAGGATCGCTACCGTTGTACCAAACGGTCGTCTAACGAAATCATATCTATTATAAAATATTTTCGGGTTGAATTGGTTTAGATTATGTGAACTGGAAGGCTAACAACAGTTAGAGCTCTATTTTTATCCTAGTCAAATACTGAACGTTTTCCATTTAGACAAAATTGTCGACACTGTGTTGCACTGTGTCGACCATACTATAGCGAAAACCTAATGTCAACTTTGTTACACACGCACACACACACACAAAAGTTGTCACAGTGCAACACAGTGTCGACTTTTTTTTTTAATTGGAAAACGCTCACTTTTTTGCCTGATTTATTGCCATAGAGTTCTAGAGTGGCCAATGAATCATATTGCTCGTCTGCTTGTTTATGGTCAGCTCTTCAGTACACTCTAATGGGCGATTGTTTTGTGTGGTCACTCCTTATTAAAAGCATTACATGTCTGCATACAAATTATGTCACAGCCTCTCCTAACAAAGATGGAACTCCGGATAACCTACAAAACTATTAGCCAAATGATCTACGTATGATTTGAAAATGTTTTTTTTTGTAAGATAAGAGATGTTTAAACGGTGCTTGGTAAGCTGCTGGTGGCTCCTACAGAACATGTTTTGTATGTAATTATTTGAATTACATCAAGTTTCTTTGTTGAGTCTATGGTTTAAACGAAACGTTTCATGGTAAATTATATTGAGAGTATTATAACTATTTTTAGGGAATTTCCGAAATATTGTCATATTGTTTTTCGTGTTATGGAATTTAAAAATAACGACAGTACAAGCCGAGCTAATGTAGATAAGTTTATTTCTCACATTGACCCGGCCGAGGATCGAACATGGGACCTCATAGTGACTTTACCATAAAACCCATATGAGAGCTCATTAGCTGACCCGGCCACACGTTACTGTGTTAAAAATGAAACCTTTCCTATGTACTAAGTCGGAACAAATCCCGCAAAATAAAAAAAAAACAACTGTTGAGTAGTTTCGGGGTTAATCGCGGTCAAACACTGACAAAGATTTTTTATATATCCATTACTTCAGTATCAATAACACAAACCTTACAGTTTTTACGTTGATGTGAATGTAACAAATACTAGCTGACCCGGTAACGCGTTGCTATGGTAACACATTGCTATGGTAACGCGTATAAAATGGAAAAAGAGCGGACAGATAAACACACAAACAACAAATTTGTGTTCTTAGATTATAGACAAGCTGACCCGGTAACGCGTTGCTATGGTAACGTTAATTGATACAATGGAAAAAGAGCGGGAAGAAGAGCGGACAGACAATCACATAAACAACAAATTTGTGTTCTTAGATTATAGATTATCATTACATCCATACAATCACGCGCTTTTCCCATAGGAAAGAGATCACAGATCCTGACATACATCTCTCGCTTCTTCAACTTACAACAGTATCACTGCCTCATTATTATTAAATAACTATATTTTTGTTTTCTTAAAGATTGGAAGATAATTAACTTGGAAGATAGATTAGCGAAACGTTTAACCAACGTTCGACTACAATTTCCTTATGCCGAATCCAAAGTGCTAATCACCTTTGAGCGACAAATATTGCATTGTGGGGTAACGGTAATGACTTTCCTTTGTCTATAATGTCAATATTAGCCTTGAGACTGCAGTAATGTGTTCAGACATTCCATTTATAAAATTAATACTAGTTTTTTTAGGGTTCCGTACCCAAAGGGTGAAAACGGGACCCTATTACTAAGACTTTGCTGTCTCTCCGTCAGTCGCTCTGTCACCAGGCTGTATCAAGAACCACGATAACTTGAAATTTTCACAAATTATGTGTTTCCATTGCCGCTATAATAACAAATACTAAAAATTAAATAAATATTTAAGGGGGCTCCCATACAACAAACGCGATTTTATTGCCCTTTTTTGCTCGATATCAATAATGGCAATAGGTAGGCACTTGAAATATTCAAAAAGTACTGAATTGTATTTTTACTTTAATAATCAGTACATTTTATTATGACAATACTTTGTGTGTTTGTTATCAAAGTTACCATAAGCCTAAGAATAACAGTTTTTATAATCAATTAACGTTATCATAGCAACGCGTGGCTGGGTCAGCTAGTAAATAATACTAATATTTAAGGCAGGCTTCCATACAACGAACGTGATTTTTTACTTAACTAAAAGTTATTATACCTTTTGCTATCCAAACATTTAACTGCTTATAACATATCCTGCCTTATACATGAGAAAATTTTATTTTTTTTCTTGTAAAATATCATTTATAGATACAAAAATAATTGTTTAAATAACTAAAAATATGAGAATAGCTGTTTCTTATTTATCGGTTGTTCGTTCCTTTTAAATACATATATGACACTTGATATATAGGTAGTGACAGCGAAGAAGCATTTTTGACTTTGCCTTTTTTCAGGATTTCTGTGGATCTGAAAATTCGCCTTGGTCTGCCTTTACCGACTTCCTCTTGCACATTTGCCTCATCATTTTGTCAATCTCCTTCCGTTCATCCTCTCTATAAGTCCAAAACCATCGTAAGCATCCCTTTTTCTATCTTTGTCACTATATCTTCTACCACATCATTCCTTATTTTATCCATCAAATTCACTCCAGCTATACTTTCTAAATCTTTCATAACGCATTAATCATACTGTGCTTCTGCGAAACCCAAGATACACTTCCATACATTATTCGGTACCAACAATCTGTGTTATCAAGTCACAAATCATACCGACACATGAGACGTTCACGTTGAGAAGTCAGATTGTCATTTAACTGCGCTTTCATTAAGATCAATTGCTACGCTGTGATGCAAACAGATCACGACAACTGGTTGAATGAAGCTTATTACCGACTGGACACGCCTTCAGAATGTCGTCAAAATCACACCCTACTTTATTTTAACTAGATGGCGCTGTAGCCCGTAGAAACACGCTATCGTATTGGATAGGACTAGCTGACCCAGTAGCGCGTTGCTATGGTAACGCGTATAAAATGGAAAAAGAGCGGGGAAAAAAAGAGGACAGATTAGTGACATCAATGACTAACAATTTCACAAAAATGTACTTAACCGACGTACTTGTATGAAAGGTCTGATGAGAGTTGAAGAAGCTAAGCTATAAATATAAGAAGGATCGTGGAAAGTGGAAAGATTTGAGATCTGCCTACCCTAAAAGGCGTGATTATAATGTATGTATGATAACACAAATTCGGGATAGGCGAAGGTCTAAGCGAAACTGCCAGTTATTAAGTAATTTCTTTCCTTCATTAGATGAGAATGATGACATTATACACGAAATAGCTCGTGCATCTTTCAATAAAATGAAAAAGGTACTCTGTAACAAAAAACTCGAAGTCAGTCTTAGAGTACGAATACTTCAGTGCTACATCTGGCCAATAGTATTCTATGGCTGTGAGGCATGGACGATTAAAGAGCACATGCGCCAGAAACTAGAGGCCTTAGAAATTTAGCCTTAGGTTTTACCGGCGTGTGCTTCAAATAAGCTGGGTCCAAAGAGTCAGGTATGAAACTATCAAGAGAAGAAAAGTAGCCTATCCGGGGCATGTATTAAGATATGAGCGCTACCATCTTCTCCAGACTATAATGATGGGAAAGATTGAGGGGAAAAGACGCGTCGGAAGAAGGAAAATGTCTTGGCTCCGAAACGTTAGGCAATAGACCGGAATCGCCAACGTAGAAGAACTGTTTCGTCTGGCGAAGGACAAGAAGAGATATGCGGAGCTGACGGCCAACCTCCAGTAGTGGAGAGAGAGAAGAATGATGACAAGAGCCGATCCTTGAATGAAAGATGATCAATGAATACTGGATAAACAGTGAAATATCTTTTTTCCTAGTTATCTGTAAAAGTGTGGGGTTTAACTGTTACCTCCCCATGGACTTCTTGAGAGAGCAGGAAAAGACAACTTCTGTTGTTCTGTTTCATCTGTCAACACTCTTGTATGTTCAAACACACTTAGTGGTTAATAATCTGCCATTATTACACACTAATATCCAATATCAAAAATATAGGTAATACTCGATGTTTGGTGCAACGGTAGCATTCCTACCTTTCGCACCAACGATCCTAGGTTCATATTCCGGAAGGGGCAAATGTTTGTGCGCTGAACACTAGCAATTTATACCGGAGTCATTTAAATATATGTTTCTATGAATATAACATATCTATATATCATATATGTATGTGTATTCCCCTAGTATCCATAACACAAGCCTTACAGTGCTTACTTTTTGCTAGCTAATAGGTGTGAATATAAGGAATGTTTGTTTTTTATATGCAAATAGTATTTATTAAAATCTATGCCAAAACAAACGTGGCATTCTTAATAGTTCGTTGACAACATATCCGCATCGGGTGCATTGGCAAACACAGCATGTGAATCAACTCCCGCGCATCAATATTGTACCAATTTTAATATAGAAGGCTCATATGTGTTGTTCACTGATTATAACGCACACATACCAAATATGTAATGAATAGGCGCAAGTTATTTTAAATTTTTAGATCAAATCTTTTTCCAATGTTAACGACATTAGTTTGACCTTAATGACATATAAAGTTATTAATTATACATTATCTTAAATGAACAGGTCATGATTTTATCAGATCAGTTGAATGTAGTTTGTAATTAAAAAGATTAACGCGATTATTTGTTTTAGTAATGAAAAATTTCTTACACTTAAAGTCGATTTTCGCTTGCACCACGGTTGTAATGATGCCTTCTCTCAAACTTTGTACTACGCATGCGCACACAAACACGTATTAACGCACGTACATAATGCTTCCTATCTCATTTTCTCCTACGTTAAATCTTATGAATTTATGTGTGTCTCTTTTTACTGTCGCTTTTTCGTTTCCTCGACTTTCAAATCACAACGATGCTAAAGAAGTTTTCACTTTAACAATTAAACTTAGTTGAAAATA
Organism: Calamotropha paludella; assembly: GCA_927399485.1. NCBI lineage: Eukaryota > Metazoa > Arthropoda > Insecta > Lepidoptera > Crambidae > Calamotropha > Calamotropha paludella. The sequence continues at coordinate 904,679 of OV656803.1, read as the reverse complement.
ATCAACTTTATAAAAGTCTGTCGTATAACAAAGCAAAATGAAGGGTGTTATTTTGACCACTATGTTTGCCTGTGGCGCCGTAACTCTTAAACGGTTAAACCGATTTGGATGTGGTTTGTTTTATTTGAAAACAGCTTTTATAGCGGTGATTCATAGACTTGTTTTATCAAAATCGATTCAATCGTTTCAAGATCATCAGCTCTTTTATTAGATTCAGTAAGTATCTCAGATGCCGAATGGTTATAAAATTAACTGATCTGTCTTACTTATAAACGGTTACAAAGTACGATTGTTGTGTACAATAATGAACCTTATAATAAACAGTATAAATGCTTTTTATATCTGTATACCTTTTTTATTTATCTCCAAGGACGTAATCGCTAGCTTGTCAACATCTGTCACATCTTTCAATGGAAGAATTTTTATATTACTTTTCCTCGACGTTTTAGTAATAAGAGTCAGACACCAATAAGGTCGAGGTTTCAATTAATACATTTAAAGATTTTTTTTTGTTATTACACTTTATTGTCGTGTAAGTAGCGTCATAATTGCTTGGCAACAGTTTTGTTATTAATAGACTGGCTGAGTCAACATGACCTTAAAGTTCCGAGTCATAAACGCACTTAATACGAATAGGGTTGCCAACTGTCCGGATAAAGCCGGACACAGAATTTTGTTTGCGTGTAGGGCAAATTAGACGACAATTCGAACTAATGAATAATGAGCGGAGCGTAATACAAAATAAAATCAATAATGTTTTTGTAAATTTTAAAATTCTATAAGAATGAAAACATTCAATAAGCGCGCGCTTTTTGTTCCAATGGGAAATCCCATTGTGCCAATGTTTTTTTGGTCGTTACTTTTTTATTTTTGCGAATTTCATAATACGGATACTTCGTCACGATCTAATACTAAACCTGTTGGTTCGATTCATTACAAAAAATACGACAATCGGCTAAGTAGTCATAAGAGTTATGGCGTCACATACATTTCGTCATTGAAGCTGAGAGTCATCTCTCTCCAATCATAATCTACCAAATTATACCAAACAGTCACACTAAGCAACTTGGTTACAATTTTGTAATCCGTACCGCTAAAGAGTGGAACTCTGCCTGAGTCTGTGTTTTGTCTTTAACTAACGAGTGAATAGGTATCTTCCAGGCAGGCGCGTCACATCCTAGATCGCAGCGTCGCTTACCATCAAACGAGATAGCGGTTAAGATCTGCCAACCCTAATCACGGACAACGTGTACGGTGATGTGCAAGTACGAACGGTGTACGAACGCCAAAGCATTGCAGTCTGGTTTCTTTCGCATTCAAATTTATTTCGTAGTTTATTCAATACATGCAAGATTGTGTTTTTCCAGATCTAAAAATATATTCCAAATGAAAACGGAATTGTAATACGAGTTACAAGCTGATTTAAGTAGCTGCGATAGTATCGGTAACACACTGGACTTCATTTTAGAATTGATTACAGTTAGATACACATATAAAAACACATGGAAACGGCAAAGCTAATCTATAATCTAAGATCACCGTGGTTTGTGAGTTTGTCTGTCCTCTCTTTTTCCCGCTCTTTTTCCATTGTATCTATAACGTTACCATAGCAACGCGTTAACCGCAAGTAGTTCGTATACCGGACGCCAGATGGCGCTAACGGAAAAATATTTAATAATAGAAAAAATTAAGGAATTTTATCCACCCGTGCGTTGCCGGAACGGGCCGCTAGTCTATATTCTGAGATCACAGTGGTTTGTGTGTTTGTCTGTCCGCTCTTTTTCCATTGTGTCATTAACGTTACCATAGCAACGCGTTAACCGCAAGTAGTTCGTCTTCCGGACGCCAGATGGCGCTAACGGAAAAATATTTAATAATAGAAAAAAATTAAAGAATTTTGTCCACCCGTGCGAAGCCGGAACGGGCCTCTAGTACATACATAAAATCGCGCCTATTTCCCGTAGCGGGAAGGCAGAGATGACAGATTTCCACTTACATCCTGACATAAATCTCGCTTCTTCAACTCTTATCAGACCTTTCATACAAGCTTGTCGGTTAAGGGTATTTTTGACCTGACCTTTTTCAGGACATCTTCTTTTTGGTCCCTGAAAGTTCGCCTTTGTCTGCCTTTATATACTTGCCTTATATACTTGTCTAGTCAATCTTCTTTCGTCCATCCTCTACATGTCCAAACGATCTAGGTAACCCTTTTTCTATCTTTGTCTTCTTCCACACCATACCAATCTCTTATCATAAATTAAGTATGACAATTACATTATTTTAACTAAAGTTTCAATATATATAACAGATCTAAAAATATGTAAGATTTTATTAATTATTAAAAAATATGGATATTAAAAATATATTATTCCCACATAAACCAAAAACCCTTTCACTAGTGGTTTACATTCAAAAGAAGTACAAATTAAATTAACAGTAGAAGTACAAATAATAACTTTCCCAATAATTAAAATAATAATTGTTTTAGATTACCTGTAAAGTGGATAAAATTACCTTTTTCATTGTATTTAAAGATGTTTTTATCAATGAAGTATTTTGGCTGATTGTTTTATATAATTTAATACTAGCTGATCCGGCCACGCGTTGCTGTGTTATGAATTAAAATGACACCAATCCTATGTCCTCAGTCTTAATTTAGCAAAATGTAAAAAAGTATTAAACTATTGAATAGTTTCGCAGTTCGTCGCGGTCAAAGACTGTGTCACGGAATTTAACATATCGCACATACGGTGCTATAACGTCACTTATGCAAATGGTGTAATATTTCTGGGGGAGCATTTAAAAATTGAACATCCTTACAACATATAGTTTTTCTCGTCTAAACAGATAAAATAATTAAGCTACAACTTTGAACTTCATTTTAGAGTAAAAGCAAGCAAAGTAAAGAGGTAGAGGTAGGAGTATTTTCTCATACTCAGTTCAGTTTTGTCTAAAATTACTTAAGTGACGTTATTGCACCGTATGTGTGATATATATGTAAGTATAATAATGGATATTTTATATTTACACCAATAAGCCTATTCCACAGTCAGTATTGTAAAGGCTTGGGTTATTAATAGGGTAATAAATATACATACATACATATATGGTACAAATATAAGTTATATTAATAGAAATGTATATAAACACCAATGACTCAGGTACGAATTTTCCTAAATCACACAAACATCAGCGCCATCCGGGACTCAATCCCAGGGCCGTCTATGCTAAAGGCAGGATCATTGCACCAAACTTTTTTTCAATTCTGAAGTCTTTTGGTAATTTATTTTATATCGACATGTTATGAGTATGTGTGTATTAATAACGTTGCTGATTCATAAAAATACGCCGCTTATCTCTCTTTTACCGGTCTCTGTGTCAAGTTTACCCTATCTCCACATAACAAAGAATAATTGAAGATGCATCGTCCTCTATTACATTAATTAATAAACAAACAGGACAAGTGCGTTTGCTTTAATTTTGAACTCGACGACTGTTTGGTGCAACGCGAACGGTTGCAATCCTGCACCAACGATCCCTGTTTCGAATCCCGGAAGGGGCAGATGTTTGTGTGATGAATATAACCATTTGTACCCGAGTCATGGATATTTATGTATATCCGTTACCCTAGTATCCATAACACAAGCCTTAACGTGCTTACATTGGGCTAGGCTAATTGGTGTGAATGTTGGAAATATTATAGGTTTTTTTTTAATTTTTAGTTGATTTTACTTGTCTTATATGATAATACTCGCATCAAAAATGAGTGCGTTTTTTTTCGAAGCCAACCGAGTTGTTTTATACATTATATCTCGTTTACTATGAGTTGAATCCATATTAATTTTGTTATTTTCCCTATGAGCATTGTTATTTTTTTTATAATTTTTTTCGCCTATTAAACTTGAATAATATATAATTAACTATGCGACTGTTTACGTTTTATACCGAATTGTTATTCTTATTATCTTTAATACGTGTATTCTGTATTGTTTTGTTTTTATTTCATATTTGTTTAAAAATAGCTTAAGCGAATGCTTTAAGTGTTTTTTAATTCTTCTTATAAAAAATAAAATTAAGAATGCGATGAACACACTATCAATTAAAAAAAAATGAAATTAAATATAAATTATCATATTGAATTGTACATACTTCTAATAAGTGCTTATAAATAAGCTATTTTGAATCGTCCAACATTTTTACCTACCACCCATTCAGGACGTCTTTTAACTGACACGAAGAATGGGCGCAATTAACTCGTCAGCTTCAACAGAAGTAACGGCTATAATGGTGTTTTCGTTATCCGCGAAAATGTGTGTTTGTTTATTGAGTGTGTGCGTAAGTTGTAGTTGTAAACTATAAACACATATCTTTTGTTCAATTTCTATTGGTTTATTTTTAGGTATAAGTTTTTATTTTTTATTTATCATGTGCCGAAAGCAAATTGCGAATGATGTTTCCATAGAAGATATAATATTCCTTTCATTCTGTATATCATTGAAGAATTTATAAGTGAACCGTTAGGCAGCACTGCGATCGTGTTCCAAGATATCTTTTTTTTAAATCGCATATCCAGAGCTTATAACCTCAAAAATAGGGAAAGGCTGTCTGTTTTATGTTTATCGTTTCAATATAAAAAATAAATAAAAAGAAACCCTATTACAGTGTTTGATTGCGATGAACTGCGAAACTAATCAACCGATTTTGATGATCGTTTGATACGTATCGACAAGTACTTTGATCTTCTATGATAACCACGGTCTGATGCTGGAGCTGAAAGGTGGCCATAGGAACTCCGCAATAAAATCACACAACGCCATCGAGTTTGGGCTCGTCTGATTTGACTTGATGAATATTTTCTTCCTAAAATGAAACTCCATAAAATTGTAAATAAATCGTTAATATTGTATGAATGTGGATTCTGTCTGATTAGTTTTTAACCTTTAGTTTGGTTTTTTTTAAATGAGTAATAATAAAAGCTTGTTTTTAAAACAGTCTTTTTTTATAATTCCTTTTGCCAACTTATAAATTTATTCAACTCAGGATACAGTTTTAATCAATAACTTATCATTTCTGATATGCTCCTAAAACCAAAAAATCAGTGTCGTTTAGGGACGCTCGAAATAATCGAAGCATTATAGTATAAAGCGTAGGAACTAGGAGTTAAAAAAGAGATAGAAAGCTACGGAGGCCACGCACACTGACATGAGTGAAAGCGAGACAGAATGCATGGAGAGGCAGCTGTCTCCTATATATATCGTGTAACGGTACTTAATCTGACGCTTAGCACGGACAGTGGCCGCGCGGCTAGCGCATACACGCGAGCAGCCCAAACGTCCGTTTAGGAGTCTCGCTTCAAAAATTTTTAATAAATATAAAAACAACGCTTTAAAATTGTTAATTGTATTTCTTCCAGTATTGACGGAAGCTTGCAACAACGAACAATCATGCCTACAAGATCGAGCTGGACTTGAAGCCATCACACAACTTCACCGACAGCTGGATGACGATGCTAACGGCAACGTGGATCTGAGTGAGAGCGATGACGTAAGTATCATTAATAATATTTATTACATTTAGCCATTTAGCCTAGCCCAAAGTATGCACTGTAAGGTAAATGATAGACATACATATTATCATAAATAAATGAGTTATCAAAAGTACCATAAAGTTGCCTGTTGGTCTTCTACAGAGTGTACTTTGGAGAGTGTACTCAGGAGATCATACCACCATCTCTATTTTTCCATCGGACATCCAGACGCACGCACATACGATTATTACCGTCGCACCAAACGTCATTGTAGTGACGAGGAGACCAGCACTTTAAAAATCTCATAAGCTTACAGCAGTTTACTCTAATACATCGCAATTCCAGTACTACAAAGACAGAATTGCCAAAATTTACGAAACTGAGTTAACAATGCAAGAATGTCCGAAAATGTTTTTGGAACATTTTGGCATTAACTCAGTTTCTTTTGGGATATTCTAGCATTCTTAACTCAGATTGTTTTGGGAGATTTAGACATTATTAAATCACTTTCCTAAATTTTGACAATGCTCCTTGTAATACTGGAGGTGCGACATATATCGAAAATAATAATAATATTTCCTACTTGCACACCAATTAGCTTAATACAAAGGCTTGTGTTGTTTAGGGTAACGCATAGACTTACGTATATCATACATAGATATGTACTTTTTATAGAAATATCTATAAAAAATATCAGGTGCAATTACAAAATAGTTATTTTTAGAACTGGACACCTGTAGTAAACAGGGGAGAACAATTGCTTGTTGCCATATACTAAAAACCGGTCAAGTGTGTGTCGGACTTTCCACATTTAAGGACTCGTACCAATATAAATAAAAAACATCTGATTTATCTATATTTTGTATAGTTTGGTATTTGTTGTAAAATATACGTATTATAACATCTGGTGATAATGTTCCAAGTTCAAATTCAAAAAAGTCAATTTCAAGTTCAATTTAAAAAAATGAGCTGACTTTATTGTCTTCTCATTCGTATTTTTTGCTAATATAAACAAAAATACAGTAAGTATTTATCTGCTATTCCAGCTCTAACGATACTCCCCTTATGGGGTAGGTAATATTTCTTTTCGCACCCCCCTTTAACTGCATGGAACTCCCATCGAAAAAATTAAACACTGTGGTTCCAACCGGTTGGATGTAAAACCAATGTGACAAACAGACACGTATGGAATAGTTAGGAGGTGTTTGGATATTTCGGGTACGGGACCCCAAAAATTTAAGCACAATTAACAAACACTAAAGCGTCTCACAATCGTGGAAAATTAATATGATGTCATCGCGCCATCATTACGTTTCGTTTATGGTTTTTATATTTCTGAATTTTTAATGCTAACTTAGATAAAAATTTCAATAGAAAAATAAATAAAAAAATACTCGAACTCATGACCTTCGGATGTCCGGTCCACTGCTCTCCCAATTGAGCTACCGAGGCTTGTGAGTATTTTCTATTTTTTACTACTTTACGCTGTAGGCCAGTGGTGCTTCATCAATGAAAGGAATATCCTCATATTCGTAAGAAATATTTTTACATTTTCAATCATAGTGATGAATGGTTTTATTCTAGACAAAAATCAACTCTGCTCACATGTTGTAAGGATTGTTCTTCTCCCCCTTTTATTATATGTTACACTAGCGGCCGCCCGTGACTTCATCCGCGTGGAACATTGCAACATAAATTTATTTTTCTAAAATAAAAAAAAATCTAAAATAAAAGCAGCCTAAGTTACTCCTTATTACATCAACTACCTGCCAATAAAAGTGCCGTCAAAATCGGTCCAGACAATTAAACAAAAATTTTAAAAAATGTCATTTTGATGTATGTACCGTATATATATTCATATGAATGTAGTAAAAAACGGTTATTTCAATATTACAAACAGACACTTCAATTTTATTTATATGTATAGATTACATAGTTATTTTTTTTTCCGAATGTTCGCTTCTGATCCCAATCAAGCCCAGGGCAAGACAGGATTCACGATGGAAAGAGCTAACCCAGACGGTTAATTCACCCTGCCTTTAAAACGGACGGGTTATAAGTAATCGGAAATACAGACGAAGGGAGGGAGCTCCACTCCTTTGCTGTGCGCATTATAAAAGATGTTGAGAAGCTTGGTACGACAAGTAGGAATAGCAACAAAGGGTGGTAGCCCGTATTTAAAAACAATTACCAACAAGAGGTATAAGAGAAAATATTATATATCTTGGCATTGTAAGAGTTTGCCAAATATCACACGCTAATATGCGTTGCACGATTCTCTTCTCTTCAGATTAGCGGATCAGTTGTGTTGCCAACACGTTCTTAAGTTGATACTACTGTGACGTGACGTCATGTGGATGTGTATCGATGGATAAGTGTTTCCAGTGTGTTACTTTTGTAACCTTTTTCGTTATTTTTTATCACCTCACGTTACCTTGGTGTAAGACTACTCTAAATATAATTTTAACATAAACAGTAAGAAAACAAAGTCGGCTCCGATGCAGGACTGGAGTTTACTTAACGATTGTTTTTGAAGAGGCACAGAAAATAATAAAACTTCAATATAAAAGCTGCGCACAAAAAGCGTAACCCTATCATACGATTACTGAATTTTACACTTCATATGTTTTTCATTCAGGGTGCCTTATGTGAAAATCAATTCTTAAGGAGTAAACTTCAAAAAGAAAAAACAAATTGTGCGAACTTAAATATAAAAATAATTTAAAAAGTTCATGCTTTGTGTTGGACAGCACTACCATAGTATTTAGTTTTTTTTTGCCTTCTCATCGCTAAGTTAAATTTAGCGAGGTTTACATCAATGATCCTGCATTTAAGTCCCAGAAGGTTTTTTATGTATAAGTTTGTGTGATGAATACGAGCATTTGTACCTAAGTTATGGGTATTTATATATATTTCTATTAATATAGCTTATTTATGTATCATATATGTGTGTCCATCCGATACCCTAGTATCCATAACACAAACCTTACAGTGTTTACTTTGGGCTAAGCTAAGTGCGTGTGAATTAATGTAGGTAAGAAATATATTTGTTGTTATAAAATTACAAATAAAAGGTAAAACCTTTTTATTGTTTTATATAATTAATATTGTATTGCGAGATACGTTGAGTTTGAAAAATAACAATTTCGTATATTTCTGTTCACATAAAAATGGAAATTTTTTGCTGTCTCATGTTACTTTTGAATTTCGGCTATTGGCAACACTGCGACGAATTTATATCTAAGTAAACAAAACCCGGTGCTTGCTAATTTATAAACGGCGTTCAGTTTAAAGTGCTTTTATTCCATTAATCTTTTCCGACAGGTATAAACAGATTGGATACGTGAAAATATCGCTGTGTTTCCAATAGATATATGTATAACTGTCTATACAGAGAATCCACCGTTCGTGCACTCACTTGTAATCCTTAAACTAACATCTTTTTAATTAAAATCTCTTTAAAAACTAAGCTTTAAAAAGTTTAACTGAATATAAGCATATGTACTTGAGCCATGGCTATATGTATATTTTCTTTCAATATGACATGTATATGAATGATATGTATATCCGTTACTCCATCTAGTATTCATAACACGTTTTTTATAACACGCAGAAACAAATATCTCAGAAACAAAATGTCTCGCAGATACACTTGACATTATAAATGTTCAAATATTAATGGTAACATATAGTGTATGGAACATATTGACATTCAAACCTTTCAGAAGTATTTTGACATCTTGTCTGCTACAATATATCTGACGGCGACTGTACATGAATGAAATAAAATGTTAAAATTGCTACAGTAAAGATATTTCATGAAATAGATTATTTGATAACAATTTTAGTGAAGATCAAATTCTATCGGGTCATAAAAATATTTTTTTATCAATTAGACTTCCATTTTATATCCAACCACGCTTTTTTCTCATCACATACATCTCGCTTCTCTGACTCTCATCAGACCTTTCAACCAAGGTCGTCGGTTAATCGTGCTTTTGACCTGTCCTTTTTTTAGGACGTCTATTTGGTACATGAAAGATCGCCTTGGTTTGCCTTTACCGACTTTACCCTAAACATACATATACAATGTGTCCCGTCACTAGTGTCGGAGCCTTTAATGGTGTGAAATATGACATTTTTATCGACAAATAGCCTCTCAAATTTTGTTTTTCTCTTACGGCCGCCATTTTGTTTCCTTGGTGACCAAGACCTGGGCTCTCATACTTATTCGACCACCACTACTCATGTAAATGTCCTATCAACATTAAAAAAGTGTCATTTGATAGCTAAACATGTAGACAACAGTTACACAACCATCATGTTTCAATTGTCATGGAATAAAAAATATAAAAAATAATTAAAGAAGAACAAATAGATTCTTTTTTGTGTATTTTTTAATTATTGGCTTTTTGAGAAAAACAAAATTTGAGGGGCAATTTGTCTATAAAAAATGCCATATTTCACACCATTAAAGGCTCCGACAAAAAAAAAAGTGGTGATGGGACACATGTATATAATCACGCCTTTATCGCGAAGGGGTAGGCAGAGATCACAGATTTCCACTTACCATGATCCTGATATACATCTCTCGCTTCTTCAACTCTCATCAGCCTTTTCATACACGCTCGTCGGTTAAGGGTACATAAAACCTGGCCTTTTCTCAGGAAACATTTGCCTCATTACCTTGTCTATCTCATTTACATGATTTTTAAATTGTTGAATTTTCCGTTTTTCAGTTCCTTCGCGAAGAGCTTCAATATGACAGCGGGTACGAGAAGCGGCAACGAGCGTTCCATCATAATGACGACATGCACATTTCCGTCAAAGAGCTATGGGAAGCGTGGCTTCGTTCTGAGGTAAGGGTCATAACGACACTGCTTACTTAAATAAATAAATAAAAATAATAAAACCGTCCAATTGCGAGGCGGTCTCGCGCGTAATAAATCACGTTTGTTGTATGGGAGCCCCGTTTAAATATTTTTTTATTCAGTTTTTTGTTATTGTCATAGCGGCAACAGAAATACACCATCTGCGACAATTTCAACTGCCTTACTATCACGGTTCCTGATCCTCCTGAGATACAGCCTTATGACAGACGAACGGACAGCGGAGTCTTAGTAATAGGGTCCCGTTTTACCCATTCAGGCGATAACACCCATACATGTACAAATAATTTAAAATTCATAATTAATAGTAACGCAATTAAAATTATAATTACAAATTTCAATAAAAATATAATAAGATTACACCTGTACTTATTTAAGGGCATAAAATATCAGTAATTCAATTTAAAGCAAATTAATAATATCAATTATCACAGTTAATATTATAAAAATTAAAGAAGTGATAAATTGTAGTAATGAGTAAATAAATAAGGTAATCATTCACTTCTCGGTATTACTACCACGAGCAGTTAATTACTCCTAAGAAATTGATACACCAAATAAGGCAGTAGCAGTAGTAGGCAGTACCAGTATAAAAAAAATGAAGAGTAAATTTTAGTGTTCGAATGACAGCGTTACGATTTTTGTGCCTTTCATTTTTATTTTGAAGTTTTGCCTTGCGAAGCCCTCATTCATTCATCACTATAAAACAAAGTCGCTTTCTCTGTCCCTATATCTTTAAAACTACGCAACGGATTTTGATGTGATTTTTTTCAATAGATAGAGTAATTCAAGAGGAAGGTTTATATGTATAATACTTTATACTATAGGATAGTAGAGCATTGCATCCGTGCGCAGCCGGGGCGGGTCGCTAGTTCGTAGATATTCAAATACCGTCCAATATCTTCTAAAGACATACTTGCAACAGCTTATTGCAAGCATGCTTGATATATTATTAGATTGAAAAATATATAAACAATATTTCATATTTAAGACGTATTTCTTTCTAGTAACACTGACAGATTCTTTGACTTGCTGAAGATCCTGCTTATCGCAACAAAGGCTCGAGTTAGACGGGATTCTAACTGGAAAGGGCTTATTTATGTACGATATAATTGCTGAGTTAATAAAATATTATAATTAGAATTGATATTTGATATAAGGCGCCCGGTATAACCTCGTAAGTCTGCCGGCTGTACTATACAAGTACGAAGCAAGAATAGTGCTTCAGACCGAGACAAAGAGATGTCGGTTTTAGGCAATTTTAGAAGTGAATTACTGTTGTCTGTATTTTGTACGGTATGTTTGTATGTATAGCACCTCCTTAAGAAGGAAAACATATTTTGTACTTGTGTAAGTACATTAGGTTTTAACGCAGTATATAAAAAAACAATATAAAAAAAGTTAAAGGTTTTATTTAGTATTAACAATAAATCATATAATTCTTCTAATCATCACTTAGGTGAGCATTTTACATTATTACAACATAAACAATCTTTTTCATATAGGAATAATTATAAAATCCAGTCTCAAAGACAATTAAAGCATAATCAACGTTGATAAATCAAAGAGTAACGGTATCACTGTACCTAGTTATCAAAATAGAGCACGTAAAATTTCGAATAATCTTCCTTACATACTAGTTAATTGACATTTTAGAGTTAAATCACAGTCAAGTATAAGAGATCAACATTTTTATCAACTGAACTCGACAAGAAATTGGTTTTATTTCATATTTTCAATTCCCTTGAACATCCTAAGGAAGGTCCTAAAACAATTCCTCGTCGGGTTTAGGCAAAGAGCATTTAAATTCACACCCACGACATCTTTGTTGTTTGTCTAGATGTTCTGGTAGGTGGATATTGCCATGTAAGCATCGCATTTTTGATGGTATAGGCACTATTCGTGGTCTACCTACGGGCCGTTTAACAGGTCGTTCTTCGATATCATTTTCCGTCTCATTGAGTTCCTCCAGCTGATACTTTTCTAAGACGTGTTCACCGAATTGCATTTTGTAATATCTCAATTCATCATCCGCGTCCTGCAAGTCAGAGTTCTCGAGAAGTTGTGATATCTGCTGTTCGTCGAATACCGAACGTACCACCACAAGTACAAATTACTTTGACCAGTCAGGAATCACCTTAAATATATAGTTTGCTTTCATATATTGATTATTTTACAATATTCAGTATTTATAGGCACCAATTCAGGCATAAAACAGAAGAAAAATAAATGATTACATGAATATAAACAGATATTCTTACCTCGTGCTGGTCGGCGACCCGACCGCGTAGCCATCTTGCGAAAAAATGACACTGACACTGACAGTTGACGTAACCTGTCTAACATGGCGGAATCGACCATAGAATAAAGAATGATAGTCTCAGAACAATAACTAAAGCTATAGAAGCCGCGCTAAAATAACAACACAATACGTTAGTTCGTACTATTTTTACTTATACAGTTGCAAATGTGTAAGAAAGAAATAAGTATACAGATTTTGTTTCGTAATTTACAAGGTCGTCACTAGTTTCCCTTACGTCAGTGATGCAATGGCATCGATATTACTATCGATAAAAATAAAATCAAAAACATACTTAACATTTTTCTTATGCTGTTGGTATGTCAATGACACTAGAACGGACGGTAATGAGTCATAATAAACACGTGTAGAATCTTCAATATGAACATTTTATAATGCAGTATTCATGGGTAGAATTTTTGACCCGTACCAATTTATTTATTAGAATTTGCGTGTATCTAGAGAAACCAGGTAGGTACAGTTAAAAAATTGCACCTTGTATAGGCATATCCTATTAGGCTACATGTTTATATTTTAAGTTAGACCTCTAGCTCTAGTACATTGGTAAACACTGCATTTAAAATTATATTTTTTATAGGTATAGATTAAAAAAGAGGAAAAAAAAAGAAAATTAATCGATTATTTAAATTAAATTAACAAACTATTATTTTTTACATATTTACTCATTGTTTACCTATTTTTATATACCACTCTGTCGAGAAAGTATCGGGAAAAGATCAAAAATATACAAAATGTTTGTTATTCATCCAAATTTATTTCATCAACTACAAAGTATGCTCCTTCAGAAACGAAACACTTACGCCAACGAATAATCTAATCAACATAACATTTTTTAAACGCTGTTTCCGGAATTGACTTCAGTTCTCGCCGCGAATTCTCCTTTATGTCTTCTACCGATTAAAAACGGGTGCCATTTTCTGTAAATTAGATATTAGTTCAGATATATCGGAATCAGTATTTGTTTCAACTGTGGTCATAGATTTGGGGCGTTTACTTGGTGGTTCATAATTCCTTCTGAATGCGATAGTGGTTTCTGAAACACAAAAATATTATTGTAAATAAGCTATCATTATTATTTGGGATACGCGCTGCCACAATGTTAATTAACAATCTGAATATTTATTGGTAGGATCGAAATAATTATATGACAAATCAAGACTAAGATAATGTTTGGAATAAAAAAGGAGAATTTCATGTTCTGTTAATGTAATGTGGGTATAGCATTTGCTTTCAGCCGCCGAAATTTAATGTTTTCATGTGACTGAAATGACTGCAGTCTAAAATGTTTCGAACAAATGTGACTGTGCGCTTTCGGTGTCCAATTGTTCCTTGATATACAGCGTATCCATTCAGTTCTAATAGGTTCATCTTTGGGAAAACTAAAGCAAAAAGTAAAAACCAAATAATGTTGACATCGATAACAAAAAACACATCACTATCATACTTTCATATACAAAACAAAAGGCATGAAAATAAGACAATTTAAACCAAAACTCATGGAGAAATCTATTTGTAATATTAATTTACTACAATTTTCTGAATATACCGTTGTTATATTGTCAAAATATGAGAATTTAGAAACAAAACTCACCGATGAAATGATAACACCTCATCCGCATTTTCTTTTCGTGATGTATGAGACTTGCAGTCTGGAACAACACAAGCCATCCTGGACGCGGACTCTCAGATGTCTGAAGCGTCTTTATGCACACTTTCCTGTTATTTTATCACGAACTTCCTTGCAAAATAATAAAATTTCACGCTAGCCGCTCACAAAGCTGTTCGGCCACTGTAATACGACCGCATTGAATTTGGTATTACTTCAGAAACAACGTTCATCAAAGACGTACATTTAATTTGCTAGTATAATATACAACCAAATTACAACCATTTGACATTTGTACTTTGAGAGTTTGTGACAATGACGTGAAAATAAAACTTACAATTGTTGTCTATTTCGCTCTTACCCATTTATGTTAGATTACTTTAAGTGAATACGAGAGCTGTTATACAGTTTTTATTTTAGCGCTCCTTCTATAGCTTTAGTTATTGTTCTGAGATGATAGTGGCCGTATCAGTGATGCCGTTGTAAAAAAACTACCCGGTAAATGGGGAATTAAAAATTTGTACTTGGGTAAGTACGTTAGGTAGGTACTCTATCTATGTAGTTAAAATGTCAGGTCTGTACTGCTATCATTAATTTGTACTTGTATAAGTACGCGGGGACTTACGAGGATAAAAAATATGAAGAGTAAAATTTAGTGATCGAATGACAGCTTTAAGTTTTTTCTGCTCAACGTATCGTGAGCACCTTTCACTTTTATTTTGGAATTTCGTTTTTTTTTTGTGCCGACTCCAGTCGTGCGTCGCGGTCTGTGCACATATTTTTTTTAATTTTTTGTTGGAAGATTTACAAATATCAATCTTTTATTTTATTCTTACAGAATAAGTCATTGTCATAAATAAAAAAAAATTACAGCATTGAACAATATTAATAAAAGTAAAAATAGTTACAAAAGCACCAAAGTGCGCTAAACTAAAAAAACTGCCTTTTCCATTGCCATATCACAATTCCGTAGAGTAATATAGACTCTTTATATGAGCGGTATGTTAGAACAGTTTTCTAATTGGTGACAATTTTTAATAAAATGTATATGGTCAACAAAACAATGTTTCCTGTATGACCAGAAATTTCCACCTTATCGCTAAACCATTTCAGACTATATATAAAAATTCCCTGTCACAATGTTTGACCGCCATAAACTCCGAAACTAGTCAACCGATTTTAATGTTTTTTTTTTTTTTTTTGCTGGATTTGTTCCCACTTAGGACATAGGATAGGTTTCATTTTAATTTATAACATAGCAACGCGTGGGTGGGTCAACTATTCTATATATAAAAAAAATCCCTGCCAGTGTTTGACCGCGATGAACTCCGAAACTACTCAGCCGATGTTGATGATTTTTTATTTTGCTAGATTTGTTCCCACTTAGGACATAGGATATGTTTCTTTTTATGTGGCCGGGTCCGCTAGAATTTTATATGTACTATGTGATATGGTCTTCCACTACGATAGTAGACATAGAGATTATGACAACATCTTCTATTTTTTGAGCAGGCTACCTTTTAATAGTTGGAAGTTTTTACGTTTAAATAACGAATGTTGTCTATTGTTAATGAAAATTAATTTTCACAAAGACCAGTCAAAGTTATCTCTGGTATTCTTAATCAATTCACATTGAATAATAACCAATTTAAAAGTTTTTTTAGATGCATTCTGAAAATTTATTCAATCAATACTAATTTGCCAGTTGATTTAAGCTGCTTTTCTTGCACCTAAAAATGTTCCTTGCTTCAGTGAGGTGAAAAATTGTGTGTTTCGCTCGGCACCAAAGTCTTGGCGTCTCATACCTTTGAATCAATTTCAAAAGAGGTAACTTGCGGCCAAATCTCAACTTTGAAGCTTTGCATAACCACTTGTCAGTCCTCTGCCGCCGCGTCCCACCCCTCACAACAGTCCCAATGCTGTACGAGTTGTGAAAAAATATATCGGACTCTTACATAAAAATGCCATTTTCTAGCTAAATAATGAAGCTAGGACCAAACCAAATAGACTACCGTAAAACTGATCAAATAAAGAACAAAGAATATTTGGATCTCTGCAACTCAAAAATAAGTCGTAACTTTTAAAATGGCAGTAGGTCACACGAAAATTTGAATATGGTTGCTACCGGGACTGAGGAGGGGTGTTGGCTATCGGTAGCAATTGCTACCGACATCCAGTTTTTCAGTTACAGAGATCAAAATCTTCTTTATATTCTTTAGTGGATTCTTTATTTAATCAGCTTTACGGTAGTGTTTTTGTTTGGTCCTAGCTTTATTATTGAGCGAGAAAATGGCATTTTAATCTTTTTCTTCTTCTTCAGCTTTTCGCCACCCAATGCTGAGTGTACGCATCCTGCATTGCCCGCCATTCTTCCCTGTTTTGGGCCTTCCTCTGCCAGAACTTTACAGCAACCTTGACCAGATCGTCGGTCCAACTCATCGGCTGTCTGCCATTTGAGAACCTCGAGAACATTTGAGAACCTTCCTCCCCCATCTTCCATCCGTTCTACGCCCTATGTGTCCCGTCCATTCCCATTTTCTTATGGCGATTTCTACCGCTATGTCGGTAAGTTAAGTTCGTATCCTTATTTCGGTGTTTCGCACTCTGTCCCGAAGACATATACCCAACATAGCCCGTTCCATTGCCCTCTGCGTTATTTTTTTCTAATATTATTTTTATCTAAGAGTCCGATATTTTTTTTCACAATTCGCGCAGCACTGGGGCTGTTCAGAGGGGTGGGACGCGCGGTAGCGGACTGACAAGTGGTTATATGAAATTGAAACCTGTCCTATGTCCTGATTTGGTACAAATAGTAATTTCGGAGTTCATCGCGGTCAAACACTGTAACTCGGATTTTTTATATAAAAAGATAATAGTTTTCTAGATAACGCACAGCAATTATTTGGTACAAAACTAATCCCCTTCCTGGATTCTTTCTCGATCCTTCATTGCGTCAAGCAGGTTCTTTAGACACTATGCAAAGATTCTGTTAGTGATTTTTAATGGAAAGTCAACGTCAAAAGAAGCGACACAGAAAATTAGACCATCCGACTTCAAAAGTGATTTTACGAACACTGCTCTGCAAAACGGATGACGGTTTACCGAGGGTCCACTGTATGTCTTTAGAAGATTTTGGATGGTATTTGAAGATATCTACGTATGAAGCTGACTTCACAGCGAGTAATCACGCATGCGCAAAACAACTCTTGGCTACGTTCATAGTGTTTAAGAAAATTGACAATAATCGTTTGTTCTAGGTGCATAACTGGACTGTGGAACAAACGGTTGATTGGCTCGCACAGTCAGTTGATCTGCCCCAGTATAAAACATTGTTCCTCCAGCACAAAGTCACGGGAGCTACGTTACCAAGGTATTTAATAACTATATTCTTACATACTTGTAATACTATTGATTTTAATCTAGGTTTAATATGGAAATATTAGTTATAACATGTCAGTCCTTAAAGCCAACGTGAATATGCACCTTCTGGGCTAGTTAGTTGGCATCAAGAGCGAACCATATTCAAATAAATAAAATAAAATTCGCATGTGACACTCCGTAAGGGTGTAGAACTTTTTTATTTAATTACAAAGAATATTGATTTTTTTTATTAAAATTAATTTACTGAAAATAACATTTCTTCATAATATTTATTCGTTTTATACAGTATTATGCATAAAACTATTATTTCACCGATAATACTAGATAATAAAATATACAGAACCATAGGATCTATCGAAATTTCGACTTGATATATATTTTAAATTATTGCAAAAATGCAATTCAACTTATAAAATGTTACTTAAAATAATGGTAGGCGGTTAGCACACCTAATTAATGGTCGTCATCCTGTTATGAAGCTTCTTGTAAAGGAGTCGAAACGTTAGGATTAAACATATATGGGTCGTTCTACTTTTTTACCGAGAATGGTCTGTCCTTCGTCTTATTATGGCATCTCGTTGGAGTATTGACATTTACGGTTTTTTAATTCGGTTCGAATAAACGTCCATATTTTTCTTATCTATTCTCCAACCAACATATTTTTTCGTTTGTTTTCCGTAGAATGCCGTGACAGAGTGGTAAACCGAAATGTGGTCTCCACAGAAATTCTTTTAAAACCGACATTAAAAAATAATTAATTTAATTTGTCCTAATGACAACACAAATGCAATTTCTTTTAAATTCCACACAGAATAGTTCAAAAATAAAAAAAAAACAGAAAAACGTCATTTCACTGTCGGTCAAATAGAAGAACGGCCCATATGTATTAATAAAAAAATTAAATGCGCAAATGTAAGAACTAAATTCTAGTATGAAAATCTCATCTTAAAAACAAAGATAAAAGTCATTTTTATTCAATACTAGTTAACCCGGCCACGCGTTGCTGGTATGGTAACTAACACACAAAGTATTGTCATAATATAATGTATGATGAGCATTTCGTGTATTGCCACGCCATGGGCTTTGTAAGTCGGTAGACTTTGTACTGAGAAGAAGCCGCAAGAAACTAGGCAAGGGTTGCTTTTCTCCCTTTAAATATAAATACTTATAAAAAATTAATAAAATTTGTATAAGTATAATACAACCGTTTGATGCAACGGTAGCGATCCTAACTTTCGCACTATCGAAGGGGAAGATGTTTGTGTGATGTATTTATATATAAAAACTCCCTGTCACAGTGTTTGACCGTGATGAAATCCGAAACTACTCAACGGATTTTGATTTTTCGATTTTCTTGATTTGTTCCGACTTAGGACAAAGAATAGAAAAAAAATATTGCGAATTATAATGAGCCATAGCAATGCGTAGTCGGGTCAGCTAGTATTTCTATAAATACAATTACATAAATGTATGTATATACATCTATTACTCTACTATTCATAACCCAAGCCTTACAGTGCATACTTTAGGATAGGCTAGGTTTGAATGTAATTTATTTAATTATTATTATTTTAAACTTAAGCAACAAAGAATAAAATAATTAATTTAATGTTTTATTTGTTTAGATTGGCAGTGAACAATATGCAATATTTGAGTAACGTGCTCGGTATTAAGGATCCCATTCACAAGCAAAAGTTGGCGCTAAAGGCAATGGATGTCGTCCTTTTCGGCCCTCCGAAAGGTAAATTAGTTTAAGACTAATAATTTTACATAAAACGCTTGCGAATATCGACTTGTCCGGTTCCTTATTAAAAAAATTAAGTAATTGTAACCCCGTATAAATAAGTATGCCCCCTTTTTTAAGAAAAGGAAAGGAAAAAAAGCATGTGTGCAATTCACACGTGGTAGAAGTGAAACCTTCAAAAATAATACGTACACATATACAAACTACCACGGTTGCTGTGATGCCTTCTCTCAAGCTTTGTACACGCATGCGCACACAAACACGTGCATAATGCTTCGTATCTCATTTTCTCCTACGTTAAATCTTCTCTGTCTCTTTTTACTGTCGTTTTTTCATTTCATTTATTTTCAAATCACAACGATGCTAAAGAAATTTTCACTTCAAAAATATTTAAACACACAGAGAAAAATACAAAGGAATAAAAAAGTTAAAATTAATGTGTGGGGTCAACATATACCCTGCCTCAGCATTTTGCCTTTGTATTATTATATATTATACAGCTGGGCTGTAAGAATTTTTGATGTTAAGTACAATTTTTGACATTTGCAACTTTTAAAAGACGTAATATTGGTGTAGCGAATTATTTACTGTTTTTTTACATTTTGATTTTGGTGGCTGACAAAGATGTCGAGACTTTTAGCCAACATTGCCGACGTTGATTCATGGCGCAAATATGACCTTTAGGGAGATAAGTCTTTACAAAAATTTGGGGAAAGATAGTGTTTTCTTTAGGATTTTAAGAGATACTTAACGATTACGACTCATATTACTCGGCACATTTACCTTGATTTTTTTTTTCTCTTATAAAGTAAACTAAGTTGTTTTTAATCTGCTTGTGTACCTTAAATAAATAAAGGTAAATTACGAATTATAATAAAATTTTGGCTAATTTGCCATAATAAACACGCACCTCACTCAACGATCTGGAACAAGTTACCGAGTAACGTTAGCAGCACACACGATTATTAGTATTACTACATATATGATTTTTTTTTCTCCCAAAGTTGATACATGTTGCCATCAT
The DNA here is from genome assembly GCA_927399485.1 of Calamotropha paludella. Classification (NCBI taxonomy): domain Eukaryota; kingdom Metazoa; phylum Arthropoda; class Insecta; order Lepidoptera; family Crambidae; genus Calamotropha; species Calamotropha paludella. Next base: position 884,188 of record OV656803.1, on the reverse strand, counting down.
ATAAAAATATTGTGCATGTGATAAATATTCCCATGGAGGAAGCAATGTTGGCGTATTCTAATATTATTACAATTAATATTTTTAAAATCATCTCATTTTACTACAATGCTAGGAAAGAGCAATTTTCGGTGCGGTTGTAAATAACCCCACTGGTGTGTACGCATGTTTACACATCATACTAATAATTGTTATAATAAATTCTGTTCACAAAACGCAACCTTATACCCTTCCGTATATATCTCAAGTGCGTTGTATTACGCAAACATTTTAATGACGAGACCACACCATTGTTTTTAATTGACTAATTGTGTTGCATTTTCAAACATCTAGATAGAAGATTCCACCAGAAGTTATCTTATTTCTATAAACATAAGAACTATTATGGATAAACCATAATTAAGTATGATTGAATGTTTTATTTACTTTTATTACAAAATTCTGTTCATCTTAGTTAAATGAATACAATCTTTGTTATGTTCTCCGACGTATAATATTGTAAATGTCGTTACTTCTGTTAAAGCTGAAGAATTTCTTACGCCCATTCTTCTTGTCAGTTTTGACTTGAATGGGTGGTGGATAAAAATGTTGGACGATTTAAAACAACTTACTTTAAGTGCATTTGTATAAAGTTATTTTCATTTTCTATATACAGACTATTCATCCTTACTTGTCCTATTTGGTAAACAATCTTGGCACTCCTTTTTGATGAAAATGCAGCATTAAAAATCAACTGATAACTAGATTTAATAGGTTTCAGTCTATAATAACGAATTATTGTAAAATATTATTGACGTCGTTATTATTTTATTTTTAAATGGGTGACTTTGTTAAAAAGTTGTGCCAAGATTGTTTACAAAATAGGACAAGTTAGAATGAACAGACTTTAGACAGACAGACAAGTTAGAATGAACAGATCTGTAGTTTCCGCCTGTTTATTTAGTTTTTTTTGGACTAATTATATTTGAAGCATAATTTTTGATTGACTAAAATTCTTTAATTTTTTACAATCACAGTGGTAAAATCAGTGGCGTAGCGTAGTGGCAGCGGTTGGGGCGGCCCACCCCGGGCGGCACTTTTAGAGGGCGGCAAAATTTTAGAATAAATAATAAAAATGTTTCAATCATTTCATATTTTTATCGCAACTACGGCCCAATTGAAAAGAGCACGAAATTTTTCGTTACGCATTTTGTGACGAATTCAGTAAATAATACCCTTTCTTTGAATGATATATTGTAGCGACTGCTGGCAACTGCGTCTATTTTGACTTGCGGGGATTCCCCGTAGTTTATTTTGTGCTTGAATTGTTTATGATTAATGATCAGCGATAATGTCTTTGACAATTCAAAGAAAGTTTTATTGATGGATACTCAGTTGTGCAATTCACATTGTCTCGTATCGCAATTTATGTTACGCTTTAAAACTGTGACTTTTGAGCAAATAAAGGTAAACTTTTTTATTTAAAATCTTAACTGTATAATGCAAAATAATGACTGCTCTTGCCGAAAAGTTATCTAGAATCAAATTACCTATGTAATGTAAAGTTTACATTTAATTGTAATACCTAAATAAAGGGGCGGCAAAATTGTCCTTCACCCCGGGCGGCCGACACCCACGCTACGCCGCTGTATAAAATATGTCATAATTTGATAAGTTTCAATTTTAAGATCCGTACTGCAAAAGAGTGGAACTCCTTGCCTGAGTCTGTGTTTCCTGACATGCAATTTTGATGTCACGAGTTAATAGGTATATTTTAGGCAAGCGCTGCATCAGGTGAAGAAGCGGTTAAGCGCTTACCTATCTAAATATATTTAGATGCTGTAACAGTGTTTGACCGCGAGGAACTCCGAAATGTCTCAACCGATCTTGATGATTTTTTTTTTTCATTTTGCTGGATCTGCTCCGATTCAAGATATAGGACAGGTTTTATTTTAACGCGTGGTCGAGTCAGCTAGTTAACTATTTAAAAAACCCAAACTAAGTAAAACCTCCACGAATATAAAACGTGTATAAATTACCATGTTAACAACATAAATACATTCTGAGAATTGAGAGATATTATTATACGGAAATCAAAGACAGCCATTAAACACAAGTGTTGACTTAGTCAAAGTTTAAAGGTTTTTTCTAAGTAAAAATAGGAAAAAAACCTATGATCGTTTTATGTCACATCATCGTTTTGTTACCACAATTATCTTCGTCATTGAATCTTTAAAAAACTCAATGAGGGTATCGTACAGTTTTTTTTGAAAACAATATTCAGTGTGTCTGGTCACCGGTGTATGACCCATTAAGGGAAAGGTAGGTAGGCAAGCATTTAATTGCTAGACGACCGTTTGGTGCAACGGTAGCGATCCTGCCTTTCGCACCGACGTTCTTGGGTTCGAATCAAATGTTTGTGTGATGGATACGAGCATTTTAACCTGAGTCATGGGTATTGGAACGAAGTTCCTTATGGTGCGCTGCGGAGGGGTATCCTAGCCGGGAAGAAACGTCAGTAGCGTTAAAAAAAGCGTAAGATTTTTGCGTATAGTCTATTTGGGAAGGCTAAACAGTGTCAAATGTATAGTCTACGTGATGACTGTTATTATATATTTTTATAAATCATTGTAAATAAAATAAAGGTGTTAAGATAATTTTGTAAAGTAGTTTCTTTGCTTTTTATCGATAAAAAAATCATAATAAAAAATGTATACCCTTATAATATATATATTTTCTTTATATCTCGAATAGAACTTAAAATTTTTATTTTTTCAAAAAGGAACTTCGTTTCTATCCGGTTTCCCATGACACCACACGATATTTTTTCAAAAATTACATATCTATAAATCATTTATCTATATCTATCCCTTACCCTAGTATCCATAATACAAGCCTTATACTGCTTACTTTGAGCTAGGCTTATTGGTTTAAATGTAGGAAATAATATCATCAATATTTTGTATACATAGTAAAATAAATCAAACTTGTATAGATAGTAAAATGTATTTATTACCTGGAGCAATCTCGCATCGACGGCCTCGAACATCGTCCATTGTTACCTTTGTGAACTGTGTCAACACGTGATCTGGTTGGTTCTGAAAATTTTCTCTGAGGATTGCCACTTACTAATACTTTTTGAAGTTATACTTCTTTTGGTGCATAGAGGGGTGCAATTTTTCATGTGACGGAAGTTGCGCACGCTAGCATGCAACGAAAAAGCGACACCATGAAGTTAGTTGTTAAAGTGAATAGACTAACTTCATGATATCTCATTTTAAAATTTAATTAAAATTGTATAATTTCTGTTTCGTACATATTTTTTCTAATATACATATTGGAAAGTAGTAGACACGTATGACGACCATTACGTTTGTCATCCGGTGACCATGGCTCCTGTAAAGGAGTCGTATCGTCAGAATTTAATATAAAAAAAAAATTGCGATCTTCTCCCGTAAAAGTTCGTTTTATTTCAATAAACAGTTACCGTTTGGTGTAACTATACAGTCTATTCACCCTAACTTGTCCTATCTGGTAAACAATCTTGGCATTCCTTTTTATTGAAAATGCAGCATTAAAAATCAACTGATAACTAGATTCAGTAGGTTTCAGTCTATAATAACGATTTATTGTAATAGATTATTGACTTTGTTATTATTTTATTTTTTAATGGGTGATTTTGTTCAAAAATTGTGACAAAATAGAACAAGTTAGAATGAACTGACTTTAGCGATCCTGTCTTTCGCACTGCTGGTCCTGGCTTCGAGTCCCGGATTGGGCAGATGTTTGTGCGATGAATACGAGCATTTGTACCAGGGTATTTATATATATTTCTGTAAATATTACATGTTTATGTAGCTTATATGTATGTCTATCAGTTACCCTAGTGTCCATAAACCCAAGCCTTATGGTGCTGACTTTGGGCTAGGTTAATTGTTGTTAATATAAGAATTATTATAACCGCAAATGTGCGACTACTAAATGTATAGCAATAGAGTTGAAACTCGCTTACAACTGTTTTACGCAGTTTGAAAAAACATCATCATTAAAAAAACGAATTTGATTTTAACTCGTTTAAGTGTGGACCTTGAAATCACCGCACAAGATTCCCAACGTCATTGATGACGCAAAAAAAACTGTAGGTAGCGAAAACAGATTCTAAGAAGTTCTAAAAAAAAAGTTTACCGATTTGCAACCTGCCAGGACTTTACAAGCCTGGAGTGAAAATATTATCAGCGTAGGTATAATGTGAACGTACTAACAAGACAATGAAGCTAGAAATAATAGTAATAACATTCCTTCTCTTTTAAATCTCTTTTTAGATCTATTAAACTCTTTTCTTTCCTGTAAGACACTCACGAAGGGAATAAACTTAGTCTGTACGAATAAAAAATATATATTTAAAAATAGTATTATTTCTAACATTCACACCAATAAGCATAGCCCAAAGTAAGCACTGTAAAATGTTATGGATACGGGGGTAACGGATAAACATACATATATGATACATATATATTTATAGAAATATATATAAATACCCATGACTCAGTTACTCGTATTATATACAAACTCATAGTTCATATAAACATATGCCTCTTCCAGGAATCGAACGTAGGCGCTAAAGGCATGATCGCTACCGTTGCACCAAACGAGTACCACAATCAAATTTTGTCCATCCAACTTTAACAAAAATTATTGGGAGTTTATTGTATAAACAACTTCCAAAATAATAAAAATCCTATGTATTTTGCCTACGGAATAGTGACACTAATAATATAGTAATATTTTTACAGTCACACCAATTATCCTAGCCCAAAGTAAGCACTGTAAGGCTTATGTTATGGATACTGGGGTAACGGATAGATATACATATATGATACATAGATATTTATAGAAATATATATAAACACCCATGACTCAGGTATAGATGCTCGTATTCATCACACAAACATCTGCGACTCGAATCCAGGACCGTCAGTGCTAAAGGTATCGCTACCGTATCATGAAGCGTCATTCATTTCGTCTCTAATACCCTGTTCGCAATTATAGTTGAGTTCATAAATTGTCACATATAATGAAGTGCTATTTTCCCATAACATGGATTATTTTATAAACCGCAAATGTGGCGGCTCGCACAATGACATTGCTAAGTTATTACTACTTGTAAACGTAGTATTAAAAAGTGGGGTCACCATCTGTTGTTACTACACTGGGATAATTAATTCTCCCGCGTAAATAAGAGCGTAATCTCTCTTAAGGTCCGATTACTAAAATACCGTTCAGTGTCAACTGCACCTGAAATGTGAAATGAAAAATGAAAATACAACCTAAGTATGAGTCCAGTCGTAGTCACGTACAGGATTGCAGTTTCAATGATGATGGTTGACAGTTTCAATGCAGTCGTATCAACTGCACTAGGCATTTAAAGTTGATTTCATCATAGAAAATAAACGCGATCTATTCGAGCTAAACTGAGTTCCGAACATGTTTTTGCTTTTCATCAATATATATTGATAATTCCAGTTGAACCTCGTTCACATCTGCACGGTCGATGTTCAACGTTTAAGATTAAACAATTTTAAGAGCTGTCACTGTCATTACAGCTACTTACTAACATAGAATTAAATGGTTTTGATATTTTCTTTGTATGATAATGGAAAGAGTGTTACCACTAACTTTAAAGTTTTGATGATGAATATTCCGTTATTCGTCGGCCGAGATTTCCCATTTTAGACCAATCCTAGTTTTCTTAAACGCGATCAAATGTTGCTGGTTACATCGACGTGAGGTGAACGGAGATCAAAATTGCTACTTGTATTTGATTATGTAGAACTAAGTTTTATTAAACTTTGTTGTATAAACAGATGGCGAATTTAGCCTTAAGCCTTTCTGTGTAGGGGATTATCCCACCGTCAATCATACAGCGAACATCTCGCAAAGTAGAAGACAATTACTCGATATATCGGTCATCTGGATTCTTGTGACTTGCTGTCGCGTATATCCCTGTTAGTGCCTCGCCCCAGGCATCGGATGTGTTCATTATTAGCTACACCATTCGCTCAAAGTAATATTGGACAGTCTTCCTTGGCACGAATTTCTGCTTAGTATATTAGTATTAGTAATGCTACTCCCGATTTGGAGATACTTTGCAATAATTCTCAAGTAATTGTCATCGGTCTTGATAAGTTTATATGAAGCCAAACTTTTAGCCGATCGATACTATGAAATTAGTCACTCTATTCTATTACACGTGGTTTTTATGCCGTACTTAAATAAATTAACGCAAGATTTTTGTGTGCATATAAAAATGTTTTTTTCTACATTCAGTATTACAGCGTTGTTTTGATATGTACGATGTGTTCTGTACTTATATAAATAAAGAAAAACTGCATTAAAAAAACATCCGAATTGCTATATGGCAGTCTGAGTGCAGATGAAATGCAATATGTCTGTTTAGAGCTCTACAGATTGAAATAATGAAAAACCATTGAACTGTTGACGAAGGTAACATAGCTTTGTAAAAATTTACATGTGAAGTCGCATCGATGAATTGGTGATTCACTGTGCGTGACCGTAATAAATTAGACTTCAAAATTACATCATCAGTGTGAACTTACACATAAAACTAGTTTCTAGTGAACTGATAATTCATCCGTGTTTAGTTTGAATCCACTAATTTATCGGAAAGAGTCGCACACTATTTATTCGGGCGTTCTCATTAAATGACAGCAAAAATATCTCAAATGTTAACATGTTTTCTTGTGTGTACATATCGGGTTATTTTAATTACGTAACTGGTTAAAAAAAGTTTTTTTTTTCATTAAAAAACGATACGTTATCCTTCTATGAGAATCGACTTACTATTTTGAAGTATATATATTTAAGTAATCACGTTTTAGACATATAAAAATGATGTAATATAATACGGATTCTTTTTATGTTTCCCAACGCAAAACTATTAGACAATGTTACATTAAAACCGCTATTAAGACATAAAATACGTAATAAACTTTAAAATACTTTCAATTTATTGTTAGCAGTATGAAGGCAGTAAATGTTAAGCTTGGTATCCACCAACACACGTGTATTCAGTGTTTATTGTACATCACATACGGGCTACCAACGACTGTGTTTCCTGACACATAAGTTAAGGGTCTTCAAGTCACTAGTGAATAGGTGTCTTCTAGGCAAGGTCGTCACATCCTAGATCTATCCTTCTTACAATAAAAAAAATAAAGATAAACACAGGCAAAGTGCAAATGGCGGCCTTTTCGCTGCAAAGCAATAACCTTTGGATAGACAGGAAAGTAAGCAATAAATTAATCCAGGTCAGTCTGTGGTGCTCAATAAAAATACTTATAAACAAAACTATTTTGCGTTCTAGATTCTCAGAATGCTATGTGTATCATTTATTTATTTATTATAGCGGTAGCTAAAGTCGATCATTTTATAATTACAGCGTTGAGTGATATTTCCAAAAATAATAATAACTACAAAAGGTCCACAGTTGAATTAAAAAGAAACCCCATCTAATGTTCCTCCATCAAAAAGAAATCATCAGAGAAAAGTTTCGTGACTGAAGCTGTGATACTGATAATGATCTTTTATGATAGCTCAACTTTGAACCACTAAATATTTCACCTTGATTTGAACGACATTAAAAAAGATGTCTCATAAATAGATGCAAATATGGTGACACTATTCGTTACATCATGAAACGCCGTATGATTTAAGACCCATTCAAACTCGAGTGTTAATCAAAGCCGGTTGTTCGTTACATCTATGCAAGATGGATATCAAATTTTTTGCAATAAAATCTAAATTATTATGATTTTTATAATACAATGGATGTGCAGTGTAGTTTGACAGTGATGTGATTATCTAAATGCTGTTTGACACTTGGCTTGCATTGGGTGCATCTTATTGTGTTTATCTATTGTTCAGTGGGAGATATGTGGACTTAACTGATGATGGTACCTACTACTTAGTTTTTTTACAATATTAGTTTTTCGTTTAATGAGTCATGTATTTTATCGTTTAAAGTTTTTACGAACACTTTGTTGCCTCGATAATATTTTAACAATTTTTGTCCTATCTATTTAAATATATAAAAAATCCTCGTCACAGTGTTTGACCGCAATGAACTCCGAAACTATTATACTGGTTTTGAGGCTTATTTTCATTTTGCTGATTTTGGTGCTGACTTAAGACATAGGATAGGATTCATATATATATACAACTTCGAAACTACCTAACCCATTCTCATGTTTTTTTTATTAATTTTGCTGCATTTATTCCAACTTAGGACTTAATACGTTTGATTTTTATTAAACTTAAAAAACGAAAAACTTTTCACATTCTAATAACTCAGCCACAGCGATTCGTGGCCGGATTATCTAGTATATTATATACTATGAAATAATTGGTTAATAACTTTATCAGCTGAACTAATTTAACGATAATTCTTTTACCATAGGTATTAAATTGATACGTACCCAAAAGAGGTTCTTCATAGAATTACAACTCTTTACACTAAAAAGTAAGGCTTTACATTATTCATATATAAACTTTTTTATTTGAACTTGTATCATTATAACGTATTGAAATAGGCAAGCTCTTGATAATATTCTTTTTTGTTTGTTATTTAAATGTCGTTACTTCTGTTGAAGATGACGTGTTTCTTGCGCCAGTTCTTTATGTCAAGATTTTAAGTTAAAACTTGAACGGTTAGTAGGTAAAAATCGGACGATTGTTCGGACGATTGATCGGACGAAAGTTGGACGATTCAAAACAACTTATTTTATGTGCATTTGAATAAAGTTTTCATTATCATTACTTCTTTAAAAGTGTCGAAACGTCAGAATTAAATATATATAAAAAAATACGTGAATCCGGTATTAGTAATTTTATTCAAATGTCATAATAAATGATAATGAAATTTTGAAGGTCAATTATGACCATCAGAGCAAAACTTGATTGATTCGAGGCGACGCAATTAACATCTATGTCTTTTAATAATATATTTTTTATTAATATATTTTTATATAGTTTTTGTTTTATAAAGAATATAAACACTGCGATAAACAAGTTATTAATAATCCTGTTGAATCCTCGTGGTAAGTCCTCGTTAAGTTGAGTTGAGCATGTGGACTTCGTAACACGAGCGTTAGTTAAACGCTCGTGTTACGAAGTCCAAATGCGAGGATTGTATTTGGTCTGTTCAGTTTAAAGTTGACATCTCAACCAGCCTGCCCATCAGGCCTGGATTTGGAGGAGGGCAGGCAGGGCTGGATTTAGAGGAGGGCAGGCTGGGCTACTGCCTTGGGGCCTTCACAAGAGAGAGGTCCCCACAATAAAGATATAAAAATATAAATTTCGCCTGGTCAGCAACTATCACGTTTTTTCCAGATTTTTTTTACTTTAATTTTTAATCCATAATAATTAGGCTCTAGACCTCCAAATCCGGCCCTGCCGATGGGCTACGATTACCTTAATTATCCTATTGCTATCACTCAATTAGTGTCTAATATGCATTTTTTATCTTAAAAAAGTGGTATTTTTAATTAAATATAAGATGAAGTAGATCAGCGAGGATCAAACTTGGTCTGATTAGGTTAAACTCAACCCATGAGCTACCGTCGCTGTGAGGATGAAATATACACATTTGTCATAATTAATTCTTAAAGTGTAAACTAAATAAAGTAGCAATAGTAAACACGGACCACTAATGTAGTGTGGCTATTATTCTCTCCCTAATATATCTCAACATCGTTCATAATGCGCACAGCAAAGGAGAGAAACTCCCTCCACCGTAATTCCGAGTACTTATAACCCGTTCGTTTTCGAAGCCAGGCTGAATAGGCACCTTTTGGGTTAGCTCGGTCCATCGTGGATTCTGTGGATCCCGGGCTTGATTGGGATCAAGAGCGAACCCATTACAAGGCACGCAAGCACTCTTTCTTCGCTCTTTCTATTTCGGGATATTTGTGGTATCACTTAGGGGGCATCCATTAATTACGTGAGCTCAGAATGGGGGGGGGTCTTGTAAAATCTTACCAATTCTCATTTAAACCGGAGGGGGATAATCGAAAATCTCACGTCAACTTTAAAAAATATAAAATACTGCAGATATTAAAAACAAAATATTTTAAGTGTTCATTTTGCCTAAATTTTGTTGAAAATATTTTTAATCTTCTTCAATCTCACGTAAGGGGAGGGGTTGTCCAGGCAAATCTCACTAAATGTCACCTTGAGTCTAAACTGATCGAAAAATAGCTCACGTAATTAATGGATGCCCCCTTATTATAATTTGCGTAAAGAATTATTTTTTATAAATTAAAATAAAACATCCTATATCTTAAGTCGAAACTAATCCAGCAAAATGAAAAAATAATCATCATCTTTTATATAATTTCGGAGTTCATCGCGGTCAAACACTTTCACAGGGAATTTTTTATGTAGAAAAATACCACCAATTAGACTTATGCAAAGTAATCTTGTGTTATGCATACTAGGGTAACGGACAGATACATGATATCTAGTTAGCTCTTAACACCGACGAGATTTTACTGTTTTTTGCCTAAAGTTTAGTCAAAGCTCACTAGAACGCGTTCTCAAATGCCCAGACGATTTTAAATTCTAATTCCTTCATCTACATTATATTTTTCAATGGACAAGTTTACTTTAAAGTCAATTTTTTTTTTTAAGTTATACCAACACAGATTATATATAAACGTCATTCTGGGATTCCTCACGGTTTTTTGAGGCACTTGACATTCAACATGGTATTTCCTACCCGAATTTTGAGCAGTTAAGTAAATATAGAAATATACATAAATACCCATGACTCATATACCTGATAAAGTATTTCTATTAATTCAGGGTAAATCCGCTCACCAAATCGATCGTCATACATAATTATTGTAAATTAATTTCTTATTAAAAAATTATATATTCATATGCGTATGGGAATATACGCATTACCGAGAAAAATCGCGGTTTATCTGTCAAAGAATCGTTCAAGGTTAAATTGTTGTTTGTTAGATTAATTGTATCGATGGCTAATAGAACGTGAATTTCGTAGTATTATTTTTTTTATGTTATTTAACGGCCACCCGTTACTGTGTTATAAATTAAAATGAAACCTATCCTATGTCGGAACAAATCTAGCAAAATAAATAAAAGATCATCAAAATCGGTCGAGTAGTTTCGGAGTTAATCGCGGTCAAACTGTGACAGGGAAATTTTATATATACTAGCTGACCGCGTCACGCGTTGCTGTGTCATAAATTAAAATTAAACCTATGCTATGTTCCAAGTCGGAACAAATTCAGCAAAATGAAAATACAAACATCAAAATTGGTTTAGTAAGTTCGGAGTTCATCGCGGCCAATTGGACGTATTTCCATGGTAAGGATCCAATCCACAACTTCACTTAAACTGACGTAAGTATACCAATATGGCCTTAATGTCATACACTTTTACGTCACGCAAATAGAATGTAGCATAAGTAGAAAATGACCCTTCGCTCTGACATGTTGCTACATCTGTTTTCGTGACGTGAAAGTATATGACATTAAGGCCATTTTGGTATACTTACGTCAGTTTAAGTGAAGTTGTGGATTGGATCCTTGCCATGGAAATACGTCGAATTTAGACATGGAATTTTAGATAAATGATTTTTTAAGGATTTTATTTAGATTAGTCTACAAAGTAATTAGATGTACTCTATACATAGAATTATCTTTAACATGAGTTTGCTTGGATGAGCAAGGTGTATAATAATAATATTTGACTTTAATTTTGCAAAAGATTTGTAAAATAATAAGTTTTCATAATTACCTACTACATGATGTCACTCATATAATAACAGCGGTTGAAAAAAATCCAAAAGAAACTTTAAAATTGCTTTCGAGATAATACCCTGTTCATGAGGACCAACCAAATGATGCAGCGTGTACCTCATATTATTTTTTTTATCATTCTCCACAAACATAAACATATATAAACACTATTAAGTACAGTAATATCTTTCTGTCTAGGTTATGATTTTTTTTTTAATAATTTGCTTGCTGTTTTACAGCTTGCCCAAAACGCCAGTAAGTTAATATTATTGTCGATAGCAAAATTAAAATGTCAAACACTACTACATAATTCACACATTTGTCAGAAGATCTTGTAAAATGAGACAAATAAGTAATAAAATGACAATTTTATCAAAGATAAGCTATAATTTAATAAAAATGGCAATATTATCAAATTCGTCTGCCTGCATTTTAGGGCTCCAGGCCTCCAATCCTAGAAAGAGTCAATCAAGAGATTACATAACTGATGTAGGTATATATTATGCCTGTGACAATCATATGATAATGAAATGCAGAAAACTTTGTTAAAATGCATTCAAAATAAGTTGCTTTGAATCGTCCAATATTTTCACCTTCCACCCATTCAGGACGTCTTTCAACTGACAAGAAGAATGGGCTCAAGAAACTCGTCAGCTGTCTTGAGCCCATTCGACGACATTTGTAATATTATTTACACATACCATGTTATGTGCACATACATTATTTCTTTACTGTGATTTTGGATACATGAAGAAATTTAATAAATTTAATATCAGCCTTAAAGTAAAGTAAGTTAAGAAAGTCGGGCTGTATGTACTTTGTGCCCTTTGCGTTCCCGTATGGGAAAAACGGGTTGATAAAATTACAAGTTTGAGCGAGACGTGTAAAGTTTCAAGGGCGATAACGAGATAATACTAAATAATGAAAATATCATGGAATTGTAAATTGCACGATCACAATTCACAATGACATTGACGGCATACAGATTATAACAGGCTACACTTAATTCTTTTTTAAATTGGCCTTATATTCAGATATCCACCATTGTGCCTAACCTTACTATACATCATTATATTTCGTTTTGTTATTTAATTATTTAATCGTTTGATGACCGTTTGGTGCAACCGTAGCGAACCTGCCTTTCGCACCGACGGTCCTGGGTTGAAATCCCGAAAGGGGCAGATGTTTGTATAATGGATACGAGAATTTGTACCTGAGTCTACATGTATATTACATATGTATGTATCGTATAATATGTATGTGTATTTGTTTACCTAGTATCCATAACACCAGAACAACCAACTTTACAGTGCTTACTTTTGGCAAGGCTTATTCGTGTAAATGTAAGATTAATTAGATATAAAAAATCTCATTGTTAAATGGTTAAATATAATAATTACATAGATTTTTCTTCTTGATTCTTGTAAAAGTCGCTTATGTAGGTAGTTATACTTAGAACATAAAAGATGGCGCTGGAGTTAGTTTAAAAAGCTTAGGTCAGGTCTGCCAAGGTCTCGGTATCTCAACTAAAAGCCTTCATGCACTCAAATGCTCTGCCCCTTCGGGACCTTGCACCTAACCAACGTTCGTCATAGTCATACTTAGTGTGACATACTACTCAAGTCTCTAATCTACCTTCTGATAGTACTCATGAAATATATTGGACCACGGGATTAATTTACGCATGAAATCATACGACCACAAACTTATGTCAGGATCTTGGTAAGTGGAAATCTCTGTAATCTCCGCCTAACCCTGCGGGAAAACAAACATGATTGTAAATTAAATGAAAATAACTTTTTAAATACAGTTGCTCAAAAAGTGGCGTATTGCAGGGACGTACAGCGTTCGGGAATGTGTGGGCTATTACATACTCGAGCTTTTTCTTTACCTTTTCCGAACTCGTGCGTTCTCTTTCCAAACTGTCAAAATAATGTCTTTCGAAGTAAAAAACCAACCACGAAGTTTTTACTAAAAAAAATCATAGATGTTTTAATGATTTATGCAAATATTTCTAAAAAGAAGCTACTAATTTGTTTCCATATCAGATTTAATTCATTTCATATTAATAAAAAAAATCTACTGAAGACTTGGCTGTATGGGCATAGTTCCCTTTGCCTACCCAGAATGGGTGAAGAAAACAAAAAATCTCTGCTTATAATCTTTTACGGTTGGCGCCATTTTATTTATAAAAACAAATTATAATTAACTTATGAATTTGCTTCATTTTTTCGCAACTGTATCAAAAATAGTTGTTCAGTACACGTGCGGAACCGCCATTGCAACTTGTTCCGACTGTCAACCCTCACCTTCGGCTGTGTCTCGGCTCGGGTAGACATTTCTCGAAACTCTGCAATGACAGGCTTTCCGCACTCGTAATGAAATATACTATATTCGAATGCACTTAAAATAAGTTGTTTTGAATCGTCCAACATTTTTACGTACCACCCATTCAGGATGTCTTTTTATTGACAAAAAGAATTTGCGCAAGAAACTCATCAGCTGTAACAAAAGTAACGACATTTACAATATAATACGTCGTCACCATACATAATTCACAAAAACCAATATTGTTCTGGTAACACTAAAATAGTAGTGTTATGGTTTTATTATTACATCGTTGATTACAACAAAGTCAACAAGTATCTGTTTTGTATGTATATTATGTATGGAGGAAAACCCGCCGTTCTGTGCCAATACGCACCACTGGATGTTAATTAACAGCTGAGCATCTTCTTAAGCACAAGATTTTTAGAACACCTATACCGTGACCCGCCTTTGCCAAATTTGCTTAACATAAAAGTAAGCTGAATGCGAATAACCTTGACATAATAGTAAGCTGAATGCGAATAACTTCTGCCTCATGTAGCTACAACAAAACTCTTTTCAAGTTATTTAAAGAGGAAGTATTGCCATGTTTTTATTAATTTATAAATGTCTTATACGAATTTTTTTTTTATTGTCTTTTGCGAAATTCAGTTATCATAAGTATAGGTTGCGCCATGTAACTTGTCCAAGCCATAAACAATAAAATAATGTACCTAAACTTGCTACTGCGCATGTTAGGTGATTTTACAACCAGGTTTAACTTATATGCTGGGGACTATATCTTATATTTTATATTACTGTATCTATTTTCCTTACCCTTGCCAGAATATTACTTTTGTACTTTTGAACTTACCATAAATTACCTCTATGTTACACGACTACAGTATAATCGCAACCACTATACCGCGCCTTAGGTTTGCGAGCGGCGAGACGGGGGGGTGAAACAGTCGCTCCATTTTGTCATTTTGGCGTCATCGCTCACGGCGGCTATTAGACTTCCCACCCCCTCACCTCCCCGGGGATACCCAAGGCGCGATACAGTGGTTGGGGTTAGACTATACCAACCATACAGCCTTAGAATTTGGTTTTGTTTAGCGTTTTCTTCTTTACTAGCGAGATTTACAGTATTAGAGTAGTTTACAAGATAATGCTACTTTTTTTGATTTTTGAACTGTCTTATGTGTATTGTATTTAATTTAATTTTTTGTATGAAAGGCTAGGAGGCGTGGTCGTCTTTTACATGCGTATTTTGCAAAAATTTAACAGTCTGACGTATGACTAGCTTGCGATGCGATTTAAAAGTTATGTTTTGTAGTAACTCCAGTCGTGCGTCAGAACTGGCACACGCTTTTATTTTTTCATTTATTGTTCATTTCTTCTTTCATTTATTATTTCACCTGCTCGCTTTGCTTTTGTTTTTCTTGCATTTTAAAAATTACTATTTTGTCATTTTTACTGTAGTTCTTATATTAAACTGTTATCTTGAATTACTATTTCTATTTTTTTTTTATTTAATTTTGTTCATTCACCTATTTTCGATGACCGTTTAATGCAAGGTTTGAGTCCAGGAAGGGGCAAATATTTGTGTGATGAATACGAGCATTTGTAACTGAGTCATTGTTATTTACACATATTGTTATAAATATTACATGTAAGAATCATATATGTATGTATATCCGTTACACAATAGTATCCATAACACAAGCCTTACAGTGTTTACTTTGGCTAATCGGCGTGAATGTTAGAAGTAATATTATTATTCAATTCTATGTCTAGTATCACAGATTTATCTACTTTCACCTGTCCCCAGTGTCTGCAAAGAAATCTTGTAAGTTAAAGACCCTCTTCCCGTTCTCCAATGGAACTGAAATTTTACATTCAAATGTACTATATCGCGTGCCAATGTAATATTATAATGACATGGAGCTGATCTTATGCTAGAGATGGAAGGTGGCCATAGGAACTCCGCAATAAAACGACACAACCCCATCGATTTGGGATGTTTAACTTTTTATTTTATTTTATTAACAAGTAATATAAAAGCTTGTTTTGTTGTACTTTTGCAACGATCGATTGTTGTTTTGAGTTGCGTTTTATTTTTCTTTTAGTTTAATCATTCCGTTTATCGTTTGCCAGTGCTTCAATAAGCAAATGTGTCCTTCGCAAATGTCGCGTTTAATGCTATACGTTTGGCATGTTTGCGTTTTGTGATTCTATTTTTATACGTACTTTGATATTTATAAGGAAAATAACCTGTTTAAAATAATTTAAATGTACATTCCTATCCTCTAGTGAAACCACTTTAAAAGAGCTAAGTTTTTGTTAATTTGTCTTGTGTTTTGATAATTTTATTCTTTTTTTGCATTTTTCAACGTTACTGTGTAATAAATTACACAAGACGGTAGCTCAATTGGAAGAACATTGGACCGGACATCCGAAGGGTGCGGGTTCGATTCCCGCCTGAGAATTTACTTGTGAGCCAAGTAAATAATAATGAAATAATTATTAATAATAATAATAAAATTCTTAATTTTTATCTATTTTATTATGATTGCACATTAATATAATTTAAAGTTATTCAATATAATTTGTAAAATCATGGTAGAAATGAAACCTTCAAAAATAATACGTACACGTATACAAAATAGCGGGGTTGTTGTGATGCCTCCTCTCAAGCTTTGTACTACGCATGCGCACACAAACACGTATTAATACACGCACAACGCTGAGGCCCAAGCAAACTTCCACTATGCCTTTTTAAACACGAGTGGAGGGAGTACGAAGCAGAGTACAAAGAGAACCACGAACATATGAGACACCGTACAATGCTTCCTATCTCATTTTCTCGTTACGTTAAATCTTATGAGTTTATGTGTCATCTCTTTTTTCTGTCACTTTTCCGTTTCATCGACTTTTAAATCACAACGATGCTAAAGAAGTTTTCACTTCAATAATAAAAAACACTTTTCACACATACTTTTAGTCAAGTAAACTTTTTGCTTGCATTGGAAACTAATTAGGCTAATGTACTTACTATTTTTCTATACTTACTGCTGTTTGTTTTCTTAAATAAATGTCTTTGTGTCTTTTCTCCGCAAAAATGAGTCCTCTCGACTTGACTCCTACTTTCCGAAGTGTACCAGTCCGTCTTGAGCTTCTCGGCATATTATTGTCACCAACTCTCAATTTAGGCTCTTTCATTGAGAGTAACGCTCAATTAGCTTTAAAAAAACTTGGCATTCTGGCAAAGGTGAGAAGGTACTTCACGCCGGAACAGTTCTTAACTTTTACCAAGCGCAAGTTCGATCATGTATGGAGTACTGCTCTCATCTTTGGAACGGTTCCGTTCCGCTCCGCTCAATACTAGTTCCAGACGCTTGAGTCCATTGAGAGGAGGGCCAAGAAGCTCATTGGCAATTATGATCTTTTTAATAGCAAGCTAAAAAGACTAACATAGACGGAAGGTGGCTAGCCTATCCGTTTTTATAGGATACATTTCGGAGTGTGCAGCAGAATTGTTCCTCAGTATTTTTTCATTGGACAACCAGACTTACAAATGGGCCCCACCGTTAAGAGTATATGGTTGATTTACCAAAGAATACGCACGCTAAAGAAAACTAGAACTCTTTGCCCGAGTCTGTGTTTCCTGATAAATACAATATAGGGATCTTCAAGTCGCGAGTGAATAGGTATCTTCTAGGCAAACTCGTCACATACTAGATACAACAATTTAATAAAAATTAAATACTCTCTCAGTTGAGCTACCGAACCTTGCGAACACTTTTTGAAATGTTTCTATTAACTTTTACCTTTAACACTTGCTAGCTTTGCATCAACACATACAAAGAAAACGAACATGCATGATACTATTGCAAATAAACCGAAAACTTATATATCAATTAAATTATAATTAATTTTAACTCACAACTCCTTAGAGGTGAACACTGTTTTATGTTACATCACAGTTCAAGCATAAGTGTGTATTTATAACACAAATTCTATGTGTGTATGAGAGAAAAATATGATAAGATTGAGTGTAAGAAACGTTTGGGTCTAAATTATTGGGATAAATTTAATTTATTTTTTCGAATCAAGCTGGAGGAGGACTTCTAACGGATACACCATCTTGATAGTGCCGTAGACTAGGGAAAGCTATAAATAGAGATATAAAAAAGAAAACAAATTATTTTAATAGTAAAATACTAGATGTAGATAAAAAAAAACTAATTTTTATTTAATGTGAGCATTCACAACACGTGTATTGTAACTCAAAGCTACGCCATGACTTGGCGGGTTTTTGGATAAATTGTTTTATGACAAAAGATACTTTTTTTTTAATTGTTTCCATTTGCACCACAGAAGGCAGTCGATGGAAGGACTGGTTGCTTGCCACTCTTTTGTTGGGCGCCGTCATTGGTGGTTGGGCAGCTTTACGGGCTGGCAGGGCAAGTCGATCTGAAGTCCAGCGTATGCTGCACGAAATGGAGCAACTTAGAAAAGCAGAGATGGCTTTAGAGGAGATGCAAAAAGATCTCGACAGAGCTAAACAAGAACAGGTACCGTTTCAGATAAATATCCGATATTTAGCTCATACACATTCTGATACATATCGGATATATATCTGATACATATTGGATATATATCGGATATGTATCAGATAAATATTGCAACTTTAGAATAGCTAAAAATTAAAAAATCCTTAAATTTACGTACAAACAAATACAAATAATTAAAAATTCATATTATGTAGTAACTGAAAAAAAAATGTGAAACTGACACTATACCGAACATGTTAAGGAAGCAAATAGAATCTCTTGTATTTTTTTTATTTATTTTAATGGAATAATGACCTTACTGTAACTTGAATAAGAGGTCATCCATGAATTACGTCACAAGTTAAAGGGGGGAATGTGACATTGTGTCACAAGGGTCAGGGGCTCCAAAAACTGTTAGGTCACACGTCTAGGTCTGTCTGTCACTCAACTAAAATATTTGATTTTGTTGATTTTATAAAACACTAGCTTTTACCCGCGGCTTTGCACGCAATTTTTTTTTTAATAAAAAGCATCCTATGTTACTTCTAATACCTCCAAGAATATATGTACGAAGTTTCATGATGATCGGTTTAGTCGTTTTTGCGTGAAAACATAACAAACAAACTTACATTCACATTTATTAATTTATGGATGGCCCTTATGAAATATAATATTGAAAAAAAAAAAAATCTCCATTATTTTTATGTTATGTAAATATACAAATAATAACTACTTATTCATTTAATTAAAGGAAAGTGTCAACACTGAAAAGAAAAACTTAGAAATGAAATTGAAGGAAGCTGGCGACTCTTGTGTACTTCTGAACACGACTTCATCTGACTTGGAAGTAACAGAACTTAAGGCAGAAATCATGGTAGGTGACAACCTTATTTTATAATCTTATAAGTAGAATAAATAAAGATATAAGTTCAATTCAAATAAACTAGGTGATGCAGTCGCTTAGCATAAAGCTACGCTAGCACCATATATTGGAGCGGAACGTAATACCTAAAAAAGAGAAAAATTTTTTTTTGCGAATTTCAAAATTAGGGCTCCGTCACCATCTGGTCCTAAACCTGTTGATTTGATTCACCATAAAAAATATTAAAATCGGTTAAGAACTCTGGAAGTTATGGCGTAACAGACATTGCGCCATTGAAGCTGATCCATGGGAGCTTCGCTCACTTCGTTCGCTCCGCTCCAATAAGTTGTTACAAAATGAAATAGTACTGTTAACTTGAGAGGTTTACATTTAAAATTACATTTTAAATGTAAACCTCTAATAACTTGAAACTAGATAGATTAAGGTTTACTAAAAAATTCACTTAAAATTTAACATATTAAAGTAACAAGAACAAAAGGTGGGAAAAAAATTAAATATTATATATATATGGGAGCAGCCTTAACTTAGATTATTAAAAAATATATTTTATTATGTAAAAAATATATTAAATATTCTTTTAATGTATTGTAAAAATCTGTTTCTGAATTCTTTGTTATAATGTTACTCAAAGATATTAAAAAATATATAAAATGAATCCTATTCAATTCAAATCGTTTATTACATTTCGTTAGTAGAATAAGATGTTACAAAAATAATTGTGGGGCATAACAATGTAGGTAATGGAGGGTATTACCCAAGTAGATAAAATCAAATTATAAAATCAAAGTTAAAATTAAATAAATACCAATGTAGGTACTACCCAAGTAGATAAAAACAAATTATAAAATCAAAGTTAAAATTAAATAAATTAAACGTAAAATTAACATAAAGAGCATAATGAATTAACATATAATAATTCAGAGGACACAAATTAATTAATAGTGAATACCATTTTGAAAAAAAAATTAACTGAAATAAAAAATATTTTCTGCAATTGTATAGTTAAGATTTTTCGATAAGAAATTGCTTAAGATTGTCATGAAATTCCTTATCTTTAACATTATCTTATTGTGTAATTTTACAGCCATTGCCTGTGTAAATTCAATCGCGATGTAGCTAATACAAATTTATCCATTATGGGCACGTTGGACTGTTGGACACGTCACTGTTTGATAGGAGAGAGGAAGTAAATGCATTTAAATTTAATTAAATCAAAATTATATTGTTATTACCTATTTATGATGTACATAATAGTATGTACCGCTTTTATTTGTATTAAATTTCCAATAATTTCTAGATTATGGATATAAGATCTAGGTCTTATATTTGTATATATTTGTTGTCATTAAAGCTATTTTAAATTATTAAGCTAAATTAGAGTATCTTATACAAAATATTCAGACGACCGTTTGATGCAACGATAGCGATCCTGCCTTTCGTACCGACGGTCCTGGGTTCGAATCCCGGAAGGGGCATATGTTTGTATTATGAATACGATCTTTAATATGCATTTGTATCTGAGTCATGGGTGTTTATATATATTTATTTGCATAATACTTATTTATGTATCATATATGTATATCTATCCGGTTACCCTAGTATCCATAACACAAGCCTTACGGTATCTACTTTGGGCTAGGCTATTTGGTGTGGATCTAAGAAATATTGATTTATCATTATGTATTTATTCGATAAGGAGAAAATAAAGATATACTGAGGCATAATGAAAAGATATAAATGGTTTTTATTTAATGCTAGCGACCCGCCCCGGCTTCGCGGGTGCGATACTCTACTATATTATGCATGTAGTATACATATAAACGTTTTTCTTGAATCATTCTATTTATTAAAAAAACTGCATCAAAATCCTGTCTTTCGCTTTGGACAGACAGCAGGAAGCGACTTTGTCTTATACTATTTAGTAATGAGCAATTTACAATGCGTGTTTTGAACGTCAAGGCTACGCCATGGCTTAGTAAGTCTTACTACGGATAATATATCTTGTATAAAACACATAAATATGATCATGACTAGGGAACAAATGCTTAAGATAATCACAGACACATGCTCATACTTATTCGAATTGACTGGTGCAGTTTTGTATGTAGGTGTGTACAATTAATAGTAGAAACCAAAATGCACTGTTTGATGCGACGGTAGCGATCCTGCCTTTAGCAACGACGGTCCTGAGTTTGAATCTCGGAAGGAGCAGATGTTTGTGTGATGAATACGAGCATTTGTACCTGACTCGTGGGTATTTGTATATATCTCTATAAATATTTAATATTACATAATATAAAATATTTTATATTTAATACAAAATATTAAATTAAATATTTAATTTCCATAATACTAGACGTGACAAGTATAATTTCACCCGGCAGATGTTGAGAGCTGAATTGCGCCGTGCTGAAGGTGAACTCGAGGACAGGTGCTGGACGCCACCGGTTGGCCTTCAGCAATGGTTACAGCTTACTCATGAGGTCGAAAATAGAGCATACTCCCGCAAAAAGCAACAGGCGGATCTCCAATTACAACAGGCCAGAGAGGCGGTGAGTTCAAATAAAGATTACACAAAGCATAAATTCAATAATTATAATACAGAATACATGACTTGTCATGCCAACTTTTGTCTTTCACAGCACACACACACACACACACACTAATACACACAATCACACACACATACATCATATACACACACACGTGCGCGCGCGCACACACGCACACACACTAACACACAATCACACACGCATACATCATATACACACACACGTGCGCGCGCGCGCACACACGCACACACACACACGCATGGATTATTTATATCTATCTATAATAAATCTGTGAATTCTGCCTGTTGATTTGTTTTTTTAGGCAAATTTTATGATAAATATTCGTTTTATGACTTACTGATACCAATTTTTTAAATTTTTTCCTGTCTTTCTGTATGTCCTTCTAGAAGTCAACAACGGGTTGATCGATTGCGATGAAATTTGTTATATAGTAAGAAAATATGATTGCGCAAATTATATGCTATGTATATTATATCAATAAAAACCTTACAGTCCTAACTAATATTATAAATACGAAAGTGGGTTTATTTAATACACTTTCACGCCTAATAAACTCCACCGATTTAACATAAAATTTTGTAGACACTTTGTCCTTTGTATCTTTTTTACAAAAAAAAAAACTTTTTCCGAGGGATAGAAAAATAATTTTTAATCGGAAATCCAAAAACTAGTACAATATATAACTATACACAACGATTGCTCGATTGCTTATTTCAATTATCAAAACCTTGTCCTGTACACATTTTTAAGATAAAAAAATCTTTTTTTTTTTTCATTACCAGTCAGACCACTATTGATAAAGCTTTCCGGTAAGTGTAAATCACCGTCATATCTGTCGTCTTAAATCGAAGCTTTTAATTCCAATAATTAGAGTTCAATTTTGCTAAAAATTCAATTATGGTCCTTCGAGCATTTTGAAATTTAACCTTTTCATTGATGTTTCTTTATCAAATATGGTCTTACCGTTGCAGTTTTAGAATATCGAAGATTCCTTTTTTCGATTGAGCTCATTCCTCCAATCTATAGTTGCTAAAAGAGTGATTTTGTAACTCAGTGCGAGAAACTCCGTAAGAAACGATACAGTTTATTGTCTGTCGTTGACCTAAATCGAAGCTTTTAATACCACTCATTAGAGTTAAATTTTGCTAAAAAGTTAGAGGGTAGAATATGTTGGTCCTTCGAGCATTTTGAAATTAAACCATATTGATGTTTCTTTATCAAATACCATTCCATTTTTAGAATATTCAAGATTCCTTTTCTACTATTAACTTTAATCCTCTAATTTGTAAGTGGTAAAAGAGTGATTTTGTTACTCAGTGCGAAAAACTCCGTAAGAAACGATCCAGCTTAGTTGGGGCATTCGTATCGACACATGGAAAATCTATTGACGATGTGGATCGATCTATAGTGGAAGCCCGCAACGCGCTTAATGAGGTCACGCAAGAATTGCAGGTATTTAAATAAAAGAAAACATTTATAAATTATTATTACAAGCTTTTATTTACCTGTTCTGGTGTCTGCAATGACAATGCAATATTACATGGAGCTCATCTGATGCTGGAGCTGGAAGGTGGCCATCGAACTCCTATCAGCGTAATGACGTCCAATGCTGGACAAAAGGCTCCCCCATACATGTCATACCTTCACAATATTTTAATGCAAATTAAAACAATTTGGGTTTGTATAACTTTAAACAGTTAGAAGTGCCCGATTAAAATATTGTGAAGGTAGTAGATATTATATTATATATGACGGCCATTGCCTTAGTCGTCCCGCGATCACGGTTCAAATATCAGTTTGAAAGTATTTTTACTTAAATGTGGAATTTGCATGGAAGTGTTATTAACTAAATATTTTTTTTCAAATAATTACAGGAGCGTATGTATCGGTGGAAACAAATAGAGCGTCTGTGCGGCTTTAACATTATAAATAATAACGGCTTGCAATTCTTGGAGACTACTCTATATAGGAGCACAAATGGCCGACCTGGTAACAGAGGTATTTAATTTTTCCATCTATTAATTTATTTTCAAGCATAGTAAATATATATATATATAGAAACTTATATACATATATATTAACAATTATGTATTTAGAATAATTTAATATGAATTAAATGCGCAATTGCAGAACAGCAGGCAATAAAAAAGTAAAAACAAACTAAAAACAAATATAATTGCGCACATCATTTTAATTAAATTAATTTGGTTGCTATTCCTACCTATCGCACCAAGTGCTTCTTAACATCTTTCATAATGCGCACAGCAATGGTGTGCGTCTGTATTTCCGAGTACTTATCACCCATCCGATTTCAAAGCCAGGGTGAATATGCAATTTCTCGGTTAGCTCGTTCCATCATTGATTTAGTCTTGGCCCCTGGGCTTGATTGGGATCAAGAAAAATATAATCAATAAAAATATATATCAATTCAATAGTAAATAGGCATATAACAATATATATTTATAATTTTGGACAGAACTTTTTTTTTTAATTATGACTAATTTTGAATATAATATATGAAATAAAATTATAAATAAAAAAAATAAAAGATTGCATTATGTTCACGTGTTGCACCAGGCATTGGCGTGCAAACTTTAATATGTAAAAGAAATTATTCATCGCATGTAGTAATAAGGTACAGGGTGTTTTTTATTCCTGATAACATGAGTTTAGAAAAATATATGTAATATTTTCATATATATTTAATCTATTTGTAAAGAGGTGTATTATTAACAAAAAATTTCTTTAATTTTTAATTAAAAAAAAAATTGTGTCAGGTGGGATACGAACCAACGTACCCTCGATAACCAGCCGATTTATCATCCAGTTGATGAAAGCTGTACTATTTGAATATATATGGCGGAATGTGTTCTTTTCAGTTCGCGTCAACAGTTCTCAAGACGACTTAAGCACAGCTGATGAAGTTTCAATAAGCAGTTCAGGTAAGATCCTGGACGATGCGTTAACCTTCCACGAACACATTGACTAAGGAAACCACTTTATATATATCGCGAAGTTGTGTATCGACGCTCTTAACACAGCGCAATAAGGTTCACTCGCGTTTAGCCAAATGACAATCAAAAATCATCTCTATATCACTCTCGGACATTGATTGAAAACTATTTGATGACGTCATCAATCATGAATTTAAAAAAGAAGGTATATAAGGTGGAATCAAATTAACTGCCAGGACTTCGTGGAGTGGTTGGGTCAAGTGTAAAGAATATGCTTAATTAGGATTTTATATTGTAAAAAAATAAAAGCTTTTTTTCGTTTTTTTCGAACTATGACTTCATTTTATCACTTTCACTGTCATTTCCTATACTTAATCGTTTTTTTCAGTTCACCTATTAACTATAAAATTAACCAAACTATCTCCAATTAAAAGTAGGCAAAATCACGCACAGCTGATCGCGCGGTACAATGAACCGCAGAGCGGGGAGCACAGCGCGCGCTCCTTTCATTACAATACTTAAAAATACGTTAAATACTGAATTGCCGCTTCCTTCAATAATTATCTATACTATGATAGTTATAACGGATTACCTAGGTACCTAATAGTTCGATTGTAGGCAAGTTCAATAATACTTGTATAATAAATGTAAGCAGTTTAAGCAAAGAAACAAACCATCAAAACTCTAAGTACTACATTCAATGACACTGGCGTGGAAATTAAAGAAGAAGTTGGAAATATCTAATTTATTATACTGTATAGTAAACACTTACGAGTTCCGAGTAGGTCTTGGTAGCCGATAGTAATATTAGTAATCTATCATATTCCTTTCCAATGCGGCAGGACCGCGAGGTCTACCAGCGTCGGTCGCCGGTCGGTGGGTCGAAGCGGCCATGTTTTCGGAATCGATTACAAAGCGTTGTGGCTACCTCTTATCCTCTCAAACCTTTCTTCATGCCGTCTTACGCACAGAGTACTTTTTTATACATGAAAGTCTTACGGCAGTACTGAACACCTCATTACATTCACGGTAGCAAAACACCTTGTCCAGGAGTACATGGACTCCTGGTTATTATGACGAAGCATGATTAACATCGGTTCACTTACGATAACACACAACAAAATACGTGGACGCTGACTAGAAAGCGACTGCGATTCGAAAAATTATTGCTTGAAGCACAGATGTATACCTACTTGTAAAGCATGGCTGAGTGATTGTTTAGGGCGTCGTTACACCTTAAAAACATGTTGATTAAACATATGACTATAAGTCTTTTTAGGCTTCGATTTTCAATTAGATTTGATTTAAAAAGGTAAATACAGATTTTTCTTTACTATAAAAACAAGTAAAATTGAGTTCGGAAACACAAATCATATTCGAGTTTATTATTTTAGATCAACTGCGGAATATTATTTTCACTAATTTTAGTTTTTTAGAAGTCTTCTTTCGTAATTGTAATTTCGCACTAAGCAAAAAAAAAAGAATGCAAATTGGTTGAGAATTCGTTTTTAGAACTATCCAATATTTATAGAAAATTATCGTGAAAACACCACCACCTCAGTTGCCTACACTCTACTAGTTATGTACAACTGCTAGTTATCTACAAAGCACCTATCAACTCACTATACAAGAAGTGAATATGTAAGTTTGATTGAATGACAGCACCTAATTTAACTAAATAATTTGCTCTATTTCTAAGTCATTTATTGAGTTCGACTCATAGAATGCGTGTAAAATTTACATTCATATTTAAAGATTAAGTTTCTATGAAGTGAAAAAGCAACATCCAAAAATCGACTATGTTTATAAAGTGTAGTCAGCCTTATGTATGTGCTTCCGAGAACCTCGTGTGTGTTTCCAAGAATCTCATGTTGCGGCATCTTTGATCTAGCGCTCTCTCTGTCCCGCACCCAGCATGTAGTTCAGTCATTCTCCGCTCACTGTGTGTTTGTGTGAATACGCCAGTATTGCCAGAATGTAATTTTTTAACAGTTTTAGTTATTTTTGACCGTTACATGTTACTTCTATGTTTCATGATTCTAAATGGTACTTTTACTAACAAGTAAGAATTAACTACTAAAATTGAAAAAAAAAACAAGCTACACAATTTAAATAAAAACACTTTTACCAGATTAATTGCGCATTTAATTTTTTTTCTTCAATATTTAATATTCATGTTTCGACTCCTTTACAGGAGCCGTGATTACAGGATGGCTAAGGTAATGGTCGTCCTGCATGTGCTTCATAACTGATCAGTTTATACAAAAAAAAATATTTGTTTTGCATTTTTTATTTTTCTTATTATATCGATTACTATAAAACTAATGAGTTAACCACCAATTCCGCAACTGGGAGGCCCTTCTTAGAATAACTGGCGAAAGAAACTTGAACATGAGGGACCGAACTCCATCTTACTTATATCATTTACAAAAAGAGCTAACTATATCACTAGGTCTCGCAGTGTATGTCTTCGCAGATATTAATTTATAAATTGGCTCATTGTAAAATGCAATTGTAAATTTCGACGCGTCTACCAGCATCACGGTAGCTCAGCGGTCGCCTGGATAGTGAGAGGTCGTGAGTTCGAAATCCACTTGAGGACTCGGCGATGTTGTTTTTTATAGTCGTATTTTATTTCATAGAATTATGGCATTGTGAATGCTAATAAATAAATACAAGTCCAAGCTATGTACCATCCAGCACAGTGGTAGAATTTGGTTTTGTTTTGCATTCTCTTTACTACTAGTAAAATTTAGCGAGTTTTAAGTATTAGTTTTTTTTTTCTAAATAAGATGTTACATTTTTAAGACGTCTCATGTTAGTTTTGACTATCGGCTACTGGTAACACTAGCGCAGTGTGTAAATAATATAATAATCATAATCATAACATACCATAATGTTGTGTCTGTGAATGACTTAAAAATAGTAGTTTGATATTATAAAACTTTGTAATTGTGTCAAATGAAAAAGGAATACTATCTCGATTTCTGTGTGTAGTGTATTTTGTGTACGGTATTAACAACCTAGATAGAAAATGCTAATATTGTGATGTTTTGTGATAACTTGTTAAGACATACTTCCAACTTTAAGTATTTAAAATACTTACGGTATCCAATAACATTTGTAAAAAAGCAATGAACTTTTGAACGCCTGAAGGTAATAATTTATAATATCAGTAAGGCTTATTATCTTGGTAGGTACGGTATCGGTTTTTGTGTACATAATACCATATTAACAAGCGGGAGCCGTCAGAGGTGATAGAAAGTTATATTACCATAAACTAAGTTCTTTGTGCTGTGATGTGATGTAAGTGTATCGGCTACCAAGACCTTACACCAAATTCACCGACCTCGTAAGTGTTTCCTATAGAGCATAATAAATTAGATATTTATTTAATTTTCCACGCCATTGTCATTGAATGTAGTATTTAGAGTTGTGATGGTTTGTTTCTTTGCTTATGTAAGAGTTACGAAAATATTATCCAAGAATCATTGAACTTGCCTACAATCGAACTATTAGGTACAGGTTTTACTACAGTATAGGCTTTACCTAATAGTTCGATCAGAGTATAGATAGTTATTAAATGAAGCAGCAATTCGGAAATTCTTAAGGTTGACGTTTTTTGAAGTGTTGTAATAAAAGGAGCGCGCGCTGCGATCGCCGCGCTGCGGTTCATTGTACCGCGCGATCAGCTGTGCGTGATTATGCCTACTTTTAATTGGAGATAGTTTGGTTAATTTTATAGTTAATAGGTGAACTGAAAAAAACGATTAAGTATAGGAAATGACAGTGAAAGTGATAAAAAGGAAGTCATAGTTCGAAAAAAACGAAAAAAAGCTTTTATTTTTTTACAATATAAAATCCTAATTAAGCATATTCTTTACACTTGACCCAACCACTCCACGAAGTCCTGGCAGTTAATTTGATTCCACGTTATATATAAAGTATTTGACAAGGTATTTCGTACATTAAAACCTGTATACCAATTTAAACGTCTCAGTGGTCGTGACCCTTAAAAAAAGCTCTTGTTTTTTTTTAATATCTCGTCGTACTTCAGTCGTTAGCCATTGGAAGTATTATGAGTCACTCAACCCGTCTGACAGGGCTAAATAAGAGTTCACGAGAGTTCAACGCCCTATAGAACTGGAACATGTTTCGGCATGTACAAACCATTACATTATAATCGTTATATTTCTGCAAAGCTAAACCTCAAACAAAAGTTATTTAAACAATTTAAAACACTCTGTATTTTGGTTTCGATTGATGGCGTTGCTACAATTCTACTTGATAATTGATACCTTATGCCAATGTTATAAAGGTCATATTTAGAGTCACGAGAATGTAGATACAGGATTATCATGAAATGATAAGCAAACAACTACAGAAAGAAATATTTTTTATCGATATGTATAAATTAAGTATTTCGATAAGTTACATTTAAGGTAGTAAAGTTAAAAAAAAATGTTTTACTTAAGAAAGATAAGAAAATATTGTTTAAATATATCGATTAGATAAGTTATGTTATTTTCGAATGGGTTATACGTGGTATTCAATGCTTTATATATACACTGATAACGTCAAAACTTAATATACCTACAACGTGTTACAATAATACACGTGAAGCGGAAACGGGGTTAAATTGTCCCTTTTAAAGAGTAAATTTACAGTATTTGAAGACCCTAGTATCGCAGTATGATTTACCGCCAAAATTGATAATAAAAATAAATCATTTATGTGCCAACCCTATTTCAATATAATTAAAGAGTAAATAACACAGATTGTTTATGTACATTTTTACCTAATATCCGCGGAACGACATAGAGTCAATAACAAAATGTAGAGAAGCCGCTCAGATCGATATTACAAATCAAAGCAAATGTAAAAACACCTGACATAGGTACTTTATGTTAGGTCTCTTTCATCCTAAACTAACACTTACTTTTTCGTAACGAACGGCGAACGACAAATTTACAGAATCGGCTCTAAGTGTGCACCGCCTTGCTCAATGCAATAATTCCATTAATTCCTCTTATTTACTTTACAAGTCTTTTTGAATGAAAAACTTAAATTTTCGCTTTAATAATTTATTTTATTTTTAAGGGGTTGTTTGTTACACGTTGAATATATGTCGCAGCCAACTGGTTAAAATAGCCGTTCAATCAAACAGCTAGCCCTTTGACTGAACAACGCCATTCAATCACACGGCTATACGTCGTTTAGCCGACTTGTTGACTGCAACGTTCAACACTACAGCTAGACGACGCTTAGCCAACTGGTTAAATGGCAAATCAACTAAGGTGACCATTATAAACTAATGTATGTAATTTGAGAGAATAGGAAAACATTTTGTAATTTCTTGGGAGATTATTCTTGGATTAAGTTTAACCTAACCTAAACTAACCTAATCAACTTCACTCGTATCACTCGTAAGTGCCTCCATAATTTCTGTCTCTTTAATAACAAGAAGTATATATACTAGTTTCTTTCCGAAAAATATCTTGAAACAATCACAAACACTGGCTAGTTGACGCCATATTGAAAACAAAACGCACCTGGCGCCGCGGTGGTGAGCGCTGAACTAATTCAATTAGACGGCGGCTTTTGAATCAGCTGTAGTGTTGAACGTTTTGAGCGACTCAAATATTCAATTAAAGAGCTAGACGTGTGGTTGATTGAACGGCTATTTTAACCAGTTGGCTGCGACACATACGCAATGATGATACAGTGAAACCTGTTTTAATGGGATCTCAAAATTATTTGATACTTAGAGATTTTTCATTTTCCCATATAAGCAGGTTAACATGACACTCCTCTTAGATATAGAGGGCCCCACTCTTCCTACACTCATGGAAATTAGACTGTTTATAGACAAGCATGCCATAACTTGTTTCGCCCCCACATATAGCCCACTTCACCGACTACTCTACACCCCCCACGCTGTCTGCATTTTCTGCATTTATTTGCGGGCGGGCGGTGCACACTGCTTGAACTTTGCGGAAGTAAGCTACATATTTTTATTTTACTAGTGGTCACAATTGGCTTAAAAAATGTTTGATCAATATTTTCGTTGTAATCAAATATCCTTTTATTACGGATCATTTAAGATTGTAGTTAAGTTTAAACATATTTACATGAATGTATGTTAATAAAGTACTAATATATATCTTTCAATATGTAACTTTTTACTTTTAATTACTGTTTGTGGCATTGAATTTTGAGCCCTATAATATTGTGGAGGAAAGTATGAATTCAAATTCAGACGGCAGCATCGTCTAAAATAAAATGTGATTATATCATAGCTCATTGCAACTACGTGATTGAAAGCCGAACGGTGTGATGGTGGCTATTCTGTTTGTGCAGCAAAGGTCCCAGATTCGAACCCTGGTATTACCCAGGGTAGTACCTGAAACAAATACTCATATTTATCACACATATTAATGTGTGATAAATATTAGTATTTGTTTCAAGTTCTCCATTTATTTTGTATCTATACTAGTAGCTCAATAATGATGGGAGTTTTCCGGTTTTGTTTGTATTTGTTGTTTTAATATTAAAGTTGTGGTTTATTTCTAAAAATTGTATATTTATGAGAAAGTTTATAATTAATTATTCTATTGTTTATAACGTTACAACACTCGTAAAACAATAATTTAACAATGTCGTACATATTATCAAAGAAAAAAAATGTACACATCTGATATACGAGTAACAAAAACAGATATACTTTTGACAAAAGTTAACTCTAATACATTTATCATCGATACAACGAAAACAGTGAAAAATGCATCTTATATTAAATGATATAATGTTTAATTTTGTCTGTTGGATGCATATTTTCTTTAGTTGTGTGCATATGTTTATCTTTAATACGTATTACATAACAGTTTAAACGAGATTGCTACGTTAACAATACATAGATGGTCACCTCGGCAGTGATTAAAATAAATAAAACTTACATAAATGCACAACAGAAATTTACTTTCAATCACCTTATTTCTCCAACAGTAAAAGCGCGCCAAAACCAACTGACTGACAGCTGTCAACATGACAGCTAGTGCTGCCGAAATATAACGCTTAACTCTAGGGATGTTACTTACCGGTATTTTCTTCTCAGCTAATATTGGCTGTATTCCGAAATAAACATCAGTATGCTTCGACAGTATATATCCGTCGCCATTTAATACTCGTCAATTAAATGAAAGTGTGACGTATCTTGCCGGGATTTTTCCCTCTCTTTCGCTCTCACACTATTTAAAATATGGCGTCTATTTCTGACGTCAACGCGCTGGCCTGTGTACTGCGGATCAATTGAACAGCATGGAGTCGATTCATAACGTCATTACCACTGGGCAGTATACTGATGTATATTTTGGAAACATTCAAATAAAACCTAATGGGTTTAAGTAGAAACTCGGAAGAGTCGTATTTATTAACAATGTAATGTGCCACCATTGAACATAAGTAACGTCTTTTAAAACTTACTACTTAAATAAGATTATATTTTAGTTTTACTAAGTGCGAATGTATCGAAAACTTAAAATATTGTGACTTAGTGTGTGAATGGGACTTTATCTGCAGATTATCTATTAATATATTTCTGATCATGGGGTTATCCCCATTAATAGATTTTAATAGAAGAATTTTTTTTTTATTACAACACACTGTCCCTAATATAAATTAGGGACAGTGTGTTGTAATAAAAAAAAAAAAATTCTTTGCCTCAACGAATACAAACCTTGCAGATGTGCAAAAAATCCATTTGTTTTTTACCGTTTTCTTTTTCTACACTCTGACCGAATATCACCTGTGTGTAATGAATAGATTAGGGTAATCGGCAGACTAGTTAGCTAGTTTGAGTTATCTATGGCTAAAGCCTATGTATTTTCAAAACTCCATTAAGGCTTGGCTTTCATGATGTGAATAAAAGGGTTTTAAGGCTCTAAATAAAGTTATTATTATATGTAATTTTAAAATATACTTATAAGTTGAGAGTATAAAGTTGAATTTGAAACCTAACCTCAAAACAGCTCAACATAAATGCGATAGTTAGGTAGTGGTTTAAAACTATTTAAGTCAATTCGCTTGCATGATTTCTTTGCCCCTTGGTTGGATTTGATAATGATTCAGTCATTCTACTCTGTGCATTGGTTTGATATCAATTGTCATGACTATTCTGTGACAACACAGAGCGTTTTGTCTTTGCAAATTAGCCTGGCAGAAATACCGTTTCGTTTCATTTAAAGAAGGATAGCTTTTATAAATATTAATAAGTCAATTAAGACCTTTCAATGTAACGCCACATTATTGGTTCACTATTCGCCATTCTTCTTTGTTTTACTAGCGGATCTCTCACTTGAGATATGCATTTTTGCCTCTTAGTAATACAATTTTCATTTGAGAGTATCTATATGTTTTCATAGTTGTATTCTGAATTCTTGCGTGAGTAATTATTTATTAAGTCATGTTTATTCGAGGCTACAGAAGTCCTACTCCGGCTAGCCAGAACAGAAAGGTGTGGGCACGGGTAGATTTCGTCGAAATCAAAGTCGCCCAAATTTTTTGTTAATTTTTTGCTGGTTACCGCTCTTACCTAAAATTACGAAGGTATTATTAGTCATTATATTAACGAAATACTATAGAAGAAAATGTAATGAGTAAGGTGAGAATTAAAACAGCCATCTGAAAATAATTATGCAAAATTTTGGGCGAATTTGGTTTCAGTGAATCAAACTCATACGCATCCTACCTTTTAAGATACTTTTCAACACAATATTTCTGTATTGCGTGTGTTTCTTCCTTTTATTTTTAATGTTTATTAAAATAGTTATCAAACAGTTCCTGAATAAGATCTGTACTTTTCAAATTTAGGATATTTTCTATGCTAAATTTAGGGTTTCATTGCTATTTATTTCTTTAGATTTTAAGTCTGTTGCATTATGTATTACTGTTTTTTTATTATTATTAAATATTTAAGAAAAGTTTGTTACGTATCACAATCGATAGGAAGCTTTCAGACATTAAGTCCAAGGCTTTCCTAGGTCATTAGCCAATGCCTATTACTAATATTTTTAGTCTCTACTACTATATATAGCTATAGTTTAGCCCAATTATCTTAATGGTTTTATTTTAAAAAAATATTAACAATGCGTTATTAATATTCTCGTTAATGTGGTTAGCTGAACGCTTGTGTTACAAGTATATTACTTGTACAAATATATCAACTCCGAAACTACTCTTTAGATGCCTTTTTTATTCTGCTGGATTTGTTCCAACAGGGCATAGGATAGGTTTCACTTTAATTTGTAACACAGCAACGCGTGGCCTGGTCAGCTCCTGCTTACATATTTTGTATCAGTCATTTTGTGATCAACGGCTAACCAATTATGAATTAGCAGCCTGTTTCTCCGTGAGCTGATATAATTTTGATGACGTTTGAGTATGTTCCATTGGCAAGCAAAGAGTGATGTTGAATAATGGTGTGCAATCACCAAATTCATGGTGGAGAAAAAATATTAAGCCCCGTATCACTGTATGCACACGAATTGTTGCGTTTTTACTGTGTTATAGTGAAATTAAAGCATGTATGGAATAATATTTGAAATAGCACATTGTACAGTGTATATATGTATATCCTTTTTGTGGGTTTGGGTTTTTTTATTCATTGTGCATGTATAGATAGATCCTAGCAAAATGGTGTTGTCGTTTGAATATTAACCCATTTTATAGATTTTGAATCGTATCCACTTGTCGCCCCACCCCTCTCAACAGTCCCAATGCTGCACGAATTAAAAAAAAATCGAACTCTTAGATAAAAATGTCATTTTCTCGCAAAATAATGAAGCTTGGACCAAACAAAAAATACTACTGTAAAGCTGATTAAATAAAGAATCCCCCACAGAATATTTGGATCTCTGTAACTCAAAAATTAATCGTGATTAATAAAAAAACAGAAGGCCATCTAGAAATTGAATATGGTAGCAATTGCTACCGGGACTGACGGAGGGTGTTGGCTATCGGTAGTAATTGCTACCGTGGACTGGCAAGTGGGGTATTCTGTTGGTCGGTGAATATTTTCAAAATTGATTGTATTAGTTTTATTTGGTAAAATTGATAGGCAATAATTGGTAGCAGTTTTTTCTGTAATAATTTGTTATACAAGCTCTTCAAGCAAGCCCCTGCTCTGACCTTGATAATATAATAGTTATTACATATCAGAAATGTTTTATTTATTCAAAGTTCGCTTTATTATAAAACAGTAGATATTTGTACTCCATATAGTCTACTACTTAGAGGTGATTAGACAAGCAAAGATAATTTTGTAGCAATGTTTTTGCCAGAGTAATAGAAAAGCATAGAAAAAATTAAAAAACAAGTGCGAAGAAATTTCAGACATAAGTATATTATTAACGTTAATATAATCCACAAAGTTTTGCGAAGATGGATTTCAATAGAAAAACCTTTTTGGAAACTAAAGCGAAAGCGTTGTGATAAACAGACACTATGCTTTGTTTTTTAAACTATGCATATCCAGTGATTGGAATTAAAATTATTTCAGAAAGGTAAAAATATAATTCAATGTCTCTTTCTTTGTTTTTTTTTTCGATATAATATGTACATGAATGTACACTTACTTGTCCTGTGTATAGTTAGTGTCACATATTTGGGCATATTCAAATAATTAATTACAGCCGAAGTGACCAAAAATTTAATATCTAATTTGAATTAGAATCATACATCGATACAATGATAATTTTTTGTTTAATTTGACTTGGGCCAATTCGCCCAAAATTTCAATTAAATTTGCACCTCACTATTTGAACCTAACCTCGCTATTTGAGATTATTTCTGTGTAATTTTTTTACCATAATGATTAAAAATACTTACTAACATGAACATATTGTATACCTTTCTGAAGTAAGTATATTTAAGCTATATTCATAATTATTTTTTTTTTCTATGCACGTTTGAAAGCTTTTGACGATTGTGATTTTTGTTTTATTTTTGCCATCGACCCTCAGTGTTGCAAGTTTTCTTTATTACCATAGACTAGATTTGCTTTCAGTGTCTAATATAACAACACTTGTTCTGCCGTTGATCAGGTAAGAATAATAAAATTTATAAATGTATGCTTTTTGGTAGTAACATCTAACACTAGTATGATTGCTTATATTTATATTTAATTTAAACATCAATAACTTAAATTATTTCATACATGCTTTTCACTAAGAAATTCCCTCCTTTTTAGTCTCTTGTTCCTCTATCAAATTTTACCATTACCATTTATCATGATAGACGTTTAAGATGTGTCAACTTTATTTTTCTTTATTTAAAGTAAATTAAATATATAGCTAAAGCAGCACCGAAACTAGGCTTATTTGTTGCCTGTCTGTCGGTCTTCTACAGAATGTACTTGGAGAGTTTGCTCAGGAACTGCATGTGCTCATGCCGCCATCTTTTTTTCGTCGGACATCCAGACGCATTGCCGGCTGCCACCATTTCGTTGTTGCTATTCCTATTTGTCGCACGAAGCGCTTCTCAACGTCTGTTGTAATGCGCACAGCTAAGGAGTGGAACTCCCTCCCTGCGTCTGTATTTCCGAGTACTTATAACCCGTCCGTTTTTAATGCCAGGTGAATAGGCACCTTCTGGGTTAGCTTGTTCCAACGTGGATCCTGTTTTGGCCCCCGGACTTGATTGGAATCAAGAGCGAAACAATTCAAAATAAATAAATAAATCATATCATCATCATAATGGAACATTAGAGAGTTAAGAGTGACACTCTAATTTTTTGTAAAAAAAAAATATGTTCTTATTTATCACAACTGTTTGGGTGCTATAATAATCAAATAATTGGATAAATATGAATTTTATTTGTTAACTAGTTACAAATAAAATTCAGTAATAATAAAACAACAACTCTTTAAAAATAGCAACAAAGATGATGAAACTCGACCACAGACAGCACTCCCTCGCTTAGGGCGTTGAGGCGTGCGAGTGCGTTCGTTACGATCGATTGTACGTATTCATTTTGATGCTCTAGCTATATATTTACTGTACATATAATAATACGTGTAGTTACATTTCGTAACAACCAATGTTTTCCCATGTTTGATATGTCACCTAAAAATTGTAAATACCGTTAGATTACAATCTGTTACGCGAGATTTTAAACTGTCTAATTACTGCGAACCGTAATTTTTTTTCCCCTCCGAACTCTGAGGAGGGAGGTGGTGAATCCTATAGGGATACATAGGCCGGCTGAGATATTATGTTAAACTCGTACTGACTAAACACCACCTGAAGTAGGTGCCTTTGCCTGGGAAGGCTATACGGGCTTAGTAGAAGCGATCGCACCCAGGGTGACGTGGCGACGCAGTGCCGCGTTAGCTTAAGCTAGCACGCGAACCGTAACATACTGCTTATAATTTAACGCATTATTTTCCGGTAAATTATAATATATCGAAGTAAAACTGTTGAATCGCAATCTGTCGCACGTTAAATTGTCAGCTACCCTAAGATTGTGCGGTCGATCTATGTCCATAGAGTTGGGTTCAGTGCCCAACATTTATTTATCATTTTAACTTCTTTGGATGTTTCTAGATTATTATTTTTTTTGTTATTTTCAATAAAATTTTCAGTCATAAAAACAACCGTTTCCCGTCGATATTTTATAATCTACCTAAAAAAATGCGTTAAATTGTAATTGGTGTGTTACGGTTCACAATTTCTCGACTAACTTACCAACAAAATAGTAATGTGGAATAATGGTGGTGTAATATGACAATTTGATAAAATCGGTCGTTGCAATCTTGTTGCTACACCACGGTCACACTCACAAGGCAGCAAACCAGCACGTCGTGCGTAGGAAAGTGTGTTCTAACCTATGTATCATACTGATCATAATAGTGTGCAACAGTTATCGGCAGGTACATACAACTGCTACAACTTTGAACTTAACATTATTTAACATTTTGATAACATTTTTTTTTTAATTTGTTATTATGTGACTGATATACAGAATACCTAAACTAGGCCGGGCCTGTATTATAGGTAACAGTTCCTTCTTAGCGACTTAATGTTTAATTAAATAATAAAGTTTACTTTTAAGCGTAGTAAATTTAATTAAATATTCATGTAGCGCGAATTGTGGGAAAAAAGTCTGGCTCTTAGATATAAATGCCATTTTCTCGCTAAATAATGAAGCTAGTACCAAACAAAAAATACTACCGTAAAACTGATTAAATAAAGGATCCACCACAAAATATTTGGATCTCTGTAACTCGAAAATTAATCGGAACTAAGAAAACAGCGAGCTACGCGGAAATTTGAATATGGTAGCAATTGCTACCAGTGACTGACGAGGGGTTGTTGGCTATCGGTAGCAATTGCTACCGTGGACTCACAAGTGGTTAAGGGATTTTTTTTTAATAAAAATTTGTAAGCTTTTCTGCGAGATAGATTATAATCGAACAGTGTTTGCAATTTTATGGTGACATATATATAATAACAAAAATGAAATGACAAAAAGTCATATTGTTTTGGCATCCTTTGTATAGGACCCAAATTTCTCTTACTATCAGCTACTTAATATTTACCGGGTTATTAGCGTCGAATGTTTTTTTACAAAGACTTATCATTGTTCGGAAACATTCGTAAGAAATAAGTTTTTCTATACTATATATACTTAAGTGACAATTTGATTATTTTCCACAGTTCAGAGTTTTGCATGGCGGGAAGATTCGTCCGGCAGCGAAACCGAATCTCCGCATTTTCCGATGGATTTAAAACTTCCTCAATCTAGGTAAGATTTGTAGAAAAATATTGTTAAAAAGTAGATAGCTACAATAATTGTTAAGTAATAAATTCTATACATTTAACATTGATATCAACAATAAAGTATTGGATAAATATAATGTCAAGTCATCATCAGTCATCAGTTAGCTATTAATAAAATAAATCAAATTCGCCCAAATAATTTTATAATGTTTAGTGTACATTTCCTATTTAAACTTGGTAAGTTATTTTTAGTCTTTATAGAAACAAAATATTCTAGAAATAAACTTAGATTAAAACACGTGAGCTGCAAAAAATTATAAAAATTTTTGGGCGACTTTGATTTGGACTTTGGACGATATCGACAGTCATTTAACGAGTGTATTTTTCATTTATTTATTTATTGAGATGTAGAAGGTTTACATCTTTGAATATAGTTGTAAAGTAATAAGCCTTTTACCAACCTCCACTGGTATGTAACAGTTTTAAAGTAAAAAACAATAATATTTTGACTAACGAATTAGCCAAAGACATAAGTGCTCATACTTCCTTAGGAACAATTTAATAATTCAAAACAACATTTCCTATATCTATAGACCTTACAATAGGAGCAATTAACAATATGAGCTAATATTGTTTTATAGTACTAAAAAATATACTCTACTCAAAAACGAAAGATTGACCCGAACACATAAAAGTTTAGCCTATTTAACGCTCACACTTCGGCGTACAT
This sequence comes from Calamotropha paludella, assembly GCA_927399485.1. Lineage (NCBI taxonomy): Eukaryota > Metazoa > Arthropoda > Insecta > Lepidoptera > Crambidae > Calamotropha > Calamotropha paludella. Next base: position 844,590 of record OV656803.1, on the reverse strand, counting down.
TACACGTTTAAATGCACATAATTTATATTTGATCCATTATAATTTAGAACATATAGTGCAGTCATTGAAGCGAAAAATAGGGTCTTACCTCTGAATTTTTTTACTGTGAACCGATTTGCATCGAATTTTGGAATTATGCTCTTCTTACCCTTAACTTCAAAAGTGAAAATGATCTGAGCTCCGCCTATTACTTTTAAGGGGTGTAAACAACCCCTTAATGGAAAAATTGACATTGATCCATTTTATCGCTAGAAAACATGTCTAATAGTAAGTGGTGAAATTGTATAGTATTTTCAAACAAAATTACCTCATATTAAAACCATTTTCAACCCCTTGAAAATCTTACAACCCTTGCAAACAACCCCTAAATTGAAAAAATCACAAAAAATACTTTGGTATTACATAAAAAGATGTAAGTATAGAGTAAGTAATATTTTATATTCTCTATAATAATTATCAAATTTTTAACCCCCTTTCAACCCTTGAAAACTACCCCTTGATAAAAATTGTTAATTTTTTTTTTTGATAAAATGAAAAGGATTAAATATTCGCCACTCTCGAAAATGATTATCATATTGTTAAGCTTTTCTACCCTTAAAACTACCCCTACATATAAGAACGTTGGTATGTATTCATGCCTACGTTTCCAAAATATATGAGCCATATCATGTATATATATACACATTACAATAGTTGTGGGTCTCTATTATACTGCGTACTTTCACATTGCTCCAAATATTCACACTCCGAAATTTTCAGTTACTAAGTAGAAAAAAATATGATAAGTTTTTGGACTATAACTCCTTCAATTTTCATGCTATCACAATTTATAAAAAACCATTGTAAAGGTAATTAAGAGAGCTACAACATCCTTCATTGCAATATATAGTAAAAAACCTTTTTCTAAAACGGTGAAGGGTTAAAGGGCTTAAGAGAGGCTGTGATTGCGCTGCCACGTGCTCTTTAAACAATCATATCTCCGTCAATTTTTGTTTGACAGAAAAAACAAAAAAACCAAATTGTTTGTCAGAAAAATACCTAAATTTTAATCCGTACACTTTTATACGTATCTGTCGTCATTTTTGAGATATTATGAAAAAAGAGTGGGTTTTTAAAAATTTGAAATTTTGATTTTTTCTTTAATCGTGACTTTTTTGAAAAATATGTATCCTGACGCAGCCAAACTGATACTATCTATCAAACTCTTCATAATAAAGTTAATTCTAGGCGAAATACGATTAATTTTAATTTTGGTGGAAATGGCACTTATAAAACCCATTGATTTAAAAGAAAAAAACATTAGATGCTCCCCTTATTTGCAATACAGCTCACTTATTATAAGTGCAAAAGACTTTTAATAGTGCTCATTTTAAAGCTTATTTCAAGCACTACAAAACCCTTTTGTATTAGAATGCATAAAATGCATCTGCTCGCCGCTAGATGGCATTGACCACATCGATTAAATTTCAGACAAAATAAAAAACGGCTTTGATCTTTAATATCTAGCTTAATATTGCACTTAGAATACTTTATAAAAAACCAAATTTTTCATTGTTTTACGTGCCACAATTTTGTTCTTTATAAAATTTTCGATAAAACGTATATTTTTGGAGATATTTGCAAAAAACCGATGAAAAACGTGAAGAAATTGCGAATTTTCAATTGCACATAACTCGAAAACTATTGGATTTTTTTAAAAAACTTTATAGATGATTTGTTGCTTAAAATTAGGCCTTCTATCGATATCCGAGGTTACTTTGCAAAAAAATAAATTCACCCCCGAGAAGGGGTGGCAACCACCCCCAGGGTGGTTGCGGAGTTCAAATCATTTTCACTTTTGAAGTTAAGGGTAAGATGAACCTAATTCCAAAATTGTATGCAATTCGGTTCACAGTAAAAAAATTCGGAGCAATAATGCTTCAATGACTGCACTAATACTAGAAAATATATGACATCCTCAATCGTAATATGTGATTTATTAACATGCCTTAGTCATGTCATCCTGTGATCACGGCTCCTGTATAGGAGTCGAAACATCATGGTTAAATATAAGTTATGCTCAGAAACCATAAAAAAGTTATTTTATTTAAATGTGACATTTAATAAATAGGTTTATTATAAACTTGCATCACAGACATGCACACACAAAAACAAAGTGAATAATAGTGACTTATTCATTCAAGCGTGTCACAGCGATGCAAAAAGGCCAAAGCTCAGCGATATATTTGCACTGATAGAGCAAAACGTTGGTTTTCAACTTTTGCCCATAGAAAGACAGACCCGGTAACAAAACCGGCAGTGCTGTCCACTATTATATATGTCAAAGAAAAAACATTAAAAAAAAACTTAGTAATTTGTTATAATGAGGTTTGAATAAAGGTTAAACCTCTATTAGAGGTTAGGTTGGTCTACGATTCGTACAGGTAAGAAAACTTTTTTATTAACTTAAGTACCTTTCTCATTTTGTTATAGAAAATAATTTCCACTAATAAATGAAAATACATATTAATGATGTGCAACTGTTCAGGAACACTTTCAAAAACCATAGGACGCCGAACATTTTAGTGCAGCGTAGCAGGCCGAAGGCAGGAAATTTTATGTTTTTTGCGATTTTTCGGCAATAACTTCGCTCAGTCTGAACTGATTTTCATTACATTTTCACCAACTCTTCCGGCGCATCAGCCCACACAATTTGATGTATATCACTGCTACTTTCTGCACTATCTATTTTTTGTGCGTTTTGAAGCGCAGAGCGGCGCGCCGCCGCGGCGTCTGAACGTAGCCTCATTGCATTTACAATCAGGAGGTGAAAAAAAAGTTCATACAAACAATTAGGTTTGCCAGCCTAGCTCAGTCAAGTATTGAATTGTCTCCAGAGATATACTAGGTCTACAATGCATGCTGCTGTTTCCAAATACTGAGCGAAGCACTACTTTACCTTCATTTGTGAGTTGTGGTGCCAAATTTCATCTATGTAGTCTCAGCGGTTTGGCTGTGATCAGCTTTTGAATTTTTCTTTCGGTGATTATTCCTCCATGGTATGTCCGATTTCAAAACCTTTTTTTGCTCATTAGTCACGACCACGATGTAGATTTTGGCGCCAAATTTCATCAATGTAGTATGAGCGGTTTGGCTGTGATCAGCTTTTGAATTTTTCTTTCTGTGATTATTCCTCCATGGTAAAATCTTTATTTTTTTTTACATAGCCTATGTCCGTCAGGTTATAATCATGTGTGTTCATGCCAAAATTCGTTCGAATCGGTTGAACCGTTAAGAAGCAGGAGGGAGACAAGCGAAATTTTCGAGTTGCCTAAAAGAGAGCTTCGCTCAATGATTAAATAGTTGCAGGTATAAAGGTTAGTTCAAGGTAGTAGTCATCTAAATGAATGCCACGGCTGCCGACCACCAAGCGGATACGAGGTTTTTCAGAAGAAAAGTTGTTGAAGAGAAACTGCCAGGAACCCGGTCTTCCTGCAAACGGTACCTCCGGAACAAAGGGCTATTAATGACCCTAACCAGAACTCTCATGTCGGAGGACAACGTCGCCGCTTAATCGAAGTACCTTTAAGGAGTGGGACTCTTTGCCTGAATCTGTTTTTCCTGATAAATACAATTTAGGGGTCTTCAAGTCACGAGTGAATAGGTATCTTCTAGGCAACTGTGTCACATCCCAGATCGTATCGTCGCGATTTATTGAATATCCTCGGGTTATTGCCGAGTTTTATGGAGTGTAAGCGGTCCAGTGGAAGAACCCTTGAAGAGAATAGAAACAGGAATTTGAAATCGCAGATTGTTTTTTTTTTCTATAGTAAATAGGTAGGCGCTTGATCGCTATCTCGCCTTTACCATCAGGCAAGATGGCGGTCAAGGGCTTACCTATTTACAATTAAAAGATATCGCCGCTGGCACCTACACGGATTTCCGATAAGATACCAAATGTCACCACAGATTACCGATTAGCACAGAGTACGGTCGACAAACCTCCCATAGACAAAATAGACAGCGCATTATAGCGGACCACAAACAATAACGAAGGGTACGATTTCCGAAATTTCTACGTAACAACCTTTAAAACAAAAAACAATGATATCCAAGTGTTCATATTACTAAGCATCAAAAAAACATTGATTGTCTTGCGAAAATTTTGAAGTATTGTTCCGCCGTCCCCATTTTTACATCGGACAACCAGACTTATAAATAGACGCCACCGTTATATGGTTGATATATCAAAGAGTCGCAGTAAGCGTTTTGGTTCCAACTTTTTGACCCGCACCGCTAAAGAGTCTTTGCCTAAGTTTGTGTTTCCTGATAATTACAATTTAGGGGTCTTCAAGTCAGGAGTGAATAGGTATCTTCTAGGGAAGTATACAACATCCTAGATCGCATCGTCGCCATTTATTGTATATCCTCGGGATAATGCCGATTTGTATGGCGTGTGAGCGGCCCAGTGGAATTTAATCAGGCTACAAAAACCCTTAGAGAGAATAGAAATAGGAATTTGTAATCGCAGATTGATTTTTTTATATATAGTAAATAGATAGGCGCCTGATCACTATCTCGCCTTTACCATCAGGCGAGATAGTGGTCAAGCGCTTACCTATTTACAATCAAAATATATCGCCGCCGGCGCCTACACGAGCTTCCGATAAGATTCCAAATGTCACCGCAGATTACCGAGTAGCACAGATTACTGTCAACTCACCTCCCATAGACAAAATGGACTGTGCCTTATAGCCGACCACAAACAAATTACGAAGGGGGTACGACTTCCGCAATTTCTACGTAAACAACCTTTAAAACTAACAACAATAATAAACAAGTGTTTATATAACTAAACATCAATAAACATTGATTGTCTTGGGAAAATTTTGAAGTTTCTGAACTTGTGCAGACATGAATTATTGTGGAATTTCATGTAAATATTTAGGGGGATATGTTATGTAAAGGTTATGAGTTGGCAAAATTTGTTAAATAGAGGTAAATTGTGCTTTCCATTGATATATACAATTCGGAGAGTGCGCAGCAGAATTGCAGCCTTGTTCCGCCGTCCCCATTTTTTCATCGGACAACCAGACTTACAAATAGACGCCACCGTTATATGATTGATATACCAAAGAGTCGCACTAAGCGTTTTGGTTCCAACTTTTTGACCCGCACCGCTAAAGAATGGAACTCTTTGCCCGAGTCTGTGTTTCCTAATAAATAAGACCCCTAAGGTCTTCAAGTCACGAATGAATAGGTATCTTCTAGGCAGGCCCGTCACATCTTAGATCACATCGTCGCTTACCACCAGGCGAGATAGCGGTCAAGCACTGTAAGTGCGTATATTCACGGTAAAAAATTTACTGCAATCATCGAACATTCCTTACAAAGATGTTTTTCACAAAAATAATCTTACTGTAAAGATATATTTTGCATTAGCTCCTACGTCCGATTCTGGGGGATTTCGATGAATTTGGTAAATAAGAGAAAAGCAAGAAAAAGAGCAAAGCCAGTGAAACAAACCAGCGGGAGTTGTCTCTTTCGCTCGCTATAGAAGTTCACGGGGAGGTTCCAGAAAAACTTGTGGCGTAGCTACTGAAAAGCTAAACGGTCCTCGGGGACCCTCGTACCTTGACCAGAAAACCTCTTATTGGAAAAGCTGAAAGTTCTTCCTGTTTTGGAATGTAAATAGAATAAGTTGCAACAAGACTTCAAGGTTATTATAAGACAATGGTCTCATAAAAGTTTTGAAAAAGTACAGAAAACCAGTAAAGAGATATTGAATTTTATGAGAACACACAATTTTTATTTAATAAAAAGCACCGTTCTGCATCTATTCAAAATTGAGAGAATGACAGGATATAATAAAGAATAAAGACAATTACTGCTTCAGAGCATGTAGCTCGAATGCAATTTCGCCTGTAAAGTACTACGCAAGTCAAATAAGACGGTGTTTTTTACATTTGACTTTAGCCGTATCGACAGTACGTTACTTATGACCATTTTGTTTGCAATAATACAGGATTCCTCATAAGTTTAGTTAGTTTCCTAGCTAGGCAACTACCCACATTTTTATTGAAACCTAGGGACTTACTCATTTATCATCTATCAGACATGGATCGGCGCTCATCATCATTCATAATCTAATTAAGAGAAGGAGAAGCATTAAAAGCCTGTAAGATCCGAGGTCTATTTTTTATTCTTCAATGATCTATGTCCAGGTTACAACTAGAGGAACGTTTAACTCAAGAAGCCCGGGAGAGAAGGCTGAACGAGAAACGGATAGAAGAGTTGAAAATGAAGAGTTCGGTTAACGATGTGTGCAAAAGCCCGGCCGACGACAGGGGGAAGGATCAGGTCCATTTCGTACTGGGCGGTGATAAGTGAGTTTACAGTTTAGTAAAAATGCTCACCACCCTTTATTCTTAAGGAAGCTCGTCTGATTTTTTTGTTATAATTAACCTACTATATCCTCTTATCACTCCGCTACCGCGCACCCCACCTGCGCATGCTGCGCGAATTGTGAAAAAAAAAATGGACGTAAGCGGGGCATACCCAAAACAACTAATAAAACACCGGGATGTACCTTACTTCCACGCTTTTTTCTGCTTCTCGCTTTCTTAAAGGATCTTCTTTTCTTTATTTTTTTTTATTATATTCTTTGCTATATATGTCTCTTTTTCTCTTTTTATTGTGTTTTTACAAATTCCTTACAATGCTAATAAATGTTTTTCTTGCTTACTTCTGTATATTGTTGTTTCTCTATGTTCTTCTGTTTCTTTATTTTCCTATTCATTTTACAATACTATTACTATCATCGCCATTATTTACTCTACTCATCAATTTACATTTTTTCTTACTTCTATTTTGTCTGCTTGTACCAGAATATTGTCCTACATGTTTGTTAACACCACATTTTCTACGGCTATTGTTAATTTAATTGTCTCATCTTATACTAATAGTCTTCTTCTTGCTTTGTGTATATTTCACTGCTTTATCTTTTTTCTCACAATTTTTACTGTCATTATGGCATTTGCTAATTTGGTTTTTATTTGTATATATTTTTGTTCTAATTTGATTTTGATTTAATATAATTTTGATATTGTTATTTATTAATTATGATCTTGAGTAATTTGCTTGTTTATGGGTTGAATCACCTGAATTAAATGATTTTTATTTTATTTTATTTATTATTTATTTGCAGTAAAGATAGAATGCTTTCTGTTCAATATGATCATTTACAATGCATTTATTGAAAGTCAACTATGCCATGGCTTCATAAGTCCTACAACGGGAGCTATTTTGTTTGCTCATTCAATTAACATTAAATTAAGAAACCATTTCTAGCGCTTGTAATGAAAACGCTTTACATGATACTAGCTCATAGTAGAAGTTGAAATACGTTTGTAAATTGCGACGCGTCTGCCGGCGTCTTGGTAGCTCAGCGGTCGTGATTGAGAATCCCACCTGAAGGCTCGGAGGCGTGGTCGTTTTTTACATGCGTATTTAATATCTTATACAAAGTATGTTGAAATGTCCTTTTGATTTATCTCTAGCTTTAGCTTCTCGAGCGATTATCTATGCCGCACCCCACAATCTCAGTCCCAGCCTCAGTTATGGCGTGGGATATCGCGGAGCGCCCCTCACCCCCCGCCCCGGCGCCCCGTTTCTTCAGGCTCAATAGGCCACTCAAGAAACATCGATGGGGTAAATGCTGATGATCCGCGCCCCCCACCAAGGAACCCATTTGTCAAGCAAAAGGCACTTGAAGGTAATAAATACAAAAGCATATATTCTCATTTATGACTGTTACCGTGGTCGGTGGAGAGGTTGGCATACCGGATTTCATACTTCTGTTAAAGCTGACGAGTTTCTTGCGCCCATTCTTCTTGTCAATTAAAAGACTTGAATGGGTGTTAGGTAAAAATGTTGGACGATTCAAAACAACTTATGAAATTCGCCAAAATTGGCGTAGGAATTAGGTGCTAAATTAAATTACATTTCGATTCATAGTTATGTGTGTGTGTTAGTTATTTTACAATTGAATATTTAATTTTATTAATAATGGTTAATTACTTTCTTTAGTTCATATTACAGTTATAATGAGTATATTTAATTAATCAGTTATAATATATATTTTATTTAAAACATTTGTCAATTATCTTTATTATAGTAAGGTAATAATACCTTAGTAGTTATAGTATTAAGTGCATTTGAATAGTTTTTTCATTTCATAGTAACACCGCAACGAGGTGCCGGGTTCAATTCCCGGCAGGGTCGATGTAGAATGTTTTCTATATTCTGGTCTGGGTGTTGTTGTACATTCCTTGTTTCTGAAATCCACTATACATGTGCTGCTCAAATAATTGGAAGTTTTATTTGGAAAATTTGATGTTATTAAAGTTGTTTATATACAAATTGCGAAATTGTCAAGTAATAATAATAGAAAAATATTATAAATTTGATGCCATTAAAATTTCAGTCAAAATTGAATTCAATTTTGACAAAATAATATTTACTAGCTGATAGCTACTGGTGGACTGTATTAAAACTGCGATATGAAATATAATGGAAACACGGTGATTTTACGATAATTATAGTAATTTATTAATATTCACAATACAATTAAGAACAGACCTGTCAGCTAGACACACAAAAAACAAAACCAAACTACGAGACAGAAAAGAAGATGAAAAAGTATCAAAAAGGTAGAATCATATAAAATAATATAAAAAAGGTTTGCGTATCAGCCAGTCGCCAACACTAGCAATATTATTAGATTATCTAAAAAATATTCAAATAATTCACAGAGTGGTCAAACAAATATAAATACTAGATATTATTATTATAGTTCTTGATAGATTCAGCCGTTACTTGGCAAAAGACCATCCAAATCCATTGGGTAACTCGACAATAAATTGTGAGCCGCAGATCAGATCACAATTCACATATGTGAGCTGGATCCACGAACCGGTTCACAGATCAGCCCACTCAATACCTACATCTAAACGTTTGTAAATCTGCTTTGCGAGCAACACCGGAGCCGTATGGCCCTTCGTTCGCCGATAATAATACTCTGTAGGTGTATATACCTAACCTAGTGAGCCATGAGCTGTTTGTCTTGTCGTTGAGCTGCAGATCAACGGTTCAAATCTGTTTAATCTGAATATTTGAACCGATTCAGAGCTGAGTTACTCATGTCTAATATCCATTAATAAAACAAAAAATACGTAACTTACTTCTGGAGAAATAAAAAAAACAAATGTTTTTTAGACCACACGACTAAAGTAAACCTTCTTTAGCTCCATCTCTAAATATATATATAGATGCAGGGGCCAAAATTTGAGGGGCAATTTGTCGATAAAAAATGCCATATTTCACACCATTAAAGGGTCCGACACTGGTGACGGGACTATGAAACACACTGCAGAAAAATGGCAGAGATGTGATGACCATGTCTAAATAATGAAAACTATTACTGGGATCGCGATAATAGGTTCGATGATATTATTGAGCCAATGATAATAATAAATCTGCAGGCACTCTGATTCAAGCACTACTGATTACTTCGGCATATTGGACAAAAACAGGGATCGGATATAATTACACTCGTACACATAGTTTAAAAAAATGTGCTTCGATATCATAAGATCTGTCTGACACTAAGAATCGCATGTACGTTCATGTTCTTTCCTTCCCACCCCCCACCACGGGTACCTAAGGTATAATACTTACCTATGTCTGTTTGACTACTTTCTTAGTTAATAAAATAATTTTAATATAATCTAATTAGGTATATTGCTAGCAATTATTATTTTGTAAAATTGTAAATAATTTTGACTGAATCTTTCATTTGATTTATAATATTATTTATAATATTGTTACGACAGAGGGCTGCTACTGTCGTTTGTTGTTGATGAAAACCTACAAAACAGTAGCCGCGGTAATTTACCGTAGTACGTAGGTATAAATCGTAGGCAGGATCGCTACCGTTGCACCAAGCGGCTGACATTATTAAAAATAAACAATATCGTTTGCATAGTGTCGAGCTCGGAGCCGACGTCGCCATCAAGTATCTCCAACCAAGAAGAGGAATCAACCGATTCCTCGTTTGTGGAAGACGAGACTGTTCCGCGGCCAAGGAAACGGCGCATTCAGTTGCCCTTCACAAAAAAGGCCAAATCCCCAGCGTGACAAAGGATCACGCCACAAAGGATCAGTAATACCATCACTCACATCACATTATAGGGACAAGCATTGGCGGCTACTTGTATTCGATGCATCACCTATAGTAATTTCGTTGTGTGATTGAGTTTTTTTTTGTAAAGGACTTTTTGGCAGAGAGGGAAAATCCAACTCTTTTTTGTTTGTACCATATCTCAACAGTTTTTCATTATTTTATAAACATGAGTATAACATATTAGTCATTCAAAATTGTTAATTATTAATAACAGAATTTAATCAATTATAAACATATATATTTGATTATAAATTAAAATAAAACTTATATATGGTACAATACAAGTTTTAATAAGTGAACCAAAAACATTTAGTGAGGTTTCCCCCATTGTCAAAAAGTCTTGACTGTGATTTAAAGTATGTGATCTTTTATGAAAGGTGTTGTGATATGTGGCCTATAGTTATTACTTACAATTTTTTATGATAATGACAAAATTCAATCCTTAAATATGACCTTATAATGATTGCAATTAATTTAATATTTTACTTCTCTTTGCATGTTTATAATTTAAAATTAAGTATTGCTGTTTTAAATCATGACATGGCACATTTTTTTTTATTATAGAATTTAATACTCTTTCAACTGATTTAGAAAAAGTGTTTGATAACTTATTGTGTTTAATAATATCGTTGGAAATCCCCACAGAACCAACAACTGACTGAGATGCATTAGAATTACATTTTTTTTTTACTAGTACCAAATATATAAGTGCTCAATAACAAATATTAGATCTTTGTAATCGCCTTCATAAAAACTTCTCGATTTTTTTTTCTAACTGTTTCCAAATACCAAGATTTTTGTTCGTTATTTTACCAAAAAACAATAAAACATGTTACTGTTGATTTTTGATTTAATCTCTTTAATAAAGAAGTAAATATACTAGAATATTATATAAAATTACCTTGCCATACTTATTTTATTATTTGACAAATAGTTAAATAATAGGTATATGACCTCCTTATTAACCTCTTACACGTACCAAGCCATATAAAGACGCAAGATTTGTAGCTACGAACGTAATTATTCTAATTGTATGCAAGAAACATAATTCCCATTATAAATACACACGAAGCCATACCTTTAGAAATAAAATGACCATAGCTCCAATGATTTCATGCCATCTCTTTAATAAATCATGCGGTAAGGGTTAATAACTCATTAATTAAAAAAAAAACACGTACAATGGCCCAATCAGGAGGCTAAGTGCGGAAAATGCCCCGTAAAACTAACTAAATAACTCATTTATTAATAAAATAAAAAGTACTGGAAGTGATAAGTTAAATTACTTTTCTATAGGTATGTGATTCAAAGTTGGTTCTTGTCAAACATAACCTCAAAATCGTTCTTATTATTCAAATTTAAAAAAAAACAAGGTGCGGCAAAGCCATTTCTATTTATTGTTGGTTCTGGGGCGAACGATGAATGAACACGTTGAAAGAGTGGTTTTCGTTAATACGTTTTATTTATCTTACGTTTTTTTGGTTATAAAAAAATTGTTAAGAATAAATATTTTAAAGTTTGGCAATGTTATCCACTGTTTTAATTGCGTTATCCCGATGCTTCCGATTCTCCCCTGTAACGGTGTATTTGCCAACTAATATTTATTTTGATATTATTATATTGACTTTTCATAGTTTATTTATATATGTTTATATATTTGGAACAGCTGACATTTGGATGTAGTTTGCGACACGGTTCAACCCCACACACGTACACTTGAAGATAAGGTTTAAAAAACTAATTTTAATCAAACAAAATAATTTGAAGCCTCATTTATTGTTTTCAATCACAATGCAATATTTCTAGAACATATGAAATACGCATGTAAAAAACAACAACGCCTCCAATTCAAAGAATTATTTGCATAATTACTTCCATATGTTAGTCTGTGGTTTGGGTTTATAAGAAAAGACGAAAAATCAAAAAAGTTTTAATGTTGTACGAACTTTTTCCAATATAGAGAAAGCATAGGTATAATATACACTTCAATATGGACCTTGTATATGTAAAAAAAAAGTGTTTTTATGTTGTTTGGAGATTTTTTGATTGATGCAAGTGTAAAATACTAATCGCTGTATAATTTATTAACGATCTAACCGTATCGCATCATTCCCAGTCGTTTGGATAGCTGTGCCTATACCGTGATGGCGATATTGTCCCTTAGTTGTATCCCTTAGTTTTTAATTTAAGGCAATCTGGTGCTAACTGAACGTTTACAGACTGAACACCCGTGCGTGGCTCAAATTGTACACATTTCTAACGTATTATGTGAATTTAATGGAAGTTAGTGCCCCTTAGGCGTTTAGTTGTTACAGACAAGTTTGAGGTTACATGTAATTCAATAGGGTATTTTACAGTTCTCACGAATATATATATAATAAATCATTATACCGTTTAATTAAATCTAACTTAATTTCTGTATTTTCCATATTAAACACAATCTGTTTGAATTAATGAAAAACTTGAGACTTTGTGCAGGTTGCTTGGTGTTATGACGTCACTTGCTTGTAAGCAAACTTTTAGCTGTCAAATCCTACCACGAGAAATCGTATAGAAATTAATGTAAATAGGCAGATGACGTCATTCCAGATCCAGTCAATCCCGTGCATTTTCAATCACAATTATTGTATTAAAAAAAAAACATTTCTATATTTCAATTTTGATTAAATACCCTATTGTTATTCGCTCCGCTAGGTTAACGTGTGAAATATTTTTAAGTTATACCCAACTGTACTTAAATTATATGACGATGCATGTTATCCCATAAGATTATACACATAAATATGTATTTTTTAGTAAATGACATTAGTTATGCCATAAAAAAGTGGACCCCCCGGTAATCCGACAAGCGTTTTGTTGGGCAGAGTACAGCCTAAGATCCCCTATATTTCCAAATTCGACATATTACAGAATTTAGTTAATTAAATAACACAATACACAGTTTCCGTTTTATTACAAAATTAACGTTATTAATGCTATAGAGCTTACAAAAATTAGTAACTAAAGTTTACATTAGGAAATAATTGTAACAACTATCTACATGGTAAAATAATCAAAAACTATGAATAAAAACCCGTAATATGAACCAATAAAAGTAAGAAACATGAATATATTCATCGCTCAAGTCAAATACAAACTGAGCAATCAGAATCAAAACAATATACAGTGCAGTAGTGACGCGTACAAGTTGCAACCTCGCACGCACTATCTACATTTGATAGACGTGTCGGATTACCGGGGGCGCCCGATTATCAGGGGTCCACTGTAATGTATCGAAATCTTAAAAACAATTATAGATCTAATCAACGTTGGACTGTGTTGTATATTATGATGTATAATTTAGTAAGTAGTCGTATTAAGGCCCGCGCATGCATCGGACTTCGTGTCTAATACTGATAAAAGGAAATTAGCAAAAATTAATTTAAGTATTTACATTGTGACAATTTTATTTTGTTTTTTCTTTAATACGTAGTCTCATTAATATGTATATGTATTTATATTTATGTATGTCAAGTTTTTCTTATAGTATTTAAAAAGTTATGTTAAAGAAATTTTGTAACTAAGCTAAGCGAAACGGGAGCATACATGTCCGTATAAGATCGTGTGTGGTCACCGTTGTCCGGTAGATTTGGAAACAATTTTATTAAAAACATTAATTTTCAATATTTCTCGCGTATTTTTATATCTCAAATAAATATGTTGATTAGCTACCAGAAGGCTGTGTTGGTTTAAATATTCATGGAAAAATCTATTTAATCAACAGTAGCTTCCAAACTTGCTTTGTTTTCTCCAATTAATTTTCTTCAAAAAAGTAAGACTGTTTTATTATTCTTTGTATAAAAAAAACTGAATGTACTCTCTGAACATGAGCATGTACGTGTAGATCTTAGTGAAATATTTTGATTTTTTTTTCGAAGTGTTTAATTTTAAGCTCAGATCTGACAGTGTTGTAAAAGACAAATCGTGATACATGTTGTTGTCATTAAAAGTCGATAAATATATATATTTAAAATATTTTCATTGTTTTATTGAGCATAATACTTTAATAAGTTTGAATTTCCTGCTAAAGAATGCATGGAATTGTTTATCGGAGTACTTTTTGCCGAAAGATCGTTTTTCCGAAATATGTTTTGTTTTCCATATTTTTTTTTTATATCCGATAGGTTTAGCTTTAAAACGGACTACGTCTAAGTTCAATTTAGTACAATGAAATTAGTTACAAAGTTAAACATTAACGCTCTCGAGATATAAAACAATCATTCGGCGAAATAAACTTCGGCAAACAATTGTAAGCTCGAGGAATGTGCCGAGATTAAATTTTCTCAACAGTTAATTTATAATCCTAGAGGGAACTAGTTAAAGAACGACCAAAACTGTATAGAACTTAGCACAGTATTAAATTTTATTGTCCACCACTGATTTTTAGTGAATTATTTTCGTCAAGGTGAGCACTTTTAGTTACGATGAATAGAAAACTTAAAAATCTCGGGAGTGAAGTATAATTACCGCCTGTTTCGCATTCAAACTCCTTGATTTAGCAATTGACAAACAGGTCGAAATATAATATTGCTATTTAAAACTGTAAGGAGTTTCATTATTAATGGCATTAGGCGCATGCCAAGATATAATTATATATTTTTATGGAATAATAAGCACCAAAACCAAGCTAAAAGTAATTAAAGTTTCTACTTATCAATTCGTAGTAATAATATCGTTTAACATTCATCAAAAACATTAGTTTTATTAAATAATTAATAGACACCAAAACCAAGCTAAAAATTATCTGAATTAAGGACTTTGCTTGAATTAAGTCGTTTCCAGTAGAAAGTTATTAAAATAATTAATTGGAGCGGAGCGAAGCGAAGCTCCCATGGACCAGCTTCAATGGCGCAATGTCTGTTACGCCATAACTTCCAGAGTTCTCAACCGATTTTAATAATTTTTGTGTGAAATCGAATCAACACAATTAGGACCAGATTGTGACGGAGCCCGAATTTTGAAATTCGCAAAAAAATCTTTAGGTATCACGCTCCGCTCCAATATATGGTGCCAGCGTAGCTTTATGCTTAGCGACTGCATCGCCTAGTTGGAGCGGAGCGAAGCGAAGCTCCCATGGATCAGCTTCAATGGCGCAATGTCTGTTACGCCATAACTTCCAGTTTTCAACCGATTTTAATAATTTTTGTGTGGAATCGAATCAACACCATTAGGACCAGATTGTGACGGAGCCCGAATTTTGAAAGTCGCAAAAATTCCCATGGAAGCTATTTTTTTTTCTTTTTTTTAGGTACTACGCTCTGCTCCATTATATTGTGCCAGCGTAGCTTTATGCTTAGCGACTGCATCGCCTAGTTATATTGATTGGACCTTCAATAGATCAGCTGTAATGACGCAATGTCTGTTACGCCATAACTTCCAGAGTTCTTAACCGATTTTATTATTTTTTTGTGGAATCGAATCAACACATTTAGGACCAGAGTGTGAGCTTGAATTTTGAAATTCAATTGGATTTCCCAGTGAAACAAAAAGCGCGCGCTTTAAATTTACTAATTATTATTGATTTTAGGGTTCCGTTCCTCGAAAGGAAAAAACGGAACCCTTATAAGATCACTTTGTTGTCCGTCCGTCCGTCTGTCAAGACCCTTTTTCTCAGGAACACGTGGACGTATCAAGCTGAAATTTATATCGAATACTCTGGTCTGCTGTCCCTTGGAGCTGTGAAAAACTCAAACCTCTAAGCCAACGCAATTAAAAGATACAGCCGTTTATGCCGCAAAATTTCGACACTCGCAAGGGAATCAAAACCTTCACGGTACTTCCCGTGAACTCAGAATCTTGAAATTTGGTACGAAGCAACGTCTTATAGCACAGATAAAGGAAAAATTGCGAAAACAGTAAAATTTTTGTTACATCATTTAATAAAAATATTTTACGGAACCCCTTGGTGCGCGAGTCCGACTCGCACTTGGCCGGTTTTGTTTATCAGTATTACGCTTCTCTCCAATATATGGTGCTAGCGAAGCTTTATGCTTAGCGACTGCATCATTTATTTTCATAGCTAACATGTACTACATACCGCTATTGTGGTCTAAAGTAACCGTACACCTCGTACGGTTATTACCTCGAGTAGAGTACCAATAGTCGCCATTATGACGCCCTTAAAGATAGATCGCCGGGAATCCAACCAGCAGGACATTGAGTGCTTCGGGAAGGACGCAACTTTTCCCGTTCATAGCTCCACTCCACTCCACTCCATTGCATACATTACAAAGTTAAAATTTGAATTAAAAATTAGAGTATTTCTATCCTTTTATATTTTAGAGAACCTGATTGTTAAAGCTTATTTGACCTACAATCGGAACGCAATGGAGCATGGGGCGACGCGTTGGAGCCAGACCCCTTTTTCACAATTTGCACTTTGGGCAAATGCCCAGAGCCCCGTGATCGATAGGGCCCCCCCTAGTTCCTGCCAGATCACTAAACCAATACCGACATTTATTGCGGAAAAACTTATTTAATTAGACTAAATCGAACCTCAATTGGGGACTATAGTGTCGACTTGCTTACTAGCTTTTGCATGCGCGAAGCTACTGTACTATCGCCCAAAATAAGGCTATCAAATTTCAGCATGCTTTTATAAGCATGAACAGTTGAGACATTATATGGTAAGTATTATATAATTTTAAAAATGTGAGAATCGCCCCTTTTAAATTAAAGATTATCTATTCATCTATTGAAAAAACTCGGAGTCTTGACGACAATTTTTAGTATATGTGAATTGTTTGGCGTTATAATTAGAAATTTGAACAATAATAAAGTTCTTATCAGTTGGGATATCGATGGGAAGTGCTCAGTAATTTGAATCAACATGATTAGGTAATCCTACGAGGCGAATTATTACCATAAAGCATAGCATATGGCAAAAGAAGTGTTGTTTGTTAACCACAAACTGGATGAAACTTTTTCGCTTTTTATGTCATGGAATTCCTCCAGCCAAATCGAATTTTAGTCCTATTTTTTTTCATCTTTTTAATCCAATTCTGTAACTTAGAGCTAATTTTACAGCATATGTGCTATTTTAAATACTAAATAATAGACCAAAGTGGTTAATGCAAATCCTCATTAAAGATAATTTTTGTTTATGTCATTTATATATTTTGGAGAAATACAATGTAAAACCCTACAAAATGTTTACATCTTCTGGTAAGTATACACACACAGTTTAAGAGTACTGCTGGAAGGCCAAGAAAAATTTCAGTAGAAACTACGCACTACTTCTTTCGTTAAACTTCTGGCAGGACGTTTTGAACAGAAAACCCGTACTTCCGGAAGAGCTGATACCACACGAGGGATACTCAACCTACCAGATCAGATAAATGATATTTGTTTTATTTATGAGTCAATTTTTTTTATCATAATATAAATTTAAATGTGCCGCGTTATTTATTTGTATGTTTTGCAAATCTGACTAGTTTGGTCGACACTCCTCACCTCCATTTACTCAATTTATCTGAATGTACAAACTTATGGATTGGTGTAACTGGTTATAAAATTCATTTACTGCAATATCAATATTAAACCACTTGACCGTTATTAGAAGCTTATTTTATTATGAGATAGGCTTTTCCGTTTCCGTTGCATTTTGCTTCTCTTTTTACGATATACAGCTATCCCTTTCGCACATCCCTACTTTTCACCAGAGGAGGTGGGGGAGCGCGCTTGGTCGGCAGAGCACCTTTGTTCGTCATTGGCGTGAAATTTTCCGTTGAGTGGATTTGTGCTCCAAAAATGCAGTAACTTTGCTACTGAAATTAGTACTCAACTTATAATCCTGTTCAAACTACTGCACGTAAGTTGCACAAACGTTATTCATGTTTTATTTTGCTCTCTGTAACAGTGTTACCGTTCGTAAATTTGTTAAAAAAATTATTCGAATTATTTATTTTCTACCCTCACAGTTTTATAAAAGTTTCGTTTTACTTTTATTTTTCAATGGACAAATTGATAATTATTGGTGATTTGTGAAACATAGATTCTTTTTTGGATAACATTCTGCGCAAAACGTACGATTTTGTCATTTTATTTTAGGAAAAGCGAAGTTAATTTCATTATTATGGATAAAGTCAATTTTCCTAACGAACCCACCGCAAGTACGTCCGGTGTAAAGTCACGACAACGCAATATATCAGCTGAGAGTAATCAAACGTCGAAGTCAACTGACCGTCGTAGCAATAGTAGTTCCAGTACCTCATCTAGTTCGTCTGATTCTTCGCGTGATTCAAGAAAAAGAAAAAGGAAATCGTCTTGCCACCGTCGCTCTAAAAAGCAAAAACGTAAATGTAATTTGTTTGTATTTACATTTACGAAAATTAAATCTTCGTACCGAATGCTCCTTAAGAGGTTTTATAAAAAGGTCGTTGAGTACAACAGCAGAAATCCTGCCTTTCGCACCGATGGTCTACCTTTCTTTACCTTAGTTAGGCGATCCTCGAAAGGAAACACCCACTGAGCTGATTGTCTTTTGGTTTTGGGTTCGTAGCAATATATCCAGCTTTCATCACCTGTGACGATGTCAAATACAGCATTTGAGTCACTGCTGTTGAACTTATCTAACATTTGGCGACACCAGTCCATGCGAAGGTGTTTCTGGTCGTCGGTTAAAGTATGGGGAATCCATCTACTACAAAGCTTCCTGACGCCTAAATGTTCGTGTAATATTTTTTGAACTTGACTCATACCAATGCCTAGGCTTGCCCGTATCTGCTGATAGGTCACTCTCTTATCATCCTCCATCATGCGTCGCACAACACTGATGTTATCTTCAGTAGTCGCTGTTAAAGGACTTCCCTCACGTGGATCATCGTTGAGATTGCTACGTCCACTACGCTTAAACTCGTTAAACCAATCGTAAATAGTGGCACGAGATGGGGCTTCATTAAGAAATGCTAATAGCAGCCTATCATAGCTTTGTTGTTGAGTACGTCCACAACGAAAGTCATAATAAATCATTGACCGAAAGTTTTCTCGCGTTAGGTTCATTTTCACTTGTAACAAGAGTTTTAGATTTGCCGCCAATTCACAAAAACAAATCACAAATGAACGCAATATACTACATTAGGTTACCAAAGAGTTCTAAAATTGAAATTCAAAAAAAGTTTTCATTAGCAATGTTTCTAACTGGTCAGTTCTAAACATTTTCAGTGGTACCCACGTATCATCTTTAATCTTTAACTCGGTCGACACGCCCCTCCCCTTTCTTTCTTGTCACGATCTGCTACACATCCGCATCCGCATCAGCTCCGCATCGATTTATGCGGATGCGGATGCAGATGCAGATGCGGATGTCTAAATCGATGCGGATGTTCCGCATATGCGGATGCGGATGCGAATATTCGCAACATCCCTGATACATACCATGACGCCTCCGGTTTAGTTCGGCCATTATCGAAATCTGATTTGTGAGAACGGCAGACTTTATTCATGCGTTTATTTGCTCTTTGTCTGGTCTCCACTAGCTGATCATGTCGAATTCATATAGCACGTTAACTTTTGCGCTTAATTTCTTTACCGATCCTGTGAGCGCGGCGAAAAAATTTAAAGAATTTTGTCCACCCGTACGAAGCTGGGACGGGCCGCTAGTTTATATAAATAAACTAGTCTACCCAGCTTCGCGTTGCTGTGACTCCGTTATTGTAATTTGCAACATCTTATTGTAATAAATAACATCTTTTTATTATAAATAAAATGAAACCTATCCTATGTTCTAAGTTGGAATAAGTCCAACAAAATGAGGGAATAATCATCAAAATTGGTTGAGTAGTTTCGGAGTTTTCAAACACTGTGACAGCGATTTTTTATATGTAAAGATATTTAATTTACACAATTATTTGACATGATGTTTTGACTTATTTTATTTAATATTAATAATTTTATTCAATGTTACTTATTTAATTCCATTGTACCAATTTTTATGCACTTTTCTTTTTTTAATTTAGGATGGGTTAGCTCTTGTTATCCAGGATGGAACGAGCTAACCCAGAAGTTGCCTATTCACCCTGGCATTGAAAACTGACGGGTTATAAGTTCTCGGAAATACAGGCACAGGAAGAGAGTTCCACTCCTTTGCTGTGCGCATTATGAAGGATGTTCAAAAGCGCTTTAAAATTATGCTAAAAAGATCACAATAATTAACATTCACATGCCCGATGAAGGCGAGACAGACGGACGAAATTACAAATTATAGATACTTATATTCTGTTTTTTTGTGAATAAATCATTTCATTACAAAAATATGGCATTTTTTGTAAGCTCTTAAATATTTATATAATAAAAATAAGCAATATACTATTACTGAAAAAACAGTGGCGTAGCGGGCCTTGGAGGGGCCGCGTATCAAAAATCCTGGCAATAAATTAAGCATATTTATTGATTTCAAAATAAGTTATCGCTTTCTCATAGAAATTGAGCTAACCAAACAATTCAAATTAAAAATACCCTTGTCTTGCCTTTTTTTCGGCAAATTGATTTATTAAATCATCTATAGCCGAAGACGATTTCAGTAATTCTAAAATTACTGCCTCTATAGACAATAGTGACAAGTCTCATAGCCGTTCCTGCCCCATCGAAGTCCTTAGGTAATTTTTTATCAGTTTTAATCTTGATAAAATTGTTTCCAGTTTTGCGGTTGTAACTGGAAGGGTCAAGAATGGAAAGCATACTGTTATTGCCTCCAGAAAACTGGATGAAAGGCTATTTAATTTTATCAGCAATAATTCCATGAGTAGGTACTTAATGGAATGATTTTTTTTGAATTTCAGATTTCAAGCATGTTTTCAAAGCTATTAATTGTTCATAAACATTAACTGAGATGTCTTTACTGTATTTAGCACGAAATTAAGTGACATTGTGGATAACATTTTATTTATTTTTGCTTACACACGATACGGGGCCCCTGGGCTACATAGGCAATGTAGCCCGGCAGTAGCTACGCCCCTGTGAAAAAAGTATATACAATTAAGGTAGATTTTAATATGAGTACGTTTACGTAAATTTCTTAAGAGATGTATTGACGACAAGCCAATACCACGCTCACTGGAAACATCTTTGAAAACGCTCTTTATTTGGCTTATTGGAAAGTCATTTCAGTAACTGGTGGTACCAATGTTGAATAATGAGAAGAAAAAAAAGGTATTTTGGGATAAATAATATTTGTATAGATTATTTATTTGTTAACCAAAAAGATGGAGGTTGAAGTTATAGGTCCGTAACAGTAACTTATTAAAAAAAATTAACCTCATCGGTTTCAGAGAACAACATAATAACCCACTAGGTCGATGCAGTCGCTAAGGCTGCGGTTCCACTGAGGCGGAGCGGAGCAGAGCGGAGACGAGCTGTGCCGCGATTCACAATCACATGGCTTGAAATTCACATCTCTTCTCCACTCCGCTTCAAAGGAAACATCATTGGCGGAGAGGGGCGGAATTGTTTAAGATATCGGGAAAACAGGCTAAATTAGGTTAGCGCCGAGAGTGGAGCGACGCGGAGTGGAGAGGACCGGGGCAATGCAGAGCGGGGCTGCTCACTCCGCTCCGCCCCACTCCGCCTCAGTGGAAATACTTACCTCTTTTCACAGCTCAACCCCGCTCCGCACCGCTCTGTTCCGCCTCAGTGGACTGCAGCCTTTACATAAAGCCTCGCTAGCGCCATATATTGGAGCGGAGCGTAATGCTATTATCAATGATAAATCATTAAACAGCAAACATTTACGTTGCCTTGCAACTACTTTTTTTTTTAAATCAGTTTAGCATAAAATAATGCTTTTATGAGTAAATAAAAGCAAAACAAAATTCAAGAGTGTTTAGTAAATTGTAAAATTCCATAAGAATAAAAACTTAAAAAAAAGCCCGCCCTTTTTGTTTAAATGGCAAATCCCATAGAGCCAATGATTTTGGGCATAACTTTTTCATATTTGCGAATTTCAAAATTCGGGCTCCGTTACAATCTAGTAGTAAATCTGTTGGTTCGATAAATTACAAAATAATAAGAAATCGGCTAAAAACTCATTATGGCGTAACATATATTTCGTCATTGAAGCTGAGCCTTGGAAGCTTCGCTCGCTCCGCTCCAATAATAATTGTTTTACAGGAGGTGATTATGCCTTTTCTGGTCATCAGGAGCTGGTCCACCACTGCCTCTCTTAATAAGATCAACAAAGGTCATCTGGAATATCTAGTGAGGAGATCATTATATGAGATCGTAGTCAAGATTCGTTTGAATCTTCAGGAAAACCTGGATCATCAGCAGTAACAAGACCATAAAGAAAATCAAAATAAATCTTTCAACTTAAAAAACAAGTGAAATATTTGAAAATTTACGTATAAAATAGGTCTCTTATTTATACTGTTAATGCAGTCACAATTGAAAATTTTTTAATGTGTGAGTGGTCAATCATTGGCATCTGAAGATAAAATTTATAGCCGTTGCAACAAAAGTCTCGTCTTCCTGCGCATACCAATTTGAAAATACTACTTAAGAACTGTTTTCTGATAGTGGCAACAAATGTTGTTTTAAAAGTAATTAAAAAATATTTATCTCAATATGAACCTGCCTGTTTGATGGAATGTCACTAAAAAGCATCTACAATGCAATCTAAGAGATGACTTAGGCGCCATTCACGCCATTACGTAAGACTACTTTCGCTAGCTTTTGACCCCATCCTCCCCTATTATAAGTAGAAATAAGAATAGGCCGACCCCCTCCCCCCTGTTTATGTCCGTTTCAACCGCGCGGCCACCTCATAATATTTGATGAAACTTTGCTAGGAATTAGTGCTAATTTGTTACTTTACACACCTCTTTTCATGAATTTGTTACAAAAAAAACTAAGACGCTATGACAAAAAATAGTTGGCCGCTAGAACCGCCACTTGCCGTAGTCATCGTCCGTGATTACACAGAAACTACATAATGCAGATAGACGAATGATGCATCAAAAGAAAAGTCTTAATTTGTTCAATTTGTTACAAAAATAATAAACGTGAAAACGTAAATAAACAAAAAGTTATGCAATATTTAGTTTTCAGGTTATGAGTAGGTAAGTATGTCACCATAAATATCAAATTAATAGAGGCTAATGTGTGTGAATAATTAGTTACTAATTTGTTACAGCGAATAAACGTAAAAAAATACTAGAAAGTGGGTTCAATAATTTGTTAGAGTCGATTTAAGTTGGCCGCTCGGACGGCAATATGCCTAAAATACAATGGCATTTATCTCGTTATTAAAAGTAGGTTTAAGCTTAGTTAGAGTACTAGTCGACGGGTAACGTAACCTAGTTTAGATAAATATGGCGAATATAACTGCAGCACTCATATTTTAGAAAATATTTGCAAAAAACCGTAATATGAAACCGTATGAGAGTAGGGTGACTATGAATATATTAGTACAAAGGCATGTATTTAATGTTTTACTCTGTTTGAAGGAATATGCAGTTCGTTCTGCAGCCATATTGATGTCTATTGTTCTTAATTCTTTAAAGTATTTACTGATAAGATTTTCGTTCCGCAGGTGTTTTATGATGGGCACTGTGGTGTCCTCGATTACTGTCAGGGTATCTATCAAATGAAAGCAGTCAGTAGTTTCCCCAAGCAGCACACACACGTCCGCACCGGCCGACGGTCGAGCGAGCAATGCCCCTCTACCGCTGTAGGCCGTGCGTACGGGCGTGTGTCGCTTGCACTTTATTAATACGTCACACCTCTTCCTTTTCAACTGATTCGAATAATTTGAGACAATGAAAAATAATTAAAATACATTTATGTAATTAATATTCTTAAATAGTATATCTTGAATTTTTATTTAACTAAGAAGTATTTTTTTTTGAAATTAGGTTTTATTACTTGCAGCCAAATACTCTAATCTTACGTGTCCTCTATTTTTCTTTGAATACGCCACTCTCCTCTTACCTTTTTTTAGGTGTATCAGTTTTTTTTACATTAATTTATTTAGTTTTCGTCGAATCATCAGCTTACAATATTGTTTAATTACAAGCTATATAACTTAAAAAGCTAACAAAGGATTCACGCGGAAAAATTGGTCTAGGTATTACTAAAGTGAGCTCACTCAGTGTGTGAACCCACGAATCCCTATTGTAGTATCTGAATGCCAACTACCCTATTAAGATAAATGATTGTGAATGATAAAATGTCGTTTTATTCGGTTATCTCCTATTTAGGGAGTCACAAATTAATAAAACAATATATATAATTATATATTTATAGCATCATGCTGTGCATATGCAGGAGATGACAATTTTGTTTTATTTGAGTTTCTCTCTAAGTTATCTTCAATTAACCAATTAAGGGTTTGATTCAATATATTGTTACGTCATCAACGAACAAAATACACGGTTCATTCATAACCTTCGGCAGGTCTATTATGTTAACTAAAAACAAGAGAGTCTTAGGCACTCCCTTGTGATGTTAAGGCATTATTATTTTTAATATCAAATCGAACTCTATAAACTTTTATAATTTTTATATATTTTATGCATTTTCAATGCGATCTTATCAGATAAACTATTATAATAGAAAAATACTAGAAAAAATCTATAAACTTTTCTACTCATATGATTATAACATTCGATTTGAACATATTGCTGTCTATCTTTTAAATAAGAGATAACCATTTGTGAGCTGTATTTGGGATACAATCAGTTTATTAATATTTATGTTGCACACGGTCATACGTCTTGTACATACATATGTAGCAATATTCGAAAAGCATATTTTTAATGTCCAATTACTTATTATCTTTTGAATGTATTTGAGAAAAGCTAATAAAGTTGACTGACTGTAATTATTTAGGTCACTCTTTTGGTTATTCTCATGTAATGGTTATCACTGTTGTTTTTAATGAGTCAGGATAAACTTCTACTTGCAAAGATTGATTGACAGTGAAAGAGAAGGTAAGTTCGACCACACATTCACAATCAAATGTGAGCGTAGTTCATCAAAACCGTCACTTCTATATTTTTATTTAGTTATTAAATTCTCACTACGATTACATTGTACACTACTGAGTCTACTACCAGTTCGGAAAGTGGGAGGCCCTTCCGAGAAGAACTGGCGGAAGAAACTCGGGAGGGGGACCGACCTCCATCTTACTGTTATTATTTGCAAAGAGAGCTAACTACATCATCAGGTCTTGCAATGTGTGTTTTTGTAGGTATTAATTTATTAATTATTGGAACGCTCCAATCATCGTCTCTATTGAAATTTGGATGTTTCCTGATTTCAAAGCCTCGCGTAGTGTCCTAGGAACAAGTCTTTGTTCTCTAGCGAGAATTTAAGGTTTATCGATACGAATGTAGTAGTTTGGCCCCTCAAAAGCATGCTCACACTCACACACTGCAGACCTAATATCGCGCCTATGTTTTATGTCAGCTACGTGTTCTATAATGCGCGTCCCTATACTTCTCTTTGGTTGTCCGAAGTATGGGAGAACACAGTCACAATCGATTTTGTAGACACCTGCTGCCTGGAGGGGTATATTGCATTTGACCGGTCGTAAGAATTGGTTAATTTCCCTGGCTGGTTTAAAGTAAGTATTAATGGAAACCCGCTTCAGGATGTTCCCAATCTTGTCAGTGACCCCCTTCATGTAGGGAAGGACAGCAGGTTGACGTTCTACTGTGGCTGGTTGGTGCGGCTTCTGTGTCGTAGTTTTGGTACTCGCAACTTTTTATCTTGTAGTACTCGCTTGTCATGCTAAAGCTCAGTAGTTAGATATTGTTAGGCACAGATGTCGCGAGTTCTCTGAAACAAAGATTTCCCAACGGTAGCCAACTGTATAGGATGGTGGTGAGAGTCACCATTTAAATATCTATCTGTATGAGTTGCCTTTCTATACACTGTATGACTAAGGGTTTGATTTAGATTGCTGCTGATTTGAACATTTAGGAAGGCTATTTTATCGTGTCATTATTTCCATAGTGACATAATGCAATCTTGTACAGGTAAGCTTGTGAATAGAGATTGAACATCGAAGCTAACCATAGTTTCATCATTAGTGAGATGTAGATCTCACTAACAAAATGGTGGGTATGGTGCCTTACTTTGTTTCGATAACAGAAACTCGTCAAGCTTATTGCTTACTATTTTATAAACATCAAAAGTAGCTGTTACTCATTATCATCCCATAAAGAGAAGAGTAGCTCTTTTCTTGACTGTTGTATCTACCCCCGTTGTCAAAAGATATATTCCCAGGGTCGTCATCCATTTGTCCCAGCGTAACCCCAGTGACATCGAATTGTCATCGCATTGCAATGGCTCTACGATGGCAGGCTGAACATTTTAGGCGACCCAGAACAATGTCTGTACGCCTTTATTTTGCGCCCTTGGCGCCATTGAATATGGTGTGTCACATTTATACCTATGCATTATAACAAATTTAACGGTAACACGCCCAAGTTTCTTTTTAACATGTTATCAGCAGTCTGTACTTGTAACTTGACTTCTATGCATACTGGTATTCTATTATTTATTGTTTGGTTTTGTGTTTCACAACAAGATACCTATTTTACTATAATAAATGTCATCTCACATCAATAACTCTTTTTCCTTCTTGTACCTACTTCTTATAAATTCCAAAATTTGTATAGTGTATAAATACACCTTGTATGTAATTTTTTCAATACATTAACATATTTTTGAAGCCACATAAAAACAATATTTGGTAAAAGTTGCCTTTATTTTATATGTGTTTTCCTACTAGAAATTATTTTACTAATAATAATGTCTGATGCTAATAAATAAAATGTATTGGTATTTTTGTTGATTTATTTTCTCTTATAGACTTGTGTAACTCAGTTACTTATATCCTGGAGCTTTATGCCACTCCGGATATATATCTAATCATTCCATTCAAAATTCTTAGCATATCCAGTATGTATATCCAATCCAATCACATGGGTCAATTCCAAATCATTTGGTCAAATACCGACTAACTAAGTACATAACAGATATCGACAGCGAAAGCGGCGAACGAAAGACTTAGAGCGCCGAAAACGCTTTTTGTGTTTTCTGTGTTTTCCGATGAACGGTAAAATTCTTAAAAACGCAATACTGCTGATGCTGCGTTCGCTCTGACTGAGGTGGCAAGCGTCATTATAAGCGAAACAAGCGCTGCATAAAGTTTTGTTTTTATAAAACGGTAGCAAATTTGAAGCGCTTCATGTGCTCTTATTTTGCGAAATCTTATTAGTCCGGATTTAATAAACAGATGCGGACATTGATAAATTTATATAATAACACGTTAGTTGGATATATTTTATGATTTGATATGGTTTCAAAGAATTAAACTACTAGTCCGGATATATTTGGTGGATATGAATAATCACTGGATCTATATCTTTTTAGGAAGAATATAGGATAACTCCGATCTATTTCCGGAGTCACCTTACACATGTCCAGTCCCTTACCCCGTACGGTTAAGAGTGTATTCAGAAATAAATTAACCAGTCAATATTCATTTTATACCATTTCCAAATTACATACTTTGCCGATAACATTAAATCATCTAGATTGACTGTAATTCGATAACTTTTAACTAGTATACAATATTTTTTTACATATATGACGGCGAGGCCTCACGCCGGTCATCAGAATGCTTTTTATTATACAAAAAGAGTTGCAGCGGTCTTAAAAATAATAACGTGTATGGATGTAGGATAGACTTCTTTATTATTTAAAACCACTTGCAGTCTAAAATCGCAAATGATGCACGAGATTTCAATGGATGAAAAACGTGGTGATCCCCGAGACGGCGTGACAACCTCCCTGCGTGGTGGTCCAACGAAAAGTAACGTTCTCGCTCGGTATAAGCTATGAAGTAAAAGTTATACCCTTATAGCGTGCTAACGGTCACTATAAACTAACCGTTTTACGCTTATTGTATTCTAACTAAACATTTACACTTATAGCACGCTGACAGTCTGTGCTTCTCAAGTTATCTTAGAAACGTTTAGTGTTGCCAACTTGCAACGCCTCTTTAAGGTCACGCCATCTAGGATTTCACCCAGGTACTAACCTGGCGTTTTCCATTTGATAAAATCGTACCTTGTACACAAATCCTTACTGACAAACATTATTTTAGGCTTAACCTCTAGAGTTTAATTTAATCTAATTGAAATAATCGAATGCTTCAACATATATAATATTATTAACCTAACCTATTATCCAATGAATATCAAATTCAGAAATAACATTACGTATAATTCCGAAAATATTATTTGTTTATTTCAGTCATAAGTGTAAAATACTAATGTCTTTTAATATCACTATAAAAGACGAGATAGTTATCGTAGGTAATTATGTTTGAATGTCTTTACAACGATTTAATTCTAAATCGATGCCCCTTAGCAAGGTCACACCTTTGTGCACCTTGTTACCATTGTTGCACTTTTGCAAAATCACACCTTTGTGCACCTTGTTACCATTGTTGCACTTTGGCAAAATCACACCTTTGTGCACCTTAGCACTATTGTTGCACCTTGGCAATATATTCTTGTACCCCTTGGTACATGTCTTTTCAAATTAATGTATTGTAGTATATCCACTTGTCTGTATAACCTTTATATAAGTTTTGACGTAATAACCATTGAAGTTCAAATCGTTGTTTCAGGAATATAAGAAACTACTTAAAAATCTATTTTTTTTTAGTATCATAGTATGTTTTATTTAACCCGTGTAATGCAATGTAATATTTAACCCGTACAGGGTTACTATTAACTGAATTAAAATCACGATCGATTTAAATCGTAAGTAAGATTAGGTTTGGTGTGGGTAGGTAGCACAAGCCAGAATTATTAAAAGCAAGAACAAGACATTCATTACTAGAATTACATGGCAGAAATAACCGTGAAGGTAAAAATAATCTCAACACATACATTATTCAATCGAGTGCTTATTACAAGGTTATAAAGATTTTCTTTATAGCAAAATAGGATGACTTCATATATTCTCTTTTCTTAAAATAAAATAGTTATCAATAATTACACAAGTTCTTTAGAATTGCAATTAACACTGTCGTCATTCAAGTTGATATTTACATTGCTATAATCAATGATTTTTCAACTCTTCTTAGAATCAAGTGGATAAACTATTTATATATTTTTTTTGTCTCAATACTATGAGACAGCCTTTTTTGCAGATGGGTTTGTTATCTCCCTCCTTTAATTTGATTTTCACGAGCTAATTTTTCTATATACCACTTACTTGAAGGCTCGTCGCCACGTGTGGTGTCCTCGATTACTGTCAGGGTATCTATCAAATGAAAGCAGTCAGTAGTTTCCCCAAGCAGCACACACACGTCCGCACCGGCCGACGGTCGAGCGAGCAATGCCCCTCTACCGCTGTAGGCCGTGCGTACGGGCGTGTGTCGCTTGCACTTTATTAATACGTCACAGGCACGATTCCCGAAAAAGGATCTCTTTTGTTTCCAAATTATTGTTAAAAATATTTGTCGGAAGGGGTTTAAAAAGCGATTAAGCCGTTGTGAATATTCATTTTCCGCTTCGAGCCGCCGTGCGCACCAGTCGTCCCCGTACACAGGTGCCCCCTAGCGGCGCTCGCCTCACTTCGCTCGCCTTCCGCGTGAAACGCTCCAGCTGAAGCCGAAGCGCTCCTGAATCCCCGATCCGGGCGGATAGGCAGCCGCTTGTTGCGAGCCTTCTCGCGACCAGTCGGATCGCGTCTCTCTCTCTCTCTCTTTTGCGCACCGCGGTAGTCGTTAGGGCAGCCGCTAGTTGCGGAACCTTCCGCAATTAACGGTTTTTACTTCCGATTTCTCGGTTGTAATCGTTCCGGGTTAGCTGGAACCCTTTGTTTGTATTAAAATAAAGGGTTCCTCTTCCCGCCCGCGTCTTGCGTCGACGGATACCTTGCGGTGTTAACGAAGTCGGCGGAGCAATCCCGGTTTGCTCTCTAGGGCCCTTCAGGCTCTAGGAAAACCGAAGGCCAAGTCCCATTGCACTTGGGCTTAGCCCAAGGGGTTTGGCAGGCGGCTATCCGTTTAGGGATACCTGCCCTCGGTCGCGTCACCCCCCTCCCCCCTGCCGCCCGGCAGGGGGTGTCTCTTGCATTAGTTTTATTTCTTTTTACTCTTTAATTTTATTTTCGAGCTCACGAAATGGCGTCTTCGGACCCAAGTGAGCTCATCAACGCGCTTTCGGGTGTCGACCCACTGCTCTCGCAGCTTCCTGCGAGCAGTGTGGCGGCACTCCTCGCCTTCTTTGAGGCGCGGTTCGGGCCCCAGCCCGTGGCCGCGCAGACCCAAACCCAGGTAGGAACCCAGAGATCCCAACGATCCCTTCCTATCATCCTCTCCTCCCCGGCGTCCCCAGACGCACAGGGGACACAACGGTCACCCATCCCGACCGTGACCAGACCCAACATTAACATCAGCGACATGGATTGCGATTTCCTCGCATCCAAGCGCTCGGCCCCGAGGCACACGCCTCCCTTCTCGTCCGACTCTGCCGACGAGTCTTCCTCTACGCTCACCGATGGCTTCACCACGGTAGAGGGAAAACGTTTGAAGCGCATTAAGCGCAGAAAGAACGTTTCTCCGCCCGCCACTCCAGTGGCTTCCACCACCACCTCAGCCGCCCCGGTTAAGGCAGCCCCTACGGCCCCGAGCAGGTCCACCGGGGACCTGCCCCGCGCCGCCCCGACTGCACGCCCATCCACCTCGCGTCCACTATCAAGGTGCGACGCGCAACCTACAAAGGTTGCTGCCCCCCCGCCGATCCAACTTCAGGACAAGGCCAAGTGGGGCTTAGTGTCCGCCTTATGTGTACAGGAGAAAATCCAGTACACAAAGGCCGTCAACAAGGGTTTGACCATCGAGGTCAACACCCCCACGATCGCGGACTTTAGGTCTCTGACCCGACTTCTTGCCAACAAAGGCATTTCTTACTACACCTTTGCGCTCCCCGAGGAGCGCAAAGTCAAGGCCGTTCTTAGGGGCATCCCCGAAGAACTTCCGAACGAGGACATCCTAAATGACCTCGTTCGACAGGGCTACCCTGTTGTCGGCGTGCACAAGTTGCACGCGAGCAATGGGAGGTCCTGGCCCCTCGCTTTGGTCATAATGACCAACAACGAAAAGGCCAAACCCATCTTCCGCGCCAAAGACCTCGTGGTCTGCGGCCTTTCTGGCATTCGAGCCGAGCCCCCAAACAAGCGTGGCTATCCTGGGCAGTGTCACCGCTGCCAGCTTTACGGCCATGCAGCGGCGAACTGCAACGCTTCACCGAGGTGCGTCAAGTGCCTCATTCCACACCTGACCAAGGAGTGCTCTCGCACGAGAGACTCCTCCACCCCTCCCGACTGTGTGCTGTGTGGCCAA
This sequence comes from Calamotropha paludella, assembly GCA_927399485.1. Classification (NCBI taxonomy): domain Eukaryota; kingdom Metazoa; phylum Arthropoda; class Insecta; order Lepidoptera; family Crambidae; genus Calamotropha; species Calamotropha paludella. The sequence goes on along the minus strand of OV656803.1, from coordinate 812,962 downwards.
TCCGGCCACCCAGCGAACTATAGGGGCTGCTCTCGCGCCCCTCGCCCCAAGCCTCCAAAGGCTAAAAAGCCTAACCAGGGACCAAAGGCATCTTCTTCTCAGAAGAAGAGGCCTTCTGGCCCCCCGGCCCCTCCTAAGCCTTCGCTGGCAAATTTCCCACCCCTACCTAAAGGGGTGGGACAGCCGGCTACCACCACTCCAGCCTCCCCCATGCCGGCCTCCGGACCGGCCTGGGGACCAGCCCCTCCGGCACCGGCCCCTGGGCCGGCCTGGGGCCCAGCTCCCAAGGCGACGCCGCCTAAGGCGACACCGCCTAAGGCGGCTCCCGCCTCCCAAGCCCCGAAGTCATCCCTTATGGATGACTTCTCCATCATCTTCACCACGATGCAAGGCATCAATATCAATGAGATATCGGCCTTGGCATCCAAACTCAGGATGGCCCAAAACGCCCAACAACGGCTTCTAGCTCTCTGTGAGCACGAAGCCCTTCTCCGGTCCCTTAACTAAGGTCCGCAATGCCAGGAAGGATCCCATCTTCTTCTTCTTCTTCTCCGACTGTACCAGTCGCTCCTCTCACCGGTCGAGTGAAACCTAGAGGTGTTTCGCTTATCTCTTTCAATACCCGCTCCCTGCGCAAAAACATTCCCGAGCTAAGGGTGTTTCTGCGCGAAAGGGACCCCGACCTTGTCCTACTTCAGGAAACATGGCTCAAACCGTCTATACGGAAAGGGCTATCGATTCCTTCATACTCCCTAGTCAGAAATGACAACTTCACCCCAGCGGACCAGAACCGCAGGGAAATTGTCTCTGGTGGCACGGCGATCTACTACAAAAGATCGCTTCACTGCTCACCAATCCCCACTCCTGCTCTCTCTAACATGGAAGCCACGGTATGCAGACTGGCTATGTCGGGTCACAGAACACTGATCATAGCTTCTGTCTACATACACGCTGGCACCACTCCATTGCGGAGCGACTTCGAGTCCCTTCTGTCTTTGGGCGACTCAGTCATTCTGTTTGGAGACTTTAACTCCAAGCACACTGACTGGACCTGCCGCAAGACAAACACCGGCGGGCGGCGTCTGCTTCAGATCACACATGATCTCGAACTAGACGTCTTCAGCCCGTACGAACCCACCCACTACCCAGACAACCCACAAAATGATCCCGACGTACTAGACTTCGCTCTAGTCAAGGGAGTCTCCCTCCCATTTAGGACGATTGAGACCCTCCAAGACCTCGGGTCCGATCACAGGCCGGTTTCCCTCATTATGGGAAACAAAGAGCCAACCCCTCCCTCCTTCAAAACCATTACTGACTGGGATCGGTTCAGATCGTCCCTCAAGTCGGCAATGGAAGTAGGCAACCCTTCGCTCTCTATGGACCCCGACTATTACGATAGTTCGGAGAAAATAGATGCAGCCATTTCCGAATTTACTCTTTTGGTCCAAAGAAAGACTGCGGACAGTGCGAGGAAGGTACCTGTGAAAAATCACAATGCCATTCCTCCCACCCTCCGCAACCTGATGAGGGCCAAAAACGCAGCTCTCCGGAGAGCTGCTAGGTACCCGACCCCTGAGTACAGAGCCAGAGCCAACCGTCTTCAACGGTTAGTAAGATCTCAGTTGAACGACCTGAGGAATAACCAATTTGGTGACCTCATGGCGGACATCACTCCCTCCCATGTAGCCTACTACCGAGTGGCCAGAGCCCTCCGTAGTGACACCTCAAACTTCACACCCCCTCTCCTCCGTCCCGATGGCTCCACAGCCTTCGACGACGAGGAGAAGGCGGAGTGTTTCGCTGACAGCATTGCTTCACAATGCTCAGTCAGCACTCAGACTTGCGACCCATCCCACCTTCAGTCGATTGAGAAGGAGCTCAGCGAGCTGAACTCCAAATCTCTAGACTCTGATCCCATCACAGTGTCCCCTGATGAAGTCCATTCCTTCATCAAGGGCCTCAAGACCAAAAAGGCCCCTGGCGCCGACGGCGTCTCCAACATGGCCCTAAAGCACCTACCATCTCAAGTGCTGGTCTTACTGTCCCTTTTATTCAACGCCTGCTTCGATCTCTGCTACTTTCCAGCAGCCTGGAAAGAAGCAATCGTAATAGGCATCCCCAAGCCGGGGAAACCCTTAAACCTCCCTGCGAGCCACCGCCCCATCAGCCTCCTCAAGGCAATGGGGAAACTCTTTGAAAGGTGTATCCTCGCCCGCCTAAAAGACCATCTTTATACCAATGACCTTATCATACCCCATCAGTTTGGCTTTCGAACCAAACACTCATGCCCCCAACAGGTTCACCGCATAGTCGAGTACATCTCGAGCGGCTTTTTCCCTAGGAAATATAAGACCGTGGCGGTTTTCTTTGATGTAGCCAAGGCCTTCGATAAGGTCTGGCACGCTGGACTAACCGTCAAGCTGTACAGACTTAATCTGTCAGTGAGACTGGTCCGGCTAGTAGCATCATTTCTCCAGCATCGTACCTTCCGTTTCAGATACGAAGGTACTCTCTCAACTCCGCGTAACATAACAGCGGGCGTGCCTCAGGGCTCTGTCCTGGCTCCTCTGCTGTATGTTATATACACAAATGACATTCCCGTCCCAACAAACGGGGTACAACTGTCCCTGTTTGCAGACGATACTGCTCTGTATCTCAAGGGCTCATCACTTAGGAATATCCTCCCGAGGCTTCAGACCTCCATCAACTCCTTAGGCGACTGGTTCCGCGAGTGGCGTATCGATGTAAACCCGGATAAGTCATCCGCTGTTTGCTTCGACGCAAAACGCACGCGTGTACCGGCCCGCCACAACCCACCCCGACTCCAGGGGAAGCCCATTCCATGGCAAACCACTGCCAAATTTCTAGGCGTCACCCTTGACCAAAAACTGACATTCTCTCCTCACGTCAAGAGAGTGTCTCGTAACGCGCGGTTTTACTTGGGGCGTCTCAACCCTATGTTGGGGCGTCACAGCCGCATGTCACTTCGAAACAAGCGAACACTTTATAAGGTTTGCATACGACCGGTGATGACCTACGCGTCCCCGATCTTCTCACATGCAAAGGCATCAGTCCTTAATAAATTGCAGGTGACTCAAAACCTATTCATACGTAGGGCCTCAAATTCTCCCTGGTATGTCCGCAACGCGGACTTGCACAGGGACTTTGAACTCCCTACTCTCCAACAATATTTCATAAAGGCCTCTGAACGTTTCTTCGAAACAGCAGAGAGCCACTCTAATCCACTTATCCGGGGCGCATCCAACTACACTCCTTCCTCATCCACGAACCCTCTGTCTAGGCGACCTAGGTCTGTCCTGACAGACCAACCCAGTCAATTGTCAGCTGACCTGAACCTCCTCTTAGAGGCACAGGAATCAGCCAAACGTAGAGCCAATACAGACCCATCAGGTCTACCCCAGTCCTCTCAGATGCCGACTGGCCCCCCTTCTGGGAGCCAGCCGACTTAACTTCATTCACGACTGACCCCCCTTCTGGGAGTCAATCGTTTTTTCTATGCGCTCTCTCACCTAGGTGAGTAGCGCTTGCGCCACCCCTCTCTAGAGGGGTGGTCGCCTCAGATGACGGCTTATGACCTTCTCCGGGTGCAAGCCAATCCCAGGTGGTGTTTAGTCAGTACAAGTCTGACATAACTATCGGGCCGGCCCGAAGTATCCATAGAGGATTGACCACCTCCCTCCCCCGTGTCCGGAGGGTGCATTTTGCATAAAAAAAAAAAAAAAAAAAAAAAATTGTGAATATTGTCATTATTGTGCTGGATTTTGAAGTGTGTGCTCGTACGTATTTAATTCTCGTGATTTTCATACTACTAAGTTACTGAGTCAATTAGCAGTAAATCCAGAAGTGTCTAAAAGTGCTTAGCTATGAGTTGTGTCCACTTATATGATTTGTTAATATAGAAGTCACCACCAAAAAGTGTATTGCAGAGGGATCCAAATTGACTGCGGTAAGTTTAATTTTTACAATTTTATGATGACTTGAATAAAGTTATTACTTTATTGCTACAGCTGTTTTCGTGACGTGAAAGTATATGACATTAAGGCCATTTTGATATATTTACGTCAATTTAAGTGAAGTTGTGGGTTGGATCTTTACCATGTGTCCAATTATACGTTCTTGTTAACATATTGGTGCCTTAATAAAAGAGAATTTTAAATTTAAAATAATTCGACTAAACACTTTTGTTATTACATTCTTAAATATACGTATATATTCATTGAGCTTGCATTTGCGTGCTTTCCCTGGAGTTTTTAAATACATAAATATCTGTTACCATATTCATGATTGTAAGAAACTTTAATATTTACTAACAAAATGTGAGGGGCCTTCGAACTAAGTCCCAAGAATTTTTTTCTTAAGTAGCATTGTCCAATTACGACCTTATTTGCTAAACTAAGACTTGGCTCAATGATAATTTTATGACCGTGAGTATTTCGACGTAAGTTTCCATGTTTTTCGTTGTGATAGATCTCAGGAGGATAACAGTTTCGAGCGAGGTGGGGGGGGCGGCAGTAACCGTGCGATCCAAGCCGATGCCGTTGCGCCGCGACTAGCCCGTGCCCCCACGCGCTCACTGTGATTGTGTGTGGATTTCTATTCCTTTGGATGCAACTAATCGTAATATCCTTCAACACCAGCCGGCCGTAAACGCCCGCGTTATTTAAATGTTGCTTGCATATACATATTTCTTTTTCTTTCATTATTTTTTTCTATTTTTTATTCCATGACAATTGAAACATGATGGCTGTGTAACTGTTGTCTACATGTTGAGTTATCAAATGACACCTTTTTAATGTTGATAGGACATTTACATGGGTAGTGGTGGTCGAATTATTTTGAGAGCCCAGGTCTTGGTTATCAAGAAAACAAAATGGCGGCCGTAAGAGCCAAAAATGCCATATTTCACACCATTAAAGGCTCCGACACTGGTGACAGGACACATTGTATACATAGGATAGATAGATAATAGCTTAATTTCTTACTCCACTCACACTTACATTATTAATAGAAATACTATAAGCATATTTTAAAGCAAATATCAAAAAAAAATAAATAAAATAAAAAAATGGTAATATAAAGTATGCCTTAACTTAAAATGTATTTATATAACCACTCTCCCTAAAAAATAAGATATGAATATCGAACATTCCAATAATCATAGTCACCCTACTCTCATACGGTTTCATATTACGGTTTTTTGCAAATATTTTCTAAAATATGAGTGCTGCAGTTATATTCGCCATATTTATCTAAACTAGGTTACGTTACCCGTCGACTAGTACTCTAACTAAGCTTAAACCTACTTTTAATAACGAGATAAATGCCATTGTATTTTAGGCATATTGCCGTCCGAGCGGCCAACTTAAATCGACTCTAGCAAGTTATTGAACCCACTTTCTAGTATTTTTTTACGTTTATTCGCTGTAACAAATTCGTAACTAATTATCCATACACATTAGCCTCTATTAATTTGATATTTATGGTGACATACCTACCTACTCATAACCTGAAAACTAAATATTGCATAACTTTTTGTTTATTTACGTTTTCACGTTTATTATTTTTGTAACAAATTGAACAAATTAAGACTTTTCTTTTGATGCATCATTCGTCTATCTGCATTATATAGTTTCTGTGTAATCACGGACGATGACTACGGCAAGTGGCGGTTCTAGCGGCCAACTATTTTTTGTCATAGCGTCTTAGTTTTTTTTGTAACAAATTCACGAAAAGAGGTGTGTAAAGTAACAAATTAGCACTAATTCCTGGCAAAATTTCATCAAATATTATGAGGTGGCCGCGCGGTTGAAACGGACATTACATTTTAAATTACAATTAAGTTTTGATTCATTTATTTATCTATTTATGTATGAACTAATATTATTAAAAAGTAATTTATTTATTTATATAAAGTTATATATATATATATTTATCTACTCTGATACTATAATACAAAGATTCTAAAACTGAAAACAAAATGCTTATGACAAACATTACGTACAGGCCAAAAATAATAAAAAAAAAGTTTAATTACGATACAGGTCTTGTATGGACACCTGTATCATAATATAACTTTTTAATCATAACGATACACCTATACAACCTCCAGCTGGACCAAGGAGGTTGAACCTCTACTTTAAAAAGGTTTCAATGAACGAGTCCGCGACGACGCAACACGCATTCACAATCGATGTTTGCACCTTGGCGCAACATTTGACATTTAAAAAATCTTTTCAATATTTAAACAAAGTTTGGTTTTGTTTGCAACATTGTTTTACGTAATATAGTATGAGAGTAGATAAAGTAGTGTATGACACTGTACATAACTTGGTCTTATAACACTCGTGTGATACTATAAAAAAACTCGCCTACGGCTCGTTTTTTTAAAACACACTCATGTTATAAGAACCCTTATTATGCAACAGTATCATAAACTACTATTATATTTAAGTTGACCTGAACAGGCAGGGCTACCCGAAAGAAGTACATTCAGTCAAAATAGTATCGGGAATGGATGATTTGTTTGTTTTATAATTTAAATTATTTCTGTTGTTGTTAGATTGGCACAACTGTTTTCCATTTTGGCGCGGAGTTAGAGTTGCATCTGTTATTAATATAAAATACAGTGCTGTTTTTAGTTATATCACATCTATAGTGTATTGCGAATTTCATAATGGACAAAAATATCGAATAAAGTGTTTGACTTAAATTTTGCATCGCCAATGGAGTTTCGTGTTGGGAGTCACTGAAAATGTTACAGAAGGCTTACGGTCAACCGACTTTGTCAAAACCACGTATGAGTGGTACAAACCGTTTAAAAGCGATCGAGATGTGATGAAAGATTTGCCTCGCTCTGGTAGGCCATCATAGTCTGCAACTGAAGTTAACATCGCAACAGTGAAGGAAATAGTGACTGAAAATCCTCATTTAACTTTAAGAGAAATAGCCGCTGAACTTTTTGTATCTCACGAGTCGATCCGTACCATTTTAACTAATCATTTGGGTATGAAACATGTTACCGCTCGGCTAGTCCCAAAGACCTGAATTTTCTCGAAAAACTCAATCGCATGAGAGACGCTGAGGACATGCTAGAACGAGTCAATTCCAGCCCAACATTCATGAAACGCCTTGTTACTGGTGACGAGACGTGGGTTTACGAGTTTGACATGCAAACTATTCAACAACTGAACCGAATCCCAAAAAAACCACGCCAAAGTCGAACAAATGTCAAAGACATGTTGACTGTTTTCTTTGACTATCGCGATGTTGTGCACTCGGAATTCTTGCCGGGAGGTCAAACGGTAAATAAAGAATATTATTTGAGTGTTATGCAGCAAATTCGACGAAAAAGGCCAGATTTGTGAAAAGAAAATTCTTGGATTTTGCACCACGATAATGCGCCTTCGCACAAGGCATTGTGAACAAATTTTTGACCAAAACACTCAACAAATACCATCGAGCAACCACCATATTCACCAGATATGGCTCCAGCCGACTTATTTCTTTTTTCTAAACTCAAATTAAGTTCCACTTCGTGGCACCCGTTTTCAATCGGTAGAAGATATTAAGGAGAATTCGCGGCGAGAACTGAACTCAATTCCGGAAACAGTGTTTAAAAAATGTTTTGATGATTGGATTATTCGTTGGCGTAAGTGTATCGTTACTGAAGGAGCATGATAAAAAAAATTTGGATAAATAAAAAACATTTTGTATATTATTGATCTTTTCCCGGTAGTTTCTTGACAGAGTAGTACATCTGTCGACAAAGCAGAACTTGAAGTGTGGAAAGCAGCTATGACTATCACCTCCCCTACTCCAAAGTCTGCTTTGGAATGTTTAGATAAGTAAGTCAAAAATTATATCTAAATATTAACACGTTGTTACAAATATTGGCTACCATACTTGTTTCCACTGCTACATCCGAAAGGACTTTTTCAAGCCTACGGAGACTTAAAAAACTACTTGCGGAACACAACGAATGAAAACAGACTTAACGGCTTGGCTCTCATGAATTGAATGAAGATTAATTCTGTAGTGCATATGTAATCAAATGAACCGTCTGTTTCTTTTTTTACATATTTTATATTTTTCGGCACTCGCGCAGTTGCCTGCGCTTTTAAAGCATAATTTTAAAATTTTGTTATCTTACGTTAAAACTATCGAGACTCCCTCCCACCCCTTGTAAGAAAAAATAAGACATGGTCGACCCCCCCCCCCCCCCCCTTAATAGTTTTACGTAATAAATGAATGGCCCCTTAATTGAAGGATATCAAAGCCTTGGGAGATCCTCACAGCCAGTGTCTTATGCACTAGTTTTTATGATTGCCTGTATCAAAAAGAAGGTAAAGTCACAAAACTCTGTTTGGCCATTACAATAAAACAAGCCCTTATAATTCAAGCCTTTTTTATATTCTCCGGGAGTAATTGTGTTCTCTGATGGCAAGTGGGGCATGATCCTGTTTGATCCAAAAACTGTTAGCTAGCATTCTCTCATCAATGAGAGGAACATCCGAAAATTTGTGAGCCGAGTCGATTTCGCTCTAGTTCTTTTTTCTATTTAAATAATTTGTAAATTTCAAAAGGTGGTGAAGTAGATGGGACTTGGGTATATGTTAAGTGAAACCAGTTGTTTGAGGTAACATGTTGTATTGTTCGATGTTACAACACAAGAGAGCGATTATAATTAATTACATCTTATTTAACTAAACTAATGTAGGTCATCAGCGACATACGTCATGTTGAAGAGCGTAACGGTAAGTTACGGTACAAGTGTAAATTACGACTATATTACAAATTAAAAAAAATAAGTAAACTAAAAAATTGTAACTTTAACTCGGTCATTATAGATACAGGTGTGTCTAATTCTACGACATCTGAGTGCTAGACCACAAAGAGTTATAAGGCATCATACTAAGGTAAAACACCCAATCTTCGAAAAGGCACCATTGTCCGACATTAAAAAAAATTCAAAGAAAAATAAGAATATATTCTGACTTCTGAACGCATTTGAAGCGCAAACTATAGACGAGGATTATCAAGCTGTCATTGCGGATGACGTTTCATATTTTCGGCCATTTTGTACAAAATGGCGGAATGATATGTTTCGACCGCTGTAGATCTCCAACCAAATCCAGTTTTATTAGTTAAGTTGCTAAGGAGGTGAGTAAGATTTATTGCTCATAACTTTTAATGGTTTTGCTTTATCTAAAACGTTAGTTATTTATTGCATTAGGATAGAAATTCACAACTGCTTAATAATTTCATTAGGAGGGTTAGGGTTAGGTTATATTAAAATGCTAAAACACGCCTGTCGGTAATTGGGGATTTTTTTTTGCTTTTTCCAATCTTCGACAAATGTCGAAATGTTTTTTTATTTTATTTTGTGCACTTTATTATATTATTAAGCTAAGCTTGTCCAGCACTCTAAATATATAGGTATTTCATTTAAATATTCAAACTGCTTCCAATGATCGACAGCCGTGTCGATGATTGGATATCCCTTACGTTCCAATGACCGACAGACGATATGTCGATGATTGGATATTCTATATGTTAGTCTACATGTTCCAGTAACCGAATTTTTTGCAGGCATGGCACCTAAAAAAAATTACACGCCTCTTCAAATGGCCCAGGCCGTAGAAGCAGTCAGAAAAGGCAACTGCTGCAAAAAAGTTTTGTGTACTCAGAATTACAGTACACGATAAGATTTCCGGTAAGACTTCAGTTGAATGTTCCATGGGCCCTAAAACATATTTGTCAACGGAAGAGGAGGCTATTTTAGAAAAATGGATACTTGAAATGGCTGAAAAACACATTCCCGTTACTAGAGATGAGTTACTCGATAGCGTACAACGTATCATAATTGACCAGAATAAAACATCCCCATTTACTGACAATAGACTGGGCAAGAAATGGTACAACCTTTTTCTAAATAGACATTCTATATTATCTAAAAGAATGGCACAACTCGAGGTGGAGGACAAAAAAAGGTGACAAACATATCTACCAATCTTCCGGAGATGAAAAAGATAATTTAACAGTATTAATTACTGGAAATGCCGCTGTACAATTGGCACCACCCATGGTAGTATTAGCATAGGAGAGAATTCCGTCCACAATTTCCTTCCAGTTTCCTGAAGATTGGGCAATTGGACGTTCACAGAGTGGCAGGATGTGTGGCAGCAAGTTTTACGAATACGTTTTAAGAACTCATTAAGTTTTGTTGATTAGTATTAAGCAAGTAGATTAAACTTAGTAACCTAAGTAACAAAAGTGTGATTAAAAGTTGACATAATAAATAAGAAATAAAACTATTTTATAATTATAGAGGATTTAAAAAAATTAAAACCATAGCGTTAAAAAATATTAAGTACTTAAATTACCTACGCATTACATGCCAACATGCCCTTGTTTTTATATTTAGCTAATTAAAATGATTAAAAAACTGAATAAGACTTTTTTTTGGGAATGGTGTTTGAGGTTAGGTCGATATTTGGATGACGATAAATAGAACATGTTGATTACTAGATCACGATTATTGGAACATGTCGATTACTGGGTGTCGATATATGGAATTTTGCAGTCGATAACTAGGCTAAAAAGAGCCTCAATTTATCTTGTTTTTTTCCCAAGTTATCTAGACACACGGTAGCGTGTCAAGCCAAGTTTAAGAAACAGAACTGGCGAGCCGCACCGTGTGTAATATTACACGAACCATTTGGAGCCACTTTTGACCCCCTCATAAATCAAAAACATTTCACATAAACTTATCAAATTTGTCTCATGTATTGAGACTTGCGAGATACATATGTGTTCTAAATTTCATAAGCTTATCTCAAACGGTTATTTAGATATTAATGTCCAAAAATCCTCATTTTTATCATTGACTGACTGACTGACTGACCAATAGATCAAAACTCTAACCCAGTTCCAGATGACCTAGAGAGTTAAAATTTGGTATGCAGATAGGTAATTAGATGAATACAAAGAAATAAATAAAAAACTGGCAATTTTTAAATAATTAGATTATATTATGAACGCTTAACATAAATACCTAATTAGTGCCTGTACCTAACTATAGACGTAAGAATCAGTAAGTAATCAAAACTCATGACAGCCGGTCTTTATGTGATAGGTATATAATCACGCCTTTATGCTCTATCGGGGTAGGCAGAGCACTAAGTGATCAGAGAACCACTTGATGCCACATTCGACAAGTACTGTGAGGGTAGGTAAGCAAGTTGGAACATGTGTTTAGCGGTGATAGGTTGTCAGCTTTTCGCCCACCATACAACAAAACTCTCATCCATTTTACTGGCTTTTTTTTAACTTAACGTGAATCTTAAACATGTTTAATACCTACCTACCACCCAATTTTTTTTTCATTCATTTAGGTACCTACTTAGGTATTTCCGTTTTAGTAAGTAAGTATCTAGGTACTCTTACTTATTTACAATTAAAAGTAGGTGCTTATAGTCGGTTTTCATATTTATAACTTAGGGTACCTACGTTATTAACTGGGATTAATTATTATTTTTATATTTAGCGCACATCAAACAAGAGAGCTCTATTGTAGAGTACCTACGGAGACGGTTCCCTCCCCTAGACGGTTGTCTACGTACGTTATACCGCCCCGACGCGTAAAAAAAATTCCGGATACCGAATGGGCAATTCACTCAAATATTTTGAAAGGTACAAGAAAATATAGAAAATAACACTGAGAAGAAAATTATACCCCGTAAACGTAGGAAAATACAGTAACTCATTCAATTGTTTTATATTTATAAAGACTACTTTTAGTTTTGAATGTGTCCTTTTAAAAGGACCCACGGCGTTACGAGGATATGTACTTACCTACAAAAAGTAATGATATCCCAATCAAAAACATAAATGTGAAATGAGAGCCAAGTTCAATATTATGATAAATGCCTTGGTTGTTGACTTCAACGACAAAAGATGTGAGATGTTAATGGGTGCCAAGTTCAATGGTCAGTCCTGAAATGTAAGTAACAGTATAACATATCATATATTCTTATAGGTAACATAAGATAATGTATTGTAGCCTAAGGTCTGTCTTGGCTAGTTTTTATAAACCTACCAACGAATTATTATGTTCGATCGCTAGTTTCTACCAACAATCCAAATTTTCGGAATTATAAAATAAGAACCGACAAATACTTGTAGGTTTAGAACTTGTCATGGCTAATTTTCATATAATTCATATATGAAAATTAGCCAAGACAGACCGTAGGCTACAATACATTATCTTATGTTATAAGAAGATATGATATGTTATACTGTTACCTTTAAATACATATCAGGACTGACCATTGAACTTGGCACCCATTAAGATCTCACTTCTTTTGTCGTTGAAGTCAACAACCAAGGCATTTATCATAATATTGAACTTGGCTCTCATTTAACATTTATGTTTTTGATTGGGATTAATATTACACTTCTGTTTGCTTTAAAATACTATAGAATTAACCCCTTAAATTAAAAAATCATGTATTATCATAAACAAACCAGATATTTGAAAAATGCTCGAATTTCGACGTTAAAGTGTCGATAATTGGGTGTTTTACCTTAATCATACATTGTGTCTAAAATTGGTTTTACATAAGGAATTAGATTCTCTCATTTTGAATGGGAAAAGTCCATCGAACAATATTGTGGTCACACCAGTGCAAATTTACTTGAGCTAACAAATCATAAGAATCACATAAAAATTAAAGTACGACATATGCGCCTTTCGATCTCCCGAATGAGAAATCATTATTTAAAGTACGAATTACATATAAAAATATCTTTGTAAATAAGATGATAGTATTTGCAAATCTGTTTCAGCTTACAAACATAATGTTTATATCTAACGACATTAATTTGAAATACGTAAGTAAAAATTCACTATCGCGTAAGAAGAAAATTATCGACACATTATCATCATGGAAAATTCATAACACTATTAAAGGATCGTATTAATTAAATATTGAAAAATGAGTTTATATTAGGGGTTAAAGTATGAAATTGCCGATTTGTACTGAAAATCTATATTGTTTATTTTTTAAATTTTTAACAAATTTATTTAATCAAAATAGTTGCCATTATTATCTATACATTGCTGCCATCTAATGGGAAGGTCATTAATGCCTTTGCGATAGAATTCCGACGATCTAGACTGCACAAACTGTGTGAAAGCATTTTGTACTGCCTCCTGGGAAGAAAACTTCTTGTCACGTAGATAATTGTCCAAATCACGAAAAAAATGGTAGTCCGTTGGAGCAAGGTCTGGTGAATACGGAGGATGACGAATGGTTTCTAACTGCAGTTCCTGAAGGGTCAAAATGGTTTCTCGTGCTGTGTGAGGTCTCGCGTTGTCGTGGAGCAATAATGGTGAAGATCGATTCATGAGTCGGGGCTGTTTTACTGCTAGTTTTGTCAACATGGTTCGGAGTTCGGCACAATAGACATCTGCCGTTATTGCTTGACCAGATCGGAGAAAACTATAGTGAATAACACCATGCTGAGACCACCAAACAGTTACCATTACCTTTTTATTGGTAAGTTTTGCTTTAGGACACTGTTGTGGCATTTGACCTGGGGTCAGCCATTGCATTTTTCTTTTCCGGTTATCATAAAGAATCCACTTTTCATCACATGTTACAATTCGATCCAATATTCCTTCATTTCTGTACCGGTTCAACAAGGCAACACAAGTTTCAACACGCGTTTCTTTCTGCAGATCAGTCAAATCATGAGGCACCCATTTTTCGTATTTTTTTATTTTATTGATTTGACGCAAGTGAGTCAATATTGTGGGTAAGGTAACGTTAAACCATGCCGCTAATTCCTGGGTACTTTGACTAGGATCGGCTTCCACTATCTCTCTTAATTCATCGTTATTTACCTGTGTGGGCGGTCTTCCTCGTGGCTCGTTCTTTAAGTCGAAATTTCCATCACGAAAGCGTTTAAACCAAAATCGCACGGTGCGTTCATTAGTAGACCCCTCTCCAAACGCAGCATTGATATTGCGGGCTGTTTCTGCCGCGTTAGTTCCGCGTCGGAACTCGTATTCAAAAATAACTCGAATTTTCGCAGTATCCATCTTTCTTGTCTAAATTGAATAACAAAAACAATTGAAAGTCGATATTCAAATGTTTTACATTTTTTAAAAAAAGAACATCATAGAAACCATTTAAAAAAAGTTTCATTCGAAAACCTCAAACCATGAAGATTCTATGTCAATTCAAAGAACCTATTGCAATAAAACGGCAATTTCATACTTTAACCCCTATTATTACACTTAAATGTGATGAGGTATGCATAAAAAAGTTTATTATGAACATAAAATAGTAATTAAAAGCTACATTACACGCAATCGAGATTACTTGTGGAAGGTTATTCCCCTGCCTTTTTATTAGCCAGTAAACTAATGTTCGAAAGGATGTGCGGAAAAATGTATAACACGTGTGTCACCGATCATTGTTTTATTGCAACTGTCACAAAAGCGTTCAATTACATATTTACAGCGTTAGCATAAAATAAATATAACTAATTATGAAGTTAATACTTATTGTAGGAGCTCGCTCATACACAGTTCTACAAAATACGCATACTGTAATGATAAAATTGTTCTTAATATGACGTAATACACACAACACTCAAAATAGTCTTATTACACCAAACAACGATCACCAAAACAACGAAACAACGATCGGTTATTTGCAATAAACGTCAGTTTTACTACCCGAGCTGCCCCAGCTTTATTTCGTATATAATGTTAAGCCCAGCTTATGAGCGTACTTGTATTATGGAGGACAGGGGTACCGCCTGGTACAGACAGTCAATGCTTTGAAAAAACATTCAAAGAGTTCTTTAAATTGTTTACGCCTAAAGCTCAATACGCCACAATTGCTACACTGCCCTATCCGAGATACAAGAACGATGGTTTCCTTGCTTAACGCCAATTGAAAATAAAAAATTTAAACATGATATGTCAATATAACTAAAGCCTAGGCTGTACTGCTTTGTACCCTTTGTCTGCCCTTACGGATAACAAACATAAAAAAAATAAGTCAAAAGAATTGTTATAGTCAAAGAGTATGTAATCACTACGTTTTAGTTATAGTAATTAATACTTAATATATGGATTCACGCATTTTTCTTTTGCCACTATAATAAACCTGCTAAAGTAGCAACTTTCTTACATGTTTGAATAATAGTAGTTATGATATCTAATATTAGGAAATAATCATAATTACTGTAAAAGGCTGCTAATTAAAAACAAAAAATAATTGACTAAAATACTAATTCCTTGTTTTATTTATTAAACAAAGTATAAAATAGATTTATTTCTGTTTTTGTTTGAATAATCTAAGTTATTTATTATCTGGAATAACAGTAAAACATTTATTTATTATAAGATAAATGTTGCCCGAAGTTGAAAGCAGGTCCTCTACACAGTTACTGTAAATTTCAATATATGTATATTATTTAATTTGTTGCAATACAAACTGTGTGGATTACGATAGACTATTCACACCATAAAGAATCATTAATATTTTTCGCAGAACTGAACACTCATTCATCATTCCGCTTAAACTATCTCGATACCCATTTCATGATCAATTTTTTCCCCCCAACTTCTTATTCAATTTGTACAAATCAACACACATCTCTGGAACGGCGACGATAGCTCACAGAAGGGCACGTCATGAATTAACAGTGGATGTACAATCAAACAAGTGCTTCGTGGTCATAAAATTAGGAATGAGTGAGTAAAAAATAGTGAAAAAATCTTTCATGTGCAGAAACGCTGATGCTGTAAGCCAGAGGGAGTCAAAAGGATATAAATACGAACCTTCTGGAACACACAAAGTTGACAATTCAGGTATAGAAAGTCAACTAGCTTCATTATAAAATACCCTTATTATGTTCTTTAACTACCCACCTTATTTTTATAATTTTTATATTTTATGCATTTTCAATGCAATCTTATAAGATAAATTATTATTATAATAGAAAAATACTATAAAAAATCGACTCGGGTCACAAGTGAATTCTCAGGCGGCAATCGAACCCGCAACCTTTGGAAATCCGGTCCAAAGCTCTCCCAATTGAGTGAATTCACTTGTGACCCGAGTCGATTTTTTCTAGTATTTTTCTATTATAATAATAATTTACCCACCTTATATTTTGTGTCTAAATATTTTCAAATAAAATAACAGTATGGCTTTGAAAGATATTTATTAACAAAACCATACTAACCAAATACTATTTTTAACAAAATTGCAATGATATAAAATATTTTACATTGGAGGTGAAAACCATCTTAATACTTTGGAATAACATATAATAAAGGATTATCTATTATCACTTTCAGCTTGGAATGATTACTGAATATTGTTTAAGGATACATTTATTTATAAATACAGTCTTTTTCTTTTTGCTATCTACTATGTTCATTGACTACTTATTATAATAGTTAAGAAATAGTAACACAGAAAAGCATATAAAACATAAAGAGGTGACAATATTGAGTCATATGGATAGTATGGTGAAGTAATAGAATTAATAAAAAAGTACATGTTCTACTATGGTTTACTATCTTAAAATCAGGTAAAAAGGAACATTGACGAAGTGCTTATATTTTAAATCACTATCAGGTTGAATAACAATTAACAATCACATAAAAATCAAATATAATCAAGCTAAAATACTAGTTTACAATTCATAACATCTAAATCACTAATAGTTTGTACGTACAGTGATAGAAATATATTACATTACTATTATTGACTAGCTTTTACTAACTCTAATTGGGATTCTGTACTCATTAACATTTGTTATTGCTTGACACTTTTATATGAAAATTGCAAGTGCTAGTGGCATAAACAAAGAGGTGTTAAACAAATATAAATACAATATAAACCAGAATCAACTTGTATGAGTATAGCTATTGCTTCACAAAGTGTGGGTATTTTAAAATCACTGTATCATCAAATCTTGTTAATACTCCTTTAATTATTATAATGGGCTTTATACAAACCAGAAATACTTTATTTTAACTATCAAGAGAAACAGAACACCCGATCACTCTCACTTTATAAAATAACTCTGAGAAAAAAACCATAAAACTGTTATTTAAAAAGTACCTACTTTTAATCACAGCACATGCATAAAATGACCTTTTATCTATTTTATTAATTGAAACATGCATAATCACACAATTGCAGCAAATAGTTGCATGTAAAACTAGCTTATTTAATCTATATGGGGCTCACTGTTGATGTGATACTCGATAACATCGACATTACAAAAAATGGCCATTTGGCATCTATTACAAAAGGCATAGTTATCCATGGAATCAGTAAGAAAATTATCAATAGTTATATCTTCATCCTCTATCAATTCTTCAATAGTATCTAACCATTCGAGATGTTCAATATCTTCATCAATATGCTCCAGAACATTTTCAGTTGAATTGATGAAGAAATAATTACAAATTTTGCACCAAGCCAAATTGATGGTATCAACGGCGAAAATACCGTTTTCAGGCTTAAGATGCTCAACGAGGTTTTTTCTATGATTAACGCTATTTACATGGGCCTCGATGTTTGGCAAAGTGCAGAGAAAATAAGTCATGCACACCTCACAGTGGGCGTCGTCCGCATCAGTTGACAAAAACGCGTCCAGGTCGATGTACTCACCCTCAATGAGGTCATCCACTGCAACAAGCCAGTTTGTATGCTCATCACTATGAATGTGCTCGCTCACAGAATCCTGCTCTGTCAGCTCTAAGGTGCAAGCTTTGCAGTAAAACGCGTTGTCATTGTATAGTATACCATTTATATTCATTAACTCCAAATTTTCCTTGTGCTTTGCCCCATTAGTGTGCTCTTCGATGCATTTCTTCGCCTTTGGTACAGACACTCCGCAAATTACGCAGCGCACTAGCGTTTTAGTACTAGCAACTATACCGAAGAGAAAGTCTGTCTTCATTTTGGATTCAATTTGTTTGTATTTAAAACGACTGTTAAATGAGACTCTTTTCCTAAGGACGTTACTCACAATTTTGATTTCGAATTCGTAGATAACGGTAGGCATCCGAACCAAACACAGATAATACGTTTTTTTTAATATGTATTCCTATGAAGAAAGGCAAGGGGTATACAGCCCATACAGCCTAGTAGTAATTTCTGAATGATGGATAATCAATGAATGGATGAACCCTTTCCCTAGATTACATTATTTTAAATCAGCAGCAATGCGGTTAAGTATATTATCTTAGCTCTTATGTTTCATTTCCTCACAAACACTCAATCTAGTTAAGCTATACGTTCGCGCGGAACACTAATCGTTGATGAGGGAGAAGAAAGGAATCTTGAGGCACCAGTTGATGAGTTGTGATTAACGTTCTACGGTGGCATCGAAATGGCGACTAAGTTAAACTTATATTTTATATTTTAGTATGTATTTCACAATTGAAATGACCTATTTTTTCGCGTGAAGCTAATTAACGTTCGATTTTATGTTTACAAACGCTAGTAGTTTATATCTTTCATTACTATGAAGTTCATTACTTTAATTGTATTATACTATCAACTTGTAATATTTATTGTAATCATCATGTTTTCAATTCTTATTCTTCAATTATTTATTTTACCGCCGAACTAATGAAAATTAAAATATTTTTTTTATATCAGGTACAATTAATTATATTGGACAATTTAATGGTTATTTAAAGGTGTCGTTGTCAGCGGTTTCTGTACTTATTTTAGGACAGGCAGGCGGTTACTTTGCTTGGATTTTGTAGATATAGTCGGGCCGCTACACATTGTTTCATGGAACCAAAAAAATTTACACCTTCAGGATTTTACATAAATAGATTATTTATACCCTAAAAAAGGCATGACTTCAATTCCCAGAAGCCTATAACTCAAATACTTTTTCAGAAAAAAATTCATGAACTCATCGTAACATTTGTCTTATGAAATCTAAAATATTAAAAAAAAAAGTGATTATAAGAATATATTTTTTTAATAAATTCGTGTCAATTGGACATAATCAGGAGTATATAAACGCGTTTCTTAAGCTTTGGTTTGGGAGCCGCATTTTTTTTGGGATTTTTTATTTATTTTTTTTCTCTTTAAAAACGAAAAAGTGGAACCTAGAATATAGATAAAAAATAAGCGTACGGATGTGGTCTAACATACATAAATAAGCCAAGTTCAACTATTGCGGCGTTTAAAAGATATTCATATTTAAACGAAGCTCAAACTCAAACGAAAATTTTTAAAATATAGTGTATTATTGTTGAACAAGTTTAGAATAATGTAGATCTTAGGAACTTGCTAGAGAACATTCAACATTTTTTTAGGCTCCAAGCTTTATTTATAAGCAAACAAAGGAACGTTTATGGTGTTTCCCAGTCAAGGCGGAAGTCATTATGATGAACATCGCTTTTCGTTTTCGGGTCTGGGTATTAACTGTTAATTGTTTGTTTTGTGTGTGTTTCAGAGACCAGATTAGACACAAGGTTATGCCTGCTTACTCTACGTTTCTTTTTTACAATAATAGGTAGGTACATACCTGGTAATTGATTTCTCCCCACGACTTTGTACTTTGCTTTTATTTTAAAATTCGGTTAAAAAAAACTAAAGAGTTAGGAAAGTCATATCTTGAAAGTTATAACCTAAATAACATTTATTAGAGCTAGAACTTGGAATGTGCTACATTAAAAGACTGGACTATGTTATGAATGTTTAACTATATTTATGATTTCATTAATACAAACATACAATCATGCATTTTCTCACAATGGTAGACAGACATCTCTCGCTCCTTTGACTTTGCTCTGACCTTTCATACAAGCTCTTTGGTTAAGGGTGCTTTTGTCTTGGCCTTTTGCAGTTAAATACCGCCTTATTAATTTGAAGAGATATGAACTTGTTCGACTTATTACTATTAAAGAAAGCACTGCCACAGTAAGATGTGAATCTAAGTCAGTTTCGTAATCTATAATCTAAGATCACAATGGTTTGTGTGTTTGTCTGTCCGCTCTTTTTCCATTGTATATGCGTTAACCATAGCAACGCGTTAACCACAAGTAGTTCGTCTACCGGACGCTAAATGGCGCTAACGAAAAATATTTTATAATAGAAAAAAAATATAGAATTTTGTCCACCCGTGCGAAGCCGGGACGAGCTACACATTGTTGGCCTGGAACCTGGAATTATTAAACGAAGATAATTTATTCTTATGAAAGATAAAGTAGAGGTGCTGGATAAAGAAGGTGCCGGCAGGTGATGACACTTACCTTGATCGATTTAAATGTGAATGAATTTCTAAATCCAAAATATCATCACAATCGTTAAACCCGTTTCCGAGAAACCAATTACATATCAATAATTTATATAGTACATGCTCGTTTAAAGTATAGGATGTGTGTCAAATTATTTCAATCATCATTCATCTATGTGTTGTTAATTTGTTCCAGAAAGTGGGACTTGATTTTTTTATAAGTGAAAGAACTTGGCTTAAAGAACCTTTCTATACTAAATCCAGGTTCCACTTTTGCCGATTTTTGGAGAAAAAAAAATAAAATCAAAATTTAAAAATATTTTTTTTCTCAGAGAGTAAGACACTTATTAATAAAATTAGAAATTATGCCTTCACTAATTCCTTATCAAGTGGCAAATATCTCAGGACAGAAACGGAACCGTCTTTTGGGGAAATTAAATCGTTCATTTTATCATATGCAAATTTTAAAACTTTACTGCTTTATATTTATTTTTACTGAAAATAGTGATCTGGGAATTGAAGTCTTGCCTTTATTAGGGTATAAACATCGAGCACATTAATCAATTATCGCAAAAACCCTAAGGTGTAGATTATTTGGTTCCATAAAGGCGCTCGTCGCGCGACCACTCTATCCATGCTTATCCTCAAATTTTATCGTTACACGAGAGCGTCAGATTTAATACTGTTATATAAAGAAGCCAGCTGCCTCCCCACCTCAATGCGCCTTCTGTCTCACTTTTACTCGTGTTAGTGTGCGTGGCTGGCTTGCCTTCTCACCTTGCGGGCGTCCCTAGGCGGACATTGTTTTTTTTAAAAGAGAGGTACATATCATATGGTTGCTATCACGCTGAAATTTGCATCAGACGTGATATTTGTCAGATATTTGTTTATATATGTATACGCATAAGTAAAATATATAAGTAAAAAACATATAAGAATTTACGTGTCGTTCGCACTTAATTTACTTTAAATATAAAATTGTAATAAGAAACCGCCACCGCTTCATTCGAAATAGCACACAAAACACTTGTTGTCTTCTTCTCTACGTACTAACGCATGGACGAGAAATATGGCGAAAATATCGGTTAAAATGTCGACAAAACGCTATTGCCATGTTAGAGTTGGTAGACAAAAATGCGCAGCTAAGTAAAATTACTCTTTTGACATAAGAAGTCGGCTTCAAAGCGCAACCATGTTAGAGACGATTGACGATAAATGACTAAAACACGAGAAAACGGGTCCATAAAATTTGTCGTGTTGCGTATGCTAGGCGGGCTGAAGACCCCTAAAATGTATTTGTTTTTTTAGGATGGAAAAATGCTTACAAGAGACTTCTAATTGTCTTGAATCTGGTTTAGCAGTGTTTTTGTAATCGAATTGATTATTCGACCCTCGGTTAGCCGACTCCGATTTTTTTGTATTTCTATAAGTGCGGTTCTTGAGACCCGTTGCATCCCCGCGGACCTTTATTTCTTTCTATAGTCAAATTGTGTGTCAATTATTGACGGTCAAAAAGCAAAGCAGTGTTTTTTTTAATTCTGAATGGGTTCGCTCTTGATCCCAATCAAGTCCTGGGGCCAAGACAGGATCCAAAATAGAACGAGCTAACCCAGAATGTGCATATTCACCCTGGCTTTGAAAATGGACGGGTTATAAGTTTTTTTTTTTTATTTAGGATGGGTTTGCTCTTGATCCCAATCAGGCCCGGGGGCCATGACAGAATCCACGATGGAACGAGCTAACCCAGAAGGTGCCTATTCACCCTGGCTTTGAAAATAGACGGGTTATAAGTACTCGGAAATACAGACGCAGGGAGGGAGTTTCACTCCTTTGCTGTGGGCACTATGAAAGATGTTAAGAAGCGTTTGGTGCGACAGGTAGGAATAGCAACCAAGAAAGAGTAGTAGCCCGCAGTGCGTCCGGGTGTCTGATGGAAAAATGGAGATGGCGATTTGAGCACATGCAGCTCCTGAGCACACTCTCCAAAGTATATTCTGTAAAAGACCGACAGACAGGCAACTTTGCGACGATTAGCTAAGCGCTTTATAGATTATACAAGCTCAGCTCTGCGCTGAATCGTGTCCAGAGCCACAAATTGGTAGTGTGGAGAATGGTGGAGGGAAAATCAGTAATATCCTTAACCCTCCTTTATATTGTCTCTCTGTGTGTCTGATTGATCTATAAATATTAAAAGACCTGAATGGGTGGTAGGTAAAAGTGTTGGACGAATCAAAACAACTTATTTTAAGAGAATTAAAATAGTTATTTTGCATTGGTATTTTTTTATTTTTTTTTATTTTGCATTTATTTTTAATTTTTAAGGAATAATCACCGAAAGAAAAATTCAAAAGCTGAGCACAGCCAAACCGCTGAGACTACATAGATGAAATTTGGCGCCAAAACTCACATCGTGGTCGCGACTAATGTGCAAAAGAAAGTTTTAAAATCGGACATACCATGGAGGAATAATCGCCGAAAGAAAAATTTAAAAGCTGATCACAGCCAAACCGCTGAGACTACATAGATGAAATTTGGCGCCTAAACTCACATCGTGGTCGTGACTAATGTGCAAAAGAAAGTTTTGAAATCGGACATACCATGGAGGAATCATCACCCTTCAAAAATCTAATTCATAACTATTGAAAAAAAGTTCAGTTTATTTTTTCGACTATCTTAGAATATTAAGAAAACTACGGACGGAGTGCTAAGTATTTACACTTCCACCACCAGTTGAAAGGTTAGGTTAGGTAAGATCACCTGGTGAGGTTAGATAAAGTAGTGCTTCGCTCAGTATTTGTAAACAGCAGCATGCATTGCAGACCTAGTTATATATGCCTTAATAAACGACTATCCTGCAGATATGAATCGCACAAATCCCTAACCGAATTTCGTTTGAGACTTAGTATAAATTAAAAGCTAAACCCACTTCCTACCTTTGGCACGACAAGTCCCGGAAGGGTTTATGTTTGTGTGATAAATACGAGCATTTGTACTTGAGTTATAGGTATTTATAGATATTCTGTGCATATTCCATATCTATGTATCATACATGTATGTTTACATTCCTTTCTTGAAGATGTTCTTAGTGTGTAGGTGTGTGCGTGTACATGAGGTGTTCAATAAAAACCAAAACAGTATTGAGAATAGTGTTTTATTAAATTCTTACAGCTGACCGTTGCATGCATAAAATAAATATGATCGAGCCGTGAACGAAACTCCAGCATATGCTTGAGTTTAGTGCATATACGGACAACCGTTAACTTTGGAAACTTAAAATAGATAAGAAACAAGTATTTTAAAACTAAAACTTAGTCATTTTAACTAATTTCTACGTATTTAGACTACGTATATACATGCAAATAATTCATTGCTATTAACTTAAAATTGTTTTACATACATAATTATGTATAAAACGGAAACCAAAGTCACACGATTATTATGAACTCAGTCTTAATCGCCTAATGCTTTTTGAGTCGCATTAAAAAATGCACAGCCTAAATTACTAATGTTATTTTATTTACTCTAATGTAATTAATTACACTTCTGTACACAATAACAATATTCATAGGAATTTTTTGTATTAAAAAGAAGAGATTCAGTATGAACTTATATTACAAGTAATAAGAATTCCATGTGTTTTTCAGTTGAAAAAAATCTTATTTGAAATTCAACTCACGTTTCGTGAAATTCCACGTTACAAAATCACCTTAGCTTTCACAATTAGAATACCCACTAAACACTATAGAAATATTTGCATATAAGCAAAATTCTTTTAAAGAAGGGTCTAGATTTTTAATATTAGTACTAACATTATAGTATTAAACCATTATTCTCTCCCTCGCTATATATAAAAAAAAAATCGTAAAGAGGAAGAATTGTACATTTTAATAAAAGGTTAATATAAGAACTACTAGTAAATAATGGAAAACGAAAATAAACTTTATTCACATGCACTAAAGACTTTATTTGAATCGTTCATAATTTGTCAGAAAACGTAACTAGCTAAACTAGCATTGACGACCCTATTGACTATAAATAAGGTCGACATTCCAATGTCATTTAAGATGTATCATTAGTTTATAATATGTATAATCGTATATTGTATGTATAATTGATGTATAATTTCTTTCGATGACCACAATGTTGTTTTAATACGTTGTTTTTGGCTTAAAACGAATGCCTTTACGAATCATGATAGTCAAAATGGCGGTTCAATATTGCCAGTATACTGCGTTTAAAAATTGCGATATTTTTTGTACACCCCACTGCTTTGAGTGTTGTAATCAGTCGAATTCATAAAAGCAACTCTCATATTATAAAAATACAGTTAAATTTATAACTAGCATGCATTTTATTAAAACAACGAAGAAAACGATTTATGATACATATAAAATTATATTCGATATAATCGTCTTTTATTTGTCATTTTTTAAAAATAAACATGATTGTTAGTTAACAATCATGTTAAGATAAAAAAAATCTTATATCGAATATATTACACTGGTACAAATAGTACTCCGAAACTTATTTAATAGTTACTTAAAATTAGTAACGACTGTATTGCCATGTTTAACATTAAAACTACCATTACATCTGTATTGCCAGTAATTAACACTAGTCACAAAGTATTCCGCACTTCATATAGTTTATTGTGTTGCACTTATAACGCACAACAGCCGACGATTTACTTCAGTTTTACAAACAATTGAAAAGATTAATCAGTGCATTGTATTTAATCTTGACCGCGATGAAATCAGAAACTACTAAACCGATTTGATGATATTTTTTTAAATTCGCGGGAATTTTTCTGACTTAGGACATAGGATAGATTTAATTTAAATAACAAAAAATGTGCCACAGCAACGCGTGGCCGGGTTAGCTAGTAAATTATACATTTCATTGCTACTTTTCCACGAATACTCTCATTAAATTAATATGCAGAAGCGTCAATGGATCGTGTATATGGTAATCAACTAATCCATCTAATGATTTTAATATATATTGGTGTGAAATTATTTTAATGGAAAAATATAAGTGCAGTTCTCAGGCGGGAATCGAACCCGCAACCAATAGGACCGGACTTCCAAAGGTTGCGGGTTCGATTCCCATCTCAGAATTCACTCGTGAGCCTAATCGGATTTTTTCTAGTATTTTTCTATTAAAACAATTTGTCTTATAAGCTAGCATTGAAAATATAAAAAAATATATATAATTATAAAAACTTTTGGTGTGTTTAGTGGTTATAATAAGGTTGCGCAATTAATTACAAAAAAAAATATTTTAAGTAAGTTTATCTTACAAATTTCTGATGCAAGTGATACCAGAGAAGCTGTGAAAGGGTTAATGTTCTGGTGACAGATCATTTCATGTTTTTTTTGTCCAAAATAAGATAAGAATAATTGATTTACGTGAAAATTCGTTAAAAATCTTCTTGTTCCTACCACTAAAATTGTGACCAGTGGAGCGACATCTGGTGCCCGGTATGAAAAGCTAGCGGGTTAGTAAGAGTGTGATAGTGTGTAGGCGAAAATGATTTTATTTGTTCTATGGGTCAATAGATCTTTCTTTCTGCTTTCTATTGCAGCAAATCTATAACCTTTAAAACATATAATCTATATTTGGTTTCAAAATTTGAAATTGTAATGGTGTATTAAAATTTTTGATTTATTTAACAAAACTGTTTTGTTTTAGTTAAAAATTACGAGCAAATTATATTTATTGAATAATAACTAGCTGATCCGGTAACGCGTTGCTATGGTAACGTTAAAAGAGCGGGAAAAAGAGCGGACAGACAAACACACATAGTTCTTAGATCATAGATTTTGCATATACCCGTCCTTGTATAACTTCAGATCGGTTTGGGGTATTTCTTTTTTACACGTCGCTATCTACAGGCAAAGGTATATTTCTGGTTGGACATTTGTTTGAAAACATTGCACTTATTAATCGGTTCCAAAATGTGTACAGTAGAGGAACGGCGCATATCGACGGTCGCCGTGTCATGTCCCGGTTGAGTCATCGCTGGCGTCGTCGTAGGGCGAGGATCATTTCTCCCATAGTCCATTTTCCCTCATCTTGCCTTGGAAGTACTTCTCCAAGGTGTTGGCGCATCTGGAATAATTTTTATATTATTAATTAATAAATTAAAATGGAACCTATCATATGTCCTAAGTTGCAAAAAAAAACCAGTAAAATGAAAATAAAATCATTAAATTTCATTCGGTAGTTTCTGATTACGATACGGGTCAAACACTGTGACAAAGATTTGTTATATTATATATTAAGATAGTTACTTAGTTTAGTTACGCTAAAAGAAGTATAACTTCTTACGTGGTTTTTTTTAATACTCATTGTATATTTCACATGGTTACGTCCCTTATTTTCTCCTCCTTTACTTATTTTCTGTCTCACTCTGAGTGTGCTTGCGTGCGTGTGTGTATACATGCATGCGTGTGCGTGCGTATATCAATTTTTTTTTCTTACTTTCTTCCAAATATTATAAATTAAGCTGGCTGGTTTACCTGTAGTAATCCGTGTCTGGCGAGTTGTACAGTCGGCAATTAGTGAATATACGCGTCATGTCCGCTACGAACAACCGCTTTGACACGTAGTAGCGGGACTTCAGTCGTTCGCCCATCGTTCGCAAATCTAGAGAGAAAAAGGTATCTATGGTTAAGGCAAGCCATTTCCAAGACACAGACATAAATTTTAAATTATATAATTGAGACATAAAACGATTAGTTATAATAAAATTTGTCTAAAAAAAAAAAGTACAGAGAGAGAGTACAGATATATATTAATTTTATTTTATTTAATTATTAAAATCTTTTAAATAATCAATTTAATAACAAAGAAAAATATACTCTAAGAACACAAATTATTTTGTTGTTTGTGTGTTTGTCTCTCCGCTCTTTTTCCATTGTATACGCGTTACCATAGCAACGCGTAACCGGGTCAGCTAGTAACAGTAAATATAATAAATGCTATAATTTACCCATGGGATATTTTATGTGGTCGTAGTAATCGGGAACTTCAGTTTTATCCACAGGTTTGAGGAAAGGCCAAGCGGCAGCGTGATTTTTCACCTGAAATATATAGTATTTATAATAATAATAACTTACATTCGCACCCATTTGCCTAGCCCAAAATAAGCACTAATGTTAGTGACACTAGGGTTACGGATAGACTTACATATATGATACATAGATAAGTTATATTTATAGAAAAGCATTAATAAATACGATTCAGGTACAAATGCTCGTATTCATCACAGAAGCATCTGCCCCTTCTCTCTTGCCCCTCATCTAGATAATACAGATACTATCGATAATTTGTTATTTACGAGCAACATTAGTATCGATAGTGTGGCACTTTTCTATTGTATTGACACGTTCCAAGCTATCGATACTATAATCTATAGTCCTGCAAAATAATCGCTTATCGATAGACTATCGTGTCAGCACGTACAAAGTCAAACTAGCAGAATAACAGCAAGAGGTTATTTTTCGTCCACAAACCGAAGCATAATGCCTCAATTGACAGCAATGCAAAAAGCATTACTAGCATAGTTTACAATCGATAAATTATCGACATTCCACTATCGATCGGCAACACTAATTTAGCTCCTACGGCATATAAAATCAGTATGTGGGTAGAATACCTGATGCAGGAGAGTACGTAAAGCGGGTAAATCCGCATCCGCGTCAGGCTCCAATGTGGCGGAGCGGCCAATGGAACGCCATCCTGTCTCACGCAGTCCCGGGATGAATTCCACAGCGATGCTCCGCGCCTATAAAAATATTCACATTTGCTCACACCACTCAACACGAAAGTTACACTCACTCAAAGGAAAAGCAGTCTAAGTAATCTCCTTAGCCATATCAGAATAACATGCAAATATTTCAACACATTACAATTTATATAATTCTTACTACTATAAAAATTAAAAAATAATGTCAGTCAAATAAAAAAACAATACAAAATTAAATGTCAATTATGTTAATATGTATATATAAAAATAAATAATTCTCGAAACCTGATCATGTTAACATAAACTAATGCATTATAGTCCAGGTTATTGAAATTACTTAATAAATACCTGATATAAATTTCAGACTGCCTAAAGAATATTTTTTGGGATTTAAAAAATAATAATTTGAAGTCGTCTGGCAATACTAAATAACCGACAAAAACGTCTTGGATTTTCTTTTTGAGCTCGAGAAATAATAACTTAAGAGATAAAAAATAATTCAAGTTGCCCAAAATATTTTTTTTTTATTTTTTTTTCAAATGTTATGTGCTGCGTAGTAGCGAAATAACCGCTTACTCGCTAAAGACTGGATTCTCCAATTAACAAAATTGTTGTTTTTCGCAATTCGTCAAAATTCTCAAAATTCGTCATCAGCTCTCCGACTATTAACACCTTAAATATCTTTATGTCTTAAGAAACTAAACCTTAAAACAATTTGGTATTTTATTATAAATGATCATACACATTGCGCGGCTGTTATTTAGGAATCTCTTCGTTTTAGGGACTAATTTTAGTACAAGTCTGTGGGGATCTCGCCTACTTCTTTGAGATATAATTATCATCAGTCTTTACAAGCTTATCACTATATTGTTCGACGAACAACGCTACCTCAAATATATATAAACAGAAGATTGTCAAAATACGGAGTGATCTGAAGGATAACAAGATATGTCTGGTTCTATATCAGAGATAGCCCTGATGGATCTTATTCCTATTTAAATGGAAGTAGTACCCCTTCAAACAAAACTAGTTTGAAGACAATATTCAATTTTTTTTTTACTTAGCTTAATTAAAATAAGCACTGTGAGCCTTTTGTGATAGATACTAGGGTAACGTATAGACATGATACATAAAAATGTAATATTTATCACACAAACATCTGTCCCTTTATAAAATAAATATTACTTACGCCGTCTTTAAAGCAAGTGAGGCCGGGATGGATTTTGCTCACTTCCTTTTGCCTCATATCGATCAGTTTTTTTACAATCTGCAAAAACAACGCGTCATATAAACACTAACATTATAAATTAAATAAAAAACAACAAAAAAAGAAAGCATGTGTGCAATTCCCACGTGGTAGAAGTGAAACCTTCAAAAATAACACGTACACGTATACAAAATACCACGGTTGTTGTGATGCCTTCTCCCAAGCTTTGTACTATGCATGCACGCACAAACACGTATTAACACACGTACATAATGCTTCCTATCTCATTTTCTCCTACGTTAAATCTTATGAATTTATGTGTCTGTCTCTTTTTCGTTTCATCGATTTTCAAATCACAACGAATCTAAAGAAATTTTCACTCCAAAAATCAAAAGGCAAATATGCGTGGAATTTTTGTTAATTTTAATATATTGCATAATTAAAATTTTCCAATTCAACTTTAGTAGCACTAGAAAAGATTCCTAAATTCAAAAGCAATTCCGTAATACAATCTATCAAGTGCTAAAGTATAAACAAATGTAAAAAAGATTGTCCAAAATTGGCTTGGCGTGGACAAGGTGCTTAGCAAAAAACAATTCTATTTCTATAAATTCTAATTTATTTTTAGACGAATATTGGTGTCCTTATTGTTGTATCGAACTTCCCTTATCATAACAAAAGTCTTTAGAGAAATAATATGCCTACTTCCTGCCGTCACTGGTCTCCATTTCAATTCTGGTGTTGCCATTATATAGTTGTACAATTACATCCGATTAAAATTAATTTAATCATAAACTGTAAATTCATATTTATTAATAGTTCTTGCGATCTATAACCAAATCATGGTTATTATTTCATTGGTTTACTTTGCGCGAAATTTAAACTATGAATGCGCACAATAACATTATTAATAAAACAATTTATTTTAAACGATGTTTTATAAAGCTCACTCGAAATGGCGTTGCCACTCATATACTCTGTGTCGTTCTGCGTGTAGACGCGTAGTGGTAGCTCTCAATACAATAGCATTATAAACAATCTTTTAGACTACTTCAACGTTTGTTTTTAGGTTGAGCTAGGCACCAGGATAATTTGTCTCCACCTGCCCAGTTTTTAGATAAGAATTTGTCAATTTCGTCTCGGATTTATTTCACGTTGTATGTAATGTCACTATCTTAACCCCTTGAAGCCCAGCATTGTGTTAAATGCGTTATTTCTCTCTCTGTCGGGGAAAAAATATCCTTCAATCAAAAACAACCATAACCAAAGCCGTAATAAGGATTAAATTAGACAGCGCGCTATAGAGCATTATATAATACTCGCGGATTTAAGGTATCGTTGTCACGCGCATGATATAATGCTTTCGGGTTTTGAAAGGTTAAACAAGTCAAAAAGATTTTGTTTAGGAATATTGACACGAATACTATATGTAGTTAAGTCAAACTGCCTTTACAAATAGGACAATGTCCTTTCACGTTTTAGTCACAAGTCACAAAGCTTTTGCGCGCCCCCCTGCCCCTTGTCACATTCCGGTGATTCCCCCCTTTTTACAAGTGACGTAATTTATTGATGACCCCTGACTAAAAAATGGTTGCGCTAAAATATTACTTATGTATTAAGTAGCGAGCCGTCTCACGGGTGCAATACTGATACTAAATATAGCACAGAAAAAAATAGTTATTGTGGGTTACCCCTAAGAGATAGACATATTCCAGCGCGGACTTTTTTGTAGACCCTTTTAAGGTGTACAATACTGTAAAAGAGGATTTAAATCCGTTGCGTAATTTTAAAGATCTAAGCATACATAGACAGACAGACAGCAGGAAGCGACTTCGTTATTCTTTAGGCACTGGTATGAGAACCAGGTAAACTATGTGAGATGGGGAAATGAGCGCTCTGAGGAGTACATGTTGGAGTGCGGGGTGAGGCAGGGGGGGTTGACCTCTCCTAGACTTTTCAACTTGTACGTCGACCGGCTGATCCGCGAGCTCAGTAGCATGCATGCGGGATGTTCAATCAATGGCGTCAATGTCAATAACATCAGTTACGCGGACGATATGGTGTTGCTGAGCCCGTCAATCGGCGCTCTTCGGGAGTTGTTGCACGTGTGTGAGACCTATGCACTACAGCATGGCTTAAAGTATAACAACAAGAAAAGTGAGTGCATGGTTTTCGCCGCTGCAAATAGCTCTCCCAGAGTCGTGCCTCCTGTCAAACTTTACGGAACAGCGTTGTCTTGGGTTAAGCAGTTTAAGTACCTGGGCCACATTTTGACAGAAGACCTGAAAGATGATCAAGACATTGAGCGCGAACGTAGAGCGTTGGCAGTCAGAAGTAATATGATCGCCCGTAGGTTTGCTCGATCTTCTGAACCGGTCAAAATAACTTTGTTTAAAGCATTCTGCCAATCGTTTTACTCTGGCGGCCTATGGGTGAATTATACGCAGAAGGCCTACAGCGCTCTGCGTGTGCAATATAACAATGCATTCAGGATGCTGTTGGGGCTGCCGTGGCGCTGCAGCGCGTCCGGCATGTTTGCCGAGGCGCGGACTAATGACTTTTACGCGATTATGCGCCAAAAAGTAGCCTCTCTCATGAACAGGGTGTGCGGCAGCCGCAATAGCATCCTGAGGGCAGTGGCAGGGGGATGCGAGTGTCCTTTCAGCCAGCACTGGACCAAAGTGCTTGTTGGGTGAGACCAAATGTAATTTAAGAGTGTGTGTCGAGTTTAATTTGCTATTATTATTTTTATTATTTTTTGACATGCCCTATTTAATGTATAATTTGTCATGATTTTTAATATATGTACTAACCTAGTTTTAAGTTTTCATTGTTACTAACCATTATGAGACTTTGATTCTTGCAATAAATTGAATTATTATTATTATATACTATGTAGTGTTTTGCGTACCTCCTTCTGTCTTCGTATGACGGATGTGAACTGCGTGTATACAATTCGAGGGTTGAGCTCACAGTGCATGAGGGTAGCTCCTTCATAGTCCTTTATGTACCCCTGGTACATAGCCCGGGGCAATTTTATGTCTTTGCTGAAACCCTGCTTCTTGAAGTATCCTACAAAAAAAATATATTTAACATATTCGTATGCGCCGAGACACACATCCTTACCCACACTTACTAATATGCTAGAATTGCCTAATAAAATAAACATCAAATTTTTCCACAACTCCTCTTTCCAAGCGGCACAAGTCTTCCTTTAGGCATCCAAGACTGTCCATCCATCACTTCCTTTCAGACCAAACTTAAAGATCACTTTCTAGCACAGATATCATAGTCTGAACATAACCTTTAGAACAAGGGGAGATCAAAACGTTCGCGGAATGGGTGGGAAGAAGGTTGAAATTATACATCAAATTATTTTTCTTTTTCAATGTATTCCCCCTTAACCCTAATACATTTCTCAGATCGTTAAAATAATTTGTTGATACATCATAAAATATGATTTGTCCTTAGCGTCAAAAAAGGCCGAAATTGCCGACTTCACCTCTTCGGTGTAGTTATAAATAGATACTAATGGACGCTCAAACTATCTATCTAGATACATGAACCTACCCCCACCATCCCCTCCATTTTATCTATTTACTCAATATGTAATTTTATTTATTTATTGTATTTATGTAGTATATTGACATAGTATAATAGCTTTATCAGAATTTTGATTCAGATTATAAGTTTTTTTTATTTTATGAATATTATATGATCTGCACTCTTAAGTTGTCCCGCTTACATGTAAAATCACCCAAATACCCTTGGTTGGCTGGAAGAGATCTCATTTAGAGATAAGCCCACCATTGCTCACTGATATATGTTTTTGTACTGTTCAATTACTTTTTAGGAGTAACCTCCGAAGACAACACATAACTCTGTTATTATTCAATATTTTTGTAGAAAAAAAAATCTACAAATATAACTGAAAATATACCTTATTTTGTCCAAAATACTTCAAAACATTTTGTAGAGTACTTTCTTTTTAAAAAAAATCCCGAAAATCGCCTAATTTTTCATGGGTTACACTGGTATAGCCTGGTATATTAAGTGTAAACTTATAAGTTTTCTATTGTTTCTAAAGATTTGTTTTCATACAAAAAACCCATACAGTTCCTAATGAGCTTAAAGAAATGATGTTGAACGTATAAAGCGTGGATTTCAATTCACTTACCTATAGCAAATTCATCGGCAAACGTGAGGAAGTGCAGTATATTATTTCTGATGTGGTAATCCTTCAGGTGGTTCATAAGGTGAGTTCCGTAGCCTTTCACTTGCTCGTTCGACGTCACAGCACAGAAAACTATCTCACTGAAACCCTAAACAAACAAATTCGTTTTAGATTATATTAATTAATTAAAAATAAATTCCAAAAAATAAAATTGACATATTCAAATTACGATAGTGAATGTTATAAATTACGTGTCACGTTGTTTGTCCGCGATGGACTCTTAAAATACTTAATCGATTTTGATCAAATTTCGTAACTATCTGTTATTTGATCTAACTTAAAAGATAGGATAGGTTTTATTTTAATTTATAACACAGCAACGCGTGGCTGGGTCAGCTAGTAATATATAAATATGTTATTTTTTAATGAAAACACAAAAATGAATATACATAATAAATAATTAATCATTGAAATAAAAAAAAAACTTACGAATGAATTTGTTTCACAAATGTGAAAATGGCTTACAATAAAATCCTCTAAATAATCTTAATTTAAAAAAATAACGGCTTTTTTATTAATGACATGTTATAATTAATTAAGCTTAGTTTCGGACTAAATAATTGTTGTAAGTAGTCCTATATTATACAATATTTAAAAAAAAAAAACACTACTCAACCGATTTCGATGATTTTTTTTTCATTTTGCTGCATTTGCTCCGACTTAGGACATAGGATAGGTTTCATTTTATTTAACAACCTCAGAGTAAACAGGACTGGAGTAGCCGTTGCCTAACATTACCCCTCTGCCAAACGCACAAGCATCGGATGCCTGTGCGTTATATAAAACTAGTTGAGCGGCCATTTTAAAACCACAATAATCAGAACGTCTTACCGTGCGGAGCTCCCACGAAAATGCCTGCCTGTGCTGTTTTCTACTGTAAAAAAAATTTGAAAACATCTAGCATGCAAAAAGATGGCGTTACCTTTTATTTGTGAGTATAATTTTTAAGATTTGATTATTATTTAATTCATAATTTCATGTTTTAGTAGACTACAATTTCAAATTTCGCGCTCAAAGTTCGTTTGATGACGTCATGGCCGCACTCCCCACGAGACTACCTAGGGTTGACCATTATCGCATTTCAATAAATTAAGACAAAAATTAGAATAAGTTTGTTGGTAATAAATAACTGTAATTTTGTATTAATTAATTACCAATTATAATAGCGTTTTAACAATGTACGTTGCATGTTTATTTTTAGTTTAGTATTAAGTACATACCTACACTTTTGCGGCTGCTTGAAGCCTATTGTTTGCCACACAACATGGAAATATAAAATAATAAATAAAATAATAAATTAAAATATTAATCAAACTATTTGCCCTTTTATTCATGCTGGGCGGCGCTCATAAACATTAAGAGTACTAATGCTGTATATACTTACACTGTCCCTGACTTCATAAAAACAGCACGGTTAAAAGGGTACCATCGCCTAACCAGCACACCCGATCATTTCTGAGAAACCAAAATATTTTTTCGAGCCACAGGACAAATTTGTAATTTTTTTGCAATCAGCAACCCTTATTAATTTTTACAATATTTATTTGCACAATAGTGATGTCAACTTCATCGATATTGTAATTTTACGAGTGAGTAATGAATGAATGAATGCAAGTAACATACTAAATTGAAAATATGTATTATGATTTAAATCTATATGTTGCAGGGAAATTATATAATTCCGCAGTTTACATACGGCGTCATCAGTTTAAAAAAACATATACCCTATTCTTAGTTCTTTTTCTTAACGATAGTAAAACACAGCTTAGATAAATTACAGTTTGTTTCAGTAATTATTACCAGGTGTATAAATGCGAAAGCTCAAAAAATTAAAAAAATTCAGTCAAAAGTTCGTTATCTAAAAAAGAAAGTCGCGTATCCATATACCCACACACGAGAGCAATGGAAAAGTGGGGAAAACTCCCAAAACTATCCCCGTTTCATGAAAGAGGACAGTTTTATATGTTATGTTACAATTCACAAGAAAGAGTTACATACTTACTTTCCGTAATAAAAAGTGAATTAATTTAAATAAGAGTACTCTTAAATGGTGGAGTGTTAATCAATGTGAGTTCAAACTGTTACCTAAAAAAAGCACGCAATTTCTTATCAGCGCCACCAGCCAGTGTTCCAAGTGAACAGTTATTTAGTAGCACAGGATTAATACACGAACCCTTGCGAAACAGACTGGAGTCCGAAAAGGCGGCCATTCTACTTTTCATTAAATATAATGCTCCAATATTTATATTTCATTACTAAAACAATTAATCAGTAATAGTAATTCACTCACTACTTTATTATTAAACTAGCTGACCCGTCCACACGTTGCCGTGAGACACAGACAGACACACAGACTAAAATTGTAAATGTTATTTTGGTGTATGTACCGTATATATATTCAAATGCATGTAGTAAAAAACGGTTATTTCAATATTACAAACCGACACTCCAATTTTATTTTTATGTATAAATAAAGAAAGGATAAATATTACTGCCTTTTACCCTACCAAACCAACACTTCAGTTTTTTGTACAGATCCGCATACGCTTCCGCGGATGTAAGCCTCTTAAAATCCGCATACGCATCCGCGGATGTGAAAAAAAAATGCATCCGCAACATCCCTAATCCATATCCATATCACTACAATGTAATGCACTAGGCAGAAAGCGACTATGGATTCTAGGTACGACTAACCCCAAATGGGAGAAATTTACGGACATGCCCTCAGCCAGCATCATAACGCTCATCCAGGACGTATACGTTTTGGATTTGGATGTTTTGCGTATATTATTAAAAATAACATTTTCAAATTAACAAAACTGCTGTGTCTAATAAATACATAATGCCTACCTATTAATATTGATTGTGAATTATTAAATAAATATATGTGTGTTATACATGTATATTGGATATGTTGATGTGTTCTGAAATAATACATTTGTTTATCTATTAAGTTTCACTCATTTGATTTCTGATTTCATAAAAATCTTTACTTCTTCCCAATATCATACGAGAAAACTAACTATATTCACTATCGCTTTGTTAAAAATAATCTTTCAGTGTTCCTCCTTTCCATTATGGTATATACGCGAAAGGGTCCACAGTGATTCTATATATACAGGGTCATTATATAAACACCATCCAAATTTTTTCTAGGCATAAGATATCATTCAAACACTTCATTTATGAAAAAAAATTGGGAGGTAAAATTACCGCAAAAAAAAAATTTGTCCGAGCGAATTATTACAACAGCTGGTTACTGGCAAAATAGGTACTTAAAGTTGAACGACCGATCGCCCGAAGCGCCCCACCGAGCTGCGCGCGCAAGTTGTAACGACATCGGCGCAATGAAATCAGTCACCCGCGGACTTTCCGCGATGTATAATGTTGCGTTCACGCATTTACGTCGCATAATTATCTACCTAACGAAATGTGTTCACACTTGCAATTGAAATCGAGGGCGAAATTGAACGACGGGTTTATGTGAAGAAGGCCCAAAGCCTCGAGAACTTAAATATGAATATAATCCGTGCATTTAACGAAGTGACAAAGTGAAAAAACAAGTAATACAATTAAAGACAATGTTCATAAACGTGCAAGACTGTTTAGAGAGAAATTACCTACACTTTAAGGTATTGTTTTCAAACTTCATTTAAGTGTATTTTGTTTGGATTTTTAATTAATTATTTTGTTGGAGTAAAGCAAAATGTGTGCAGGGCGGCTAAGACTTGTGAAATTTTTCACAAAAATATAGAACTATTAATTATACATTTCTTTATCCTATCATGTAAAATAGACAAAAATAACTTAGGTAGGTAGGTACTAAGGTTATGGCACTGCATTTGTTTTTGCGATTTTCGAATTGCCTTTGCGATCCCTGTGTTTTTTTAGATTCTGTGGTTAATAAACACCCTTTGCTTTACTCCAACCAATTATTGTACATAAGTTGATTAAATTTTAAAAAATGCGACGTAAGTGCCTAAGGTGTGGTTTACTTTTATGTTCATTTTTTATTTATTAAAAGTGTTATCGATTAATATTGTTATAATCAAAGAACAAATCAACTTATCTTTTCTTCAATTTGACGTTCCTATTTTTTTTCGTTTAAATTTTCAACTTATGAAAATCATTGTAATGTATCAATGAAATACGGGAGGGCGGGGCGGGGGTCGTGTAATCATCTGCTACAACACCGTGCGTAGCGTGACTGTGACAGCAATCGGTAGTTTTCCTCGGATAACTTTGTGTAGGCTTAACTTAATATTTTAGTACTGAGTGATATTAAAAGAAAAAAATCTTGTTTCGTTACTTTCTTCAAAGAATATAATATATAAATTTGGATGGTGTTTATAAAATGACCCTGTATATAATAACACCTGTTGTAAATACCTTTTAAATGCAATAAACTATTAAGTTTCAATTTGTATTTTATAGATATGGCCTTCGAAACTAACTGTTGTAGCGTGTAATATCATCATTTAATTCTTAATACATAATGTAGGAATACTAACGCAAAGTTAATACATTCATTCATTGAACGGAACTGATTTATCGATATTCTCGTGCTATGTCATGTCACTTCTCACACAATGATATTCGTGTGTTTGAATAGAACGTTAACACACTATTTTAAGCACGTGTGCGTGAATTTTAAATATGTTTGTCGTATTATGCATGTGTGCGTTTGTAAACACGCAAAAAGTTTTTGTTCCTGTGTGCTGGCATTGAGTGTAGTAGTAACCTCACCCCCCGCAAAAAATGGCAGAAAAATATGTACGAGAAATTGACTAATGGCTACTCCAGTCCTGTTTACTCTGAGTTAACAACACAGCAATTCGTCACCGGATCAACTATCAACCTTATATATTATAAAATATTTTATTATTTTTATTAATTAAATCTTTTATTACGTAATTAAGTGTCATCTATTTTTACTATGTATGTATCTTTCTGTGTATCTTTTGATACAAAAAGTAAGGTAAAATTTATCATAATCCAATTTCGACAGTAATATAAAGCTAAGAGTAGGTACAAGTAAACGCCATAAAAATTCCAAAATTTATTTAAAGTGAAAGTGACTAGGCCGATGCAGTCGCTAAGCATAAAGCTTCGCTAGCACCTTATATTGGAGCGGAGCGTAATACCTTTAAAAAAAAAAGAAAAAATCGGTTGTCTGTAAAGTCAGTTTACGGACGATAATTTTATGTGATAGCGTCATAAGAAAACATTGATGAAAATTGCATACGAATACTTTTATGAATTCAATTGAATTATTATCACTGAATTATTATTATTTTGTATAATACAAAGAAAGAGTTAATTGATTTTTTTTTCTTTAAATTAACATTAAGTCGTTGTAATAAACAATGGAAATCACATTAACTTTTCACTTCATGAAGTGGATGAGAGGTAGATGCGCCACAAGTCGAACGCTTAGGCCGATAGTCGTTTGTTCTGCGCTCTTGTTTGCACGTTCGGTTCAGGCGGAACGTTACACTTTTTCGTGCATGCAAATCACGAAATCACGTCAAAAATTAAATTCAATAATGTTAAGTAAATTTTAAAATTCCAAAAGAAAGAAAACTTTCAAAAAGCGCACGGTTTTTGTTTCAATTGTAAATCCTATAGAGCCAATGTTTTTGGTCATAACTTTTTTATTCGGGCACTGTCACAGTCTGGTCCTGAATGTGTTGATTCGATTCTACACAAAAAGAACTCGGGAAGTTATGGCGTAACAGACATTGCGACATTGAAGCTGATCAATGGGAGCTCCGTGTGTGTATATATATAAATAATATATATATACACACACTGAAAAAATTACCTAATTATATTTTTAATTACTAGCTGACCCGGCCACGCTTTGCTGTGGATCAGTTATTATAATTAGCAATGCTTTTTTTATCATTAACTAAAAAGAAACCTATCCTATGTCCTAAGTTGGAACATATCCAGAAAATTGAAAAAGACTCATCAAAATCGGTCGAGTAGTTAATCGCGGTCAAACACTGTGACAGGGAATTTTTATATATATAATTTAAGATATATTTTGTTGATTAATATTTTAAACTGCCAAATTATTATATTTAAAGGCAAACTCTTAACTTGCTACAGGTATCAGTTTGGAGTCGAACCCAAAACCCTTGCTATCTGGACTAATATTCTTCGCTGACACCTAGTTGAACAAAAATCCAGCAGTTAAAAATAATTAAATAACAAAATTATTTTTTAATACATAACTGTTTCTTCTTTATCGATTGTTCGATAGTAGATTACATGGTCCATCAAGAGATGGCGCTGTCGTAAGTTTAAGAAATACTTAAAAATACTCGGGTCTATCAAGGTTGATTACTCGCCCGGATTGCGAGGGGATAGGGGTTCGATTCTCGCCTTTTACCTAAGTTAACTTATTTATTTAAAAAAAGTCTTAATGATAAATTATTTTAATAGAAATTATCGATACGGCTCACGAGTAAATTCTCAGGCGGGAATCGAACTCGCAACCTTCGGCGAGCCTTGCGAATACCCGTCGATTTTTTTTCTAGTACTTTTAGCGTTGTCTTACCAATGAGAGGAACATACTCTCGTATTCGAAAGAAACATAATATTTAGAAAAGTTTTGACAATCGATTGAGATGAAATAGTCATATAGTTTAAATATATATTTTTTTGCATAATCAATATTAAAATAATTTATAACATAAGATAGCTTTGAAAATGCAAAAAAATATATAAAAAATGGTTTACTTTTATTGATGTTATTTGTAAAATTTAACTGATTTATTACCTGCGAATGAAATGTCCTGAAACAAATACCACCGATCGGTCTTCCTTCTTTGATGAGAGCTAGCGTTTTGTGCTTTCTATAATAAATAATAAAAAATAGTTAATTAGAAGATACGACAAAACGAAAAAAAATCAACTTGTACTAGAATTGAAAATATTTACGGATCAAAAACCAATTGAGAAATATATTCTTTGGTCATCTCGGGGAGTTGATGCGAGAAGACGTTGTGAAGACCTGTTGGATAAAAAAATATTTTATTTTTTATTTTAGCATTAATAACTGAACTATTGGCATATAATTCTTTAGTCTAGTCCACAATAAGCATTGTAAGAATTATCTCATGGATACTAGGGTAACGGATAGACATACATATATAAATCTGTCGCGTTATCTATTTGTATGTTTTGTAATTTTTATTAATTTGGATACATATCTTGTCTCGCAAATGAAAGAGCACCGCGCCATCTATTAGTGGCAAATCGTACCGCAATGTGGCCAACATGCGGACAAGAAAACAAAAAGAGGACTGATGGCCACGCGCACGTGCACCGAGTTCCGCAATATCAAACTGAACTAGTAACCTATCCGCAAACCCCTGCAACTATAAACTAAACTATAGTTTTATGTGACGGTGTCTTCGTGTGCGTAACTATAAGGAACAGCAAATTCCAGGGACGTCCTCGGCAGCCTCCAGCATCTCGCACCACGTGACCGTCAAGGTATCGTGCCCCCTTCATCTTCCTCTCATATTTGCTGTCGACATTAATTTTCTCATACCGCAATACAGTCCACTAATTTTGAATCGCCCACCTAACCAATATACGATACATAAATATATATAAAATATTCCTATAATCAGCTCGACGAACCTTGATCCCTATGACAGTTCATGTTAGTGACGGGTCGTGTCGATATATCGTTTATAGGCAAGGGCGTGACTTGCATTCAGCCACATCAATAAACATGTTTTTAAAAATATAATCTACATTTCTAATGCTTATTATATATACGAATATCCGTGTATTTGTATGCGGGGTTGCCAAAATTCCGATGCAGAGTTAACATGGTCGAACTCTATAATTTTAGTTTTGAAAATCCATGTAAATTAAATTTTTAGTATAGTAACACTATCTGATCTGTCACTAGGTACGCCGTGATCGCTTATTCGCTACACCAGTACGAGTGCTAACGCCTTGTATGCGCCACGTGTTTTTTGTGTCATCGGAGTCCTTTGTTTGTTACTACTGTTGTTTTCTGTTTTTGTTATTGTTGTTTTCTGTTTTTGTTATTGTTGGTGTTTCAAAATGCCGAAAAGACTGAGAAAAACTGTACTCAACAGTGAAACGCGGGAGTTTGTTGTACGCTTGCGTGATTATTTTGCTCGCGAACAACAAAATGGCGGACCTTTGTTGCCACTTGACAACGTACGCGACCGTGTTGCTGATGCTCTGGGAATTGGCAAAGCTACCGTTTCCCGAATTACAAAGGAGAAGTTCGGTGAATCGTCGATGGAGGAGAACAAGCTATCAACTCCAAAGAAGAAAAAACATAATAGGGCACATTCCGTAACTAACCCCGATGATTTCGACATGGCAGCAATACTAAACCACATTTACGGCTACTATTTTCGAGGTGAACTGCCAACTTGCAAAAAATTATTGGCGTCGCTGAAATCGGCTGATTTATTTAAAGGTGAGCTCACTTCTCTCAGAGTGGTTATAAAAAAATGTGGATTTCGTTATGGGAAGTGTCACAAAAGAAAAGTAATAATGGAGCGGAAGGACATTGGATTGATGAGGTGTGATTTTCTAAGACAAATAAAAAACATCGAGAACTGGGACAAGGTGGTTTATCTGGACGAAACGTGGCTCAACGCCAATCACTCAGTGTCCAAAACATGGACAGACGACACAGAGAAATCCTGTACCAAAGCTCCAGAAGGCAAGGGCCAGCGTTTGATTATCTGCCACGCTGGCACAGCCAAAGGTTTTGTACCTAACTGCTTGTGGGCCTTCAAATCCGTGAAAACATCAGATTATCACGAAGAGATGAATTTTGAGAATTTCGAGAAATGGTTCACAAAACTATTGGACAATTTAAATGAGCCCCACTATATTTTAATGGACAACGCCCCATACCACTCTGTGCAACTTAATAAAGCACCTACCGCGAATAATAATAAAGGCGAAATCATAGAGTGGCTGCAACACAATGGTGTGGCAGCTAATAGT
This sequence comes from Calamotropha paludella, assembly GCA_927399485.1. Lineage (NCBI taxonomy): Eukaryota > Metazoa > Arthropoda > Insecta > Lepidoptera > Crambidae > Calamotropha > Calamotropha paludella. The sequence goes on along the minus strand of OV656803.1, from coordinate 770,428 downwards.
CAAATGCTGAAAAAGGAATTAGTCAGACTGATGAACCTGCATAAACTGCAAACAAAGAAGAAGTATGTTTTGGATGAGATGGCAAAATCAAAAGGGCACACCGTGATTCGTCTACCGCCCTACCACTGCCAATATAATGCAATCGAGATGATATGGGCGCAGATCAAAGGTGGGTTGATTTGTATTTATTTTAACATGTTTTTATTTAGGTGACTGGTGACTAGAGAGCTAGCACTATTTAAAGCTATTTTATTTTACTAAATAGCTATAGCATTTTTATTTTTAACCATGTACGTAATTTCTCATATAAATTACACACTTTTAACATACCTAATTATGTACTTATAATGTACTTACTCCGATCTCGCTCTTTGACTTTGCATCATATTCAATCTAAACCATTATTGTTTCAGGTTGTGCAGCCAGGCTGAACACCACTCCGCCATTCACAGCTAATAAAATGCTGACGTTACTAGAAGAGGCATGTAGTCTAGTGACTCCGGACAATTGGAGGAAAGTGGTTGAGAAGACCAAGAAACTGTGCTTAGATGATTGGGATCGAGACGTGCGATACGACAACGTAGTAGACCAGCCGTTTTTAATAAACGTAGGAGAAAGCAGCTGCAGTTCAGATTCCGAGTCTGAGACGCAAGCCGTGATGTCATTGTCAGATTCCGATTAATATATATTAAAAATCATTGCTGAACCGCTTTTGTTTTATTTGGTTTTGTCATGTAGTAGGTATATATAATAAATTAATTAAATCTCCTTTATTTTATTATCGCAGACAACTTAAATGATTATAAATCTGACACTAAGAGCGTAGGTACTATGTTAATGTATTTTGTACACTCGTTTCCATTTTCGATATTTGTTTATCGATACTTTCCGCGCTAGTCGATATCTTCCAAACGAAGTAACTTTTGCAGGACGTCAACGTAAAGTCTGATTGAGATAATTTCTTGTAAATGTTAATAATTATTATTATTCCGACGGAATATTATTTTAATGGCATATATCTGCCTAAAATTAATAAATATCATTTTTAGACTCCGCCAATTCGATTATAATGTAACGGTGACGCTACTACAAGGTTGTGTCGAGGGAATAACTGTCAGTGTCATAGGGATCAAGGTTCGTCGAGCTGATTATAGAAATATATCGGTATTTATAATACCTATGATTCAGGTTTAAATTGCTAGTCTTAATCACAAAAACATTTGTAAAACAATAGTTAAATTATCATCAAATATTATGAATTAAGTATGATTTGGATAAGTTACCGATGAGCCAGAGCATTGTCTGTTTGTTGACTGGTCCCGTTAACGAATTCCCAATCACATGGAACTCGATCATCTTCCGTTGCTCTTCCAGTTTGGCAGCCTCGTCCCGTGGAGCTTGCATTTGGAACAATGCCTGAAACACACAATTCATTTATATCTGTTAAGAAAAGTAAACAGCTAATAATAATATTAATATTTTAATAGTAAAATCGACTCGGCTCCCAAATGAATGTCTTATAAGATAGCTTTGAAAAATGCAAATCGATAATACGCCCTTTTTCCATTATATCAATTAAAGTTACCATAGGAACGCGTTACCGGCTCAGCTTGTAGTTAATAATAATAATAAAAAATAAACATACATCAGGTCCACACATGTAGTTGGGGTCTGTGATAGTAGCGACAATGTCGGCGACTGTACGCTCGCTGACGTCATCGCCGGATTCGTCCGCGACACGGCGCCGTTTAGCACCGGACGGATCTCCGAACCGGGAGTCCGCGGCTCGCTTCCCGCTCTCTTGTTTCAGCGAACCTGATGGGATAATTTCGATATAGCACCACTAAACAGCTTGAGAAAGGAAAACATATAGCTTTTATTTACTTCCCCCTGTCAAGCAGATATCTTCAACCGATTGAGCTGAAATTTTGTATATATGTTGTTTCGATGTAATTGCATGGTTAGGGAACGTTTCCATAATACGTGCCCCATTCTGGGGGGAGAGGGGGAATCTTCAAAATATCACACTTGGTCACAGGAACCAAAACCAAAGACCCTCCGACTTTGGTTTTCATGACGTAGTCAATATCCTCTAGGGTTGTTTTTTACTTTTTGTTTGCAAAAATCAAAACTAAATAATTTATCATAATGGGTCACGTAGTATGGGCACCTTCCATTTGCTATCGACATCACTCTAAATACAACAAGACGGAACTTCCAAGATGACAGATTAGATATTTTTAATGCATTCCCATATCATAAAAACTTTTAAAGGAAATATTTATTCAAATTTAAAAACTTTTGACGTGATAACGTCTTATAAATTGGTTGCGGCTGGGAGTCACTTATGAAAAAGTGTAACGCTCGGTAACGTTACGATGAGTCACCGAACGAGAGAGAGGCCCGCCGAATGCCTTGCGTCTCTCTCCCACTCAACTATGATCGGTCTGCCGCGCGCATTGTGCAATTTAATTATATTCATATCAATAAATATTCTACCGAGAAAAAGACGTTGTCACGTAAAATCTTCGCCCGTAAAACCGACTTTACAGGCAAAAAAAAAAAAAAAAAAAAAAAAAAAAAAAAAAAAAAAAAAAAAAACCGACTTTTTTTTTTCATTTATTTTAACGTGATAACGTCTTATAAATCGATTAACGCTGACGGCACGCACGAAAACGTATCACGTTCCGCCTAAACCGAGCGCCCAAGCGAGAGCGCGTAACAAGCGATAGTTCGGCTTGTGACGCAAGTATCTCTCTTCCACTCCATCGGCCGTTGCGTCCGAGTAGAAGAGAGACAGCGGCAGCACACATACCTACACGTGAACTATTTTGTCAACTGTTTATAAACTGAATTAAATTAACTCATTCTTTGTATTATACAAAATAATGATAATTCAGTGATAATTATTTAATTCATAAAAGTATGCTTTCATCAATGTTTTCTAATGACGTTATCACGTAAAATTATCGTCCGTGAATCGACTTTACAGACAACCAATTTTCTTTTATTGATCTGAGGTTAGGTTAGGTTATGTTATAATGCTAGTTGCATTCGTAGCTTCTCAGCAAGTCGTCTGATACCCACATTGTGTGAATGAATAAAAATTAGGCGTCGTCCACATTACCTGAAGACAGTGATATCGTCGTGAAACCATCCTTACTATCACCGCTAGTTGTGACTCGCTCGAATTCGCCACGACGCGCTGTGTGAACAACAGACATATCGTCGATGCGCGTGCAATACCGCTGAAGAGCAGTTTGTTAATACCGCGTAACAGCAAAAGGCGCAAAATTGAAATATCTCGCCAATGGATTCATAACGCGTATTGGCTTGTAGTGGATTAGACACATTTTGAATTAGCTAATAAGGAACCTTGATTTTGACATCGCAACAATACCGCGGAACAGCAGTGCGTCTGAAGTTGGCAGCAAGTCCGCGTATTTACCGAACCGGCGAAGAAGTTACAACGCGGTTAGGGCGTGCTCCCGATTACGACTGTTTTACCGTGTAAAACCCCCATGTAAGTATGTTTTTATTGTTTAACGTGTATGTTTATCAATAGTTTAAGCTTAGGTAATGTAGCTTCGTGTAATTATTTAATTATTTTAATGATTCTAGCAAACATAACCTCCATCTTGTAATTACGCGGTTTTAAAACTCCATGATTTGATAAAATTTTTCATCTACGCGGTATTTTATTCTGCAATACTAAATTTACAATACTTACATACTAACATACTAAAATTATTTTTAGGTGCAAATAATAATGGAAAATCAAGACAATCATAGTTTTCCTTTTGAAAATGCTGATGTTGCCGACGACGTGATTACATTGAAAGATCTGTTAGAAAGGCGAAACATTTTACTGAAAAAGAAAGAGGAAATAATAAGAAAACATAATGACCACAATCAACCACCATTGCAATCAGATTCAAAACCTTCGTCAGATAATATATTACAGCAAGAACAAAATCACGATATAACATCCGAATTTAATACATTTACAACACTTTTAAGTACTGTACCAACACAAAGAGAAAATAAAATTACTCCTCTTGAATTGAATGTTAATGTAGTACAGCACAATGACGGACTTGATTTTTCGTCTGACGATTCTGTCGCAGATCCTTCTTATGTCGCCCTCTCAGATATAACAAATTTAAAGCCTTTATCGCCAGAAAATATGGAATGGTTCCCTGAAAGGGAAATAGAAGAAAAGTCGAAAACAAACAAAAAAAAGCGCAAAGGGGATCAAAAAAATTGGAAAAGGATGAAAAATAAGCGACAGAGAATGTTAGGAGAAGAGTACATCGGATTTAAAAAAGATGGCTTTAAATTTATACAAAATAATCCTAAACCAGCACGAATAATGGGTCCAATATGTATGTCAAAGCGATGTTTCAGTGGAAAAGCTATGTATTGTTCGAAATTAACAGAAGAAGTCAGGTCAGAAATTTTTAAAACCTATTGGAAAATGCGTTGGCAAGAAAAGAAAATGTACGTATCTTCAATGGTGGATCAGATTCCTACCACCAGGAAAACTAAAGGCTCAAATTCAAGGCGAAGCGATACCAAAAAATATTTTTTAAAGGTGAATGATAAAAAGGAAAGAGTTTGCCAAAAAACATTTCTGGAAACACTAGGTATAAAAGAATGGACCGTTAGATACTGGCTAGGAGAGAAGATGAATAAAAGTGAATTTGAACCTGAACAAAGAGAAGTAATTGTCAAAGAACCCAAAAAAGATTTAGCTAAAAAATATTTGATTGCTCTACCGAAGCTGCCGTCTCATTATTGTAGACAATCTTCCTCGAAATTATATTTGGAGCCCATCATACAGTCAAAGTCGCAATTGTATCGTCTTTATGTAGATTACTCAGTTTCAAGAAATGAACCGGTGGCTTCAAGAAAGGTATTTGAAGGTGCTTTATTTGAAGAGAATATCGCAATATTTCAACCAAAAAAAGATGCATGCGACGTGTGTTGCGCTCACAAAGCAGGCAATATATCAGATGTGCAGTATACCAAACATATTGAACTAAAAGACTTAGCCAGAGCTGAAAAAAGTTCTGACAAAGAAGCAGCACAGAAAGGAAATATACATGCAATAACAGCAGATCTTCAGGCTGTAAAACTGTGTCCTTGCCTCAATGCCAGTGCCCTATATTTTAAAACAAAACTAGCCGTGCATAACTTTACAGTCTACAACCTGGGGAATAATAGAGTCACGTGTTACTGGTTCGACGAAACGGTATGCGACTTAAAATCGACTACCTATGCTACATTATTTGTGGACTATTTGACAAAATTAATAGATGATGATCCCAAGGATGTCGTAATATTTACAGATGGCTGTACCGCCCAAAATAGAAACAATATTGTATCGAATGCATTATTGCGTTTAGCTATGGCCAAGAACATAGTGATAACTCAGAAATACTTGGAGAAAGGCCACACGCAGATGGAAGTGGACTCAGTTCACTCTGTGATTGAGAGAAAATTGAAAAATAGAGAAGTGTTTTTACCCTCTCAATATGCGAGTATTACGAAAGAGGCAAGGAAAGTACCAAGTCCTTATGAAGTTATTACACCAGATTTTACTTTTTTTAAAGACTTCGGTCTTAAAGACTATCTGATTTACGAATCAATCAGGCCTGGTCGTGGGGCGGGTGATCACTGTGTCGTTGACATAAGAGCACTCAGGTATAATCCAAATGGTACAATAGACTATAAGCTCCACTTCACACATAACTTTACGCCTTTGCCTAGAAGACCAAAGAAGATACTTTCAATAGATAGTGTGCCTTCACTTTATCAATCTAGACAACCAATAACCACCACAAAGTACCATCATCTGCAGGAGCTCAAGAATGTCATACCAAGAGACTGTCATAACTTTTATGATAACTTGCCTTTTAAATAATGTTTCTAATATCCTAAACGTTGTGATTCATTACTAGTTTTAATTTGAGTTTCAGATTATTTTGTTACTTTATTTTTGTTATAGTGTGTAAGTATAATAGTTAGCCTTGATAAGAATAAGTGCAATGGCAAAAAAGTGATGTTTAAGTAGATCTCAAAAAATAAGTATTGACTTAAAATTATGCTGTAATTTTAAGAAAGAATATTGATTTGACATTCCAAAGATAGTGATTTTTGGATATATAGTAAAAATGGGTATTGTATTTTCATGAGAAGGGACCGATCTCACTCTGGAACATAATAATAAAAAAAGGTTTCTTTATAATTTGATTATGGATATTATATACTTAAGTAGTAAAAATAATTGTTTATCAGATAAGTTTTTTTAAGAAGTCTAAACTTATATTTTTGAAGTTATTTTTGTTATTTTGTTGTAATAAATTAATTCTTTCAATAAAATGTTTTATTTCAACTCCGCGTATTTGCTTATAATAAATTGATTTTTCTGATATTTAGTGCTACAAAACCGCGTAAGTGACTTTTCGCGGAATCTAAACAAGTTATGGTTGAATTTACGTCATTTTCTTACAGAGTAAGTCACGAAAAAGTTACTACTTAGTTTAGTCAGTAAAATATAGGCAAATGACTAAGATATCCAGTTTTTTTCGCCTCCTGTAAAATCGTACAAAAGCAGTTACGCGGTATTAACAAACTGCTCTTTCGCGGTATTGCACGCGCATCGACGATATACGACAAATTTACGACATTTAGTCATTTTAATATTTAAACAAAAACATAGAAAGCTTGCTTTAATTTAATATACTATAAATTTAGTTAATATACCTAGAAACTAGTACATGTTTTTAGAGTAAGACAACTTAAAATAAACCATAATAGCTCGGCTTAGTACTCAAAGTAGTGTCATATTAAATTTTTACTTAATTTTTAATTTAAAAAACCGTTTGTTTTATAATTTTATATATTTTTTGCATTTTTTTAATGCTGCTTACAAGATGAATTATTTTAATAGTAAAATCGACTCGGCAAAAAAATCGATTGCCCAAACATTTGTAAAAATGTTTCTTTGAATACGAGAGGATGTTCCTCTCATTGATGAGACAACGCTGGCAAACAGCGTAAAACCGGAAAGGTATTAGAAAAAATTGAGACAGATGCTCGATAGTTCAATTGGAGAGCAGTGGCCCGGCCATCCAAAGGCTGCAGGTTCGATTCCGTCCTGAGAATTCACTTGTGAGCCGAGTCGTTTCTTTTTCAGTATTTTATAATTAAAATAATTTTCCTCATAAGCGAGCATTGAAAAAATGCAAAAAAAAATATAAAATTATAAAAATAATTTTCACTTTGACTTTAATGTATTGTAAACATCATTTACACACACATGCATTTTATTTTTGTTTCGGTTTTGACACTATCATTCTAGATGTTATTATTCTAAGACTACAAAAGTATTTAAAAAAACTTTATGAGATTATTTTTTGGAACGAAGTTCCTTATGGGGCATTGAGGGGTAGCCTAGCCGGGAAAAAACGTCCGTAGCGTTAAACAAAAAGCGAAAAAGATTTTTATGTATAGTCTATGTGGGATGGCTATACAGTGTCAACAACTAGGAACAAATAAAAACTGCCCTGTAAGTTTTCTGACTCAAGTTTTTTAACTTCCGTACTAGCTGATGCAATCTCTCGTTTTATATCAGATCGCTCATTGCACAGGAACTCCGTAGTCTCCGTGAGTTTTTGAGGGTTTCAGAAACTGTTCATTTCGGTCTTAAGTATAATATATACAAAGCCGACAAAGTTAGCCTAGGCTATTAGCTTAATGAGATGAAAGTCCGCATAACAACTGTTTGCACACAATTGCTATAATGGTTTTTTGATTCTTTATATTTTTTTTATTTTTGAAGTGAAACCTTCTTTAGCATCGTTGTGATTTGAAAGTCGGTGAAACGAAAAAGCGACAGTAAAAAGAGACAGGCACATAAATTCATAAGATTTAACGGAGAAAATTAGATAGGAAGCATTATGTACGTGTGTTAATAAGTGTTTGTGTGCGCATGCGTAATACAAAGCTTGAGAGAAGGCATCACAACAACCGTGGTATTTTGCATATGTGTACGTGTTATTTTTGAAGGTTTCACTTCTATCACGTGTGAATTGGACACATGCTTTTTTAATCTATATTTCTAAAGGAATTTTATCCTCTTGAATATGCCAAATTGCCATACCTAATACCAAAAACACAAAATTTAAGGTCTAAACCTCGATATATTCATATAAATATGCCACATATACATATATTATGCTGTTTCTGACTTAATATCTGACTATATATAAATGGTGAACGTTGAAATTTTTCAAAAATGTTTTTCTCTTTTATTTTCAATTAAAATTTGCAATTATTTATTAAATTTATTCCTATTATTGAGCAAGCAATTATTATTATTTATTTTTTGTATTCACTTATAAATCTTCATGATTAAATTATCATATTTCAAATGTGTAAGTGTCCGTTTTATTTTGTTGAAAGCATAAAACATGCATTGTAAAAGCTTCAAAAAGAAATATAGTTCTTATAGTACCAGGTTTTTGGTCGAGAATCGCCTGCAAATGGTTCGGTGGTATTTGCTTGAAGTCTGGATCCCATATAGGTGAATTTGCGCTGAATATTTCTTCCTCGAGCAAAGCCAGGAAACGAGGGAAGTGTGTTAGCACTAATACCTATTATTATACATTTTGATTACTCATAATAAAGACAAATATTTAAAAATGAAAGTAACATAATTAATTTAGATACTAAAATGGAGAAAAAAAAAAATTAATGATTACATTTTAATTTATTAAAAATTCGGAAGTTTTGTGATTAATGTCGTATAAACGCAGGCAATAATTGTTGAATATCTAACGAAAAACTAGCAATTCTGTTAAAGAACGAGTGAAAAGGCACGCGCGATTCGAGGTTTTTATTTTTTCATTTTGAACAGCGATCAAAGCGATTTGGATGTAATCTTAGGAACAGATCAAGTAGTAGTAGTAGTAATAAGAGTCCTAGTACGGAGTTCGTGATTTTGGCCACCCATCACATAAAAACAATCTGCGAAAAATGATGAAACATAATAATCAACTGACCCTTTTCTCTGGAGGCATCCGATCTCGTTCCGAATGGCACTTGTCCATTAGTTGACGACACACCGATTTGAATACAGCACGCAGTAAAGTTCGTCCGAATACCAGTGATGTCTCGTAATGCGGTAACGAGTCACAAAACGCTGGTACATGGCAGAAAACCAACCACCTGGCGATCAAAAATCATTTTTTAATATATATCGAAAATTTAAAAATTTAATTGTAATTTGCTATTTTTCAGAAATGTCGCAATGCTTTAAGCACTTATGCTTATATTATAAATGCAAGCAGAATACTTTGCTAATATATTGTCTGAATACTAGTGATGTGCCGAGTCGTCGTTTAGGATCGAGTCGACTCGAGTCAGTTTGTATGGTATTCGAATCATGACTCGATTCCGAGATTCGAGTCCAGTACTCGAGTTCTATGTTTGATATTCGAATCTTGACTCGAGTCCTGGACTCGAGTCTAGAACCTCAGTCTGGGAATTAAGAGTCCAGAACTCGAGTCTGTTACCGATTTAAGTACAAAAGGAAAAATAAGAAAGAAGTAAACTTCAAACAGTATCTAGGTTTAGCATAATAACACTACGAACATTTTAATGAAAAATATTTTTAAACATTAAACATAACAAATAAACACAGAAAACTAAGGAGATACCTAGGAACCAGAAAATTTCTGTAAATGAGATCAAGTTCTATTTGTTTTATTAATGTACTTATATTTTAGGTGTCACTTCATTGCTTAAGTAAACAGAAATCGAGTACGAGCGAGTCGAGCTAACTCGAATACAAGTCTCGAGTCAGTTGGACTCGCATAATAGTTTCGAGACAGCGAGTACAAGATCGATTCTTCCTGACTCGAGTACCGGAATCGAGTCCGGCGTACTCGAATCAAAATAAATTGGTATTCGAATTGGCGAGTCCAAAGCAGGAATCGAGTCTGACTCGAGTCAAGCCGTAATCGGCACATCGCTACTGAATACTAACCTTGTGAAATTAATCTGGTATGCGGAAATATCTTCCGGGTTTGACACTTGCTGTGAAACAAATAGTCAATTTTTTATCAAAGCTTCAAAGAGAACTATCCGTACAAAAAGAACATTATGGACCAGACTGTCAAATTTCTAATTTGTATACCATTTTATATTTCATTTTGCCACGTTTTTCTCAGGTCGCTTTCTTGCTTGTCTGTCTGTCTGTGCAGTTGGATTCTTGCAACTCAATTATGAGGCACTTCCCGGCCACCTAGCGAGTTGAAACTTTCAGGGTAGCTCAGAACCCGATGACAATACACGCTTAAACAACTTTCAACTTTCTAGGTGCACATTCAGGTCAACTTTCGGCAACTTTCGCTTTTGTGTGGGGCTTTTCCGATTGTTGCGTAACACATGGTTACTTCGTTGAGTTAATAATTAAAAAGAATAAAATAATAATACTGGATTTAAAAATCTAAAAATCCAACATTTTTCAGTGACCAAAAAAGAATAAAATAACCTGGCGGGGCCAAGCGAGGGGCCACTTAAAACGTGGGGGCGCATCTTTATAAATACTCTCAACATCTATGCATATCATACATCTCATTACATCTCCATAAGTATCATGCGCCCCCACGTTTTAAGTGGCCCCTCGCTTGGCCCCGCCAGGTTATTTTATTCTTTTTTGGTCAATGAAAAATGTGGGATTTTTAGATTTTTAAATCTAGTATTATTATTTATTCAACACCTAACAACTTATTTGTTGGTAAATTATTTTAATAGAAAAACACCAAGTGAATTCTCAGGTGGGGATCGAACCCGCAACCTTAGGTAGGCCGGTCCAATGCTCTCCCCATTAAGCAACAGGTTCTTGTCAACACCCATTGAAATTATCTAGTACCTTTTTAACTTTTTAGGCCAGCGTTGTCTCATCAATGAAAGGAACATCCTCTCGTATTCGTATGAAATATTTTTACAAAGAGATCTTTGTCGTGTTTTTCTATTAAAATAACTTATCTCATAAGATAACATTGAAAAAATGCAGAAAATATATTATAAATTACAATAAATAAAAGCTTATTTTAAAATAACACTACATTATTTCCAAAAAGGAACAGAGCTGGTACTTACCAATTTTCTAACACTCGGTGCTTCGAAATTCCAATGGTTGAAACAGTGCAAGAACATTTTAGCCAAGTCGTACATCGTCTGCCATTCCCTTTGGGGCAGCGTATGGAATTTGTACAGGACAAAGTTGGTGATCGCTTTGGCAATGGACGGTCTCTCAAATGGTGGTTGGCCAAGAGGACCTTCGATTCGAGGCTGCGTACGGGTCAGGATGCATTTGCGAAGCAACTAGAAAAAAATACAACAATAATGTAATCTTTTTTGCTGACTAAACATACACCTTCTAACCGTCCTGAGTTCGAATCCCGGAAGGGGCAGATGTTTGTGTGATGAATAGGATCAGTTGTACCTGAGTCATGGGTATTTATATACATTTCTATGAGTATTGCCAGTCTTTGTTCCTATCATGTATGTATCTATCCGTTACTATAGTAACCATAACACAAGCCTTACAGTGCTTACTTTGGGTAAAGCTAATTGGTGAGTTTTCAAAGCCAGGGTGAATAGTCACCTTCTGGGTTAGCTTGTTCCATCATGGATCATGTCTTGGCCCCTGAGCTTGTCTGGGAGCAAGAGTGTACCCATTTATAATAAAAAAATATATGATTATTATTATTATTAAATAGGTTTTAATGATTTCTTCACTTACCTTGAACAGGAAATAGTAGACTCTTTTTGTATCATGATCATCTTCTCTGTGCATTGACATGAATATATTCTCCACATCTACCACTGCTCCGAGGAGTCGATTGATCTCTGACACAGCGAGCCCTTGCAGTTGGGTTACATGCTTTTCTGGAGGAATAATTTATATGCATTAATATACTTATACTCACTTAAGTTTTACTAAAGAGTCATGCCATCTCTTATGGACGACTGTTTGGTGTAACGGTAGCACTACTGCCTTTTATACCGACGGTCCTCGGTTCAAATTCCGGAAGGGGCAGATGTTTGTGTGATGAATACGAGCATTTGTACCTGAGTCATGGGTGTTTATATATATTTCTATGAATATTACTTATTTATGTGTCATATATGCATGTCTATCTGTTACCTTAGTATCGATACAAGCCTTACAGTGCTTACTTTGGGCTCGGCTAAGTGTGAATGTACGAAATATTTATTTATTTACTATGGACAAGATTTCTCCAAACCAAACATAGACCAGTACATGTAAAGTCTTTGAAATTGCTTGATACTTCAACATATTTAATTTTAAAATAAACAAAATTAAACAAATCCAGTGTGACAATTGGTTCAATGTGGTTTCCTTTATGTTTCACTTGTTAATATCACTAACCGTTTCAGTGTCTATGCTAAATTATCATAATTATTTAAAGATCTATTGATACATGCTGAAACTGTTAATTGTGTTCATGAGGACTCTGCTTTTGGTCGAGTGTTTGTCACAACGTGTTATTGTGAAATTTTCGTTTATCATAGTTTTCTTAAGTTATATATTCCTGTTGAATTATTATTTTTGTGTACGTTTTATTAACGGTGGTGTTTGTATTTTGTGCATGTAAGTAGTTAACCGTTAAGTCTTAATTTTAATTAATGTCAGATCCTCCCGATCCGGGAGGAGGAGACGGCGAGCCATGTGCTCAATTATCTCCTCCAATGTTTAGCCAAACCTCACAAATGGAAGTTGATATTAACAATGTCAGCTCTAGAAAACGTGCCCCAACAGACTTAAATGCATCTCAACCGCCTAAAAAAACCAACTCATCACAATCCTCTCCCTCAATTCAGTCTACTTACACCAAACCTGATTTCCTCAATAATAAAATTAAATATACTGCCCAAGACAAAGCTCCTTTCGTAGTGCACATTAATAAATTAATAAGTGATCCATCCTCTGGTACTGCATTACGCCCTATTAAATTTGGTCATTTTTTGTTTCGCAACAATATTAAAAATGTAGTGTGTGATGGTGTGAAACTCATTGGGAGAAACCGAATTTCAGTTGAGTTTAAATCTTTTGTAGATGCTAATGCTTTCCTAGAACACCCAGCTCTCTCTCCTGCTAAATATGAGGCAATTATCCCTAGCTATAGCATCACAAGAATGGGTATTGTTCGTCAGATACCAGTAGAGTGGACCCTTGAGGAACTGGTAGAATCTATAGAGGTACCTATAGGTTTTGGGACAATTATTAAAGCACGCAGACTGAATAGGAAAACTGTTTTAGATGGAACCACAGTGTGGATACCAACGCAAACAGTAGTTCTCACATTTACGGGCCAAAAGCTACCATCACATGTCTACTGCTTCTATACATCACTCCCAATTGAAACCTATATATTACCAACCATCCAGTGCAACAAGTGCTGCAGATTCGGCCACATACAATCTCAGTGTAGATCGCAAGCCAGATGCTTTGTTTGTGCCCAGCCTCATGAAGGTGCTTCATGTCAAAAAACTACTCCCACCTGCCTATATTGTACAGGTTACCACAGATCAAATGATCCTTCCTGCCCAGAACAGTCCAGACAGAAACAAATAAAATTGGTAATGTCACAAGAGAGTTTGTCTTACTCTGAAGCAGCAGCTCGCTTCCCACAAGTACGAAGATCTTTTGCTGACACAGCTAGACGTATCCCCGAAAATATGGCAGTCTCAATCCCTCAAAATTCCCAATTAGGTAATAGTTTGCCTTCAACCTCATACAGGAAAACTCTTACAACCCGTAAACAGCCCCATATGCCTGCCTCCACCCCAGGATATGACCGTCAGGCCCACAGAGAGATAGTTGCAACCCCTAAATCTCAGCTGGATAACGGCTGTGCTATCCCTGATGATAAACCGGACTCGGATGATAACCTTATTTACCTGTTACTGACAACCACTATCAATATTCTTGACCGTTTTAGTGACATAGAATTACCGAACAATATCCGAAACAAACTGTCTAAGCTTCTTCAAGTCGGTCACGATGTCGCCAATAATTCTGCAATGGAACTGTCGCAGCAGTAAAAATAAAAAGAATGAATTAGTTTTTTTAATCCAAAAATATTCCCCCATTATTTTTGCTGTCCAGGAGATGCGACTGAAGCCTGGATCCATTTTCCGGGTTTCAGGCTTTTCATGTCTCCGGGATGACAGGAGTGATGGGCATGCAGGTGCTACATTACTTGTTTCTAGAAAAATAGTCTTTACACAACTTCCTCTCCCTCCCCATACTGAAAATATTAATGCAGTTGCATTAAGAGCCTTTAACATCTCCTTCCTATCCATATATATTCCTTATCCAGATGTGGCATGTCTGTCAGAGTTGTCTACTATCCTGTCCACTATTCCCCCCCCATTTGTTATTTTAGGTGATTTCAACATCCATCACACTTCATGGGGTTCTTACTACTGTGACAGCCTCTCTTCATCTTTCTTGGGCCTGTGTGATAATTTCGACATCTGCCTACTGAATGATGGATCACCTACTCGTAGAGTATATCCTTCACAAAACCCTAAAAGTGCAGTTGATTTATCTCTTTGCTCTCCTTCCATTTCCCCGCGTTTTCACTGGTCAATCCTACCTACATCCCATGGAAGTGATCACTTCCCTATAGTGATTTCAATGTCAGAGTCCTGTCGCCCTAATCCCCTCGAAACGCTCCGTCCTCAACTGAAATTTAATGTAACAAAAGCAGATTGGCCCCTATTTCGGTCCACATTAGACAGACAAATTGACTCCATTCCGAATGTCGATATTAATAATGCTCTCACAGTCTACTCACATTTTAGAGACTCAATTTTGTTGGCTGCTAGCAGATCTATTCCGGAAAAAAATATCTTCCAGCACAAATCACCTTCCCTCCCTTGGTGGGACTCTGAGTGCACCAATATTTGTAAAGAACGGAAACTAGCCGAGTTTACATACTCGAAATCAATGACCGAGGCTAACTATATAAAATTCCGTGAAATTTCTGCTAGGACAGTAAGAATCTTGTCAGAGAAGAAAAAAGCAGGTTGGTACAAATTCTGTGAAGGGCTTTCCCCTAGATCCCCTCCATCAATGGTTTGGAAAAATATTAGAAGATTCCGAGGCTCTACATCTGGAATAGGCAACATAACTTCTAATGACACATCAGTGTGGTTGGAACCCTTTTCCAACAAACTGACACCACCCTCAGTACCTACTTTACAAGAAGCTACAATATATCGATCTGCTTTCTGCCCCAAATCTAATGAATTTGATGCCTTATTCTCTATGGAGGAGCTTACAACCGCTTTGAATGGACTTAAAGATACCTCTCCAGGAATTGATGGGATTCCTTATTCCTTTCTTGTTAACAGCAGCCCAAATACCAAAAGCATGTTTCTAAAGATCCTCAACAATATCTTTCTTTCTGGAGTTCCTCCAGAGGAATGGAAGACCCAAATCATCATTCCTATCCTAAAGCCAGGTAAACTCAGCAATGATCATAATGGTTACAGACCTATTGCTTTATCCTGCACAATGGCCAAAGTCTTGGAACACATTGTAAAAAACCGGCTGGAATGGATAGTTGAAAATAAGGGTATACTTGCAAAGAGTCAATTTGGATTTCGAAAGGGTATGAGCACCATGGACAGTCTCAGTATCTTTGTCACAGACATCTGGTTAGGTCTTTCCAAGCGTGAATCCGTGATTGGAGTCTTTTTGGATGTAGCATCAGCCTATGATAATGTTTTGCTTCCAATACTCAGGCAAAAATTGCTCAATCTGAGTATCCCTGTGAGGCTTGTAAATCTTATCTCCAACCTACTCTCGTCACGATCTATTCAAGTTTGCGTGAACAACTCCCTTCTACCGCCTAGAATTTCGTGGAAAGGTCTTCCCCAAGGGTCAGTGTTAAGTCCCTTACTATACTCGATTTATACATATGATCTCGAGCTATCTCTGAATTCCTTCTGCAATGTTCTACAGTATGCTGATGATTTAGCTCTTTACATATCTAATAGTGATGTAGATGTAGCCACTGCTCGTCTTAACTCAGCTATGAATTACTTACAGGATTGGCTTGATGAACATGGTCTTTCGATATCTGTTCAAAAATCGAATGTAGTCCACTTCAACCGTTCTAGTCTCCCTTCTGAAATTGCTATTAGGTATGAGGATGAGATCATTCCTCTTAAAGATAAAGCTCGGTTTTTGGGAATCATTTTTGACTCTAGGATGACAGGAGCTTCTCACATTGCCCACATTGCTGGAAAATGTGAGAAAAATATTAATGTCCTTCGCTCAGTATCAGGATCTTGGTGGGGTGCCCACCCATTCTCACAAAGACTTCTATACAATGCCCTAGTTCGTAGCCATTTAGATTATGGATCTTTCCTTTTAGAGCCATGTTTAAAAATGTCTCTATACTCTTTGGACAAGTTACAATCTAAGTGCCTCCGCATAATAGTCGGCGCTATGAAATCCTCTCCTATAAACGCTCTTCAAGTGGAATGTGCTGAGCCTCCCTTATCACTCAGGAGACAATACCTATCAGATAGGTACTTATTCAAAATTATCCAAAATTCTTTCCACCCTTTGATTGGTAAACTCCATCAGCTTTCAGAATACATATCATTTGATAGATACTGGACCCATAAAAACACTCCCTGTTTATTTAATAGTTTTGTTAAATTTATTCGTCTTCCCTGCCCCGTTTATCAATGCACCCTAAATCCCCTGTTTGACTGTCCATTTAACTCACTAGTCTTCCAACCTCAAATTATACTCGATCTCGGTATTTATAAAGACTCTCCTAATGCTAACTCCCTGTTACAATCATATATAAACAAGAATTGGAGCGATTGGCTGGTGATGTACACAGATGCTTCAAAGATTAATGATTGTGAGTGTGTAGGTACTGCTGTTTGGATCCCTAAATATAGTATTATTTTAAATTACAAATTACCACCTGCCACATCTGTTTTTACCGGTGAAGCTGTTGGGTTACTTGAGGCTCTGTTATATGTGGAATCACATAAACTTAACAAGACGATTATCCTATCGGACTCCAAAAGCTGCCTTCAGGCTATATTGTCTAATCCCTTTAGGTCTAAAACCAAGTTCCCGTGTATACTCAACATCAGAAGTGCTCTATATAGATGCAACCAGCAGGGTCTTGATGTGTGCCTTGCTTGGATACCAGGACACTCGGGCATAGAAGGGAACGAAACAGTTGACCTTATTGCAAAGGAAGCTACCCGTAATGGATGTGACGTGCATTTTAGGTTGTTCTCCCATGACCTTACTTTGCTGGCAAAGCAACAATTGGCTCTTGCGTGGGACTCTCAGTGGAGAAAATCTAGCAGTGTTGTAGGAAAGCATTACTCTGATATTCAAAAGTCTATACTCGTAAAACCATGGTTCTTTAAATTCATAAACGCGACTAAAACTTGCATATCTACTATTTGTCGCCTCAGGTTAGGCCAATCCTGTACACCTGTTCATCTAGCTAAAATAAGAGTTAGGGACTCATCTTTGTGTGAATGCGGTTTGGACGAAGGATCAACGGATCATATTTTCTTTGAATGCCCTAAGTTTCCTAGTTCCCTGTATGACCTGCTCCCTCCATATATCCCCAGACCCATTAACTTTAAATCCCTTCTTACATATGTCAATACCAAGTTCGTTTATGTTCTGTGTGATTACCTAACCTCCAATAAAATTAGACTCTAATTTGTTTGTCTAAATTAACCCACTAACAACGGTGTATATATTGTGTATGTTTGCTTTTCAGATAAATCAACAGTTTCACAATCGTTATAATTTCACTTAAATATGAAAACAAATTGTGCATTCATGACACTTCTCAAGCAAGCAGAGTCAGTGTAACAAATGTCTTAGCAGAAAACTCGATATTGGCGGAATCCATAAGGACAGCGCCATTTAAATAAAGAAGAAGAAGAAGAATTGTGTTCATTATTGTTAAGCTTGTTATGTTTTTAAGTAATACTTATAATGTATGTTTTTCAAGTAAAAAAAAGAAGGGTATTCGCAAAAGCTAAATAACAGAACTCATACACCTGTGTGTTTATTAGAACCTGAATTGGATAATGCAGACTAACCATCATATTTCCCAATCCACAAACACAGCATTCACCATGGACAGCACATAAATAGCTTTGCTGAGATCTCCCAAGGCTAAGAATATTCTAGATTCCATATACTTAAAGAATAGGCACAAAGGTGAGGGGTACACAATTAATCTTCTAGGTTGCAGTGACTACGGTTCGGTTTGACTGTGCCCCAAAACTCACATACATATAATAATAGTAGCACACTCAGATTCACACAAGACAGTGGGTAGTCTGATCCATAGGCAGGGTCTATCTACCAGCAATAGCGATATCAAAAGGTGATAAGTTACCTAGAACATGGTTGCAGTTGCGGCATGGATCGTTGAAACTGGCCAAAGGTTGGTTATCGGCTCGTGTATTATTTTTAGCTGCTTGCTGTGTTACTGGTGTTTTCCAACCATTGCATGTGCAGTCTGGAATCTGTAAAATGTTTCAAAAATATTATTGTCATTCATTTTGCTTATATAATTATAATTGTTTGTTCGATGTCCGTTTCCAAATCTTTCACTACAGCCTTCCTAACTGTTGTTGTGATTATAAAAATGCGCAAGAATCCATAATTTAATAAAATTATGGATTGTTGCGCATTATCGTCTATTTTTGACTTTGACTTGAGCCGGGGGCCCCTTAAATCCACGGGACCCTGGGCTGAAGCCCAAAAAGCCATATGGCAGATCGGGCACTGTTTATATATATATATATATAAGGTTAATTCCAATTCATTACTTTGCATTTGAACTCTGTGTCAATTATACTAATAGAATGTTGAAATCACTTTCTTACTTGACATGCAGAATATATAGCAAGCTTCAGTAGCTTCTTGATGTGTGGCCAATTGTACACCTGCTCCTTCCGTTGTTGTATTCTTTGGAGATTAGACTGCCTGGAGGCCTGACCCTCACTGCCAGCAGGGGTTGCCGAACTGCTTGATGCTCCGTCATCAGGGTGTGCGCAGGAAGATGCTGGTGGAGATAAATACTTCTTGTAAGAACTTTTTTTTATTTCGAATGGGTTCTATCTTGATTCCAATCTTGCTCGGAGGCGGAGACAGGATCCACGATGGAACAAGCTAACCCAGAAGGTGCCTATTCACCCTGGCCTTTAAAACGAACAGTTTACACGCACATGGAAATACAGAGGCAAGAAGAGAGTTCAACTCTTTTGCTGTGCACATTGTATTGTTTATTAGTGCTTGGTGCGACAATTAGGTATAGCAACCAAGGAAGAGTGGATTCAATTTGAACCTGGTATTTGCACAGCTTATCAACAAATAAGAATAAATACAAGTATTATGACGACTAAAGTATTTTTTGGTTCTTTAAAATTTTTGTGGAGCATTTGCCATGTTAATAAAAGAATAAAATAGTTTTAATACTGCAATAAGTCAAGTTTAATATCATTAATATTCATTTTTGTGTTTAATCATTAAAGCTAAACTATGAAAATTGATTATTTCATCTATACATTACTTATTTCATATTATTAAACCACATATTTACCTGGCCCACAGTCCATAATAAACTAGAAACATCTTTAAATCTTTTATGATAGTAAAATTGTCATTGAAAAAGCTTATAAGTCTACACATCTAACAAGAGACTGATAAAATAGCTTTTTATCATGTGGTATTAAAAATTAAGGTTATCTGGACAGGAATAAATTGTACTAAAAAGAAACATATAATTTACAATTTAATTTTTAAATATGGGCATTGAAATATGTAACTTGCCTCCAAAAACGCAATCCCAGAAAAACTTATTTCTCTGATCTGATGAAGCTAAATTGCCTAGGACCAATAAATTATTCCAAAGGCCGAGTATTATGATCCAACATAGGAATATAGAAAAAATTCAGTAAATTCTAGTACTGGAACCGTAATGAGATATCAGCTGATTTTCATGAGTGTATGCAAAATATTTTTTGTTCTTTACATTAATATAACAAGTAAAGCGTTTATTTTAAATCGAATATTTATTAGTTTGTTTATTTACCGTCGTGCCCGTGAGCTTGAGAAGAGTCTGCTTCTATGGTGTGGAGAGGAATGCTGATATCATCAGCCATGTTAATACAAATTCCACCACAGTTGTATACAAATTAGATTACAGAATTATATTAAATTGGTGTTAAAATATTTCTTAATGTTCACTTCACAAAATAATGCCACGAGATGTGAACTCGGGCTGTCAACAGATATGACAGAGGCGTCTCTACAATGTCTAGTAGTGTTGCCGATCGGTAGTGGACTATCGATAATTAATCGATAGTCTATCGATAGGAGATAGATAGTAGGACTATAAACCGTAATATCGATTTTAGCGATAATATCGATATTATCGATAGCTCAAAAGGGGCAATACTATTGAAGGAGTGCAATACTGTCGATAGTATCGATTGTATTGTTGCCCGTAAATCACAAACTATTGATAGTATCGACATTATCGATTGTTTTGAACTATCGATAATTTGTCAATTTACAATAGTATCGTTAAAATTTTAAGGCATAGCGGTCAACAATAAATTAACATTAGAACAAATCATTTCAAATGATACGTTCAGATTTACGTGAGTTGCAAGATCCAGAGGCGTCTCTACCTATAGGCGCCGCGATCCTAGGGGGCGCCGCCGAGCACTTTCAATCACTTCGATGTCAATAAATGGAAATCGTAAAATAAGGACTCTCCATACAAAATGACCGATCAGCTGATCGAGAGAGAATGGAAAATCGTTTTGTTTACAATTTTTATTTGACATTGATTTACCTAACATCTATATAGACTATATCTATATAGGCTTGTTAGGGTTGATTACACTGTATAATTCTTAATACAGTCAGTATGCACATAATGGCATCCAAAACTGGCAAATTAATATATATCTAATTTAATCTTCAAACAATAGATTTTATATTTATATATATTATTTTAATATTTTATGCATTTTCAATGCGATCTTATAAGATAAATTATTATAACAGAAAAATACTAGAAAAAATCGACTCGGGTCACAAGTGAATCTCAGGCGGGAATTCCCGCCAATAGATTTTATTATCCACTGGGGAATTTTAACAGTTTGTGGTAATGTGCTGTTATTTATAACGACTAGCGGCCCGTCCCGGCTTTGCACGGGTGGAAAAAAATCCTTTAAATTTTTTCCATTATTAGCGCCATCTAGCGTCCGGTAGACGAACTACTTGCGATTAACGCGTTGCTATGGTAACCCGTCTACAATGGAAAAAGAGCGAAGAAAAGAGCGGACAGACAAACAACAAATTTTTGATCTTAGATTATAGATTCCATTTTGTCCACGCGCTTACTAGAGGGCGCTAGTGTAATGATTGCACACGGGCGCTACAGGGGCTAGAGACGCCTCTGGCAAGATCGGTAATAATGCAAAAGGGTTTGCATTTTATTACATTGCCGTAACAACATACCCATTACTATTGCAAAATAGAAGACTATCGAAAATCTAAAACATTCGATAATCTCGATATTATCGATACTATCAATTGTTTCTTATTTACGGGCAACAATACTATCGATAGTATCGATTATTAGATTTCAATAGTATTGACATGTTTTGGGCTATCGATAGTATCTATACTATCGATTCTATCGATAGAATAGATAGGCCTTACGATAGCACTTTATTTTTCAGATGAAAAAATCGATAGAAATACTATTGATAGTTTGGCAACACTAATGTCTAGCCTGTGTAGCAAAAATACTCTATGCATGTAGCGCCCCAGAGTGTGATATGGATTACTTAACGCCCTCTAGTAAGCGCGCAATCAAAATGGTACAAATAACAGCGCATTACTACAAACTGTCAAATTCCCTAATGGATAATAAACTATAGAGTTCAAGTTAGTTCAACTGGATAAAGAGTAAGTTTCAATTTGTTATGTCAATGTTAATAATTTGTAATTATAAATAAACTTAATTTCTACGCAAAGAGTCGTTTTGTTTACAATTTCCATTTTTTGACATTGATATACTTAAGATCTATATGGTATGTTCACATGGATACGTTTTGGCTTGTCTGTGTAAATACCCTGTATAATTCTAAATACATAATAAAACTGGCAAATTTCATTATTTTTAATTTAATCTCCAAACAATAGAGTTGTTTACTCTCTTTTGGTGAAATTGTCAGTTTGTGTTGTGCTGTTATTTGTACACATTCCATTTTGATCATGCGCTTTCTAGAGGGCGCTATAGTAATGATTGCACGCACTACTTGGGCGAGAGACTACTCTGTTTTTGGGAAGTAATTGCCAACTTACTGCTGGCGCAGAAAAAAAAAACATAAATTCCTTGCACAATTGAGAAGAAACCGACAATTTGTATTTAACTTTTGGTGATATACCTATTACTCCTATATTATTGCTAGTCTCTGTAAGTGACAGCGTTGCCGAGCAAGAGAGACAGTCGTTTATACTTGACGAGTTATGCGCATGCGTTGCGACAGTAGTGGGGAAAGCTCTCATGTCTCAAACATATGCGGGATTTTGCACATGCGCACAAAAAAATGTAACGAACACGACTATACAATGTACATGACATCTCTAGGCCATGCGCATAACGTTCAAAGTTTTAATGAGGGAGACAGAGATATACAGGGTGGCGCAATAGAACGTGCATATTTAAAAAAAATATAAAAATATAAATACAAAAGGTAGAGTTAAAATAATAATGAGGCATTGTAATGTTATAATTGAAGTTTATTTTTTAAAAATTACGTCATCCAAATGATGACCCTCTCTACGACGGCACTCCTCTAACCGCAATGGAAATCATTGAAAACTTTCTTCAATAATGTTGGTGTAATTGCTGCCATTTCACCACGGATATTCTCTTTTAGCTGATCGATGTTCTTCGGATTATTACTATAGACTTTTTGTTTGAGGTATCCCCACAAAAAAAAGTCAGGAGGCGTTAAGTCTGGACTTCGTGGGGTCCATGGGATATCACCTCTTTTCGAAATCAGTCTGCCAGGGAACATCTGTTTCACAACCGCCATGGAGTCATTCGAAGTGTGACAGGTAGCTCCGTCTTGCTGAAACCAAGTTCTTGAATTCACTATTCTTGAATTTCCAAGCTCTGGAGTAAAAGAACTCTCCAACATCGCAACATAGCGTTCTGTATTAACATTGACGTTTTGTACCCGCGCATTTTCAAAGAAAAAAGGATCAATTATTCCTCTGCCAGAGTTGCGGCCCATACTGTCACTTTACGACTATGCAGTGGTTTCTGGTGTTTGAGTTTGGGATTCTCACTGAGCCAGTAACGATAATTTTGACGGTTTACGAAGCCATTGATATGGAAATGAGCCTCATCAGAGAAGAGGATGTTGTCAAAATTGGAAAAATGACTAAGCATTTCATTAGCAAATGCGAGCCTTGCTGTGTAATCGGATTCTTTCAATTCTTGTGTTAATTGCAGCTTGTATGGATGCAGTTTAAGATCCAAGTTTAAAATTCGTTGCAAACTTCGTTGCGACACTTGTAAGACCGACGATCTCTTGCGAGTAGACATTTGTGGATTTTCTCGTACCGACTCCATAACTCTCTCAATATTGTCTTCGGTCCTAGATGTCCTTGGACGACCTTTTGCTTCTGGTTTAGACCGGTTTCTTCGAAACGCTTCACCCATATTTTAATCAAATTAGCACTCGGAGCTTCAATACTTCGCTGTAGTCCATATTCCGAACAATATAGTCGCCTGGTAACGATGTATGAACGAGAGTTGTCGTAAAATGCGCGTACGCAAAATGCGCGACGCTTCCCTTCGAAGTGACTCATACCGACTAAAACTCCATGAGTGCGCCTACCAAACGCCCGCACCCACGCGCTCTCTACCCCGCGAAAAAAGGTGATGCAATTATTTTATTTTATTTATTGAGGACAACACACACCATATACAACAATAAAACATAGACAATTTTGATACATACATATATGTGCTGTTTTTATTACTAGGTGATGCAGTCGCTAGGCAGAAAGCTACGCTGGCACCATATATTGTAGCGGAGCGTAATACCTAAAAAAAAGAAAAAAAAATTGTTTCGATGGGAATTTTCGCCAATTTCAAAATTCGGGCTCCGTCACAATCTGGTCCTACACCTGTTGATTCGATTCCTTACAAAAATATTAAAATCGGTTAAGAACTCGGGAAGTTACGGACATTGCGCTATTGAAGGTGATTCATGGGAGCTACGCTCGCACCGCTCCAACAAGCTGCCACGACATGCGTTTTGGCAAAGGAAAACTTAATTCACAATGGTCATGTGCTAACCCAAAATACTCCCATTAAAAATGCACTAGACAAGTCAGGCGCAGAACTCACTACGTGTCTGGGAAAGAAAAACAAAAACGATAAACTCTATAACGCGATTTTTCGCGCAACACCAGACGTATGGCGTAACGCCATCTCATTGGGGAAACTAAATATCGACCACCGCCGGATACATGTGGAGGAACATGCCCCACTATTGCAATGCTTCAAATGCCAAAAGTTTGGACATACCGGTAAGCACTGCACCTCCGAAAAACACCACTGCAGCCACTGCTCTAACAGCGACCATGAATTTAAAAATTGTCCCAATAAAAACTCCACTACTGCGGCTAAATGCATAAATTGCTTTAATTTAAATCAGCAAAACACCAATCTTAATATAAACACTAACCACTCCTCCACTTCAAACCAATGCTCGATCCGCCAGAATTATCTCCGCAAACTAGAAGATCGTATAAATTACGGCTTCGATTAATGCTATACAACCACCTTATAACAAAATCTTTAATTCTCACTGCAAAAACTTCTTTAAATCTCTAAATACGAAAAAAATAAAACAATAATAACTAATTACAACAAATAGCTTCCAATGAAGCAACTCCCTTTTCAAAATTCTATCTTGTTTTTTCGTTCTTTCCTGTCGATCTATCTCTCTATCTTTCAAAGTTCATTTTCTCTTTTCTTGTCTTTGCTTCAAGGCAAAATGTATCTCTGGCGTGGACCCCTGATGTAATGACATTACAATTACTTTTGACAATATTAAAAACTTATTCAATTGTGAACCAGTTGCCCATAAATTTAAAAAATCAGATATAAAAAAAATGGTCATGTGCTGAGAACAATACAATTAATAAAGGAATTCAGAGAGAAAAAAGAACTGTAAAAATACAATACAGTTAAGGCATGATAAGTTTTGGATACTAGGGTAACGGATAGACATATATATGTTACTGCTAAAGTTAGGTGTGAACATAAACTTAAGTATAGCCGGCTAAACCTAGGTTTATCTTCGAGGAGGTGTTAATGTTAGTTTCTTCTATCTTTAGCCGGCATAACTAATCTAACCTAACCTAACCTTAAATGATATCGACCTTTAGCTGCTTCTCGAAGATAAACCTAGGTTTAGTCGGCTAATCTTAAGTTTATTTTCACACCTACCTTTAGCCGTAACATATACATATATGAAACAATAGGTTGGGGTAAAAGTTTCTTCGCATTTTATATGAAATTTCAAGATATTTTGTCAAAGTTAATTTACATTTAATTACAGTAGGTATATATTTGCCATTTTGTTCGTAGACTTTCTGACATCTTGAACCCGTTGCTGTAAAGGGACTTCTGATCAAAAAAACGCAACAAGTAGTTTTGACAGTCCTCTCTTGATTTTAACCTGATACTGAAACAAGTGGAAATCTGAAGGTGCAAGGTCAGGGCTATATGGCGGATGCATTAACACCTCCCAGCCAAACTCTCTTAATTTTTGATAAGTGGCTGAAGATGCTTGTGGTCTAGCGTTATCGTGATGAAAGACCACACCCTTTCTATAAATTCCGGCCGCTATCTCTCAACTTCTTGCTTTATACTCATCAGCAAGACCTTAATAATCTGATGTCCTATTATGCGGATAATAACATTACAGTCAGTATTCACAAATGTCAATGCATCAGTTTTACGCGCAAAAGTCAGCCCCTATCGTTTAATTATAAATTGAATGATACTGTTGTGGAAAGGGTCGGGGTGGTTCAGGATTTGGGCGTCTGGCTAGATTCCAAAATGACGTTCTCATTTCATATTGATTAGGGTGACTTCGCCGGTTCGCCGACCACTGCCAAATTGCGACCATTTATCTATTCTACCAGATTCTACCTAAATATAAGAAATGGTAACACCGCTAGTTAATATAAAAACACACCATTTGACTCGTACGGATATCTTATCTATGTTATTAAATCTATAGTCTATGATCATTCTTAGATCACTGTCAGTTGCGATTCAAAACATTACTGTGTTAACGTGTCACAAATCATAGCAAAAAATTTGTGCACATACATATTTTGAAAGGTAAGTTTTACATTTTCTTACAGTTTCTTAGTGGTGTGACTAACTATAAAAACAAGACTAATGTGTGAAATTTACGTTTTCATTAATAAATCATACATTTGTAATTCTTTTTGGGTATAAATAAGCTGGCCGGCAAGATGGATAATGAAATCCGACGTAAACCAAAAGCCGACCATGTGGTCGCAAGATGGTGAATTTACAACATTCTAATAAAAATATTTTTAGTGTAAATTGAGTCCGATAAAAGCTTGTGTCTCATTTTCTCGCAAGAACTTTTAGAATTGAGTATTGCGTCCAACAGCCGGCCGTTTAATTTTTGATAAATTAAAAGTTAATACAATTTTAAAATATGAATTGGATACGGCCGCAAACTAGTTTTGTGTCGTCTAGTTTCCGACCAACATATGTTTTGTTGGCCGTAATTTGGTTATTTTTAACCTAATTTCCGACCACTTCTAAAACTAGATGACGAGAACTAGTCGACACCCACCTAACTTGCGACCACTAGTAAATTTAACGGTCGTGCACTGGCTTAAACTATTCTTATTTGCGACCACTTACAGTTAAGTGTTCCTGGAGTAGTTCACATGGTTCTTATTGATGACCATAACTAAAATTGTGTCTACCATGTCGAAGATATACACCTTTATCTATATATACTGTCTTGAACGCTTTTTCGTTTTCAAATAAATAACATAGAACATTTTATTTCGACATATTATTATATTTGCTTGGTCCTAAGTAATTATTTATTGGATGCATGAGGTGTTGTTTTGCTTTGCTTAGGGGTGAGAATGCCGCTTCTTTGTTTCAGATGCCTCTACAAAAGAAAAACACTACAAAAAAAGAAAAAAGACTTTGGATAGAAAACTTTGGATACACCGAAGAGGATTTATCAAATGCGCTTAAAGATATAAGAGAAGGGAAAGGAATTCGAAAGTCATGTCGCGCCTACGGCATTCCAAGAACGACAGTGCAGGACCGACTAAGTGGAAGAACGCAGGAAAAGCTAAGAAAAGTTGGGCCCGACCCAATTCTAGGATTTGATGGTGAGCAAAAAATTGTAGATTGGATTATAGACTCGACGAAATGCGGCATCCCAATAATAAAAGAAGATTTGTTGGACACAGTAGCGGCTATTGTTAAATATATAAAAAAGGAGCATTGCTTCTCGGGTGGAAAGCCTGGTCAGAAATGGTACCAAGGTTTTCTAAGACGACATCCTGAAATTAGTATTCGAGAAGCGGAATCCATAAACAAAGCCCGAGAAGCTGTGAAAGAGGTCACAATTCGTAAATGGTTTTCAGATCTGGAGTTGTATTTAACAGAAAATAACTTACTCGATATTATTAATGACCCCAGAAAGGATTTTAAATGCAGATGAAACTGGTATATCTTTGTGCCCTAAAACCGGAAAGGTTTTAGCTCCAAAAGGATTCAAAAATGTTTATAGTGTTAAAAAAGGCAATGAGAAAGAAACACTTACAGTATTAATTGTTATGACTGCTTCCGGGAAAATATGTCCTCCTCTGGTGGTGTATCCATATATACGGCCGCCAAGGGCAGTTGTAGAAGGTACACAAGCAGACTGGTCCATTGGTCGAAGTGAGACTGGGTGGATGAGAGGCGAAGTATTTTATGAATACATTGCTAATGATTTTAATAAATGGCTAACAGAAAAAGACATTCGAAAGCCTGTGATACTTTTTGTCGATGGACATAAGTCGCATATGTCGATGTCTCTCAGCAAGTTTTGTGAAGACAACGGTATCATATTGTACGCGCTTCCGCCTAACACAACACACATTTTACAACCTGCTGACGTGAGTGTTTTTCGACCTTTAAAGCAGCATTGGAAAAAAACTGTAAAGAATTGGCAAAATAGACCTGAAAATTTTAACAAAACTGTCACAAAGACTAACTTCTGCAGAGTTTTTAAAGAAACGTTGGACTTAGAAATGACGGATGCAATAAAAAATGGATTTAGAAAATGCGGCCTATACCCGTTTAACGTAGAATCAGTCGACTTCACGAAATGCGTGAAAGATGCACTAATTAAAGTTCAAAAAAGGCAGACTGGAACAGATTTCACTAAAAGACATTTCGAGATCGCCAAAGAAGTGTTTTCACTTATCAGTGTTAATCTAGCTAAACAAGGAAAAGATCCACGAGTCATTGAGAGGGAATAAGATAAAGCCAGCAAAAATTATAAACGCCATTCAAAATCAAAAACACCACGCAATTCGACATCAAAATCTCCGCATAGCTCAATAACACAACTAACACAGGATTCAGGATCAGATGTACTGCGCAAATCAAAAACACCTCGGAATTCGGCAACTAAATAACCTGGGAAAACGGCAGCTAAATCACCTCGGGCGTCATCCAAAGAGTACTGTAACACAAAATCCAAAATAGTAGCAGACAACAATACACCGACAAATAACCCACTAGTAGAAATCGTTGATAACTCTGTACCTGAACTTGGATCTTTAATTTCGTTAAATGATGTATCTATTTTACCGTTTGAAGGCGTTTCGGCGTCAGATATAAATTTGTCTGTATTTTCGCAACAGATTTCTTTTTCCGAGGTTCCTGAGATTACATCAAAAGGTTCGACTGACAACACTTGTGCTGAAAATCTAACACAGATTGACAACGGTGTTAATTTAGTAGTTCGTACGCTGCCATTACCCAGTTTCACCAGCGATTAATACTGATGATGTACCAACAATTGATACAGATAACACATCAATTATTAACACGGATGACGCGCTAATTTCTACTGACGAAACATTGATTATACCTAAAAATATCAGTTGATAATCTTACATGTGACTTCATCGCCTTAAGATCTGTTACTGACACAATATCAACCGTAAATCCAAAAGAAATGTCACCAAATCCTACAAAAATAATAGAAAAAGAAAATATAACAAGCTTTGATTCGAATTTACATACTGCTGCGATACAAGATGTTAATAAAACCACAGAAGTTGATTCCTTCCTAAAAGATATTACTTTCAAAGATAATGCTACCAATGGAAATATAAATAAACATGAATTCGACCCATTTAAGAAACATTTGAGATATCATATAGACATTATATCAAAGATACCAAACATGATTTAAAGCTCAGCTGCCGTGACAGCCCTAAGTCTATATCAAGTCAAGCTTGGAGAGATTACTATTCAAGGAAAGATGAAGAAAAAAAGGCAAAGGAAGAATCTATAAGAAAGAAGAAATTGGAAAGAGAAGCTAAAAAAATAGAAAAAGCAGCGAAGAAGAAAGAGATGTATAATAAAAAGGAAGAAGCAAAGAATGATAATGTTTGAATTAGTACGAGAAAAAGAAAATTGGCGAAAGACGATGGAAAAAGAGAGATAGTGAAAAAGAAGAGAGTAACAAAAAAAAATATAAGTGAACGCCCGGAAATGGAATATACTGAACTGGAACCACCGCTACTTAAATTGCGGTGCTTCGCTTGTCAAGAAGATCTCAATAGCGACACTGAAGACGAAGGATGCAAAAACATTGGATGTGATGGTTGCATACGATGGTATCATTTGAAATGTACAGAACTAAAACATTTTTCTTAAAGCACTGCAGCGGAGGCTGACTTTATTTGTAATTTTTGTAAACATGCGGAATGCGCCAGACGAGATGTTTTGAATATCTACAACCAGTAGTTTTCTTGGCAATTAATCAATATGTTTATTATTAATACAAGATATTTTCTTTAGTATATAGCAGAGGTGAATATATAACTTAGAACAAAATTGTATTAAACAAAAATATATTACAAAATAATATTTTTTAAACAAATGTTTCTATAGTAGATGTTTCCGATTTTAAAATAAAGTTGATACTACAAAATGTACCTTATTTTCAACACCTGTAGGTCCAATTTCATTGTACGAATATTACGGTCGGAAACTGGGTGTTCTTTGGTCGTTAACTGGATAAAGTGGTCGTAAACTAGCGAAATCGTTCATTTTTTGAACTTGTTTTCTTTTAAAATTAATGAATCGAAATATCATTATGAAACTTCATTTTAATACAAGTTCATTTAATATATTTTCATTAAAAAATTACACCAGTGACAAAGGGGCTGTCCATTAATCACGTGAGGCTCGATAGGGGGGGGAGTGGTCCATAAAAATATCACGAAATATCACAAGGGGGGTGGCGGGGTGTAGTAATATATCACGTATATTTATTTTTTCAGCAAACGCGCTATACTGAACCGAAAAGCGGCGTGACGTGTATCTATTTTTTCGTCAAACGCGTACAAAACAAAAGCGGCTTTCTACTTCAGTACAAAGAAAAAAGCTAAGGCACAAATGTGAATTCCTGTCACAAACAACTGAATCCGAGCTATAATAGTCTAGAGATGCACAATGTTCGTCCTTCCCGCATCCTCACGCGACGATCGAACGGTATATCGAGAGAGATTCTCTGCGTAGTGCGCGAAAATGATGACGCCGAGTGACTTGATGAAACCGACGTTGATCTTCAACAAAGCACAGTGCCAATAACTGACTTGCAAAATGCTTATCCAGTTATTGGTGTTGAAGAAAGTCTTGCTAATCCGCGGTCCGAGGATACTGTAAATTAAATGACAAACAAAAAATCGCATTACTTCCATTATTTTTATGTCAGTCAAAAACAACCTGCAACCTTTCTGTCTACCTCTAAACATTATTATTGTAATCTTTAATATAAGATCACAGTGGTTTGTGTGTTTGTCTGTCCGCTCTTCTTCCCGCTCTTTTAACGTTAACATAGCAACGCGGAATCATAGCAACGCGTTTTTTCTATTGTTGGGTGAAAATGGGAAAAGTCGTTGTTTGCATACTGCCCAGTGCTGCCCCCGATATGTCTGTACTGCCCAGTGCTGCCCCCGACAAGTTTGTACTGCCCAGTGCTACCCACACATGTCTGTACTGCCCAGTGCTGCCCCCCACATGTTTGTACTGCCCCCGATATCAGGGATGTTGCGAATATTCGCATCCGCATCCGCATATGCGGAACATCCGCATCGATTTAGACATCCGCATCTGCATCCGCATCCGCATAAATCGATGCGGAGCTGATGCGGATGCGGATGTGTAGCAGATCGTGACAAGAAAGAAAGGGGAGGGGCGTGTCGACCGAGTTAAAGATTAAAGATGATACGTGGGTACCACTGAAAATGTTTAGAACTGACCAGTTAGAAACATTGCTAATGAAAACTTTTTTGAATTTCAATTTTAGAACTCTTTGGTAACCTAATGTAGACTCAAAAACAAAGCTATGATAGGCTGCTATTAGCATTTCTTAATGAAGCCCCATCTCGTGCCACAATTTACGATTGGTTTAACGAGTTTAAGCGTAGTGGACGTAGCAATCTCAACGATGATCCACGTGAGGGAAGTCCTTTAACAGCGACTACTGAAGATAACATCAGTGCTGTGCGACGCATGATAGAGGATGATAAGAGAGTGACTTATCAGCAGATACGGGCAAGCCTAGGCATTGGTATGAGTTAAGTTCAAAAAATATTACACGAACATTTAGGCGTCAGGAAGCTTTGTACTAGATGGTTTCCCCATACTTTAACCGACGACCAGAAACACCTTCGCATGGACTGGTGTCGCCAAATGTTAGATAAGTTCAACAGCAGTGACTCAAATGCTGTATTTGACATCGTCACAGGTGATGAAAGCTGGATATATTGCTACGAACCCAAAACCAAAAGACAATCAGCTCAGTGGGTGTTTCCTTTCGAGGATCGGCTAACTAAGGTAAAGAATGGAAGAAGTCAAGGAAAAAAGATGATTGCCTCATTCTTTGGTCGGAAAAGTCATTTCGCGACAGTTGTGCTAGAAGATGGAAGAACAGTTTCTGCAGACTGGTATGTCAATCGCTGTTTGCCTGTTGTCTTAGAAAAAATTCGACAGCAGCGCCCTCGAAGCAGGATCCTCCTTCACCACGACAATGCTTCAGCGAACTCCGCAGAACGGACAGTTGAATATTTGACTATGGCAGGTGTCGAGATAATGACTCATCCGCCATACAGTCCTGACCTGGCGCCCTGCGACTTTTATTTATTCCCAAGAACTAAAGATAAAATTCGAGGTATTCGCTTTAGGAGCCCTGAAGATGCGGTGAAAGCGTACGAAAATGCCCTAGAAGAGACCCCTAAAGAAGAATGGGCCCACTGCTTTTCTCAGTGGTTCCATCGAATGCGACGATGTGTAGAGAGGAACTGAGATTACTTCGAAAAACAATAAGAGTATTGGCAACTTTCTACATTAAGCCGTTTTTCATTTTATAAAAATTTTCAGTGTTACCTAGGTATATTGAAGATTAACAGAAACACGGAAGACATCTTGGCTTCTCGAACAATATCTCCAAGTACCGAAAGAGCGAAGAAAATGAGAATGACAGATTTCATGGAAACAGAATGAAACGACTAAAGACCTCAGGCTACAGGACGTCAGTCCTGTTTAATTAGTGAGCCCGCGCGATAGACAGCCTTTGTGATATTGATTCGTTGGTGGGAGAAATGGTGGGAGGCGTCCGAGGCGACGGCACGGTGGTGGTTTTTTTTAAAAATAAAAGTAGTCTAAGTTACCTCTTATTACATCAGCTACCTGCCAATAAAAATCCCGTCAAAACCGGTCCAGCCATTTTAGCCATATATATATATATATATATATATATATATGCATGTAGTAAAAAACGGTTATTTCAATATTACAAACCGACACTCCCAATTTCATTTTTATGTATAGATAAAGAAAGGATAAATATTACTGCTTTTTACCCTACCAAACCAACACTTAAGTTTTTGACGTGATAACGTCTTATAAATTGGTTGCGGCTGGGAGTCACTTATGAAAAAGTGTAACGCTCGGTAACGTTACGATGAGTCACCGAACGAGAGAGAGGCCCGCCGAATGCCTTGCGTCTCTCTCCCACTCAACTATGATCGGTCTGCCGCGCGCATTGTGCAATTTAATTATATTCATATCAATAAATATTCTACCGAGAAAAAGACGTTGTCACGTAAAATCTTCGCCCGTAAAACCGACTTTACAGGCAAAAAAAAAAAAAAAAAAAAAAAAAAAAAAAAAAAAAAAAAAAAAAAAAAAAAAAAAAAAAACCGACTTTTTTGTACAGATCCGCTTCCGCGGATGTGAGCCTCTTAAAATCCGCATCCGCATCCGCATCCGCGGAAGTGAAAAAAAGTGCATCCGCAACATCCCTACCCGATATGTCTGTACTTCCCAGTGCTGCCCCGCGCATGTCTGTACTGCCCCCGACATGTCTGTACTTCCCAGTGCTGCCCCCACATGTCTGTACTGCTCCCACTTGTGTGTACTGCCAAGTGCTGCCCCCCACATGTCTATAGTGCTCAGTCCTCCCCCCACACATGTCTGTACTGCCTAGTGCTGCCCCCACATGTCTCTACTGCCCAGTGCTGCCCTCGACATGTCATGCGAAGAGAGCACGGGTCAGCTAGTTTTCTATAATGAAATAAGATGATACTTATACCTGTATTTTATAAATATTAAAAAAACTTAAGATTCTTTGTAGGTACTAAAAAATACACGTGATATAGTGGGGGGGGGGGGGGGGGGGGGGTAGTCTGAAACCTCACCATGTATCATCAAGGGGGAGGGGGGGTAAAAAAAAAATGCCAAAAAAAAAACATCACGTGATTAATGGACGGCCCCAAAGTATTGAGAATACATAGCAATCTTTGGTCTTGAAGTTACGAGTTTGACTAACTGGTCGCAAACCGGCGAAGTCTTATCGCAACTTGGGTTTCGTTATGCGAACTTGTAAACCTTTTACGAAAGTGGTTAGTCTTAAAATCGTTTATTATGCCTACGTTCGTAGTGTGCTGGAATACGCTTCCACTATATGGTCCCCAATTTATGCGATTCACATCCGCACTACGCCTCCCGGGAACTCCCCGCTTGTGGACTAGTCGTCACTTGTTCGGTCCTTACCATTTTTACTGTCCATCAATACAAGACGCGCTTGTGGTGTCCTCGATTACTGTCAGGGTATCCATCAAATGAAAGCAGTCGGTAGTTTCACCAAGCAGCACACGCACGTCCGCACCGGCCGACGGTCGAGCGAGCAATGCCCCTCTGCCGCTGTAGGCCGTGCGTACGGGCGTGTGTCGCTTGCACTTTATTAATACGTCACACCTCTTCCTTTTTAACTGATTCGAATAATTTGAGACAATGAAAAATAATTAAAAAACATTTATATAATTAATATTCTTATATAGTATATCTTGAATTGTTATTTAACTATAAAGTATTTTTTTATGTTTAAATACTTGCAACCAAATACTCTAATCTTGCGTGTCCTCTATTTTTCTTTGAATACGCCACTCTCCTTTTACCTTTTTTTAGGTATATCAGTTTTTTCATATTAATTTATTTAGTTTTCGACGAATCATCAGCTTACAATATTGTTTAATTACAAGCTATATAACTTAAAAAGCTAATAAAGGATTCACACGGAAAAATTAGTCTTGGTATTACTAAAGTGAGCTCACTCAGTGTGTGAACCCACGAACCCCTATTGTAGTATCTGAATGCCAACTACCCTATAAAGATAAATGATTGTGAATGCTAAAATGTCGTTTTATTTGGCTATCTCCTAATTAGGGAGTCACGAATTAATAAAAATATATATATAATTATATATTTATAGCCTCATGCAGTGCATATGCAGGAGATGACAATTTTGTTTTATTTAAGTTTCTCTCTAAGATATGTTCAATTAACCAATTAAGGGTTTTATTCAATATATTGTTACGTCATCAACGAACAAAATACACGGTTCATTCATAACCTTCGGCAGGTCTATTATGTAAACTAAAAACAAGAGAGTCTTAGGCGATCCCTTGTGGTGTTAAGGCATTATTATTTTAAATATCAAATAGAACTCTATAAACTTTTCTACTCATATGATTATAATATTCGATTTGGACTTATTGCTGTCTATCTTTTAAATAAGAGATAAACCATTTGTGAGCTGTATTTGGGATACAATCAGTTTATTAATATTTATGTTGCACACGGTCATACGCCTTGTACATACATATGTAGCAATATTCGAATAGCATATTTTTAATGTCCAATTACTTATTATCTTTTGAATGTATTTGAGAAAAGCTAATAAGGTTGACTGACTGTAATTATTTAGGTCGCTCTTTTGGTTATTCTCATGTAATGGTAATCACTGTTGTTTTTTAATGAGTCAGGATAAACTTCTACTTGCAAAGATTGATTGACAGTGAAAGAGAAGGTAAGTTCGACCGCACATTCACAATCAAATGTGAGCGTAGTTCATCAAAACCGCCACTTCTATATTTTTATTTAGTTATTAAATTCTCACTACGATTACATTGTACACTACTGAGTCTACTACCAGTTGGGAAATTGGGAGGCCCTTCCGAGAAGAACTGGCGAAACAAACTCGGGCAGGGGGACCGACCTCCATCTTCCTGTTATTATTTGCAAAGAGAGCTAACTACATCATCAGGTCTTGCAATGTGTGTTTTTGTAGGTATTAATTTATTAATTATTGGATCCCAAGCAGGTGGAACGCTCCAACCTTCGTCTCTATTGAAATTTGGATGTTCCCTGATTTCAAAAGCCTCGCGTAGTGTCCTAGGAACAAGTCTTTGTTCTCTAGCGAGAATTTAAGGTTTATCGATACGAATATAGTCGTTTGGCCCCTCAAAAGCATGCTCACACTCACACACTGCAGACCTATTATCGCGCCTATGTTTTATGTCAGCTACGTGTTCTATAATGCGCGTCCCTATACTTCTCTTTGTTTGTCCGAAGTATGGGAGAACACAGTCACAATCGATTTTGTAGACACCTGCTGCCTGGAGGGGATATTGCATTTGACCGGTCGTAAGAATTGGTTAATCTTCCTGGCTGGTTTAAAGTAAGAATTAATGGAAACCCACTTCAGAATGTTCCCAATCTTGTCAGTGACCCCTTTCATGTAGGGAAGGACAGCAGGTTGACGTTCTACTGTGGCTGGTTGGTGCGGCTTCTGTGTCGTAGTTTTGGTACTCGCAACTTTTTATCTTGTAGTACTCGCTTGTCATGCTGAAGCTCAGCAGTCAGGTATTGTTAGGCACAGATGCCGCGAGTTCTTTGAAACAAAGATTTCCCTACGGTAGCCAACTGTATAGGATGGTGGTGAGAGTCACCATTTAAATATCTATCTGTATGAGTTGCCTTTCTATATACTGTATGACTAAGGGTTTGATTTAGATTGCTGCTGATTTGAACATTTAGGAAGGCTATTTTATTGTCTGTCATTAATTCCATAGTGACATCAATGCAATATTGTACAGGTAAGCTTGTGAATAGAGATTGAACATCGAAGCTAACCATAGTTTCATCATCAGTGAGATGTAGGTGTTGTATCTCACTAACAAAATGGTAGGTATGGTGCCTTAGCCTTACTTTGTTTCGATAACAGAAACTCGTCAAGCTTATTGCTTACTATTTTATAAACATCAAAAGTATCATCCCATAAAGAGAAGAGTAGCTCTTTTCTTGACTGTTGTATCTACCCCCGTTGTCAAAAGTTATATTCAGGGTTGACATCCATTTGTCCCAGCGTAACCCCAGTGACATCGAATCGTCATCGCATTGCAATGGTTCTACGATGGCAGGCTGAACATTTTAGGCGACCCAGAACAATGTCTGTACGCCTTTATTTTGCGCCCTTGGCGCCATTGAATATGGTGTGTCACATTTATACCTATGCATTATAACAAATTTAACGGTAACACGCCCAAGTTTCTTTTTAACGTGTTATCAGCAGCCTGTGCTTGTAACTTGACTTCTATGCATACTGGTATTGTATTATTTATTGTTTGGTTTTGTGTTTCACAACAAGAGACCTATTTTACTATAATAAATGTCACCTAACACCATTAACTCTTTTTCCTTCTTGTAGGTACCTACTTCTTATAAATTCCAAAATTTGTATTGTGTATAAATACACCTTGTATGTAATTTTTTCCATAAATTAACATATTTTTGGAGCCACATAAAAACAATATTTGGTAAAAGTTGCCTTTATTTTATATGTGTTTTCCTAATGGAAATTATTTTATTAATAATGATGTCTCATGCTAATAAATAAAATGTATTGGTATTTTTGTTGATTTATTGTCTCTTATAGACTTGTGTAACTCAGTTATCTCCTGGAGCTATATGCCACTCCGGATATGTATTTAATCATTCCGTTCAAAATTCTTAGCATATCTAGTATATCCAATCCAATCACATGGATCAATTCCAAATCATTTGGTCAAATACCGTCTGGCTAACTACATAACAGATATCGACAGCGAAAGCGTCGATCGAAGGACTTAGAGCGCCGAAAACGCTTTTTGTGTTTTCTGTGTTTTCCGATGAACGGTAAAATTCTTAAAACGCAATACTGCTGATGCTACGTTCGCTCTGACTGAGGTGGCAAGCGTCATTATTAGCGAAACAAGCGCTGCATAAAGTTTTGTTTCTATAAAACGGTAGCAAATTTGAAACGCTCCATGTGCTCTTATTTTGCGAAATCTTATTAGTCCGGATTTAATAAACAGATGCGGATATTGATAAATATATATACGTTAGTTGGATATATGGTATGATTTGATATGGTTTGAAAGAATTAAACTACTAGTATATATTTGAATATATATGGTGGATATGGATATACTAACTGGATCTATATCTTTTTTAAGAAGAACATAGGATAACTCCGATCTTTTTCCGGAGTCACCTTACGCATGTCCAGTCCCTTACCCCGTACGGTTAAGAGTGTAGGTATTCAGAAATAAATTAACCAGCGAATATTCATTTTATACCATTTCCAAATTACATACTTTGCCGATAACATTAAATCATCTAGATTGACTGTAGTTCGATTACTTTTAACTTGTATACAAGATTTTTTTTTTACATATATGACGGCGAGGCCTCACGCCGGTCATCAGAATGCTTTTTATTATACAAAAAGAGTTGCGCGATCTTCAAAATAATAACGCGTATGGATGTAGGATAGACTTCTTTATTATTTAAAACCACTTGCAGTCTAAAATCGCAAATGATGCACGAGATTTCAATGGATGAAAAACGTGGTGATCCCTGAGACGGTGTGACTACCTCCCTGAGTTATACCCTTATAGCGTGCTAACGGTCACTATAAACTAACCGTTTCACGCTTATTGCATGCTAACTAAACGTCTACACTTATAGCACGCTGACAATCTGTGCTTCTCAAGTCATCTCAGAAACGTTTAGTGTTGTCAACTTGCAACGCCTCTTTAAGGTCACGCCATCTAGGATTTCACACAGGTACTAACCTGACGTTTTCCATTTGATAAAATCGTACCTTGTAAACGAATCCTTACTGACAAACATTTTTTTAAGCTTAACCTGTAGAGTTTAATTTAATCTAATTGAAATAATCGAATGCTTCAACATATATAATATTACTAACCTAACCTATTATCCAATGAATATCAAATTCAGAAATAACATTACGTATAATTTCGAAAATATTATTTGTTTATTTCAGTCGTAAGTCTTTTTGTATGTCTTTTAATATCACTATAAAAGATGAGATAGTCACGTAGGTTATTATATATCTCAATGTCTTTACAACGATTTAATTTTAAATCGATGCCCCTTGGCAAAGTCACACCTTTGTGCACCTTGTTACCATTGTTACACCTTGGCAAAATCACACCTTTGTGCACCTTGTTACCACTGCTGCACCTTGGCAAAATCACACCTTTGTGCACCTTGTTACCATTGTTGCACCTTTGGCAAAATCACAACTTTGTGCACCTTGGCACTATTGTTGCACCTTGGCACTATTGTTGCACCTTGGCAATATATTATTGTACCCCTTGGTACATGTCTTTTCAAATTAATGTATTGTAGTATATCCACTTGTCTGTATAACCTTCATATAAGTTTTGACGTAATAACCATTGAAATTCAAATCGTTGTTTCAGGAGTATAAGAAACTACTCAAAAATCTATTTTTTTTTTAGTATCATAGTATGTTTTATTTAACCCGTGTAATGCAATGTAATATTTAACCCGTACAGGGTTGCTATAAACTGAATTAAAATCTCGATCGATTTAAATCGTAAGTAAGATTAAGTTTGGTGTGGGTAGGTAGCACAAACCAGAATTATTAAAAGCAAGATCAAGACATTCATTACTAGATTAACATGGCAGAAACAACCGTGAAGGTAATAATAATCTCAACACATACATTATTCAATCGAGTGCTTATTACAAGGTTATAATGATTTTCTTTATAGCAAAATAAGATCAATTCATATATTTTCTTTTATAGTTATCAATAATTACACAAGTTTTTTAGAATTGCAATTAACACTGCACTTATTTAAGTTGATATTACATTGCTATAGTCAATGATTTTTCAACTTCTTAGAATCAAGTGGATAAACTATTTTACATTTTTTTCTCAATACTATGAGACAGCCTTTTTTGCAGATGGGTTCGTTATCTCCTTCCTTTAATTTGATTTTCAGGAGACATATTTTTCTATATACCACTTACTTGAAGGCTCGTCGCCACGTGTGGTGTCCTCGATTACTGTCAGGGTATCCATCAAATGAAAGCAGTCGGTAGTTTCACCAAGCAGCACACGCACGTCCGCACCGGCCGACGGTCGAGCGAGCAATGCCCCTCTGCCGCTGTAGGCCGTGCGTACGGGCGTGTGTCGCTTGCACTTTATTAATACGTCACAGCGCTCATAGAAAGAATTTGTTTTGTGGGTATGCTCTAAATATTTTGCGTCGAAAAAGGCATCACAACTTCACAAAAAACTACTTTTACTTTGGAAAATAAACTTAAAATAAACCAAAAGTGTATTCATTTTTGCCTTTAGATTCTTACGTAATAAATATTAAATAGGGGGGGAGGGGGTCGGCCTATTCTTATTTTTTCTTACAATAGGGGGGGAGAGGGTCAAAAACTAGCGAAAATGGTCTTACGTAATAAATGAATGGCGCCTTATATCATCTTAATTTTTAGTTATTTCAGTATGTGTCCACAGCACTGTTACACCATATTGTGGCTGTATGTATATTGATATTATATGTATTTTATTACATTTTATTATTATTTTTTTATATATATTAGTGCTATTAGCAATAATCTTGCCGCTTGTGTTAATTTGTTATTTACCTACATTGTTGCCTTAGGCGTATTGTAATTGTTTTTACTGTTGGCAACTTTTTGGCCGAAAAAGTATTATCCATGAGATTGTCTAAGTATAGATTAAGAATGGCTGTTTTTGTCACTAAATAAATAAATAAATCAGTTGTTGCCAGTAGAGATACGAATCGATGGTTTTGCCCGGCGGTAAAAGCTCATAACGAAAAATGCCCTTCCAATCCCACCATAGACACAGCATCATCTTATTGCGAGTTAACCCAGGTTTCGCACACAGTCTGACCACGACCTTTTTCGCACTTTCTTGTCATACGTGATCCACTTTTCATCACCAGTTATCAATTTCTTCAAAAACGGTTTGGTTTCATTACGTCTTAATAAAGAATCGCAAATGAGTACACGGCTCATTAGGTTTCTTTCAGTTAGCTCGTGTGGCACCCAAATATCGAGCTTTTTTGTCAAAATTTTCCTAATTTAATTTTTTTTTGAAGCGACATTATGGAGATATTCTAACTTCTATTTGTCAATAACAACAATATCATTACAAATATCAAAGGGCTAGTCTTACTTAAATATTAAAACGTGTAATAGTAATATTTCTTACATTAACTACAATTAATAAATGAATTATTATTTATAAGGCTTGTATTTTGCATACTAGGGTAACGGATATACATACTTACACGATACATAGATGTAATATTCATAGAAATTTATATGAATATCCATGATTCAGGTATAAATCCTCTTATTTATCATACAAATATCTGCCCCTTCCGAGATTCGATGCGAACCTAGAACCGTCGCACAGTGGGCTGGATTCCGGCTTTCAGAGACATCCGATCACAAATCTCGAAAGTGGTGACTTTGACCGAATAATTAGTAAACTTGAAAAAGATGCACATAATAAATAATGCGTAAGTAATAAACTTATTAAGAAAGGTCTTTTGTAAGCTCAGGACCGCATTTTGAAGGAGGGCAGACGGGGTTACTGCCCAGGGGCCTCCACAAGAGAGGGGTCTTCACAATAGAAATAAAAAAATACACATTTCGACGGGTAAGCAAATATTAAGTTTTTTCCTAAACTATTTCTTTTTTTTAATTTTTTGATATGTCTTACATTCACAGCAATTAGCCTAGCCGAAATAAGTACTGTAAGGCTTGTGTTATGTATACTAGGGTAACGGATAGACATAGGGACATACTGACGACTGTTTGGTGCAATGGTAGCAATCCTGCCTTAGCACCAACGGTCCTGGTTTACTGTGCTTAGTTTGGGCTAGGCTAATTGGTGTGAATGTAAGAAATATTATTATTATAGGTACTTGTATGATACAATGATATGCAATATTTGTAGAAATAAACTCAGGCTCAGTACAAATGCTCACACCAAACGGTCGTCATGATAGAACATAGAAGAGCTTTTAATATAACAACTGTATAACCCATATTCGCAATAAGCAATTTTGATTTTGAGTTTTTATTCGAAAATAATTAGAGGCTACCGTTGCCCAAAGGGCCTTAGCCTCTAAATCCGGCCCTGAGTGAGCAAAAACTTATTGTTTATTTTATTTTGTGTGCATTAATGCATGGGTCAAATAACGCAGCGTTTTTAATACCGTATCTTTAAAGAAAATAAAAGAAGCGTGATGAAGTTATTAATTGCATAATATTCTTAATAAAACATTTCTAACTAACTGACTGGGATGGTAATATTAATAATATTTCTGGTTGTAGTTCGAATAAGCTATTCTGCCTTATCAAAAATGATTTTTAATAACGATTGCAAAATTTCATAATGATCGATTGAGTATTGAAAACTTAAGCGTAATAAACAAATTCACTTTCGTATTCATAATATTAGTTAGGTTTTTGCGCAATCAAATATTCTTATCATATACTAAATTTCATCGAAATCTGTTAACGCATTCTTGACTTAAAGAAGGACATAGGTCTTCTTAGTCGGCACACTCTTGGCGACTGGTCGTGATCATCATTATGAATCACGATGAGTGACTATTTTAGTTATACGGCGCCATTCATCGTGATGCAGTCCGTGGACTGCAGCCTTCCGGGTACATTCATAAACCGAGCACTTAGTTCCGGCCTTGATCTGGTCTGTCCATCTCATTGGTGATATACCACGCGGTCTGGTGCCCTCAACTTTTCCCTGCACCACGAGACGCTCTATGGAGTCATTATCGCGACGAGAAACATGGCCGAAGAAGGTCAAAATACGTGACTGAACTGTGGTTGATGTCGCTGCCTTATGCCGAGTTCTATTAATATGGACTCATTTGTACGAAACTCGGTCCACGACACTCCTAGCATTCGTCTCCAGCACCACATCTCCAATGCGGTACAGATAATATAGGTACAGATAGACAGAAAAAAATTAAAAAATAGCAGATTTTGTATCAATAAGTTATTAAAACAAATATTTACCATAAAGTTTATCCGAAATATAATTGTACAAACAGAATCTATAGATTCATAGAGTAGTATCTACTAGCTGACCCGGCCACGCGTTGCTGTGTTACTTATAAATCAAAATGAAATCTATCCTATATGTCCTAAGTCGGAACACAACCGGCAAAATTAAAAAACAACAGTAGGTACACAAATTTCATATTATTTATTATTAAAGTAAAAATACAACTGAGTATTTTGTGAATATTTCAAGTGCCATTATTGATATAGATCAAAAAAGGGCAAAAAATCGCATTTGTTATATGAGAGCCCCCCTTAAATATTTATTTTATTTTGTTTTAAGTTATTTTTGTTTTCTTGGCAACAGAAATACTACATAATTTGTGAAAATGTCAACTGTCTAGCTATCGCGGTTCTTGAGATACAGCCTGGTGACAGACAGACAGACGGACGGACAGACAGCGTAGTCTTAGTAATAGGGTCCCGTTTTATCCTTTGGGCACGGAACCCTAAAAAACATCAAAATC
The DNA here is from genome assembly GCA_927399485.1 of Calamotropha paludella. Classification (NCBI taxonomy): domain Eukaryota; kingdom Metazoa; phylum Arthropoda; class Insecta; order Lepidoptera; family Crambidae; genus Calamotropha; species Calamotropha paludella. Next base: position 726,636 of record OV656803.1, on the reverse strand, counting down.
GGTATATTATTATTATACTAGTTGACCTGGCCACGCGTCGCTATGGCCCAGTTATTATAATTTGCAATATTTTTATTATAAACTGAAATTATAGCTATCCTTTGTCCTAATTTAGAACAAAATTCAGCAAAATAAAGAAAACATCATTCATATAGAAAGATAGTAGTATAGACATTCTATCGCTATTGCTATCAGCAATTGAATTCATAATCTAAGATCAGAGTTGTTTGTGTGTTTGTCTGTCCGCTCTTTTTCCATTGTATCAATAACGTTACCATAGCAACGCGTTAACCGCAAGTAGTTCGTATACCGGACGCTAGATGGCGGTAACGGAAAAATATTTAATAATAGAAAAAAAATTACGAATTTTGTCCGCGCAAAGCCGGGATGGGCCGCTAGCATTGATCTAAATTCGTCATTTGGAGCTAATATAGTACGATGCCATTTTTGAAAACAAATTTGAAACAACTAAGTATTAAAATGAATATTTAAAAGCTATCTTAATTTTAATTTAAATTTAATTAGTTTTCTAATATTTTTTTGAAATACTTATACTATATAAGTATTTTTGTGTTATTTCAATAAAAAGTTAGTAAATACCCATTCATTAATCATGTGAGGTCTAACTAAGGGAGGGTTTCGGAAAACATCACTATGGATCACAATTGGGGAGGGGGGTTGCAGTTACATATCAGGTGTATATTTAAGACTTATTATTTTTTTAAATCACTGTTGAAGATAGTCAAACAAATTCGCGGTCTTAGAACACTTTTAGATTAATGTGTATTTATAATAAAAGTTTATAATGTATATAAGTTACTGTTCGTTAATGAATTTATAAAAATAAAAGATAATATTCGTCTTTTTATAAAATAATTAAAAACACGTGATTGGGGGGGGAGGGGGGGGGGTTAATTAATGAATTATTATAAGATTACAACAAAAAATAAGATACATACTAAGATACAGTCATTAACAAATACAGAATTATCTGTTAATAACTGTAATTTCATAATTAAATATAAAAATATTACTACAGTACTAAAAATTAGAAAATGAGTAATTAATAGTACTTACTTCTCATCTTTAGTAGGGAGCTTGAAAGTTGCGCTTAGAAGCTGAGTTCAAATATTCGTGTTACACTTTACACAATACACTTGTTGTATTCCGTCCGTGGCGAACGCAACAAAAATGACGTCCACTCGCTTCGACGCGGCACATGTGACTGACAGTACTGCGACATTCGCTTAGGGTCTTGTGCAACTGTATGAGTCCACAACTGTATACTGTATTACAGGGGCTTGACAATGTGTTTGGGGGTTTAGGGGAGGTACAAGATCGCCAGTTATAATTTTATAATTTTACCCAAACCGAACGATTTTATTTTGAAATTTATAACAATAAACATAAAACAACTTTTATTTGACAACTAGTTTTTCTTAATTTTCTTTTTATTTAATTATTTACGCAAAAACATCACATTCAATTTCAAACACACAAAATATTAATATTATTTAATATCGAACTTTAAATACTTTAAACAACTCTTAAAAGTCAACTAAAGAAATGTTTTTTTTCCTATGTATTAACTGCAAGACTTAAAGGTACTACTATAAAAATGTAAAAAAACAACCAATATAGTACCTGCTTTATAATTTTATACATTTATGCTATGAGGTGACCTAAAGGGTAGATTAGCACTAATCCTTCACACTTAAGAGTGTCTCAAAAGACGACAATTAACACTTGAGATAATCACTTCACGTCTTATCCTTTATGGATTCGACCCGCCACAGGTTGATACCCAAACCAAACTAAAAACCACTGGGACGTATCACTGCCTAGGCTTCACCTTTCCGTCTATTATTCCCTTGGTATCCTTGCTGCCTCCCAGCACCATTCCCTAAGGGGAGGGGTGGAAATCACTATTAACCTTCAGTAGACAAATTGTTTTTAAATCTATTCGGCTCACAAGGTATTCTTGTATTTTTGTATTAAAGTAATTTACCTTATACATAAGAAACAATGTTAAAAATTAAAAGAAATATATATAAAACTTATAAATTTTCAGTAGACCACAAAATAAGCTTCACACCTTATCTCATCGCCGTAAAGTTGCCCGTCTGTCGGTCTTCTACAGACTGTACTTTAGAAAGTTTGCTCAAGAGCTGCATTTGCTCATACCGCCAGCCATCTCCCTTTTTCCATCGGACATCCAGACGCACTGCAGGCTACCACCCTTTCTTGGTTGCTATTCATACCTGTAGCACCAAGCGCTTTTCAAAATACTTCATAAGGAATGGAACTCCCTCTCTGCGTCTGTATTTCGGAGAATTTATAACCCGTCCATTTTCAAAGCCAGGGTGAATAGGCACCTTCTGGGTTAGCTCGTTCCATCGTGGAGTCTGTCTTGGCGACCGGGCTTGATTGGCATCAAGAGCTAACCCATCCAAAATTTTAAAAAAATGGGCAGCAGCGTATTTCGAATAAAAATCTTTTACTGCAATCTTTAGATTTAGATTATATCAAACTTTATTTTGAACGAAATGGTGATGATTCAGGAAAAAGTTTTATGCTGGCAACATAGCGCTGCCACAGATTAAATCTGTACAAAAGTTGAGGATATAAAAAAAACAGTGGATGTTTGTAGACTGATTTGGTTTACGTAATAGAGAGGTCGCAGCATTTTAACAAATATCATCAAAATAAATATTGACCTCTTAAAATTACAAGAGAAACTAGGCGATGCAGTCGCTAAGCATAAAGCTACGCTAGCACCATATATTTGAGCGGAGCGTAATATCTAAAAAAGAAAAAAAATTTTTTTTGCGAATTTCAAAATTCGGGCTCCGTCACAATCTGGTCATAAACCTGTTGATTCGATTCCACACAAAAAATATTAAAATTGGTTAAGAACTCGGGAAGTTATGGCGTAACAGACATTTCGCTATTGAAGCTGATCCATCCATGGGAGCTTCGCTTCGCTCCGCTCCAACTAGGCGAAGCAGTCGCTAAGCATAAAGCTACGCTAGCACCATATATTGGAGCGGAGCGTAATACTCGTACCTAAAAAAGGAACAATTCAATTTCCTCAAAAGACGGTTCCATCTCTGTCCATGAGATATTTGCCACTTGTTGAGGGCATAATTTCGTAATTTTATTTTATTAAGAAGTGTCCTACTTTCTGAGTAACATATAATTTTAAAAAATTTTGATTTAATTTTTTTTCTCCAAAAATCGGCACAAGTGGAACCTGGATTTAGTTCTATAAGCCAAGTTCTATCACCCATAAAAAAATCAAATCCCACTTTTGCTGTTTTTAGAAGTTATGATAGAATTAGGCCTTTTGCACATTATAAGACACGTTCACAAGACAAGAAAAATGTCTTGTCTGATTTATCGTACACATTCTGCAAGACGTCTTGTCCTCAGTCTGTAGCCACAATTCACGGAGGCTACACGTGTACAAAATGGACAGACGTCAGCGTCTATTATTGATTGCATACTTATACCATAGAAGAAAACGCCGTAGTTGTAGACGACATTCACGCGGGCGGAGCCGCGGGCAAAGTCTAGTAAAATAATAACGGTAATTTTTATTGCATTGTTTGTTTTTTAATTTAATTTGCTATATTTTAATCTACAAATTAAATAAAAGATTGAAAAAAATTCTACACGAGCGGGAGCGAATTTTTTCAATCTTGTCCGACTACAATTTTTTCAATTTTTTATTTAATTAATAACGGTAAAATAATATAAAATATAATACAGTTACCTTTTTCATTTTTTCCACTATTGGCAAATCTTTGAAATTTTCTATTAATATGAAACATATGTCATCCCAGGCGGCGGTCTTCAAATTCCTAATTTTATATTCCTCACAAGTTTTGTCCAGAATTACAGGTCTTTCTTCTACTAGAGCTATCAAATGTTCCATGTTCACTTTTATGGCACTCATGTTTGATGAAATATTTAATTTAAATGAAAGTTACTAAATTTAAATTCACGTGTTTTCGCTGACGCAGCCGCGCCGAATGTGCACGTGTTCGATTTATTAACTATAAAGTATGATAATTAAGTATTTTACACATGTTTTCTTGTTTACCTTAAAGAAAAGCATCTTTTGCTTGATAGTTTGAGTGATTTTCTTGTATGTAAATGAAAAATTGTTTTCAATAAGAATCATATAATTTACCAAAGCAAAAACCAACCTTTAAGTAATCTTAACTCTGTTTTCATATATCCATTAATATCTCCAATTTAATCAATGTGTGTTGTATAAATAACCTTTACAATTTGTTCCTATTAAGTTATTTTTGCAATTAAAAGATTAATATCCTAGTTAACCTCCTTAACTCTTATCTTAAACCTCTTTTGATATAATTAATTCATTGTCAATTTGAAAGAAATTGTTAAATAGAGACAAATGAATGACGTCAGAGAATATCGTCCGATGTGACGTCACTTGTTTGTCACCTATATTTGCCTATAAAAGACTGTGCTCCGAGCAGCCGCACTTGCGCCACCCCTCTCTAGAGGGGTGGTCGCCTCAGATGACGGCTTATGACCTTCTCCGGGTGCAAGCCAATCCCAGGTGGTGTTTAGTCAGTACGAGTCTGACATAACTATCGGGCCGGCCCGAAGTATCCATAGAGGATTCACCACCTCCCTCCCCCGTGTCCGGAGGGTGCATTTTGCATAAAAAAAAAAAAAAAAAAAAAGCAGCCGCACGGCACGGTCCTAAGCTAAGTATACAATTATTTAGTACATGTTAGGAAGACATATTATGTACCGCTTGTGTGTTGGTATATAGGTACAATATGTTCAATATGTTCTTATTATCGAACCTAGAATTAAATTAGTAAGGTATATACCTTGCTTTGTTACTTGATATTTAAAAATGTTTTAATAAGGTTATTTTGGATAGCTCCACACTATTTTACCAAATGTTTAAGTAAATTAAGTTATTGTGGGTAGTTTTATGTTCAACTAAATTATGTTGATAAATGTTATAATAAATGTTATTCCATGACATTCTTCTTATTTGCTTAAATCATTCTATGATTATGATGATTTAAATGAGATTAAAATACTTTTTTTAGTATTCTGCCTTTTTCTTTTCTCCATTTTTTTAACTTAATCTCACATCAGAAGTGGGATTCGAACCCCTTTTAAGCAACACTAACTTGATTATCTTTACAGATGGATCCCGCTGTGTTTGAGGCTTTGTTAAAAGCTATTCGTGATGCAGTGGCTGGTAATCACCATGAAGATGACGTTGGATTGTCACCGTTTGATCCAGAAAATAATGACAACGGCGCAGAAAGTTGGTGCAAGCACATCGACTCCGTAGCCAAGGATCGTGGTTGGAGCAGCATCACAACCGTTGGTAAAGCAGGTTAGCCGAACGGTTTGTGGAAAGTGCAACAATAAATACACACTATTGTGCAAAAGTCAACAGGATGTTCACTAACTAGGTTATTATTGGTTGTAATGGAAATATAACTCAAGTACAGGTTCGGCTTGTTAAAATACAGGATAATGATTCTGTTCAGCATCATAAGCCGTGTTAGATTATTTAAATAAAAAACATAATACACTAATTACAGTATAATATAATTCATTTGATACTTTTAAGGGGATTTCAGTTGATTATTAGTTTTATTGAAACTGTTCTCAATGCTTATTCATAATAAAAATTATCACTGTAAAAGGATAATAAAAAATTGAATAATTTGGATATATATATAAATTTAATGTAGAAGAAGACCTAATTTGCGTATACCTCTGAATATATGCTAATTCAACATGAAGAATAGACATTGTTTGAAAGAAATGATTCTTATGGTCATTTGTTTGATTTGCTATTATGAAAAAATTTACATTGTTTGAAAGAAATGATTCTTATGGTCATTTGTTTGGTTTGCTATTATGAAAAAAAAACTGCTGGTCGGTCACTGCCCTGATACCTTTCTGAAATTCACTCGCAGCAGGTGATAGGACTGGTATGACAAGGCCAGAGACCAATGGCAGTCAAACAAATGCCTATTATGAACAAATGAAATGAAAAGACTAAATTATATAAAAAAAAAATCGTGTTCCTAACCAGTAAATTATATAGTAAATTGGGGACTTCGAGAGCGAAGTACTGGTCAGTCTGGCCGTGTTAGAAATGAACATAACTTCATAGTTGAAATGCTTCTATAGAAAATAAACTTGTAAATAGTGATAATGAAAATGAACTTGTAAAAAGTGATAATTAAAATGAACTTATAAATAATGATAATGAAAATGAACTTGTAATTGGTGATAATGAAAATGATTAATTGAGTAATTGGTGAAACAGAGTCGTATCATAAAAACAATGATTAAGAATAAATTAATCAGTTGCTGGGTACCGCTATGCTTGGTGTCAGTTTGGTCTTCACTAACCAGCAAGTGATGGAACTGTACATGTCTAGGCATAGAGGTTTATAAAATAAAGCCGCTGGACGACCGTTTGCTTGGTACTAATCTATCCCACCGGCAGCGGGTGGACGGGATTAGTATGTCTAGGTAAACGGGATGACAAATAAAGCCGCTGGACGACCGTTTTGTTTGGTACTAATCTATCCCACCAGTAGCGGGTGGATGGGATTGGTACGTCTAGGCAAACGGGATCCCTTCCGCTGGGCGCTCTATTGCTTGATGTAAACCTAACTCATAAGCAGCGGATGAGGGATTTACATGGCTAGGCAATAGAGAGGGGAAATTATTATTGATTAAATGAATTTGATACAAGTGAAAAGACGATTAGTTCTCATTATGTGATATGACTGTGATTCAGATAATTACAGCAATTACAATTAAACAAACGTATGTACTTCGAGAGCGAAGTACTAGTCAGTATGGCCGTGTTAGATTTATTAACTATAAAGTATGATAATTAAGTATTTTACACATGTTTTCTTGTTTACCTTAAAGAAAAGCATCTTTTGCTTGATAGTTTGAGTGATTTTCTTGTATGTAAATGACAAATTGTTTTCAATAAGAATCATATAATTTACCAAAGCAAAAACCAACCTTTAAGTAATCTTAACTCTGTTTTCATATATCCATTAATATCTCCAATTTAATCAATGTGTGTTTTATAAATAACCTTGGTTTACAATTTGTTCCTATTAAGTTATTTTTGCAATTAAAAGATTAATATCCTAGTTAACCTCCTTAACTCTTATCTTAAACCTCTTTTGATATAATTAATTCATAGTCAATTTGAAAGAAATTGTTATATAGAGCCAAATGAATGACGTCAGAGAATATCGTCCGATGTGACGTCACTTGTTTGTCACCTATATTTGCCTATAAAAGACTGTGCTCCGATCGTACTCGGTAACCCCTCCCTCCTTCAAAACCATTACTGACTGGGATCGGTTCAGATCGCCCTTTTAAGTCGGCGATGGAAGTAGACAACCCTTCGCTCTCTATGGACCCCGACTATTACGATAGTTCGGAGAAAATAGATGCAGCCATTTCCGAATTTACTCTTTTGGTCCAAAGAAAGACTGCGGACAGTGCGAGGAAGGTACCTGTGAAAAATCACAATGCCATTCCTCCCACCCTCCGCAACCTGATGAGGGCCAAAAACGCAGCTCTCCGGAGAGCTGCTAGGTACCCGACCCCTGAGTACAGAGCCAGAGCTAACCGTCTTCAACGGTTAGTAAGATCTCAGTTGAACGACCTGAGGAATAACCAATTTGGTGACCTCATGGCGGACATCACTCCCTCCCATGTAGCCTACTACCGAGTGGCCAGAGCCCTCCGTAGTGACACCTCCAACTTCACACCCCCTCTCCTCCGTCCCGATGGCTCCACAGCCTTCGACGACGAAGAGAAGGCGGAGTGTTTTGCTGACAGCATTGCTTCACAATGCTCAGTCAGCACTCAGACTTGTGACCCATCCCACCTTCAGTCGATTGAGAAGGAGCTCAGCGAGCTGAACTCCAAACCTCTAGACTCTGATCCCATCACAGTGTCCCCTGATGAAGTCCATTCCTTCATCAAGGGCCTCAAGACCAAAAAGGCCCCTGGCGCCGACGGCGTCTCCAACATGGCCCTTAAGCACCTACCATCTCAAGTGCTGGTCTTACTATCCCTTTTATTCAACGCCTGCTTCGATCTCTGCTACTTTCCAGCAGCCTGGAAGGAAGCAATCGTAATAGGCATCCCCAAGCCGGGGAAACCCTTAAACCTCCCTGCGAGCCACCGCCCCATCAGCCTCCTCAAGGCAATGGGGAAACTTTTTGAAAGGTGTATCCTCGCCCGCATAAAAGACCATCTCTTTACCAACGACCTTATCATACCCCATCAGTTTGGCTTTCGAACCAAACACTCATGCCCTCAACAGGTTCACCGCATAGTCGAGTACATCTCGAGCGGCTTTTTCCCTAGGAAATATAAGACCGTGGCGGTTTTCTTTGATGTAGCCAAGGCCTTCGATAAGGTCTGGCACGCTGGACTAACTGTCAAGCTGTACAGACTTTATCTGTCAGTGAGACTGGTCCGGCTAGTAGCATCATATCTCCAGCATCGTACCTTCCGTTTCAGATACGAAGGTACTCTCTCAACTCCGCGTAACATAACAGCGGGCGTGCCTCAGGGCTCTGTCCTGGCTCCTCTGCTGTATGTTATATACACCAATGACATTCCCGTCCCAACAAACGGGGTACAACTGTCCCTGTTTGCAGACGATACTGCTCTGTATCTCAAGGGCTCATCATGTAGAAATATCCTCCCGAGGCTTCAGACCTCCATCAACTCCTTAGGCGACTGGTTCCGCGAGTGGCGTATCGATGTAAACCCGGATAAGTCATCCGCTGTTTGCTTCGACGCAAAACGCACGCGTGTACCGGCCCGCCACAACCCACCCCGACTCCAGGGGAAGTCCATTCCATGGCAACGCACTGCCAAATTTCTAGGCGTCACCCTTGACCAAAAACTGACATTCTCTCCTCACGTCAAGAGAGTGTCTCGTAACGCGCGGTTTTACTTGGGGCGTCTCAACCCTATGTTGGCGCGTCACACCGCATGTCATTTCGAAACAAGCGAACACTTTATAAGGTTTCCATACGACCGGTGATGACCTACGCGTCCCCGATCTTTTCACATGCAAAGGCATCAGTCCTTAATAAATTGCAGGTGATTCAAAACCAATTCATACGTAGGGCCTCAAATTCTCCCTGGTATGTCCGCAACGCGGACTTGCACAGGGACTTTGAACTCCCTACTCTCCAACAATACTTCTTAAAGGCCTCTGAACGTTTCTTCGAAACAGCAGAGAGCCACTCTAATCCACTTATCCGGGGCGCATCCAACTACACTCCTTCCTCATCCATGAACCCTCTGTCTAGGCGACCTAGGTCTGTCCTGACAGACCAACCCAATCAATTGTCAGCTGACCTGAACCTCCTCTTAGAGGCACAGGAATCAGCCAAACGTAGAGTCAATACAGACCCATCAGGTCTACCCCAGTCCTCTCAGATGCCGACTGGCCCCCCTTCTGGGAGCCAGCCGACTTAATCTCATTCACGACTGACCCCCCCTTCTGGGAGTCAATCGTTTTTTCTATGCGCTCTCTCACCTAGGTGAGTAGCGCTTGCGCCACCCCTCTCTAGAGGGGTGGTCGCCTCAGATGACGGCTTATGACCTTCTCCGGGTGCAAGCCAATCCCAGGTGGTGTTTAGTCAGTACGAGTCTGACATAACTATCGGGCCGGCCCGAAGTATCCATAGAGGATTCACCACCTCCCTCCCCCGAGTACGGAGGGTGCATTTTGCATAAAAAAAAAAATCGTACTCGGCCCACTTGCTTCGCAGCAGCCGCACGGCACGGACCTAAGCTAAGTATACAATTATTTAGTACATGTTAGGAAGACATATTATGTACCGCTTGTGTGTTGGTATATAGGTACAATATGTTCAATATGTTCTTATTATCGAACCTAGAATTAAATTAGTAAGGTATATTATAGATAGATATACCTTGCTTTGTTACTTGATATTTAAAAATGTTTTAATAAGGTTATTTTGGATAGCTCCACACTATTTTACTAAATGTTTAAGTAAATTAAGTTATTGTGGGTAGTTTTATGTTCAACTAAATTATGTTGATAAATGTTATAATAAATGTTATTCCATGACATTCTTCTTATTTGCTTAAATCATTCTATGATTATGATGATTTAAATGAGATTAAAATACTTTTTTTAGTATTCTGCCTTTTTCTTTTCTCCAATTTTTTAACTTAATCTCACACACGCGCAAACTTGTTTACATAGTTGAGTAGATGTCGTGTCTAAACAAGACGTCTTGTCTAGACACGACATCGAACATGCAGCCGACAAAATGACTAGTATTCGCGTGTCTTATCCGACATAAGAAAAAATATCTTGTAATATGTACGGTCTCATATAACAATCAATGCGACTGAATTTCTTATAAGACATTTCTCATAAGACACAAGAAAATTTCTTGTAATGTGCAAAAGGCCTTAAGATAAAGGTCAACTTTCGTGATCTAGGGTTGTCCTAAAGTTCAACTACGTGTTAAATGAAAATGTTTAATTTTTGTTTGTTAATTAACTAGCGACCCGCCCCGGCTTCGCACGGATGCAATGCTCTACTATATTATGCATGTATTATACATATAAACCTTCCTCTTGTATTACTCTATCTATTAAAAAAAACACATCAAAATCCGTTGCGTAGTTTTAAAGATTTAAACATACATAAGGATATAGGGACAGAGAAAGCGACTTTGTTTTATACTATGTAGTGATACCGTCAATCAAATGAATAAATAAACAACACTTATAGATGAATACAATATATGTACTTACATATACTACCTACCTAATGTAGATGTGATAATGTAGGAATACTTTATGTATGTTCGACCACATCTTTAATTTTGTATCTTACACGCTAAATAGTCGAAATAATAAACTATGTTGTTTGAAATAATTTAACACACATCCTATACTTTAAACGAGCAATTCTTGCATGTATCATACAAATATATTGATAAGTAATTGGTTTATCAGGAAACGGGTCTAACGATTGTGATGATATTTTGGATTTGTCTTCTCTTTGTGATAACATAATTATTTTTTTGTGGATTATGAGTAGAGACGATCTATAATATTGTAAATGTGGTTACTTCTGTTAAAGCTGACGAGTTTCTTGGGCCCATTCTTCGTCAGTTAAAAGACTTGAATGGGTGGTAGGAAAAAATGTTGTACGTAACAACTTATTTTAATTGCATTTGAATAAAGTTATTTTCATTTCATTTCCGTCCCGACGGCCTCTTTTAAGACAAAAATCTACGAATCATTGTAGTATTAATTTTTGAACTGCCCAATGCCAAGAAGCTAGTTTTATTTGTTGACATTAAATAAAATACAGTATTCTGTTTAACTTTATTTTTATGAAAAATACTTGTTATTCAGTAAAAGAGATATACAAAGATTTAGCCCGAACTAAATAAATCTTTGAAGTGGAATGGTGGAATCCCTTCGCCCAGGCTTCCGTTTGATATCGATATTTTCCCGCCAAAAATACATTAGTTTTTTTAACAGGCAATATTAAACTAAAGTAATCATTATAACTCTGCGCTTTTTAAATATATTTTGCAGAAATCTCAGGGGAAATTAAAAAAAAATCCGACCGAGTTGAATAGCTCCAACCTTTCAAAACCAAACAAATTAATGACTTTTTAGATCAAAAATTAAAAAAAAGGCTTTGACTGTATTCCTATGTTTTGCTTTTTTCAAATAATCCTATCAAATTTGTTTAATTCGATAAAAAATAACATAAAACAACAATAATAATAATAATAAAAAATATACATATATCAGTAAATCATTCAAAAATAATGTCAACTCAACAAACTAACTTACCATAGTTTTAGATTATTGCTTCCAACACTTTCTATGGGCTTGGGCTAAAAATTTTTCATGTTGGTCTGTTTTATCAAGATTTGATCTTATCAATTACATTTTATTGTCGTTTCATTAGAATAAAAGGATTCATTTCACTGCGGGAATATCTAGCTGGGACTAGCATTTCTAATCTATTCAGCAGTTGCGGACAGTGAATTTTATTATTAAAATTCAATTAAATTTTATTGATATTGCATAGGAATTAAATAGTAAATGAAAAAAGCCTTGTTTGACTTTTTAAATAAACTTGCCAGGTTAAAATAAGATTCAAAACTTAAGGGCATTTTTACTCAAATGTCCTTAACTGTCCGACTTTTCGGTTTCTTAAGGTTGTCCGGTCTTTTCCTCAAATGTCCGGCTAAACTGATCTGTCCGGTTTTGACCTGGCAACCCTTATTTCGTTGAAAGACTGGGGATAAGAAAGAATGCTTGAAACTTAAGCTAAAAAGGTCCGTCTCTTGATAAGGTTGGGTTATGTGAAAAGTCAGTAAATCTATAATCTAAGAACACAAATTTGTTTGTGTGCTTTTTTTTATCGTATCAATTAACGTGACGTGACGTTATTGTATCAATTAACGTCACCATAGCAACGCGTTACCGGGTCAGCTAGTATATACAAAAGTAGACAATATTACTTAACACCATTTCCGACACAGTTATCAATACCAGTCCTTTAGTAATCTTAATATATATAAATTAACTGTCACGTTGTTTGTCCGCGATGCACTCCTAAACTATTTAACCGACTTTGATCAAACTTCGTAACTATCTGTTATTTGATCTAACTTAAAAGATAGGATAGGTTTTATTTTAATTTATAACACAGCAACGCTTGGCTGGATCAGCTAGTGTCTATATATTTTTTGAGAGATGAAAAATAATTCGTCCCCATTGTGAAAAAATAACTTAAAAAAGCGCTTTTATACAATGAATTTTTATTATAGAAGTATATAATTGATAGCCGTTTGACTACCTTTTACGCCAAAGGTCCTGGGTTCGAATCCCGGTAGGCATATGTTTCTATGATAAACATAAGCATTTGTTCCGGAATCATGTTCTTTTATATACTTATTTATGTATTTCATATGTTACTAGCGGCTCGTCCCGGCTTCGCACGGGTGAACAAAATTCTTTAATTTTTTTCTATTATTAAATATTTTTCTGTTAGCGCCATCTAGCGTCCGGTAGATGAACTACTTGTGGTTAACGCGTTGCTATGGTAACGTGTTTGATACAATGAAAAAGAGCAGGAAAAAAAGCGGACAGACAAACACACAAACCAGTGTGATCTAAGATTACAGATTTAGTACCCATAGTACAAGCCCAGCTAAATGATTGTTGTAGGTTTTCCGGATTTTATTTTTGAAGTGAAAACTTCTTTAGCATCGTTGTGATTTGAAAGTCGATGAAACGAAAAAGCGACAGCAAAAAGAGACAGACATATAAATTCACAAGATTTAACATGTGAGAAAATGAAAAGGAAGCGTTATGTGGGTTAATACGTGTTTGTGTGCGCATGCGTAGTACAAAACATGGGAGAAGCCATCACAACAACCGTGGCATTTTGTATACGTGTACGTATTATTTTTGAAGGTTTCACTTCTACCACGTGTGAATTGCACACATGCTTTTTTATTTATATAATATTAAAATATCGTAAATATTTACTGTCATAGCCATAGTTACCTAGCAACCTTTGTTAGTTGTCAATTGTAAAAATACATTTCTTATATGAGAGATTGAATCTTTATTTCAACAAATATTTAATAAATTGGCGACGAGGATGGAGGAACATAACCGCCTTACTCGCCTTCGGGCCTCTATACGCGGCCAAATAACGAAAATTCAGACACAAATTCTACAATTGCAAGAATTAACGGATTACGAAATCGAACAACGAACAACAGTTTTACAAAACTATGAAAAGAAATTTGAACAAATACAAACCGAGATAGAAGCTCAAACAGAAGATATTGAGCACGAAATCGAAGAACGTCATGTAACCGAAGAAAGCATTATACAGCTGAAAATTAAAATACACGAGTTACGCATTCCAATGTCTACTCAGACTTATCCTTCAACATCACAGAGTCGAAGAGATGAAGGTACTGTAATCACTAGCCAGCGAGAACCAATTCCTAGACTAAATTTTGCACCTTTTCACGAAAAAGAATCATTCAAAAATTTACAAGAAGATTGTCAGTTTACTTTACCTTGAATCATGTCGTCGATCCTAAAATCAAAGTATACATGCTATTATCCACATTGTCTCCTGACTTACACGAGAGAATCTATGACCTTTGTTCACCGGAAGATCCACTGGCTAAAACTTTTGAAGAACTTTCAAATATTCTCAATGCCTTCATCGACCCGAAACCCAGCATTTGGGCATCTCAGCATACCTTCATTTCCCGTTTACAACAGATTGATGAATCGATTTCAACATATGCATCAGAATTGAAACGATTATCACACAATTGTGATTTTAAGTGCACACATTGCAAGAAACCAACCTTGGACTCATTCCTATCCTTACAATTTATTCGTGGTCTAAAAGACAGAGAAATTCGTACAAAAATTTTACAAGAAAACGAAAAAACTTTTTCCGATTTGGTACATATTGCATCGATGATGGAAACAGGAAAGAAAGAAAACTTCAGCATAACTACATCTATAAACAAACCTGCACTCGATCACATAAATAAGATATCACCAGCTCGTAACGATCTCTCACATTCTTCAAAAAAAGAATTTGGTAAAATGCCGTTTTCTATCAGAGACCTTAAAGGAAAATGCTATCGTTGCGGAAAAGACGACCACAAAGCTAACGAATGTGGTGCTATTCAAAGTACATGTCGTAAATGCCAAAAGAAAGGCCATTTAGCGAGAGACTGCTTACAAAGGAACGATCGTAATGAAACTAACATTTTGAACAATTAGTCAAGCAGCCTTAGTGAAAATAGTACCGCTGAAATTAATCTTATTAAAAGCGAAATGCCTGAAAAATACATTATTACAATCACTATTGAAGGCAAGAAGGTCGACATGGAATTTGACACTGGAGCAACACTTTCAACCATTTCACTGAAAGATTATAATAACTTAAATTTAAAGAAAAAGTTACAGATCACCAACACTAAATTAAGAACCTACACTGGCGAAATCTTTAAACCTATTGGTATAACCTTCGTCAAATGTGAATACAAGAACAAATTTTTTTATGGTGAATTATACATTATCGATAAGGAAGTTGAGCCAATCCTGGGCAGAAGCTGGATGACGGAATTCGACGTTAGATTGGCTGATATGAGAAGCATTCAACAATGTAAAGCACCACAACTAGAAAAATTACTCGAAGAATACAACTCTACAGTTTTCGATTCAAAGTTAGGTGAAATTCCTAATTTCCGAGGTCACCTGTCACTTAAAGACAATGTACAGCCCATATTTATTAAACCACGTAGAATTCCGTACGCACTAAGAACCAGAGTAGATGATGAAATTGACCGACTAGAAAAACTAGGCATTATAACAAAAATAAGCCACTCAGAATGGGGTACGCCCGTAGTTCCAATTGTTAAACCTAACGGAACCATTAGACTATGTGCTGACTACAAAGTTACATTAAATAAGGTTATAAAAGACGAACAATACCCGATTCCGATAATAGAAGACATTTTAGCAGAGATGAACGGTGGAAAACTCTTATGCACTTTGGACATTACGCAAGCTTACTTAAACATGGTAATGGACGAAGAAAGTTCGCATCTTCAGACCCTAAGTACACACAAAGGAACGTTTAAGGTCAACCGTCTAATGTTCGGCGTTAAGGTGGCTCCGAGTCTCTGGCAGAAGTTTATGGACCGACTATTACTAGACCTAGAAGGAGTAAAATGTTTCTTCGATGACATCATAATTCAAGGCTCTTCTGAAGAACAATTACTAATCAGACTTAGACAAGTTTTACAGAAATTGAAAGAAAGCAATCTGAAAGTCAATAAGGAGAAATGCCACTTCTTCAAACAAAGTATAAATTATTAGGGACATACAATAGACAAAGACGGATTACACAAGAACCAGGAAAAGGTTAAAGCTATCGCAAATACTATTCGTCCCACTAACGTTGATGAATTAAGGACCTTCCTAGGGATGGCAAATTATTACAATAAATTTACATACAGATTCTGGCTTCAATCACTAATCCGCTTAATGAACTTCTTAAGAAAGGAAAAAAATTTACTTGGTCTATGAGATGTGAAAAAAGTTTTCATGCCATTAAAAAAGAAATTATCAGTGAAAGAATCTTAATACATTTCGACCAAAATAAACCATTAACTCTTGCAACAGATGCCTCTCCGACGGGCCTTGGAGCGGTCCTCAGTCACAGATTACCAGATGGATCGGACCGGCCTATAGCTTTTGCTTCTAGGTCCCTCACTAGTAGTGAAAGGAAATATAGCCAAATTGATAAGGAGGCAACAGCAATTTTTTGGGGCCTTAAAAAGTTCTTCCATTATTGTTACGGTCGCAAATTTACACTCATCACCGATCACAAGCCACTTACATCAATTTTTCACCCAGAACGAACGTTGCCCACCCTGAGCACGATGAGACTTTTTCATTACGCTCATTTACTTTCCGGATTCAACTACAATATTGAATACAGATGCTCTGCGAAGAACGCAAATGCTGACTACCTTTCACGATTTCCAGTAGAGAAAATTATTGATGACAAGATTGACCAACATTCCATATTTCAGCTAAAACAAATTAATGCACTTAATGTATCGCCGGAAGCAATTGCTAAGGAAACAAAAGAAGACCCTGAATTACGAAAATTACTTCTATCACTAAAAACTGGCAGTCCACCCAAAGAATCGGGATATAAAGACAATGAACTTACGATTCAGAACGATTGCATCCTTAAAGGTACAAGAGTATTTATACCCCATTCACTGCAGCAACCAATCCTAGATGAACTACATACAGGACATATTGGAATTTTGAAAATGAAACTCTTAGCACGGAGTTTCATATATTGGAAAAATATAGATAGAGATATCGAGGAAAAAGTGAAAGCATGCCGCACATGCCGATTAGAGCAGAATGAACCCCAAAAAGCCCCTATTCATCACTGGGAAGACCCATCGGGTCCATGGCAAAGGCTGCATATTGACTTTGCAGGTCCTATATCAGGCTATCAGTTATTTATCATTGTAGACGCCTTCACCAAATGGGTAGAAATTATCTGGACAATATTACAGTATTTTTTCTGGATAATATCCCCTATCTATACCCCTGGCAAAGTGTATGCAAAATTTGCTTTCGTACTTATAATATTAGTTAGGACTTTAAGGTTTTTAGAGAATTTATAACCTATCATTTGCGCAATCAAGTGTTCTTATCATTATATCAAATTTCATTGCAATCGGTTGACCCGTTCTTGACTTATAAAAGGACATACAGACAAAAAAATAGAAAATAGTAGAATTAGTATCTGTGAGTCATATAGCGAATATTTATCAAAAAAAATTGATCCCAAAAATTAATGGATAGTCAGAGCCTAGAGATTTATATAGTAGTAAAGATTAAAATTTATGAGTTTAAATATCTATACTATAATAGTAATGGATCTTGTGAATTGACAACATACGGGCGAACACCTTTTTGGTAATGTAATTTCAATCAATGGACGGATCATATCTAGGAGCTCGTTAACGGGAAATATGGGTAAAGATTCTCAAATTATTTTGAATGCGAGGACCTTTAGTTTGAATAAAATATTACCTACTAACTTTAACATAGAATAAAAATTAATCCGATTTATAACGGTAGCGACCCTGCCTTTCTCACCGATGGCCCTGAATTCGAATCCCGGAAGGCAAATAAATGCAGTGCTGGATTACCCAATAGGCCGGACTAGGCCATGGCCTGGGGCCCCCGACGAGCAAGGGCCCCATGAAAATTTGGCATAATTTTTGCCGAATATTTTTTTTTATATTTCATTTTAATTTTTTCCTTTATTTAAAAAAAAAATATTCTCTATTATTTCGTGAAAAATTATATATACCAAATTATGTATCGTATTTAATCAATTTTACGAAAATGTATTTCCATTCTTAAATATTTCAGAATCTTTATCGATGTATTCTTTTAATTTTTATTTCAAGCCTGTACTCAAATTTCAAATTGCGCGCTAAAGAACCGAAACAGCGCACTGTGGGACATCCATAGGTCATAAATCTTAAAAACCTGCTTTCTAGTTTTACATTTTATTCCTTGTCGTTACATTGGATAGTTGCGGTACCTTCTGAAACTATAAATAGGTCAGTAATTAGAGTGCGCCTTCATTATCTATTGTGCATTCAAAGAGAGCGCATCGCCAATCGTAAATACTGTTATCAGTGAGTCATTAAAAAGCGTGACGTCATTTGTTGTCATTGCGGGACCTGTGAGTGCTGTGTGTGTTTTTTCTGAAATGGATATCCAAGAACAGGGTATGTAATAATTAATATTTTTATTTTTATTGTATCTTAGTATATATTTTCTTTAGTATGTCATTGCTACGAGGCGACTTTTCTTGGAGTATTATATTTTAATATTCAAAGTTTGAATAAACTTTTTAATATGTTCCCACTCGCTCCGACTATGGAGGTATATTGCACCATAATCTTTAGACTTTCTTATCTTAGGAAAATTAAAACTTGGCTGCCCTTATCTGCCCTTTTGGCGATGACAAGGGTGCTTACGGTTGCCAGATTATCTCGTAGCATTTGCTACGAAATTAGTTTATTTAGTCTTAGTGCTTTGTGTAGGTTTTGTGACTGAATTTTAACCGTTTTTTTTTGTTTTAGGTAATTTATATATATGCTCATTTTCAAGAATGCATATTCTTGAAATATGGCTAACTGTCAATACCGATAATGACTCGGAAAAGTGTCGTCAAGTCCTACAAAGTTTGTTGACTACTCTGAACGATGCTGAGAACATTGATATTCATTATTTAGAGAAAATTGTTAATAATTTATGTAAAGCTATTGCTCGATTCTGGAAAAAATTTAATAGGGATAAAACCAAGCTTTTATATAAGAATTCCGATTGGTTTAATGTTATTGAAAAAATTCAACTTGTGGAAAACAATAAGCAATGTACTCCGTCTGAAACGTCGCCGTGTCATTCACGTGGTCGTCCTCGAAAACCTTTTACGCAATGTAGTAAAAGGACTAAACGTCGGAGAGTAGCTGATTTGTCAAAGTCTGATGATTCTACTGTGAGTGCATTGCTTGATGTTTCAGACTGTTCATTCGATTCGTGTATATCTAGAGTTAGCACTGATGATGTCTTGTCACTTGTGACTGATGCTCAGTTGACAAAACATCAGTATTTATTAATTAAAAACTTTGTTAATAGTAAGATTTCTCCTAATGTATTACCATGTTACCAACAAATTACTAAAGCGAAACAGAGATGTTACCCTTCTAATATAACTGTTTCCGAGTCTTCAGCTGAAGTTGAATTACAAAGTCTTTTTGATCACACAGCTTCTCGAATCCTTGAATCTCAAAAAGAGGTCTTAGATCAGATTCCTGATGATTGTTTGTCTAATATCTCTTTACTTGGGAAATGGGGATTCGATGGCAGCACTGGACATAGTGAATACAAACAATTTTTTTCAGATTCAACTTTAGAAGATAGTAGTTTGTTTGTAACATCTTATGTACCCCTTCAAATTATTGTAAAATTAGCTGAAGATAATTGTAAAATTTTATGGGAAAATCCTCGACCCTCTTCCACTAGGTACTGCCGTCCTATTCGATTTCAATTTTTGAAAGAAAGCACAGCAGTGTCTTTGCAAGAGGAAGCTTATTTTAAGGATAAAATTGAAAGTTTGCAACCTACTTTTATTCAGATCGACAATCGTGAATTGGTCGTTTCTCATAAGTTGCAGCTTTCAATGGTAGATGGTAAAATTTGTAGTGCTTTAAGTGAAACATCTACAAGTAGATGTTATATATGTAATGCTACCCCTAAAGAGATGAATAAAATAGACGAATGTTTACAAAAACCTGTAATAGAGAGTAGATACCAATTTGGATTATCACCACTACATTCTTGGATACGTTTCTTCGAATATTTTATTCATCTTTCATATAGATTAGACATAAAAAAATGGCAAGTTAGGCTAGATAGTGATAAACACTATCTAGCCTAACTTGCCATTTTTTTATGGGAGCGCTCTTTTTCGAAATTAAAACGCATCAAAAATGAGCAAAGAAGTGTTATGCATCAAGAACGATTAGACATGCTGAGTCTGATGTCTATTGAATCGGAAATTCTTCGACAAATTGATTTTGAAGAAATCATTGATGAGTTTGTTGAAAAGAAATTTAGGAAAAAAGTTTTTTAAAGACAAGCGCCGCTTTTATCTTTTATAGAGATGCCCAAAGATTATGTTATAACTATTATTATATTGTTATACTGTTATTTAAAATCAAAGAATATATGATTATAAGAAAAAAATATTTCGTTCATTTTATTGTGTTTAAAAATTTTTGCAGTGTTTTATTGTAATATAATATATAATTTGTTGTATAAATCTTCCAAAATGCAAAAATTACGTTTAATTTTACATTTATCACAAAAAGGGGGCCCCAACATCAACATGTCCTAGAGCCCCTGATTGGCTTAATCCAGCACTGAATAAATGTGAGATGAATACGAGCATTTGTACATGATTCAAGGGTATTTTATATATAAATACGTGTCACAGTGTTTCACCGCGACGAACTCCGAAACTATTTCACCGACTTTGATGATTCTTTTTTCATTTAGCGGGGTTTGGTCCGACTTGGGACATAGGAGAGGTACATTTTATTTAAAACTAGCGGCCCGTCCCGGCTTCGCACGGGTGGACAAAATTCTATAAATTTTTTTAGCATTAAATATAGCCTATGTTACTCAGCGTGAATGTAGCTTTCCAACGGTGAAAGTAGTTTTTGAGTTTATTCATTGCAAACATACAAAAATACAAATGTTTCCTCTTTATAATATTAGTGTAGATAAAAAAATATTGCAAATTATAATAATTAAACCACAGCAACGAGTGGTCGGGTCAGCTAGTATAAATATTACATTTCTATCTACATATATGTATGTCTATCCGTTACTCCAGTATCCTTAACACAAGCTGTACAGTGCTTACTTTGGGCTAAGCTAATTGGTGTGAATGTAAGAAACATTATATACGATTAATGACGTGAATTAAATAACGTAACCCACGATTGGGTCGTACTTCCCAAACATATCTATAGATATATATAGATTATCGACTTGCTCTTTCGAAAAATATAAATCTGCAGTCACACTAATAGGTTACTTTATTATCGTGTATGAAATGAGATCATATGAATTCTAGTGAATGATAAACAATAAAGTCTTTGTGAGAACAAACGCTGACATGTTACAATTACAGGCCGATAAGCTGACGACTATGACGGTGTATGACCAGTTATGAGCTTCAAATTATCGTCTAAGGAACACGATCTTTATAATATTATTGATGTGAAACATCTATAGCCGTGGGTAAAAATCGCGTGTTACAATGTATATTCGGGATAAACTCTGAAACTACAGAACCGATATCGATCTCGATCCACCCTAAATATCCCCCCCCCCCCCCATTACCCTCCCTTAATTTCACCACATCCCTGCACCTCTAAGTCCGCCCACTTGCAGGTGCTACCTGGGCTTCCCCCTCGTGGTCTCACCCGGTATGCTACTGATGAAGCCTATAATTAAAAAAAGGCGAAATATACATATGTGTTTTGAAGGGAAACCAGTTTCGCCCTGCTGTCTGGGTGCCTTCCGAGGTCAATAGCACTTTCTAGGTGGTGTTTAGACAGTACGAGTCTGACATAACTCCCGGGCCGGCTCGAAGTAGCCATGAGGATTCGCCACCTTTCTCCATCGCATCGCAATAAAAAAGAAATTAGATTGGGTCGCAGCACTACTATGTCAGGGAAAACTTCTGTAGGCGCGTTGGGAATTTTTTGAGATGGGAGAAAACCATTGAACTCACGACATAGTTACCGTAACAGACACTTCTGAATATAAGTATCTAACATATATTGACCCGTTTACACGAGATTTTGGGTTGAAATACATTGATTGTATTGTTTTTCTAACAAATGAAAAGTAGGAAATCAGAAGTTTGTGTCTGTTCTAGAAACCCTGGGTTTGATACCCTTCCGAGATAAATTATTTACAACGAACTTTCTTATTTATTAATTGTTTGAATTACTGCCCCTGCAAATGACAGTATCATCGAATTCCATCATTGCTAATTAAAAATTTGCAGACAGGTTTTTAGGAATGGATTTTTATATTATTTAATCTGACATTATATTTTCTTTTATAGATAGAAAACACAATCATAGTACATAATGAGAACTGGATATAACCTCTTGTGTCGGCACTCCATAGTGTCAAACTGTTTTTTTTTCAATTTAAAATGTTCCTTAAACAAGCCACTCCAGTGGAGGCTTAAACGCGTCTTTAATTCGGGTAAAGCAGTTTTCAAACACCTTTCTAAAAAGTTTTGGGAGATTAGAACCTGTTTTTGCATCGTCAATCGCCGAAGAGCGTTCGAAACCACAACATTTTTTATTTTGTGATGTATTTTTAGGAGTTTCTCTTATAATTTTTATTAAATAATCATCAAATAATGAAGCGTATGTTGAATAATCCTCAATCTTACAGCTTGTAAATCGTCAGTAATTACGTTCCATTTTTGGCAGCTTGTTTTCTATTTTTTTTTCCTGTCTAGTTAAATATTTTCGTGATACATGAAGTTGATATTCTTCTTCCTTTATATTGCCTACTTTGTATGGACAACAAAGATCACATGCGTCATTTTTCGGTTGAAACAAAGGTCTCTTTTCATTTTCCGAACGTGAGGCCTTTGTCGAGAGTAACTCCAAAGTATTTTGTGGAGCGGTGCCACGGTATCGGGGCACCTTGTAACCTTAAGGGTCGGGTTCCATCTGGGACCACGCGGGACCTACGTTTTACGTCAAAGCCGACAGCCACGCTTTTGTCGGGATTGACGTCTATTCTCCACTTGCGAACCCAGTCGCCAAGTTGTGAGATAGAGCTCTGAAGTCTCCCTAGTATAGCCTTATGTGACGACCCTTTAAGATAAAGGGCGGTGTCATCGGCGAATAACGCTAGCTCTGTGCCGTTAGATGGCACTAGTATGTCGTTAGTATAGACATTGTAGAGCAGCGGCGAGAGGGCCGACTCCTGCGGCACGCCCGCTCGGAGCGGTCGCGGAGACGAGAGGGTGCCTTCATAGCGGAAGCGGAAAGCGCGATCGCGAATGAAGGAGTTAACCGAACGGCCCGACGGAAGCCATATTTATGGGGGTTGTCGTGTGACGTCACAATATCGGAATATTTCTACTCAATATCCTAATAATATATATCTTTTTAATTTAAAAAATAAAAATGTTGGAATGGATTTTATATAAACTTTTTTTGAATACAATACAGATGATAAAAAATATGTCTGGTAATAACAAAATAAACTAACAAAGAAAAGTGTCTAAAGATATTTTTATTTAATATGATGTGATTGATAAGCTTTTTTCTTGTAATAATTTTTTTTTATATAGATTGCATAGCTGTATCTTATTTATCGATTGTTGAATGCTTGCAAAAGTATTATATTCGATGTTGTAGGTACTACAGTAGAACATACGAGAGATGCTTAGTGATAGTGCTCAGTGATAGCTTAAATTAAATCTACATGTTTCAAGACCATATCCAATGTCAGTAAAAGTTTATAATAAATTATCAGAATACTTAAAGGTTGAAACTAATATAAAAAAAATAGTAATTAATAAAAAGAAATTTTAATTGCAAAATTCTACAATTCCAAAGAAGAATATTTTAAAGATAATAATACGCACACACCCAAATATACACACGCATACATACCTAGGTGCATAAACACAAGCAGGCCTCCCTTTTTGAAAATTTTAATATTTTTTTATTCATGTTATTTTAATTCAAAAGCATATTATTGTGATGGTTAACGTTTTTATAGAGTTCTTAACCGATTTTAATATTTTTTGTGTGGAATCGAATCAACAGGTTTAGGACCAGATTGTGATGGAGCCCGAATTTTAAAATTCGTCCTTCTTTTAATGTAAGTATTACGCTCCGCTCCAATATATGGTGCTAGCGTAGCTTTATGCTTAGCGACTGCATCGCCTAGTTGGAGTGGAGCGAGCGAAGCTCCCATGGATCAGCTCCAATGGCGCCATGTCTGTTACGCCATAACTTCCAGAGTTCTTAACCGATTCTAATATTTTTTATGTGGAATCGAAAATTCCCATCGAAACATTTTTTTTTAGGTATTACGCTCCGCTCCAATATATGGTGGTAGCGTAGCTTTATGCTTAGCGACTACATCGCCTAGTATATATTTCTATGAATATAACATGTCTATGTATTATATATGTGTATGTCTATCAGTTACCCTTGTATCCATAACAGAAGCCTAAGACGGTTCACCCACTAGAGATGCGTCCCCCCCGCGGTGCGCGATGCGACAGAAAACGCGCGCGGGGACGGAGGCGCAGATCTGCCTATCTAGGCGGTGTAATCTGCTTCTCCATACGGAGTAGCAATGTAAGACGACCCCACGCCTTATACCCCACGGTATGCCCCGTGCTCCCACGCAGAATCTGCGCGCGGGGCGCCTGCCCGCGCTTTGCCGCTTCGGCAGTGTGTTGTCATAGGCGTGTTTTCTATATAAATTGAAATTCTTGCATACAATGGGAAAATCTGCAAATCGTGCAGTGGGTTAACCGCCTCAAACTGTTGTTTTGTTTCATGTTTTCAAACCAAACAGATGGCAATAATAATGAAAAACGGTTTATACATTGACCCCACCGGGGAGTCGAACCCTGGACCTCGAGAGTTACATTACCATGAAAAGCGGTACGGTATAAAAACTACTGATACTGTGTCGTATGAACTTTATTATCATTATTACATCATGATTTTACAATATTAATTTACATACGGAAAATAAATGCACCAAAAGAAAATATAAAAAAAGATTAATTAATTGAAATAAAAACAAACATTATAAATATCCATAGTGTTGCACCATTATAGATTGTCAAATAGGGTAATGCAAAGGAGATGTTTCACTTTGAGCCTCAACCTGTTTTATCAATAAAAGCCCTTGAAATTATAAAATAATGTGATTGATTGAGGTAATTTTCATTACCTGAAAAAACATAATTGAAAAACGTCAATTGGCAATCCATGCCTAAAACGTTAACTTATCACAAAACTTACAGACCTACAGTTTCGCTAAATAAATGTGAACACAACAATTGAAATGAAACTCAAAAAACAAAAGATAAATCAAGTGTTAGATTTAATGACAGATTGATGTTGTCGGACCGAAACACATTCGACATACAATTTTCTGCTTCAGCTGTAAATGATCGTAAGCAACCGAGTTAGCGCATTTTTCTTTTTCTTTATTTGTAGCTTGTACGATTTGTGCATTTAGCCAGTGTCAAGTAAGTATAATTTCCAACTCTTGAGTTATTTCTTTTCTTAATTTACACTACACTTGGCAACACTTTCGTATGTCCACAAACACTTAGTGGATAATAATCCACCATTATTACACACTGATATCCACAACAATACAAATTTTAACAAGAGAAACAAAATCAGCAACGTGACGCTTCCCGCTCCCGCCAAGAAAAAACTAAAGTAAGAATGATCACAGATTAGATATAAATCTGTGTAATTAAAGGTTTCAATTTACTAAAAATTTAAAAAGAACCTACTTGTTTATAAAAAAAAAAAATGTGTTTTAAATAAAGAATAATTTTCCCCTTTTTAAAAATTGCTACAGGTAAACTCCCGAAAATGAAACATCTCCGTTCTACTAAGCCAGGTGTTATCCTATCCACCGGGCTGGTCTACTGGCACAATGCAATCAGTACCACAACATTATTCTATATAAGTCTATAAGTGTCATTATTATGTTGACCGCACTCGACTAAAAGCTATTACAAACACTAGAAACAATAATAAATAAATTTCAATGATTTATATTATAAATGATTGTTTAATTAATGATAATGAAATTATATGGATTGAAAATTTTGTTTAAAGATGAACCAATACTGTAAGGGAATGTAACTATATTTGAATTATGCCTGGGTTAGCTTCAAAGGTCGCTAATATTTTTTTCAATGAGGGAAAAACGCGGGAAAATAAAAATATGATTCCTGTACATATACAAACAATTGCTACTTGCTAATAGTTTTTTTTATAATTTTTTTTCGTAAAGAATCATTTATAGAAATACTTTTATTTTTTACATATGCTGGTATTAAATCGAGGCACTGAGGCATAGCGACCTTTTAGCTTACTTCCACGGCCACATCGCAGTTTAGAAAGATTTCTCACAAACCTACTGGATGAGCGCTGTTCAAATCGAAAGTAATAAAAAAAATACACACGATTAAAAAAATCATGATAGTCATGTAACGAATCCAACCAGAGAAGTTACTATCCCAAATTTAATTTTTTTTTTGCAGATCACTGTTATAACCTAACCTCTAAAATTATGTTTTATTTCTATATTTCATTATTATAAATAACTTGGTAGGTCAATTAAGAACCGCAACCAGCAAAAAAACAATCAAAATTTTAGACTTGTATTAATAAACATGTTCTAGTATGTAGGGCAAATATTTTCATTTATAAACATGGTTAATGTCATTAAATGTAACTAGAGTCAAACTGGTAAAACATTCAAATTCAATAGACAAACAATTTAGCAATCAAAACGCAAATTCTAAACAACATTTGAACTTGGAACAGTTTTCAAACTCAACCAATGCAATAAGAGCATAGAGCAACAAAAAAGAAATAAAGTTTATTATGATACATCAACCATAGACAATCATAGTTTTCAATCGCAATGAAAACTATATTGACATTCAGCTTCCTCAGTAATCGAAGCAACAAGAATTCACCATTTTGGTAGAAGGATAGCAAAAAATCCCTGTTATTATAATATAATTCATAACGTTTATTATTGTGTAAGTTGGCTACAAGATAATATTTAATACACTTAGGGTTGCCACCTTCCACTGTCACCAACATAAAAACGGGATTCAGACTTTTTTTTAATAACATTGATTTATGCCATTTTTTATTTATTTATAATAATAATAAATAAATAAATAATTGTTAGTCGAAACATTTTGAAAAATTATTCGTTTTGTTCAGCCAGAAAAAAGAGGCTGGCAAGCCTAAATGTACCCTTCTTTACATGGCGTTACTATCACTGAATTTAAATGTTATTATACATAATTACTGGTAGTAGATTACAACATACTACGTATATTACCAATTCTAATAATTTCAACGTGATAATGTCAGATATATGAGAGAATACGATTGCCTCATATTAATGGAAATAACCATAACCTACTTGAAAATACATGATTCTTCCATAACACATTGTGGTCAATGGGGCAAGAGACATTTCGATTCAACAAACACTTCTATACGCAATCCTAGCACTAAATATGTCAATATTGATAATTCCTCGTGTACACACTATATATGATTAAAATTCTAATTTAAAATCACCCAACAAGAAAAAACTTCCATGAGATGCCACTAATAATTAAAACCAACACTAATTTTATAATTTTTCTAATTCACCATTCTATTTATTGCAACAATCATTTAATAAGGCTAAGAAACACTGACTCGTGCAATTTTACGTCAATGAGTCAAGAGAAAAATTACTTTTAATTGATGAAATATGAATGTGCCTCCACTTACCGATAGCTTTGGATGTTTTCAACAAATTCATACCCTGTCTTTGTCGGTGGCACATTGTCGCATTTCAAGCTATTTGGTAAGGGAAAATATATAATTAAACTTAATTAGAACCAACTGAGCGAGGGACATTGGATCGTGAGATTACGTTTGAAATGGAATCGTTCACTATAATAATATTTCTCTATGATTAAAACCTCAAGTCAGCCGAAGCGATTCACTCAATTGGGGTCGTCGGTGCGATTTTGTTCTTTATTTCGCAATGCATATAGTTTAAAGTCGTTCGGGTGTGTGTTTGAAGGGTGAGTTAAAGAGAGCTACATATCCGGGTGGTGGGAGCGAGACAGCCTTATCTGTTGGAGGAGCTCTTGATCTGCTCGAGCTTTAGTCGGAGGGCTTCGACCGCCGCTTCATCCCTTTGGGGCATTGGCGAAGGAGATGTATTCAACTGAAACAAAATTCACCATTCAGTTTTCTCTTTTGTTACCACGAAGCCGCTATGCGAGCACGGAGCTCGTCAAACGTGCATACACACAAGGTTGTTTCATAAACACTATTCACTTTTTTCCTTGGCATTAGATATCATTCAAACACTTCATTTTTGGAAAAATAATAGGTAGGTAAAATTTTCTCAAAAAAAATTTTTATCCGAGCGGCATAGCGATAATAAATAAGAAAAATATACATTTGAAATATGTTAACAACTGCTTTATCGACATGTGACACAATATTTAATAGATGGCGCTTATGCTAGTGCATTGCTTTTTCATACTTTGCCTCCCCAATTCGCCTCCAGCTGCGGGTCGATACTGTGCGGTCGAGTAGCGTTGTTTTCGTGGTCGCCGGTTGGAGTTCGCGGTTCGGTGGACGGTGAACGAGCAGGCTTCAAACCAGCTTTTGCCTACAAGAAGATGATAATGAAAAATAACTATATTCAAATGCACTTAAAATAAGTTAAGATCTTTTAACTGTCAAGAAGAACGGACTCAATTTCATCAGAGGTAACGACGTTTACAATATTATAACGTCGTCACAATACATAATAAACAAAAATAAACAAAATTATTCTGTTTTAAGAATAAAAGCAGTGTTATGATTTCATTATTTCGTTGACTGCAACAAAGTCACAAGTATCTGTTTCAACTACAAGCGTAAATTAACCACAGACATACTTTTAAAATAAATAAATAAATCAATTTATTTAATCAAGACACTGTCTCATTGTGGTTAGTAACAAATGAACTTAAAGCTATGTTAGTATATAATGTTTTAATCTATAATCTAAGATCCCAGTGGTTTGTGTGTTTGTCTGTCCGCTCTTTTTCCATTATATCAATAACGTTACCATAGCAACGCGTTAACCGCAAGTAGTTCGTCTACCGGACGCTAAATGGCGCTAACGGAAAAATATTTTAAAAGAGAAAAAAAAATTAAAGAATTTTGTCCACCCGTGCGAAGCCGGGACGGGCCGCTAGTTTTAATATAATAATATAATTATCAAATTATTAAATCAAATCGTCAAGATGTAATTATAAAATTACAATACAATTAATATTTTATTCAACATATTCTGCCAACTTTCGTGCATATTTCAAGCATTTTCATGCATATAACAAGCTTTTTATGGTGCATATAATCCGGTCTCTAGTTATGGATTATTATCTGTTTATATATTTAGAAAAAAATAAATTGTTCGATAGTACGAAACAGATAGCCAAAGAGGATCGAGATTTGTGTGGACGCAGCGAATCTGGAACGTTTGCGACGTACAGTTCGAACAGCGATCAAAGCGAATCGGAGCTTATTGAACAAATGAGTAAACTAGAGGCCTTGTTTAGGAACTGTGTCCATTAATTTATTCTCTAATATTTTTTTATTGTGTGTTAGTTGTAAATCAATTTCGGTGTAAGGTTTACACCGCACAAAGTGTGTCACCGATTCAGCATTTTAATATTAATGTGTTTTTATATAATTCAGTCACGTAATGTCAATACAATTGTGAACTATCATATACACGGAGTAATTAAATATTTCCTAATCGTCAAGGTTTTATCATTTATCAAGATCCAGCAAGTTAGTTAAGTGCCAGCATCGCACCAATTAATACTCGCATTAAATAAATATATTGATTATTGATTATTCAATGACAACAGCACGTAAAAATATCTTACAGTTAAAAAAAACATCCATATATTTCAATTGTGTACATTTTTTATCTGTCAAAATTATTCAGGCATCTCAGATGAGGGACTATCCGTAAATGGGTCTCAATATCCACCGCTTCTAACAACAATATGGATAATATTATTTATTTATTTAGTAATTCATAATAGCAAATTAACTTATCTTTTATTTTTGGCTCACTTTACAAGACGCTTTTGGATTTTTATTCTGGTACCGACATGTAACATTAATACTATTAGTATTAATAACATTAAGCAATTAAATTGTTTAATAAATAAAAAGGCTATAGGTATACTTACTTGTAGCACACGCAATCTTTCTAAGAAAACGAGATGCGATTTGTCATCGAATTCGTTACTTATATCTGAAACAAAAAAATTATCTATTGTCAATAAGGTACTGGCTTAACGAAAGTATCTCAATGTTTGAAGCATCACATATTCGCACTTTGTTTAATTTCTCTGTCCAAATATATAAAAATTCCCTGCCAGTGTTTGACCGCCATGAACTCGGAAACTATTCAACCGATTTTGATGATTTTTTATTAATTTGGCTGTATTTGTTCGCACTTAGGACATACGAAGGTTTCAATTTAATTTATAAGACAGCAAAGCGTGGCTGACCCAGCTAGTTTTCTATAAAAATCACAATCGTTTAAATGATCTAAAAACTAGCTAAAACGCCACAGACAAGCACTTTCTTTCAAGACTTTCAAGCATGTTACTTAGTTTAATCACGTGGTAAATTCTTATAATGAATAACAAGTCACGTAATAATATAATTCGTTAAATATATTCTGTAGTTATTTTAAGGAAAATATATTTAAAGTTAAAAATAGGTGAAGCCTTCAGCTCTGATCTCAGTAATATATCATAAAGTAATCGTCAAGGTAGTATTTTAGGTTCAATTTTGTTTTCATTTCACATTCTCAGCTCATATTTGATATTATTTTGTGTAATTTTGCATTTACAAAATTATACTATTATGCGTGCCGAGAGAAATTTTAATTTTGATATGAAATTTAAAATCATATATGTCCTGCCTGTCGGTTAAAATTTTCTTTTGCCTTTTGTAAAATAAACAAATTTAACTAGGAAGAGATCTCTTTTTAGAGATAAGCCCACCATTGCTCACTAAAAAGTATAATAATAACTTGAACAAATTTTTAAACCGATATAATGTATTCGTAATATTGTCGTGTCTGGGTGTTGTGATACCTTATTTGGGTTTAGTTTTTTTTTTAACTCACCTATGCTGTCGGCCTTGAAGTCACGTTTGTAGCTAGCCACCTTCCTCTGTTCGGCCACTTCCTTCAGTGCTCTCTCCAAATAATTGCGGAAGTAGAAAGACGAGCCAGGCATAAAAGTCCAGATATCCACCTCGGGATGACGTTCCTGTTGATCAATATTTATTTTAAGATAATTTATTTTAATGGCAAAAAAGCGGATTGGGACGTTGACACAATAGATTTGGATTCGGTGATAAATAAAACATAGGGACACACATTGGGAGAGCATTGGACCAGACTTCCAAAGGTTGAGGATTCCGGCCTGAAAATTCACTTGTGAGCCAAGTCGATTTTTTTAAGTTTTTCTATTAAACTCATTTATCTTGAGAGATAGCATTGAAAAAAATATATAAAAATATTTATTTTATTTATTTAATGAAATTACATGTTGACCCATAATAATTTGAACTTTGTAGAATAATAAAAAGATATAAAATATTAGTTAATTTGGTTAATTTTTTATTACGTTTATTTCTTTATTTTATTATATGTAATGTTTTGTTTTTTTTAATTGAATTCCAACATAACATTAAATTGTTCTACAATAGGTCATGAAGTTAATATATAATGTAAATCAATCATTATGACGTCATATCGTAAGAAATATTTTTGAAGTAAAACTTGACTTGCTCGGGGAGTAAGCTAGTGTATGCGTGAACGTTCTCAACGTTACGAAAAGTGTGAAGTTAAGAGGGATATATATGATAGTTTGTGAATATAGTGAGAGTGTAACGTTCCGTTAATTACTGTAAGGGCAAGAGAGAGGTTTTAGCACACATTTCCTATCTCTCATAGCCAGTTACGTTTCGTACATCTAATATATACTCTAAAAACACTAATTTGTTGTGTTTGTCTGTCCGCTCTTTTAACGTTACCATAGCAACGCGTAACCGGGTCAGCTAGTATACATATATATATATATATATATCGTGTGGTCTTAGCACACTCGTTTTCTTTATTATTTGTTCTTTTATTAATTTAGAGATGCACTTACCCTGAGATCGTAGAGCTGCTCGAGAGCATCCTTGCTGTGGTCTTTGCTGCCGATCCTCTTGAGGATGGCTGCCAACTCCTCATGTGCAGCTCGTGGTAGACGTCCAGCTCCAATATGGGCACCGTTCGCCGCATCAGGCAGGTTCTCTTTCTTCAACTCACACGAGTTGTCTCTCTTCACTTCCACTTTCAGTGTCTGCGAATATTATTATATGTTTATTTTTTTGTAACGGTGAGTCACTGGTTCGAATCCCGGTAGGAGTATGAGATTGTGCGATGAGTACATTTGTGCCCTAGTCATATATATATATTGATCGATTTGGCTGAGCGTATGTTATGTGAGTGATTAGTGATAATATTATAAACTATCAGTGTGTACCTACCCTAAACCTTCATAGTGTGTCCCTAGCTTTAAGTCAATATTTTGCAATATTCTAATTAAATTGTTTTCAACTTGATGTGTGTCGCAGCGTCAACAGTGAATAAACGACATGCGCGGAAATGACGACACTGCAACACGCATCCGTTGCATTTTACTTTACCTATTTTAATTATTATATTTTTAACCGGCATCTATCGCGGAGCTGCCATTTATTTGTAATAGTAGTTAAGTTTATAAAATAAAGATATTTTTTTTAAATCCTTATTCGGCTGCTGTATTAATTTGTAGTGACTTTAGCTTGAGAGTTGGCCCGGGTTCGAGGCCAAAGGCAGATGTTAGTCTGATGAAAACCAGCATAGGTATTTATATATATATATATATATATATATGTGTACTTCCATGAATATTACTTATTTATGTATGTGTATCAGTTAACTTAGTATCGATAACACAAGTCTTACTTCGAGCTAATTAATAAGTTATTAATGATTAATTGGGGTTAATTTAATAACTTTACTACAAGATTTGCTTAGTTTAAAACTAAATAATTGTTGGGAGCTTAGAATAAATTTTATATCAAATATATATGTCTATTCACACGAGTACTTCTTAAAACAGCCTTACTCAAAATTAACACTTAATCCATGTTCAAACATATATCAGATTTTTGTTTGCAATTATGCAGTAGCCGTACACTGTTGTTAGTAAATATGACGATTGACTTACATCTACGTAGTTTCAATTCGATTATTTTGTTGTAGTGTTTTAAAAATAACAAATAATATTATTATTCTGGGGTTTTTTAACTCTACTTTTAATGTAAGCATTACGGGTTCATATCAAGTAATGACTACTATTATTACCGGTATTATACTATATTACTATTGGTTTGCCGGATTTTCATCCATTTTTTTAATTTTCCTTATTATATTACTTACATGTGTGTACTGATTTTTGCAATTGTTGTGTGTGTTTGACTGCGATGAACTCCGAAATTACTCAACTAATTTTGATTTTGTTTCGCTGTATTCATTCTGACTTAAGAGATAGGATAGGATTCATTTTAATGTATAAGACTGGAACGCGTGGTCAGGTCAGCTAGTTCAATACATTAAATTATCATTTATATTTAATAATTTAAGGCTATGATGCAAGAGTTACTTATATTTTTATTAATAACTATAATAGTAAGTACCCGTAAAAAAATATGAAGAAGAAGTCCTTGAAAGTTATTTGGAATGCTAATTTATGGTATAGTAAAACGATTATCAAATTCCATGAATGTACCATACATACCTTCATTACTTTGAGCAAATAAGAGTAGAGCTCAGACTTATTAAGATCCGGTATTTGAGACAGATTGTCCGTAATCGCAGAACCTCTCACTTTCACTAGGGTATGCACCAGAGTTTTAACCGTTCTGCGATGAGAAAAAAAATACAGTTATTATACAAGACAGCGATGACATATATACAAAATTAGTTATATTAAATGTTTATAACGATAACACAGTCTGTATATTTGTTCTATGAACCATGTTTGGGTACTGCAACATACATTAATTAAAAAATAAACTATTTTAAACTACTCGTGGGTAACACTGAAAATGTATAGAACTGGCCAGTTAGAAACATTGCAAATGAAAACTTTTTTGAATTTCAATTTTAGAACTCTTTGGTAACCTAATGTATTATAGTATATTGCATTCATTTGTCATTTGTTTTCGTGAATTGGCGGCAAATCTAGAACTCTTGTTACATGTGAAAATGAACGCGAGAAAACTTTCGGTCAATGATTTATCATGACTTTCGTTATGGGCTTACTCAACAACAAAGCTATGATAGGCTGCGATTAGCATTTCTTAATGAAGACCCATCTCGTGCCACTATTTACAATTGGTTTAACGAGTTTAAGATTGCTACAATCTCAACGATGATCCGCGTGAGGGATGTCCTTTAACAGCGACTACTGAAGATAACATCAGTGCTGTGCGACGCATGATAGAGGATGATAAGAGAGTGACCTATCAGCAGATACGGGCAAGCCTAGGCATTGGTATGAGTCATATTCAAAAAATATTACACGGACCAGATGGATTCCCCATACTTTAACCGACGACCAGAAACACCTTCTCATGGACTGCTGTCGCCAAATGTAAGATAAGTTCAAAGGCGGTGACTAATGCTGTATTTGACATCGTCACAGGTGATGAAAGCTGGATATACTGCTACGAACCCGAAACCAAAAGACAATCAGCTCAGTGGGTGTTTCCTTTCGAGGATCGGCCAACTAAGCTAAAGAAAGGAAGAAGTCAAGGAAAAATGATGATTGCCTCATTCTTTGGTCGGAAAGGTCATTTCGCGACAGTTGTGCTAGAAGATGGAAGGACAGTTACTGTAGACTGGTATGTCAATCGCTGGTTGCCTGTTGTCTTGGAAAGAATCGACAGCAGCGCACTCCGCAAACACAAAACACGCAGCATACTTCAGCGCACTCCGCAAAACGGACTGTTGAATATTGGACTATGGCAGGTATCGAGATAATGAGTCATCCGCCATACAGTTCTGACCTGGCGCCCTACGACTTTTATTTATTCCCAAGAACTAAAGATAAAATTCGAGGTATTCGCTTTACGAGCCCTGAAGATGCGGTGAAAGCGTACGAAAATGCCATAGCTTTTCTCAGTGGTTCCATCGAATGCGACGATGTGTAGAGAGGAACGGAGATTACTTCAAAAAACAATAAAAGTATTTATTATAATAGAAAAATACTAGAAAAAATCGACTCGGGTCACAAGTGAATCTCAGGCGGGAATCGAACCCGCAACCTTTGGAAATCCGGTCCAATGCTCTCCCAATTGAGCTACCGAGCCTTGCGAACACTCGTCGAAATTTTCTAGTACCTTCCTGATTTTACGCTGTAGGCCAGCGTTGTTTCATCAATGAGAGGAACATCCTCTCGTATTCGAAAGAAACATTTTTACAAATGTTTGGTCAATCGATTAAGATGAAACGGCCATGTTAGATTTATAACTTTACTACTACTACTTAGTATTTTTCTATTATAATAATTTATCTTATAAGATCCCATTGAAAATGCATAAAATATATAAAAAGTTATAAATAAAAGTATTGGCATATTTCTACATTAAGCCGTTTTACATTTTCTAAACATGTTCAGTGTTACCTATAGTCCGTTTTTTTTAGCATTAGAAATTATGTAAACAAAGAAGCAGTGGTCGCCAACCTTGTGCTGGAGTCTCGTCCGGCTGCAGGCTCGTCCATTGTTGAATGGGTTACAATTTTACAAAATAACAAAAATTATCCGTCGAATTAAGGGTTAAATAACAAATAACAACAAAAACTTTGAACAATAACTTCAACAAAAACAATAGAAACTTAACAATAAACCAAAGAAAATAGTGAAAAAAGTCAAAACAGATAAATGCACAGGTACTCGCAATCGCTTTCGTGATGCCAGTGACGTTGACATTTGCCGGTATTGTTGCAAATGGCGCCATGTTAAGCGACCATTTTAAAAATTACCTAATATGGTACGTATTACAACATCGGCATTGCAACTTCTGCTTCTTAAGGTATTTTTAGTGTAAACTTTTCACGATGTTACCTGTTGTTTGTTACATTATATGTGTACAATAAAATACCCAAATTTTGTTCTTTCTAATGCTAAAACAACGGACTATAGGTATAAATGTCAAATTTTATCATAAACTTAAAATGAGAAAGTCTATAACATCAGTGTCAAAACAGTGCAGTAAACATTCTAAATAATTGCTGCGGGTTCTTTCTAGTATTTTACTGTTAAAATAATTTATCTCATTAGAGAGTTTACCTGTTAGGTGTGTCATCCAATTGGGGGTTGCTCTTCCAGTAAGCTATCGGATAAGCTTCATAGAAGACATGTATTTTATATATCACCGAGTCAAAATCTATTGTATCAACATCCCACTCCGGTAACATTTTAATTGTTTTCCAAAAGCATTTGAGCATTAGATCTTGGTAACGTGGGTAAGCTGGCTCCGATACACCGATGGTTTCATGTAGTAGTGTTATTAAAGTGCTGTAAATATAAACATCACATTATTAGTGAAGACCGTTTCTCGAGTTTGAGTCCGGGTATAGGCAGAATGTTTTTGTGATGGACACAAGCATATGGTGTTTATATACAATTTTCTATGATACATATATGTATCAAAAATGTATGTCTATCTATTACCCTAGTAATAATAACAGTGCTTATTATGAGCTAAGCTAAAAAAAACTAATATTCTACCATGTCCTAACGAATAATAGTAACAATATTTCTTTAAACAAAAGTAAGCACTATAATGCCTGTGTTATGGATACTAGAGTAATATTAATTGAAATATACATTAATATCCATGACTCGGGCACAAATTCTCGTTTTCATCACACAAACATCTGCCCCCATCCAAGACTCGAATCCAGGACCGTATGTGCTAAAGGTAGGATCGCTACCGTTGCACCATAAAATTATTATTACACATTTATTATGATACGTTCATTATTATTCATTTTTATTATACCTTTATTGAATAAATACTCACCAAACAAGTACCGTGTGCGTAGAATGTTCTAGTATTCGCACGCACAGATTGTTGAGTACGCGCACGAGTCGATCTCCGTCGAGGCCCGGGTCGACGGTCACGCCCTCTGCCGCCCCCAACACTCGCAACAACTCGCTGAACAGGAGACGCAATGTGGGCTCGTCCACATGCCAACCACATTTGGCTGTCTCGTAGAACTGGACATAATGCAAATTAATAATCAATAAATTTATTAATTTCGAAAAACAAAGTCTCATAAACTTATAAGATGGCATTGAATATAAAACTATATAGCTATTTCATTTTAATCGATTGCCCAAACATTTGTAAAATGTTTCTTTCAATACAAGAGAACCTTCCTCTCATTGATGAGACAACGCTGGCCTACAGCGTAAAAATAAGAAAAAGTACTAGAAAATTTCGATGGGTCAACAACTCAATTGTGAGAGCATTGGATCGGACATCCAAAGGTTGCGGGTTCGATTCCAGCTTAAGAATTCACTTGTGAGCCGAGTAGATATTTTCCAGTATTTTTCTATTACAATAATATATCTTATAAGATAGCATTAAAAAAAATTATGGGTGCGTGCACTCATGTACGCGCGTGAGAAGTTATACTTCTTTGGCATCATTAAATTAAATAATGTATATTATAAACAAATAAAAATAATACATAACATTTAACCTCAAATCAATAAACATAATTAAAAAAGTTTATCATATAAAAACCACTTTTAAATAAAATTGCTATTATAATGCTATATAAATTATTGTTCACCACTATATTTAATTTAAAATCACACACACATTCATAATTAGCGGCTATTCATCCTGCTGGTTTATTCCATGTCGCTTTTGTGTTTCAACCTGTTACTTTTGTGTTACAGTGATGCGCGAGCATCTTGAAATTTCGCTCTCATATTTTTTTTAATAATGCGCCTAAAGAAGTATAACTTTAAAAATGCAAAATATATATATAAAAACTAAACTATAATTTAATACAAATTTCGATAATAATTATATGCATAGTCACCGTAATGAGAGCGGCTGCCAAATACTTGTATGCGGGTAGTACATCGCCAGCTGTGACCGGACCAGGTCGGGTACGCAGGTTCCTCACTTGGGCAGCGATCGCGGCCACCAAGTCCCGTTCACGGCCCACCAGGGCTGCTGCCCTACCGGAAACCATGGCCCCGGAGATCAAGGATAGAGACCTCATAGCCACCTGCCCAATTAAAAAAAATATATTTTTATGCAAGTTGAGACGTTAAAAAACGAAACACAATTTTTCACCTCACTACAGCGAAGAAATATTTAGGTGCTTGAAAAACAGCTTAAACAAAATGCTGAATCGGTTTATTTAAATTAAAAATTATTAGGACACAACACTTTACTAGCTCCATTAAGTAGATTGTATAAGGAATATGTGATACAAAGTTAGACTTATCATAACAGCTTAAGTCTTGAAATAGAAAATCTCGATTATTTTTTTAAATTGATGGCACCTAATAACTGTAATTTATTTTTTGTTAAGCATAAAAACACATTGTATGATATTGTACGACATACTTTACTTGAAACGCTTACGCAAGAATATGTGCGGTGACTACACGGTACAAACATGTTATAGTCCCCGGCACTTCGATCATATATTTCTGTAGATGCACTGTTGCCGCTTAAAAAGTGGCACCATTAAAAGAAGGCATAAATCAAAAATATGCCTTTTTTCGCTCTCATTCGCTTAGTGACCGCGCATGCCATGTGACGACAACAACGCCAAAGTGCGTAGTGAAAAATTGTAAAAATTACACTTTAAAGGTGAAAAAAAAAAGGATGGAGTGTTATATATCCAGTAAGAATAATTTTATTTTAACTTATTGACACATTTTTCTCACGGTTTAAGTCTAATTTCATTAATATTTTAATAAAATTGATTTTTTGTAGATTTATATGACATGCCGGTTGCTAGGTATATAATATTCGTCTATCCCTTTCACACTCGAGTTTATTAGCTCGGACTCAGATGTTGCGAATGAATTTGAAAAATTTTTTACTCGAATTCCAGTAGATTTGACAAGCACTTTAGGCTCTTCCACCCCCATTGCAGAATCCTTGTTGAAAGAAAATGTTCCTTGTTGTAATACTGTATTTAAATTTAATTATGTTACTAAACGGGACATCATAGACACTTTTAAATCGTTGAACATTAAAAAAACTGCCGATCTTTGGGGAATATCTGTATATATGGTAAAGAATGTTATTGAAATAGTTGCTACACATTTAGCCTTAGTTTTCAACAACTGTATTGATAGTGGTGTGTTTCCTGATTTGATGAAACTTAGCAAAATAACTCCATTGTTTAAATCTGGTAGTACTTCAGATCCCTCTAACTTTCGTCCAATATCCGTACTATCAACATTCAGTAAAATTTTTGAAAAAACCGCGCTTAAGCAATTAAAGAAATATTTTAGTAATAATAACTTACTACACATTAAACAATTTGGTTTTACCCGCGGACGGTCCACGACTGATGCTGGAATAAAATTGTTAGAATGTATTTATGAGGCCTGGGAGGAGTCGCAGGATGCCTATGGTGTTTTTTGTGACTTATCAAAGGCTTTTGACTGTGTCCAACATCAGACGTTAATCAGGAAATTACACTATTACGGTATCCGTGGTACCGCTTTGGATTTTCTCACTTCTTACCTAAGTGACAGGATTCAAAAGGTGGTCATCAATGGAGAGCAGTCGCCTGGATCATTTGTAACAATGGGGGTGCCGCAGGGCTCAATATTGGGTCCATTTCTATTTCTGGTATATATTAATGACCTCCCTCACCTTGTAAGACGAGACCATGAGATAGTCTTGTTTGCAGATGACACGTCATTAATATTAAATAAATAAATAAATAAATATTTCTTACATTCACACCAATTAGCCTAGCCCAAAGTAAGCACTGTAAGGCTTGTGTTATGGATACTAGGGTAACGGATAAACATACATATACGATACATAAATATGTAATATTCATAGAAATATATAAAAACGCCCATGACTCAGGTACAAATGCTCGTATTCATCATACAAACATCTGCCCCTTCCGGGATTTGAACCCAGGACCGTCGGTGCGAAAGGCAGGATCGCTACCGTTGCACCAAACGGTCGTCGTTATAAAATTAATCGTAATATTCGTCGTCGTAATATTTAAAGTTAAACGTGGACAAATTAATATTGACGAAGTAAACATTGCACTCTCCAAGGTCGTTCACTGGTTTGGCGCCAATAATTTGTTGTTAAATGAAAATAAAACAAAATGCATTAGATTCACTATGCCAAATGTTCAATTAGCTAAAGCCAAAGTCCGGGTTAGGGATGAGGAAATAGAGCTGGCCAATCAAACTGTATTTCTGGGTATAACTTTAGATTCTAAGTTACAATGGGGTCCTCATATTGAATGCCTATCGAGCAGACTCAGTTCTGCAGCATACGCCGTAAAAATGATTCGTCAGTTAACAGACGTAAAAACTGCGCGCTTAGTCTATTTTAGCTACTTCCACAGTATTATGTCGTACGGGATACTACTGTGGGGAAATGCCGCCGATATTGGCTGCATTTTTGTGCTGCAGAAGAGGGCTGTTCGGGCGATCTATAGGATG
The DNA here is from genome assembly GCA_927399485.1 of Calamotropha paludella. NCBI lineage: Eukaryota > Metazoa > Arthropoda > Insecta > Lepidoptera > Crambidae > Calamotropha > Calamotropha paludella. The sequence goes on along the minus strand of OV656803.1, from coordinate 685,676 downwards.
GGCTCCCGAGAGTCTTTAAGAGAAAAATTTAAAGAAATTGGTATTATGACTGTACATTCACAATATATTTATGAAAACCTACTGTATGCGCACAAGTGTAAAGATATTAAATTCAGAAAAAATAGTGACTATCATAATTACAATTTAAGAAATAAAGACAAGCTAGCAATGCCCAGGTATAGGCTCCATAAAATAAGCAACTCCTTTGCAGGTCACTGTATACGAATGTACAACACGCTGCCATGTAACATGCATGACTTGTCAATGAATAAATTTAAATTTTTAATTAAAACTCAGTTATGCAAAAAGGCTTATTATAGTGTTAAAGATTTTTTGAATGATAAGGCAGCGTGGACCTAAAAGAAATGAATTGCTCGTTCTCTGAATCGTTTTGTAATATACACAATTTGTAAGACATTTGGCGATTTTATAAGAGTTTCGGCACATGAGTTTCTTGCCCGATTCTTCTCATGTTAGCCCCTACGTTCGGAATCGGGTCGCTCGTGGCGATTACATGCGCGGCATCAACTCCGCGGATGTACTTGCCGCTAGCGCACGGGCTATCTTTATTATAAAAGAATATTATCTTGATTCTGTAAAATTGACGATTTTAAGTGCCCGCAAGGGCCTATGAAATAGAGTTATTTTGATTTTGATTTTGATTTTGAGTAGGCCGCTCATAAGACAAAACAATATGAATCAAGTGCTTGCGAACAAAGTCAACAGCAAAAGGTTGGAGTCGTCGTTACATTTTTTTTTATTAAATTTTTATTAAAAGTTTGTTATTCTTTTAGTTTTCCGAAAAATGAAATTCAATGAGAAAAGTGGAGGTGTATTATCGCCCTACACCGAGGCGTTTTATAAACCGAATGCGTTTAGTGTGGTTTGTTCAACCCATAACTTCAACTTTGATCATAAAGTAGCGCTGTTGAAAGCTGTAATTAAAAAGTATATAGACATACGACTCGATTATGCTTGGAAACTAAAAACCGCTTAAATAAAAAACAAATCAAAAAGACAATTATACAACAAGTTATTTTGTTCCAAGGCACCTAAATCTTGAAATATGTTATTTGAGATGTCTTTAAATCCATGAGCAATCTAACAAATATAGGCTGTCCTTACGATTCAAAAAAATTTCACATTTCATTTCACACACACACACACAACACACACACACACACACAAACAAACACAAGCACGCACTCGCGCTTACTAACTGAGGGTATAGCCTTGTTTTTCTCAAAATACTACATCATAAAAAGTATCCCATTTCTAAAGTCTAGCTGTGTACCTTTCATCAAATCCCATTTACTACTTATTGCGTGTAATAGAAATAATAAAGAAAATTTTATTTACTTTTTTTTTAACTCCATCCAGGTATCGCATTTAAAAAATTTTAAAAAGTAAGCAACTCCATTCCTGTCTATGTTCCAGTGACAACGATAAGACGCGGACACAAAATGCAATGTCACATAGAATGTAACCAATATTATTGTTTGTACGATTGAGTGCTTTATTGTCATACATTAAGCTTAGTTTTTAATACACTTGTGTTTGGAAATGTGCTGTTTTAATTCTGATTTTTTTAAGAATCACAAAATTTTACGTCTGACAATCCACAAGTCAATTATGTATTGAACCTAAAATGGATTTATTTCCATAGTAACGTTTATCAATTAAGATCTAAATTAGATTAAACAGCACGATATTTTAAGACGTTTTTTGCTATATTTCAAGTGGTATACAACTACCTAAGTGCGTATTGATGCGGGGACAATATTTTGTTTAGTTTTGCATGGAACTGTGCATCTAAAGAAATATATGATCGAAGCCCCGGCATATAAGTTTAAGCTGGTTTTGAAATCACGTGACATGCGCAATAGCAAGTTTAGCTACATTATTCACTACATCTTTATATATATAATTCTTCTGTGTGTATGTCACTGAACTCCTCCTAAACGGCTGGACCGATTTGAATGAATTTTTTGTGTGTGTTCAAGGGGATCTGAGAATGGTTTAGATTCACAAATCAGTCCGGCAGATGACGCTGCAGTCGGCACAGCAACGCGTGGCCGGGTCAACTAGTATATTATATATGGCGGGGATTTTAACTCTGATTATGGTCCGAATAAATAAGCGATGAAAATTTATTGCTAAATAATCTCTTAAGCCGACAAGAAGGTTTAAAGTAAACGTCGAGTTGCTACGCTTTGTTAAAATTCACGCTCGTTCGAGGTAAAAATGAATCGAGTTTATGATTATTGACATTTGCCGCTATAACGTTTGAATGAATGACTGAAAAATACTTTGTTTCACACAGAGATATACATATAACTAACAAAAAAGAGAACGACAGGCGGTCTCATCGCTTAAAGTGATCTCTACCAGACAACCTGAGTGTGGAGGAATATAATGCTATGGTTTGGTATAAGGTAATACATTTTATTAATTTAGTTCATTTATTACATAAAAAACACAATAATAATACATAGCTTAAGGTTAATCCCATCCTGCCTTCTGGGTCCGGAACCCTAAAAACAATAGGTGAATAATACTCACGTTAAGATCAGGACTGGATATAGAGTGAATGATGTCAGCCAATTGGGAGACATCCACTACAGTGTGGTGCGGAGTGGCCAGGACATTTTGCATCATCTGTCCGGGCGCTGTCGGGAAAGCGCTGTTGGGGACAAAACAATACATTTTTATACACCGTACTATTGTAAAGTAATAAATGAAATACTAATATTTCTTACACTCACACCAATTAGCCTATCCCAAAGTAAGCACTCTAAGGCTTGTGTTATGGATACTAGGGTAAAGGATAGACATACATAATACGATACATAGATATGTAATATTCATAGAAATATAGTATACATAAACAGCCGTGATTCAAGTACAAATTCTCGTAGACGTATTCCGGGATTCGAACCCAGGACCGTTCGGTGCGAAAGGCAGGATCGCTACCGTTGCACCAAACGGTACCACTTGGTTTCATGATAGGGTAACGTAGGGTACAGTGTTACAAAAAAAGCAAACTAGAATGTAGCGACAAAAATATTGTTTTAATCAGCTCATTTTTGGCATGGATATAAACTATAACAATCTCTCTTAAATTAAAATTCTTCAAACATGAACATGATATGCTACTACTGAAATTAAGTTGCATTTTAATTAATTCAATCGATTGTTACACTTGTTACACCATAAAAATTATAAAAATAACATTAAAAGAAAAAGTAAACGTTTATAACAAATTTCTTTTTTGTTATAATATTCTTTGGGAACGTATAGACTTCTGCCTGACGTTTGGTCTTTTTTTCTGCAATATTTACTAGAGCAAGCACAATTTTAATATCCTCTAACGATATAAATGATTCTCAACTTTGCCACTTTTACGTAAATAGCTAACGTCATATTCATTATCCTCAATGTTAGTCAGTAATTTTCCAACAAAATGCTCGACTAGCTGTCTGCCATCAAATTGAACGATAACAAAATCGTTCTTTTTCGGTTTTACGAAAAAAATAAATGGCAGTTCATCCTCAGATGTTAAACTGTCACAGGAGGATATCGGGATGTTTTCCATATATAAACAGCCATCTCATAAGCGAGATTTCTGCACTCAACGGTATATAGGCCATAGCACATCTTGGAACAGTTTATTAAATATTCTTGTAATGCGTTTTCTTCATCGAGACTGAATACGGCTCTATTGGCATAATTTGGAGTAAGTCGTATGTTTTCAGCTTCTTGCTCTGAACGTTTTTTCTTCTTTTTGAACATATCTTTGCAATGTCATAAAATTAACATGCCTTTCATTTGCTGCTTTTCGAAGACTTAAACCACTTTCTACCATCAGTATTGCTTCTGTCATCTTTTTCACTATAAAGACCGTAACCTGTCTTCCTCTTAGGATTTCACACCATTTTCTTTTCATACCTAAATATAGTACAAACAGTTAAATTGTATAAATGTTAATTGGGGCTGATTGTTACAGTGTCACACAGTGCCCCAGAGTGGCAAACCGGAAAAAAAAATCAAGTTAGCCTATTAGGCTATGTTTACAAAAAAACTACTTAACATTAATTTGTAACTAAATATACAGTAAATAGAGGAGAACCATGGTCATTTACCTGAATATAATGCGTCCGGAAAGAAATTAAAAACTGTATAATTATTTTTTTCTCGTTTGATCCCACAAAAACCTTTTTCGTTTGTTATTTTCTATACGCGGCGAAAACTGCGGCATAGACAACTGTTTAAAGATGGCTACTTAAGAGGTTGACAAACGTGTATACCAACATCATTAAAGTGGAAGACAGAGACAGATATGTGCATTGTAACATTGTTCCCCGTGTAACACTGTGCCTACCTACATGAAATTATGAAAAAAATAGTAATAATGTTTTTAATTTTATTTTTTTATCATAATGCCATTTTTCTATAAGGATTCGAACCTTTTTTTTACATGCGTATTTTATATGTTATAGAAATATAGCGTTGTGAACGCAAAAAAAATAAATAAAAAACATTACTATAGCTGGTTTCATTTTAATCGAATGTTTAATATTTGTAGAAATATTACTTTCGATGTTAAAGGCTGTTCAAAACATTGGTGAAACAATACTAGTGCATCGGTAGCTTAGCGGTCAGAGCACTCGCCCGGATAGCGAAAGGTAGTGGGTTCGGCATCAGGTGTGATGCCGAACCATCGCCATCCGGTAATTTGTTACGAACACTTATTAATATATTAAATACATTGACCTTTCTTTTTTCTCTTGTGAATCTTAAAGAATGGTATCCAAAAATGAGTCACAATGTGACTCTTGAACTTGGATTAAAGTTCTGCATGAGTCGGATATGAATGTAATGGGCATCGGAGGCCACTAATTATTTTCGAATAAAAGATCAAAATCTTTTATATTTTTTGTGACATTGTTAATGTACCTATCAATCGCAGCGGAGTTCCCATGGACCAGTTTTAATGTCGCAAAGTCTGTTACGCCATAATTTCCAGAGTTATTATCCGCATATAATGATTTTTGTGTGGAATCAAACAAGTTTAGAACTTAATCGTGACTAAATTCTGTACTTGGCAAAATCAAAAAAGTTATGGCCAAAAAACATTGGTTCTATGGGATTTCCCAATGACACAAAAAGCCCGCGCTTTTTTAGTTTTCATTTTTATGGAATTTTAAATTTACTTAACATTGTTTTTTTTTTAAATATATTTTTAGTATTATGCTCCGCTTCAATATATGGTGCTAGCGAAGCTTTATGTTTAGCGACTGCATCGATCCAGTTACATTACATATTAACAAACCATTTTACTTTGGGATAGGCGGAGACCGCAGATTTCCACTTTCCAAGAAATATCTAATATAACTCATAATAATTAACAAAAAAATATTAAGTATCTATTGTAAAATATTATTAAATTTCTAATAAGTATCAAACTTATATGCTCTATAAAAAGAAACGGTAAGCTTATCTATAAAAATCTTAAAATGTAGATACTTTCGAAAAACTCTTTTTCAAATTACAATATTTTATTTATTCTGTGATCGTTTGTGGTATGGCGGTTGCGTGCGGAACAAAAATTTATCAATTCGTTTCAAGGTCAAGGGTCACAGTGTCAGGGTCAGAGTGATCGACTCAATTGGGTCGCATCGTTCACCTGGTGCGTACACTCTTCCGGCTGATCGGCACCGGTACAGGTTCGCTGAGGAAAGCGAGGTCGGGTTCTTGGAGTACAGGTTTCTTCAGCACCGGGGATATCGCGTCCAACTCCGCGATCAGCTTCGGGTCGAGGCCGAACGGACCGGTCACCACCCGGGGCTCCACCACCGGACTGGAAAACGCAGCATATTTCACATACACACATTAAAATTAATAGCTTATCTAAAGCATCTAATTTGGATTTCTTTCATTAATTTTTTTTTAGTTTAAAACCGAAATAATAGATATGTTACAGTTTGTTTTTTTATTACAGTGCTCGCCACGGATCTTTATTTCTGTGAAGTTAGCTGCGGAATGAGTATGCGCATTCGTACAGACGCGAACAAAATTGCTATTAATTTTTAATTTATTGAATTATGTATCTACTGTGAAAATTTTGTAAGAAATTAAAGAAGTATATTTTTTGTATTATATTATAGATATACAGTTAATTCGTAATTTTTACTTACATTTATACATGAAAACGAAAAGCTTTGACATCGACAATGTACCAAAAGTATAATAGATTATATTTGTAAGTTGAGAAGAATACCAAAATGGAAGTTTAATTATTAAAAAATAATTATTTAGAGTAAATAGTGACTAACTGAGAATTTTTACAGCAGTTCTTCATCACTTGTATCCTGTAAAAGTGTGATTCTTTCTATTCTGTCACATTGTTGCAGTGTACCGCTTATGCTTGGGGCCTGGGGCTTGTAGGATCGACATCCCTTTCAGAGTCGGACTGCACTTCCGATGACGTGTCCGATTCTGTATCGCCTGTATAAATTGTGAACTGCTCTGTGAGTTCACATATAATGTGGTCAGATCGGAAATACTCCTCTCCAATTTTTTTGAACCTTGTCGCATAAATCGGACCACTCTTTTTGGCCCATCATGGAACATTTTTCTTCAAAAAGCTCCATCACTCGTTTAATATTCAAATAAGTATTATTTTGCGCGACGTGCCCCTTTATTGCAGCCCATGCCATTTCTATTGGGTTCAAATCTGGATGATATGGTGGTAATCGGAGTACATCGTGTCTAGCATCTTTTAACATTTTATCAATGTTGTACTTTTTGAATTTGTCTTTGTGTAAACATAAAATTTTGTATAAAGACGGCTTAAGCATAGTTGCATCGAATTCAATGCCTTTGTTTGTTAACCAGGCACTAATAATAGAGTAATTTCACTCTTCTTAGAGTTTGATGTGGGCGCTGAATCCTGTAATTTATTATGGTATGGAGCGTTTTTTGTACCAGACTTGAACATTAGGAGAGCACCTGAAACAAAACCTCTCTCAGATCCAGCATGCACTATAACCACCCTCTGACGCTTGGATATGTATTTCTTAGTCCTTTATCCGATCCATCAGACCATGCCTTGGATTTCGAATGAGTCGTGTGGACGTAAGACGAATCCGTGTAAATGATGGAACGACCTTCCTCGCGAAATTTCTTCAGCGCCCGTAAATATTCTATTCTTTTTAAACGGATTTCACTTTTCTGGAATCAGATTTTCTTATTATTTTCGGCCTTCTGCCAGCAAAACCCAAGCTTCTTTAAAATGCGCCGTAAGCTCCTCGACGACCCCTTAAACTTAGCTTTTAATTTGTACACACATCTTTTTATGACACCTTGGTCAAAGCTGTCAATTTCTGTGATCTCACTCTTTCTTGACCTTTTTTTACCAGGTGTGCGGAATAACGGGGCCAATTCACAATTTTTTGACTCGCGAATAATATTCTGCACCTTACAATTAAACTAACACTAATATTATTATTAAATATAACTAACCTAAACTACCTACCTAATTAATAACCTAACATGAAAATAATAACATATGAACTAACCTTATATTACAAAAGTTAACACAAAACATTAATCTACAAAAAAAGACACTGATAATGATAAACCATTAAATAACTTCTGGACGTGACTGTATTTTTAATAGAAAGAGCGAGACGCACGCATAGGCGAAAGCGAGAGCAACGATTAGATTCGCGGTCGCGTCTAGCCGGCTCCCCACCCGCGCCGTTTGTACCGTTATTGATTCATTGCGCAGTCATTTGTTGCTAACTTCACAAACACAATATCTCGTGGCGGGCACTGTAATTATCAACAATTTAGTTTTACATCGGGTGACCTCGTACAGAGAAGCAGCCGCGAAAATCTACCTTACCTATATATAGAAAATTTATAAATATGCCACAATGTGTGACCGCGATAAACACAGTAATTACTCGATCAACTTTGATCATTTTTTTCTATATTGCTGGATTTGTTCCAACTTGCAACATACTCGTATGATATGTTTCACTTTATTTATAATAAATAAAATTACGAATCATAATAAATCAGCCACAGCAACGCGTGGCCGGGTCAGCTAGTATATATACTATTAACCCGATCACTCGTTGCTGTGTTATAAATTAAAAGGAAACCTATCCTTTATCCTAAGTCGGAACAAATCCAGCAAAATTACAAAGAATACATCAAAATCGCTCGAGTATTTACGGAATTCGTCGCGATCAAGCACTGTGACAGGGAAATTTTATATAAGTATACTTACAGGTTTATGGGCGGAGGTGCATCTTCCTCTCTCTCCTCCTCCTCCTCCGAGAAGTGGCTGGGGGAGACCTCCACCGATATAACTCTCCTCGGCGGCTCCTCCTGGGGAAGACACTATTTCATGTTCATGAACGAGTTCTACCTTGGGAAATGGATCCGTTTTAAACTATCAGTGAATTTTAAAATTCAAATGCACATAAAATAGTTTTGAATCGTCCAAAATTTTTACCTAGCACCCATTCAAATCTTTTAACTGAATATTATACGTCGTCACCATACATAATCCACAAAAACAACATTATTATCACAATAATAGTAGTGTAATGGTTACATTACAAGTCAACAAGTATCTAAAATAAAATATGCCAAAATCCGTAGAAAAGAGTTTGATTCTAATACTTTATACAATTTTGAATTTTAATAATAACTTATTAGAAGCTTGCATTCTTAATAAATATTCATATGCGTGAAGGCAGACCATAGTAAAGTTCTTTGTAATTTATATGACCTATAAGACACATTATTTCAATAGAAAAATACTATAAAATATCGACTAGGCTTACAAGTGAATTCTCAGGCGGGAAACGAACCCGCTACATTTGGAAGTAGCCTTTGTCAATGTCCATTTTATATGTAAATATATTCAAGTTACCTCTTCGGCCTGTAGGATTGGTTTTCCGGTGGATGACAACGGTGTCAACATGCTGCGTCTTGCCTCAGCATTCCTGTTCTTGCCAGCTCGTTTGATGCGCTCCTCGAGCAAAGACAGGTCTTTGTCTGATATCTAAGACGAATAGTTCATTTATTAATAATTATAATTAATATGAGATAAACAAACAAACAGGTGGGATTCAAGCTCTGCTGTAACGCTGGTTACTTTTATTTTGGTACAGTTATTGATTTTAAGAATCATTACATATACCGCTAGTCAATGAAAATAGAACACCTGTTAAAATGGTGAAAACCATGGGCTTTCAGTGTTCAAACACAAAAAGAATTTTCGCGATATCACTCTCCGTTTCGGAGTTATTGCAGTTCAAAGTTTCATAATTAAGTTGCAGTAATTAAAATAAAATTATTAAAATCCTATAGAATCAATGATATTTAACAATCAGTAATTGGTATTTTTTTAACTGCTCGTATAATTATGAAAATAAACGTCCAAAACGATTTCTTGTTATTGACAAACCGAATTAAACTGCGCCTTAAATCAGCTGGTGCTTGACCCCTCAGCTTGACCCTATACTTACCTACCTCAAGATGTTCAGTGTGTGTGTCACTCACACAATCGCTGACCCAAAAGAACTAGTGACGGGTAAATGCATAGTGAACAATTGAAATGTTTCGATTTCTTGACTCTCTAATCGACTCCTTCAAATTTTATCAAGTCCGCAGAGTTAATAATTTTAGTCAGTCCGAAAGATACTAAGGTCAGAATCACATTTTGATCTTAAATCGAAATCGATCTGACAACAATGATATTCATTAGAGCTGTAAAAGTAACGAAAAAAAGTGTACCCGTATGTATTCGTTACTATAACAATTATTACTATCGTATCGTTACTTCAGTTACCTTATAACATGCTATGTTATGTGTAAGTTAGAGCAACGAATTGAATCGTATTGCGTACGAGTGCAGTATGACGTCGCGGCGTCGCAACGTTCGTGATTTAAAGAAAACATACTTATACGTTACATACCAAGCTGAGTCAGGTTTTTTTTTTCAGTTTTCTGTATTTTGAACCAGACTTTTGATAAACAGCTTTTGTTATCGAAGAAACAATTTAATATCATAAGACTCATTTAGACACATCTCTTTTAAGATAACAACAAAAAACCGTGATATTCGCGATAATAAAAAACAAAAACATACATATTTCTTATTTGTAAAAAATACTTCCTTACCTTGTTTCTGTTACAATCTCAAACTTTGTCTACTTACACAATACAATTTTATAAACAGTAAAAAACTTGGACGACGAATTTCCAAATTATACTTTACTTAATAAACAAACATCGTTCTTTGTAACGTACGTTTATAAATTCACTGAATAAGCGCGCGCATGCGTAAAATATACGATCAGCAAACGTACAAATACACGCATCAACGGACGTTGCGTAAACTGAAATAGTGTAGGTACCCATACTACGAAAAATGCGAGTAACGAAATGCATTTGTGTGTAACGTTTCGTTACTCGGTATTAAATGGCCCACCCGTTACTCAGTACCGAATACATACGATTTGCTACAGCTCTAATATTCATACGAATCAAAAAGTCGATTCTGATACCAATGTCTGAATTAGTGATTTCATTCACATTTTACGAGTAATTTTTCCCAACTCTACACAGGACCGAGCTCCATCCAGGGCCGAACTTAACTGGAATATTATTAAATACATACTTTTGAAATGTCATTAAAATCATTATGACCATTTTATTGACTGTTTTGTCCATACACGTGATGGTATTCAATTTACCATAACGACCAGCATGTACACATCTTCATCTTTATCGTTTTTAAAAAGTAGATTTCCTAGATAAGTTTCTAATAACAACAGAAAATACTCTAAATCACAAATCTTTACAATACATTAAACGTAACATAATAAATTCAAAAACAGTAGCAACGCAATAAACAAAAACATTTAAACAATCTACCCCAATTAAAATATCATACTTTTGAAATTAATTCCTAAGTTCAGCCCGCGAAATGAGTGGCACGTGTAAGGCGGTCGTAGGTACCTTTTATCTTGCCGAAAGGCGAGCTTGCAGTGGTCGTTAAAATTAGGCTGTGGATACATTATTTTTTTATCGGAAAAATATTTTGTTGATAGAAGATACCTAGATACCTAGGCGCGTTTTTAACGTAATTTTGTGTTTTTTTGGATTCGGATATTAGAAATAATATCATTTGACGTTGTTTGTAACTACTATTCATAGTTTTGATTTTGCTACTTGGGTGCCTAGGTATGTCCTTACTATTAATAAATCGACTCAATCAATTTATTTAACGTTTCTGGTATTAGTTCGCGTTGAAGTGAGCCTGAAATTAAAGAGTTTTTACTTTTTATTAGAATTCCGTACATCAAAAGTAAAAACAAACGGACCCTTATGATAACAAGATCCTTTTTCTGAAAATATCTGGATTTTTTGTTGAAATTAACCACTACTAAAATATGTTCTGCTATACGAGAGTATAGCAGAACAGATGTAAGTTGATGGTACCTAAGGGTCATACTTTTAATTTTTGTTTTGAAATTTATTTTCTCAGAAAATAATATAAAAACATGTATTACATTCTACAAATAACAATATTGCATTATTATAACATTGATGGAACAAGTCATTTATTGTTAATGTTTGTAGTAAACGTTATTAATTTTCTTTTATTAAATATTTGTCCAATGTGTGCACACCTTTAGGATGGTAAAGTCCCTACCTTTGTTTAAAATTTCACGCTAGTGTGTGTACAGAAACCAGGGTTCCCAACTTAGAAGTTTTCCCCCTAAATTTAGGGTGTAAATAAGTGAGATGGGATTTTTGGAGGTGTTATATGTTTAGGGTTATTTTTATGGTTTTTGTGAACCTTCATATTTTTTAATATTTTAATTATCGAGAAAATTAAAGATTTAAAGTATAGGCCCTGGGACAGCCTTAACTAGCTAATCAAATTAATTTTTTACCTAGCGACCTCGGACTTAGTGAAATCTAGTGTACTTAAAATCCAAGTACAGTACTTGGAATTTTCAAACGAAATGGTGGATGAATGATCTTGTACAATATTCAACCCATCTCCTAAAATATTAGGCTTATTCAAAGTCAACATGTATGACTTTATAAAATCTGATTCGCCAGAAGAAAATGAAATAATATTTCACGTAATAAATGTAATTTATTTTTATAAATGAAAAATTAACAAAATTATATCATACAATTTATTTTTAGGGGGATTTCCAAGTAATGAGGGCAAATTTAGGGGTTATTTGAATTTAATTTAGGCTAAATATTTTCAAGAGTTGGTAACACTGACGGAAACTAACCACAATTCGCGGACGTGATTTGCTTATTGTGTCGTATGTGCTAGTTTTTTCGTGTGTACTTTTCTGGATAAGTACTACCTATTTTGTGATTAGTGTGGTGTTTATTTACGGATAATTATGCCTAATTTTATCAGTACAGTAATATCCAATACACGGATATGGTTTTGGCTTATGGAATGGGCGTTGGGAACTCTGGTGAAGCATTGCGTTTGTATCTGGACTATTTCGGACACCGCAATAATAACTATGTGCCCTCCCATGGTAGAATATTGTGAACGTAGTTCAGCGTTTAAGAGATCGTGGCAGTTTTTCCAATCGCAACGTGGATTCCGGTGCTATAGGTGACGTGGACGTTAGGGATTCAATTCTCGCTCATTTTAATGTACATCCTGAGGACAGTGCAAGAAGTGCCGGTCGACTTTTTGAAGTCTACAATGCCACCGTACACAAAATCCTAAAGATGGATGAACAGCCGCGACATCCATTTAAGTTTACAAAGGTGCAAGCATTATTGGTGGAAGATTACGAGCGCTGCATGGACTATGCACGTGCAAGACTGTGTGTGTCCGTACAGGAAAGGAACTTTGAACATTTAATTTAAAGTGTAAGTGTATTTAGTGCTGTCTGGTGATTGAAGTGGAAATCATATTGATCTCTAATGGAGGTGATAACAACGGCACATTAAAAAGGTAGGTTTTAATTATTTTTTTTAGTACAGTCAACAGCATATCATGCAAAGAGCAGGAAGCACTTTGGTATTTGCACCGGCTTTATTTCGTAGGCGTAAGCGCTAATATCGAGCTGCTTTCATTCACCGTGACGTGCTATTGACCGTACACTGTGGAACTCTGATTAAAGATGGTACTCGTACACACGGTCCATTCTCACTCACCTGAGCGAGAATTTATTAAATTATTTTCAGAAAATTAGGCATCTTTGATAAATAAAAATATTAAATACCTACGCGTGTGACGCGGTCAATGAACGCGGTCAGTGAGCGGTGACCCACGCGTTTAAATTTAAAGCGATGCGCTCCGTTCTTTTTTATTTCTTATTTTCAAAACTCTGTTATTTATTAGTTAATTGAAAAACTGATACAACAAATCTGTTACATTTGCGATACATGATAACCCATTAAAGCAGGTGTTCTATTTTCATTTACACCCTGTATAGCGCTCGGTACGACAAATAGATGGGTGGTAAAATCAAACAAAAAGTGAAGAGTCACATTTCTTATGCGTAATATACTCCCCGCTCCTCAGTCCCAAGTACACATTTACTCTCTCTCTTTCTTCTATATCGCTTTTAAGGAGTATACGTCATCCACGCATCGGAGTTGATACGCACAATTTTTTGTATGCGTTGCAGTATGTAAAATAAATAATTTGTTATTCTTACCTGTCCTATCATCTTGTATATCTTCTCGCCCTCTAAGAAGTATGCACTGGCAATGCAGTTGAGTGCAGCCGATCGTACCGCGTTGTCTCTGTCGCCGATGTGGCGAGCCAGCTCCTTCAACGCTGGCCCACTGCTGGGCGACATGACTCCCATGCCGTATGTCTCGAGCAGGTGGCCGATGCATTCCAAACACTCTGCCATAGACAATGCCAACTTTTATTAAACGATGTAACTCGCAATCTATACTACTATATACACCTGCAGGTTCTCAGTCCTTTAAGTCGTTTTCAATAAACCTAGCCGATTTTTACTCGATTTTGTTCTAAAGTTAAGACCATAGCTAAGACTAGTAGACTAATTACTAAGTATTTTAAGAGCTGGCGTTCGACTAAAGCGTTAAGGTGGCAATGAAATCCTTTTTTTTATTATATAGAGTGAAACTATTTTTATTTTTAAACATTAACGGTTTATAAATAAAATTAAATTTATCTGATTTAAATTTTGTTCTATTTTAGGTAACTATTATAATTATAAACAAAACAGTGGCAAAAAATCAACACAGCTACATAAAAGACATACAAGACGATAGGCACATTGACACTCTGGTGATCAGGTGACACCCCAGGCAATGAGTCACCAGTCTTTGAAGTCTTTTGAGCTGTTTAAGTAACTGCTGAGCGTTTTCGTTAAAACACTTCGACTTTGACTAAAGGTTGGGGACTAAGAGAATGAGTCAGTCGTGAAGCGTCAAAAATAAGGCGAGTCTATAGTAAAAGCCTTTAAAGACTGTCTCTTTCATCACTATTAGATTCTGTCAAATGTTCACACCTTCACACACTTGCGAATTTGGCAGATGTACACTTATATAAGAGTTATAAAACTTAAGCTTTGCTTTGAATCCAAATATTTTGTAAGACACCAATTCCCAAGTAATTTACTCTACCTTCAAAAAATAGTTTTTATACTATAGTAAACATAAAAATAATAATGCACAAATGAGTGAAAGTGCACGGTTATTGTGTTTGGAAAAATATCCTGTATTAAAATGAAACCTATCCTACATTCTAAGTTTAGCAAATCTAGCAAGACGAAAAAAATCACCAAAATTGTCGAGTAATTTCGGAGTTAATCGCGGTGACACTGTTTATGTGTGTAATTTATATAAATATAAATTAATACTTAAGTTAAATTTATTTTAATATTGTTTTTTTTTTATAAAACTTGTTTTCGCATCAAGGTAATCTTGTGTGCTATTTACCTTCTAAGTGTATTAATTTTAAATTTCAAATAAAGTGCAAATTAAAGTTAAAAAGTGATGTATTTATTTACGTCTATAAGATATATAATACGCGTGTGAAAAATTCCACCTGAGGCCTCGGAGTCTTGGTTTAGTTTTTACAGGCGCATTTTATATCTTATAAAAGATGTTATATTTTAGATTAATAAGTGCAAAAACTCACCGGCTCGCTGTCTAGCATTTTTCGATTTCAATCCCTCCATAAGGTAACCGAAGAGTTTAGTGACAGAATATACCACGCATATTTGTTTAAACAACGCTTTGACACCATTTCGGACCGTATCTTTGGGGTCGCCCACCTAAAAATAAGTTTATTTTTATTTAAAAAAAAATACAAATTTTATAAATAATAATAATAAATAAATATTTCTTCACCAATCAGCCTATAGCCATATATGATACATAGATATGTTCCTAGAAATTCCTAATATAAACACCCATGAGTCAGGTACAAATGCTCGTACTCATTGTACAAACATTTGCCCCTTCCGGGACTCGAGCTCTAGACCGTCGGTGCGAAAGGCAGGATCACTACCGTTGCACCAAACGGTCTATATGAGGGCTCGGAGTGTTGTTTGTTTTTTATAAGAGTATTTTAAAATTTACAAGTTTACCAAATAAAGAAGCCTAGTGAACACACCCAAGTCTACTCGTTCACAAAAAATTTATAACACTTCGAGTTTAAATCCCAGAAAAATTAAGTAAAAAATAATATACTACCCAAATTTACAACATTAAGGAGTATTTGTTTACAAATCTGTTTTATACTATGCAGGGGTTTTTTTCCGAGTACTCTAAAGGTAAGTTTAAAAAAAATGTACCAAAGTATATTTAAGTATGTTTAAAAAAAAAACAAAATTATATTATTTATAACTATATAAAATTCATGTGACAATTTGCGTCGCCCCGTCACCCTGGGTGCGATCGCTCATACTAAGCCCGTATAGCCTTCCCAGGCTAAGGCACCTACTTCAGGTGGTGTTTAGTCAGTACGAGTCTGTCATAACATCTCGGCCGGCCAATGTATCCATGTAGGATTCACCACCTCCCTCCCTCGCGTCGGGAGGAGAAAAACAATCATGAGACAACAAAGATACGAGTATTTGGATACAAAATAAGAAAAATCACCATTAATTTATTTACTGACAATTATATATTCGATAAATATAAATTAAGCATTTTTAATACTGTCTTTTATGATTAAATATTTTTAATAGAAAAATACTAGAAAAAATAGTCTTGGATCGCAAGTGAATTCTCAGGGTGAACCAAGTGGGCAGTTTATTTAAATTTCATAGGCGAAAATTCGCAAAAAAAAAAAACAAAGCAGAATAAGAAAATTGAATTAAAAAACCTAAAAAATACGGTTCAAAGTAATTTAAGCAGTCAAGATATAATATTTCGAGTGTCTCGATATTAAATTTTCACTAAAGTACATTACGTATTTTTTATAGTTAAATAAATTAAATGATGTTCTCTGGCAACATATTTTTATAAAAACAAAATGAAAATAGTCTGTTCATAATAAAATTCCCAAAATTGCGTCTATCGCTACCGGATGAAAAATCTTATGCGACTTCATACGCGTCGTGGAGATTCATTAGAAACAAAAATATTTTTATTAAATCGTTCTCAAAACATTCATTTCAAACACCGATGAGAAATAACACAAACGTTGTAATTTATTGCCGCAATTCCATTGAATCTTGTTTTATTAGCTGCTCAGAAGCATCGCAATGGCTTTTAAAACGTCTTACAACTGGCAATCGCCGTCCTTGTCTGACTGGTGATGTTACACGTTAGCTCTCTCTTTCACTCTACCTTCAATATTATTATTATTTACAATATTTAGCAGCCAGCAACCCTTATTTGCAGCCAGGTTTAATTAGGCACACGTATATCATAATAATGACATGAAAATTAGCTTTAATTTGATATATAAATTATAAATAGTATATATATAATACTAGCGACCCGTCCAGGCTTCGGACGGGTGCAATGCTGATACTAAATATACCACAGAATAAAATAGTTATTATGGGTTACCCCTAAGTGATAGACACATACCATCGCGGACTTTTTTGTAGACCTTTTTATGGTGTGCAATACTGTAGTACATTATTTTGATCTATCTCGTAGGATTCAGCCAGCGTTAGCAATGTAAGCGCAAAAAAATGTGTTTTTAAGACATCACATTAAAAACCTATAGATATATCAGTGTTTCTCTACTATATTATGCATGTATACATAAAAACCTTCCTCTTGAATCACTATTAAAAAAGAGGATTCAAATCCTTTGCGTAGTTTTAAAGATCTAAGCATACATAGACAGACAGCAGGAAGCGACTTCGTTTTATACTATTTTAGTGGCATAATAAATTTTCACTCTCACCTTCAATACTAAATAAGGTATAAAACAATTGGCTTCGTACTCAGCCATGGTATAGTCACTGTCCATCAGGTACTGGAACACCAGAGAGAGGTACTCCAAACCTTTCAGGATAACCGATGGGTTGGTATCGAAAAACCGCAGTGTCAGCCACTTCAATACCAAGTCCAGGTTAGCCATCAGGGCTGGGCCGTTCTCTTGGAGGTCTTCTGATAAGGATTCTATGGCTTTCAAGTGGTATCTGTTTGAACAAATAAATAGAATAAAAAACACGTTTCTCACATTCGCACCGATTAGCCTAGCTCAACATACTGTGAGGCTTGGGTTATGGATACTAGGGCAACGGATAACTATACATATATGATAGATATGTAATATTAATAGAAATATATTTAAAGTTCTATACGGGATTTTTACCATGTCCTATCGAGGCCACTGGCGCCTTATCAGTCCTAAGTCGATAATCGCTAGCACACTGCACGATGTCTATCGCTTCAGGCCACGCCCCGCTCCATTCATTCAACAATGGCGTGCGTGCGCAAACAAGCAAGTGAGAGCAGATTGACAGTTGACAGTACTGACATCAATGGCGAATCGTAGTAAAATACGAAGCCAATTAGGGGTCGTGTGGGCGTGTCCTATGCGATCAGTTCAAACGAATATTTCTACAAATTGGTAGGGCGCGAGAGACTTCGATAGTACCTTGTTTTTGGTTTTATTGAGTTTCCGACATTTCGGCACTGTTGCAAGTGCCATGATCACGGAGCAACTGAAGTAATTGCGGGTAGGTTGTTCTTGGCAGACATATCGGTCTACCCTCCGACGAAGTTTTCTATTGCGTTCGATACCTGTACCCCACTGTTCATATTCTCACTATTCACTGGAAACTGTCCTCGACACACAACACTTACAGTATCGGATCGCAACACGACACTTCTCTGATTGTTTCGGTTTTTTTTTTTGTTAATAAAACCAAAAACAAGGTACATGGTAAAAATCCCGTATATAACTTATATTACTATAATGTTAGTGACCATGAAAGTTTAAAACAATATAATATATCTGCCCCATCCGAGCTTCGAACCTAGAACGCTACATATAAGAAAAAGCACTCGTGTTATTGAATTTAGAAACAACGACGGCACCTCGACACCCTTTAGCATCGTTGTGATTTCGATGAAATTCGATGAAACGAAAAAGCGACAGTTAAAGGAGACAGACACATAAATTCATAAGATTTCACATAGGAGAAAATGAGATAGGAAGCATTATACAGTGTCTCTTATGTTCGCGGTTATGTGTCAATAATCAAATCACATGAACACAAATAAATTAATCACATAGGTATTTTAGTAATAAGAATTACACAACAATGCTGGTTGCATTGTCAACGAGAATGGATGTAATTTTTTTATTACCTATCAGAACTAATAAATGGATAATCTAGTATCGGCAAACGGCATTTTAATATCTAAGACATAGAAAGAACATGTTTAAAATATATATAAAACGGTTTCATCACCTAAAGTCACAATGAAACATATTGCCTACAAGCTGTTTGTTCAACCCGGCTACGGTCATCTGTTCCTTCAGCAAATCGAAGAATTCATCCCGAGGAGTTGTAAAATTCCACTTTAGTACTGAAAAAGAGAAATTGGAAACATATGAGTGGCTTTAGATCATTATTACTCTAGTCAAATGAATAAGTATTATTCACAGATCATATAAAATTAGCACATTGAGAATAAAATTACAAAATAAATCGATGAAATTAAAATTGCATAAAACTAAGTTAAATTAATCAAAAATATAAGAAATAAGAATTTAAAAATGATAATAATGTTTAGATTTTTGTTAATTTGATCGTTTCTTTATATTATATATCGGCAAAAATGTCCTCTTTATTACAAAAAATAAATTTAATTAATAAAGAAAGAAAAAAAATATTATGGAATAAAATCTTTCTTTAATTAAAATTCTGGAGAATCCGCACCCGATTCAAGATGTTTGCCCGCTACTCTACGATTTCACCATTTTAATTTTTGGATTGGATTTTCTTTTTTATAGTAAAAGCAATATTTATGATATTTCTAATAAATATCGTAAAAGAAAGTATAAAAAGTACTAGAAAATTTCGACGGGTGTTCACAAGGGTCGGTAGCTAAGAGCCAAAGGTTGATAATTCTAAATATTTTATCACTGTGTACCTTTCAGTTTCTGGTCGTCCACAATACGCTGCTTCTTCGCGTTGTTGTTCGGGAGGAGCGGTGTACAGTCGTCGTCTTCTTTCTTGCCACGATTTGTTGTCGCCGCAGGTTTCGCCAAAGCCTGTGCCAGTTGAAAATAACTTTATTCAAATGCACTTAAAATAATTTGTTTTGTATCGTCCAACATTTTTACCACCCAAGTCTTTTAACCGACAATAACTCGTCAACTTTAACAGAAAACATACAATATCCAAAAAAAAAAATTTGGTTGTCTGTAAAGTCAGTTTACGATCGATAATTTTACGTGATGGCGTCATAAGAAAATATTGATAAAATATTGCATACTTTTATAAATTGAATCGAGTTATTATCGCTGAATTATCATTATTTTGTTTAATACAAAGAAATGAGTTACAATGGAAACCACATTTACTTTTCACTTCATGAAGTGGTAGAGAGACGCCACAAGTCGAACGCTTAGGCCGATCGTGCCTCTCTATCGCTAGTTCCGCGCTCTCGCTTGCACGCTCGGCTCAGGCGGAACGTTACACTTTTTTGTGCATGCAGCCGGTGTTCATCGATTTATAAGACGTTATCACGTCAAAAACAAAATTATTCTGTTATCACAATAATAGTAGTGTTATGGTTTCATTACATCGTTGATTACAACAAAGTCAACCAGCGTCTGTTTTAACAAAATGATAAAGACTAAACATATGATTATATAATAATAAATAACTTATTAAAATAACATATTATTATTACTACTTTAAATATATGCAGGTTCTGTCTGTACATTTTTTATGTCAAATTTTATGATTAACATTAGTTTTATTCATTTTTAAAAATTTTTGTCTGTTTGTATGTCCTTCTATAAGTCAAGAACGTGTTGACCGATTTCGATGAAATTTGGTATATATGAAGAACATGTAATTGCGTAAATGATAAGCTATATATTATACCTATAAAAACCTTATCGCCCAAACTAATGTTATAAATATGAAAGTGAATTCGTTTATTACACTTTTACGCCTTAAATACTCCACTGACTGATCATAAAATTTTCTTGACTTATAGAAGGACAAACAGAAAGACGACACAACATACAAAAAAATATATTGTATATTTGTCGTCTTTCTGTTTGTCAGAAAAAATAAATGTACAGACAGAATCTACAGATTTATATTGTATTATAGATATATTGCTCACTTGCTAGTTACGACGATTTCGACATATCTGCTGATAGCCTAGGAATTCTATTTAAGACATTCAATACTGATTTCACTAAGTAATTTATTGACATTTAGCGTTTGTTGCATTTGTGTATTTTTAAGGTTTTGTTTTTTTTTCATATACTTTTCTACATATTTTTCTCGACATTTATTGCTTATATTTATTCGAGTAATTGTTAGAATAAAAAATCGGCCAAGTGCGAGTGGACTCGCGCACCGAGGGTTCCGTACAAACCTGTAGGTATGTAAGTAAAAGTTCACCCATCACGACAATCGAGTCATAGTTATGGTATTTTTATTGCAAAATGAAGATATAACAAAAAATTTAAGGTTTTCGGAATTTTTCTTTTATATGTGCTGTTAAACATTGCTTCATGCCAAATTTGATTGATGATGATGATTGATTGATTGATTCCCTTGCGAGTAGTTGCGAGTTCGAAAATATGCAGTTTAAATTGCTATTTCTTTTGATTGCGTTGACATAAAAGTTTGATTTTGTTACAGCTCAAAGGTTATTATAGACCTGAGTAATTGATATGAATTTCAATTTAATACCTTTACGCGTTCATGAGAGAAGAGGTAGTAACTTTAAAATTTCCATTATACGATGTAAGTATAAATTTACGGTTTTTGCAATTTTTTCTTTATCTGTACTATAAGACGTTACTTCGTACCAAATTTCAAGGTTCTCAGTCTAAGAAAAGTACCCTGTAGGTTTTGATTCCCGTGCGAGTTTCGAAAATTTGCGGCATAAACGTCTGTATCTTTTGATTGTTTTGGCTTAGGAGTTTGATTTTTTCACAGCTCCAAGGGGCAGTAGGCCTGAATATTGGATATAAATTTTAGTTTTATAACTCCACGCGTTCCTGAGAAAAACGGTCTTGACAGACGGACGGACGGACGGAAGGAAGGACGGACGGACGGACAACAAATCAAATGAAATCAAATCAAATCTTTGATTTGATCACAAAGTGATCCTATAAGGGTTCCGTTTTGTCCTTTTGAGGTACGGAATCCTAAAAATGATAATTATACAATAGTTAATTTAATAATAAATAATTTAATTATTTTAATCGACAGTTGAATTTTGTGACTGAGGCTATTTGTATATATTTGTATATTCTGTATGGTTTATTTTTTATAAGAAACTTATTTATTTATTATCAACAATCACCCTAGCCCTTAAAAATTATTACAAATTTACATTGGTCCAAATAGCCAATCGAGGTCATACTTTATACAATATAGATAGATATATAATATACAGCTAATGTATTTTGATTTATTCAATTAATCTTGTAAGTGCCTTGGGTGATTCATCTGTAAACTTATAAAACAACTTTAAAAAATAAATATAATCATGTCACCAGCTCACCTTTCCCTTGGCAGTGGCCGTGGTCTTCTTGTCCGATTCCTTCTTGCCACTACCGGTGGTCTTCCCATTGCGTGGTTCCTCCTTCTTGGTCTTCGTTGGTAGAGGTTGGACAGGCAGCATTGGCCTGGCCTTGTCCAGGGCCGCTTGGACAACAGTCTTCGAACCGGGCTGGACAGAAATGAGGGAAACGTTGACATGGATGTACAGACATGTGCAATAATTTATTTCTATTTTTAATGGGTTTGCTCTTGATCCCAATCAAGCCCAGGGGATAAAGGATCCACAATGGAACGAACTAACCAAGAAGGTTATATATTATTTATATTTGCTTAATCTTTTTATGTAATAATGAGAGCATCATTTAAAACAAATAAACAATAAAGATATATATATATTATTTTACTAAAAAGAACTTCCGACAAAATAATAACTTTAATTTGTATAATTAGTTTGTAATTTAGACTGTATTTTCAAGATATCTATTTAGATATTTAAAATTTATTGAAATCAAACATTACATTTAGATACTTTCTTATTGGATGCGCCGAATCGATGCTTTGATGACTTTCAAAATACACAATCAATAACACAAAAAAGTTAACAGTAAACCAGTTAGAGAGAAAATTAAAAAAAAAATAGTAAAAACAGACGCAAGGAGATGTGCGCATTATGAAAGATTAGTTATCGTATTTAAATGGACCGTCAAAGGAGTTAAGATGTTGTTATGCTTAACAAAAAAATAATTACAGAAATAAGGTGCATGCAACTCTACTTAGAGATCAGTGTTGCTAACTTAATGTATATAAATGTACATTTCATGTTATTTAAAAATAATAGAGGATTTTGCCTTTGAAAACTGAAGAGCTGTTATGAAAGAGGTCTATATTTTTATCCCTATTGACAAATTCCCCCATAAAATCTACTTAGCCTAGCAAATTAGAAAATTTACATTCTGTCGTGGTCCGCTTAGGACTTAACTTAATTTTATTTGAAAACATTTTCAGAAATATTTAAAAAAAAAAATGTTAACGGCTTGCATTTTTTTATTTTTGCTAGTAAATAACATGTTATAATTTTGGATTATTTAGAAAATGTGTATTATTTTATTAAATTAAGATTAATTTTATTTAAAAATCCTGATTTGTGACACCGGGATCACCAACTATTGGCTCACTTATACGGTTTTTTGAGTTAAAAATACCAATTATAAAGGTAAACATAAAAAAAAATCCATGCAACTAATCTCAGTCAATAACAGAGGTTTCTCACATATCCGGGGATCAGTTAAATATTTGCCCCGCCCGGGACTCGAACCGTGTCACTAACCTTCAGTTTACCCAGCTGCTTATGCATGGAGTCGTAACCGAGATGCAGCATGAATGGGAGAACGCAGTCTCCAGCCACCTTCCTCACATCCGCCGACCTATCCTCGAGGCAATGGTATAGCGATGGTATACAGATGGAAATCTCCTCTTTGGATATTGACTTCAAAGGCACTGTTGATAAGAAACAATTGTTTTCAATTGCAAACACGGTATCAAATACGGCTTTAAGTTTTTGGAGCGGGAAGAGTCTCTTTGGTAGTATTGTTTTTCTAGTCGAAGTAAGTGTTGTGGTAAATATTAGTGCATAATAATGGTGGATTATTGATCACTAAGTGTTTCAAGAGTGTTGGCAGGTGAAGCAAAGCAGCGAAAGTTGTCTTTTCATGCTCTCTCAAGAAGTCCACTGGGAGGTTTCAGTAAAACTTTTACCGAAACCTAGGGAATGGAATATTTCACTGTTCATTCATAATTCATTGATCATCTATCATTCATAGACCGGCTCTCATCATCATCTAATGTAGAAAAATAATTTACTGAAGATGCTGTACTCTGTACCCTTTGCCTGCCCTTATGAGAAAACTAAATAAAAAGAAATATAACTTAAAGAAATTAGTATGCATATGATGTACCACCGACATCATCTAATGAAAATAAAAATAACTGAAGACTAGGCTGTATGTGCTTTGTACCCTTTGACTTATAGAATAATTTAACACAAAAGACTTCAATTATTTAAAAAATATGATGTACTACCGACCATTGGGAAGGTATTCCGCCAGCCAACTGAGAACAGACCCTCGAAGTATTGGGGATCCGGATTTGAGGGCTTCGGCCACTATCTCGCCGTCGAAGATCGCTGTAGGACCAGCCGCCCTACACCAAGCGTCCACACACGAGGACGCGGCTGCACGTATCCATTGCTTGCCATCTCCAAACGCTAAAATATATTTACTTATGTATACTAATACAATTGTAAAACAGATACAAAATATGTATAATACGTCTCCGAGCCCTCAGGTGGGAGGCGTGCTTGTTTATAATAAACTTCCAAATTTGATTCATAATGTAAGTATTGCAATAATATTCCTATTCCTGGAAAGCTGGTGCTTTTCATGTGTCGTAAATGATAATTAAAGAAAATATAAATATCCTTCTCAAAAAAAATGTACCTGAATACATTTTAAAAATATTTTTTAACTTTAAATATTGTAGTGCCCTAACGGGGTTCATAAATGCCAAAATGAAATAAATAAATATTTGAATAAAACAACTCATTAAGGGTTTTTTTGAACATAATTTATTTTATATGTTACAGGATGACTAAGGCAATGATCGACATATATTTTCTATTACCTTCACAATATTTTAATCGGGCTAATTCCTAATTGTTAAAATTTTATATAAATCAAATTTTTAATTTTACATTTTATTTTCATTGTACACTACTGAGTATACCACCAGCTTGGAAAAATAGGAGGCCATTCCGAGAATATCTTGCGAAAGAAAACCGACCGCCATGTTACTGTTATTATTTGCAAAAAGAACTAACTACCACCAGGTCTTGCAATGTGTGTCTTTTGAGGTATTAATTATTAAGTAAAGAAGTCGAAACGTCAGGATTAAATTTAAAATAAATTACGCGCAAAATCCGTAAAAAAGTTGTCTTATTCAAATGTGTAAGAAATAAAAAATATTAGGTAATTTTTAGATTACCTTGGAAGAAGATTGGCATTAATGTCTTCGCGTGTTGTTTACACCTCGGTCCCATAGCGTTTGCGAGCAATTCGCATATCTGCAAGGCCGTCTGGGCCAATTTCGAGTTGGTGTCCAAGACTCGGGCAACCAGAGTAACGGGTAGATCACCCAAAGAAGACTTGATAGGAGAATTGGTGGTGATCAGAGTTTTCAACTTTTCTAGGCCCTCGTTGCGAACCTGACGACAAAACAACCCATATTTGTACGGGATTATAACATTTATATATTTTTTTATTTATTTGGGACATAAAAATCCATTCAAAAATGTCAGTTACATCAAATTTTATTCTAATATAATTCAACCCACACAGAGAAAGAAATATATATTAATAATATTAATATGATAATTTACTTTCATTCTGTTACTCATTCATAGTTAAAATAAAATTCCCTGTCGGCGATGAACTCTGAACTGAGACAATTATATTATTATATAAGGGTATGTAAGAAACCTAAAACCAATCATTATCACTTTGTTAACCACGTGACTGCAATAAATGATTTGATTTCAGCTTTCAGCTGATCTGATGCTGGAGCTGATAGGTGGTCACAGGAACACCGAAATAAAACGATACAATCCCACCGACACTCGGCTCATTTGATTGGGTTTTTTCATATTTAGTTCGTTTTTATTAACAAGTAATAACAAAAGCTTTTTTTTGTTTTTTTTTTAATAGATTCTCGTTATCCTTATTACTTATTATACTATATTATTCTTTATTTATTTGAAAAGCTTCAATGACCGTTAAAATAAAATGGTACAAAACGCGGACTTAATGCCAATTGCATTCTCTCCCAGTCAACCTTTAGTGATTGTTGAACTATGGTGATGGGTTGGATGATCATCTTACCTTCCAGTTCTTGTCGTTGATCTCGGCTAGTAGTGATTCGGTGAGGAGCGGGGCGATGTCTGTCTTCGGTCTGGAGTCTTCCACTGTTGGGGGGGCGCTCTCCTCCTCCTCCTCGTGGTCATCTTCCACCACGGAACCTTTGCTCTCGGACTGTGGTACAACAAACATTGTTTTTTCATTAATTATTTTAATATAAATAATAAATCTTTATTAACATTTCAAAGGGGCCTTGCATAAATGACACACACATGACCACATGAATTTTAAGCCTTTTCAACCCCTACCTCCGTCACATTTTTAAAACTCTCTCCTCCCTAATGTGACATCACACAATTATCAATTTTATGCCTGTATTTGAAAATAATCAAAAGAAAGCATTTATTTTAATGTTTTTTTCTTATTTTTATTAAATAAATATAATAACCGTTTTTTACTATGCATATGAATATATATACGGTAAGTACTATCGAGGCCTCTGGCGCCTTAATAACATTTTTTACAATTATTGTCTGTCTGTCTGTCTGTTTGTTCCGGCTAATCTTTGAAATAGCTGGACGCATTTTGACGGGACTTTTTTTGGCAGGTAGCTGATGTAATAAGGAGTAACTTAGGCTACTTTTTAATTTTAGAAAAATAAAGCAATGTTGCAATGTTCCACGCGGACGAAGTCGCGGGCGGCCGCTAGTCTTTTATAAATAAATAAATAAATAAATAATATTTCTAACATTCACACCAATTACCCTAGCCCAAAGTAAGCTCTGTAAGGCTTGTGTTATGGATACTAGGGTAACGGATAGACATACATATATGATACATAGATATGTAATACCCATAGAAATATATATAAACACCCATGACTCAGGTACAAATGCTCGAATTCATCATAAAAACATCTGCCCCCTCCGGGATTCGAACCCAGGACCGTCGGTGCGAAAGGCAGGATCGCTACCGCTGCACCAAACGGTCGTCAAATATTGAAATAACAGAAAACAAACGACTAGTTAAGGAACAATAAAATACTATGTCATTAACAAATACATTTTTTGAGATTTCTATTCACATATGAATTTCGCGTTTTAGTATTTTAAATTTTAAGATGTGAAATCACAAAGTTCTTGAAGCCCCTGCCCTTGTTACAAAATCGGAGTGTTCGTTGCTGAGTTTTTCTGCTCCAAGTGAGCTGCTGGCACATTTGCAAAAACTTTTTTATGATGTGACGAACACGGCCAATGTCACATTCCGGTGATACCCTCCCCCCTTTTAACTTGTGACGTCATTTATGGATAACCTCAGAAGTGGAGTCCCCTAATAAGCTTAATTGTCTGTGTCAGGGGAACACCCTTCTCATTAAAAATAAGTTACATTAAACCTGCATTTGGACCACTGGGCCACGGGAAACACTACTTTTTTAGTTAGTTTTTTATTTAAGTTTTGGGTTGACTCGGCCGGGGATTGAACCCGGTATGTAGGAGTGGCAAAAAAACTACTTTTTCTTGTTAGAATTTTTTTTTAGATTTTATTTGTTACTTTTTTTGAAATTTAAGTTGTAAGTTGGCCCGGCTGGGTATCGAACCCGGAACGTCGGAGTGGCTTTACTGAAAAAACAGGCATACGAACCACTCGGTCACGGAAAACACTGTATTATTGATAGAATTTTATTTTGTTTTTTTTTCCACTGAAATTTAGACTAAGGTATTACCTTACTTACAGCCCCCGTTTGTCTGGTGGGCTTTGGTGGTTTGGTGTTCGCATATTTATCCATTTCCAAGCTGAGCAGCTGTTTGACGCCTGGCTTTTCACTGTCGAAATGTGTTATGAGTGTGGATCCCACATACATAGATAGTACGCTGAGGAATTCCACAGCGGATGAGCGTACGGTTGCAACCGCCGCAGATAGCGCTTTTTTCGAATGCATCACTACCGATTTTATGTCCATACTGTAAGAAAATAATAATAAAAAATTAATTGTTACATTCACACCAATTAGCTTAGTCCTGTAAGGCTTGTGTTATTGATACTAGGATAACAGATACATAGATAAGTAACATTAATAGAAATATATACACGGTGCCCCAAGTAACCAATGCCAGCGAAAGGCAATGGTCAGAGGACACCAATACCTATCGATTGGACCCCCATGTATATTCAGCGAAATGTTTTAGTTCTCGAGATATGTATTTTTTGTTTTATTTTCCGATTTTTATTATTTTTGTTGGTTAAGGTTGTAACTAATTCGGAGTGATCTTTTCTTGTATTTTTTTCTTATCAGTATTGTGATTAGGATGTGTATTTATTAAAAAAAATACAAAACACCCACATTCTAACCAAAAACGGCTCGAAATTTTCATCACAAGGTTAAAATTTGTTTTAAAAAGGTATAGGTTACTTGGGACACCATGTATAATTGCCCATGACTCAGGTACAAATGCTAGTATTCATCACAACAAACATCTGCCCCTTAGGTAAACGGTAGATTCCTCACATTTATAAAGTGAACTTTTAATTTTATCTAATCACTATTTAATTTAAATATAACAATAAAAATACTCACTTGAATCCAAATTCCTTAATAGCATTAGTTGACCATATCCACATCTCGGACTGAACCTTCGGGTTCTTCTGCGAGTCCATGGCATATGCGAGTCCCTCGTTCAAGATATACTCCAATCCACATGCCTCCGCTAGTGATGTGAGGCAAGCAGCCGCAGACGTTGTACACGAAGAGTCACCCAGTTTTGCCACTACATCATGTAATATGAAACTAGCTGCCGTACTGGTGGGAAGAAATACATCAAAGTCAGAGTTATATAATATAACTCACATTCACACCAATTAGCCTAGTCCAAAGTAGTAAGCACTACAGTATATATACCATAGCATAAAGTTATGGTTCTTCAAGGTCTGTTGGTTTTCAATGTTATCTAAGAATAACTTTATATGAGTGTTTGACACCGAAATAAATAAACACGGATAAAAAAACAAAGATAGAACCATTGTCGCCGAACGGTCATCAAAAGTTATCAACACGGTCAAACCCAGGACCGTTGGCAAGAAAGAACTGTTAACATCAAATGGTCACCAAAAAGTTATAATTATGGCTGTGTTTGTCTGGATATAAAAGTCTTCCAATGAGCAAACTAATATTATTTTTTAATTAATCCCTATTTATAAAGTACGATTTTGTTTAGGTGTTTTGTGCTAGATTGCGTTCGTGTGACACATTTTCGGTATATCATTGCAAAACCAGTTACAGTGAAATCGCTACATCCTTAAAGCTGCAAGAAATGATAATGAGAAGTTTGTCATATAGATTCAACTGAATTGTATTGGTACTTGGTATGAATGTATATTCATACCAAATGCGACATTAAAAAAATAATTTCTTAAAATTTGTTTAAGTAAGTTAAAACCATAATTTGTTATTGTTTTTGGGGAACTAATTTTTTGAGCTGTTGTTTAAATATTCGAGATGTTATTATGATCAGGAAGGAAAACATATTGAGCAGTTATTCAATTTAATGGCGGTTGATTAATTATTGCGACAGTAAAACATGGACAGTAATAAATAATCAATTAGTCGGTTATTTTACCATACAATGTCAATTCTAAAAAGAATTGAGCAGCCCAATAACTGAATGAGCGGTTCGATAAATAATTCGGCAGATCATAGCGAGCGGTGACACCCGAACTCAAATTAATTGAAAAGAGAAGTGGCGGAAGCGACCAATCACAGGGTTGGTTAGTGTTAGGAACTGGCTGGCAAGCTGACCTTTTTTGTAAATCCTTACTAATATTATAAATCGGAAAGTGAGTTTGTTTGTTTGTTTGTTCCGCTTTCACGCCATAACTACTGAACCGATTGCTTCGAAATTTTGCAGACGTAAAGATAAAAGTCCGGATTAAATAATAGGGTACTTTTTATCCTGGAAAAAAATTGACATACCCGAGGAAAAAAAAAATTGTTTGCTTGATGGATGGATTGTAGATGGCGCTGTGTGTCGTTTAAAACAAGGTAAAATATTGCAAACGAATATAAACATGTAAATTTAGAAGCTAAATGATACGATAGTGAATCCCCGAAAATGAGGAATTCCCGAGGGATGACGTACAATTTGTTTCATCGTCTAAACTGTTTTTTTTACATCTACTTATCCTGAAATCACTGAAGTCAACGAATTACTAATTGGTATAAGTATTAGTTACGTTATTTAGTTCTTGAGGTATGCGATAGATAGCGTTGGATGTTTTTTTAAAATATGGTAACGATGTGTATTTTAAAATACATAAGAAGTGGAATGATAGCTTGGAAAAACATTGTTTTTCGCATGGTCAGCTCTATGTAGCGTGTTCCCGGGTTTCCAGTGCCCAAAATCTGCATGTTTTTGCTCCACAAGGGAAAACATATAATATAGTGTACCATTCAGTTTTGGTTTAACAACTAATTGTATCCAGCGTTACATCGCGCTTTTTAGATTCTTCCGTGGGAATGAGAAGTTTTCTTATAGTTGTGCTTTATACCGCAATATAACCGAATTCCACGCGGGCGAAGCCGCGGGCGGAAAGCTAGTAATATATATTTTTGAATTTTGAATGTATCTATGAAGCTTACGTTATGTGACAATCTAGTTTTCGGACATTGTAAAATTGGGTTTGTCTGCTTTTAATATATGTCGTATTCCAGTATTTCTACCAAATTATAATTATTTTACCTTAATAATCATTTCATTGTAATCTACTAGCTTACCCGTCGCTATCAGTTAGGTTAGGTTAGATTATAGAATTGCTTAGAATGAGATTTATTACCGCCAAATTCCGATTTATTACTGCCCACACGTACCCGCTCGTTCGATATTTTTTACCGCCCACTTAATTATTTTCCTGCTCAATTATATATTCACTGATCCATTTCATTATTTTTAACTTCTCATTTTTGTTTACTTTATTGCTCACTTTTCACTGCTGAACTAGTTATTAAACGTGCCATTTATAATTTTTAATTTACCAAAACTGCTATTTACAACTGCCTCTCTAAATCAGTGCCTTGTTTTTGTTCATTCAGTCATTACTTTATTTTCTTAGTTATCACTAATATATGATGGGTTGTGGAAAATCTTTTGTACTAAAATTCTGTTTGGAAATGTTCCATTTAACGTATGTTTCCCTAATAAATAAATAAAACACTGGGCGTGTCAGTTGCGACGCGTGACTGGAGTTTACTCTTTAAAAACGATTATCTTAAAATATATATAATTGGCAAAGGGAGTAAATGATTCATATTGATTTGATAAAATATATTTTACATGTATACTGAATGCTATAGTGAGAGAGAGAGAGAGAGAGTACATGTGTACTTGGGACTGAGGTGATTCTTCCCGTTTAATTTTACTATCATCTATTTATCATAATATGCGCTATATATGAAAGGATTATTAAGGAGGATTATTAACTCCAATAAATAAATAAATCATAAAACACTTACGTAGAAATGGGGAAATTATCGGCGATATGTTTGCAAAGCTCGAGCCTAGCCTTCAGGACATGCACGTTGCTATCCTTCAGACCTGGCTTCTTGTTCAGAGTGCGGTACAGCAGCTGGGCCGGGGCATAGTTGGTATTCATAGACCGAGCGGCTTGCTGGAAAGCCTGAACTGCTGCCAGACGAGTCTTCCAGCTGCTGTCACCGAGGTCTGGTAAAAATATTGTATGAAGAAAAATTTAATTTGATATCAAACACACAACAGATATAAAAGAAATAAACAATACATGTTTCTATTATAATTAACATAAAAAATAATATACATGCCAAAATAATTGAAGAATCTTCTGTGGATATTTGTAATTGTATTTTGATGAAAATGAAGAAATGTTTATTTCCGAATACGAACTTGTTACTACGTCCTCGGTGAGCAGTTGGTTTGCGATCTCGTCTACATGATCGCTGGGCATCTCCTCCTCTTGAGGTTTACTGACCACGGTAGCTGGTTTCTTGACCACTGCTTTCTTTGGTGAACTTCCTACCAATAATAAGTGTACAATTAAATATAGCACATAAAATTATTAATAAAGTACTTATTTGAGTTTGGTATGCCATCACCACCCTGATCAAAGATAAAAATATTTTAGATAACTGGCAATATTTAGTTCTTTTCCCTTTAATATATCTCAAAGTTAAATATAACTTTAACTGTCTTTAATAGTCTTAACTGTATTTATACAAAAATACAATTTGTGGAAATAAAGTTTAGGCAAAAATTTAGTTTGTTTTATTATACAATTAGGACTTTTCCATCAGATACTAGTAAAGTTTAAAAAATTATCATCTTTAATTGTACGAGTCATTGTTCTAGTTTTAAGGTTTAAGTAAGTATTTTGTAAGTATTATAAGAAATGCAAGTAATGCAATAAATCACTGCTAATGACGCATTCGTCGGAATATGTTGTTATCATTAATATCTATTAACAATCAGTTAATATCAAGTATATCATCTTGGTGTAGGACAATAATCATTTAAAAAAAACCTATTTTATTTGTGTGATAATATTATAATAGATTGCCACATTCATTTGTAAAATTGCTTTAAAATAAAATGATTGTATTCAGTTTAATTTCTTATTATTCCAATATTTTAATTATTGAAATATATTATTGACTACGCAAAAATGCTAGAAAAATCAATATTTTCTAGTATTTCACTATTAATTAATTTATCATATAAGTAAGCACTGAAAAATGCCAAAAATATATAAAAAATAATAAATAAAAATGATAAAACTAAATGGCTGTTTCATCTTAATCGATTGCCCAAACATTTGTAAATATGTTTCTTTCGGATACGAGGATGTTCCTCTCATTGATGAAACAACGCTGGCCTACAGTTTACGCTTTAGTAGAAAGGCACTTGTAAATTTCGATGGGTGCTCACAAAGCTCTGTAGCTAAAAGCATTGGACCGGAAATCAAAGCTTGCGGGTTCGATTCCCGCCTGAGAATTTACTAGCAGAGTAAATTTTTTTTAGTGTATTTCTATTAAAATAATTTTCAATATAAAATTATATATTGGTCTGAGATAATATGTATCAAATAATGAACAATATGAAGTAAAACTAAACTTGTTATATGATGCTTTTAAATCTTTGTTTCTATTACGTACATAGTACGTTTAACTTATTGAAAAGATTTCTATTTCAAAAGACGCAGAAATATTGATCAAGCACTATACCTGTGGCTGGTCTTTTCCCCGACTTGGCCTGAGATGTTTTACCATCTCCTTTCGAGGTGGGTGCTACTTCCTTCGCTTTGGTCTGCTTATTCGGTGCTGCCATTTTCACTTGAATCACCGCCTGGAAACGTTATTTATATTATATATATTCATATAGGATTGTCATTAGGAGCTTCGGACAAAGTATTTTTTTATATGTGTTATTCGCTGGAAATATTTATTTATTTTATACAGTACTTACATCCAACCACTATATAACTAACTGTGAATCGGTTCTCGGTGCATTACTACCTGCGCTTAAAATATTAAATTGTGCGAGTGTGACCCTGCAAGTGATATTCGCTAAAACATTAACTAATCTTTGCGTACAGTGTAGGTGCGACATTCGCTTGCGCGCTTCATTTGCGCGTGTTCGACCAAAGAGTTAGTGACGCAGACTCGACATTCAACAATAATCTGCATCAGGTTCCGCAGAGAGAAATTATCATATATTTGTTTATTATAATTTAATGCAATGAATTGTTTAGCCTGTTAAACCAAGATAGGCCGAGGCGAGGTTTTGTCTTGTGTCACTTGTAAAGGGTATTATCACTTTAAGTGTCTAAACATGGCACCGAACACCTATACTGTAATTAAGCACGACTGGCTCTGTCCTCCAAGTAATCTAGTGACGAAACGTGCTAAGTGTGATGATACTCCAACCCGTACGCAGTTCCAACGTGTTCTGATCGAGGCTGAAATGTCTTGCGATGACCTGAGCTCCGGCAATGTTGTGGCTGGTATTACAGACGATATATCACTGGATTCACGAGCACTGGTACTGGGGCGGTAATATTACTGGCGCGACGAAATAAATAAATATAATAAAGAGTATTATTATTATTATTAGTATATTCTAAAACATATTTTGTTCGACGTTCACACGAGTTACCTTTTCAGCGAACTCCCTGATCTTTTGTTCCTTCAAATTATCGATCTTCCCAATGTGGGGAGCGATGTTCTTCTCCCCAACCAGTTTGGTGGCGGTACCCAAAGCCTCGGCTGCCGCATCCCTCACCGCTGGGTCTGAACCACAAATTTGTTTTACAAAAACATCTTATATAAAATCATTAATAAAATTTCCAACATCTATTCTTTTACATGCAAGGTAAACTAGCGATGAATAAAATTGACAAACACAGTCATACACATACAAACAAATATACCAAATACTCTGTGTACCACTCTTCACACATGTATTGTAATTTTTATGTTACATTACTTACACATTTAAGTAAACTAAAGAAGTATAACGAAAATTTACTATTACACAGAACGGATTTTATAGTTACCATCTCTGATGTGACGTCACACATTTTTCAGTTTTAATTTTTTTTCCTATTTTTATAGAATAATCTTTTATAAAATCAACATAACGTCAAATATTTTAGATAACAGTGAAAACAAACTATTTGTTAGGAAACAAACGACTAATCTAATCGCGTTTCGGTATTTTACATTTCAACGTGTGACGTCCCTTGTCACACAATATCACATTCGGGTAATACCCTCCCTCCTTTAATCTGTTACGTAATTTAGGAATAACCTCTATGTTGAGGCAGGGTCCTGGTCAATCTTAATTTTAAGACATTAATAATATATATTAAGCACAATTGTATTTTGCTTAA
This sequence comes from Calamotropha paludella, assembly GCA_927399485.1. Taxonomy (NCBI): domain Eukaryota; kingdom Metazoa; phylum Arthropoda; class Insecta; order Lepidoptera; family Crambidae; genus Calamotropha; species Calamotropha paludella. Next base: position 650,620 of record OV656803.1, on the reverse strand, counting down.
TATAAATTGTAGTTGTTTTTTTTGTTATTATTTTCAATACACCTTTGATGAATAATTTCTTTCTCTCTTTCGAATCATCAAAACGGTATAAGCACTTGTTCATGGACAGTGTTTGACAGTTTTTTTTCTGAGTACTAATAACCAGTCCATTTTCAAAATAATAAAGGATAAATAGGCCTCTGCCTTGACTTGGCTTGGGATCAATGCGAACCCATTAAAAAACACATAGATTAGACTCACCAGCGCTGTCCAGGAGTTTCAGTAGACCGGCTACATATGCTTTGATAAGCTTCTTGTTGAATGCAGCTGGTTGAGTATGGCAGAGTGCACGTGATAAGAACATTGCACTCTCCGCTTTAATTGATGGGTTCTTATTGTCGAATGCGGCTAACATGTCCTCCATTATAGCTTCCAAGTTTGTCTGAAAAGACAGAAACATATCAATCGAATGTTGCCAACGCTAAAATATTCTTAATAACTATCTGTACCCAGTATGATTTAAAAAACCTTAGCAAATAAATATACAGGCGTATTCAGAACACAATCATAGTTATATAGATAGACAAGCTGCACCTGGGGTACTCTTTTTTAGCTGACTATATGTATACAATGTTTTAATTTTACACTTGATCAAACGAAATGTTCGGATACTAGATAAAGAATTATCGATAAAAAGTAGAAAATAAATATTTTTTAAGCAAGCAGTTTTTAAAATCAATGCACTTTAATTATTTTTTTAATAAAATTCCCATCTTCCGGTTTTAAATTATTTTCTCTTTAAGAAAACGGTGTATTTTTTTCAAAGTAGTCTTATTTGACAGCTAGAAAGACTAACTAGCAACAAAAATTAAAAAAACCTACGATTTCGGGCAGTAAATATGTTAAAAAAAATTTTTTTTTTTTTGTGAAAAATTACTTTTTATTTTAATTTTTCATTTGTTATTTTAAAACTAGCACATTGACGTAATTTTCTTAGCATGTTTTACTAAACTACATGATTTACTCTACAAGTTCTCCAAAATAACATGGGTTCTATCTCTTTTTGTTGTTAAAGATAATCACTATTTAAATAAGGTAAGTAATCTCAGCACGAAAATCAAACTTCATCTATTAATGATTTAATAGACATAAATTATGGAATAAAACAAAAAATAACAGTAGGAAAGTAAAATGATTTAATTTATTAAATTTTCTAAATGACAACCAATCTCATCCATACAAACAGTTGCACGTAATGTTACACTACGTACTGTTTTTTTAATACAGTACGATTTTCTTTTATTTGTCTAGCCGCAGCGATTATCTTTTGTAACAACTCTTCTCGTGTACTAATTGAAGTGCTCGTGTAAAAATCTAGGGGGGTCAGATAAAGGCTTCGTGCCGGTCACATTACTGGTCCGCCTTGTCCATTCCATATATCTCCGTATCGTTCTTTTAAATAATCACGCACGATTGTGCTGAAGTGAGCTGGAGCACCGTCATGTTGAAACCACATCCTCCTCCTTGTTTGTAAATCCACATCACTCATCAGATCAGGTAGCTCTTCTTGTGAAAATGATAGGTAAGATAGATAGGTAAGCTGGGCTTGTCAACCTTGACGGAAGGATAAAGGGTCCGATTAAATAATCTCCTATCATTCCAGCCCAAATGTTTATCGAAAATTCTACTTGAAAGGATGCTGGCCGAACTGCTAACGGATTTTCTTCTTGCGGCATCCACAAGTGTAGGTTGCAAAAATTTGTAACTCCAGTCCGGTTAATTCATCTATCTCTTTCTATCTTTACCTGCTATTGTTGGAATATGGGAAGGTGCAGCGCTTAGCGCAAATCGGCGCACAGCAACAAACCGATGACATTCTTTGATGATGATTATTTTAAAAACGAAAAGAGATAGAACCCATGTTATTTTGGAGAACTTGTAGAGTAAATCATGTAGTTTAATAAAACATGCTAAGAAAGTTACGTCAATGTGCTAGTTTTGAAATAACAAATGAAAAATTAAAATAAAAAGTATTTTTTCACAAAAAAAATATTTTATAATTTTTTTTAGCAAATTTGCTGCCCGAAATCGTAGGATTTTTTAATTTATGTTGCTAGTTAGTCTTTCTAGCTTTCAAATAAGACTACTTTCAAAAAAATACACCGTTTACTAAAGAGAAAATAATTTTAAACCGAAAGATGGGAATTTTATTAAAAAATAAATTAAAGTGCATTGATTTTAGAAATTGCTTGCTTAAAAAATATTTTTTTTATATTTTTTGTCGATAATTTTTTATCTAGTATCCACACATTTCGTTTGATCAAGTGTTAAATTAACAAATTGTATAAACCTTTCTTGGCGGACATACAACAATGTGACAAAGCTTCATTCAAATCCGATCAGTGATTTTGGAATGCAAAGGGAACAAAAATACAAATATTGATCTTTATTCACATAGATTATTCCATTATGTTTTAAGATTTACTTTTTACCTTTTATTTATGTAAGTAAAAAATAGTATTGAGACAAATTTATAAGCAATTTTCTTAAATAATAATACTAATAATTTTAACACAGCTTGTGCAGTTAGAGGGATTTTACCACATTCCATAATTAAATACTGTACTATGCAACAACTGTATATTCAGTGCCGTTAGCATTTCACACCCCGAGTAAGTATCTTGAAATAAATATTATAATTTTTATCAATTTGATTAGCTGTTTAACATAACCTTTCCAGTGTTATTTTTTTAATTTTCAATTCAACACAATTTCTCTTATCATGGTAACCATACATCCTTAAAAAATACAAATTAATAAAATCCTCAACATATATATCGCACCCTGAAAACCAAACTGTCACTAAACTAAATTTGTTAAATTTGAACTAGTGATGCCATCTACACGATGTAATTGGAATCTAAATAATTCCAAGACATCTACAATTTCAGTTCAAATAAATTTGGATATTAGGCGCACAGACATTATGATACTAAACGTGACTCTTCCGCCATCTTGGCGATAAACTGTCATTATGTATAAAAATGATAATTGGATATTTCATAAAAATATACCTACTGAAATTTACTAAAACAGACTTTTGTTTATTTTCCTGTAATACAAAACAAAAGATTTACGTACTGTATTGTTACATAACAACAGGCTTTAGACGCAATGTCCTAAAAAACGTGATTTTGGTTTTGTGACGGTTTGGTTATCAAGGTGCGATATAATTTGAATTTCCCAGAACTTAAGTTAGAAATGTTTGAAAACAGTCCATTATACAGATCCATTTGAACAAAATCTCAATTTCAATTCGAGAAGAATCAAATATAAATTCGTACAAACAAAAAAAAATCGTTCCACTCTATTAACCAATTTATATCAGAAAGATAAATCACATGAGGAGTAATTATTTCACAGTAATAATTAAATTAAGTGTATTGTTTGCTTGCTATATCCTAACTGGGTCACGTGCCTTTTATATAAACAATACTTATAGAACTATAATGTATGTACTATCGAGGTCTCTCGTGCCTTACCACTTTGTAGAAATATTCGTTTGAACTGATCGCATCGGACAGGCCCACACGACCCTAATTGGCTTCGTATTTAACTACGATTTATACAACGGCCAAAAATAAACAACTAGTTTTAAAATCGCCATTGATGTAGTACTGTCAACTGTCAATCTGCTTTACGCGTTCGTGGCGCCATTGTTGAATGAATGGAGCGGGGCGTGGCCTGAAGCGATAGGCATCGTGCAGTGTGCAAGCGACTTTCGACTTGGGACTGATAAGGCGCCAGAGGCTTCGATAGTACATAGCGGTCATCCATAAATCACGTCACACATTAAAGGGGGATCATCAGAATGTGACATTGTGTACAAGGGGCATGGGGATCAAAAGCCGAGTGACGTCCCATGTCTATCACTCTCACTCCGTGTGTTAGCAGAAAAAGCGCTAGGCAGCGCTTGTAAGCAAAATGGCGATCGCTAAGCGGTAAGCGCTGTCAAATGGTAAATAGCTATTTTCCTCTAGGACGCAAACTTAGCGGTCGCTGGGGAACATAACGTCAATTAAATATATTTTTACCAAATGCAGTGAAAAGTTTTAAACTATGAATAATATATTGAATAATATAGTGAATAAATATATTGAAGAAAACGAGATTCCTACTATTATTTTAATGATTGCACAAAACCACCTGTTTACTTAAGTTTGGAAACAAACTTATCTAAGCAAAATGGCGGAAAACGGCAGCGCTGCGAAAGTTAGAAAACGTGTCCTTGCCGAAAACTGTATAGTTTATTTCTCAGCACTAGTCAATCGCTTTTTTCTGCTAAACACACGGACTGTCCGTCTGTCACTTATCTAAAATATTTGACAATTTGTTGCTTCTTATTATTTAATAAAAATAAGTAAAAATTATAACTGTTTTATTTTGATTATTTTGTAATACATGCATAAAAATGTAAGACGTCACCTCAGAGAGGAGGGGGTTCTAGAAATGTGACAACGCTGGGGGAGGAGTTGAAGTCTTAAAATTTGTTGTGACATAATTTATGGGTGAATTTAAATCAGCATTCAATACTTGAATCTAATTTCATCACAAGCACTAAATACTTAAGTATGAAAACAGTCAGTTTTGTATGGAATTTCTCAAACACTCACACTCGGGTACATAGCATCGACTGCCTCTCGAAGAACAGCCACCACATTGGGCTTCCTCTCCTTGAACTTTTCCAGTACCGCTTGTATGCAAACCACTGCGTACGGCTGGAATTTATTTCTGAGTCCAGTAGCCACCATAGCAAGGAGACGTCCTCCTGATGCTACCAGCATCACATTTGTGTCCTTCGATATCACCTGGAGAGCATAAGGTTCAATTAAATACATATTACTATGACTAATCCATATTATTCTTGGGCATATGTTTGTGTGAGGAATACAAGCATTTGTACTCGAGTCATGGGTATTTATATATTTCTATGAATATTAACCTTTTTTTTGTTTACGCAGGAAATGGCATTAGGCATTCCATCGTTCTATAAATATTAACCTATCTATCTGTTACCCTTGTATTAGCTAAATAAGACACATTGATACAAGCCTTACAGTGCTGGTACTACAGTGCAACATTGGTGTGAATGTGAATGAAGAAATATTATTATTATATATTTAACGAATAAATGTAAATAGATTTTTTCACTATTTAGAATAAATATACTGGTTTCTCTTAAGAATTAAAGAATATGTAACTAATTACGATTTTATTATGTAAGCATTATTCAAAATTAGTCAAAATCTTGAGCACTGTAGGTATTTTAATTTTATCACTGTTTTTGTCTATAATTATTGTAAAATTGGATGACTGAATTATTGTAAATTTGTAAATTGAATAATGAATCTAACTTTTAAAATGTAAGTGTACGATTTCGCCAACAAACTGTTTTGCAGTTTGCCGACATTATTTTAAGTACCTACATTTATGTAAATTAATTAGGAATTAATCCAAAAAAGCACTCTTTACTGAATAATTAATTGCATACTGCATTGCATACTCCGATAGGCACAACAACAATTAAAATATTGGACATTAATTAATATGGTTTCCAATAATTTATTTAACAATTAATATCTTGCCTCCGAAGAAAAGGTGCGTGTGTCTATGTGTGTACGGATGTGTATATATGCGAGTTTGTATGTGTGTGTAATGTGCGTGTATATGATGTGTGTATGTGCATATCGCTGGTTTGCGAGAATAGAGACGTAACTAAAAACTTTTGAATTTATGGAATAAGGTTTTGAAATTTGTTATTAAATCTTTTATCGCATACAAACAAATGTAATTGTATCTCTTTCTGGTGAACGGAGGCGCGATATCTGCGTTTCATCTCTGTTTATGATAATAATAATAATATATATCAAAGATTTAAGACCGTTTGGCATATTTACTTCAATTTGACAGAATTTTGAGTTGCGTCTATATTCTCGCAAACCAGCGATATGTATGTGTGTATAATGTGCGTGCATCTATGTATGTGAGTATGTATGTATGTATTAAGATTTCATATATTTTTGCATTTTTCAATGCTATCTTATATGATGAATTACTTTTAATAAAAAAATAATTTATCGTATGTTTAGACTGTACCTTCTTCAAGGCCCTGACCAGGTCCGCATAATCCCCTGGCTCCAGCCTCGGAGCAATCTTGAGAAGCACCTCCAGCGCGTCTAGGGCCTCCTTCCTTTCCTGCCACTTCTTGGCTTCGAGCTTCTCATAGAAGTCTTTGGGTAGTTTGGACAGGATCTCCACAGGGTCCAAGAGGTCGAAGGCGTCTGTATCACCGTTATCTCCACTAGCCGCCTCCATGTCTTCGTCGTTGGCCGTACCTGGTAATACCACTGACATGAAAATATCTTAAGCTTTCTCCCGATCTCATTCAGCCAACTCTTGCTATATATTAAAACTTTATGGAGAAGACTTGCCAGTAGAATAAAATAAACAAAGAAAACTATACAAATTACATAAATAAGTTGACGTCGGCCTTTTGAGGTAGTAATAACAATCCCTATTTTGTATATATCATGGTTTTTTCAATTTAATCAAAGTTTATTTTGGACCAAGCTTAAAGAAAAAATTGTCAATCATAATGTACGTTAAGGGAAGTAGACGTAAATTGTATTATCTATACAGTCAAAAGTCTTCTTCGACTGATAAAAAATTTATTGAATACTAGCTTTTACCCGCGGCTAAACCGGCATTTTTTTTTTCATTAAAAAGTATCCTATTTTACTTGTAATACCTCCAAGAATATATGCACGAAGTTTCATGATGATCAGTAAGTAGTTTTTGCGTTAAAGCATAACAAAAAACTTACATTCACATTTACAATATTTATTGAATATGTTAAAACTTATTCGAAGACTTTAAAAAAGGTCTGTGCTTTAGCAAAAGCCAGACATATTTCCAAAACGGTCAATCTAAAGATGAAATTAAAACTACCGGTAAAATTATATGTAATGACATACATAACATTTGCCTCACAAACTTGTTTCATCGAACTCCATTTGTTCAACCTCTCTGCATCTCCATATATATTTGACAATATCATTTGGTGACAATCACAGGCAGCCTCTTTTTCAGGACATCATTTTACATTTTAGTCATATGTTAATATATTATGTATAATTATTATATATGTACGTATATATTTATGTATATAATTGTAGTTAAGCAATGTCCTATTTGCACAACTATATGTTTGTTGTTGTCAAGTTGTTTTCGGTTACTTACAATAATTTAAATTAAACAAGTATGCACCGCCTTTTACTGTTTATGCACTCATCTCTCTTGTTGACTGCTAGATAATGCATAAAGGCATCAAGTCCGCCATTTGTACTGTTTTTTGCAATAACTCTACTCTCTACACACTCACCGTCTGCAGAGTCTGTCATGGGCGTATCCGTGATCTTGGGCTGCTGCGAACCTAGATATCTCGTTGGGGTTGCAGTGTCCCCAATACTGAAGGCCTCACGCAGTTCCTGCTGTACGACTGCTTGTAGAGACGCTATGTGGGGCTCAATCGCAGGCCCAATCCACCTAACCAAACACAACGCCTTTATTGTAATTACAATAACGACAAACAAACAGTCAATATACAACCATAAATTCATCTTTTAAATTAAAACAACACTGAAGAGGGCGCCGCAATCACATTGAAACACACACTTTAAATAAAGAACATATTTCTACCATCATAACCAAAAACAAGCTAACAAAAAGATGTCCTATGAACCAATGATTTGTGCAACTTGGCACACCGCGATCTAGAAATTAACAGCGTCATCTGTTATCTTTTAGACTAAACTACTCATACAATATTAACGGCTGGGCGAGCTGACCGATAATATTAATTTCAACATATTAAACGTGAGAGTAATAGAAGATTGATCTTTAAGAAAACTAGGTGACCCAGCCACGCGTTGTTTAGTAAAGATTACATTAGATCAGTATATCCTGTCGATGAGTGTAACATGTAAACTATTATGAAATCGTCAACATAAAATTCGAATTGAATAAGTCACATTGCAATATTAAACATTGGTTTGATAAAATCTCACGAAAATAACGATCATTTATTTAAATAACAAATTAGTTTATCGATTGTTACAATAACACTTTCACTCTCTGATTTGGTTTGGTTTATATGGTTGAAGTGGAAACTTCTTTAGCATTAGCATCGTTGTGATTTGAAAGTCGAAACAAAAAAGCGACAGTAAAAAGAGACAGAAACAAATTCATAAGATTTAACGTAGGTGGAAGCATTATGTACGTGTGTTAATACCTGTTTGTATGCGTATGCGTAGTACAAAGCTTGAGTGTATTTTGTAGACGTGTACGTATTATTTTTGAATCCTTCATCTGAGGCGACCGTCCCTCTAGAGAGGGGCTCAACTTATATAAGAAACAGTGAAGGAACGCAATAGCGCGTTTTAAATAGAGCATAGTGACATCTAGTAATATTGTTTATAAATAATTATGTATGGAGATTATTAACATTAGTTTTAACGCAACTTTTGCAGTTATTGAAAGTAACACGTACCTCTGCATTTCGATGACGAGAGCCTTCATCTCATCCCTCACGGTCTTGTCTCTATCCGCAAGCAGAATCGGTATCTTTTTTACTATAGGTTTTATGAGTATCACTTTGTTGCCGAATTGTTTTAACGCTGTGTTCAGAGTGGACACACACGCGGCGACCACTTTCGGGTTTTTCTGTTCCATGCCTTTCAGTAATTCTTCCTGAACAACTTCGTGCTTCTCTATCTCTATGTACCTAAGAGTTATCTGTGGAGATTAAACATATATTCAATAGCGCTAATCGTTATAATATACAAGTAAATTGAAATTAAAAAAAATATAAAAATGAAATGCTAGTTCGTCGAAAATAGTAAATTTCATTTTATAACTACCGTACATAGTTTGTTGTCTAGTCTAGTTTGTAGTACTAGAACAAAAGAGTTGATAACCCTAAAGGGCTGTACTGATTTTGATAAAACAAAGAACCACCCACTAGAATATCTGCTTTCAAACGAAAACTTCCCATCCATACACAGACAGACATAGCGGTCAAACTTATAACACCCTTTTTCAATTAAAGAGGTGAATCGTCGGGTGTTAAAAACGGGTTGGATTTGGGATAAATGATGAAAGTGAATTTGTGCGATGCGCGCGCACACCGACACCTAAGAGCGACAGGATGAAGTTGGCCGCTTATTGACTCCAGTTTTCGTTAGAGCTGAACTATATTCAAGGTAGTTTCTCAAATATTTGTGTGTATGTGAATTTATTATTTCTACATTAGATAAATAGTTTATTTTAATGGTTTTTGATATATACAGATATATAGAAAATCAATTAATCTTTTTATGCTCTCTTACTGATCACTATATAATTTATAAATTTATCATTCTTTTCACAAACAAAGGATACATATTTAATTATTTTTGTTTACACTTAAGAAGTATAACTTCTTACGTGCGTACATGAGTACACATAGTAATACTGTATATAGATGCTGTTAAGCATTCGTGTGTTAACCCACACCGAGCTAGTTTTGAGTAATCAGCTGTTAAATTTTTTTGAGAACAATCTTCTTTTTCCGCTTATGTTAAGCAAAAAAATATTGTTATGCGGCATCATTTTTTTGTTGAAATGCATAGATTAATAAAATAAATGTATATATTATAATAAATTCATTTTGAAATAAAAAGAGCTTAAAAATGGTTGATGCTTAAATTGCTGAAGGGTTTATTATATTTAGCATTCAGTAAATTAGTGTTGAGGCACATAACAATGTGCCTCAACACATTAATGCAAAATTCTGATTTGTTGTTTTAAAATGAATAAGTGTACTCATTTTTAGAAAATGTAATAAAATAAACTCCTAACATATTAAAATTTTAATGTACTTATTTATTTAAAGTTTTATTTCTATAATATGCTTTGATTTACATTACAAGTTCTGCTTAAAATGAAAAATCCAATAAGTAAACACTTATATTATTTCAAAATATTAAAGAAATATTTTAACTTATTTTTTATTATTTTTCAATTATATTAAATAAAATCAATATAATTATATATTTTTTGTATCCATCAGATGGTACAAATCTATTATAATTAGTAACTGTGTCTTATTCTCTTGCTTTATTGCTTACTTTTATAACTTAAACCTTCTCCTAAGAACATTACGTTCTACTTAAATAAAAAAAAACAAAATAAAACTTTTAAATATTTAAAATTTAACATTTTAAATATTTAATACGTTCATATAATTCATATTTGTCGTGTGGGAGTCGAACCCATAACCGACATTGGCGTCCACCAACTAAAAGCAAATGTAAAAATGTACACTTTTAAAATTATAACCCTCCTTTTTATCTTTGCCGTACCTGGATAAAATGGTTTTAAATGAAAGTATCCAAGCACTTACGTATTGAAATTGCCTACTGTAAAAAAAAAACAATTAGAAATTAACATTTTTTCAGGTGAGACTAGCCGAAACTGTTTTTCGTTGAATTTAGAGCTGAAATGATCAAAACTTTTCTTTCCACTACATCATTTCGTCATTATAATAAGAATTTCATGAATATCTAAACACATCTAATTGGATTTATGTCAAAAATTAATAAAAAACTTGTGTTGGTGTGGTCAACAAGTCCGCGCAATCCTTACCGCCCTCAGCTACCCGCGCTCGAACAATTTTGCATTTATGTTTAAACCCACAATCCGACAGACGCATTTTTATGTTAACTGCAGTATAACACATTATTGCTTTTTGTTGTGGTCTCATTAGATTTTGGCATTAATAATGTAAGGCACTTATGACATAAACGCTAAATACAAATCTTAATTTAGAAATTAAGCAATAACGATTTTTGTACTCTAGAATATTCTGCGATTTTTTTTCAATAAAATGGATTGCGCTATCGTAAACTTTATGATCTAAAGAATAAAACTTAATGCTTAACAGCGTCCATATGTCGGTGATCTTTTTAAAACATAAACTTACCAGTAGGGCCAGTTCCTTAGTTTTAGTTCTGGGTGCCGCTAAGCACTTGGTGACGATGCCTGACATCACCTCGCCCGCAGTTTTACCAGCATGACCGCAGTTCTCTACGAACGCCATAGCTGCTTCTAGGCCTGGGTAAAATATATCAAAACAAGCAATCAATCAATCGGAAGGGGCAGACGTTTGTGTGATACGAAGAAGATATATATAATATATATCATGTATGTCTACCCGTTACCCTAGTATCCATAACACAAGCCTTACAGTGCTATCTTCCGGCTAGGCTAACATTTTTCTGTCTTAACAAGTTTGCCATTAAATAAAAGGTGTACATTTGTACACTGTATAATTTTTTGTGTATTTTTGTTAAAATATAAAATGGAAAAATATAAAATAACAATATCACGAAAATATTGAAATAAAAGAGTAATACAAGATGGCGCATAACTAATCACTCTAGATATAGAATAACATATATGATACATAGACATGTAATTTTTATAGAAATATGTAAATCCCCATGAGTCAGGTACAAAAGCTCGTATTCATCACACAACCTGCCCTTTCCGGGACTCGAACTTAGGACCACTGCACCAAACGATCGTCTAAATATACATTACAATTTCGTTCTTAACCTTGTAATGTCAGAAAAATTTTGTTAAAAAAGATAAATATGTTTTTCGTATAAACTAAATATGGTAGAAGCCCAATAATGACAGTAGTTTATCTCACAGTGGGTAGTCGTGAAAAACTAAATTAGTAACAAATCTGAATTAAGGTAATCCCTCACGTGAACGCCACACGTGTCTCTAGTCTAGACTAGAAGCCAGATAACACTATAAAAATTCTTTACAGAGGGTGATGTTAAAATAGAAAAGTATTAAATCAACCATTCATATATAAAAATTCCGTGTCACAGTGTTTGACCGCGACGAATTCCGAAACTACTCGACAGATAAACATGATTTTATTTTCATTTTGCTGTATTCGATCCCACTTAGGACATACGATTGGTGTAATTTTTATTTATAACACAGCAACTAGTCAGCTAGTTAAACTATAATTATTTTAAATCCCAAAAATGTTATTACAACAAAAATATTGTATGAAATTGTAAAGGTCTCGGTAGCTAATTTGGAACAGAACTCGACCGGATAACGAGATCTTGAAGACAAGATTTTCATGTAATAATTACTTTGTACGTATTAAAAAATAGCTTAGCTGACATTGAAACTGTTAAAAATTCATATGTTATTTAGCTATGTCGCCTTTTATATCATCCTACATTCGCGATAGCAATCTTTCTTAACAGTTTTATCAGTGACTTTTTTTTATTTTAAGTACATAGTAGGTACATACCACATAACATGAGATACATTGTACTGAACCCACGTTAGGTTAGCTAAAGCACTTGTGTTATGGAATTCAAGATAGAGCGACGTTACCACAACACCTAACGGCTTGGAAACGATCCTTGGACCTCACCGTGGTATAATAATTAATACATAGGATATATAAAAATCCCGAGTTACAGTGTTCGACCGCGATGAACTCTGAAACTACTCAACCGATTTTGATGTTCTTTTTTTTTTCATTTTGCTGGATTTTTTCCAACTTAGGACATAGTATAGGTTTCATATAAATTTATGACCAAAATTTTTTTTTAATGAAAATTATAATAACAGAAAAATGGCGACGCGTTGGTGGGTCAGCTAGTATTTTATATTGGATTCGATAAAAACAAAAATCAAATGTAGAATTATGTCAAAAACCAAAATTTAATTAATAATTCTTAGCTCATAGATTGCTTTTTACTGACGGTTCAGAAAGAGAACACTGTAAGGTAAAAAGGCCAAGATTTGTTTAATTCGCTCTTGATTCCAATCAAGCCCGGGGGCCAATACAAGATCCACCATGTAACAAGCTAACCCAGAAAATGCCTATTCACCCTGGCCTTAAAACGGACGGGTTATAGGTACTCAGAAATAGAGAAGCAGTCTATTGAAAAAAATTTTTTTTTTAATTATCACGAATTTACATTTCAAATACTGTTAGTTTAACTACCTTAAATTCATAATAAATATCCTGAACAATATTGTATTCACTACATCTGTAAGTCTGATTATAGTTAGAAATTCCCTGACCTTGACATTCATTTTCAGACTTACCAATTTTATAAAGTTACTTAACTGACGTACTTTACGTATATATGTATGTGTGTGTATGTATGTATATATTATTCTTCATTTTTTTTGTATAATGGATAATTTCGACGTTTATTAAACTAAAATATTGTACTATCTTAGGTTTGTAAATTATATTTTTTTATTTAATGTTAATGATGGCCTTTTTTTATTACCCTCAATACTGTTCCTTAAGTTTTTTATGAGTTTAGTTAAATATGTTCATTTTAATGTACTTAATTTCCGATTTTTACAAAGCATGTTGTGGTAACCTATTGCAAGTGCAGTTAGCCCTGAGTAATTTATTGTTTGTTTTTTTTATATGCATAATTTTTACTGTTTCTAAGCAACAATAAACATTTATCATTTATTACTGATTTGCCAAAGTCATGCTTTTTAAGGCACTACCCAAAATCAAAGGATTTATAGTCACCGATCTTGTGACTAGTGCTCTTGAAAGTGGCTTACCCAACCCGTGACCACACTACCCGTGTATTGGAAGCTAATCCTCATAGCACGTGCATGCGTCGCCCGTACGAAGTAAAACACACATGTCAGTGAGGTGGATCATTCATATAATTGGCTAAGCAGTCAAAATTCCTAAAATTTCTTCTCGTAAATTATTTCAATTCACATATACGAGTTGACCCGGCCACGCGTTGCTGTGATATAAATTAAAATGAAACCTATCCTATGTCCTATGACCTAAGTCAGAATCAATCTTGCAAAATGAAAAAAAAAACATTTCATTCAACTATGGATGATATAGTGATGAAGAATTTCAAAATTGTTAAGTTTTTTTAAGTTAGGTTAGGAAACAGACTACTAGCTGATCCGTGCTCTCTTCGCTAGGCATCAAACATTCTGAATCAAAACCAAATATAGCCTATGTTTCTCGAAAATAACATAGCTTTTTACTGGTGAAAGAATTTTCAAAATCCATAATTCCAGACAAACAAACTTAAAAACTTAACCTCCTAGTAATATGAGTGCAGTTTTTGCAATACATTCGCAAATTATAATATTAATAAAATATTAAATTCGCTTATAAGTTGTAAAATAACTATTTAAAGTAATAAAACACTTGTATACCCAGTATATTTTGTATATCCACGCAGATATATGAGCGTCAGCAGAAACAAGTAATGTAAATAAATTTGAAAAGTAAGAAGAAAATCTTAGGTAGCCCTCGCAATAGCTTACAAGACAAGTACTGTAAAACTAACACTAGAAATAATAGAACAGACTGTTTAAGCCTTTCTATAATTGTACTAACACATCACAAAGTGATTTTATTATGAAATGTGCATTTTCCTCAATCTATAATGAATCCTTTATGTATGATATAATTAAAGTTGAATTTTCAGTACAGGGAATTAGATACCTGTGTTTCTTACCTTTCAAAATTAACCAAAAAAAGTTAAAACAATATTTCTAGTCATAATGCTTCCAGAGTTCAATTTACATTTATTTATTTATAATAGAGATACAGCATTGCTTATAACAACTTTTAACAAACAATTTTTAGGCCAATTACGACTATTTACAATTTACAAAAACGAGCTCGAAATATTAAAAATACTATCTCTATATGAAAAACTATATTAAGGTATCATTCCAAATAACAAGAACAACAATAAATAAAACCAAGTAGAAAAAACCATTAAAGTATTGATACCCAAGGGAAGCCTATATACATACATATATTATAAGTAATATTAATAATAAACAATATGAAATAAATAAAATAAATATAAATAAATAAATAAATATTTCCTACATTCACACCAATTAGCCTAGCCCAAAGTAAGCACTGTAAGGCTTGTGTTATGAATACTATGGTAACGGATAGATATACATACATATATGATACATAGATATTCATAGAAATATATATCAACATCCATGACTCAGGTACAAATGTTCGTATTCATCATAAAAACATCTGCCCCTACCGGGATTCGAACCCAGGACCGTCGGTGCGAAAGGCAGGATCGCTATCGTTGCACCAAACGGCCGTCAAAAATAAAATGTATAATATAATTAGAATTAGTTAAGACACCATTAATATAAAAAAATGAGCAAATAGTACATTAAATGGTGATGAATAATTTAAACTATTTCAGACTTCACTCCAACAATAGAATGGGACATCTTGTTACTATTATCTCGTTTAACATGCATAACAAGAAAGTGCATCGCCTTGTATATTCATGCATTATAACTATTATGTTACTGGGCAATCATAATTAAAGAGTTCTATCACTTATGTATTTATATCAGAATGAAACTTGCTAGCAATAAGCATTAATAAAAAAATTAATAAAATTAATTGACTGGTAAATATCATGGTCGAAGTCATCCAATAATTAAATTAAATTTTGGTGGCCGTGACATGTTAATATGACAGTATGCTGACTCAATTTAATATATTGAGGCAATAAATTATATGTATAGGAAAAACGAAGCGACATCTGCAAGGTATATAAGTTGGTCATCGTTTGCTAAACAAGCACCTATCATACAGCTGATCGAAAACCTTATCCTCAGTGTTGTCAATTAAAGATTGAATAAAAACGTTTTTTTCCAGCTTGTAATAAACCACTAAAAAGGTTGCAATACAAAATAATAAATACCTTTTTCCTGAGCAACAGCATTGCTATCTGTAACAAACTTCTTTATCAATCCTAAGTACTTGTTCCACTCTGAGGATTTCTCATCGTCGATCTGATTAAACAGTTTCATAGCTTCCTCGTAGCCCGCCACTCTCGCCTTCCATAACTTGTGAACGCACTTTTCTTCTGTGGGCAACTTCTTATATTCATTCTCATCTTCCATTGCAGATGATTGCTCCGTTCAGTTCCACACAGTAAATAATTGGTTGAAATTGAGTTTTGTCTACAAGAAAAAATACACAAATGTAAAAACAAAGGTTATAGATAAAAAAAACTTATACCTGAGAAATTTTTACAGTTACAGTTTTTAAAAGAGTTGGAAAAATACTAAAAGGCATAGACAGCTCAATTTAACAAACAAGCCATGTAAACACATTGTTTTAACTTTTGTCAAATGTTTGTTTTGTTGTTTGAAAACACTTACTATTAAATTGTTTTTTTTTTGTTGGCAGATATATTATAATACTAGATTATTGAGTAAAAGAAAAAAGTTTACTCTTATAAGATAAATTATTTAAAAAGAAAAAAAATTTGTAAAGGTAACTCTTGTAATTTAATAAAGTAATGAGATAATAAAATAATACACCATTTTATAACGGCTTAAGTTAAGTAAATGAACTTGAAGAACCCACAATGACTGTGCATTTGTAATACTGTTTAGTATTGAGTTTTGTATATTATAGATCTTATTATGTTGCAACCAAGTCTTATTATAAATTAGTAAATTTGATTATCTTAGCTGTTTCAATGATCAAGGAATCCTGTAGAATTATTTTGATAGAGTACCCTCATTACCCAAAGTGGGAATGCAAAGAATCTCTTTAATATGTTATAGTAATCGCAACGGTAGCAATCCTGCCTTTCGGTCCTGGGTTCGAATCCCGGAAGGAGCAGAAGTTTTATATTTTAATATATTTCTGTAAATATTACATATCTATTTATCACACATGTATATCTATCCGTTACCCTAGTATCGATAACACAAGCCTAACAGTGCTTAATTTGGGCTAGTCTAATTATAAATATCCATGACTCTGCTCAAAAAAAATCTGCGTCTTCCAGGACTCAAAGCCATCAACAAATAACATTGATGTTATCGACTTCTCAAACTTTGAGTAGAATGCATTTAAGCAAAGTGGTGAATTATTAAATAATTATATTATGTAATATATCTTTTAGCTAACATGATTTCTTATGTCATCTAATTGATATAAGAATAGATTAAATAAGATTATTACATGTTGGTATTTGTTTAATTAGGTAATACTTTTACTCTCAAAAAATGAATTATCCTATCTAATCTTTTAATAGTCATAACAATTGCATAACAATATTTTATGTTTATGTACACAACAATAAAAAATAGTTATGATTACTGAATCTTAAACTTTTATCTTAATTTTTAGGAGCTGAAAACTACTAACAGAATATTGGTTATAACATTTATTAATTTAATAAAGTATTATCACAGCAAAATGTTAACTATTTAGTTCTTACACTTCCGCGCACATTACACATTAGAATAAATGACGTTTCGTCTCCCTTACAGGAGCCGTGATCACAGGATGACTAAGATGATGGTTGTCATGTATTTTCTACTACCTTCACAATATTTTAATTGGGCACATTCCTAATTATTAAATTATTTTATATAAATATAATTGTTTTATTTTTATTTTTACATATTATTTAGTGAGAATTAATAAAATAACTAAGTAATATGTAAAAATAAAACAATTTGATTTATATAAAATAATTTAATAATTAGGAACGTGCCCAATTAAAATATTGTGAAGGTAGTAGAAAATACATGACAACCATCATCTTAGTCATCCTGTGATCACCGCCTGGGGCCAAGACAGGGCCCACAATGGAACAAGCTAACTCAGGAGGTGCCTATTTACCCTGACTTTGAAAATGGGCAGGTTAGAAGAACTTGGCAGTTAAATTAACTAAGATATTTTATCACTTTTAGTTTTAAGTATATGTTATCAATAATTAATCAATCAATAATTCATTGTATTCAAGTTTTTACAAAAATGTGATTGAGTTTCATTTGTAAAATGTATGTGAATAGTGAGAAAAACAAAACAAGGATGTCGGTTTGAAAAGAAAGAAATAATAACATTTATTTGAACACAAACACAAAAACAAAAGATGTATATGAATAAAAAGAAATATATAAAATAGATTTCTATTATAATTAACATGGAAAAGAAATATGCATAAAACAAGAAAAAGTAGGTAGTTATAAAAAATAAAAATATGTATGTTTGAGGCCAAAAGGACCCTGAAAATAAGGTTGTTAAAAACCAAACATGTCGACATCTTGGTAAAATCTTAATCAATAACACTTTTATTTATTAACCTTAAAAAGTTAATTCAACTGTCTATTGTTAAAAATACAATGGATAACTCAAACAATCTCGAATCATTGAAAGGTGAGACCTACCTACCTTTTTAACTTAGGTTTAAAAGGTAATAGTCTTTATTCAATCCCTTAAAAGGATGCTAGTTCACCCTGAACATAATGAAACTCGCTGCATTTAATGCCAGTTGGTTGACCTTATACATTAGTTTCCTTTGCAGTGTGAAGAAGATCTATTAAAAATATCACAATTAAGTCACATGTCCCATTCTCATCCACAACCATTTTTGAGCAGAACCACATGTTGAAACACAAATTGTTTAGTGAACAATGAAAGAATAATTACAAAATATACAACATGTAAATAGAACTCTCACATGTAAATGAGCTTGCTATTGTATATATACCGACTTTCCTCGAGTAGGCGTATGCTATCAAGTAATCAAAACCTAAAATTCAGGTTTTACTCATGAGAAATGATGATTCAACTAAGGCTTCTTCGAATTTCGTCCGATATTGCGGAACCAATAGTTAATTGCCGGTTCATTTATAGCTGTGTCCGTTAAAAGGCGAGATGTGAAACTAGATCGCATCTGCAGTAGATACGATTAATTGCAGGCAACCGTCACTTTCTCACAAACAATAAATTCAATAAAATGTCATAAAACTCACCGTTAGAAAGTCGAATCCCTTTGTTTTTCCAATGAAGCAAGGCAAATTTAATATTGACGTTAAAAACAATATGCAATTAACCAAGTCTAACGAAAATATTTAATATAACCGACAAAATGAATGCCCTATTTCTTTTCCGTCGTCGTCGTTTTTTTGAGTTTGCAGAATGAAAATGGACGGAAGCGGAACGAGTGTTGCCAGAAAAATATTAGGGTTTTTGATCTTGATTCGATTTAATCGAAATCGATATTTTGGATCGATGTTTTTCAGCCTAGATCGATGTAGAGATCGATAAAATAAAAAATAAAATGAACAGATTGAAGATCGATCCATAGCTGTTCAAGTGAACGAAGTTGAGTTGAAAGACCCAAATTGTTTTACGGAAGAAAAAGTTGAAAATTTGGCTCATATAGCCAAACTAGTAATCACTGTGCCTATATAGCAATGGTATTGACATGGCAGCACTTTTTTATGTGCTTATTTTTATTTTATTTTTTATTTATTATTAGAAACAAACAATATTAGAACTTTTTTTACACTAACAGTGCTGTATAAACCTGTTTAGATTTTACCAAGCACTGGTATCCATCCAAGTTAACTCTAAAAAAATTAGCTTTATAATTTATGTAACCACGACATTTTAACAAATGTTGTAAGGTAATTAGGTAGGTTCTTTACTTTTTTAATTGTACTACCTCCTTATTCCTATTTACTACTATTTACTATTATCGATCTATAATATATAATAATCATAAATTAGTTTATTATTGGTACAGCACGCATGTAAAACTCACAAAATTAAAGATTCTTAAAATAAAAATGCGAACACAAGGGTCATGATCATGATATCTTTAATGTCATTAGTCCGTATTAGTGACCTGTCAGAAGTTGCTTCGGTACGCAAGTGCCGTCTAGTGGTGATGTACAGAATCTAGGTGGCGCAAGGAGTTGGCGTGGTATTGAACTTTCGTTCTAACCAGCGCTGTGAATACACTTTCTAGCGCTGTGAACCGTACAGTGGCCCATCATTTTGCCAAATTGTTTAAAATTATTAGCTCAATTGTTAAGTGTTGAGTTCAGCTTTTGACTCTTATTTCTGTTTATATACATGCCTCGAAACGATCAGTACGATCCTGATATACCTGAGGCATTATATATGTCGAAGAAATGGGGGAAACCCACCTTTTTAAAATAAGCAGAACCGCTGGCATATCACTATACCACCGGTTCTACCACTACAGGCGTCATCTTATTGCAGCATTATTCATTAATTCTATTCAGTTCGAAAAGCACATCCAAATGGATCTAAAGTTATTTATTCTATTGGTAGAATAGTGATAATAAGTAAAGGGCATCTATCGAATACCAAAAACACAATTTAAAAGGTTCAAGTACTATTTATTTCATAATGATGAGTTTTAAGAATCACATAATTCAAAGAGAAATAAAAGCCAGTCTAAATAGCCTAAGCTAAGTTTATCCAACATCAGAAAGTTGTTGTAAGATCGTTATAATAAGCAAGGGAGCTATAGAATATCAAAACACTATTAAAAAGTACCAAGCACTGTTAAATTCATAATATTCAGTTATAAGAAACACAGTAAAACAAATTTTCAGAGAGAAATATGGCTAGTCTGACTAGACTGTACTAATTTTATTCCAAATCACAAAGGTCTTACTTACATGTGTTAACGGCTCCAAAAACCAAAAAGAATGACTCAAAAATTCGTGCATCTAGCATTATGCATCGCCATCTTTCCCGCCAACACAATTATCAGGTTAGAGGGCAAAAGTGGCGCTGCAAACGCCTTAGTTTACACATTAGCGAGCAAAGGTGGCGCTGCAAATGTCCCAGTTTACTTTCTTAAAATAACAACTTTGAGAAAACTCGGTATTAATCTTCATCGTGCAATTTCTTAATTCGTTTCATGATTTACAATGCTAGTTTGCTAATAAACAAAAGCCAAATAAGCAATCAATATTAATAAGTGACTTACTTGTCAAAACACCATAGTGGTTTTGTTAAATAAAACTATCCTCTTAATTAAAATTATCCGTAAAGTCACAATTTAGTTTTTGATAACAATTTCTTAATTAATTTTCTTAAACTTAAACAAAGCACGTATCTTTATTAAGAGATTAAACTAAACAATCTTAAGAAATAAGTGTTTTACTTGGAAACATCATGGAAGCACCATGATGTTTACTTAATCAAAACGATTAATCTTTATTAAATAGTTATTCGAAGAAGCATGTGCATCATTTATTTTTGTTTTTAAGAATGAGCAGGATTTTTAAATTACTTTAGACAATCGTAAACTATCACATTAATTCAATCAAATAATTGCCTCGAAGTGTGTTCGCGGCGACATATATTTAATCCATGCTTTCATGTGGGAGTTTTTCCTAATGAAATCAAGAAGTTAGTTGTTGTTCGTACTTTTAAGAGAGTGACTGGAACTGTATTACTTATTAGAGGCGCATATAAGTCTTGCCTCCAATTTCTAAAATTTTGAACAAATTTATAAACTGGTTGTTCATTTGAAGGCTTACAAGTTAGGTACTCTAAGACAATCTATTTGGGTTTACATACATTAATAGTACGCGAAGAGTGTTGCATTTTAAATTATACTATGTATATAGCAACTATATAGTTTTGGCAGTCAGTGGCACGTAGCTTTTAGCTTAACATAAGATAAATAAACAAATGAAAACAGTTACTTTGAAATGAATCTTGTGTTTGAAATCATCATGTTGTGGACACTAATAATGAAACCATGAAGAAGATACATATTATACTTAATATATATTACATTTATACATCTTACAGTAATAAAACTAAATGCCATGTCATATTTAAAGGTGATAAAGTTAAAGCTACAGGCCACTTCTAAATTCTAGTTAGGTAATGTTTAATACATTTTGTTGAGATGTTTGCTTACACGGTAAGGCTGATATCAGTGTAGTGAATTATTTGTAAAGATACAAAATCTCTTAGGCCCTCTTAGTAATTTATTTCTTAAAATTTATATACAATTTTTATTTTTCTATGTATAGTTTTGAGGTTTGATATTTATTAAATAGGTTAAATATCCACACAGTGAATAATAAATACACTGTGTTTCATTGTCGTATACGTAATACGTTTCTTATATTACTCTGACTTATTTGTTTATTCATATGTAAAGACACTAGTAATATACTAGTGGCTACATCAAATTGTATGTATAAAAATTTGACAACATAATTATTAACATAAATAGGCCATAGAACAGAACCTTACTTTTTTTCAATACATTTTTACAGATTTTTATATGAAAAATCACATTTATACGAAACAATACAATAAATGTTTGTCTTTAGCCTTTTAAAATATTGAGGAAAAAGTGATGATAACAAAGATTTTGTTAAATTCCATGCGTGTAAAGTGTCGCAACATACAGTTTGTTATCTTATAATGAAAATAACATTTGCCTACTACAGACAAAAGATTAACAAAGACTAAAGCGTCACTCTGATCACGGGCGTAGCCAGGGGGGGGGGGGTTCAAACCCCCCGCGAAATGTTAAGATATCAACATCAATAATATCAAAATAAGGAGAGGCCAGCGGCATAACTTATTTTATTAATTATTATAACACTAATAGTGTATTTTGGATTCGCTCTCTACCACCCGCTGCCGCCGTCGTCATTTAGGGCGTACGCTAAAACTTGCGCGGGTACACGCCGCAGGCATTGCTCTGGCGTCCGACGTGGGCATGGGACATTATCTGGTGTATAACCTTTAAATTTTGCGGTCAGTTATGTAATTGAAGACGCAATTTATTTATACGCAATATTCGGCAGTGCTACCCGAAAGAAGTACATTGAGTCAAAAAAGTATCGGGAATGGATGATTTGTTTATGGTTCCGAATTCAAATTTTTGTTTCTTTGTTGTTGTTAGATTGGCACAACTGTTTTCCATTTTGGCGCGGAGTTTGAGTTGCATCTGTTATTAATATAAAATACAGTGCTGTTTTTAATTTTATCACATCTAGTGTGTATTGATGTCGTGGAGTATCGAAGCGTGAATGGGCAGGACACATAGCAAGGAGAACTGATGGCCGTTGGGGCGGAAACGTTCTCGAATGGCGACCGCGTGCCGGACGTCGCTCAGTGGGTAGGCCCGCTACGAGGTGGACCCAATGCCGGATTTACCTCAGACGGGGCCCCAAGCAACAACTGATTTTTGAGGCCCACGTTTTAATATACCCCCCCCCCCCCCCCTTCTTTTTAAATAACAAAAAACAGATCAATTTTGCAAAATCAATATATTATTTGAACCATCTCCATTACAACTTCCTTCTACTTTTTTCAGTCGCAAATTGATTAATAATATCATCAAAGTCAAGTTCTCGAAGCTTCTCTTTTTCGATAAACAGTAGGCTTAAATCACTGACTTTTTCTTGGCCCATCGAAGAATTGAAAATTTCAATGTTATTTTTATTTTATTTCAAATTTTTTTAAATATTTTTAATTATTTTTACATTTTCAAATAAGTTTTAATAATTTTTAAAATTTTGGGGCCCCTCTCCAAGCGGGGCCCCAAGCAATTGCTTCTTTTGCTTCCTGGTAAATCCACCACTAGGTGGACCGACGATCTGGTTAAGGTCGCGGGAAAACCCTGGAAGCGGGCAGCACAGGACAGATCGTTGTGGAGATCCTTGGACTGGACATAGGACTCCCGCCTATGTCCAGCAGTGGGCGTCGTACGGCTGATATGATGTTGATGAATGTATATTGCGAATTTCATAATGGACAAAAATATCGAATAAAGAGTTTGTCTGAAACTTTGCATCACCAATGGAATTTCGTATTCGGAGTCACTGAAAATGTTACAGAAAGCTTACGGTGAATCAACTTTATCAAAAACACGTGCTTATGAGTGGAACAAAGTGTTCAAAAGCGGTCGAGATGTGATGGAAGATTTGATCAACGTCTGCAACTGAAGTTAACATCGCAAAAGTGAAGGAAAAAGTGACTGAAAATAATCATTTAACTTTAAGAGAGATAGCCGCCGAACTTTTTGTATCTCACAAGTCGATGCGTACCATTTTAAATAATCATTTGGGTATGAAACATGTTACCGCTCGGCTAGTCCCCGAGACCTGAATTTTCTCCAAAAACTCAATCGCATGAAGGTCGCTGAGGACATGTTAGAACGAGTCAATTCCAACCCAACATTCATGAAACGCATTGTTACTGGTGACGAGATGTGGGTATACGAGTTTGACATGCAAACTAGTCAACAAACTTCGGAGTGGCGCCTTCCAACTGAACCGAAATCATATCATAATGATGCCCTATCATTGAGAACGAATTTTTGACCAAACACTCAACAAATACCATCCAGCGACCACCATATTCGCCAGATATGGCTCCAGCTGACTTCTTTCTTTTTTCGAAACTCAAATTTCCACTTCGTGGCACCCGTTTTCAATCGGTAGAAGACATAAAGGAGAATTTGCGGCGAGAACTGAACTGAATTCCGGAAACATTGGATTATTCGTTGGCGTAAGTGTATCGTTACTGAGGGAGCATACTTTGAAGGTGATAAAATAAATTTGGATGAATAACAAATATTTTGCATATTATTGATCTTTTCCCGGTACTTTCTTGACAGAGTAGTACATCTGTCGTCAAAGCAGATCTTGAAGTGTGTTAAGCAGCTATGACTATCACCTCCCCTACTCCGAAATCTGCTTTGGGTGCGATCAAAAAATATATCCAAATATTAACACGTTGTTACAAATATTGGCTACCATTCGGTACGGTATGGTCCATACCTGTTTCCACTGCTACGCCAGGAAGGACTTTTTCAAGCCTACGAAGACTTAAAAACTACTTGCGGAACACAACGAGTGAAAACAGACTGAACGTCTTGGCTCTCATGAATATTCACTATGGGATAGAAATTGATGCGAATGAAGTAGTGGATATATTTAAAAAGAAAAACAGAAGATTATTTTTGTAGTACATATGTAATCAAATAAACCTTCTGTTCCTTTTTTTTAATATTTTTCATATAATATAAAGGTTGCATGCACTTTCAATAGTTTTATTTTCTTGAACCCCCCCCGAAACTAAAACCTGGCTACGCCCGTGACTCTGATAGTTCGTTTTTCTTGTTAAAATTTGTGTTATGGTACAATGATGGATTATTAATCACTAAATGTTTGTGAACATGCAAGAGAGTTTGCAATTAAAACAAATCTGCGAAAATTGTCTTTTCCTGCTCTCACAAGAAGTTCACATTGAGGTTACAATAAAACTCAAGGCCTTACTGAAACCTAGGGAAAGGGAAATTTCACTGTTTATTTATTATTCATTGATCATCTTTCATTCATAGATCAGTTCTCATCATCAAAAATCATCACCTGACGAAGAAAAAACAAAAGATTAGGCTGTATGGGCTTTGTACCGTTTGCCTGCACTTGTGAAAAACTTAACAAAAAAAAATCATGTCAAGTTACAAATCTATCAGTCGGGCAGGTCTAACTAAAAATTCACAAACCAAATCAAATAGATTCCTGGGTGTCAGCGGACGAGACGTTTGTTGCGTTCTTGTGACTACTGTGCGTTCGCTGATTTGCAGCCAACAACATATTTAAATCAATTTCTTTTTCATTATTTTTGTGTTTACACTGACATTACTAATGAACTCATATTGAAAATAAACGTGTAAAAACTGGAGTTGTGTAGAGACAGTGTTTTTTATTTTGGTGTTGGGGCATAAATATTGCGTTAGTGGTGTTACTTTATTTCCAGTTCAGGCATAGTATGCTTCAAATTGTAAGTATGTTAATTTTATTATCTTTTATACTTATTTTATTACGTATTAACAGTAATTTATTAAAACTGTTTTTTCACACTGTCAAATATATTATAATTTATTATCTCTATAAAACTGTTTATAACTTGTTTTCATGAAACCTTTCTTGACAAAACTTTTTGGAAAATCACTAGCTTGTTTAAAATCCAACATACTTGTAGTTAATAGAACATTATACAAACATTTGATTTATTATATTGTTTTCGCCTTTGTTTGGCTCAAACAACTACTAGGTACTTTATACAAGTTCTTGTATAAACTGTAAGTAGGATATTCTTTCAAAAGTTACTCTGATCAAAATAAAATTTTATTATAGTTTTACATGAGTATGGGAACAAAAATGTTATTGTAATGAACATAAATTATAGAAACAATACCACAGACTCTGTCTATGAGCACTAGTCACTTCCTTAATGTGTAATGTAAACAGTGACTGATTGAATTACGAAGGCCTTTTTTATTTTATATTTTTTCAGTCACTTTTTAAAAAAAATAGGTTGTGTTGTAAGTTATGTGAACAGGATTTAGTTCTGTGTTTTTAACTAAATTGTCATAAAATATATATTATTAGATAGCAACAATGCTTTAAATCTCAATATACTTAAGGCTTTAACTCAGTCCAAAACCACTATCTACATACCTATATACTATACATACATAACAAATTCTGTTATAACTAGTTTGTCTCCATCTACAGCAGATGTACCTTAGCCTAAAAAGTTAGTCCATGTATAAAATTTGCATTACCTCATATGGAGTTAACCAAATACTCAAAATAAAAAGAATTATGTTCTACTATACATATATAGATATACACACACACACACACACTGCAATTTTTAAATCATAACTTATATTTCATATGTTTTTTATTTTTGCATTTATATGTCATTTATTGGAAAAAATATATTAATCACATAAGTAAATGTGTATTATAATGTTTAATGTATGTAATCTTTTAAGACCTGCACTTTATAAGTTTAGTTTACGTTAAGTGTTGAAAATGCAAGAATAAAAAAAATTGTAAAATATAAATTGAGTTTTTAAATTTTACATTGTTGTGGTAAATAACTTTGTTGCATGTTGCTTGCGGTTAAAGATTGGTTCATTTAATATATGAATAGTTCCATAAAGAGTTGTGCGGAGAATATTTAGTAATTTAAGATTAAAATGAGCTGTATGTGATACAAGAATTAAATAAGCAATAATTTCTTTATATTTTTAAGTAGTACATACCTGCATATGCTTAACACAATAAAAAAAGGTAGGTGGTTGCAATTAAAGATACCTCATGAAAAGAGCATCAATAATTGAAGTATATAGTTTTATTTTACTTTAATTTATACAGATATTGACAGGCTTTAAATGAATATATCTATTATCCATTATAATAAATAAACAACAATACAAAAATGTTTATACAGTTTAACACTTAATTGATTTCTTCATTAAACAAGCATTTTTGGATTTGTTCTTAAATACAGATTTGTAACATCGTAATGTCTGTTTATTTAGACTTCTAGATAGATAATACCGTGCTCTATGAGCCTGTAGGGCATTGGACCGGACAGCTTAAAGAATAAATGATAAAACTTTATTTACAAATTGCGCACAAAAAATTACACATATAAAGAAAAGAAAATTAAAATCCAGTGTGCAGATGGAAATGGTCACGATTAAAAACATATGTCATATTAGGTAGCTCTGCACTGATTTTCTGTCGTGCCAATGTCGGACGAATAATAATATTACAATTTTAACATACAAATATTCAGGCATACTATAAAATAAGTAAAAAAACATATATGCAAAGACTTTAACACAAAAATGGCAACAAAACATCATAGAGATCTAAAGGTGTTGGATTTGAGTCTCATCTGAAGATAACCTGTGTGTGGACTTGATTTTTTCTAATATATTTATATGAATGATAGATACAGCCTACGAAAAAGTAAAATTCTCCTAAAATTGATATGACTATGAAAAACATCATAAGTAAAAGGGTAATTCCAATAATTGAAGGCCTTAAGGAGTGAAAAGGAGCTGCATAATTGATTTAAACCATTATTTAATCCCATTATCCCATTATCTTTTATCCTATTCCTGAATTATTATAATCATTTTTAGTCACCCTATTTTATAGTACTTTAAATATTTTTTTTACAGAATTTGACAGTTAAATATACATTAGACAAGTTGTAATATGTATATTATTTTTATTATACTCGTATTACAAATTGTAACTATTCAAATTGCCTTATAATTTTTGTATGCTCGGAAACAGTAAAATGTGAAGGCCTTATTATATAAATATTATGATACAACAATGGTTACATACTCACATAATAGCAAATAACCATTTATGATTTATGAAACTCAATGCCTGTCATTATTATATGTCTGTGCTGTGGAGTTACCAAACGCTTGTGACTTTTTACATGCATGGTAAATATTTGGTACTAGTATATCTGGCGTTAAACACTTTTGGCGACCTTCATGGTCGAGTAGAAGACATGTTTGCTTTTATAATGACTCCACTCCGAACTTTCCTATGTTGCCTCAGGTCGCTGTTGTCGTACCGTGGTTGTTTTTAAATTCCACAATTGCTTTAGCTTCTTAACTTGGCTTTAGAACAATGTATTCCCTATAATAACTTTTCGTTGTAGTCTTTCAACTGGGATTATATACAAAAAAAAGGGGAAAGTATCTTCCTGTGCTAGGGCTACGGTTGTATGGAATTCTTCTTCACCAAAACCCTCTACCACCACTGACACACCAATAGATCAGAAACCGCTTTTGTATACCTACCCTGTTTTAATAATAATACTCAAGGGTATTCACCTTGAAGCGTGTGTGCCGTGTGTTCACAGGCTCACCTCTTCCCTATATATGAAGTAATGTAATTGGTCATTAAACGCTCTCAGCTACAGGTAATCTTTTATCCCGTTGCGTCTAAGCCTTTTCGACAATGCCAGGATTCGAAGCTAATCTTTTATTACAAGAGTCCGTTGCGTCTAACCCTTTTCCGCCATTGCATGGCGACAATGCCAGGATTCGAATCTGGAATCCTCCGATATACAGTCAGAAGCGTCATCGTGCAACCTTATTATTAGCAGAAAATAATACCATTCAAATGCACTTAAAATAAATACAGTAGAACGCCGATGATCCGAATTATTTGGGACCTGGGTCGATACGGATTCGAATTCGAATCAAAAATTCGGATAATCGGACATAGACTGGAAATAAAAAACGAACTGTCACACATAGGCTAAACTTTATGAAGTTTGAAAAAAACACAGTTTTCTACAATAACGCTCACATAACAACTTCTCGATCAGAGTAAGTAACATGTAGGTAGTGTTTTGCCTCTAGCTTTCGATCATAACAGTTGAAATATATCTGGAATCCAGCGAGTTCCAATTTGTTACAACAAAACAACACAAAAATTACTTGGTATTAATTTACGCTTAGGGCCGAATCGTATAATTGGCGATTCGGATAATGGGCGTTCAACTGTACTTTTGAATCGTCCAACATTTTTTTAATATTCAGAAAGTTTTTTAACCGATAAGCACAACGGGTGCATTATACTCGCCAGCTTCGACATAGTAACGACATTTATAACATTATACATCGTCACCATACATGATCCACAAAAAAACAATATTATTTTGTTATCACAATAGCACTGTTATGGTTTCATTACATTGTTGATAACATTAGAGTCAACAAGTATCTGTTTTAAATAATTTAAACATTTCTTTGATGTACTGAGGTTAAAAGACAAGTTTCGAAAAGCAAAATAAAGATATAAAGATAATTGTCGCTAATACTAGTAGTTTAAGCAGACCCATCTCCAAGGCAGCATTCGTTCACGAGCATGACAACATGAAAGTTCGCCTTGGTCTGTCTTTATCGACTTGCCAACGCACATTTGCCTCATATACTTGTCAATAGGTTTCGCTTAAAACATTGTTTGAATATGTAGGTAGTCTACTTAACCGCAAATCATTTGAAATGCAAATAAGATTACACCCAACGAGTATATAAATGACTGTATAAAATACATTATGATCGTGTACCGATAGCATTCTGTAGAATTATTATTAAACATATTTTTCGCAGCATTATTTGGTGCAATAGTAGTCTCTTGCCTTTCGCACCTTTCGAGTCCCAGAAGATGTTTGTGCGATGAATACGAGCATTTGTACTTGAGTCATAGGTATTTATGTATCTATACTATATATATATATACTAGCTGACCCAGCCACGCGTTGCTTTGTTATAAATTAAAATGATATCTATCCTACCTTTCAAGTTGGATCAAACTGCACACGGTGTACAAATTTGATTAAAATCGGTAAAGGAGTTAGGAGTCCATCGCGGACAAACAACGTGACACGTAATTTATATGTAAAAATTCCCTGTCGCAGTGTTCGACCGCAATGAACTCCGAAACTACTCAACCGATTATGATTATTTTTATCTTTTTGCTGAATTTGTTCTAACTTAGGACATAGGATAATTTTCAGTTTTTCCAACCAATCGGTATATTATCGCGATTTATAGATATGTGAGTAAGGTCACGCTGGTTTCCTTGAAAAGATCGCGTCTTGCGACTTCTACTCTTTTTTACTGTTATGTGGTTGTAACAACTGATTGCCTTTTAACAATAATAATAATAATATTCATCCAACATATTATCACCGAATCACCACACCGTGTAATTTACTTGGTCTAGACTCGTAGTTACAGAGAATACCAGCGTAATATGTTATATAATAATAATATAATAATATTTCTTACATTCACACCAATTAGCCTAGCCCAAACCAAACACTGTAAGGCTTGTGTTATGGATACTAGGGTAACGGATAGACATATATGATACATAGATATTGTAATATTTATAGAAATATATAAATACCCATGGCTCAGGTACAAATGTTTGTATTCATCATCCAGGGTCATCAGGATCGCTACCGTTGCAATAAAGGATTGAATACGATTGTCGAATCACTGCAAAGGTTTTTTCTATGCCGTCCTAATAATAACCAAAACCAATAAAAATCGTATTCCAATCATATAGCATTTAAACATTGTGTTCGTATTAGAAAAAAACTAAAGTTGTTATGGTGGATTGGGTTTTGGTGCATCCAATGAAAGGTCGTGTCCGATGCACCAACCGCGTTGCAGTTTCTGCCTTTATCCGGCAGTAGCATTTAGCTTCCTAGTTTTTAACGGATTTGGATCTTCCTCATTACTATCTTATGAGAAATCCAATTAAGTTTTTGTTTTAAATCGTACTATTGTCATTAACTTTAATTAGTGATGATCAATTAGTCTATTGCATCCCTTTTGTCATTGTTGTTGCGTTAGTAAATAATACAATCTTGCGTTACTTTTATAAACTGATTAGCTTGTCGCCTCGACTTTGTAAAATGGTCAAATCAAATCAAGTTACATGATCACATAATAAGATAGCAAGGTAATGATCATGTTAAGAAATGAAAATAGTCTATGTAATATATGGTGTTTCATATATTTATTATTGGAGCGGAGCGAGAGAAGCTCCCATGGATCAGCTTCAATGTGGAAATGTATGTGATGCCATAACTCTATGAGTTTTCAGCCGATTTTTGTATTGTTTGTTATTAATCGAACCAACGGGTTTAGGACTAGAATTTGATGGAACCCGAATTTTGAAATTTGCTCTATGGGTTTTTCCATTGATAAAATAGGGGGCGCTTTTTGAAAATTTTTATTCTCATGTAATTTGAAAATTCCCTACACATTATTGATTTTTTTTACTTTTATTTAATCAAAAAACCATTTTTTATACTAATTTAAAAAATATAAAATAGTTGCAATGTTATAGTATTACGCTCCGCTCCAATATATAGTGCTAGCGAAGCTTTATGCTAAGCGACTGTATCTACCTAGTATTATGTTAATGTATATAATATTAATGTATGTCTTCCAAAGGTTCGATTCCCGCCTGAGAATTAAATTGGGAACTGAGACGATTTTTTCTAGTATTTTTATATTAAAGTTTATCTTATAAAGATAGTAATGAAAAAAATGCAAAAACACCAATAGTACCCAGAGTGGACCTTATGACACTTTTGAGGTAAAAGAGCGATGAACTGGCGGTGACTAAGTTTATATGATATTGCAATAAATACTGCGTGCATCGTAAAACGGAAAAGTACGTTTTGCAACATGCACAGTGTCACGTAGGTACTGCATACGTCAGTGTAGGCTTTCCAGGCGTCCGGTTAATGCCGGACAGTCAGGCTTTTGGGGCCATCCATAGATTACGTAACACCAATTTTAGGAATTTTAACCCCTCCTGTCCTCATTACAAGTTGTCACATTTTTAGCACACCCTCCCCCCTTGGGTGACATCACACATTTTTTAAATTTTCAAGCGCTGCAACGGTAGCGATCCTGCCTTTCGCACCGACGGACGGTCCTTGGTCCGAACGAAGGGACAGATATCTGTGTGATGCATACGAGCATTTGTACCTGAGTGATGGGTATTTATATATATTTCCATTAATATTACCTACTTATTTCTGTATGTTACATATTTCTATTAATATTACTTATTTTTTATTTGTTACCCCAATATCCATAACACAAGCCTACTTTACTTTGGCCTAAGCTGATTGGTGTTAAAGAAATATTATTAGCATTTTATTCACATATAAATTTCGTTTTTTAGTATTTTAAATTTTACCATATGACGTCACAAAGATTTTGGCCTCCCCAGCCCCTTGTCACAGGATGTCACATTCCGGTGATACTCTCGCCTTTAACGTGTTCGTAATTCATGGATGACCCGTTTGGTATACGTGCCCGGCCAAATTAGACGGCTTTTGTTAAGCTTTTTTAATTTTTCCTTTTTTTTACATTTGTCATGTAGGTTTGCAATTATGAACATTAATATTGTGAGGGATATTAATTAATTAATAAAAGAGAAAATTCAATTCGATCTTTTTGATGTTCCATTACAGTTCAAGAGTAAATAAAAAGAGCCTTATTTTACTTTAAAAATAAACTTGCCGTGACTATATTGCTTTTAAACAAGCACTTTTGTTTGTGTGTTAATTTTATTTATATTCTGTTACTCAATTATATAACTTGCAACCAAATTTTGCAGTGCCCCAACGGGGCTCATGTGTTTTGTTCCACGTTACTATTTTTCAAGATATAATAAGACTAAAAACTTAAGGGTGTCCGATCTTTTTACTCAAACGTCCGGCTAAACTGACTGTTCTATCCGACTTTTCCGTTTAAAGACCTGGCCACCCTACGTTAATGGGTACTGGTAGGTACATCCGCTATAACTGTCTTGGAAAAAGTGAATTAACCTTCAAGTGAATTAATCGATCTTCTTAGAATTAATTCATTATATTTAAAAGGAACTGAGAATACTGGGGACAAAAGATCTGGCAGCTTCTTTGGTTGAGTAGTTTCGGAGTTCATAGCGGTTAAACACTGTGACAGCGAAATTTTATGTAAATAAACTCTTCAAAGTTAAATAAGAGATTTAATTATTCTTCAAATCGAAGAACTAATTACTAGTACTAATTAATAATCTAATTTTTAAATCACCATTATTTAACTACCTTCTATGACTAGGATGATATTAATATATAATTATTAATATCAATAATAGGTTATGCTGATTTTTTGATAAGTTGATTACCAAAAGTATTAGCTTTCTTTGAAACACTTCTGAATAACTATATTATTTTAACATTGTTCATTGTGTCTATCTTTTTTAGGTTCACTAGATAATTGTTACGATTCTTTCCAAAATTAACAAATGGAAGAAATACTTTATTTTAATTGCAAAATCGACTCGGCGGGAATCGCACCCTCAACCTTTGGAAGTCCGTCACCCGTCGAAAATTTCTGGTACCTATTTAATTTTACGCTGGAAGCCAGAGTTGTCTCGTCAATAAGAGGAACATCCTCTCGTATTCGAAGGCCGAGTCGATTTTTTCTTGTAGTTTTTCTATTAAATTATTTAACTCATAAGAAACCATTTAAAAAAATTAAAATTACTTTATTGTTTTTTGTGTTATAAAATAATAGAGTAGTTTTTACATTATACAAGATAATGCTTTTTTTGTGGAAATTGGTAATTTTTAACTTTTAGCGACTGGCAACACTGGTATAGCTAATACAAATGGCCGCGTGTTGACCAGCGGGTGCCTAATGGGATTGTTTCGCCCGCCGTGGTGTGTGGGCGGACATTGCTGCGGATTCAGCCGTAATGTTTTGATTTAATTAGCGGCTACTAGTTCGGTGCATGTGACCGGTACGGTGCAATTAGACAATTAGTGTAAAATAAAAAGTATAGCCACCAATATTTGAAGCTCAAAAGGGTGGGTAGGTGGTGGATTTTAAATTTAAACTCCGCCTCTTTAGTAATTAATAATTTTAGATAATATCATAATGGTGTCAGGGACCAAATAGAGATGTCCTGAACAAAAGCCAGGTCAAAAGTACCCTCAACCGAGC
Organism: Calamotropha paludella; assembly: GCA_927399485.1. Lineage (NCBI taxonomy): Eukaryota > Metazoa > Arthropoda > Insecta > Lepidoptera > Crambidae > Calamotropha > Calamotropha paludella. Next base: position 616,253 of record OV656803.1, on the reverse strand, counting down.
CTGTATGAAAGGCTAATGAGAGTTCATGGTAAGTGGAAATCTGTGCTCTCTCTTATGAAAAAGAAAGCATAGATTAAAAACAGATACCTTTAAAACTGTTTCGATTGCAACAAAGCCACAGATTAATTATTAAGTGTGGTAACATTGTCTGTAACAATAGAAATGATAGCCTGTATGTACTAAACTTAGATAAATAGATATACTTAGATAACTAGATACATTATTTATTGCTCATATATACAAGGACATAAAAGTAAAAAGCGCTCTCATCCTTAACGTCAAAATAAATGAAGCAAACGAATTATTTACAGACAGATAATAATTAGGTATTATAAAGATGAATTCATATAAAATTAAACAGTTACATTTTGATTTGAATCCTGAGATTGTGTTGACAAAGAAACACAAATAAAATTAACCCACAACTATGAAAATAAATACAAAAGTTAGATTCACAGACTAACATTCTGCAGAGTTTACACCGCACCGTTGAGTTATATTAGGGTCCATAAATTACTTTCATAGAAAAATACTAGAAATATCGACTCGGATCCCAAATTTAATTCTCAGGCGGAAATCGCACCCGCAAACTTTGGATGCTGTTCGATAGGTTGCGGGTTCGATTCCCGCCTGAGAATTTACTTGTGAGCCTAGCCGATTTTTTCTAGTAATTTATCATATAAGTTAGCATTAAAATGCATAAAAATTAAAAAAAATCAAATATTGGAATCTTTTTTATTTTTTGCCACATAATTTTTATGCTACCACCCATTCTTGGTTGCTGTTCCTGATTGTCGCACCTTTTATAATGCCCACAGCAAAGGAGTGGAACTCCCTCTCTGCGTCTATATTTACGAGTACTTATAAATAATTATCTTCTTGTAAGCTCGCTCCTTTGTCGATCGTGTATTGGCTTCCTGGCTTGATTGCGATCAAGAGTAAGACATTCAAAATAAAAATAAACCTTTGTTTGCTTCAGAAACTATTACCCTAGTATAATAACAAGCTTTACAGCACTTAATTTGGGCTAGTTAACGTCAATTATTACATTTGTAAGTGTTTTGAGGTTTCGCCGTGGTTTCAACTGTATTATATGTATATATATATATATATATATATATATATATATATATATATATATGTCAAATTAGTTCTCAAGGTGTTTTACACCGAAACTATTTAACCAAATTTTGTTCTGCTGAATTTATTAAGACTTAGGACATAGAATAGGTTTTATTTAAATTTATAATACAGCAACACGTGGCTGAGTCAGTTGTTATATTATATAAAAAATCCTTGTCACAGTGTTTGACCGCGATGCACTCCGAAAATATAATTAAGTTTACTTTAACTTGGAACCAAAACGCAACTCATTGGTATATCAACTATATAACGATAAAAAAATAAAAAAAGGATTGCAAATCATATTAAAAATTTGAACTTTACAATACTATGATATGTCACTGTCTCTTGAATTACCATGAAAATTCTACCGTTTCACAAACTGGTCTCCTTTAAACGGTACAATATAAAGTTCACAGCTATTAAAACTGGACTGTGAGCAGCCTTTCTCGGTTTCATAGGAGTCGTGTCCGTGACCGTGGCAGTCGATGGCATTGGGGAACCCTCGCCCCGTTATGGGGAATCGCGTGTTGGCCTTTCCATCAACTAATGTCAGACCAGCTGCATGTATTATAAAGTAAATTATTTACCCTTGGGCATTTCGATCGCGTCCATATTGAGTCATGATTCAGTGTTGCCAGTCGACTTCAGTCAAAAATAACATTTTTTAATTTTTTTATTTTTTTTTTTCTATTATAATAATTTTTTAATTTTGTATAAAAAATATGATTTTTGTACCCGAGTCATGGGTATTTATATATATTTCTATAAATATAATAATATCATATTAATATAGCTTGGGGCTAGGATAATTGGTTTGATTCTATGAAATAATGTTATAATTTGTTGTTATGATAATTTTAGGTTTATAATAAAAACAGTGGGTGGGTAAATAGACAGTTCGTGTCCCGAGTCAACGAAACAAATTCATCTGAATAAAGAAAAGTTTTTTTATTTATTTAGAAACCAAATATTCTAAATAAATAAAAAAAATATAAATACATATGTGGCGCGTTCGTCATACTTGTGATAAACATACCACCACTAATACTGATATTATGATTATCAGGGCATATTTGGATCAAAAATTAAGAATTTTTTAAAATACCGGTATACAAAAAGCGACCCCATTCAAAATAAAAAGAAGAGAATGAGAATAAAATTGATGTCAATAGAAATAATTCAAATTGTATATAACAATGTCAAATAGATTAGGAGAATAGAAGTTCCGTAGCGGCAGAGTAAGGCCGAGACTGTTGGTGTGAACCGGGTGGCAGAAACGGGGAATTTCTGCCACCCATTACAGGGCTCTCATAGTGGATGGGCGCGTTCTGTGTTTCGGAGCTCTCACACCGAGGGAGGGGGCTTGTGAGCTCCCAAAGACTGCCTTCCTTACGATAAGTGCAATAAGTCGAGTTTTTGGACAAATTGACTTACGTACAATTTACGCATAAATGTATGTACAAATATAATATACTACATAAAATTCCGCTTCATTTAATAGCTTTTATAGTTACGACGGTACACAAAAAAAACAAAAAAATAATCTTTAATCGCAATTTTTTCGAAAGTAGCTGAAACTACTTATTGCACTTTTCATAAGAACGGCAGAAGAGGGGTCCCAAGGAATCATAGTTTTCCGTGGCCCGTCGCATAGCGGCAGACGGAACACCGGGGGGTTTTAGTGGGTATGCCCGTCAGCCTTTTACTGACGGGTGAGTCCCGCATAACGTAACGCAAAAAAAGGAACCAAACCTTGTCTATTTTCAATTATTCAAGTATACAGTTTTGGATTCGTTATCGATATAAAATAATGTTACTTTTTGAGCTGTCTCAAGTCTCTTTTGGTTATTTACTACTGGCAACATTGAAATAAGCAAACATCTATATTTCGAAGCTAACATTTCATTATTGAGAACACATTTAATTAATTATTTTTCCTCGTGCTCTAATAAGCAACTCTCTTAAAAGGGTCATTGCTCTATATAACAAAATTATTACAATCTTTTACTGGTACTGCCATATGGTTTGAATCATCGTATAGCAATGATTAATTTTCTTTATATTTAAATAAAATACTGTTACTGGACAAAGGACGCGTTATTTTTTTTTATATTTATTCCTTAAGTTTATTGTGATCACAGCTCCTGTGATAGATTGTATTTGCAATTTTTGTTTATTAAATAAAAAAATATTTTTATTATAAGAACTAAATGTCTTTGACTTTCCTCGATAATTAGACTACATTAACGAAAAAAATATTATTATAACCGATTGATGATTCCTGAGATAAACACGTTCAAACAAAAATTGTATGTATACAATATGTATACAATTTCGTATTTTTTCTCTTAGGAATAGTCAGAGATCACAGATTTCCACCTACCACTATCCGTACATCTCTCGCTTCTTCAGCTCTCATCAGCCTTTTCATACAAGAATACCTTAAGCCTAGTTTGCATAACGTCTGTGATGCAAAACACCTTTAATGCAATAATAATTAAAATGCAAAATATGTAAGAAATTGAAATTTTGAATCAAATTAATTAGGGTGAGTGGGGGGAAGATCGAACGGTTTTTTGATGAGATGAGCAGTGTTGTGTTTGACATCTTGTAGAACAGTACATATTAACTTAAGCTAAAATTATATCTATAGTGAATAAAGTACAAAGAGCATATTTTTATGTCGTATCGATAAATCCCTGTTATATTTATTCGAAAGCAAAAAAAATTAATTACAATGTTTTTATCGAAAGAAAAAAACAGGGGGGAAGACGAAAGGGTGGTGGGGAAAGATCGAAGTAGTTTCTAAAATCGTTTATATTAATGTTAGACGATATTGACGGTCAGTAGGCTACAATTTTAATTGTCCTCACACTTCAGAACTGTCTATAATATCAAAATACCTTCAAATAACAGAGATAACGCAAATTGTTTGTTATTTATATTTCAATCTTGCCCCGCCGGGGAAAGATTGAACTAGAGGTTCTCAAACTTTTCATATTACTTGGATAAGATTATACAGAAAATGAAAGATATCAATCATATAAAATCTTTTATTGTTAATTCCAAGATAATATTAAACACAATTACGTTCATGAACCTTTTACCATTTTCGTCAACAAAATATGTAGCACAAAACGTAAAAAATTAAATATTCGAAAATTAAACAGCTAACCAATTAATTCTTAGAAAAATACTATAACTAAACACATAGAAAAACTTCTAAAAAATATTATTTAAATTCAATCTATACAAATTAAAAATTGGAAGTGTCTGTTTGTAATATTAAAAAACCGATTTTTACTAAATGCGTATGCGTAAAACTTTAAGACCATTTGCTAATCTTGTTTCCGTTTATGATCAAATACAGGAGGGCGACCAAGTGTATCACTTTTAACACCTGTTTTTTTATTGAAACGGTTGTGAAGAGTAGCAATGAGTATTTTATAAAATTTAGCCGCGCCGTATAATGTCAGTTCCTTCCTTTTCACTTTCTCAACGGCTTTAGCCATATCTTCATGAGTATACATGAGGTTGCAAGTAGAGATTTTCGGACGTAGTTACGTGGCATGATGGTGTTTCTAAATTGACAAAATGCATTTAATTTTTATTTATTCGGTACTAGATACGTAATAACATACTATGTATACACACACACACACACACACAGATATATATATATATATATATATATATATATATATATATATATATATATATATATATACAGGGCGTCCCAAACTTATGGGACATGAAGGGGAAGTACCTTAAATATCGTAGATAGTGAATTTTGCTCAAAGAAGACTTTATGTTATTTTTAAAAGTTAGTAATTCTGCATTCATAGATTTTCTAAAAATTACTTGCTTCGTCTGGGAATCGAACCAACTTAAATGTCAAAAAAAAATCACCCTACTTTTATGATGCCAATCGAAAGAATAGCTAAAAATAATAAATTAATGTAGTTCTAAAATTTGAAAATGGAACAGTCTGTGCGAGCGTTGAAGGCAAATTTAAAACGAAAATAATGTTGTTCTTAAATTTGAAAATGGAACAGTCTGTGCGAGCGTTTATTTTTCGGATATTGATCTGTTTAGTCTTAATTCACTTACACAAGTGTTATTGTGTTAATTTATTGCGAACATGGCATATCAAGTAAGTTTTGATCTAATGGAAGCATATTTTTTGAATGATAAAGATATCTCTAGAAGTTTGCGGTGGTATAGCGTAAAATATCCTGATAGACAATTACCGTCTCGTAAAGTTTTGAAAAGGCTTGTGAACAATTTGAAAACTCTGGGACGTTTCGATAAACGCCCAAGAGAACCACAGCAAGAAAACCGTACGATCAACGACGAAGAACTTGGTATTTTAATTTACTTTTCGGCTTTTCCGAAAGCATCGGTGAGAGAAGGAGAACATGAAATTGGAGTTTCGAAAAGCAAAATACACCGTGTATTAAAAAAACACGGTTTTAAGAGTTATGTTGAAGGACGATTGGTTCAAAAATTACTTCCGGGCGATACAGAAAGGAGAAGAAATTTCTGTCTTGATATCCAGGCACGCTTGCTCGAAAATCCAAATTTTTTGGATAATATTATTTGGACAGACGAATCTAACTTTAGCAATAACGGTATGTATAACCGCAACAATAATCGTATTTGGTCTAAAGAAAATCCCCTACGAGTCACTGAAACGAATAACCAAGTGCGTTTTTCACTCAACTGTTGGTGCGGACTTTTAAAAAACCGGGTTTTCTTAATCCATTTTTACCAAGGAACCTTGAACACGGAAAAGTATTTAGGAATACTTCAAATTTTAAGGGATAAGATAAGAAATCTTTCCGCGGCGGAGCAAGAAAACTTAATTTTCCAACAAGATGGAGCTCCGGCTCATAATAGTCGGAGAGCAGCAGATTTTCTAAATGAATGTTTTCCTACATGGATTGGTACAAATGGACCGATTAGATGGCCGGCCAGATCCCCGGACCTTACACCATTAGATTTCTTCTTTTGGGGATACGTGAAAGATGTGCTATACAAAAAGCGATACGAGAACGTGGGCGAGTTGCAAACAGAATTGTGCCATATCACATCGAGTGTTCACCATAAAATGATAAGAAAATCAACAGGCAGCGGACTCATTAAAAGCTTGGAGATTTGCGTAAGACAAGAGGGATCACATTTTGAGCATTTAAATAATTAATTTACAAAAAAATACCTACTTAATTGACTACGGCAGTTTCATGTATGTTTTTAATTTGATTAAAATATTAATTTCACGTTGTTCCTTTCTTTTAAAAAACCATGTAACTTAAGCATAGTTATTATTTTTTAGCTATTCTTTCGATTGGCATCATAAAAGTAGGGTGATTTTTTTTGACATTTAAGTCGGTTCGATTCCCAGACGAAGCAAGTAATTTTTAGAAAATCTATAAATGCAGAATTACTAACTTTTAAAAATAACATAAAGTCTTCTTTGAGCAAATTTCACTATCTACGATATTTAAGGTACTTCCCCTTCATGTCCCATAAGTTTGGGACGCCCTGTATATATATATAATATAAATATTTTTTAGGGCGCCCTAAAAAAACTTTTTTTTTCAAGTTTCTTATAAAAATACATTAGTTAATCATGTTTCATAAGCCCCCTCCAAAAAACAATTCGAAAAAATTTTTAAAGGTTCGCTCAAAAATTTTGAACATTTCTGAAATCGTCAAAAATCGATTTTCAAAAGTTCTGAGCGACCCTTTAAAATTTTTTTCGCGAGCTGTTTTTTGGATGAGGCTCTTAAAACATAAATATCATATATAATAGATATAGAAATAGATAGAAAATAGATAAAGTAGTATATTTTTATAGGAGATTTGAAAATAAAATAGTTTTTTTGGGGCGCTACATTAAGAAAAAAAAATTGTTGTAGATCCACGTCTACAGTTCACTGTAACGACCGGTGCGATACTACCCTTTCACAGAAAATCAGCGTGAAGTGGTTAGCTTCTTAGTGGCTGCCATGTTTCGTCTGGTGAGTGAGAGTTCCGGATGCCCGTTCCTTTTCCCCTTTCCTTAAGTTAAGGCCACCCGAATGTTGACGTAGATAAACAGGTATGACATCGCATTGTTCTAGGAGCTGTGATGATGCATTTTTCTGGTTTGATGTCTGGTGGTGTTTCACCTTTTTTTAAGTTTCTACTCCCATTCCTACGAATCCTGTTCCTATACCTATGAGAAGGCAATGCACAAGTAACACTCCTGTTGTTTCTTGTATCTATGAGCAGCGGTGAAATCTCTTATAATAAACAAAAATAAAAATAAATATTTTCGATAATATTAACTGAAATTGTGCCGCTGACAATTTATACATATAATGGCTGTAACAAAACAAAACTTTTTTCAGGTACATTTTGAGAACATGAGACCATTAGTATGAGTTTTGAAAATGGGGCAAGATGGAAACTTTTATATGTTTATCTTACCCCGTCAAATATTGGCGGGTAAAGACGGAATGTTACAATAAATCCTAAAATACAAAAAGTAGCGATATTTAGACATAGCAACATAACTACCAATTAAAAATAATAAGTATTTATACAAATAATAAACTCGTACCTACCTCGTAAATGAAGTTACACGACACGGGGTAAGATTAAAACACTCGACTTGCTCGCGAAAAATTCACAGCGCAGATATTCCCTCATAACACACAACCGATCCCTCCAAACGACAAGTGCCGACTGAGGTGTGGGACGTTACAAAATGGCGGTCTTATAAATGTTGTCTGCATTGGATAAATTACACAAAATCTGTCTTTATTGATGCCTTTTTGTGTTACCCCGTTTTTTATCTTCCCCCCACTCACCCTAATTAATTAAAAAAACTTGAGTAATTGGGGCGAGTAAGTTTAACAAACTCACTTTCGTATTAAAATATTAGTTAGGATTATAAAGTTTTTAGCTATATGATATATAGCCTATCATTTGCGCGATCACACGGTCTTACTATATACCAAATTTCATCGAAAATGGTCAACCAGTTCTTGACTTATAGAAGGACAAACAGACAACAATATATATCATAAAATTTGTCCAAAAAAATTTACAGACAGAACACACATATTTATATGGTAGTATAGATTACCTCTTTATAAAGTTGGTACAGATAATACTTTGGAACAATGATTGGTTTGTAGAGGAAAATCGCCTTCATGGTCTGACTAGCTAATACATTCTGCATGACGTGTTCCACAAAGTTCATCGATATAGGTTCACAATATTTGTTTGTTGACCTAAAATGAAAATAACTTTATTCAAATGCACTTAAAATGAGTTGTTTTCAATCATCCAACATTTTTACCTACCACTCATTCAAGTCTTTTAACTGACAAGAAGAATGAGCGCAACAAACGCGTCAGCTTCATCAGAAGTAACGACATTTACAATATTATACGTCGTCACCATAACAAAAATCTGTGTAACGGTAGAGATCTTGCCTTTCGCACCAACGATCCTGGGTTTCAAATCCCCGGAAGGAGCAGACGTTTGTGTGGTGAATACGAGCACTTGTACTTGAGTCATGGGAAAGTAAATTGATATTAATATTACATAACTATGTATCATTAACGTATGTATATCCGTTACCCTAGTATCCATAACACAAGCCTTACAGTGCTTACTTTGGGCTAGTCTAGTTGGTGTGATTGTAAGAAATATTATTATTATATGACGCAATGTAATCTTGAATGGCGTGACTATGGTGCAATTTTCCGATAGGTTAACGGTCCTCAATATTATGCACTATGTTTAGCTTTCGTATAAGTGCACATCGAAAAACAGTGCAGTCTAGGGACGCCCAAAAGAAGCGAAGTTTTGAAATATATAGCGTTGTAATTGAGCGTTAAAAATAGCGTAGAAAAAGAGAGAAAGCCACGCCAACCACGCACACTGACATGAGTGAAAGTGAGACAGAAGACCACGCACACTGAGATGGGAAGGCAGCTGGCTCTTATATTTATCGAATGATTGTGTGAGTGAGTGACTATACAGTGGACCCCCGGTAATCCGACAAACGTTTTGCAGGGCAGTGTCGGACTATCGAATTTGTCGGATTATAGAGTACTACCAAAGATCCCCTATAATATCGATTTTTTTAAACAGAGTCCCTTGTAATCTGACAAATTACAGATCAAAATGATAAAATTCTCTCTGAACTATTAAACTATGAACGCATGTTAGGCCGATCCGCTATCATATATTATATAGTCAAATTCAAACTGAGCTGAGCAATCAAAATTACAAGCGCGTACAAGTCGCAACCTATTCAATCATGCATTGCCTATATTCGTGAAGATTTGCCCAAAATAATGCTTGTGTACCTACCTACATTCAACAGTGATAGGCGTGTCGGATTACAGGGGGCGTCGGATTAGACAGGGGCCGGATTACCGGGGGTCCACTGTATATTCTACAGAGCTCTTTGGTAACGGCACTAAATCTGACGCTCTCGTGTTATGGTGACATCTGACGCCTCGCACGGATAGAGTCCGCGCGGCGAGCGGTCCGAACGTATGTATAGAAGCTTCGCATCAAAATCGGTAGTGTTTTATTTCTGGTCAGGAAATGCGCCTGCCCGCACCAATCATATTGAAGTGTATTATTTCAGAATTTCGGTCAAACTAAATATAGTATGTGATGTCGTTCAACTCTGATACAGACACTGACCTGAATTATCATGATAACGTATTTAAGTGCATGTTTTTCATTTAAAACACTGTCGGCCTATTACAGCACGTAGAAATCTAGCTGTTCAATTACAAGATGTATGCAATCCCCGTTAATATAAATATCCCCAGCCAGGGTTTGTGGTATAGTTGTTTCTGAATTCCATATCGCACAAGTGTGTGACTTACTTGAGTTCAGAACGATGCATGTAATATTAATTTCTAATACTTCCGTGCACAAACCACATTTAAATAATACAACATTTTCACGATTTATTGCGCATAATCTATATTAAAAAATGACGTTTCGACTAAGATTAACTGACTGAGACTGACTGACTCGTCATACATGTTCTAATTTGCTTGTTGTTCTAAAATTTAATAATTTTAACAGTGAGGAATGTGCCCGATTAAAAATAATAGATACTAAATTAAAATGCCTCAGTCATCCTGTGATCACGGCTCCTGTAAAGGAGTCGAAACGTTAGGATAACTATAAATTATCTTTAAAAACAGAGAAAAACGATGATATTCAAACGTATATGATGATATCCTATATTTATTTATTTCAAAATAAAATGTCTTATACATAATACATTTAAGTTTTCCTGTAATGCGAGCGAGTGGGTACTAAAAATAGCGCTTCGATACCGGCCTATTGTCACTGAAATAATGTTATCAACACAAAATGTAATTGACAAACATATCAATTGACTCTGTAATTGTCATTAGAAAACATGTTACGTAATAAAGATGTTATTTTTATCTGGACGGACATATATAATAATATTTCTTACGATCACACCAATTATCGTAGCCCGAAGTAAGCACTGTAAGGCTGGTGTTATGGACACTAGGAAAACAGAGTATACATACATTAGAGTTAGATACATAGATATTTAATATTTATATAAAAACTAGTTGACTTAGCCACGCGTTGCTGTGGCCGTTATTGGAGCCCCATGGATCAGCTTCAATGGCGCTATGTCTGTTACGCCATTACTTCCCGAGTTCTAAACCGATTTTAATATTTTTTGTGTGGAATCGAATCAACAGGCTTAGAACCAGATGGTAACGGAGGATGGTAATGGTAATTGAAATTCGCCAAAATTCCAATTGAACAAAAAAAAAATTTTTAGGTATTACCACAGTAAATACAGAACAGTAGTTTATCTAAGGCCGCCCGCTGAGTTATTAGCCTACTCTTGCGTTGATCCCCAGGGTTCTCACTGTTACTTTTAGTTAATATTTTCGAACAAGCAGCACTTGATCTAAATTTATGTTATAAAAAGCATATTATGATTGAATATTTGTTTGCGAAATCGTTATTGAGGCACCCGAAAACACTACAATATTATTTTCCCCTTTTTGAAGTCATGATACTCGTAATAATTAATATTATGGTAAGTGGCCGGCGAGAGTTGACGATCACGAGCGGTCATGTGACGTACGCGCATGCTCACAGTCGCGCGGCACAGCCCGTACTAGCGATGTGCCGAGTACGGCTTGACTCGAGTCAGACTCGATTCCTGCTTTGGACTCGCCAATTCGAATACCAATTTATTTTGATTCGAGTACGCCGGACTCGATTCCGGTACTCGAGTCAGGAAGAATCGATCTTGTACTCGCTTTCTCGAAACTATTATGCGAGTCCAACTGACTCGAGTCTAGTATTCGAGTTAGCTCGATTCGCTCGTACTCGATTTCTGTTTACTTAAGCAATGAAGTGACACCTAAAATATAAGTACATTAATAAAACAAATAGAACTTGATCTCATTAACAGAAATTTTCTTGTTTTCTAGATATCTCCTTAGTTTTCTATGTTTATTTGTTATGTTTAATGTTTAAAAATATTTTTCATTAAAATGTTCGTAGTGTTATTATGCTAGACCTAGATACTGTTTGAATTTTACTTCTTTCTAATTTTTCCTTTTGTACTTAAATCGGTAACAGACTCGAGTTCTGGACTCGAATTCCCAGACTGAGGTCGAGTCCAGGACTCGAGTCAACATTCGAATACCAAACATAGAACTCGAGTACTGGACTCGAATCGCGGAATCGAGTCATGATTCGAATACCGTACAAACTGACTCGAGTCGACTCGATCCTAAAAAACAACGACTCGGCACATCACTAGCCCGTACTGCCGCCACCTTATTCCCCCATATAAACTCGGCGTCAAAAAAATCGCACCTTATAAAAATCTTATTCAAAAATTCCTAAACCTTATATAGAGGATAGTGTTAGGTATCATTAGAAAGGTAACAAAAAGGAGCATCAAACAACAATTAAGTGCAATCTTTTTTTTAATTAAAATTATACAAAAAGCATAAAAATTTGAAAAATAATAAAAAATCTTAATTAAGTCCTAATTAATAATCGATAATTTACAAAAAAAATGTACAAAAAGTGTCTTAAAATTAACTCAAAATCTAGTGTTACCCCCCCTTGCCCTGATGACGGCTTCCATACGGTCCCTCATAGACCTCACCAACTTCAGGAGCTCTTCTTGAGGGATAAGACCCCATTCTTCAATCACCGCGGTTTGGAGTTCCTCTAGAGTCGAAGGAGCCGGATCCCGAGATCGAACCTTACGTTTAAGATGGTCCCAGAGGTGCTCTATCGGATTCAGATCAGGACTTCTCGCTGGCCACTGCATCACAGGAATTTGGGACCTCCGCAGGAAGTCGTTCACGATGGCTGCAGTGTGTGCGCGAGCGTTGTCGTGCATTAATGTGAACCCCTCGCCAAAAGATTCGGCAAAAGGGACCACATGCACATCCAGGATCTCTGTGATATAGCGGCGCGCAGTCAGCGACCCTTGTCCGCGAGCACCTCCGGTCCGGGAGACGCAGACCAGGTCGGTTTTGCCGGCAGCCGACATACCGCCCCAGAACATGCAGGATCCGCCTCCATATTCCACCGTCTCCTGGATGCAGGCTTGAGCGAAACGTTCACCCTGCCTCCGGTATACTCTTCTTCGTCGGTCGTTGCAGAAAAGACACACTCGTGTCTCGTCTGAGAAGAGAACAGCTCCCCACTGCTCAATGGTCCAATCGACGTGGTCGCGAGCAAACTGCAAGCGGGCTCGTCGGTGCGCTGCAGTCAATTTTGGACCTGTAGCAGCTCTGCGGGCTGCTATGTTCTTCTCCTTCAGTCTTCTTCTAACCGTGGATACACTCACGGTGCGTCTGCGAACTGCCTGGAGCTCCTGTTGCAGCTGAACAGCGTTTGAGAAGCGATTTCTCAAAGAGTACGACACAACGAACCGGTCGTCTCTTTCCGAAGTGCAGCGACGTCTACCGGACCCATGTCGCCGGATATAGCCACCGGTCTCTAAAAAGCGCTGGTAGACTCTACGAACCGAAAAACGGCTCAGATTCAGTTGCCGGGCGACATCACACTGCCGCACCCCTGCTTGCAGTAGTGCAACCACTTGAGCGGCCTCATCAGCTGTAGTGTCCATTTTCCAGATGTTCTTTCTTCAGTAAAATCAGTGCGTGTGTCCCCTTCAACGGTTTAATAGCGAATGACCCACATTGAACCCGTGTTGACCTCTTTATACCCACAAAGTTAGCGCAACTCGCGACTCTCCCGAGCAGCAAAATTTCCTTAGAATTTTTGTGACCCTTTATTTGTTGCTTTAGGTTTTATTTGATAATGAAAAATAATGTTTTTTTATTAAGTTAATTAAGTAACCTTTTAAATAAAATTATAATTAATACGACTGCATGTGCATATCCAGAGTTAATGCCATTTGAACGTGATTTTCTTAGAGGTGCGATTTTTTTGACGCCGAGTGTATTATGCTAGCGTGTGCGTGAAATCGCGTGCCGACACGGCGCGCGGCGCGCACGCACACATTCAAACCGAGAGCGGCACGTTTGTATGAAGATATTTTACTGTTCTTTACTGTGGTATTACGCTCCGCTCCAATATATGGTGCTAGCGTAGCTTTATGCTTAGCGACTGAGTCGCCTAGTTTCATTATAAATTCTAATGAAACCTATCCTATGTACATTATCAAAATTTACTTGTAAGCTAAGTCGATTTTTTTTATGTAAAATTATTTATAAAATAAGAATTGAAAAAAATATATAAAAATCATGTTTGACATTTATCACCGAAACAACAAAACTTGCTAACAAAATTAAACATAATTTTATTATTTTATGAAAGTTGTTGAACATGTTATTCTCAATGCAATCCTTACTGCATTCCTCTAAAGATAATGCTCGCATCCAATTACATTGTAATATATTGCAAAACTCAGCCTACTTTAAATGTTCGTTTATTTTAAATTATTTGCTGACCAATATTTTAATATGAATAATAGACATTACAATTTATAACTATACAAGGTCATTTTATAAACACCATCCAAATTTATATATTATATTCTTTGAAGAAAATAACGAAACAAGATTTTTTTCTTTTAATATCACTCAGTACTAAAATATTAAGTTAAGCCTACACAAAGTTTTCCGAGGAAAACTACCGATTGCTGTCACAGTCACGCTACGCACGGTGTTGTAGCAGATGATTACACGACCCCCGCCCCGCCCTCCCGTATTTCATTGATACATTACAATGATTTTCATAAGTTGCAAATTTAAACGAAAAAAAATAGGAACGTCAAATTGAAGAAGAGATAGTTGATTTGTTCTTTGATTATAACAATATTAATCGATAACACTTTTAATAAATAAAAAATGAACATAAAAGTAAACCACACCTTAGGCACTTACGTCGCATTTTTTTAAATTTAATCAACTTATGTAGAATAATTGGTTGGAGTAAAGCAAAGGGTGTTTATTAACCACAGAATCTAAAAAAACACAGGGATCGCAAAGGCAATTCGAAAATCGCAAAAACAAATGCAGTGCCAAAACCTTAGTACCTACCTACCTAAGTTATTTTTGTCTATTTTACACGATAGGATAAAGAAATGTATAATTAATAGTTCTATATTTTTGTGAAAAATTTCACAAGTCTTAGCCGCCCTGCACACATTTTGCTTTACTCCAACAAAATAATTAATTAAAAATCCAAAAAAAATACACTTACATGAAGTTTGAAAACAATCACTTTACCTTAAAGTGTAGGTAATTTCTCTCTAAACAGTCTTGCACGTTTATGAACATTGTCTTTTATTGTATTACTTGTTTTTTCACTTTGTCACTTCGTTAAATGCACGGATTATATTTATATTAAGTTCTCGAGGCTTTGGGCCTTCTTCACATAAACCCGTCGTTCAATTTCGCCCTCGATTTCAATTGCAAGTGTGAACACATTTCGTTAGGTAGATAATTATGCGACGTAAATGCGTGAACGCAACATTGTACATCGCGGAAAGCCCGCGGCTGACTGATTTCATTGCGCCGATGTAGTTACAACTTGCGCGCGCAGCTCGGTGAGGCGCTTCGGGCGGTCGGTCGTTCAACTGTAAGTACCTATTTTGCCAGTAACCAACTGTTGTAATAATTCGCTCGGACAAAATTTTTTTTTGCGGAAATTTTACCTACCAATTTTTTTTCATAAATGAAGTGTTTGAATGATATCTAATGCCTAGAAAAAATTTGGATGGTGTTTATAAAATAACCTTGTATAAAGCTGTAGATTCTGTCTGTACATTAATTTTTTTGGACAATTTTTATCATAAAAAATTGTGTTTTTTTTTAATTTTGTCTGTATGTCCTTCTTTAAGTCAAGAAGGGGTTGTCCGATTTAGATGAAACTTGGTATATGGTAAGAAGATGTGATTGCGCAAATTATAGGTTATATATAATATCGATAAAAACTTTATAGTACTAACTAATATTATTAATACTAAAGTCAGTTTGTTTGTTACACTTTTTATGCTCATCATGAAATTTAGCCGGGGTTCAGAAAAGTACAAAGAGTATTTAGCTGAAATAATCAGCATTCCAAAAATAGAAAAGCTAGTATTAAAGTATCCTTATTGTATGAAAAAAATACCGGCGCTTGCGAAATGTTAGGTCGTCATATTTTTGTAAACATATATAATTAATTGTTTAACACGTAGGCGCTAAAAATTTTATGTATAAGTAATATCAACAGTTTTGTTACTGACATGAATTACAAGCGTTAATTTTGGATACACGAAATAACTTCGAGGTCAGATGCGATATGATTTTATACCCAAAAAATTATAGTGTCATTAGCTGATACGCCCACGCGTCGCTGTGTCTCGGTTATTATAAATTGCATTTTTTTATAATAAATTAAAATCTATCCTATGTGCTAAGATGAAAAAAATCCAGCAAAATGCAAAAGAAAACATCAAAATCTGTCCAGTAGTTTCGGAGTTAATCGCGGTCAAACAATTTGCCTCGTAATTTTTATACACTTGTGTTATGGAATTCAGCAATAACGACGGTACCACAACACCCAGACCCGTGCCAATACGTAAAAAGTACAGATACCGAACCTGGGATCTCGGAGTAACGCTTGGTAACCGGTATTTGAATCACACGACTACGACGACGGAGTTCGTAAAAAAAATGTGACACCAATTTAGTTTTGTCACAAAACATTGGGCCCGACATCTAAAGGTTTCGGTATCTATTACCGCTTGAGAATTGACTTGTGAGCAATGTCGATTTTTTCTAGAATTCGGGATTTGAAACCAGGACCACGCACGGAGGGACACGCTCCATACAAGGGCGGTCATAAATAGTTAAAGTCCTGTTACTATCAATACATTGTATTATTTTAGTGACTTATAGTTGTAAAAGTGTTTTAGGAACATTAAAATGAAAGAAGTACATGTATTTACGGAATAAAAAACGTTTACTTCAGTAAAAAACAAATATAAACAATAACATACTTTTACCTAAATTTATCTTGAACAAACACTTAAAAATTGGAATGTAAAACATATATTTTAAATAAAATAAGAGTCAAAACATTGATAACATTATTTAATTATAATAAAATAATAGAAATAAATAAATTAAAATCAATTAAATACAAAAAAAAACAAAACAACTAACAAAATACAAATAAATTATTCTTATTCTAACAATATTAAACATGTAACAATTCTATTACACTTTGTGACAGAGTATTTTTCTTTTTAGGGGGAAGTTTCAGAAGACTTGTAATATAAGGATCTGAATGTAATAATAGTCGTTGTATTAAATCTTGATTGGTAACTTCACGTGACATTTTTCGAGTGTGACTTCGTCTATAAATTTTGATATACTTATTTGTCGCTTCAGCAGCTTCTTCGGAAAGTTCTCCTATAGATAACAATGCATAACTTATAATATCCATGTACGAGCACCTTGTGGACAGAAGCAGGAAGACTATACCACGGATATTCCTCGACCAGGCTGTATGCTGTTTGTAATGCATAGTCTTTAAACTTGCATTCATTAATTTTATGTCCAGAAGATAACGTTTGTAATATTACACAACAACGATCTATGAGATCCTTATTCAAACCTGTAATTTCAGCAGATACAGCTGATTCCAAAAAAAACTTCCTGGCCGTGTTTCCGTCGTTAGACGTCCCGCTTCCACCATTACGCGGCTTGTCAACTATTAAACCTAATCGTTCCCAAACTGGGACTGTACATATTGTTTTTTATTTGATAACAATTGTTTATCACTATCTAGCCTAACTTGCCATTTTTTTATGTCTAATCTATATGAAAGATGAATAAAATATTCGAAGAAACGTATCCAAGAATGTAGTGGTGATGATCCAAATTGGTATCTACTCTCTATTACAGGTTTTTGTAAACATTCGTCTATTTTATTCATCTCTTTAGGGGTAGCATTACATATATAACATCTACTTGTAGATGTTTCACTTAAAGCACTACAGATTTTACCATCTACCATTGAAAGCTGCAACTTATGAGAAACGACCAATTCACGATTGTCGATCTGAATAAAAGTAGGTTGCAAACTTTCAATTTTATCCTTAAAATAAGCTTCCTCTTGCAAAGACACTGCTGTGCTTTCTTTCAAAAATTGAAATCGAATAGGACGGCAGTACCTAGTGGAAGAGGGTCGAGGATTTTTCCATAAAATTTTACAATTATCTTCAGCTAATTTTACAATAATTTGAAGGGGTACATAAGATGTTACAAACAAACTACTATCTTCTAAAGTTGAATCTGAAAAAAATTGTTTGTATTCACTATGTCCAGTGCTGCCATCGAATCCCCATTTCCCAAGTAAAGAGATATTAGACAAACAATCATCAGGAATCTGATCTAAGACCTCTTTTTGAGATTCAAGGATTCGAGAAGCTGTGTGATCAAAAAGACTTTGTAATTCAACTTCAGCTGAAGACTCGGAAACAGTTATATTAGAAGGGTAACATCTCTGTTTCGCTTTAGTAATTTGTTGGTAACATGGTAATGCATTAGGAGAAATCTTACTATTAACAAAGTTTTTAATTAATAAATACTGATGTTTTGTCAACTGAGCATGAGTCACAAGTGACAAGACATCATCAGTGCTAACTCTAGATATACACGAATCGAATGAACAGTCTGAAACATCAAGCAATGCACTCACAGTAGAATCATCAGACTTTGACAAATCAGCTACTCTCCGACGTTTAGTCCTTTTACTACATTGCGTAAAAGGTTTTCGAGGACGACCACGTGAATGACACGGCGACGTTTCAGACGGAGTACATTGCTTATTGTTTTTCACAAGTTGAATTTTTTCAATAACATTAAACCAATCGGAATTCTTATATAAAAGCTTGGTTTTATCCCTATTAAATTTTTTCCAGAATCGAGCAATAGCTTTACATAAATTATTAACAATTTTCTCTAAATAATGAATATCAATGTTCTCAGCATCGCACTAAGGAGCATTTTGACTTTAAAACCGGACAAAATTATTTAGTACTTTTATTTTATTGGAAATGAATAAAAATACGTATTTGATTAAATAAAAAATATATTCTTACAAAAATGGCTAGGCTAGGAATGATAAAAAAACCAACAACATTATTTAATTCTTATTTTAGTCTGATTTATCAGAGTAAGCAAGGCTCGTTGATTGGTCTACTTCTGTATCCAGTTCTTCCGGCTCGAACAACTCAATGGTTTCACTCATGAAAGGCTGGCTTTTGCTCGGGTAACGTTTCCGTAAACAACTAATAAACGGATCTGATGTGAGCAGCAGTCTGTTGAGGACATCTTGATTACATTCTATTCTCGAAAATTTACGGGCATAATTTTGCCGGTATGAGCGGTAGTGCTTATTACGGGCTTCCGCGGCCTCTTCGGATAGTTGTCCGATGGGAAGGATAGCATGTTTTATAACAGTTGTACCGTGCACTAGGATTTTGTGAAGAGTTGGCGTCATTGGATGCCAGCCGTACAGTTTGACATACATTTTTGCAGTATCTTTGCAAAACTCTCCAAACTTATCTGCATTTATTTTGTGGCCAGATGACATTGCTTCCAGAATCACTTTAAGTTTAATTATAAACTCTTTATTTATGCCACTGATTTCAGCAGCTAGATCAGGATCGGCGAAGAATCTTCTAGACGTGTTGCCTGAATTGGAATTTCCGAAACCAGCTTTTGGCATATCTATTACAAGGCCAGTCTTTTCTCTATATTTCTTTTGGATTTTTTCTTTTGTTTCTTTAACCAAAGCCTTTTCTTCTGCAGTTCGGGCTTGCCATTTTTGCAGAGGAAGCTTGTAAGCTATGTGTAAAACCGTTTCGAAGAAACGGATTCTTGCATGAAGAATTGACAATCCGAATCTTAATGATTGAGGATCCTCTGCATTTAAATTTTCAAAATCATTAAAAGCTTTGGACGTTTTGCCACATATGTAACATCTCATAGTGGATGACGTGGAAGTAGCTGCGTTGCAAACTTTTGCATCAACCATGGTTGGGAGTAATGTATGTCGCACGAAAGTGGCTCTATTATGATTTTCTATTTCAGTTCTTAATAGTTGTTTTGTTTGGTCTTCTACATACTTTATTTCATCATTTGTAATATCAACAGTTTCGTGGAGAAATTGAATCCGGATTGGCCGACAAAACCGAGTAGATGACGTTGTCGGATTTTGCCATAAAGTCTTCATTTTGTTCCCAATATGTGATTGTAATCTCAAGGGTACCAATGAACTTTGAAATATATTTGAGTCATCATGAGAGCTGTCTAAAAACTTTTGTTGGTAGGCAGTTTGATGAGAGCCATCACAACCCCATTTTGAAATGAGCTCCAGATTTTCCAATTCTTCTGTTGTACATTTTAGGAGTACATCTTCAAGATAAAGACAAAGTCTTTTAGCTGTGTGATCCAGTAAGTCTTGGAGCACAACTTCTACACAAGTCTCCGTAACTCGAATTGCCTCTGGTTTTGGATAGCAGAGTTTCTTTGCTTCTCTAATAAGAGTATAACAAGGGAATATACCTTTAGTTGCATTGTGGAGTAACTCCCATTGCTTCCTTGTAAAGCCACCTTCGATAAAAATGCGCAAAGCTTCATCAGGTGTGTACTTTTTTATTTTTGGTTCATGAGTAGTTTTTATTACTTTTCTGTACCGCTTCGCTCTTGTTGGTGAAGAAGTTGCATCTTTTATGAGTTTCGAAGCCGCAGCATTGCCTGACACATTTTGACTGACGCTAGCTGCAAAAGTAAGCACTTCAACTGGTACCTCCTCACGAAGTTGTTTTGTTTTCCGTCTTTTACTGCGATCAGTCAATTCTTGGAAGTCCTTGCTTGGGCGCCCTGGTTTGGTGTTTTGCTTCCATATATGTACTGGTATTGAATTACTAAGCCATCTTTCGTTTTTTTTCATAAATCGGTCTTCAATATAATTGCACGATGCCCATCTCTTCTTTAAATCTGATTTGAAATGTCTTAAATCGTGACCTAAGGTTTGAAATTCGTTCTGGGGGCATTTCATTATTTCTCGGAGCTTGTTTTCCATAAATGATATTTTGTCATCTAACTTTTTAGCTGGACTCTCTTTAAAAATCATATACAACGATTTCCGAGACATCTGAATGACATTTGATGTCGAATCTGCAAAGAAACGACGAAATTGTAAATGAGCTAAACAATAGAAAAGTCCTTATATTATTTTAAAAGTACATTTTTTTTAATTGGTGGAAAGATGTGGAAAAAGTTTTTAGTGTTCTGGCATGGTGAAACTCTATATTTTACCACAAAATAATAATTATTACCCGATCTAACCCGGTACTATTACAAAAGTACTAATTAGTAAAAAAAACATACACAATATTAATTATTTTTCTCTTTTGTTGATTATGGTTCTAAAAATACATAAAAGTCATTCATTTCAAAGATAATATACATTTATATTAAGTACATACCTTGCTCTTCAGATTCCATAGCTAAAAGTTTCCACAATCCACTGCAAACCACTTTTAACACCACGTGCAAGTTCGAAAACAATAGAACGTATCGAAAAATAGACGAGCGTACTACACGGAGACTAGATTCCGACTACCTTACCGGGACGCGCGGAGGGGATTGGTTCGAGATAGGACTGGTTTATGATAGTACCATTACTCAGTTGCCATAAAACGCCAACTTGGGAGATGTTCGCAGAAATTTGTAATTGTCACTTTTGTCCGGTTTTGAAAACAAAATGCTCGTTAGTGCATCGTTCAGAGTAGTCAACAAACTTTGTAGGACTTGACGACACTTTTCCGAGTCATTATCGGTATTGACAGTTAGCCATATTTCAAGAATATGCATTCTTGAAAACGAGCATATATATAAATTACCTAAAACAAAAAAAAACGGTTAAAATTCAGTCACAAAACCTACACAAAGCACTAAGACTAAATAAACTAATTTCGTAGCAAATGCTACGAGATAATCTGGCAACCGTAGCACCCTTGTCATCGCCAAAAGGGCAGATAAGGGCAGCCAAGTTTTAATTTTCCTAAGATAAGAAAGTCTAAAGATTATGGTGCAATATACCTCCATAGTCGGAGCGAGTGGGAACATATTAAAAAGTTTATTCAAACTTTGAATATTAAAATATAATACTCCAAGAAAAGTCGCCTCGTAGCAATGACATACTAAAGAAAATATATACTAAGATACAATAAAAATAAAAATATTAATTATTACATACCCTGTTCTTGGATATCCATTTCAGAAAAAACACACACAGCACTCACAGGTCCCGCAATGACAACAAATGACGTCACGCTTTTTAATGACTCACTGATAACAGTATTTACGATTGGCGATGCGCTCTCTTTGAATGCACAATAGATAATGAAGGCGCACTCTAATTACTGACCTATTTATAGTTTCAGAAGGTACCGCAACTATCCAATGTAACGACAAGGAATAAAATGTAAAACTAGAAAGCAGGTTTTTAAGATTTATGACCTATGGATGTCCCACAGTGCCACGGTGCGAAAGGCAGGATCACTGCGGTTACATCAAACGCTCCTTCAATAAGATCTATTATTTATATCAAATTTAAATGTGTTTCGTATTAATAATTTTATGAAGAAGTATTTTTGGATTTGCTCACCGACACAATGATATTATTCTGTTTATAATAATTAATCGTCTGTTCGATTTTCAACCTCAACAACATATGTTTGCCGTCGGCAAAGACTCCACAATTCTGACTCACCGAATAAATACAAACAGAATTGTATGAAATCGAAAGAACGGGTAAGGCTACTGACCTCATCATTGAACCAAAGGGCGAAGGGTCTGCAACGTAGCCTTTCGCACCGACGGTCCTGGGTTCGAATTCCGGATGGGGCAGATGTTTTTGTGATGAATACGAGCATTTGTACCTGAGTCATGGGTATTACATATCTATCCATAACCCTTGTATCGATAACACAAGCCTTATAGCGGTTAGGCTAATTGGTTTGAATGTAAGAAATATTATTATTATAACTGATATTTATATAGACTTGCACCCAGCATGCTTCGCAATTCTTTTTTTGCTGACTATACATATAAACCTTCCTTAGCATGCATACAATAATTCAACAAAGTTTCAACACAATCCGATCAATGATTTCTGAACGCATAAGGAATAAACATGGATTTTTATTTATATACATATCAAAATATCCTATATTTATGATATACGTATTTATAAATTCTTTGCCTGCATCTGTGTTTCCTGATAAATACAATTTAGGGGTCTTCAAGTCGCCAGTGAATACACACACACATCATTGATTATCGCTTACCATAAGGCGAGATAGCGGTTAAGCGCTTACCTATTAACAATAAAAAAATATTATTGAACCATTTAAACTGTTATTCTTGTTGAATAACCTGAATTTTAATGAAATAAAAACCCATTTATCATTTTAACTGTTAATTATTCATTTATTTTTAATTAAAGTAAAATGTTCTTGTAGAAACAAAACGATCCGTCTATCGTCAGCGTTTCACAAAATGTGAGTAAAGTTGAGATTATATGTGTGCATTTTTAGAATTAATAATTGGCTTGGCTGGTACACCCTTTGCAAAGTGTATTAGGTGTGAAAGTGTAACAAAGAAACGCTTTTGTATTTATTATATTGTTCATGATTAGGTTTTTAGTTATATAAATATAGCCTATCACTTGCGCAATCACATGTACCAAAATCTCATCGTAACCCGTTCAACCGTTCTTGACTTATAGAAGGACATACAAACATTTTAAAAATATTAGAATTGGTATCTGTGAGTCATATAGCGAATATTTATCATCAAATTTGTCCAAAAAAGTACAGACAGGGCGTACAGATTTATATAGTAGTACAGATTATAGTTATGCCAGAGACAAAAGAAATATGGCTACATCGTGAGGATTGGCTCCAACGCGCGTGGCATAGGATTAAAAAACAAGTTTGGGTACTTCCTGTGAAGGTATTTATAAAACAAATATGGCCGACCGGAAACTCAGTGGCCTTGTTCACGGGAACTTTGGAATCATAAGTAGTGGTTGTCCATGGTACAGACGGAAGTGCAATAAGGATGCCGGTTGCAAATTATCTATGGCGTCAACAGACTCTCTCATTTGAAAGGCCATATGCCGGATAAGTCGACTTTTCGATCGGAATATAGTTAAATTCGTTTTCCCTTATATGTCTGTTTTACTATGTAAGAGCTTTAATAATATAATGTGATTGGTTATCACATAGAAATTTCGTATTTTGAATATTAATAATTTTAATAATTCTAACTGACCCGGCCACGCATTGCTGTGATTTAAATCAAAATCAAACATGTCCTATGTCCTAAATGGAAACAAGTCCAACAAAATGAAAAAAAAGCGAGTGTCCTTTAAACCACACGACTGAAGTAAAACTATATATGTATATACATATATGTGAATATTAGCTATACGAATCGTAACTGGATATGAAGAAAGAAAAAGAAAATGTGTGCTTGCACCTTTTCTTTTCCTCTACAGGAATATAGGAAACGTAACTCTCTCTTTCTTTTTTCTCTAACTTATATTTCCCTCTCAAATTCCGTTCGCCTCGCCGGATGACACTCTTCGTAACGCTCTCGTCATGAATTCACCAGCTTAAACCCCAAGTCAAGCGTTTTAGGGCTCTTTGGTAACGGCACAAAATCTGACGCTCTCGTGTAATGGTCAAATCTGACGACTAGCACGGATAGAGTGTTCAAGTTAGCGTTCAAGTTTTACTTCAAAAAGTGTGTGTCAGCTCCGACGCACTACTTAAGTTTACTCCTTAAGAACGATGTATTTGAACAGGCATGGAAAGTAATAAAATAAAACTTCAAAATAAAAGTGAAAGGAGCGCACGATAGGTTTACGCACAAAATACCTACGTAACGCTGTCGTTGGATCACTAAATTTTACTCTTCATATGTTTTTGATACCGGGCGCCTTATATAATAAACTAGCTAACCAGTAATTTTATTTTTCTAAAATAAAAGAATTTTTCTAAAATTAAAGCTAGCCTAAGTTACTCCTTATTACATCAGGCAGGTGCCAATAAAAGTCTCGTCTAAATCGGTCCAGCCATTTCAGAGATTAGCCGGAACAAACAGACAGACTAAAATTTAAAAAAAAAATATTTTGGTGTATGTACCGTATAGATATGCATGTAGTAAATAACGGTTATTTCAATATCACAAATAGATACTCCAATTTTATTTATATGTATAGATTTAACTATTGATAATAATAAAAGTATTGTTGGAATCTTTGGATCTAGTCTTAAAATAAAATATTTAATTATATTTTTTTTAAATATATTTGTGAGTGGTGTGTGATTGTGTGTTGAGAAGTGTAACTTCAAAAATTAAAAATAAGAAAGATGCAAAGGCATCATGGTTTAAAATGCCAACAACTATCAACAACTTGCTCTTCGAATAGATGTTCCATATTTAATGTCGTGAAAATAAACGAAACAAGCCGTATCAAACTAAAAT
Organism: Calamotropha paludella; assembly: GCA_927399485.1. Taxonomy (NCBI): domain Eukaryota; kingdom Metazoa; phylum Arthropoda; class Insecta; order Lepidoptera; family Crambidae; genus Calamotropha; species Calamotropha paludella. The sequence goes on along the minus strand of OV656803.1, from coordinate 590,988 downwards.
GTTTAGTGTAACATTCTATTGTAATTAGTTTGTAGAAAGTAATAAAAATGGATCTGAAATCGTTAATATAATAATGTTTGACATTCACATGCCCTGCGTTAGCGAAATAGACGAACTATTTATAAACCCGCCATCTAATATTTCACTCTGAATAGAATATAATAGAATACGATTTTTATGAAAACATGATAACAAAGTTATTAGATATGGAAGATATAAAATACGCTTGTAAAAAACAACTAACCCTCTGAGCCCTCAGATGATATTAACTTTCAGGGCAAATAAAAAATTTACAATAGACACATGTTTTGCCAAATTTCGTGCAAATTAATTACACACACATATATAAATTATAATTCAATACGCGTAAACATTTTTTTAAAATGGCGTCTATTTACATTGAATAAATTACATTTAAGTTGTTTACTCTGCAACGCTTAAAAACGGCCTGTAACACACCGCGTGGGGTATATTCTTAAAGCAGCGGTCGTGTGCGTCCTAAATGCCGTATAACTTGGTTAAAAATAAATATTGACAGTGGTGCTTGCCCCCCGTGTTCGCTTTCCGCTCACGTAAACACAATGAGTCCTCACAATGTTGTGACTACATTATTGGGTAGGCCTTTTTGTTTTACGTGTAAAGAAATTATGACGAATATTCAACTTATTTAGACAACATATATATATTACTAGCTGACCCAGCCACGCGTTGCTGTGTTATAAATTAAAATAAAACCTATCCTATCTTTTAAGTTAGATCAAATAACAGATAGTAACGAAGTTTGATCAAAATCGGTTATGTAGTTTAGGAGTCCATCGTAGACAAACAACTTGACACGTAATTTATATATATTAAGATTACTATATATATATATATTCCGTTGACTAAGGCCTTAGTCATCGTGTGAGCACGGCTCCTGTAAAGAAGTCGAAACGTCACGATAAAATATAAAATAAATTATGCTCAAAATCCGTAGAGAAGTTTTATTCAATATTTAAGTTAACAAGGGATACGAACCTACATCCCCTGGCTGCCGAACTATCAAAATCTTGCCAGACTCGTCGAGTTTTTCTAAGTACTCTTTTTTGAGGAATAAACAATACTGCACTTCTCATTTTTGTTATTTCTTGTAAGAAGTATTGACGTACATTGAGTAGGAAGTATTAATATACATTCGTTGAAGTTTTAGTTTTCTCTCTCCAGGAAACCACCGTTGCCAAAAAACCTAAGACGATCACTCTCCCTTTTTTTTCAGATTAGTCAGTGACGAGTTTTGTTCACAGATTAACTAGATTACTTATCTACCGTTTCGTTTTACTAAGATACTAAACTTTTACAATAACAATAAAACAAGAAACAATTTTTACATGAATACCAACATTTTTCAACTTCTTAATTTATATTACTTACAAAAATTACAGGTTATAACGTTAAGTGACAACTATTTGTTAAAAATATCAATAGAAACAAAACAAAGGCAAGATGAGCAATACTTAACACTTTAAGCTACAGCTATTTTCATGTTCTAGTTATAACCAAAATGAAATTAAAATAACTATATTCTAATACACTTAAAATAAGTTGTTTTGAATCGTCCAACATTTTTACCACCCAAGTCTTTTAACTGAAAACAACTCGTCAACTTTAACTGAAGTAACGACATTCGTATAACATATATATAAAAACTATAATACAGAAATAATTAAGTTAAAATTACTAAGTCTAAATCTAAAAACTAAAAACCTTAAAAAATATAAAATTATATCTAAAATATATTAATATACATATATAATCCACAAAAAAAGAAACCAAGTTATTCTGTGATCAATATAATTTTTTATTATTTATTTATTTATTTATTTTAAGAAAGTATCCTTAAACATAACAATAATATACACAGACGAAACGACGACCGATACCAAAGCTCAAGGGGAACAATATTATTACGAGCTTCTTATTGGACGATGAACAACTTATTTTAAGTGCATTCGAATGAAGTTATTTTCATTTCGTTTCATAAGTATTGAATCCCAGGGGTGACTGTTTAACAGTTCACTTATTGACCTAGTTCAGACGCTGAAGTTAATAGAAACTGTATTACCTTTTTTTTTACTGTAACTGCATTAGAAGTGTAACTTATGAAAATTAATAAACGTATTATTAGAGCGGAGCAAGCGAAGCTCCCATGGATCAGCTTCAATGACAAAATGTATCTGATGCCATAACTCTACAAGTTTTTTTTTGTAATGAACCAACAGGCTAAGGACTAGATTGTGAAAGAATAGAATTTTGAAATTCGCAAAAATAAAAAAAGTTATGGCCAAAAAACATTGGCTCTATGGGATTTCCCATTGGAGCAAAGTGCGAACGCTTTTGGAAAGTTTTCATTCTTATGGAATTTCAAAATTTATTAAAAACCATTGAATTTCTTTTTTAGTATTACGCTCCGCTCCAATATATGGTGCTAGTGAAGCTTTATGCTTAGCGACTGCATCGACCCAGTTTTCATCTTCATCTGATGAAAAGCCACGTCCACGTCTCTAAAAAAAGTGACCCAACTCTTTGAATGCAGGTGCGGCTACAAGAAATTTTCGAGTATTCTTTTAATTTATTATGCACAACAAAAACTGAAACGTAATAGTGACGTAACAACAAAAATACCAATTATCGATATCAGTCTCGTTTCTATTTGATTATTTTGACAGATGATAGCTTTATCGATACATAAAAGATTTACCATAGCCTTTTATTGCGGGGCATTTCAACGATAAATATATGTTATTGAAAACCAAACTAACTGCGATATCACTTGTAAACAATGTTCAAGTTAATGATTGCTATTTATATATTCATATTTCTTGCGTTACATTACAAACTTTTGTTTTCTTTCACTCGTCCCGGTGTCTGTAATGAAATCTTGCAAGTCAAATTTGACCCACTTCCCGATTTCCGATTGAGCTCAAATTTTACATGCATACGTATGTCGTGTGGGTCTTAATATTATGATGACATGGAGCCGATCTGATGCTGCAGGTGGAAGGTGGCCATAGGTACACCGCAATTAAACGACACAACCCCATCGAGTTTGGGCTTTTATATTTTTTAATTCGTTTTATTAACAAGTAATCGGAAAAGCTTGTTTTGAATAAAGTTTTTTAACTTATAACTTGTTGATACTGATTAGCTTAGCTTAGTAAGCACTGTTAGTCTTGTGCTACGAATATTAGGGTAACGGATGGACATACATATATGATACATAAAAATATTTATAAATACCCATGAACCAGGTGGAAGTAGTCGTTTTCATCACACAAACATTTGCCCCAGCCAAAATTCGAACCCAGTGCGAAAGGTAGGATCGCTACCGTCGCACCAAACGATCGGTATTGTTATTAAAAATATACAATTAAATCTAAAAGTATTTTCTCAGTTTGCCTATGAGAACTTATTTCAAAACTAAGTTGTGTGCCTCAAATAAATATAAATATATATATAGTATATATATATATATATATATATATATATTTCTTTTGTTTCTTTCTGTAAAACTATATACCTTAGTCATCCTGTGATCAAGGCTCCTGTAAAGGAGTCGAAACGTCAGGTATAAATATAAAGTATGCGCAAGTATCTGTTGAAAACTTGTTTTTTTTTTCATATTAATGAGTGTCCCGATAAGCGCAAGTATTACTTTTGACCTAAGATTGCGAATAAAGGTTAAATACAATCACGTAAAATTGTGGCTGTATTCCTAAATACACATCAGTACTGGTCAGTGGTAATGACATGAATCCGGCGCCATTTTGTACTGGTCAGTATAGTGTGACGTATCTTGCCAGGCATTTCTCCCACCCTATTTTAAATATGGCGTCGATTTTTGACGTCATAGCACTGGCCAGCGATGATTATTTCCAAAAAGTACAACCTTTGTTGTCTGCCTCCGTCTACAGAGTCTTTAACTGTATCTATGCCCGGTTGGGTAATTAGACAATAGACATAAATATACTAGGTCTGCAATACATGCTGCTGTTTGCAAATACTGAACGAAGCGATTTTGAAGGGTGATTATTCCTCGATTGTATGTCCAATTTCAAAACTTTTTTTGCACATTAGTCACGACCACGATGTGAAAAATTCACCAAATTTCATTAACGTAATCTCAACGGTTTGGCTGTGATCAGCTTTTGAATTTCTCTTTCGGTGATTATTCCTCCATAGTATGTCCGAGTTCAAAACTTTTTTTTGCACATTAGTCACAACCACGGTGTGTGTTTTGGCGCCAAATTCCATCAATGTAGTATCAGCGGTTTGGCTGTGATCAGCTTTTGAATTTTTCTTTCGGTGATTATTCTTCCGTGGTAAAGTCTATATTTTTTTTTACATAGCCTATGTCCGTCAGGTTATAATCATGTATGTTCATGCAAAAATTCGTTCGAATCGGTTGAACCGTTAAGTAGCAGGAGGGAGACAAGCGTTTAGGAGTTGCCTAAAAGAGTGCTTCGCTCAATAATGTATACAGTGCAACCTCTATATAACAGAACGAAAAAGGAATTTTTGAAATGTTCTTTTTGAAAGTTTTCATTCTTATGGAATTTTAAAATTTACTTAACATTATTGACGTTTTTTTTAGTATAACTCTCCGCTCCAATATATGGTGCTAGCGAAGCTTTATGCCAACTACCTAGCAGCTTATTAATCTCAGAATACGTACACAACTGCTTCCTTTGTTATGATATTTTAATTAATTTGTGACTGTTAATAAACATCTGTTTCTTTACTCACTCAGCATGTTTAAAACTAACAAGTGTCAAATAGCAGTGTCTTCATTACTTATCGTGAAACAGCATTGAATGTCTTGCAAAAAATGTTTACATGTTTGGACTTGTAGAGACATGATTTGTTGCATTGAATGTAAATATAGGATACGTTATGTAAAAGCTGAATAAGTGAATTCGGTGAAGGTAAATAATACATTCTATTTATATTTAGTCTAAAACTAAGCTAAGCTTGTACTATGGATATTAAATAATGTAAATATATAAACGATCATGCTTCAGGAACAAATGCTTATGTTCATCACAAAAACATTATACCTACCAGGGATTGAACCCAGGACCTTGGGCGCTCAAAGTAGGATCGCTATCGCTGCTCCAAGCGGCTTCTTTGATAGTTGAAAATTGATTACGAAAAAGATTTTTGATAATAATATGCTTTATGAGAATTTTAACGATAGTTTTGGTGCATCGGTAGCGTTCCTGCCTTTCGCAACGACGGTCCTGAGTTTGAATCCCGGTAAAGGCACACGTTTGTGTGATGAATACCATGATTTATATTTCAAGTCAATGGTATTTATATATTTCTATGAATATAACATATCTATGAAGGTATCATATTATATGTATGTGTAGGTATCCGTTACCCTAGTATCCATAACACAAGCTTTATAGTGCTTTGGGCTAGGCTAATCGGTGTGTAAGATATACTATTAGTAGCTAAATCGAGGGAACTGTTACATTGTGCCTCATATAAAAGTTACACTGTATTATTAATGTGTGTGTAAAATATTTTTAAGAAGGCCTGCTATTATCTTTATGACCGGTGTTAGTCTTGAAGCAGTTGTTGAAACGATAGTGACGTTATTATTTGTGCAAGATAATAAGGTCGAAAGTCTAACAATAATATGTGGATATTTACAGAACACATTTCTTTATTGTAGTCACTGCCCTATTAGGGTGACGTGGTTGGTAAAACAATGATTAATTTATGTATTTGTGCTTACACATGGTTTCAACGTGAGAAGCACAAAGAACTGGAATTAACATTTACATACAAAACTCCTTGATTATGAAACTCTTTGCCTGAATCTGTTTCCTGATAAATACAATTTAGGGGTCTTCAAATCGCGAGTGAATAAGTATCTTCTAGGCAGAGGCGTCACATCGTAGATCGCGCATCGTTGCTTACCATTAGGCGAGATAACTGTCAAGCTTACCTATTTACAATAAAAAAATAGACTAAATCACCACCCTAACTAGGTTAGGGAGTTGATGAGCATGGACCCAAACACTACCCTCAAAAGACTGAAAAGACGCATCCCTTAGGGCCTGATTGCAATAAGAGCTACCCCTAATTTGGTCATATCATTGAATACTGTGCCATACACGCCCCATTATATGAAATGTTAAAAATTTAATCTCAAGGTCGAAGGCAGCAGTCGAAGTGACAGATCGCAGGAAAATAATGAACTATAAAAAAATATTTGAAGTGTGTAATTTTGGCAGAACACGCAAGCTATTTAAAATTGTATATCAACGAAACTCTCAACTTTTAATAGACACTCAAAGATTTGTGCTAAATGGAAATACGGTTTTCTGCTATATATTTAAAGACACCTTTTGTATTTTGATGTGTACGGATATATAACAAATACATATATTTTAAGTACAAAACACTAAATTCATATTTACAACATCTACCCGTCAGTCATTCCAAGACGACGGCGCATGCAAAATTTTGAGCTACATAAATATATTTTTTTATTTTGTTTTACTCATTTAATAATGATACATCTTAATAGAAGAATCGCCTCTGCTCACAAGTTATCCGCAGGCGGGTTTCTACCCCGCATACTTTGGATGTCCGGTCCACTGTTCTTGAAATTTCGTATAAAATATAACAAGCGTGTTTGTCAGCTCCAACGCACGACTGGAGTTTACTACTGAAGAACGATTGTCTCTGGACAGGCACAGAAAATAAAAAAAATGCGTTTACTGCAAAAGACGTTATGCGACAGAATTACCATCTAAAGTTCTAATATTTAACTACTAAACGAATACACAAACCAATAGCGTGTATTTTGTCCCGATCTCCCTTACTCCCTCTCTTTTTCCATCTTTCTCACTATAGCTCTCTCCCACCTCTCGCTCCATGGCACTATGCGTAATGCGACGTTCGCTCTATCTCTCTCACTCCAAGGCTAGGTGCTTCATGCTACGTTCGCCCTTTCTTACTCTCTCAATCGGTCTCGATCGCTCTCTCCCTTTTCTTCTACATATCCGTTGCACATCTTCGTGACGTTGCATCTGTAAAAATTTTACCCTAATGCGCCTAAAGAAATTTCACTTCAAAAAAACTTCAAAATAAAAGTGAATGGTGCACAAAAAACGTAACGCTGTCGTTCGATCACAAAATTTTTCTCTTAATATTTTTTTAGACCGGGCGCCTTATATAAAAATCAATTTTTAAAGAGTAAAATCCAAAGAAAAAAACATTACAATTAATATTAATGTAAGTTTAGAACGACTTAGACGCTGTTATGGTTTTATGAGTCAACAGAAAACTGTAATTTAACCTAATTGTTGTCGGGTCAACGTTCGTGTCTGTTGACTGACCAAGGAAGAAATGGTCCGTCGGTCTTCCATCAAGATGTTGGCTGAAACGTGAAATACTAGAAATTTAAAATAAACTTGCCGATTCAAGGATTTTAGGAAAATGTATCGCGTTTTATAATAAGGTGCCACACCATGCAATTGAACTGCCTTTAGAGTTTATAAAAGCAGTAAATGAATGAGCTTTGCTTTAATATTTTGTAAACTTAACTTTTCTATTTCATTTTTACAAGCGCTAGAAAAGTTTCCCTTAATAAGAATTATGTAATATATTAAAGGCAGAAAAAGACAGCCCTTGCTGAGTTTGTTGCGGCTTCTTCTCGATACAAGGTCTCCAGTCTCATATTTAATAAAAAAGGATTTTGTCATGTAATATATTAAAGGCAGAAAAAGACAGCCCTTGCTGAGTTTGTTGCGGCTTCTTCTCGATACAAGGTCTCCAGTCTCATATTTAATAAAAAAGGATTTTGTCTTTTACCTGAATACAACAGTGAGGGACATTCCCATTATATGACATTATAATCAGTCATACAATTGACTATATTAATTAAATCACTAGTTATCATTAGAAGTTCACAGCTGTTAAGATGTAGGAAAGACCTTGGTTGTAACAATGGCGTATTATAAATGTTTAATTGTCATATTGCAGACGCCTCGGTCTGAGATCGTAATGGTACATCATGTTTGGAATTCAATTAGTATGTATTAATGCAACAGAACTCCTTTAAAAGAATTATTTTGTCTGAGCTAAATGCGACCGACATAGCTCGCAGATTTGCCAATCTTAAGCGGCAGTGGGCGGGGCACATAGCTCGTAGAACTGATGGCTGTTGGGGCAGATAAGTTCTCGAGTGGTGACCACGGACCGGAAGACGAAGTGTAGGCAGCCCTTACACTCGGTGGACTGACGATCTGGTGAAGGTCGCGGGAAGCACCTGGATGCGAACAGCGTAGGATCGGTCGTAGTGGAGAGAGATCGGCATTTGACTTAGACGAAAGGAGAGGTTATGAAACAGTTTTTCAGTTCACGGTTCCCTCTTGATCTCAATCAAGGTTACTCAGAAGTTGCCTATTCATCCTGGCTTTGAAAACGGACCAGTCATAAGTACTGGGAAATACAGATGCAGGGAGTTCCACTCCTTAGCTGTGCGCATTATGAAATATGTTGAGAAGTGCTTGGTGCGATAGTTAGGAATAGCAAGCAAGAAAGGGTGGTAGCCCGCAGTGCGTCTGGATGTCCGATGGAAGAAGAGGGATGGCGGTATGAGTACAAGCAACTCCTAGAATTGATCACACAAACATCTGGCCCTTGCGGGACTCGAACCCAGGACCGTCGATGCGAAAGGCAGGATCGCTACCGTTGCACCAAACGGTTGCGATTATCTTTAATATATATATATAATTCTTCTGTGAGTGTGTATGTCACTGAACTCCTCCTAAACGGCTGGACCGATTTGAATGAATTTTTTTGTGTGTGTTCAAGGGGATCTGAGAATGGTTTAGATTCACAAATCAGTCCGGCAGATGACGATGCAGTCAGCACAGCAACGCGTGGCCGGTTCAGCTAGTTATTTCACAAAGTTGTGGGAGATATTATTGTGTAATAATTGCTTGAAATTTTAAATTATTTTTAACTAGCGACCCGCCCCGGCTTCGCACGGATGCAATGCTCTTCTATATTATGCATGTATTATACATATAAACCTTCCTCTTGAATTACTCTATCTACTAAAAAAACCACATCAAAATCCGTTGCGTAGTTTTAAAGATTTAGGCATACATAGGGATATAGGGACAGAGAAAGCGACTTTGTTTTATACTATGTAGTGATAATAATTTGGATGTCGACTGTAGTCAAGTATTCGTTGCTAACAGTACTAACGTTAGATGGTAACCGACTTTTTCTTTCGTCCGGTGAAATTGATCTTTAATTACAAAGTCGCCTTTGGATCGTGCAAGAATGACGTGTTTAAGAATCCATCTTTAATAATTAACGAAGTGTGTTCATTGCGCGTCTGTATGTATTTAAGAAGTTTTTTTTAATTGTAAATAGGAAGGCGCTTGACCACTATCTCGCCTGACGGTAAGAGACGATGCGATTTAGGATGTGGCGCGCTTGCCTAAAAGATAACTATTAACTCGTGACTTGAAGACCCCTAAATTGTATTTATCAGGAAACACAGACTCAGGCAAAGAGTTCCACTCCTTAGCAGTATTGATTACAAAATTGTCACCAAAACGAAAAGTGTGACTCTTTGGTATATCAACCATATAATGTGGCGCCTATTTGTAAGCTTGGTTGTCCGATGGAAAAATTGGGACGGCGGAACAAGGTGAAATAATTTAATTATTTAATGATTTTCTATTAAATTGTAATTTTTTCATATTATTTAATTTAATGAATTGTGTTGTGAAACTATTCCTGATTATTAATGACTAAGTTCTTCAAAAAATTTCATGCCTCTAAGAGCCCAAAAAAAATGTTTATAATAATAATATAATTAAAATAGTATTGAATAAAATAAAATTTTTAAATAAGTCAAGACTAACATCTAGGACTGTCTGAAAAAAAATATTTTGGTTTTATTTTTTTTCTCAAAGGAGTGTGGAACTCATTCCCTGCGTCTGTATTTTCGAGTACTTTTAACACGCTTGTTGTCAAAGCCATGGTGAATAGGCACCTTTTGAATTAGCTCGTTCCATTGTGGATTCTGTCTTTGCCCCCGGGCTTGATTGGGATCAAGAGCGAACCAATTCTAAATAAATAGTGAAACATACGAATATATTATTTTGTTTAACATATTGTTGTAACTTATTTTTGAAGTTGATTCTTGATTAGTACGAAACAGTATTTGAATTGTGCTTTGCTATGTATAATTCCAATTTAAACCTTTTTGTGGTTCTTCAAATGTTAGATGTGAAACGCCATGTTTAGTGACCAAAGTGACAGGTCATAGCTTGGCTGAATTCCCTCGATTAAATAAATATTTGAAAACTTACTTACATATATGAAGATATGTATTATATGAGGGTATTTACAAATTAATTATTGGATTATTATGTATTTGATTTAATTTGAACCATTAAATCTGAAAAATTTGTAGTATATCAAATGATTTTTCCCAGTGTTTTAATAGTTAGGGTTGCTTCAGTATTTTTAAGGTAACGGACAAACAACTTGATAAAAATAAGGTCACGCGTTACTGTTTTATATATTTAAATGAAATCTATCCTATATTTTTATAATAGGTTACAATATCCTATGTCCTAAGGCCGAATAAATTATAGCAAAATGAAAAAAAATCATCTAAATCTAGGTTGAGTAGTGTTAGAATTTTTATATATAAACTAGCGGCCCGTCCCGGCTTCACACTGGTGGACAAAATTCTTTAATTTTTTTCTATTATTAAAAATTTTTCGTTAGCGCCATCTAGCGTCCGGTAGACGAACTACTTGCGGTTATCGCGTTGCTATGGTCACGTTATTGTTACAATGGAAAAAGAGCGGACAGACAAACAAACCACTGTGATCTTAGATTATAGATTGAGTAAGTAATTAATTATGCCATTTCAGCTTTCATGGTTGCAAATAATAAAAAAAGATACAGGTCTTTAAAATAATTGTTTTGTTTACATAGTTTTGAACTGCAGTTTAATTTAAAAACGTATAAGTATAGTGTTATCGAAGGCGAAACCAACAGGGGTCGTGAAGAGTGACATTGTAAATAACATTGACTGTTACACCATTACTCGGTACGTGCCTAATTTACCCGGGTTACGTCACTTCCTGGTGCAATGATGTAAGAAGAAAACGCTGTCCTTTATACCTTCAGTAATAAAGGTCAGAATAAGAAAGGTACTCAAACAATGACTGTACGTGATGTCGTGGACATTTTATCGATATCGCAGACCCTGTGCGACCTCGTATATTGTATTGGCGCCTGAACTTGAAGAGGTTTGATATATTATATCAAAAGGTTGGCCACCTCGCCATGGCTTTATAATTTGGTGACGGCGCCATTTCGACGTCCGGGTTTTCGTGCCCTTCGAACGGTTGTTCAGCGCACGCGCACAATTCTAATAGAAAATTTGAAAGAAAGAAAACACATTTATTAATACTCACAGAGAACTTCAAGTATAGGAATGATCACCGTTTGGTGTTACGGTAGCGATCCTGCCTTTGGCACCGCAGTCCTGGTTTCGAATTCCGAAAGGTGTTCCGAAAGGTGCAGATGTTTGTGTGATGAATACAATTTTTAGGTGAATCATAGATATTTTATTTATTTATATATATATATATATAAAATATCCATGTCACAGTATTGACCGCAATGAACTTCGAAACCATTCATCAAATTTTGATATTTTTTTTTCATTTTGCTGGATTTGTTCTAACTTAGGACATGAGATAAGATGAGATAGGTTTATGCAAATTATAATAACAGAGACACAGCGACGCGTGGCCGGGTCAGCTAGTATTTCTATAAGAAAATCATATTTATGTATCATGTCTATCCGTTACCTTAGTACCTATCCATAACACAACCCTTTCAGTATTTTGGGCTAGGCTAATTGGTGTGAATGTAAGAATTACTTTTATTAACGTTAAAAATACAGAGAAATACAAAACTTAAAAATAATGGGGTCACTAAATACCTCAGTATTTTGCCTTTGTCCTATTCACAGCTGCATCACTAACACCGGTTTGTCTTAAAAACAGTTGCGAGTTTGAGATCATATAAATTTAAAGAAATAAATATCAAACAATCCGATATATATCGGTCAGTATGACTAATTCTTGTAAATAAGAATAATATCTAAATGTGAAAAAATACAACTATTATTGTTTTCATCTTTTTTTAACAATTTTTAAGTAATGTTCGGCGTAAGGGTAAAGTTAATCAAACCAATACTTAGTATCATAATAATATTTCTTATAATCACACGAATTAGCCTAGCCCATAGTAAACACGTTAAGGCTTATGTTACAGATGCATATATATTAAATATTCATAGAAATATATATAACTAATATATATAACCCATGACTTAGTTACAAATGCCAAGTACAGTCGGTGAGAAACGCGAGATGGCCACCGTTGCACCATTTTTCTCTCAAAAACAAAACGATCAATCTATCGTTAACGTTTCACAAGATATGAGTCAAAGTGAGATTTTATATGTGTATTTGTGTGTATTTGTTAAATCAATAATTAATATTCTAAAGACAGTTAAAAAGCGTAGCGATTGAACTTTATCACCTGGAACGTAACGTCTATTTTTGAATGAAAGCAACAGGTAAATAGCTTTTATAATTATAACTGTAAATATATCATCTTTATTGCCCAATAAAATATTGAAAAGCCAGCGCCAATTTACAAATTATAATACAACTCAGACACTGATAAATATTTTTTGAATTGATAGCTCATAGACTTGTAAGTCAGCTACTTTATATAGCTAGTATAGCTAATCCGTCCACGCGTCGCTCCGGTATATATTAAAATAAAACCTATCCAATGTCCCAAGTAAGAACAAATCCAGCAAAATGAAAAAACAATCATCAAAATCGGTTGAGTAGTTTCGGAGTTCATCGCGGTCAAACACTGTGACAAGTATTTTTATATTAGAGATAAAAAAATATTGTTTCAAATTATTACTAGGGAATTATTTGTACATATCTTTGTCTACATATTTTAATTTACTCTTTTTTCCCATTTTTTAGTTGTTTTATATACCAGTAGAGGTATTAGGTGTAATTTTTTTAAATCGTGATTAGGTAATCGCTTGTCCGCCAGATGGTAAGCGACGATGCGACCTTGTATGTGACGCGCTTGCCAAGAAGATTCGCCACAAACCCCAAAATCGTATTTGCCTATTTGAAAGTCTCGTCGTCCGATTAAAAATGAAAAAACTTACTTTCTTGACTGTATTGAGAGCTGTAAGCATTCCTAAAATAAATAAAATAAACGTAAATTTAAGAGATTCAACATCAAGCAAGCTTCACACCTTTGCTCACCGCTGCAAAGTCGCCTGTCTGTCGGTCTTCTACAAGATGTATTTTGGAGAGTGTGCTCAGGAGCTGAATATACTCATATCGCCATTACCCTTCTTCCATCAGACATTCAGACGCACTGCGGGCTACCACCCTTTCCTTTTTCCCACGTTTTTCTTAGGACCCTTTCTTGTCTGTTTGCTTGTCTGTCGTCTTGTCTGTCCGGCTGGAATCTTTTCTCAATTTTGAGGTACTTCCCGAGCGAGTTGAAACTTTCAGGGTAGCTCAGAACCCGATGACAATCTTTACAAATACTCTCAACATCTATGCATATCATACATCTCATTACATCTCCATAAGTAACATGCGCCCCCACGTTTTGAGTGGCCCCTCGCTTGGCCCCGCCGGGTTATTTTATTCTTTTTTGGTCACTGAAAAACGTGGGATTTTTAGATTTTTAAATCTAGTATTTGCTTTTCCTACCATGCGCTTGTCAACATCTTTTATAATGCGCACAGCAAAGGAGTGGAACCCCCTCCCTGCGTCTGTATTTCCGATCACTAATAACCTGTCTATTTTCAAAGCCAGGGTTAATAGGCTTCTTCTGGGTTAGCTCCTTCCATCGTGGCTCCTGTCTTGGCCCCCGGGCTTGATTGGTTAATATAATCAAATTCTATACTAATATAATTGGACATCGAATGTTATTATAAAGCAATTGATATTATAAATAATATTCATTTTTTCATGAAAATTAGAAATACATTTTACGAGAAATTGGTTAGGTATACTGCGAATGACAGGGGCACGACAGATTTAGAATTGTATGTTTGAGCATAAAAAATATAGATACTTATTACATAATACTGTGTGGCTATAAATAATAATATTAGATATTTCATACATTCACACCAATTAACCTGGTCCAATGTAAGCACTGTAAGGTTTGTGTTATGGATACAAGGGTAACGGATATACACATATGATATATAAATAAGTAATAAGTATAGAAATATATATGATGACCCATGACTCAACAAATGCTCGTATTCATAACACAAACATTGCCTCTTCCGGTATTCAAACCGAGGACCCCACGAATGCAGTTATGGTTTCACAGTATACTTTTAAATTATGTGATATAGACTTAGATAAAATACTGAATTTGTCAAATAGGTATATAATAAAATCTGTAATTTTTTTGTTTTTTTTTAATACCACTTTTCTGGTAAAATTGTTACTTTTTGAGATGTCTCTTGATACTTTTGCTACTGGCAACATTGTACTGTAAGTACTAAATAATGTGTATAAGATATAAAATACGCCTGTAAACAACATTATATGTTATACATATATGGCATTGTGAATGCAAAAAATATAATTAATAGTAGTTTATGATACTGTTGCATAATAAGGGTTTTTATAAGTTTTTTATAGCATCACACGAGTGTTATAAGACCAAGTTATGTACAGTGTCATACACTACTTTATCTACTCTCATACTATATTACGTAAAACAATGTTGCAAACAAAACCAAACTTTGTTTAAATATTGAAAAGATTTTTTAAATGTCAAATGTTGGCGCCAAGGTGCAAACATCGATTGTGAATACGTGTTGCGTCGTCGCGGACTCGTTCATTGAAACCTTTTTAAAGTAGAGGTTCAACCTCCTTGGTCCAGCTGGAGGTTGTATAGGTGTATCGTTATGATTAAAAAGTTATATTATGATACAGGTGTCCATACAAGACCTGTATCGTAATTAAACTTTTTTTTTTATTATTTTTGGCCTGTACGTAATGTTTGTCATAAGCATTTTGTTTTCAGTTTTAGAATCTTTGTATTATAGTATCAGAGTAGATAAAATATATTATTACAACTGGTTTCATCTTAATAGATCTCAATCGAATATTTTATATTTGTAAACATATTACTCTCGATATTGAAGGTAGTTAACGTTCAACATTGATATAGCGATGCTAGCTCGTAGTGGAAGTTGAAATACTTTGTAAATTTCGATGCGTTTGCCAGCGTCTCGGTAGCTCAGCGGTCAGAGCACTCGCCTGGATAGCGAAAGGTCGTGGGTTCGCCTACCTGAGGGCTCGGAGGCGTGGTTGTTTTTCACAGGAGTATTTTATATCTTACTAGCTTTCATTTTAATTTGTTTTTCAATAAAAAGTATCCTATGTTGCTTTTTATACCTCCAAGAATATATGTACGAAGATTCATGATGATCGGTTTAGTAGTTTTTGCGTGAGAGCATAACAAACAAACTTACTTTCACATTTATAATATTAGTAGGGATAGAAACACGGCATTGTCAATGCAAAAATAAAAATAAAAATACATAAATTAAATATGGCTGCCGGTGTGAACCGTTCACTTTGTTCACTTTGCAAATAAAGTAGATTTGAAATACGAACACGGCAGCACGTTCATAGATCGCAGGTTCATAACCCGTCAGTGGTGTTTCGCTGAATAGGTTTCCTCGGTACCTATTTACATTCTATTAAATTTATAATTAAAAGCAAATAATAATAAAATAACTTGTTTTCTTACATTGCTCATTAGCACTTTTTTATCAAAATGAATAATAATTTTTTTCCTGTTATATCTCGATAATTGAACTAAGAGGCTTACGCTAACAAGAAAAACATGTGAGAAATATAAAATCAAAAAAATATTATTGTTACTCGCTCATAATAACACGATGCCAACGCGAATTTGAAACGAATTGATGTTAATAATTGTCACTTTATTATTGAAAAGATCCTCCAAAGAAGATAAATAGAATAAGGGAGATTTTTGCCATGTCTGATGATGGATGCGTGAACAACCAGTATTCAATAATGTTATTTCATTACTACTTGACAGGGTACTACTGTTGCATTTCTGCGGAAACTGTGTTGGTTAATGCATTGTCACTGATACTCGTAATTTTATTTTAAAGTAGCTGTGTTTAGGGCTCCTTTCCTCGAAAGGAAAAAACGGAACCCTGATAGGATCACTTTGTTGCCCGTCCGTCCGTCTCTCAAAACCCTTTTTCTCAGGAACACGTGGACGTATCAAGCGTAAATTTATATCAAATACTCAGGTCTACTGTCCCTTGGAGCTGTGAAAAACTCAAACTTCTAAGCCAACGCAATCAACAGATACAGCCGTTTATGCCGAAAAATTCCGCAAATTTTCGACACCCGCAAGGGAATCAAAACCTACAGGGTACTTCCCGTGAACTTGAACGTGAACGTGAACTTGAATCTTGAAATTTGGTACAAAGCTACGTCTTATAGCACAGATAAAGGAAAAATTGCGAAAACCGTAAATTTTTAGTTACATCATATAATAAAAATATTTTACGGAACCCTCGGGTTACGGCGCGAGTCCGACTCGCACTTGGTCAATTTTTTTTCTCTTAATAATAATAAAAAAAGAATGTGTGCAACTGACACGTGGTCAATAAACAGTTCTGGCCTAATCAGTATCAGCTATAAAACATGTTTGTACATATATTTAAGTTGGCTGTTGTTATTCTTTTTCAATAAAAAAAATACCACGGTTGTTGTGATGCCTTCTCTCAAGCTTTGTCCTACGCATGCGCATACAAACACGTTTTAACACACGTACATAATGCTTCCTATCTTATTTTCTCCTACGTTAAATCTTATGAATTTATGTGTCTGTCTCTTTTTACTGTCGCTTTTTCGCTTCATCGACTTTCAAATCACAACGATGCCCAAGAAGTTTTCACTTCAAAAATTAAAACTGCCTCAAATTGCTGCAAGCTTCGCAAAGAATAACCCCATCAAAAACATGAAATGTACTAAAACTGAATTAGTCTCTCAACGCAGTTCTGCCGTAAAAAAATTGTAAAATCGAATATAAATCAAGCCGGTTTATTCAGTAATTACATATCTATGGGAGCAGCTATCCAACCACTTTAATAAGCTAACGACATTTTTTATAGTAACCATATCAATGTTAGGAAGGCTCACGCTTCACAACCCTTTGGGTGACCAAAGGGTTGTGAAGCGTGCTACGCTCGGAGTTTCGCTACGTGATCGAATGAGGAGATCCCTACGACAAACAAAGTAACCGACATAGCCCGCAGAATTAGCAAACTTAAGTGGCAGTGGACGGGGCATATAGCTCGTAGAACTGATGGCTGTTGGGGCAAAAAAGTTCTCGAGTGGCAACGACGGATCGGAAGACGAAGTGTAAGCCTCCCACTCGGTAGACCGAGGATATGGTGAAGGTCAGTGGACGACATTTTAGAGTGACTTGGGCCGAGCCTGGGAAAGCATAATAAGCCATTTTTTAAAGTCTTGACTGCATCTAATTGATTTAAAACGATCAAGGTATCAACTCAAAACTTTCGACTTTGTCACAACTGTCACAGTGTTTAATTTCACGAAATGATAAATACAACGAAACTGAAAAAAAAATATGAGTATTTAAAAATACTAGGTTTTGTGCCGATGACCTGCTTGATTTATTATTATTGCACCATTTCTAATTTTCGCATTCGCTGTATCCAAACCCAACGGGCGGCGAAGTGTCACATCAAATATATAGTTATAGCAGTAAGGCAACTACGTACAAACAAATGATCGAAACGAACGCACTCATGCAGTCTCACGCCTCAACAAGTGCCGTAGCATACTAGGATTTTTTTTGAGTAATTTTATTTATAATTATATTTAATATTGCATATACATGTATCATATATGTAGGTTTGTTACCGTAGTTTCCAATACAAGCCTTACAGTGCTTACTTTGGACAAGGCTGATTGGTGTTAATGTAGGAAGTATTATTATTATTAACACTGATAGAACTTATGTATTTATATCAACAAAAAACCTAGTTTCGGTACTGCTTAAGCTGTATATTGACTGTGGCTGTTTTGTCAACCATTTGGGCGCCATCCAAAACGCGATGTACTGGCGTTGTTTTATTAGCAGTGTTTGACTTTGGCCTTAACTCGCGACCAACAATTCCACGGTCACGGTCGTTTTGTAGTATTGCTGTTTTTGACGTGATAACGTCTTATAAATTGGTTGCGGCTGGGAGTCACTTATGAAAAAGTGTAACGCTCGGTAACGTTACGATGAGTCACCGAACGAGAGAGAGGCCCGCCGAATGCCTTGCGTCTCTCTCCCACTCAACTATGATCGGTCTGCCGCGCGCATTGTGCAATTTAATTATATTCATATCAATAAATATTCTACCGAGAAAAAGACGTTGTCACGTAAAATCTTCGCCCGTAAAACCGACTTTACAGGCAAAAAAAAAAAAAAAAAAAAAAAAAAAAAAAAAAAAAAAAAAAAAAAAAAAAAAAAAAAAAAAAAAAAAAAAAAAAAAAAAAAACGACTTTTTTTTCATATAATACAGCGGAATGGAGATTTGTTCACAGACATCTATTGTGGCGAGTGTTTTTTTTTTAATATGAGAATGGAATAGATTAATCTATACAAGTCATTTACTATTCAGCCATTAATTAATAGTACTACAGCCATATCTATGGAACATTTTTGAATATCTAAAGCAAATAGTAATTACTAGCATAAACGGTGTAAAATTGTCTTTAAAGTAATATTAGGCTGCTACGGAATCCCACCCTGCGCGTGGTTGACACACACTTGACCAGTTTCATTCTCTGTCTTTTATTAACCATTAATATATAGCTGTTTCCTACCCTTTTTGAAGTTGCACTGCTTTGGCGCATTGAGGGTGAAATTTTTTATGTAACCGAAGTTGCGAACGCAGCATGCAACGAAAAAGCGACACCGTGAAGTTGACTGTTAAAGTCAATAGGCTTCGAGATATCTCATTTCAAAATTTAAAATAAAACGTATAACTGAGAACACGCACGATTTTTTTTTATCGTCCATTTTCCACAATAAATTGATATTCGTGCCTTAGCCAAATGAATCAAAATTATAATAACCGCCAGTAATTCAGGTGGAAGATAAAATTTAGTTAAGCAATTATTTATTAAATATTTAATTAAGTTTTTTAAGAATAAGTTGGCAAAAATGTTTGTTTTAACAAGAAAATTAAATAATAAATGTCGCGATGAAATTTTAATAAGCCGAACAAAAGTCGGTCGTGGGTTAGCGTGATTCGAAGCTTCCGCGTGTAGCGGTCGGCTTTCCCTGTCGTTTCGCCTCACTTTCTGTCAAGGTTAAATGTACAATGTCACGTTTTACTTGAAAAATGGTAATAGTATGACGTTTTCCATTTAAATATTCGTCTCGTTTGACAATCATTACAAACAGCGCATTTCTTTCAATTATAAATACAATCTCGCATTTTTTCCCTTAGGAATAGGCAAAGATCACAGAGTTCCACTTAGCACGATTCTGACACATCTCTCGCTTCTTAAACTCTCATCAGCCTTTTCATAGAAGCTCGTCGCTTAACGACTTCGTACTTTTGACATGGCCTTTTTTCAGGCCAGCTATTTGGTCTCTGAACAGTTCGCCTTGGTCTGCCTTTACCGACGTGCCCATGCACATTTGCCTCATATACTTGTCTAGTCAATCTTCTTTCGTCCATCCTCTCTACATGTCTAAACCCTCTAAACATCCTTTTTTCTATCTTTGTCACTTTATCTTCTTCTACACCACACCACTCTTTTATCACATCATTCCTTATTGTATCCATCAAATTCGCTCCAGCTATACTTCTTAAATATTACATTGAATAGCGATTGCAAAATGAACAATGTCAGTGTTGCTAGCAGCCGATAAACAAAAGTAACACGAAACAGCTTAAAAATTAACACGAGAAAAGTAACACTATCTTGTTATATATTCTTTCAATTATTTTTTTATTATACTAGCTGACCCGGCCACGCGTTTCTATGGTAAAGTTATGTTTACACTTTTTTTATTTTAAATTAAAATCAAACCTACCTTATGTCCTAAGTTACAACAAGTTAAGCAAAATAAGAAAAATCAGTTCAGTGGTTTCAGAGTTCATCGCGGTCAAACACTGTGACAGTGTATAAGAAAATACTTAATATTTTTCCCAGAATTGTGATGGAAACTTCTTTTCCCGGAATGACAAAAATTTCAAAAATATATGTTCAAGTACTACGATGAAATAACTCAACGTAGGGCGGGCGGTTTTCAGGCTCAACTAATTTAATTCACTCATTTTCTAACTCGTTATTTAACAAGACAAGACAGCTAAACGTCTTATGTATAGGTATATATTCTTTTTTCTTTTGTTTTATATGATTGTTTAAATTGTTGTTTTTACTGTTTTTGTAACTTTGTTAAGAACATCGCGTATTTACCTAAGTTACGGGGGCACTGGTAATACGAGTAATACGGGTTTTATATGAAAAACCCTATCTCAGATTCCAGTCTCTTGCATAAGTGGTCTTTATTCTATTATGTATTTGTAGATATAGACTAATGTATCATTTTTAAATGGAAGGGAAATAAATATTATTCTTATTATTAAACGACTTTAATGCTATAAACATCATTAAATTCATGGACTAGCGAAAAGACTCCATACCAGCAGTATATTATATTCGTCCTTGCCAACACTTACATGTTCACAGACACTTATTTTTGATAATCTACTATTATTACGCACTAATATCCGCCACAACACAAATTTTGACAAGTAAAACGAAACCACCAAAGTGACGCTTCCCGCTCCCGCCAAAAATTCCAGACTTTTTCATTTCCTTTTTCTTTATTTATGGCTTGCACAATTTGTACATTTTGCCAGTAAGTCCAGAATTAATAAAATAGTTTTGTTTGTGAATCAAAGTTTATGTAGTTTGTTCTTTTTTTAAAGCAACTAAGAAAAAGAAAGAAAATAAACGATGTTCAAAATCAAGCGCGCCAACACGAGGAACGAAAACTTTCTTCAGTGCGTTCCGTTTCACGTTTTTTTTGTTCGCTGGAAAGTATTTCAGTTTGATAATTATAAAAAATATTAAGTAGCATTAATAGTTGTCTGATATGGAGGCAACGTGAGAAAGTCAATTGTAACATAAAATGCTATGTAAATAACATTCAGTCGGTTGAATAATTTCCGAGTTCATCGCGGCCAAACACTGTGACAGGGGATCATGGAAGATTCATGGATCATTTAAATAGAGACTTGCAAAACTCACAGGGTGATAAGATAAGCCACGTTTGAGATGGCGAGAGTTTGTTTATTACACTAACCAATTAGCTGCATCGATTCTGTACGCTCCTCGACGCTCATTTTGTTGCCCGTTCTGTCGTCACGAGGGCCGTCAACACGCTTCGAAAGTAGCATAAAAAAGCCGTTATCTCTTTAAAGTTTTGACCGTGCTCTCGTGTTGTGACGGGTTTGTTGTTTTTTACTGCCATTTTTTGTAATGTGATCCCTTGCAATGTTTATGTATACTCGTTTAAAACAGATACTTCTTTTTCATGGATTCTGTATGGTACTGATGTACTTAAATTATTGTAAATGTCATTACTTCGTCTTTAAAGCTGACGAACATATTGAGCTTATTGTTCTTGTCAGTTAAAGACGTCAACAATATATTTATATGTTTTTTGTCTTGTAATTAAATTATTAAAGGGGTCATCCATAAAGGGGGGGGGGGGGGGGGGGGTTGTGCCAAGATTCAGGAGGTCAAAAGCTTTGTGACACAAACGTCACATCTTAAAATTTAAAAATAAGAATAAAATACTAAAAATTTACGAACTCAATCTACATTTGTGACGTCACATTTGGGAGGAGGGTGTACTAAGAATGTGACAACCTGTGACAAGAACGCGGGGAGGGGTAATAAAGTCCTAAAATTCGTGTGGCGTGATTTATCGATGGCCCGAATATTCATGACACAATTCCACCGTCTAACTAATTTTAACTCTATTCACGGATTGTTTGTATCACAATAAATGTTGCGAACGCTCAGTTCACACGTTGAAACTCTCATAAAAATATTGCGATTGTAGGATCGATTAATTATGTCAACATCGATATTCCCGCGACGCACGCGCCTCTGACACGGAGTTTCGCGTTTCGTTCAAACGCTGTTACGTAACAATAAAATTACATAGCCGTTTATTGCATGACGTTATCGATTATCATTCGTGTATTACAGCGATAAGGTTGATTTTAACATATTCGGCGTTTCAAAATATTTATTACGAGATTTAGCTCCCGACGCTATTCGTTTGTAATTAATGGATGTTAAATTCTCTATGGCAGTTCTCGAGTGAACTGCCATAGGCAAAACAAGTGTGTGTATCAGCTCCGATGTACGATTGGAGATTACTCATTAAGAACTATTTTGTCTTTGAACAGCCACAGACAATCATAAAAAAAACCTTAGTTATTCTATTGGAATAGGTGACCCGGTAGTGTGTTTTGAATAAAACCTATCGAATGTCCTAAGTCGGAACAAATTAAGCAACATTTCAAAAACAACAACAAAATCGGTAGTTTCAGAGTTTATCGCGGTCAAACACTGTGACATGATGTTTTATATATAAAGACAAGCTGACCCTGCCACGCGTTGCTGTGTTATAAATTAAAATGAAACCTATCCTATCTTTTAAGTTAGGTCAAATAACAGATAGTTACGAAGTTTGATCCAAATCAGTTAAGTAGTTTCAGAGTTTATCCCAAACATACATCTTGACACGAGATTTTTATACATCTTTATATATATAATTCTTCTGTGAGTGTGTATGTCACTGAACTCCTCCTAAACGGCTGGACCGATTTGAATGAATTTTTTTGTGTGTGTTCAAGGGGATCTGAGAATGGTTTAGATTCACAAATCAGTCCGGCAGATGACGCTGCAGTCGGCACAGCAACGCGTGGCCGGTTCAGCTAGTATGATTATATATTTTTACGTTTAAACAACAATTACAAGAAAAATCTTTTGTAAGGCGGTTTGAACTCACATACCCTGGCTTTCCGGACGCTTCTTCAAATTATGCTACCGCGAAGTTTGTTACTCCATTTGTTTACTACACGTTGGAATAACAAGTATTTAATTGAGAATTCAAATCACATTTACGGTTATGTAAACCAGATCGAGCGAGTTTGTGTTTGAATTTATGTAACTGTTGTTTTCGGTGGAAGCTGTGTTATGTTTCCAAACATTTTTTTTACAATCACACCAATTAGCCTTGCCTTGTAAGCACTGTAAGGCTTGTGTTATGTATACTAGGGTGAAGGATAGAAACACATCTAAGACGTATAGCTATGTAATATTTATAAAAACCCGAAACTCATGTACAAATACTCGTATTCGTCACACAAACATCTGCCCCTTTCAAGATTCAAACCTAGGACTGTCGGTACGAAAGGTAGGATCGCTACCGTTATTGTTATTGCTATACTGTGTACATATTGCAGTTTGAAATGCATGTATAATAAATAATACATATAATGAATAAATTTAATGAACAATGTGTCCCGTCACCATTGTCGGAGCCTTTAATGGTGTGAAATATGGCATTTTTTATCGACAAATTGCCCCTCAAATTTTGTTTTTCTTTTACGGCCGCCATTTTGTTTTCTTGATAACCAAGACCTGAGCTCTCATACTAATTCGACCACCACTACTCATGTAAATATCCTATCAACATTAAAAAGGTGTCATTTGATAGCTAAACATGTAGACAACAGTTACACAGCCATCATGTTTCAATTGTCATGGAATAAAAAATAGAAAAAAATAATTAAACAAAAACTAATAGATTCTTCATTATATATATATACTAGCTGACCCGGCCACGCGTTGCAGTGTTATACATTAAAATGAAACCTAACCTATGTCCTAAGTTTGAAAAAATATAGCAAAATGAAAAGAGAATTATCATTATCGGTTGCGTTATTACATTGACAATATAGTTACAAACACACACAAAGTATTGTCATAATATAATTAGGATATATAAATTTTCTGCCACAGTATTTGACCGCGATGAACTTCAAAACTACACAACCGGTTTTGATAATTCTTATTGCTTGATTTAGGACGTAGGAAATGTTTCATTTTAATTTATAATCACAATAAACAATTTAATTCTATTGCAATATAACTGATCCACAGCACCGCGTGACCGGGTGAGCTAGTTGACTATATATTTTCAATATTGGCCCGAGTCTGGGTGTTGTGATACCGTCGTTGTATCTCAATTCCATATCACAATTGCTTCATTAATTATCTTGAATCTAAAACAATGTTTGTGATATTGGATAATATATACATTTATTTCTTGCTTACATCTAAAAGTAAGTCCATTATAGGTTTCCCTTGTACACAATTAAATAAATACGTACACATATAGATAAACATGCATATATGTTTTGAAATATATACACATATACATACCCTATGCGTGTTACGAGTTGTACATTAATAACAATTATTGCTTTTCTAATAAGAATATCTGTCGCTTGATTTTTAATTTTATGTTTTTTACATTTATTTATTTATATTATTTCTAGCTGACCGGGCCACGCGTTTTTGTGTTATAAATTAAAATGAAACCTATCCCATCTTTTAAGTTAGATCAAATAACAGATAGTTACGAAGTATGATTAAAATCGGTTCAGTAGTTTCAGAGTTTATCCCGAACAAACATCACGAATTTTTAAGCATAAAGAATCGCTAGCACCATAGATTGGAGCGGAGCGCTGTACTTAAAAAAAAAACAAAAGTGTTTGATAAATTTTAAAATTCTATAAGAATCAAAACTTTCAAAAAGCGTATGCTTTTTGTTTCAATGGGAAATCTCATACAGCCAATGTTTCTTGGTAATGGTTTTTTTTATGTTTGCAAATTTTAAAATTCGAGCTCCGACACAATCTGGTCCTAAATGTCTTGATTCGATTGCACAATGGGAAGATGGCGTTCGAATAACTTAACCAAGCGTATGCCTTGTAGCTGACATGTCACATCTGACGTACCAAGGTGTGGATTATGTAATAAGTGTTTATCTGCTATGCAGCCTTTAATTATGCAACTCTCTGCCGTCACTGCAATTAGAATGAGTGTTTTTTTGCCTCGCTTGTTTTTTTTTTCGACGACACGAGAGACATGATTATATTATTGATATGTTTTTGTTATATAAACACTAGCTGACCTGGCCACGCGTTGCTGTGTTCAAATTGAAACCTATCCTATGTCCTAAGTCGGAACAAATCCAGCAAAACGAATTAATATCGTTAACATCGGTTGAGTAGTTTTAAAATATAGGATAGATTTGATTTGTTTTTATATTAAATTAAAATATAACCTATTCCGAGTCCTGTCCATGCCCAGCAAAATGAAAAAGAAATTATCATGATCAGTTCAGTATTTTTGGAGTTCATCGCGGTCAAACAGGGATTTTTCATATATCGACTGCGAAGTGCCAAGACCTGCTAACTGAATTTCATTTCATTTCAAATTAAAATTCGTTATTTGCATGTTTTATTGAAATTTCCTAAGCGGATTTTTAGTTGTAAGCGCATCATGTTAAAAAATAAAAATATAGTTCAAAAAACTAAAAAACACGCTTTAATTGACTTTTTTTCGTATTCCTGACAGCAAACCCTTTCATTTGATACCCATATCATGGAAGTGCATTTCGAACAGCCAGTTCGCCATCTTGACGTAATGACATTTCTTAGCTAGTCATGTATTGTCATCAGAACTCAGAGCGTGTGCAAAATTGCATCCTAATCAAAGACCGGAAAGTGGGTCAAATTAAGATTCCAAGATTTTCTTACATAGTTACAAGTGAAGCTAATAAAAGCGTGTTAATAAATAAAAAATCAAATTAATTTAACTAATTTTTAACTTGTCAAGAAATTAAACGCTTTTTTCAGCATGTGTATTATTTTGAAAGAAGCATTTAGGTGTTATTGGCACTTCGCCGTCTAAATATAGATTTATCTACTAAAGTTATTAATCCCCAAAGGAATTTATTTTGAAAGGTATCATACGGGACTTGAATTCACAACTCCTCGCTAACCGGCAGAATACTCATCTAATTAAGCTACAAAGGTTAAATTAAAAATCGAATTTATTCTCGTAACAATATTTTATAAAGATTATTAACAATGCGATAAGATAGATGTCATGAAAAAATGCCACGTCAAGTGTACGTACTCAACTGACGAGCTTGAATGAAAGGTTTGATGAGAGTTGAAGAGAGAAATGTATGTCAGTATTGTGGTAAGTGGATAACCAGTGATCTCTGCTTATCCCGAAGGGAAAAAGACGGATGTGGAATAATTAATTGCCTAGAAAGTAGTACCTAGAATATTAAGAGATAACGATTCATTTTAAGGAATACTTGTAAAGAATCAACGTTTTATCAAGGTATCGGTAGCTTTATTGAAAGAGCACTTGACGCACTGCAGGCTACCACCCTTTCTTAGTTGATATTCCTACCTGTCGCACCAAGCGCTTTTCAACATCCTTCATAATGCGCACAGCAAAGGAGTGGAACTCCCTCCCTGTGTCTGTATTTCCGAGAACTTATAACTCGTCCATTTTCAAAGCCAGGGTGAAAAGGCACCTTCTGGGTTAGCTCGTTCCGTCGTGGATTCTGTATTGCCCCCGGGCTTGATTGGGATCAAGAGCAAACCCATCCTAAATAAAAAATAAAATAAAAATAACTTGAATAGCGATAGGACGTAGGTTCATATCCCGCCTTATACCAAAGTAAAGTTTTTTTGATTAATAATTTCTTACCCAAAAATGGTGTTAATTATAGGCTTCTCTTTACGCTATAAATGGAATGTTATGATAGTGTTGGCATCAATAATTTATTACTGTGTGAATATTTGTACACGGTTTGTCTGGATGGGTGGGAGGCCTCGGACTTTGTCATGCCAATAACACCTTTATCGCATTGGATTAACGTCTATTCCTGCACACATGTTTGACCTCATTTATTTGTTTACGAGGCCTATTTCAGCGATTAAGTGTCACGCCGATATACCTATACGTAGTTTTGTTATTGCGTAAGTAATTACTGTTTATATAGCAGCTAACTAAAATACGCTAATACCGGAGACTTAAAAATTGTTTTTGCAAATAATTTATTCTCATGCGGGATTAGAACTCGCAACCATTAGATATTTGACACACTGTGGGCTACCACCCTTTCTTGGTTGCTATTCCTACCTGTCGCACCAAGCGCTTCTTAACATCTTTAACAACCCTATCTTTACCTCAAACAACAAATGGACTAAGTTAAAAGAAAACTTAAAACCAGATTTCAATTTAGTATACGCTTTATTATAAAAGGATTAAAGTTTAAAATTGTCGAACTATTTTAATACATTTCATGTTTTTAATAAATTGTCTACGTTAGCGTTTAGCCTAACAACCAGTTCTCATATTATTTACCTATAACAGCCATGAACTATACGCTATGTGTGTACTAACCAAATATATTTGAGGAACAAAAATGAGAGGATAATTTTTATGGTATATATATATATATATATATATATATATGCCATAATGTAATAATGTATTTTTTTGCATTCACAATGTCATATTTCTATAAAATATAAAATACGCATTTAAAAAAATCTTTTTCCGAAATGATTAAAATTTCAAAGATATATGATAAAACGTGGGACGGGCGGTATTCAGGCTTAACTAATTCAAATTTACTTGGTGAATTCGTTTTCAGGCATTTGGCTGAGATGTTTATTGATTTATTTACAAATAACGAGTTAGAACATATTTAGTTCTTACACTTCCGCGCACATTACACATCAGAATAAAACACTATTTTACGGATTTTTGCGCATGTTTTATTTTATTTTATATTTAATCCTGACGTTTCGACTCCTTTACAGGAGCCGTGATCACATCCGTAAAAAAGTGTTTTATTCTGATGAGTTAGAACATGCGTGAATTAAATTAGTCAAGCCTGAAAACCGCCCGCACCATGTTTTTAGTGATAATTACATCATAGTACTTGAACATATATATCTTTGAAATTTTTATCATACCGGGAAAAGAATTTTCCGTCACAATTCTGGGAAAAAAAATATTTTCTTCTTTTTAGTCCGCTTATAAAACTTTGTTTTCAATTCTATTTTTTTAACGTAAATCCCAGAATTAATCCGAGGATTAATTTAATATTTTCAAGGATTATATAGGTGTTTTAATTGATTTATTGTAGCTTATGTAACTATTAAGTTTATTTTGGTGATGACTGAATAATGAACTGACATCCATGATCTACGTGTGGAAAATTATTGAGCTCTTTAGGAGCATCAGAAGTGGTCTAATTTTGAGTTATAAGATTAGAAAATTTTGCGGACAAACAGGACAGACACGAACGAGAGCAAGTTAATAAAAACGTGGTGATAACAACCACGCCTCCGAGGATACGAACCTAAGACTAAGACTTTTTCGCTATCCGAAAGCTCTGAACTCTGAGCTACCGAGACGCTGGCAGACGCGTCGAAATTTACAAACGTATTTCACCTTCTAGTATGAGCTAGTATCGTTCGCCTTTCGCACCGTCGGTCCTGGGTATGAGTCCCGTAAGAGGCTGATGTTTGTGTGATGAATACGTGCATTTGTATCTGAGTCACGCGTATATTACTATAAATATTACATATTTATGTATGATATATGTATGTCCCTTACCCTAATATCCATAACACAAGCCTCACAGTGCTTTATTTTTGCTAGGCTAATTGGTGTGATTATAGAGAAATATTATATTGATAGCTGACGCGTTGCTGTGGCTCAGTTATAATTATTAACAATTTTTTTGACGTGACAACGTCTTAAATTAGGTTGCGGCTGGGAGTCACTTATGAAAAAGTGTAACGCTCGGTAACGTTACGATGAGTCACCGAACGAGAGAGAGGCCCGCCGAATGCCTTGCGTCTCTCTCCCACTCAACTATGATCGGTCTGCCGCGCATTGTGCAATTTAATTATATTCATATCAATAAATATTCTACCGAGAAAAAGACGTTGTCACGTAAAATCTTCGCCCGTAAAACCGACTTTACAGGCAAAAAAAAAAAAAAAAACAATTTTTTTTTAACATAAACCCAAATTATTTCCAAAGTTGGAACAAAACGAAAAAAATCAAAATCGGTTGAGTAATTTCGAAGTTCATCGCAAACACTGTGACAAGATATACGAGTATATATAGATTATTATTGTTATCTTCCCGTATTAAGTTTCCTAGTTTTGCAAAGAAAGCGCGATAGTTGCCGGCTAGTGTTACAAGTGGCTTAGTTGGCACAATGGTGTGGATTGTGGATAGCAAACACAATGGGTGTTGGATGACAAGCCAGTGCTATGGTGGGCTAGGATTTTCTCGTTCCCACTCTAGTGTCCTATGAGCCTTATCTTTCAGCTAGGGCTGCCAAACGTCCGGATAAAGTGTAACAATTGCGAACTTGAATAAGAATTTATTTTGAGGTAAAACTTCTTTATGCAAGCTTGACTTGGAGAGTAAGCTGGTAAATGCGTGAAGAGAGCATTACGAAAAGTATAATCGGGCGAGGCGAACGGAAGTTATAAGCGGGAGATATAAGTTAGTGAAGATAGAAAGAGAGAGAGAGAGTAACGTTTCGCAATCTAATATTTATCTACATATTTTATACCATGTGGTAACAAAAAAGGGTTTAGATATTTTTACAAAAGCATGAAATAATAATAACTGTATTCGAATGCACTTAAAATGAGTTATTTTGAATCGTCTAACTTTTGTACCTACCACCCATTCAAGTCTTTTAACTGACAAGAAGAATGGGCGCAAGAAAGTCAGATTTTATAAAAGTAACGTTGTTACTATACATGATCCACATAAAACAAATTTATTCTGTTATCACAATAATAGTATAATGGCGACGTATCATATTGTAAATGTCGTTACTTAGTAGTCGTTAAATGTCGTTAGTAGTTTTATGGTTTCGTTTCATCGTTGATTACAACAAAGTCAACAAGTATCTGTTTTAAGTAAGTATCCTTATGTATTATCGAAATAAAATTTAATAACAAAACCTGTTGTTACTGGTTAGAGCAGAGCTCCCATGGATCAGCTTCAATGACGCAATGTCTGTTACGTAATAACTTCCCGAAATTTTAACCGTTTTAATAATTTTTGTGTGAAATCAAATTAAGAGGTTTCGGAAAGTTTTCGTTCTTTTGAAATTTAAAAAATTTCTCCAATATATGGTGTTAGCGAAGCTTTATACATAGCGACTGCAACGACCCAGTCTACGAAACTAAAAAAATTATAAAAAAATAACTGTGTCCGCTATTTTTACCCAAATGTCCGGCTAAAATGGCTGGTCTGTCCGGTTTTTCATTTTATAGACCTGACAACCCTATAAATAGTACATAGTAAACGCCTTGCAGTACTATCAGCTTAAATAACATTGCATTGCACATTTGCAACGCTTGTGCAAACCTAAACGTTAGTATGTACTTAGATAAGGGGACATCCATTAATTATGTCACATGTGCAAGGGGAGGGTAGGTATCAGCGGAATGTGATATTATGTGACAAAGGGGGGGGGGGAGGGGGCACGTGTTAAGTACTAAAATGCGATCTCGATCTACAATTATACATAAAAATAAGAAAAAAACTATGCGTGGCAGCTCCGACGCGTGATGGGGGTTTCCTTCTTAAAAACGATTATCTTAAAATATAAATAATAGGCAAAGGGAAACCTTTTTAAAGACAAGCTTTCAATACTACTTGTTAAAACGAACTAAAAAATTAAAAACTAAATCAAACGAGCCCAATCACGATGGTGTTGTGTCGTTTTATTGAGGAGTTTCTAAGGCCACCTTCCAGTTCCGTGTCACCATAATATAGCATTGTCACGCGTTATACATATGCATGCAAAATTTCAGCTCAATCGGAAACCGCGAAGTGGGTCAAAATTAAGTTGCAAGATTTCATTAGAGACACCTGGACAGGTGAAAGTAAATAAAAACCGACCTACATACATAAAAGCACGCCTTATCCCGCAGGAGTAGGCTAAGATCACAGAGTACTACTTGCTAAGATCCTGACATACATCTTTAGCTTCTTCAACACTCATTAGCCTTTTCATACAAGCTCGTTGGATGAGGCTACTTTTGACGTAGCCTTTTTTCAGGACATCCTCTTATTGGTCCTTGAAAGTTCGCCTTGGTTTGCCGTTACCGACTTCCCTCATATGCTCCTTTCGTCCATCCTCCCTACATGTCCAAACCATATAATATTTATAGACATATATGTAAACACCCACGACTCAGGTACAAATGCTCGTATTCATCACACAATACAGCAATATAGTCAAAAATACTTTTTGCTTGTATTCAGAATTATCCTTCTTGGTCCAGAGGCGTGTTTAAGTAAAGACTGGAAGGATATCCGAGGGTTTGTGTATTTAATTAGTTCCGTGTTTCACAAACTGACGTGTGAAACGTGACAATCTTTAATAAGTTCGCCATCTTCCTATACGTATTACATCTGTTACGAAACACTTATCCTTGGGCATGTAATTTCCTATATTGATGCAATCGCGCTAGCCCACAATGGAACAATTATCCGATAAGAAAACTCATTCTACTATTATGGGAGTATTGGCAGTTTGTTGTGAACTGAATGAAGGTCTCAATTCAGTTGAAATAGATCGTTGTTTATTTATATCAAAGCTCAATCATGGCGGGAATTTAATTAATATTTTTTTTGTTTGCCCATAAGGAAAGGCAAAGAGTGCAAAGCCCATACTGCCTAGTGATTAGTTATTTCTTTTCTTAACAAATTCGTTATGAATATTAATGAGAAATATTGGTTTTATTGCAACCTCTCCTTGGACTTCTTGAGAGAGCAGGAGAAGATACCTTCCACTGTTTTGTTTCACTTGTCAAGACACTGGCTGGTTAATAATCCACCCTTACTACTGACTAATATCAACCACAAAACAAATATTAACAGGAAAAACAGAACCCAAATAATAACGCTTTCCGCTCCTTTGTTTTTGTTAAGACTCAGTTTTAGCATGCTGTAATCGTAGATATAATAAAATAAGTAATTTTTTAATCGTTAATAGGTAAGCGCTTGCCGCTATCGCGCCTGATGGTAGGCTACGATGCGATCTAGGAGGTGACGCGCCTGCCTAGAAGATACCTTGTGACATTAAGACCCTAACTTGTATTTATCAGGAAACACAGACTCAGGCAAAGAGTTCCACTCTTTAGCGGTACGGAATACAAAAGTGGAATGAAAACGCTTAGTGCGACTCTTGGTATGTCTATCATATAACGGTGGCGCCTATTTGTAGGTCTGTTTGTCCGATGAAAAATTGAGACGGCGGAAAAATTGTGCAATTCTGCTGCACACTCTCCGAAATGTATCCTATAAAAAACGGATAGACTAGCTACCTTTCCATCTATGTTGAAGGCTTTTTAGCTTATTATTAGAAAGATCGTCATTGCCGATGAGTTTCTTGGCCCCGCCCTCAATGCGTCTGGAGTTGGTATTGGGTGGAAAAAAAAAGCTAAATTAAATAATTATATTTGTATTAATTTAACAGTTAAGAACGAGTCCGATTATAATATTGAAAGTACAATAGTTGATACACGTATGGTGTCAACCATGTTTACGCGTTGCAAGGGCGTTTAGAAATCGATGATTTCTAGCCCAATGTCGTGTGACCTTGTTGAATACCGTCCCTATCCCTAGGTTGTCTAGCTTTCAGTTTGTATACTATTGATGTCAAACTAAGATGTCTAGAGAGTTTTTTTTTTTAATATTACGGCGCCCTTTTATTTTGGGTTGCCTTAAATCAAAATCAGAACTGGCAACACCGAAGGGCATTGACCCTATACAGTATTCAATTATTAAAGTTACGAATTTAAAGCAAAACCATGGGTACACTAGAATAATGTTTAACATAAGAAAAATTTGTTTAAAAAAACATTTTGAAATTCTTATTAAGTTCGCCAACTTTTGCAGTTACTTGCCAAACTTTTTTCAGTACAGTTTGTTAAAGCTATGCGAAAAAAATATTTTGAATGTTTAATTTAGATAAAAATGGCATATTCTTCTAATTTGGAGCATCTGGCTTTAAATTTTAGATAAGATTATAAAGAAGAATTATTCAGGATAACAAAACAAAAGAAAATGTTTAGAAAAGTCAAGATTTTAGATTTATCATAGTCATAGTTTTTTTTTATAATGATAAAAAAAAAAAAACATCAAAATCGGTTGAGGAGTTTCGGAGTTCCTCTCGGTCAAACACTGTGACACGGAATTTTTATACATAATGATGGAAGGGCCAATATGTCCAGAGATTTATATAGAGACTTTCAAAACTCAAGGAATGATAAGCCACATATTGCCATTACATACGGCTAAGCTAAATCCATAGTACGAGAGATTCCGTCGGCTGCGCTTACCACTATCCACTGTTCACCTTCAAGCTTTATTTGGGTTTGCGTAACAAATTACGGACGTTTCTAATTTGCCGGAATTTCTTAAGATTGGACCTTGTATTTGACGACCAGCAAACTAATTACATATTGTATACAACCACGGTGCGTAGTTAATGAAAATGAATCGAATGCACTTAAAATAAGATGTTTTGATTCGTCCAACATTTTTACCCATTCAAGTCGTAACTTTTTTACTTAAAAAAATCTGTAACACATTAAATGGAGAAAAATTAGCTCTTGCCGAGTTTTTGCGGCTTCTTCTCGCTACAAGGTCTCCTGACGTAGGATTAATGAAATCATGGCGTAGTTGACTTTCAATAAATGCATTTACAATGCTCATCACTACATAGTATAAAACAAAGTCGCTTTCTCTGTCACTATATCCCTATGTATGCTTAAATATTTAAAACTACGCAACGGATTTTGATGCTTTTTGTTTTAATAGATAGAGTAATTCAAGAAGAAGGTTTATATGTATAATAAATGCATAATATCGTAGAGCATTGCATCCGTGCGAAGCCGGAGCGGGTCGCTAGTTTAATAATAAAACAGAAGCATTTCCTTATCGTTGTACGTTTAAACATATTTACGACTTGATTTTCATTATATAATATTGTACGAAGAGTGCTGTTTTAAACAGTAAATTTAATATTTTATAAGTGTCCTTATAATTATTTACATTATACATTTAATGCCTACATTTTTATCCAGAAACAAGATATAACTCGTTAATTAAATTACCATTTTATATAAACTGATCAACCTGAATATAATACTATGCACATAACACATAACAACACACACTAACATACGTAACATGCACACTAACACATAACATACGTACATAAACACAATACTATACATTTAATTAATTCAACATGTAGGTACTGTTGTTTTCTTATTACATTTTGTATTTTAACTTACATACCTACCCTAGTTAAACCGGAAAGGAAGAACGGTAACTTCCTAATACAGGTATCTTATATACTTACAAGGAATTTTACCATAAAATTATTGTAAACAAATTGTTCGTAGGTGAAATAAAACATTTTTCATTTTCATTTGCGTATTTGTACTTGAGTCATGGGTATTTATATATATAATATCTATTTATCATATATGTATGTGGGGATAATGTAGAAACACCACTTTAAATAATACTTCTTTTATATATTTATAAGAAAAACCGTCAGTCCGTCGTTCGTGAGCGCAAAGTGAAGTGCTTCCACATTTATACATCCCACTCACACTGTTCACGTTCCGTTTCTCACATGTATGTCTATCCGTTACCTTACTTTCCATAACACAAGATTTATAGTGCTTACTTTGGGCTAGGCTAATTGGTGTAAATTTAAGAAATATTATTGATAATTTTTGTATGTGTCTGTATGTCCTTTCATAAGTCAAAATAGGGTCGACTTATTTTTATTAAATTTGGTATATGGTAAGAATTTGTGATTGCGCAAATTATAGGCTATACATATCATTTTCACTAATATTATACATAGGAAAGGGGCTTTGGTTGTTTGTTACACTTTCAAGCCTTAACTACTCAACCGATCTTCATGAAATTATGCATACACTTTATCAGGGCACAGGAAAATACATAGGATACCTTTCAACAAGAAAAAAGGGAATTATTCCCGAGGGATACAAATATAACTTTTAATCGGTTGTCTACATTGACGCGAGCAAAGCCGCGGGTAAAAGCTAGTTTTGTATATTTTTTTATAATATTATAAATCTGTTGTATGTATATGTCACCGTAAAATTGTATACACCGTTACATTATAATCTATCTCGCGAGATTGTAAATTATCGAAAGATTGTGAACCGCCACATACTGCTTACAGCTTAACGCATATTTTTCGGTACATAAAATATGCGATATATGATAAACCTAGGTAGATATATGATACTGCGCCGCTCGCCCGGCGGCGCAGCATGCGTAAGGCATTTCCGTAGTTTTAAAAAAAAAAGTAGATATATGATAAACTTAGGTTAGGTTAGATAGATTATAATCTAATGGTATTTACAAATTTACGGTGACATCTATATCTTTACTAGCCTTAGTTAAATTTTATTGTTCTAAAACATACTATGGGTTCTGTCAGAAATACATGAAGTATTGTAGCGAACCCTATTTATCACTATATTTATTTTTAGGTGGACTGACAGATTATTATCAAGGCTATATACAACAATAAGTATAAAAATTAAGTTTAGCTAGACAACTAACTAGAGTCCAGAACAGTTAAGTGCAGTTAATCATTCAAAGAGAAGAGGACTTTTGTCTTTTATAGAAATCCGTAATTCTCCTCTTATACTCAACAAAATTGGAATTAAAAATATCAATGTCTTTCATACGGAACTCATCGGTGTTTATAAAAAAATTACAATTAACATAGCTCCGCTCCATTTGCCATCTTGATTGTTGAACGCAAAAAACGTTTACTAGGAAGTCGTCTCGTTCTGACTCAGTGGTACTGATGCTGTGGCTGTGAGTAGATCGAAGATCTGTTACATCTCTTCGTTAATAACTGTTTCACACTTCAATTGTGTTATACTTTCCATCTTTAAAGCGTTTGAAATTTCTTTTGGAGTATTACTCCTTAAGAATCATTTCAAACTCGTATATAGTGCACGATATGAAAAATAGATGGGTAGTAAAATCAAACGTTAACAAAGAGTGAAGGGTCACATTTCCATTGCATAATGTACTCCCCACTCCTCAGTTCCAAGTACACATTTACTCTCTCTCTCTTTCTCACTATAGCATTCGGTGTACATGTAAAATATATTTTATCAAATCAATATTATTAAATATATGAATTCAGTTACTCCCTTTGCCAATAATATATTTTAAGATAATCGTTACTATGGAGTAAACTCCAGTCACGCGTCGGAGCTGACACGCACATTTTTTTTAAGTATATTTACCATAGAAGTATTTATAGTAAGCTAATCAAATAGAAATAACCTTCCTGATAAATACAATTTAGGGGTCTTCAAGTCACGAGTGAATAGGTATCATCTAGGCAAGTGTATCACATCCTAGATCGCATCGTCGCT
Organism: Calamotropha paludella; assembly: GCA_927399485.1. NCBI lineage: Eukaryota > Metazoa > Arthropoda > Insecta > Lepidoptera > Crambidae > Calamotropha > Calamotropha paludella. The sequence continues at coordinate 554,105 of OV656803.1, read as the reverse complement.
TGCCGTTAGGCAAGATAGTGGTCAAGCGCCCGCCTATTTACAATAAAAATCTTATGATTTGTTTATTTATACATTTTCTATGTTATCTTATATGATAAATTTGAATAGTAAAATTATGAAAAATGACGACGAGAATATTTGGACGTGTGTTCTTGGGTTCGTGTTTAGTTTGAGAATTACTTTTGAGCGGTGTCGATTCTATTATTTTTCTATTAAAAGAATCTATAATAAAAGACGTTTTAGTGGTTTTATTTTAATGATATTTCCAAAGATGCGTCACACTGCGAGCCCTAGAGATATAGTTTTCGGTAAATAATAAAATTAAGATAGAGTTTGATTTCCCACAGAAAATCTTTATCGCGCTTCACCAGAAAATATTTCAATTCTATGTTTTAATCTACTTGATTAAATATTATGCTACTTTCGCAAGAACCAATTTGCAGGTGGGTGACCAAAAATTGTAAATTCTTCGCACTTCGAAAGCCAAGTTAAGTCGTTGATCTTAGTAAATGCACACGCATTTATAAGAACACATGAATCCAAAACGAGTCCGTGTAATAAGTTATTCCCCATATCCTCTACAGTTATTAAGAACGTCCGTAAGAAGTATTAGTTTATCAAATTCAATATCGATGTAATGGACATTTCTGTAAAAGTAAGAAATAAACATTTAATTTAATAAGTAACTAGTAGTGCCTGGCGTATTTTATAGCGTTTAAAAATTAATTAACAAAAGTGGCATGTGTACATTAACTTATCCAAGTGTCGATGGCGAGACTGCAATTAATTATTAGGTATAAGAAGAACATAAAGGATAAAAAATCTATTGAATTATAGGATATAAAACATAGGATGCTTTAACACGTAATTTTCATGTTGTTATTCTATCGTGGCGTTGATAATAACTAAAAAATACTGGCAATTCAAAACATCGAAATAAAATAATAAGTAGTTTACAGTAATCGTAGTGACAATTAAATCTGTATATATAAAAATTCGCTGTCACAGTATTTGACCGCGATGAACTCCGAAATTACGCAACCGGTTTTAATACATTTTTTTAATTTGGCTGGATTTGTTTCAACTTAGGACATAGGATAGGTTTATAACATAGCAACGCGTGCCCGTTTCAGCTAGTAATCGTTTCAAGTTTTCAGCAAAAATAACCGTCTTATTTTTTTCACAAAACATTTTTGGTATTTTATCATCTGCGATAACTGTGCTATCTGAGTGCATTAAACCTTTTATATTTTTTTATCTGTTAATCTTTTTTTTTGCGATATGGCGCAAACATTTTGCGCCTCGAATTGCTATTTGACATTATTTAGCCAAATCTTATATTGAGTTAAGTTAAATAAAGAAGTTTCGTATAAGTTATTATCAAGGTTTTTAAATTAATTTAAAAAAAGTTAATTTTATTTCATTTACAGGTGCTTTAGTTACTTGCTTTAAAAAAATGTGACGTTTTTCTAATATATAAAAAAAATTACCTGTCACAGTGTTCGACCTCGATGAACTCCGAAACTACTCAAGTGATTTGAAGTGTATTATTCTCATTTTGCTGGTTATGTTGCTACTTAGGAGATAGGAAAGGTCTCCTTTTGATTTATAACAGCAAGTTGTTGCCAGGTCAGCTAGTTTTATAATAAAATAATAGTAGTGACGTAAAAGTAATTGATTTAGAAACCCACGGAAACATCAGGCGAGCTACCTTCAATGCCAATGTTACGATAGGTTAAGTTCGTAGCGACCTTCGATGAGTGGGACCGCCTTGTGCCAGTCACGCGACTCACCCCATTACCACCCTTCGGTTCGTTATCAAACGTTTTAGGGTGGCCAATTGTCGATAGGCATCTTCTTACATGCTTCGAGGGTTTTTTACCTTGTAATATATACAAAGGAGTGGAATCTACGTCTGTATTTTCGAGTTTTAACCCGTCCGTTTTCAAAGGGTGAATAGGCACCTTCTGGGTTACCTCGTTTTTATCGTGGATCCTGTCTTGGCCCCCGGGTTTGATTGGGATCAATAGCAAACCCATTTTACCACCACGATAATTTTACATGATACTTTTATGAATTGGATTGAATTATTAATACCACTGAATTATCATTATTTTGTATAACACAAGGAAGAAGTTCGTTGATTTTTTTTTTCTGATAAATAAACATTAAGTTTTTGTAATAAACAATGGAAACCACATTAACTTTTCACTTCATTAAGTGTAAGAGAGATAGATGCGCCACAAGTCGAACGCTTAGGCCGATCTTAGCTTGTTCCGCGCTCTCGCTTGCACGCTCGGCTCAGGCGGAACTTTACACTTTTTCGTGCATGCAGCCGGTGTTCATCTATTTATAAGACGTTATCACGTCAAAAGTTACATTACATTAATATTAAAAATTTGTCATTTGCTAAGGACAATAATTTCTAAAATTAGCATTCACAATAAACATAAATATTATCATTTGTATATTATTTATTAGAAGCAACAAATAACTGATTCGAATAATAAAGTGGCCATTATAACATATACAATTAATATAAATATAATATTAATATGGCAATTAGCTAACCATTGGTCTGTATTTGACGGTAAACTTGTAATTTGTCAGTGTTATCTCAATAATTTGGCGTTGCACCGTTAAATATTGATATCGTAACTCATATCGATATCATTTAGCATTGCAGTCATAATTCATTAGTTAATTGGAGTAGCACTTATTATCTTATAATAATAACCGTGTGAGTACTGAATATTAAGTGCTGTCATTAGTTAAGTGTTTTATATTTAATTTACTGGCTGCAATGCCCTTTTTGCTGATTATACATATCAACATTCTCTGGCATGTATTAAATAGTTTAAGAAAGATTCGAAAGAAACATATAAACGTTGATTTTTGTTTATAAATCAGATTATATTTGTGGAATAGGTACACCAACTTTATCTTATATTTATATTTAAATTCCGTGTACCAGTGTTTGACCGCGATCAACTCCGAAACTACTCAATCGATATCGATGATATTTTTTTAATTTTGCTGGATTTTTTCTAACTTGGGACATAGGTTTTTTATCATTACCTAATTTTATGAAAATTATAATAACTAAATTATAAAACTAAAATTTGTTAATCTGAAATTGGTAACGACGGACGACGAATAACAGAATCTTCTAAAGTTAGTGGTAACGCTCTCTTAATTATCATACAATGCAGATATCAATATAATTTAATTTCTTGTTGGGCGAACAGCTGTAATGGCAGTGACAGCTCTTGAACCCTAACCTTAACCGTCGAAAATCGTCCGTACAGAATTTGAACGAGGTTCAACTAAAATTATAATATTGGTGAAGACCAACAACATGTTAGGAACTCGTTTAGCTCGAATTAATCGTTTATGTTTTAATTTTTTTCATATATTCGTTACTGAATTCAATCCATTTAAGGAGAATGGTCATTTTATTTATTTTTCATAAGTCCAGCCTCCATCAGACGAGATAGCGGTCAAGCATATATTAGGAAACGGAATGACCTGCACCACGCGCCACCACCCAAAAGATGTTTTAGGAGAGCATGTCAGACATCAACTACCAGTAATAAATTAGTGTTAAAATTAACAAATGCTGTATCAAGCAACCTGTAAACAAAAAGACTTCCAAACTTATTACTCGGCACGACACCATGCGGCTTACAGTAAGTTAATAATTGCAATATTATAACAGCGAAAATACAATTGGAATTTAGAAAATTGCCTTTTTTAACGGCCATGTTGTTTTACTCAATTTGAAGAGAAAATTTGTAATGGTAAGTTTTTAAAAGCCGATTAAAGATATTGTTGAAAAAGTTTATTATTAAATGGGAAATAATCCTTTGATCGATATATCGCTCCTCCCTAATTCCTTAGGCGGATACACCTCAGCGCGGCCATCCCTCATTTACTCGAATAAATAGTTCCGCCTCCGGGGAATGAGGCTCGTTTAAAGTAGATTGCTTACATGCAAAAGAGTGTATCAAAAATGTGACGTACAAAAGCGGCGGTGTATTCAATGGCAAGCCTTTAAACCACCCCTTCCGGACAAGGTCGTAGCCTTGCTTTCCCAAATGGTGCCTTTCCGTTAAACATATTACCTTTTCTACCTCGCTATGTTGATGTCGACCTTTTCATAATCGTTAAGGTCGTGAAGGTGGCGAAGGACACTTCGACATGGTCTCGGTGGCCTTCCTAGGCCACTTTCCCATCGGCAGTGCCGTATCCACCGAAGGGCAATGCAACACATCGCGTCCAACCTTGTTTTGCCGTCCCCATTTTTTTGGACAAGCAGACCTACAAATAGTTGCCACCGTTATATGGTTGATACACCAAAGAGTCGCACTAAGCGTTTTGGTTCCAATTTTGTGATACGTACCACTAAAGAGTGAAACACTGCCTCAATATGTCTTTCCTGACAAATACAATTTAGGGGTCTTCGAACCATGACTGAATAGGTATCGTCTAGGCAAGCGCGTCACATCCTAGATCGCATCATCGCTTACCATCAGGCGAGATAGTGGTCAAGCGCTTGCTACTTGTATAAAAAAGTAATACGTGCATAAACCTTTTGTTTTTCTTCGTTTATTGCTTAAACCAAAATTAATACTCGTACAAGTATACGTTCTCTCTACACCTGTAGAAACTAGGCGAACACTAGAGCTCACATAAGTTTTGAAGAATTAACAAATACTACACTTCACAAATTTCTTTATTTCTTGTAAGAAGTATTGACGTACATTGAGTAGGAAGTATTAATATACATTCGTTGAAATCTTAGTTTTCTCTCTTCAAAACAACAAAACAACAAAACAAAAAACAAAACAACCGTTACTAAAAAAGCAAAGACAATCACTCTCCCTTTTTTTCTTCTCAGTCACAGTGTTTGACTGTGATGAACATCGAAACTACTCAAGCAGTTTTGATGATATTTTTATTTTTCTTGGTTTGTTTCTTCTGAGGACATAAGTTTCATTTTATTTTATAACACAGCAGCTATTTAAATATATGTACTAGATAACTCGGCCACGCGTTGCTGTGTTATACTCGTAAATGAAACCTATCCTATATCCCAAGTTCAAAATCAGCAAAATAAAAAAGTCACCTAAATCGGTTGAGTAGTTTCTGAGTTCATTGCGGTCGAACACTGACAGAGGTATTAGGTATTAGATACATTAGGTATATAGATTTATATTCCGAATTGAGAAAAAATGTAAACAATTTATGTAGGGCCTTATTTTTTCTTTACACTAGTTTTGTTTTGCCCTTCAGCCAAATTACTGGTTCGTGTTATCGCATTACTCGGAAGTTTGCCTACAGCACTCTTTACACCGTTGTTCCGTTGCGGAAAAGGTCTGTCACGGGTCGTTACTGTTCTACATCGATTCCTGATGATAATTTATTGTCTGTGGCAAGGGACAGACCAGTGTTTTTTTTAATTTTGACCATAAACAAGTTAACAATAATTTAAAACATAATAACGCGATTCTGCCTTTCGTACCGACTGTCCTGGTATGATGAATGCGAGTATTTGTACCTAAGTTATAGATATTTACATTAATATTACATATCTATGCGGCTAATATGTTTGTCTATCCGTTACTGTAGTATCCATAACACAACCCTTATTACTTTGGGATACGTTAATTGATGGGAATGTAGTAAGAAATATTATTATTTTATTTGCTTATTGCGAACCCAACATCGCTCGACACAAAATTAATGTTCAATTATGTTAGGGAGCTCATCATTGAGCATATAGCAGATACATTAAATCAGGCAACTATGTTATGTGACTAAAGGAGCAGTGAACTGTAAAACGGGATTTTGACATTAGATTAGTTTTGACTCCCTAACCATATTACTACTGTTAAAAAAAATGTAAAAATCATCTGCAAAAATTGCTATTATGACGTGCTCCTTTTTACATTTTTTTATATACAAACACGGTTCTAACTTTGTCGTAACAACATTAGAGTAGATAAAACAAAACAAAGTAGTATAAGCCAAACCCGAGTTGTATGTGCCAATAATTCTTGTATTTCCAATAATCCATTTCAACGTGTTAACGCTGTATTGGAAATCACGACTGACTGTAAAATTTATTGGTTTCCGTGACATACGTATTATTTTACACAGGGTTGTCAGCTCATAAAACTGAAAAGCCGGATAGCCTATTCAGCCGGACGTTTGAGTAAAAATGTGATTCTTTAGTCTGACTATAATACGACAAGCTTATATAAAAGTTTATTTAGCTCTCAGCAATAGCATGCAAATAAATATATTTAATGTTGCAAAGGAGTCGAACTCCCTCCCTGCTTCTGTATTTCCGAGTTATAACTCATCCGTTTTCAAAGCCAGGGTGAATATTCACCTTATGGATTAGTTCTTTCCATCGTGGATCCGGACTTGATAAAGATTAAAAGCGATCCCATTAAAAAAATATGCATATTTTATGCTTTACCAAAAATTTATGTTAAACTCTAATATAACGATAATGAAATTGAATGAGTCAGTCTTTTTTTTAATAATGCAATATTCATTACAAACCGGCACATGACAAATGTACAAAATAAACAGTCAAATTTTAAAAGACTAATAAAAGCCGGACTGTCCGGTCAACGTTTAATTCGACAGTACACTCATACAAAATGTCTGAATATGTCCGGCTTTATCCGGACGCTTGGCAACCCTAATTTTAAATAAAACGCTCAAGAGTGGTTTCCGCTCAGAGTCCACCACAAAATACGCATCAAACATTACACATATGTTATATTTATTACTTAAAATACTAGCTGACCTGGCCACGCGTTGCTGTGTGATAAATTAAAATGAAACCTATCCTATGCCCTAAGTTGAAACTAATCCAGCAATATAATAATAACAAGCTGAAAAGCCTTGAACATAGACGGAAAGTAGCTAGCCTATCCGTTTTTTATAGGATACTTTACGGAATGTGCAGCAGAATTGCACAGCCTCGTTCCGCCGTCCCCATTTTTTCATCGGACAACCAGACTTACGAATAGGCGCCACCGTTATATAGTTTACATACCAAAAAGTATCGCACTAATCGTTTTGGTTCCGATTTGGCACTATTTGCTTGAGTCTGTGTTTCCTGATCAATACAATTTAGGGATCTTCAAGTCACGAGTATCTCGTAGGCGAGTGCGTCACTTTCTTCACATCATCGCTTCCCATCAGGCGAGATAGCGGTCAAGCGCTTACCTGTTTACATTAAAATCTGTTGAGTTGTTTCGAAGTTTATCGCAGTCAAACACTGTGATATGGAAATTATATATATATATATATATAGATTAAACTGCTAGTGAACCTGCCGGGAGACCGACATCCGCATTGGCCCTCAGGTGTACGGGGTGTTCAGGGCGTCACGGCTCACCCCATTGCTTCGTCCCCCACGGAGCTTAGGAGACGTCCGCCCAACGTGGCGAACCCACACTGGTCAGGGTTGCCGTTGAAGCCGAAAGGGCACCACGTGACCGCCGTAAATGTATTGTGGGACGCCGCAAGTTTTAGTGGGTAGGCCGCTAAGCCTGTATCGGGCTTTAGGCCGGTTACGGGCACGGAGGAGAGTCCCACATACCGTCTCGCTCCCGGCACGAGCGAATGCCTAATGCATTTCCTGCAAAAACAAAAAAAAAACTACCTAGATGGCGCTGGCGACGGCTTAAGAAACGCTTTGAAAAAGATTTGTTATTCGCACGAATAACAAAGGATGTAGGTCTCCATCCTGCCAGGTACCTAAGACGACTTCATTTTTTTTTTCATATAATAATTTCTTTACATTTATTCTTAACAATATTTCGTAGAAGGTTTTCGATTGGGTGATCGATTAAAAAATACTGCTTATATTCCAAAGCAAATGTGTTGACAGGCTGTGATTTTGTATAGTTAGCATCATGGCGTGTCATAGCAAGAGCCTTCGATTTTGACGTGGCTATTAATAATTCAGCAGCGCTTTGACACAGTGAATAGCTGAAACAGTATGATAACTAGGCCTATCTGTTGAGATACATATAAGGGGTGGAATTCTTGTAAAATTTCAAAGTTAATAATTATTTAAACGGCACTGATGAACAATGGCTATTACCATATCGGTGATTAATTTAAAAATGAGAATGCGTTTCTATTTATTATTATTATTTTGTAAAGAGAGATGGTAACTGCATAAAATCCGTGTAACAGTAAATTTATCTCATATATCTTGGTAATACGAGAACAGTTTACTTAAATGTTTTATATGTAATTTAACACAAAAAAGGGAGAAAACCAGTCCTTGCCTAGTTTCTTGTGACTTCTTTTCGGTACAAGTTCTCCCGTAGGACTTACGAAGCCATGACGTAGCATTTATATACAATATATATATTACGTGTTAGATATACAAAACGTAACTCTCTATCTTTCTCATGTTTCGTTCTCCTCGCCCGATCACACTTTTCTTAACGCTCTCGTCACGTTTTCACCAGCTTACTCCCCAAATCAAGCGTGCGTAGAGAAGTTTTACTTCAAAAATCTCATCGTTAGATTCTTCTTGAGGCGAGTTCGTTTCGATCGTTTGTACGTAGTTACCTCACTGCTTTAGATATTATCTGTGGCTTTGACGTATGTCGCCGTTGACTCCCTATCATTATGCCACGCACGTCGGGGGCAAATTGAAATCTGCACACGTTTTGTTTTTTAAGTAAATGAGTATCTTATTGGTGGTGTGCTCACAGAGCCAAACCTAATGTATACACTTTGATAATCCCTTCAGCTCTCAAGAACAGCTCTGTCACGTCATAAGTCAAGCTCTCGGGATACACAGAGATCACAGACTTTCATTTATTACGATCCTGACATACAAGCTCGTCGGTTAAGTACATACTTTTGACGTAGCCTTTTTTCAGGACAGTTATTTGTTCTCTGAAAGTTCGCCTTGGTCTGCCTTTAGTTTGAACGAAAAGTGAAGTTACAAGTTAATTTCTCGATGATAATTGTTGGACTCTAATTCTAGCTTTTCGGTTAAAAGACGGTAACGGTCTATGGACAATGTGAATGAAACAAATAGCTATTACTATGTAGATCTCTTTAAAGAAACCTTACGTAAAACTGATATAGGAGAGGCAAGCATTATGTGTTATGTTTCATCAATACTTTTAGAGCGTTTCGCTACTTTTTAAGATCAATGTTCATAGATTTTTTTGGAGCGAAGCTTCTATACAGGTGTACGCAAAGGGTTGCCAGGCGTTCGAATAAAGCCGGACACAGTCAGGTTTTTTCTTTGCGTGTGCGGCCAAATTAGACGGTAACAGGCATTCGGCTTTCGCTAGGCTTTTAAAATTTGACCATTTTTTAAGTAAAACTTCTTTACGCACCCCTGACTTGAGGACTAAGCCGGTGAATGCGCGACGAGAGCCTTACGAAAAGTGTGATCGGATGGACGGACGGAACTCGAGAGGGAAATATAAGTTATTGAAGAAAGAGAGAGAGTTACGTTTCGCGAGCACATATTTTATTCTCTTTCTCTCATAGCTAGTTACGTTTCGTATATCTAATATATATTGTTTAGCTGGTTTGCCGGCTTTTGTTTTTAGATCTGGCCGCTCTATTCGAGCTAAGCGTCAGATTTTACCGTTACTCAATACATATACAGGAGCCAGCTGCCTCCTTACCTCAGTGTGCGTGGCCTCCTGTCTCGCTTTCACTTATGTCAGTTTGCGTGGCTGACGTCGCTTTATTCTATGAAGCTTCGCTTCTTCGGGCGTCCTTAGACGGTACTGCTTTTTCCAAAGCTGATTTGCTGTATAATAAATTAAAATGAAACTTATCCTATGTCCTAAGTCGAAACAAAATCCAGCAAAATGAATAAAGATCATCAAAATCGATTGAGTAGTTATGGAATTCATCGCAGTCAAACACTGTGACAGGGAATTTTTATTCATACTAGCTGACCCGGTAACGCGTTGCTATGGTAACGCGTATACAATGGGAAAAGAGCGGGAAGAAGAGCGGACAGACAAACACACAAACAACAAATTTGTGTACTTAGATTATAGACTAGCTGGCCCGGTAACGCGTTGCTATGGTAACGCGTATACAATAGAAAAAGAGCGGGAAAAATAGCGGACAGACAAACACACAAACAACAAATTTGTGTTCTTAGATTATATATTAGATAGCTTTATGATTTTCATATATTTTTTGCAATGCTATCTTGTTATACGATCGCGATTCTGTTTAGAACCCTTCGCCCTTTGGTTCAGTGATGAGGTCAGTAGCCTTACCCGTTCTTTCGATTTCAGACAATTCTGTTTGTATTCATTCGGTGAGTCAGAATAATGTCGAGTCTTCGCCGACGGCAAACATATGTTGTTAAGGTTCAAAATAGAACTGACGATAAATTACTATAAACAGAATGTAAAAATACTTCTTCATGAAATTAATAATACGAAACAGTTTGAAATTTTATAAATTATTTTAATAGCCAAATAATAGACTCGGCTCACAAGTAAATTCGGGTAAATGCGGGCGGGAATCAAACCCGCAACCTTTAAATGTTCGGTGCAATGCTTTCCCAATTTATATATTTATATAAATCTTATTTATATATGTATGATATATGTATGTCTATCCGTTACTGTAGTATCCATAACACGAGCCTTACAGTGCTTACTTTGGGCTAGACCAATTGGTGTGCATGTTAGATATATATATTTTATTTTGTTTGTGTTTATTATTGTTTTATTTTGCATTTTATTAAGTTGTTTCAAAGTTCGTCAATGTGAGTTTATAAGTCTACCACCAGCAGAAAATTAGGAGTTCGGAAGTAAATTATCTTAATAATACTTATCTCTTATATTCACACCAACTAGCCTATCTTAAAGTGAGCACTGTAAGGCTTGTGTTATGGATACTAGGGTAACGGATAGACATACGTATATGATACATAAATGAGTAATATTCATATCTATCTATATTAAATACTGTTTCATCATTTTAGTATATAAATCTCGTGTCACGATGTATGTTCCGACTTAGGACATAGAAAAGGTTTCATTTTAATTTATAACACAGTAATACGTGGCCGGATCAGCTAGTAAATATACCTATATAAAACCTATGATAAATACCTCAGGTATAAATGCTCATATGAATCATAGAAATATCTACCTTTTTTGGGACTAGAAACGAGGATGGACCAGGACGCAGAATCGCTCCCGTTGCACCAAACGGTTGTTACATGAGGAATTGTGTATGGGATGAATAGTCTTTTTTATATAATTAAATTCTGCAGCAGAGTTAGTTTGTTTGCCATCATAAAATAATGTTTTTTACTGATAATGGTGGGGCTTACTTTGTTATTTAATTAGTACTATTTAATTAAATACAGAGATAACTAAGATAACGTTTTACATAACCCATTTTCGTGTGTTATCTACTGAGGAAGTTTATTCGCATTGCGTTTATAATTATTTCATGAAATATACTCTAATGCGTGCGAGTTAAAATCTAGAATACGATAACATTGAGGATTGAATGTTCATTTTTAACCGAGATACCAAGGTTCCTTGCGTATTATGAAAGTTGTCTTAAAATGGTCTGATTTTAATCAAATATTGGCCACGCATGATTAATATTATTTGTTTTTTAAGTGAAACCTTCTTTAGCATCGTTGTGATTTGAAAGTCGATGAAACGAGAAAGCGACAGTAAAAAGAGACTGACACATAAATTCATACGATTAATTATAGGGGAAAATGGGATAGGAAGCATTATGTACGTGTGTTAATAAGTGTTTGTGTGCGCATGCGTAGTACAAAGCTTGAGAGAAGGCATCACAACAACCGTGGTATTTTGTATACGTGTACGTGTTGTTTTTGAAGGTTTCACTTCTACCACGTGTGAATTGCACACTTGCTTTTTATTTTAATATAATTTATAGTAAATCAAATTAATCTTTTTTTGTTTCTTAATATGGTATAAATTGTGGTCATTTAAATAACAGCTACCCAACTTTAGCTAACAATATAACTCGTATATATATTCCTTACAATATTTAGTTGATATAAATTATTATAAGCCATTTATACACCCACCCCCCCTACGCTGAATTTAATTGACCAAAATTATTTTAAATTATGACATATTAACATTCACCGTTTTAATATAATATATAAATAATAATAATATTTTCCACAATCACACCAATTAGCCTAGCACAAAATAAGCACCTTAAGGCTTCTGTTATTACACAAGTGCTCCTATTCATCATACAAACATCAGCCCCTCCCTGGATTCGAACCCGGTACCTCGGACGTACCTAGGCGTTACCCTGAAAACCGGTGTGCGAGCTACTCGACCATTGAGGTCCTAAACTAATCGATTTGTAATATCGATTGTGTTTTAATTTGATATAATAATAATGTTTACGTGTTTTACCAAGGGCGAGGCATATCGATCTATTTATTCAGCATTACCAACCTTGACAAACTATGTTTCAAGTAAATGAACAATTCCATTTCCTTTCGCCATAAGAGGTGTGTAAGTTTGATCTTAAACCGATAAACCGATTTGGATGCAGTTTTTTCGAGGCTTCTATTCATCACACAAACAATATATTTTTCTGCCTAGCTCCTGTATTATGATAATAATAAAGCCCTTTTTTCAGTCCAACTTAGTATCTATTTTCAAAGTATTAAGAACTAAAAATTATGAGTATGGATATACAAATGTATTTTACTAGCTTTGAACCGCGGCTTCGCCCGCATTTTTTTTAAATTTTACAATAAAAATTATTCTATGTTACTTCTTATACCTCCAAGAATATATGTACGAAGTTTCATGATGATCGGTTTAGTAGTTTTTACGTGAAAGCATAACTAACAAACTTACATTCACATTTATAAAATTAGTAGGATTTTGTAGCTAAACTAATCTTAATCTATTCTATTCTAATACTTAATTATTTTTGTAGGTCTGTTTGCCAATCGGCAAAGGCCTCCAACCTCCAACCAAGCTCGTGTATTAGTTCTCTTTATTTTCAGGTTTCATATATATTCCCTATCACAGTGTTTGACCGCCATGAACTCCGAATCTAATCAACCGATTTTTATGGTTCTTTTTTTCATTTTGCTATATTTGTTCCTTAGGACATAGGGTAGGTTTAATTTTAATATATAACACAGCAATGCGTAGCTGGGTCAGCTAGTATTATGTATAATTAAAGAACTAGCTATTAAAGGAGTTCTTACCGCACCAACTCGGCAAAAGCAGTATACAGTTCGTTTTTTAAGATCACACCTAACACGCAGTACTCAAAACGTGCAACATATGGGAATGATAACAAAAAAGTCGTTTTTTTTTTTTTTTTTTTTTTTTTTTTTTTTTTTTTTTTTTTTTTTTGCCTGTAAAGTCGGTTTTACGGGCGAAGATTTTACGTGACAACGTCTTTTTCTCGGTAGAATATTTATTGATATGAATATAATTAAATTGCACAATGCGCGCGGCAGACCGATCATAGTTGAGTGGGAGAGAGACGCAAGGCATTCGGCGGGCCTCTCTCTCGTTCGGTGACTCATCGTAACGTTACCGAGCGTTACACTTTTTCATAAGTGACTCCCAGCCGCAACCAATTTATAAGACGTTATCACGTCAAAAAATGTTTTGAATTGACTATATCGACCAAGTGTAAATCTATCGTGAACACGAAGAACAAAATATATAACTTTTATCAATTCAAGGTAAACGAAACGTTCCGTCTACGAAGTACTTTTTTTATATGACATCGGTTTCCGTCAAGATTTCGTAGCATAGAGATTTTGTTTTTATTTTTTTTCATTCTTAACTTTTGACGTGATAACGTCTTATAAATTGGTTGCGGCTGGGAGTCACTTATGAAAAAGTGTAACGCTCGGTAACGTTACGATGAGTCACCGAACGAGAGAGAGGCCCGCCGAATGCCTTGCGTCTCTCTCCCACTCAACTATGATCGGTCTGCCGCGCGCATTGTGCAATTTAATTATATTCATATCAATAAATATTCTACCGAGAAAAAGACGTTGTCACGTAAAATCTTGGCCCGTAAAACCGACTTTACAGGCAAAAAAAAAAAAAAAAAAAAAAAAAAAAAAAAAAAAAAAAAACGACTTTTTTCTGTTCAATTTTAACTGTTTTTTTTTAATGGATCAACGATGAAGGGAGAGGGAAGGAACCCAGAAGCCTATACACGCTGGCTCTTAACGGATGAGTTATAAGTGCTCAGAAATACAGACGCAGGGAGGGAGTTCCACTCATTTTCTGTGCACATTATAAAAGATATTGAGAAGCGCTCGATGCGACTGGTAGGAATAGCAACCAAGAAAGAGTGGTAGCCCACAGTGTGTCTAGATGTCCGGTGGAAAAAGGAGGAATAACGGTATGAGCTCCTGAGTAAACAAGAGGGTCGTAAGGTGGAAACCGCCCATAAAAGGTTTTAAAGTTGCTTATCCCACGGAACCACACGACAGGACTGTAGTGTGGACTCAGCTATTGTGTTGGGACTTGCTACCACCTAAGCATAATCAATCATATAATCAAAAGTTAATTTGCAGAAATATATTGTACAGATATCCTATAAAATACAATTTTAGGTACCATGTTTAGCAAGCTGGACGAGTGTAAATTGTATCAGTACTATATGAAAAACTATGTGCGTTCAGCACTGACGCTTACTCCTTAAGAATTATTGTCTTTTGAACATGCACAGAAAATTCAAAAAATTTCGAAATAAAAGTGAAAGGTGCGCACGATTGGTCACGCACAAAAAACTAACACTGTTATTCGATCACAAATGTTTTTCTTCATATTTTTGTCATACCGGGCGTCTTATCAAAATAAATTTTAAGGAGTAAATTTCAAAAAATTATTGTCTATGGAAAAGTATCAAATTCATAGTCAATTTATTAACCTATGTGTATATAAATGCCACAGTATTTGACCGCTATGAACTCCGAAACTACTCAACCGATTTTCATGTTTTCTTTTTCATTTTGCTACATTTGTTCCGATTTACATAGGATAGGTTTCAATTTAATTTATAACAGAGCAACACGTGGGCGGGTCAGCTAATTAGTGTTTTAATAAATAATAATAGAATAGCCAATACAATATAAACAACGGTGTAAGATATTTTTGAATATATGTTTTTAAAACCATCCCCTTCCTTTGTTTAGTTTTAATGCCTTATGTACTGGTACTATATTAGCAATGTCGTCATAGCTGTCGATACGAACGCCTTTTAGAGTACAAAACCTTCTAGCCTTCTATAAATAGAAGTCGTGTTAGGGTGAATATATTAAAGCTCTATGTTGGAGCAGGGACTGTATTTTATCATTTCAAACACTGGTAATCAGGGCTTGAAATGAGAATAACTTTATTCAAATGAGCTTAAAATAATATCGTACAGTTAATTCAGGATGTTTTTTGTGTGTGTGTAAAAAACTCGTCAGCTTTAACAGAAGTAACGACTTTTACAATGTTATACGTATGAAATGAAAATAACTTTATTCAAATGCGTGATTTGAATCAACCAACATTTTTACCTAGTAAGTCTTCTAACTGACAAGAAGAATGGGCGCAAGAAACTCGACAACTTTAACAGAAGTAACGGTAAATACAATATTTTATATCGTCACCGTACATAATCTACAAAAAAACAATATCATTCTGTTATCATCACAGTCTAAATAATCTATATGAAACCAGTATTATTCTACTATCACAATAGTTAGAGTGTTATGGTTTCATTGCATTGTTGATTACAAGAAAGTCAACAAGTATCTGTTTAAAATAAGTATACTTAAACATTTTTGTGACATACAGAGAATTAAAAAAAATTATAAAAGTATGGACAAGTCGGTAGAGACAAACTAAGGAAAACTATCAGCGATCAAATACAGGTGTCTTGATGTATGAAAAGGCTGATGGAGTTGAAGAAGCGAGATATGTATGTCAGGAACGTGGTAAGTGGAAATCTGTGATCTTTGCCTATATCTGCGGGAAGAAGGCGTGATCATGTACTTATGTACTATCGTATGCTTTTGTTAACCCTTTGAGTCCTAGTAGCTTCGCACTGGAACCACCTATTTATAAATTATTTCCTATAGTCCTAGTCCGCACAACTTGGAACCACCAGCGTGAGTCATGCGTTAAGACATGTTACAACACGAAAATGATTGAAATTTACGCACATCGGTTATTGTCTTTGCAGCCTCAGGCGTATAAACAAGTGTCGTAGTGGTTCTAGACAGTGAATTCCATAGACGTTAAGTAATATTTTTTGTAACGACGTTTTTCTGGTAGTCCAAAATTGGAACCACCATTGTTTTTTTAATTTAATTAAATACATAATTGTGTTCAATAAAACTAGTTTCATTGTTCAATACCTAATATAATTTTTCAACGTCAATTATTAAATTTTCCACTTTTAAAAAATCAGGACTCAAAGGGGGTTATATTTGGTTTTTACGTATAGATATTCCATCTAACCAACTT
Source organism: Calamotropha paludella (assembly GCA_927399485.1). NCBI lineage: Eukaryota > Metazoa > Arthropoda > Insecta > Lepidoptera > Crambidae > Calamotropha > Calamotropha paludella. The sequence goes on along the minus strand of OV656803.1, from coordinate 537,555 downwards.
CAGTACTTATTTTGATTTTTTTTTGTCTATTTCATTGGTTTTATCGAATCCACGAACTATATTTCTATTTAAAATATGAGATACAAATTTTTATGTCCTTTATTTGTAAAAGAATTTTAAGTAAGTATTTATAATTTTTAATTGTCATATATTACTAATTTTTAATTGTGTTTTCCTGTGGAATACCCGCAGGAATTAAATACAGTCGGTAATAAGTTAAAAACAAACTGAGTAACAACTCTTCCATAGAATTTTGCGGTAAATGGGTTATTTTAAATGAACAACATCCTTAAAATGCCTCTAGGCAATGGCGTTAACAATGATAAGGATTTAGCCTGTTAATATCATGTTTTATTCAACAACTAAATACTAGACATTCCCTTATCAGAATGCTTCAGATATAACTTATCTTTTGAATTATTTCGCCAAACCCGATTGGTTCGGATACTTTATTACGAATAACTTTACCATTTATTTTGACGACTTTAGTGGTCGAGTGTCGCATAACGATGTTCATGGTTAAAGCTACTAGGTCCTAAGTTCGTTTCCCGGCCGGGTTAATGTGTAGAATAGGATTTCTTTATATTGGCTACGGTCTGGCTGTTGTGATATCGTCGTTGTTTCTGAAAACCATGCTGCAAGGCTCATTAGTGACAGCAAATTAGTGAAAGCAAGCTTCACACTTTAGCTCATAACTGCAAAGTTGCCTGTCTCTCGGTCTTCTACAGAATGTACTTTGGAGAGTGTGCTCAGGAGCTGCATGTGCTCATACCGCCGTCTCCCTTTTTCCACGCACTGCGGGCTACCGCCCTTTCTTGGTTGCCATTCCTACCTGTCGCACCAAGCCCTTCTCAACATCTTTCATAATGCGCACAGCAAAGGAGTGGAACTCCCCCCCTGCGTCTGTATTTCCGAGTACTTATAACCCGTCCGTTCTCAAAGCAAGTGTGAATAGGCACCTTCTGGGTCAGCTCGTTCCATCGTGGATTCTGTCTTGGCCTTCCGGCTTGATTGGGATCAAGAGCGAATCCATTCAAAATAAAAATTACATAATGTTTTAGTTACTTGGCTTGGGCTCAGAGCATTATATGTAATGTCACCCTAGTCATCCTGGGAACATGGCGATTAAGATATGCTGAAGTGTAAAACTAAATACATTTACTGAGTGTGAGAAGTAGTGACTTAGGGTCGTTAGGTGAACACGAGGGATTAAGTAACTTGCATTCGGTGCATAGATTGTTATGTTTATATTTATATTCAATTTTATTTTTTGCATTCAAAATGCCATATTTCTATAAGATATAAAATACGCATGTAAAAAATAACTACGCCTCCCAGCCTTCAAGTGGACTCTTTTTCATTTTGCTGTGTTTGTTCTGACTGAGGACATAGAATAGGTTTTTTTTTAATTTATTATAAAAAATATTAAAATTATAATTGCTGAGCTACAGCAACGCGTGGCCGAGTTATCTAGTTTTATATAAAAGCAAAATCAGCTTTTATATTTTGTACGCATTTTCACTAATCGTGTATGGTATTATATTTAGTTGAATAAGCATCACTATCACATTTCGCTGATATCAGTCAAAAGTATGTCATATATGTGTTATATAGTATGTATTTATAGCTTGTAAAGAGGATCGTTCTGAAACGAGGCGTTTAATGCGTTACAGAATATAATATTGTAATAAATTTAATCATTCGGCAAAACGAGCTCGATGATACTACACGAATATGTCTTTTGTACTTTGAGGTATCAAATAAAATATAATTCTCGTGTTTCTTCAGATTCAGAAGTAAGAACTCCAGGTTTTTTCCAATAAAGGTGTATTTTGCCGTTTTTTCGTATATCTTTTAATATGTAATATGTTTGTTGAAAAGATAATTGTTTGTTGCAACTTTAGCGATCTTGCCTTTCGCACCGGCGGTTCTAAGTTCGAGTCCCCGATGGGGCAGATGTTGCTCTGATTCGAGCGTTTGTACCCGAGTCAAAGGTTTTAAAATATCTCTATAATTAATGTAATAATAATATTTCTTACATTCGTACCAATTAGCCTAGTCCAAAGTAAGCACTATAAGGCTTGTTTTATGGATACTAGGGATATTACTTCATATTAAATAATTCATTAACAGTCAATTTTTAAATTTATTTAGTGCCAAAGCATTCTACATTTTGATGGCCATATTTTGAAATTTTGAAGTGAAAACGCTAGCATTCGTACTTCTGGTAATCAAGTTCGCATGTACCGACAAACAACGCGTGAATCGCCTACGTGACTGACCTATCATATTCTGACGTCACCCTCCATTGTTTCAGTTGCCTGCTGAAGCCAGATTCCTGAACGGCTACGGGGCAGCAGTGGATTACCATCAGACGAACATCGTGGACCACCAAACCTGCAAGTTTGCGTCTGTAAAGACGAAAACCTATAAAGATTCCGAACTGGTTTGCTAAACATAGTTTGGCGTTGTAATATCCAGTAGTCAAACGTCGTTATCAACAAAATTCAGTGCGAGTGTTTTCGTTAACCGATAGCACAGTTGACGGCTGGAGCTTGTCTGAAGCGGACGTCTTTAGCGGCGCTCGGAGTTGAGCCTCGAATGTTTGAAAAACATTTGTGACTGCCGTGTGTTTTTAAACGTGCAGTGAGCATTTGTGTGCAAGTGAGGATGCGGTCGGAAGAATTGTGGTGCAGCCTCGCTGCTTTGGGTTGGATGACGCTGGTTGGATGCCATGCGCCTGGAAGCGAATTGGAGTCGGTGCGCTATGGACCGGCTGAGGAGCGGTTCGACACATTCACAGTAGCCAACATTAACATGACTTACGAAGATGAACATGGTCTTATGTACACTGAAATGTCTGAGGTAAGTGGCTAAAGATTGTTTTCAATGCCAACTTTGCGCAGTTTAAAAAGACAACAGTCATTTTCAAATAATTTACTGCACTCAACTGTTCAATTTTTTATATAATGTATAGCTATGTTGTTTATTTAAAATGCTGTGTATAATATTTACGAATTATTGTCTGACTTAATTTCATTTATAATTTTTTTACTCTACATACCTAAAAATGAAGTAGAATTGCCTTAAAATTTACAATTGAAATAGTTGGATATACTTCCATCTTCACAACTATTGTTGTTACGTGAGTCACTCAGATAAATATAAGATAAAGGTCGTAAGCTTGTATTTCCTTTGCTTAACTATATGTTTGATGCGATAGACATTGCTTTATTTGAGCTATCGCCTGATAAGTGTTCCCCTAGTTTTTTTGTTTTTATCTCCCATAGTAATCAAGGTATATCAATAATTACAATGGATAATAAAAAAAGAATAAACCTACAGGGTAACCACTGAAAAAAAAATTTCACCGTTTCAAAATGGAATTATTTAAGGTAGAAGTTTATGTATTATCTTGTAAAAATTCCGTGTCACTGTGTTTGACCGCGATGAACTCCGAAACTATTCAACCGATTTCGCATTTTTTTTTTCATTTTGCTATATTTATTCCAATTTAGTACATACGATAGGTTTCATTATAATTTATAATAAAAAAATACTAATAATTATAACTGAGCCACAGCAACGCGTGGCCGGGTCAACTAGTAATATATAAGTATATCTACATGGAATAATTTTGAATAACCATTTTTAAACGACGTAAAATTCATTCAATGATCACCCTCTACATTTTTTTTTATTATACATTATATTTATTGATAAAAATGCCCCGAACAAAATCGGGGTGGATAAGCGGTAATAACATTTTATAGTCTGGAGTGAAGTTGATATAGCGGACAATGAAAAAAACACAAGGTAATCCATCTGTTTTTCATTACACGTAATTTTCTTTTCTTAATCCGTTTTTTAATGTTTTATCGGTGTTATCTTCTCATTCCGATTTTTATAAACGATAAAACAAAAAAGTGAAAGATTATTTTTAACTTATTGATTGAGTGGATTTAAGCGTGGGTATAACAAATTTAGTATATTGTGCTCAGCGATTTATATAATAATAAACAAAGTAATATTATGTATTCTTCGCTAATACTTTAATCGCTACTTCGCTAATAATTTACTCTTCTTAACCAGTACATTGATTTATTTGATTGATTTACATAAGTTTAAAGTTATATTTCTTTGGGTGTTCCGGACACCCACGCCTTGTGAACACCCGTCGAAATTATCTAGGACCTTTCTTCTTTTTACTCTGTTGGCCAGCGTTGTCTCATCAAAGTGAGGAACATCTCATATTCGAAAGAAACATTTTTACAAATGTATTAACAATCTTTTAACACGCAACAGCCATTTTGTTTATTTTTGCGTTCTTCAATGTTGTGATAAATTATTTGAATAGAAAAATACTAGAAAAAATCTACAGGGCTCACAAATAAATTAAGATCTGTTTAGGTTTTTTTTATATTTTTAACATACATTATGCTAACCACAGCCTGGAAAGGAGATGACTATACCTGGTGTAGGTATTTTATAATTGTGTAATTTTTGTTTACAAATCAAGTGGTTTGTAAATTTTCTATGACTTTAGCGATGCTTAGCGAATGCGATGCGATATATCTTAGCTGGATATATTTTATCTTATAATATTACAATTAAAAGCGACAGCGAATGATATTTTTTTGTTTCTGGCAACTGCTAAGCGTGTTGGACTGCTGGGCTTTTTTAATTGCAACTCTTTTGAGTACATTATAATATGTTCTTAATATTATTGATAACAGTTCAGAATCAGAATCTTTGTTTGTGATGTGTAGGTAAATTTTGCATTGATGGTTTTGACGTGATAACGTCTTATAAATTGGTTGCGGCTGGGAGTCACTTATGAAAAAGTGTAACGCTCGGTAACGTTACGATGAGTCACCGAACGAGAGAGAGGCCCGCCGAATGCCTTGCGTCTCTCTCCCACTCAACTATGATCGGTCTGCCGCGCGCATTGTGCAATTTAATTATATTCATATCAATAAATATTCTACCGAGAAAAAGACGTTGTCACGTAAAATCTTCGCCCGTAAAACCGACTTTACAGGCAAAAAAAAAAAAAAAAAAAAAAAAAGACTTTTTTGACAATTTTATTAGTACTTAGGCATACAAATATAAAATAAAATAAACATACAATTTTCATCATAAAAATCATAACAAATTGAACATTAAAATTAAATAAATTGTTAATAAAATTAATTAAATGTCCAAAGTATTATATATTGAAATATTAGAAAATAAACCAAGAACTGTTTAATTTTTAACATTCAAGTATTTATCAATTTTATTTGTCTTTTTCTTGGCAATATGTTATGTATAATATAAGATTATTATCACAATATGTCTGAATTTAAATAACAAAAATGTATGAATCCCAAAATAGTTATTGTTTTAAAATAAATATTTACATTATTTAGTTCTTACAGATTCGCTCACATTACTTACTTAAATAAAACAAGTTTTTCGCGGTTTTCTTTAATATGTACATATGTCTATCTATTATCCTAGTACCCCTAACACAAGCCTTATAGTGCTTACTTTGGGCTAGCCTAATTGATTTGAGTTACACTCAAATCTCGAGTCACATTGTTTGACCGCGATGAACTCCGAAACTGCTCAACTGAGTATGATGGTTTTTTTTCATTTAGCTGGATTTGTTCACACTTCGGACATAGCTTTTATTTTAATTCATAACGCAGTAACGCGTGGCCAAGTCAGGTAGTATTAAAATAATCTCATTAATTTCTGTTATTAAAGCTGGCAGTTTGTAAAAGCTAATTTTAATAACCAAAATTCAAAAAGTAGTTGGATAACATGTTTGTACCACTTAGTCCGTATATAATAATAATAATAATTTATTTTTCTTCTCCACACAATCCCATTTACAAATAAAACTTATTGCTACCATATATTTAACTGTTTTAGTTTTAAATATGAGAAACGGGCACAAGTTGCGGTAAACAGTTGTTTTTCCGTTTCGCGTGTAACATATGGCTTTGTTTTACGTATTTGTGTCGTGCGCCGGCCGCCAGATGTCGGGCCCGCTAAGCGTGTTGTTGCCGTTCGATTTTCAAACATGAATTTATTAAGTGTATTTGAAAAAAAAAGTTTTTTGTTTAGTCTGTGTTCGGTTTCGTGCTTTTACTGTTTCTCGGATGGAGGTTGAATAATAGTGCAAAGGGATTGATAATATTCATTCGGAATACTGGCGGAATAATTTAAATATGGTGGACACAAAACTAAAACGGAGTAAAAAAAAATGTTGTGACCTTTTTTCTTTGTATTGTCAAAGTGCCTTACATTAATATTGATTTGTATGCATCGTATACTTTTTTTTAATTATCATAAATATTGAAAGCATTTGTTTTTTAACTTATTAATGAATACCTTCAAAGTAGTTGTTGGTGTTCGATTTCCAAACATTTTGTATGTATATTTGAACAAAAATATCTTTTTTTTTAATCTGTAATCTATATCGAGCTTTTACTGTTTCGCGGATGTAGGTTGAATACTAGTGCAAAGGATACATATATTATATTGATTCGGCTACAAAATTAAAATCGAATTAAAGAAAAATATTTTAACTTTTTTTTCTTTGTTTTGTCAAAGTGCCTTACAACTATTACACTGATTTATATGATTTACTTTTTATTACCAAAAAATTTTTTAAAGTCAATTTTTTTTATTATTAGACTTATACCTAGTTGTTGAAATAAAAAAATAATGATAAGTTAATAGAATTCGTTTGTGGATATCCTTTATATCAAACGTGTTTTCATAATTTTTGCAGATTTTTATTTTTTATATATTCTCAGCAATTATACTTATATTTCTTTATTATTTTGTCATTATAATGACTAAAATAACTTGGTAAGAATAAGTTAGAATTTTTACTAGTGAGAAAGTATTAATGAATATAAAAAAAACAGAAGTAATCGAAGCTAAGTCGGTTTTTGAAATTTTAATCGAGATTGTTTAGCTTGAGTTTAACTGCATGCAAACATTGAAATGCATACTGTTAAACTCCAACTACAAACTTAACTCTCTATCACAAAAACTACTGAACCGCTCGTGATTAAACTTATACAGTACCCTAAGTAAGACTATACCTAGTCCAACTAAAAAGATTTTTTTCAATCCAACATATATTTTTTAAGGTATGCGGGAACAAACATTCACATATAAAATTGGGCACCTATGTATAGAAGCTGGCATGAACATATCGTCGTTGTCAAACCAAAATCTGCTATGTGCAAAATTTTACTTTAAAGATATCGACAAAAGAAGTTTTACTGAAAATTTTTACAAGAGGCATTATTTTTAAAAGTATTTTATTTCAAAGTTATCGTTATTATATGTAAACTCATTTGTCTTTGAAACGTATAAAATTAATAGTTTATTTATTATTTTGATTTTAAGTGGTCAAATCGAGGGTGCATAACAGGTTTTAATAAAAAATAATATTAAAATTACGTACGTAATTAGACTTTTTAAGGCAATCATAGAATGGATGGCAGTCACGATCTATAAATTGTTTTAATACTTGAAGTTGATTAAACTTTGATTGAGTTATTCCAGCAGACCATCATACAATGGCGCAGGTTCAGGATACTCTTGGGGAACCTGCCTTCGTTGCGGAAGAATTGTTTAACCTTCTGCTCATTGTAACGTTCACTCGTAAACATCGTGTACACTTTTTAACTGGAAAATACGAGGGTTCTTAATTAACTGACTGTATATGAGTACAGTTAAACTATGAAGGCAAAATGATATTCGGAGCTCTAATGAAATTTGAAGGTAAACTATAAATGTAAAGATTTATCACTGTTACAATATTACTTTCGATGTTGAAGGTAGTTAGCGTTCAACATTGGTGGAACGATACTAGCTCATAGTAGAAGTTGAAATACGTTTGTAAAATTCGACACGTTTGCCAGCGTCTCGGTAGCTCAGCGGTCAGAGCAGTCGCCCGGATAGCGAAAGGTCGTGGGTTCGAATCCCATCTGAGGGCTCGGAGGCGTAGTTGTTTTTTACACACGTATTTTATATCTTATAGAAATATTGCATTGTGAATGCAAAAAATTAAATTAAAATCTTACAACTACTATACTACAATATAATACAGTTATTATGGTTTATACCTACTAAACACTTAGCAGCTTTTATACTAAGCATTGCCATTGGTAGTGGTCAAATAAAATATGCTATATGGCAATATGTCACATACTAATTTTTATTTGACAAAGTTTTGGCCGCTGCACACGGCATATTTTATTAAGAGGCTATTATAGTTCGACAAATAGTGGCCATTAGCAAATAGCAGTTCTTTTATACGATAAATAAGGCAGAGAACTATGAGCTATGGTCAAAATCTTATATTCTCAAAAAAGTTCACATAGCAGTTTGGTTTGACAACGACGATATAGAAATAACTGTGCAATTCTTAGAATATTACATACATACAGGTCGAAATAATAATCTTCAATTTTGAAGTTGGTTAAAATTATAACAAGACAACCGACCTTTTGGTGCAACTGTAGCGATTCTGCCTTACTGTCCTGGGTTCCAGATGTTTGTGTGATGAATACAAACATTTGTACCTGAGCCATGGGTATTTATATATATTTATTTATTATATAATGTGTGCTTACCCGTTATCCTATAATGCAAGCCTTACAATGCTTACTTTGGGCTAGGCTAATTGGTGCGAATGTAATCATCAACCACTTATTGTGATTCAAACAAAGCTGTTGAAGAGAGACGCCACTATATGCCGTATAGCGCTTAGAGATATAAAGGATTTAAGACCATCGGTAACTGTTTTTAAAAAATGAGCGAGAAAAGAAAAAAATGTAATTTTATGTCTAATGACCTCGAATGATTCGTCGTGTAGCTTATCTCCTACCTCCACGAACATCCCAAGTGTGATCGGTTACGAAATAATTTAGATTCAGCATCTTCCAAACTCATTCGGGGATAAATCTTGTATATGGTAGATGTATGTGTATATATATTCATTGTCTTACAAGAGGCTTTGCACTCGTAACAAGATTGTGGTAGTCCATCTGTTTACAATATTGGTTCATTTGGCTTATTGACAGCTAATTATATTAATAAGTTGTGAATCACAAAATATCAGATAAAAATCTTTTATTTACTTCCCCACTTCCCGGTTTCCGATTGAGCTCAAATTTTACATGCTAGGTATATCGTGTAGGTATATCGTGTGGGTCTTAATATTATGATGACATGGAGATGATCTGATGCTGGAGCCGGAAGGTGGCCACAGGAATTCCTCAATAAAACGTCACAATCCCATCGAGTTTGAGCTCGTTTGATTCGTCTTGATAATTCTTTTGCTCCCAGACAATATCTGTATGCAACCCCATCAAATATGGGGAAATTTGATAACTTATTTAGTTAAATAAAATTATTAGTTTGTTTTTTTAACAAGTAATAATAACAGATTGTTTTTTAATTTTTTTTTCAATATTTATTTATCTTTGACATATTATACGAGTATAACAGCGGCCGGTCTCGTTATCCGGTCCTCGCGTCTTTCTACGGGCAAAAGCTGAAAACCAGCGGTTTGCTCTATTAGAGCAAATACATCGCTGAGCTTTTGGCCTTTTTGCATCGCTCTTTGTCATGAGTGCTATGAATATTAGTTGTGTTTGTATGTTTTTTCTTATTCATTGCTGTATTTATAAGTGTGTGCCTTTGATTCAAATAAATAATACATCTATCTATCTATATACGTGTTGGTATGAATATGTGTGTATGCAGGTGTGTGCATTCACATAGCAATGTGAGGTAACCCACATTCGCGAAGTGAATGGCAGTCGGCCAGAGCGAAGCGAATCGATTTAATAAGGTCATTGCACCCGCCCCTTTATTAATAAATCCGTAACCGAAATTACAAAAAAACTTAGAAGGGAATGACAACGCGATTGTGTTACGTGACAAGGAATTGATCTACAATCTGACGCGGTTATTTTCATTTGTGATTTAACCAGGGATTTTAGCGGTATCCGAATAGAGTGTTCTGAACACTGTTTTTCATTTCTGTTTTAAAAGTTAAACAGAAAGAAACTGTAACACTTTGAATCTGTTTAAGAAACTACCGGTTCATAAGTGTTAATACCTGTTACAGTCAATAAGGCTCACATTGGCATAACTATGCGACAGCTCACTAATGATTTGGGTACTTTGAAATGCCTATGTTGGTGTACTGTGTATACACATAGATAGTTTCTAACAGATTGGTAACAGAAAACATTATATCTGTTACACTTTCATAAGTGTTCGACGCAAAACAGGTTCAAAACACCCAAATGAGTGATACAGGAATAATTCTGTAACAGATTCAATGTGTAAACCTTATGAAAGAGTATCCTTATAAAGGTGTTTTTGAATCCCTGGATTTAACGATTAAAAGTTGTTTTGACATCCCTCGGGAACAGTGCTTTTTTTCTGGATAAAAGGTACCCTGTACCCCTGGCAAAGTGTATGCAAAATTTCATAATGACCGATTTAGTAGTTGAGGCGTGAAAGTCTAACAAACTCACTTTGGTATTTATAATAAAAGTTAGAACTACAATATTTTTACGGATATGATATATAGCCTATCATTTGAGTAATCACATGTTCTTACTATATATCAAATTTTATCGAAATCGGTCAACCCGTTCTTACATTATACGAGGACATACAGACAAACGGTGCGATAGGCAGGATTGCTACCATTGCAAATGGTCGGCAATAATAATATGATTACGCATAATATTTTTTTGATTATTGCATGTTTACTTATAAAATAGTTTATTTTTATTTATTATATATTTTTGATGTAGTAAGTAAAATTTGATACTTATTATATATTTGTAATATAAGCATTTAATGAAATAATTACATGGCTGTTTCTACTTTTACGACATAAATATATTATTATTATATTTAATGCTCATACAACAGTTTTATGAAACGGTGGACGTTATGGGTTCGAGAATCGGGAGGGGTAGATGTTTGTATGATGAATACGAGCATTTGTCACTGAGTCATGCCTATTTATATATATTATTTATTTATCATATATGTATGTATATCCATGACCCTAGATCCATAACACAAGCCTTACAGTGCTTACTTTGGGCTAGGCTAATTGGTGTGATTGTAAGAAATATTTCTTTTATTATTTTTTCAAAGTAAATTTTTAATTAATGTAATAATTTTGTATATTTTTAACATTTTTTCAATGCTATCTTATGAGATAAATTACTTTAATAGAAAAATACAAAAAAAAATTGAATATAGTTTAACATTATTCATTTAGTTTTATGGTTGAATATATGTATTTTTTGTATTTTTCAATGATATAGGCGGGTGTTCATAAGACTCGGTAGCTTAATTAGGAGAGCATTGAACCGAACTTTTAATGGTTTCGGGTTTGATTGCCGCCTGAGAATTCACTTATGAGTCGATCTTTTCTAGTATTAATTCACTGAATTAATCTATACATATAAATAAAATTGGAGTGTCTGTTTGTAATATTGAAATAACTGTTATTTACTACATGCATATGAATATATATACGGTACATTAACCAAAATAACATTTTTTACAATTTTTGTCTGTCTGTTTGTTCCGGCTAATCTCTGAAATGGCTGGACGTATTTTGACGGGACTTTCTTTGTCAGGTAGCTGATGTAATAAGGAGTAACTTAGGCTACTTTTATTTTAGAAAAAATCTTTTATTTTAGAAAAATATAGTATAGTTACAACGTTCCACGCGGGCGAAGTCGTGGGCGGCCGCTAGTTTAAATTATGTATAATAATTGTTGATATCACTACAATATTATATAAGTGATTTAACATAATGATATTATCAATAAAACGCATCGTATAAAGATACGGCTTGAGTAATTTATCAACAGCCATTAAAACTAAAAATCTTTATCTACTCTAATACTATAATACAAAGATTCTAAAACTGAAAACAAAATGCTTATGACAAACATTACGTACAGGCCAAAAATAATAAAAAAAAAGTTTCATTACGATACAGGTCTTGTATGGACACCTGTAACATAATATAACTTTTTTATCATAACGATACACCTATACAACCTCCAGCTGGACCAAGGAGGTTGAACCTCTACTTTCAAAAGGTTTCAATGAACGAGTCCTCGACGACCGACGCAACACGCATGCGCAATCGATGTTTGCACCTTGGCGCCAACATTTGACATTTAAATAAATTTGTTGTTATATTCAGCGTTTTATTTGAAATATTGTTTTACATATTATAGTATGAGAGTAGATAAAGTAGTGTATGACACTGTACATAACTTGGTCTTATAACACTCGTGTGATGCTATAAAAAAACTCGCCTACGGCTCGTTTTTTTTAAAACACACTCATGTTATAAGAACCCTTATTATGCAACAGTATCATAAACTACTATTATATACGTACTAACTGAAATTATAATCAGGAGTAAATTAGTTTATTAAACCAAATGACATGATTATGTTACTACAGGAAATATTATTAAATAAAGTGGTATAATAATAATGTTTCGAATACTTGTACTAAGTGACATCACACAAACCCATTAGCCTAGCCCAAAGTAAGCACTGCAAGTCTTGTATTATAAGGTAACTAGCGGCCCGTCCCGGCTTCGCACGGGTGGACAAAATTCTTGAAATTTATTCTAGCATAAAATATAGCCTATGTTACTTAGCGTAAATGTAGCTTTCCAATGGTGAAAGAATTTTTGAAATCGGCTTAGTAGTTTTTGAGTTTTTTCATTGCAAACATACAAAAATACAAATTTTTCCTTTTTATTGGAGCGGAGCGAACGAAGTGAGCGAAGCTCCCATGGATCAGCTTCAATGGCGCAATGTCTGTTACGCCATAACTTCCCGAGTTCTTAACCGATTTTAATAATTTTTGTGTGGAATCGAATCAACAGGTTTAGGACCAGATTGTGACGAAGCCCGAATTTTGAAATTCGCAAAAATTCCCATCGAAAATAATTTACACTCCGCTCCAATATATGGTGCTAGGGTAGCTTTATGCTTAGCGACTGCATCGCCTAGTTTTAATTTATAACACAGCAAGGAGTAGCCGGGTCAGCTAGTAATATTATATATAAAACTAGCGGCCCGTCCCGGCTTCGCACGGCTGGACCAAATGCTTTATTTTTTTTTAGTATTAAATATTTTTCCGTTAGAGCCATCTAGCGTCCGGTAAACGAACTACTTGCCGTCAACGCGTTGCTATGGTAATGTTATTGATACAATAGAAAAAGAGCGGGGAAAAGAGCGGACAGACAAACAAAAAAAATTATTTAATGATCTTAGATTATAGATTGCAGCTCACGAGGAAGATTAAGCTTTACCATAGCTAGCATAATATGTTTGTGAACCGCTTATAAGAGAATATATCCTAAAGCTAAATGATATTAACGTGGATTGGAAAGGTAGCGAATTTTCAGAATAACTGACAATGGTAGCGACCCTGCCTTTCGCACCGACCCTGATTTCGAATCCCGGAAGGGACAGATGTTTGTGTGATGAATACGAGCATATGTACCTGAGTCATGGGTGTTTATATACATTTCTATTAATATTACATATCTATGTATCATATATGTATGTCTATCCGTTATCCTAGTATTCATAACATGTGTTATGAATACTAGGATAACGGCATGTGCCTTACAGTGCTTACTTTGGTGATAATATTTCTACGAAGTCCGAATCGCACTTGGCCATTTTTATGCATAAAACAATATTTTCCTTAGTTGAGGCAAATTTGAATATTGTTGTTTTCACTTGTTTATCCAATGTTCATTGAAGAGTATTAACCAAGATCACTAGGTTTTAGAACAAGTCTAGGTGGGTAGTCTGAATACATTATTTGATGTCACGTCGTATGGCGTGCGTCTACATCGAATAATAAACCTTAATAATTTTGGCTGAAATTTAATCACAGCTCTTACTTCATAACTAACATAATTTAATTAAGCTTCATTTATCCAAGCAATTGAATATATAAATTTCCAGTCACAATGTTTGACCGCGATGAGCTTCGAAACTTAATTTAAATGATCATTTATTTATTTTCCAACTTAGGATTTAATAAAGATTTTATTTAAATTAAAAAATACAGCAACGCGTAGTTGGGTTAGCTAGTACTTCAATAAATATTACATATCTATATTCCAGTATTCCATTGTAATACGTATTTAGGTATTCTATCAAAGATCTATTGCCCTCCTTTTGAAATTTTATCAATTTCTATGTCGGCCTATTAAGTCAAAATTTGTAATAACTGAATTTTCTTTCATATATTTCATTAATTTAAAACCGTTTGTGTCCACGTTTGCATGCCGTGGCAGCCTGTAATTAAAACTGCACTTTAAGTGTAAGTTTTGTTGGTTGACCTAAATAAATAAGTAATATATGTATGTCTATCCGTTAATACAAGCCTTACAGTGCTTACTTTGGGCTAAGCTAAGTGATGTGAATGTAAGAAATATTATTATTATTTTTGATTAAGTTGTACAAAGCACCCCACGCTTTTGTTACAATAACATTAATGAATAAAATACCCAAATACATGATCCTACCTAAGCAGTAAATGCTAATTTCTATTATAGGTTAGTTTGAACAGTATACATTACATTGTACTTACAGTATTGGTACAAAGCTGTTTGTTCAGTGTGCGACCCCATTGTGTGACAGATTATAATTTGTATTGTTTTTGTTCCAGCTATAAATTGATGAATGCGCCACAGTAGACATTGTATTGACCAGTAAAACAGTATCATGTGGACAACGTCACATCAAACTTATAAAGAAACGCGAGAAATTAATATGAATGTTATCTATAATCTATAATCTAAAATCACAGTTGTTTGTGTGTTTATCTATCCGCTCTTTTTCCATTGTATCAATAACGTTACCCTAGCAACGCGTTAACCGCAAGTAGTTCGTCTACCGGACGCTAGATGGCACTAACGGAAAAATATTTAATAATAGAAAAAATTTAAGAATTTTGTTCACCCGTGCGAATCAGGGACGGGCCGCTAGTATATATTAATATTTGAACGAAACCTGTTTCACAACATTTTGGAAGACCTGTAGGTTCCCAAGTCATGTGTAACGGTTGATGTATATTTATGGTCAACTAGCTGACCCGGCCACGCGTTATTGGGTTATAAATTAAAATAAAAATTGTCCTAAGCCGGATCAAATCCAGCAGAATTTGAAAAAAAAGTCATCTTAATCTGTTGACTAGTTTCGGAGTACATCGCGGTCAATCACTGTGACCCTGAAACTTTTTTATATTTGTTAACAACTTTTTTTATGTTTAATAAAATATTTAATTAGGTCTATCTATTTAAATAAAAATTCCCTGTAAGTGTTTGACAGCGATGAACTTCGAAACTACTCAACTGATTTTGTTCATGTTTTCTTATCATTTCGTTAGTTTTATTTCAACTTACGACATAAGATAGGTTTTATTTTTATTTATAATAAAAAAAATTGCACATTATAATAACTGAGCCAGCAGCGCGTGGCCGGGTCAGCTAGTATTATTATAAATTAGCGCTTAGTATGAACATTTCTTTTTTGTAATTTGGTTTTTAATTTTAATGTTGTTTTTGCAAGGGCTAATATAATTCATTATATTATAATCACTAAATGGCGCTGTAGCGCGTAGAAACACGCTATTGTATTGTTTTTGCGGGAGTACGTAAGGGCAGTTTAGTTTTGCAATGTTAGGATAGTGAGACAATATGGTAACAACACACGCACACACACACATACACACATATGCAAAATATAGTCATAATATAATAATTACATTTTATAGAATGGTTTTTATAATTAATATAGAAATTAACTCTAAATTACATAACCTGTTGGTAATAAAAAAGGAAAGATTAATAAAAATAATACTCCAGTCACTAAACTACACTAAATAAAAAATATCCCCTAAATCTTTGCTTGTAGATAATGTGCTCAGCAAACTGACAGCGTTATCTCGTTGTATCGCCAAACTTATGCCATATAGGTCAAATAAATAATAATATAAAAAATTACGTTACTGACAAATAATGCTCGTCGCCAACATTGTTATTATTGGCTACAGTGAAGAATGTAGTGGCTTATTAGCTTTTTAAGTGAATAAAGTGTTCTTTATAGAACAAGTATTGCGTCCATTACAATCACTGTTTCGCCTATGAATCATCGTTTGTAATTATTCGGTGTAAACGGGCGTTCAGTTCGTAATAGTCATTATGTTATGCGCCCGTGCCTTAGGCTTGTCGAAAAAATATCGATATTGTTGATATTGTTTGTTCAATGTATCGATATCCGCGGTCGAGTGGCTGGCCCACCGTTTTTCATGGTAATGTCACTCCGAAGGCCTGAGTTTTTTGGACTGGGTAGGTAGGTACCACTACCGTCGTTGTTTCTGAATTCCATAACAAAAGTGTTTTAGATACTTTATTTATTTAAATTATTGAGCAAAAAGTATAAAAAATTATATTCTTTTTTCAGACCAACAATCAAGGTTACGTTTTTACTTTATTTTTGACGACTGTTTGGTGCAACGGTAGCAATCCTACCTTTCGTACCGACGATTCTGGGTCCCGGAAGGGACAGATGTTTGTATGATGAATACGAGTATTTGTACCCGAGTCATGGATGTTTGTATATATTTCTATTAATATTACTTATTTATGTATGATATATGTATGTCTATCCGTTACCCTAGTATCCATAACACAAGCCTTAAAAGTGCTTACTTTGGGCTAGGTTAACTGGTGTGAATGTTGGAAATATTTATTATTTATTTATTTTATAGCTCGTTAAAAAAAGCTCGTTCACTATTATCTCTCTGCACATCACCACTGGTCACGATAAATGATATGGAGCTCGTAGCAAATGTGATTAAAGTATATATACATTTTTTTAGAGCGGGGACATTCTTTTAGAAATTATATGGGTATAATATTTTTCATAAAATTTTAATAACGATTTCGATATTTCCAAAAAATATCGATATGATTTATATCGATACTAATTTGCATTTCTGACGTTCCTACCGCGCCGGTCGCACAATGGATGGTAAACATCGAGCTACCAAAACAAGGGAACTGGTAGTGAAAGAGACGAACTATTTCATTGTATGTACATTAATTATTGCGCGGTTAGCCTTGGAACCATGACATTATTTATATGCACTTAAAATATATGTTTTGATTCCTCTAACTTTTGTACCTACCACCCATTCAAGTTTTTTAACTGACTCCATTATTTGGTAGTCTTTTTTGTAAAGAAATTATTGTGAGATAATATAATAATCTCCTGGCTACCAAATTATCAAGATCTTGCCAGACTCGTCGAGTTTTTCTGAGTACTCCTTAAGCTAAAGCCAGTGCCATTTTCATGTTCTAGTTACTACCGAAATTAAATGAAAATAACTTTATTCAAATGCACATAAAATTAGTTTTGAACATTTTGAATCGACCAACATTTTATCTACAACCCATTCAGGACGTTTTTCAACTGACAAGAAGAATGGGCGCAAGAAACTCGTCTGCTTTATCAGAAGAAACGACATTTATAATATTATACGTCGTCACCATACATAAATCATAAAAAAATAGTAGTTTATGATACTGTTGCATAATAAGGGTTCTTATAACATGAGTGTGTTTTAAAAAAACGAGCCGTAGGCGAGTTTTTTTATAGTATCACACGAGTGTTATAAGACCAAGTTATGTACAGTGTCATACACTACTTTATCTACTCTCATACTATATTACGTAAAACAATGTTGCAAACAAAACCAAACTTTGTTTAAATATTGAAAAGATTTTTTAAATGTCAAATGTTGGCGCCAAGGTGCAAACATCGATTGTGAATGCGTGTTGCGTCGTCGCGGACTCGTTCATTGAAACCTTTTTAAAGTAGAGGTTCAACCTCCTTGGTCCAGCTGGAGGTGTATCGTTATGATTAAAAAGTTATATTATGATACAGGTGTCCATACAAGACCTGTATCGTAATTAAACTTTTTTTTTTATTATTTTTGGCCTGTACGTAATGTTTGT
The DNA here is from genome assembly GCA_927399485.1 of Calamotropha paludella. NCBI lineage: Eukaryota > Metazoa > Arthropoda > Insecta > Lepidoptera > Crambidae > Calamotropha > Calamotropha paludella. Next base: position 519,431 of record OV656803.1, on the reverse strand, counting down.
CATAAGCATTTTGTTTTCAGTTTTAGAATCTTTGTATTATAGTATCAGAGTAGATAAACAATATTTATAATATTCTATCACAATAATAGTAGTGTTATGGTTTCATTACATCGCTGATTACAACAAATTCGACAAGTATCTGTTACTTCCAAAGGTTACGGGTTTGTGTTTTACCTGAAAATAATTTTTACAAGCTCTGATTCACTTTCACCTGTCACGGTGTCTGTAATGAAAGTTAAATTTGACCCACTTCCCGGTTTCCGTTTGAGCTGAAATTTTGCATTGATATGTATATCGCGTGATGCAATATTATGATGACATGAAGCTGGTCTGATGCTGGAGCTGGCAGGTAAGGGAACTCCACAATAAAACGACACGACCCTATCGAGTTTGGGTTTTTTAACTTTTTAATTGGTTATGTTCACACTTAATAATAAAAGTTTGTTTTTAAAAATAGATTTTTCATACCTAAATCTTGTTTCTAATAAAAATGCATAGTTATAATCAAAGACTTGAATCTTCCTAATGCAATTATTTTTTATGGCATATGTAGATGGCAGATTGGAAGTGCAATGTTACATAACCACTTTTTACACAAAACACTAAAAAGGAAGTGACAGTTTTGTAATTAACATTAGGCGAGACGAAGGACAGCCCCTTCTTCAAAGTGCAATAAAAAATTGGTGTAGTCTTTGTAAATGAGTTTGACTACAGACTGTCGATTGTTATTGAACGTTACTAGTTTGGTTTAAAGTTGATAATTGCATAGTGGATAAACAAGTTTTGGTTTGTTTTGATGTGTTGTTGGGTGTACAATAAAATGCGGCAGCCATCTTTGCTCGATCGGCATACAAGGAAGCGGAAGGCGGATTACTATTGCGATCATGGTGTTGGAGTCACTTATTATGCTAAACAGGTTTTTGGGTGACTAAGTATTTTTATTTTGTATAGTTTATCTATGTATCGGTGTTATTGTTTTTATTATGCAATTGATTTTATAATAGTTTTTTTTTCTGTATTTCTTGTAATAAGTTGCGTATCGAAGTATCTATAAAAATATTATACACCATGACACTATACCTAAGTCATGGGTATTTATGTATATTTCTATAAATATTACATATGTATGTATCATATATGTCTATCCGTTACCCTAGTACCTATCCATAACACAAGCCTCATAGTGATTACTTTTGACTCGAAATCGAAATTTTAAAGGGGAAAAAAAATGAGACCGATAAATAACTACGGAAACGTGTAAATTTTTTCTAGTATCTTTTCTTTTAAAATTTATTTTTATTTATGTCTTGCGTTTTATTTATTACTAGCTGCACCCATAATGCTTTGCAAAGCTCATTCTTTTGCTGATTATACATATAAACCTTTCCTAACCTAACCTAACCTTCCTGGCTTGCTACAACAGCTTAACAAAGTTCAACACGATCTGATCAATGGTTTTGGAACGCATAGGAAACAAATATTGAACTTTATTTATAAAGAATTACTAGCTGCGCCGGCAACGCGTTACTTTGTTATAAATTAAAAAAAAAACCTATATCCTAAGTCGCAACAAATCCAGCAAAATGAAAAAAATAACATCAAAAAAGGTTGAGTTGTTTCGGAGTTCATCGCGGTCCCCTGTCACAAATTTTAATCTCTATATTTCTGAGAACTATTGATTCTTACAAATATGACCTTACCAGACCAATATACCTTTCTAGACGAACCGGTAAAAGAAATAGCCAGGGGACTGTATTGGCATTTGAAATTGATTACTTACAAAATGAAAACAAACAACATACCAATTTCTTCGTTTTGTTACCGATATTAAACTAATAATTGAGTTCTGTTATTTGATTACTGTGAACTTTATCCAGAATTCCCGGGAGCAATAATATTTGTTCTCTGTGACCGATGGCGTAGCTAAACAAGGACTAGACGGTGCTGTTCACCAGGGCTTCCAAGCTCAGGGGCCCCTCTAGGGATTTCAGAAATGCAAATTAGTATCGATATATATCGTATCGACATTTTTTGGAAATATCGAAATCGATATTAAAGTTTTATGAAAAAATTGATCGATGTTAATTTCTAAGAGAATGCTCCCGCTCTAAAAATTTGTATATTTACCCATATCATTTATCGTGACTAGGGAGATGTGATGAGATTATAGTGAAAGAACTTTTTTCAACGAGCTTCAAAACAAAGTAAAACCGTAACTAATTTGAATGTCGGTCTGAAAAAATATCCATTTTTATACCTTTTCGATAGTCGGGATTTTATATCGATTATTGAATAATTAAATATCGTTCAAACTATATCGATAGTACCGATTGGCTATCGAAGGGCGAAATATCGCAATCGATATTATCGATAGTATCGTGAAGAAAATAGATCGAATATCGTTATTTTTTTAAGTTGACTGATAGTAATCAGTATCGTAGCAATAGGTCGATACTATCGATAAATCAGGCCCTTCGATAGCAAAGCGATAGACTAGTTTTGAAAGTTATCTCTATCGATTTTATAAGTAATATCGGATGGAAACCATTTATTGTTCAATAGTCGATATACTCAAAAAGATACGATTTGATCGAAATACGACACACATGTTCGTTGTTGGCGCGTAGTTCATGTTGTGTCGTTTGCAAACTCAACTCTCGTATTCGAAGCTGCGTTCGCGCAGTTTCGTTTATAACAAGTGGCTGCTTTTTAACGTGGAATGACTGTCCCATTTACGGTAAAACGTTAACTTTACGCGAAAAAAATCTAATTGAATGGCATGAAAGCCGAAATAGGCGCGGAAACAATGACAACACAATTAAATACTTATTACCAGAGCGGGAAGGTTTTTATTGTTCAAATGATATGCACGATTAAATTTAGCGAACGAATTATTGTAATTTTTTTTGTTGATTGAAGATTGCATCGTGAGGTGATGCTTGACTTGATTTTTATTATTGTAAGACTTATAAAGGTTGGCTTACGTTTCATTATTAATTTACAAAAAGTTTTACTAAAAATAATTTGACGATGATGTTGACACAACACCAGTTGTTTTTCTGTGGTTTTGAACACCTGTGCACAAGCTTAAACTATATTAACTAACCGATTTTATTCATAATTATTATTTATACATTTAAAAGAACATTAAAAACGCATTAGACGATATATAAATATATCCGTTAACTAAGCTAAACTTATATATTTTTTTAAACATTTATTTTATTTAATTCAATGAGTATGCGTTCGGGAATCTTCGCAACATCTTCTAACGCAATGTCTCAAGACTAAAGTTTTTGACCAGTGCGTGTTGCCAGTGATGACGTACGGAAATAGAAATAGGTCTCTTACTATGGGCCTCGTAAGGTTAAAATCACCCAAAGGGTGATGGAGCGTGCTATGCTCGGAGTTTTCCTACGTCATGAGGAAATGTCGTCAGAAATGAGGAGAATTATCAAACTTAAGTGGCAGTAGGCACATAGTTCGTAGAACTGATGGCCGTTGGGGTAGAAAATTTCTCGAGTGGCGAGTACGGACCGGGAAACGCAGTGTAGGCATGCCTCCCACTCGGTGGACTGACGATCTGGTGGAGGTCGCGGGAAGCGCCTGGATGCGGGCAGCACAGGATCGGTCGTTGTGGAGTTCCATGGGTGAGGCCTTTGTCATTTGGCTGAGACCGTTAAACTAATATGCACAAACCTAATAATAAATTGTCTGTAATTGTACGTTAATTGGTGTAATTTAGTTGCATAAAAGAAATTCTGTTATATTGTATGATTTTTATATACCCTAGAATCTTAACTATCACTAAATAATATTTATACGCTTCTACATCTCTTGGATTTTTGTCGATCCAGTGTCATAGCTAGAGTCACCTCAATGGGGAATATGCATGATTTTTAATATTTTTATTCCATTATTTACATTACTATATAACGGTAAAAAATAATCAACAATAAGAAAGTATTATAAAAACAAATGATTTAAAATAGCCAACAGAAACGAGCACTTTAAACAACCGCCTTTTTGGCGCGCTTAGTGTGACGTCATAGTCTATAACAACAAACAAACAATTGAAGAGGTTAGGTTGAAGAACACTACGCACCCAGCGATATTGACATTTGTTGTCATAGACTTTAATGTCATATTCGCTTTGACTAATGCAACGCACAATCGCTTTTTTTGAATTAAATTCTTGTTTAAAAATAAATTTTATTCAAAACCATCGATGAAGGCACAATTCTGAATTATTACATTTGCTAAAAAACCGTGTATGTGTACTTATGTACGCACGTAAGAAGTTATACTTCTTTAGCGTAACTAAACAAAAATAACAAAAATATTCCTCCCGTGTGCCAGTACTCTTTGGTTGTAAAAAGGAGTAAGAAATTTATTAATTTTTATATATCTGTATACAGAATCAAGTAATATAATAAAATCCAAAAAAATAAACCATTTATTTAGTAATAATGTAATAATAATAAAATCACATACACACACACACAAATATTAGAGTACTACCTTGAATATAGTTATCAGTTATCGTAAACTCGAGACAATTACGGGCAACTTCATCCTGTCGCTTTTAGGTGTCAGTGTGCGCGCGCATCGTCAAACTTCACTCTCATCATTTTTTCCAAACGCGCCAAAAGATGTATCTCCAAAAATATTTGTACTCTCATTTGAATCACATGCATATTCTAGGACAGTTTTAAATCGATAAAAATAGTATTAATGAAATTGCGTTTTACCTGTCACTCTAACACCGCATTAAAGTCACATTTCATTTAGAAATTGGCATCAGTGTATTTTGGCAGCTGCCCGGGCTGACGGCCAGTATTGTCAACGATTGAGAGTAAGCATCTAAGAGATAATTGCTAAATTAAATTAAATTTATTTATTCACACAAGGTACATGTTGTTTGGTGGCCAAATCGATTTTGATCGTCTATTTTGCCAAACGCAGGGCATGTGAATGTCTCACTAAGAAACTAATGATAAGATAATTTAATATATAATTAGCTAAATGATTTAATAATGATGAATAATTTGTATTATATTGTTAATTATAGATGATTGATAATGATTCTATTTACTATTGCTCCATTCAAAATTAAGCCTTTTTCCAGCAGATTTAGGCAGAGATCACAGATATACAGATTTCACAGATATCGTTGTTACCACGATCCTGAAATACATCTCTTCTCTTCTTTAACTCTCATCAGCCTTTTTATACAAGCTCCTCGGTTAAAGGTACTTCAACCTGGCCTCTTTCAGACATCCTCTATTGCGCCATTCTATATATTGCAACATATAATACATATATAATTTGTAAGTAATGCAGAAATATTAACTTTATATGTAACTAGCTGACTCGGCCTCAATCATAAAGATAAAATTCGCTTACAATAGGAAATCAAGTCTAACTCAGTGTTATGAATGATATTCTTAGGCTTTTACTGACAAAATGGTAACAAACACACACAAAGTATTGTCATAATATAATTAGGATATAATTGATTTATTGAAAAATAATATAATAATATTATTAATATCTTTTATGTCTTTAGGTAGTATGTTGTAAATACTCGAAGCATTACTATCCGGTTTTTTTTAATAAAGCAGTTTTGTGTGGAATTTAACATAGCTTGTCATCTTGACGTTATTGCTAGTTGCCAACGAAAATATCGATAGTAAATGAATTTTCACACACCAATACATTCACTATAAAATAATGTATTTTCCACCTTGACAATGATTTCACTTTAGCCCACATAGTAGGTATATAAATAAATAAATAAATATAGTGATGATGTGAATTTATATAGTGATGATGTGAATTTATATAAATATATATAAATTCACATCATCACTTCCGGACTCGAACCCAGGATCGTGGGTGCGATAGGATTACTACCATTGCACAAAACGGTCGTGCAGTGAAGAATGTCATCACTGACAAAACACATAGTTCAAAGACCAAGGTCTTAAAACTGTGGGGAAATTTGAGACGAGATAATATCGCGCAATAAAATTATGATGGCGTCCCAAATCCGCCATTTTGATTTTCTAAATGTAGCGATGAATCTAACGATGTCATATTTATGATAATACATGCAGTTGTTTTCACGAGGTTTGTTCATAAATATGTTTATTAAACATACACCGTCTTTTTGACGGCCGTTCGGTGCAACGGTAGCAGTCCTGCCTTTCGCACCAACGGTCCTTGGTTCGAATTCCGGAAGGGGTAGATGTTTATGTGGTGAATGCAAACATAGGTATTTATATATTTCTATAAATATTACATAGCTATGTATAGCATATGTTTCTTTATCCATTACCCTTACATTCATATCACAAGCCTTACAGTGCTTACTTTGGGCTAGGCTAATTGGTGTAAATTTAAGAAATATTATTATGCAATTATTTTTAAACATTTTCGTATAGAGTTACGAGAACCAGCTATTTTATATATATTTCGGAAGACCAAGAGCTACAGAAAATTACAGTAGGTAGTTAAAATAACAGTTGAAATCCACACCAATAATAACAGCCTATAATACAAAGTTAAGCACTTGAATAAACAATATCTAACGCAAGGTATAAGTCAAATCATAGACAAACGAAGTGGAACTCTTTGTCTGAGTCTGTTCCTGATAAATACAATTTAGGGGTCTTCAAGTCGCGAGTGAATAGGTGTCTTCTAGGCAAGCGCGTCACATCCTAGACCATCGCTTACCATCAGGCGAGATAGCGGTCAAGCGCTTACCTATTTGCAATAAAAAAGCGAAGAATATATAATCGAGGGATTAAGCAAGTTTCAACTATAAAAAGTTAATCAATAAATAATGAATAGGCTTGAAAAACGAAATGACTCAACACAGTGCAGCAAAAACGTGCGCCATTAATTCCAAAGGCTACGTAAAATGCTGTTATTAGCACATGACGGCGTAAGCACTCTTGGGTCTATAAAGCCCGAATCAAACTCGGCTAAAATTATTATTTTAATAAATTTTAATGATTTCTATTAATATTACTCATCTATGTATCATACAATGTGTCCCGTCACCAGTGTCTGAGCCATTAATGGGGTGAAATATTGCATTTTTTATAGACAAATTTCCCCTCAAATTTGGTTTTTTCTCAAAAAGCTAATAATTAAAAAATACACAAAAAAGAATCATTTAATTTTTGTTTAATTATTTGTTTTCTATTTTTAATTCCATGATAATTGAAACATGATGGCTGTGTAACTTACAGTACGCCTTACAGTGCTTATATTAGGCAAAGTTAATTGTTGTGATTGTAACAAATATTTTTTTTCCACACGTAGTGAACTGACGCAGACACACATCACACTCACACACGCACACAAACTTGTTGTTGACCTGACAGCGCTGTTTACTGGTTTCCGCGTTTCGTCTTTGACTGGCAACTGAAAATCGGTGTCAAAATTACACACCTTAACCTCGACCCTTGTTACTGCTGCACACACGTGCACTCCTCCTTTTGACTGTCTCTTTTGTTATTGTTTTTTATATCTCTGTTCTTCTAGTCTTTAATGTAATGAATATATGTATGAGTTGTGAATGTGTGTGTCGTAGCTCGTCGGTTAAAGGTACTTAAGACCTGGTCTTTTTTCAGGACATCTATTCGGTCTAGTGTTGCCCAAATTCAGTCTTGGTCTTGCAGTCTTGGTCTTGTTCTTGCGTTTTTGCAAGACCAAGACCAAGAACAAGACCGCGTATTTTTAGCAAGACCAAGACCAAGACTGACCGTGCAAGACTTGAGCAAGAACAAGACTAAGCCTGCAAGACTCTTGCGTCTTGCAGCTAGGACTTAGCGCTATTTCACGGAGTAGTTAGGTGTAACAGTTCGGTGTATAGGTACGCTTAGGAATTCTATGAGACGCAAAAAACTGTATCAAAGAATATGAAAAACTGGATCTATGCGCATTACGACTAATACCATAAACATACCTACATAGCGAATAAAAAAATATCCATTAAAATCAAACTGAGTGCATGCATAGTTATGTTTTAACCATCGGCACTTTGATAATGCGGCATCAAAGGTTTTGTACTTACTTCTCAAAGAAATTTGCTGCTTTTCGGAAGCACATGGTTATAATACACGCGCCGGCGGCTTCTTTTGAAATCATATACAACAATCGTTGCCGCCGCGCCGAAATCACAACATTTGACACTATTTGATTGCCGCCACAGGGCGTAGGCGTAGGTATACTCATGCAAAATAATTTCGAATTTTAAGAGTACCTACAGGTGTTCCAAAGAATAAATAAGTTTCAGAGTGCTTATAATGAAAATGAATACATTATACTGATCACGCAAGTAGTATTATGATTAGAATAAAATGGTAAGGATAGGTAGTAGATGTCATAATAATTTATTCTAGTAAGTATATATTATAATATTGATTATATGGTTTTAAACTAATTACTTAGGTACTATTATTGTACATTTAGTCATTATATTTCTTAAGTTTTTACAAGAAAAAATAGCAAAAAAGTGTTCAAATATCACCCGTTTGATAAATATTGTAGCCACTTTTAAATATACTTGAAACGTGTAAAAAAATTCTACATAATTAATAAAATAATATAAAAAGCGTAGGTACTTACCTACTAATAAAATAAAAAGCCTGCGATTTATTATTAGTAAATAATCACGGCAGCCGAGAGTGTGTCTCCACTTTTGAATACATAAATCATAACCAGATCACTAGAGCCACTTCAAAAAAGAAATTTGTAATTCCTAGGGTTCAAAATTATTTTGGTGACAGAACTTTACAGAAGCGTATACCATATCTTCTTAATTCGTTGCCCGAAACTATTAGATGTGAAACGGATAAAAATAAATTTAAAAAAATATTAAAAGATTATCTGATGACTACTATTTAACACAACAATTGTATGTTTTTATTTATTTTTTTGCATTCACAATGCAATATTTCTATAAGATATAAAATACGTGTGTAAAAAACAACCACGCCTCCGAGCCCATCTGAGGGCTCGGAGGCGTGGTTGTTTTTTACACACGTATTTTATATCTTACAACAATTGTATCTTATTATTATCACCGCTAAATTTTCCTTCAGTTTGTTGTAATTCAGTCTAAATCCAATTATTGTGCACTTAACTTTACCTGATACAGTTATAGTTGTATTATATACCTACATAATTATAATTATAAGCTAAGAGACTAAAGATCCCTCAGTCAAACCGACAAGTCGGTTTTGTGGGACTAAATTGTATCTTTGTATTTTTTTTTCTTGTATATGAAATAAATAAATAAAAAAAAATAAATAAAAAAAAAAAAAAAGTATTTACAAGCAGTGCCCGCGACTTCGCCCACGAAGAATAGTAACTTTGGAGGTATAGTGACGTTCAGGATTTATTTATTTATTTTAAAACTTCTGTCATCAAACATACAAACAAACTCTTCAGCTTTATAATATTAGTATAGATTAGTATAGATGTACGCCAAAACATTCACTTATATGTAAAGAATAGTGATTGGCACTAATTCTTTACATATATTTTATTCACGCGTCGCGTCTGTACAAGTAGGTAATAATCTGTGTTTGTACGCCGCACGCGGCATCGTTTGATTTGCGGCGGCATCCTTTTAATAGAGCCGGCACGTGGCGAGGCGGCGCGGTAGAAAGCAAGGAAACGTACTATAAACAAAGGAATTATTTTAATTCCAGTCATTTCCAATTGAGCTGTGCTTCGAGTCTAACTTAATAATTGTTTTTACTAATTCTTGTTGTTTTCTAAAAACGTATCACGTGTACAATTTAATATGAGTGACGAAGATTCAAATTATTCTAGTCCGAGTAACGAGAGTTTGAGTCACAGATCTAAAAGACCCAAAAGCAAATTTGAGGAGTTTTTCGAAATAATTCATGCATCCCAAACTGCCTTGTGTAAATTGTGCCAACATAAAAAGACTGAAATAAAAATGAAAAACAGAAACACTTCAGGCTTAAGGAAACATCTAATATCTTTCCACAAAAAGGAATCACAAATATTTCTTCCTGTTAAACCAAAATTAAGTGGAGATATCACAAGCTTTTTAGTAACCGCTGGAAGAAGTGGACAGGTAAGAATATATTTTTTTTATATGAAAACTCCAGGAACTCAAAAAAGTCTTTTTTGAACAAATGACTTTAAACTGACTTCGGAATATTTTATAGATATTGATAAAATAGTAATACATAGGTACATATTTCGCGTCATTTTTAACAATGGTCGAAATTGTCGCTACGGGAATTTTAACTCCGCGTAGCTGTTCATGCGATACTTTCAAAAACGCCATTAACTTACGTAAGTATTTTTGAGTTAGTGGTGTTTTCATCTAGGGGTGCGACATATTAAGTATGTAATTATCGTCTTAAATATTTTTATAAACACCTATATTTTCATTTGTTTTCATAATCGGCCAGTAACAACTAAGTACTTTATTTTGGTAAATTACAGTACAGTGCAACCTTAATATAACAAATGTCAATTTAACGATTTTCTCGATTTAACAACAACAAACCTCCTCCTCCTAAACGCTCAAACCTAGTATGTTTTAAATAATAACACAAGATTTATTGTTTTATTTCAGTCGGAAAACAGCAGTGACAACATCACGACAGCTACAGTTGATTGGGTAGTGAAAAAATATCTTCCCTTCTCATTTTTCGATGACGAAGCTACACAAGTATATTTTCGACGTATTTGCCCTAATATGGAGTTTCCTAAAAGGTCTACACTTAGAAGGAAAGTCAAAGAGCGATTTGAAGAGCTCCAATTTAATCTCAAGGAACGACTTCAACAATTATCATCTAAAATGTCATTTACCATTGATGGGTGGACGTCAATTGCTGGTAGGAGTTACTACGGGGTTACTATGCATTATATAGACAACGAATGGAAGTATCGATCTGTAGTTCTTGATTTTATACCATCACGCGGTCGACATACTGGGGAAGATATTGCAACGATTTTCCATGAATGTTTATTGGAATATGGCATAATTGATAAAATACAAGGTATCACGGTCGACAACGCAACTGCAAATACCAAATTTATGTATGAACTGGGCAAACAGTTGCCACACTTTGATTCAGACAATCAACATTTCCGGTGCTTTGCTCACATTTTAAACCTTGGTGTACAAGATTTATTAGAGACCTTAGCATTACACTGTGAGTCTGACACTAACGCGCAAGATCAGCAGTATGAAGACTATGCAGACGAAACTGAGGAAGATGAAGAATATGCACCAAATATTGCTGACTCGCGTACATCTGTAACAAAGTTACGCAGTATTTCCAGTAAAATAAAAAGAAGTGAGATAGTGAAGAAGAAGTTTCAGTCTGCTTGTGAAGCAGCTGGCGTGCCATCAAATCTAAATGCCATTCTTGACTGTCCAACAAGATGGAATTCCACACATGATATGATTGGATTTGGTTTAAAAGTGAGAGCGGGCATTAACATATTGTGCAGTTCTGTCACCGAATTGAATGATTTTCAAATCACAGCTAGTGAATGGCAGGTACTCGAAAAATTACATAAATTTCTAATAAACTTTAAACTTTTAAGTACAAAACTTGGTGGAGACAAATATGTTACATTACCGCTAGTCATTGTATCATTCAATCTCTTGCTAGATAAAATTGAATCCATGGTAAAACAGTTAGATGAGAAACCTAATCGATCTGAAGTGGATGAAAGGCTCATTCTAGCTTTCCAAGCAGCTCGAGACAAAATGCTTAAACATTATAAGAAGAGCAACTGGATTTATTGTACTTCTTTAATTTTAGACCCAAGGCATAAGGCTCAGACTTTTGACCTGACAATGTGGGGGAAGCAACTTAAAACAGAAAGTCTGCGCAAGTTCAATGAACTTTATGAAGAATATAAAAGTCTACACTCACTGAACAAATCTCTGGAATTGCCAAGAAAAGAAAATAAAGTATGTGATGAAGATGAAGACATTATAGACTTTGATAAACTCTATGAATGTCCCTCGACGTCATCTGGATCTTGTCTTCAAGGCTTAGTGATAGACGAGTTGGAGGAGTACCTGAGAAAACCAAGAACTGCCAGCTCGGAAGACATTTTAGATTGGTGGAGGACGCATGAGACAGAGTATCCGACTTTATCGAAGATGGCCCGTGATTTTCTCTCAATACCTGCAACTTCAGTACCTGCTGAGAGATTATTTTCTAAAGCATCATTAGTAATTAGAAAACATAGAAATAGGTTAAGTGATGAGTCAGCCAGATGGTTACTTTGTATTAATTCTTGGTCAAAAGAATTGATATAAAGTAACATAACCTAATGATAAAGCTGTTGTGTACTGTTATGTTTGATTTGTGTTGTATTTTATTTTTGATTGAAATAAATGATAAATCATAAAACTCTTTTATTAAATTTCATGCAAGTTGAGGGTTCAATCTCTTTCTAGACAGACATTGTTATTTAAAATACAGTCAAGTTATTGTAATTAATTTGTTTTTTTACATGTTTTAGCAAATGTAAGCTTATAAATCATAAATGTTTATTAAGAAACAGTTACTTCCATGGAAAACGACATATAGGTCAGTTGATTTTTCGACTTTCTTATCAAATCTTCAGTTATTTATTAATCTGATTGATCTTTACTATGGCTATGTTAATTCAAGCTCACAATGTTCCAATTCTAATACGTTTTTCTAAGATTTAAAGTAAACTTTAATAAATAGCAATAGACTAATAGGTAATTGCAAGACTTGCAAGACTCTTGCTGCAAGACCAAGACCAAGACCAAGACTGCAAGCGCAAGACCAAGACCAAGACCAAGACCAGGTGTATTGGCGCAAGACCAAGACCAAGACTGGCTAAGTCTCGTCTTGTTCTTGCATTTGGGCAACACTAATTCGGTCCCTGAAAGTTGGCCTTGGCCTGCCTTTACCGACTTGCCGATACATGTTTGCCTCTTATTTGTCTTTGTGGACTTGTCTTGTCAATCTTCTTTCGTCCAAAATTCTTTACATGCCTAAACCTTTTGAATATCTATTTTCATTAATAAATATACGTTTTATGACTCACTGACACCAATCTACTATTTTTAAAATTTTATCTGTCTGTCTGTCCTTAGATAAATCATGAACGGGTTTACCGATTGAGATGAAATTTGATATATGATAAGAACACATGATTACGTATATGATAGGCTTTATATCATATCGGTAAAAACCTTATAGTCCTAACTAATGTTATTAAAACGAAAGTGAGTCTGTTACACGTTGACGCTTTAACTACTCAATCGACCGTCATGAAATTTTGCATACACTTGACCAGGGGTACAGAAAACTATATAGGGCTATTTTTATTCGGAAATAAAGTCCTGTTCTTGAGAGATAGAAATATTTAACGGGTAGTCTACTAAAACGCGAGTGAAGCTACGCTTAAAAGATAGTACACATATAAAAACCTAAATTATTTCAAGTTTATACTGTTAACGTTCACGACTGACACGAAATATATATGTATATAGACTTAATAGTAACTAGCGGCCCGTCCCGGCTTCGCACGGGTGGACAAAATTCTTTATTTTTTTCTATTATTAAATATTTTTCGTTAGCGCCATCTAGCGCCCGGTAGACGAACTAATTGCGGTTAACGCGTTGCGATGGTAACGTTATTGATACAACGGAAAAAGAGCGGACAGACAAACACACAAATCACTGTGATCTTAGATCATAGATTATGTTAAATGAAATTGCTACGCTGTTTTTCCAAAAAAAAAAAACTACAAAGAAAAGCTGATTAGTGTTATGGCATTGCGTACGGCCGAATTACATATCGTTGACACGCACGCTAATTTATGCATTAGTGCCGATCTCTAGAGTCATCCCTACTATTGGTTACGTTTAATAGTGATGCAACGTTTGATATGACAAAATAGTTACGAAGGTATCGGTACTTGACTTTTTTATAGCTATTACGTCCCTATCAGTTTCTATTCAGCTATTGAGCCTTGTGAACACCTGTCGAAATCTTCTAGTACTTGTTTAACGAAACATTTTGCTATACCATCTTAAAATAAAAGTTTATTTTTATATTAATAAAAAACTTTTACGTTATTTAATTAAATCACACTCTTTAAATTAAATTCGTCAGTGAGTTCTCAAGGCGTTGAGTTTTTGTCTCGTCTCGTCTAAAGACAAAATTCTCTATTTTTATACATACAAGGCAACTTTCTCGAGAATTCTTAGCAAGAACCATGCTCATAACTAAAATAATTATAATAAGTTAAAAATTGGTTGTCTGTAAAGTCAGATAGCGTCATAAGAGAACATTGATGAGAAATTGCATACTTTTATGAATTGAAATGAATTATTAAACTGAATTATCATAATTTTGTATATTACAAAAAAGGAGTTAATTGAACATTATATTTTTTCAGACAAACTAAAATTAAGTTTTTATAATAAACAATGGAAACCACACTAACTTTTCACTTCATGAAGTGAAAGAGAAATAGATACGCCTCAAGTCGAACGCTTAGGCCGTTTGTGCCTCTCTATCGCTTGTTCCGCGCTCTTGTTTGCACGCTCGATTCAGGCGGAACGTTACACTTTTTCGTGCATGCAGCCGGTGTTCATCGATTTATAAGACGTTATCACGTCAAAAATAATATAAATTGATTGTTCATTAGTAGCACAAAAACAATAATCTTAGAGAAATAATTTAATAGCACATTGGACGTATCAATGCGTGCGTGCGTGTAAGAGACAGTGAAAGTGCGTGCGTGCGTCAGTTTGATTTGGTACTAAGCATAATTTTAGGTTTATTTAGTTAATTATATTACTTTTAAGTTGTTAGAATTAATTTAGTTTATTGTATTATTGTTGGTTTCAGTCTGGGAAGTATGGCGAAGGCTTCATAGGGTCAGCACGTGGCGTTGCGGTTCACGTTCGTGCCAAGGGTCCTGGTGGTGAACGGGACCACTCTGGATGCACGTGGCCGCTGCTCTCAGCCTCTGCACCCGACGAGCAGCTCCCCAAGGAACCCTGGGTCGCAGTCATTAGGCGAGGCAGCTGCAACTTTGAGATCAAGGTAATAATATGACGGCTGCTTTTGTGCAACGGTAGCGAGTTGTGTGAGTTGTCTAGAATTTCATAATTTATATATATATATATATATATATATAAATTATGAAATGGTCGTAACTTTGTAAAAAGAAATCATGCCGAGCATAGGATGCCTGTAGCAAATGTAGGAAGGCTTAAGGCGAGATTCCCTAAGAATTGTATTGTATGTCATATAAGGCTAACGTATGTAAGAAATATGAGGAGTAAAATTTTGTGATCCTTTTTATTTTGAAGTTTTGTTTTATTATTACTAGTACCTGTTCAAAGGCAACCGTTCTTAAGGAGTTAACTCTAGTCGTGTGTCGGATCTGACACAAACACTTTTTTAACCTTTTGCATTTCTTTTCCAAAGTACTTAACTAGCCTTGCCTACTTGTCATAGCAACCCTCCCCCTCAGTTTTGTCCCGGGATTGTTTTTTAGGCAAGCTCTTGACCACTATCTCGCCTGATGGTAAGCGACGATGCGATCTAGGCGACGCGCTTGCCTAGAAATACTCCTGAATTATATTTATCAGGAAACACAGACTCAGGCAAAGAGTTCCACTCCTTAGCGGTGCGTCTCACAAAATTAGAATCAAGACGATTAGTGCGACCCTTTAGTATATCAACCATATAATGGTAAGTTTGTAAGTTTACCGATGAAAAAATGAGGACGGCGGAACAAGGTTGTGCAATTTTGCTGCACTCTCCGAAATGTATGATATATAAAATGGATAGGCTAGTTACCTTACCTTGCTATGCTCGAGAATTGTCAGAAAATCTGGCAGCCGTTCTCAACAACAAATTGGTGCGTGTATCCGAGCGAGTGTACAATCGACTGACCTTTGATCTTCAGATGTCTTCTTACTCTGATATGAGTAACGAAAGGGGGCGTCCTTTCTTCTGGTTATCTTTTAAGGACGATCCGTATATAGGTGGATTTATCTTGCCAGTCAATATATATCATTGTGATTGGTGTTGACCATGATATTAACCATATACGGAACACAATTCAATGGATGGATAAAATGAAAAAATGTCTTTAATTTTGATATAACACAATTATTTACTGAAAATATCTTATCTATACATAGAAATAAAATTGAAGTGTCTGTTTGTAATATTGAAATAACCGTTTTTACTACATGCATATGAATATATATAAGGTACTTACACCAAAAATTTTTTACAATTTTTGTCTGTCTGTTTGTTCCGGCTAATCTCTGAAATGCCTGGACTGATTTTGACGGGACTTTTATTGGCAGGTAGCTGATGTAATAAGGAGTAACTTAGGCTACTTTTATTTTAGAAAAAATCTTTTATTTTAGAAAAATGAAGTATGTTGCAATGTTCCACGCGCACGAAGTTGCAGGCGGCCGCTAGTTATTAAATAAAAATCACGCCCTTTACTTTTCACCCTTAGGGGTAGGCAGAGATTATTTCCCCTTACCACTATCCTGACATACATCTCTCGCTTCTACAACTCTCATCAGCTTCTTCATACAAGCTTGTCGGTTAAGGGTACTTTTGATCTGACAGTTTTCAGTACATCTTCTATTTGGTCCCTAAAAGTTGACCTTGGTCTGCCTTTACTGACGATGCACATTTGCCTCATATACCTACTTGTCTTAAAGTTAAAGACCGCATGTCCACCGGCGGGTCACTCGGCAACAACAATACCGGCCCTCGTGCTCACGGGTGGGCACACGACATGTTTTACCTTGGGACCACTTGTACAACGGTGGACATGATTTAAATTCAATTTTAATTCGCCGGTCCCTCGAAGAGATACTGCATATAGCGGACTTAGTTAATTTGACAAAGCCTCATTTTAAAAAGACTTTTTTTAATCAATGCCGGTCCCTATGTTAGATTTATCAATGTGGTCTTCAACGTGTTATAATATAATGTACTGTAACGAGGCGCCATACCTATATTGGCGACTCGTTGCTTTCATTGCGCTCTTCTCTGGCCATTTTTCATATTTTTCTTTTCTCTTCGTTTGCTATTTTAAATTTACTGTCTGTCTCTGTTTCCTATTTTAAATTTACTGTCTGTCTCTTTTTATTTGTTTTGTTCGAAGTTTATTCTTACCAGAGTCAGCGCGTAGAGTGGTTGACTCACCGATAACAAATTATTTAAATATATTTATAGTGCTGAGCAGTTATTATAAGCTCATAAGCATAATTCACAAGTTTTCCTATATATATATTCTGTACCACCAGTTCCTGTTTATAAGTCTATAAGTTTCTTTAAGGCACTATTTTATGCCTTAATTTCATAAATATAAAACTTAAGTGACTTTAAGTGCTTTTATTTCTCCGGCTGCACCCCGTCACAGTACTAGCCTAAATTTAAGTTTCCATTGTTACTAACCATTATCTATTTATATCTATCTATGTCTCTATTTATATCTATATCTATGTACGTATATCTAAATCTCTCTATATCTAGGGTCTATGTTTCTTTTAACTAAATTGAATTGAATAAGTCTAATTTTAAATGGGATTCACATATAAAAATACAATGTAATTTTATTATCAATTTCTAAGTAAAGTGCGGATGTGGAGCACAGAACAGTAAAATAGTGTTCTGTGATGTGGAGAATTCGTAGAAACAAAAGGATAGCGCGTTCTAAAATAACCACTACCGTCATCTATCGTCAACGTTTCGCAAAATCAGAGTAAAAAGAAATTTTATGCGTGTCCTTGGACATTGAATAAAATAACTATAGTTATAACAATAATTCTTACATTTACACTAATAAGTCTAGCCCAAAGAAAGCACTATAAGGCTTGTGTTATAGATATGTAAGCTCGTATTCATCGCACAAACATTTGCCCCTTTCGGGATTCAAACACAGAACCGTCTGTGCAAAACCCATTTGCACCATACGATCGTCAATGAACGTGATTTTTTTAAATATTTATTCGGTAAAGCAATTGTGAGGTTAATATTTATCTATATAGGTGTGTATACTTACCGTCTCTTTCTATGAATGAAAAAGCACATACCCAAAGGATTTAAGAAAAGAAAGCCTGACCAGGTGACCCTGGTTAAAACTGGTTTCAACAAGCAATGGGCCTTACACACACTAGTATTATGCATTTTAATATTGTTATGTGTACATTACCCGCTGTTTCCGTTAAATATTACGCCATCATAGAGAAATAAATAAATGTACGAGTTTTAACCGAAATGAATACTGTAATTATAACAAGCTATTTTATTCTTTATTTTCATTCCAATCACCCAAGTCCAATACTGTAAGGCTTGTGTTATGGATACTAGGGTAACGGATAGACATACACATAATATATAACATATATGATATATTAATATACATATATATTATATATATATATTAATACTAGCTGACTTGGCCACGCCTCGCAATGGCTCAGTTATTATAATTTGTGTTTTTTTGGTAATTAATTAAAATGAAAGCTATCCTATGTCCTAAGTTGAAACAAATCTAGCCAATTGAAACAAAAATCATCAAAATTCCCTGTCACTGGGTATGTTTCATTTATAACACAGCAACGCGTAGCCGGGTCAGCTAGTATAGTTATATAAATACCCATGACTCAGGTACAAATGGGCGTATTCATCATACGACCATTTGCCCCTTCCGGGACTCGAACCCAGGACGAACGGTGCGAAAGGCAGCATCGCTACCAAACCTCTGTTGAATTAACGCATTCGCTACGATATGAGATGTCATGATTTTTATTTTTATTGACTTTCATCATACTATATACTGTGTTGGTTTTATCATAGTATATAACTTTGTTGTTTTTTGTGTAAGTTTATCAAAGGTCACGGCCTTTGGCTCGTTTCGGCACGATGCTAAGTCGTGGAAGTTATATTCCCACCTGAAGTAAAATAATAAATAATATTTCTAATTATTTTATATATTTTTTGCATAAATTACTTTAATAAAAATATACTACAAATAATCGACTCGACTCACAAGTGAATTCTCAGGCGGGAATCGAACCCGCAACCTTGTGACCCTAGTCGATTTTTTCTATAAAAATAAATTATAATATTTCTTGGCTTCATACATGGGTATGTAACACAAGCCTTAGAATGCTTACTTTAGGCTAGGCTACCATTAACATGGTCACTAGGGTAACGGCAAGACATACTTATATGATACATAGATAAAAAATATTCATAGTAATATACTGCCACTGAATTAATCTCAAACACCAGGAAATGCTTTAGAATGTGGGTCGGAATATAGACAAATCGTTATATAATAGACAAAAGTTTTAATAATGAACAGGAAATTATCATAATCATAGGTGTCTTTCTCTGTGATAATGTTATTGGTGACTGTTCGGTGCAACTGTAACGCTCCTAATTTTCGCACCGACGGTCCTGGGTTCGGGTCCTGGAAAGTGTGATGAACACAAGCATTTGTACCTGACTCATGGTTATTTATATATATTTCTATGAATATTACATATCTATGTATCATATATGTATGTCTATCCGTTACCCTTGTATCCACAAAGCCTTACATTGCTTACTTTAGGCTATGGCAATTGTTGTAATAGTATACCAGAATCGCACTAAGCGTTTTGGTTCCAATTTCGTGATCCGTACGGCTAAAGAGTGGGACTCTTTGCCTGTGTCTCTGTTTCCTGATAAATACAATTTAAGCATCTTCAAGTCTCGAATGAATAGGTATCTTCTAGGGAAGCGCGTCACTTCCTAGAAACGCTTACTTATTTACAAATATATCGACCCGGCCACGCTATGTTATAAATGAATCCTATCTTATGTCCTAAGTTGGAATAGATCCAGCATAATTTAAATAAATCAAAAACGATCACTATGTAACCTAATTTTTATTTATATATATATATATATATATATATATAGATATTATATGTCTTCAACTTTATTTTTATGAAACGTATGTAAAAGATATATGTTTGTATGTTTATAAAAGAAAATGGTTATTGCTAATGACATCACTATACTCTGTACGTAGGTGTTCACAACTCACGTAGGTAGTAGATAATACAGTGGAGTCAACGTTGCTATAAAATTGTCTGCCATTATGACAATGTGTATGTGTAATGAGTATTTTGTATATGTGTGTAGGTACACACGATTGGCTGTGACTGATAAATAAAGAGAATATTGTGATAACAATTATAAACATGAGCCATTGTATCGTTCATTATTCATAACTCAACTGGTCAGCTGATTTCCGAGTACTTTCAACGGTTTGGTATAAATTTAGAGAAATCTACAGGACAGCTTGTTAACAATGTTAGAGTTTTATTCCCTTTAAAACAGATACTTGTTCGCTTTTTAATGAAACCGTAACAGCTATTGTTTCATTAATTATTCATAATAAAAATGGTCAGCTGATTTCTGCGTACTTTTATCGGTTTAGTATAAATTAAGAGAAAACTTCGGGATAGTTTGTTAACAATTATATAGTGCTTTGTTCCTTTTAAAACAGATACTTGTTGACTTTGTTGTAATAAATGATGTAATGAAACCATAACAGTACTATTGTTGTGATAATTAAATAATGTTTGTTTTTTGTGGATTATGACGATAGTGCCGACTCTGGCAGAAGAATCGCAAGCGACACGCTCGCCATTTCTAAAAATATAATAGAATATTAGATGAAGCAGTTTATTCTGCGTCCAATATAACTGCGAATTGTTTAATAAATTATTTTAATAGAAAAATACATGAAAAAATCGACTCGCTCGCATTACTGTTATCAAAAATCAAGGATATGACAGAAAAGTTGACATTATCAATGCCTTATAATATGTCATGGAAGTTTTTGGGAAAATATTTGGTTTCCTATTTTGGATCGGGTCAATAGCTAGTATGTTGGGTATTTTATTACAGTGAAAATATATATCAAACTATCAGCAATTTTTTAACAAATTTAGCATAATCATTATTTTAAAACACATATATTTTTTTTTAAGAAATCGTCAATAAAATAATAATGCAATTTTTGTATGGCTTGTTTACAAAAATATCAGTCTAAGTCTTTGTACGGTTTGTTTACAAGCAGATGACGTCATGAAATCAGGTAACCTGCATGAAAGTGTCATTAGCGTATTGGCATTTTATTTTTAATTCGAAAAACGTTTCGAGTTAATCTAGTGCGAAGCTTGTATAAATTATATCAGATTATTACATTCAATAAGGTTATTTGTAAATATTCGTATATCAAGTTTACCGTCAATGTCAAATAGATTATTACATTCCATCTTTTTTATCAACTTAAAATTATATCAGGCGACAAAAATAACTACGAAACACGAAATTTGTCCAAAGAAAGCATATAACAATCGTCATTCCGATTTATGTGTTTTGAATGAAATTCATTCAATAAATTAATAAAAAATAATTCAAAATAAACGCGTCAATAACAAATTAAATAATAAAAAATTGGTAGTCTGTAAAGTTGGTTTACGGAAGATAATTTCACGTGATAGAGTCATAAGAAAACATTGATGAAAAATTGCATATTTTTATGAATTGAATTGAATTATTATCATTATTTTGCATAATATAAAAAAGGAGTTAATTGAACATTTTTTCTTTAAATTAACATTAAGTTGTTGTAATAAACAATGGAAACCACATTAACGTTTCACTTCATGAAGTGAAAGAGAGATAGATGCGCCACAAGTCGCTTAGGCCGATCGTCGCTTGTTCTGCGCTCTCGCTTGCACGCTCGGTTCAGGTCGAACGTTACACTTTTTCGTGCATGCAGCCGGTGTTCATCGATTTATAAGACGTTATCACGTCAATATTTCTTTGAAAATTACCATTTTAATTTACTGTCCCAATTATAAATTTTATATGATACCTCTGTTATAATTATTGGCACTATGCCGACGGTATATAGATATAAATAACAGTATAGATATAACAGTATAGATACAACAGTCTAATAGATAAAAGGGCCAGGTCAAAAGTACCGACGAGCTTGTATGAAAAGGCTGAAGAGAGTTAAAGTAATGGAAATCTGTGATCTCTGTAGGAATAAAGATTTTATGTATGTATGTATAATGGATATAATAATGTACACATAAATAAATCTATATAAATAAAAATCTTTGTACGTTAAAATTAAAGTGAAATTTATTCTATGTCCGAAGTCTGAAAATTTTCATCAAAATGAAAAAAAAAAACCAAGAAAATCGGTTGTATTGTTTCGGATTTCATCGCGGTCAAACACTGTGTCAGACACACATATACAGTTACCTATTCCATAAATAAAATCTTTTATACGAATAAAAATCAATGTTTTTATGTTTGTTCCCTATGCGTTATGAAACCAATGATCAGAATGTGATAAAACTTTGTTACGTTTTTGTATGCATACCAAGAAAGGTTTAGTCAGCAAAAAAGAGCATCTACCTAGTATATATAGATATAGATAGATATACTAGTGCAAAAGCAGCTAGTATATCTATATTTAAAAAAATCCGTGTCACAGTGTTGGACCGCGATGAACTCCGAAACTATTCAACCGATTTTGATGATTTTTTGTTCATTTTGCTGGATTTATTTCAACTTAAGATAAAGGATAGGTTTCATTTAAATTTATAACACTGCAACGCGTGGCCGGTTATCTATAATTTAAATAAATCGCTTTCGATTGAACGATACAGTTGTGTTACATGGTAACGGCGGTCCTTTTCGTTTCAGGTGCAGAATGCTTGGCGTGCCAACGCCACCGCTGTGCTGGTGTACAACGACAGGGATACCACATTGCTGGAGAAGATGAAACTGTCCACAGACAGTGGACGTGAGTATTACAGACTGTTTAGTCACCGGTGTCCGACCAGTTAGGGCAAAGAAACATTTTTTTTAAATTTCTTAAAACTAACGTGTAACAACCAGCGGCCTTATTGCCAAAGCGATCTCTACCAGACAAACTCGAGATGGAGAGGATAATAAGGAAGCTAGAACTACAGCGGTATCTTAAATAAGAAATAAGTTAAGGAGATATACTAATAATGAAAACAATAACGAACGTCAAATCTTAAATTAAATATAGTTTTTTTTTATTTAATATTAGAAATATGACCAATTTCATCGACAAATCCACAATAATAAGGTATTATGCTCTTACTGTTTTGAAATGGCTACCGTTTGAAGTATTTTTCATTGAGTTTAGGTGGATTCATTTATTTAGCCATATCTGTCGATGTAGAGGCTCCTACAGGCCCAGGGTTCAGAGGCGTGGTTGTTTTTCAGAAGCATATTTTATATCTGATAATTTCTACAAAAGGCAAACATATAGGAATCTAACACTTAATAACAAAAAATGTTGCTTAGATGTTAAAATATAAAGTTACATATAAACAATCATTTCTTCTTTGTTACAATAATGAATCACAACCAGTCGACGCCATATTTGTCAAGATATGTTTTCAACGAGGCCGACAGGCAAACACGATGATTTTTTGTTACAAATGATAAGATTTTTTATGCAATATATTGTTACGCCATGTTATTAAACAAAATTATCTTTTGTGAAGTTTCTTAACCACTAACCCTTCTTCAGTCCTTGGTAGCAAATGCTACCAAATTCAAATTTCCGCGTGGCCTACTGTTTTATGTTAATTTACAGTTAATTTTTGAGTTACAGTGATCCAAGTATTCTTTATTTAATTAGCTTTACGGTAGAATTTTTTGTTTGGATCTAGCTTCATTATTTAGCTACAAAATGGCATTTTTATCTAAGAGTCTGACATTTTTTTCACAATTCGCGCAGCATTGGGACTGTAGAGAGTAGTGGGGCGCGCTGAAGATGATAAAAATGATCACACTTTAATTTCTTTTTAAATATAATATATACGTTTTGTATATAAAATAGTCGTGTAATCAACTTAATGATATTATCATCATTATAATCAGATTAAATAATTGATTGATAATCAGATACGACTCGTAATAAATTATTTTCAACAATTGTTTTACGCCCTTAATATACTATGATGCATTAGCGATATAGTTGATAATTTATTTAGAAATCTTCTATAGATGTCCGAATACCTCTTGCCAAGGTAAGAACATAAAACAAGTGGCTATAATACTGAACTTCGAAGTTCAAATACTAAAATACTGTATTCAAATTCAAATTTTTGATTTTTCATTAAATAGGGTAATACATGGATGTTAGTTATAATTAAGAGCTTTTAACCTATTTAGCCATATCAGAATAGCATGCAAAAATTGCAACACATTACAATTTAGATAATTTTAACTACTACAATTTTTAAAATATATAAAAATAATTAAAAAAATAATAATTCTCGTACCCTGATCATGATAGAACAAATCAAACCTTAAATATCTTTATGTCTTAAGAAATCATCAATTGAGTAAAACGCATTTTCTAACAGCCAATTACGCAACAAAGACTTGAACCGATTTATAGGGAGGTTCTTAAAACGATTTGGTATTTCGTTATAAATGACTATACACATTGCGTAGCTGTTGTTTAGGAGTTTCTTCGTTTTAGGGACTAATTGTAGTAAAAAGGATTTCGCCTAGTTCTTTGAGATATATCACCAGTCTTTACAAACTTATCACTGTTTTATTTGACAAAACAGTGATGAATATTTAGGTATTCATAAAGTATTTAGGTGCGAAGTTACTCATATTAATACTTTACTTTCAATTCCTTCAATAGTTTTTTTTGATGACCGTTTGGTGCAACGGTAGCGGTCCTGCCTTTCGCACCGACGGTCCTGGGTTCGAATCCCGGAAAGGGCAGATGTTTGTATGATGAATACAAGCATTTGCACCTGATTCATGGGTGTTTATATATATATTTCTATGAATATCTTTATATATATAATTCTTCTGTGAGTGTGTATGTCACTGAACTCCTCCTAAACGGCTGGACCGATTTGAATGAATTTTTTTGTGTGTGTTCAAGGGGATCTGAGAATGGTTTAGATTCACAAATCAGTCCGGCAGATGGCACTGCAGTCGGCACAGCAACGCGTGGCCGGGACAGCTAGTTACATATAATATCTACGTCTATCCGTTACCCTAGTATCTATAACACAAGCCTTACAGTGCTTACTTTGGGATAGATTAATTGGTGTGAATGTAAGAAATATTTATTTATTTATTATTTATAATACCAATACCAAGAAGATATCGATACTTTTGGGTTTCAATGTGGTGTCCCTTTCGATGTAAGAACATTCGTGATGAGTAATTCGTCATTGCATACTTTCTAACCTACGTAAATCGCACTTACATACTTTATGAATACAGCGCTTCGGTATTTTGAACTTTGAAATTTAGTATTACAGTCAAAACAAGTGAATACTGTTTTCAACCAATTTCCCATAACCAAGGGAAATTATATCACTTGGTTTTCGGGTAAAAGAATATATTATTTACTAATATTTTTGTGTAATTGCAACATTGACTAAATTCTTTTTTTATAAATATGGATGTTTAAGTAATATTACTTTAGTCATTTTTTTAATATTTTTTTTAAAAACAATTTGAAACCCATATAATCGAATCTCCCATTTAATAAAACATCAAAGTTAAGCCGATAATTTTGAATTAGAAATAATTATATATATATAAAGTGAAAACTTTCAAAAAGCTCGCCTATGATATATATATCTATTTACACATTAAACATTTTTTTTTTATCAATTTAATAAATAAATTATTTTAATAATTTAATAACAAATTTGTTTCAAGTGCAATCGAAAATATAAGTGTTAATTAAATATTAATTACTACCTTTTCATATTTATGAGACAACGATGTTTGAATTCATCGTGTCGGAAGCTATTCCGTATCATATAATCCCGTTTTATATAATATTACTGTAAGTGACCATGAATAATATTTCTTACATTCACACCAATTGACCAAGCCCAAAGTAAGCACTATAAGGCCTGTGTTATGGATACTAAGGTATCAGATAGACATACATATATGTGATATTTATAGAAATACTAGCCGCGGCCTCGCCCGCATTTTTTAATTTGTTTTTTCAATAAAAAGTATCCTATGTTATTTCCAACATCTCCAAGAACATATGTACGAAGTTTCATGATGATCGGTTTAGTGGTTTTTGCGTGAAAGCATAACAAACAAACTTACATTCACATTTATAATATTAGTAGGGATATATACATACCCATGACTCAGGCACAAGTGCTCGTATTCATCACACAAACATCTGCCCTTTCCGGGATTCGAACCCAGGACCATCGGTGCGAAAGGCAGGATCGCTACGTTTGCACCAAATCGTCAAATGAATTTTTGAAACAATAATTGATTCCGGAATTATATTCATAAATTCGTCTCGGCAATTCGCTTAAATACAATCGCCCTACCGCCTGATTTGGCGATCCTTCCTCACGATATAGAGATCGTGTAAGGTCGAATACGCGGAAGTTTCAACTTATTCAAGTTCACTCCGTATCAAATGTAACCTCGTAATCATAACTTGTTATATTTCATATCAATACTTCATAAACTAGGTCGGTGCAGTGGCTGAGCATAAAGCTTCGCTAGCACAATATGTTGGAGCGCAGCGGAATACTAAAAATTAATGGTTAGTAAATTTTCAAACTCTGTGAGAGTGAAAACTTTCAAAAAGTTCGCCTATGATTTCGTTAAATCTGTTCGTTCGTCCTAAATCGGCTCACGACTTATAGAGTTATGGCGTCACATACACTTGGTCATTGAAGCTGATCCATGGGAGTTCCGCTCGCTCCGCTCCTATAGTGTAATCTCGATATAAAACCGGCCAAGTGCGAGTCGGGCTCGCGCAGCGAGGGTTCCGTTTAAACTTTTAGTTAGGTAAATAGTTCGTTCGTCACAAAAATCAAGATAAACGGATAAAGGGGCAACGTTAACTACGCCCTTGGAAAACTGTTGTACCCATACATGGATATAGGTAGCGGTTAGTTTACCAACTGCAAGTAAGTTTTTTTTTGTGATGCAACAATAAATTTGCTGATTTCGGATTTGCTTCATGCCAAATTTGTTTTTAGGTCAACGGAAAATAGCCTATAATTTTGAGCCGTTACGTTTTTACGGAACCTTAAAAAGGAAAGGGAATTAGAAAATATTTATTATACCAACTAATTTATTACAATATACGTTAGGTTTGTCTACGATTTGTTTTAACAAGATAGGAAAACTTATTAACCTCAACATCACTTAGGTACTTAGGATACGTGACCAACTTTGGACTGTTTTTTAGAATAGGGTATCTTTTATAGAAAGATAGACAATAACTTTTATGCTAGTATTTATATATTTACTAGCTGACCCGGCCACGCGGTGCTGTGTTATAAAACGAAATGAAACCTATTCTATGTCCTAAGTCGGAACTAATCCAACAAAAGTAATGTAGTTTCGGAGTTCATCGCGGTCTAACATTATGACAGGGAATTTTATATATAAAGGTTTTATATACAAAACAGTCTCTTTAAAATTAACTGTTACAAACATATTAAGGAATCTCTTATACTTGATTCTTAAGAGGAAATTGTTCATATATGAAATTATAACAATTTAACTTTACTTAAGTGTTTATACAAATAGTGGAATTTATGTATGTAAAAATTATTCGGCTTTACCCCGAAAAGTACGTTGTCATTTGTTTAACAACGGAAAACACATTTTTGTCATATGAATATTCGAGAGGTAGTTTTTTATTTATTTATTAATTAGCTAGCAAAATTTAGGCCAGGAACCATCACGGGCGACCCCTGAACATCCTATCATAGTTTCATCACAATCTGATCAATAGTTTTGGAATAAACATAGTCGCACAGCTAAGAAGTAGAAGTCTTCGCCTGAATCTGTGTTTCCTGATAAAAAATTTAGGGGTCTTTAAGTAATGAGTGCATACATCACATTCGTTTGGCTTCATCCTAGTGTAATGTAAGTTATTGTGGCGTCCTTGAACACATACATACATAAAATCAAGCCTTCTTCCCTTAGGAGTAGGCAGAGATCATAGATATCCACTTACCACGATCCTTACATCTCTCGCCTCTTCAACTCTCGTCAGCCTTTTCATACAACCCGTCGGTTAAGGGTACTTTTTACCTAGCTATGAATAACAGAAGTTATTGTCCTTGAATACATACAAAAAATCACGCCTTCTCCCCTTAGTGTATCCCTACATCTCTCGCTTCTTCAATTTGTCAGCTTTATCATACAAGCTGCTTTTGTCTTTTCATATAATCTCGTCGGTGAGTACGTACTTTTGACCTGGCCTTGAATTACCGTTGTATATATACTAGCGAACATAATCTGGTGACCTAAGCCAGGCATCCCTGGCCGTGAAACCTGACCGGTGCAATCGCGTTAGCTGCAGGCGTGCCCTTGCGTTATGACGCGTATGTGCAACCGACCGTGCATCTTTAATCCACAACTAATAAATACATTAACTTAATCACTACTTACCTTTATATTGCAACAAAAAAAAAGAGTGTTTTAGACCAAACGAGTGAAGTAAAACTTCTTAAGCTCCATCTATATATGGCTATGGGATATACTACTACTAAGCTATACCTCTCTCTCTCTCTCTCTCTTGCCCCTATAGTAATATACGAAACGTAACTCTCTCTTTCTATCTTCACTAACTTATATGTCCCACTTCTTCCGTTCGCCTCCCTTGATTAAATTTTTCTTAACTTACTCCCCAAAGAACGCAAGCGTACGCAAAGAAGTTTTACTTTTAAAATTAAATACGCCATTAGGTATTTAAATCAGATAGGTCATTAGAAATACTGATAACAAACGCGAACCTTTGGCAAATAGGTCCCTACTTCAATAACCGCTTACCATCGTAAGCGACGAAATGCGACGACTAAAAGTGCGTAAAGAAATTTTATTTCAAAAATATATGCATTTTTTTCAGTATGTACGGAATACACACATTGATAATATGTATTAAATTTTGTTAATTTAGCGTTCTGCACACTGTTATGCCCAATATATCCAAATTATCTTATAATATCACTTGTCAGTAATTAATATTATTATATATCATTACTCGAAAAGTAAATTGACATAAATTTACATGTTACAATGACAGGTAAAATCGCTCGCAAAAGTGGATCTGTCTCTAGAAGAGATCTCTTCCAGTCAACCCAGTTGACTGGAAGACTTATTTAAGTATGGGTATTACAAAGTGCAGACAAACAGTCAAGTAAAATAGATGGCGTTTTTCATCTTTTTTATATCTAATAAAATTACAAAAAAAAATCAACCTTTCTCAGATGTTACGCAGAGCTTGAACCTACATGCCTCAATTATATTAATTATAAAATATAAAAATGATGTATATTTATTAAACTTCGGTTTTTTTGCTACTTTAAAATTGTTTTCTACAGCTACGCTAAAGAACTTCTAACTATACGCACCGATGTTTTTTTTTCGCAAATGTTGTACATATTAAATATTAAAAACGACCACGCCTTCGAGCCCTTAGGTGGGATTCGAATCCACGACCTTTCGCTACCCGGGTGAGTGCTCTGACCTCCGAGCTACCGAGACGCTGGCAGCCGCGTCGAAATTTACAAACGTAGTAGAAGTTGTACTATGAACTACTAGCAATGTTGAACGCTAATTACCTTCCGTCGTTTTATATATATTTTTTATGCATATATATTTTATATCTTATACAAATATGGCACTGTGAATGCCAAAAATAATATTAAAAACATTTAAAATATTTGTTGGTATAATGTTTAATTTTGTCTACAGGCAACATTAGCGCTGTATTCACGTACAAATGGAAAGGTGAGGAGATTACACGGCTGATCGACAACGGAACGAGGGTCATGATTGGAATTATCAAGGGCAGGACTTTCGCTAATGTCACCAACAATATCAACAAGTCAGTGATATACTCTTGTAATTTTATTTTTAAAGCGAAGCTTCTATAGGGACATTCTCGAATAATTAATCGAAAGTGGATTATCGATAATCAGTCGATAGTTTATCGATAGGCCATAGATAGCAGGACTATCGGTCGTAGTATCGATACTGGGTACCCTTTATCTGGCAGAATTATTAGGTATATTTTTATATGTATGTGACCATGTATAATATTGTAAATGTCGTTACTTCTGTTGAAGCTGAAGAGTTTCTGGCGCCCATTCTTCTTGTCAGTTAAAAGACTTGAATAGAGGTGGTAGGTAAAAATGTTGGACAATTCAATCACAATATTTTAAGGACATTGGAATAAAGTTACTTTAATTTTTAACGATTTTCTCATTCTCAAATTACTGTTTTTCTGCAGGACGTCGGTGCTTTTCGTTTCGATCTCGTTCATCGTTCTCATGGTGATCTCCCTGGCGTGGCTCGTCTTTTACTACATCCAGCGGTTCCGGTACATACACGCCAAGGATCGCCTCTCTGTACGTATGAATAGAAAATTTCCTTTACAGAATGTTCGTAACTCTAGTAGGTATTACAAAGACAGAACTGTCAAAAGTTTCGAAACCGTGTCACCAATGCCAGAATATCCCAAAAACATATGAAGTCAACAATGCTAGAATATCCAACAAACATAAGTCAACAAGAATGTTCCAGGCTGAGGTAACAATGCCAGAATATCCCAAAGCTTTTCGTGTTAGCAGAATATCCCAAAGACGTTTGAGTTCATAATGATTATTATAAGGACATCATCGAGCACATACCCCAATAGAGTAGAAATGTCAATCATTTTGTTTGAAAACAATTCCGCTAATTCGCCGCTACTCACGCTGATCTAACTGCGCTCCGATTGGCTATCCTAAGGTCAACTATTACTCTAGAGATGTGGTAGTGTCCAAGTATCTAAGGTTCATCGATATCGATAGCCAATACATCAGTAATTATAGCAATAGTGAATAATACATACGTGTTCTCTTATGGAAATAAATGCCTATAAATGCTGCTAGTGATCAAATAAGAAGATATTAACCGCTGAATTGCACCTCAACAAGAACCAAACCAATTACCAAATTACATTTAATTAGTTGTATTAAAAGTAAAAATTAAATGATCAATTAACCATTTATTGGTTTACTGATTTTTAAAATGAATTAGCTTCGTATAAATTCTTCTGACTGATTGTTTTTCATCATGTCTTTTTATTGCTAAAAAAAGCAATTTCAAAAAAAAATCTTTGTTAAAAACCATTTATTCAAAAATGTATAAAAACCGTTCAACCGTTTATTTCAAATACGCTATATACCTAATATATCGGTATAATCGATCATAGGCGGGGAGCTGGTTCCACTGAAACTCCCGTCATAGCGGAATAAAAAAAAAAAAATTAAATAAATAGTACATAAGTATAGGAATAAATTAAGGACGGTATGCGTGGATTCCTTTTGCCGAAACAATGTTAAAAAAATATTTATAAAAAATGAAAATATGTTTTACCGTCATCGCGGATATTAATTTTTTTTAATGTATTCGATAGCAAATTTTATTGGCTTTTAGAAAAAAATCACGGATACCACTTTTTTCTGCCGGAAGGGTCTGGCATACCTATTTGAAGTGTGTGATGAGGGCTAAAATTGGTTGGCCACTGAGCCAATTTGTATTTTATTTGAACCAACTGAATGTGGATTGCAACTGAATCAAGAAAATAAGTTGGGACCATTGTGGTATAAAGGCCCAACAGCACCTTCAAAAGTTGAAGAAATTCTTAGTGGTCAATTAAATAAGGAAGAAAGTGAAGAATCAGAAAATGAAAACCGTTGTGATATAGAAGAAATTGATTTCGATGATTATCAATAAATATACTAATTTTGAGAATAAACTCCTGTCAATTATTTCAATGTTATTTTATTGTTTTCATTATGTAAAATAAAGATTCCCCTACAATTCCTTGAATCATATTAATCCTCATATTCTTTTAAATCTATGCAGAGAAAAAGACATCTTATTCCACAAAAAGCATTTACTCCAAAATAAATTTATTGAACATCGTACATTTTGGAGTAGATGCTAATATAGTTTATGCACTTCAAAATTGTATGCGGGATTTTTCCGGCAGTTTTTGAGCGCGCATACCGAGATATTTTTAAAAATTACTTAAAAATAAATAAATAAATGTTTCCGGCATGATGGAGAAATTTTAGCCCTCATCACACACTTCAAATAGGTCAGACCATTCCAGCAGAAAAAAAGTGGTTTGCGCGATTTTGTCTAATAGCCAATAAAATTTACTATCGAATACATTAAAAAAAATATATCGGTGATGACGGTAAAACATTTTTTCATTTTTTTTCAATATTTTTTTTAACATTGTTTCGGCAATAGGAATCCACGCATACCAAGCTTAATTTATTCCTATACTTAAGTACTATTTATTTAAATAAAATTTTTTTTATTCCGCTATGACGGGACTTTCAGTGTTACCGGCTCCTGGACTATTAAGACTTACATAATCAATAATGCACAACACTATCAATTAGATCATTAATGCAAATATTATAATTTCAAAATTACTTTTATGTTTGAAAAAAATATGTAATAAACTACAATAATGTTATTTATCGATACACCCCTTGATCCTTTGAATGCAACACTAGTGTTGAGAGCGTAGACTAGAAAGAGATGGCGTAATGAGAAATTACGTTATGTGGAAGCAGGACGCATAGACACCTGAACACGTGCGTCAACCATTTCACTTTGATTGTCCAGTTTAACTTGAGCCCTGACAATTTTTTATAAAAAGAAATTTTTAACTATAACTTTCCGATGAAAGGTTATTCCGTCAGTTTTATAATTTGAAGTTCTGCTCTTTTTTCCACACCACCGAATAGAACGACACGCCATTATGAAACTATTTAATTGAAATTAATTTCGGAATAAGCAGACACGTCCGCACAGATCCAATACTGGTTTTGTACTGTTTGAGTGGGAGCGAGCGTTAATATTTATAAGTGACAAATCACTAATCAGTTGCGGAGGCGGACAGCCCAATATTACCACTCTATTGGGGTATGTGCTCGATGAAGGACATTCTGTTATTCTGGAATTATCAACATTATCGTGGTGCGAGGATCAAGCTAATGATTAAACAGCTGGTCGATAATCCACAAAAGATGGTTTTTAATTTCAAATAGAAATATTGTTTTCTTTGCAAAATTGATTTCAATATTAATTAAAGAGATTATATATATAATAATTACTTTGATTACTTTGACGGTAATCTTTTACTGTTTGCTGACAATAAATACATCGAAATAAACAAATTATAATCACATTTCATTTCTTTTGCAGAAAAGATTGTGTTGTGCCGCCAAGAAAGCGTTATCAAAAATTCCTGTTAAGAGTTTAAAGTCAGACGACAGGGTAAGCTTATTATTATAGTTAGTATTGTAAAATACTTGAGTCCTAAGCACTTAAAAAATAAGACAAGTGTTTTCGTTAGATAGTAAAAACAAAAATTTCAGAACTCAAGTCTAAATTTGGAATTTTATTATATATGCTTGTGTCTTATCGAACAAAACTTGAGACTTAGTCCTTCGAAAATAAGTCAGTCTTTTGAAGAGAACAGATATTTACAAAATATAAGCAGCAAATATAAAAAAAAATAATTAAGATATAAATACCACAGTAAACTTTTAATCTTTTATGCAAGGCCTTTTGAATAAACTGCAGTCTCTATTAAAGCTTATAACTTAATATGATTTCAAAGAATGTTAAAGATTCCAAGTCTCAAAAGTCTAAGACTAATAATCGCGAGTAATAAAAAAGTCTCGAGTCTCAAAATTTGATACCAAAGAGTCAAATTCACGCGGAATTATTAGGAAGAATTTCACTACTCAGCACCTCTGCTTTAATAGATTTCAATCTTCAAGGATTTACCCAATCCCTTGAGCGGGATTGTGGAGAGTATTTTTTTTATATCACTGCAGACTAAACAGAGGCGATGCGATTATTAATCTAAGCCAGCAACTTTTGCAGCAAAAGCCAAGTAACGCCGAACTTAATTTAAGTCAAACTCGTGAGACTTATAGTTTCGAGTCATAAAGACTTGAGCGTCTAAGCTAGGACTAGAAGACTCAAATCTAATATAAACCTAATTGGTGTTCTGTTACAGATGTTGTGGTTTTATTAATTGAATTGTATTCTTTTTGTAGGAAGTGCAAGGCGATGGAGAATGCTGCGCCATCTGCATAGAGCCATACAAGGTGTCTGAGACGCTAAGATCTCTTCCTTGTAGGTGAGTCATAGAAAATCAATGCGTTTTATATATTTATATCTTACACCACCGATAAGCTGGTATGAATAGACTGATGAGAGATGAAGAAGCGAGAGATGTATGTCGGGGTCGTGGTAAGTGGAAATCTATGATCTCTGCCTACCCCTGCGATAAAAAGTCGTGATTGTATGTATGTGCCACCTGTTCTTTTGGTATTTAATCCTGACGTAATGCATCCTAACATAGCTAAATTCTTAAGCGAGATATTTGGAGCCGAGTAAACTTTTTCAAGTATATTTTCTACTAAAGATTAAGTGGTTAAATATATTGTGTTTTAATCTATTAACAGACACGATTTCCACAAGAACTGCATAGATCCGTGGCTGTTGGAGCATCGCACTTGTCCTATGTGCAAGATGGATATACTAAAGTACTATGGTTTCGTGGTAAGTTATCTTTTTTAACTTTAAAACAAGAGCGATCATTACAAAACTTAAGCCCAGAAACGTGTGGCCCGGTTAGCTAGTATATATATAAAAATTCCCTGTCACTGTGTTTGATCGCAATGAACTCTGAAACTACTCAACCGATTCTGATGTTTTGTTTTCATTTTACTCGATTTGTTCCGACTTAGAACATAGGAACATAGTTTAATTTTAATTTCTAATAAAAAATCTTGCAAATTATAATAACTGAGCCACAGCCACGCGTGGCCGGGTCAGCTAGTTTACTATAAAAAAATAAGTGAATTTTTCAAGGTGTGACTTGCAGTAAAAAATGGCGTGTGTTGTCCACAGTATACCGGTAG
The DNA here is from genome assembly GCA_927399485.1 of Calamotropha paludella. Classification (NCBI taxonomy): domain Eukaryota; kingdom Metazoa; phylum Arthropoda; class Insecta; order Lepidoptera; family Crambidae; genus Calamotropha; species Calamotropha paludella. The sequence goes on along the minus strand of OV656803.1, from coordinate 484,266 downwards.
CCAGGAAAGCATCCTGCAATTGGAGGTGGAGGAGGCCCGAAGCCGAGCTCTCAGCCCAGCTAGGGGGAGGCACCCTCTGACCCTGGTAACTCATTTGTTCTTACTTTAAATATTTATTGGAGTAAAACTTATTTACACGCACTTGACTCGGGGAGTAAGCTGGTGAATGCGTGATGAGAGCGTTACGAAAAGTGTGAAGTTGAGAGGGAGATAAAAGTTAGTGAGAGAATTACGTTTAGTATATTACTGTGGGGGCAAGAGAGAGAGGTGTGAGCACACATTTTTTCTCACTTCAGTCGTGTGGTCTGAAGCACATTCCTGTTTTTTTTATTAAACGAATCACCAAAAAGGTTGCACTAATATAATCACAAAACACATACAAACATAATAACAACTTGATCTAGTGAAACCTTAATTAGAGGCGACAACGGCATGCGATATACTAATTAAAAGCAACTTCATTACAATTACACGGATTCACATGATTGCAGGTAATAGACTGGTAAGAATTCTATAATTATATAAACCAACTTATTAAAATACGTTCTTCAGTATTAACTTCATTAAATTATGTAGGTTTGCTAAGACATATTAATCTTAATATGTTTAAAGAATCGGAATATATATCGAGACTATTCGACTTTGACAGTGAGTTGTATTAGGAGAACATTCTATTCAAAGAAGAATACAAATTTAAGTTTTATTTAGAATTTCTGATTACAAATATCTATGTTGTTTTTAGATTTTCTTTAAATTTATTTATATTAACTTGAGAGTAGATCGGGACAATCTAAAATGCCATTGACGAGTTTGTACCAAAAGACCCCATCTATGTGTTAATTTTAAAATAGCGAAGTCGTCCTCTTAGTGAGGTAATTTATTTTGAAAAGTGAGACCAAATGCGAGATGCCACAGAAGCGCCCTTGTACACTCTCAAGCTTCTTGACATAATTATAGTAATGTTCTTAACCAGCTTTTCGATTTCTGCGAAAATCCAAAAAACTTTCCATGACTTGGCTAGCAAATGTAGCTGTAATTAGCGAATTCCGATGCCTTTTATCTGTTTCAAAAGTTGGTTGCTTAAGTTTTACAATTTAATTGGATCTTTTTGTCATTTTTAGTAACATAACATTTTGTGACCTTTCTAAATTAATTGATATTTTGGTAACATTAATTTTCACTTCTAATTTAAATGGATATACCATTTAAATTAGAAGTTTTAGTTGGATTTTGTTACAGTCTATTTAAATTCTATTTAATAACACGCTAAATTGTATGACTTTCTTGTGTATTGGAGGGTACTTTCTAAATTAGCAAGTAATGTAATAGAAATATATAATTACTAATAATATTTCTTAAGTCACACCAATTTGCCCAACCCAAAGTAAACACTAAAAGGCTTGTGTTATGGATACTAGGGTAATAGATACACACTAGCTGAACCGGCCACGCGTTGCTGTGCCGACTGCAGCGTCATCTGCCGGACTGATTTGTGAATCTAAACCATTCTCAGATCCCCTTGAACACACACAAAAAAATTCATTCAAATCGGTCCAGCCGTTTAGGAGGAGTTCAGTGACATACACACTCACAGAAGAATTATATATATAAAGATACTCGTACATATGTGATACATAGTTATGTAATATTTATAGAAATATATATAAATACCCATGACTCAGGTACAAATGCTCATATTCATCACACACACATTTGCTTCTTCCGGGACTCGAACCCAGAACCATCGGTGCGACAGGCGGGATCGCTACCGTTGCCCCAAACAATCGTTAGTAATATAAAACAAAATAGTCACCCTTCATCCAGTGGAGCGACAGTCGATCTTAAAGATTAATTTCAACATAATCCTTATAATTTGAGTCTTTCATATCTAATTTTGAGACTCGATACTATTTTCATAACTTTGTTATCTTTAACTGTCAGTCTTACATAAGTCTTTTGAGTTCTTTGCGGTCTTTAGTCTTTTGATTCAAATTGAGTCCATGGTCTTAATTTTGATGCTCAAATCCTTTACATTAAATTTAATTTTAAAAGATGAGCCTTCAGTTTAATTAAAAGGACTCATATAAAAGTTATTGATGTGAGATGTGTAAGAGATATGTTTAGAAAGAAAAAGAGAGTTACCTACTCCATTGGCTAATCTGGTCTTCCGCAGCTGACCAGCGACAATTCGTACGAGGAGGCTGGAAGTGAGCGTAGTAGCCGTGCATCATCACCTGATGAGTTGGTGCCTTCGCTTCGCCCCCCCTTACCGCATCAGAACCAACGAGCTCCCCCGCCTCCAGACAGGTAGCTTATCAGCATCACGTATCACTTATTTGTCGTATTTGAATTTATTTTTTTGTAAATTTAAGTTAATTGTTTATTTACATAATTTTAAACATACATATATTATACATAAATATGTAATATTCATAGAAATATATAAAAACACCCATGACTTAGGTACAGATGCTCGTATTCATCATACAAACTTTTACCCCTTCCGGGATTTGAACCCGCGACCGTCGGTGCGAAAGGCAGGATCACTACCGTTGCACCAAACGGTCGTCTAAAATTAAAAAGAAACATCATAATCGGTTGGGTAGTTTCGGAGTTCATCGCGGGCAAACACTGCGACAGGGATATTTTATGTACATATATACTACCTGACCTGCGTTGCAGTTTTATAAATTAAAATGAATCCTATCCTATGTCTTAAGTCGGAACAAATCCAGCAAAATGAAGGAAAACACATCAAATTCGATTCAGTATTTGCAGAGTTTATCCCGAACATACATCTTGACACGAGATTTTTATATATATAGATATTATTGTTTTATGTATTCTTTTCAATGCTATCTTATAAGATAAATAATTTAAATAAAAATAATACAAAAAAAATCGATTCGGCTCAAAAGTGAATTCTCAGGCAAGAATCGAACCCGCTACCTTTGGAAGTCCGGTCCAATGCTCTCCCTTAAAGTAAGTTTACGATGATATACAAAGAGTAGATGAAAATATCTTAAAATCACACAGAATATTTTTTTTCTTTATTTATTGATTATTTCTAGATTCACAGTGTTGCTTTGGAGTATATGAATGTTTTAAGTAGGTGAGCTTAAGAAATCCTTTGAAAAGATACACGGGTCCGATAAGATCTCGGTGGCTCAAAAGGAAGAGTAGTCGAAGCATGGGGATATGATTTCGAGTCCCGTGTGACATCTAAGACGAGTTGAGTTCTTTCTAGTAATTTCTTTACATGTACAAGTAGTTATATGTCCTAGAAGGAGTCCATTGGAAGTAATGAGTAAAGATAACTATACTAAGAATAACATTAATTATTAATTATCATACATACAATCACGCTTTTTTCCTTTCGGGGTCGGCAGAGATAGATTTCCACTTACCACGATCCTGACATACATTTCTCTCTTCAACTCTCATCAGACCTTTCATACAAGCTCGTCGGTTGGGTACGTACTTTTGACGTGGCCTTTTTTCATGACATCCTTTAATTGGTCCCTGAAAGTTCGCCTTAGTCTACCTTCACCGATTAGCACACAGGCACACACAATGTTTGACCGCAATGAACTCTGAAACTACTCAACTGATTTTGATGATTAGTTCCGACTTAGGACAGCTAGTTTATATATTGTCTTAATCTTTCCAGATCTTGCGCGTCCACGCCCTCTGGTGCGAGGGGTGAAGCCTCCAGGCAGGAAACGCCTTCCGGGAGCTCCGCCCTCAGCCCTCAGGATTGAGGCGGAGCCCCCACCGAGAAATCACCGTGCCAAAAGTGTTAGTTCTATAAACGTTGATTGACTTAAACCCGGTGTGCAGTGCTTGGTGAATGTGAATTTAAAAACACGAAAAATACTCAAAAAATATATATATGAAGTATGACTGAAACTTCCAGTGAAATTGGTTGCCAAGTATACTTTTTTAAGAATGTTATAGTTTTGTATGTACCCGTTCTTCCGCCTAGTCCACGAAATAGTGTTTTACCACCATAAAACGTCGAGTTTAAAATATCTAGACAGTGGCAGCGTTGGAAGTCTTTATTTAATGCACTTTCAGTGTAACGAACCACGAAACTGAAAGATTTTCTTATACAAGTATAAATAAAAACTACTAAGATTTCGCAATTTTTGTAACCCAACACACACTTGTAACCCAACCAAGTTATTTTTAGTCATTATATTAATTATCTCTATCCAATGTTAGTCAAAGTCTTTCAGAATCGTGGTTTTATGTACTCCATTTAAAGATACAAGGCTTTAAGAATATCAAGACTTCAGTGTGAGCAATGTCAGTGAGTCGCTGACAATAGGAACAGCGAGTTCTTCAAGTTTTCAGCCGCTGTACTTAAAACCATGTTTGGTTTATGATCTCGTTATGTATCCTTAAAGTGATAAAATATTAATTTTGTATTGTGTTCTTAATTTTAATTGAATTAAGAAGTAATATAGTGGCCCAGCATAAATTATCTTCAGACTTGATTCCTATACGATACGATATATGGTCGATTTTTTAATAAGATTCTTGTTTTTGCCAAGGTTGTCTTGTCCGTCCATGATTATTGTTATCGGATCATTTTGTGTAACTGTTTAACCTTTATGGTATAATAATTATAGATTTGATATCTGTCAAAATGTAGCGGCTCAGTGTTGGAAAATATTACCAGTCCTAGCAGTAAATTTTGGTATGTTCAACCCATCTATAAAACCTTGTAAAAAAATTTACTAAATATTATCAATGAATGTAAGTTGTGATGATTTACAGATTTTACTTTACTGATTTACAGTTGAAAATTAGTTTTCTGTGAATATTAACCACAGCCCTTTTTTAACAAAATAATTTAATAAAATGGCATATTGATATGTTTGTATCATAGATTAATCCATGCAATAAGGGCATTCTTGATCGATTAGATAAAGAATTATATGAAATCTTATCCGAATAATTGCTTTAGACTTGACCTTATGCAAATAAAAGTCACCGCTGGTAGTAAACACTGGTTATGAAAACACAAGCTTCACACCGTTGATTTTGCACCTTAATGCTATATATCAACTATAAAACCTAGACACATATGGGGCCATATCGCTAGCATACATATATAAATTGTGAAAATATTTCACCATTTTTTGTGTATGTATGGTGATCATATTATTAGTCTGTGTAAGCGTAAACACAGACCTTATAGATATTATACTATTGAATGTTGAGAAATTAAATTCTTTTGTGTATTAAGATTAAGTGTTGCATTGGCAAGAATCTATTATACCAGGTCGTCTTTAAGTCAATACAGAGCCGATTGCTTATTTTATTATTGAAGATATTAATAAACTTCAATTGCTCAGACAGTAGAAATTGCTCGACACTTATTTCGTGACTCGAAACGGCAGTTATAAAAAAATCTAGTCTCAAGTAATTTAGCTTTTAATTGTTATTCGATTATGGTCACTAATCTTTACTTACTACGTTTTAGAATTGTAACAAAAGGCGAAAGCGTCCGTTCAAAGTGTATTTTTTAAGTAAAACCTTTAAATATATATATATATATATTTAGTATTGCGAATGAGCATTTAAGTTTTAGTTTTAATCAATATAATTAAGGTTCTTATTTACGAGAAATCCATTGGATTCACATTAACAAGGAGACTGGTGTGTACATTTATAAACGGTAAATTTTGTAAAGATGTTTACATTCCCCTCTTGAAGATGTTCTAAGTACTCCGTGCGTGTACATGAGGTGTTCAATAAAAACCAAAACAGTATTGAGAATAGTGTTTTATTTAATTCTTATAGCTGACCGTTGCATGCAGCAAATGCACAAGAACGAGTCGTGAACGAAACTCCAGCATATGCTTGAGTTTCGTGCATATGCATATGCGCACAGGCGTTAGCTTTGAATACTTAAAATAGATCAGAAACAAGTAGGTATTTTAAAAACTAAAACTTAGTCATTAAAACTAATTTCTACGTATTTTGACTACATATGATTATATATATTTGATTTTTAAAGCAATTTGAGTCGCATTAAAAATCTGCACAGCCTTATTTACTAATTTTATTTTATTTATTAATCCAATGTAATTAATAACATTTCTGTAGTCGGAGAACTCCTTGCACGACTTGGCGTCTTGCACGGAGCAAGACGCGGGCGGTCTTTTGAGTTGAAAAACTTTCTCTTATCGAGGTCGGTCTCCTCGAAACTGTTCCAGGGGGTTTCTATATTTTTATATTAAAAGCGATCTTCATTTTTACCTCAATACGCTTTGACTAATTTAGTTACTATAATTCTACTATCTGTATATATGTATAGTATAAAAAACTATGCTTCTAAGGATAGTAATAAGCATCTCTTTCAACGTTCTGATGGTGATCTCCCTGGCGTGGCTTGTCTTCTGCTACATCCAGCGGTTCCGGTACACACACGCCAAAGACCGCCTCTCTGTATGTATGAAAAGAAAATTTCCTTTACGGATTGTTCTCACCTCTGGTATGTATTACAAAGACAGAACTGTGAAAAGTTCCGAAACTGAGTCACCAATGCCAGAATATCCCAAAAACATATTGCGACAACAATGCTAGAATATCCCAAAAACATGAGTCAACAAGAAAGTCCCAGGCTGAGGTAACAATGTCAGAATATCCCAAAAGGTAAAATAAGTAGTGCCAGAATACCCCAAAGCTTTTTGGGTCAGCAGTGCCAAAATATCCCAAATGCTATTTGCGTTCATAATGCTAGGGACATTCTGGTATTGTTAACTCAGTTTCGTTAATTTTGAAAGTTCTGTCTTTGCAGTACTAGAGATGAGAATTATCAACATTATCAAGGTGCGAGGATCAAGTTAATGATTACGGAACTGGTTGATATCCACAAAAAAATGGTTTTTAATTTCAAATAGAAATATAGTTTTCTTAGCAAAATTGATTTCAATATTAAATAAAGAGGAAAATGTCTTAATTCATCACGTTTGTCTTGCAAACATAATGTCCAAAAAATAATTATTATAATTAGTGTTAAAAATAATAATTTTTACACCCGCACCAATAAGCGTAGCTCAAAGTGAGCATTGTAAGGTTTGTGTTGTGGATTCTAGGATAATGGATACACATACGATACTTATATAGATTCTTATGAGAACTTGTAAATATGTAATACATATATTACGTATTTATGTATCATATATGTATGAGTATCCGTAACAAGCCTTGCAGTGCTTACTTTGAGCTAGTCTGATTGGTGAGAATATTAGAAATATTATTATTAGGCATTGCGCAAAAAGAAGTAATATATATCTTAATATATATAAATTACATGTCACTTTGTTTGTCCGCGATGGACTCCTAAACTACTTAACCGATTTTGCTCAAACTTCGTAACTATCTGTCATTCGATCTAACTTAAAAGATAGTATAGGTTTTATTTTAATTTATAACACAGCAACGCGTGGCGGAGTCAGCTAGTGATCGTAATCAAACAAATTATGATCACATTTTATTTCTTTTACAGAAAAGATTGTGTTGTGCATTTCTGCACTCTGCATTTCGAATTTATGTTAGTAGTACATAAATAAAATACACATTACTAACATTAAATTTATTTTTTACTTTTTAGTTCGGTTCCCAATAAAAATATTTGTTAGTATTTTAATTTTATTTTTAGTATTATCACGAGTACTTAATTGACTAAATGAAATAAGATTCTCAACGAACAAAATCTCATTATATCGTAAAGTTTGGAGTTCCAGTCACTTACATTTCTGATGTGGTACTAGACTACGGTGCTGGGGCCAGACCATGAGCAGAGGATGCACTGCTCACTAACATCCGTCGAATCGATTGGTTCCATATAACCCTGACAAAATCAAAAGGACACATTCAACGACATGAAATCGTATTATATCAATTTGTTACATAATTTGACATTATACTTTTTTTATAATTAAATACAAATTGCTTTTAATTTTTATTCTATTTTCTTTACAGTTTCTTTCGAATTTTATTCTGCATCGCATGATTATTATTTGACATTTGTTTTTTTTTAATTGTAACTGCATTTGTAGGTAGGATAAATTTAATTCATTCATTTATTGTTAGACGAAGCTCACTGACGTTTTGGAGTATTCTGTAAGCATGTATGTATTTTGAATAAATAAAAAGACATAACTAACTTTTACACTTAAAATGTTATGGATATATAAGGATTTAAATGCTTTTTTTAATGATATTGACGTTGTCCAGTTTTCGGAAGAGGGACACTTGCAAAAGTGTTTGTAAGTGGTTAGCATGTCTAATATGTAATAGTAGTGGTTAAGCAGCTTTTACAAGTGACAGTCAATGGTTGGGTGACCAAAAAATTATTGCATACTTTAGCTTGAAGAACTGGCAGTCCGATATTCTTCTGAAGATGATTAATAACTGCTTACTGTTTCAGAGGAAAGTGTTTATTATACAATGAATTTATACTGATACTTGATGCATTTAATGAGACAGAGAGAGAGAGAGAGAGAGATGACATTGTTACTGACATAATATTTATTATATTTTCACACATGATGTTGGCTTATAATGTTGGTGAGCATGTTGAAGCCGATTGGATTTTTATTTGTAGAAAAAAATAACGGGAACTCTTAGGTATCTCCTAGGCAGGCGCGTCACATCCTAGATCGCAACGTCGCTTACCATCAGGCGAGTTAGCGGTCAAGCGCTTTCCTATTTATAAAAAAAGGCCTCACGAAAACTCAGTTGTGACAATTTTAGGTTCAATAGCTTACCTCGTTTGGAACAAAAAATTCCAGAGCATCGTCGACCATCTGAGTAATAGTAGCTTGGCTGGCTCGCTCTAATGAGTCCGGATACGGAGACGGACGGATAAGTTATGAAACAAATATATATTTTTTCATTTATATATAAATTATACGATTTTTCTGTTTCCGCATTTTCAATGCTATCTCATATAATATTTTTTATAAGAGGACTAGCTGACCCGTGCACGCGATGCTGTGTTACAAATGAATATGAAACCTATCCTATGTCACAATACGGAACAAATCCAGTAAAATGAAAAAAATCAATCATCAACAGCGGTTGAGTAGTTTCGGGGTTTATCGCGGTCAAACTCTGTGACAGGAAACTTATAGATATATTATACAGATTAGCTGACTCAGCCACTCGTTGCTGTGACTCAAATTCAATCAAATTAATATTTGTTAATAAAGCTGAAAGTAGTGTAGGCGATTTTAATTGTATCGGATTGAGAACTAAACGTTCTGTCAAAACTTAAAAGTGATAGATTAAGAAGTTTAAATTAACCTCTGTAGGTTAAATTAAAATACCCTGTAGCCATCTATTAATAAATTATCGAAATAACCCATATATGCACACTACTGTTCTAAAATAATAGTAGTTTATGATACTGTTGCATAATAAGGGTTCTTATAACATGAGTGTGTTTTAAAAAAACGAGCCGTAGGCGAGTTTTTTTATAGCATCACACGAGTGTTATAAGACCAAGTTATGTACAGTGTCATACACTACTTTATCTACTCTCATACTATAATATGTAAAACAATATTGCAAATAAAACGCTGAATATAACAACAAATTTATTTAAATGTCAAATGTTGGCGCCAAGGTGCAAACATCAATTGCGCATGCGTGTTGCGTCGGTCGTCGAGGACTCGTTCATTGAAACCTTTTTAAAGTAGAGGTTCAACCTCCTTGGTCCAGCTGGAGGTTGTATAGGTGTATCGTTATGATAAAAAAGTTATATTATGTTACAGGTGTCCATACAAGACCTGTATCGTAATGAAACTTTTTTTTTATTATTTTTGGCCTGTACGTAATGTTTGTCATAAGCATTTTGTTTTCAGTTTTAGAATCTTTGTATTATAGTATTAGAGTAGATAAACATTTTATTTGCAATAATAAATGTTGAGGTCGATAAATAAGATACAACTTTCCTATCTTGTTAATTAGATCAAATAACAGATTTTACGAAGAAGAATTACGAAGTTTGATCAAAATTGGTTCAGTAATATCAGAATTTATCGCGAACATTCATCGTGACACGAGAATTTTATCTATATAAGAATATTCGGAAAAATTTACTCGGTTCACGAGTCATTCTTACGTGGGATTCGAACCCGCAACCTTTGGATGTTAAGACTATCCTTTTCATCGCAAGATTTAGAATTTTAAACTATTTCTTCTAAATTTATTTGTTAAAAGTTGTTTTAATCGATTCGTTGCTACATGCAATTACCAGAAAAGAAAGCTGCGAGCTTGATTTACGTAAAAAATTAAGATAGTTTTATTCTGGGTAGATTTCCCTAAAACTTAATTTGAAAGGGTTATCCATTAACATAATAGTTACTCCAGTATCAAATAACAGATAGTTACTCCAGTGGCTGGCGCCACATGTAAAAAAAGTGATGGCATGCCAGACGTGCCATCCGCAACGAATCGGTTAATTAAATGAAATAAAAAAATTTGTATTAAGTAATTTGCTTTTATATAAATTTACCTTGTGAAGAGCCGTCGCCGTTCAACTCTTGATCGAGCAACGATAAAAAGTTGTCTAATGTTGGTTCATCAGCTTCCTTCGTATACTGGCGCACTGCGAAAGTTATAACATTTATTAAAATAATATTTCGCACATTCACACCAATCCTAACCCAATGAGCCGTGTTTTGGATATGGGTAACGGATAGACATACATATATGATACACAGATATGTTATATTAATAGAAATATATATTAACACCCATGCATGACTCAGATATAAAATGCTCGTATTCATCACACAAACATCTGCCCCTTCTGAATTCGAATCCAGGACCGCGTCGGTGCGAAACGTAGGATCGCTACCGTTGTCCCAAAAAACATAATTGCATACATTGTTCAGAAGACAAGTAGCTATTTAAAAAAATCGAAACATCGACTGCCTAACACAATAACGAAATTAATTGCCAGCAGTAATTAAAACTTGTAAAATAAGGTGACCATAGATACAGTTTTTTTAGTCCTTTTTTAGCAGCTTTGAGTGAATTCGAACATTACCCTAATCTTATTGACTAAATAGATAATTAGTAGGGATGTGCCGATTATAACTTTGGCCGACTAGCCGACTACCCGATTAGTCGGTTGTAAAGGGGCCGACTAATCGGCCGACTAGTCGGTCAAGCCGATAACGGTTTCGGGGGTTTCCGTGACGCGTCGTTTACAGCAGATTCGTGAGCAAGTCAAAACATGTTTAGTTTACTTCGCATTGTTTCTTGGTTTTTGATTTTGTACGGGTTAGAGCGGTGTTTTTGTGTAAAAAAAATATTTTAGAATGAAAGTGTCTTGTGTTGGGCAGGGAAAAATCACAAATGCTACAAGTATAAACACCATATTAAATAACAACCTCCATCCCTGATACCCCAGTTAGGTTGTGCCATAAAATGTTCGACCACAGAAGATTCCTCTCAGTCGCAAATCCAAGCAGAAAGACTACCTACAACAGTGCCTACTCCGTTAACTTCAGTGTCATGGAAGGTCATTTATGACAGAAAAGTCAACAAAATTTTAAAGTTAATATTGCTTTACAATGGTCATGTTACTACTCGAGATCAAGAGACATCAATATTGCCATAGGTGAGATGATAGCACTTGACAACTTGATGAAAAAAGTTAAACCAAAATGTAACATACCGGGCAGAAAGTATTTCACAGAAAACATTATCTTCAAATTTAGGAAAAACTAAATCTGAAATACGAAGCTTCAATTTCAGTCACTTATTTAATGTAATCCCCCTACACACATATTATTAAGAAATACTTACACACAAAGTAAGAAGCCGGATAGTCGGCGTTCTTTGCCGAATAGTCGCCGACCACGATTGTGGCCGGATAGTCGGCACATCTCTAATAATTAGTTTATTGCAATATCAGACACACACATGTTTAAAATAATAATCTTGCGATATAATAATTTTAAATTTTAGTTTAAAATCAATGCATTTTTAGCTCCTACCCAGAGAACGCACGAGTCTGCATGTAACAGCGCGAACGTGAAAAATCTAAACTCTAATCTAACCATAATTACGTAAAACTAAAACAAAAATTTGCGTTGTGATAGCTAACAGCGTTTGCGTTTTCATTCGTTTTGCAGTAGCCAAACCATCTCGTCAACCGCGGTTCACTACCAAAACTGAAAACGGTTTTTAATAACGTTATGAAAACTTTAAAACCGTTACGTAACGGTTTTAAAAAAATACCCATAACGCCCATCTCTAATGTGTAGAGTAGCGGTTTCTGCATATATTTGCACCTTGCTTGGATTTTGAGGAAGTCAGCTTCTTTAGTTTTAATGATTATTGATGTAATGTTCAGTGCCGGATTTACCATAGAAGCTGAAATAGCTGAAGCTTAGGGCGGCAAAATTGGCGTAAAAAAATAGGTGCAAGGACAAGTACGAGGACAACGTGGACCTCCTCCTCATCCCGCCGCCGCCGACCTAGTAATGCCAACTGTTGGATATTTTGACGTTAACGGGTGCATGATTAACACTATCGGGCTATAGCTATCTTCTTTAACCCACCACACCTTATAAGGAGTGCAGTAAAAACAAAGCTATGCTTTTCTTAGCTTTTCTTCTTTTTCTTAAAAATATACCCAAAAAGTTGTAAAAATGATCTTGAAACTAGATTATTCCCTAAAAAGGAATTAACGTTATTGTGAATAGTCCATATAATTCAAGAGGTCGGTAGGGGCGGCAAAAATTTTATAGCTTTGGTGCGGCAAATGTGTAAATTTAGCACTGGTAATGTTTATATATATGCTTTTACGGTGTACACATGTTATATCAACTGACTTTTCGAATATAAAAGATTCGTAAGTTTGTTTGCAAACCATGTGGAAAAAAGCTGTGAATAACTTACGGGGAACATAGCACTCATCGTTGGTAGTCGTGGACGCCTGCACCGTTCTGAAAGCCGTACAGATGCGTGACGTGCAAGCGTGACTTGAGATAAAACCTTCACAACTCCATAGTTTATTCGTATTTTATTAATATTAGTTAGTTATTAGTTAAGTAAAACTTCTTTACGCACGCTTGTTGGGAGTAAGCTGGTGAATGCGTGACGAGAGCGTTACGAAAAGTGTGATCGGGCGAGGCGAACGGAAGTAAAGGTCACTTGTAATGTACATAAGTTATACTCGAATACATTTTTGTGGACAAAACGCTGGTATAAATATATACTCGTAGATATATTTTATTAAAATAAACAAATAGTTGTGAAGGTTTTTATGTTGATATAGCAAAAAACAGGTTAAAACAAGTAATCAAAGCCAATACTGTCGTCCGTTACCCAAAACGTCACTTAGCCTCAATTGGTCGATTTCAATGCCACCACGTGTAATAAAAGAAGCTCTTTTAATTTGTATGGGATTTATATCAATTATAGCTTTTGATAGATCATATTAAAAAAACAATATATTGTAGTTTAAAAAAATAAAAAGCACACTTTATGGTAAACCGAACTAGAAAGTTAAAAAAATAATTTCAATATAACGTGAAAATTATTGTCATAAGCAAAGCGTATTTTTAATAGTAAATAGGAAAGCGCTTGACCGCTATCTCGCCTGATAGTAAGAAACGATGCGATCTAGGATGTTACGCGATTGCCTAGAAGATAACTATTCACTCGTGACTTGAAGACCCCTAAATTATATGTTTTAGGAAACACAGACTTACGCTGTGTTAAATAAGATGCCAAGATACTTTACTATTTTTATTTCGGAATTAGAAAGCAGAAGTAGAATGACTTTAATTTTATCGTATTTTGTTTTATTTTTTTTTATATTTTCAATGATTTTTTTTTTAATTATTGTATTGTCATAGTCTGAGATAAGTGTGCAAAATGTCAAATTAATCTGACGCTTTGAAGTGGGTATAAATCGAGTTAAAAGTTTCCGTTACAAACAAACATACAGGTGAAATTAATAAAAGCGTGTTAAAAAGATTCTTTGGTTTAACGACGTTTTGGCTAACGGACCGTAGGTTAATGAAAGCTAGTAGAACAATATGTTTTGTACTTCTACTTTTGTTCTGCCCTTTGGGGCCATCTATGAGTTACGTCACAGGATTTTTTTTAGCGAAGCTTCGGACGTTCGGGTCTCTCGCAAATAGGTGGACACTCCATCCGTCCCAAGCGTCAGATTTTACCGCTACACGAGAGCGTCAGAGTTAGTACCGTTACACAAGATATATGTATAGTAGCCAGCTTTCTCCCCACCTCAATGTGCGTGACCTTCTGTCTCGCTTCCACTCATGTCAGTGTGCGTGGCTGGCGAGGCTTTCTATCTCTTTTTCTACTTTATTTTTAACGGTTATTTCATACGCTTAATAAGTAATTAAAATAATATAAAATAATCTGACTTAACACTTAAAACACTCGTACCTTTGAAACCCTCGCTCCGCTTAGGATTCTATATTTGAACCACTCGCGGCCAATTCTCAACTTTGCAGCCTTGAATAAGAAATAACTATTTTCTAATGGATTCGCTATTGATCTCAATCGAGCCAAGCCAAGGCAGGATTCACGATGGAACGAGCTACCCAGAAGGTGCCTATTCAACTTAGCTTTGAAAACGGACGGGTTATATGTACTCGGAAATACAGACGCTTTGTATTCTAAGACTGCATTTTTTTTCAGTTTCTTATTCACTCATAAATTTCGCGTTTTATCATTTTAAATTTTAATATGTATCCTCTCAAAGCTTTGACTCTCCCCCCTTTGGCATGTGACTTAATTTATAGGTGACCTCTTTGCTTCATTTTATTACAGAGAAACAAAGTTTTGAATTTCGACTGTTTGTTTTAAAAAGAGAGTTTAATGCTAGATTTTTTTTTATCTATTAACGAGTAAAGTCGTATTGTTATGTTTATTATGTGTTATCATAAATAACATCTATATTATTTTAAATACATCTTATGAAAGAAATGTGGCAAATAAATATTATTTATACAAGTCTCTTGTTAAAAATAATACAACTCGCCTTTTAAGATGTATTATTGGCAATATTTTATTTATTAAAAGAGGCAGAGCTAATGGAAGTATTTTAAGATTTGGTTGTAATGTAAAAATATTCTCAATATATTATGAAAAAAAATGCAATGCAATTTGTTAACTGACCAAAGTCAGTGCAAAAGGTAATAATATAGCGAACGTATACAGCCTAAGTGGATAATAATCTCTCATTTCAAAATTGATATTAAGACGATAAATGCATTTCCATTAATAATAATTAAAATTAAAAAGCCAAAACCAGAGATGGCATAATTGTTCTGTTCTGTTCTGAAGTACGAAATGAAAAATATGTTAAAGATCATTTAAATAAATCAACTTATTTAGGGTTTTTTTACGCATAATTTATATTTAATCCTGACGTTTAACCTTCTTTACAGGAGCCGTGATCACAGGATGACTAAGGAAAATGCAAAAAAGTCCTAAATTTGGTAGATGAATCGATTGTACAGGTTTACTTTTGGACCTAATGGTGGGGACCATTAGAGAGAGTAATAAAAGAAATATTGGTGAAAATATTATGCCTTTCTCGTTTTCCAAAGTTACATTTAGTAGGCATTTTTTATATCCTAAATTTCTAGCCACGCGTGGTCGCCCTCGTCTTCTTAATTAGTAAAAAGGGCTACAGCGCATGCGTGATGTTAACGGAGTGCAATAGCAAACAAGCGACAATAATTGTAATTCGTATGTGAGAAATTTGTGAGAAACAAACTATAGAATGACGTAGAAAAAAACTCTGATGAAGGGTCAAACATGAGCGTGTACGTTCAATAAAATAACAAAACTGATTTTAACTTTAACTTTTCCCTATTAGAATATTCAATAGCGGTGAAAAAACACTATATTTGCAACTGAACAGAGCCCCCGGTAATCAGACTAACTTTTTACGGACTATCGAATTTGGCGAATAATACAGTACTGCCTAAGACCCCATATAGTCCGCAATTTTTTGAAATAGGGAATCTGACAAATGCCGGATCAAAATGATAAGATTCTATCTGAACTAGTAAGCAATGAACGCACGTTAGGCCACTACGCTATCATATAATACCATAGATCGGAGTAGGTAGAGCTATTTTGTGTACTTGTAATATGTAAGAATAATGTGGATATTCCCTGAATCTCGCAGGATTTGCTTTTTATGTAGAAAAATAATAAAAAGCTATTTACGCCTTAGGGAGTAGTGAAAGAATACACTTCCTCTCCGACAAGTAAGTTTAAGGACGGGTTTAAGCATAGTATAATAAATAGATAGAAACTTAATTCATTAAACCACATATATTATTTGTATGTAACTTGATAATTGTTTATTCTTGTATAAATATGTGAAATTTGTAACTTTCATATATCTATACAAGAATAAACAATTATCAAAATATTTTTATAAAATGTGTCCGAATATACTTTTTGGTTATTTCAATTACAACAGCAAATACCGCACATATATTTTTGAAAAAAGTCTTTGAGGGCATTACTGTTCATTTGCAACCAGAAGATGTTACAAAGAATTAAAAACTTTATAAGGTCAAAATATGTAGATAAATAATCGAGTGAGACAGCATTTGACAACAAGTTACTCTCGGTAAACGATTGAATTCTAGTGGTGCAGAAAGAGACAAAAACTGGTGCGTCACTTTAGCGACAGAAACACACCGCTATTCTTTTCGTTGGTTTCCATAATGCGCCGATATCACGTGTTTTAACAAAGCGGCAACGTCGCGCGTATGTCAAAAAACTTTGGCAACGTGTTGCTGGTGCAAAATTTACAACGTCGCTCGTGCGCTTATTGGCTTACATAAACCATTTTTAATACTTATTGATAAAAAGAATGATATTCATTAAAATCCCTGAGCATCAGTCGGAATCCCATGGAATATCCATATTAACATCAATGTTTGCGGTCGATGAACCTAAATAGCTCTACCTACTCCGATCAGTGTATATTACGTACTCGAATTGAAACTGAGCAATCAGCATCGAATCTAGAGCTGTAACAAACCGTATGTATTCGTTACTAAGTAACGGGTGCGCCATCTAGTACCGAGTAACGAAACGTTACACACGAATGCATTTCGTTACTCGCATGTTTCGTATTATGAGTACCTACACTATTTCAGTTTACACAAGTACCGTTGATGCGTATAATTAAACTTTGCTGATCGTATGTTTTACGTATGCCCGCGCTTATTCAGTGAATTTATAAACGTACGTTACAAAGAACGATGTTTGTTTATTAAGTAAAGTATAATTTGGAAATTCGTAGTCCAAGTTTTTTACTGTTTATTTAAGGTATTGTGTGTGTATACAAAGTCTAAGATTGTAACAGAAACAAGGTAGGAAAGTACTTTTTACAAATTAGAAATATGTTTTTTTTTATTATTGCGTATTTTCACGGTTTTTTTGTTCTTATCTTAAGTGTGAGATGATGAAAGAGATGTGTCTAAATGAGCTCTAATGAGATTTAATTGTTTCTTGGTTAACAAAAGCTGTTAATTACCAAAAGTCTGGTTCAAAATACAGAAAAGTGAAAAAATTATCTGATGCAGCTTGGTATGTAATGTATAAGTATGTTTTCTACAAATCACGAATGTTGCGACGCACATAGGAGTATTTACCCAAAAAACCTGGCCAAAAGTCGAAAACGGAAAGTATGATAAAACTTGTCGCAACCCTCTCTTTTTGACAGCCAAATAACCGCTTTATAACATTGTACTCCTCGTGCGCCCTTCACTTCTCAGGAGATGGTTCACAGGTAGTCGAAACTTAGTCTTCACCTTGTGCGGTATATTGTTTTCTTGACGCTCTCGTTTTTTCTACAAATTGCACAGGCAATTTTAGTTTTTTTGTGTTCGGTTGGTGAAATAAACAATATGGATATGAAAAGTGAAGGTATTTATCTTTATTATAATTACATTACAATAAATTTATCTCCATATCAAATATTTTTTATGAATTATTAAAATTTGATATATAAAAATAAGGTGTTATTGTTAAAATTTCTTAAACAAAAGCGTTTTTGTTTATGTTCCGGGCATGTCCGAGCTGCACTGTATTATTTTCTATATAGTATAGGGCATTCATAATAGAATCACATAAAAAAATATACCGCTTTATTCCGCCATCTTGTTTGCCAGATATTTGAAGGCAGCTATATTAAATTTGGTTTTCTATGTGATTTGTAATAAATATTCTTTTATCTACAGGTTCCACTGACGCTTGTACGAATATCACTAAAAAGCAGTTACATGAGTTCATCAGACAATGTCCGAATTATAAAAATGTCAAAATTATAGATTCGAAACTGTTATCTTTGGAATAACCGGTAGGCAAATTGACTAAGTGTCCCGATAGTAAAGTTAGCCAGTTACGACATTATTTAAGTTATTTCAAGAGTGAATTAAAGCAAAAATGGGCAGCCAAAGAAAAGAAAATTGTAAAAGAGAAACAGGAGGAGATCCAAAAGGGATTTCGTGAAGAAATGGGACTTTTGGTAGATATACCAAAAGCAGGAATTGGAAACACTAACGATGGTAACACATCCCAAAGATTCCTTTCTGATCCAGAAGCTACTGCCCGAATTACAGGCATAGACTGTACATTAATATACAAATTTAAAGTAATCCTGGACACTATTTGTAGTGGCCATATGATTGACACAATAAAGTTCAAAAACCTACACATTTGAAACCGCTACCCTGTACGTACAGCTGTATGGGTGGCATCCGATGTCACCCACTGTACATAAAATCTTAATTCATGGTGCTACAGTCATTGCATATACATATACATATATTGCCGATTGGGTTGCTGTCGGAAGAGGATGCTGAAGCCCGTAACAAGCATTTCAGACTTTATAGGCTAAATTTTCACGAAAGTTTGATAGAGTAAAATGCAATAAGGATATATTGTTACTTACCTCCGATCCATTGTTAAGTAGCAACCAAAACCAACCTCCTAAGAAAAGTAAACCCTTCTGTCCGGATACTATAAATTTTGTACTTGAAGTGGGCAACAAAGAAATCGAATGCAGTGACGTTGAACAGACCGATGAAAACGAAGAATCTGATTTTTATGAATAATAATCGTAGGGTTAAGTCTGTTACTTGTGATTATGTACCTTTTTAAATAAAACAATCATTTAAAAACAGTATCCGGTTGTTAATTTATGCAGCTCCACAGAATATACTACACATAATAATTATGGCCAGGTTTTTTGAGTAAATACTCCACTGTGCGACGTCGCGACGTCATACTGTACGCGTACACAGTACATTTTCTAATATACATAACATAGCATGTTATAAGGTAACTGAAGTAACGAGTAACGATACGATAGTAACGAGTACTAATTGTCATAGTAACGAATACATACGGGTACACTTTATTTCGTTACTTTTACAGCTTTAATCGAATCCTACAATACATGCATTAGCTACATTAGTGTAGATTTGTCAAAATAATGTTTGTGTGCGTACATTCGAAAGTGATTGGCATGTCGGTCCACTGTTAAGCCAGACAGATATACTTACGTGGTGGTAACCGTCCCTGCGGTGTACACACACTTGGTTTCGACCTTGGCGGACACCGGGAGTAACGGCTGATAGTTGAGGAATTGGCTCTTGAAATTGTACTGCGTCTCTAGCATATTGGTGGTGGCATTGGACACAAAAGGGGAGTTCTGCACTGGAAACAGAATATATATTTTTATTAATATAACCTATCTATGTATAACAAAAAATTAAATGAGTCGCGGTAACTGCTTCTTTAATATATTTATGTCCGGACATCGGGTTGCGTTTCCATAAGAAATATTTATTAAAATAATATTGCAAATATCACATTGTAACTATATCAATAAATGATAATAATAATATTTCTTACTTTCGTGCCAATTAGCCTATCCAAAAGCGAGCACCGCCATTTTGTTACGGATACTAGTGTAACGGATACACATATAAATGTAATATTTATAGATATTGTATATATAAATAGCCATGATTTAGATATTAATATTCATCACACAAACATTTGCCCCTTCGGGATTCGATCCCAGGACCGTCGTCGCTTCAGTGTGAAAGGCAGGATCGCTATAGCGGTGGGTCGTTCTCAGTTTTTTTGACGACGAGACGCAACCGTTTTTTCAAGAACGAAAACTAGTCCGCGAAACGGTTCTCGTTCGCAACGGTATGATGGTTGGGGACGGGCGGCAGACGACGACGGACGACGGACGACGACGCGGCGAACGGTCGAACGATCGTAACAAATCTAAAACGGCTCTTAATGGAAATCTCGTTGTCGTGAACGTTCGTTAGTCTCGGCGACGGTTGCGGACTTGCGATTATTGTAGTAAGGTATTATAAATTTTAAATTTCAATTTAAAATTATTTATTTTCTTTTTTTTTTTCCTTTATTGTTTAAAATATAAGTTAACAACAGTAACACAACATAATTTATTAGCAAAAACCTCGAGCGTTTATAGGCTAATGAGAGTTCGCCGTAATATTAAAGACAAAATAAATAAAGACATGCAATAACTTGAGCAAACCTAGGCACGCGCATGAACCTTTGTGGCGTTTTATTTTATTTCTCGTTTTATGTGTCATATAACATTTAAATTATTAATATTTTCGAAACTTATGTTACTGCGCGTACCCCGAATCTGCAACAATGGAACAAACATTTGTCATTAAAATATATAACTTACTTTATTTGTGTTTAAAAAATACTTTTTTAGATGTTTATAAACATTTGAATTATTTAAGTAATTATTAATAATATCGTTTGGTAAACTATTCAAAATTTTCGGTAATATATATTTATAATTTTTTGCACCATAAAGTTTATTGTATTTAAACATTTTAAATTGATCTTTCTTACATAGGTTTCTGAGTCTTTTATCTCGTATCAATATTTCTAAGTTTTTTACATTGTGATGTTCTTCTTTTAAAATTGCTAATTTAACTTTATTTTGTATAGGTAACAACATACAATATTTGAAAAGTTCAGAGTAATCACGGCTATAGCTATTTATTTATTTAAGAAACCAACAGCGTCACAAATATTAAAGTACATATAACAAACTTATTATATTGTAAGGCCAATAACAGGTTTCTATTATAGATAAAAAGCAATCCGAACAAATCTGTCGAAATCTTAATATAGGACCTAACACTAAGCAAAAATTTTGAGTGTAATAATTAATACTTCAAAAAAATACATTTCCTTCTACGATACCTAATTAGATCAACATAGCTAACTATAACTATACATATATCTATATATATATATATATATATACATACACATACATGTATATACACACATACATATATATATATACATATATACACATATACACACACACACACACACATACATGCATATACACTATACATACACAAACAGAAACATCCACAGAGACCGGGACAAATAGATATGCACATACACACAAATACCTGCCCCGATCGGAAATCGAACCTGGGTCATTAGTTATTATAACATAAAGAATCACATAATATCAAACGTATTAAACTTAATTTTAAACTTAATTCTAAACTTTATCGATAAGTGAGTTACGTAAAGATTTTTTGAAAGCGTTCTTGGATAACATAAAGATGTCAAGATTACTAAAATGTTTGTTATTCATTGTGGCAAGTCGTGTAAGCGGACTGTTCATAGTATAATTCGTGGAACGAGATGGTATATGAAATAATGGTGTATATTTAATATTTTTCGGTACAATAGCTTTTAATATTCTTATTTGTAGATTATATATTGATTCCAGATAACTGTTATAGGTTCTACCATAGCTACATAGGCCATAGTTAATAACAGAGTCTGCTAAGGCAAGATATAACAACCTTAGAGTACTGTAAGGCAATTTATATTTCAGAACATATATTTTACATAGAATAGATCTAAGTTTGTCGCATACGTAGTTTATATGTGGACCCCAATTAAATCTGTTATCTATTATTAAACCTAGATACATACATATGTTTCTCGACCAGTTCTATTTGCTGACATGTACATGTCGGGCCGTACAGCCTATGTAAACAATCGTGTTGGTGCGCAATAATAGCAATTTGGTGGTCTGTTTTGTTATGTGCTGTGCATATGTGCATCACTTTAGTTTTTTGGCGTTTATCACCAGTCCAACGTCGTGCGCCCACTTACATAACCTATTGAAGTTATCCTGCATTATGCGCTCAGCTTTGACCACATCACGGTCGGCCGTAACTACACATGTATCGTCTGCAAATTGGTAGACAGAGCCCTGTTCTATGAGGTTGCACATATTATTTACGTAACACAAATACTCTGTAGGACCAATTATCGAGCCTTGTGCTGTGCCTTTTACCGTTGCTATGTGATCACTATACGTTTTATTAACTTTGACAGTAGTGTTCCTATTAATATGATAATTTTTTAACCATTCTAGAAGAGGGCCCTGTATTCCACACTGTTCAAGTTTATGATAAAGCTTTTCATAAATTAACATCTCAAATGCTTTGCTGAAATCAATGAAGACAACGAGCACATGCTTTTTATAATTCAGGTGCTCGTTGACCTCATTGGTAAATTGGCAAAGTAGTTGCGAAGTACTTTTATTTTTTTGAAAACCAAACTGTTTTGCGTTTATTGTTTTATTTTTTTGTAAGAAAGTATTTATTTCATTACTCAAGTACCTCTCAACCACCTTGTCCACACATGACAAAATCGTTATTGGTCTATAATTGTTGAAATCAGTGTGACTTCCATTTTGACGTGACAACGTCTTATAAATTGGTTTGCCGGGTGACACTTCAAGAAACTGCGTTACGCTCCGCTCACGTTATGCGCTTACAATGAGAGCGAGTGAGAGGCACGCGTCCCTTCCACTCGGGCATGGTTAGCCCGCCTAAGAGCGAGAGAGACAGACATAAAAAGTGGAAGGGACGCGTGCCTATAAATTAATGTTTTAAATATAATTCTTTGTATAAATAAATGTTTTAAATTGTTACTATTATTTCATCCTTCTTCCTACTATACGAATGAATATTCACATTAAAATTATTTTACCACTCAAAGTCGTTGTCACGTAAAACTTTCGCCCGTATACCGACTTTACAGGCAACCAACCAGTTTTTTTATAAACAGGACGAATTATTCCAATCTTCAGATCGTCAGGGTATCTACCAGTGGCAATACAGGTATTAATCAAATGCGTCAATAAGGGCGTCATTTGTATATTTATACTTTTTATATCCGCAGCACGGATCCCATCATACCCTGGGCTCTTATTGTCTTTTATACTATTGATAATTTTGGATACCTCGCTGCACGTTGCTTTTTTATACCTCATCGCCATCTCCGGCACCCTGTCCATCACAGAGTGGTCTAGAATCTCTGAGTTACAATTTAAGGAAATGTCATCCACATTTTTATGAAAAGCTTTTGCAAATCTATTACATAATTCTTTATTTTGTAATTTAAAGTATTTTGACACAATTTCATCTATTGACTTAGTACATTTACCACATAACTCATTTATCAATTTCCAAAGTGATTTTAAATTCTTAAAAGTTTTGATAATTTCTGACCTAATAAATCTGTTTTTTGTCGAATTAATATATTTATTTGTTTTGTTCCGATACTTGTTGTACAAAATTCTATTTTCTATATTATTGGGGTCCTTTTTCCATATTTTGTATAATTTATTCCTTTTTTTACATATCACTATTACTTTTTTATTCATCCATTAACATTTAATTTTACTATTATTTTTATATTTCACAATATTTTTACAGTTTTCATAAACATAAATTATTATAATAGAAAAATACTAGAAAAAATCGACTCGGGTCACAAGTGAAATCTCAGGCGGGAAAAAAAAATTATAAATCTTTCATAAACATGTTTAAATTTTAGTTTAATAAAATCGAAAATCATATCCGGCGGAATGCATGCGCCGTATCCCAATCGATCTGCTGCAAAGCAGACTGTATTTTTTTATTATCAAATACAGTAACAAGAGGCGTGCGGCTTGAGTTCGCCGTGTCGTCAGCTGACGTAGTCATCAATGTGCAACCCGTTATGTAATGGTCCGCTATAGCTATGTTTATAGTTGCCGTATGCACTGCCTGGCAGTCCATGGCGCGAACGAAGATATGATCAATGCAAGATCTCGTCGTTATATTACCTTTTTTATCTACTCTAATACTATAATACAAAGATTCTAAAACTGAAAACAAAATGCTTATGACAAACATTACGTACAGGCCAAAAATAATAAAAAAAAAAGTTTAATTACGATACAGGTCTTGTATGGACACTTGTAACATAATATAACTTTTTTATCATAACGATACACCTATACAACCTCCATCTGGACCAAGGAGGTTGAACCTCTACTTTAAAAAGGTTTCAATGAACGAGTCCGTGACGACGCAACACGCATGCGCAATCGATATTTGCACCTTGGCGCCAACATTTGACATTTAAAAATTTGTTGTTATATTCAGCGTTTTATTTGCAATATTGTTTTACGTATTATAGTATGAAAGTAGATAAAGTAGTGTATGACACTGTACATAACTTGGTCTTATAACACTCGTGTGATACTATAAAAAAACTCGCCTACGGCTCGTTTTTTTAAAACACACTCGTGTTATAAGAACCCTTATTATGCAACAGTATCATAAACTACTATTTTCTACTCTTGTGTATTGATTTATCCCACAGTTTAATCCATATTCACATAACTTATTTATATATCTGTTCCTACATTTATTTAGCTTTTTAATATCGATATTAACATCTCCCATAAGCAGCATAACCTTTTTATTTGG
Organism: Calamotropha paludella; assembly: GCA_927399485.1. Lineage (NCBI taxonomy): Eukaryota > Metazoa > Arthropoda > Insecta > Lepidoptera > Crambidae > Calamotropha > Calamotropha paludella. Next base: position 459,352 of record OV656803.1, on the reverse strand, counting down.
AAACTGGTGAATTATTCTACCTATTTCTTCTATAAAAAGGTTTTTACATTTATCAGGCGGTCGGTATACGGCGCATACACTTATCGTTTGTTTACATTTAAGTGTTATGTAACCACAGATAGTTTCAAACATGTTTGTAACTGTCGGTACCCTCGTGAATAAACAGTTCTTATGTACATACATGATTAATCCACCGCCCTTACGGTTCTTTCGTAGATTACTAAACATATTATAGCCAGGCAACTCAAATAATGTTTCACAATGGTAACTTATATTTACTTCTGTCAATATAATAAGGTCAATAATACGATCACTGTTCGCAACAATAAACTCCAAGTGCGCGAAATTTAGTAACATTGATCTAATATTTACGTGTAACGAATTAAGAGATTGATAACCTACTGCAATTGACTTCATATAGTCGTTCCAGCAATCGAAATTCCGTTCGTCTATGTCACAGTTATTTTGTGCCATTTAGACCTATATATGCTATAAAACACATTAGTAAAAAACATTAACAGATTTTTTTTTTATAACAAATTAGTTGAGAAGAAGATGCCAGATTTATTTGTTTTTAAGAGATGAGACCCAGTATTCGATATCGCTCACCGACCTTATAGCATAAGTTTTGCTCCTGTCATCCATTTTCATCAGGATACAGCCTCTCTTGTACCATACATATTTGCAGAGATTTGTTCCCTTCAACTCCGATTTTGCCTTCCACAACAGGAACGCGTTTGCTGGGGTGAGAGCCTCTCGCATGAAAATCCTATTCTCTTCTTCACGTCCAATACAGTGTCCGGTTATGGTAACTGTTTTCGCGCTGTCCAACCATAAATTACGACGACCTTCTCGGAGTTCCACCATCACAGTTGACGCGTTTCTTTTCTGTGCTGCTGGTGCCTTGTTTTCTTTTCTGTATATCTTTATAATATCTCTTGTATCTTGTTTTATTTTGCCCGCTAAATTATTCATAATCTCCATTAAATTCTCATTTTCAGTCCTTTGGATACCACAAACTTCAAGCTGATTTCCGATTTGAATTTGTTCCATATTTTGAATTTTTTGCTCTAACAGATCCATTTTGTTTTTTTATATGTGTATATTTGTTCTTTGATTCTTTATTTTCGTTTTACACTAATTTAACTTTTTCTTCATATTTTTCTATACATTCTTGGTAATCATCTATTTTATCTGAATAGAACTGTAGACTGCGTTTCAGTTCTTCTTGAATAGAATCCCTTAGGTGTCTTTTAAATTCGTCCTTCATTACCTCCCTGATTTGCTGGCGTATTATGTTGTTGTTTGGTGTACATGTTCCTTTTGTTTGTTATTGCTTTTTATTTAATAATTATTAAATTAACTATCATTTAATTTATCAAATAATAAATTAAATGAACTTGCCTTCATACTTTCCCAGGCTTAGGAAGTTAATAATTTTCTTAATTTCAGTTTTATTGCTAAGCGACTTTGCACTCTATATCCATACTCATACGATACACAACAATGACCACGAAACATTGAAATAAATAGTAGTCTTATACGATAATCGACCGTAATCGATCAGTAAAAAAGGTTATTTTGCTATATCAAAGATCAAAACGAACGAAACGAGCGACGACATCGCAATGGTCTCATTGCATTCTAGCTTGTATTTACATTATAGGTAAGTACAAATTCGCGTCAAATATTTCGAGGACTGGTTGTGCGACGAGGACTGCTTTGAAACGAAACGTAAAACGGTTCTATCGTCGCGGAACACAAAACTGTTTTTAAAAGCAGTTCGTCTTTGGAACGACCACCACTAGATCGCTACCGTTGCACCAAACGGTTGTCAGACTATAGTACCCGGCATATAAGTTAAAACTAGTTTTGAAATCACATGCGCGTTACCAAGTTTAGGTACATTATTCACTACTGCGCATGCCACGTGATTTCAAAACCAGATTTAACTTGTATATGCCGGGAACTATAAGGCGGTTAACACACTGCACCGCGCCCCGTCGCGTAGCGCGTGGCCGCAGATTTTATTGTTGTATGCAAGTATCTCAATTAATATAGAAAACACGCCTATGACAACACACTGCCGACGCGGGAACGCGCGGGGCGTGAAGAAGTAGGGTCAACTTGTATTGAAAATCTGCGCGGGGAAGCAGATTAACCGCTAAGTTAGGCAGATCTGCGCCTCCGCGCGGGGGCGCGTTTTTCTGTCGCTACGCGCACCGCGGCGGGACGCATCTCTAGTGTGTGAACCGCCTTAATAAGCCATATTTAAGGAGCGCTTTACTGTTTACCGAAGTAACGCGCTTGCATATTATTGAAGGTCGCATGGATCAGCTTCAATGGCGCAATGTCTGTTACGCCATAACGTCCAGAGTTCTTAACCGATTTTAATATTTAGGCCCAGATTGTGACGGAGCCCGAATTATGAAATTCACAAAAATAAAAAAGGTATGACCAAAAAATATTAGCTCTATGGGATTTTCCATTTAACCAAAAAGCGCGCGCTTTTTGGAAGTTTTCATTATTATGGAATTTTAAAACTTATTCAATATTATTGTTTTTTTTTTTTAATTTTTACTATCCGCTCCAATTTATGATGCTAGCGAAGCTTTATGCTCAGCGACTGCATCACCTAGTTTGTTAGTTTGTATCTCAAGCTTCTCGATGTAAATGACTGTATTCTACTCTAAGATATCTTAGACCTCGTCAGTTGGCGAACAGTACTCCGGTAACAATTTAGATTTTTATATATTTTTATGCATATTTAATGTTATCTTATATGATAAAATATTTCAATTGAAAATACTAGAAAAAATCGAATAGAAAATCGAATACTTGTGAAAATAAATCGATTTTTTGTTAACCAAGTCGATTAAAAGGTTCTTTTATATATTTTACTTTAAGCAATATAAGATTTAAAAACGTTACCAAAACAGATTGATCACTTACTTATCTCAAAGTCTCCACTTATCTGCTCTTTGATTGATACCGTTGCATCGGACACATCGTCACTCAATAACTCATAGCTTCTCGGTGATTGTTCATTAGCAAAATAACTTGCGACCCATTGATTACTGATCCTCCTCTTAGTTCTGATTTGTTCAATCATTATCTTTTTATGATAATACTCCGAAGATTGATTTTCGGTATTACCAAAGTAATCATTGTCTAGCAGTTCCTGGTTTAATGAAAGAGTATAATTAACACTGGTTATATTAGGATATTTTCAGTAAGACACATCCTTTTGGATATTGTACTCTGAGCTCATGTTCTGAGAGTCTTGTACAGTCAAATCGTATCGTAAATATCGTTCCATCACTACCTGTCGTCGATGCTTTCATTGTGGCTGTATTAGTTGACTTTAGAATTTTGTTCTTCAGTATTTAATTGGTAAATTCCAGTCAAGATTTTTTCAAGTATTGAAATTTAATATTTTACATAAAAAAGTAATCCCATCCTCTGTATTAATGTATAGGAGGTGTTATTCAGAGGAAAATATAGTTAAATTTAGTAGCGTCTCAAATTTTCTGAAATATGTAAACAAAATGATTTGAATATCGCTAGTAAATTTGATAATATTACTTCTATGACTATGCTAGACTATGCTTCCCCAAAATCAGGATTAAAATTCGCACAACAAATAAAATTAAATGGATGTCAAAAGGGCTAAAGAAAAGCAGTGTCACTAAAATACTGCTTCGTCATAAACATTATGTCAATAAGAGTGATGCTAATCGGACGACCTATTGCAACTATAATAAATTATTTAAAAAAATATATAAATTTTTCGATAACGTCAGCTCATGCAATATACGTTTCATTAAACAAAAATAAGTGCAAAGCTACATGGACCATAATAAAAAAATGATAAATACATTGACAATTATAATATTAATTGTGTAAAAAGTGACTGATCCTGTGACCGTTCATCTTCGACATTTAATGATCATTTTTAATTAAACCAAATAGTACAGCTAGGGACAACAAAACTCATTACACAATAACCAATAAAATAAATAAATATTTCCTACGTTCACACCAATTAGCCTAGCCCAAAGAAAGCACTATAAGAGTTGTATTATGGATACTAGGGTAACGGATAGACATACGTATATGATACATAGATATGAAATATTCATAGAAATACATATAAACACCCATGACTCAGGTACAAATGCTCGTATTCATCATACAAACATCTGCCCCTACCGGGATTCGAACCCAGAACCGTCGATGCGAAAGGCAGGATCGCTACCGTTGCACCAAACGGTCGTCAAATAGGTACCTAATAGTATATTTTTGAAACTTGTAGATGCAAATGATGTGAGAAAGATTATAATGTCACTTAAAAACTCACAGTCAGAAGGTTATGGTATTATAATGTAAATGATAGTTGTAGTCCTAGCCTTCTTAATTAATTTGTCTCCACAAACAGGGCAACATCCTGGTAAATTGAAAGTTTCTTTTGTTAAGCCTCTTCACAAAAAGGAGACAAAGATGATAGAAATAACTATAGACAAATTAGGTTTGGGGAACGGCACCGATATTGCGAAATTATTTGTAACTCAAAAGGATGCAGCAGGTGCTATATCAGAGATAGCCATCTCTGATATAGCACCAGAGTCCAGACATATCTTATTTCTATATATACATATATACATACTAGCTGACCCAACCACGCGTTGCTGTGTTATAAAACCTATCCTTACTTTTAAGTTAGATAAAATAACAGATAGTTACGAAGTTTGATCAAAATCGGTTAAGTAGTTTAGGAGTCCATCGCGGACAAACAACGTGACACGTAATTTATATATATTAAGATATTATACTTCATATCACTCCGTGATTGTGTTGTGATTTTAATAATATTGATAGAATAACGTATGAAGAATATACTGTATAAATATCTCGTTCTAATATAGCATTATAGTTGAAATAATAAATATAAAAGAAATAGGAAAAAACAATTATCATTCTATTAACATACCCAAAAATGGACAGAATGTTTGTTGTTATGTGTGTAAACAATGCGTTCAATATTTTTTTAAATAATCGTTAATTTAATTTTTTATTTATATTTTTGTGATTTTAAGGACCTGGATATAGGGAAACTTTGCATTTTTTTGTCGAAACTAAAGGTCGTATCGATGCCGGATTTTCACTGTAGTGCTTAGAATGATATAAACTAACGATTTAAACAATAAAAAAGGCAAATGCTACATGTTCTCAAAGTTATCAAATAGCTCAGAAATAGGTAATAATTTCGCGCATGCTAAATATAGGCATTGATGGCATGAACAAAATGTGTGATTCATTAAAGTGCTATATTAAAAACTGGCCAATATTGACGCAAATAGCAGATTAATATAAAGAGAATATTAGCTCTGAGATGCGAAACCTCATACAAAATATGAATATCAATTGAAATTTAGAGGATATTGTGGCACGACTGGATGCCACAATATCCAAATGGAAAATTGACATGAATCACGAAACCGACAAGCCATGACACCGGCATAAATGATAAATACAAAACTGCCCAATGAAAAGTTGTCGACCGATGAGAGTGATGCAGCTTTACAATTTCTGCAAGAAAACTATGGGGAGACTGGTACTATTTTAATAATTAGCATTATTTGATTAAATGCAAAAGTTGAAACAAGTCGTACAGAAAACTGCACCGATTGATTGGTGGGTAGCAAAACATAATATGAAATAATTAATAATCGAAGATAGATGGGATATAATCAAGTAATTGCTGAGTACAGTTGCTTCTTCGACTGGGGTCGAAATATTATCAGCATTCAATTTAGTGCATGGCAAAATAAGAAACGGAAACCGAGAAGGCAGCAAAATTAGTATTTCTTTTAAAGGAGCTGAATTCTAAAAAAATAAATATGTAGTTTAATTCCTACTAAGTTTATTAATACTTACTTGCCATAAGTATTGGTTTATATTCCTTTTTTAGTCTAAAAGATTATGTTTTCTAATGTTTCTTAAATTGTTCATTTTAGTTGAACTTGTATTACCTTAATTGTATTAATAATTAAATTAATCCATAATACATTGTTTTCATTGAAATAAATAACTGACTAATAATTAAATATTAAATTTATAAAAAAGGCACTTTAAGAAAAAATAAAACATCAAAACATCACGATTTTTACACTAGGACTCGAACCCAGGTACTGTCAGTGCGAAAGGCAGGATGGCTACCGTTGCGATATTATAAAATAAAATATCTGAATCAAAAATTTTATTACATTAAATAAATAAATATGTTTCATATGTATAAGATAATGAGCAAGCGACTTACCAATGTATTTTGTTGTTTTGGATGAACCATAGTTGAGGTGTCGGGGCGAGGTTCCCGCATGGACCCTCTGCGTTGCGGTTCAGACTTTGAACTCATATTCATTTTGCGGTATAGGCTCTCGTCTATCCTATCTCCATAAACCCTGAGGTCCTTAATAAACGAGCTATCTCTTTGACTCATTGCTGAACTCATAATCATCGGATTATAAGTGTTCATTACATTCGAAGTGTTATCATTCAAACTTGCTTGGGATGTCTGTGACTTGACACTGGAGCTCCTCAATACTCTATCACTACTGTCAACAGTCTTCTTAACATGACTGGCTCTCAACAAGTTTGGCCGAGTATGTTTCATTATTGTTTGACCGATATTTGGGCTATACTTAATCTCAACATGTCCAGTTCCTTTTCGAATAATGTTATTTGGTCTTGTTAATGATATTTCGCCCTGAAAGTAATTTAAAAGATATTAATATCAAAATGATTGAGGATATTTTATATTTTCGGTTGCTGAAACACAAAGTTATGGTACTATTAGTTAAAAACACAAGAATAACTAAATTTACCTGTAAGTGAGGTCTTTTTCTTTTAACATTTTTCCTTATCGTAGGAAGCATTTGCCTTTCGAGTTTCACTCTGCTAACAATACTCTTCAATTCTGCTGCAGATTTATATTTTTTTGCATATATTAATTCGATCAAATACACTTTCTGAAACAGAGAACTTAAATTGAGCAATTGATACATATTATTATTGATTCACTAACTACTCCATGAACACAGCAATGATTTATTTCTCTGTAAAGTCCATGAAATTACCTTTACGTTACATGGAAGTCCGAGAGACTTGGCAAGCTGCTGTAGATTTTTATAGGACCGTCCTTCCAAATCGTGCAAGGAATATTTTGAACCAGCCATTATTCGATATAATAAAAAAACTTTGTCGTTTAAAATGTTGCACAGTAAAATTTTCGTGTGCGTGTGCGTGCTCCGCGTGCGTGCTCCACTAACACAAGAAAGAAGCTTTCATTACATTTATTGGAAATTATATCAAATATACCCTCGTTTACTAAAAACAAAAGCCGCGCCGCCCGCCGGCAGAGGTATGACAGCTTAATTCTTATATGTCCCGTTTTGGCGCTGCAATCGTTGGCTCGGCCCGCCATGTTGAGGTTGTTGATATATTTGACGTTTGCAAACTACTAACCAAAGAGTATGTCATCACTACAACTATTAACTTTGCTTTCATTTGTGCTGAGTATGTAGCCGATTTGAGTATACATGTGTTTTGTGTATTTACTCGCATTTTGCTGAGTTGAGATCCAGAATATTAGGGATATTCTGGAACTCCTTCGTTGTTTCATACAATACCCTCAGTCTTGTAGTAAGTTGGCTTAAGTGTTGTGTGAGCAACTGCTCCGAAAACATTTTGATAAATTTCAGTTTCATGACGAAGGCAAAAGACTTCGCCATTCGTATCCGTGCTTATTTAAGGATGACGAAAACGCGCACGGTGAACCTCTTTCTTCGGCTGGAACCGGTGAGCATTTTGAAATTGATCGTTAAATTGTGATTGAATTTTAAACAAAAATAAGTTAATATCTTTACTTCAATTCCGATTCAGAGACAGCTCTAGTTGATTATAAATAAGCTTGTGGTAAGCATGGCATTTTTATATTAAATAATACTTTATATATTTTTTTCACAAATTGATAAAAAATAACATAATTTGGTTGAAATTACGAGTGTAACTATGTTATTGGGAATATCTTAAGCAATATTTATATTTCAAGCATATGAGGCTTCTGATTCATGATGTCACAAGATTTGAGCATTCCTTGTTAAAGAAAATTAGAAACTTTGAAGCATGTTACATCTATAAATGCTAAATATATCTAAAAAAAGAGTATAATTTTAAATACACTTAAATAACCTTATTGTTTACAAACATTTTGAGAGAAAAACTTATACATTTGTATAAGTTTGTAGTGTATTCCAATTACTTAAAGCTCAGGCCTTTTCTATCTGAATATATATATTTCTTTATTGTTTCAGTACATAATGCCTTGAGTGATTTCAGAGAGAAAATGGATGATGATGATGTTGCAGACTTTTCATTGGAAGGGCAAGTATGTATCCTAACACATTGACTGCCTTGTCAGTCACGGGTGACTGACACTGGAATACTCCACTGACTGACAAGGCGGTAAATGTGTTAAACGCGAATCTGCATCAGTTTCTGTCATATATATATTTGTGAACTGAACTTGATCTTTAAATATATTGTTACTATGAAATATATACCTACATAAACTCCATGAGCTATTTAAATTAATGAAATGATAAAATAGGCCTTTATTAATGAACCAACTAGACAAATGTCTTTCTTTAGAGAAAACATAAGTAGCCCTGCTAAACGTAAAAAACAAAGTAACAGCCAGTCAATATCTTTTCATTAAGTAACACAATATTATCTTCAACACTGAATTCTATTCAAAAATTTTAGATGAGCATTTTCATGAACATCCTTCCTACTCATATTCGCAGTCCATTTTATCAATCATAAACGTTATCATTGTCAAAGTGGTATATGGAGCTTTACTGTTATATATTATTATTTTAAAAGTTATTAACAAAATAACCAGTGACATAGTTCTAAATGCTATATTAACAGTTATGAATGTTTTAATAGTTTCTGCTTATGATAACCAATTTCTCCTACTGATTTTAATTTGATCGCCTGATTTGAATTGAAGTGAATGCATACAATCAATAAGCTACATATCTGATAAATTATGTACATCAATATTATTAAATTTTTAATGAACATATGGTAAATGTGATATTTGAAATTTCAGATGAGATTTTGGAACAGCCTACATGTTTTTTTTACCAAAGACATTGAAGTTTCTGCCAGTTTCTACAGGTTAGTAATTGTAATATTCTGCTTACAGATACATAAAACTTAAATCATTGATCTATAATTTTATCTAATACTGATGTAAATATACTATTTTTAAGCGATTTCAAACATTTGTAAGCATAATTATTAAAATAAACCACTTTCACCAGATTAAGGATGAATCAGGTTAGGCTATTTGTTGTCATACATGTTACTTTCCAATATTTTAATAGGGCATGTTCCTAATAAAATTTATATAAATGAAATAGTTTTATTTTAATTTAATTTAGTTATTTCATTTTATCTACGATAACTGTAAAATACTGAGTTTACCACCAGTTTGGAAATTGGCAGGCCCTTCAGAAAAAAAAAGAATGCATTGTCGATCTTGCTAAAGTTGCTTTATTTTAATGTGTCATATATGCAAAATTGTTTGTACTAAATATATACATATAACCATTATTAAAATAGGCTTCTATCGACGACAAATATGTCTTGTGGGAAAAATTAAAACTGTAATTTTTTTATTATTTTTTAAGACTACTCATGTACTTAGGTGATTTATCTTACTTTATAAACTAAAACTCTTTTTATTTTCTTTTCAGTGATGAAATCTAAGACACTGGAGGCAAAACTGCTGAAAAAAGAAGTGCTCAGCACAGAATCGTCAAGGTAGTGAACTCTTCTGTACAAGTTGTTAATAAGGAAGATGTTACAACTAATAGTAGCTGATACATAATACTCAGTATTCCTGAAAATCCTAAAAATGTCTCTATTGTCCGAGATTCTATGGTAAAAAGGCTAGGATCGGCCAAAAAAAAATTTATTAAGCTAATAAACAAAATGACGACTGAAAACCTGGAACAGCCAGCCTTACAAAGACTAGAGAATGCAGTTGTTTATGGGAGTGATGATCAGTTATTTGAAAAAAAATATTATTTATCCGTGCGTAAGTATATCAGATTAATCACTATATTAGTACTTATCAATTTCTAACACTTAATTTGGTACATTTCGAGTGAGTAATTCGTTTTTGGGTCAATTTAAAATCTGTTGCAAAAAAACGTGACAGTAAATTATGATCTCAAAAATTTTTTTTAAAGTACGCATTCTTTGTTGACAACCTCGTCAAATACAATTTCGTGGTTGGCCACTATCACGTGCCTCTATTTTCTGATTTTTTATTTATACTCAAACAACAAAGGATTGTTTTTAAATATTTTCCACATTAATAAAGTTTTTTTCTCATGTACTACAAGTAAATCACAGTATTTATGGAAAAAAATAAGTATTTATTATAATTAAAGTTAACTCTGTTACTTTCTGGTTCGAAAAAACAATTTTTCTCTATAAATATGACTTGAAGCTTAATTTTATCCTTAGGTGCAGACAATACAATATTGCATACATTTTCAAATCCTGAAAAATAAAGGGACAGTCTTCTTGGATTGAAGCTATTGAAAATAACCTTTCTTCATTGAACTCCCAGTACGTCTGCCATGCCCGCATTGACTTGGACAAAGAGACCCGAGTTTCCGAGCTGTACCCACTCTTCTTTTATCTGGTAAGTTTGTTGATATTTTAAAGAAGATTCTTATATATTTATTAAACACATTGACTCAAAATATCTGAACATCGTGACCCATTTCCTTGTTAACATATTTGGGTTATTATTTTTTTTTCTTGTCTATGGCACAATAATGGAAATAGAAAATACCTCCACAACAGAACCTATATCAAAGTGTTTTTACTTCTGAGCTCGCTTCTTACATTTATTTTCTGATGTATTGATATATGTTAGTGAGACTGCATGTTCATGCACAGTTGCTAGAAACTATTGTATCATCTGTGGATATGGTTTGGGAATTTGCCACTAAGATATGTATACTAAGAGATGTATTGATAACATTAAAAGTGGGGCGTAGAAAGTAGAAAAAAGGCTAAATAATTAAAGCCTGTAATTGACAACATCTGAAGTGTACTACCTACCATCAAATGCTATTTTCCATTTTTTACTTTGTATCAATAAGCGTGCGTGCAAGCGAGAGCGCGGAACAAGCGATAGAGAGGCACGATCGGCCTAAGCGTTCGACTTGTGGCGCATCTCTCTTCAACTTCATGAACTCAAAAGTTAACGTGGTTTCCATTATTTATTACAACAACTTAATGTTAATTTATTGAAAAAATAATAAATTTCAATTAACTCCTTCTTTGTATTATACAAAATAATGATAATTCAGTGATAATAATTCTTCTTCTTGTCGATTAAAAGATTTTAATGGGTAGGTTAAGATGTTGGACGATTGAAAACAACTTATTTTAGGTGCGTTTGAATATAGTTATTTTTCATTATCATCTTCTTGTAGGCAAAAGCTGGTTTGAAGACTGATCGTTCACCGTCCACCGAACCGCGAACTCCAACCGGCGACCACGAAAACAACGCTACTCGACCACACAGTATCGACCCGCAGCTGGAGGCTAATTGGGGAGGCAAAGTCTGTAAAAGCAATGCACTAGCACAGTAGCGCCATCTATTAAATATTGTGTCACATGTCGATAAAGCAGTAATTGTTAACATATTTCAAATGTATATTTTTCTTATTTATTATCGCTATGTCGCTCGGATAAAATATGTTTTCGAGAAAATTTTACCTACCTATTATTTTTTTAAATATGAAGTGTTTGAATGATATCCAATGCCAAGGAAAAAAGTGGATAGTGTTTATGAAACAACCTTGTGTGTATGCACGTTTGACGAGCTCCGTGCTCGCATACAGGCTTTCATGATAACAAAAAAGAAAGAATCGAAATGTCTCTTGCCCCATTGACCACAATGTGTTATGGAAGAAACATGTATTTGCAAGTAGATATTGGTTATCTTTATCAGTATGAGGCAATCGTAATCTTTCATATGTCTGTAATTATCATGTTGAAATTATTAGATTTCGTAATATATGTAGTATGTTGTAATCTCCTACCAGTAATCTATAATCTAAAATCACAGTGGTTTGTGTGTTTGTCTGTCCGCTCTTTTTCCCGCTCTCCATTGTATCAATAACGTTACCACAGCAACGCGTTAACCGCATGTAGTTCGTCTACCGGACGCTAGATGGCGCTAACGGAAAAATATTTGATAATAGAAAAAAATAAAAGAATTTCGCCCCCCGTGCGAAGCCGGGACGGGCCGCTAGTTATGTATGTTTAAATGTTATTAAATTCAGTGATAATAACGCCATGTAAAGAAGGGTACAGTTAGGCTTGCCAGCCTCTTTTTTCTGGCTGAACAAAACGAAGAATTTTTCAAAACATTTCAACTAACAATTTTATTAATATAAATTTAAAAAAATGGCATGTGTGCATATATTTTCCGTATGTAAATTAATATTGTAAAATCATGATGTAGTAATGATAATAAAGTTCATACGACACAGTATCAGTAGTTTTTATACCGTACCGGTTTTCATGGTAATGTAACTCTCGAGGTCCAGGGTTCGACTCCCCGATCGATTCAATGTAGAAAACGTTTTTTTCTTGTTATAATGATTTGTCTCTATTATTATTGGCATCTGTTTGGTTTGTAAACATGAAACAAAACAACAGCTTTATTTTAGTATTACCGAATTTGACGGACGCTTCAGTAAGTTGCCCAAACAGAATGTCATCCCTATAAAAATGATAATATTTCTTACATTCAGACCAATTAACCTATCCCAAAGTAAGCACTATATCTAAGGCTTATGTTATGTATACTAGGGGCGGCTAATGAATAAGGCGGCTTTGTAGAACGCGGGTCAACCATGGACTTTTTTTGCATTTATCTCCAAAATTTAATAAACGCGAAGATTTTTTTTTTTACAACTGACAACACCGATCATTTGTGCCAATATTAAAGCTGTCCCTCAGAGCTGTCCTCTGTATGTGCTCTGTACTCAGAGTAAACAGGACTGGAGTAGCCATTAGTCAATTTCTCGTACATATTGGTCTGCCATTTTTTGCGGGGGGTGAGGTTACTACTACATTCAATGCCAGCACACAGGAACAAAAACTCTTTGCGTGTTTACAAACGCACACATGCATAATACGACAAACATATTTAAAATACATGCACACGTGCTTAAAATAGTGTGTTAACGTTCTATTCAAACACACGAATGTCATTGTGTGAGAAGTGACATGACAGAGCACGAGAATATCGATATCGATAAATCAGTTTCGTTCAATGAATGAATGTATTAACTTTGCGTTAGTATTCCTACATTATGTATTAAAAATTAAATTAAATTAATGATGATATTACACGCTACAACAGTCAGTTTCGAAGGCTATATCCATAAAATACAAATTGAAACTTAATAGTTTATTGCATTTAAAAGATATTTACAATAGGTGTTATTATATATATATAGAATTCACTGTGGACCATTTCGCGTATAACCATAATGGAAAGGAGGAACACTGAAACATTATTTTTAACAAAGCGATAGTGAATATAGTTAGTTTTCTCAGATTTTTACTTTGACCGATTGATTATTTGAATTTTTTTGCGATTTGCTTACATCACTTTTTGCAGGTATTTCCTTTTCAACTTTATTCTTTAACCTAAAATTAATACATTTAAATGTAATAAACTAAAACTGTTATAATATAACATGTTAATAACTATTTGAAACATAACTAGTTATATTATAAACTAAAAGGATCATTCAAGAATAACGTTGGCACAGCATGGGCAACTAATCTTCTCCTATTGTTAGATAATTTTTGAAACTGAGACGGCTCAATATGTATGGAACATATAGTACTTGTTCTTGAAGATGCCCAAGATTACCTATTACAAGCATGAATCCATTTTTTTCGTATGCTGTATTCTTTAGGAAAACTGAATATGAAAAATTAGATTTTCCGGGCATGTCAAAGCTTAAAGTATAAATACCAACAATTAGTATACCGCCTAGGGGCAGAGTATATTTGCCTGAACTACACATACCGATCATTTCTAATTTTAATACTGCAATACTATTTCCAATAGCTTTCATTTATGTACAAAGGACTTTTGGCACCACATACCTTACTCCTAGTATCTTGAAGTATTGCAGTTGGTCAAGCCGGTTTTTAAAAGGAGCTATAAATGCTACAATATTAATAAAAATCTTAACTTAAATGTTGACGATGACATTTAGCGATTACCATACTAAAATGTCATCAAAATCCGTCGCGTAGTTTTTGCGTGATGCGTGCTCAAACATACATACAGACAGACAAAATGTTCAAAAATTAGTGATTTCGCTTCCTCTACTCTCATTACTAGCCATTTGGTTTAAGGTGGACTTGACCTGTTTTATTCTATATCTTGACAGTTTTATTCTCGTATGTATAATATCGCAGGTAAATAGTATAATTCCACACTACATACGGCGTCATCAGTTTAAAATCACATACCTTATTCTTATATGAAATGATCATTAATACTTGGTAATAATTACCGAAACAAACTGTAATTTATCTAAGCTGTGTTCTATTATCGTTAAGAAAAAGAACTAAGAATAGAGTATGTGTTTTTTAAACTGATGACGCCGAATGTAAACTGCGGAATCATACAATTTCCCTGCGACATATAGATTTAAATTAAAAATACATATTTTCAATTTAAGTATGTTACTTGCATTCATACATTCATTCATTACTCACTCGTAAAATCACAATATCGATGAAGTTGACATCACTATTGTGCAAATAAATATTGTACAAATTAATAAGGGTTGCTGATTACAAAATTAAAACAATTTGTCCTGTGGCTCGAAAAAAAATTTTGGTTTCTCGGAAATGATCTGGTGTGCTGGTAAGGCGATGTTACCCTTTTAACCGTGCTTTTTTAAGAAGTCAGGGACACTGTAAATATATACGGCATTTGTACTCTTAATGTTTATGAGCGCCGCCCAGCATGAATAAAAGGGCAAATAGTTTGATTATTATTTTTTTTTTTTAATTTATTATTTTATATTACCATGTTGTATGGCAAAGAATAGGCTTCAAGCAGCCGCAAAAGTGTAGGTATGTACTTAATACCTACACTTTTGCGGCACGTTTGCTACACGTTTGGTATGATTCTGAGATCATACGTGACTTAAAACATAAGGCCGTTCTCCATAAACGTTATAAAATGAGTGGGATGAAAGTTGACTATGAAGCGTTCGCTCAGTGTAGAACGAGGGTTAAAAATAGGATTAAACTAGCCCAAATACAATATGAAAAAAAAGTACAATATAATATGCGAGACGATCCCAAATCTTTTTGGAATTACGTAAAATCGAAAAAAGGTAATACTAACACAAAAAAGATTTTAAAGAACGGGGAGGTATTAACAGGTCAGCAATGTGCGGATGAGTTTGCTAGGTTTTTCCACTCAGTATATAGTGCAGAGCGAGCGAAGCTAAATGTGAGTGCGGCCGTGGCAGCTGCTGGCGGCGGTAGCGGCGCGGCGCGGGTGCACCTGGAGTGCCTGCAGCTCGGAGATGTACGCCGCGCGCTGCAACAGCTGAAACCAAAGAAATCTGCGGGGCCTGATGGTATACCACCGTATGTATTCAAAGATTGTAGATCCGTATTCGCCGAACCGCTATGCTACATTTATAACAAATGTTTGGAAAGCTCAGTGTTTCCGGAAAGGTGGAAGTTAACGCGTGTCGTACCTGTACCGAAGGGAAGATCTGGAATGCAGGTGGACGAGTATAGACCTGTTGCAGTGCTATCAACGCCTGCAAAAGTATTGGAATCGGCAATACATAAACTTATCTTCGCTCAAGTAAGTGCACAGCTCTCAGACACTCAGCACGGGTTCCGACCGGCTAAAAGTACCTCCAGCAACCTTCTCAATTACATGGCCGAGATCACACCGGTGCACTGTGGGACATCCATAGGTCATAAATCTTAAAAACCTGCTTTCTAGTTTTACATTTTATTCCTTGTCGTTACATTGGATAGTTGCGGTACCTTCTGAAACTATAAATAGGTCAGTAATTAGAGTGCGCCTTCATTATCTATTGTGCATTCAAAGAGAGCGCATCGCCAATCGTAAATACTGTTATCAGTGAGTCATTAAAAAGCGTGACGTCATTTGTTGTCATTGCGGGACCTGTGAGTGCTGTGTGTGTTTTTTCTGAAATGGATATCCAAGAACAGGGTATGTAATAATTAATATTTTTATTTTAATTGTATCTTAGTATATATTTTCTTTAGTATGTCATTGCTGCGAGGCGACTTTTCTTGGAGTATTATATTTTAATATTCAAAGTTTGAATAAACTTTTTAATATGTTCCCACTCGCTCCGACTATGGAGGTTAGTTAGTTAGTTAGTTAGTTTTACGGGGCATTTTCCGCACTTAGCCTCCTGATTGGGCCATTGTACGTGATTGAGTATTCTTCCTTAACTCCAGCCATCCTAGTCCACTCCAGAAGGCGAGTAGCCTTTTCAGGTTGCTACAAGCTTCCGGTAGTGATTTTGGAGACTGGAGAAAACGTGCCCGTTGATCGGCCACGCTCCTGCACTCCAAGAGCACGTGATGTGGCGTTTCCTCCGCCTCCATGCAGCCTCTGCACAGAGGGCTATCTGTCACACCTATGGTAAATAGATGTTTATTCAGAGGACTGTGTCCGGTTATAGTACCTAGTACTTTGCGGATTTCGTCCCTGTTTAGTCTGGTGAGGTTGCGGGCAAGCTTCTTCGAAGCCACCGGAATGGCATTCTTTGTTTGCCTACAGCCTACACTATTGTTCCATTCTGTTTGGTGGTTTTCCTCTGTTTTTTTACGCAGCCATGTTCTAATTTGTGCCATGGGTATAGGCAGTAATGGTTCCGGTCCATACACCGTTCCATTTGAACCCCTTTTGGCTAGTTCATCTGCCGCGTCGTTGCCTTGTGAGTTGCTATGTCCTTTGATCCATTGCAAAGTTATGCTGTTTGTGTTTGCAATGTACTGGAGTGTATTATGACACTCCAGTACTAGGACAGATGTTATGGTGTTGCTTTGCAGAGCTTGAAGTACGGATGCACTGTCAGAGACGATTTTGATATTATGGTCTCTGACATCTCTGGCTGCAACCGCCTGTGCAGCTTTGGTAATACCTATACATTCTGCTTGGAATATAGTGTTGAGTTTATCTAAGGTGGTCGAGATTTTGATGTTTAGGTCGTTCGAGAAGACACCGGCTCCAGTGCCCTGTGAGGTTTTGGAACCGTCTGTGTATATCCTTACTTCTCTTGTGCCAGAGTTATCATCTTTTTCTGCTGTAAGTTGGATATTGTATCTTCGATCGAAAACATGATGACACTGTATACTGTCCGTAGGTGCCTCAAAGAGTGGGTTTTCTTTAAAGATATCCTTTAGAACAGTTGAGTGTGGTGTTTCTATGTTTTGTTTCCATAATCCGTTTGCTCTTAATCTAAGTGCGGCCGCCTGTGCCTCTTCTTGAATAGCGAGGTGTAGGGGTCTTAGATTGAGCAAGTATTCAAGGGCGATTGATGGGGTGGTTCTCATGCATCCAGTTGCCGCAATGCTTGCCAAGCGTTGTAGGCTTTGGAGTTTTGTTTTTACCGTGGCCAGTTGTGTTCTGGGCCACCATACAACTGAGCCGTAGGTTATGGATGGTCTGATAACTGAAGTGTACAGCCAAAGTGTTATTTTTGGGTTGAGACCCCATTTTTTACCTATTAGTCTCTTACACTGATAAAAAGCTATGCAGGCCTTCTTGGTTTTATTTTCGATATGGCTCGCCCAGTTCAACTTGTTGTCAAGGATAACGCCCAGATACTTGACTTGTGTTGATAGGGAGAGTTTGATGTTGAAAAAATTGGGTAGTTGAAGTTGCGGTAACTTCCTTTTGTTGGTGAAAAGGATGAGTTCTGTTTTTCTCGGGTTTACTGATAACTTGTGATCGTCACACCATTCTTCCACAATTCGGAGAGCTGAACGCATTTCCTTACATAGTATGTTTTCTGCGTTCCCGCTTATTTGAATAGTGAGGTCGTCAGCATAACCGATGGTTGTGTAGCCTTGTTTGTTTAATCTTCTAATGAGACTATCCACTACTAGGTTCCACAGAAGCGGTGATAGAACGCCCCCTTGCGGGCATCCTCTGACCACTTTTGCTCTAGTTATGGTGTTCATTTCTATTTGTACTGCCCTTTTGCTGATGAGCTCGGTAATCCAGTTTGTTAATACCGGTTCCACTTTGTATCTTTGTAGGGCCTGGTTTATGCTATTGTGTGTAGTTTTATCGAAAGCTCCTTCTATGTCTATGAAGACAGCTAGAGTTGACGATTTGTTTGTGATGGCTGATTCTATCTTATGCACTACCATGTGTAGGGCCGATTCGGTTGATCTGCCTTTCCTGTATGCGTGTTGTTGAGGATGCAGTGGTTTTTTCTTTAAGACTCCATCTCGTAGATGAAGATCTACTAGACTATGGAGGTATATTGCACCATAATCTTTAGACTTTCTTATCTTAGGAAAATTAAAACTTGGCTGCCCTTATCTGCCCTTTTGGCGATGACAAGGGTGCTACGGTTGCCAGATTATCTCGTAGCATTTGCTACGAAATTATTTTATTTAGTCTTAGTGCTTTGTGCAGGTTTTGTGACTGAATTTTAACCGGTTTTTTTTGTTTTACGTAATTTATATATATGCTCGTTTTCAAGAATGCATATTCTTGAAATATGGCTAACTGTCAATACCGATAATGACTCGGAAAAGTGTCGTCAAGTCCTACAAAGTTTGTTGACTACTCTGAACGATGCTGAGAACATTGATATTCATTATTTAGAGAAAATTGTTAATAATTTATGTAAAGCTATTGCTCGATTCTGGAAAAAATGTAATAGGGATAAAACCAAGCTTTTATATAAGAATTCCGATTTGTTTAATGTTATTGAAAAAATTCAACTTGTGAAAAACAATAAGCAATGTACTCCGTCTGAAACGTCGCCGTGTCATTCACGTGGTCGTCCTCGAAAACCTTTAACGCAATGTAGTAAAAGGACTAAACGTCGGAGAGTAGCTGATTTGTCAAAGTCTGATGATTCTACTGTGAGTGCATTGCTTGATGTTTCAGACTGTTCATTCGATTCGTGTATATCTAGAGTTAGCACTGATGATGTCTTGTCACTTGTGACTGATGCTCAGTTGACAAAACATCAGTATTTATTAATTAAAAACTTTGTTAATAGTAATATTTCTCCTAATGTATTACCATGTTACCAACAAATTACTAAAGCGAAACAGAGATGTTACCCTTCTAATATAACTGTTTCCGAGTCTTCAGCTGAAGTTGAATTACAAAGTCTTTTTGATCACACAGCTTCTCGAATCCTTTAATCTCAAAAAGAGGTCTTAGATCAGATTCCTGATGATTGTTTGTCTAATATCTCTTTACTTGGGAAATGGGGATTCGATGGCAGCACTGGACATAGTGAATACAAACAATTTTTTTCAGATTCAACTTTAGAAGATAGTAGTTTGTTTGTAACATCTTATGTACCCCTTCAAATTATTGTAAAATTAGCTGAAGATAATTGTAAAATTTTATGGAAAAATCCTCGACCCTCTTCCACTAGGTACTGCCGTCCTATTCGATTTCAATTTTTGAAAGAAAGCACAGCAGTGTCTTTGCAAGAGGAAGCTTATTTTAAGGATAAAATTGAAAGTTTGCAACCTACTTTTATTCAGATCGACAATCGTGAATTGGTCGTTTCTCATAAGTTGCAGCTTTCAATGGTAGATGGTAAAATTTGTAGTGCTTTAAGTGAAACATCTACAAGTAGATGTTATATATGTAATGCTACCCCTAAAGAGATGAATAAAATAGACGAATGTTTACAAAAACCTGTAATAGAGAGTAGATACCAAGTTGGATTATCACCACTACATTCTTGGATACGTTTCTTCGAATATTTTATTCATCTTTCATATAGATTAGACATAAAAAAATGGCAAGTTAGACTAGATAGTGATAAACAATTATTATCAAATAAAAAACAATATGTACAGTCCCAGTTTAGGGAACGATTAGGTTTAATAGTTGACAAGCCGCGTAGTGGTGGAAGCGGGACGTCTAACGACGGAAACACGGCCAGGAAGTTTTTTTTGGAATCAGCTGTATCTGCTGAAATTACAGGTTTGAATAAGGATCTCATAGATCGTTGTTGTGTAATATTACAAACGTTATCTTCTGGACATAAAATTAATGAATGCAAGTTTAAAGACTATGCATTACAAACAGCATACAGCCTGGTCGAGGAATATCCGTGGTATAGTCTTCCTGCTTCTGTCCACAAGGTGCTTGTACATGGATCAGATATTATAAGTTATGCATTGTTATCTATAGGAGAACTTTCCGAAGAAGCTGCTGAAGCGACAAATAAGTATATCAAAATTTATAGACGAAGTCACACTCGAAAAATGTCACGTGAAGTTACCAATCAAGATTTAATACAACGACTATTATTACATTCAGATCCTTATATTACAAGTCTTCGGAAACTTCCCCCTAAAAAGAAAAGTACTCTGTCACAAAGTGTAATAAAATTGTTACATGTTTAATATTGTTAGAATAAGAATAATTTATTTGTATTTTGTTAGTTGTTTTGTTTTTTTTTGTATTTAATTAATTTTAATTTATTTATTTCTATTATTTTATTATAATTAAATAATGTTATCAATGTTTTGACTCTTATTTTATTTAAAATATATGTTTTACATTCCAATTTTTAAGTGTTTGTTCATGATAAATTTAGGTAAAAGTATGTTATTGTTTATATTTGTTTTTTACTGAAGTAAACGTTTTTTATTCCGTAAATACATGTACTTCTTTCATTTTAATGTTCCTAAAACACTTTTACAACTATAAGTCACTAAAATAATACAATGTATTGATAGTAACAGGACTTTAACTATTTATGACCGCCCTTGTATGGAGCGTGTCCCTCCGTGCGGTGGTGGACGGAGGAGGTCAAGTCGATGCTGCCTTTTTCGACTTTAAAAAAGCATTCGATTTGGTAGACAACGACGTACTGCTTATGAAGTTAGCCGGTGTCGGTTTTACTCCCCTATTACTTGGTTTCTTCGCCAGCTACATGAGAAACAGGCAGCAGTATGTTGAATACTCAGGTTATAGATCGGAACCTTACTTCACCAGATCTGGAGTGAGTCAAGGTAGTAATTTAGGGCCTCTTGGGTTCATTCTATTCATCAATGATTTACCCAATGTTGTGCAGAGTGCAAAATGCTTATTATTCGCTGACGACCTCAAAATATATCATGAAGTAAAAAATCATCAAGATTGCGTTAACCTACAAAGGGACATTGACAGAGTAGTAGCATGGAGCAAAGAAAATAAATTACAGTTTAATACCTCAAAATGCGTTACTATAACGTTTTCTCGTGCACGGTCCCCTGTACAATACAATTATAAAGTAGAAGGGACACCGTTAGTAAGGGTCACAGACGTCAGGGATTTGGGGATTAGACTTAACTCAGGCTTGACATTTCGTGAACACGTCATTACTATCTGTAAAAAAGCATTCAGAAATTTGGGTTTCATTTTACGTAGAATTCAGAACTTTACGAATATTGACACGATTATGGCTCTGTATAACGCTTTAGTGAGAAGTCAACTCGAATTTAATTCGGTCATATGGTCTCCACATGAAGCAAAATATATGCTTATGCTGGAGAGAGTGCAAAACAAATTTACCAGGTACCTATACAAAAGGATGTATGGGGTGTACCCTTTCTATCCACTGATGTACCCTACGTTATTTGTTCTGGGAATGGTAGGTTATCTGGAATTAAGGGTTAGGAGGGAGCTTGCACTGGTTTTGTATATTTTCAAGGTGATTCGAGGTAAGGTATATAACGCGGATATACTGGAGCGCATTGCTCTGGCGGTCCCAGACAGGTACGTGTGGCGGCGGCGCCGGCCGGCGCTGCTAGCAGTGCCACGCGGGCGGACCAACTTACTGAACAAAGCTCCACTGACGCGCGTCGTTACCACTCTCAATCTTATTGCTAGCGATATAGATATATTTACCTGTACTCTGAGTGAATTCTCACGAGCAGCATTATTTATGATAAGTTATAAGAATTACTAATTATATTGTTTTTAAGTAGATATAAGATTTAAAGTTATTGTATGAGGTATATGTATTTTGTATTTAAATATTATTGCTTCACTGTCGCATTGGGACACACCTGTAATGGCAGTGAAATGATGTACAAATAAATAAATAAATAAATAAATAAAATACTAAACTAAAAATAAACACGCAACGTACATTGTTAAAACGATATTATAATTGGTAATTAATTAATACAAAATTACAGTTATTTATTACCAACAAACTTTTTCTAATTTTTGTCTTAATTAATTGAAATGCGATAATGGTCAACCATAGGTAGTCTCGTGGGGAGTGCGGCCGTGACGTCATCAAACGAACTTTGAGCGCGAAATTTGAAATTGTAGTCTGCTAAAACATGAAATTATGAATTCAATAATAATCAAATCCTAAAAATTATACTTACAAATGAAAGGTGACGCCATCTTTTTGCATACTAGATATTTTCGAATTTTTTTTACAGTAGAAAACAGCACAGGCAGTCATTTTCGTGGGAGCTCTGCACGGTAAGACGTTCTGATTATTGTGGTTTTAAAATGGCGGCTCAGCTAGTTTTATATAACGCACAGGCATCCGATGCTTGTGCATTTGGCAGAGGGGTAATGTTAGGCAAAGGCTACTCCAGTCCTGTTTACTCTGAGGCTCTGTATCGTCTATGGCTGTCATAACAAATACCAACTGTTTTTGACAGGCGACAGCTATTTAAATAGAGTATTGATAACATACCGGAAACTGCTATTGCAGTTTTAAACTATGACAAAATAACTTTAAATTCGTTTATTTGGGTTATTGGAAAGTCATTTCAGTAACTGGTACCAATGTTGAATAATGAGAAGAAGAAAAGGTATTTTGGGCTAAATAATATAGATAATATAAATAATATAGTAAAGATTATTTATTTGTTAACCAATAAGATGGAGGTTGAAGTTATAGGTCCGTAGCAGTTAAAAAAAATAACCTCATCGGTTTCAGAGAACAACATAATAACCCGCTAGGTCGATGCAGTCGCAAAGGCTGCGGTTCCACTGAGGCGGAGCGGAGCAGAGCGGAGGCGAGCTGTGCCGCGATTCACCAATCACATGGCTTGAAATTCACATCTCTTCTCCACTCCGCTTCAAAGGAAACATCATTGGCGGAGAGGGGCGGAATTGTTTAAGATATCGGGAAAACAGGCTAAATTAGGTTAGCGCCGAGAGAGGAGCGACGCGGAGCGGAGAGGACCGGGGCAATGCAGAGCGGGGCTGCTCACTCACGCGCATATTCATTCATTTTAGTTAGAGTCTTGACGTCATCAACAGTGCACGCGCGTAAAAATATGGATGACTATTTAATGTGTCAAGAAATTTCCATGTTTGTGGGATACACAAATACCTACCTACAAATGCAATGAAACGAAGGATGCAGCGTGGGAGATTGCTTTATTTTTTTTTACCGGCAACATGACGTGCGTTCTTACTGAGAGAACACGTGTCACTGGGCACCGCTCCGCTCCACTCCGCCCCACTCCGCCTCAGTGAAAATACTAACCTCTTTTCACAGCTCAACCCCGCTCCGCACCGCTCCGCTCCGCCTCAGCGGAACTGCAGCCTTTACATAAAGCCTCGCTAGCCCATATATTGGAGCGGAGCGTAATGCTATTATCAATGATAAATCATTAAACAGCAAATATTTACGTTGCCTTGCAACTACTTATTTTTTTAAAATCAGTTTAGCATAAAATAATGCTTTTATGAGTAAATAAAAGCGAAACAAAATTCAAGAGTGTTTAGTAAATTGTAAAATTCCATAAGAAAGAAAACTTAAAAAAAAGCCCGCCCTTTTTGTTTAAATCTGAAATCCCATAGAGCCAATGCTTTATTGGTCATAACTTTTTTAATTTTGGGAATTTCGAAATTCGGGCTTCGTCACGATCCAGCCCTAAATCTGCTGGTTCGATAAATTACAAAAAAATATGAAAATCGGCTAGAACTCATATATTTATGGTATAACATATATTTCGGCATTGAAGCTGAGCCATGGAAGCTTCGCTTGCTCCGCTCCAATAATAATTGTTTTACACGAGGTGATTATGCCATTTCTGGTATGCCCTCTCTTAATAAGATCAACAAAAGTCATCTGGAATATCTAGTGAGGAGATCATTATATGAGATCGTAGTCAAGATTCGGTTGAATCTTTAGGAATATCTGGACCATCATCAGTAACAAGACCATAAAGAAAATCATAATAAATCTTTCAACTTAAAAAAACAAGTGAAATATTTGAAAATTTACGAATAAAATAGGTCTCTTATTTATACTGTTAATGCAGTCACAATTGAAAATTTAAAAAAATGCGTGAGTCGTCCAAGATTGGCATCTGAAGATAAAATTTATAGCCGTTGCAACAAAACTCATGTCTTCCTGCGCATACCAATTTGAAAATACTACTTAAGAACTGTTTTTTGATAGTGGCAACAAGTGATGTTGTTTTAAAGTAATTTAAAAATATATATCTAAATATGAACCTACTTGTTTGATGGAATGTCACTAAAAAGCATCTACAATACAATCTAAGAGATGATTTCATTGAAGGATATCAAAGCCATGGGGTTCAGGGAAGATCCTCGCAGCCTGTGTCTTAAGCACTAGTTTTTATGATTGCCGGTATCAAAAAGAAGGTAAAGTCACAAAACTCTGTTTGGCCATTACAATAAAACAAGCCCTTATAATTCAAGCCTTTTTTATATTCTCCGGGAGTAATTGTGTTCTCTGATGGCAAGTGGGGCATGATCCTGTTTGATCCAAAAACTGTTAGCTAGCATTCTCTCATCAACGAGAGGAACATCCGAAAATTTGTGAGCCGAGTCGATTTCGCTCTAGTTCTTTTTTCTATAAAAATAATTTGTCATATAACAATAAGGAAACTAATAAATTGTATAATACAATACTATATAATAATACTAGATTTAAAAATCTAAAAATCCCACGTTTTTCAGTGACCAAAAAAGACCAAAAAAGACCGGCGGGGTCAAGCGAGGGGCCACTCAAAACGTGGCCCCTCGCTTGGCCCCGCCGGGTTATTTTATTCTTTTTTGGTCACTGGGATTTTTAGATTTTTATATCTAGTATTATTATTTTATTCTTTTTAATTATTAACTCAACGAAATAACCGTTACTCAACAATCGGATAAGCCCCATACAAAAGTGGAAGTTGCCGAAAGTTGACCTGAAAATGCACCTAGAAAGTTGAAAGTTGCTTAAGCGTGCATTATCATCGGGTTCTGAGCTACCCTGAAAGTTTCAACTCGCTAGGTAGTCGGGAAGTGCCTCAAAATTGAGATACAAGATACTAACCGGACAGACAAGACGACAGACAAGCAAACAGACAAGAAAGCGACCTAAGAAAAACGTGGGAACGTGGGAAAAAAATACATCTATGAGCTTCTGCAAAGTTGTAACTTTAACTCAGTCATTATAGATACAGGTGTGTCTAATTCTACGACATCTGAGTGCTAGACCACACACAGTTATTTAAAGGAATCATACTCACACATTGTTTCTATAATTGGTTTTACATAAGGAATTAGATTCTCTCATTTTTAATGGGAAAAGTCCATCGAACAGTGATGTGGTCACATCAGTGCAAATTTACATGAACTAACAAATCATAAGAATCACATAAAAATTAACGTACGACATATGCGCCTTTCTATCTCCCGAATGAGAATTCATTATTTAAAGTACAAATTACATATAAAAATATCTTTGTAAATTAGATGATAGTATCCGCAAATCTGTTATCGCTTACAAAAATAATGTTTGTATCTGACGACATTAATTTGAAATACGTAGATAAAAATTCACTATCGCGTCCGAAGAAAATATTGACACATTATCACCATGGAAAAATATATAACACTATTAAAGGATAGTATTAATTAAATAATGAAAAACGTAATGTGACCTTCAAATTATTATATCTTTACCTCCCTGCTGCACATGGGCGGAAAAAGGTTTTCAACCGACGAGGAGGTAAAGGAGGATGTGTAGAAGTGGACGAAGGGGTTGCCGGGAAACTACTTCGAGGAAGGCATCAAAAAGTTGATACCCCGCTTCACCCCCTGCATTGAGAGGAATGGCGACTATGTCGAAAAAAAGCTTATATATGTGCTTAACCATGTATTTTTTTGGTTTCAATAAAAAAAAAATATTGTAACCGAAAAATTCAGTACACTTACTTTCTGGATATGCCTCGTATATCAACCACATATAAGTGTCGCCTATTTGCGGACCAATGCGGTTGTGCAATTCTGCTGCACACTCTTCCAATCTTATTATTAGATTTAGCTTTTTTACTTTGCATTAATATTTATTAATAATACATTGTTCTGTCTCAAGATGATTTTATAAATTATGTTTAGGTATAATATTTAATGAGAAATGCAGTTTAATTGCTGCATTTTATTAGTACTTTCAGAAGTGCAATCCGACACATAGATTTATGTTAAATGACACACTCAAATTCCATACATATTTAACGGATGTTTAAAGACTACTATAATTACTATCGAAATATAATGCGTCGCTAGAAATTTGGGAAATTAAAGTGATACGGCGCAATGACGTAGCTAATATAGGCACGAGATAGTTATAGCAAAAAAGTTACTAAAACTCGTTTTGAATTTCATACCGAAACGTTACGTTACCGCAAAACATAAAACCGTTTTTCTCATAACCAAAACGCAATGCAACCAAAACTGAAAGCCACGCGCCGCGCCGCCACGATCGGGTAAATGCACCAAAAGAGTGATAAAAGTAATAACAAAACAAATAATTTTGTAATTATTTTTGATAATTTTTCTGATAATTTATATTAGGTATGATCAGAAATATTATCAAAAAAAATTCGAACCAAAGTTTTTTGTAAATATGACGATTTTTAAATGTGCCAGAAAAGCTTTTAAGTTCCCATTACATTAAAAATTACTAATTCATATATAGGTCGCGGGAAAATGCTGGATGCAGGCAACACAGGACCGATCGTTGTGGAGATCCTTGGGGGAGGCCTATGTCCAGCAGTGGGCGTCGTATGGCTGATATGATGATGACGATGATGATGAATTCATATATTAAAATTTTAAAAAACTAGTCCTAAGTCTAGTAAAAGCACGAAGGGATGCCGTCATAACCATAATTACGTAAAACTAAAACAAAGACTTCGTCTTCGTTTTCATTTGTTTTGCAGTAGCCAAACCATCTCGACAACCACCGTAGTGATAACCAAAACTGAAAACAGTTTTAATAACGTTATGTAAACTTCAAAATCGTTACGTCAAAACGCCCATCTCTAAGCTAATAGAATTTGGTATAAAACACGGACGTAATTGAACGTTTTGCAAATAAAGGTATAATTTTCGTCGACGTCACCGTACGTTGTGCCACTTTAAGTACTCAAAAAACGACGTATAGAAACGTAGCTACGCTGAAAGTGTTAAACCACATTCAATGTTAATTCTCTTGCTGTCTTAAATTAATTTCTGTTGTAATATGTATATAAAAAAAACAAACTACAGGTTATTATTGGCAAGTGACGACGCACAGCATCTGCGAGAGAGTGCGTCGACTTCCGGTATAGAAACTTCCGGTCCATTTACCTACCGCCATAAAAGTTTCCTTAGCAATATTGATAGCTCAATTGACTTAGGTACTTCCGTTTAGCGCCATTTTGTCACCTGAGGAGACGTCGTTACATTGTGTCTTTATAGCGTCATCATCTTCCGTGATAGCAACATCGCAGCAGAATTTCCGTTTTTTTTTCGGTCTTTATTTGTAGAAAGTAATTATTAATTAGATTAAAGATTAATCTTAAGCGTTTTTCAAATATGAGTGAACGCAATCCAAGTTAGTGAAGCGTATGTAGTGGTGGTCGATAACGAATCGAGTAGTCTGAAGTAAGTGCGGTAGCAGGGGGCGAGCAGCCAGCGGGCTGACGGGAGGCGCAGTGCAAGTACGGACATTTCGTTTTTCCGAAACGGAGGTAAAATGCAGAAAACAAGGTACGCTAGATATTGATAATTTTAATTGTTGTTTAAGTCAAATTAATATGTTAACCAATCTTTTAATGAGTAATGTGAATAACAAACCTCCTATCGAGGCTTATGATTTGCCTAATTTTACTGACACCTTTTTGCGAGATTGTAGAAAGTAACAAGCTATTGACCAATCGCTGAGTCGATAAGAACGAAGTCGCTAAGCGTAAAGCTACGCTAGCACCATATATTGGAGCGGAGTGTAAATTATTTTCGATGGGAACTTTTGCGAATTTCAAAATTCAGGCTCCGTCGCAATATGGTCCTAAACCTGTTGATTCGATTCCTCACAAATAATATTAAAATCGGTTAAGAACTCGGGAAGTTATGGCGTAACAGACATTGCGCCATTGAAGCTGATCCATGGGAACTTCGCTCACTTCGTTTGCTCCGCTCCAATGAATTTAGGTCATTTTTATAAACGACATATTTGTGCTTTTGTTGTTACTATGGTAACAAATAAAAACTGAGTTGTGCCATTACTTTTTCTCTGTCTCTCTCTGCAGACAGTAAGCGTAGAGGAGGAGAGATAACAATCGCTGTTCTAACACGGTCCAGTGTAACGCTTTTTGTAAAGTACCTACAGTTTTTTGCCGGCTAGCCCCTGTTTCCACAAAATCCCGTAAGGAACTCCGTTCCAAGAACATGGGGAATTGGAAAAGTTCAATGATGTTAATCTTCCAATTTGGTTCGTTACACCGAAGACTTGATCGCTAACAGTACTCGACCTGGTTTTGTTGAATTTAGTATTAATGACGTATTACGGCAATACATAAAACGAAAGGATAACGTGGCACCAGTTGAACGTGCTTTACCTGCTACTTCAAGTACATTATTGACTCAGCATGAGTGCCAGATAAACCAATTACAGGATTTTGTCAATTGGGCTGCCGCGTTTTACATTGAGCTTTGTTCGGTACAAAATCTAACTTTCATACTAGTGCAGGTTTAATGCAAATTGATTGCGGAAAACATGCAGAGTGTATCGAAGTACTTCGAGAGCTTATATCAACGGAAATGCCTAACAAGTATTTACGGGGTATTTAAGGGGTTGCGATGAATTCCACCTAGTACAGAACTCGCATTCGATAACACTGCTTTTCAATCTTACAAGCTAAGAACCTGTGGCATTGATCAATGGATAAGAATTTGATTTGACAGTGATATCAAACCAAAACTGGATAGTCATCAAAGAGCTTTTCCAAAACCGGGGCTACCTAATAAACCCTTTTGAGCTGATCAAAGGTACAAAGTCAACAAACCGTTATGAACCTCTACAGTCGTCAAAGCCAGCAATGGATCTAAATAAAAAAAACATATGTTAAGAAAGACAGTAGTTAGATAAGAAAAAAAAAATAGCTATCAAACGATTCCTAGAAAATTTTATGGTGATTATCTCCGAGCATATCGGAGACAGTGACTGGCGCATCAGGCTCCGCAGGCTATCCTGAATATGAAATCAGGGATGCATGCTTGTCCCATCAACACAGTGCATACTACAGCGCAAACACACGAATCTCAAGAAATAATAGAGCATATCGAAACCTTGCTAAATCAATAAATATTAGAAAAACTGAATCCAAATCATTAGGGTACGAGTTTCTTTTCACCAATGTTTCTGCGCAACAAGAGCGATGGGTCGAAAATACCAACATTGTCACGAATACTGTGCCAGTGTTAAATTTGATCGATTATTTATTTTTAACCAAATAATTTATTTGTTTAAATTTGATCAGATTAAATTAATCATGATTAAAAAAAAAGTTTTATTCATTATTATTGGAGTTTATCATTAATTGATTAAATTGATATATGATTAAACTCATACGTAAATTTTACGTAAAAAAAAATTACAAATAATAGAAAACATTGACAGTTTTTTTACAGCATTTTTATTAATTATTCAAAAATTAAAAAAAAATCTTACGTTCATATATACTGATTTATTAATTTTGTAATAATATTTTCTCAATTAACCTTTACTGATCTCATAGTAAATCTCATCTCATCATTAATATAAGTGAAACAAAATACAGACAGAAAATTGCAGACAGACAATCCAAGGCAAGAAATTGGCAGAATGACACTTATTGCCAGAAGCTTTGGAGCCGATCTTCCAAAAGTTCGGAAGGCCGCAAATAGACCTTATCACAACAAAAGATACCAGCCTGGTAACTGCGTATAGGTCTAATAGCGAAAGACTGTTCGGCAGTTTTCTGCAATGCTTTCAGCAATAAATGGGACTTCAAACAATCATTTCCCACCTCACTAATACCCAGAGTACTGAACCATTTGAACACAGCGCAAAGGTACTTTCCTTTTAGTGACACCCCTTTGAAAAAGAGCTTATTGGTTACCGGACCTTCGTCTACTTGCATCGCGTCCTGATAGATCAGACTACGAGGCTTCCATCACCTCAATTGCAGGATATGAAACTTTTGTAATGGATAGTTGGGGTGGGCTGAGACAAAAGAAGATTGGACTGTAGCAAAAATTTTACTTAAGTTACTTAAACACAGTGGGAGAGAGTCGCTGATGACATATTAACCTTGGCTTCGTTGGATTGGGGTAAGGACTTCAAATTTGATTACAAGCATTATAATAATAATTTTACATAAATTTTATTACACAAGTCCGTTAATTTAACTTCAGGCAAAGCTACAGAGAATCTTAATTTCAATTTTCTAAATAAACATATTCTGATAGCGATTTACTTACATAAGTCGAGAACGGAAAAATCCTTCATATGGGATCCTTCAGACTCTACCGCCTGGTTTAGTTCCAGTTTAGGTGAACTGGAACTAGGCTATCACGCATATTAATTTTAGCATCGGGACAACAAGTGTATGATTTAACGTTATCACGATTAACGCCTGAGCACTCCAAAGTTATGAGTGATCATATCATATCATGGCCTGTATTTTGTTCAACGACAGACATGCAGGCAACCAGGCTGGAAACTTACAATTAATCCAAATAAAATATATGTCTAGTATTTTGGTAACATAAAGTTTTAGAATTGGGTAAGCAAAAAAGACAGTGGAGTGCAACAACTTATTGGGGAAACAAAAGCTGCTACTAAAACGACTATTTCTTGTTGGATAAAAACTGCGTTTAAGGATGCAGGTATCAGAGCATCCCCAGACAGTATCGCTGCCCTAATGCATCATTATATTGGCGGTAAAATTTACCAATTGATCAGATCCTCTCACGAGGAAATTTGCGAGGTGAAAACACTTTTTGAAAAAATTACTATTGACAAATTAAGCACCCAGCTAATCCTGAAAATTCAAGCAATAATCTAAATTAAAAATTTAGAGCAAATTTTAAGAAATCGTAGAGATATCCTCTACGATTACACTACTCAACACTTAAAAAATATCTGACCCAATTCATATTATTTCATAATAAGCTTGACCAATATAAAAATACTGTATGCATTTTATTTCGATATCACATCTGGTTATAGGGATAAATATTTTTTTATTTTTTTACCTACCTACAGAAGTTAAAATGCGGGTAGTCCGGAAACTTATTACTTTTGCAAATAGAACATAGAGCATTTGTTAGTATATTAACTGACTTCTAAAATGTCGCGAGTGTGTGTTAACAGTCCTGATTTATTTTGCTATATTTGTGGCGAGTTTACGCCGAAATCGAAAAAAAAAAACACTTTCTGACTTAATTAAACAGTGCTATCAAGCTTATTTTAACCGTGTCGTAAGGAATCAAGACAAGTCATGGGTTCCTAAAGTGTGCTGCTTAAGATGTTATACATATCTCAATGGTTGGTGTAAGGGAACAACTGAAAAAATGCCATTTGGTACGCCAATGGTGTGGATGGAGCCAACGAATCATACCGTCGATTGTTATTTTTGTTTAACGCAATTAAAGGGGTTTTCTGAAAAATCAAAACGAAGTATTAAGTATGCCAACGTGCCATCGGTAATAAAACCTCAGCCACATTCTGACGAGTTACCTGTTCCTGAGTGCCCAGTGAATTTAATTCAGACAGTTGAAGTCGACTCGAGTTCGACGGATAGTGAAAATAGCGAGGACCCCCAATATGTCCCAAAATGTGCATCTGAGCCACTTTTATTGAATCAAACTAGGCTTAATGACTTAATAAGAGAATTAAATTTACCCATTATTAAGGCAGAATTATTGACATCCAGATTACAGCAATGGAATCTATGTGAATCAGATGTGAAGGTATCTTTTTATCGTAAACGACATAGCTCACTGGTTCCGTACTATTCTAAAGAAGATGGCTTAGTTTTTTGCAATGATGTAAATAGATTAATGGCACAGCTTGGGCAAAATCATGTAGCTGCTGAATGGCGTTTATTTATTGATTCCTCAAAAAGTAGCTTGAAAGCAGTATTGTTGCATAATGGAAATGAGTTACCGTCCTTGCCCCTCGCTTATAGTGCTAATTTGAAAAAAACTTATGACGTTATGAAACTTTTATTAGAAAAAATTAAATACAGAGATCATAAATGGCCAGTTTGTGCAGATCTTAAAGTGGTTGCTTTGTTAACAGGCTTGCAGTCAGGCTATACAAAATATTGTTGTTTTATTTGCGAGTGGGATAGCCGAGCTCGAGCTCAACATTTTATTAAAAAAGATTGGCCATTACGTCACTCTCTTGTAGTGGGCCAGAAAAACGTAAAATTTGAACCATTGGTTGAGCAAGATAAAATTATTTTGCCGGCATTGCACATCAAACTGGGGCTCATAAAAAAAATTGTGAAAAAAGTCGGTTTTTTTTTTTTTTTTTTTTTGCCTGTAAAGTCGGTTTTACGGGCGAAGATTTTACGTGACAACGTCTTTTTCTCGGTAGAATATTTATTGATATGAATATAATTAAATTGCACAATGCGCGCGGCAGACCGATCATAGTTGAGTGGGAGAGAGACGCAAGGCATTCGGCGGGCCTCTCTCTCGTTCGGTGACTCATCGTAACGTTACCGAGCGTTACACTTTTTCATAAGTGACTCCCAGCCGCAACCAATTTATAAGACGTTATCACGTCAAAAAATAAGCAAAGAAGGTGCGGCTTTCCAGTTTCTCAAGCAAAAGTTTCCCAAGCTTAGTGACGCGAAAATTAAAGAGGGTGTTTTCGTAGGTCCAGACATAAAAAAGCTGATTCAAGATCCATCTTTTATATCTGCTCTCAATAATATTGAAAAACAAGCATGGAACGCTTTTGTCGATGTCACTAACAATTTCCCTGGTAACAAGAAATCTGAAGGTTTTTTCGCGAAAAAATAAAAGTTTTATTGGACTGCTACTATAAAATGGGATGCAATATGTCACTTAAGTTGCATTTTCTTCACTCGCATTTGGACTTTTTCCCTGAAAATATGGGATCAGTCAGTGACGAACATGGCGAACGCTTTCATCAAGATGTTGTTGCATTTGAAAAGCGATTTCAAGGCAGATGGGAGCCTGCTATGCTCGCGGATTACTGTTGGAGCCTTATTAGAGAGACCCCTGCTACTGAGTACAAGAGAAAAGCCAGCCACTCCAAAAAAACTACGCCATTTCAATTAAAATTAGAATAAAATTATGGAAAATTCGTGATTTCGGACATGGATGTTTATCTGGACATTGAGATGTGATGGTGTGTGTATATTTGCATATTTTTATTACTTTAGTGGCAAGAAATAGTAATCACATAATGCGACCTCAGATAAAATCAAAAGTTGAAAATTTGTTGAGTAGTGTTATCAGTTCTATAATAATGTGACTGGATCTTCATTAATTCTGTGTAATTAGTTAAGTTTTTTTGTCTATAATTGAAAATAAGAAATAATAATAAAAATTACTTAAAATTGGGAATTGAAATAAACAAGTTTAAACAGTAAATGGTAGTTTGTTTTAGAATTTTCAACTATGTGCGCAAGTGGGTTATTCAGATATATCTATTCTACATAAATCTCATTAGGAAACATCGTCTTTATCACAAGGCGTCATCAATTCATCATGAAGTCACCAGGAGCTAATAAACACGTCTCTCACAGATGCTGTGCATCGTCACATGTCAATAACAGTACAAGTTTTAAATAACAATAAAACTTGTATTATTGAACAGAGAAATACAAGTGCTGGCAGAGTCGAAACTCGAAACGAGTTCCTTGTATCAGCCATCTTGCTATACCTACGTTTTGGAAAATAAATTATATGTATATAGCTTTATTTATACATGAATCCAAAAATATTAAAAAGTTAATATTTTTCAAGATATCTTTAATAAAATGATTAAATGATTAAAGATTATGATATAAAAAGAGAATAATTTAATTAACCATAGAGCTAATAGGTTACGCATATTTCTTTTTTCTTTTGTTACTAGTTCGTAACATAATTAAAATTCGCCTGCATGCTAATTTTATGACCTAAACAATATTCTTACAGCATTAATAAATTCCAGACAACTGCCAACAATCATTTAGTCTTAAACTAACTTAATAATAACATATATAAATGACCATGACTCTGGAACAAATGCTTACGTTCATCACATTAATATCTCTACCGGGATTCGAACCCGGGACAAAAGGCAGGAGGTAGGATCGCTGTGCCTAACATATGCCTACATATGCCTAAGCGACTGTGCAAATAAATAAATTACGATTTGATTCTATAGATCTCTGAAAAAAAAAAGATTCAGGTATAACCTATACCTGAATTTTTTTTTTTTCTAATATTGTCAATAGAATTTTGTGCTTTCTCTTGGTGATATCAGAGTTGGTTTTGTTGCTGCCCGTCTATTTTTTTTTTTTCAATTATTTATTTAACAAAATGAAGTCATTACATTGTTAATCAGCGCACCAAAATCGCTAGGATTTGTCCGGTATGCTGAGAGTACACAATTGAATGTCACATACATATATCTACACATATATCTACTACATACATTTATATATATACTTTTATATTTATAATTAAATGTTTCTATTTGTTGGTTACGGATTTAAATTCAATTTACTAGTTTATTTTTAGTAAAAATAATAACGAAATAATATATGGATAAGTTAGTACTGCGACCGACACTTAAAATCTTAAATATAACCTTATAAGCTTAAAAAGCGAATTTAATTCGAAGACTTTCCACCGTGCTGGTCTTAGAGGTTTGGAGGCCTTGGGAAAGGAGGCCTTTTTTTTTCGAATAAAAATTCTAAATCAAAATCTTTTATTGCTAATAATAATATTTTTTCTTATATTCACACCAATTAGTTTAGCCCAAAGTTAGCAATTAGGTATTGGGCTTGTGTTATGTATACTAGGGTATTATTTATAGAAGTATACATAAAATACCCATGATTTAAGTGCTAATGCTCGTATTCATCACACAAATATCTATCCCTTCCGGGAATCAAACCCAGGACTGTCGGTGCGAAAGGCAGGATCGCTACCGCTGGTTATTCAAAGTTCTTCTTTTTTTAAAAGAAAAGCGAGACTCAAAACCTGAGACCCGTCGTAGTTGGTAATTTTTTTATCTCCCCATATCCGGGGCTGCTTACCACTTCCGCTCGCGCTTATATTATCCTAAATAAGAATCTATAGAAGACTAGCTGATATAGCTGACTACCTATCCTATGTCCTTAGTCGAAACTAATCCAGCAAAAAAAAACATCAAATCGATTGAGTAGTTACGGAGTTCATCGCGGTCAAACAATCAATATTTATACCCATATCTATAAAAATACCCACGAATGCTCGTATTCATCACACAAGCGTCTGCCCCTTCCGGGGTTCGAACCCAGGAATGGTCCTTGGTCCTTGCACCAAAGTAGCATAAGTGTTACGGTAATTGTGTTAATATTCTCGTGTCTTTCGATTGTATTGTGATAGTATTATTTTCTGATGTTTCTAAGATTTATGGCAACATCTTGGTTACAGAAGCTGTTTCAAAATTAAAAGGTACCATTAACATGACTCCGTAAGGGTGTTGCATTTTAGATATAAACCTATAACAACTTAAAACTAAATAGATGTAGGTTTTCCCATTACCTTTATACCTCAGTCATCCTATGCCTTCTCTCAAGCTTTGTACTACGCATGCACGTATTAACACACGAATATTAAAAAAAAAATGCTCAATCTTATGAATTTGTGTCTGTCGCTTTTTCGTTTCAAAGAGACACTGTATTAAATCAGTTAATTATGCTTTCTATCTCATTTTCTCCTACGTTAAATCTTACGAATTTATGTGTCTGTCTCTTTTTACTGTCGCTATTTCGTTTCATCGACTTTCAAATCGCAACGATGCTAAAGAAATTTTTACTTCAATAAATTATTTTATTGTATAAAAAC
Organism: Calamotropha paludella; assembly: GCA_927399485.1. Classification (NCBI taxonomy): domain Eukaryota; kingdom Metazoa; phylum Arthropoda; class Insecta; order Lepidoptera; family Crambidae; genus Calamotropha; species Calamotropha paludella. Next base: position 422,574 of record OV656803.1, on the reverse strand, counting down.
ATTTTTGTATTAAATATTATTTTAATCTTAATATATATAAATTACGTGTTACGTTGTTTGTCCGCGATGGACTCCTAAACTACTTAACCGATTCTGATCAAACTTCGTAACTATCTGTTATTTGATCTAACTTAAAAGATAGGATAGGTTTTATTTTAATTTATAACACAGCAACGCGTGGCTGAGTCAGCTAGTGTATTATAAATATCTGTTCCTTTTTGTATATCCTGAATTTGTACATTTTTATCGACATATGGCAAGTTCTTGAACTCACCAAATGTAACTTATATTTTTATTTTTATGCCTTAAATTATGTGACTGTTGATAAAAATATGCTCGGACATAAACGATACACTCTCCCAAGTTAGGTTGGTTGAATCTTTTGCATTTGCCTAACCTGGGACAGGCCTGGCCAGTGCCGGTTTTAGCACTACCAACGTCGCGGGCGAGATTTCTATTGCACCCCCTAACTGCAATTTAAACCTATACTATACGAAAAAAAGCAAAGGATATAATAAAATAACTATTTTTTAGAAGGCATTTTCACTAATAAAATAAAATACACTATAAAAAAGCTCAGTGATACATGTTGGGAAGAAAGAATAAGCAGTGGTTACGCAGTCCGTTGTCAAACTAGTGCAAACTATGACGCTCTTATTACTTTGGCCAAGAAATACAGAAAACGATTGTCAAGTTTCTTATAAGCCTACTACACTGGGTGAACCGTTAAAAGATTTCAGCTTTAAAGCGCCCCTAATGTCCGGTGCCCTGGGCGGTCGCCCCACCGCGCCCTACCCTAACGCCGCTACTGGGCCTGGCCCGTGACCACTATAACTCAGTATTCAAGTTTATACTATTAAGTTAGTTGTTTTGTTTTTTAAGTTCTCATGACACGCTTAGAATGGGTGATTTTAGGAGAAATCTGTTATAAGCTTTACCATAGATTGACAGAAAAAGGGTTTGATTTATGTTTCTTTTATTTTTATTATTTACATTAGATGTGTATTTTTATAAATTACTTTTATAAATTCTGCTTGCCAAATATTTGGTGTGATGTGTAGTGGTTGGTGACTATTTGTAATAACATCTGTTGATTGTACCGTATTACTTGCAGAATAAAATGATTTGATTTGATTTGATAAACTCCAAGCTGCTAAACCGTTTTTGATCAAACTTCGTAACTATCTGTTATCTGATCTAACTCAAAAAAGGATAGGTTTCATTTTAATTTATAGCACAGCAACGGGTGGCATGCCATGTATAATAATATTATACATTTACATTAAACAACTGATTAAACAAAAAAATCAGAAATCATCATGAGGAGGTTCATATAAAAAAGTTTACTTTTTATTATGTTAACTTAATCATTTATTAAGATAACATAATAAAAGTATTTTCAAGTATATTGAGTTAACATTATAATAAACATATTTCTTCTTACATTCACACCGATTAGCGTAGCCCATAGTAAGCTACTATAAGGCTTGTGCTATGGATACTAGGGTAACGGATAGTCATACACTTGTATGTAATATTTATAGAAATATATATAAATAACCATGATTCAGGTACAAATGCACGTATTCATCATACAAACATTTGTATCTATCGGGATTCGAACCCAGGACCGTCGGTGCCATCGCTACCTTTGCACTAAACGATATGTTAAATGAAACTGTTACGTTTTTTGTTTCTCATTTTTTTTGGGAGATTTGATCGACTTTCGAACATGTTAACTCCGTCTATCTTTAATTTTATTCACTAAATCAACTTAAGGCTATTGCAAAGCTGACAATAATTTTAGCTGCATCTGAGAAGGGCCCAGCTTCAAACTTCCTAGTTGGTCAAGAAACCAACGTTGTGCAGATTCACATTCAATGAATTACAAATCTCAACTTTCAGGTGACGATTCCGCTCACATTCCATCATCAGTTCGATGTGCGGAAAGGTACCTTCCGACAATACGAACAATTAGGAGACTCTACAATTTTCACCAAAAATTTAAATTTATATAATGGAATGTTAGGCTGTTGGTTTTCAAAATAAATAAAAAAAAGTTCCCCACTATTCTAAGAGGGGTGGACGGTCGGTTCTAGACGAAGCAGACTTTCCGGCACCGGCGGGGGAAGGGTGAAGAAGGCGGGAGGGGTCGTCCCTCGCTCACGCCAGTCTTTGCCGAGCCGGCATCGTGTTCGGACGCGTAGTAGCCGAGCTCCGTTCGCGCGTGTGACAATTAGAGCTTCGGGTATGCGGGTCCGGTAAAGCGGCCGCCGATGGGGCGCCCAAAATGGACGACCCGAGCCCTACTGCTGGCGGCCGCGCTGGTGGTAGCCGCGGCCATGTGCAACCCGACCGGCAACCGATCCGGCGGCCAGTCCGGCAACCAGTCAGGCAATAGCCAAGGATGCGCGTGCGGTGATGGCGGTACAAAAATGGAGTGTAGAGGCGCTGGTTTGCGACGAATACCACCATTGCATGAGAACCTCCTAGCCCTGTAAGTAGATCGACTTTACACAGCTTCACATGTAACAAAAAACATGACCAAACATACCCCATTCCGAATAGAAAGACTCTTTTTTTACGAGACAAAAAATCAAAGTTGGACTATTGACGAGTCGAATTTATTTAAATAAATTTCGTGTCACGATGTATGTTCGGGATAAACTCTGAAACTACTTAACCGATTTTGATATTTTTTCAGACTTAGGAGATATGATAGGTTTCATTTTAATTTATAATACAGCAACTCGTAGCCGGGTCAGCTAGTACATATATAACAACACAATAATATTTCTTACATTCACACCAATTACCCTAGCCCAAAGTAAGCACTGTAAGGCTTGTGTTATGGATACTTAGCTAACATACAAATCTAAGGGTCATCTGCCCCATTCGGGATTCGAACCCAAGACCGTTGGTGCGAAAGACAGGATCGCTATCGTTACACCAAACGTTGTCGTCTACAAAGGTTGTATACATAAATCTGTAATTTAAAAGAAAAAAATTGTAGAGTTGCTGTCTTTGTTTTTATTACAACACGGCAACTATTATTATATATACTCACAAATCGGTGATGTAAATATAAGAACTCGTGGAGTTAAAAGCCTTGTTTATATATATTTTATATAAAATGATATGTGTTTAAAACCAGTTCATAGTTCAAGAAATGTTTACTTAAATGTTGTAAACAGCCCTTGCCGAGTGCCGCGGCTTCTCGGTACAAGGTCTCTCTACGTAAGGCTTACGAAGCTATGCGTGGCTTTAACGTTCTATACACGCATTGCAAATGCTAATACTGAATAAAAATCGTTTTAAGTTTTATCATAGCAGTCACAAGGTGAGCAATGACCGTTGCAGGAGTTGCAATAAATATTTTCTTATACCGGCATCTCCTTTTTTCCATCGGACATCTAGACGCACTGCAGGCTACCACCCTTTTTTGTTTGCTATTATTCCTACCTGTCGCACCAAGCGCTTTTCAACATCCTTCATAATGCGCACAGCAAAGGAGTGGAACTCCCTCCCTGTGTCTGTATTTCCGAGAACTTATAACCCGTCCATTTTCAAAGCCAAGCTGAAGCTTCTGGGTTAGTTCGTTCCATCGTGGATTCGATGTTGGCCCCCGGGCTTGATTAGGATCAAAAGCAAGTCCATCCAAAATAAAAAAAAAATAAGTGTAGAGATGTAGAGTTTGGCGTACCTCAGGGGAGTATACTAGGACTTTATTCCTTGTCTATATCAATCTTTCTACCAGAGTCCATAGACCATCCCGTGATACTTTTTGCCGATGATAGCACAGCCGTCATTAAGTATGACAATATTAAGAATTATGAAAATAATGATGACACAATTTGATAATTAATTCTGACAAAACTTAAGTAATGCATTTTAGACAACAAACAGTTAGCACCAAAAGTTAAAGTGACTTTTAATGAAAACATAATAGAGTCTATTTCTGCGTCAAATTTCTGGGCCTGACTATCCACTACCAAATGAATTGGAAGGCTCATACTGAACAATTTTGTAAAAATTCGTAGTTTTGTTTATGTTCTTAGGAGATTAATGCAGATATCTATTATTAAGACTACTGTCACGGCATATCAGGGATATGTAAGCTCTATTTTACGAAACCAATAATTAATCTGATGTGGCAATTCAGTAAAGAAAAGCGCAACATTTAAAATACAGAAAAAGTGCATGAGGGCGATCATTTGAAACAAACGGACAGTTGCACACCTTATTTTCAACAGTAAAATGTAACCCACACTGCATTAAACGACATCGTGCTATGATATGCGCAAATAAAAGGAAAACTGCATTATTTAATAATAGTTTTTATCTACTCTGATACTATAATACAAAGATTCTAAAACTGAAAACAAAATGCTTATGACAAACATTACGTACAGGCCAAAAATAATAAAAAAAAAGTTTAATTACGATACAGGTCTTGTATGGACACCTGTATCATAATATAACTTTTTAATCATAACGATACACCTATACAACCTCCAGCTGGACCAAGGAGGTTGAACCTCTACTTTAAAAAGGTTTCAATGAACGAGTCCGCGACGACGCAAAACGCATTCACAATCGATGTTTGCACCTTGGCGCCAACATTTGACATTTAAAAAATCTTTTCAATATTTAAACAAAGTTTGGTTTTGTTTGCAACATTGTTTTACGTAATATAGTATGAGAGTAGATAACGTAGTGTATGACACTGTACATAACTTGGTCTTATTACACTCGTGTGATACTATAAAAAAACTCGCCTACGGCTCGTTTTTTTAAAACACACTCATGTTATAAGAACCCTTATTATGCAACAGTATCATAAACTACTATTTCTTTATGGCACCTATAATTTATAACAAGATCCCAGCAAGCATAAAGAATCGCCTGCAAACTTGCCATTTTATTCAATAACTAGCTGACCCAGCCACGCGTTGCTGTGGCACAGTAAATTTATTTTTCTAAAAAAATTTTTCTAAAATAAAAGTAGCCTAAGTTACTCCTTATCACATTAGCTATCTGCCAATAAAAGTCCCGTCAAAATCGGTCCAGCCATTTCAGAGATTAGCCGGAACAAACAGACAGACAGACAGACAAAAATTGTAAAAAATATTATTTTGGTGTATGTACCGTATATATATTCAAATGCATGTAGTAAAAAACGGTTATTTTAATATTACAAACAGACACTCCAATTTTATTTATATGTATAGATAAGATTTATTAAAGACAAAACATCGAATAAATTTTAATTAGACCTTGCCTATATGACAACAAATTGCTGTGATTCATTTTAAATACATATTTTTTTATTTTAGTATAATAAATATCTATTTGAAAATTTTATTATATCGTAATTAAGTTGACATGTGCTATTGCAGTTGCTATTGACATCGAAATAACCATTCTATGAATTATTCTATACTAGCGACCTGCCCCGGCTTCGCACGGATGCAATGCTCTACTATATTATGCATGTATTATACATATAAACCTTCCTCTTGAATTACTCTATCTATTAAAAAAACCGCATCAAAATCTGTTGCGTAGTTTTAAAGATTTAAGCATACATAGGGATATAGGGACAGAGTAAGCGACTTTGTTTTATACTATGTAGTGATATTATTTAAATTGTGATTTTAAATGTATTGTAAATTTTTATCTCATTGATATTAATATGCCCAGCAAAGGGCAAAAACATAGTGAGACCTTAAAACTAACATAAGAATGTAATTATCTGTTTATCTATGTTTTATGAAGAATCTGAATCTGACCAAAGCCATCGACGCCGGTTTGGTGCAACGGTAACGGTCCTGCCTTTCGCACCGACGGTCCTTTGTGCGAATCCCGGAAGCGGCAGATGCTTGTATGATGAATACATAGGATTTGTACCTAAATCATGGGTATTTATATATATTTCTGTGAATATATATCATATATGTAGGTTTATCCGTTACCCTAGTATCCATAGCACAAGCCTTACAGTGCTTACTTTGGGCTAGGCTAATTGATGTGAATGTAAGAAAGATTTATTTATTCATACAGTTTGTTAAGCGCCTAGAGAAATACAAGAGTTTGGTACTACACGCCGCCGACACTCGTCAAGGCTACACAATCAGACACTTTAACTGCAAAAACCGATAAAAAATAGATCACACTATATGTGGCATCTTCGTTAGTCAACTATTTTCTTAATAAATATCTAAATTACGTGTCACGTTGTTTGTCCGCGATGGACTCCTAAACCACTTGACCGATTTTGATCAAACTTCGTAATTATCTGTTATAGGATACTTCATAACTTAAGAGATAGGATAGGTTTTATTTTAATTTATAACACAGCAACGCGTGGCTGGGTCAGCTAGTATCTATATATAAATTACATGTCATAGTGTTTGACCGCGATGAACTCCGAAACTAGTCAACCGATTTTGATGATTAGTCTGTCATTATTTCATTATATCATAATTTATAATAAAACAACGCGTCGCTGGGTCAGTTAGTATCTATAGACGATTAAACAAATGGCAAAAACTGAGCGAAGGCTCATTTTTCAATATCACCGCAGCGTATGGCACGCGCGTTGATGTCTTTTATAGAACAAGGTTTTTTTTTCAAAACTCTACAACATGATAAAGAGGTTGATGTTTTCGAAGCTGATAACAGAGACGGTCGGTACCAACAAAATTTGATTTAAAAAAATTGTAACAAAAACTCACAAGCACAAGAAATACCTTGTAAATTATGTTTGTAAAAATTAATATTATTATTTTTCACTTAAATTACTTAATAATTATTATTTCTCTAATTATTAACATCTTAGTTTCCATTTTCGATGTCCTGCTTATACGCACGGAAAATGATGCGTGTAAATAAATTTTATGACTAACGTTTGGTGCAACGATAACGATCCTGCCTTTCACACCGACTGTCCTCGATTCGAATCCCGGAAGGGGCAGATGTTTGTATGATTAATACGTATCTGAGTCATGAGTGTTTATATATATATTTCTATGAAAATTACATATCTATAGTATTCATAACACAAGCCTTACAGTGCTTACTTTGGGCCAGGTTAATTGGTGTGAATGTAAAAAGAATATTATTCTAATAAATGTTTGTATGAATGTATGTATGTTTATATAAATATAATAATAGTGTAAATATAGTTCAGATAGAATAAAATTAAACATAAATAGTTGTAAATATAAAATATGGGTTTATATATTTGAAAAATGTATATAAATAATAATAAACTTAGGAAAGTCACTTACATACTTCTTTTGGCGTATTGAGGGTGAAATTCATGTAACGGAAGTAGCGCACGTAGCATGCAACCAGAGAGCAACACTATGAAGTTATCTGTAAACGTGAATATGCTAACTTCAAGATATCTCATTTCAAAATTTAATAAAAAAATATATAAAAACTGCCTCGCGTACATAAGGATATGCACTCTTTTTTTCATTCGGACTTAAATTTAAATTTTAAGTTTTTAATTTATAATATTTTTAATGTAAATATATAATAACCATTTATTTTCATACTTATAATATTTATAAAGGGGAATGTCCATTCTGGGCCTACCGTGGACATCATTAAACAAGGAAATGATTTTGTGCATAAATTTTGTCATTTCAAGTTATGAATTTTACATATATTTAAACATGCGCCACTGCAATTAACTATATTTCGATAAATGAACGAATATTTGTTTATAAATCGTCATAAGTTGTGTGATGAGGCTGAAACTGGTAGCAGAAAACCAGCAGCAAAACCCAGGTTACCAGTTTTCTATGTAGTTTCTTTTTGCAACGGCCAAATTTTCTAGAACTTTTTTGAAACATTTAAAAATGTAGTAATCTAGACGATTCAGTCGTTGCAAAAAGAAATTAAATAGAAAAAATCCTACTTTCTCCAAGATTGATAAAAGATACTTGGAGGTCTCGCTCTCTCTTAAATAGCCACTGGAAGGTTGAATTATACATTTTGAAACGTCTCAAAAAAGTTCTAGGAAATTCGGTCGTTGCGTAGAGAAACTACATAGAAAAAGTACAACTTTTCAGCTTTTTTGAAAAAGGAAAAACTTGGAGATCTCGCTACATCTTAAATAGCTTCTAGAATGTAAAATTATACATTTTCAAATGTCTCAAAAAAGTTCTAGAAAATTCGACCGTTGCGAAAAGAAACTATGTATCTACATAGAAAACTGAAAACCTGGGTTTTGCTGCTGTTTTTCTGCTGCCAGTTTCAGCTTCTTAGTTATGTGGCAAAATGCTGTCAGCACATAAATTACATTTTATTTATACCTAATTTCAAATTAAATATCGATACGCATCCACTGTGACGAAAATACATTTCAACTGAACAAAAAAAACTTAAGATTTTGCATAAACAACGTACGAGTAGTTCATAAAACATTTAATAGAAAATATGAATGAAAATTTTAGTAATTATTTTCCTGTATTCAACCTAAATAACTAATTCTTTGAAGTCAAAATAATAACGTGAAAAGTTAGATGAGAAAACTTTAGTCAGTCCAACAGTTAGGTGTAGAAACTCTTATGTTTAAATGCTGACTGACTTTTGCGAAAAATTGTGGAAAAAATGGGTGGAATAATGACAATCAAATCTATTATTCAACAAAACATAATGAACTGCTAGTTACTTATAAACATACAAGCTTGAAACCGCCATCGATCACGACATTTGATTTTAGAATCAGAAGCGAGACCGTTTGAGTCCATTTTGAATTGTCTTATAAAAAGTAGTCTCAAGCCATATTGTGTCAATCGGAAAAACCGGATTTTGATGCCGACATTTATTAGAACGTTAGTTTAACATCTTAATTGTAAATCTATTAATAGTGACTCCTGTTTGGTACAACGGTAGCGATTCTGCCTTTAGCACTGATAGTCCTGGGTTCGAGTCCCGGTAGAGGCAAACGTTTGTGCTGCCTGCCTTATAGTGCTTACTTTGTGCTAGGCTAATTGGTGTGAATGTAAGAAGTGTTATTATTATATTATATCCAACTGTAATGAAACTATATACCCGACGTTTTGGGGGGAGTACGAAGCGTCATTTTAATGGTTTTGGTTTTCTTGTTAAATTTTGTGTTGTGGTTGATATTAGTGTGTATTAATGGTGAATTATTATTATTAACCACTGAGTATTTCTAAATATGCATGAGTGTTGTTGAAGGTTTCGAACTCTCTCAGGAAAGCCAAGAGGAGGTTTCAGTAAAACTCCATTTCTTTGCTGAAACCTAGGATATTACACGAGAACTAGCTATTATATTTACTTTACACTGGCTAAATGCACAAATAGTGCAAGTTACATATAAAGAAATAATAACTATAGATCTAACTGTTGTTAACTTAACAGTGGATATGTTTGAACCAATTAAAACCATATATAATTTAAACCACGTCATTTAAAGTGGGAGTGGCTCGCATACCGGTTTTTATTGTAATGCCGTTCCGTAGTCCCAGATTCACTACCTGGCCGGGTAAAACGAACATTTCTATATTGCCTCGGGTCTGGGTGTTAAGATACCGTCGACGTTTCTCGTAGCTCCAAGTGTCTTGTTTTTGGATTAGAACTTTAAAATTTTGTAGCCTTCGCTGTCTTTGAGAATCCTTAGAAAAACCAGCAACAAAAGAAAATTAAAATTTTTTTGTTTATTTTTTAGTCTACGGGCGTGGATTTTTTTTTTGCATAACCACTATAAGGATCTGATACTTTGTTCATATAGCTTTCATTTATTTTTTAAACTTCTTGATATGTCCACTTCTCGCCGAGATATCGGTCTTCAAATGGAAAAGGATCCTCTTGTCTTTGATTATCGATATCTCAGCAACCAACAATCGCACTGAAAGTTAAAGGTGGGTTTCAAGAACTTGAATGAATTCTCTTTAACAAAAAGCTATTGCTTTTCCGAAATTTTTTTTTTCTTTTTGTCACATGAAATTGAAAATGCAACAAAAAAAGGCTTTTGGTGTTTTTTTTTGTAAAATCAGCCGCTGGATCAAAAATATTGAGGAAACCACTAATGTTAAGTGTCTCTTTTGCAGTTCAATATGTCCACAAAAACCCTACAAAGAACCAAGTTAATCCAGCCAGCCGTTTTTTTGTTTCACTTGATCGATTTTTTTCAAAAATTAAAGGATCACGTTTTTGCACTGAAAAGCTCACAATTTAAAAAAATGAGAGGACTTTACAATTAACTTCTTGAGATTACAGCTGTCAATCAAAATTATATTACTTTTAGTGTCCACAAAGTCACATTGATTGTATTTATTTATAAACTTTTCATTGATATCGATTTTTTTTTAATCTTTTTTATCGGTTTTTTACTGTATATTTAATGTAAATTAAAAATTTCTACAAAGCCAGATTGGCATATAAATCACGTTAATTCACGTTAAAATTATGTTGTTTCATAATGATATGTGTATTATGCCACTGAATTTTTACCCCTTTGAATAGAAAAAAACAGAAGTCTGCCCCATGCTTGTAGAGTTAGCAGTCTGGTTGTGATTGAGCGCGGATGGCAACCAGCCTCGACGTTCGTTGCGCCTTTAATATCATTCAGAACAATATATGTGATTTGTCTAATATAATAAATAATAATTATAATAATTTCCACAGTAGACTTGACCTGTATTGTGGGAATCTTAATGGGAGGAATTAACTTTAATTGATTTCATCCGCTGAATACATTACTGACAAGTTATTCTATAAGTTTAAGTGTCATGGAACAATAGTAACTTTTGTCAATTTAGACAAAAATCTCTAAAAAAGAAGAAGGAATGCCAAATTATCTGTCCTAATGTATTAATATAATTATTTAACCCTTAAAATACATTATCAAATTATCCTATATATACGAGTCCCGATAGTTTCTTTCAGTCCAGTAATGCTGATTCAAGTTTGGTCTTAGCTTTTCGGAAATATAATCTAATAAAATTGTTAAGACTATTGATTCCGTTGTAATTAAGGGGCTTCATGATAAATATAAATATAAATCGTAAAAATAAGATATTGCTCGTAGAGTGAGCAGTCTGGTTGCTGTTGAGCGCTGTTGGCAACCAACAATCGTTGCGTTCGGGCGTTCCTCTCTCCGCTGTCGGCAATTAATCAGCTCGGGCTTTATAACCGCTAACTGCATTATTTGTTTCCCGCAGGTAAATCAATTAGAAGAAAGCGCTGTCTTCATTTACTGTAAATTATGCTTTTCAGGGGATTTTATGTTAACAATTCGACCTCTATTTATGACTTTAATGACTTCCTTGTTTATTCATTATTAAAAATTAACGCGAATAGGCGCCATTGCCATAAAATTTATAATTACGTGACATTATTAGCCATCTTTTTTTATAATGTGATTTTTCATTATTGTTATCAAAAACTGTTTTGTAATATTTGCGTGCCAGTAACTATGGTGTCTTATACCCCGTTTAAGGTGGATAACGAGCTTCTTTTGTTTTCAGTTCTCTTCCAGCTTGCATGAAGTTGTTCTCAAAAACATGATTCATGGTCCATGTGGAATTCTAAATCCAAATTCACCATGTATAGTGGATGGTGAGTTTTAGAAACGGTATGCTTACGCTATGACCATAAATAAATCCCAGGGTCTGTCGTTGAGTGTTTGCTTCTTTCGTGGACCGTTGTATGTTGCCTGCTCCCGCGTTGGGAAACCGTCAGCTTTATTTGTTTACGTGCCAGGCAATAAAAAATAATTTAATGCCATAACGCATTAGTATGAATTTCATCACAGTATAACGTCTTGCCCTACGAAATAGACAGCTTAATTTTGTAAGTAATCGTTCTTCATTGTTGAGACATCCGATTTATTTATATTAACTGATAGATCACGAGGTGGCTTTACTAGTTGCTGCATTTGCTCATACCGCCATCTCCTTTTTTCCATCGGACTTCCAGACGCACTGCGGGCTACCCTTACTTGGTTGCTATTCCTACCTGTCGCACTAAACGCTTCGCCTCATCCTTCATAATGCGTACAGCAAAAGAGTAGAACTCCCTTTTTACGTCTGTATTTCCGAGAACTTATAACCCGTCCATTTTCAAAGTCAGGGTGAATAGGCACCTTCTGGGTTAGCTCGTTCCATCGTGGATCTTGTCTTGGCCCCCCTGGCTTGATTGGGATCTAGAGCGAATATATTCTAAATAAAAAAAAACTATTATAACAATATTATTATATTTCTTATATTCTAGCCTAGCTCAAAGCTAACAGTGCTCACTGTTAGCTTGTGTTATGGATACTAGGGTAACGGATAGACATACATATATGTTACATCAATAAGTAATATCAATACAAAATATATAAAAATACCCATGACTCAGGTACTTTCTCATTCATCACACAAACATTTGCCCTTTCCGGGACTCGAATCCAAGACCGTTGGGTGCAAAAGGCTACCGTTGCACCAAACAGTGGTCAACCACTAAAACCGGTATGCGAGTCACTCGACCACAGAGATCATCACACTGACGGTCCTGGGTTCGAGTTTCAGAAGTGGTGATATGTTTGTGTGATGAATAACGAGCATTTGTATCTGAGTCGTGGGTATTTATATGTATTTCTATTAATATCATATATGTATTATATCTGTATGTATATCCTTTACCCTAGTATCCATAACACAAGCTTTATAGTGCTTTAGGTTCGGCTAATTGGTGTTAATGTAAATATTGTTATTATTAATGTTACTATGTCTGTGAAGGTCGCTGGTATTGTGATGCAACAAAGCGAGTCCTATGCAGCTATTTATAACTAAGCAATTAGATAGATCTTATAGCGGACCGCCTCCGCTGTATCGGATCCCTTATCCCGGATCCGATTACGGTGCAACTGAAGCTGATTTATTCGCGCATAAATCCCGGGCCCCGCGGGCCCTAGATGCCTGGAGGTTGGGCATTACAATCCCCACTGTTATCCCCGACAAACGTACCGTGGCCTCATTATATGAAACTCACGAAAGATTTGTGAAATTAATTTTGTCTAACAAATGTTCTTCAATGCTGGGAGATAATTTGTTGTTTCATTTATTATTATGAAGAAATATGACGGAGCTTTCTATATTATTGCGAAATGAAAACAAGAAATAGGCAAACAAAAACCGAGTGTGCTTTAGACTGAAGACACTATATTTATATTAGATATACGATAGGTAACTCTTTCTCTTTCTATCTTTACCAACTTATATCTTCCTGTCAACTTCCGTTCGCCTCGCCTGATCACACTTATCGTAATGCTCTCGTCACGCATTCGCCAGCGTGCGTAAAGAAGTTTTAATTCAAATATATAAAAAAAATTCAACGGAACTTGTCCCCCGGCTATTCAGGAGATTTCCGAGATCTTCCTTACTATGGTTTTAAAAAACAAAAAATAATAATCTGGAAATTAGTCAATACATAACGTAGCATTATTACTATGGCGCTAGTATTCATTAAAAGTTATTTTATTTATAGAAGTAAATATTTAATTGAATAAGTTTAATACAAAGTTTATTGCGATATCATTATAATTGTGCCAAATATTACTAAACGAAGATTAGTTCAAAAACATCAGTCGCAAAGGATATAGTAGTTAACGTTAATGTTTGTTTTACAAAATAGTAGAGCAAGTAAACATTTGGCTCTACATATTATGCGCATTGAACGGAAATTATTATATTTTAATTACACTTTGGCGAACGGCCAAAAATATCTAATATTTTTATATTTTTTATATATTTTATGTATGCTATCATATAATATAAATTATTATAATAGAAAAATTCTAGAAAAAATCGACTTGGCTCACAAGTGAATTCTCAGGCGGGAATCGAAGACACAACCTTTGGAAGTCCGGTCCAATGCTCTCCCAATTAAGCTACCGAGCCTTGTGAACACTCGTGAAATTTATTAGTTTTACGTTGTAGGCCAGCGTAATTTTACGTTGTAGGCCAGCGTTGTTTCACCAATGAGAAGAACATCCACTTGTATTCGAAAGAAACAATTTTACAAATGTTTGGGCAATGAATTAAGATGGAGATGATAACTTATATTGTTATTAAAAATCAAATTCAATACCAATAATAATAGAGTATTTTGTTATTTGGAGCGACACTCAAATCTTTAACAAATGAAACAAGACTCTAATATTTTAGTTATACGATTACTTTTCATAAACAGTATAGATGACGATTAGTTGACCATTCTGGATGCTAAAAAGATTGCGATGCTGACTGTACGCTTAATAGAAATTCTATTTAATCTTTAAAGACTTTATAGAAAATCGCTCCAGAACCGACAATAAATGAACACGCATCATAATTATTATACTACTTACACAAATTAATATACTACTTACTTATATCTGAATCAAACAGACAAGTTGTGATCTATAAAAACCTTTAAAAGTACAAAAAACGTTTTTCATTAGATACGTCGCCATCTTTTTCAAATTAGATTCTAAATAGATACCAATTATTGCATTTATTTTGCAAAATAAGATGTAACAATATTTGTTTAACATTATTTCCTAAATATTAATAAAATAAAAATATAATTTTTGACAAAAGATGAGTAAAACCAAAGAGGCAAAACAGTGCTTCAAATAAAATTTATTTTACGATATTACTTCAATTATTTCTAAGCCAGGAGAATAGATGTCGTCCTAGTAGCACAACACTTAAAGATTGTTTTTAAACATACCTTTCAGAAAATGTTTGTCCTTTTTAGAGTTCCGTACCTCAAACGGAAAAATGGGACCCTTATAGGATCATTTTGTTGTCCGTCCGTCTGTCAAGACCCGTTTATGCTGCAAATAACGTATATTTCGATACTTTCAAGGGAATGAAAATTTATAGGGTATTTTCTGTTGACCTAGAATTATGATATTTGTTGTGAAGCGATGTCATGTAGCTCAAGTAAAGGAATTAATCCTAAAACCGAAAATCTGAAAAATTTTGAGTTACATAACAAAATAATACATTCTTTGAGATAACAAAGTATGTATGGGGAAATCAGTTTTCCAACGGCAAAGTTAAGATTGTCCTTCAATGCGTTGATCATTTCATTAGAGCAATATTAGGTCCTTTTATAATTTACTTAACTAAAAGTTTTTAAGGAACCCTCTGTGCGCGAGTCCGACTCACACTTGACCGGTTTTTTTATTACTGCTTAGTTACTAGAGATATTACTTGACTTGTTTTTCTATGAAATGTAAAATGCGGACTTTATGTTTTATCAATAACATCAAATCGCTTCCTGTTTATTAAAATAAATAAATTTTTCAACTTGTCCGTCAATAAACTGTACTTTTATGAGTAAACTAGCTTTTACCAGCGGCTTCGCTTGTGTTGATGTCAGGGACAGAACGTTTGTTCTGGATAAAAGGTACCCTATGTACTTCTTTTGAGTAGTTGAGGCGGAAAAGAGCCTAAAAAACCATAGCAAAACTATCACGACAAAAATACCTTAAACAAATCTGTACGTACCGAACCGTTGAAATCGAATCAGTTTGAAATCGATTGTTTTATCACAATGCCAACTCGAGTAGACTCGAATTAGCCCTGTTCGTTTACAATATCGCGGCTGGACGGCAATAAAGGCACCGACAGGCGTTCTGTTTGCCCGGCAAACGAGGCCGGGAGACGGTTGGCATACACAATTTGCACAAACTAACGAATTATATGAACGCGATTAAACGATATTAATAATACATACATATGGATAGAAAGGAAGACATCAAAGATTGCCTCTTACCACGAATCTAGTGCTAGAGTATACTCTTCAGCCTTTTCATAAAAATTCGTCGATTAAATATGTACTTTTTGTTGGAGTTTGAATATGTTAGTGCTGGCAGGCAACACTTGTCACTTATGAAGTGTAAGTTTTTCAAAAAAAAAAAAAAATATCAGAATATTTATTTAAAAAGGTGATTGTCTTCTGCTTTGATGAATGACTTCTAGACACGGACAGTTTAACATCATAGGGTTTTATAAACATAAATATTGTAAAAGAGTAATTGTGCAGTATTGTAATATAAATTAACCATAAAGAAAGTGTTTTAAAATGCCCCTCACCTCCAGAGTCCAGTCCACTAAAATTGAACCGTGCAAGACTTAACGTGTCCTTCTTACAGGAAATTCTCTATTTGGACCCTGAAAGTTCGCCTTGGTCTGCCGTTACCGATTTGCCCATTCACATTTGCCTCATATATCTGTCTCGTTAATCTTCTTTCGTTCATCCTCCCTACATGTCAAAACCATCTAAGCATCCTTTTTCTATCTTTATCACTATATCTTCTTCCACACACCACATACCACACCACTCTCTTCTAACATGATTCCTTATTTTATCCATCAAACACACTCCAGCTAAACTTCCTAAAGCTCCTTAAAGGTCCTGGGTTCGAAGCACGAAGCAGATGTTTGTGTGATGAATTTGTACATTTGTTTCTGAGTCCTGGATATTTATATATACTTCTATAAATATCAAATATCTATGTATCATATATGTATGTTTTTCCGTTACCCTAGTATCCATTACAAGCCTTATAGTGCTTACTTTGGGTAAGGCTAATTAGTGTGAATGTAACCAACTTTTTTTTTATATTTATTTATTATTATTATTTTCATTGCATTAATCATATCGCACCTTTAAAGACAAACCGTTACTAAACGAAATTTTTGTAAAATTGAGTTATCAATGCCATATATCTTAAAATTTCATAAGCTACAAGATGACATTAACATTTTTTGAAGTTTCGCTCAAATACACTAGATGGCGTTATTTTTTTTCGTTACCAATCAAAATTTGGTTGGCTTACTAAATACAATATTGTGTCTATACCAATTGGAACGTGTTTGTCGAAGAGAGATGATAAAAGTTTAAAAGAAAAGTGTGATTATTTGGATAAATACGGCTTCACGTCAGGAAAAAGGTGATTGTTTAATTATTTTAATTGGTAGAATGTTACTTTTAGTATAACACCTATTTACTTTTATGCTTGGGGATATTTGCAAAATAATTTTTATCGCTAAAGAGTGATTGTTGCTTTAGTCTCAGTTTTGTTTTTAATGAAGAGTAAACTTTGTAAAATGTTTAATTATAATTGCAGGATATTTCATATAGTTGCGTTTTATCACTTCATACAATGCAAATTTGCACTATAATATCGTAGGTAAATATGACATTTCGTTGAAATACCATTTCAGTTTAAAAATAAATTGATAATACCTATAGTCTTTAATATAATAAAAATAGTTTATTTCTATTATGTATAACTTTATATACAATTGTAAATCGAAGTAAATTTTAATGTTGTAGTTTGTTTGTTGTATTATTAGTATAACAGAATCTTGTAGATCTCCTTTTCTGTTACAAGCACACGAACTATTTCAGTCAGTTAATCATGTTTCAGCATATGAGTATTGTGATTAAGATAGTGAAAGGATTCCAATTTCATGTTTGGAAGAAATAATTGACCCCGGTCCAAGTAATAGAGGCAGATCAAATTCAACTTCAAGTTCATCTTCGTTTAGTTCATCATCTTCATTTAGCAAATCTAAATCGGGAAAAGATTTTTCCCCCGATGGTGAAGATCGTGATCCAGATTATGTACTGCCAACGCCGCCAAGACGACATTCAGTCCAACTCTTGGAAGAGACCACAATATTATGCAGCAGGTTAGTGATTTAAATTTAAAAGAAATCCATTCATGGATAGATGATACCTTGAATATACCGAATGAACGAAAGCGCAAAGGAACAAAAATCCGTCCAATAGGCAAATGAAATGAAATGTAAAATACATTTCATACTGACTTTATTGATATAAAAAATCCCACAGTGGCGTGTGGTGGACGATTTTCAAAAAATATTCAGGGTTAAACAGTTAGATTAGCCGATATCAAGATAATTAAGTTTGAAAAACATGAAGATTCAGAGCAAGTTTATTTACTACAAAATATGTAGATACAGACTTTAAAGAAATACAATACTTAAATAATCACAACATCAACATACACACGTACGGCTCTTGGCACAAGTCTTAAAAATTACGAACTGGTGTCTTTGTATCAGTCTGGATTCAAGTTAAGTGAGAGGGTAAAAAAGTGGTTTAAAGAGCTTAACGGACAGTAATATAATACCACAGAGTTATGCGTTGTCTTATTATAATAATATCTTGCATTGATTGCAGCCTGGTGTTTTTTTTGGATATTTTATACTTTAGGAGATATTTTGTTTGTTATAAAAATCCAATGGATGATTTATTTATAAGTGGAAAAAACCAGTTATAAATATCCAGTGGATGATTTATTTTAGAAGATTTTTATGTTTAAAAGACAGTTTTATGTTTGTGACAAAGTCTATTTGTTTATTTTGAATATTATTATGACAATAGGATTGCCTTTATTATTTTTTGGTCTTTGATTTTAAATAATAAATGATTACCATGAATTTCGATGCTTTTTATCTCACCCAACATTATCCTTAAAAGAAAAGTGTGTAAACTTTATTAATTACTTATATAAAAATAATAGTTTATGGATAGATTTCTTATATAACAAATATTTTTCGGATAAATACATTTTTTACGCATTAAACTCATAGAAACTTACTACCTATATTGGAAAAAAAAAATTATGGTAAAGTGTTACTATAAAAATTCAAAATCATAAAAAAAATTGTTTTTTTTTGATAAATCATGATTTTGTATATTGTGTGCAATAATGTACAGAAAGACCTGTAATAATAGCCCTCAAAGATGTCTCAAAACATCATAGGCAGGGATTTATTGCAAAAAGATACAATTTTTTACCGTATATTTGCTCTCCTGTAAAATTTGATATTTTTGTATAGGAACGGTTTGTCTTTAAAGGTGCGATATATTCGTGCTGCTCCTGCCAAACCCAAGATTCACTTCCATACATTAGAGTCGGTACCAACATGTCTCTCTAGACATCCAGTCGGGCCTTCATTGACACCTTCTGGCTGCGCATAAAATAGTGCAAAGCCCCATAATAAAAATTATTCATTTCCTTTTTACAATATATAGAACAAACAATATCAAAGAACAAAACTGTAATGCATTCTGCAATATGAGCTTTTACCCACGGCTTATTTACCTCATTTTTTTCAACAAAAAGTATCCTATGTTACTGCTAATACCTCCAAGAATATATGTCCGATGTTTCATGATGATCGGTTTAATAGTTTTTGCGTGATAACATAACAAACAAACTTACATTCACATTTATAATATTAAGTAGGAATGAGCATCTACAATGCGTGTATTGAATGTCAAAGCTACTCCATGGTTTAATAAGTTCTACGTCGGGAGGCTGTACCGAGAAGAAGTCGCAAGAAACTCGGCAAGGGCTGTGTTTTTCTCCCTTTTACTGTGTTATACAACATTCAAGCAAAACTTTCTTGTATTACCATGAATAAAAGGAACATTTACTATTACAATGAACGGATTTTAAACAGTTGCCTTCTTTTATTACAAAAAAAGAAAATAATTAGAAATAAGGTTATTGGCTCTACGGATTCTTGTCTTTTAAATAATCACAGTTATGATAATAGGCTTTTTATATATTTCAAATGGTAGTCAATTAGTTTTTGCATTCACAATGATACCTTTCTATAAGATATAAAATACACATGTCTTATTTTCAAATGGTAGTCCATTCAGTTTTTTGAAGCCTGTTGGAACAGCAGGTTTATTATTTTGCTGCTTATGGCTAAAATCCACTCCTTGTGGCTCTAGAGAGGAGGCATATTCATAATTTTTATATTTTATAAGATATAATTGAAAAAAATATGCAAAAATTATGAATCTTAATGGCTGTTTCATCTCAATTGATTGTCTAAACATTTGTAATAATAATACAAGATTTAAAAATCTAAAAATCCCACGTTTTTCAGTGACCAAAAAAGAATAAAATACCCCGGCGGGTAAATAACCCAAGCGAGGGGCCACTCAAAACGTGGGGGCGCATGTTTCTTATGTAGATGTAATGAGATGTATGATATGCATAGATGTTGAGAGTATTTGTAAAGATGGTCACTGAAAAACGTGGGATTTTTAGATTTTTAAATCTTGTATTATTATTTTATTCTTTTTAATTATTAACTCAACGAAGTAACCATGTGTTACGCAACAATCGGATAAGCCCCATACAAAAGTGAAAGTTGCCGAAAGTTGACCTGAAAGTGGCCGTAGAAAGTTAAAAGTTGTTTTAGGATGCATTGTCATCGGGTTCTGACTTGCTCCAAAAATTTCAGCTCGCTAGGTGGCCGGGAAGTGCCTCAAAATTGAGTTCCAAGAATCCAACTGCACAGACAGACAGACAGACAGACAAACAAGAAAGCGACCTGAGAAAAACGTGGGAAAAATGTTCGAATACGAGATGAAGTTCCTTTCATTGATGAGACAACGCTGGCCTATAGCTTAAAATAAGAAAAGTACTAGAAAATGCGACGGGTGTTCACAAGGCTCGATAGCTCAATTGGAAGAGCATTGGTCCCGACTTCCAAAGGTTGCGGGTTCGTTTCCCGCCTCAGAATTCACTTGAGAGACGAGTCGATTTTATTTAATAAGAGGAGGCATATGTTTATCAATTGCTTGTAACGACTGATAAGTTTAACGTGTTTCTTAATAAAATCAGCTGAATTGCCGTAATCATTATAATTATTACAAACTCTATACGAAGATTGTTGACAGTCTCGTTAGTTTAAATGAACGCAACATTGACTTAATTGTATTTCTTGCAACCTTGGACATACACTAATACGGGTAGTATTTAACTCAGTAAAATCAATTATAGTTTGTATTAGAATGGTGGTACCATCACTTGTCATTTAAAGACGATTTCATCAATTTCCTGTCACTAATGAGAGATAAAATAAATAAATAATATTTCATTCACACCAACTAGCCTAGTTCAAAGTAAGCATTGTTAGGCTAGTGTTTTGGATACTGGAATAAAGGATAGTCATATATATGTCGGGGGGAACGTCAGGATTTTGGTCCGAACCTTCAGATATCATTTGAGCAGAGTTAGAAATGGTAGACTGAGAAGCTGTTGTAATTTTTGAACACAGTATTAAGAACCACGTAGCATTTAACAAACTTGTCATAATAAGGCACTTAGCGAAACGTAGGACATTCCCGTGACGACGTCTACACTTAATGGCGACTCGATCGAAAGTGAATCGGAGCTCGCATGTTGACAGCATCACGACTCCGTCGAAGCGCGGGAAATCGTAGTTTCTTATGTTCGCCGGCTAGAGGGCGCGCTTGCGTTTCGTTTAGTGTCCGTACTCATGACCGGATACGACATATATATATATATGATACATAGATATTCATAATATTAAAAGAAATATATATTTGAACAGCCATGAGTTAGGTACAAATGCTCGTATTCATCACACATACACACCCTTCTGGGATTCAAACCCAGGACCGTCGGTGTGAAAGGCAGCACCGTTGCGAACAATAATAAATATTTATATTCTCAGGGTTTTTTTATAATGTAAATATGAATATGACAGAAAATGCTTCGACGTACATAAGCTTTCACGAAATTCTAACAAAGGAATACCACTCACGGCCCCTGTAAGTAATTGCAAATACTGAAGTTAGGGTTGTCTCTCGACGATCCTTTTAAAAATAAAAATGATAATATATTAGAAATAATCGTCTCGGCTCAAGTTTTTGAAGAATTTTTCTATTAAAATAATTTATTATCTAGAATAGCATTGAAAAATGCAGAAAATATATAAAAATCATAAAAATATTGCTATATGTTTGTGAAATATATGTAAAAGGGAAACATTTTCACTTCAGAACGACTGGAACAAAATGTTTTTTTAACTATTTTATCCATTTATATTTTTGTTTAAACAATGTTTGCGATAAATCAATTAGGATGATTCTATAAGATCAAGATTAAAATACGACAGTAAAAAGCAACCACATCTCCGAGCTCTCATATAGCATACGAACCTACTACCTTTCAAAATAAATCCACAAAAGACAATATTATTCAGATTTCATAACATCGTTGATTACAACAAAATCAACAAGTTAAAAAGGTTACGATTCAATAATTTAAATCAATAGCTGACCCGGGTACTTGTTGCTGTGTTGTAAATGAAACATATCCTATGTCCTAAGTCGAAACAAATCCAATAAAATTAAAAAAAAAGTCATTAAGATCGGTTGGGTAGTTTCGGAGTTCATCGCGGTCAAACACACAAGGATTGTTTATAAATATAAAATTATCGTTCTAAAGAAGTTTTAGATTAAAATTGCATAAAAAGGACGATAATCCCGGTCCATACTCTCGATAAAAGTTTCGTTTAGATCGCCCTCATCCCACCAGTTTCACTCCTGTCCCTACCGTCTCTACAGTATTAACAAGAACAATTTATAATCCACCTGCCCCCACCGTTTCCTTGTAGCAACTCTCCTACAAATCCACTTTTTATAGCGCTAATCTCTACCGGCTGGTTGAGACAAAACAAGGAAATATTATTTTCACATCCATTTGTCGCTTGTAATAAATGATTTATATATATCAAAAAATAAAAATAATGTGAAGGTAGTAGTAAATATATGACGACCATTACCTTAGTACTCCTCTGATCACGGCTCCTAAAAAGGAGTCGAAGCGTCAGGATTAATTATGCGCAAAATCCGTAACAAAGTTGTTCTATTCAATTGTGGAATTTGCGATAATATGATAACATATTTATACAAAAAAAAATATGTTAGACATAGGATAGGTTTCATTGTAATTAATAAAGCAACGCGTGGCCGGGTCGGCTAGTATCATATAAAATCAGTGTGTTTAATAATCAACTAACGATATAATTATATTTTTGCGATCCTTAGCTTCGTGTATATGCGATGCGCTCGCGCAGCCCACTTGAGGCGGGTCGAGGCCAAGCGAGGGCAGGGCGGGGCGGGGACGACTCCGAATGATATGCACTCGTGTCCCAAGTGCATTTGCATGCGGTCCTACGCGTAGATGCAGTGCAGAGAAATTTGGCTGTACGCCAGCTATAGCGTGTCATAATCAGAATTCTTGCCGTCGTCGGCCCGTAATAAAAACAATCTCATGTTCATTTCAAACATGTTAAACGCAGTTAATTATGAAAGGAAATACCACACATGATTACGAAGGGATTCCTTTTCCCCGTTGGGATAGAAGATCACATATTTCAACTTACCACGATTCTGACATCTCTCTCTCTCTCTCTCTTTTCTCTCGCTTTTCAATACTCATCAGACCTGTCATACAAGCTCTTCGGTTAAGTACATCCTTTTGACACCTTTTTTCATCTCCTACTTGGTCCTTGTTAGTTCGCCTTGTTCTATCTTTCTTTTGCATAAGAATTTAAATCCTAATTTATTTTGGAGTACTATTAAAAAGCATAAATTGATATTCACTGCAGGTTAGGTTAAGTAAAATATTTTTTTATTTATTACCAGCCAGCATGTTATATCAAATATGTAAAGTTTCATGCCTAAACGATGAGAAGCGAGTATAGTAGGCGAGTTAGTTTTTTTAACACGTTATGTTCAAACCACACATTACTGCCTATATTAATGTTCTTTTTGGTGTTCCGTACTCAAAGTGTAAAACCGTACCCTATTACTAAGAGTTCGCTGTCCGTCCGTCTGTCTATCCATCTGTCACCAGACTGTATCGTGACGGTTAGACAGTTGAAATTTTAAAAATACAATAAAACAGAATAAAATAAATATTTAAGAGGGCTCCCATACAATAAACGTGATTTTTTTCTCAATATTGATACCGGCATCAGGTAAATAAATATATTAAATATTCACAAAATATTTAGTTTTATATTCACTTAAAAAATAAGTTATCAAAATAAAATAAAACATTTTTTATATTAATTGTATTAACTAAAAGTTTGTACCGAACCTTTCCTGCTCAAGTGCGACTCTCACTTGGCTCGTTTTTTATACATTTTATGAAGAGCCGCATAAAGCGTATACTCCCATAACCTTCTTATTCATAACTAATATGAAAAATGTATATCGCGAACAATTAGATCTCAATTTGCATCGGTTTAGCGGAGTAGCTGGATTCGCGACTCACCGGGGCGAGGAGTGGAAAATGAATGAATTAATGGATGTAGGCTCCCCGAGTACGATGACCTCTACCCCCACCCACCCTGAGCCGCCCCCCCACCGCCCACTCACGCCAGGATTTATGCCCACGATGATGTATTAACTACGCTAGTCTATTCTTTAGTAGTCGCGGTAAATATTTATGAACGTGTCAATAACGTTGTAGATTTAATTATGGGCGTTTTGTGTTGAATGCCCCATTTTTTAATTTCTGACGCACATTGAGAACGCACAGCTGTTAACGAACCTACATACCGTCTATACAGGGTATATGTTCTCTATTTGTATACATTTGTTATTTTAATGTTAGATCTACATATCTGTCTGTTCATAGCACAGTGTTTGACAGCGATTAACTCCAAAACTACCCAACAGATTTTGTAGATTTTTGATTCATTTTGCGGGATTTGTTTCAACTTAGGACATAGAGTAGGTTTCATTTTAAGTTATAACATAGCGCGTGGGTTAGCTAGTCTTATATATAAAAATCTTCTGTCACGATGTATGTTCGGGATAAACTCTAAAACTATTGAACCGATTTTGATCAAACTTCGTAACTATCTGTTATTTGATCTAACGTAAAAGATAGGATAGGTTTCATTTTAATTTATAAAACAGAAACGCGTGAATGGGTCAGCTAGTGTTTGACCGCGATGAACTCCGAAAAAACTCAACCGATTTTGATGATTTTTGTTTCATTTTGCTGGGTTTGTTTCAACTTAGGACACAGGATTGATTTCATTTTAATTCAAAATCAAAAAGTTTAGCAAATTATAATAACTGAGTCACAGCGCCGCGTGGCCGGGTCAGCTGGTTTTTCTATAAATAAATGGTCCCGTTTCAATTAATAGACTCGCAAAGCAATGAAGTCATTCGAAGCGAACAAAGTTTGATGCCATAAATCAAATGAGTACGAGCAAGGCGAGTCTCCCGAGTATAATGAGTAGTAAAAATGTCTCTTTTCCTTATAAACCTCTTTGTTATCACACTTGGAGTGAATAAAGTGATTTTGAAAATGAAATGCACTCGTTAAAATCTTATCTATGTTACCTGTAAAAGCGAGAGGATGTAAGTTCGATTCCCGCTTGACTCAAGCTATATTTTTTGTTGTAATTTTTTTTAAGTTATAAAAAAATATCAGTCATATTCTTATAGTTTGGTTGAATAGAAGAGATCTCCTTTGGACATAAGCCAACAATACCGCTACTTTGTAAGCGCAGTAAAGATTGAAAAATATAATATTAATAATTTAAAAATATAATAATACTAGCGGCCCCACAGACGTTGTCCTGCATGATATATACACAAAAAATCATTCAAGTCGATCCAGATTAGTTGCAGTATAGATAAATAACCTAGATACCGACTGCAGCGCCATCTGCCGGGTTGATTTGTGAAAAAAAACATTCAAATCGGTATAGCCGTGTAGGAGCAGTTCAGTGACATACACACGCACAGTAAAATTATATATTTTTTATATTATGACAATACTTTGTGTGTGTGTTTATTACCATATTGTCAGTAAAAGCCTAAGAGGAACATTCAAGAAGGCTAAGAACGGGTAACTGTTCTTAGTAGACTACACATATAGTTAAGTATTTGTGTAGTCGTAGAACCGAAACGTTAGCGCGATACATTTCGGTACAGCGACATCTAGTAAATACAAAGATAAGACAACATACACAAACATTGTTCCGAACCCAAGTTAAGGAGCTAAAACACTTGTGTTATGGAATTCAGAAATAATAACGGTCCCACAACCAACAACCAGACCCGAAGTTTGACCCGACCGGGAATTGAACCCGGGACCTCGGAATGACTAAGAATACCGGCATGCGGGCCACTCGACCACGGAGGTCGTCATAATAATCGATATATTCATAATAATCGATTGTGACTTGTAAAAATACTACATTCAATGTTGAACTAGTAATCATGATCATACACTCATCAAATACTTGGATAAACTCGAAAGTATCCGTAATTTATTTCATCATAAAAACAAGATGTAAGTTAAAAAAAAGCTTTTTAACAAGCTTTTATTATCAGCTAAAAAGCCCAAACTCGATGGGGTTGTGTCGTTTTATAGCAGAGCTCCTATGGGCACTTTCCAGTTTCAGCATCAGACCCTCGTTACCATATGGGATCAAAGTACTTGTGAATACGAATCTTAGCCGCCCAAAATCAATGGGGTTGTGTCGTTTTATTAAGTTTTATCAGCTCCATGTCATCATAATATTGCATCGCTTGTAATAAAGCAATTAGATTCTATGTATTCATTTTTTAGAATAACCAACAAAGTCATACGCTATACATGTGAAAAAATTAATAATATTAACCGTTTTCTTACTTAAAGGCACAATATACATAAAAATAAAAACTTAGAAAACGGAAGCCATCTTAGCTATGATAGTAACCATAATAATAATTTTCAATGATAATAAAATGGTATTTTTTATATTTATACTAATTTCGAATATATCGTAACAAATCATATACTTACTTAAAACAGCTACTTGTTGACTTCGTTGCAATAAACGATTTAATAAAATTATAATACTACTGTAATTGTGATAACAATAATTTTGTTTTGTTTTTGTGTATTATGTATAGTGACGACGTATAATATTGTAAATGCCGTTAATTCTGTTAAAGCTGACGAGTTTCTTGCGCCCATTCTTCTTGTCAGTTAAGACTTGAATGGGTGGTAAGTAAAAATGATTGACGATTCAAAACTACTTATTTTTAAGTTAAAATAAAGTTATTTTCATTATATATATTATTTTCATAATAAATAGTGCCTTCTAAAAGTTTGTGTTTTACTTTAAAATTCATTGTTGTTTTATTTTAAAGGACTTTTTTCGTGACCGTCTCGAGACAGCTTGCCACGAAAAAATGGTATAGCTACGATACGTAGGTATATGAGGGCAGACGTCGAATGCAGTGCAATGTTGATGACCCGGTTAAAAACAACAATGGCTGTGGAATTCCGGCTAAGCCCGGGCTTACTTTAATAGTTTCGGCCAAAGTAGGCTATTATAGTTATTAATCTAATATTCATTTTTAAACATTAGCGATTAAGACCATTTTATTGGGGGCAAAGGTAGCTTCCTGAAATGTGACAAGCATTGTGTTGCCTGAAAGAAAAATGGAGTGCCTTTCTTATATTTTTATTTAATTTCAGTTTTTGTCCACAGCATTTTTACACCGTGTATTTGTGTGTAGTGTATATTATATACATTTTATACCATTACAATGTATTATATATATATATATATATATATATATATATATATATATATATATATATATATATATATATATATATATATATATATATTAAGTGCTATTAATAATAGTTTTTGGGCCGTTTGTGTATTATTTTTACTGTTGGGATACGTCATTAACCAATCAGATTGTCTATGTATAGATTGACTGTTTTTGTCACAAAAAATATACATATAACTAAAAATATTTATAATTTTAAAAACTGTAAGAAGTTTTTTTTACTCATTCCCTTAAATAGGCTATTATGTGATACATTATTTAAACGAAAGGAATATGAAAAAGTCGTTTTTTTATGCTAAATAGGCTGGTGCTTGACCACTATCTCGCCTGATGGTAAGTGATTCACTCATGACTTGAAGACTCCTGTGACGTATTAATAAAGTGCAAGCGACACACGCCCGTACGCACGGCCTACAGCGGTAGAGGGGCATTGCTCGCTCGACCGTCGGCCGGTGCGGACGTGCGTGTGCTGCTTGGTGAAACTACTGACTGCTTTCATTTAATGGATACCCTGACAGTAATCGAGGACACCACACGTGGCGACGAGCCTTCAAGTAAGTGGTATATAGAAAAATTAGCTCGTGAAAATCAAATTAAAGGAGGGAGATAACGAACCCATCTGCAAAAAAGGCTGTCTCATAGTATTGAGAAAAAAAATGTTAAATAGTTTATCCACTTGATTCTAAGAAGAGTTGAAAAATCATTGATTATAGCAATGTAAATATCAACTTGAATAACGGAAGTGTTAATTGCAATTCTAAAGAACTTGTGTAATTATTGATAACTATTTTATTTTAAGAAAAGAAAATATATGAAGTCATCCTATTTTGCTATAAAGAAAATCTTTGTAACCTTGTAATAAGCACTCGATTGAATAATGTATGTGTTGAGATTATTATTACCTTCACGGTTATTTCTGCCATGTTATTCTAGTAATGAATGTCTTGTTCTTGCTTTTAATAATTCTGGCTTGTGCTACCTACCCACACCAAACCTAATCTTACTTACGGTTTAAATCGATCGAGATTTTAATTCAGTTAATAGTAACCCTGTACGGGTTAATTACATTGTATCACAGGGTTAAATAAAACATACTATGATACTAAAAAAAAAATAGATTTTCAAGTAGTTTCTTATACTTCTGAAACAACGATTTGAATTTCAATGGTTATTACGTCAAAACTTATATGAAGGTTATACAGACAAGTGGATATACTACAATACATTAATTTGAAAAGACATGTACCAAGGGGTACAATAATATATTGCCAAGGTGCAACAATAGTGCCAAGGTGCACAAAGTTGTGATTTTGCCAAAGGTGCAACAATGGTAACAAGGCGCACAAAGGTGTGATTTTGCCAAGGTGCAACAATGGTAACAAGGTGCACAAAGGTGTGACTTTGCCAAGGGGCATCGATTTAGAATTAAATCGTTGTAAAGACATTCAAATATATAATAACCTACGATAACTATCTCGTCTTTTATAGTGATATTAAAAGACATACAAAAAGACTTATCCTTACTAATATTATAAATTGGAAAGTGAGTTTGTTTGTTTGTTTGTTCCGCTTTCACGCCGTAACTACTGAACCGATTGCTTTGAAATTTTGCAGACGTAAAGATTAAAGTCCGGATTAAATAATAGGGTACTTTTTATCCTGGAAAAATTGATATTCCCGAGGAAAACAAAAATATTGTTTGCTTGATGGATGGATTGTAGATGGCGCTGTGTGTCGTTTAAAACAAGGTAAAATATTGCAAACGAATATAAACATGTAAATTTAGAAGCTAAATGATACGATAATGAATCCCCGAAAATGAGGAATTCCCGAGGGATGACGTACAATGTGTTTTATCGTCTAAACTGTTTTTTTACATCTACTTATATGTTGCAAACGAATATGAATATGTAAATTTTGAAGCTAAATGATACGAAAATGAATCCTCGAAAATAAGGAATTCTCGATGAATGACGTACAATTTGTTTTATCGTCTAAATTGTTTTTTTTTTACATCTACTTATCCTGAAATCACTAAAGTCAACGAATTACTAATTGGTATAAGTATTAGTTACGTTATTTAGTTCTTGAGGTATGCGATAGATGGCGCTGGGTGTTTTTTAAAACATGATAACAATGTGTTTTTTCTGCATCATCCTGCAAAATCTGCATGTTTTTGCTCAACAAGTGAAAACATATAATATAGTGTACCATTCAGTTTTGGTTTAACAACTAATTGTATCCAGCATTACATCGCGCTTCTTAAATTTTTCCGTGGGAATGAGAAGTTTTCTTATAGTTGTGCTTTATACCGCAATATAACCGAATTCCACGCGGGCGAAGCCGCGGGCGGAAAGCTAGTGACTGAAATAAACAAATAATATTTTCGGAATTATACGTAATGTTATTTCTGAATTTGATATTCGTTGGATAACAGGTTAGGTTAGTAATATTATATATGTTGAAGCATTCGATTATTTCAATTAGATTAAATTAAACTCTAGAGGTTACGCCTAAAATAATGTTTGTCAGTAAGGATTTGTGTACAAGGTACGATTTTATCAAATGGAAAACGTCAGGTTAGTACCTGGGTGAAATCCTAGATGGCGTGACCTTAAAGAGGCGTTGCAAGTTGGCAACACTAAACGTTTCTAAGATGACTTGAGAAGCACAGACTGTCAGCGTGCTATAAGTGTAAACCTTTAGTAAGAATACAATAAGCGTAAAACGGTTAGTTTGTAGTGACCGTTAGCACGCTATAAGGGTATAATTTTTACTTCATAGCTTATACCGAGCGAGAACGTTACTTTTCGTTGGACCACCACGCAGGAAGGTTGTCACGCCGTCTCGGGGATCACCACGTTTTTCATCCATTGAAATCTCTTGCATCATTTGCGATTTTAGACTGCAAGTGGTTTTAAATAATAAAGAAGTCTATCCTACATCCATACACGTTATTATTTTAAAGATCGCTGCAACTCTTTTTGGATAATAAAGAGCATTCTGATGACCGGCGTAAGGCCTCGCCGTCATATATGTAAAAAAATATTGTATACTAGTTAAAAGTTATCGAATTACAGTCAATCTAGATGATTTAATATTATCGGCAAAGTACGTAATTAGGAAATCGTATAAAATGAATATTCGCTGGTTAATATATTTCTGAATACACTCTTAACCGTACGGGGTACGGGACTGGACATGCGTAAGGTGACTCCGGAAATAGATCGGAGTTATCCTATATTCTTCCTAAAAAGATATAGATCCAGTGATTATCCATAACCACCAAATATATCCGGACTAGTAGTTTAATTATTTGAAACCATATCAAATCATACCATATATCCAACTAACGTGTTAATTATATATATTTATCAATATCCGCATCTGTTTATTAAATCCGGAATAATAAGATTTCGCAAAATAAGAGCACACGAAGCGCTTCAAATTTGCTACTGTTTTAAAGAAACAAAACTTTATGCAGCGCTTGTTTCGCTTATAATGACGCTTGCCACCTCAGTCAGAGCGAACGCAGCATCAGCAGTATTGCGTTTTTAGGAATTTTACCGTTCATCGGAAAACACAGAAAACACAAAAAGCGTTTACGGCGCTCTAAGTCTTTCGTTCGACGCTTTCTCTGTCGATATCTGTTATGTAGTTAACCAGACGGTATTTGACCAAATGATTTGGAATTGACCCATGTGATTGGATTGGATATACTGGATATGCTAAGAATTTTGAATGGAATGATTAGATATATATCCGGAGTGGCATAAAGCTCCAGGATATAACTGAGTTACACAAGTCTATAAGAGAAAATAAATCAACAAAAATACCAATACATTTTATTTATTAGCATCAGACATTATTATTAATAAAATAATTTCCAGTAGGAAAACACATATAATAATGAGGCAACTTTAACCAAATATTGTTTTTATGTGGCTGCAAAAATATGTTAATGTATTGAAAAAATTACATACAAGGTGTATTTATACACTATACAAATTTTGGAATTTATAAGAAGTAGGTACAAGAAGGAAAAAGAGTTATTGATGTGAGATGACATTTATTATAGTAAAATAAGTATCTTGTTGTGAAACACAAAACCAAACAATAAATAATAGAATACCAGTATGCATAGAAGTCAAGTTACAAGTACAGACTGCTGATAACATGTTAAAAAGAAACTTGGGCGTGTTACCGTTAAATTTGTTATAATGCATAGGTATAAATGTGACACACCATATTCAATGGCGCCAAGGGCGCAAAATAAAGGCGTACAGACATTGTTCTGGGTCGCCTAAAATGTTCAGCCTGCCATCGTAGAGCCATTGCAATGCGATGACAATTCGATGTCACTGGGGTTACGCTGGGACAAATGGATGACGACCCTGGGAATATATCTTTTGACAACGGGGGTAGATACAACAGTCAAGAAAAGAGCTACTCTTCTCTTTATGGGATGATAATGAGTAACAGCTACTTTGGATGTTTATAAAATAGTAAGCAATAAGCTTGACGGGTTTCTGTTATCGAAACAAAGTAAACAAAGTAAGGCACCATACCTACCATTTTGTTTGTAAGATCTACATCTCACTAATGATGAAACTATGGTTAGCTTCGATGTTAAATCTCTATTCACAAGCTTACCTGTACAAGATTGCATTATGTCACTATGGAATTAATGACAGACAATAAAATAGCCTTCCTAAATGTTCAAATCAGCAGCAATCTAAATCAAACCCTTAGTCATACAGTGTATAGAAAGGCAACTCATACAGATAGATATTTAAATGGTGACTCTCACCACCATCCTATACAGTTGGCTACCGTTGGGAAATCTTTGTTTCAGAGAACTCGCGACATCTGTGCCTAACAATATCTGACTACTGAGCTTCAGCATGACAAGCGAGTACTACAAGATAAAAAGTTGCGAGTACCAAAACTACGACACAGAAGCCGCACCAAGTACCAACCAGCCACAGTAGAATGTCAACCTGCTGTCCTTCTCTACATGAAGGGGGTCACTGACAAGATTGGGAACATTCTGAAGCGGGTTTCCATTAATACTTACTTTAAACCAGCCAGGAAGATTAACCAATTCTTACGACCGGTCAAATGCAATACCCCTCCAGGCAGCAGCTGTCTACAAAATCGATTGTGA
This sequence comes from Calamotropha paludella, assembly GCA_927399485.1. Taxonomy (NCBI): domain Eukaryota; kingdom Metazoa; phylum Arthropoda; class Insecta; order Lepidoptera; family Crambidae; genus Calamotropha; species Calamotropha paludella. The sequence continues at coordinate 389,918 of OV656803.1, read as the reverse complement.
CTGTGTTCTCCCATACTTCGGACAACCAAAGAGAAGAATAGGGACGCGCATTATAGAACACGTAGCTAACATAAAACAGGCGCGATATTAGGTCTGCAGTGTGTGAGTGTGAGCATGCTTTTGAGGGGCCAAACTACTACATTCGTATCGATAAACCTTAAATTCTCGCTAGAGAACAAAGACTTGTTCCTAGGACACTACGCGAGGCTTTGAAATCAGGAAACATCCAAATTTCAATAGAGACGATGGTTGGAGCGTTCCAACTGCTTGGGATCCAATAATTAATAAATGAATACCTACAAAAACACACATTGCAAGACCTGATGATGTAGTTAGCTCTCTTTGCAAATAATAACAGTAAGATGGAGGTCGGTCCCCCTGCCCGAGTTTCTTCCGCCAGTTCTTCTCGGAAGGGCCTCCCAATTTCCGAACTGGTAGTAGACTCAGTAGGGTACAATGTAATCGTAGTGAGAATTTAATAACTAAATAAAAATATAGAAGTGACGGTTTTGATGAACTACGCTCACATTTGATTGTGAATGTGCGGTCAACTTACCTTCTCTTTCACTGTCAATCAATCTTTGCAAGTAGAAGTTTATCCTGACTCATTAAAAAACAACAGTAATTACCATTACATGAGAATAACCAAAAGAGTGACCTAAATAATTACAGTCAGTCAACTTTATTAGCTTTTCTCAAATTCATTCAAAAGATAATAAGTAATTGGACATTAAAAATATGCTATTCGAATATTGCTACGTATGTATGTACAAGGCGTATGACCGTGTGCAACATAAATATTAATAAACTGATTGTATCCCAAATACAGCTAACAAATGGTTTATCTCTTATTTAAAAGACAGACAGCAATATGTTCAAATCGAATATTATAATCATATGAGTAGAAAAGTTTATAGAGTTCGATTTTGATATTAAAAATAATAATGCCTTAACATCACAAGGGAGTGCCTAAGACTCTCTTGTTTTTAGTTTACATAATAGACCTGCCGAAGGTTATGAATGAACCGTGTATTTTGTTCGTTGATGACGTAACAATATATTGAATAAAACCCTAAATTGGTTAATTGAAGATAACTTAGAGAAAAACTTAAATAAAACAAAATTGTCATCTCCTGCATATGCACTGCATGATGCTATAAATATATAATTATATATATTGTTTTATTAATTTGTGACTCCCTAATTAGGAGATAACCGAATAAAACGACATTTTATCATTCACAATCATTTATCTTAATAGGGTAGTTGGCATTCAGATACTACAATAGGGGTTCGTGGGTTCACACACTGAGTGAGATCACTTTAGTAATACCTAGACCAATTTTTCCGTGTGAATCCTCTGTTAGCTTTTTAAGTTATATAGCTTGTAATTAAACAATATTGTAAGCTGATGATTCGACGAAAACTTAATAAATTAATGTAAAAAAAACTGATACACCTAAAAAAAGGTAAAAGGAGAGTGGCGTATTCAAAGAAAAATAGACGACACGTAAGATTAGAGTATTTGGCTGCAAGTAATAAAACATAATTTAAAAAAAAAATACTTCTTAGTTAAATAACAATTCAAGATATACTATTTAAGAATATTAATTACATAAATGTATTTTAAATATTCTTCATTGTCTCAAATTATCCGAATCAGTTGAAAAGGAAGAGGTGTGACGTATTAATAAAGTGCAAGCGACACACGCCCGTACGCACGGCCTACAGCGGTAGAGGGGCATTGCTCGCTCGACCGTCGGCCGGTGCGGACGTGCGTGTGCTGCTTGGTGAAACTACTGACTGCTTTCATTTAATGGATACCCTGACAGTAATCGAGGACACTACAACTCCTAAATTTTATTTGTCGAGAAACATAGATTCAGGCAAAGAGTTCCATTCCTTAGCGGTACGTATCACAAAATTGGAACTAAAAGGTTTATTGCGACTCTGCTTTTGGATTTAGGTGATATTGTCAGTGAAACATAGCATAAAACTTCAGAATCAAGGCGATTCTATGTGAAGTTCGCCAAGCTGCCTTCGCATTGAATTGAATCTACCTTAGCTCACCGCCGCAAAGTTGCATGTCTGTCGGTCTTCTACAGACTGTATTTTGGAGAGTGTGCTAGGAAGCTGCATATGCTCATACCACCATCTCCTTTTTTCTATCGGACATCCAGCATCCCGCACTGCGGGCTACAACCCTTTCTTGGTTGCTATTTTTATCTTTCGTACCAAGCGCTTCTTAACATCATTTTTAATGCGCCCAGCAAAGGATTGGAACTCCCTCCCTGCGTTTTAACCCGTCCGTTTTCAAAGCCAGGGTGAATAGGCACCTTCTGGGTTAGCTCGTTCCATTGTGGATCCTGTCTTGGTCCCCGAGCTTAATTGGGATCAAGAACAAACACATTCAAAATAAAAAAATCTACATTAAGCCGAAAATGTCTGTCATCATATATTCCCAGAATTATCTATTTATTAAAATATTATATTCTAAACATGTGGTATTGTACATTACATTTTAAACATACCTGTCTAACATTTATTATCCAATTTATAAGTTTTGCAGGTAAACCAATACTGTTTAAATGATTTTAAGTGCATTTAAATAAAGTTTGTTTTTCAGATATATTATATATGCTAGTTGTCCGCTAGAGCTTGGCCCAGTTGTGGGTACTTGTGCTAGTGGCACTCTGTGATAGTGTTGCCAAACTATCGATAGTATTTCAAAAATAACGTAGCAACGATAGGCCTATCGATACTATCAATACCATCGATTGTTATAGATTATCGATCCTGCTATCTATAAAAATGAAAAATATCTTATTTTGAATCGTCCGACATTTTTACATACCACCCATTCAGGACGTCTTTTAACTGAAAAAGAAGAATGAGCGCAAGAAACTCGTGAGCTTTAATAGAAGTAACGACATTTACAATATTATACACCGTCACCATACATAATACACAAAAAAAAAACAAAAATATTCTGTTATCACAATAATAGTAGTGTTATGGTTTCATTACATCGTTGATTACAACAAAGTCAACAAGTATCTGTTTGAAGTAATTATCCTTGAACATTGCAATAATATACAGGAAATAAGCGACAAATTTAAGAAAGCAACAAAGATGTATGTTTATTAAATGTCAATAATACCGAAGGTTAAAGCAGACCCATCTCCCAAGGCAGCACCCGTTCAGAATGACGCATGATGCAGCCATCGCTTATCAACTATATCTTAGGGAACGTAACGACCGCACCACATGCTACCGATAGACTATCGATTAATTATCGATAGTAAATCGGCTACACTACTCTGTGGGCAGAATCGAGCCGGTGTCAACCGAGCGATGCGATAACGAGGGGCGACCCTCCGCTCTCGTTATTGCTAACATCCATCATCCAACATCGCTGCCGCCCCCCTTTACCCCCGCCTCCTAACCCACACACGCACAACCTCATTCAAGACCGGATTTCATTTAGGCCGAGATAGCCCTAACCAATGATTGACAGTTTCGCGTTAGCTTTTGTGAAACCCAACTTGTAGTGAAAATAAGGAGGCGACCCAGCCAAGTGTGTGATATCCATTCTTCTGATAGATAATCTATACGTAAAACTAGTCAGCTGTTTTTAATTTATGATTGACGGATTTTGAAGCAAAACTTTTTCACGCACGCTTGATTTGGCTTCAGGTGAATGAATGGGTGACGAGAGCGTTACGAAAAGTGCGATCGCACGAGGCGAACGGAAGTTGAGAGAAAAATATATATAAATATCTACGTCTACACTAATATTTTAAAGAGGAAAGATTTGTATTTTTGTTTTTTTGCAATGAATTAACTCAAAAACTGCTAAGCCGATTTCAAAAATTCTTTCATCATTGGAAAGCTATATTCACACTGAGTAAAATAGGCTATATTTAATGCTAGAAAAAATTTGAAGAATTTTGTCCACCCGTGCGAAGCCGGGACGGGCCGCTAGTACATACATATAAATGGAGCTAAAGAAGTATTACTTCAAACGTTTTAAACCACACGTTTTTTATCACATATATTGCGTTTTAAAAAAAAATAAAGTGAAATATGGAACATTTGAAACATCTTTGGTTTCTTGACTAATTTTCTAGCCAAGCCTTAAAAGTAGTTAAAATTATTGTCAGCTTTGTCAGTTACTTGATTTACCACTGCGGGCTACCACCCTTTTTTGGTTGCTATTCCTATCTGTCGCACCAAGCGCTTCTCAGCATCTTTCATAATGCGCTCAGCAAAGGAACTCCTTCTCTGCGTCTCTATTTCGGAGTACTTATAACCCGTACGTCTTCAAAGCCAGGGTGAATAGATACCTTCTGGGCTAGCTCGTTCCTTCGTGGATTCTGCGTTGACCGCCGGGCTTGATTGGGATCAAAAGCGAATCCATTTTAAACAAATAGCCAATAAGATAAGGTACGAAGGAACTAGCATCACGAATATTCGACCAAAGCTCTTAAAAAGGGGAAAAAGTTAATTTAACGATTTCAGAATTTTATATATTTTTGCATTTTTTCAATGCTATCTTATCAGATAAATTATTAATATATATATATATATATATATATATATATATATATATATATATAATAAATTACTGTTTGATCTTAATCGATTGCCCAAACATTTGTAAAAATGTTTCTTTAGAATACAATGATGAGACAACGCTGGTCAACAGCGTAAAAAGTAGAAAACTGCTTTAAAATTTCGACGGGTGTTCACAAGGCTCGGAAGCTCAATTGGGAGAGCATTGGACCGGGCTTCCAAAGGTTGCGGGTTCGTTCCCCGCCTGAGAATTCACTTGTGAACGGAGTCGAATTTGTCCAGTATTTTTCTGTTAAAATAATTACGCTTCGTAACGAAAGGCAGGATAGCTACCGTTGCACCAAACGATCGTCTTTGAAATGCATTAATTGAAAGTCAACTATGCCATGGCTTCGTAAGTCCTACGACGGGTGACGTTGTACCGAGAATAAGCAAACTCGGCAAGGGCTATTTTTTTCTCCCTTTAATGTGTTACAGATTTTTTGTAATGTATGTAAAATGCATTACAAAAATTAACTTTACAAAATTTGAATTAGAAGTATATAGTTCAGTTACATGGTGTGGCAAATTATTATAATACGCAATACATCTTCCTAAAAATAAGCCTCTCATTTTTTTGCTTGAAATAGCAGGTTTATTTTTTTTTCTAGTTTTGAAAATAGTTATCACTATTTTTAGAAAAAGTCACATATATAGCGGTAAGACACTGTTAGTATAATAATTTCCTAAAATAATTCTCGAATTCTCGAATAAATAATTGTATCAATCTTAATTTTAAATAGCGCGCCCGGCTCTTTTTTAAAGAACAAATATGTATACTATTGATATTAGCTGCTGATCTTCAGCTATATTCCATAGAACATTACATTGAAAGTAACTGAACAAACCACTCTTGCTGTTTCGACATCAGAATATGAGCTTTATTTTCTTAACAGCGTACGAGGCGGAACTAAGTATTCTTGACACAATCAATATGGGAATCCTATCGTAATCTCGCGTCTGAAGTGGTACCCAAGACTTTTGATGATTCTACCATTTTACGTTTATTGGCGTTTGAATAAAACAACTTTTTTACGGTATTTGCGCATAATTTATTTTATATTTGATATTGACGTTATTGACTTTACAGGAGCCGTGATCACAGGATGACTAAGGCAATGGTCGTCATACATAAGACCTTCACAATGTTTTAATCGGGCACGTTCCTAATCGGAACTTAAATTAAATAGAAAATTAATAAAAATGAAATAAAAAATGTTTTTCTACGTATTTTTTTTACCGGTCTTACATTTGGTTACTGAGATATTGTTTGCTTGTAACAACTAACTGGATGCCATACAGATTTTAAGTAGCAATCAAGCCGGCCCAAAAAAAGAAAATAACTTAATTAAAATAAGTTTTGAATCGTCCATATTTTTTACCTACCTATACCCATTCAGGATGTGATTTAACTGACAAGAAGAATACGCGCAAGAAACTAGTCAGCTTTAACAGAACGACGTTTACAATATAATACGTCGTCACCATACACAATCCACAAAAAACAATAATATTTTTATATCACAATAATAGTATTGATATAGTTTCATTACATCGTTGATTATAAGAAAGTCATTGCTATAATATATATTTGGAATAAAAATGTATGTATATGTAAATAATAAGGTTAAAGCAGCACCCGTTCACGAGCATGACGCATCGCTTCGCTTAACCACATCTTAGGGGAAATAACGATAAGACGTCCATAACACAGTATTTCGTTTCCCGTGTACAGTGACCCATTAAAGTGGCGATTAATTTACTAGAATACTAGATCAGCAGTTATGTTGCCCAATCGGCAGCCTCCGAGTGGTCCGAGCCGGTTTTATGGCAACCATCTCATGGCATCCCGCCGCCATAAATGGGGACATGTGCTATTTTTATTACAGGAATATTTTATTCCTCTTGAATGAATGGCGCCATTTCGCCATGTTTTTATTGCTTCGTGACTTACTTTTGCATGTTGTTGAACGATTTTTGTTGGAGATAAATCTTTTATTTCTTACAATTTTTTTGTGTAAGACATTCAATTGCTGTTCGGAAAAATACCTACTTTTCCATTTGAACTTATTTATATTATACTAGCCGACCCGGCAAACGTTGTTTTGACATGTATATCATTTCTAGGAAAAGTTTTTAATTAATAAATAAAAAATAGGGGTTGATTGAAAATTTAGGGTTGTATGTATTTTTGTATGTAAAAAAAGAAAAACAAAAAAAAATTGTCCAAAAAAAAAGTTAAGGGTGGACCACTCTCAACATTTAGGGGAATGAAAATCTATTTTTCATCCCCCTGTCCTGAATGTTTTGATGTCCTGCATGTTGTCCGATTCTCCACCCTAGCCGATATGCACGCTTAGATTCACGAAAATCGGTCGAACCGTTTCGGAGTAGTTCAATTACGCACACCGTCACACGAGAATTTTATATATTAGATTTTCTTTCTATATAAAAATCTTGATTAAAAATCAAAAAATATAATATTTACATAGATGTTTCTTATTTATTCATTATTGATAACGTCCTTTTAAAGTCGGTTAATGATTACCAACCATTATTTTTTCGAATAATTTGGAAAATCTACTATTAAAACTGTAGAAGTTTCATACAAACTTTGCCGTTTTACCCCTTTAGGGGTTTGAATTTCGCAAAATCTCGTCTTAGTAAGAATTTAAGTCCTCAAAAGGAACTCCCATGCAAAATATGAGACTCCTAACACTTGTGGTTTCTGAGATTTCGGGATGAGTTAGTGACCTTTCGCTTTTATAAATACATTCGTAGATTGTATACTTGTAAAAGTATTTAGAGCCAGATTTGGGGGAGGTAGGCAAGGCTGATAAAATGGGCCTCTACAAGCGAGGTAATAAAGATAAAAAAGCATGTGTGTAATTCACACGTGGTAGAAGTGAAACCATTAAAATAATACGTACACGTATACAAAATACCACAGTTATTGTGATGCCTTCTTTCAAGCATTGTAGGTACTATGCATGCGCAACACACGTACATAATGCTTCCTATCTCATTTTCTCCTACGTTAAATCTTATGGATTTATGTGTGTGTGTCTTTTTACTGTCGCTTTTTCGTTTCATCGACTTTCAAATAACAACACACAAGTTTTCACTTAAAAAAAATTCGGCCGGTCAGCAACTACCTACGTTTTTGAAACATAATTATTTAGAATTTTTAGATGGCTGAATATGGAAATTTTTTTATCATTGTAATAAAAATGCATCGCTTTTATTCGCAATAAACGATTATTTATTTTTAAACTATAATAATAATTCTTATATTCACAACAATTAGCCTAGGCCACAGTAAGCACTATAAATCTTGTGTTATGGATAGACATACATACATAATACATAGATATGTAATATTCATAGAAATTAAAATACCCATTACTCAAGTACATATGCTCATAACATTACACAAAATATGCCCCTTCCAGGAATAGAAGCCAGGACCAGACCAGCTTAAGAAATACTAAGAGAAAATCGAAAGGTCTGTCAGATCAATTGTAAGAATATTCGCCTGATAAGTGGAGGCCTGTAGGTTCGATTCTCGCCAGACACGAGAGAAGTTAAATCTTTCTAGTAATAATTCCTTTCGATCTAAGTAACTTTACCAACTCATCGCCTAGATGTGTCCATTCGTATAATTATGAAACAAGATTCGTGAATAAAAGCCAAGCCAAGTTCAAACTCAGAAACGTCTATAGCTCATGTAGAGCCCGTGTACAGCCCCTAGCGCCCTCTAGTGAGCGCGTGGTCAAATTGGAATGGGTATAAATCTCAGAACAATAACTAAAGCTATAGAAGCCGCGCTAAAATAACAACACAATACGTTAGTTCGTACTATTTTTACTTATACAGTTGCAAATATGTAAGAAAGAAATAAGTATACAGATTTTGTTTCGTAATTTACAAGGTCGTCACTAGTTTCCCTTACGTCAGTGATGCAATGGCATCGATATTACTATCGATAAAAATAAAATCAAAAACATACTTAACATTTTTCTTATGCTGTTGGTATGTCAATGACACTAGAACGGACGGTAATGAGTCATAATAAAAACCTGTAGAATCTTCAATATGAACATTTTATAATGCAGTATTCATGGGTAGAATTTTTGACCCGTACCAATTTATTTATTAGAATTTGCGTGTATCTAGAGAAACCAGGTAGGTACAGTTAAAAAATTGCACCTTGTATAGGCATATCCTATTAGGCTACATGTTTATATTTTAAGTAAGACCTCTAGCTCTAGTACATTGGTGAACACTGCATTTAAAATTATATTTTTTATAGGTATAGATTAAAAAAGAGGAAAAATAAAAAAAATTAATCGATTATTTAAATTAAATTAACAAACTATTATTTTTTACATATTTACTCATTGTTTACCTATTTTTATATACCACTCTGTCGAGAAAGTATCGGGAAAAGATCAAAAATATACAAAATGTTTGTTATTCATCCAAATTTATTTCATCAACTACAAAGTATGCTCCTTCAGAAACGAAACACTTACGCCAACGAATAATCTAATCAACATAACATTTTTTAAACGCTGTTTCCGGAATTGACTTCAGTTCTCGCCGCGAATTCTCCTTTATGTCTTCTACCGATTAAAAACGGGTCCCATTTTCTGTAAATTAGATATTAGTTCAGATATATCGGAATCAGTATTTGTTTCAACTGTGGTCATAGATTTGGGGCGTTTACTTGGTGGTTCATAATTCCTTCTGAATGCGATAGCGGTTTCTGAAACACAAAAATATTATTGTAAATAAGCTATCATTATTATTTGGGATACGCGCTGCCACAATGTTAATTAACAATCTGAATATTTATTGGTAGGATCGAAATAATTATATGACAAATCAAGACTAAGATAATGTTTGGAATAAAAAAGGAGAATTTCATGTTCTGTTAATGTAATGTGGGTATAGCATTTGCTTTCAGCCGCCGAAATTTAATGTTTTCATGTGACTGAAATGACTGCAGTCTAAAATGTTTCGAACAAATGTGACTGTGCGCTTTCGGTGTCCAATTGTTCCTTGATATACAGCGTATCCATTCAGTTCTAATAGGTTCATCTTTGGGAAAACTAAAGCAAAAAGTAAAAACCAAATAATGTTGACATCGATAACAAAAAACACATCACTATCATACTATCATATACAAAACAAAAGGCATGAAAATAAGACAATTTAAACCAAAACTCATGGAAATATCTATTTGTAATATTAATTTACTACAATTTTCTGAATATACCGTTGTTATATTGTCAAAATATGAGAATTTAGAAACAAAACTCACCGATGAAATGATAACACCTCATCCGTATTTTCTTTTCGTGATGTATGAGACTTGCAGTCTAGAACAACACAAGCCATCCTGGACGCGGACTCTCAGATGTCTGAAGCGTCTTTATGCACACTTTCCTGTTATTTTATCACAAACTTCCTTGCAAAATAATAAAATTTCACGCTAGCCGCTCACAAAGCTGTTCGGCCACTGTAATACGACCGCATTGAATTTGGTATTACTTCAGAAACAACGTTCATCAAAGACGTACATTTAATTTGCTAGTATAATATGCAACCAAATTACAACCATTTGACATTTGTACTTTGAGAGTTTGTGACAATGACGTGAAAATAAAACCTTACAATTGTTGTCTATTTCGCTCTTACCCATGTATGTTAGATTACTTTAAGTGAATACGAGAGCTGTTATACAGTTTTTATTTTAGCGCTCCTTCTATAGCTTTAGTTATTGTTCTGAGGTATAAATAACAGCGCATTACCACAAACTGTCAAAACTCCCCAGTGGATTATAAACTATATTGTTTGAAGATTAAATTGAAAATGGATTAAAGCAATTATACAGGGTAAACTAGCCTAACAGGCCAAAACCTACATGTTAACATATAAGTATGTATACCGCTTTTGACCGCGATGAAATCCGAAACTACTCAACCGATTTTAATGTAACAAAATGAAAAAAACATTTTGTTAAATTTGTTTCAACTTAGGACATAAGACAGGTTTTATTTTAATTTTAAACCCAGCGACGCGTGGCTGGGTTGTAAATTTAAAAAAAATGGAAATTGTAATCAGAATGACTTTCCATTTTCACTCGATAGCTGATCGGTCAGTTTGTATAGAAAGTCCAATTTTTCTAGGATCACGACGACCGTGTCCAACTCACACCCTACACCATAGGTAAAGACGTCTCTTAAACTATAGACACGCCAATTGCTAATGTGTGTTGTATTGTTGCAGAGATGTATCAAACAACAACATAAGCACGCTGCCTCGCGACGCACTTCAGCCGGCGACCGGTCTACGCGATCTGTAAGTATCTTTGCTTGCATTACACCTTTATGAGTTTGTTCGATGCCTTGGACACACTATGTTTCTTCGACTGGCAACGTAGTGGAAAGGAGATACAACTTTTATGTTGTCACTACTGCTAGACGCGCAGGCGTCTACTAACAAAGAAAATGGAAAAAGTCAGAACTCCGCCATTATTACTGTGGCATTTGTATCGTATTCAACAACTACCAAATAAAAAGGGGGCTGCCTATCTGTGATCCGCAAGTGAAGTTGTGAACTGCCAGTTCGGAGAATGTTGGCAAGTCCGTTGCATTGTTCAAACATAGGGATTGGGAAAGGAAACGCGTGGATAGAATGTGATTTCTGTATTTCCGAGTACTTAAAATCCGTCAGTTTTTAAAGCCAGGGTGCGTAGGCTCCATCTGGGTTAGCTCGTTCGATTGTGGATCCTGTCTTGGCTCATGGGATTCCGAATCCCCGGATTCGACTGGGATCAAGAGCGAACCCATTCAAAATAAAAAAAAATGCTTAAAATAGGTATTTTATAGTTAGTACTTCAACAACATCTAGATGTAATTAATATATTATATTTTTTAATAGTTCCTTGCTATGTTCAATTATATGTAATATTATTGAACATAGCAAGTATAATATTATAGTAGTTAATATTAGTGTTAAAATGGCCATAGTCCTCCGTCCTCATAGTTTATGTAATAATGATACAGTATTACGGCCTTCGTAAATGAGTGACATGCATACTGGTTTTCCTGATCTGCATTCTGTGTTTTAACTTATATAAATTCACAAATTCTAAAGATATAAAAGACTTACTAACTAACAGAAATCTTAGACTTATATCAGACACACTTCGTAATGCAACATGCTTCCAAAATAAATGTTATGCCATTTTTAGTCTCTAGAGATAAATCCCTACTAATATTATTAATGTGAATGTAAGTTTGTTTGTTACGCTTTCACGCAAAAACTACTAAACCGATTATCATGAAACTTCGTACATATGTTCTTGGAGGTATTAGAAGTAACATAGGATACTTTTATTGAAAAAAAAAAAATGCGGGCAAAGCCGCGGGTAAAAGCTAGTACGAAATAACTCTCGCTGTCTGTCTGTCACTATCTATATATTAAAATTCCCTGTCACAATGTTTGACTGCGATGAACTCGGAAACTACTCACCCGACTTTGATGATTTTTCGTTTTGGTCGATTTGTTCCGACTAAGGATATAGAATAGGTTTCATTTTAATCTATAATCTAACATCACAAATTTGTTGTTTGTCCGCTCTTTTTCCCGTTCTTATTCCATTGTTTATGCGCTACCATAGCCACGCGTTAATCGCAAGTAGTTCGTCTACCGGACGCTAGATGGCGCTAACGAAAAAACATTTGATAATAGAAAAAATTTAAAGAATTTTGTCCACCCTTGCAAAGCCGGGACGGGCCGCTAGTTTATATTAAAAAAGTATTGCAAATTATAATAACTGAGCCACAGGAACACGTAGCCGGGTTAGCTATTTTTTTTTATAAAAAAATTGAATTGTTTACTTTTAAATACATGCATAAAATTGAAATGTGTTTCGTCACATAAGGAGGGAGGGGTTGTAAAAATGTGACAAACTGTGACAAAGAGGGGTTAAAAAGTCCTCAAAATTCATGTGACGTAATTTATAGATGGCCCTTTAACAGAAGATATAAAAGTTTTGCCCCAGAATAATTTTGAAAAGAATATGCACACATGGAAATTTGCAAATCCATTTTACTAGTTATAAGAATTTTTGATATGTACCTATTTAACGTAAGTAATAATCATAGATAAACATGAAAAATAATTCATTCGCAATGTAGAGTATGTGTGAATCCTTTTCCACGCCATTCATATAAAAAAATTATAACACAGTTAATATAATTTATCTACTCTAATACTATAATACAAAGATTCTAAAACTGAAAACAAAATGCTTATGACAAACATTACGTACAGGCCAAAAATAATAAAAAAAAAGTTTCATTACGATACAGGTCTTGTATGGACACCTGTAACATAATATAACTTTTTAATCATAACGATACACCTATACAACCTCCAGCTGGACCAAGGAGGTTGAACCTCTACTTTAAAAAGGTTTCAATGAACGAGTCCGCGACGACCGACGCAACACGCATGCGCAATTGATGTTTGCACCTTGGCGCCAACATTTGACATTTAAATAAATTTGTTGTTATATTCAGCGTTTTATTTGCAATATTGTTTTACATATTATAGTATGAGAGTAGATAAAGTAGTGTATGACACTGTACATAACTTGGTCTTATAACACTCGTGTGATGCTATAAAAAAACTCGCCTACGGCTCGTTTTTTTAAAACACACTCATGTTATAAGAACCCTTATTATGCAACAGTATCATAAACTACTATTATAACACTGTAACGCGTGTGCTGGTCAGATAATATTAATGTAAAAATTCCTGTCACAGTGTTTGACCGCGATGAACTTCGAAACTACTCAACCGATTTTGATGATTTTTTATGATGATCGGAAAAGACACAAATACTTCGACATTGGATCTTAAAGAGAGACTTAAGACAAACCTAAAGTCAAACTTAAATCTATGAGATTAAGCAATAAATTTGTAAGTCGCATTGGAATTTAGGATGTTTCGATACTTCTTTAAGATATCAGCAGGTGTACCAATCAAAAGATAACGTTTACTGACGCGACCATATATGAACATGAATATTGTAGAGGAGCCCCGATTTGATTGATGGCAGGCCTGTCTCGTGCCTCAAATTGGGTTTGTAGTAGGAATGCTTACACAGCTAATTGTTACTTAAAATGCGCGTTTTATTGTACTCAAACTCAAACTCGTTGCTGTGTTAATATAAATAAATATAAATATTTCTTACATTCACACCAATCAGCCTAGCCCAAAGTAAGCACTGTAAGGCTTGTGTTATGGATACCAGGGTAACGGATAGTCTCTCATATCTGATACATAATATGTAATATTCATAGAATTATATAAAAACACCCATGACTCAGGTACAAATGCTCGTATTCATCATACAAACATCTGCCCCTTCCGGGATTTGAACCCAGAACCGTCGGTGCGAAAGGCAAGATCGCTAACGTTGCACCAAACGGTCGTCAAATGTATCGTGTGTTATAAATTAAAATGAAAACTATCCAATGTCCTAAGATGGAGCAAATCTAGCAAAATGAAAAAAAGAATCGTCGAAATCTGTTAAGTAGTTTCGGAGTTCATCGCGACCAAACACTGGGACTTGGAAACAAAATGCATAATGCGCACAGCGAACGAGTGGAATTCCCGCCATGCGTCTGTATTTCCGAGTACTTCAAAGCTCCCGGGCTTGAAAAAAAACGACGACGACACGACTAAACTGAAGTAAAACTATTTTTGCTCCATCCATATGTATATGTGTGTGTTTATGTATACATGTACATACATATATGAATTTTCTATAAATATTTAAATTTATAATGGGGTTTCATAGGTAAATTAATATTTTGAATAGATTTTTTAAATTTCATTATTTTCATTATCGGATCCATCAGTAATCTCTTTTTCTATATTCACTCTCAACTTCCTTTCGCCCGATCACACTTTTCGTAACGGTCTCGTCACGCATTCACCAGCTTACTCCAAGTCAAGCGTGTGTAAAAAAGTTTTACTTCAAAAAACGCTAATATTATTTATGAATTTATTAGGAATACAATATAATTTTAATTGTAATGTATTCATAAATGCAGCAGAATAAAATAAGTAGTTAATATTTAAACATTGTTTTATCTATTTGTCTGCAGGAATCTAAATTAAACAATTTAGATTCACCAGAAAAGCATCACATATTATTAGAGGAGAAAAAAAACAAAATTCTGGTTCAAAATAGCACATTTCCTTTCATTACGGAAGTTGTTTGTGAAATGTATTATAGCAGACACGCCGGTTCGTTCATCTCGTTGGCCCAACATCTGCGGCATGGAGCGTTTCGCTCCCTGAATAATTGAGCGAGTGCATTGCTTAGCACGCCTCGTCCACAATCGCAAACATGGCGTCTCCTCCATTGTTTTTCTGTGGATATTTCGCAATGAGAACTTGCTTGTACAACATCGCAATCGTGACCCCAATACAGGCAAGAGAATAATGAGAGAGGTGAGACCAGGGGGCGGGGGCGGCTATGCAAATATCACTAATTCGGATGCAAGCCGTGGCTCAATACAGAAAGTACAATGTCCATGGTACCGCTCAGCTCTTCCATTCAAATATACGAACGATCTGTGTTTACTTAAAGGTTTCGGGGTGCCTTTGGTAAATAAAATTGGTCAATTTCTTTTGATAACACAAATTATTTTATTAGAAAAATACTCGACAAAATCTACTCGGCTCACATGTGAAATCTCAGGCGGGAATCGAACCCGCAACCTTTGGACGTCCGGTCCAATGGTCGTCCAATTGAACTACCGAGCCTTGTGAACATTCTTCGTAAATTTTTAGTACTATTCTCATGTTTACGTTGTAGGCCAGCGTTGTATCATCAATGAGAGGAAAATCGTCATGTTTCGTTTGTTTAAAAACTAGCGGCCCGTCTCGGCATCGCACGGGTGGACAAAATACTTTAAATTTTATACAAATCAAAATTGTTTTCTTTATATATATATTGTTTCGAAATTTTCACTATGATTACGGTGTACACTACTGAGTCTACCACCAGCTCGGGAATTGGGAGGACCTTCCGAGAACTGGCGAAAGAAACTCGGGTAGGGGGACCGATTTTTTTGCTTGTTTAAAAATTTCTGATAGCATAGCTATTTTACTTTAATTTCACCTGTCTCGGTGTTTGTAATGAAATCTTGCAAGTTAAATTTGACTCACTACCCGAATCGGATTGAGCTGAAATTTTGTATTAATTTGTCGTGTGACAATGCAATATTATGATGATACGTGCTGGAGCTGGAAGGTGGCTATGGAACTCCGCAATAAAACGACAGAACCCCATCGAGATTGGGCTTTCCACTTCTAAGTTCATTTTATAAACAAATAATAATAGAAGCGTGTTAAAAAAAAGAGTTTTTAAATTATTTCTTGTTTATAACAATATAGACAGTTTTCGAAGCTGTGCAATGATTCTAAATACATTTACCTACTGCTGTGCGATGTAAGACACGATGACCGTTTGGTCCTGCCTTTCGCACCGACGGTCTTGGTTGCGAATCCCGGAAGGGGCAGATGTTTCTGTGATGAATACGAGCATTTGTACCTGAGTCATGGATATTCATATTTTTTTATATATATCTTAATATATATAAATTACGTGTCACGTTTGTCCGCGCTGGACTCCTAAACTACTTAACCGATTTTGATCAAACTTCGTAACTATCTCTTATTTGATCTAACTTAAAAGATAGGATGGGTTTTATTTTAATTTGTAACAGAGCAGAGAATATATATAAAAATTCCTTGTCACAGTGTTTGACCGCGATGAACTCCGAAGCTATTCAACCGATTTTATATTTATCATTTTGCTGGATATTTTCCAACTTAGGATATAGGATAGGATTCATTTTAATTCATAACCAAGATATATATTTTTTTAAATTATAATAACCAAGCCACGGTGACGAGTAGTCAGCTAGTATTTCTATAAATATTACATATCTATTCATTATATATGTCTATCCGTTACCCTAGTATCCATAACACAAGCCTTACAGTGCTTAGCCAATTGATTTGAATATAAGAAATATTATCAATACTGACCAAATATATTATCATTCCGTTTGAATACTTAATTATTCCGAACCGTAATGTAAGGATTACAGAGGATTAATTCAGCTCGGTCAAGTGTATGCTAAAATAGTAGTATTTATGCGGGAAGCGGATTAATATAAGCTTCGTTACGCTGTCCTCGAGAGCCGATATTGTTCTGACTTCGCTGTTACGTAACCGGTGTTGCTGTAGTTTTATTTCTCGGTGTATTAAACAACAATTATCTTCCTTGCCGATCATTTTTTGATTGGACAACCATTATATGGTTGATATGCCAAAGAGTCGTACTAAGTGTTTTGGTTCCAATTTTGTGATACGTACCGCGAAGGAATGGAACTCTTTGCCTGAGTCTGTGTTTCCTGACAAATACAATTTAGGGGTCTCTGATTCACGAGTGAATAGGTATCTTTAAGGCAAACGAGTCACATCATAGATCGCATATTCACGATAAAAAAAATCTATAAATTATATTTTAATATGAAAGCATCCATTTCCAATTAACCCTCGGGGTAAAATTATAATCGCGAATGCGGTATTATTCATACGTGAATATCATTTAAACGGTCAGCTAATAAAATAAGTTTTGGTCAAAGTACTATCATCGAACAATATAAATTGAGCTATTTCTTAGTATGGTAAACATAACGTTATTAGTTAACATAATAAGTAGCACTGTAAAGATTGTTTTATACTAGGTAACGGATGTATATAAACCCATGACTCAGGTACATAGCTCGTATTCATCGCACAAACATCTGCCCCTTCCGGAACTCGAACCCAGGATCGTCGGTGCTAAAGGCAAGACAAACCGGTCAAGAAAAATCAACAAAACAAAATCTGCACACGTATTTTGTTTTTCAGTTCCTACTCTCACATCAGGAGGTAAATGTTATAGCGAATTAGATATTATCCACTATTTACAATTTGTTTAAAGAAGCGAGGGAATTGATAAATGAAAGTCCTGCATAGATCACTGAATTTGTCTTAATAAACTTGCAAATATTACAATTACAATCATTAAAAGTTCTTCGTATCAGAAAAATCTCTTAGTCTTATTTTTATTACACCGAGTATGTAGCTTACATCCACAGATTAATAATTATCTCACAGAGTAGTCACACATCTGCCACAATGTAATTAGACTTATTACATAGTTTTCGAAACTGTATTGTCATAAACAGGATATAAGTTAAACACCCTGTTTTTAAAACAATCTTCTATTATATCTTGTTATAAATGAATTTAAAATTAAAGAGCCCGAAGTCGACGATTCGATTAGTGCAACGGTAGCTACCGTCATCGCTAACAGACATATGAAAGAGACCAGCAAATTGTGGTTCGTATGCTATTAGATTTTGGCAAGTTATAAAATGAATTTGAAATCAATTTCCATTACACAACGAGTTATTGTAAAATAACCAATGAACTATTACTCAATCATGAATGAACTATTATATATTTTTCTAAACGAATATTATTATTATTATCTTTTAAGTTTGATCAAATATCAATTAGCTACGAATTTTGAACAAATTTGGTTCAGTAGTTTCAGGGTTTATCCCGATCATACATCGTGACACGAGATTTTAATTTGTAAAGATTTTTATTGGAGCTGAGCGAAGCGAAGCTCCCATGGATCAGCTTCAATGGCGCAATGTCTGTTACGCCATAACTTCCAGAGTTCTTAACCGATTTTAATATTTTTTATGGTGAATCAAATCAACAGGTTTAGCACCAGATGGTGACGGAGCCCGAATTTTGAAATTAGCAAAAAAAAAATTTTTTCTTTTTAGGTATAAATTTCCGCTCCAATATATGGTGCTAGCGTAGCTTTATGCTTAGCGACTGCATCACCTAGTTGGAGCGGAGCGAAGCGAAGCTCCCATGGATTAGCTTCAATGGCGCAATGTCTGTTACGCCATAACTCCCCGATTTCTTAACCGATTTCAATATTTTTTGTGTGGAATCGAACTACAGGTTTAGGACTAGATAGTGACGGAGCCCGAATTATGAAATTCGCAAAAATTGCCATTGAAGATTTTTTTTTTCTTTTTTTAGGTACCCGCTCCGCTACAATATATGGTGCTAGCGTAGCTTTATGCTTAGCGACTGCATCACCTAGTATATATAATTCTAGCTGACCAGGCCATGCGTTGCTGTGGCTCAGATAATATAATTTATATTTTTTTAACATAAATTAAAATGAAACCTATCCTATGTCCTAAGTCTGAACAAATCCAGCAAAATGAAAAAAAAAACTTCAAAATCGGTTGAGGAGTTTCGGAGTTCATCGCGGTCAACACTGTGACTGGAAATATTTATATATAAAGATATAACTATTATATATTATCATACATCATTTCATACGAGAATTGGGCATCATTCTAGATAAAAAGCTTTGTGTTAATAAACATTTAGACAAAATAATTCCTAACTCCTTTAAAATGGTGGGATTATTGTGAGAAGAAGCAAGGGTTATAAAAACGCATCTTCTAAAATAACCCTGTTCAATGCGTAGGTTAGATCAAAGCTGGAGTATTGTAGCGTTGTGTGCGCACCACTATCAGATACATGAGTCTAGAATTGAACGTGTGCAAAATAGGTTTTTAAATCACCTTGCAAAAATTGTAAAAAAAATTAACGATCGCTTAGGAAAATTCAACATAAAAACCTTCAAACTAAGACGACAATTTTCAGATCAAATATTCCTAAACAGGCTCTTGAATGTTGTTTATGATTGCCAACAATTGCTATCTAGAATTATTGTTAACTGTCCTCGCAGATTACCCCGTCCTGGTAAATTTTCGCTGTTCACATCTAAGCTTAATAAAAGTAACTTAGGCAAATTTTCTCCATTAAATAGAATTCTCTGCTTTTAAAATAGCTTAAGTAAAAAATGTAATTTGGATATCTTTCATTCCAAAACTTTTAAATTCAAAACAGAACTAATAAATGTATTAGTAATTAAGTGATTTTAAATATCCTTTTATTTGCTTGTATTATGTACTATGTCTATTGTAAATTGCATGCCGTGGCAGCCTTTAATTGAGCATACACTATACTTAGATTAAGTAATAAGCGTATTATACTCATGTTTAAGTGTTTGACTTGTAGGTTATCCTTAAATACATGAAATATACATATATAATAAGAGAGGGTGCGGTGTAGAAGAAGATGTAGTGCCAAAGATAGAAAAACGGATACTTAGATAGTTTGGACGTGTAGGGAGAATGGACGCAAGAAGATTAACAAGACAGAGACAGACAAAGACCAAGGCGAACTTTCACAGATGAAAAAAGGTCACGTCAAAAGTACGTAGTTAACCAACGAGCTTGTGTAAAAAGGCTGATGATAGTTGAAGAAGCGAGAGATGTAAGTATGTGATATAACAGGTGATTTTATGTTGATGAACTGACTATGATTACTATAACATGAATAACAATATTACCTATGCTCGTGATTAGTAGTACTGCTTGATAAATAAATCTATAATCTAAGATCATAGTGGTTTGTGCGTTTGTCTGTCCGCTCTTTTTCCCGCTCTTTTTCCATTGTATATGCGTTACCATAGCAACGCGTTAACCACAAGTAGTTCGTCTACTCAATAGCATGTTTTGAAGTTTTTTGGACATAATAAGGTATATTTTCAGCTATATTTAAACATTTTTTTTTACAAAATTATTGTAGAGTAACGTAGTTATGAGCTGTCTTCGGAGGTGCCACAAAAAAAGTTCCCCAACTGCTAATATGATTCCAGCCGAATCAGTAGCTGAAACAAAAAAATGAGAAAGCTTATTAAAGTTAGTGTTGCCCAAATGCAAGAACAAGACGAGACTTAGCCAGTCTTGGTCTTGGTCTTGCGCCAATACACCTGGTCTTGGTCTTGGTCTTGGTCTTGCGCTTGCAGTCTTGGTCTTGGTCTTGGTCTTGCAGCAAGAGTCTTGCAAGTCTTGCAATTACCTATTAGTCTATTGCTATTTATTAAAGTTTACTTTAAATCTTAGAAAAACGTATTAGAATTGGAACATTGTGAGCTTGAATTAACATAGCCATAGTAAAGATCAATCAGATTAATAAATAACTGAAGATTTGATAAGAAAGTCGAAAAATCAACTGACCTATATGTCGTTTTCCATGGAAGTAACTGTTTCTTAATAAACATTTATGATTTATAAGCTTACATTTGCTAAAACATGTAAAAAAACAAATTAATTACAATAACTTGACTGTATTTTAAATAACAATGTCTGTCTAGAAAGAGATTGAACCCTCAACTTGCATGAAATTTAATAAAAGAGTTTTATGATTTATCATTTATTTCAATCAAAAATAAAATACAACACAAATCAAACATAACAGTACACAACAGCTTTATCATTAGGTTATGTTACTTTATATCAATTCTTTTGACCAAGAATTAATACAAAGTAACCATCTGGCTGACTCATCACTTAACCTATTTCTATGTTTTCTAATTACTAATGATGCTTTAGAAAATAATCTCTCAGCAGGTACTGAAGTTGCAGGTATTGAGAGAAAATCACGGGCCATCTTCGATAAAGTCGGATACTCTGTCTCATGCGTCCTCCACCAATCTAAAATGTCTTCCGAGCTGGCAGTTCTTGGTTTTCTCAGGTACTCCTCCAACTCGTCTATCACTAAGCCTTGAAGACAAGATCCAGATGACGTCGAGGGACATTCATAGAGTTTATCAAAGTCTATAATGTCTTCATCTTCATCACATACTTTATTTTCTTTTCTTGGCAATTCCAGAGATTTGTTCAGTGAGTGTAGACTTTTATATTCTTCATAAAGTTCATTGAACTTGCGCAGACTTTCTGTTTTAAGTTGCTTCCCCCACATTGTCAGGTCAAAAGTCTGAGCCTTATGCCTTGGGTCTAAAATTAAAGAAGTACAATAAATCCAGTTGCTCTTCTTATAATGTTTAAGCATTTTGTCTCGAGCTGCTTGGAAAGCTAGAATGAGCCTTTCATCCACTTCAGATCGATTAGGTTTCTCATCTAACTGTTTTACCATGGATTCAATTTTATCTAGCAAGAGATTGAATGATACAATGACTAGCGGTAATGTAACATATTTGTCTCCACCAAGTTTTGTACTTAAAAGTTTAAAGTTTATTAGAAATTTATGTAATTTTTCGAGTACCTGCCATTCACTAGCTGTGATTTGAAAATCATTCAATTCGGTGACAGAACTGCACAATATGTTAATGCCCGCTCTCACTTTTAAACCAAATCCAATCATATCATGTGTGGAATTCCATCTTGTTGGACAGTCAAGAATGGCATTTAGATTTGATGGCACGCCAGCTGCTTCACAAGCAGACTGAAACTTCTTCTTCACTATCTCACTTCTTTTTATTTTACTGGAAATACTGCGTAACTTTGTTACAGATGTACGCGAGTCAGCAATATTTGGTGCATATTCTTCATCTTCCTCAGTTTCGTCTGCATAGTCTTCATACTGCTGATCTTGCGCGTTAGTGTCAGACTCACAGTGTAATGCTAAGGTCTCTAATAAATCTTGTACACCAAGGTTTAAAATGTGAGCAAAGCACCGGAAATGTTGATTGTCTGAATCAAAGTGTGGCAACTGTTTGCCCAGTTCATACATAAATTTGGTATTTGCAGTTGCGTTGTCGACCGTGATACCTTGTATTTTATCAATTATGCCATATTCCAATAAACATTCATGGAAAATCGTTGCAATATCTTCCCCAGTATGTCGACCGCGTGATGGTATAAAATCAAGAACTACAGATCGATACTTCCATTCGTTGTCTATATAATGCATAGTAACCCCGTAGTAACTCCTACCAGCAATTGACGTCCACCCATCAATGGTAAATGACATTTTAGATGATAATTGTTGAAGTCGTTCCTTGAGATTAAATTGGAGCTCTTCAAATCGCTCTTTGACTTTCCTTCTAAGTGTAGACCTTTTAGGAAACTCCATATTAGGGCAAATACGTCGAAAATATACTTGTGTAGCTTCGTCATCGAAAAATGAGAAGGGAAGATATTTTTTCACTACCCAATCAACTGTAGCTGTCGTGATGTTGTCACTGCTGTTTTCCGACTGAAATAAAACAATAAATCTTGTGTTATTATTTAAAACATACTAGGTTTGAGCGTTTAGGAGGAGGAGGTTTGTTGTTGTTAAATCGAGAAAATCGTTAAATTGACATTTGTTATATTAAGGTTGCACTGTACTGTAATTTACCAAAATAAAGTACTTAGTTGTTACTGGCCGATTATGAAAACAAATGAAAATATAGGTGTTTATAAAAATATTTAAGACGATAATTACATACTTAATATGTCGCACCCCTAGATGAAAACACCACTAACTCAAAAATACTTACGTAAGTTAATGGCGTTTTTGAAAGTATCGCATGAACAGCTACGCGGAGTTAAAATTCCCGTAGCGACAATTTCGACCATTGTTAAAAATGACGCGAAATATGTACCTATGTATTACTATTTTATCAATATCTATAAAATATTCCGAAGTCAGTTTAAAGTCATTTGTTCAAAAAAGACTTTTTTGAGTTCCTGGAGTTTTCATATAAAAAAAATATATTCTTACCTGTCCACTTCTTCCAGCGGTTACTAAAAAGCTTGTGATATCTCCACTTAATTTTGGTTTAACAGGAAGAAATATTTGTGATTCCTTTTTGTGGAAAGATATTAGATGTTTCCTTAAGCCTGAAGTGTTTCTGTTTTTCATTTTTATTTCAGTCTTTTTATGTTGGCACAATTTACACAAGGCAGTTTGGGATGCATGAATTATTTCGAAAAACTCCTCAAATTTGCTTTTGGGTCTTTTAGATCTGTGACTCAAACTCTCGTTACTCGGACTAGAATAATTTGAATCTTCGTCACTCATATTAAATTGTACACGTGATACGTTTTTAGAAAACAACAAGAATTAGTAAAAACAATTATTAAGTTAGACTCGAAGCACAGCTCAATTGGAAATGACTGGAATTAAAATAATTCCTTTGTTTATAGTACGTTTCCTTGCTTTCTACCGCGCCGCCTCGCCACGTGCCGGCTCTATTAAAAGGATGCCGCCGCAAATCAAACGATGCCGCGTGCGGCGTACAAACACAGATTATTACCTACTTGTACAGACGCGACGCGTGAATAAAATATATGTAAAGAATTAGTGCCAATCACTATTCTTTACATATAAGTGAATGTTTTGGCGTACATCTATACTAATCTATACTAATATTATAAAGCTGAAGAGTTTGTTTGTATGTTTGATGACAGAAGTTTTAAAATAAATAAATAAATCCTGAACGTCACTATACCTCCAAAGTTACTATTCTTCGTGGGCGAAGTCGCGGGCACTGCTTGTAAATACTTTTTTTTTTTTTTATTTTTTTTTTTTATTTATTTATTTCATATACAAGAAAAAAAAATACAAAGATACAATTTAGTCCCACAAAACCGACTTGTCGGTTTGACTGAGGGATCTTTAGTCTCTTAGCTTATAATTATAATTATGTAGGTATATAATACAACTATAACTGTATCAGGTAAAGTTAAGTGCACAATAATTGGATTTAGACTGAATTACAACAAACTGAAGAAAAATTTAGCGGTGATAATAATAAGATACAATTGTTGTAAGATATAAAATACGTGTGTAAAAAACAACCACGCCTCCGAGCCCTCAGATGGGCTCGGAGGCGTGGTTGTTTTTTACACACGTATTTTATATCTTATAGAAATATTGCATTGTGAATGCAAAAAAATAAATAAAAACATACAATTGTTGTGTTAAATAGTAGTCATCAGATAATCTTTTAATATTTTTTTAAATTTATTTTTATCCGTTTCACATCTAATAGTTTCGGGCAACGAATTAAGAAGATATGGTATACGCTTCTGTAAAGTTCTGTCACCAAAATAATTTTGAACCCTAGGAATTACAAATTTCTTTTTTGAAGTGGCTCTAGTGATCTGGTTATGATTTATGTATTCAAAAGTGGAGACACACTCTCGGCTGCCGTGATTATTTACTAATAATAAATCGCAGGCTTTTTATTTTATTAGTAGGTAAGTACCTACGCTTTTTATATTATTTTATTAATTATGTAGAATTTTTTTACACGTTTCAAGTATATTTAAAAGTGGCTACAATATTTATCAAACGGGTGATATTTGAACACTTTTTTGCTATTTTTTCTTGTAAAAACTTAAGAAATATAATGACTAAATGTACAATAATAGTACCTAAGTAATTAGTTTAAAACCATATAATCAATATTATAATATATACTTACTAGAATAAATTATTATGACATCTACTACCTATCCTTACCATTTTATTCTAATCATAATACTACTTGCGTGATCAGTATAATGTATTCATTTTCATTATAAGCACTCTGAAACTTATTTATTCTTTGGAACACCTGTAGGTACTCTTAAAATTCGAAATTATTTTGCATGAGTATACCTACGCCTACGCCCTGTGGCGGCAATCAAATAGTGTCAAATGTTGTGATTTCGGCGCGGCGGCAACGATTGTTGTATATGATTTCAAAAGAAGCCGCCGGCGCGTGTATTATAACCATGTGCTTCCGAAAAGCAGCAAATTTCTTTGAGAAGTAAGTACAAAACCTTTGATGCCGCATTATCAAAGTGCCGATGGTTAAAACATAACTATGCATGCACTCAGTTTGATTTTAATGGATATTTTTTTATTCGCTATGTAGGTATGTTTATGGTATTAGTCGTAATGCGCATAGATCCAGTTTTTCATATTCTTTGATACAGTTTTTTGCGTCTCATAGAATTCCTAAGCGTACCTATACACCGAACTGTTACACCTAACTACTCCGTGAAATAGCGCTAAGTCCTAGCTGCAAGACGCAAGAGTCTTGCAGGCTTAGTCTTGTTCTTGCTCAAGTCTTGCACGGTCAGTCTTGGTCTTGGTCTTGCTAAAAATACGCGGTCTTGTTCTTGGTCTTGGTCTTGCAAAAACGCAAGAACAAGACCAAGACTGCAAGACCAAGACTGAATTTGGGCAACACTAATTAAAGTTGAAGGTATTTCCTATACAATGACCTACGATTTTTGAAAAATGTCAAAAATTAACAAAATGGCGTAGTTCTGAAAAAGTGTCTTTTTTGGGGTAAAAAATGGTCGTTTTTTAATGCCAAATTGACAACTTTCAACCAATCAAAAAGATCGTAGGTCATTGTATTGGAAATACCTTCAACTTTAATAACCTTTTTGATTTTTTTTTGTTTCAGCTACTCATTCGGCCAGAATCATGTCTGCTGACTCAATCATAATCATGAATCATGTTGGGGAATTTTTTTTTGGCACCTCCGAAGACAGCACATAACTCTGTTATTAAAAACCTTAATATATAGCTGAAAATATACCTTATCATTTCCAAAAACCTTCAAAACATTCTATCGAATAATTTTATTTTAAAAATCCCGAAAATCGCCTAATTTTTTTATGGGTTACACTGGTATAGCCCCTTAAAGCCATTTAACAAACACAAAGTCGAAAAGACAGGCTTCTAGTTTTAACCAGTACGGTGTAAGATTGACAATGTAGTTCAACGCTGTCGTTGGCAGGAATAGTTATTATCAAATGTGATTATCAAAGGCGATTGGGTACTATTGGCAATCTTGGTCTGTTTGTCCCGTAATGAACCTTGCTCTCGCCATCCATACTCTACATAATGTGGCTAATAATTATTTTAGCAAATAACAAATCATCTCCATAAATAAACAGAATTAATTGATGAAAATATTTCTTATATTCACACTTATCAGCCTAGCCCAATGTAGGCACTGTAAGATTTTTTTTTATAGTTACAAGGGTAACAGATATGTCCATGGCTCAGGTATATATGTTCGTATTCATCACACAAATATCTGTCCCTTCGGGACTCGAACCCAGGACCGTTGGTGCTAAAGGCAGGTTCGTTATCGTTGCATCAAACAGTCATCAAATGAATGAATGTTAATTTAAAAATTGAAACCGACTTTATCCCTCGTTTATTTAATCAATTACAAAAAAAGGAAATACATAAATAATTCTTACATTCAAACAGATTAGCCTAGCCCAATGTAAGGACTGTAAAGGTACTGTTACACATGCTCTAGTATAGCATGCTAAAAAGTATGCTTAATATGAGCATGCTTATGAACAGTTTACATTTGCTAGCAATAAGCATGCTATTTTCAAGTATGCTCCTGAATAAACATGCTAAAAGCAACCACTGCAATAGACATTTTGTGGCGTGCTCTCTGTCAGTTCAAACAAAACTATGGACAAACCGGATCGCTTGGAACTCTCAATTTCTTTAAATTCGCTGTGGTGAACAGACCTCAAGTTTTTAATTTATATTTTTATAATTTTCAACGTCAAAGTAGGATCGTCCATGCTGGTAACAGATCTTAATATATAGTGGTATGCGGAGTTTCCATTGCCATTCATTGTTTCAATATAATAAAATCACAAATTTAAATATTTTCTCATCACCCCAGTGGAACATCGCGCAAAATCGTGTACGCGTACTTGCTGCCAAAGATTAATCTTGTATCTTGTAGCCTGCAACTCCGCAGTAGAACGACACAACCCCATCCACAGCTTTTAACTTTTTAGTGTAATACGAGTAATAACTTGTTTTTTTCTACTGTTTTCTTGTTACCAGGAACCTGTCGTCCAATCGTTTGGAATCGGTGTCTGCTGGTGCTCTAAGTGGCGCTGCTCTTGCACGTCTTTGGCTCGATCGCTGTGGGCTACGGAGGTTGCCATCGCACGCACTTCGGGACTTAAGACACCTGCATTTTTTGTACGTATAGTTTTTTTATCCTGAATAGGTAAGCGCTTGAAACCATCTTGCCTCATGGTAACGATCTAGGATGTGACGCGCTTGCCTAGAAGATGCCTATTCCCGAGACTTGAATACCCCTATGTATTTGTTGCCCTTGTGGTAGACCAGACGTTCTTTCGATCACTTACTTCTTTTATGTCGTAATCGTGTCGTGTCGTCGATGTCCATCGCTCAAAAAAGGAACGCCTGCAACTATCGTTTCTGGTGGATTGTAATGCATTTTGAAAATATTCACTCATAAGAAAGTTTGGAAAATACAACAAAAACTCATCCTTATTTCGCACCGACCGACCCACCGAATTCTACAACTAAAGTAGAATGAAAACACTCCAAATTATTACGTTATTATAAATAGACTAGAAATCTTATTATAATCTTGACAGCAAATTTAATTATACAATTAAACTTTTCAGACGTACTTTATGCCATTGTAATAAAGACGCATATCTATTGTTATATTCTTGGTGTGATCATCAAACTGCAAAAATAGACAAACATTCCGAAATATCTGAAACGATGTCCAAACTGTTTGTGTAGTCAAATACTAGTAGCGTCATCTATCGAGTCAAGCAGGAGTGACGAGCTACAATACTGCGCTTCAACATTTTTTATTAACAATTGCCAAGTGATCTAATACAATTGAAATTGAAATTCAATCTGAAGACGGGTACACAGTGATTTTACCATCAATCAGCTTCTCAACATCTTCATAATGCGCACAGCAAAGGAGTGGAACTTCCTCCTTGCGTCTGGTCAGGTTGAATAGGCACCTTCTGGGTTAGCTCGTTCCATCGTGGATTCTGTCTTGGTCCCCGGGCTTGATTGGGATCAAGAGCGAACCCATACTAAGTAAAAAAATGAACAGGGCTATATTCATCATCTGCTTATAAGAAAAATTTTAATAAAATCGAGTTCTGCAATGTTCACCAACTGCATTTCGATCGCATTTACAAAAACTGGGATTGGTCTAAAATGGGAATTCTTGGACGACGAATAACAGAATATTCATCATAGAAACTTTCGTGCTAATTGTCTTATCATTATCATAGAATGAAAATTTCAAAATCATTTAATTCTATGTTAGCAAATAGCTGTAATGACAGTGACAGTTATTCAATAGCACCCGTTTAACCTTAAACGTCGAAAATCGGGTCCAGAATTTGACCTCGTTCAAACTAAAACTACGTTCTATATATATTGGTTTACCAAAAACATCGTCGGAACTCAGTTTAGCGCGTAAATTGAGTTAAGCTCGAATTCTATGGTTAAATCAGTCCTAACTTTGTTTCATGTTGGCTCTATCAAAACTCCTGAATCGGAACTTCTTTATATATTTGAAATCTGCATGTTTGTTAAGAATAATTTACGTCTCTTACCCCTACATGACGTATATAAAAATAATTATCCTAAGTGGCCGAGAGAGATGAGACGAAAAATCTATATAAATATTCAGCAATTTTTTTGTTATTTCAGCTTTTATCTGCTAGGTTATTTGTAAAGAAATTATTACAGTACCCTCCAGGGACAGACGCCCGAAAGAAGCGAAGCTTTAAAATATAAAGCGTAGAAAAATAAGCGTTAAAAATATAGTAGAAAAAGAGATAGAAAGTCACGCTAGCTATGCACACTGACATGAGTAAAAGCGAGTCAGAAGGACATGAGCACTGAGATAGAACTCATTGGTAACGGCACTAAATCTGACGGCTCTCGTGTAACGGTAGAATTTGACGCTTAGTCCGCACTAATTCGCTAATGGGCGCTTGCCGCGGTGCCGATCTATGCGGATAGATCGGCAAGACTAACACTAGACTTACAAGTAAGTATAAGCATAAATTACATCTGAGGTCTCTAATGTGCTGCAAATTGAAATCAAAGAATTGTCTACCAACAAATTCCAATATAAATCGTTTAACATACTTTCACACAAATGTTATTATTCACTTAACGAATTCCTAGGACAGAAAGTGTGATATATTTTTCAATGTTTAATTAATTTGTCAACTATATTTTCTACCATATTCTTGGAAGTAAAAGCTTATTTTATACGTTTTTTTTTTCACAATGCCATATTTTTGAAGTGATAACTTCTTTAGCATCGTTGTGATTTGAAAGTCGATGAAACGCAAAAGCGAAAGTAAAAATAGACAGACATAAATTCATAAGATTGAACGTAGGAGAAAATGAGATAAGAGATGAGATAAGTAAGATAAGAGAGTAGGAGAGAATGAGTAAGTGATGTAAGTTTAGTTACCATAAGCCTCTTGTATCATTTATCGAAAATGTAAGCTCTGAGTAATAAAATGTAAAATAATGATCTAACTTTGTATCGCTATGATCATGACTAAAACCTACAATTATCCTCTTCCCGAAATTTTACATTCGTCTCATTATCTTGAAACCAAAATTTATGAATGTTTCACTTTTACCACATGTGAATTGCACACATGCTTTTTTTATAAGAGGTAAAAGACGCCTGTAAAAAACAACCATGCCTTCGAGCCTTCAGGTGGGATCCGAACCCACGACCTTTCGCTATCCGAGCGACTCAGACCGATGAGTTACCGAGATGCTGGGAGACGCGTTGAAATTTACAAACGTATATCAACTATGAGTTCGCTCCACTAATGTTGAAAGTTAACTACCGTCAACATCGAAGGTTATATTTTTAAAAATTGAGATTGAACCAGCTGAAATAGTGTATTTAATTTCTTGTTTGCATTCACAACGCCAAATTTTTATAAGAAAAAAAATTGGTAGCTCAGCGGTCAGAGCACTCGCCCGGATGGCGAAATATCGTGGATGGTTTTTACAGGCGAGGAGCTCCCATGGATCAGCTTCAATGACGCAATGTCCGTTACGCCATAACTTCTCGAAATTTTAAACGATTTTAATAATTTTGTGTGGAATCGAATCAACATATTTAGGACCCGATTGTGACCCAAATTTTGAAATTCGCGAAAATAAAAAAGTTATGACCAAAAAACATTAGCTCTATGGGATTTCTCATTGAAACAAAAAGCGCGCGCTTATTTTTATTCTCACGGAATTTTAAAATTTACTTAACATTTTTTTTTTAAGTGGATATTACGCTCCGATTTATGGTGCTAGCGAAGCTTTATGCTCAGCGACTGCATCCACCTACACGTATCTTATCGGCAAACAGAACCATGATTCATCAGTTTAATTTAAATAAGCCGGAAAATATACGCCATGTCGAAACCACGCCGGTTTGTCTGCGGCCTTTTTATTCAGCAAGATCCTGGTCAACACCGATCTTCCTCCACCCGTGATAGTCTCATACATAATTCATTCGGTTGACACAAACTCGTATATTTCCCGCTCAATCCTCAATATTAGTTGCTTCCAAATCAAAGTTGGTTTTCCCGCGACGCAGTAAAAATATAACATTATTTTCATTCAAATTCAAAATTATTCACATTAACAACTAAAAAGAATTTATTTATTCACAAATTGCGTTACATGCGACCCAGTGACTTAACAGAACATGGGAGCACTAATTATCACATGCACCTCGGAAGGCGTAGCAATCAGGGGTAGAGGGGCAGACATTCAGAATTTTTGAAGTGAAAACTTCTTTAGCATCGTCGACGCAAAACGTCTTTCTCACAAACAGCAAGTTTGTGTTTGCAAACTTGAGAAAACGACAGTTAAACAAAAAAATAGACTAGTGATCCGGATGTATTAAGCGGATATGGATATACTAACTGGATATATCTTTTTTCGGATGGATATAGAGTAACTCCTTTCTTTGCGCATGTCTATCATGTGTGCCCAAAACGAAGTACCCGTTCCGTAGCGGTCCAATGCGCCGCCGTCCGAATTCCCGGGCGACAGGCGGGAACTAATTGGCTATGTCGTCGAAACAGATTCCCGGCGTACATCTGACATACCGAAGCCGTCGTTTGTCAAGATTTTCGGAATTAGTGCGGTAATGAAAATCTTTGGATTTACCGAGATCAACGGGAGCTGGTCCGCCCGAATATCCGGAGGATATTTTGTTCTCTAGTATATTATAGGCTGGTGACAGTATGAATATTTTGGTGACAATTTTGCCATAGACATATAAAAATCATTTTAAGTAAATAAAATAAAAATACTTTCAGTTCATAGATGTTAGTTACAATCTAATAGAAAAATGCTAAATTAAAAAACAATTAAAATTCACAAGGCTCGGTAGATCAATTGGGAGAGCATTGGACCGTATTTCCAAAGGTTGCAGGTTCCATTCCCGCCTGAGAATTCACTTGTGACCCGAGTCGATTTTTTGTAGTATTTTTCTATTATAATAATTTATCTTATAAGATCGCATTGAAAATTGCATAAAATATATAAAAATTATAAAAAGTATTCGTTAAATATTAAGTAGGATTAAATGGCGTTTTCTAAGGTAAAGACTCAGGGATACATGAGAACAGATGTTATTAATCTGAACACATAAATAGACTCCTGTTTCTAAGTTTATCAACAGCTGTGACAACTCTTGTTAACGTGTGAGTATCTTGTAATTGCTTTATTGTGTCGCCTTGTTAATTGAGTGCGACTGTTTTAAAGCACTTACCCATACCGACATCGCCCAGGGTGCATAGTCTGGAACAATTTTCATTTATTCCAAGTGTATTCATATTCATATGTTGTATTTTTTTTTATTCAGAATGCCATATTTCTATATGATGCTGTGGCCACGCGTTGCTGTCTTAAAAATTAAAATGAAACCTATCTTATGTCCTTAGTTGGAACAAATCCAGCAAAATGAAAAAAAAAAAAAATTGGTTTAGCCGTTTCGGAGTTTATCGCGGTCAAACACTGTTACAGTGATTTTTTATAATATAGATATGTTATCAGTAATATATAAATTAAAACTAAATTCCATAACCTATAGGTAATAAAAATGAATATGTTAATAAAAAAAATAATACTCTAGGCACTAAACTAAACTAAATAAAAGATATCCCTTAAAGCTCGTAGATAATGCTACCCAGAAGATAGCGTTACCTCGTTGTATCGCCAAACTTAGCTCTGGGCAAGGCACAAACCAGCCTTCCGATCACTTCTCGATAAGTTTTTTTTAGGTCCCATTCTTTCAACCCCAAACGGTTCAAATATGTCGTTTGTACTAAGACTTGCATATCATACTTTGATATGTTTATTATATATTTGCAATATTAGAAAAGAAACATGTCTAAATTATCCACTTGTCCACGCCCCACCCCTCTCAACAGTCCCAATGCTGCGCATATTGTGAAAAAAAGACTGTCAGACTTAACTAAAAATGCAACTTTTTGCTAGGATCAAACAAAAACTACCGTTAAGCTGATTAAATAAAGAATCTACCATTTGAATCTCTGTAACTCAAAAATTTATCGTAATTTAAAAAAAATCAGCAGGCCACGCGGAAATTTGTGTATGGTGGCAATTGCTACCGTGGACTGACAAGTAGTTGTTACAATGATTTATCAATTAGATATTCCTGTATTTTGTAAATAAGAATTGTCAATAAGTAATGCTTTTAACGGATTTTTATGGCTGAAACATACTCAACTACATCAAATGTTATAACAAGCCGAATGCCAAAACAAATAAAAACATTAATGGTGCAGAAAGCCACTATCGTAGTTCGTATATTATTTAAATGGAAGACACATAGTTTTGTTGTGTCTGTAAATAAATCTTTCTCCCCTTTGTATAGCACGAATAATAATAAATAACAGTTGGTAAAGGCTGGTAAACACAATTCTTATGGCGGGAGTCGTGATACAATTCTGTGGGCGAGGGACGAACACGGAGGAGAGCTACTCCCTAGTTAGGCTTGCCAGATGGCCGGGGTTACCGGGATTGTCCCGGAATTTTGGGCCTTGTCCAGTAATTTGATCTTATTGCCCCGGATTCCGAAAACCTTACTACTAGTTCTGTAACCAAAACTTATCTCGGTTGATGCAATCGCTAAGCATAAAGTTTCGCTAGCACCTTTATTGGAGCGGGGCGGATTGGGCAATATATAAGCTCTAGAGAGTTTGGTGTATATATGCTGAAGCTTGAAAAGTATATATTTTTTGCTTATCCCATATAGCCAATGCTTTTTAGTCTGTTAGTTCGATTCATTACAAAGAATACGAAAATCGGCCTAGTACCTACTCATAGAGGCGTCACATACATTTCGTCAGCTTCGCTCGTTTCGCTCCAATAAAAGAAAAACATTGTTAATTTATTATGAGTTTATTACGATTTAATTTATAATAAAGTATTCATTGTCTACCAATGTTTAAATTTATAAATAAGCTATGTTAATTTTATTCATATTTAACGTGTTAATTTACAATCAAAAATTTAAGTTTTACACTTAAATTTTTGTTATTCAAAAATTGTAACCTGCCGTAATTTTCTACTAAGTACATACATACCTATTTAATAAAAGTATGTATTAATAAATACGAGTAAATGTCATTTTCCTTATATCTCCCTCTCAACTTCCGCCTGCCTTGCCTGATCACACTTTTCGTAACGCTCTCGTCACGTATTCACCAGCGTCAAGCGTGCGTAAACAAGTTTTACTTCAAAAAACAAGATATTCCTTACTATGGCCACGACTCGACATGGTTGTCCTAGAATTGTCCCGGATTTGATAAGTCTCTATCTGGTAACCCGACCCTAGCCCACCCCTAACCCCTTTGCTTTGCAAATTAACGGTAAAAGTAAATGACTAAGTAAATATTTGCCATCGACGCTTGTACCTGCTATCATTGTTGACGAGAAACTGCATGAAATGGAGATTCGAAATAGATATCAATAAAAAAAAGTTTTTCGTTGAAAATAAATTAATTACTAGCTGACCCAGCCACACGTTGCTGCGTTATAAATTGAAATGAAACCTATTCTATGTCCTAAGTCGCAGCAAATCCAGCAAAATAAAAACAAAAATAATCAAAACCGGTCGAGTGGTTTCGGAGTTCTTTGCGGTCAAACACTGATGATTTCGATGTTTTTGCGTCTTCAATGCTGTCTTAAATTATTAATTAAGAAAAATATTAGAAATTATCGACTTAGCAGACAAGTTTTTCTTCAGGCGGGACCTAAACTCTCAACCTATCTATATGTATTAAAATTTCGTCACAGTGTTTGACCGCGATGAACTCCGAAACTACTCAACAGATTTTGTTGATTTATTTTAGTTTGCTAAAATTGTTCCGACTTAGAAAATTTAATATATTAAGGTTTCTAAAATATAGTTAGATATATTATTTATTTGCATCAAAGGCACATGCAAAACACACGAAAACAGGAAAGTTAATAAAAATACTTCAAATACAATAAATATAGATACAATTGTACTGACATTAATGTTAAACAGCGATGCAAAAAAGCCAAAGCTATATTTGCACAAACAGAGCAAAACTCTGGTTTTCAGCTTTTGCTCGTAGAAAGACGCGAGGACCGGGTAAAGAAACAGGTCGTGTTCTCCACTATTATATAATATATACATATTATGTCAAAGAAAAATAAATATAAAAAAGCATGTGTGCATGTGGTAGAAGTGAAACCTTCAAAAATGTTGGTTTCAAGATAATGAGACGAATGTAAAATTTCAGGAAGAGGATAATTGTAGGTTACATCGCATCGTAGCGATATAAAGATTATAAAGATTACGCTACGATGCGTCCTTGCGTTTTCATATAGGCAAAAGCTGAAAACCATATTTTTGCTCTATTAGTGCAATTAAATCGCTTGGTTTTGGCCTTTTGGCAACGCTGTTACACGCTTGCTTACATTGCAACACTGTGACAGGGAATTTTTATACTTACTAGCTGACACGGCCACGCGTTGCTGTGTTATTGATTAATATAAAACCTATCATATCTTTTAAGCTAGATCAAATAACAGATAGTTATGAAGTTTGATCAAATTCGGTTCAGTAGTTTCGGAGGTTATCCCAAACGTACATCGTGACATGAGTTTTTTATATTTATTGATAAATATTCATTGACTCAGGTAAAAATGCTCGTATTCTTTACACAAACATTGTCCCTTCTTTGACTAGAATACAGGACCGTCGTGCAACTTAGATTGACTTGGGGAGTAAGCTGGTGAATGCGTGGCGAGAGCGTTACAAAAATTGTGATCAGGCGAGGCGAACGGAAGTTGAGTGGGAGATATAAGTTAGTGAAGACACAAAGAGAGTGTTGCTAAAGAATTTTTACTTCCGTCGTGTGGTCACACTCGTTTTTTTCTGTCGCGAATGTTGCAAAGACTACCTTAGATCAGTGGTAGGACGATTTTGATACTCTGTGGGCCGCGGTTTAATACGAGATGTGTGGGGGGAGAGACAGTTAGGGGGGGGGCATTGAGTGCATCGCGATAGCGTCTGCCTGATATCGATCGAGGCGCAGCATCGCGATTGTAGCCGAGCATGGACCGGGCTTTATTCGGACGGTGTATCTTTAGGGTAGTTGCTCACTATAACGTTCATAGTTCGTAAACTCTGGTAAAGTCATTTTGTTTAGTTTATTTTTAATTTTTCTTTATTAATAATATTATTTAACATATTGTAATCTATATTTAATAAATTAATAAAATATTTAGTTAGGTAACGAATTGTTTTTAGATACATTTAAAATGATTTGATGTAATTTAATTAAAGATGATCCAATCAACCACTATAATCAATATAATCACTATAATATAATTCATTAAAAGATTACCATGTGCTACAGGGTCAATCAGGTTTTGAGCTTTAATTCCCTGGATGCGTAAATACGGTATATTTATAAAAATATATATAAATACCCATGACTCGACACAAACATCTGCCCATTCTTTGATCCAAGACTAGAATCCTGGACCGTCGGTGATAAAAGCAAGTTCGCTACCGTTGCACCAATCGGTTCAACTTAGATATAACAGCGGAGTTACGCAAGTCTATTATATATAAAAAAAAAACTTTTTTTAAAGTAAATCTTGTTTACATACGCTTGACTTGGGGAAAAAGCTGGTAAATGCGTAACAAGAAATACAAGAGGCTTATGGTAACTAAAGTCCATATCACAAACATAAGAGACACTGTATTTCCTATCACATTTTCTCCTGTCGCTATTTCGTTCCAAAGAGACGCTGTATAATGCTTCCTATATCATTGTCTTCTACGTTAAATCGTAGGAATTTATGTGTCGGTCTCTTTTTACTGTCGCTTTTTCGTTTCATCTACTTTCAAATCACAACGATGCTAAAAAAGTTTTCACTTCAAAAACATCAAAATCGGTTGATTAGTTTCGGAGTTTAACGCGGTCAAATACCGTGATAGGGATATTTTTTATAGATATATATAGAAAACTTATTGATGTATTATAGGACATTATACACATATATTTATTACTTGATAATTTTATCAGTCCGAGTACGAATTGTGAACGCAATTATAGTGAGGAACTGCCCTTAAATGTCTGGCTTGGCGAGAATGCCACCACGTGCTTATCGCGCAATCGATGCGTGTGTGCACAGAGAGAATAAGGTCAGCACGGGAACTGAACCGGCTATCACGAACACATGATTCCAAGATTAAACTTAAATAATAATATACATACAATGGACCCCCGGTAATGGGAAAAACATTTTGCAGGACAGTGTCGGACTATCGACTTTGTCGGATTAAAGAGTTCTGCCTAAGATCCCCAAAGCCCGGATTTTTTTGAAATAGAGTAGTTAATCTTGAATCCGACAAATTAAAAATCAAAAATATAAGGTTCTATCTGCACTAGTAAATAAAGAACGCACGTTAGGCCGCTCTCCTATTATATATTACGTAGTCAAATTCAAACTGAGCAATCAGGATCAGATCAACACGCGTCGAGCACAATACAGTGTAATGGTGGCGCGTACAAGTTGTAACTTGTGCAATCATGCATTACCTGCATTAGTGAAGATTTACTAAAATAATTTTTGTGTACCTACACTAGAGATGGGCGTTTTGGATATTCCTATAAAACCGTTACGTAAAGGTTTTGAAGTTTTCATAACATTTTCAAAAACCGTTTTCAGTTTTGGCTATCTCTACCGCGGTTGACGAGATAGTTTGGCTACTGCAAAACTGATGGAAAACGCAAACGCTGTGAGCTAACGTAACGCAAGTTTTTGTTTAAGTTTTAGAAATTATCGTTATGACGATTTCCCTTCATGCTTTTATTAAGCTTAGGACTAGTTAGTTAAAATTTTAATGTATTAACTAGTAGTTTTTAATGTAATGTTAATGAATGAGAACCTAAAAACTTTTTCAGCGCATTTGAAAATCCTCATATTTACAATATTTTTCTTTTTAATAATTTTCTGATCATTTATATTATTTACAAAATTATTTGTTTTTATTATGACTTTTATCACTATTTTGGCGCATTTACACGATCGTGGCAGCGTGACGCCGCGCGCGGTTTTCAGTTTTGGTTTCGTTATATCAGTTTTGATAAGGCGACTCCCTCTTAGCCTCGCTCATGGCGTTGCGTTGGTTATGAGGTAAACGGTTTTATGTTTTGTGGTAACGTGACGTGGTATGAAATTCAAAACGGTTTTTAGTTACGTTTTGGTATAACGTTCTCATGCCTATCCTACACTGATAGGCATGTCGGATTACAGGGACCGGATTACCGGGGGTCCACTGTAATCGATTAGCCAACGTTAACAAAAGTTAGAATAGAATGGAATAACTTTTATTTGCATAAAATATATTATTAAGTTGGTGAAATAATTTGTACAGTCCACATGTTTTGTTTATAATATATATATACTAAAAGTATTATTTTAATACAGTGATATGAAACGAATCAATTATGGCATTGATTGAAAACCTATCCTATCTTTTAAGTTAGATCAAATAAGAGATTAACTATCTCTTGTTGAAGTTTGATCAAAATCGGTTAAGTAGTTTAGGAGTCCATCGCGGACAAACAACATGACACGTAATTTATATATATTAAGATTGTAATAACAATTTTATATTATAAAATAACATTACAATTTTATTTAAAAGTGGTTTTTTTATGTGCGTTTATTGATTTGAGGTTAAATGTTATGTATTATTTTTATTTGTTTATAATATACATTATTTAATTTAATGATGCCAAAGAAGTATAACTTCTCACGCGCGTACATAAGTACACGCACCCAATTTTTTTTACATTCTGTCACAATGTTTGACTGCGACGAACTCCGAAAGTGGTCAACCGATTTTGATATATTTTTTTTTCATTATGCCAAATTTGTTCAGAGTTGAAACATAAGATAAGTTTCATTTTAATTTATAATACAGCAACGCGTGGCCGGGTCAGCTAGTTACTGTACAAATAAAGATAACATGGTAACGTTAGTGTTCCGCGCACTTAAATAAGAAAACTTTTTTACGGTTTTTTTCGTATAATTTATATTTAGGTAACAGTGACTTTTCGAATCCTTTACAGTATTTTGTGGTGCCAACCGTATATTTAGCGTGGTCAGCATTTCACACCCGCAATGAATATTTCGTAATAATTATTATAGTTACTAAAATAACTAGTTAACATTCAGTCATCATACCGTGTACTCATATCATTTTTAGCAATTTAATAAGCCTTTTAACGACATCTTTCCAGTGTAATTTTATATATCGATAAATTTAGTGTTCACTATATTTTCTCTTATAATTTTATCATTTACTGTACATTAAGCCGCACATAGTGGTCCTTCGAGCCGGATAGTTTATTTAAACTAAACTTGTTTTATTAAAACTAAATTATTTCAATAATGTATAATTTAGGAAGTTCTGTATAGTGACGTTTCGATTCCTTTACAGGAGCCTTGATAACAGGATGGCCATCATTGATTTATTTGAAATTAACTGTCTCTACCACGTCCGACGAGAGCGTGGACGCCTCGCGAATTTTTCATTCAAACGGAGTGTTCCAACATTATATTCTTATCGAGTTTCACGTATCGAATCGGTTAAATGGTGGATCGCGCTGCCATTATTGCCCTTCGGATGATACCTAGACTCGAGAACCACTCAAACTAATGAAGGTGGTATTACCACATTACGATTTACATGCGCGTTTGATTTTATGCTTTTAAATTTGTTCTTAATCCATATTATATATAGAGATGTGTAACCTTAGATACTAGCTGACCCGACCACGCGTTGCTGTGTTATATAAACCTATCCTATAACCTAAGTCGGAACAAATCCCACAAAATGAAAATAGAATCATTAAAATTGGTTGAGTAGTTTCTTACTTCATCGCGGTCAAACATGATTGTTTGTATGTATGTAATTATAACTTTATTAAAAAATATACTTTAAGGTTGGTTTCTAAGATTGAATAAAGAATGTTATAAATAAATAATATTTATTACATTCAGAGAAATATTATTATTATTATTTCCAGATATAAAAGAGATAAACCATTTGTGTATCCGAAAGACGGAGATCACATAAATCTTTATCCCAATCAATATTAACGACATACCAGACGACGTACATAGATTGTTAGACGATAGACTGTTCTCGATCAAATAGAAATAGACTTACAATCCTGTTAACAATAATTACTTAAATTAAAAAAAATCCCACGTTTTTCAGTGACCAAAAAAGAATAAAATAACCCGGCGGGGCCAAGCGAGGGGCCACTCAAAACGTGGGGGCGCATGTTACTTATGGAGATGTAATGTAATGTATGATATGCATAGATGTTAAGAGTATTTGTAAAGATGCGCCCCCACGTTCACGTCCCAATTAAAATCACTGAAAACAATTTTTAAATCTAGTATTATTATTTTATTCTTTTTAATTATTAACTCAACGAAGTAACCATGTGTTACGCAACAATCGGATAAGCCCCATACAAAAGTGAAAGTTGCCGAAAGTTGACCTGAAAGTGCACCTAGAAAGTTGAAAGTTGTTTAAGCGTGCATTGTCATCGGGTTCTGAGCTACCCTGAAAGTTTCAACTCGCTAGGTGGCCGGGAAGTGCCTCAAAATTGAGTTGCAAGAATCCAACTGCACAAACAGACAGACAGACAAACAAGAAAGCGACCTGAGAAAAACGTGGGAATATATAATAACTAGATCGATGCAGTCGCTAAGCATAAAGCTTCGCTTAATACCAAAAAAAATTTTCAATAATGTTAAGTAAATTTTATAATTTCATAAGAATGAATACTTTCAATTTTTTCAACGAGAAATCCCATAGAGCCAATGTTATTAGGTGACAACTTTTTTTAACAATCGCTAATTTGAAAATTCGGGCTCCGTCACTATCTAGATACCTGTTGGTTCGATTCATTACAAAAAATACGAAAATTGGCCAAGAACTCATAGAGTAATGGCGTCACAAACATTTCGTCATTGAAACTGATCCATCAAAAAATGTAAATAAATTATTTCGAGAAAAGAACTTCAAGATTTAACTAACAATGGGCAAAAAAAGGCCTTCAAAAATACACTAGACATTATTGTTATATGTATGTATGTAAGATTTAACTTATCCTTTGTTTCAAGCGGGATACGAATCCACATACCCTGGCTATCCGGTCGGATATTATTCCGATTGAGCTACAGACATAGATATTTCAAAGTATTCCTTAGTTAGCTCTTTCCCTTATATGTCCTTCCTCATGACACTCTCGCTACTAATGTAAAACGTCACCCTTCTCTTCTCGAAATTTTGTCCAGATTTCTAGCTATTAACAATATCAAACTGAGTACTGATCTCATAAGCCTGCCTCCTTTAACAGTCGAATTATGGGTCTTACTAAATTTCTTATATGTGATGCTGTGATGTCCATTCCTGTTATATGTTTGTATTAGGTAAACCTGTTCTAAGAGCTGACATAAAGTCTCTATTCTAAACTTTAATTTAAAGCAGAACGTGCCCTTACGTGTAAAGGCTACTCACTTGTAATTGGTGGAGTTGTGGATTCTCAAAACATGCCACTAACCAAAAGAAGTATTTCTTAAGCTAGCGCCATCTTTCTATATTTTAGGTACTACTATCTACACCATCGTATTTATTACTTATACAAGTATCCAGCGATCTAATATTGAAAAAAAGCTACTCTTTATAAACGGATACGTTCAAAATGAGGAAATAAATCTCGGCTTAATAATCGCCTCGCCCTTTTCATAGCTTGAATAAAATTCATCAAAATCTCTTGATTTCCATAACTCATAAAGGCTAATAAACCCACAAGATTTCATTTTGAAATTGAACCGTTCTTTTTGAGGTAACGAATTCCATTTTTTTTAATATTCTGTGATGGGAATCTCCTTATTATTCGTAAATATGGGAGTGATAAGTCGTCTTCTATATGGTCCCTGAAAGTTTGCCTTGGTCGGCCTTTACTGACGTGCTCTGCACATAGCCTCATAAAATTGTTTTGTCATTCTCTTTTT
Organism: Calamotropha paludella; assembly: GCA_927399485.1. Lineage (NCBI taxonomy): Eukaryota > Metazoa > Arthropoda > Insecta > Lepidoptera > Crambidae > Calamotropha > Calamotropha paludella. The sequence continues at coordinate 347,834 of OV656803.1, read as the reverse complement.
GGTCCATCCTCTTCATGTCCAAACCATTCAAACCGTCCTTTTTCTATCTATCTTACTATATCTTCTTCCATACCACACCACTCTCTTATCACATCATTTCTTATTTTATCCAACAAATTCACACCAGCTATTCTTCTTAAAGCTCTCATTTCCACTGCATTAATCGTACATTCGTATGATTCTTCTTCTTGCTTGCTAATTTTGAAACTTAGAAGTTGTCGGTGTAATTAAGGAGTATTTGGTGCAACGGTAGCAATTCTTTTGAACCGACGGTCTGGGTTAGAATCTCGCAAGGGACAGATGTTTGTGTGATGAATACGAGCATTTGTACCTGAGTCATGGGTATTATATTCCTGTGAATATTACCTATCATATATTTATGTATATCCGTCAGCCTAGTATCACAGTGTTTACTTGGACAGGGCTAATTGGAATGAATTTAAGATTGTGTCTGTGACCCCTGCCTACATCTGCGTGATTATACCTCCTTTGAAATCCCACTATGTTTCTATATTAAACACAGTTTTAAATAACAAGTAATTCTTTTAGAGCGCAACAAAAAAGGAATTGAAACATTGGTATAAAAATAACTGAATTTCCGGTTTCCACAAAAGGTGACCCATTTAAATGAGAGGTCGCGAGAGTGTTACAAAGCTTAAAGTTTTTAAACGAATCTCATTTTGAACTATTCCTATCCAATTTTCACTACTTATATTTTTAAATAATCCTATTAAAGCTGACGAGTTTGTTGCGACTGTACTTCTTGTCAGTTAAAAGACGTCCTGAATGGGTGGTATGTCAAAATGTTGGGCGATTCAAATGCACTTATTTTAAATGCATTTGAATAAAGTTTATATTTTATGAATAAACAGTATTAATGTTCACACCATGTTTAGACTACTCTGCCATGACGCAGTGACCTCATTATCTGTTTGGAGCATATTTACGGATCAAACGCGCGCTATATTCGACGCAGTGCGTGTGCACGCCGAAGAGATGCATCCTAACCCGTTAGCGCAGTAAATGTATAACTTTTCATAGTAAACTAGCTGCCCAGACCACGCGTTGATGTGCTCTAAATGAAACCTATCCTAAGTAAGTTGGAACAAATCCAGCTAAATAAAAAAAAAATACAAGAAAATCAGGCGGGAATCGAACCCGCAACCTTTGGAAGGCCGGTCCAATCGTCTCCCAATGTTCTAGTACCCGTCAAAATGTTCTTGTACCTTTTTTACGCTGTAGGCCAGCTTTATCTTATCAATGAGAGGAACATCCGTATTCGAAAGAAACATTTTTACAAATGTTTGGACAAACGATTTAGATGAAATAGCCATTTTGTTTTATATGTTTTTAATTTTTAAATGCTATCTTATAAAATAATTTACTTAGTTACTTTATCATTTTCTTTTTTAATTAATTATGCTTGCTAGTTCCCTGTATCTATATTATTTATATTTCAGCCAGCATTAGCTAAATAGAATCGGTCAATACATTTTTAAAAAGCACTTAATTCTCCTTTTATTTTCTGCTGGCCAATTTTTAATTTGAATAAAAACCTATTTTAATATCAATTCTTATCTTTTTCTTCCCAGCGAGAAAGAAAAGGAGCTATTTCCGTGTCGAAATAGAGGACAAATCACACATTTTTTCGTAAAGACATTTCAAATTGATGACTTAGCTGGACGGAATGTTAAAATTGGAGAATTCTTTTGGGTTGAAGATAGATCGAAAATGAAGATTTGTCCTAATAACTAATTGAGAAGGTGCTTAAAAATGTATATTATTAAATGAATTTATACGTAAACTCATATTTTTGGCGGTATTAAGATTACCAAAGTGAAAATCCAAATATGTAGCTTACTTCCGCAAAATCCAAGCAAAGTGCATCGCCCAAACGCCCGCAAAGTAAATGCAGAATCCGCAGACACCGGCACTTTCACCAACTCTAAACGTATTTCGTCCCAACACGCAGCATCATCAGGAGCTGTTAGACCGTGCAATACCGAGCGATACTTTGTTTATACAATAAAAGTTGGCATTGAATACTGTCACATTGTTCTTTGCCAGCTCATAGTAGATTTTTTATTTTGAATGATTTTGCTCTAGACCCCAATCAAGCCCGGGGGCCAAGACAGGATCTACGATGGAGTGAGCCAAACCAGAAGGTGCCTATTCACCCTGGCCTTGTAAACGGACGGGTTATAAGTACTTGGAAATACAGACGCAGGGAAGGAGTTCCACTCCTTTGCTGTGCGCATTATGAAAGTTGTTGAGAAGCGATAGGAGCGGCTGCGCGGCCACTTTATCCACGCTAAAGGTCAGATTTGACCGTTACACGAGAGCGTCACATTTAGTAACTTTACCTCCAGCCAACTGCTTCCCCACCTGAGTGTGCTTGACCTTCTGTCTCGCTTTCACTCATGTCAGTGTGCGTAACTGGCGTGGCTTTCTATTTCTTTTTGTACTCTATGCATTCAAGCCTGTCACTTTTAAATATCCGTTGTGATCAGCCGTTACGTTTATCCTTTCTGTCGATTTCCGTGTAACTGTAGTTTTTTAACTCTTAGTTCCTACGCTTTATACTACAAAGCTTTGCTTCTTTCGGGCGTCCCAAGACGGTACAGTTATTTAAGCGGGGGAGTGACGAGCGCGTGTGTGCGCAGGTCGGCAGAGGAGAACTACCTCACCGAGGTGGAAGAAGGGGCGCTTCGTGGTGCGCGTTCACTTCGATCGCTGCGTTTGGCGCGCAACTCGCTGCAGCAGCTGCCTGCGGCTGCACTCGCCCCGCTGCGCCGTCTACAGGCGCTGTGAGTAAAACAAATAAAAATCTTTAATGTAAGATCACAGTGGTTTGTGTGTTTGTCTGTCCGCTCTTTTTCTCACTCTTTTTCCATTGTATATGCGTTACCATAGCAACGCGTTAACCGCAAGTAGTTCGTCTAATGGACGCTAGATGGCGCTAAGGAAAAAATATTTAATAATAGAAAAAAATTAAAGAATTTTGTCCACCCGTGCGAAGCCGGGACGGGCCGCTAGTCTATAATCTAAGAACACAAATTTGTCGTTTGTGTGTTTGTCTGTCCGCTCTTTTTCCCGCTCTTATTCCATTGTATACACGTTACCATAGCAACTACGTTTGACTTACACTAACGCCATAGCAACGCGTTACCGGGTCAGCTAGTTATAAAACTAATTTTTGAAGCAAAACTACGCACGCTTGACTTGAGGAGTAAGCTGGTGAATGCGTGACGAGAGAGTTGCGAAAAGTTTGATCGGGTGAAGCGCATGGAAGTTGAGAGGGAGATATAAGTTAGTGAAGACAGAAAGAGAGAGAGTTACGTTTCGTATATTACTGTAGGGGCAAGATAGAGAAGTGCGAGCACACATTTTCTTTCTCTCTTTCTCTTATAGCCAGTTGATTTTCGTATATCTAATTTCTTATAAATATATAGCTGGAGCTAAAGAAGTCTTACTTCAGTCGTGCGTGTCAAAATACAAATACTATGAATATTTATGACAAATACATTGAGTTATGTGTTTTTATTAATTTTTTTGCATTCACAATGCAATATTTCATACATTCACATTAATTATCCTAGCCCTAAATAAGCACTAAAAGGCTTGTGTTATAGATACTAGGGTAACGTATATACATATATACATAAATGATACATAGATAAATTATATATATCTTAATATATATAAATTACGTGTCACGTTGTTTGTCCGCGACGGACTCCTAAACTACTTAACCGATTTTAATCAAATTTGTACACCGCGTGTAGTTTGATCCAACTTGAAAGATAGGATAGATATCATTTTAATTTTTCATTTGAAATATATATAAATGATGGGATCATTAAATAAATTATTCTTCTGCCAAGAATAGTTTTCATAAATTGTAAAAATTATGTAACATATAATTAAGATAAGCGAATGACAGCAAAAGATAAAATGATTTTTATTCAATATGAATCAGGTACACGTATTCATGACACAAACATCTGCTTCGAACCCAGGAACGACGGTTTTTTTTTGATGTGTAATTGATGTTGGTCGCAGATGACCTTAACAACACACCGGGTTGGGACCGTCGGTGCGTAAGACAGGATCGCTACCGTTGCACCAAACGGTCGTCAAAGTCGAGGTCAATCATTAAAAAGAGGCCTTATAAACATTTTTTTTCTTTTTTTTAAGGTTCTGGGTCGAATCCTGGTTGGGGCAAATGTTTTATCATCAAATCAAACGGGTATCACACGAACATAAGCATATACTAACAATGACTATATATATAGTCATTGTTGTATTATTTTCCTATTTATGTATAATAAGTATAATCACTGTTATTAAGTATCGATATTATAAGCTCAGCTTAATACGGAACTAAAATATTTGGTGTGAGTTGTCCAGTATATTATTATTACATTATATTAATAGCTGACCCATCCTGGCGTTGCTGTGTTATAAATTAAAATGAAACATTTAGGGAAATGACGGAACAAATCCAGTAAAATAAAAAAAAAACAAGATAAGATTTTTATATATTTACTAGCTGACACAGTCACGCGTTGCTATGTTACAAATTAAAAGAAAACCTACCCTATTTTTTAAGTTAGATCAAGTTACAGAAAATTACGAAGTTTGATCAAAATCGGTTCAGTAGTTTCCGAGTTAATCCCGAACATACATTGTGACACGAGGTTTCTATCTATAATCTAAAATCACAAATTTGTTTTTTGTCTGTCCGCTCTTTTTCCCGCTCTTTTTCCATTGTATATGCGTTTCCATAGCAACGCGTTAACCGCATATAGTTCGTCTACCGGACGCTAGATGACGCTAACGGAAAAATAGTTAATAATAGAAAAAAATTAAAGAATTTTGTCTACCCGTGCGAAGCCGGGACGGGCCGCTAGTATATATTTAAGATTATTGATAAAACGTAACGTAAAGGAATGTAATCACTATTACAAAGAAAGCCAAAAAGTAATAAAACCAAAGCGAACTGTAAGTACTAAGTAGGTAACCTTTTCTTAGGCAAAAGCGAGTGGGTGTCTGAATCACGGAACTCACAAATCCTCTTTGGGCAAATCCACGACTCAGCCGGATGTGTGATCAGGCGACAAATCCCTTATCTATTCAGAAAGTTCGGGGCAAAAAGTTGATAGATCGAATATCAATATATCAGGGTTTCATGATATATATCCTAAAATATAATCTAGTATAGAGACAGTGTTTGACCGCGATAAACTCCGAAACTACTCAAAAGATTTTGATGATTCTATTCTTATTTTGCTAGATTTGTTCCGACTTAGGACATAGGATAGGTTTCATTTTAATTTATAACACAGGACCGCGTGGCCGGGTCGGCTAGTATATGTATATATAAAATCCCTGCCACAGGGTTTAACCGCGATGAAATCAGCAACTACTCAAAAGATTCTGATTATTATTTTTTCATTGGCTGGTGTTGTTCCGAATTAGGACATAGGATAGGTTTCATTAGAATTTATAATAAAAAAAGCATGTGTGCATTTCACACGCGGTAGAAGTGAAACCTTTAAAAATAATAGTTACACGTATTGTTGTGATGCCTTCTCTCAAGCTTTGTACTACGCATGCGCACGTATTAACACACGTACATAAAGCTTCCTATCTTATTCTCTCCTACGTTCAATCGTATGAATTTGTGTCTGTCTCTTTATACTGTTGCTTTTTCGTTTCATCGACTTTCAAATCACAACGATGCTAAAGAAGTTTTCACTTCAAAATATTGCAAATTATAATATCTGAGCCACAGTAACTTGTGGTCGGGTTAGTGTATAACGGTTGTCGAAAATATTCTTAAATTAATACCTATAATTTAAGGTTGACATAATTTAAATTTACAAAGTATGTAAAAAACAAATAAATAAATTATTCTATTTTATGTATTTTTTATTTATTTTTATTTACATTCCCTAATTTTATTATTTATTGCTATAATTGCAAATATTGGTCTTAATAATGTCATTTTAATAATATCACTTTGTGTCTTGAAAATAAAATCTATACATATATTGACATTTTAGTGCAACGGTACTGGTCCTTTCGCACCCTATCCTGGGTTCTAATACCGGAAGGGTCTAATGTTTGTGTGATAAATCCGAGCATTTTTACCTGAGTCATCGGTATTTATTTATTTATTATATGTATATTTCTATAAACATGAAATATCTATGTATCATATATGTTCATATGAATTTTAGAAATAATTTATGATAGCTGTTACCCGCGACTTCGTTCGCGTAAAAATGTATATGTGTACTTACGAGTATATGAGAAAATCTCACCCGATATTACTACAGTCGTACGTTGTATCAGTATAACCTATCTATAGTTATTTTCGAACATACATAAAAAGATAAACATCTGAATTGATAATCTCCATCTTTTTGCGAGTCGGTTAATAATTAAATAAATTTTAAATTCCTTAATTAATGAGCATTTTCTAATAATTTGAAAAAGCCTACTATTAAAACAATAGATATTTTAGACACACTTTACCACCCCGTCTTACCTCCTTAGGGGTTGAATTTCGCACAATCCCGTCTCAGTGTAGTCACCGGCAATAAGCTGAACCTGGTTTTGAAATCACGTGACATGCGCAGAAGCACGTTTAGTTACATTTAACACTACTGCGCATGTCACGTGATTTCAAAACCAGCTTCAACTTTTATGCCGGTGACTATAAGCAACTACGTCCTAAAAGGAACTCCCATGCAAAATATGAGACTTCTAGCACTTGTAGTTTCTGAGATTTCGGGATGAGTGTATATCTGTTACCTTAATATCCATAACACAAGCCTTACAATGCTTACTTTGAGCTAGGCTAATTGATGTGGATGTAAAAAATTGGATATTTATCGAAGCCTTGATATATTTGAGGCGGTTCGTCGCGGTAATACCGTATTAAACAAATAATGTATAGTCTGAATGGAGGTCAAATATTTGCGTAGCGCGTGATCGATGACCAGCCCGTTCTCGGCCTTGCTTTGAGCCTTGGCACTCCTTACGCAATGAGCTTTCAAACCACTGTCTCTCTTGTCTAGGGCTGTCAAAGCCTGGACTTTAGATATGGCTAACACTGTGGAATTGCGCCAACTCAGTATTGCGCCGAATGTAACAACGCACTTTTCCGTACCTTTAAAGGAAAAAAAAACAGTGCCGTTTAGGTACGCCCGAAAAAAGCCAAGCGTGAGAACTAAACGTAAAATAAAAATACTATTTACACGGTTTATTTATTATCGACAGAAAGGATATACAGCTGATCGCAACGGAAATTCAAAAGAGACTAAAAGAAGCAATATAATTTTGTTATGACAATACTAACAGTGTTATGATATCAATCTTTTGTTGATTACAAAAAAGTCAACAAGTATTTGTACTTACTTAAGTAAGTATCTCTGAACATTGCAATAAAAATATAGGGAATAAACGACAAATTTAAGAAATCAAGAAAGAATTGAGTGGCCCCCTGTGTGCGAGTGGCCCGTATGTTCATATAGAAGCTTTGCTTAAAGACGGAACCCTTCTAGGATCACTTTGTTGTCCGTCCGTCACGTCTGTTTGTTTAGACCCTTTTTCTCTAGAACATGTGGAGGTATCGAGTTGAAACTAAAATCTTATACTCAGGTCTTCACTCCCTTGAAGCTGTGAAAAAATCAAATTTCTAAGTTAATGTGAAAAGAAATATACGGCCGTTTATGCCTCAAAAACGTTTATTTCATCACTCTCAAGGGAATGAAAATTTATTTTCAACGGAAAATAATGAAATTTGGCATGAAGAAACGTTAAGTAGCACAAGTCAAGGAAAAAATCCGAAAACAGCAACTTTGTTGCTGCATCGCAAAAAAACAATATTTTGCGATCACAAACTTATTTGCAGTTGGTAAACTAACCGCGACCTATGTCGATGTATGGGTACAACAGTTTTCCAACGAAAAAGTTAAGTGTGTCCGTCAATCCGTTTATCTTGATTCCTTTGATGAACGAATATTTACTTAAAGGTTTGTACGGAACTCTCGGTGCACAAGTCCGAGTCACAATTGGCCGGTTTTTCTTCAAAATGGATTGTCGCACAGCTCAGTACCGCGAGATTCAAAATGTCATGCGCACAACGCACGCGCGTATAATGTTTAGTAAATTTTAAAATTCCATAAGAATGAAAACTTTAAAAAAGCGCGCGCTGATTGTTTCAATGAGAAATCCCGTAGAGAAAATGGCTTTTGGTCATGACTTTCTTTTGCGAATTTCAAAATCCGTCACGAGCTAGTCCTAAACATGTTGGTTCGATCTATTATAAATAAAATAAGAAAATTGACTAAGAACTCATAGAGTCACATAAAATTCGTCATTGAAGCTCATCCAAATCGTCTCGCGCCACATCACCATCAAACTCAATTACCTCTGTCAATACCATTGTTGACGAGTACATGGAAGATCACTACATCGAAAAACCACAAGACAAAAATCCCCCGAAACAGTATTTAAAATTGTCACCAACTCTGCCTGCGAAATAATGCAGTCACTAAAATCAGTCGAAGACGTACTAAACCACGAAATAATATCAAATACCAGAACTCTTGCCTCCCAAATACTCAACACAACCAACACGTATGCTCCACCAGAAGAATGACAACAATTTGAACTAACAATAGATAATTTAAAGAAAATCGTTAAAGAAGCAGTACAAGGGGAAATAAACCCTAATAAATCCCTTCAAAATCGAAACTCAATAACCTATGCCTCAGTCTCCAAAACAACAGCAAACAACAGATAAAACAACAACCCAAACATAAAACAATCGACCCAATAAAGAAAATAACTAAGCCTGCAATAATAATCACTACTATAGCAATAATAAAAACTAAACTAGAAGCAACCACCAAATGGCAACAGTCATACACTTTTAAAAATGGTCCCCTGTGCTATGCAATTTACCATAATTAATCAACATGTTTATATGTTGTTTTCTGTCACTATTTTTTTAATTTTTGTTTAGATTCAATTTATAATTAAAGTTAGGTATTGAGATAATCAGTCTTTGTTTAAAAATGAAATTACGTTAAGAGCTTAAATACTACAATATATATAAAAAAATATTTAGCATTTTATTTGGCAAAATTAACGAAAGTTTACACAACATAAATAAACTACAATTTGTCACTCTAACATGCAAAATCAACAACAGTAAAGACCTTTACTATATTATATTGACAGTTTTAAAAAGAAAAATTAGTAAAATTAACAAACACAGTTCTAAGATAATCATCATCATCACTTGAAGGTGCGCGGAAGTGTAAGAACTAAATACTACTAATCATCATCATGTTAGTCGAGAGACGTCCTCTGCTGGTCTTCCCCAGGGATCTCCAAATTGAAGCTTAAAATCGTCCTTCAACGAGGCTGTAAACAGTTTCGGCGATTTAACGTATAAATGTATATACTTATCTACCTTATTTGGAAAGATCCTTTGCGTAATTTTTTGAAACCACATTTTGTGTCATAAAAACATTCATTTTCAAAATGTTTTGAACAAATAACACTTTTACATATAAGTTTTCCAGATTTCATCTTACCGAGTGTGTCTTATAATTTTAATCCACTTTGCTCTTATAGTTACATTAGCGGGGAATCTGAAATATCGCTTTTAATAATGAGAATAGTTTTAACATAAAACATTTTTATAAAAACACTACACCAAAAGACACCAAAGATAAATTAGAACTCATTATTTTCAAAATATTGCTTTTTCGCAAAATTGTATTGTTTAATGTGTGATGAAACAGCATGGCGGCTAGCGTTTCCACGCGTGATTTCTAAATCCTTACTAATATTATAAATCGGAAAGTGAGTTTGTTTGTTTGTTCCGCTTTCACGCCGTAACTACTGAACCGATTGCTTTGAAATTTTGTAGACGTAAAGATAAAAGTCCGGATTAAATAATAGGGTACTTTTCATCCTGGAAAAAATTGATATTCCCGAGGAATAACAAAAATATTGTTTGCTTGATGGATGGATTGTAGATGGCGCTGTGTGGCGTTTAAAACAAGGTAAAATATTGCAAACGAATATAAACATGTTAATTTAGAAGCTAAATGATACGATAATGAATCCCCGAAAATGAGGAATTCCCGAGGGATGACGTACAATTTGTTTTATCGTCTAAATTGTTTTTTTTACATCTACTTATCCTGAAATCACTAAAGTCAACGAATTACTAATTGGTATAAGTATTAGTTACGTTATTTAGTTCTTGAGGTATGCGATAGATAGCGCTGGGTGTTTTTTAAAACATGGTAACGATGTGTTTTTTAAAATACATAAGAAGTGGAATGATAGCTTGGAAAAACATTGTTTTTCGCATGGTCTGCTCTATGTAGCGTGTTCCCGGGTTTCCAGTGTCCAAAATCTGCATGTTTTTGCTCCACAAGGGAAAACATATAATATAGTGTACCATTCAGTTTTGGTTTAACAACTAATTGTATCCAGCGTTACATCGCGCTTCTTAGATTTTTCCGTGGGAATGAGAAGTTTTCTTATAGTTGTGCTTTATACCGCAATATAACCGAATTCCACGCGGGCGGAAAGCTAGTCATAAATAAAATAAGGATTAATAAAACTAAAATAAAAAATTTACTGGGTCATTACGACTTGAGAATATATTTTTATTAGTTTTCAAAAAAAGGTGTAATATTCTATTTATATCATAAATATTTGACACTAAATTAATGAATATGTTTTTATATATTTTGTAATAAAATTAAACGTTAAATTATTTTATAAACATAATAATTTTTAACCTACTGTAAAATAAACCAGTGAAAGTAGGGACAAATCCAGCAAAACTGACAACATTAATAAAATGGACTCGCCCAAATCGTTTACAATTTGAACAAGTGAAAAAACTTGATTGTTTAAACCAAATTAGATGCATATGCGCTACTAACACATGAAATGTGATCCCATATTGTTTTTTTTATTTTTCCAACTGCATTCTAGCAGGTGGGAACCGCACAAGACGGCATTATTAATTAAAAACTGAAATAATTTTTGAGACTGTGAGAGACAGAGATTCTGTGACTTAAACTTATCATATAACTTGTTTAATCCTAAAATATCATAAACATACTCGAGAAAACAAAATATTCAATTTGATATTTACTTTTACACTAAAATAGTATTAAAAAAATGGTTGGGACTCTTCTTAATCCAAATGTATTTTGACAAGAAACTGTAGGTATACTGTGTAATTTTTAAATTGTTATCTATTTCGCATTTCCGTTTCATTGAGTTTCTCGTGAACAATGATAGTACAAGCGTCGATGGCAAATTTTTAGGTAGTCATTGACTTTTGCCGTTAATTTGCAAAGCAGAGGGTTTAGGGGTGGGCTAGGATTACCAGATAGGAACTTATCAAATCCGGGACAAGTCTAGGATAACGGTGTCGAGTCGTGGCCATAGTAAGGAATATCATGTTTTTGAAGTAAAACTTGTTTACGCACGCTTCACTTGGGGAGTAAGCTGGTGAATGCGTTACGAGAGCGTTACGAAAAGTGTGATAAGGCGAGAAGACGGAAGTTGAGAGGGAGATATAAGCTAGTAAAGATAGAAAGAGAGAGTTACGTTTCGTATATTACTGTACGGGTAAGAGAGAGAAGTGCAATCCCACACTTTCTTTCTCTCTTCCTCTTATAGCCAGTTAGGTTAGGTATAGATGGAGCTAAACTCCCACTCGTTTTTTTTTTAATTTACAACATATAAAAATAAATAAAATATTTTTATGTAGTATCAGCAATGATAATGCTTTTATTAAACGTCAAAGCTACGCCATGGCTACTAAAGTCCTACGAGGCGACCCTGTACCGAGAAGAAGCCGCGTGAAACACGGCAAGGGCTGTGTTTTCTCCCTTTTTATGGGCACTGATTTAAAAAGGCAGCTGTAAATAGCAGTTTTGGGAAGTTAAACATTATAAATTGCACGTTTAATAACTAGGTCAGCAGTTAAAACTAAGCAGTAAGTTAAAAGTAAACAAAAATGGATCAGTGAATATATAATTGAGCAGGAAAATAATTAAATGGGCGATAAAAATTATTGAACGAGCGGTTACGTGTGGGCAGTAATAAATCGGAATTTGTCGGTAAGAAATCTCATTCTAAACAATTCTATAACTTAACCTAACCTAACCAACCCCGTGCTTGGTCTTTTCCGCCACTCGCGCTAATAAGCTTCGCCCAACTAACGAACATTTACCTCCCTTTTAATGAATTCAAGGTTTCACCCGAACTCAAGGGTGTCACCGCTCGCTATGATCTGCCGAACTATTTATCGAACCGCTCATTCCATCATTTTTACCGCTCATTCAGTTATTGGGCTGCTCAATTATTTTTAGAATTGACATTGTATGGTAAAATAACCGACTAATTGATTTTTTATTACTGTCCATGTTTTACTGTCGCAATAATTAATCAACCGCCATTAAATTGAATAACTGCTCAATATGTTTTCCAACTGATCATAATAACATCTCGAATATTAAAACAACAGCTCAAAAAATTAGTTACCCTTTTTGTGTGTTACATACATGGTTATACATTTTAGTAAACTTTTCTTGTACTATAAAGACGTATAAGAAAAAAATACTTTTACACAGAACGGTTTTTATACAGTTACCATCTCTCATTACAAATGATAATAAATATAAACAAGGCTATTAACTCCACGCATTCTTGTCTTTTAAATAACCACCGTAAGGTTAAGGTTTTAACAACATTTTGACGTGATGTCTTATAAATCGATGAACACCGGCTGCATGCATGAAAAAGTGTAGTGTTCCGCCTGAGCCGAGCGTGCAAGCGAGAGCGCTGAACAAGCAATAGAGAGGCACGATCGGCCTAAGCGTTCGATTTGTGGCGCATCTATCTCTCTTCCACTTCATGAAGTGAAACGTTAATGTGGTTTCCATTGTTTATTACAACAAATTAATGTTAATTTATCAAAAACTAATAATTTTCAATTAACTCCTTCTTTGTGTAATACAAAACAATGATAATCCATGATAATAATTCAATTCAATTAATAAGAGTATGCAATTTTTCTTCAATATTTTCTTATGACGCTGTCACGTAAAATGATCTTCCGTAAACTGACTTTACGAACAACCAATATTTATTTAAATCTAAATAGGGCTTATTATCCTCTTCTAGTTTGACGCACTCACAGTAAATAAATTCAATATGGAACTTCTTTTATCGAAGATAAAAAAGGAAGTTATTAAAATGTCTTCGCAGTTGAATTACAATTTAAATTATGTGAATTTGAACAATCTTATCGAGTATATATATAGGAATCGCGGTCGCGGACGGCTAGTGGCCTCGTTTTCTGTCTATTGGCGCGGTCATTCCACTGCCGACACTCCGTATTACGCAGGAGATCAAAAAGATTATAATAATATAAAAAATCGTGTTTGTAAAATGTGCGCGCGTAAGATGCTTCTTTAGCGTAACTGAACAAAGATAACTAAAAATTTCCTCCCGTATTTCCCGGTTTTCGCAATTTTTCCTTTATCTGTGCTTTAAGACTTTGCTTCGTGCCAAATTTCAAGTTTCTGAGTTCATGGGAAGTACCCTGTAGGTTTTGATTCCCTTGCGAGTTGCGAAAATTTGCGGCATAAACGACTGTATCTTTTGATTGCCTCTGCTTAAAAGTTTGATTTTTTCACAGCTCCAAGGGACAGTAGACCTGAATATGTGATATCAATTCCAGTTTGATACTTCCACGCGTTCCTGAGAAAAAGTGTCTTGACAGACAGACAGACGGATGGACCGACAGCAAAATGATCCTATAAGAGTTCCGTTTTTTCCTTTCGAGGTACGGAACCCTAAGAAATAATTTATATTGTAAACAAATAAAAACAATAATCAATCAATAAACGCACTTAAAAAGTTAATAAAATAAATAATAATTAAAGCATTTTTATCACAAATAATATATAAAATTGTTTTAATATTATTATATAAATTATTGCTTCTCACCATAATATAATTTGAAATCACAAACACATGTTTTTACTTATGAGTATCCACTGATATAAAACACTTGCTATAGACATATTCATAATTATTTGAGTAACTACCTTGACTATAGTTTTCAGTTCTCACGAAAATTCGAGAGAATAAGCGGCCAACTTCATCCTGTCGCTTTTAGGTGTCGGTGTGTGCGCGCAACATAAAAATTCACCTGTCATTTTTTTCAAACGATTCAAAAGAAGTATAACTGCAATAAAATTATTTTTTTAACGAACATCGGGTCATTTACAAATAAAATAACTTTTTTAATTAAAATTAAATATAATAAATTATTTTAATAGAATATTAAGAAAATTAGACTCGGTTCACAAGGAAGTTCTCAGGCGGGAAAGATTAAAGATGGCATTAAAAAATGCAAAAAAACATAAGAATAAGTTGAACATAGCTTAGAATTACGATGATGCAATTGCTTAAAAAAAGGAACTAGACTTAACTATACCAAATACTTATAAAGATAGAAGCTACACAAACTCTTTTGTATTTTTATTTTATTTATCTTAATTTATTTATCACGTAGGCACTTAACTATTTTTTTATTCAGAATGGGTTCGCTCTTGATCCCAATCAAGCCCGGGGGCAAAGACAGAATCCACGATGGAACGAGCTAACCCAGAAGGTGCCTATTCATCCTGGCTTTAAAAACAGACGGGTTATAAGTACTCGTAAATACAGACGCAGGGAGGGAGTTCCACTCCCTTGTTGTGCGCATATGTAACGCGCTTGCCTAGAAGATATTCACTCGTGACTTTAAGACCCCTAAATTGTATTTGTCCAAAATGTCATCTTTGCTTGCAACCTGCCATGCAAATTGCATCTTCATTGAGATATGGCGTCATGTTTTTGGGTAACGCTAAGAAACTGTTTTTTAAGTCTCAAAAGTGCTGTATAAGACTTGAGAGAAACATTTATTTATGACTTATGTCTTGTTCAAACAAATGTACAGACAGAACCTACAGATTTAAATCAATGAATAGAAGATAGAATTTAAAAAAAAATTAGCGAGACCTATGTGTAAGAGACATAGATGATTAGGACAAAATGTAACACTAAATTGAAACTATAATTTTTAAAATCAATCGTAAGCATGTCTGTATATAATAGACGCTTACGATTGATTTTAAAAATATATAACATGTCTATATATAATACGATACGATATTTCGCACCGATGGTCCTGATAAGATAGACATATCTATATAAAAATTCCCTGTCGCAGTGTTTGACCGCGCTGAACTCCGAACTACTCAACCTATTTTGATGACTTTTTTTTCATTTTTCTGGATTTGTTATGACTTAAGACATAGGATAGGTTTCATGATAATTTATAACACAACAACGCGTAGCCGGGTTAACTCGAATCAATGTATATTTATTTTTGGTTAGTATAGTAAATAATAAATTGTGTTACGCGAAATTACGCAGCAACGCCACAGCCGATTCGTACATTCGGGGCGCAGGTGAACAATGTTAAATAGAATATTGGAAAACACTTAATACACAGTTAATATAGCAAAAGCAGTGAAGTAAAGAATTGCAATCAATCGAAACGCACTCACACATACGCACGCTTCAAAAAGATCCTTGAGCGTATATTGCAATGCTGTCATTCGCGGGTGCCGTGTCGAAACGAGCGGATGTTGAAGCGAAGCATATAACCGCGCGGCTAAGCGTCAGATTTTACCGTTACACGAGAGCGTCAGATTTTACCGTTACACGATAGCGTCATATTTTAAGGTTACACGAGAGCGTCAGATTTAGTACCGTTACGTGATATATAAAAGCCAGTTGCCTCTCCACTTCAGTGTGCGTGGCCTTCTGTCTCGCTTTCACTCTCTTTTTCGCTTCTTTCGGGCGTCTCTAGACTGCTATTTTTGTTTGTTTGTTTATATTTGTCGCTATTTTGTTAAAATGGAGATTAAAACTAATAATAAACCATTTCCGTTTGGACCGTTTGGTGCAACGGTAGCGAATCCTGCCTTTTGCACCGATGGTCCTGGGTTCGAGTCCCGGAATGGGCAAACGTTTGTGTGATGAATACGAGCAATTGTACCTGAGTCATGGGTTTTTATATATATTTCTAGAAATATTACATATCTATGAATAATATATGTATGTCTATCCGTTACCCTAGTATCCACAACTCCAAACTAGGACATAGAAATATAACACAACGAGTGCCCGACTCAGCTAGTGTTTTAATAAAAAAAGTCTGTGTGAGAACCGAAGCACTGCTGGAGTTTACTCCATTAGAACGATTGCCTTCAGGCACAGAAAATGATAAAACAAAACTTCAAAGTAGAAGTGAAAGGTGCACACAAAAAAACTTAGCGTTGTCATTCGATCACTACATTTACTCGTCACAATTTTTCAACAAAACTGTATCAGCGTTAGGAGTGGAACGCTATAATGAACATTTATCGGTATTATATACTAGCAGCCCGTCCCGGCTTCGCACGGGTGGACAAAATTCTTTAAATTTTTTCTAGAATTCAATATAGCCTATGACACTCAGCAATAATGTGCCTTTCTATTGGTGAAAGAATTTTTAAAATCGGTTCAGTAGATCCCGAGATTACCCCTTACAATTTAACAAATATACAAACACACAAACTTTACTTCTTTATAATATTAGTATAGATATAAAGTCGCTGTCACTGTGTACAGCTTAGCCTAGCCTAGCTACAGCAAGGCCGTTTCGGTATTGCTGTAGCTACATATTTACTATGCTTAGCATTAACATAACGACGTATTTGTTACAACCGCTTGCGAATTGCGACTCTACTATTATGCTTTTACGGTGCACAGTAAAAGATTTCCTAGTTTCAGTCAATTTATTGCTTAAAATATTGTGTACACAACTTCGCAATATTAGTATCATATACTAAACAGTAATTAATAGTTTGAAATTTAAATCAGTTTACATTTTAACACATTCAATTCAATTTATTGCATTCCATAGTGTTTATACAGGTGGTAAATGCATAATTTATTGAGAGCAGAGTGTAGCCGATTTAATAATTAAGGGTTTATAATTGTTATTTGCAATTAATGGAAATTTGATTGATTAATACTGATGTGCAGATTACAGCGCACCAATCAGATGCGTTCCCGCCTTTCGGATGAGGCATAGACCTTTGCCCCGCCATTTTGGCGAGGCTTGTTGTCTGTGGTTCGAGGTCTGGAGACATTCGGTTGCTGACTTCGATACAATTTACAAGTGTAAAAGAATTGCTGTTCAACATATATTATTTCAAGTGTTAAGAAATTGTGTAGACAAAGAGTTCGTATTTCCCGGATTTTTGCTTTAGCAGGATGTCTAATAATATTTTTTTTGACTAAATAATTATTGTATTATCTTTTTCATATTTATTTTATCGCTGAACTATTCTTCTGAACTGTAACAACATTTTTTTAGCAAAATATCTTTAGGATTTTAAAATACATTAATAATTCCCTCTTTCATAAAAGTTTTAGCTAATTTAACCCTTTATGAACATATAACAACTTTATTTTGTGTCTCAAACATACTCTAGATAAGCATCTTTGCGTTTAGTGTAAAAGTCAATATATTTTCATACAAACTTGCAGATTTCAAGAATAAAGATGTTAGTGTTAATTTTCTATTCATTTGAAAGTTTATTAAATATATAATTAGAGGAGATCTCCCATAGATCAGCTTAAATGGCGCAATGTCTGTAACGCCATAACTTGCCGAGTTCTTAACCGATTTTAATATTTTTTGTGTGGAATCAAATCTACACATTTAGGACTAGAACGTGACGGACACTCGAATTTTGAAATTCATGGGATTGAACAACATTGAAACAAAAAGGGCGCGCTTTTTGAAAGCTTTCATTCTTATGGAATTATAATATTCACTAAACAATAGTGATTGTTTTTAGTATGACGCTCCGCTCCAAATGCTCCAATTTATGGTGCTGGCGAAGCTTCACACTTAGCGACCGACCATCGACCTAATTATGAATTATAATAAAGTAACAGTGTCCAATTTAATGTCAAGTGTAATATATAAAATTAATACATAAATAAATAAAGAAAAAAGAATAGTCAAATAACGGAAATAAATTTAAAATGTATTAAGAATAAAAAAATCTAATTTACTGCTTTACATATTCTAAAATGTAATTCTTATCAATAAATTCTTGTATCAAATAAAAACCAATTGTCTTGTAGCATTTTTTGCAATATAGCCTTAAATAATCTAGTGAAATTGATTTTATTTCTATAAGTATAATAAAAAGCATGTGTGCAATTCACACTTGGTAGAAGTGAAACCTTCCAAAATATTTCGTACACGTATACAAAATACCACGGTTGTTGTGATGCCTTCTCTCAAGCTTTGTACTACTCATGCGCACACAAAATCGTATTAACACACGTACATAATGCCTCCTATCTCATTTTCTCCTACGTTAAATGTTGTGAATTTATGTGTCCCTCTTTTTACTGTTGCTTTTTCGTTTCATCGACTTTCAAATCACAACGATGCTAAAGAAGTTTTCACTTCAATATCATAAATACTTTCTTATGGAAATTACTCCGAAGTACCTTTAATTCAAGAGCTTGTATGAAAAGGCTGGTGAAAGTTAAAAGCGAGAGATGTATCTCAGAACCGTGGTGAGTGGAAATCTGTGATCTCTACCTACCCTTAAAAATGAAAATAACTTTATTCAAATGCACTTAAAATAAGTTGTTTTGAATCTACCATACATTCGGGACGTCTTTTAACTGACAAGAAGAATGGGCGCCAGAAACTAGTCAGCTTTAACAGAAGTAACGACATTTACAATATTATACGTCGTCACCATACATAATTCAGTGATTTTATGTATGTATCACTCCGAAAAGTTGGAATTGCTTTTAGTGGTGAAAAGTTTAATATTCGTTTTCAAACAGACATACATCTCAAATATGTATAAACACATTAAAAGTTAAAATAGTAATTAGGATCAACCCCAGGAGTATTACAAGGTAGGAATGGATAGATAACAGCCGTATTTTATATCTTATAAAAATATTGCATTGTGAATGCAAAAAATATAAACAAAATACGTTATTACAACTAGTTCCATCTTAATCGAATGTTTAATATTTTTGAAAATATTACTTTCGATGTTGAAGGTAATTTCAAAATTGATGGAACGATACGAGCTTATAGTAGATGTTGAAATGCTTTTGTAAATTTCGACGCGTCTGCCAGCGTCTGGGTAGCTCAGCGGTCGCCCGGATAGCGAAAGGTCGTGGATTCGAATCCTACCTAAGGGCTGAGCGTGATTGTTTTTTACAAGCGTATGTTATATCTTATAGATATATCTAGATTAGTTGACATTAAATATTATTGTTTATCCGATAAACAACTTCGAAACTACTCAACCGATTTTGACGTTATTTCTTTCATATTACTAGGTTCCGACTTAGGACATAGGATAGGTTTCATTTTGGCCGGGTCAGCTAGTAGATCATATATGTATATCTATCTATTACCTTAGTATCTTACAGAACTTAGAGCTAGGTTAATTGTTGTGAATGTAAAAGAAATTATTATCATCAGACACACTCACATACATGCACACACACACACACACACGTACGCACGCACGCACGCATTGATACGTCCAATGACTCTCACAGTTTATAGCTACAAGACAGTGCTGTGTGCTAATGCAAAACGATACTAGAGGGAAGGATCTAGCATTGTGCTTTTAATTATATATATATATATATATAAGATAAGAACAGGTAGTAGACTCAGTAGTATGTAGTGAGAATTTAATAACGAAATAAAATACAAAATAAAACAATTTGAATTATATAAAATTTTAGCAATTAGTTCAGTGCCCGGTTAACATATTGTGAAGTTAGTAGAAAATATATGACGACCGTTGCGTTAATCATCCTGTGTCAAGGCTCCTGTAAAGGAGTCGAAACGTCAAGGTTAAATATCAAATAAATTATGCGCAAAAACGGTAAAAAAGTAGCTTTAATCGTATTATAAATAATAATCATAAAAGTTACAAATAATTATCACAAAAGTAACTAATAATTATCACAAAAGTAACAAATAATTATCACAAAAGTAACAAATAATTATAACAAAAGGTACAAATAATTATCACAAATTTAACAAATAATTATCACAAAATTAACAAATAATTATCACAAAATTAACAAATAATTATCACAAAATTAACAAATAATTATCACAAAAGGTACAAATAATTATCACAAAAGGTACAAATAGTTATAATAAGTTTAACAAATAATTATCACAAAATTAACTAATAATTATCACAAAATTAACAAATAATTATCACAAAAGTACTAAATAATTATCACAAAAATATTAATTTCATTCATTTCAAACGGTAATTGTTAGCAGCAGAGTTACGTAAGTTGCATAAATTCCCATTAATCAGCCATGGGTATTTATAGATATTTTACTAAATATAACATCTGTGTATCATATATGTATGTGACCTCAGTATCTAAAACACAAAACTTACAGTACTTTGAGCTAGATAAATTGGTGTGAATGTAAGATACATTATTATTATGTAAACAATATTAATCAATTAACGACATTCGCTTGCTTATAACCGCACCTGGCGCAGGAAACGGAATGGGAGCAAGCTATTCCCGCGCCTTTGATGTGGCACCAAATATAATTTAACTATTTTGTTTATTTTAATCGCGTGCCTTATTTATGAGGCGTCGCGTCTCTGCGGCGCTTATAAATCTATTTGGAATGAGTGAGATGAGCGAACGCGTCGCTAAAAGCGCAAGCATCAATATTACTGCAGCGCTTCAGCGCCCTCACAGCATATCCGGACAAAGATAGGAGTTACTCTATGTCTTTCCGAAACAGGATATAATATCAACATTTCAGTATAACAAGTTTTTTTCGGATTTTGCGCTTATTTTATTTTATTTAATCCTGACGTTTCGACTCCTTTACAGGAGCCGTGATCACAGGATGACTAAGACACTGGTCATAATTTTTTCCTACCTTCACAATGCTTTATACGGGCATGCTCTTAACTGTTTAATCCAATTAGTAATGAGCCTGAAACTGGCAGCAGAAAAACAGCAGCAAAACCCAGGTTTCCAGTTTTCTATGTAGTTTCTTTTTGCAACGACCAAATTTTCTAGAACTTTTATGAGACATTTAAAAATGTATAATTTAACATTCCAGTAACTAATAAAGAGGGATCGAGACCTCCAAGTATTTTTTAGTATTTTTTTTTTCATAAAAAAAAACCTTACTAAGGTAGGACTTTTTCTATGTATTTTTTTTTGCAACAACCGAATTTTCTATAACTTATTTGAGACTTAGCTTAATATATCCGGACTGAGTTTAATTTATTCAATACGTATTAAATCAGGAGTTTTATTCAGATATCCCTATCCACATATCTCTATTAAATCTGGAGTTCGTATATGCATATCCTGTTAAAATCTATTCCTTCTTCGTATCGTATATTTTTGTCGTTTTCACAAAATAAATACATTATTGCTTAGAATAATAGCAACAAAAAATCACTAAGGTACCTATGCTATCTGAAATGTAGTATATTTATTAAAGTAACAAAATTTGTTAAAAAATTACAATACTGTCGTTAACCATAACAAATCATGGGGTATTTCCAGCTGACAATTAATTATATTCATCCATATTTGTTTATTAAATCCCGTCTAGTCAGCCGGTGATTGGCCAAATGATTTGGAGTTGATTAATGTGATTGGATTGAATATACTGAATATGCTAAGACATTTTAAACGGACTGGTTGGGTATATTATCCGGTGTGGGTCACAGCTCTAGAATATAACTGAGTCTGGAGTAACACGGAGTTAAAATGATTTATAACGCTGCTCGGCAATGGAATCATGATTGTTTGCTATAATAATTGGATTGTGTTAAGGAAATATTTAGATAGAAAGCGATAATGGAAAAGATAAACTTCCATATGAAGTTCACTGTGGGTAACGAACATTTTAATAACTCATTTTCAAATAGAAAAGTTTTTTGTAGAAATCTAGCTAACCTGGCCACGCATCAAACACTGTGACAAGGAATTTTTATACATATATAAAGATAGATATGGATAGATTCACACAGTATTGTAAACACGTAGGAACTCCGCAATAGAACGACACAACCCGTTTGGGCTCGTTTGATTCGTATTGACGAGTACTTTGTATATCAGAGTATATCAGAGTTTGATGCTGGAGCTGGTTTAACTTTTTAGTTGCGTTTTATTAACAAGTAATTACAACTGCGTGCTTTTAAACTTTAATTTTAAAGTACATAATTTTAATAAAAGATTCCACCCGAAAGAAGCAAGGCTTTAAAGTATAAAGCATAGGAACTTAGCGAAACTTAAAGGATAAACGAAACAGCTGATCGCAACGGATATTCAAAAGTGATTGGCGTGGATGCATAGAGTAGAAAAAGAGATACAAAGCCACGCCGGAGTGAAAGCGAGGCTCCTATATATATTGTGTAACGGTATTCGATATGACGATACTATCTGACGCTTAGCACGGATAGAGGGGACACGTGGCGAGCGGCCTGAACCTCCGTATAGAAGCTTCGCTTTAAAAGGAGATAGAAAGTCACACCAGCCACGCACACTAACATGCGAGTAAGCGAGACAGAAGGCGACGCACACTAAGGTGGGGAGGCATCTGGCTCGTATGTATACCGTGTAACGGTACTAAATCAAATCTGACCCTTAGCACGGATAGAAGGAGTGGGCAGAACGTTAATACAGAAGCTTCCCTATAGAAGTTGTGTGCTCAATAATACGAGTTGATGAGACCTCAACGTGTGGGGCGAAGTCTCGTTGCCCCTCAAAATTATCACCCTCGTTTACTCAATCAATTTTGTATTGTGACTTTATCTCTTCCCACTTTCACACACCGCTTATTTTACTTTCACGAAATCTTATATTGATAACCCAATTCATCTGTTGACGACAGTTTCGGGTTGTTAAATTCGTATCAATTTAGTCAGTGTTATTTTAATATGTTATTTTCTGAAGATTTTTTATTATTTATGCATATATATCAAAGTTATACCGAAAATTGGTATTATAAATGAAAAAAAGACTGATTCACTGAAGGGATAATAAGTATGTACGAGTACTATAAAATATATAAATATATCTAACATTCACACCAACTAGACTAGCCCAAAGTAAGCACTGTAAGGCTTGTATTATGGATACTAGGGTAACGGATAGACATACATATATGATAGATAAATATATAATATTACTTAAAAAATTATGACTCAGGTACAAATGCTCGTATTCATTACAAAAACATCTGCCCCATCTTGGACTCGAACCCAGGACTGTCTGTGAAAAAGGCAGGATCGCTATTTTTGCAGCAAACCAGGTCGTCTTACATATCTTTACAATATTTAAATCGGGCATGTTCCTGTTAATATATGAGAAAAAAATTGTTTTATTTTGCATTTTATTTTGCTTTTTTTATTGTGTGACATATATTTATTGTATTTTTCAATGCTATGTTATGCGATAAATTACTTTGATGGAATAATACTAGAAAAAATCTTCTCGCCGCACAAGTAAATTCGTGGGAATCGAACACGCAACCTTTGGATGTCCTTTAGTTGATAGCATTGAATAATGCAAAAATATATTAAAAGTTGTTGTTGTAATGGTCCACATATTTATCAAATTTTTTTATCCCGAATACGAGAGGATGTTCCTCTCATTGACAAAACAACGCTGCCCTACAGCGTAAAAATAGAAAAGTACTAGAAAAGGGGAATGCCCATTCTGGGCCCACCGTGGAAATTGATTTTTACATAAATTTTATCTTTTAAAGATATGAATTTTACATACATTTAAGCAGGCGCCACTGCAATAGACTAAATTTCGATAACTAAAAGTATTTTTGTTTTAAAATCGTCAAAGTAAAATGTTGCCAGCACGTAAATTACATTTTATAAATAATGTCACGTTAAATAACGATACGAATCGTTGTGACGAAAATACATTTAAGAATCATAAACCAAATCATAGAAAATATAAATCAAAATAAAGATAAGGTTTTAATACTATAAAACAAAGAAAGTAATAAAATAAGTCAACTAATGGATTTAATGTTTTTTATATTTTTGGTTTCCTTTAATGGCAACACTTGTTTGTCAATCAAATGTCAATAATTCAAAACAATTGTCAGCTGTTATGTTGCTTACGCTCAAGCTGATGTGTTTTGATTGTAATTTCGATTTCTTTAACTACGATTTAGCTTTTCTATACGGACTTAATTCTGATCTTTACCGACAACTTGAGCTTTGTTTTACTTTGGCTGTGCAATCACGGATGACTGCTGCATGACAGTACTTTGGTATATTGGTTGGGCTAGATATGAGTCGAATATGCCTCCTGCACCGTTTTTAGATGATATGTTGGTCATATATGATAATGAAGAACATATATATGCTTAACTTGTAAGAAGTAATTTTATATACCCCAATGACTACAATTATATAAAATATAATGATAATATGTTTCGCTTTATATTTTACACACTATCACGAGCATGGAACCTAGAGAAATTCTTAATTTGCCTCTCAGTAGGACATATTTCCTACAAAAAAATGTTTAACTTTCCACTCTTTCTAAAACAATGGCGTCCTTTTTAATATTTCACTTAGATATCTGATGCACTTCAAATTTTAAAACACTCAATTATTATTCTAATTTTTGCTGTCCTTCCTGGACCCATGACACTATGGAGTGTGGGCATTCCCCTTTTGACTAATGTTCCCAGAGCTCGGTAGCTCAATTGGGAGAGCAATTGGACTTTACTTCCAAAATTGCGAGTTCAACTCGCCTGAGAATCCTTGTGATCCGAGTCGATTTTTCTTGTATACTTACAATTAAAATAATTTATTTTATTGTATCTATGATTACTGTTATAATTTCTTTTTTATAAAAACATTGTGAAAGTATCAGCTGTGTATAACGACCATAACCTTAGTTATCCTGTGATCACGGCTCCTGTAAAGGAGTCCAAAAATGGATCCATGGATACTCCGGCCCGACTTTGAAGTTATGTCAGATTCGTACTGACTAAACACCACCTAGAAAGTGCCATAGCCTAGGAAGGTTGTGTAGGCTCTATCTAAGCGACCGCCTCGGGGGAACCACTGCGGCGCAGTGAGAACTCTTTAACCGTTACACGATTCTGCCTCGCTCATTTCACTGTGCGTGGGTGGCGTGGCTCTCGTTTTCCATTTTATACTATAGAGCTTCGCTTCTTTCAGGCATCCCTAGAAGGCACTGTTATTTGATGACAATGGTGGATTGTTACAGGGATTTGTCTGGGAACCTCGTCGGAGCGCTACCTGCTGCAGCTTTGCCGCCTCTGCCTGCACTGCACACGCTGTGAGTATCCCGAAGTATAGATGGTGACCGCTTAATTACTACCAAATAGGTGACTAATCACGGTTACATTTACGGTTTTCGCAACGTTTCCTTTATCTGTGATATAAGACGTTGCTTCATACCAAATTTCAAGATTCTGAGTTCACGGGAAGTGCACTTTAGGTTTTGATTCCCTTGCGAGTGTCGAAAATTTGCGACATAAACGGCTGTATCTTTTGATTGCGTCAGCTTAGAAGATTTTTTCTCCGCTCCAAGGAACAGTAGACCTGAGTATTTGATATAAATTCCAGCTTGACACCTCCACGCGTTCCTGATAAAAAGGGTCTTGACAGATAGACGGACGGATGGACAGCAAAGTGATCCTATTAGGGTTCCATTTTTCCTTGAATTGCTTGCATTTGTTGCATTTGTGACAAATATAACACACATACAATTTTATTGTTTACATCTCAATACGTCTCAAATAGATCGTTATATCATAACACATTTGCCATTTGAATAATTCTTTGTTAATTACTATATGATAATCAGGGTCTGATGCTGAAGCTACTATGGCCACCTTACCCATACGAACTCCGCTATAAAATGACACAGCTCCATCGAGTTTGGGCTCGTTTGATTACTTTTTTAAGTTTTTTGTTCGTTTTTTTAATAAGTAATAATAAAAGCTTCGTTTAAAAAGTTTTTTTTTAATGGAATCTTGTTTTTTATGCGACAAGAGAAAAGCCGAAAAAGCAATCAAATTAATTTATTACTTCGAGAAATAAAATCTCGTAATCTGGTAGCAACAAGGAAACTTAAAACCTATGTTAGTATGTATGTTTTATTTTACTTTCAATTACATATATTTTTTTAATAATAAAAACAATTTGCAAAAAAAACAAATTATTCAATCATTAAAATAAATACTGAAATCAAATTAAAAAAAAGGCAAATTACTAAAATAAAAGTCAATTGCACGCACTGTCAATTAATTTTATTTCTAAGCCGCCATATTGCTTTGACTGTTAAAAAAATACGACATTTAAATTGTTAACAAGACACACGTCACAACTGACTGATTTGTGGTTAGGTCGAAGTGTGACTGTACTTTAGACATTTTAGTTTTAATACCGTTTTGACGACCGTTTGGGGCAACGGTAGCGATCCTACCTTTCGGGCTTTTCTGAGTTCGAGTCAAGGGGCAGACGTTTGTATGATGATCATAAGCGTTTGTTCCCGAGTCTTGGTCGTTTTAGTAGAAGGTCAGCTTAGTTTAGTACTGAATAGTTGTTTAGAGTTGTCCGGAATTGAACGGTGAAAACTGAAGAAATAAGCGAAATCCTTGCACATCTTTTTAAAAATCTTGAATAGGTAAGCGCTTGACCGCTATCTAGCCTGATGGTAAGCGACGATGCGATCTAGGATGTGACGCACCTGCCTAGAATATTCACTTGTGACTTGAAGATCCCTACATTGCATTTTTCAAGGAACATAAACTCAGGCAAAGAGTTTCTTTTAAAAAACTAGAGAGAGAAGAGCTGCATGGATTACAAAATTGGAACCAGAACGCTTAGTCCAACTTTTTGGTATATCAACCTGAAAATGGTGGCGCCTATTTGTAAGTCCGGTTGTCCATGAAAAAATGGCAAACATCGTTGAAGCTTTAAGTTTGTCGATGTAATCACAATGAATTTGGGTGTAGCCTATCCGGTGTAAGTTGGTTAAATATAACACAGGACAGATACAGTACAGTTACTCACCATATAGCCACTCATGTAGGTCCAGAGTGCGACTCTGGACCTACACGACCCGGTCTTTACAAATCGCACTTAACAGATACAGACACTTATCAGGGCGCTTCTTTCCCCCACGACACGGTTTACCATAGCCGAGGTATTTTTTTATTTATTATTATTAGGGATGGGTTCCCTCTTGGTCCCAATCACGACCGGGAGTTGAAATAGGATCCACGATGGAACGAGCTAATCCAGAAGGTGCCTAATCACTTAATCACAAAAAATAACAGTGCCGCCTAGAGACGCCCGAAAGAAGCAAAGCTTTATAGTATAAAGCGTAGGAACTAAGCGTTTAAAAAAGATAGTAAGCACACACGCACACTGACATGAGTGAAAGCGAGACAGAAGGTCACGCACACTGAGGTGTGGAGGCAACTGCCCTGTGTAATGGTACGAAATCTGATGCTCTCGTGTAACGATAAAATATGACGCTTAGCAAGGGTAGAGTGGCGCCCGGTTACCACCTCACATATGCGAGCGGCCCGAACGTCCTTATAGAAGCTTCGCTTCAAAAATGGTTCGATGTCGGCCGCTTGTCGGTGCGTCTGCCCTTCCGCGTCGGTTCGACGTAATTTAGTAGTTCCACCTCGACCGGACCAAGGTCACCGAAGCGACCTTCGGGGTATCGAATGTCGGCAGCACGCCGAGACTGCGGTCTGATTTACGAGCGGCCGCTTTATCGCCGGAGGACAGAGACGCTCCGGGGAATTTGAAAACTTGCAAACGAATAACGTTTAGATAACAGCTTTCTAAGGTTCTTTTTAAAGGGGGTCGATGACCTGTTTAATTGCAAAAATGCTTGACATAACTCTTTGATCTAGTCCTAAACCTGTTGGTTCAATTCATTACAAGAAATACGAAAATCGGATAAGAACTCATAGAGTTATAGCGTCACATACATTTCGTTCTATTTCGTACTACCATAGATATAACAAAGTATATATGGTATGCCTTGTTCCCCGGTCTCCATTTTATTATCAGACAACCAGACTTACAAAAAGGCGCCACTGATATATGGTTGTTATACCAAAGAGTCCCACAAAGCGCTCAAGTTCCAATTTTTGTGATACATACCGCTAAGGAGTGGAACTCTGTCTTAATCTGTGTTTCCTGACAAGTACAATCTAGGGGTCTTCAAATCACGAATGAATAGATATCTTCTGGGCAAGCGCGTCACATCCTAGATCGCATCGTCGCTTACCATCAGGTGGGATAATGGTTAAATTCATCACAATGTTTGACCACGATGAACTCCGAAACTACTCAACAGATTTTAATGTTTTTTTCGTCATTTCGCTTGATTTGTTCCGACTTAGTACGTAGGATAGGCTTCATTTTAATTACCAATACAGCAACGCGCTAGATCAGCTAGTTTACTATAAAAAAGGAATAAAGTAGCGACTGGAGGCGGTCGTCAGTCATCTGTCTTCGAAAAGGGGGAAGAGTTTTTTTTTTCATCCCGAATTGCGTTTGTACGTTTTAGCGAGAGTTATTACATACTTTGCCGTCATGTCGGCCATAACTCTTCCGCGAACCAAGGTTTGCATGTACGCACAACAAATGAGTCTGCGGATATTGCAGATTTTTATGAATCTTTTTTTTAAAACAACTTTCTTTTTTGTATTTATTTATTTAACTTCCGCACATTTGAATAAAAGTACTTTGAGCGGGTAAACAAAGTGTTTATACTAGTTTTTTTATATTTAATCTTGATGTTTCGACTCCTTTACAGGAGACGCAATCACAGGATGACTGAGGTAATGGTCGTCTTACATGTGCCTCTTACATTTTAATCGGGCACTTTCTGACCTGTTATGTTTTTACAAATCAAATTTATTTGCATTTTATTTGTATTTATAAACTGTGCGTCAATATCCAATAGAAAGTTGTTTAATTTTAAAAAGTAAAAAATCGTGCGTGTTACGTACCCGCAGCAGAAGTTATACGTTTTTATTAAGTTTTAAAATAATGTATCTTGAAGTTAGTCTATTTACTTTAACCGCTAACTTCAGTGTCGTTTTTTAGTTATAGTTATATATGTATACATTGTTTATGTATGTGTAGGTATGAAGTGTGTATACATATACATGAATCAATATACATATATTTATATGTAGTAGAATGCATTTTCATAGTAGGTAAATTTGTATCTTTAATTATGTGTAAAAAAAATGAAATTTACGGATAAATATATAATTTTTTAACCGTGTATTTGACTTTGTGTAATTGGCTGATAAGATTATGAAATCCTAAATGTTATCCTAAATAAATAAAATAAATAAAAATAATTTACTATTACATAAAAATTGAACGCATTTCCAGTGCGTACCGCAATCGACCAGCCTGTTCTATGCCTATCATTTCCACTTCCCTTCCGAACTGGTCCCTTTTTATAGACCCCGGATGACCGGGGCTCGTGCGTCGGAAGGAAATGGCCGAAACACATAAAAGGCTCCCCTCGTACATCAAACGGTGCGTGTACCTACTGTTTTTAGGGCTCCTATCCCGAATCTAAATTCCTTGTTGAAATCACTATTAATGTAACTGTGGAATTATATACAAATGTTAAGTTCAAATATTTACAAAAATGCTAAGCGATGCAGTCGCTAAGCATAAAGCTTCGCTAGCACCACAAATTGGAGCGGAGTGTAAAAAAAAAAATCAATAATATTTATTAAATTTAAAAATTCCATAATATGAAAACTTCCAAAAAGAGCGCGCATTTTGTTTCAATGGGAAATCCTATAGAGCCAATGTTTTTTGGTCATAACTTTTAAATTTTTGTGGATTTCAAAATTCGGGCTCGATCACCTAAGTGTGTTGATTCGATTCCACATGAAAATTATGACATTGCGTCATTGAAGCTGATCCATGGGAGCTCCACTCGCTCCGCTCCAAAAATGAAACCTATTCTATATCCTCAAGTTCATCGCGGTCAAACACTGTAACAGGGAATATTAGCTGACCCGGCCATGCGTCGCTGTGGTTCAGTTAATATAATTAGCATATTTTTTTGGTTATGAATAAAATGAAACCTATCCTATGACCTTAGTCGGAATTATTCCGGCAAAATGAAAAAAATCATCGAAATCGGTTGAATAGTTTCGGAGTTCGCTTCGGTCTAACACTGTGACAGGGATTTTTTATACATATAAGATACTAGCGGCCCGTCCCGGCTTCGCGCGGGTGGACAAATTTCTTTAATTTTTTTCTAGCATTAGTAAATATAGGCTATGTTACTCAGCGTGAATGGAGCTTTCCAATGGTGAAAGAAATTTTGAAATCGGCTTAGTAATATTTCCTCTTTATAATATTAGTGTAATTATATCAGTTCCATCCCTAACACTCTTATGGAACGTAGGTGTATATCAACGACCGTTTGGTGCAACGGTAGCGATCCTGACTTTCGCACCCACGGTCCTGGGTTCGAGTTTCAGAAGGGCAGATGTTTGTGTGATGAATACGATTTGTACCTAGGTCATGGTTATTTATATATACTTCTATAAATATTACCTATCTATGTATCATATATGTATGTATATGCGTTACCCTAGTATGTATGTAATATTTAAAGAAATATATTTAAATACCCATGACTCGGGTACAAATACTCGCATCCATCAGATAAACATCTGCCCTTTCTGAGACACGAACCCAGGACCGAAGCACTGGTAGTAATATTTGAAATGTGAAATAAACGGTATTAGTAATAAATATTAAGAAATAGACATAATATTTATTACTAATACCGTTCATACCACCTGCTAGTGTTGTCGATCGATAGTCTATCGAATATCGATGCTATGGTCACTGTCGATAGCTTGAAACGTGTGAAAAAGTGCAATTATCAGTAGTATTGTAGCTCCTTAATAACAAACTAGCGATGGTATTTTAATTATTTTCTGTGTTTCCTGATAAATACAATTAAGGGGTTTTCAAATCGCGAGTGAATAGGTATCTTCTAGACAGGCCCATCACATCCCAGATCACATCGTCGCTTACCATCAAGCGAGATAGTAGTCAAGCGCCTGCCTATTTACATTAAAAAATTGATAGTATCGGTATTATCTTGGTTTTTGGTAACAATACTATCGAAAGTATTGATAGTATCAAGACTACTGATTGTTTTAAACTATCGATAGTAAGTAATTTTTATTTGGTATCGATAGTAATGATAGTATTATTACATAGATAGTATCGATATTTTCGTTTGTTTGTTATTTACTAGCAGCAATATTATCTATAGTATCGGTTGTATGTCTTCAATAGTGTTGACAGGTTATGAGCTATTGAGTCCGTTGATAGTACGTTGTTCTTCAGATAAAAAATCGATAGTAGTATGCACATATTTAATTATATTAACTATATAGAACAAGGCTAAAATTTAGAGGCAGTGTTACCTAGTTTAAATTTGGCTCCTTATAATCACCATAGAGATAGCAGGTAGACCAACCTCCTCAGGTCGGTCCCCTGCCCGAGTTTCTTTCGCCAGTTCTTCTTGGAAGGGCCTCCCAATTTCCGAACTGGTAGTAGACTCAGTAGTATACAATGTAATCGTAGTGAGAATTAAATAACCCAATAAAATGTAAAAATAAAACAATTTGATTTATGAGAATAAAATTTAATTTAATTTTTACAATTTTTATATCAAAAAATTTAACAATTAGGCACGTGCCCGTTTAAAATATTGTGAAGGTAGTAGAAAATACATGACAACCATTATGTTAGTCATCCTGTGATCACGACTCCTGTAAAACAGTCGAAAGGTCAGGATTAAATATAAAATAAAATATGCGCCAAATCCGTAAAAAAAGTGTTTTATTTAAATTAATTCTTCAAAATTCTATCGACAGTCTGGCATCACTACCACTGAAAGGACGGTTGATACAAATGTGTCCGATTGGTGCGCAAATATTAGCGCGTTTTCGCCGGCGGCATTCGCGCCAACTTCATTATATGAACAAACTTTCTTCTCTCAGTCTACGTTCTTATCTGTGGGCGACAATGACGTTTGATTGGTTGTACCCTTAATGTAATAAGCACTTTCGTAATATATTTATTGAGGTCCGACAGAGTTATCTATAGTAAATGAGATCATTGTATGTTTAGAGGGTACAGGAACTTCTGAACCGATGATATACAAAAGTTTCTTGTGTGTTAGCGATGAGCAAATCACTGATGCAATGGTAAATCATATTAATACAAAAACATTACCAAAAGAGACGGAAGGTAGCTAGCCTATCCGTTTTTTATAGGTTACATTTCGGAGAGTGTGCAGCAGAATTGAATAGCCTTGTTCCGCCGTCCCCATTTTTTCATCGGACGACCAGGCTTACAAATAGGCGCCATTATATCTTTGTTATACCAAAGAGTCGCACTAAGCGCTTTGGTTCCAATTTTGTGATCTGTACCGCTAAAGAGTGGAAATCTTTGCCTGAGTCTGTATTTGTTGATGAATACAATTTAGGGGTCTTCAAATCAGGAGTGAAGAAGTATCTTCTAGGCAGGATCGTCACATCCTAAATCGCATCGTCGCTTACCATCATGCGAGATAGTAGTCAAGCGCAAACCTACACATGTTTACTATTATAAAGAGTATCCTGAAGACTTTTTTCAAAAGTACCATGATATGAGACAGCCCCAAAAGGAATACTTTCGAGGGAAAAGTATCATTATCAACGAGAAAACTGTGAGTTTGGTTTCACCTTTCATAGTTTTTTCCTGTTCTTTTATTATATCTAATTTAAAATTGTATTATTATATTTTTGGCTTATCATGTTTAGTTAAAAGGCTTTGATAATAAAAGATTAAGTAAATTTGACTTGTGGCAAAGAGAACGCAAAACGAAACCTAATTCTACGGCTGTAGTATTTAGTTTGGGTTTTCTTATTAAACTCTCGATTACTTAAATGCTTACTTGAGATATGTTTTTAGATACCAATGTGTGAATTGTATGGAGGCTTTGTTAGACCAGCAACAGGACTGGTTTGTAATGACAAGAATTATGAACAGTAATCATAACAAGTAAAGTTAATTTACGATTCAAGCGAACAAGCTTTTTATTTTTTTCATTCAACAAATTTCATTACTCTATTTTTATAACCAAAATATCTATCTTTATGTATAAAAATTCCCTGACACAATGATTGACCTCCGAAATTATTCAACCGATTTTAATTTTATTTTTCATTTTGCAGGATTTTTCCGACTAAGACATAGGATAAGTTTTTTTTTCAAATTTTAATAACAAAGCTACAGTAATACGTGACTGATTCAGCTAGTATAACCATAAAAAATCAACTTGCCTTAAGTATTGGATGGCACTCAAACCCACACCTCATCGATTTGCGATCGAGTACTCTTCAAAAATTTTCCACTGTTTTAACTGTTTTTAACAACTACCAATAATAAAGCAAATGTACGTGAAATTATGATGTTGTATCAAAATCCTAACAATATCACAGATTAAATTATTATTATCTTCGCATCGCAGTTTGTATAGCTCGTTTTTATTTTTTAATTATTCTTATTAGCAACATTTAGAAACGTGTCAAAACTTATGTAAAATTTTACAAAAGTTACAATCTGGCAACACTGCAATTAGGGGAAAGATGAAAATGTGCCCGCATTGGCTCTTAGTAAACAAGAAAACTTTATGTGTTCGCTATACTCGTCCTTTCATCTGTTTCTCTGTTATAAACTGCTGAATTTTGTGAGAGACTAGTCAAGCGTTCGCTTGCTCATGTGATTTTAAGTAAATCGTATGCTATATGAAGTTATTCTTCTAACAAGTTCAGGAATTAAATATCTATAACTGCAAATTCAATAACATGAAATAATCGTGCATGTGTTTTTTATGTACGCACTTAAGAAGTTATACTTCTTGAGCGTAACTAAACAAAGATAACTAAAAAAATTCTCCCGTGTTCCAGTACTCTTTGTTGGCGATAAGAACGATAAATTTATAAATAATATAGTGATCAGTATGAAAACATAAAAATATTTATGTATTTTCTATATTTAATAATAATAATGTTTGTGATTTTCCCACTAAATAGCCTAGCCCAAAGTAAGCACCGTAAGGCTTGTGTTATGGATACTAGTTTAACGGACAGACAAAGATATTAGCTACATATATAAGCTCGTATTCATCACACCAACATCTGCCCTTTCTGCTATTCGAACCCAGGACCGTCAGTGCGAAAGGCAGAATCGCCACCGTTGCATCAAACGATCGTCAAAACACAACTGTTTCGTAAATGTTTAATTTACTCCTAACGTTCTTGTGACGTTCTCTCGATATTTAATCATATTTAAAGAAGTCGTTAACTCAATCAGATAACGACTTGATATTCAGATGGAATCATTCGAGTGTGTGCCTCCTACATCCTTCCTCCCACCATCCATCGGCAGGCGTCTGTATTTGCATAATTACAGGCAGCTTACACATTCGTTGCTTACTGATATCCGTGAGAAATGCTAACCTCACACTCCCAGGAGGGGCATTGGCCTTATAACGCGTAGTTTTTTGTACTTTTAACAGTTAGAAGTCATGTTGAATGTACACTTGGTTATTAATTGAAATAACTGATTAAAGTATTTGAAATCAAATCGATTATCATCCTTGTTTTTTCTTTACTTGAACAAGAGACGGTTTAATACCGTTTTCTTATTTAAAACAAACAAACCGAATCGAAAGCAACATGGTGCCTCTACCATAGACAAGCTTCCATATATTATATGCCACAGAATATTTATATAATACTTCTTACCTTGACACCAATTAGCTTAGCCCAAAGTAAGGCCTGTGTTATAGATACTAGGGTAACGGATCGACATACTTATACAATACATAGATGTGTAGTATTAATAGAAATAAATATATATAAATATTCGAACTTCGGGATTCGAACCCAGGATCGTGGGTGCAAAAGGCAAGATCGCCAAAATAACAACACCAATCATAGATAACAAAATTATAAATCGAGTGGCTCGCTTACCGATTGTCAGGTAAAGCGGCTCCGAGGTCCCGAATTCGATACCCGGTATATCCATACATCCTTCGGTGGCTGTGACCTGTGTTGAATCATAACTAGATCCTGCATTTCGTATATTTAATTTTATTTATTGCATTCACAATGCCATTATATTTCTTTCACATTTCACATTATATATCTTATAGAGATCTTTCCTTTTTTAAATCAGTATTGACCCTGTCGGGCTTACATTCTGTAGCGTCAGCAGATAAATGCATTGAGACGAGGTCGACGACCGTCCGACGAAGCGTTTCACCGCAAAAAAAATCACTAATTTATTAGCACCATTCATTACGACGGTTTAAGCGGCCATTCAGCCTTTCTACTGTTACGGCTTTACTGCTAGTCTATTCGTTGCAATGTACATCTTTACTGCTTTGTGTGTATTTTTTATTGTAAATTTTAGTAGTATCTGTGATAAAGAGGCCATTATAATATAGAACCCTATTTTAATATTAACAGAGGCCCTACCATCACGTCTTATAGCGATTCAAGTTTAGCTGTTAAAAAGAGACGCCGCTATAGACCGCGTATAACGGTGTCTCACTTTGACAATCGAAACTGAATCGCGCTAAGAGATGATGGTAGGCCCTCAGGTCTTATTAAAAAATCTTACTTAAAAATGGTTGTCTGTAAAGTCGGTTTACGGACGATAATTTTACGTGTTAACGTCATAAGAAAACATTGATGAAATATTGCATACTTTTTTGGATTGAATTATTATCACCGCATTATCATTATTTTGTAAAATACAAAGAAGGAGTTAATTCACTTCACTTTATAAACAGTTGACAAAACAGTTCACGGGTAGGTTGTGTGCTGCCGCTGTCTATCTTCCACCCAGACGCATCGGCCGATGGAGTGGAAAAGAGATAGATGCGTCACGGCTCAGGCGGAACGTGACAATGACGGAACGTGACAAGGAGTCATGTTATTTCTTGTGTGCAGCTGGCGTTCATCGATTTATAAGATGTATTTCTGAACCGATAAAAATATGTGTTTTGGCCACAATTTCGTTGAACAACATCTGATCGCTTGCGAATCGAAGTCTTTTTTTTATATTTTATTGTAAATAGGTAGGCATTTGACTGGTATCTCGCCTGATGGTAAGCGACGATGCGATCTAAGATGTAACGCGCGAAGATTCCTATTCACTCGTCTTCAATTGTATTTGTCAGATAACAGATTCAGGCAAAGAGTTCAATTCTTAAAACAGATACTTGTTGACTTTGTAATCAACGATGTAATGAAACCATAACACTGCTAGAAATGTGATAACAGAATAATTTTGCAATTTTTTGTGGATTATGTATGGGGACGACGTGTAAAATTGTAAATGTCGTTACTTCTGTGAAAGCTGACAAGTTTCTGGCGTCCATTCTTGTGGTCAGTTAAAAGACTTGAAGCGACCTTAGCGGTACGTATCACAACATTGGAACTAAAATGCTTAATGCGACTCTTTGGTATATTTGGTAATAACGGTGGCGCCTATTTGTAAGTGTTTGTCCAAAAAACGGATAGGTTTACCACGTCGCTATGCTCAAGAACTCAATATAACAAGAGTTTGTGAATCGGCCGATATCCATCGAATAATACTTTATTTTCGGTCATAATTCGACAGTCTCTTGGTTGTGACTTCCATAAATCTTCGGGGCTGTTCCGGTTGAATACGTAATGTGAGCAAGGCGCCTCAACGCATACTGGGGAGAGCGAAATTGTTTTTGCCAGTCTCTCCACCGTGACTGTTCATATCTGGCGTGGAAATGATTACTTACACTCGCGTCTCTTGGGGGTTATTTATATATGCCGCGTCAACACTCGTCGGCGTACGCTGAATTTGGCGTTTAGTACACAATTCAT
Organism: Calamotropha paludella; assembly: GCA_927399485.1. Classification (NCBI taxonomy): domain Eukaryota; kingdom Metazoa; phylum Arthropoda; class Insecta; order Lepidoptera; family Crambidae; genus Calamotropha; species Calamotropha paludella. The sequence goes on along the minus strand of OV656803.1, from coordinate 310,588 downwards.
TTCGGTCGGGTAAACCATCATTTATATATAACTAGCGAACCGCCCCGGCTTCGCACGGGTGCAATGCTGATACTAAATATACTATAGAATATATACTTGATATACAGTTTTATTGCTCTATATTAAAGCCACAATGTATTTAGATACTTATTTGTATAAGGATTAATGCTGTATTGTGCGTAAATAAGCCATCATTTCTCGTAAAAAGTAAAGGATAAAAAATATTGTGGGTTACCCCTAAGAGATAGACATATATGGTGGACTTTTTTGTAGACCTTTTTAAGGTGTACAATACTGTAATACATTATTTTGATCTATCTCGTAGGGTTCTGCCAGCGTTTGCAATGTAAGCTCAAAAAAAATGTTTATTTACGACAAAACATCAGAAACCTCTAAAATTATCAGTGTCTCTCTACTATATTATGCATGTATTATACATATAAACCTTCCTTTTTAAACACCCTATCTATTAAAAAAAACCGCATCAAAATCCTTTGCTTAGTTTTAAATATCTAAGCATACATAGGGACAGATAGCAGCAAACGACTTTGTTTTATAATATGTGGTGATGTTTTGTGTGGTTCTCGTCAGTGTTTAATAGCGCTAATGCTACACACCAGGGAATCGTATAAGTTGACAAATAATACAGGAAATAACCAACATACACATCTCGTAAACCACAGAACAGGTAGCAATTTGAAGAAAAAAAAGGAACTTCTATTTGAACTCAAAAACACAACAATAATATATAAAGAATTACAAATTTTATTAGGGTAATTATTGTGAAGGTACATAGTAGAAAATACAGTCATCCTGTGATTAGGGATCCTGTAAAGGAGTCGAAAAGTCAGGATTAAATATAAAACAAATTATGCGCAAAATTCGTAAAGCTGTTTTATTCAAATGTACAAGAAGTGTAAGAACTAAATATAGAATAACAAATATAAGAATTAAACAATACAAATTGCTATGTATGAGAAAAAGAGGAAACGAAATAGTTTGTTTGAGGCCTATAGGACCCTGTCTCAGCATGAAAGTCTCTGCGTCGTTCGTTGACGAAAGTATCAACACATAGGCACTGCTTTGCTAACTGTAAAGTTATACAATAAAGAATAAAATTAATATACAAAAGAAATTACATACACAACATCAATCACTATCATAAACAAATTACCACACAGTATAGAAAAATACACATTTAATATACATTTTATTAAGAGAAACAACAGAATTCACGAACAGAAACCAAAGACAAAACGTGTAAATAAATAGTTATACCTAGTCTGTGAAGAGCATGTGACGGGAGAATAGAGGAGTTTGACAGTTTTAATAAACATTTCAAATTGTTCTCAATTCACTATCATTTGAAGTGTCCATTTCTAGAATGGGTTCCGATTGCTAAAACTTTGGCGATTCTTCAGTGAAATCGGGTATGACAAAATTCGTTTTAGGGATTTTTCATTTCCAAATTACACAGAAACTCGGTCAGATGTTTTAGGTTTATTAAATTACCGTTTTTTGTTTTAGTTTTTAGTTTAATTATTTAATGAGTTTGTATAACGACACCTCTCAAGCTAAAATCCATCGAGCCTTTCAGACCTTAGAGCGTGCTAAATAATTATACATACATACTCTCGAAAAACATAACCCTCCTTCTGGCGCAGTCGGGTAAAAAATACAACTTTCCTTTAACCACAAAATGGATGGAAGCACTTTCTAATTACAGTCTTATACCGCAATTTCCTAACAACCAAGCAAAGACCTCTCCACCAATCTGTTGATATACAGCTGAGATTGAATAGATGAAACTCAGTAACTACTGTATCAACAAGAGAATGGCAAAAAAATAACAAGAGAACAGAGAGATTGTAACTTTAACTTTATTTGATTCCACTTAGTTTGGTTTGGTTTTGTGTAACGGTAGTGATCCTGCCTTTAGCACCGATGGTCTTGGACTCGAGTCCCGGAAGGGGCAGATGTTTGTGTGATGAATACAAGCATTTGTACCCGAGTCATTTATATACATTTCCTTGAATATTACTTATTTATGTATCATATATGTATGTATATCCATTAGCCTAATATCCACAACACCTGCCTTGCAGTGCTAGCCTAATTGGTGTGAATGTAAGAATTATTATTATTACTTATACACACACAAATAAACGTAGTTGTGTGCGACTAAATAAATATATATGACTTCTACTCTAGAAAGTAAACATTGCCTCGATCCAATCTGGGTTTATTCGCTTCTATTGTCAAGATGGTCGAAGCTGTAATGTACTGTGTAGAGGTGTGGACAGTTTAATACTTATTTGAGTTGTTCCATTATCGTCTTCGGTGGACGTGTACACTTATGGCCTTAAAACTTACGGCGAAGCGGCTTTACCATAGACTAGCGTCTACATTGCCGGCCCTACGAAGGCCAATTTGAGAACTTCGTCGTACAGATGAAGCGACGGAACATGCTGACGAATCAACAATTAGATAAGCCCACGGTACAGGGGTAAAGTAACTGTTCACGACACACGTCTGTCTGTACCCACTTAAATATAGAGTGCTTATATTGCAAGTCACATCCAGACGCACTGCGGGCTACCACCCTTTCTTGTTGCTATTTCTACCTGCTTCTTCTAAACGCTTCGCAACATCCTTCATAATGCGCACAGCAAAAGAGTGGAACTCCCTCCCTGAGTCTGTAGGTATGTCCGAGAACTTATAACCCGTCCGTTTTCAAAAACAGGGTAAATAGGCACCTTCTGGGTTATTTCGTTCCATCGTGAATCCTGGCTTGACTCCCGGGCTTGATTTGGATCAAGAACAAGCGCATTAAAAAAAGAAACAGATACCAGTCATGGTTCATTGGAAAACTATTTTATACATAGTAAACAAAGCAACTGTCACGTTTAAAGAGAAATGAAATAGGGATTATATTGAGGCTTATTGTTAACGAGATGCCTATGAAGTTGGCCGCCGTAGGGAAAACTTGGTAACGTAGTAGGAAGTGAATTAATGTCCCCTCCTTGCATCTCAATAACATGGCCCCGTAACGACTGTTCGGAACTGCTCCCTCCGGCGCCGGCAATACTAGTGTTGTTACTGTTCAAAATATCGGATTTTCGATATATCGATAATTGGATGGAAGATTGGGTCAGCTTCAATGGCGAAATGTATATGACGCCATAACTCTATGAGTTATTCGCCAATTTTCGTGTTTTTGTAATGAATCGAACTCGAGATCGTGACCGATTTTGAAATTCGAAAAAATAAAAAATTATGACCTCAATTCATTGGCTCATTGGCCCATTGAAACAAAAAGCACGCGCCACAAAAAGTCTAATAGACTTTTAAAATTTACCAAACATTATTGAATTTTATTTCGCTTTTATTTAATCATACACCCATTATTTTATAATAAACTGATTTAAAAAATATATTGAATAGAAAAACGTCAAAAAGGCATAGCTTTTTTTTTACACTGCACCGTATTTACCGGTTAATGATTTATCATTGATAATAGTAGTACTCCGCTCCAATATCTGGTGCTAGCGAAGCTTTATGCTTGCGACTGGATCGACCTAGTTATTCATAAATATTGTTACCTTCAAATGGGAGAGTAAAAAAAACTCAAGCTCATAAATCATAAACTCATCACCTATTACTTATTAATAGCAATATTTTTGACATGAGGCAAGCCCCCCTTTTTGGGTAAATGAATGAAAATAAATATATTTTGGAATTTTATGGCGAGATTGCCGCCGCGGCGTTGACAGCGGCTCCCAATGAGTGTCAAAGTGACATCACAAATTACTGAGTAGGGCGGTGATACACGTTCCACAGACGAAATAGACGTCACATTGTAGCTGACCGCAAACAATTTACGGCAGGGGTACGACCTCCGGAATTTCTACGTAACAATATAAAGTAAGGAATGATGTGATAAGAAAGTGATGTTGTGAAGAAAACAAAGATAGAAAAAAGGATACTTAGATCATTTGGACAAGTTGAGAGGACGAAAGGAGATTGACAAGACAAGTATATGAGGCAAATGTTCATGGGTGTTGGTAGAGGCAGACCAAGGCGAAATTTTAGGGACCAAATAGCAGAAGTCCTGAAAAAAAGGCTCTAAAGCATCCTTGACCGAAGAGCTTGCATGAAAACGCGGATGAGAGTTGAAGAAGCGAGAGATGTATGTCAGTATCGTGGAAAGTGAAAATCTGTGTATTCTGCCTACATCTGCGGGAAAATGGCGTGAATGTAAGAATGTATGTTTGCTCATGTCTATTCTCCCTTCTTTTCAATCTCTTACTTTCTTTTTAAAGGAAACTGTCCTGGCTTAGAGTCCCAAAAGTCACAGGTATATAAATATATATATATATATATATATATATATATACTATATGTATATATTTAATCGGTTATTTCCAGTGCACATAAAAATCCAATATATAAAGGTATATATTGCTATGCAACTCATTAGTTCAGGCTAGAAAAATCTACATTCATTTCAGTACGAGCTGTCGGAGAGAGAACATCAAAATGGAGAAAAAAAAATGAGAGCGCCAGAGCTGCCATTCAAGAAATGGGATTTGAATTGGTCGAACTTCCTCCCGATTCGCCAGATCTAGCTCCCAGTGACTTCTATCTCTTTCCTAGGCTCAAGGAACACCTCCGAGACAAGAAATTTGAAGACGTTAGCCAAATGATGGCTGTTGTAAAGGTTTTTATGGAGAGTCAAGAAAAAGATTTTTTTCAAAGGGAATTTTAGGTTTAGAAAAAAGATGGACTAAATGTATAAACTTGTTAGGAGACTTTATAGAAAAATAAAGTAAAAAATTAACTATAATCATGTTGTTTTATACCCCTCGTATTATCTATCCGTTACCCTAGTACTCATAACACGAGCCTTAGAGCGCTTAATTTGGGTAATACTAATAGATATAAACGTTAGAAATATTATTATTATTTTTTTATGTATATATGTGTATCTGTTATCATAGTATCAATAACACAAGCCATACAGCGCTTACTTCGGATGAGCGTATGAAATATTATTTTCATCCCACCACCTCGGAAAGTGTAATTTTGCGCTTCGAAATCTGGCTGGAAAATTCTATTTTATTCGCTTGAGCGGCAAAGTAGATTTGAATTTAGAACATCACATATAATGAGTACTCAATATAATTGTAAATTCAAAACGTCATTAAACCTATTTAATGTAACCTCTATGGTGCCAAATTTATGATAAGAACTTTTTAAATTGTGAAAAAATTTAAATTTGGAACCTTCTTGGTTTCTTTGTTTTATTTGCGTGCTTCGCGCCATTCTAGTTTTTCACGTTTTATTGCTTAATATAATTAACATAACCTAAAAACTGTACAAAAAAATCAACTAAAATGAGTGACATTAGCGACGATGAAGTTTATCTAACGCCAACTGAGTTAACTGAAACAGTTAATAATGCGCAAATGAGCCTTCTCCCTCAGCAATCACGAGAGAAGTATTTGAAACAGTACGATATATTTAACATGTGGCGACTAGCTAAAGGAGCAAAAACTTTCTCCGAAAACGTTTTGCTGGCATATTTTATAGAATTATCTGAGACCAAGAAAGCAAGCACGCTATGGAGTACGTATTCAATGCTAAAATTAACAATTAAGATGAAGAAAGACGTTCATATCGACACCTATCATAAATTAGTGGCATTTTTAAAAAGAGCCTCATCTGGTTATAAGCCAAAAAAATCGAAGGTTTTCACAGCATCTGAAATTGCAAAGTTTATTAATAAAGCACCTGATTCCGTATATTTAGCGGCAAAAGTAAGTCAATACGTGTAATTTTTTGTTGTTGATAAAATTGTACATAGTACTTACAATATTTTTAATTTGATTAATTTATTTACGATTATAAATACTTCTTTTGTTACAGGTTGTTCTTATTATTGGTATAACCGGAGCATGTCGAACAAATGAACTTACACTACTTAATGTCAATAACGTATCAAAATATTCTCATAATTCTGATGAATTGCTATTAATTAATGTACTAAATACCAAGACAAAAAAAGACCGCAACTTCGTTATTCGCAAGGAATATGTAAACATTGTTCAGAAATATCAAGCTTTACGTCCTTCTAACACCCCAATTGAACGATTTTTTCTACAATATCGCAACGGAAAGTGTATCCGACAACCTATGGGTCAGAATAAAATTGGCAGTATTCCACGAGAAATAGCAACTTTTCTCGGACTTTTAGAACCCCCGTTATACACCGGTCACTGTTTTAGAAGAACCTCAGCCACACTTTTGGCCGAATCAGGGGCTGATCTTCTATCGCTTAAGCGCCATGGAGGCTGGAAGTCTAATTCGGTTGTAGAGGGATACATAGAGGATTCAATCCAAAGTAAATCAAAAATTTGTAATAGTATCGTGGAGGCCATAACGCTGAAAGAACCTCTGTCAGATTCTTGGTCTCGCCCTTCTACATCTAAAATGAGCCCCCATAAGATTGGAAACAATAGCCCTCTCTCGCCAACATTTACGCCAATAGAATCCAATGAATCGGCACAACTATTTAAAATTACTGATAGTTTACCACAAAACAGCGCACAATTCACAAACACCAACATAACATTACCTAACAAAAATATTAAACTTAACATAAGTAACTGTAGCAACGTTACATTTAATATTTCCTAATTATTTTCTACTTCTTATTATTTTCTTCAATTTATAGATTATCTTAATGTGTTTTAATTGAAATAAAAATATTTTGTCATTATAAATTGTTTTCTTTTTCATTTTGTCATTTCCTCGCTGAGGTGGGATGAAAAGTTACGTATTGCACTCGAGTGGAAAGATTTTTCACCTAGTGCTCGTTTGTTTCCCTCGCTGACGCTCAGGATTCTAATTTAGAATCACTCGCTGCGCTCGTGATTCAACTTTAGAATCCTTCGCTTGCTCGGTCATCCAAATCGAGCACGCGGTTAAAAAGGAACTTTCCACTCTTGTATAATAAATAACTATTACAAATATCGAAATATTTTATGAACAGCCCTACGCTGGGATCGCGCCATCCCGATCACGAGCCCTTTTGGATGGTCAATCCATTCATTTGACGACACAATAACTTAGCGATATTATGCCAAGATTAAGTCGTCGACGCCATGACTAATCTTTATTTTTATTGTTATTATCAACTGTTACAGTTTCGTACTTAAAGGATTTCGGAACGACTAAATGCGAACATAAAACGAATTGATTTATATTTACTTCCTTCATAGAAACTATATTAAGTAGTACTTACTTTTATGGGTATTGGTTTTTCTCTATAACTAAATAATCGAACTTCAGGAAAAGGAGGTTATTATTTCGATCCATATGTATCGTTAGAATTGCACAGTTTTATTGACGTGACAACGTCTTATAAATTGGATTGCCGGGTGACACTTCAAGAAACTGCGTTACGCTCCGCTCACGTTATGCGCTCACAATGAGAGCGAGTGAGAGGCACGCGTCCCTTCCACTCGGGCATGGTTAGCCCGCCTAAGAGCGAGAGAGACAGACATAAAAAGTGGAAGGGACGCGTGCCTATAAATTAATGTTTTAAATATAATTCTTTGTATAAATAAATGTTTTAAATTGTTACTATTATTTCATCCTTCTTCCTACTATACGAATGAATATTCACATTAAAATTATTTTACCACTCAAAGTCGTTGTCACGTAAAACTTTCGCCCGTATACCGACTTTACAGGCAACCAACCAGTTTTTTTTATAGTTGTTTATGATAAGCGAAGATGCGATGCCATACTTCAGTTGCATTCACTCGTGACTTGAAGACCCCCGAATTGTATTTATCAGGAAACACAGACTCAGGCAAAGAGTTCCACTCTTTAGCGGTACGGATTACAAAATTGAAATCGAAACGCTTAGTGCGCTCTTTGGTATGTCAACTATATAACGGTGGCGCCTATTTGTAAGTCTGGTTGTCCGATGAAAAAATGGGGATGGCGGAATAAGGATGTGCTATTGTGCTGAACAGTCTCCGAAATGAATCCTAAAAAAACGGATAGGCTAGCTACCTTCCGTCTATGTTCAAGGCTTTTCAACTTATTATTAAAATATCGTCATTGAAGAGTTTCTTAGCCCGCCTTTTAATGAATTCGAGCGTCTGGAGTTGATATTGGGCGGAACCGTCCCAAAGATGAGTTTTTCTCTACAAGCTTCTATTCTAAACATATATTGAAATGGAAAAAAATGTGTGTTAGCTCCGACGCACGACTGGAGTTACTCCTTAAGAGCCATTGTTTTTTAATAGGCACAGGAAATAAAAAAAATACTCGTACTTCGTAATAAAAGCGATAGATTGCGCACAAAAAACGTAACGTTGTCATCCAATCACTAAATTTTACTCGTCCTATATTTTTTTCTTACCGGGCACATTTAATGAAAATCAATACAACTCTTTTAAACTACCACCCATGCAGGACGTTTTTTAACTGATGATAAGAACGGCCGGACGGACGGACAAGAAGCTCGTCAGCTTTAACAGAAGTACCAACATTTACAATAATATACATCGTCATTGTTGACGCATCGCTATGATCATTTTAAAAATTTGTTTGCAGGCGATTTTCCGCGAAAGCCATCAATGCCCCTGCAGCTCCCTTACCAGTAGACAGATTAGAAGCTTCTGCACCATTTCAAATCACTGGCGTCGATCTAGCTGGCCCATTATTGTTACGCGATAATGAAAAGGCCTGGATCGTTATCTTTACGTGTGCGGTTTACAGAGCGATGCATTTAGAGGTAGTCAAATCCTTATCCACCGAAGGGTTTCTCATGTGTTTCCGTAGGTTTATTGCACGTCGTGGTCGTGTACATACAGTTTACTCGGACCACGGTACCAATTTTGTCGGTACTAAGAACCTACTAGCAACTTTAGACTGGGATAAAATCCAGCAACAGTCATCGATTGACCGTATAGAGTGGAAATTAAATGTTCCCGCGGCCCCTTGGTGGGGAGGTTTTTGGGAGCGCTTAATTCGCTCTATTAAGGATCTTTTACGTAGAGTATTAGGGAAGTCTTGTGTCACTTACGAAGAGCTCGTTACCATTTTATGCAGCTGCGAAGCTATTCTTAACGAGCGTCCGTTGACTTATGTGGGAGATGATAACGGAAAGGAGTTGTCACCACTCACTCCTTCCGCCTTTTTACATCCTCTCCCACATTCAGACGTCACACCAGACTTGGACGAGATTGACGCATCAAAACTTAGTGCAAGGGCTCGTTACTTAGGAAAGCTAAGAGCTGACTTTAGGCGGCGTTTTAGGTCAGAATATCTAACCACTTTAATTCAAAGAGGGAAGGACCAGTCGTCGGAATTAAAGTTAGGCGACATCGTTCTGATAGAGACACCGGAAAAGAGGGTGAAATGGCCTTTGGGGAAGATTGTAGAAATTCGTCCCGGTCGAGATGGGGTCCCCAGGACCGCTATAGTTCAAACTTCTACTGGGCAAAAGGCCCGCCCTTTCCAGCGGTTGTACCCTTTGGAAGTGACGTCACATGTGACATTATGTACATAGACTACCGTTTCTTTTTTGATGTTATTTTAAACATTTGAATTTTTGTTTATATTGTTGATTTTTATAGGAGTGTGTTAGTTATCCCTTTTTTGTTATTTCGTTGGGAGTGTGTTGACGCATCTCTATGATCATTTTAAAAAAGTAATAAAGATTGTCTGTGCTTCGGACTTCTGCATTACGTGACTCGACAGCAACACCGTGTTTCATTTGAATAACTTATATTTTCTACAGTCATCATAAATCTATAATCTAAGATCACAGTTGTTTGTGTGTTTGTCTGTCCGCTCTTTTTCAATTGTATCAATAACGAACAATAACGTTACCGTAGCAACGCGTTAACCGCCAGTAGTTCGTCTACCGGACGCTAGATGGCGCTAACGGAGAAATATTTAATAATAGAAAAAATAAAGAATTTTGTCCACCCGTGCGAAGCCGGGACGGGCCGCTAGTAATCCATAAAAATAATATTACATTATAATGATAAAAATAGTTATAAAACGGTTTCATTATATCGTTGATAACAACACAAGTATCTGTTTTTAAAGTAACCTTAAACATAGCAATAATGTAAAGACATTGTATGTTTGTTTCCGCATATATCTAAAACTGTAAGTCGGATTGTAAAAAATCTTTTTAGTTGGACAGTGTATAATTCTACTCAGAAAACTGTGAAAAATTCCTCAAAATCGGTTCAGTATTTTTTGGGAAAGAGAGTTAATGTGCTATCAGTTCCTAAGAAAATGTGTCGTTGGCTTTACAGTGTAATTCTAGAACATATAATTATGATTATTGCAGTTAAGATCTAGCAAAAGAAAGAAAGAAAGTGTTTTATTTTCAATTACATTTAAGATTTAAGAAAAATATATATAAATTAAATATATATTCAAGTAAATCTTTCCACTCCTGGTTATAATAGTTTTTCCAATACAACACAGTAATTTAAGGTATTTTGCACACAATTTATATGTAATACTAACGTTTCTTAACAGGAGCCGTGATCACAGGATGACTGAGGCAGTATGACTAAACGTCAGGATTAAATATAAAAATCTCTAAATAAGTTGAATGATTTTAGTAGAATAATTATTTTAATAGAAATATACTAGAAAAAATCGACTCGGCTGACAAGATATACACAGCTATAAGATAGCATTAAAAATATAAAAAAACATATAAAGAAGTAGTTAAATAAGTTGTTTTGACTAGCTGACCCGGTAACGCGTTGCTATGGTAACGCGTTTACAATAAAAAAGAGCGGACAGACAAACACAAACAACAAATTTGTGTTCTTAGATTATAAACTAGCTGACCCGGTAACGCGTTGCTATGGTAACTTTAATTGATACAATGGAAAAAGAGCGGACAGACAAACACTCAAACAACGAATTTGTGTTTTTAGAGTATATATTAAATGTGTTATGTGCTCGGAAGTGTAGAACTCGCCACTCACGTAAATATTTTCGTGTCCTATCCCGCCAATAATATTATAATAGGGGTTAAAGTATGAAATTGCCGTTTTATTGCAATAGGTTCTTTGAATTGACATAGAATCTTCATGGTTTGAGGTTTTCGAATGAAACTTTTTTTAAATGGTTTCTATGATGTTCTTTTTTTAAAAAATGTAAAACATTTGAATATCGACTTTCAATTGTTTTTGTTATTCAATTTAGACAAGAAAGATGGATACTGCGAAAATTCGAGTTATTTTTGAATACGAGTTCCGACGCGGAACTAACGCGGCAGAAACAGCCCGCAATATCAATGCTGCGTTTGGAGAGGGGTCTACTAATGAACGCACCGTGCGATTTTGGTTTAAACGCTTTCGTGATGGAAATTTCGACTTAAAGAACGAGCCACGAGGAAGACCGCCCACACAGGTAAATAACGATGAATTAAGAGAGATAGTGGAAGCCGATCCTAGTCAAAGTACCCAGGAATTAGCGGCATGGTTTAACGTTACCTTACCCACAATATTGACTCACTTGCGTCAAATCAATAAAATAAAAAAATACGAAAAATGGGTGCCTCATGATTTGACTGATCTGCAGAAAGAAACGCGTGTTGAAACTTGTGTTGCCTTGTTGAACCGGTACAGAAATGAAGGAATATTGGATCGAATTGTAACATGTGATGAAAAGTGGATTCTTTATGATAACCGGAAAAGAAAAATGCAATGGCTGACCCCAGGTCAAATGCCACAACAGTGTCCTAAAGCAAAACTTACCAATAAAAAGGTAATGGTAACTGTTTGGTGGTCTCAGCATGGTGTTATTCACTATAGTTTTCTCCGATCTGGTCAAGCAATAACGGCAGATGTCTATTGTGCCGAACTCCGAACCATGTTGACAAAACTAGCAGTAAAACAGCCCCGACTCATGAATCGATCTTCACCATTATTGCTCCACGACAACGCGAGACCTCACACAGCACGAGAAACCATTTTGACCCTTCAGGAACTGCAGTTAGAAACCATTCGTCATCCTCCGTATTCACCAGACCTTGCTCCAACGGACTACCATTTTTTTCGTGATTTGGACAATTATCTACGTGACAAGAAGTTTTCTTCCCAGGAGGCAGTACAAAATGCTTTCACACAGTTTGTGCAGTCTAGATCGTCGGAATTCTATCGCAAAGGCATTAATGACCTTCCCATTAGATGGCAGCAATGTATAGATAATAATGGCAACTATTTTGATTAAATAAATTTGTTAAAAATTTAAAAAATAAACAATATAGATTTTCAGTACAAATCGGCAATTTCATACTTTAACCCCTAATACTATTTACCGTTTCTCTCAAATCCATTCCTTTTCTACTTCACCAAGTTCTTAACGAGCTCTCGTTTAAATAAAGTTAAGACGTTTTTATCGCTCATTCGACCTTTTTATTGAATTTCTTGAAAAACTTTCTTTGGAAAGCGCGTGCCTTCGTGAACTTACAAAACTCTTGATCAATTTAATTAATCTCTCTGAAAGAGTCAGATGTCAATAAGGCTTTTCACTTGAAAAAATTAAACGTTTATCCCGAGAAAGACGTCTGCTGTTTTAAGAGAGCCTCCCCCAAAAATCTCCCCTCTTCCTCACTGAACACTCTGGGCAAAGGTCAAAGTAACCGACATAGCCCGCAGAATTGCCAAACTTAAGTGGCAGTGAGCGGGGAACATAGCTTGTAGAACTGATGGTCGTTGGAGCGAGTAGCGACCACAGAACGAAAGACGAAGTGAAGGCAGGCCTTACACTCAGTGGACCGACGATCTTGTTAAGGTCGCGGGAAGCACCTAGACGCGGGCAGTGTAGGACCTGTCATTGTGAAGATCCTTGGGCGAGGCCTTTGTATATTTTCTACTTCCTTCGCAGTATTTTAATCGGACACGTTCCTGACCGTTAATATTTATATCATGATGACCATTGCCTTAGTCATCCGGTGATCACAGCTCCTGTAAAGGAGTCGAAACGTCAGGATTAAATATAATATTGTATTCAAATGTACGCGGAAGTGTAAGAACTAAATGAAATTACTTTATCTCCAAATGTACATAAAAAGTTAAGTCACAAAGAAAATAGTTTTTCTGCCGCTATTGTCGGACGGACGTTGTGACTACAATTTGTTATTCTCAGCATCTTCCATCTGTAACGGCGTAAACAATTTCTATGATGTTTGAAGTGTATGCAAAACTTTACCCATTTGAATAACAAACTTATAATTTTCAACCCCCAAACGCAAAAACAAGGGTGTTATAAGTTTGACCGCTATGTCTGTCTGTCTGTAACACCGTAACTTTTAAACGGGCAAACTGATTTGGATGCGGCTTTTTTATTAGAAAGAAGGTTTTCTAGCGTTGGTTTTTAAACTGGTTTTATCAAAATAGGTTCAGCCGTTTCAAGGTAATCAGCTCGTTTTATAGATATTATTATTTTAAACTGTATATGGGTTTTACTCGATCGAATTTGATAGCTCAACGATAGGTATTATTTATGACTCTTTCAATTTCTGCTTTTATTTCTTCTTTATTATTACAATTGCTTTGTTATTAGTGTCAACTATTTATGATAAGATAAACAAAATTTAAGAAAATTGTGGATCATCTGAATAATTATCATGTAATTTGTACAAAAAAATGTACAGATGGAACCTACATATTTATATAGTAGTATATGTAAATAATAATGTCTAGATTATCTTTAAATTTTTGAGACGTTCTTTATTATATAAAAAATGATTTTGTTTCAGATTGCTTCGTCGTAACCGCATCACACATATTGATCCGAGAGCCTTCGAGAACACTCCCAACATAAGAGTGCTGTAAGTGTAGTCTTAGAAATACAACTGATAAGAGAGTGATGTGGTGTAGAAGAAGATATACAAAAGACAAAGATAGGGAAAAAAACGTATGTGTATACTTATGTACGCACGTAAGAAGTTATAGTTCTTTAGCGTAACTAAACAAAAACAACTTAATATTTCCTTCCGTATACCAATAATCTTTGTTTATGAAAAGAACGAAAAATTAAAAAAAAAAAAAAAGTAATTTAGAATGGGTTCGCTCTCGATCCCAATCAAGCCCGGGGGCAAAGACAGAATCCACGATGGAACGAGCTAACCCAGAAGGTGCCTATTCACCCTGGCTTTAAAAACAGACGGGTTATAAGTACTCAGAAATACAGACGCAGGGAGGAAGTTCCATTCCTTTGCTGTGAGTTTATTTTAAAAAATGCTTTTGTATATTTTAATTTTTATATATTTTATGAATTTTTTAAATGCTATTTTATAAGATAAATTATCATAATAGAAAAATGCTAGAAAAAGAATTCCTGTCTGAGAATTCACTTGTGAGCAGGGTCTATTTTTTCTAGTATTTTTCTATTATAATAATTTACTTCAGTTATAGTTTAAAATCGTAAAAAAATCTTCTACCACACTATTTTTATTCTTTATATAAAGAAATAAAAAATAATTTGATGCTTTAAAGATTCTTATCAATTATTTATTACCAGTTGATTTATCAAATATTTTTCGTTTTAGTTATGAAGGTGCGATTTATTACTAATTTTTCCCTTTTTTTGTTTGTACTTCGTGTTTTTTTTACTACAGTCATACATAGGCAGAGGTAGGCAGAGGTCACAAACTTCCACTTACAATGATTCTGACAAACAACCCTCGTTTCTTCAACTCTCATCAGCCGTTTCATACAAGCTCGTCGGTTAAGGATGCTTTTGACTTGGCTTCTTTCAGGACAACGTTTATTTGCACCCTGAAAGTTGAGTTTGGTCTGTCGCTACCAACTTGCCGATGCACATTTGCCTCATAAACTCGTTTTGTCAATCTTCTTTCGTCCATCCTCTCTACATGTGCAAACCATCTAAGCTTCCCTTTTTAGGGTTCCGTACCCAAAGAGTAAAAACAGGACCCTATTACTAAGACTTCGTTGTCTGTCCGTCCGTCTGTCTGTCACCAGGCTGTATCTCAAGAACCGCGATAACTACCCAGTTGAAATTTTTACAAATTATGTATTTCTGTTACCGCTATATCAATAAATACTAAAAAAAAAAAAATTAAGTTGGCTCCCATACAACAAACGTGATTTTTTTACTTAATTAAAAGTTTGTACGGAACCCTTCGTGCGCGAGTCCGACTTGCACTTGACCGGTTTCTATATTTGTCACTATATCTTCTCATCACACCACTCTCTTACAAATTAATTCAATATATTTTGTATGAGGAAAGAAGTACTCATTCAGCTATTGCTTCAGTACCTGTTATAATAACTGTCACCGTTTGAGTTCTAATCAACGATGACAAGTTGCGTTCATCGTACAAGTACTGTGTTGGTTGACGCCATTGCCTCGGGCTATGAACACGTCCAATGCGAACGAAGCCACAACTAATATACAGCTCAAGCGGTGAGCTAACTATGTATTAGTGCAGTCATTGAAGCATTATTGCTCCGATTCTTTTTACTGTGAACCGAATTGCATACAATTTTGGAATTAGGTTCATCTTACCCTTAACTTCAAAAGTGAAATACTAGATTTAAAAAATCTAAAAATCCCACGTTTTTCAATGTCCTAAAAAGAATAAAATAACCCTGCGGGGCAAAGCGAGGGGCCACTCAAAACGTGGGGGCGCATATTACTAAGAGGAGATTTTAAAGAGATGAATGACATGCATTGATGCCGATTATTGTAAAGATGCGCCCCCACGTTTTGAGTGGCCCCTCGCTTTGCCCCGCAGGGTTATTTTATTCTTTTTAGGACATTGAAAAACGTGGGATTTTTAGATTTTTTAAATCTAGTATAATTATTTTATTCTTTTTAATTATTAACTCAACGAAGTAACCATGTGTTACGCAACAATCGGATAAGCCCCATACAAAAGTGAAAGTTGCCGAAAGTGCATCTGGAAAGTTGAAAGTTGCTTTAGAGTGCATTGTCATCGGGTTCTGAACTATCCTGAAAGTTTCAGCTTTCTAGCTTATCGGAAAGTGCCTCAAATTTAAGTTGCAAGATTTTGCCCGGACAGACAAACAAATAAGAAAAGTGAGATAAGAAAAACGTGATAAAAATGATTTGAACTCCGCAACCACCCTGGGGGTGTTTGCCACCCCTTCTCGGGGGTGAATTTTCTTTTTTGCAAAATAACCTCGGATATCGATAGAAGGCCTAATTTTAAGTAAAAAATCATCTATAAAGTTTTTCAAAAAATCCAATAGTTTGCGAGTTATTGGCAATTGAAAATTCGCAATTTTTTCACGTTTTTCATCAGTTTTTTGCATATATCTCCAAAAATATAGGTTTTATCGAAAATTTTATAAAAAAACAAAATTGTAGCAGGTAAAACAATGAACAATTTGGTTTTTTATAAAGTATTCTAAGTGCAATATTAAGCTAGATATTAAAGATCAAAGCCGTTTTTTATTTTGTCTGTAATTTAATCGCTGTGGTCAATGCCATCTAGCGGCGAGCAGATGCATTTTATGCATTCTAATATAAAAGGGTTTTGTAGTGCTTAAAATAAGCTTTAAAATGAGCACTATTAAAAGTCTTTTGCACGTAAATTAAGTGAGTTGTATTGCAAATAAGGGGAGAATCTAATGTTTTCTCTTTTAAATCAATGGGTTTCATAAGTGCCATTTCCACCAAAATTAAAATTAATCGTATTCCGCCTAGAATTAACTTTATTATGAAGAGTTTGATAGATAGTATCAGTTTGGCTGCTTCAGGACACATATTTTTCAAAAAAGGCACGATTAAAAAAAATACAAAATTTTTTTTTTTTTAAAAACCCACCTTTTTTTCATAATATCTCAAAAATGACGACAGATACGTATAAACGTGTACGAATTAAAAATTTAGGTATTTTTCTAACAAACTTTTTTGTTTTTTCTGTCAAACAAAAATTGACGGAGATATGATTGTTTAAAGAGCGCGTGGCAGCGCAATCACAGCCTCTCTTAAGCCCTTTAACCCTTCACCGTTTTAGAAAAAGGTTTTTTACTATATATTGCAATGAAGGATGTTGTAGCTCTCTTAATTACCTTTACAATGGTTTTTTATAAATTGTGATAGCATGAAAATTGAAGGAGTTATGGTCCAAAAACTTATCATATTTTTTTCTACTTAGTAACTAAAAATTTCGGAGTGTGAATATTTGGAGCAATGTGAAAGTACGCAGTATAATAGAGACCCACAACTATTGTATACTATTGAGTCATGAATAATAATATTATATTTTAATAATAATAGTACAATTTCATATAATTTGTAAATATTATATTTAATAAATGGCAATTTTTTAGTCTAAATTAAATTATTTTTAAATATGTAATCATACATATTTACTGTTTTAATTTAGGGGTAGTTTTAAGGGTAGAAAAGCTTAAGAATATGATAATCATTTTCGAGAGTGTGGAATAATATTTAAATCCTTTTCATTTTATCAAAAAAAATTTTTTAACAATTTTTTATCAAGGGGTAGTTTTCAAGGGTTGAAAGGGGGTTAAAAATTTGATAATTATTATAGAGAATACAAAATATTACTTACTCTATACTTACATCTTTTTATGTCATACCAAAGTATTTTTTTGTGATTTTTTCAATTTAGGGGTTGTTTGCAAGGGTTGTAAGATTTTCAAGGGGTTGAAAATGATTTTAATATGAGGTAATTATGTTAGAAAATACTTTACAATTTCACCACTTACTATTAGACATGTTTTCTAGCGATAAAATGGATCAATGTCAATTTTTCCATTAAGGGGTTGTTTACACCCCTTAAAAGTGAGAGGCGGAGCTTAGATCATTTTCACTTTTGAAGTTAAGGGTAAGACGAGCATAATTCCAAAATTCGATGCAAATCGGTTCACAGTAAAAAAAATCAGAGGTAAGACCCTATTTTTCGCTTCAATGACTGCACTATATGTACGATCGATCGAAACGAACGCACTCACACAGACACAAGCATCAATAAAACCCCTTAATTTTATTTATTATGTAGTATATATAGTTTGACCACTATCTCTCCTGATGGTAAGCGACGATGTGATCTAGGATGTGACGTGCTTGCCTAGAAGATACCTTTTCACTCGTGACTTGAAGACCTCTAAATTATATTATTAGGGAACACAGACTCAGGCAAAAAGCTCCACTCCTTAGCGGTACGTTTCACAAAATTGGAACTAAATCGCTTAGTGCGACTCTTTGGTATGACTACCTTAAAATGTTGGCGCCTAGTAGTAAGTCTGGTTGTCCGATGAAAAAATATGGAAGACGGAACAAGGTTGTGCAATTCTGCTGTACACTCTTCGAAATGTATCCTATTAAAAACAGATATCAGTATAATGTACCTATATATGCTAAATCCGATTAAAACCGTTCACCCATTTTGACGTACTTAATTAAGTTACAAAAATGTATGTCACCGAAACTTAACATCACATCTAAATGAAATTTTAATGGAACCATTTCGAAAAAAACCCTTTCAATAAAAAAAAAGATTTTGCAAATCCCTCTAAATATGACGAAGTTATGCTCGATCATATATAAAGAAATAAAAATCTGAATTGATAACCCCCTCCTTTTTAAAGTCGGTTAATAATTAACTACGTTTTAGTTACTTTAAATAATGAGTATTTTCAAAATTATTTGGAAACCTTACTATTAAAACTGTAGAAGTTACATACAAATTTCCCACCTCGTTTTACCCCTTTAAGGCGGTTCACCCACTAGAGATGCATCCCGCCGCGGTGCGCGTAGCGACAGAAAACTTGAGATTCTTGCATACAATAGTAAAATCTGCGGCCACGCGCTACGCGACGGGACGCGGTGCAGTGGGTTAACCGCCTAAGGGTTGAATTTCGCAAAATTCCGTCTCAGTAAGCATTTAAGACCTAAAAGGAACTCCCATGCAAAATATGAGACTCCTAGCACTTCTAGTTTCAGAGATTTCGTGATGAGTGAGTGACCTTTCGCTTTTATACATACGGTCTTCATATCTCGGCTACATGCTAATCTTTGGGGAACCATCAAACTTTCCAGTAAATTCAAAACGGACGTAACAAATTGTATGTTTTTCTCACCGCGGGGCGGTGAACCGTCAACGAGCGGGTTTATCTTACGCCGTTAAACCCCCCGAGAGTTAAATGCCGACAAAGACCACCAGTAAAGCGGTTAGTTGTGCGATTAATTTGCTAGAAGGTTAATTGTAAGAAGCCGATCTGTTCGCGTGCGAATTACGACCCCGTTTAATAACAATCAGAGGCAGGACGGCGACCTCGTTTGCAGGTCAACTGAATCCCTTCGCGATGTTTTAAAACCGAGTAATAATGTCCTTGGAGAATGTGGAACGCCTTTCAAAGTCTATTTTTGACTATTTTATTTTATAGTATGTATGTATTTTGTCTTTATTGGAGCGGAACTCCCATGGAACAGCTTCATGTGACGCCATAACTCTGAGTTATTTGCCAATTTTGATATTTTTTGTAATAAATCGAACCAACAGGTTTCGGACTAGAACGCGACTGTCGATCCCGAATTTTGAAATTCTCAAAAATAAAAAATTATGACCAAAAATTGGATCTATGGGATTTCCCGCGCCCGCTTTTTTAAAGTTTTCATTCTTAAGGAATTTTAAAATTTACTAAAGTTTACTGAACTGTATTTTTTTCAGTATTACGCTCCGCTCCAATATATGGTGCTAGCGAAGCTTTTTACTTAGCGACTGAATCGCGGTTCAACTGATTTTGATGATTTATATTTCATTTGCTGAATATGTTCCATTTTAGAACTTAAGATAGCTTTAATTTTAATTTATTAGAAAAAATAATTTGCAAATTATAATAACTGAGCCACGGTACCTCGTGGCCGGGTCAGCTAGTGAATGTATTAATAAAAAAATTTTTATGACTAAGTTGTTTTAATAAAATAACAAGATTAGACTGTCACCTAATTACACATGCACACAACATGAATCAACCAAAAAAACTTTTTCTAGTATTCAACACTCAATTAAGAATAAAAAATAAAGAATAAAATAAGACTGTCTCTTTGTTACACACGGTATAACTCGACCGATTTGACAAGTTCATTTTTATACTGTTGAAAGTAACAGAATGAAAATTCATTCTGTTACTTTCATGTCAAATAGTGGGCATAGTATAGAGACTGACAAAAAAAACCGGCCAAGTGCCAGTCGCAGTCGCGCACCTAGGGTTCCGTATAAACTTTTAGTTAAGTAAATAGTTCGTCACGGGAGTCCCAAGATTTTCCCACTAAATCAGTCCCTTAAACGTGTAATTACAATATTACTGTTTTAATTAAAATAATAATATAAATTACTGAAATTCATATCTTATATAAGTACCGAACATTGCTTTAACGAATAGATAAATAATATGACCTCGAGTTATATTCTTTGCTAATGTTCATTTGATAGTAGTTCCACCCGTACTAGATTAGAAAGTTAAAAAACCAAAATCATTTATTAAGTTGATTGCGTTTTTTTTTTATTTCAAATGGGTTATCTCTTTATCCCAATCAAGCCCGGGGGTCAAAAAAGAATCCACGATGGAACGAG
This sequence comes from Calamotropha paludella, assembly GCA_927399485.1. Lineage (NCBI taxonomy): Eukaryota > Metazoa > Arthropoda > Insecta > Lepidoptera > Crambidae > Calamotropha > Calamotropha paludella. The sequence continues at coordinate 289,932 of OV656803.1, read as the reverse complement.
CTAATCCAGAAGGTGCCTATTCACCCTAGCTTTGAAAATAGATGGGTTATAAGTTCTCGGAAATACAGACGCAGGGAGGGAGTTCCACTCCTTTGCTGTGAGCATTATGAAGGATGTTGAAAAACGCTTGGTGCGACAGGTAGGAATATCAACCAAGAAAGGGTGGTAGCCTGCAGTGCGTCTGGATGTCCTATGGAAAAAAGGAGATGCGGTATGAGCAAATGCAGCTCTTGAGCACATTCTCCAAAGTACAGTCTGTAGAAGACCGCCAGACAGGCAACTTTGCGGCGATGAGCTAAGGTGTGAAGGTGTGATGCGTTTTGTACAGTGTTGGTAAAAAAATGGTTTTCGAGGCTTACTAATTTTCAAGACTCCGAAAAAAATGGTCAAGTAGACCATAGAGAAAGAATTCTCCTAGATATAATTTTAGGTTGCAGGTTGAAACACAAGCACGTGTACAAGAACAATGGCTAATTCGGAAGTTACGTCTAATCGGACGCCAGCGCCACCTGTCGGCAATCGACGGATTCTATGACGTGACGGTCAGCTGAACGGAACTCAGTGTTGTTGCAGCGGCTGAACTGTCAACACGCGTCTAGAAATGTGATAACAATTGCACATTCCTAAAACATGTCGAAACTTGTGATTTCAACCAAAACGTACACGTGAGGTATCACGTACGCGCACATGATACCTAAAAAAAAGGCCGAATAACGGTCAAGAATTACGACAATGACTGTTGGCGGGCTATTTTCGAACAGCAATTTACCTGAGTTCAACCCTGACAAGCCGAATATGGCCGCAAGAGGCCGTGGTGCGCGACAGTAGATTCATTTAGAATTAAATTATAAACAGCTTAGAGGCAAGATCTCGGCAGCACCAGATATGTACCCATCTCTTTATTATTTATTCAATTTAAATAATGTGCTATCAAGTACTTATTATAAATCTGTATTATCCATATCTATTAAGCACATCAGACGATATTTTCGAAAAGTATTGGAGAAAACTAAGTCGACCTCCAAGTTCAATTCCTCCGTGTAGAAGAGTAACAAAATGAATACAGTAACGGAAGTGAGTGATGGTCGGAATGATGAAACTGGGAACGAACGTCGTTGAAATATAGTTCACTTAAAATAAAGTAAATGATTCATGGACTGTGGTTAATCAAAGTTATAGTAATGATGATATAGGAACAATTATAAATAACGTAATTTTTTGTTGATTGATTCATTAATTAATTGTCTGCTGTTATCAAATCATTTATATTGTTTTATATATTTAAAAATAAATAAATTAAGGGTGGTTAAATTTTGCGGCAAAACTGTAAAAATCTAATTTAAAACATGTGATATAGTTATTCGGTATATTATAAATGTATATGTCAATAATTGTGATTTTGAAATATTGTTTACAATTAAAATAAAGAAGGGATGTAGTGTATGCGAAGCGCATGGACATGTCAGTAGCTTCCTGTTTAAGCACACAATATATCTACCTGAGCGTCAGAAAGTGTGTATTTTATTGGTTTCTGACAGGGTTTATTCACTTCACTTAAAAACAGCTGACAAAACAGTTCATGTGCAGGTTGTGTGCTGCCGCTGTCTTGCTTCTACTCGGACGTACCGGCCGAAGGAGTGGAAGAGAGATAGACGCGTCATAAGCAGAACGCTTAGGCCGATCGTGCCTCGTTATCGTTTGCATGCTCGGCTCAGGCCGAACGTGATAATGAGGCATTCTTTTTCGTGCGTGCATACGGCTTTCAACAATTTATAAGACGTTATCACGTCAAACAAATCCGAATAGTAGTTTATCTACCAGTAGTGACATCAGGCGTTTCTTATCATGCTCGCTTTCACTAAAGCTTGTTGAGATTCAATAGTTAGTACCGACACCTGGATGGCCAATCGATCACTGATAACAGCTCACGAACTACGCCGGTGATCGATCTAAAGACTATCTCTGACATTTATAAACAAGATATATTTTCGGCATTTTCAAAATCTCAAAACGAGCCGCGATTAAATTTAATGGATTCGTAACGACCACTTAGCGAGTTAACGTAAATCGAATCACGCACGCTTCAACACGTTCGGAAATTCCATTATTAACTGCCATTACGAATAGAAACTCCCTCCCTGTGTCTATATTTCCGAGTACTTGTAACCCGTTCGTTTTTAAAGCCAGGATAAAAACGCACCTTCAGGGTTAGCTCGCTCCATCGTGGATTCTGTCTTGGCCCATTCCAAATTAAAAAACAATAGTTTTAAGGAACCTACTGTAACAATTTTCATGGAATAAAGAAATTTAATATTATCAAAACTGACTACTACTAATGTATATTATTGATATCATAGAAACGCTTTTACAACTCAGATAGCAGCGATAAATTTATTTGGAAAGAAGTACCTATGATTTATCTTAAAACTCGAGGGTGGCGGTGGTAGTGGGGGTGATTAGCCGAGATGGGGGTGGGGGAGGCGTGCGATAAACGGCATCGCTTAATCATGTCACGGACGCCGGCGCACGATGAACCCAACCCGAGAACCGACTTCCGAGCTCTGATTAACATCTCAAATAGGAGCACACCTTTTTTCTTTCTTCCGAAAAAAGCTGTTTGATTCCCGTCCAAATTTAGGTATCTACATCGTTAAGACGGGATAATAGATGAAAGTCAATAAAAATAATAACATTTTTATATTCACAGCAATTAGCCTTTCCCAAAGTAAGCACTGTAAGGCTTGTGTCATGGATACAGGGGCTACATAGATAATATTTATAAAAATATATATAACACTAGCTGACCAGGCCACGCGTTGCTGTGTTATAAATTTGAATAAAACCTATCCTATGTCCTAAGTTGGAAAAATCCAGCAAATTGAAAAAAATCATCAAAATCGGTTGAGTAGTTTCGGAGTTCACCGCGGTCAAACATTTGGATGGAGTCTTGGCTTAATCTGAACTTTGTATTTAAAAATAATTGTGTTGTTTCAAGCTACTTCGCTAGAAAAAATTGTTAAGCGATTAATTTTTAGGTTTTTTCTTTACTTGTAGTAAAGTTTCCTTTATGTTAAGTCAACAGAAGTACTCTAATAGAGTAAGTCGTTTGCGTTTTCGAATTTGCGGCATAAATGATAGCATTTCTCACTCTTTACAAGATTTTATTTAACTTCCACCTGTCCCGTTGTCGGTAATGAAAATTTGCAAGTTAAATTTGACTCACTTCCCGGTTTCCGATTGAGCTGAAATTTTGTATGCATACATATATTGCGTGACAACGAAATATTACGATAATCTGAAGCTGATCTGATGCTGGCACTGGAAGTTGGCCATAGGAAATCCGAAATGAAACGACACAACCCCATCGAGTTTAGGCTCGTTTGATTCGTATGGACGAGTACTTTGATCCTATATGGTAATCAGGGTTGGTTTAACCTTATAGTTTGTTTAGTTCTTACACTTCCGCGTACATAACACATCAGAATAAAACACTTTTTACGGATATTTGCGCATGTTTTATTTTATATTTAATCCTGGAGTTTCGACTCCATTACAGGAGCCGTGATCACAGGATGACTAAGATGATGGTTGTCATGTATTTTCTACTACCTTCATAATATTTTAATCGGGCACGTTCCTAATTATTCGATTTTATTATTCAATATATTTAAGTTAAAACGATGTTCCCGAATCAAACTGATTAGTAGTTTTTTGCTTGCCCGTTGTAAGATCCTGGCGCTCCCACGTATATCCAGGCAGGAACTCCCTCCCTGCATGCCATGTTCCCTGGCAAGCAGGGAGGGAGTTCCACGCCTTAGCTGTGCGCATTATAAAAGATGTTGAGAAGCGCTTGCTGCGACAGTTAGGAATAGCAACCAAGAAATTTGATGTTTTCTGGAGCTTCTCACGATGTTTTGTTTATTAAAAACTAAAATAATGACTGTTCCGAGTTAATAGAGTCGTGTTTGTTTGCAGGCGCCTGGATGACAACCTTCTGACGGAGGTCCCACCCGCTGTACGCCTGCTTCCACTGCTTGAAGACTTGTAAGTTGTAGAGTTTAAACTGATTTTTTGGCTGTTGAATACAGAGTTTTGTAAGAACATGATAAAATAAACAAGAACAAGTATGTAAAAGTTTATAGTATATTAAAAATTTTGGTTTTTGGAACTCTTTGCCTGAGTCTGTGTTTCCTGACAAATGCAATTTAGGGATCTTCAAGCCCTCGTGACTTTTTCCGCCGTCCCCATTTTTTCTTTGAAAAACCAGACTTCGCAACAGGCGCCACCGTTATATGGTTGATATACCAAAAAATGTTATAAATAAATTTAAATAAAATCAAAATATTATTTCAAAAATGCAAAAAAATATATAATGATCTTTTTGTAAAAATGTTTCTTTTACGAGAGTATGTTCCTCTCATTGACGAGATTAGCCGACAGCGTAAAAAGTAGGATAGTCCTAGATAATTTCGACAAGTGTTCACAAGGCTCGGTAGCGCAATTGGGAGGGTCGCGGGTTCGAGTCCCGCCTTAGAATCACTTGTTAGCCGAGTCGATACTTTCTAGTATTTTTCTACTAAAATAATTTTCTTAAAGTTCCACTCCTTAGCGGTACGTATCACAAGATTGGAACCAAAACGCTCTCTGGTATATCCACCATATGATGGTGATGCCTATTTGTAAGTCTAGTTGTCTGACAATAAATGGGGACTGATAGGGTTGATGAATAACTTTGTCTTGTCCAGTCCGCCTAGCATACGCAACACGACAAAATTGTGTTGACCCGTTTACTCGTGTATTGATCATTTGTCATTCTATCATCTATAACATGGTTGCGCTTAAAAGTCGACTTCTTATGACAAAATAGTAGTTTTACTTAGCCGCGACTTTTTTGTATACGAACTCTAACATGGCCACTGAATTTTGTCAACATTTTGACAGAGATATTCGACCTACAGGTCTATTGGTGGCAATCGAGTGGAGCTGGTGGAAAGTGGGGTGCTGCAGGCGACTCGGCGGCTGGCGAGGCTCGATTTACGAGCTAACCCCCTGAGCAGGATCCACCCAAGGGCACTGGAACATCTACCACACCTCACCACTCTGTTAGTATATCAAAACCTTATTAGAGGTCATCCATAAATTTCGTCACACGAATTTTAGGAATTTTTAACCCCTTCCCCGTCCTTGTCACAGGTTGTCACATTTTTACAATACCCTCCCCCTGATGTGATAACACTTAAATAAGCTTTTATTAAATCAATATATAGTCAAATATTTTAGATAAGTGACAGACAGAAAGTAAGAGTGATAGGCATGTGACGTCACAAAGCTTTTGAACTCCTATTGTCACATTATGTCACATTCAGGTGACGAAATTTATGGATGACCCCTTAGCTAGACTAAGTGATGACGATTGACGACCGTTTGATAAGGGCAGTTGTGTGTGTGTGATGAATATAAGTATTTATATATTTCTATAAATATTACATATCTATGTATCATATATGTCTATCCGTTACCCTAGTATCCATAAGACACGTCTTAAAGCGCTTACTATGGCTTAGGCTAAATGATGTGAGTATAAGAAATATCTTCTAATTTCTGATTATGACAATCTTTATATTCAGTTGAAAAGAATTCTCCAATTTCAACTTTCGGTCCGCTAAGTCATCAATTTGAAATCTTGTTACGAAAAAAAAATGTAATCAATTCACTATTTTAGGGAAATTAGCTCCTCTACTTTATCACGGGGTGGAAAAAGATGAAGGAAAAACTGTTTAGAAGGACATAAAAGGAAAATAAATAAATATTTCATTATTATTACAAACCTCTATTAACTTGCTATGTATATTTGTTCGGGTGAAATCTAGCAACTCAATTTTGAAGCAGATATTTTCAATCGATTGAGCTGAAATTTTGTATACACATTGTTACGTCATTCTAAATCCAACATGGCGGCACACCCAAGATGGCGGACTAATTCTTTATTATTGCTAAGTCTAAGGGACTTTGAACACTGCGCTTTTTAAACGCACTATCGACGCGCGTTATAGAAGCGTGTGTTATAATCTCGTCGTCTGTACCGATAAAAACGCGAGACTTAATTAATACATACATATAATCACGCCACGATCTTAACATACATCTCTAGCTTCTTCAACTCTTATCAGATATTTCATAAAAGCTTTAGGGACTTAAGGCCTGGCCTAATATTATATATCTCAAATTCTATGACATTCTCGATTTAAATATTTTCATTTTCAATGGGTTAGTTCTTGATTCCAATCAAGCCCGGGGCAAAGACAAGATCTACGACAGAACAAGGTAACCCAGAAGGTACTCACGCTGGCTTTGAAAACAGATATACCTCGCTTCTTCTACTTTCATCAGACCTTTCGTACAAGGTTGTTGGTTAATTGTAGTTTTGACGTGGCCTTTTTTCAGGTCTTCTGAATCTATGCAGATATTAAATTATAGAACTTGGAACACCTACATAGTTAAACTGCGTTTGACTTGCATGAGTGTCGACGGCGTGTTTAAAAAACGTGGTTTGCGAATGCTCTAAAACTGATAATAGAGACCACTTGTGCTTCTACACCCCCCATATAATAATAATATTTTTTACATTCACACCAATTAGCCTTTCTTTTTTTTACTTGGATGCGTAACGCATACTTCCGCCGCTGGGAGTGCGGGGACTCTCCCCTGCGGATATAATATACAATAAAAGCTCGTCAGGTTGGTACGCAGGGGCCTACTCACTTAAAACTCCAAGATGTCCCTCCGGTCACTTTGATGGCACTGGACTGTCGTAAGACAGTGCAGTGGCACCGGATGGGGTCACGGGAAACCTTGCGGACGCTACCGCGGCCCCATCGGTAGACGTCCGACCGTGGCGGATACTTCTGTAGCCAATTGGTGCCACACACCAATTAGCCTTAAGTAAGCTAGTGATTACTTATAGTTAAGGTTTATGTTATGGAAAGACATACATATATGATACACAGATATTTAATATAGAAATATATATAAAAACCCATGACTTAGGTACAAATACTCGTATTCATCACACAAACATTTGCTCCTTCCGAGACTCGAACGCAGGACCATTGGTGCGAAAGGCAGGATCCGCTACCGTTGCACCGAACAGTCGTCAATTTCTCTCCCTCTTTCTCCTCATCTCTACAATAGATTATTATTTGACCACAATGAAAATATCGATCAAACTATTTTTACGCATAACAATAAACATTAAAAATATTTACTTATGATTCTTATAAGAAATCATTTATAACCTGACCGAGTACCTGCACCCAATAGTCCCGGGTTTGAATCCCTGTAGAGGCATACGTCTCTGTCATGAATACGGGCATTTGCGCCTTAGTTTGTTTGTTTATATATATTTCTGGAGGGAGACTCTGTACCAGGGTCGTCTGCTTAGGTACCTCCGTCTTATCTATTTCTGCCGCAAAGCAGCAGTGCTTGCATTGCTGTGTTCCGGTTTGAAGGGTAAGATATGGCAGTGAAATTACTGGGTACAGTGACTTTACATCTTGTGTCACAAGTTGGCAACGTACACTGTGGTTCTTGTGGGGGTTGCAGTTTTGCTGCGAATCTCACAAGAGCCACATGTATTTTAGGTGACTGTTACCACTTCCCATCAGGTGGGCAGTTTGCTTGTTTGCCAACTTTCAGCAATAAAAAAAAAAATCTTTGAATATCGCATATCTATGTATCATATATGTATGTCTATCCGTTACCCTAGTATCCATAACACAAGGCTAATAGGGGCAAATTTTATTATTATTATTATTTGATCATTATAAAACTGTTTTAATGAAGAATAACTTTAATAATTTACAAAAAAAAAAAATAGTGTGATCTTATTTTTTGTTACTTTTTCAACCAATAGGCTTAGTTGTGATACTGTATTAGCTATATCTGTACTGTGTCTGATTTTATTTTTCAAATGTACAAACGTACCTTTCACCTTTGAGTTAAAATTGACTTTGACACTGTGGAAATAAAGTCTTAATTCAAAATCTTAATTTTAACGCGAAAACTGTCCGTGCTCAGCGTTAGTTGCAGTAAAGCACAGACCACGAGCCGAAGGTCGCTCGGCCACGTTTCTAATCGTCCCACATTTGAAGCGAATCTATCATTGTTTAACTCTAGTTAGCTAGTAACTTGATAGCGAAAGAGTGCAATCAAATTTCTTAAAACTGTTACAAGTTGATATTTTTTATAGAAAAATATGAAAAGCCAAAATTCAATTTTAAAATAAAACTTAAAAAGAAGCTTTCATTATTATAGTCTCCGGCAAATAAGTTGAACATGATTTTGAAACCACGTGACATGCGCAGTAGCAAGTTTAGGTACATTATTCACTACTGCGTGATTTCAAATTCATGTTCAACTAATTTGCCAGGGACAATACTTGTTAATAAAACGAAATAAATAAAAAAAAACTACGATAACCATAAGCATCGCTAGCATCATATATTGGAGCGAAGCGGGTTGGAGGTTTCAAAAATATAAGCTCTAGAGAGTTCAGTGCATATATGCTGAAGCTTTTTTGCTCACCAATAGAACCAGTGCTCTTTGGTTATAACTTTTTTGTTATCCTGTTAGTTTGATTCATTATAAAAAATACGAAAATCCGTTATGTACTCATAGAGTTATGGCGTCACATACCTTTCGTCATTGAAGCTGATCCATGGGAGCTTCGCTCGCTCCGCTACGATAGAACTAAGCCGATGCAGTCGCTAAGCATAAAGCTTCGCGTATTGGAGCGGAGCGTAATATTAAAAAAAAAAGAATTAAAAAGTTTAGTAAATTTTTAAATTCCACAAGAATTAAAACTTCCAAAAAGAGCGAGCTTTAACGCAGCCAGGTATTTCAGTTTTTTAAGTAACTGTTTTTTAGTTTGTTTTTTTTTAATTTTATCATTTTTTTATTTTGATATACCCAGTGTCACTCTCACAATAAATACGAATCTAACGACACCACTCAAGCTAAAATCCATCAAGGCCGTTCAGGATGCAGAACGTGCAAAACAATCATACATACATACTCTCGAAAAACATAACCCTCCTTCTGGCGCAGTCGGGTAAAAAAGTGAATATTAAATATCTGTACTTTACTAAGTTAGTTTATATAAGAATCGGATTCTTAGTTTTCTTTAACATCTAAAACCTCGTAAATTGTTTACTTGTAATGCCATTGCTGTTATTTCGTGTACCTATCGCATTCCGCCTCTAATTAAGATTTCACTTGATCAAGTAATTATTAATATATGTATAATATTAATTATCTTTCTCATTTTGCTATTTCTTTTCGACTCAGGGCATTGGATGGGTTTCATTTAATTTATAGACAGTTCAGCTAGTAATATGTAAATAAATAAATTTCGTACAACTCAAATCGATTGTTTGGTCCTAAACTAATCTGTGCTTGTTCTATGTGTACTAAATAACGTACAGAATACACAAATTAGTACACGTACACGAGAACAAATGAGCTGCGCCGTCGCGGGTTTCGTCAAGGCGGTTGCTTCGATGAAGCCTATACAGCCTTCCTAGGCTATGGCACTTTCTAGGTGGTGTTTAGTCAGTACGAGTCTGACATAACCTCTCGGCCGCCCGATGTATCCATGTATCCCCCGGTCCGGAGGGTTCCCACGTGGCTAAGGACACAAAAAAGTGTACAACTGCTTTCGTTCATTACACAAACATGTAACCGGAACCTTTGGTGCAGAAGGTGGGTTCGCTACGGTTGCACCATCCGGCCGTCATGTTTGTATGATTTATAATTGTGTTGGTCAAACCTAGTTGGCGATCCGTTTAATAAATAAATTACATATAAACATTGGATAACACCACTAATAAAGTGTATTAGAGATACAAAACTCCAGAATCAAGTTTGTAGTCCCTCGGGACGATATCAGCCTTCACGTCGCTTATCTTGCCCGTAGAATGTTGTTTGTAATTATTTCTTGAAGAATCAATCCGTCGGCTAAACAAGCTTGAGTGTCTTCAGAATGTTTGTATAAAGTTCACGTTTTTCGTTCATTGGAGCGAAGCGAGCGGAGCTCCGATGGATCAGCTTCAATGACGCAATGTCTGTTACGCCATTACTTCCCGAGTTCTTACTCGATTTAAATTACTTTTGTGTGGAATCAAATCAACACATTTAGGGCCAGATTGTGACGGAGCCCGAATTTTGAAATTCGCAAAAATAAAAAAGTTATGACCAAAAACCGTTGGCTCTATGGAAGTTCACATTGAAACAAAAAGATCACGCTTTTTGAAAGTTTTCACACTTAAGAAATTTTAAAATTTACTCAACTAATTTTTTCGATTTTTTTAAATTCTATTAATAGTTATATAAGCAGTTTTATGCTTAGCGTCTGTATCGCGTACTAGTTTTAGGGATTTTGCGCATAATTTATTTTATATTTATAATAAACAGAAGTGTAGGGACGCGCATTAAAGAATAAATAGCCGACATAAAATAGGCGCGATAATAGGTCTGCTGTGTGTGAGCATGCTTTCTAGGGGCCAAACCACTACATTCGATTTGACAAAACCTGAAATTCTCGCTAGAGAACAAAGATTTGTTCCTAGGATGCTATGCGAGGCTATTGAAATCAGGAAACATCCTAATTTCAATAGAGATGAAGGTTGGAGCGTTCCACCTGCTTGGAATCCAATAATCAAAAAACCTTAATACCTCCAAAGACACACGTTGCAAGACCTGGTGATGTAGTTAGCTCTTATATGGAGGTTGGTCACCCTGCCCGAGTTTCTTTCGCCAGTTCTTCTCGGAAGGGCCTCCCAATTTCCGAACTGGTAATAAACGCAGTAATATACAATGTAATCATAGTGAAAATTTAATAACTAAATAAAATGCAAAATAAAACAATTTGATTTATATAAATTATAGCAATTAGGTACGTGTCCGATTAAAAATATTGTAAAGGTAGCAGAAAATATTTGGCCTTAAGCATGATCACCGTTGCTATAAATTAGTCGAAAATTCATTATCATATCAGCCGTACGACGCCCACTGCTGGACATAGGCCTCCCCCAAGGATCTCCACAACGATCGGTCCTGTGCTGCCCGCATCCAGCGTTTTCCCGCGACCTTGACCAGATCGTCGGTCCACCTCGTAGCGGGCCTACCCACTGAGCGTCGTCCGGTACGCGGTCGCCATTCAAGAACCTTTCCGCCCCAACGGCCATCAGTTCTCCTTGCTATGTATCCTGCCCATTGCCACTTCAGCTTCGCAATTCTTTGAGCTATGTCGGCGGTTTTTGTTCTCCTACGGATCTCCTCATTTCTGATTAGATCGCCTAGGGAAACACCAAACATAGCTCTCTCCATTTGAACGAACGAAAATTCATATTTGAATATAAAATAAATTATGCGCAAAATCCGTAAAAAAGTTGTTTTGTTTGAAATTTCATTTCGGTCCGAATATGATCATGTATTTCAAGTGGCTTCCTATTCGCCGGAACACTCGTATACTTTATCTCCTCTACATTATACTTCTCATTTATTTATTCAAATTGCATTACATTCGATATATAGAGGAGTCTAAGTAAATTTCTTCTAGGCTCTAAATATACTTTGACAGGCACAGCAAGAAGGTGGACAGGGGCGAACATTTCGTTAAAATTTATCTTTAAAATATTCTTCGTTTTTATTACTGGAGTAATAGTATTTTGTAATGAAAAGCTTTATTAAAGTATTTATTAATTTATTTATATTGGTCTCAGCTTTTAAATATTCCGGTAATTTATTCAAATTTTTTATGGACATTGAGTAGGGTCGGGAAGTGTGCAGTTTTATTGTTAGCACAAGATTTTCCTTGTATCGCGGATTATTATATCGAGGGAGGTCTCCTACCTTCACATACAAGTTTCCTTTTGATAAATTTACAAATTTCTAATATGTCTATTTCTTAACTTAATCCTCAATCATTTATTTGTAATAATTCAGTGCTGAATTACAATTATTAAGCATGGTGATTATAGGTCACGTGTGCGACAAGCCGCTAATAATGAATTATTAAATATATGTTAATTTAAACAATTAAAACAAATTAATAATTTTTATGTCAACAAAATTTAAAAAAGCATGTGTGTAATTCAAATGCAAAATACCACGGTTGTTGTGATGCCTACATCAACAAACACGTACATAATGTTTGGTATCTCATTTTCTCCTACGTTAAATCTTATTTATTTATGTGTTTGTCTCTTTTTCTGTCGCTTTTTCGTTTCATCAGAATTCAAATCACAACGATGCTAAAGAAGTTTTCACTTCAAAATGCTTTAGTAAATCACAAATTTATTTTTAAAACCATCTTCATTAAATGCTATTACGTAAATTGCTAAAGAATTTATTCAATACGTGAATTGCACCGATGTTATGCATTTCTTTTGAAGATCCCTATCACATTACATTAACGACCATTTGGTGCAACGGTAGCGGTCATGCCTTTCGCACCGACGGTCCTGGGTTCGAATCCCGAAAGGCGCAGATGTTTGTGTGACGAATACAAGCATTTGTACCTGAGTCATGGATGTTTATATATGTTTCTATGAATATACCATATCTATGTATCATATATGTATGGCTATCCGTTACCCTAGTATCCATGACACAAACCTTACAGTGCTTACTTTGGGCCAAGCTAATTGGTTTGAATGTAAGAAATATTTATTTATGTATTATTATTTTACGTTGTGCTATCTTTAATAATAGTTCTCTTACTGTGCGAGCTATACGTCTCTAGAATTTACTTCCAGTTCGAAGAAAACTTAGTCAATTTACTTTCAAAGATCAACTGAAAAAGTTCTATCTTCCGTAATAATAGCTGCTTGTCGTAAGTTTAGCATATTGGATATTTATGTGTGTGTATTATTATTTATTCTGATTTATGTACCTAGTTAGGTATTGTATTTTTATCGTTTCTTTGATAATCTATGTATAGGTATATTCTTTTTCCTCTTTTGTTGCATCACACCCCTTTCCTCGATAGTATTATTTCCCTCAAAGGTTGAAATGAAATGAAAATATCTTTATTCAAATGCACTTAAAATAAGTTGTTTGGAATCGTCCAACATTTTTTTACCTACCATCCATTCAGGACGTCTTTTAACTGACGAGAAGAATGGGCGTAAGAAACTCGTCAGCTTTAACAGAAGTAACGACATTTACAATATAACACGTCGTCACCATACATAATCCACAAAATAAAACCTAATTACTTTGTTATGACAATAATAATAGTGTTATGATATCATTATTTCGGTGATTACAGCAAAGTCAACAAGTATCTGTACTTACTTAAAGTAACTATCCCTGAACATAGCAATTACATACAGTGAATAAACGACAAATTTAAGAAAGCAACAAGATGTATGTTTGTTTTTATGTTTAGGTTGTCTGGTAGAGATCGCTTTAAGCGATAAGACCTGTGTGTGTAACAATAAAGTATTTTTCATTTCATTAATTCATTCCGTATTATAATAAGATTTATAATAAAAATGTAGTACACAGAATAACATGTCCATAATAGTACGTTGCTCCAAATGTACGCTGTACGCTGTACCCCATATATGAATGAAGGATGCGAACGGTACTTCTACAAGGTTGACAAACTGTTGGTCCCACGTTCATCGCTTCTCGTTCCACTGTACCGACCGGCTTACTACTTGTGCAAAAACTACGAGACCGGTTTCGCTAAGGCAACTTTCCTAGGGTTGGCAAATGTTGTTACCGAACAGCCGGACAAACCAACCTGTTTATCCGGACGTTTGAGTAAAAGCCGGACACCATTACTATTTGAAGTAAAACTTGTTTACGCTTGACTTGGGACGTAAGCTGGTGAATGCGTGACGAGAGCGTTACAAAAAGTGTGATCGGGCGATGCGAACGTAAGTTAGTGAATATAAAAAGAGATATTTACGTTTCGTCAGGAAGTTATGTTACCAAATATAAGATTGTGGAGAGACTGGTATCTGAACTAGACCGTAGCCTGTATCTCAGAAAAACCAGTACTGCCCCGTTTAAATAATCAAGTACAAGTTAAATATAATTAAGTCTCCTCATATCGATTAAAATGCAAAATCGTATATCAAATAAAAGACATATTTCCGCGCACATTATACATATAAATAACTATGATCACGGCTCCTGTTAAGAAGTCGAAACGTCAGGATTAAATATAAATCATGCGTAAAAAACTTGAATAAGTTCATTTATAAACATTTTAAAATCGTCAAGGATTTATCATTTAAAAGATTCAGCAAGTTATTTGAGTATCAAGGCACTAAATAACAATTACTATAATGATAATAAAAAACTTTATTTACACAACAGAGAATACACGGGGCATGCATATAATTAAAATAAATAGTTACAATTTGCGTGCTCCTCCAATTATAGGAGACCACAGCTTAAATATTACCTTCAATAAATACATAAAGAATAACTCTGAATTAATAAATTGTACTGATAATCGCAACAATAATAATTGTAAAATAAATAAAAAGTCAATATCAGTTTTAGAAAGTATCCATTATATTAAAGTAAGAATTAAAAGTCTTAAAAACTAGAGTTTGCGGGTTGGTATATTTATCGCTGCACCCGACGACTCATTGATGGGGAGTCCCATCGGTCTACAAATACATTCAGCATCGGACTGCCGGCGCCGCGAAAACGTAATAATCTTATATAAATAAAAATTCCCTGTCACAGTGTTTGACCGCGATGAACTCCGAAACTAACTCAACTGATTGCGATGTTTTTCTTTTTGCTGGAATCATTTTCACTAAGGACATAGGATAGGTTTCATATTGATTTTTTTTTTATTATTACAAGTTATAATAACTGAGCCACAGCGACGCGTGGCCGGGTCAGCTAGTTATTATATAAAATTATGTCTTAGAAATTTAATAAGCCTTTAATAGAACTTTGAAATTTGAATGTTTTTTATATTTTTAAATGTAAAATGTACTTTTATCTGGCAGTCCATATAAAGTAAAATAAAACCTACTCACTAGACAAGTTATATTTTGTATTAGAACAAGGCTTTTTTATCATTTACCATAAATCTACAGTGGGGTGGGTTATTTTAAAGTGGTTAAAAGTAGCGCAGGGAAGACAGTGCTAGTTCGCTCGTATGCGCTACCGATACAAGCCAAGGCAGGAAGAACGCAAGCAAAACATGACAAATATAAAGAAAATTGGTCAAATTTAAAAAGCTTATACAGGCCGGATACCGCCTAATTTGACCGCATACGCAAACAAAAATCCTAACTGTATTTATGTGTGCGTTTTTTGTGTGTATTTTTGTGTGTGTATGTTTGTATGTGTATTTTTGTGTATGTAAATCAAAAAAAGTACAACTCAAACAGCTTTCACCACATTTTTAGCTTTAGTACTAACTCTGTTTTACTACTGTTTTTTGACCTGTCATTGAAAAAATTCAAATGTTAGAATTAGTTTAGTTGCTAATGTAAGCTAAAGACAATCATTAGTGCGCCACACTTGACCAAAGATGGTATCCAAATATTAGATATAAAAAAAATATTCTCAACAAAATATTACTAAAATAATACTCTAATTTGAATTTAATAATATTAATTAAACTCACATTATACATTAATAGTTTGGTCAATTAAAATAAACAAAATAACATAAGCATGCAATGAAAAACATAATAATGGTACAATCCCATGCAAAACAACACATTATCCGATACCCTTTTATCATTAATTAGTTCCTTAATTTTATAATATGCTTTTTCAGCTAAAAGATTTTATAACCTTTATTTAAAGGTCACCAATGATTCGGATTCCTTTACATTTTTGGGTAGACTGTTATATATAATTACTTCCATAATAAAGTTACTCGTTTGAATAAAAAAAGAGTTACGATAAGTATTGCTAAAGTTGAATAAATTTCACCGGTAGGTTGTGTCCGTCTTTTTCCGGACGCCTGACAACCCTAGAAGCAGGCTGACCTATACAACTTGCGACATGGGCGTATCTTGTTTGGCAAACGTTTTAATTTCGCCGATGAAATTCGATGACTAACGTAAACTAGGTACGTGAGGACATGGGAAGGTCTCCGTGTGACTTTGCGGTCTGCGGTGAGGTCGAGGTCTGTTCGAAAGCGAGTCGTCTCCCCCCTACCCTCCGCTCGTGTGACGTCATCCCTCGTCCGACGACGACCTGAGGAAGCGGCGACATAGGGACGCGATATCGAAACCAAAAGTATCGATACCTTCTTAGTATCGGTATCGAAACCAAAATATCTAATAAGTAAAACTATCGATATGAGTATGTAAGATGCGGACCGCAAGCATTTGAATCTCTCTCTATCTGAATGTAATACATCAATAAAGTTATAGGAAAAGCTTTTATCAAAAAAATTACATTACCAAGTAGACTACGGGTTACAATTACGAA
Organism: Calamotropha paludella; assembly: GCA_927399485.1. NCBI lineage: Eukaryota > Metazoa > Arthropoda > Insecta > Lepidoptera > Crambidae > Calamotropha > Calamotropha paludella. The sequence goes on along the minus strand of OV656803.1, from coordinate 273,448 downwards.
TTCCACTCTTCATCAGTGTTGCTGCTTTGTCGATCGAACAAATGAATAAATCACAGACTAACAAAGGGAAGAATTAATAATAATACACACAAAATGGCTATCGCTGATATAGCCCCTGTGGCTGCGTTCTGTTATAAAATATAGTCGCTTAATTAAATCGATTCGATACTTGACTCAAAGTACTCAAATTAGTACTGAGTATGGAATTAAAGTATCGATATTTTGAATACTACTATCGAAATCAAAAGTAAGATATCGTGCCCTTAGCGACACGTCGCAAATTACCCAAGTGAATATATCTCGTGAAAATGGCCACTCAACAAATCCGGTAGGCTTGTGAACGTGTCCAAACAAGCTCTGTACGTTTGGGGGGAGTGGGGGGTTAGATTGACCTCAACGCCGACTTACTCGCCCCGTGTCAAGTTGAGACTTGACGCAATCAAATTAAAGGAATCGTCAATCGTATTGGAAAGGTAATTCATGTGTGGAATTCGTATATGTACGGAGAAGCGCGTTTTAAACGGTTTCGTAATGTAATTATTACGCCATTCATTTAAACCAATGTTACATTATTATTTATCCTTGGATATGTTTTAATTTATTACTATGTATTACAAATAAGTACATAAATATTTCACTCATATTTTGCGAAACGCTGACGATAGATGGTGCTAATATTATTTTGAAACGCTCTTTCGTTTTATTTTATTCATAATTGGATTGATGGAATTATAAACTCGAACAAATAACTTTTTAAAGTATTGGCATGTTCTTTGATCCTATATGGTAACTAGGGTCTGATGCTGGAGCTCGAAGTTGCCATAGGAACCCCGTCAAGTTTGTGCTTATTAACTTTTTAGTTCGCTTTATTAACAAGTAATTAAAAAAGTTTTTTTAAAACTTATATCTTGTTAAATCATTTGATTCTTAACACCTTTTGATCAATCACTCATGAATTAAATTACAAACCATTAATTAACATGATATTTCAAATTGCTGATCGATTTATTTCGAATATAAATATCAAAAAATTTAATAATTATTTTAAACAGCAGATAATTTCAAACTCTGATTTAAACGCAACTTTTTAACAAGTTTTATCACGTGAGGTGCTCGATAGCGATTGTTGTATTTTATTTATGTACATGTTACGGTAAATGTGATTACTATGGTTATTATTAATAATAACCAATAATTTTTAACACTTACCTCATGATTTGGTTAGGTTAGGTTAGGTTACTGAAGTGTAATTATTAATAATTTTCAATGAATCACACTTACTGTAGCATATACCTATGTTACCAAGATGCTTTACTATTTATTTAATTCGAAAGCATCCCACGCTCTTCTTACAATTACATAAATTTTCTCGTTAGTTACTTAATTGTTATATAAAATAAAATAAATCAGACTTACATATCCATAATATTAGTTACAATATAACTTACAACCTACATAAATAAGATAAAATGAAATTAAAGTAATAAAAATAATTTGAAATTAATTACTTTTCAGTTCGGTTTACCATTTATTTTTTAACTTTAATTTATTTTAATACATCACCAAAGACTGATAGAGGCCGAAGCGCAGTGTCGCCCTCTAGCGGCGTTATTATAGCGCGCGGGCGTAATCTCATTTCCCCCGCGGAATGGGCAAAGTTGGCCGTTTGACCCAAAATAAATAACAACAAGACCCCGCCCTCTGGCGGCGAGTGACCGAGGGCTAACTGCGGTGTCCTCAATACAGAAAAATAAATGTTGAAAATTGTTCTTCTTACTTTATCTTTCTTTATTACTTTTTCAACTCGCCGCGTCGACTTGGCTTCAGAGAACTAGAAATTATAGTTTGTGTTGACACTATTGTTAACTCGTAGTTAGCGCCTTCCAAGTTAAATCGGAGTTATAAAGTTAAGAAATCAAGAAATATGCAATAATTTAAATGGCTAACTGATTACACAATTGACAACTTTTAACTATAAAAACTATCGATGTTTATTGGATAAATTGAAAATGTAATTCATAACAAGGGATTGGTATAAAATATAAAATGCGCATGTAAAAACGACCACGCCTCTGAGCCCTCAGGTGGGATTTGAACCCACGACGGCGAAACTGGCGATAGATACTCGGACAGGGGAACCGACTTCCATCTTACATTTAGTATTCACAAAATAGCTAACTGTGAGACCTAGTGACGTGAAGGTTTTTATAATTATAAAATTTTGCATACAATAATAACTGATCCACAGTAATGCGTGGCGGAGTTTGTTTGTATTATATTAATTATTGTCTTCGGCAAATAAGTTGAACATGATTTTGAAATCACGTGTGAAATCACTTTCTATATAAGTGACTATACAGGGTGTCCCAAAAACGACACGTCACAGTGACACTGGAGTTAGGCCAGCACAAGAGGCATCGAACAAGCCTAACATGACCTCAGTAAAAGTTGCTCGGTTTTCAAGATATTTCCAATTTAAACTTTTTCTAAATTTTCAAGTTTCTTAACATGTTCAGTGCTAGCATTATGTTAGATAGCCCTCAGGTTTCCATTTTTCTTTTGCACTCTTGTTGCGAATAGTTGCTTAAGATGATAGAAGTGTTATTTCGTTGACAACTTATGTAAAATGTGGAAAAATACTGGATTGAACTTGAAAAAAATTGAACAACGAAAAATAACTTTCAACTTTGATCACTTGCCGTGAAAAAAATTTCAAAGAAACTAAATGAGCAAATAACTTTAAAAACTTGCATGTGTTATGCCAATTCCAAAATGGTATAACACATGTATCTTATTGGTTTAATAAGTTTACAGTAAATGCTCGAACTGTCTCCCTTGAACTCTAATACATAAGTGACATCGCCTAATAAAATTACGGCTCAATGTTCTTAAGCTGATTTCTGATATGGTGCGAGCTGCATCGAATACACGTCGCCGTAACTCTTCTTCGGATCTTATTGGTTTCGCATAAACTTTGTCTTTTAGACAACCCCAATAAAAGAAATCTAAGGGATTTAGATCCGGGGAACGCGGTGGCCATGAAATTGGCCCCTGTCGCCCAATCCATCTTTCGGGGAATGCGTTGCTTAGGTACTGACGTACTGGTAAGGCATAGTGTGCTGGGCAGCCATCTTGTTGGAACCACATCCTTCGTCTCAGCGCCAACGGAGTATCTTCCAATAATACAGGAAGGTTGTTTCGCAAATGTTCTAAATAATTTTGTCCATTCAGAACAGGCGGCAACTCGACCGGTCCCAATATTTGACCGTTGAAAATTCCCGTCCACAGATTAATTTTAAATTGGTACTGTGATCGGTCTTCTCTTTTTTCATGTGGGTTGTCTAATTGCCAGCTATGGATGTTGTGCAAATTGATATACCCATCCCTTTTGCAGGCTGATTCGTCGCTCCATAACACTTCATTGAAGAAATTTGGATTTTCTCTCCATTTCTGAATCATTGTCCGGCAAAACTGGACACGCGCAGCGTAGTCCGCCGGAAGCAGTGTTTGGACGCGTTGGATATGGTAGGGATGGTATTTGTGGCGTTTTAAAATTCGATGTGCCGAAGATTTGGGAACACCAGTGCGGCGTTCAATAATTCGCACTGAAGTTCCTGGCTCCTCTCGTACTTGCTCTAACACCACGTTGTCGTCAACAGTCCGAGGTCTTCCTTCTGAGTGACTCACTCCAGGTAATCTGCCATCACGATAAGCGTTCACAACTCTTAAGATCACTTCGTAAGTCGTCGGATTACGGATTGGATATCTTTCGGAGTATAATCTTGCAGCCAATCTTGCGTTGTACGAAACATTGCCTCGATTGGAAACCTGCCTGGTTTCGCCGTAAATCAAGTGCATGTCCGAGTAGTCACGGTGAGTGTATTGGGTACCACGATTTGCCATCGTTAATAAGACAGTTCCGTAAAGCAATATCAGTGTCCAACAGAGCGCCGAGTTGTCGTTCAAAACAGAAATCAGAGTCCAGAGAAAAGCCAAGTCGATTTAAATTAAGGAATACACGGAAACAAGGAACGCAGAGATTAACACGGTTGTCGTACGAAACGCAAGGTAACGAACTGTCGTAACAACTTGATTTGCAGTGCAGGGCCATAAGAATTAAAACTACAACCCCTCTTTCTTCTCCATTTCTTTGAAAAGATGATAACGACACGTACGTCAAAAACAAAGCTATTTGCTTACAATATCTAGCCGACAAAAGGGTAATAAACTATCCTTATCTTTCATTCTCATGCATTTGACAAACAAAAAAGCTAATAGATAACAATAACAATGCCTTATCGTTGCGCGTGACATTATTTTTTTACCTGCTAGCGGTAGCTTCCGGGGTTCCTAGTATTAGTGAAGCATTAAAAAATCGTATAATATTAAAATAAGACACATGTGTTATACCATTTTGGAATAAGCATAAGACATGCAAGTTTTTAACGTTATTTGCTCATTTAGTTTCTTTGAATTTTTTTTCACGGCAAGTGATCAAAGTTGAAAGTAATTTTTCGTTGTTCAATTTTTTCAAGTTCAATCCAGTATTTTTCCACATTTTACATTAGTTATCAACGAAATAACACTTCTATCATCTTAAGCAACTATTCGCAACAAGAGTACAAAAGAAAAATCGAAACCTGAGGGCTATCTAACGTAATGCTAGCACTGAACACGTTAAAAAACGTGAAAATTTTGAAAAAGTTTAAATTGACAATATCTTGAAAACCGAGCAACTTTTACTGAGGTCATGTTAGGCTTATTCGATGCCTCTTGTGCTGGCCTAACCCCAGTGTCACTGTGACGTGTCGTTTTTGGGACACCCTGTATATATATATATAAGTTTGATGTCATTGACCTTCAATTCAAATCAGATTATTAGTGGAGCGGAGCGAGCAAAGCTCCCATGGATCAGTAGGTAAATATTTTTTACTGAGAAAATAAATGAGTCTCATTTGGGCAAGACACGACACCTCATTCTCGACAGATCCGTTGAATTTTTGAAAAATTCAGAAATTCCGGAATTCTATTATTAATTTGATAAACATGTAAGTTTAATGTCATTGACCCAATATCTGGTGATAACACCCGAAAAAACCTTTGTAGTGAGTGACGCATAGAGTAAATATGGGAGGTCTCCCGCCAAGTCTATGTACGTATAATACACGAATGGATCGGAACCATGACCTCCTTGTAAACATTTTTTTTTCTTGAATTTTCATCTGACAACACAGCGCGTTGTATAAATACAATCTTATACTCAGAAGTTTAATACTTCTTAGTTTTCCGTGAGGGAACAATAGAAAATTTAAATCATTTCCTAGAATTTGGAATATCATTTTATAAATTATAAAAAATACTATAAATTGAAAAAAATGACAGAAAAGAATTGTTTGAAACCAATAATTAGTTGTCATAACTGCATAAAGATATTGTACACCTAACAGGTTATTTGTGAGGTAACTACTTCCTTTTTGTAAACATCCTTATGTATCTACAATTAAGACGAATATTTTATTTTATATATATAAAAAATCCGTGTCTCAGTGTTCGACTGCGTTGAACTTCGAAACTACTCAACTTAGGACATAGGTTTCATTTTAATTCATACCCAAAAATATTTTTCTGGGTCAGCTAGTTATATTATAAAACATATTCATTCAGTATTTAATAAAGATAGATTCTTTATAACTGTATTAAATTTGAGGCCATTACAAATGAAAGAAAATGTACGTCACATTCAAAGTTATGAATTATAAAAAACGAAAGAAATAAATTGAACGATGGAGTGACAGTTTATCTTAAATAATGATCGTGCGTGAAACAGGCGAGGAGATAACAAGGGGCGCGTTGTGATGTGCTCCTGCGCTACACGACAGTACGGAGGCGGGAAACGCGGCGTATACGCGGCGTAAACAACACGCGGAGGCACCCAATAGGTACGGCTGAGCAGCAAGCAGCTAGCGAACGCAATGGACAGCACAATGCGAATAATATTATCCTTTTGTTATTTTAATTGGGACAGAAGATTGAGAACAGTTTGATGCGGGGTTATATAAGTAGATTGTCAGTCTGTGACACTGGGCATTTTTTTAATTGTGTCGTCTTTATAATATAAGTACTTTCCTATCCTCTTGTATTTTATTTTTTATTTAAAATTATTTAAATACCATTGATATATGTGTTTAGGGACGATTATTATAGTATTTATCTTTTTTTGCTAATTTTACTTTTTGCTATGATAAAATTGTATTTTTTTTATTCCCTATAAAACTAGTGTTATAAAATGACTAATTATGGGCATTGTATTTCTATTGTGTAATTGCTAGCGTGTTGCTTTGCCGTGTTAGCTTTAATATTGACAAAGATTGATATGATTGTCAAAATAATTAAAAAGATAACATAAATGATTTTTAATAAACATTTAAGATGCATTTATTGAAAGTCAACTATGCTATGGCATCGTGTCTTACCTCGGAACACCTTGTACCGCAAGAAACTCGGCAGTGGCTGTTTTCGCTATTAAAAGTGTAACAGATTTTTTTTTAATTGAGAAATCTTCTTTAGAGCTTATAAAAATGAATTACAAAATATTAATATTAATAGAAAGAAATAAAGAGAGGATCATTTTAAGGAAGATGTATAGCGTTTCATAATAAGATGCATGGAACTAAAGTGCCTTCAGAGAAATAAAAAATTATAAAATAAACCCCTTATGAGCAATAGCTGTTGCAGAATTAATGTTTATTTAATTAAGGACAAAACGGCGTGGAGTCAATGGTAATCGCTTTAAACTATACCTCAAATTAATTTAAAAAATCACTCATACATGAAAGGGAGAAAAAGACAGCCCATGCTGAGTTTGTTGCGGTTTCTTCTCGGTACAAGGTCTCCCGTCGTAGTACTTACTAAGCCATGGCGTCGTATACTTAGCTTTTAATATAAAGCTTATATAGTATAAAGCGAAAAAGAGATAGAAATAGAAGTGGTGGGGAGGCATCTGGCTGGTAACGGTTTCTAAATCTGACGCTATCGTATAACGGTAAAATCTGACGCTTAGCAAGGATAGAGTAAAGAGTAAACATCTTTATAGAAGCTTCGCTTCATAAAGCATTTTATCTTATATTTATCATAGCCATCAATGTACGATGTAATAATCCAATGAGCCTCGCTCATTCTATAATTAACTGCAATATCGCGAAAGGAGAAGCTTCCTCCCCTGACGGGTGCTCCGCTTCGGGCTTAGGGTTGCTAGATCTTAAAACTGAATAGTCGGACAGACCAGCTTTTGATAAATCAAGGTTTTTTATTATTTACCATAAAACTAGATGTCATGTATGTCTGTCTGATCTCTTCCTACCTCGGAGGGTTTATTATTTTATAAGTATGAGTAAAACTACTGTGGGGTGGGGATTAAAAGTAGTGGGAAGGTGCTTGTTCTCTCGCTTGCTCTACGGATACATTGTGAGAGGGGCGGAGAGGAAACCAAAGAGAGACAAATGTAAAAAACAACAGCGCCGTCTAGGGACGCCTGAAAGAAGCAAAGCTTTATAATATAAAGTATTTATTCAAAAGTGACTGAGGTGGATGCATAGAGTAGAAAAAGAGATAGAAAGTCACCCCAGCCACGCATACTGACATGAGTGAAAGCGAGACAGAAGGCCACGCACAATGAGGTGGGGAGGCAACTGGCTCCTACATATATATCGAGTAACGTTACTAAATCTAACGCTCTCGTGTAGCGTAACAATCTGACGCTTAGCACGGATAGAGTAATCGTGCAGCGTACGTTCCCATAGAAGCTTCGCTTTAAAAACGGTCAAATTTAAAAAGCCTAACAAAAACCGGACGGGCTGGATACCGTTTAATTTGTCCGCGCACACAAACGAAAAGCTTGACTGTGTCCGGTTCTATCCGGACGCTTGGCAACCCTATTCGGGCTGCTAATCCTCTTTGTCGTTCAGCTCTTAAGAAGATAAAAGTGAAATGAAAAATTATTGCAAATTGGAGAAATCTTACAACAAAAGGAGTTATTATTTCTGATTTTACGAATGAAAGAATAATGGATTCCATTTTAAAATGCTTTGCGTTAAGAACTGAACAGTGTTACTGCAATATAACGACTCCTTTAATTTAACAAATTCTCCTAAATCCCCTAAAACTGCTAGTAAGAACTAATGCCAAATATTTATTTATACTAGCTGTCCCGGCTACGTGTTTTTGTGATGAAACATTTTTTGTTTTATTATAAATTAAAATGAAACCTATGCTACGTCTTAAGTCGAAACAAATCCAGCGAAGTGTAAAAAAAAATATCAAAATCGATTCAGCAGTTTCGGAGTTCATCGCGGTCAAACACTGTGAAAGGGAATTTTTATATTTTTTGTCAAAATAACATAACATTATAAATGTAATCGATGTAAAATTTAAATAGAAAGTATTGTACTGTACTTGAGTTCGCGACGCGTAGAAAATCTTTCGGTATCGCCCCTCCTATCCTGCTCGGAGGACTAGTTGGTGATTATTTTACAGCGGAAAGTCGAGTAGAGATACTTGTCGAGGAGTAGTACTTGTAAATTTCCGGTATACAGTTGTTTGCGTTTGTCTCGATGATCAGAAGGTGGATAATTTGATGAAAATTAATGACAATAAACTTTGTTACATCTATATATAAAATTACACAGTGTTTAACCGCGATAAACTCCGAAACTACTCGATTTTGATGGTTATTTTTCATTTTGCTGGAATTGTTCCGGCTTAGAACATAGGATAATTGTAATTTATAATATGTATATTTAATATATATGAGATTGTTAAGTGTGAGTTCTGCTGTCAACTAAGTTACATAAATATCAAATAGATGGCGCCATATTTTAACTCCCACCCTTTTTTGAAGCTACGAATTTCGTGTCTTCCTTGTTTTTAATATTTTCAGACAACATAACTGTGATTTTTATTCATTTTTGCACCGTTACTTTTATTCTCGATGTAGGTACTATAAATACAAATTGCGGTTTAATAAACTAATAAATTTTGTATACTGCTTTCATAATAGAGAATAACTGAAACACAGCAACTCGTGGCCGGGTCAGCTAGTAACATATTGAAAATTGCGCAATGAAAATATATTATATTTTTGCATATCAGTGCTATCTTATACGATAAACTTTAATAAAATAATACTAGAATAAAATTGGGTCGGATCACAATTTATCTTCGGTAGCGATCCATCCTTTCGCACCTACGGTCCGTCGAATCCCGGAAGGGGCAAATGTTTGTGTGATGAATACGAACAATTGTACCTGAGTCATGGGCATTTATATATATTTCTATAAATATTACCTATATATGTACTTTATATGTATGTCTATCCGTTACCCTAGTATTCATAACACTTACTACCGAGTCTTATGAACACCCGTCGATATTTTCTAGAATTTTCCACTTTTTTACGCTGTAAGCCAGCGTTGCTTTAATGAGAGGAATCGTTTCGAAAGCAAGGATTGCAATTTTTAATGCTATCAGATTATTTTAATAAAAAAAGACAAGGCTCGGTACTCAATTGGAAGAACATTGGACTTTTAAAGGTTGCGGGTTCGATTCCCGCCTGAGATTTTTTTTTATAAATGTAAGCCGTCTATTTTTTTTCTATTAAAATAATTTATCTTATAAGAAACATTTTTATAAATCGATTAGGATGAAACAACCATTTAATTTATATTTATGCATTTCTAATGCTAATGCAGTGGACTGCACAATCAAAGGTTGCGGATTCGAGTCCCGTTTGAGACTTATGAGTCGAGTCGATTTTTTTTCTAGTAGGTATTTATTTTATAATATTTTTTAACAAATTGACTGATTTATTTTAAAACGATAAAAATATACTCGCTGACCTGGTAACGCGTTGCTATGGTAACGCGTTGCTATGGTAACGTTATTGATACAATGGCAAAAAGAGCGGACAGACAAACACATAAACAACAAATTTGTGTTTTTAGAGTATATACGAGGTGACCCGGTAACGCGTTGCTATGGTAACGTTAATTGATACAATGGAAAAATAGCGGACAGACAAACACACAAACAACAAATTTGTGTTCGTAGAGTATATATTTTTCTTTTATAGTAGGCGTTGTTGAAACACCTTTATAAGTCCTCGTTTCGTTTGCTAGCGTATTTCAATTGTGTCAAGGTGAATTAAGTGTTTTAATTGTATGAAATATTGTCTTTGTATTGCTTAGCGAATGATGAGGCTAATAATGTTTCATTGTCAGTACTAATTTTATTTTATTTCCCCAAAGATGTTATACTAAAATGAGACTTAACAGTTTTAACAATTTAGTTCCGCGCTCATTACACATTTTAATAAAATAAATTATTTAGTGTTTTTTGCGCATAGTTTATATTTTATCCTAATTAATTGTAAGACCAGCTTCAATGTCCATTTGTTACTTAAAGATACAACAAGTACATAGACAAGAAATTGTAAAAAGAATTATACATTTTCGTTGTGATTTGAAAGTCGATGAAACGAAAAGCGACAGTAAAAAGAGACAGACACATAAATTCATAAGATTTAACGTAGGAGAAAATGAGATAGGAAGCATTATGTACGTGTGTTAATACGTGTTTGTGCGCGCATGCGTAGTACAAAGCTTGTGAGAAGGCATCACAACAACCGTGGTATTTTGTATACGTGTACGTATTATTTTTTAAGGTTTCACTTCTTCCACGTGTGAATTGCACACATGCTATTTTAATTTTGATATTTAAGTTGAAAAAAAATGCAATTGGCTGTTATTATAATTATTAAACCTTCTGTCCGTAGGAAAATAACGTAACTGAAAAAAGTTTATGCTTTGTTTTTAGATTACAATAATTAGGTTTAATTTAATGTAATTGCTTGAAATTCACATGCCCTCTGCCGGCTAGGCAGACGAACCTTCTGTGAACAGATAATTTCATGTTTAATACCACTGGCAGTACATAAAAACTTAAATAGAAACAGTATTGATAAATATAAGTATGCTTTTTCGTTCTGTACGTACTATTGGATTATTCTAAGCAGTTTTATGATATACATGTACCATAATAATTATTAGATATATATCAATTATCAATTTCACGCATAAAATTTTGCTTCTACTCATATTTTACGAAACACTGACAATAGATGGCGCTATTGGTATTTTTACCGGTATTTTGTTTCTATGAAAACATTGTATTAGGGGTTAAAGTATGAAATTGCCGATTTGTACTGAAAATCTATATTGTTTATTTTTTAAATTTTTAACAAATTTATTTAATCAAAATAGTTGCCATTATTATCTATACATTGCTGCCATCTAATGGGAAGGTCATTAATGCCTTTGCGATAGAATTCCGACGATCTAGACTGCACAAACTGTGTGAAAGCATTTTGTACTGCCTCCTGGGAAGAAAACTTCTTGTCACGTAGATAATTGTCCAAATCACGAAAAAAATGGTAGTCCGTTGGAGCAAGGTCTGGTGAATACGGAGGATGACGAATGGTTTCTAACTGCAGTTCCTGAAGGGTCAAAATGGTTTCTCGTGCTGTGTGAGGTCTCGCGTTGTCGTGGAGCAATAATGGTGAAGATCGATTCATGAGTCGGGGCTGTTTTACTGCTAGTTTTGTCAACATGGTTCGGAGTTCGGCACAATAGACATCTGCCGTTATTGCTTGACCAGATCGGAGAAAACTATAGTGAATAACACCATGCTGAGACCACCAAACAGTTACCATTACCTTTTTATTGGTAAGTTTTGCTTTAGGACACTGTTGTGGCATTTGACCTGGGGTCAGCCATTGCATTTTTCTTTTCCGGTTATCATAAAGAATCCACTTTTCATCACATGTTACAATTCGATCCAATATTCCTTCATTTCTGTACCGGTTCAACAAGGCAACACAAGTTTCAACACGCGTTTCTTTCTGCAGATCAGTCAAATCATGAGGCACCCATTTTTCGTATTTTTTTATTTTATTGATTTGACGCAAGTGAGTCAATATTGTGGGTAAGGTAACGTTAAACCATGCCGCTAATTCCTGGGTACTTTGACTAGGATCGGCTTCCACTATCTCTCTTAATTCATCGTTATTTACCTGTGTGGGCGGTCTTCCTCGTGGCTCGTTCTTTAAGTCGAAATTTCCATCACGAAAGCGTTTAAACCAAAATCGCACGGTGCGTTCATTAGTAGACCCCTCTCCAAACGCAGCATTGATATTGCGGGCTGTTTCTGCCGCGTTAGTTCCGCGTCGGAACTCGTATTCAAAAATAACTCGAATTTTCGCAGTATCCATCTTTCTTGTCTAAATTGAATAACAAAAACAATTGAAAGTCGATATTCAAATGTTTTACATTTTTTAAAAAAAGAACATCATAGAAACCATTTAAAAAAAGTTTCATTCGAAAACCTCAAACCATGAAGATTCTATGTCAATTCAAAGAACCTATTGCAATAAAACGGCAATTTCATACTTTAACCCCTATTATTAATTTGACGACTTTAATTAAATATATAAAATGCGTCTGTATAAAAATCACGCCTCCGAGCCCTCAGATGGGAATCAATCGAACCCACGACCTTTCGCTATCCGAGCGAGTGCTCTGACCGCTGAACTACCGAGACGCAGGCAAACATGCGTACTTTATATCTGATTTGACGACCATTTGGTGCAACGGTAGCGTTTCTGCCTTTCGCACCGATAGTTCTGGGTTTGATTCCGGTAGGGGCAAATGTTTGTGTGATGATAGCACTTCTACAGTAAAAACCAAACTAACCAAATTATTTTCTGTTTTCGGCATACCATCATACATTCATTCTGATAGAGGGGCTTCATTTGTCTCGTCAGAATTAAGAGAGTTCTTACACGGTTTGGGGATAGCCACTAGTTATACTACTCCATATAATCCACAAGGAAATGGACAAACAGAGAGATATAACGGTATTATATGGAAAGGAGTACAACTTGCACTAAAGACGGTAAAACAGCCAATTCAAGCCTGGGAGTCAGTCCTAACTCAAGTTCTGCACTCGATTCGATCCTTGTTGTGTACATCTACTGGCTGCACACCCCATGAGCGTATGTTTTCCCATAACAGGCGCTCTTCAAATGGCCAATCTTTACCAACGTGGTTGGCCGAAGGGAAGAAAGTGCTGATGAAAAACTTTACTCGTACCAGCAAGTACGATCCATTAGTAGAGGAGGTGGAACTCTTAGAAACCAATCCTTTGCATTCTTATGTACGTCTTCAAGATGGACGTGAGGTAGTCGTGTCAAATCGTCGGTTAGCATCTCCTGGTGAACTAGAATCACAGCACGACAAAAGAACGACAACACCAACAGTAGACCTCACAGATCTTACAAGTCCTTTAGTACCTCTTACCGAACCCGAACATCCTTTGACTATACAAGACTCGCCGTCTGAATCTGAAGAGCAGACCATGCCATCTACTAAACCGATTGTTGTGCGGTCTTCTACAAGAGAACGTCGTCGTCCAGTTTATCTAAAGGATTACACAAATATTTAAGCGTGGGAGAATGTGGTAAAGTTTGACTGTACTGAAAACCATAAACTCAGTCATAGTTAGTTAATTGTCTATTGTGTTTATATCTGACATTGTCACTATTGTACCAAGAATTTTCTGTTGATTAAAGCCTAATATTCCGGCTAATCTCGTATTATTATTATGCATACTACAGATGAATTCGAGCATTTGTGCCTCAGATCATCTCTTGATCCCAATCAAGTCCGGGGCCAAGACAGAATCCACTTTGGAACAAGCTAACCCAGAAAAAAAATCCGGACAATTCACAACAATTATTCAGTCCTAAACTAAGCTGAGCTTGTACTACCGGTACCGAATAATATATAGAATACAGAAACAATTACTTATATTCATCACATATACCCCTACCGAGATACGAACCCGGGACTTATGACGCAGAAGGTAGGATCGCTACCGTTGCACCAAGCGTATCTATGTATCGTATATCAAAATAAACTACTCAACCGATTTTGATGATTCTTGTTTCATTTTGCTGAATTTGTTCCAACTTTGGTCATAGGATAGATTTCATTTTAATTTAAAATCGATAATTTTTTTATTGCATGTTATAATAATTGAGTCACAGCAAGGCGTGGCTGGTACTTCTATAAATATAACATATCTATATATCATATATGTATTTCTATCCGTTACCCTAATAACACAAGCCTTAGACACAAGGATAGTTACTTAAAACAGATACCCTTACCCTTATAACTTTGTTATAATCAACGATGTAATAAAACCATAACACTACTATTATTGTAATAACAGATTTTTTTGTGGATTATTTATGGTGACGACGTATAATATTGTAAATGTCGTTATTTCCGTTAAAGCTGACGAGTTTATTGCGCCCATTTTTCTTGTCAATTAAAAGACTTGAATGGGTGGTAGATATAAATGTTGGACGATTCAAAACAACTTATTTTAAGTGCATTTAAAAAAAGGTACTAACTTCCCGGCCACGCATTGTTGTGTCATAAATTAAAATAATTCTATGTCCTAAGTAAGAACAAATCCAGAAAACTAAAAGAAAAATCATCAAAATCGCTTGAGTAGTTTCGGAGTTCATCGAGGTCAAATACAGGGAATTTTGATTTATAATGCCTTGGGCTAGACTATATTGGTGTGAATGTAAGAAATGATTATTGAGTATTCATTCAAATTGCAGGGTGGTGTCTGAGGCTCGCGGGCTCCGTTCGCTTCCGTCTTTGTCTGGCGCAGTTCGCCTGCGAACTCTACGCGCCGACCGCGCTCGACTCTCGGAACTGCCGCCGCGTCTGTGTGAACAAGTGCCCGCGTTGCGAACGCTGTAAGTTTTAGATTTTCGATTCCCGTCTAAGAATTTACTTGTGAGCCGAATCGATGTTTCCTAGTGTTTTTCTATTAAAATAATTTAGCATATAAGATAGCATTGAAAAATGGAAAAAATATTTAAAAGCCATAACAGCTGTAAGTTTCCCATAATATAAGATATTGGGTTTGGCAAAAGAAGCACGAATGTAATGAAAGCCTTCCACGGCGAAAGCCAACAACGACCCGCCAACGGCAGTGTGAGCATACATTCTTAGGTTTGCATCGGGCACTAGGCCTAGTGGGGGAGAGTCCCACATTCCACAGTCCAAGCGTGTCGCATTTTCCTAAGTATAAAATTAAAAAAAAGTGGAAATGAAAGCGTCAAGAAGTATAGCTGAAGTGAATTTGATGGATAAAACAAGGAATGATGTGATAAGAGTGGTGTGGTGTTGATAGATATAGTGACAAAGAAAAAGGGATGCTTAGATACTAGCACATGATGGTTTGACATGTAGGGAGGATGGACGAAAGGAGATTGAGAAAACAAGTTTATGAGGCTTCGTACGGGTGGAAAAAATTCTTTAAATATTTTCTATTATAAAATATTTTTCCGTTAGCTCCATCTAGCGTCCGGTAGACGAACTACTTGCGGTTAACGCGTTGTTATGATAACGTTATTGATACAATGGAAAAAGAGCGGACAGACAAACACACATACCACTGTGATCTTAGATTATAGATTTACATGGATATATACGCATGTTGTCATTTTTTGAGATGTATAATTGCGTTTTTGTATGCTATCTAATGCACACATGAAATGTAATTAATACAAATTCTGGTCAACCCTGAATACCAATCGAAGTATAGGTTCAAATTTCATCTGCCGCCGGCTTCTGTTGGCTGCTATCCAGATTCCATACTTCGCCTGTCACGGGATAAGCTGCCCAGCACCAGTTCTTTATTTATTTATGAGCGATTTATCTAAGAAATGACTATTATTACAACATTATTGCTATCTTATTCCGATTATATCACAATTTGGAAGATGGATGGATACTGAAACATGGTCATTAGCATGACAATATTTTATCATAGTATATAGCAAAAGTAAGATAACTCAACATTATTTAAATAGAAAAATATTAAAAAATATTGACTCTGCTAATATGTTGGATAAATCAGAACTTAGTTTAACTATACAACTTCTTTTTCGAAGCTTCTTTCTATACGCCCGCATATGTGCTCGCCGCGTGGCCACTCTATCCGTGCTTAGCGTCAGATTTAGTACCGTTACATGATATATTTAAGAGCCAGCTGCCTCCCTACCTCAGTGTGCGTGGCCTTCTGTCTCTCTTTTACTTATGTCAGTGTTCGTGACTGGCGTGGTTTTCTATCTCTTTTTCTACTCTCTGCATCCACGACAGTCACTTTTGAGTATCCGTTGCGATTAGCTGTTTTGTTTATGCTTTCTGTCGATTATGAGTAAACTGTGTAAATCGTATTTTTTAACGCTTAGTTCCTACACTTTATACTTTAAAACTTCACTTCTTCCGGGCGTCCCTAGACGACATTGTTATTTTTTATTCAAATAAGATATACACTATTACGTTAGTATTAAAAGACTCCCTGTTCGACGGTTGTCGAATGAATAATCGTTTCAGTCCAGCTTACCTCGTCAACATTTTCATCTAAAAAAGATAACAGTGCCGTTTAGAGACGCCCAAAAGGAGCGAAGCTTTCTAGTATAAAGCTAAAAACAGATAAAAAGCCGCGCACACTGAGGTGGGGGGTAGTTGGCGTGGGTAACGATACTAAATCTGACGCTCTCGTGTAACGGTGAAATCTGACGCTTAGCACGGATGGAGCGGACAATCTTCGCTTCAAAAATGAACAGGGCCTTCTGACTGGTAGTTATACTGGCACGTGGTTGACGGAGTTATCGACCAATCACATATCAGCAACTGTGTTGCCAATATACTAAAATAATTTAATAAATTTAAAATTATCTCATATGTTATTCTAAGGCAAGGCTCCAACGCGCAAACTTTGGTCCGGTCCACTGCTCTCACAATTGAGCTACCGAGCCTTGAGGACCAAAAGCTTTCTAGTACCTGTAAATTTTCACTATGAATACCAGCGTTGCTTCATCAATTAGAAGAACATCTTAGCATTGTAAGAAAATATTTTGACCAGTTTCTTGGAAGATTTTTTAGATTTTTTTTCAATTTTTATGGCATCAGATCAAAACGATGTTTGTTCTGTAAAAAAAATAAAATTGTAGCTCCAATCTTCGCTGTCTTACCTGTGTGAGATATGACGGACAGATGGACACGTGAATGACTGCAATAATAGACTGCAGTACATCTCTAGCTTTTTCAACTCTCATCGGCCTTTTCATACAAGTTCGTCGGTTGAGGGTACTTTTTTCAATCATCCTATATTTGGTCTCTGAAAGTTCGCCCCAGTCTGCTGTTACCGACTTGCCCATGCTCATAATTAAGCATTATTATCACTTAATACACCCTTATAATGTCTTCAAACTATTTTTACATGGTTTATTCATAGCATGTGCCTACTAAAATCTCATAATTTGTTTCAGTGATGTGAAATCTAATCTTTTGGATCGAGTACCTGATTTGCGGGAGTGCTCCGAACTGAGAGTTTTGTAAGTGTTATTTTTATTAACACACACCGATAATATATGTATCAACACGTTCAAAAGTTAACCAAACATAATAAACACCAACAAGAAAACAAGAGAAGTAGTCAATCAAGATAAATTTAACATGATTGAGATGATTAATCATAATCATTAATCGTTAATTTGATAACTTTTAACTACCCATTGTATAATAAAACAATTCAATCAAAAAGCAAACAATTCTGATGCCCATTTCACTTTCATGGACTATTTACTGCGTAAACACTGGTGGTGTAGCCTGAGGTACTTCGCGTTAACTTAGCTTCTCTCTCTTTAACATTACACTACTATCATATCAGTTGAGGTAAATAGGTTAAAAATATTTAAAAAAAATACAGTATATTTCAACGATAAAAATTTTGGAGCTTTTGAATAATTAATAAAAATGTATGTAAATTAAAACAATTTAAATGGACTTAATATGAGTTAATTAATCATTAGTTATTAAGGCAATAGATGGTGATTAAACCACTTTTTTCAATAATAATGATTTGAAAAATGTTACTATACACTCAACTAATTTCTGACAGATAAAGATTTATGGATAATATTTTAACTGCATTAATTTATTTAGTCCTTAAACTGCTCTCTCATACATCGAGCAAACAAAGAGAATTTAGGGACGCACATTAAAGAACACGTAGCCGACATAAAACATAGGCGTGATAATAGGTTTGCAGAGCCTGAGCATGCTTTAAAGGGCCAAACCACTACATTTGTTTCGATAAACCTCAAATTCTCGCTACAGAATAAAAATTTGTTTATAGAATGCCATGCGAGGCGGTTGAGATCAGGAAACATCCTAATTTCAATAGAGACGAAGGTTGGAGAATTCCACCTGCTTGGGATCCAATAATTAAAAAATTAATACCTCCGAAGACACACATTGCAAGACCTGGTGATGTAGTTAGCTCGAGTTTCTTTCGCCAGTTCTTCTCGGAAGGGCCTCCCAATTTCCGAAATGGTAGTAGACTGAATATTATACAATGTAATCGAAATAAAAATTTAATAACTAAATAAAATGTGAAAATAAGACATTTTGATTTAAATATAAAAAATAAATACCAATTAGGAATATGCCCGATTATTGTGAAGGTAGTAAAAAAATATATGACGACCATTATCTTAGTTATCCTGTGATCACCATTCTTGTTAAGGAGTCGAAACGTTATGATTAAATATAAAATCAATTATTAAATAAACACTTTTTTACAAAATCCCTAAAAAAGTATTTTATTCAAATGTATATTATATAAATGTACTTTTGATTAATTTTATATAAATTTTATTTAATAGCATGAATTGATTTTATTATTATCATTTTATTTGTCATTCTCTACTGTATTGTATGCTACCATGGCAGGACATAGCTGAACGATTAAATTGTATACCATTCTTTATGAATCTATGTTTCACAATAAATGATATAAATATGAATGATAAATGAATTCAATCATGATGTGTCAATTTAATAATGATTAATTTAAACTAGGTAATTAATATTAATCAAAAATAATTCATTGATTAATCATTGATTAATGCAGGGAGCTGTCGGACAATAGCATCGAGACGCTGTCAGGTGGAGCCCTGGAAGGTTTGCGTCGCCTCCACGACCTGCTGTTGGCCAGGAACAGGCTGCGACATCTACCGGCGGACGCATTCGTACACACGCCTTCGCTACAACTGCTGTGAGTATCGTATTCGTATTGCTGATGAAATGACTCTAGGGTGGGGCGTGTACAGACACTCGTAGGCCATCGGTCAAATACATTTAAGTATTTTGTTAAATTTATTTATTTAATTTAAGGAGACAGAAAAGCTCCTTTCTCCTATTAAATAATTAAGTAAACCATAGTTTATATACCTTAAATTCTATACCACATGCAGACACACCACTAACTCTCACATCTTTTAATCGCGATAATATTCCGATTGGTTAGAAATACTGAAAACGTTAAGAGTATATATCATAAAATGAATTATATCTTATAGAAATATTGCATTGTAAATGCAAAAAACAATTTTAATTAAAAACATGAATTATATGATATTCTACCCTTTTGCATATATACATAATTAATAACAGCTACCGTCTTTGTTCTAGTACCGCTTTTGGGTACAAGATGACGTTATAGTTATGCTATAAGGCCATCTCGTACTTGCATTTGCACTTGCACTGCAACCACACTGCAGTGTACAATATGCTTGCAGGTTGCAAACAATATTAATATTGATATTATCGATAAAGTTTTAATGAGAATAACGTAGGCGATAATACAAGATTAAGATAAAATGATTCTTATTTAATGTGATTTTACAATGCGTATATTGAAAGTCAAAGCTACTCATAGCCTCAAGCCATAGCTTTTCCTATATATATGGATCTTCACAAAAGTCGTAATAAATACAACTTTGTATTCATAATTATGGATTTTTTCTTTTTTTAACTGTTCTATTTTAAGCTACTACTACAAGCTTGTAACGAAGTACTGATATCAGATTCACGTTTATTCAGGACAAAAACATAATGGCAAATCGAAAATCACCTGAAAAATACAAACTTTTTCGTTTTTATTGCCCTATTGGCCCAGTTTGTTTTCGTTTGCTACCTCACTTTTTACTGGAACATGGGAATAAAAACTTTTTACTGGAAAACAACAAAGTCTCTACGTGTTATTATGGTAAAATGATTCTGCTTACAAAGAGAATTCAAATGCGAAATTGAAAGGAAACAGTTTTTTGAAGTGATAACGTCTTATAAATCGATGAACATCGGCTGCATGCATGAAAAAGTGTAACGTTCCGCCTGAGCCGAGCGTGCAAGCGAGAGCGCGTTCGACTTGTGGCGCATCTATCTCTCTTCCACTTCATGAAGTGAAAAGTTAATGTGGTTTCCATTGTTTATTACAACAACTTAATGTTAATTTATCGAAAAAAAACCATAAAACAAAAATCAAATTTCAATTAACTCCTTCTTTGTATTATACAATATAATGATAATTCAATTCAATTAATAAAAATATGCAATTTTTCATAAATGTTTTCTTATGACGCTATCACGTAAAATTTTCGTCCTTAAACTTACATTAAAGACATCTATTTTTTTTTCAATTTTACAAATAGCCTCTTAAAACATTTAATACACTAATATGTTATCGTAATGACTCTATATTATGTCATAACAGTACAATGAATACAATATCAGCAATAACTTCTCCATAATTATCGTAAATAATGGTTTCCTTATACCAATTATTCCAATAGTGGTATATAAAATCATTTCATACGAAATAGACATTTGCTGGTGTGTTATGACTCATTTCGCGAATGGGAGCCGAGAGTCGATTTCAAATGGACCAATAAAACATTTCCACATGCGGTTATCTGTGGTGAATTCATGAATATCATTTTACGAGCACCGATCGGGCCTCCCTTTGGGGGCGGCAGTTGTAGTGTTGCCGATCGATGGTGGATTGTCGATAATTAATCGATAGTATATCTTAAGGCGATAATATCGATGCTATCGACACTATCGATGGCTTAGAAAGTGTCAATACCATTGGAAGAGTGCAATTTGTTCTTTTAAATATTAAGCTGAAAAGCCTTGAATATAGACATTTTTTATAGAATACATTTCGGAGAGTGTGCAGCGGAATTGCACAGCCTTGTTTCCCCATTTTTTCATCGGACAACCAGATTTGCAAATAGGCACCACGTTTACATGGTTGATATACCAAAGAGTTGTACTAAGCTTTTTGATCCTAATCTTGTGATCCGTACCGGTAAAGAGTGGAACACTTTGCCTGAGTCTGTTTCCTGACACTTACAATTGAGGGGTTTTCAAGTCAAGAGTGAATAGATATTTTCTAAGCTAGCGCGTCACATCCTAGATCGCATAGTCGCTTACCATCAAGCGAGATAGTGGTGAAGCGCTTTCTTATTTACGATACAAATTAAGTATTGTTGCTCGTAATTTACATACTATCGATGGTATCGATATTTCTAGATTCTTGGTAACAATACTATCGATAGTATTGATAGTATCGAGACTATCGATCGTTTAAGACTATCAATTTTTTAAATATCGATACAAAATATAGTATTGTTACTAAGAACATAAATAGTATTGATATTTTCGATAGTATCGTTTGGCTAATCGATATTACGTTATTTTTCAGATGATAAAGTCGATAGAATTACTATCAATAGTCTGGGTCAAAATATTTATTTCAGCCCTACCCCTAAAGATATCCTACATATTTAGGAATGTGGTAGTTTTTTTAAAGGCGTATTATAATTCTTATAATTTATAAGGCGACAGAAATACTATCGATAGTCTGGCAAGACTAGGCAGTTGGCGACATTACGTTCACTGCCAAATGCTAGTGCCTCAAGACAAGGGACCACTTCACAACAAAATGGCCGTTCAAAACATCGTCTTCTAATTCTTACATAACAGATATAACCATTTAACAACTTATAAATGATATTTGCGTATATTTTATATTTAATCCTGACGTTTCGACTCCTTTACAAGAGCCATGATCACAGGATGACTAAGGCAATGGTCGTCATATATTTTCTACTGCCTTCACAATATTTTAATCGGGCATGTTCCATTTTGCATTTTATTTCGTTACATTTACTACGATTACTGTAAACTATTGAGTCTACCACCAGTTCGGAAATTCCTATTCGGAAGTAATTCCTAGAAGAACTGGCGGAAGAAACTCGGGCAGGAGACCGACCTCCATCTTACTTTTATTTAAATTTGTCTGTTCAACAATGAGTACACTGTAACATAAATACAATAAACATATTATTTTATAAGGTACAATATTTCTAAGTGTAATATTGTGCTAACATACAACTATAACTTAATTTTAAATAACTGATATTAACTAATGGTTAGTAAAAAAAACAGAATTAAAAACAGAACGAATGTAATGATAGTTTATAATAAAAGTCGGATATAATTTTAACAGATCTATCCAAGTTTTCCTTATGAGTTTTTCCTAAACTGACGCTCTAGCGCCACCTCCTTACTTCCTACAACATCGAATGTAATGTAACAAGAATCGAACAATCAGTAAAAAGAAACAGCTGTGTAACTTTTTTTTTTTTTTTCTTGTTTTAAATTTATCTATTCGATTCATAAATTGAAATTAATCTTTGTCCTAAGTCAATATGAAATCATGCATTATAAAAAGAATATTAGCAAAGTCATTTGAATATTTTCAGAGTTCATCGCGGTAAAACACTGCGACAGAGAGTTTTTTTTATATATTGACTAGTGGACCTGGGCAAGCGTTCCTGTTATAAATTAAAATTGAACCTATCCTATATCCTAAGTAGAAACAAATCCAGCAAAATGAAAAAAAAAATCGTTAGAGTATTTTCGGAGTCCATCGCAGTCAAAAACTGTGATACGGATTTTTTATATATATAGATGTAAATATCCATGGCTTGGGTACAAATACTCGTATTCACTACACAAAAATCAGCCCCTTCCGGGACTCGAACCTAGGACAGTAGGTGCGAAAGGCAGGATCGCTAACGTTGCACCAAATGCTCGTCAGTCATTTTGATTACAAGTAATAATTCTATGGATAATCAAATTCGAATTACTCAAGTTGATATTGGAAGATTCCTTAGAATGAGAACTTTTAACACGTCCCCTGTGTCGGCGGCGTTTATTAGAAAGTTCCCGAGGGACTTTCGCAAACGGTGCTGGAACAATTCTTAATTAGATATGCAAAATGGATTCCAACTGACTAAGTTGATGGGAGAAACTTTATGGATATCCGAAGACCTTCCCGAACCACGTTTTACGTACGCATTTGTCAAATGTATCATAAAGTCAATAATGGTAATAAAATTGTAATGAATAATGGTACATATTTAAATTATCGTCAAAAAATACAATTTCTAACCTAACCTAACCTAACCTTTAGATTACCAATTGTATTTTGTAGGTTATCATATTTTTTATTATTATTAAAATATTTTCCATAAATAAATATTGTTAGTATATGTCAAAAACACGCTGCTTTTATTAAAAAAAGAATGTGTGCATTTCACACGTGGTAGAAGTGAAACCTTGAAAAATAATACATATACGTATACAAAATATCACAGTTGTTGTGATGCCTACCCTTAAGCTTTGTACTACGCATGCGCACACAAACACGTATTGACACACGTACATAATGCTACGTTATATGTTATGAATTTATTTGTCTATCTCTTTTTCGTTTCATCGACTTTCAAATCACAACGATGCTAAAGAAGTTTTCACATTGAAAAATGTAATTGTATCCTTTTTAGTATTTAGATAATTGCAGTGCTCCATCAGGGTCATATTTGTGTCTATGTTTAATCGTTTTTTAAAGATATATGTAACAACATGGTGAAAAAAGAACTTTGAACAAATCTTCGCTCGCGTTAATTTAAACTACCTATTGAAAGTTATACTTCTAGACCTCGGGAACAGTGCTCTTCTTGATAAAAGGTACCCTATGTACTTTTCTGTACTCCTGGCAAAGTGTATGCAAAATTTCATGATAATCGATTGAGTAGTTAAGGCTTGAAAGTGTAACAAACAGACACACTTTCGTATTTAATATTCGTAAGGATTATAAGGTTTTTACCTATATGAGTTGACCTAGCCAGGCGATGCTGTGTTATAAATTAAAATGAAACCTATCTTATGTTCTAAGTTTGAACATATCCAGAAAAATTAAAAAATCATCAAAACCGGTTCTGCAGATTCGGAGTCCATCTCAGTCAAACACTGTGACAGGGATTTTTACATATATATCCTATCTTTTAAGCAATCACATGTTCTTACCATATACCAAATATCATTGCAATCCGTCAACTCGTTCTTGACTTATCGAAGGACATACATATAGAAAGACAGACCAAAATTAAAAAAATATCGGTATCAGTGTCTCATAAAACAAATGTTTATCATAAAAAGTGAACAGAGAGAAGCTACCTAAGAAATAATTATATCATAACACTATTATTATTGTCATAACAAAATAATTTTGTTTTTTTTGTGGATTATGTATGGTGACGACGTATTATATTGTAAATGTCGTTCGACGCCCATTCTTCTTGTCAGTTAAAACACGTCCTGAATTGGTGGTAGGTAAAAATGTTGGACGATTCAAAACAACTTATTCTTAAGTGCATTTGAATAAAGTTATTTTTATTTTTTCATTTTACCAATTATGCCTTTTGCCCTCCGGCATAGCAATCTCTCTCTTCTTCAACTCAATCAGCCTTTTCATACAAGCTCGTCGATTAAGTAACTTATGGCGTGGCTTTTTTCAGGACATCTATTCGGTCCATGGAAGTTGTCCTCGGTCTGCCGTTACCGACTTGCCCATGCACATTTGCCTCATTAATCTGTCTTGTTAATCTTCTTTCGTCCATCCTCTCTACATGTCCGAACCAAGCAACCCTGTTTTTAAGTAATATGGCAATACCATGGCATATGGTAGCTGTTTAAAAAATAACAAGGCGATACCATTTGAGAATCCGTTATTTCGCCGTTCGACCAGCACTGGAGCTTATCGATTTCAATTTGTTTATGTTGTTTTTTTTATTAGTACTAGCGGCCCGTCCCCGCTTCGCACGAGTGGACAAAATTCTTTATTTTTTTTCTATTATTAAATATTTTTTTCCGTTAGCGCCATCTAGCGTCCTGTAGACGAACTACTTGCGGTTAACGCGTTGGTATGGTAACGTTATCGATACAATGGAAAAAGAGCGGACAGACGAACACACAAACCACTGTGATCTTAGATTATAGATTAATTAACATATTATGAGACTTTGATTCTTGAAATAAATTGAATTGAACAAGAGACTATGTGCTTACAGGAACCTAGAGGAAAACCAGATAGAGCACATCGACATGGAAGCGTTCGTGCCTATCTCAAAGCTGGAGGACTTGTAAGTGGTCACGCACAATTTTAATTAAATTCACCGATGTAATTAACTGATAAAAATAGCTTTTAAAGTGCCGGCTCTAAGAGATAATTTCAATGTCCTTAGAAATATAAAATTATACTAAAGGAGAAATCAAAGACAGTATGCTTCGGGTCTACCTTTCCTCGCAGGAATTTAAAATGCATAATTTTAGAACGCATAATAATCATTTGGCATAATTTAAAATAGCTTGCTGGCTGGTAATGAATAAAAAAATACCTAACGTTACCTGCAATATCTGTCATTTTATGCCTTTTAATTAGATAGCCAAGTGACTTTATGTCAGTTGATTTAATACGTTATCAATGGCTGAAGAAACTGTATGAGCATTGCCTTAACTGTATTGTATTCTTTTTTTAATTCATTGATTGATTGTATTGTTCTCAGCACTGATGAATTGCACACGATCATTGTTAATTAACTTTTCCTTTGCCAAAACGCATGTCGTGGCAGCATTTAATGAAAACAGCACATATGCATTTATCAAAGTCGCAATGTTTTTTAATGTTGTATATGGCGTATGTTTTGTAAGTAGTCCTCTATAAATAAAATAAAATGATATATTCACTTCAATTGGATTATAATAATGCTGTTAGTTATGAATAATTTGGTTGTTCCATTTATTGTAATAACCTTATTTTAATAAAAAAAAACGGGCAAATGCTAATCGGACTCGCACACAGAGGGTTCCGTACAAACTTAATATTGAGTAAATTATGAAAGTATCAAAGATTGCTTCAATGAAATACTCGTAATCAACGGACTTAACTTGGCCGTTGAAAAACATCGATATA
Source organism: Calamotropha paludella (assembly GCA_927399485.1). NCBI lineage: Eukaryota > Metazoa > Arthropoda > Insecta > Lepidoptera > Crambidae > Calamotropha > Calamotropha paludella. Next base: position 247,078 of record OV656803.1, on the reverse strand, counting down.
GATCGCGATTGGTTTACAAACCGCAAATAACTCTGTAATCGCACTAAAAGGTATTTTTTTGATGCAACTACATATTTACGGTTTTGGATTATTTCCCCGCTTCATGCCAAATTTCATGATTTTAGGTCAACGGAAAATACCCTATATATTCCCTTGAAAGTATCGAAATATAAGTTTGTTGCGGCATAAACGGCCTTATCTTTTTTAACGTTGACTTAGAAGTTTGATTTATTCACAGCTTCAAGGGACTGGTTTTAATTTCAACCTGATACCTCAACGCGTTCCAGATAAAAGGTCTTGACAATAAACGGACGGACAACAAAGGTAAGGAACCCTAAAAAACAATCACTGTTGATTATGCTGCAAAAAACATATAATTTGACACTCACGGGAATCTAAATTTATAGGGTATTTTCCGTTGACCTAGAATTATGAAATTTAGCATGAAGCAACGTCATGTAGTACAAGCAAAGGAAAAAACCAAACCAGCAAATTTGTTGATGCATCAGAAAAAAAACTGCGATCATAAACTTACTTGCAGTTGGTAAACTAACCGCCACCTATGTCGATCTATGGGTACAACAGTTTTCCAACGGCAAAGTTAAGTTTGCCCCTCAATCCGTTTATCTTGATTTCTGCAATGAACGAACTATGCACTTAACTTAAAGTTTGTACGGAACCCTCGGTGCGCGATTCCGACTCGCACTTGGCCTGTTTTTTATTTTGTATTCTACACTATGCTTTCGTATCCTATACTATAGTGTACCGTTATGTCATAGAAACGTGGGCAACAACATTTTTCCGTGGTTACCGGCTGGGGGGCTCCGGTCTCTGCTGCACCTCAAGGCTCACAACAACCCTCACCTGAGACGTTTCCACCCGCCAGACCTGTTCCCCAGGATACAGGTCTGTATACCGAACCAACCAACAGCATCTTTTCATTATCAGACAATGAAAATATTATAATAATAATAACATTTCTTACAATCACAAGGTAAAGGATAGACATACATATTTCATACATAAATGAGTAATTAATAGAAATATGTATATAAATACCCATCATTTAATTCTATGTCAGCAAATAGCTGTAATAACACTGACAGTTCTTGAACCCGTCTAAAAAGGCCGCTCAAATTCGAACGAGGTTCAACTAGAACTACGTTCACTTTAATATTGGTTTTCCAAAATCATGTTTGGAACTTAGTTCGAGTTGACCGCAAAAATAACTCTATTCAAATCAGCCTTACGACAACGACATTACAATGTCGTATGGTGATTATGTATGGTGACCATATATAATACATCGTCACCATACATAATCCACACTAAAAAACGGTAATTTAAAAAACTTGACTGCATTTCTGAAAGTCGTCATACCCGAATGCACTTAACTTAAGAATCGCCAAAGTTGTAGCAGGCGGGACCCATTCTAGAAAGTCACCCGTCTAGTCAGTAGTTTGGAGTAATCTGCAATGTAATATTGACATGTGTTCTCAATTCCCTAAGCCTCCATTTCTTAATAAGTAGAGTGCATCCGGGTATTACGACTCTCTTGTTTTAAACTTTTTTCGTTCCAAACTACACAGAAACGCAGTCGGGTTTTTTAGTTTTTTAAATAACCGTTTTTTTAATTTATTTATTTTTTAGTTTTATTATTGAATGAGTTTTTACGACACTTTTAAAGCTAAAATCCATCGAGCCGTTCAGGCCGCATAGCGTGCCAAGCAATTATACATGCATACTTTCGAAAAACATAACCCTCCTTCTGGCGCAGCCGAGTGAAAAACAATATCCTTTTGTTTACTATACTATTCAATGTTAACAGACGCTGGTGCTATCGTACGCGTACCACTGCTGCGAGTTCATGCCGCTGATGGAGGGGGCTGCTGAGGGGGGAGGGGAGGGTGCCGGTGGGGAGGAGGGGGAGGAAGAGGGGCTGAGCGACCTCGTACTGCTGCCACCTCGCACCCTTGACGCGGCCGCCTGGGCCAATCTCACCGATATCTGGCCGCATCTGCGTAAATATCTACCCCATATATCAATACTGTTGGTGAAATAGACCCTTGTTGAGTGCTTTAGACATGACTGAAGTAAAACTTCTTAAGCTCCATCTATATATACGAAACGTAACTGGCCATGTGAGAAAGAGAGAAAAAAAATATGTGCTTGCACCCCTCTCTTGCCCCTACAGTAATATATGAAACGTAACTTTCTCTTTCCATCTTCACTAACTTATATCTCCCATTCAACTTCCGTTCGCCTCGCCCGATGACACTTTCCGTAACGCTCTCGTCAAGCGTGCGTGAAAAAGTTTTACTTCAAAAACATTCAGGATTACGATGACCTCCATTGTCGTGTGGCTCGCATACCGGTTTTCATGGTAAAGCCCCTCCGAGGCCCCGGGTTCGATTCCCAATTGAGTCCAATTGGAAAAACGAACTTTTCTATGTTGGCTCGTGTCTGGGTGTTGTAGTACAGTCGTTGTTTCTGAATTCCAAAACAAGAAACAGACCAATGTATATGATTTTGTCTCATATATACCAGGTGGCGCTAAAAGAACGCATATATTTTGAAATGTTATAAGTTTGTTTATTATAATCATACAACATTTCTTTTAATACCAAAACAATTAGCAATCAACCCAATTTAAGAATTGGTCATTGTGAATTCCAAAGCCGCTCATTAATTTTTAAAAATAACATCCGAGAGGTGGCGTCCTTCTGCATTCATAAACATTAAAAGTCTCTCTTCAAAGTTCTCCATAACCTTTGTCAATGTGTCCTGTGGTACAGCAGCAGTTTCTTCACGTATTGCAGCCTTTAACTCTTCGATGGAACGAGGTTTTCGACAGTACACTTTGAATTTCAGGTGACCCCATAAGAAGAAGTCGCACCCACAAAAAAATGTTATTTTTAAAAATTAATGAGGGGCTTTGGAATTCACAATGACCAATTCTTAAATTGGGTTGATTGCTGATTGTTTAGGTATTAAAAGAAATGTTGTATGATTATAATAAACAAACTTATAACATTTCAAAATATATGCGTTCTTTTTGCGCCACCTTGTATTTATAATTCTATTGTTTTTAATTCTATTAATAGTATATTTGTTATATGCAAACAAAGTATTTCAGTGTTGCCAATTGTTAAAAGTAATATAAGACAGCTCAATAAGTGACAATATCTTATTTAGAAAAGAACTATTATGCTTGATTAGAGCAGGGTTTTGCTAAGTTTAACTTGTAGCAAAGACGAAACTTTAAACAAAATTCTACGGTCGCGGGCTCAGACTTAGCTTGGATTTTATTATTAAATTCTTGATTCCTTAAAAGCTTACATAAAATATTTACTTAGATACCAATAATTGTTAAGTATACTATCGATAGCCTACAAACCAACCATTTTAAACGTGTTTCGTTTGTAAAAAAACTTGAGTTCAAACACAGATTAAATTGTGTAGCTTGTTTTTTTTCTAAATAATTCTTAGTTATTACGCCAAAGTAACATTTAGAGCTGTGTAACAAAATATGAAAAGGTCAAAACTAACGTAAAACAACACAAAAGTAACATTCTGGCAACACTAAAGTAATATTGAGGTTGTTATGTTAATCTTATAACATTGAAGTGTGAACAATTTGATGAAATGCCTATTCACTTAAACAGATAACTTCACAGCGTCCCTTTTGCGTTACATGCTACGTGCACAACTTCCGTTACATAAAACAATAATATTTAAATTGTCTCCAGAAAAAAAAAAATTCTTTTTTGATGTTGGCAACTCTTAAATCACGCAGACACTAAATAGTTTGTTGCTAACATCGTTATTATATTTTTTTATACATTTTATGCATTTTTCTACGTTTTTAGTGTTATTTTAACATTTTTCTTAGGTTTGTATGGTAGTCACATTATAAAATTTAGTTTCATTACATAATCGGAATTATTAACAACTTTGATTAATTTATTTTGAACTCTCTGTAATGCGCTTTAGTTACCAGAAACTCCAGTGAGAGATTCTATTTTTGTCTAAACTTTTTCAACATACCACTTCCCATTACGTTTATACTGTCTAAAATTAGAGGCAGATATTTTTCACTGTCAACCTAACTTCGGGAGTTTTATAAATATTTATTGATACAATCAGAAATGGATTTTTTAGTCTTTTATCATCTAATATTTAATTATTTTGGATATATAATCATTTTGGTTTCAATAGCAAAGGTTGAAAAAAATTTTCAGTGATTTTTTTAAAATCGCTCTTAAAAATTTTACCATAAATCTTATAAGATAAATAATTTTAATAGAAAATTACTTGAAAGAATCGACTCGGCTCACAACTAACGGGTTCGATTCCCAACCCATAACCTTTGAACCTATCTAGCCTTGTAAACACCCGACCCGTTGACATTATTTTAACATACGTGTACAGTGAACGCGACGGGCGGAGCCGGGTGGGACGCTAGCGAGGAGGGCGCAGGCGCTCGTCTGCCGGTGGCGCGGGCCGAGTTGCCGCGACGAGTTCACTGCCTACCTCTGCCGGGTGAGTCCTACTTATTCAAATACTCACTTCTCAGTTCCACCGAGTTTGGTATTAGGATACCTGGCTTTCACCCAGGAGGCTCTGGTTTGATTCCGGTTACGGAAACCACCATAAATGTCTCTGATTTTTTAATTGAATAATGTTATTTTAATTCAATGAACAGAACAGAAACTACATAATAGAATTATATACTTTTTAATACGTACTGATAAATAGTATTTAAGTATTCATTTTTAATATTTTAAATTCTTCAAGGGCTCATGTGTTGTGCCAAAGATATAATAGAATTTTTTAACTACATGATAAACAATAAAAAATCTGATTCTGATTCTGAGAAATTCTTAATTATGTATGGTCTGTTACCCATACTAAGAGGAATGTTACCGATAGTTGCTAATTGCTTGATAATTCCGAAACTGTCCCGAATAATTATACTAGATTTAAAAAATCTAAAAATCCCACGTTTTTCAATCTCCTAAAAAGAATAAAATAACCCTGCGGGGCAAAGCGAGGGGCCACTCAAAACGTGGGGGCGCATATTACTAAGAGGAGATTTTAAAGAGATAATGACATGCATTGATGCCGATTATTGTAAAGATGCGCCCCCACGTTTTGAGTGGCCCCTCGCTTTGCCCCGCAGGGTTATTTTATTCTTTTTAGGACATTGAAAAACGTGGGATTTTTAGATTTTTTAAATCTAGTATAATTATTTTATTCTTTTTAATGATTAACTCAACGAAGTAACCATGTGTTACGCAACAATCGGATAAGCCCCATACAAAAGTGAAAGTTGCCGAAAGTGGACCTGAAAGTGCATCTGGAAAGTTGAAAGTTGCTTTAGAGTGCATTGTCATCGGGTTCTGAACTATCCTGAAAGTTTCAGCTTTCTAGCTTATCGGAAAGTGCCTCAAATTTAAGTTGCAAGATTTTGCCCGGACAGACAAACAAATAAGAAAAGTGAGATAAGAAAAACGTGGTAAAATAGTGAAAGAAGATAGAATGATAAAAAAGGAGTGTGTTTGAGACCACACGACTGAAGTAAAACGAAACGTAACTGACTATGAGAAAAAGAGAGAAGGAAAACTTCAAATATGTTATTTCAACAAGTAATTTATTGATACTGATTTAATGTTACAATTAAATGTATAACACACAGCGCTTACGCCGACGTTTACAAATTACGTTAACATATGGAAATGTACGGGTTTGCTCGTACAATCACACTGGGGAACTGGTGGGATAATACCTGCTAAAACGCCTCGTTGCACTCACAGCCTGTTCTTGGTTTTTTGGCCTACCAATTTTACGGATACACTACTCGACCAGCGGTTGGCCCGTATCTGATAAAATCAATAATTTTCTTTTTATCTTCCTTCTTGATCATTTGATAATATTCTTACTTAAAACAGATACTTGTTGACTTTGTTGTAATTAACGATATAATCAAACTATAACACTATTATTATTGTGATAACAAAATAATTTTGTTTTTTTTGAGGATTGTGTGTGGGGACGACATTTAATATTGTAAACGTCGTTACTTCTGTTAAATCTGATGAAAATGAGCCCGTTCTTCTTGTCAGTTAAAAGATTTTAATGGGTGGTAGAAAAATATTGGGCGATTGAAAACAACTTGTTTTAAGTGCATTTGAATAAAATTATTTTTCATTTTCATTCTTATTATTATTATTAATAATAGTGACGTTATGTGTATATGTGTATGCAGGCCCGTTCCTGCCGTGTGTGGACCTGTTCGATTGGTGGACGCTGCGTTGCGGCGTTTGGGCAGTATTCCTGTTGGCTCTTCTGGGCAATGGTACGGTGGTATTCGTACTGGTCTTCAGCCGGAGCAGAATTGACGTGCCTCGCTTCCTTGTCACCAACTTGGCCGCAGCTGACTTCTTTATGGGCGTCTACCTTGGTGAGTCGGCTAACGAGCGCTTTACAATTATTTATTGAAAATGATAAACTATAAAACATATCTTTGAACATAGATGTAAAACACCTAAACGGTCAAATATTTCATCTAAATCTAAAATACTAATAATTTAGCTGTGAGTATAGTTGTTTGTTGTACCTTGAATAAACTTAAAAAAACATACAAACATGACTTGGCTAAAGACATGCCTTTATAAGTGAAAACAGCATTTTTTTTTTATTCACTTGTTGACTAAACCATTGATATTTTCAAGATTAGCTGACAAAGCCTGCATGTTAAGTTGTTCTATAAGAATATTAGTTCTAATTGTTGTCGGTAGATGGCGACGTACCCAATGTACTTATGCTGAATCGCGATTTTTCGATCATCAATTTGGTCTTATTGACGCACCTAATCAATTCTCCTCGACCTATAACTAAACAATATCAGTATTTTTGTTCAATTAAAATCATGTCTGTTGAAATTTTTGCGAACATCGTCGATGGGTGTTATCAATTTATTACAAACAGCAGCAATTATGAGGGATAATGTGAATTTATTATGAAATATTGATTTTGATTGAATTTATAAGAGGCAATAGTTGTTCCTTATGTTTGCATAACCCAGCAGGGCATCATTTGTACTATATATATACCTACCAATTTCGTAACACCTTTTCAACCTGTCCGTGAAACCTAGTCTATACCAAAATAACTGTAATTAACTGTAAGTCACAAATACTAAAGACCGCTGACGATAGTACAAGCATAATAGATAATGTGTGTTACGTTCTGTGGCAGGATTCCTGGCGGTGGTGGACGCTGGCACGCTGGGCGAGTTCCGTGCACACGCCATTGCGTGGCAAATGTCTGGCGGATGCCGACTGGCAGGCTTCCTAGGCGTGCTCTCTTCGGAGCTATCCGTATACACATTAGCCGTGATCACTTTGGAGAGGAACTACGCGATCACTCACGCGATGCACTTGAACAAGCGTCTGTCTTTAAGGCACGCGGGTGCGGTAATGGCGGCTGGTTGGGCATTCGCTTTGGCTGCAGCTGCTCTTCCCTTGGCCGGCGTTTCCGATTACCGCAAGTTCGCGGTCTGTTTGCCTTTCGAGACCGGTTCGCCGGTAGCTCTGGGATACGTGGTGGCGTTGCTCGTTGTAAATGGCGTCGCCTTCCTGGTCCTGCTCGGCTGCTACCTCAAAATGTACTGCGCCATCCGAGGCTCCCAAGCCTGGAATTCCAACGATTCGCGCATCGCAAAACGTATGGCGTTGCTAGTCTTCACCGACTTCCTGTGTTGGTCACCGATCGCGTTCTTCGCTCTCACCGCCGCGTTCGGCGCTCGTCTCGTCTCGCTCGAAGAGGCGAAGGTGTTCACTGTTTTCGTGCTGCCGTTAAACTCTTGCTGCAATCCGTTTTTGTACGCGATTCTTACAAAACAATTCAAGAAGGATTGTGCGTTGGTATGCAAGGCGATTGAGGAGTCGAGGGTGACGCGTGGCATAGGGCGATGCCGTCACTCGTCCAACTTCAGTAATCGGCAGACGCCTGCGAATACGAACAGCCTAAACGAAAGGTCTTCGCGTGGACAACATGGGGCTGCATGTGCTTGCCGTCGCTTATTGCCTGACGCGCCGCAACCGGTTCCGCCTCGTGTACCGGATCCGGCCCCTCCAGTAGCACCGCCAGCCGCCGCTCCTTCTTTACTGCGTTGGTTGCGAGCGTGCGGTCGCCGATCTACTCCAGCGCCGGCACCGGCTCCGCGTCCCCGTCCTGCAACGCAAACGACGGCCCGTGCCGGTTCCGTCTCATCATCAGTGGAGTTTTCTTCATCGCGTTCGGATTCGTGGCGCGCATACGGAAGACCACCACCACCTCCTCGTCGCGCTGCATCATGGCTTGTTGCACGGAAGACCTCGCAGGATTCTAACCTGTCTTCATCCCGCAACGACTCGTCTGGGTCGAACGCTACTGCTTCTACTGGGACGTGGCGAACTTCCCGCTCGGGGGGGAGTGCGGCGGGGGCTGGCCAAGGGGGAGGGGCAGGGGCAAGGCCGAGGCTCACCCGACAACCGGCGGTAATGGCTGACGAACCCCCCGCCTCCCCTGGGGCCGTATTGCCAGCTCCTAGGCATCTCCACACCATCCCATCCGCTACAGAACCAGACCAGACGCCGGACGAGGCGGAAGGAGGACGGTGAACGACTCATTCCCTCCCCTTCCCCCACCAGTGTCTTACGCAGCCGTCCGATGCGTCTCACTAGCCAATCGTCGCTTAAACGATGTGAACTGACAAATAAACGTTTTGTACAGTATTAAAATAGCCGTCGATAAAATAGGACAAGTGAACAAAATAAATATTTTATTTAGAGAATTTTACTGTATTATATTTAACGTTATTGTGTGGTTGGATTAGTAAATTATTAAATGTGAACGCCGCTCGTACTGTGTACGTACGCAGAGTGATAATTTTAAAGTATTTACTGGTGCCCACGTAGGCGCGCAGCACGCCTATTAAACGTTGAATCTCAGAGATTTTCTATATATTATTAGCCTTACAATCCCAGTGATATATGAAAAGATTTGTACTCATATATAATTTTTTCCTACCGAGTAATTAAGTGTAACTGCTCAATTGTGTATTAGCGAAAGAGTGCCAAATTCTAAATAATAATTGAATATGAATATTGTAGCCTTTTCCTTGAACGATAACGAAGTAATTATAATTTAGTGCCATGAATGACATAATTAATTATTGCTATTAACTAGGTATAGGATTTAAATAAGAGATACGATAAAGAGTGGGGCATTACGTCCCCTCGAATTATACAAGAGTAAGATATAGGACAAAATTGTATATAATATTTTACATAAGTCTTAGACGGGTGCCATTGATAACGCATAATTTCAATTGACATAAAGTCACTTTATACTAATCAAATGGCATAAATTGACATACATTTCAGGTTAGGTTAGGTTAGGTATTTTTATTCATTACCAGCCAGCAAGCTATTTCAAATTATGCCAAATGATTATTATGCGTTCTAAAATTATGCATTTTAAATTTCTGCGGTAAAAGGTAGACCCGTCTTAGACGCCTTATTACGACTTATGGCGTCGTGCGTCGGACAAAGTATCTAATGTTCGTTAAAGATTACCTCCATTTTATAATGTAGCCATGAGCGAGTCAGTTAGTTGTAAATAACAGTGTCTATTTATTGAAGTGTCCAAATGTGACGCGTGGTTGAGAGTTTTATTTATTTTTAACTTATTGTACAAGCCATTAATAAATTAAATTGAAAAACTAAAACGCCTTTTTTGTTTTACCCACATTAGTAATAATTCAAACGGAAACAATACCATGGTATTGCCATGTTATTTTTTAAATAGCTACCATATACCAGGTTATTTAAAAATAGGGATGGTTTCGACTTGTAGAGGCTTGACGAACGAATATTAACAAAACCACCATATAAGGCAAATGTGAATGGACAAGTCTGTAACGGCAGACCAAGGTGAAATTTCAGGGACCAAAAAGAGGATGTCCTGAAAAAGGCCACATCAAAAGTACGAACTTAACCGACGAGCTTCTATGAAAAATATCAGGATCGTGATCAGTGGTCTGTGATCTCTGCCTATATCTGCAGTAAAAAAGCGTGCATTTATGTATCACTCAGAAAAGTTGGAATTGTTTTTAGTGTGAAAAGTTCAATATTAGTTTTCAAATAGACACAAATCCAAAATATGTGCAAACACATTTATAGTTGATAAGAATAATTAGGAGCAATGCCAAGAGTATTACAAAGTAGGAATAAAAAGAAATATGGCATTAAAATGCAAAATGCTGGTTTCATCTTAATCGAATTTTAATATTGTATGTATGTAAAAAGACAAATGATCTTTTTTTAATCGAGCAACCCTTACACCTTTCCGATATTATTCTAATTTATGATTAGAATTTTTCAAAACATTGCACTGGTTTTGAGTCGGCAATTTTGCATACCTGAATCTTTAGCTGATATGAAAACTGGAAGTCACCTCTAAATGAAAATAGTGTCATTGAGATACAGACTCAAACCAATAAGAACACCTTGTTCAATAGGATCTGTAGCCACTTTACCATTGAAAAGATCAGTGGACCGAATGGAACAAAACTGGGAGTGCCCACAGCAGTGAAAACTTAACTTTCATACAGTTTTCTTTATAAGAAACAAAATTAAATGTTTCTATAAATATTTAACAGATTTAATTATATCTCATCTATGTTTCGGACAAACGTCCTTATTGCATTGTGTCACTCTGTATATTTAAATTAAATAGGTATGTTTCAACTACCATTGTGAGATAGCAAACCTATAAATAAAGATAAAAATTGACATCAAATTATCTATAATAATACCTTTATGTACAATGATTGTGATTTCTGTCAACGGTGTCGCGAGGTGCCTAAAGAAGTTTTGACTTAAAAAAAATTCAGACGCCAAGATATCGACACACCTTACAGCTTCACTAACAACTCTACACTTCTTTCGTCCACACACGGAGCATCATCAGGAGCTGATAGATGCAGTATGAGTAAATAAATTCCGGACAACTCTAGGCCCCAAACTATCTCCGCCATATTCCTTCTTCCATCGGACATCCAGATGCACCACCCTTTCTTGGTGGCTATTCTTGCGCTTCTTGCAACAACAACATCTTGTTGCTTGAGAACAACATCTCTCATAATCGGACGAGTGAAACTTCCTCCCTGCTTCTGTATTACCGAGTACATTATAACCCGTTTGTTTTTAAATCCAGGCTAAATAATTGGGATCAAGAGCGAACTATATCGGTACTAAATAATGTATTGAGTACATCACGCCTGTGATTGTGAGTGCTTCATTGCTTCACCGAGAGATGAACCCGGAACCAATGGCGCAGAATGCTGGATTGCTACCGTTGCAACAAGCTGCACATGTGCTCGATGCATTTGTATTTTTTTTGCGGAAGTTAGATAATTTTTTAAACCTTTTTTCTCAGCTTCTATGAGATAGTGAAACCACGGTATCAAAAGATCAGGACTGTGTAGACTCCCTGAGATCTATGCCAGAATTAAAATGCTATTTAATCGTGTAAAAAACGCGTGCATTCTATTCTACTAATGTTACTTTCGTGGGCGAGTAGTGGAGCGCAAACTGTTTTTATGGCAAAGCCACTCAGAGATCCAGGGTTCGGTGAGTCTAAGAAAAGCTATCTATTTATATTATCCCTAGTCTGTGTGGACCACCATTGTTTCCAAATTCCATAACACAAGTTAACTTAGGTTCAGACCAATGTATGTATTTATATTGTTTTATTTATAAATAACAAAATTATTGAGTAGTTTTCTATACTCTTGATTGGTACTTCTGTTACCCACGTCATTGTTAATAGGTCCACAGTAAAGCCTTCAACGCATAATTTTACCTTTTATAAACTTTTCCCCGAATTATTTTTCGGTAGGTTGCTATGGTAACGGTATCAGAAATTTTCTGTATTTAACCCAATTAACTAATTTTTTTTCACGTTTTTTATTTAATTTTTTGCATTCACAATGCAATATTTCTATAAGATATAAAATACGTGTGTAAAAAACAACCACGCCTCCGAGCCCTCAGAAGGGATTCGAACCCACGACCTTTCGCTATCCGGGCGACTGCTCTGACCGCTGAGCTACCGAGACGCTGGCAAACGTGTCGAATTTTACAAACGTTTTTAACTTCTACTATGAGCTAGTATCGTTCCACCAATGTTGAACGCTAACTACCTTCAACATCGAAAGTAATATTTTTACAAATATTAAACAATCAATTAAGATGGAACCAGCTATAATTGTTTTTTATTTAATTTTTTGAATTCACAATGCAATATTTCTATAAGATATAAAATACGTGTGTAAAAAAAACAACCACGCCTCCGAGCCCTCAGATGGGATTCGAACCCACGACCTTTCGCTATCCGGGCGACTGCTTTTTCGTAAATAAGAACGTGAAAAGTTATAGAAGAAAACTAAAGTCAATTCAACAGTTAAGTGTAGAACTTATATGCTGACTAGCCGTCACACGCCCTCTTCGCTATATAATCAACCCATTTTTTCAGAAATGTGCTTGCGAGTGTGTGCGTTTGATGGCTAGAGAATTCGTCAAAGCTAAAGTAAAGTCACCCATTAACTTGAACCCTACATGGTGTCAACCGTATCATTACAAAAAAACACTCAACTCCCTCCTTCATAAACATTGACTTATATATTACTGCGTAAAAAATCAATGTTTATAAACATGTTATTCCTAAAATACATATATATTTACATTTCTCTCCGTACATCCGGGTTCTTATTGACTGACAATTTATAAACAACCTAGGCACATGGATATTTTAGTAAATAGGAATAACATGTTTAGAGCTAAGAGCATAACACATAATACATAAGTATACATCCAGAGTGGAAATTTATCGGAATATAAATAACTATTCAGGGTAACCACAAAGGAATCACACTGGTAATAATAATAAAAATAATCATAAGGTTGTATGTATTCCGAAATATACATTAGTATAATGACGTCATCAATCCGTCGCCATTTTGTACTTGTCAGTGTAGTGTAACGTATTTTGCCGGGCATATTTCTGTCTCTCGCTCTTACATATATATATGTCTTTGAATATTTTATATCTTTGTATCATATATGTATGTCTATCCGTTACCCTAGTATCCATAACATAAGCCTCCCAGAGGTTACTTTGAGCTAGCTAGGCTAATTGGTGTTAATGTTATTATTATTATAGATGGCGTCTATTTCTGGCGTTAACGCGTTGGCCAGTATATTGCGGAGCAAATCAACAACATGGCGTCGATTCATAACGTCATTACCACTGACCAGTATAATGTTGTATATTTCGGAATACAACCTAATATTTTTTTTTAACTTTAACTAAAGGGCTAGGTAAACTGAAACTAAATACCGAATTCCACATAAATTATCCATTATTTTATTCACGAATACAAACGAAACAGTGGTTAATAACAGTTACAAATTAAATTAATTAGTGAAAACTGATTTCGATTCAGTTAATCAATCGCTTATCACATTATCCCTTATTAAAAAGAAATCTGTCCGTCGGTCTTCTACAGAATGTATTTTAAAAGCACACTCAGGAGCTGCATATGCTCATACCGCCATCTCTCTTTTTCCACCGGATGTCCAGACTTCTCAATCATCTTTTACAGCAGTGGAACTCTCTCCCTGCGTCTGTATTTCCGAGTACCTACTTATAACTCATCCGTTTTTAAAGCCAGGGTGAATAGACTTCTGGGTTAGCTCGTTCCATCGTGGATTCTATCTTGGCCCCCGAGCTCGATTGGGATCAAGAGCGAACCAATACTAAGTAAAATAAAATCTAACAGTCTACATCCACACTCTTACGTTCAATATATCACCACATTTGTCACTACACTGGTGCCCGTACCATATTGTCACAAATATTTTGAGTTGGTTTTTATTTTATTTCGATTGATTTGTTTTATTATCCTGTTAACACTTTGCTCTAGTCCTTTCAGAAGAGTCAAAAAATGCCTTGACAAACAATTCCCTTCAAAATTCCGATTCAAAAATATGCCTTCAAAATTTTTAAAGTTATACTTCTTTTACTTGGGTGAATTTTTTTATGTAACGAAAGTTGCGCATGCAGCATCCAACAAAGTGGCGACACCATGAAGTTAGCTGTTGAAGTAAATGGGCTAAAATCAAGATACTTAAAAATGTAATAAAAAAAGTATAACTTGTCCCGCGCGTACATAAGTACTATCGACGTCGCTCGCGCCTTACCACTTTGTAGAAATATTCGTTTGAACTAATCGCATCGGGCACGCCCACACGACCCCTAAATAGCTTCATATTTTACAACGATTTATACTACGGCCAATCATAAGCAACTAGTTTTAAAATCGCCCTTGATGTCAGCACTGTCAACTGTCAATCTGCTTTACGCGTTCGTGGCGCCATTGTTGAATGAATGGAGCGGGGCGTGGCCTGAAGCGATAGGCATTGTGCAGTGAGCTAGCGACTTTCCACTTAGGACTGATAAGGCGCCAGAGGCCTCGATAGTACATGCATATATTATTATTAGAAATACAATTTTTTAACGGTTCCTTATTTAAGTATGTTAAATTATGTATTTAGTTACACATTATAACGACTTTAAAATCATCTTATGAAGATATAACCCTTAAGTTTACCTACAGAAGAATCTGAAGCTACAATAAAGTCCATAGGTGGGTGGGAAAACGGATTTGGCCCGTTTGCGTCGAGAACCTTTGGTTGCTCGGGGCATTCTTGTCAAGTGTCGACAATGTTCAAGACGTTGGGTTCGCTACCCGCTCGAGCTGTGGCCGGGGTAGGGGGGTCGGAAGAAACCTGTGGTTCTTCAGCATCAGAGCGTTCCCGCAAAGCATCGCGACGGGCTCGACGTCTACGGAATTCAGCGAAGCGTGCTAACTGATCGTCCAGAACGTCTGGACGTCTACGCTCCCTCTCCTGATGGCATGGCGTAGCACTCGCTTCCTCGTTCTCTTCATCCACCTCCTGGAAACAACGACAAATATCCATTTTGTATCAACAAAGATATAGAAGCCTCGTTACGTCTTAAAGTATATTTATTAAGTGTAAAATACATTTATAATTTGTAAATCAAAACTGCTTACTTTATGAGTATTTGCGACATGATCTAAAAACGCGCGGCAGAAGTATTTTTTTTGATGAGACATCTTGAAGTTAGCCTAACTAGCCTAGCTTTAACAGCTTACTTCACGGTGTCGCTTTTTCGTTGCATGCTGCGTGCGCAACATCCGTTACATGAAAAATTTTATCCTCAATGCGCCAAAAGAAGTATACCTATCGCATGTCCAAATCCAGTAAAATGTAAAAAATCATCAAAATTGGTTGAGTTGTTTCGGAGTTATATATAGATAGAGATAATAAAGACATCCGTGACTCAAATACAAATGCTCATATTCACCACACAAACATCTGCCCTTTCCGGGACTCAAACCCAGGACCGTCGTTCGTCAAAATAGTAGGGTTGAAGGTACCTTAATCTCAGCGAAGGTGACAGGCACTGTTCGATGCCGGGACCGTGGATCAGGTCGGCGAGCTCGACGACCTCTAGCCAAGGCTGAAGCCGCTCGAGGGTATACCGCCTCCATCACGGCCCACGTGTATTGTGCCACCTACCACTGCGGGATTTAAGGGTTACCAACATCAAAAAACGGGTTATAAACGGTAAAATACAAGTTTTATACATAATTATATAGATAAATATGATCTGTAGGATTTGTCGACGCGCAAATATTTTAAAATTAACAAATATTCAATTAACTTATAATTTAGTTCTTAAACTAAAACATTTTTTACGGATTTTGCGCATAATTTAATCTATATATGTATCAGAATAAAACACTTTTTTACGGATTTTTGCGCATGTTTTATTTTATTTTATATTTAATCCTGACGTTTCAGTATATAATCCTGACGTATCAGTCTTCCTGTGATCACGGCTCCTGTAAAATTGTTAAACAGATCTAATATATCGCTAACATTATTTGACAACTAACAAGCCTTGTAAGTATTCGTCAAAATTTTGGCCCACAACAAAACCAAGAGAGAGTATCCTAAAATGCTTTGTCCTCGTTCTTTTATTACAAAGAATAGGTTCGCTTTTGATCGAAATCACGCCCGGGGCCAAGACAGAATCCACGATGGAACGACCTAACCCAGAAGGTGCCTATTCACCCTGGCCTTGACAACGGATGGGTTATATGTACACGGAAATACAGACGCAGGGAGGAAGCTAAAATCCTTTGCTGTGCGCATTATGAAATATGTTGAGAAGCGTTTGGTGCGACAGATAGGAATAGCAACCAAGAAAGGGTGGCCCGCAGTGCGTCTGGATGTCCGATGGAAGAAAGGTGATGGCGGTATGAGCATGCAGCGCTTGTGTTATGATGAATAAGGAGTTTATTGTTATTATTTATAATAAGTAACGCGAGTAGATATACTATGTTATAATCAACTGTAGTTTATTTCATCTGAAACATGTTTACATAACAAATGAGTTATGCATAACGAATGCTGCTGCTGCTATTTTATCATTCCATTATGGTTTGCCATATTATTTTATATATATATATTAGCTGACTCGGCCACGGTCCAGCCGTTTAGGAGGAGTTCAGTGACATACACACGTACAATTGAATTATATATATATATTGTTATATATTGTTAATTTAATTGTTGAATATAATTTAAACTATGTAACTTCAAATTTTTTTATGATAAACTTGAACTTTTTGTCGAAATTCTTTTTTTTCGGTCATGGGACCTAAAACGAATTTTTAGAGATAGCAACGCTAGCGCCAGCAATAGAGGCTGAAGTTTTATTTGCAACCATATGAAAAATTTATGTAAAAAAATTGTATGAAATTAACCATTGGGCAAAACTGGCTATAATTTTGGTAGTTGTACATTTTCTTTCTGCGATAATTGTAAATAATATGGATAAATTATTATTTTATAGTTTTATGATCAAAAATGAATGAATATGCTTTAGAAAAGTTCGTTAAAAAATATATATTGAAGTATTAATTAATTTCAAATTATTACAGCAGTGTACCTTTCCTTCTTTTAGGGGCCGTCCATTAACCACGTGATGTTTTTTTTGGCATTTTTTAACCCCCCCTCCCCCTTGGTGATACATGGTGATGTTTCAGACTACCCCCCCCTCGCCCCACTATATCACGTGTATTTTTTAGTACCTATAAAGAATTTTTTTTTTTAAATATTTTTTAAATACAGGTATAAGTATCATGTTATTTCATTATAGAAAATTAAAGACTACAATAATAACGTTTAGAGGTAGATAGAGAGGTTGCAGGTTTTGGGGTGGGTGGGATCTACCTCCTAGCGGTCCACCCCGGGCAATGGCATCACGGACCAACTCGGCCCGTGGTGACGGCTGATGATATCAGCAGCGGCGGTAAGCTCCGTAAGGGGCCGCCTGACTTGCGACCACCATCCTGCCGAAATCCGTCGCCAAGCAGCTCTGCTGCGTTCCGTTGGAGGGCGGGAGTACCAGTGCCAATGGGGGTTGGTAATAAGTCAGTTGCGCATATTAAGACCGGTCTTGGTATCTTGGCTATACTGTACCAGCTTATTCTGGAGGGTAGCGGGATCCGAATCACGATTTAGCCATTGGCCGACCGCAGTAAGTGGGGGCCCAACTAGCGGGTGAGCCACGCGTGAAAGACTGCTCCGCCAACTTGCGAAAAATCCCGAAATGCTCCACCGTGCCAGTTGGCGACTGGATGGGAGAACCCGGTGGCCATTTCGGGGGGATTCGGGTGTCCCCGCAGTTTCCAGGTGAGTTCCATTCTGTGGTTAGCTTAGCCAAAGAGTACTTTAAAGGTCGACTGATTAGCGTCTCGACTGAAAATCCAACCCCCAACATTAATCACTATAATCCAGAAGCACAAGAAGAAAGTTAAACAACGGCTGCACTTCCTCCCATAAAAAGTACACTTCGTTAACATCAGAGGACTGCACTCAAATCTCGATCCGGTCCATCATCATCTGGAGACCGCGAAGCCGCACCTAAGAACGGACACTCAGATAGCAACCCCGTCGGATGAGGCGTACGTCAACTACTCTGGTTACACGCTTGAGCATAAGTTCAAGATGAGTGCAGGGGTCTGTGTGTTTGTCCGTAATGACATTTGCTGTAGGCGTCTCCAATGCTTTAAAAAGACCGAGTTTTCCGTTATTTGGCTTCTGGTGGACACAGGGGTAGAGAAGAAGCTCTACATCTGTGTTTGCCGATCGCACAGCGGTGACCGGGAGACGACTCGGCTCAAAGATTACCTCACAGAGACGGCAGACTTGGCAACTGTGCGATAGCCAGCGGCAGAGCTTTTTCTGGGGGACTTCAACGCTCACCATAAAAAGTGACTGTTCACTTACCAGAAAACTGACCATGCTGGGAGAGAAGCGTGCCCTAGCGCTAAATCTTACTCAGCTGGTGGACCAAGCGACGCGAATTCCAGATATTGCTGGCCACACACTCAATTGTCTTGACTTGCTGCTGACAACTGATCCACACACATTCGGTATCGGTCTTAGCTCCACTGGGGTCGTCCGACCATTGTGGGGTAAAATCCGTATCGAGCTGCTCTCCTCCGCATGATAGCCCCAGGGGCATGAGGCGGGTATGGCGTTACGAGACAGCAAATTGGGACGAGATGCGTTTTTTATTTGCATCTTATCCCTGACGGCAAACTTGCTTCTCTTCGAGAAACCCATCGTGCACCGCTGATGCGATTGCAGACGGAATTCGGCAGGGAATGGAGTATTTTATTCCATTCTCCGACATCCCGCTCGGTTACAAGTCCCGGCCTTGGTATAATGCGGCCTGTGCTCGTGCTGAGGCTTGCTTACCAGGTTTGGGTGCATATCCGCGATCGCAAGGTCAGCGCACGGAGAATCCGATCGAAGAAGAGAGCCTATAATTCGGCCGCCAAGTCATGCAAAAGGGTCATTCTTAAAGCAAGATTCGACCACATCAGCCGAATAGGGACGAAACTGTCATCCTACCCGAATGGAAGTAAACAGTTCTGGTCCCTTTCGAAGTCAGTCGAAGTGAATTTCTATCGTCCTATGTTACCACCTTTGCAGAAACCTGACGGGTCACTGGCTCATTCTGCAACTGAAAAAGCAAGTTTATTTGCCTCTCTGTTTGCAAGCAGTTCCCGTCTAGACACCGGCTCTCGACAACCACCAAACATACCTCAATGTGGTTCTTCAATGTCGGAGATCACAATTCACAATAAGCGGGTCCGTAGAGTCTTACTTGGTCTGGACGTGAATAGGGGTCGCAAACCGGGATACCGAATTTCGGAAATACCGGAATACCGGGCCAAATTCAGGTCTAATTAATACCGGTATTCATTTCACAAAAACCGGGATATTCGGTATTTTCGGTTTTAATAAAATAATTAAAAATCAAATACAATTAGAAGAAGTTACGCGCCATTTATTTCAAATTACGCGCTCACGAGTTCGTTCACCTTACGACAAGACCGATGAATCCGGCGACAGCCGAGTAGACGAACGTCCCGCTCTCTGTCCCGCGCAATGATTAGCGAACGAGCCAATGGCGTGGCGCGAACGGTGCAAGTGATTGAGTTGAAGTTAGTTGCGTTGCGACCGACAAGTGTAAAATTTTATATTTCAACTGTTTACATTTCGTCATAGTGATTTCTCTAGGAAATACAAGACAGTGGCGGTCTTCTTTGATGTAGCCAAGGCCTTTGACAAGGCCTGACGCTCTGCACTAACTTTCAAGCTGTACAGACTTAATCTGTCAGTGAGACTGGTTTGGCTAGTAGCATCATATCTCCACCACCGTACCTTCCGTTTCAGATACGAAGGTACTCACTCAACTCCGCGAAACATAACAGCGGGCGTGCCTCAGGGCTCTGCCCTGGCTCTCCTGCTTTATGTTATATAAACCAACGACATTCCCGTCCCAACAAATGGGGTACAACTGTCCCTATTTGCAGACGATACTGCTCTGTATCTCAAGGGCCCATTCTGCAGTCATATTCTCCCGAGGCTTCAGACCTCTATCAATAATTTAGGCGACTGGTTCCGCAAGTGGCGCATCGATGTAAACCCGGATAACTCATCCGCTGTTTGCTTCGACGCCAAACGCTCGTGTGTTCCGACCCGCCACAACGCACCCCGACTCCAGGGGAAGTCCATTCCTTGGCAACGCTCTGCCAAATTTCTAGGTGTCACCCTAGATCAAAAACTGACATTCTCTCCTCACGTCAAGAGAGTGTCTCGAAAAGCGCGGTTTTACTTGGGGCGCCTCAACCCTATGTTGGGGGGTCACAGCCGCATGTCACTTTGAAAAAAGCGAACATTTTATAAAGTTTGCATTCGACCGGTGATGACCTACGCGTCCCAGATTTTCTCACATGCAAAGGCATCAGTCCTCCAGAAATTGCAGGTGATCTAAAATAATTTCATATGTAGGGCCTCAAATGCTCCCTGGTATGTCCGCAATGCGGACTTGCACAGAGACTTTGAACCCTACTTTACAACAATACTTCTTAAAGGCCTCTGAACGTTTCTTCGAAACGGCAGAGAGACATTCCAATCCACTTATACGGGGCGCATCCAACTACACTCCTTCCTCATCCATAAACCCTCTGTCCAGGCGACCTAGATCTGTCCTGACAGACCAACCCAACCATTGTCGGCTGACCTGAACCTCCTCTTAGAGGCACAGGAATCATTCAAACGTAGAGTCACTACAGACCTTTCAGGTCTACCCCAGTCCTCTCAGTTGCCGACTGGCCCCCCATCTGGGAGCCAGCCGACTTATTTCATCATCACGACTGACCCCCCTTCTAGGAGCCGGTCGATTTTTTCTATCACCTAGGTGAGCGCCACCCCTCTCTAGAGGGGTGGTCGCCTCAGACGAAGGCTTATGACCAGGTGGTGTTTAGTCAGTACGAGTCTGACATAACTCTCGGGCCGGCCCGAAGTATCCATGGAGCATTCACCACCTCCCTCCCCCGTGTACGGAGGGAGCATTTTGCATAAAAAAAGTCATCATCATTCGTCATTGCGTGTTTTGTTTGTGTTGTGGTTTGTTTTAATTAGACTATTATTTGATGATAAGTAAACCATACTAAGAGTTAATTTTATTTAACTAATTAATGAGTATTAATTAGAAGTGCATTTTTTTGGTTCCTTCTGTTTATGTTGAGGCTGTTGTGAGATGTTTAAGTTTGATAAACATTTCATTTTTAGAACTGATTCCTTGTAGGAATCCCACTTTCTGGTCAAACATTACATTTAATTAAAGTTTTTGAACTAGTAAACCGAAGTTATTTTAATAAAGGAATGAACGGGCATTTAGTATTAGTAAATCATTGCTAAGAACTAACTGATTGATTACCAACATATCAAATAATAAACCTTGTGTCAATGAATATTTTGTTTTATTTAGATGATGATAAATTCATTTAGATTAGTACCTAATTACTATTCCTCCGCAAACTAACTTCATTACACTAAATTTGCTAACTCTAACTTAATCCCGGAAATATCGAAAATACCGGATTATCGGTATTGGTCTGGAGCCAATACCGAAAATACCGGTTTTGCTGAAATGATTCGGTATTGCGACCCCTAGACGTGAATAAGGCCAGTGATCCTGATGGTATACTAGCAAGAGTACTGAGGTATTGTGCACCCGAGTTGTCTCCTGTGCTAAAACGCTTGTATCACCTCTCTCTCAAAATAAGA
Source organism: Calamotropha paludella (assembly GCA_927399485.1). Taxonomy (NCBI): domain Eukaryota; kingdom Metazoa; phylum Arthropoda; class Insecta; order Lepidoptera; family Crambidae; genus Calamotropha; species Calamotropha paludella. The sequence continues at coordinate 225,224 of OV656803.1, read as the reverse complement.
ACCGTACCAAAATCCTGGAAGCTTGCCAATGTGCAGCCAGTACCCAAAAAGGGTTGTCGTGCCGACCCATGGTATTTACGACCGATCGCCATCACTTCCATACTATGTAAAGTAATGGAAAAAGTGCTGAACAGTAAGTTGCTCTCGTACCTAGAAAACAATGATCTCCTCAGTGACGGTCAATATGGGTTTCGCCGTGGACGTTCAACTTCGGGGATCTTCTAGTTTATGTGACGCACTGCTGGGGCGAGGCCCTCGAGATGCACGACTAAGCACTTGCCGAGTCACTTGACATCTCGAAGGCTTTTGACAGGGTTTGGCACGCTAGTCTGCAGCGCAAACTTCCTGCGTATGGTATCCCCGCTGACTTTTGTAATGGGAAAGCCGATTTCCTGACAGAACGGTCGATCAGAGTAGTTATCGATGGCTGCTCCTCTGACTTAGTGGCTATTGATGCCGGAGTTCCTCAGTGGTCTGTTCTCTCTGCGACACTTCTCCTGCTGCACATCAATGACCTGTTGATACCTGGAATTGTTGGGTATGCGGACGACAGTACTGTCGTAGAGAGATACCTGTCTAATTCAAAAGCCAGCGGTGACGACGTGATATTGATGAGAGAGGCCATGGTTGAGCGAACGAATCAGAGGTTGAGCCACGTTTCCCAGTGGGGTGACAGTAACCTCGTCCATTTCAACGCCTCCAAAACGCAAGCGTGTATTTTCACTGCAAAAAGGAGTTCCTTCAACCTCACTCCTACTTTCCGAGGTACATCTGTACCTGTTACCGACAGCCTTGAGCTTTATGGCATAGAGTTGTCGTCAGATCTCAATTTCGGCGCCAACATCGAACTACAGAAGTAGTAAGCCGCTTTCGTTTTGTACGCGTTTGGCGAAAGAAAAAATAAATACACGTCATGCCGCTTTTCGGTTCAGTATCGTGAGTTTGCTGAAAAAATAAATACACGTGATATATTACTACACCCCCCCTCCCCCCTTGTGATATTTCGTGATTTTTTATGGACCCCTCCCCCCCCCTTTCGAGCCTCACGTGATTAATGGACAGCCCCTTACAAGTCCTAATAATACCAATTTTTCAAATTTTTATTCACCCATTTTCAGGGTAAAACTCCTTATTCAAGGACTGTTTAAAAATGTTCAAAATTAGAAAACACGTGTGTAACACGTAAGGTTTTGTCCCCATTTGGGTACAAAACCTTAAAAACGATTTATACTTGGAACACTCCAATGAGTTACGGTACGTAGGCAATTATTTTTACACATTCATTTTAATGTAGACGCGTCGCCATCGAGTTCGCAGAACGACTAAAGTTATATCTCGTATTTAGTTACCGTTGGAAATATTCGTTTCAGCTCGAGGCATCACTGACGGATAACACCTGGCCACTAATTTTATTCAGCTTATCACGCAAGCATCGTAAAAAACCTACTGTTCTTCTTAATTTGTTAATTTCATAATATTTGATCGTAATATTTTTTTTAATAATATTTCAGGTCACATGTTTTTTTTTTTAATTTTGAATGGGTTTGCTTTTGATCCCAATCAAGCCCGGGACCAAGATAGGATTCACTATGGAACGAGCTAGCCCAGAAGATGCCTATTCATACTGGCTTTGAAAACGGACGGGTTATAACTCAGAGATACAGACGCAGGGAGGGAGTTTCACTCCTTTGCTGAAAGAACTTTCATGACATGAAAGATTTTTGACTAAAAGATTTACTTAAATAAATTGTGATTTAATGTGTGAGTTTGACACTATATGTTTTAAAAGTTGAATCTAATATAATAATAATAATAATAATATTTTAAATGTAATTTAATATAATATGACTCGACATTTCTCACACAACACAAAATTATGAATTTGCATGCTTAGTAATAAGCGAAACATGACATACAATTTAATATTACCAACCATCTTACTTACCGTGTTTGCAGAAAAGAAATTAATGATTACATACACACCAATTAGCCTAGCCCAAAGTACTGTAAGGCTTGTGTTATGGATACTAGGGTAACGGATATATGGTACATAGATATGTAATATTCATAGAAATATATATAATACCCATGACTCGTTTAGTGCATCGGTAGCGATTGCCTTTCGCACCGGTAGCGGTTCGAGTTCTGTAAAGGGCAAATGTTTGTGTGATGAATACGAGCAGTTGTACCCGAGTCATGGGTATTTATATTTCCATAAATATTGCTTATCTATGTATCATATATTTATGGCTATCTGTTACCCTAGTATCTATAATACAAGCCTTACTTTGGGCTAAGCTAATTGGTGTGAATGTAAGAAATCTATAATCTAAGATCACAGTTGTTTGATCTGTGTGATTGTGTGTTTGTCTATCCACTCTTTTTCCCGCTCTTATTCCATTGTATACGCGTTACCATAGAAACGCGTTAACCGCAAGTAGTTCGTCTACCAGACGCTAGATGGCGCTAACGGAAAAATAATTAATAATAGAAAAAAATTAAAGAATTTTGTCCACCCTTAATAATAAAAAATGCTTTATTAATAATAAAACATTTTTTATTATTAAGGCTGCCCGTTTGTATACTTTTCATTTTCTGTATCCGTGTGTGCAATAAGCGTAAATTTATTATTAATTATCTCAGCTGTGATTATAAAATTAATTTTAAACGCAATAATTATATACTTATTTAAATAAAAAAGAAATAAGATTTGTGATAATCTTTATATTTAGCATAACTTTCCTTTTGTCTTTGTTATTTTTTTTTGCACTCACAATGCAATATTTGTATTACTTATACAAATATTATGAATGCAAAAAAAAATAACAGACATAATTATAGCTGGTTCCATCTTAATCGATTGTTTCATATTTGTAAAAATATTACTTTCGATGTTCAAGATAGTTTGCATTCAACTTTGAAACGATACTAGCTCATAGTAGAAGTTAAAATACGCTTGTAAATTTCGACACGTTTGCAAGCGTCTCAGTAGCTCAGCAGTCAGAGCACTCGCCCGTATAGCGAAAGGTCATGGGTTCGAATCCCACCTGAGGGCTCAGAGGCGTAGTAGTTTTTACATGCGTATTTTATACGTTAACTTTCCTTTTTTTCCATATCAAGGTCCTGATATCAATGACGATCTTCATAGTGGAGTGGCTCGCATATCGGTTATTCATGGTAACACCATCCCGAGGTCCTGGGTTCAGTTCCCGGCCGGGTCAATGTAGAGAACAAACTTTTGTATATTGGCTTGTGTTTGGGTGATGTGGTACCGTCGTTGTTTCTGAATTCCATTACACAAATGTTTTAGCAACGTAACTTGGGTACAGAGCAATATAAATTATCAAATATTTAATTTATTGTTATTTATTTAGATACTCTATAATATTATTATTACATATTTGTACTTTAGGCACAAACTGTACCAAGGCTGACTTAACACCTTGGCCATTTTCTACCAGTGAACCTTAGGGTGATATGTAGACAAATAAGTAGAGTGCACAACCAGTGTAAAAAAGGAAATAAATATTAAATTAAAATACGTAGAATAAACGATTTTATAAATGTATAAATACTGACCCGGCCACGCGTTGCTGTGTTAAAAATTAAAATGAAACCTATCCTATGTAATAAGCCGAAATGAATCCAGCTAAATGGAAAAAAAACCATTAAAATCGTTATAATAGAAAAATACTAGAAAAAATCGACTCGAGTCACAAGTGAATTCTCAGGCGGGAAACGAACCCGCAACCTTTGGAAATCCGGTCCAATGCTCTCCCAATTGAGCTACCGAGCCTTGTGAACACTCATCGAATTTTCTAGTACCTTTCTTAATTTTACGCTGTAGGCCAGCGTTGTTTCATCAATGAGAGGAACATCCTCTCGTATTCGAAAGAAACATTTTTACAAATGTTTGAGCAATCGATTAAGATGAAACAGCCATTTAGTTTTATATATTTTTTATGCATTTTCAATGCGATCTTATAAGATAAATTATTATAGTAGAAAAATACTAGAAAAAATCGACTTGAAGTGAGTTCACTTGTGACTCGAGTCGATTTTTCTTTTTTCGAAAATGCATAAAAAATATATAACACCATTAAAATCCGTTGAGTAGTTTCGGAGTTCATCGCGGTCAAATAATGTGTAAGTGAATTTTTATATATTTAGATATATATACATACTAGCTGTAACCCGTTACTTATTCGCCCTAAATCTCTCTATAATATTTTACGATAATCGAACACTGTAGCAGTATAATCTACCTATATGTCGAATCCAATTAAAACCGTTTATCCATTTTAACGTAATCAAGTTACAAAATTCCATATTTCATTGTTTTGAAGAGTTCCGTCGTCTGTCTCCGAAACTTATCACCAGATCTAAATGAAATTCAAAAAAAAACCATTTCGAAATTATTCCCTATCAAACAAAAAAATATTTTCGCAAATCCGTCTATATATGACGGAGTTATGCCCGAACACGACTAAAAGTGAAATTCAATTTGATACCTTCCTCCTTTTCGAAGTCGGTTAACAATTAACTACATAATATGAGACTAGCGCTTGTTGTTTCTGCCATCTCGTGATGAGTGAGTGACCTTTCACGTATATATATAACGCAAATACAAACGGAACGGAAGCACATATTAAAATCCCATAACGCACAACCAAATATAATACTTGGACTTCTCTTGATTACGCATAAAAAAACTATGTTTTTCACATAATATGTTAATATAAATAAATCTTTTGATAAAATACAATTTCAAACAATATTAAAATAACTTTAGCCATTATTAAACACGTAAACATTAGTTGAAAAAGGTTTTTAACTAAAATATAAATATGGCGCGTTTACACCTATTTTAATGAAAGTAATTGAATCCCTGTAAAAGCCGACCACCCGAGAAACGGTTCAAGTAGTAAAAATGAATAGTCATGCTGTGTGGATTTGTTTAAAAACAGTCTATTTGTAACTTACGTAAATAGATGTCGACGTCCGTGTTTGTATGGGGCGAGGCCGTCGGTCAAGGCGGTCGACGCGAGTACAAATTACTCGTTCAATCCATATATCGCGAACCGAGTACGCGCGTTGGACTCGGCGAGTCGGCTAGTTGTGCGTCTGTACGATGTTTTTTTTCCCTTGAATTCTGTATGTTTTGGTGTGTGACCGCGATCTGGTGGCGGATTGCCAACAGCGTCGAAATCCCCACCTCACCTCGCCTCACGACCACAATGGCGATACACAAATTATGAATAACCCGTCTTCATCGAAACAATATGATTTGTTGCTTCTCACAAGTGAAATAGATTTCAAGAAGGCATTTACATTAAAAATTATTAACGAATACGTTATTGTTGAAGTTAAAAAATATTTTAATGAAATTACGTCGGCGCGTCCGGTCCAGTCCAGTCAGTCGGTTGACCCGAATTAGCTGCGTAGCTATATAGGTGAATACTTTATGTCCAATCGATCCGTATGTAAAAATGGTGCTGGTGTTGGGAGATGGTTATAAATAAACATATCAATACTAACTTCCCACGCTTAAGTTGGTCGACGATTCTTAGAATTACACTGGAGTTTACAAGCGAGAGTAAAATCGCCAGTGAAGATATCATATCACACAAACACTACGACAATATAATAATATTTCTTACATTCACACCAATCAGCCTAGCCCATAGTAAGCACGTAAGGCTTGTATTATACTAAGGTAACGGATATAGCTACATATATGATACATAAATAACTAATATTCATAGAAATATATATAAATACCCATGACAGGTACATGTGCTCGTATTCGTCACACAAACATCTGCCCCTTACGGGACTCGAACCCAGGACCCAGTGCCGGATTAAGGTCGCCTGGGGCCTCTAGGCACTTTATGATTGGGGGCCCCCTTATACAATGTGTCCCGTCACCAGTGTCGGAGCCTTTAATGGTGTGGAATATAGCATTTTTTATCGACAAATTGCCCCTCAAATTTTGTGGAATACTCATTTCTTGAGTGAATAAATACAAAATCAAAAAATATATTTTAAATAAAAATTTAATATTTACATTTTTTTTTATATTTTACATTTTGGGGCCCCTTCTACACCGGGGCCCCTAGGCACGTGCCTAGTGTGCCTAGGGGGTAATCCGCCACTGCCAGGACCGTCGGAGCTATACGCAGGATCGCTGAGGCGATAACTAGCCATCTCTAAGACCCGTTTCGGGTTCGATTCCAAACCCGAACGGCGTCTAAATTATATGATTGATATACCAAAGAGTCGCACTAAGCGTTTTGGTTCTAATATTGTGATCAGTACCTCTAGAGATTGGAAGTCCTTGCCTGAGTCTGTGTTTCCTGCAAATACAATTCAGGGATACCTGAAAAGTCGAGTGTAATAAACCGACTACAATATTCCAGTCAAAACAAAACATCCACGAGGAGATAGCCGCTATCCCCGCAGCATGTGTCAGCGAGTTTTCCAAAGTTTGCGATGGTGCACAACACGACGACGGTATCATTTTTAAAAAATAAATTTCATTCAATGATTATTACGTTAAATAAATCATCAACAAAATAACATTCGTAGTTTTATTTCTATTCATGTTTCAAAAGTGCAAAAATTTTGGCCCACCCTGTATATACATTACGTATCACAGTGTTTGACCGCAATGAACTCCGAAACTACTCGGCTGTTCATTGTGCTGAGTTTGGTCTCATATAAGGACATATCAACGCGAGATTACGTTTTATAAAATCGAAAATCATGTTATTTTAATAAACTTTACATTTAAAATAAATATATTCTTGTAGTGAAGGCATATTGAAATTAATAAACAAAATAATATATTGTATAGAAAACTCTCAAAAATCGACACAATATTAGCAAAGATCGGAGAAATTCAAACCTTCGTCAATCCAAAATTGTTTATTTGTTATAACTAATTAGTAAATAATTGGATGTAGTAATTAATTAAATCTAACTTATGCCTAATATTTACAACTGAAAACGCCAAGCATCCGAATATTTGTAAATGGGACACATTTACCTCACGTTCAGTTCACTTCTCTTTGGGAGTCGTTCCACGAACCGCCTATGTTGGACAGAAGTTTTTTAAGTACACTGCCGTGTTTGCAGCGTCAGCCCAGACTCATTTCCTATACCAGCCTCACGAAGCATGCATCTTACCGCTTCTACATTGGTACGGTTAGCTCATTCCGCTACTCTGCCCACAGCGGAACGGTTGTTAGCGAAGTGGAGTTACGTTGCCTTACTGGCACCGTAACTTCATGCTTAATACCACAAGACTTTAGAAACCCCCTAAAATGACTATTTACATGTTCGCCACCACCATCGTTTTCAAAGCTTTGATCTTTTTGCCAGTTTGGCTCTCCACAAATGCTTTGAATTCTTGAAAACTCTACAAGGTCAGGTCTTGTTTTAATACAAAAATACACCGTTTTCCTACTAAATATCGTCGATGAACATCAATAGGTACATAGCACCGCCTATAGACTCGTCTTGCATAGACCAGCACAAGTCAGTGTTCACTAACCCTAACAGTTCTCCAGCACGACGTAACGACTTTCTAGGAAAAGGTAATCTTACTTTCAATGCAGCTTATACAAGACTCATAATCGACACCGTAGCTGTTCCCAACAGCCATCGCACGCTTGAGCAAACGCATGCTCCTGGCGTTCAGATGTCCCAGACGATACCACGTGCTTTGATTCCAGTTGCTCGATGCACAAACATAACAATGAATATTTGACTCAATCCGACCTGTAGAAAGTATTCAAATGCACTGTTTCGTCAAGTAACTCGCTCCGACCAGAAAAAAAAATAATTTGTACAAACCATTTTTCTTATTTGCCGTAGATACAATATCATTATCAAAATACATTTTATAAAATTCTCCGAAAATATTTATTTTGACTGACTGTTGACTGCCAACAAATTACATGACAGATTCGGTGCAAATAATATGTCACGTAAATTTTTCAAACCTGCTTTGACTAAATAGTTTGTATCACCACGAGCTATATACACAGCTTTTCAACATGACTTGCACATCCACAGTAAAATTTTGAAAACTGTCCGTCAAATAGTTTCTGTTGTTGAACATATTATGGCAACTTGCACCCGAGTCAATGTAGAATGCCTGTTGCTTCACTGATGACGACAGACAACTCCCCTCCTCCCCACCTCCCGTTGACGATGACGAAGCAGTGGGCTTCTTCTCCACACTCAGACGGTCTGAGTCAGACCCGTCTCGATTTTGTTGCGACTATCTTTCACAATATGCCTAACTTTCTTGCACTTAAAGCATTACACGACTCGCTTCTTTGGTGGTCGTCTCTCGCTCATTGTCAACACAACTATTCTTTCGTGAACCCTCCTACAACAGTTTCATCTTGACTAACTCACTAGCTCACTCACAGCTTTACACTTTACAAGCCACCTTATTCCTACAATCCAAACCTTGAGCGTAAGTCAGATGTCAACTGATTAGAACCGATGTGTTGCAGCTGTTCATGCCTTTGTCGTACTAACAATTTTACAATCAAGTCTTTAGAAGATAGTAAAAAAGGAGACTGAACACCTTCCGGAAAATCCGACAGTAAAATTTTTGTTTTCACTCTTATCAGTCCTTCTTCGTCTGTGAATTTGGACAAACTACAGTCTTCTATAAATACTTTATCTTTCATTTGTATTAATTTAATAATAGCTCGTTCGACCTTTTCATATTCTTCATAACTAAGCTCTCCATTCTGCTTAATACTGTATTTTACATTATGTACAAACCTAAGAATCCATGCTAACATTCTAACAACATTTGAATAATATTTTTTGACGACCGTTTGGGGCAACGGTAGCGATCCTGTCTATCGCACCGACGGTCCTGGGTTCAAATCCCGGAAGGGGCAGATGTTTGTATGATGCATACGAGCATTTGTACCTGAGTCATGGGTGTTTATATATATTTCTATGAATATTACATATTTATGTATCATATATGTATGTCTATCCGTTACCCTAGTATCCATAACACAAGCCTTACAGTGCTTACTTTGGGCTAGGCTAATTGGTGTGAATGTAAGAAATATTTATTTATTTATTTCATTTATTTATTTATTTCGAGAAGTATGTACTATATACGTAAAAAATCTTCATTATACATAATATTTACATTACATACAGTTTGCTTCGTTTCCAGGATTACTTTTTTCTGATCTAGTATAAGATCAGAACGTGGCCATTGCGTGGGTGACAGTCGTAGCCATGGAGGACCTTTTCACCATCGATAGTCAAAAAAGGCCTTTGCATTGCACCCTCTAGATTCTAGGTGAATTTAACAGTTAAATTCACCTGGAATATGTTGCCAATTATCTACATCAGTGTTTAGTTTTATTTCTGTGACTCTATTCTTTACGAAGGTTTTCAATGGTAACTCATTTTCCAAGCAACATAAAGTCACGCTAGAGTCCGTCCAACAATACTCAACACACTTACGTAAATTAAGATTCTGCCTGACATTTTTCATCAATCTTGAGCCCATCAATGCCGTAGTGAGTTCGAGTCTAGGAATGGTATTTTTTGCGTCGGAGCAACTCTAGACTTTGCAGTAACCAATTGGACTGTCACGGTACTGTCTCTTTCAGCTCTAAGTAAAATGCATGCACCATATCCATCCTTGCTTGCATCGACGAACAAATGAAGACTTACCACCATTTCTTCCAGGATATTGTTTGGTGACAATCTGCAGGGAATCCTACATTTATTTAAGTAAGGAATGTGTTTATACCAATCGTAAAAGTTAGTTAGTAAATCTGAAGGTATGTTATCACCCCAGCCGAGTTTACATTGCCATGCTTTTTGGAGTATTAACTTTGGAATCAACATAACTGGTGATGTGTACCCTATAGGATCAAACGTGCTTTGTGTTAATGAAAATAACCGTCTCTTAGTTACAGCTGTCAAGTTCTCAAAGCTAGTTATATTATCAATATTGCAGTACATTTCATCCATAGCGATATTCCATTTCAACCCGAGCACAGATATTGTTTCTTTACCTTGCTCGTTCATACCATGTGATGTGATTTCTTGTTGTCATTTGTCAGTCATATGTAAAAATAATATTTGTAGCAATATACCTAAAGTTTGTAGTGACAATACTCAAATTGTCAATTTGTTAGGCAAATATGATATAACATTGACAGATATGGGTCACAGTTCTAAAGATATTGGGTTAGTAATTGGGGCAGATGTACTTGGTTTGTTTATAACAGGTTCAGTCGTTCATTTGGAAGACAGTCTGACGGCTATAAAAACCAAACCAAATCCGTCAATTGATGCGAAATCTTACAGACGTAGGTAAGGTATTCCTCCATACCCCCAAATTGGCTCAGCTTCAATCCAAAAAGCATTCGTAACAGTCCAAGTCTACGCGTGAGACCCTTGTCCTCGTAAGCTTTTTCTAGATTACTCTATGGCTCATGTGCCGTAGTCGTGTTCCGCACATGCACGTAAGCAACCGGATTCACGCTGAGGCAGATCCCCGCTAAGCCTTCAGCTCTTTGCATTCGATAAAGTCACACATATCCTCGTGAATGAGGGTCATCTTCATGACGGATTTCCACTGCGCATAGTTTTCCAGACCATTTAATTTTTCAATGGCCGACACTACCGCAACATTTGCCATGATTATCGCGCAACACATACAAAAAATAACTAAATTATTTTATTTTTCCGTAGCTGTGCTACCATATTGGAAAATTATATTAAAATAAAGCCATAGAAAAAGGGGTAACTATTTCCATTATTTTCAAATTTCATGCCGATCCCGATGTTTTTCTTTGTTTTCCTGTAATGGTTTCCGTACTTTTTAACTCCGTCACGACTAATGTAAAAACCGTGCTAACAAATTTATAAAAAACAACTTTTGACAATGATACGGAGAAGAATCAATATCAATGGAAAGGGATTATTTTAATGTTCATCCATTGATTATTCATCATTCATAATTGCCGAAGACTAGGCTGTACGGTCTTAGTACCCTTTGCCTGCTTTTAATGGAATAATGGAAAAATCAAAAAGTCATAGAGTACTTATTTTATTTATGGTAAAATTTAGCAAATTCGAGTTTGTATTTTTATCAGCTTTTCAAACGATTAGAACATCAAAATGAGTTATATGCTAGGACACTTACACAATGGCTGGCAAGTAGATCAAGCGATATTGTCAGAGGAGGACCGCGTAGTGGTGAGTGAAATGTTTATGCTAAGAGGTTATGAATAAACGTTTGTTATTATTTTCTCGGCCATAGTTTAGGAATTATAAAAAGTTTCTCAATTTTCTTAATGTTCGGCGACGTATCGATTCATTATTACTATTTAAATAAACTGTTTTACATATATCAATAATTGTTGTTATTTTTCGTTAATGATATTTGAACAACTTTAATTTTATTTGCAAGTCATCAGATTTGGCCATGACTGGGACCCAACCTGCATGAAGATGGACGAGGTCTTGTATAGCATAGCGGAAAAAGTGAAAAACTTTGCTGTTATCTATCTCGTAGATATAACAGAAGTGCCAGATTTCAATAAAATGTAAAGTATTGTTTTGTCATATCTCTAGTTCAACATATTGCTTGGATTTTAATTATTTTTTTGAAGCATAGCTTCTATACAAACGTATGGGCTGCTCACATATAGGTGCTCGCCACGCTCTCCGTGCCAAGCATCAGGTTTTACCTTTACTTGAGAGCATCAGATTTTGTACCATTATCAAAGAGTTCTTTAGAATATATTGAACTCTTTGACCTTCACTCAATATATATAGAGGAGCCAGCTGCCTCCTCAGCTCAGTGTGTATAGCCTTCTGTCTAGCTTTCACTCATTTCAGCGTGAGTGGCTGGCATGGCTTTCTATCTCTCTTTTTCTCTATCTTTAATGGTTAGTTCCTACGTATTATAAATATTTCAAAGCTTCGCTTTTTTCAGACATCCCTAAATTATATTTTTTTTATTTGCAGGTATGAATTATACGATCCTTGCACTGTGATGTTATTTTCCGTAATAAACACATAATGATTGATCTCGGCACCGGAAATAACAACAAAATCAACTGGCCTCTAGAAGACAAGCAGGAAATGATTGACATCATCGAGACAGTGTACCGAGGGGCTCGTAAAGGACGAGGTTTAGTTGTATCACCAAAAGATTATTCTACGAAATATAGGTATTGAAAGAATCACTGTATTTCACTTGTGAACTACTTGAACCAATACTTTCTGATCATTAAGTATTGTGAGTTATGTTAACTATTCCGACTAGGCGAAATTGGCATCGGAACTGGAAATTATAATGTTATCAGTTTGTTATCTGAAAGTAAGAAAACTGCTACATTGATGTATATTATAATTTATTACAAGTATAATGTTTTAAATGACATTTCAGTTCTTTTAATGTTTACAAATTATCTATTACTATAAATATTATTGAATAAGCAAACGGTTTCCATATCTTAACATAATTTATTAACATTGCCATAAATGTTGTGTGTTATCAGTATGAATTTATTTGTTTTAAAAATCAGTAACAATAAATTACTCCTTTAAATCACTTAGTCTTATCATTTTATCTCCTCTAACAATTTTCAGGATAGTTTCGGGATTGTCTAGCAATAAGCAACTATCTGTAACAATCCATTTATGTATGGTTTACAAACTATACAACTCAAAACTACTTATTTTAAGTGCATCTGAATAAAGGTATTTTCATTTTAATGTAACAAGATGGTGTTGTGGCATTCTTTATCACACTGTGGTTACGTTTTGTTCTCATATAAGTAGTTTGGTTGTGTTAGATATTACCCTGATGAATTGAATATACATTTTGCCGATTTTTCTCCCAGATTTGGTCATCTTATTTCATTCAGTGCTAGGCATAACACACACCTATCTGGTTGAGCTTGGGATAATCCTACACCTATCAATATGTCCGTATGCTCCGTATGTACCGTATGCACCCAAACATTTCATTCTACATTTGAGAGAGACTAATTTCTTTGCATTCCATGGAATCATCCATAGGTCCATCATGTGGCAGAAAGAGAAACTCCAAGTAGATCCCGAGGCTTGTGATACGGGTGTAGGTTCTCTCTGCCCAGTCATATCTGGTATGAACCTGCTAATGCAGCTTAAGATGCTCGTTCTAGTACAGTTCTGGACAAGCCAAGGTCTTTTAACAGGTTATAAAGAGATTTTGCTGGTATGCCGCCAAGGCCGTAGCTAGTGGGGGGCATTGTGGGGCAATGCCCTACCTTGAAATCACAATGCCCTACCTTAAAAATACCAAAAACTAAGATAAATTAGTATAATTAAATTGTTTTATAATTCTTATATATTTTATGCATTTTTGCAATGCGATCTTATAAGATAAATTATCATAATAGAAAAATACTACACTACTGTAAAAAATTAAGGGTTCAAAAAAATCCAAATTTTTGGGCAATTTTCAACAGGCCGTAACTTCAAGAGAAATGGTCGTACAGGAAATCAAAAAAAGTAAATTGTAGCTCCAAGTGTCTAGTTGTTGAACCCTCCGCGGTTTTTAAGTAATCTTAAAAAAACCAGCAACAAAAAAAAAATCGTTTTTTTATTAGTTTTATTTTTTTTGTCTAAAATTTTTTTTTTTGCTTAACCACTAAGGATCGGATACGGATCGGCAAAAAACGTGATCCTTTAATTTTTTCAAAAATTCGATCAAGTGAAACATAAAAACAAACATAAAAATAAAGTGAAACATGATTTTTGTGGACATTTTTAACTGTAAAAAGCACACTTAACATTAGAGGTTTTCTCAATATTTTCGATCTAGCGCTTGATTTTCCAAAAAACCATCAACATCCCTTATTTTGTTCCATTTTAAATTCATGTGACAAAAAGAAAAAAATTTAAATAAGCAATGGCAAGGCGTTAAAGATAATTCATTCAAGTTCTTGAAACCCACCTTTAACTTTCTGTGCGATCATTGGTTGCTGAGATATCGATAATCAAAGACAAAAGGATCCTTTTCAATTTGACGACCGATATCTCGGCGAGAAGTGAACGTATCAAGGTGTATAAAAAAATAAATTAATGCTAAATAAACAAAGTGTCTGATCCTTATAGTGGGTAAGTAAAACAATTTTTTTCTACGCCCGTAAAAAAAAATTTGTTATTTTTTTTTCTTTCTGATTTTTCTAAGATTACTCAAAAACCGCGGAGGATACAACATTTTAAAGTTCTAATCCAAAAACTAGACACTCGGAGCTACAATTTTTTTTCCTGTACGACCATTTCTCTCGAAGTTACGGCCTGTTGAAAATTGCCCAAATATTTGGATTTTTTTTTGATCTTCTAATTTTTTCCAGTAGTGTAGAAAAAATCGACTCGGGTCACAAGTGAATTCTCAGGCGGGAATTGAAACCGCAACCTTTAGAAATCCGGTCCAATGCTTGACCTAGAGGTCAGTGATATACATAGTGTTTGATTTAGGAGTCCGTGCTTCGAGGGCAGACCAATTATGATAAATTTACTACTTCTGCCCTACCTGTAACCAATGCTGCCCTACCTCAAATTAGACTCTAGCTACAGCCCTGTATGCCGCTCGCTCTCTTTTCTACAGCATATAGGCTAACCACACAACCGACTGCCCGGACGTCCGTAGAGAAGCTTTGTTTCGAAAATTCATAATACTTCGTCTGGTGCCATAGCATATGCTAAAAAGGAGTTGGGTAATAAATGAAACAACCATAGCTCAGAAACGTAAGTTTATTCAGTCTTCGAGAGACGACCGAGCGGGTGACGCCGGAGCGTCGCGACTAGAGGGGGCTACTCGTCGGGGCGCGACTCGTCGTTGGGGGGCGCTTGGGGGGAGGGGGCAGGGGCGGAGTCCGACCGCCAATCCAGAGCACCCCCACCCGGCGCCCAAATAGCGGCTAACGACCTGAAGGGGTCGTAGGCTCGGGGGGCGGGAGGAGGGGCGGGGGGCGAACCAAACCCGGGTGGGGGGCGCACGCCCAGCCCTCCTCCCCACGCCCACGCTCCCCCCGCCCACACAGAGCCGTAGCCGCCGTTCAGCGGGTTCGCATCGTCTGTACAAGTATATTAGATCACATTTAAAAAAATAGAAGAATATAAATGAATAATTAACGTAACTATGCAAGTACAGAGTAAACTGTAGAAAATAAAGTTACTATAGAAATTATAATTTAATTTAAAAAAAACACTTTTATGGTAAACCAAACTAAATTGTAAAAAAATAATTTCAATATAACAAGTAATTAACGAGTGAGTAATTGGTAATTTCAAATTCTTAACAAAATTTCTCAGTTAAATTAAAATAAAACTTCAAATGAATCTTATCTTTTTGAAGTTGTTAAAAATCGCGTACAAACAGACATCTCGAAACAACAAACATTGTAAAAAACAGGCGACCGTTTGGTGCAGCGGTAGCTATCCTGCCTTTCGCACCAACGACCCAGCGTTACAAGCTCAAATGTTATGAATGCGAGCATTTCTACCTGAGTCACGGGTATTTATTACTATAAATGCTGTACAGTGTACCAACCGCACAATATAGGTCAAATCAATGTACTGTTTTGCGTGTCAGTATTTTAGTTTTATTTGATATTATAATTAGTCAAGCGTAAGCTAACTAACATTAAATCTTGTCTTTTAATACTTTGTGAACATAAAACAATAAACCAATGACCACGTTTAGCTCAACATAAACTCCTATAAGAGTGTGGTACGACAAAATACTATATCTATCTGTTACCCTAGTGTCCATACCACAATGTGAGATGAATTGTTATTGTGAACTGACCGAAATCGTTGAGGTAGTCATGTAGTGGTGGGGAGCGCCAAGCGAACGCGTCCGGTTGCGCCTGCGCAGGTTGTTCCCCGTTGAAGTAAAACAGCGATTGGTCCGCACGCTCCTCCGCCCTTCTACGCACGTCCGACCCAATGGGGGGAAGGGGGGCGCCCGCACCTATACAATAAACGATAGATTACATAGTGGTAGAAAATTATTTAACTTTTTACTATGAGACTTATTAGTTCATAATTTGATTTTGCAATTTTTTTCATTTGTTTTTTTTATTGTGACCATAAGATCAGACAGATCGTATGCATATTAACAAATGTATTTAGACTCCTGTTTATATCTGTTTATAATGCAATTGTAAATAAATAAATAATGCAATTTTAATTTCTATGATTTCGTTAGTAATTTTATTCTCTATGTGTTATTTTTTTTGTTCACACATCACATGTGTGAATAATATTATTTTATTTTACTAGAGCAGGACTTCCCAATGGGGCACGACCCATAGGGGGGCGAAAATAATATGTATAATTAAAAGAAAACTAAGAAATATAAAATTGCTTTTGTTATTTTTGTTGAAACTTAATTAAGAGGTGCATGAAAATATTTTTTTTTATGGTTCGGGGAGGCTCGGCGAAATAAATATTGGGAAACCCTGTACTAGAGTAATAATGATCTATCGAATATTACCAACATTTATAATTTATTTACAGTATTGAAGTCTAATATCCGTAATATATTATAGTAAATACAATGTTATCGTTACTTAAATAAACTCACCAGCGCCCGTGTGTGATGCGGCAGCCGCAGCCCCAGCTGCCACTACTGAACTCCAGGTGGCACCCCACCTAAGGGCAGGGGGGGCTCTCGCTTCGGGGGTGGGCCCCGTATTGACAGCCGATACTGGGGGGGTCCGAGGGGGAGTACCGCCCGCCCTATCCCCAAGCCTACGCCGTCCGTTTTTATCGCGACGGGCATGAGTTCGCTGAGGGGGGGCGCGACCCACCCTCGACTCGCCGACCCCTCCGGCGGGGCCAACGCCCCCTTGCGGGCAGGGGTCAGAGACGCGTACAGTGCAACGACGAGACAGGTCGCCGACATCGCGACGCGGTCTGCATTCGCGTCTGCTGTTACCAATACGAGTTTAATCAATTTTTATTAAATAAATATTAGACCAACCAAATGTGTAAGAAAATTTAAATATACATGCATATATGCACCTGCCTTATAATATGTATTCTCAAGTTTGACAAAACAAATGATTTTGATAAGACCACATACCATAGATTATTCTGAATGCAATACTACAACATACAAGTAGCTAAAACACTTGTATTATGGAATTCAGAAACAATGACGGTACCACAGAGTCAATATGGAAAAGTTTTCTACATTATTTCTATTTATATTTCTGTCATTATTAAGATATGGACTTATTTTATGGGGAAACTCTGTAGATATGCCGAAAGCATTTAGATTACAAAAGAAATGTGTTCGGTCCATCTGTGGTGCAGATAGATTAGATAGCTGTAAGCCATTGTTTAAAGCTCTAAAATTGTTACCGCTTCCCTGTCTATACATATTTGAGATGGCGCTCTTTGTAAAAAGGCATAATTACCTGTTCGAAGTAAAAAGTAGCAACAACTTATACAGAGGAAGAAATGGTGAAAATATTTGTATACCAGTGCAAAGATTACAGCTTTACTCCAAAAATGTTCACTGTATGGCGATTCGCATATTCAATAAGCTACCTAATGACTTAAAGATATTGACATTTTTTAAGTTGAAATCTAGCTTATTTAATTTACTAATGGACAAAATTTATTATAAAATAGCTGACTTTTTCAATGATAGATTTTGATATGTTTTTATTTAATGTTGTATTTATCTTTATTTTTTTTTTTTTTAATTAATTGACTTTTTTTTTTTTTACATTTTCCTAATTATTTTTCTCCTTGTTATTAATTTAAGGTCGGGTAATTGTAATCTGTCTCATTGCTTTGGATTTATTGACATGTTTTTAAATATGCCTTGTTTATTATGAAATTATTGCTTACAATTTTTTTCTTATTGTTTATAATTAAACTCAAAATTAAATATTTGCACATCGGCATGACGATAGAATATGTTGGAAAATAGTTATTAAGATCATTATGTAACCATATTCAAGCAAATAAATATATCTTATCTTATCTTATTGACCCGGCCGGGGATCGAACCTGGCACCTCAAAATGGCGTTACCATGAAAATTGGAATGCGAACCGACAATTCAATGTATTTAAAAGTTGATGAAACGAAAAAGCAACAGTAAAGAGAGGCAGACCCATAAATTCATAAGATTTAACGTAGGAGAAATGAGATAGGAAGCATTAAGCAGGTTTGTGCGCACGCGTAGTACAAAGCTTCAGAGAAGGCATCACAACAAGCATAGTATTTTGTATACGTGTACGTATTATTTTTGAAGGTTTCACTTCTAACACGTGGGAATTGCACACTGGTTTCTTTTTTTTATGATAAATAGTCTTGATATGATATAAATGATATATTTAACCCAATTAGTTTAATACCTACTGACTAATTACTGACTGATTGATTACCGATGACGAACTGTTTAATGAAATGGTCTAAATTAACGAATATATATATTTCTATCTATATACGTATGTCTATCAGTTACCCTAGTATCCATAACACAAGCCTTTCAGTGCTAACTTTGGGCTAGGCTAATTGGTGTGTGTAAGAAATATTGTTTAAAATGCTCATATGACAAAACCGCACGAGTTACCTAGTACAGACTAGTTTGCTGTTCACCCTTTGTCAAGACTATATGTGAAGGAAACATTGTAGTTTTATGAGGAAATAAAGTATATACCTGACGTCTGGTTTCTTGGGCGGCGTGTGTGCGTCTGCATCTGGCGGATCTGGCGTATGAGGGGGCGGATCCCGAGGTGGAGCCACTGTCGCATCCGGTTCGCTATCATCTCGCCCTTCTAGGTCATCGCCGGGCGACGAATCGGATCCGACAGATGAATCGCCGGACCGGCCGGCTTCATCACTCGACGGGCGAACTGCATCATCTTCAACTGGTGATGGGGTCGAACGCGGAGGCGAATCTTGTTCCGGTTGGGGCGGGTTTTCATTTTGAGGGGGAATTCCCTCCTCACTTGAGCGATCATCTTCCCTTTCAGCGCGTCTGAGTACTTCTGCTCTCCATCGTTCGAAAGCGCGTCTTTCAGCGAGAGGGGCTCTGGGGTCGGGGGGAGGGGGGCGTCTAGGTTTCGGGCGACGTCGGGGAGCGGTCACTACGGTAGGGGGAGGGGGAGGGGAACGAGCCGCCGCTCGTAAATCGAGGGGGGCGCGGGTAGGCGGGGCGGGGGGCGGTCGAGTATTCCGGGCGCGGCGTAAAGCGCGTTCAGCGTCTAAAGCTGCAGCTGCTATTACTAAAGCTAACGCTGCAAGAGCTAAAGCAGCCCCTGCAGCTCGTAAAGGCGATTCGAAAGGTGGGCGTGGTATGGAGGGGGAGCATAATCGTAAAACCCTTGCGGGGGCTGATGCTCGTAAGCGAAACTCTGCTTTAATTGCATCCGCACGTACTGTTAATGGAGCGGAGGCACGCGCTACAGTATAATCTGGGTGGTAAGATAAACGTAACGCACGCGTTTCGTTCGGTTGAAGAGATAGGGGCGTGCACGGGTGTAGACGGAAACCACGCCCAGAACATGGCGTACCGGATATTCGCCAGTCGCGTAATCGTAATGGTACAGGACCAGTGTTTCGGATAGCGAGTTGTCGACGTATCGCAGCGCCCCCTGTGTTGGGGGGCGCGCATTCGGTCACTTCTAAAGAAAGGGGGGCGCCCGAGTTTGGCCGACGACCGCCGAGTTCGAAACTGGGATGGGCACCTCGACCCCAGATAGGTATCACCTCGACGATTGTCAGATTGTTTCTGCGGGAAAACAATATGTTTTTTGCTCAGAATTCTTTGATCTTAATAGACTATAATATAATATATATTTTTTATTATGACATTTGAAATATGTTACTGTTTATATGAAGCGAAATATTTACACGTCGAAACATTCGACCAAATATGAATTGTAAATAAATAAATTATTATTATCATTATTTAGAACGACATTACTAAAAGAAATAACAATCTTTATATATAAAAATCCCTGTCACAGTGTTTGATCGCGACTGACTCCGAAACTACTTAACCGATTTTGATGATTTGTTTTTCATTTTACTGGATTTGTTTACACTTAGCACAAAGGATATATATATATATATATCATTGTTAATAATAATTTAATAAAAATTTAATTTCATCCGTCGAACCGAGGGCAGTTAGGATATATAGGATAGTAGCTGACCCGACCACGCGTTTTATAAATTGAAATGAAAACAAATCCTAAAAAAATAATAAATGAACTTACAGAGCCATCTATTAATAACTAGCTTTCCGCCCGCGGCTTCGCTCGCGTGGAATTCAGTTATATTGCGGTATAAAGCACAACTATAAGAAAACTTCTCATTCCCACGGAAAAATCTAAGAAGCGGGATGTAACGCTGGATACAATTAGTTGTTAAACCAAAACTGAATGGTATACTATATTATATGTTTTCCCTTGTGGAGCAAAAACATGCAGATTTTGGGCACTGGAAACCCGGGAACACGCTACATAGAGCTGACCATGCGAAAAACAATGTTTTTCCAAGTGTACTCCAGCAACCCTTAGAGTTTGGCCTTGTGCTTTATTAATGGTCATTGCAAATGAAACCCTTATAGGAAATTGTAGTATTTTAAATTGAAATGGGAGGTCTATTGGAATAATCGGAATCCGAGGAATGAGTCATTTAGTGAATCATTCCTTATTATTCACTAAATGACTCATTATTATTATTATTATTATTAGCTTCAAAATTTACATGTTCATATTCGTTTGCAACATATAAGTAGATGTAAAAAAAACAGTTTAGACGATAAAACAAATTGTACGTCATCCCTCGGGAATTCCTTATTTTCGGGGATTCATTATCGTATCATTTAGCTTCTAAATTTACATGTTTATATTCGTTTGCAATATTTTACGTTGTTTTAAACGACACACAGCGCCATCTACAATCCATCCATCAAGCAAACAATATTTTTGTTTTTCCTCGGGAATATCAATTTTTCCAGGATAAAAAGTACCCTATTATTTAATCCGGACTTTTATCTTTACGTCTGCAAAATTTCAAAGCAATCGGTTCTGTAGTTACCGCGTGAAAGCGGAACAAACAAACAAACAAACAAACAAACAAACTCACTTTCCGATTTATAATATTAGTAAGGATTTATCGAACTTACCCATAAATACACACTACTGTGTTCTATAAACATTTAATTTTCAATGACAAATATTGAGCTCAATAAATAAGATACGACTATCCTATCTTTTAAGTTATATCAAATAACAGGTAGTTACGAAGTTTGATCAAAATCGGTTCAGTAGTTTCTAAGTTTATTTATTTATATCGTGACACCAGATTTTTATACATATATAAGAGGATATAGGATCCTTACCCTATCGACAATTAAGTAATTAATTGGGTTTAGAAATAAAAAACATACGTCATAGTATACCAAACATTTCAAATACCAAAATCTCACCTGAGGTAAAGATACGTAGCGAGTGGCGCGGCAATGGTGGGCGTGAACTTGACTTTGATCTGGAAATTTGCCCCGGGCGCCACTAAGTAGGCAGGGGCACGAGAGGTACGCCCCATAGGGGTAGCGCGGAACATATCTCCCGCGGGAATCGAACCATCGCCATTGAATACCCATTCGCCCAATTCGAAAGCCTCCTCGCTCCACACACATGGCTCCGGGGAACAGAAGGACTGCAACTCCTCCGGTCTACCAACAATTATATGCATTTATAAAACACTGTACCTTATTTTACTATTTCAATTTTTTTATTTATTTACTAATACACAAGACAGTTTCAAATAGATTATTAAGTACCTATACTCAATTTTGAAGTGTCTCAAATTCTATAGTGCTTAAATGCCATTAAAAAAACATTCAATCAGTAGGTGCCATAATAAATTTTACATTTTCAAATTAGGCGCACAAATTTTATATTATTAACTAAAACCACCATATTACTATGTGGTCATGACGTCATTTTGCTGTGTAAACAAATGCACTGATATCAGATATGCGACCAGTTGACAGTTTACACAGCTGTATGACGTAATAACATGGCGGCTACTATTTCATATTGTTAACAAATGGATTAAAAAACTGAAAACTTTAAATTAAATTTTATAAATTATTTTGTAATTTTATTAAATAAAACCTTTTGCTTTATTTTTGCCTAAACCATCTCCATAATATATTTATATCTTTTACTCATATTGAGTAAATTCCATATTAATACAAAGATAAGTACATATAAAATTACATATTTAGAATCAGAATTGCAATCCAAAGGTTTGAGTAAACAAAGAAACCAAATAAAATTAACATTCAATTATGAGTAAAAAGTAGAGGGCATCTTTGAATATTTTGATGTAAATTGTAATACTAGGAGCATTCAATATTGAAATTTATATTATTTTTTGGCAAAATTATTGTACATACCGTGAGCCATCTTGACCACGGTATTAAAATAGGAAAATAATATTCTTATAGACTTGTAAAGGAAAAAGTTTGTTTTATTGCGTTGCATTTGGTGTAAACAGTCATTTGTATAATATTTATATATAAATAGAGAAATTACCAAAAACAGTAATGAAACGGCCAATGTTTTATGCTCTTTGAGATATTTTCGTAAAACTTGTCAAATGTGCCTTCTTTTCTTATATTTTTAGCTGGAATAAATTTTATTACATGCAATTTTAATTCAATTGATTTATTTTATGATTTTATTCTCAAAATGTTATTTTTATGCGATTTGTGAATAATACCAATTAATTTGACTTAAGCAATAAATGATACATGTATTGTCAACAATTATAAATATTGTATATACAAATTTAAAACTTAGTTGCTTAAATAAATAAATAGCCCATTAAAAGTGTATGGATCAAACAAGATAAATAATTTTCAGTAACGATGAGTCACAAGTACTTACAATGGTTCAGTAGACGTTAGGGGCTTGTGCAATACCGCCTGTATCAGCAGCGGTGTGGCAGCCGGGTTTCGAACCGCCACCACAAGTTCGGCGGCCTCCCCCACCCCCGCCACCACCCCTCCCCCTCCCCCATCTTCCCCCCCACTGGCAACAGGTGTTGCCAACAATGGCCAATGGAGTTGCACAGATCCTGTCACTGGAATTTGTACCACCTGTAAGATACATACATACAATTAAACCTCTTCCCGCTGTGGTAGGCAGAGATCACAGATTTCCACTTTTCACAATCCCGACATACATCTCTCGTATGAGGACATCTTCTATTTGGCCCCTAAAAGTTCGAAAGTAAGGATAAGGTTGAACAGGTTTTGTACCCTTGGCCTTGCCTTGTTAGAAATCTTCGCAATAAAAAGTTAATGAAGAAAAATAACTGAAGACTAGGCTCTATGGCCTTTGTACCCTTTGTCTGCCCCTATGGGAAAACTTAACAAAGAAGAAAGAAAATACTGTCAACTGGGTGTTGTAAATCTTCTGTGGTATGATTTTTTTTTGCTGGGAACGGGAAGCGTCACTTTGGTGGTTATTTCACACAAGTAATAATGGTGGATTATAAACCACTAAGTGTTTGTGAACATGACAGTGTTGGCAAGTGAAACAAAGCAGGGTAAGTTACCAAGGGGAGGTTTCAGTAAATATACACACCTATACTGAAACGTAGAGAAAGGCAAATTTGACATATGATTCAAAGATCAGCTCTCAACATAAATATGCAATGTACCCAAACACCCATTCGAACTACATTCACTTTGGCACACACATGCATCATACATTTACAACACATTACATCTATAAATATTTTTAAGATAAGAGAATGATGTAATGAAAATTCACACCTATTTTTATCTTTTTAGTTAAGATAGTATTGTTTTTATTGCTTGAATATAAGTTTGATAATATTAATATAGCACCTACTGTATAGGCATGGAAGAGTGAATTCACCTGTTACAGGCAGTTTTTGCGTACTAGGTGACTTCACAGTGACGCCGATTAAATTGTTGTACAAAATAAATTCTATAATTATTCAATCAATCAGTTCACTATTCAAAGAAACAAGGTCTCATAATCTATTAATAACAAATAAACTTAAAGTTTTGTTATTTTTATATATTTTATGCATTTTTTCAATGCAATCTTAATCGATTGCCCAAACATTTGTAAAAATGTTTCTTTCGAATACGAGAGGATGTTCCTCTCATTAATGAGACAACGCTGGCCAACAGCGTAAAGTTAGAAGGGTACTAGACAAGTGCTCACAAGACTCAATTGGGAGAGCATTGGATCGGACTTCCAAAGGTTACGGGTTCCTTTAGTTCCGCCTGAGAATTTACTTGTGAGTCGAGTCGATTTTTTCTAGTATTTTTCTATTATAATAATTAATTTCATAAGATAGCTTTATTATTATGTTATCGTATTCAAATTGAGAAAATAAATTACTAATGTACAGGCAGTATAGCTTAGACCTCTCCCGTAAAGGACGAATATAGACTAATACTATCTGTGGTGTGATTCTTTGTCAGGAGCGAGTACCTACGTAACTTTGGTGGTAATAGTTTTCTTTTTAAAATTTGTGTGCGTATTTAGTGTATTATTCATCACTTAGTGTTTGTGAACATGCAAGTGTCGGCCAGTGAAACAAAGCAGCGGTAATTGTATTTTCCTGCTCTCTCAACAAGTACAAGGGGAGGTTTCATTAGAATCCTACTACGCCTTTCCTGAAACCTAGGGAATAGTGAAATATGCCTTGATATTTCACTATTCATTCATCGCTCATTGATCATTAATCATTCATAGATCTCTCATCATCATCCAATAAAGAAAAAAATAACTGAAGACTATGCTGTATGTGCTTTGTACCCCTCGCTATCCCTTATGGGAAATATTAACAAAAAAAAAACGAATATAGACAAATAGTACCTCTGTGGTGTGAAGCCTCAGTGTGATGTTGGCGGTCGGCGGTAACCGACGCATTCGCTCTTTTCGAGTACGCATTAAGTCCACGTCCCGTAGTAACGAGCCCGTATCTACAATCGAACCACGTTCCGACCAAGCCACGCCCTCTGAGAACACGACTCATGATTATTTATTTATTCCAATGAAACATACAGTTTTACAATAGTATTAGCTTAATGAATTGCCTAAAGTTCCATTAGAGATTATAAAATTAAGTTTCAATATAATAAATAGGTTAGTACGATAAACAAGCTTATGCGTCAGATTAATGAGAAAGCCTTCGTAATTCAACCCTTTACTTGCCAATTGACCACCTTAAGGCCTCTGTTATGGATGCTAGGGTAACGGATAGACGTACATAAATATGAAACATAGATATATAATATAATTAAAAATATATATAAGTACCCATCACTCAGGTGTATATGGTATATATATTCATTACACAAACATGGCCCCTTCCGGGACTCGAACCCAAAACCGTCGCTGCGAAAGGCAGGATCGCAGGATTTCATTGATCAAATGTAGTAAATACTCTTCACTAAATTAGACACTCAACATTACTTTACACACACTATTTGTGGTGTTTAGTGTAGCTAGGGAACAAAGTTTTGTTCCTGGGTTGCTACCTGAGGCTACTGAAATAAAGATACATCTTAATTTCAATATAGATGAAGGTTTGAGCATTCTACCTGCTTGGGATAAAAAAATAATATCTCCAAAGACACACAATGTAAGACCTAGTTATGTAGTTAGCTCTTTTTCCGCAAATAGAAATAAAATGAAGGTCGGGCCCCCTGCCCAAGTTTCTTTCGCCAGTTAGTAGACTCAGTAGTGTACAATGTCATCCTAGTACGAATTTAATAACTAAATAAAATGCAAAACAAAACAATTATATATATATATATTGACCACCTTAATATAAATATATATAAATATTATATATATATATATATATATATATATATATAATATTTATATATATTTATATATATATAAATTTAAACAATTAGGCACGTGCTCGATTAAAATATTGTGAAAATATATGACAACCATTGCCTTAGTCAGCCTGTGATCAAGGCATCTGTGAAGGAGTCGAAACGTCATGATTAAATTAAGCGAAAAAAACCCTAAAAAGTTATTTTATTTAAATGGCTTTATCTGTACCAAATAAAGGTGGAAACTATTAGGCTAACGTGTATCTGAATTTAGTTCTGATTAAAAAATAAATAAATAAAGCCATAATGTATATTACCGGCTTCGCCGAGGTCGAGGCCTGTGTAACAGACGGGATGGCAACCCCGCTCCGCCGCGTACAGGACTCGCCCCACCACCCCTCGCCCCGGCGACACCCAGCCGGACCCCTCGGGGCTAAAATGGCAAACATCGTCACATTATTAGTAGAAAATATTCCAACATGTCTCAGGATTCAAACAAAGCTTCTTGTAATCATAAGCCAATAAGCCTAACCAAAAATGAGTAAGGCTTGTGATATATGATACATAAATTAATAATATCAATAGAAATATATATATATATAAACAAGTGACTCCGGTACAAATGGTCGTGTTCATCACACAAACATCTGCCCTTCAGGGACTCGAACCCAGGATCGTCGGTGTGAAAGGCAGAATCGCTACCGTTGCACCAAACAGTCGTCAGTAAAAGATCTTAAACAAGTTGGATATTATCGTAAAATACCCGGATAATTTAATAAGAAAAAAGTAGTATATGAAAAGGTTTATTGGCTTAATAATTCCAATAAAACTAGTTGAAAACACTTTTAAATAATTGATCATTATATTATGATTAATTATTTTAATAGAAAAACACTAGAGAAATCCCAAGTGAATTCTCAAGCGGGAATCGAACGTGCAACCTTTAGAGTTCGGTCCAATGCTTTCCCAATTGTGCTACCTTGCCTTGTGAACACCGGTCACAAGTCTAGTATTTTTCTATTAAAATAATTTATCGTATAAGATAGCCATGAAAAAAAAAAAACTGGTTGGTTGCCTGTAAAGTCGGTATACGGGCGAAAGTTTTACGTGACAACGACTTTGAGTGGTAAAATAATTTTAATGTGAATATTCATTCGTATAGTAGGAAGAAGGATGAAATAATAGTAACAATTTAAAACATTTATTAATACAAAGAATTATATTTAAAACATTAATTTATAGGCACGCGTCCCTTCCACTTTTTATGTCTGTCTCTCTCGCTCTTAGGCGGGCTAACCATGCCCGAGTGGAAGGGACGCGTGCCTCTCACTCGCTCTCATTGTGAGCGCATAACGTGAGCGGAGCGTAACGCAGTTTCTTGAAGTGTCACCCGGCAAACCAATTTATAAGACGTTGTCACGTCAAAATCCGCAAAAACATATCAATATCTCAAAATGTTAGTTATATCTCTTTATCCACTTGTCAGTCCGCTACCGCGCGCCCCACCCTCTCAACAGTCCCAAAAAAAAAATGTCGGACTCTTAGATAAAAGTGCCATTTTCTCGCTATATAATGAAGCTGGGACCAAACAAAAAATACTACCGTAAAGCTGATTAAATAGAAAATGCACCACAAAATATTTGGATCTCTGTATAACAAAAATTAATCGTTGCCACGAGGCAATTTGAATATGGTAGCAATTGCTACCAGAGACTGACTAGGGGTTTTGGCTATCGGTGGACTGACGAGTGGTTAATATCTATAAAACTACTATCAAAGTTGAAATAATTAAAAAACCAGCTAAAAAGGTAAAAGTAAATTTTACTACAGCTATCTTATACATTTATAAAGTGAAATCAATCCTTGTGTTTGGCAGAAAAAAGCGCTTGCGAGCGACCAACGCTGAAAAAAAAACTATTCAGTTTTCGGCCAGAACACGTTTGCTAACTTCAGTTGCGCTGACACAATCCGCCATTTTGCTTATTATCGCTCAGCGATCGCCATTTTTCTTACAAGCGCTCGCAAGCGCTTTTTTCTGCCAAACATAAGGAATATATTCAGAGTCCGTAAAACCAAATACTATAAGAAATAAAAATTTCTTTAATACGATACGATACAGTTAGCTAGCCTTCATATCGGTGAGATACTTTCGATTTTGACTATCATATAATTAACTGGTGGAAGTAATAAACTTTTAACTGTTTTCTGTGCCCATTTGCAAAAACATTTGTAGAGCATGAATTATTTAAAATAAAACTCTCGGAAGCAGTTTTAAAACCTCCTAAATGTTGGTCATTCTAATGATATTTCTTTCATTGGTTGTACTGTAGTCTTCTTATGTATAAAAATGTTTTTTTTTTCGTTTAATAACTTCAGTATTTAGCTTTACCAAAACTTATTGGATATAATTATGATAGATATGTATTATTCCCGTATATTTAAAATTATATTTATAATTATTATAAATATATTTTTTAAAGAATGCTGTGCACACTTTTTTTAACAGTTTTAATACTATATACAGCCTTAAGGAGCTACTGATTAATGGTTAGAATTGTATTTTGTTTCTGTACCTAAAAAATAAAGAAAGAAATATTTGAAATAACTCAATTTTAGGGTTCGGGACCCTATTATGAAGACTCCGCTGTCTGTCTGTCACTAGGCTGTATCTCATGAACCATGATAGTTAGACAGTTGTGTCGTCGTCGTAGAGTCGTGCGCGAGTCCGACTCGCACATAGCCTGTTTTTTATGTTAGTGGTACTTACATGAACTGCATGTTGGGGTCTTGATGCGCTGGTGCACCTTCCAGCAACCGCATGCTGACCGCCATCGTACTCTCCACCACCAGCGGAGCCCAGCAGTGGACGTACTGGCGACAACACATATTCACATCACACACACACGGATTTTACACGGTCTTAAGACATAAAATTAACATCATACAAGGAATTTAGAATAGAACAGATATATTTAGTTCTTACATTTACCCATTACATGCTGAAACTAGGCTGATGGAGTCGCTAAGCGTAAAGCTTCGCTAGCACCATATATAGGAATGGATTGGATTGGACTTTTTTTAATCCAATAAAGTGAATAGTAAATTTTAAAATTCCATAAGAATAGAAACTTTCAAAAATATTCGGGCTTTTTTTCAATGGGAAATTCCATAGAGCCAATGGTTTTTGGTCATAACTTTTTTGTTATTGCGAATTACAAAATTTGGATCATCTCTTATCTCCGTCACAATCTGGTCCTAAATGTGATGCTTTGATTCCACACATAAATTATTTAAATCGGTTAAGAACTCGCAAAGCTTGACATTGACATTGCGTCATTCAAGCTGATCCATGCACGTATCCAATTAAACAACTTCTTTACAGTTATTAATATTTAATCCTAAAGAAGCCCTAAAGTGATCACAGGATGACTAAAGCAACGGGCGTCATATATTTTCTATTACCTTTACAATATTTTAATTTAAAATTTACACAGTTATTGTAAAGGATTCGAAAAGTCAGTCAGTGAAAAACCGTAAATATATTGTTTTATTTAAAAGCGATAATTAGGTTAAAACAATGCGTGCTCTTAAACTGTTTAACAAATTGACAAATTGTTTGTGAATTATTAAAGGACTCGGATATATATTTTATTGTACAATTCGATCTTTAAAAATGTATTTAAAAACCCGTTAAAAATAATTACTTGTTACTAACCGACTTTCTTCGACTTTCGGGAGGAGGTTCTCAGATCGTAAATGTATTAATTTTTTTTAATTTTATTTCTATTATTTTTATAACTTGTATATACTATGCGTATACAAGTTATATTGTGGTATATCATATTTATTACCGGCTTAAGTCCCTTTAATGGGATTAACACGTTGTCTTTTTCTTAGATAAAATATTTAAAACTAATATCTTTATACATTCAGTTACTGATTTTTGAAGTGATAACTTCTTTTTGTTAATTAATGGATCTATAAGTCTATTTATATTTATTTCTTCATATTATGACCTTTTCTTTCTTAATAAAAAAATTTAAAGGTGAAATTTCCTGTCACAGTGTGTGTTACACAACAGATTTTGATAATTTCTTTTTTCCTTTTGCTGGATTGGTTTAACTTAGGACATAGGATAGGTTTTTATTTTAATTTAAAACACAGCAACGCGTCTTTGAGACAGCTAGTATATTATATATAATAATGTAATTTAGAAAAAAAAATTAAATACTTATTTATAAATGTAAACTTTGTTTATTTGTGTTATTTATACAGTGATTAATTAACAAACAACTGTACCTTTTCAGGGCGTCACTAAAATATCTTGCATACCTTATATAATGTTCCATCTTTTTTTTTTTAATTAATACTTACCGGGGCGGACGGGGGGTTCCGGAGGGGGGGCGCGTGTACGATTCCCGGCCGTACTCGCAGCGAGAAGGGGGCGCGCGTCGTGGCGTGGCCGGTGCCCACCCAAACGCTACCCTCGAGTACGCCCTCCTGCGCGGGCGCAACCACGGTCAACCACGCCTGCGCCCATTGACCGGCTGCGATGCAACGCTGCGCAAACACAAATACTCAATTAATGCCGGACTTGCCAACCGAGGGGCGAACCCTCCGTGTGAAACGTTAGGGGGGGCGTAATATAAATAATATGTGTAATTAAAAGAAAACTAAAAAAATGTCTAAATGTGTTTTTTATTCCTTTTTAAACTGAATTAAATATTGAATTAAAACTCGTTCCCGCACTCTTGATTTGGGGAGTAAGCTGGTGAATGCGTGAATGGTGAACGAGAGCGTTACGAACAGTGTGATCGGGCGAGGTGGACGGAAGTTGAGAGGCAAATATAAGTTAGTGAAGATAGAATGAGAGATTACTGATGTATCCGATAATTAATAAAAATAAAAAATCGGCCAACACACCTAACTGCTACATTCAAAATTATAAGCTGTAAAAAAACTTTTAATTTCTTAAAAAGTTAAAAATTAGTAAATAAAATTGTTTATTTATTGAAATTAAAACTTCTTTAGCATCGTTGTGATTTGAGAGTCGATGAAACGAAAAAGCGACAATAAAAAGAGACAGACACGTAAATTCGTAAGATTTTACGTAGTAGAAAATGAGATAGGAATCATTATACAGTGTCTCTTATGTTCGTGGTATGTAATTTAGTTACCATAAGCCTCTTGTATCATTTATCGAAAATGTAATCTCTGAGTATCAATAAATCTATGCGATATATACGAATAAAATGTAAAATAATTATCTAACTTTGTCTCATTATCTTGAAACCAAAATTGTGGAAGATTTCATTTCAACCACCGATTGCACTCAATTATTATTTTTTAATTAAATGCGGTTGCAACTGATAATTTGGGAAATTTCATTTAAACATGCTTTTGTACTAAAATTCTGTTTAATTAAAAATGTTCCATTGAATGCTGTATGTTTCCCTAATAAATAAAGAAATACTGACGCAGGCGTGGGCAGGCGGGGGCGAAGGCCTAGCGCATGGCGCGATCGCTAGGGCTGCGGCGGCGGAGGGCAGACGCGCTCGAACCGCGGTCGCGCACAAAGTACGCGGACCACGGTTGTGGACGCGAACGCCTACGCGACGGGTGGACATCGCCCCTACGGTGCCCATGCGTAGGACTCCGTCGGATGAGTTGGGCCACTCCCACTCCTAAATACAAAAAATTGTTTTAATTCTTTTTTTACAAAAATTGATATGCATAAATTTGTTATGTATGCCAGTGAACCACTTTAAAAGGACAGTTTTTGAAATCCTGTTGAAAATTGTTTTTATGACAAAAAAAATTGTACGTAATCGCCCACGCGACCGGTGGATATCGCCCCTACGGTGGCCATGAGTAGGACTCCGTCCAACGAGTTGGGCCACTCCCACTCCGAAATACGTACACGAATGATGCAAAAAGTTCATAAATTAATATTTAGAGAAACCAACTATATAATAACAATAATAATTCTCACATTCATACCAATTAGCCTAGCCCAAAGTAAAGGGTAACGGATAGACATACATTTACGATACATAGAAATGTAATATATATAAATAATCATGACTCATGTACAAATATTCGTTTTCATTACAAAAATATCCGCCCTTCTGGAACTCGAACCAAGGATCATCGGTGCGAAAGGCAGAATCGCTATCGGAATCAGAATCGTCGCCCCAAACGGTTCCCGAATATAATATGAAATAATAGTTATTTATTATACAAGAGTGGAAAGTTCCTTTTTAACCGCGTGCTCGATTTGGATGACCGAGCAAGCGAAGGATTCTAAAGTTGAATCACGAGCGCAGCGAGTGATTCTAAATTAGAATCCTGAGCGTCAGCGAGGGAAACAAACGAGCACAAGGTGAAAAATCTTTCCACTCGAGTGCAATACGTAACTTTTCATCCCACCTCAGCGAGGAAATGACAAAATGAAAAAGAAAACAATTTATAATGACAAAATATTTTTATTTCAATTAAAACACATTAAGATAATCTATAAATTGAAGAAAATAATAAGAAGTAGAAAATAATTAGGAAATATTAAATGTAACGTTGCTACAGTTACTTATGTTAAGTTTAATATTTTTGTTAGGTAATGTTATGTTGGTGTTTGTGAATTGTGCGCTGTTTTGTGGTAAACTATCAGTAATTTTAAATAGTTGTGCCGATTCATTGGATTCTATTGGCGTAAATGTTGGCGAGAGAGGGCTATTGTTTCCAATCTTATGGGGGCTCATTTTAGATGTAGAAGGGCGAGACCAAGAATCTGACAGAGGTTCTTTCAGCGTTATGGCCTCCACGATACTATTACAAATTTTTGATTTACTTTGGATTGAATCCTCTATGTATCCCTCTACAACCGAATTAGACTTCCAGCCTCCATGGCGCTTAAGCGATAGAAGATCAGCCCCTGATTCGGCCAAAAGTGTGGCTGAGGTTCTTCTAAAACAGTGACCGGTGTATAACGGGGGTTCTAAAAGTCCGAGAAAAGTTGCTATTTCTCGTGGAATACTGCCAATTTTATTCTGACCCATAGGTTGTCGGATACACTTTCCGTTGCGATATTGTAGAAAAAATCGTTCAATTGGGGTGTTAGAAGGACGTAAAGCTTGATATTTCTGAACAATGTTTACATATTCCTTGCGAATAACGAAGTTG
This sequence comes from Calamotropha paludella, assembly GCA_927399485.1. NCBI lineage: Eukaryota > Metazoa > Arthropoda > Insecta > Lepidoptera > Crambidae > Calamotropha > Calamotropha paludella. The sequence continues at coordinate 192,101 of OV656803.1, read as the reverse complement.
CGGTCTTTTTTTGTCTTGGTATTTAGTACATTAATTAATAGCTCCGGTTATACCAATAATAAGAACAACCTGTAACAAAAGAAGTATTTATAATCGTAAATAAATTAATCAAATTAAAAATATTGTAAGTACTATGTACAATTTTATCAACAACAAAAAATTACACGTATTGACTTACTTTTGCCGCTAAATATACGGAATCAGGTGCTTTATTAATAAACTTTGCAATTTCAGATGCTGTGAAAACCTTCGATTTTTTTGGCTTATAACCAGATGAGGCTCTTTTTAAAAATGCCACTAATTTATGATAGGTGTCGATATGAACGTCTTTCTTCATCTTAATTGTTAATTTTAGCATTGAATACGTACTCCATAGCGTGCTTGCTTTCTTGGTCTCAGATAATTCTATAAAATATGCCAGCAAAACGTTTTCGGAGAAAGTTTTTGCTCCTTTAGCTAGTCGCCACATGTTAAATATATCGTACTGTTTCAAATACTTCTCTCGTGATTGCTGAGGGAGAAGGCTCATTTGCGCATTATTAACTGTTTCAGTTAACTCAGTTGGCGTTAGATAAACTTCATCGTCGCTAATGTCACTCATTTTAGTTGATTTTTTTGTACAGATTTTAGGTTATGTTAATTATATTAAGCAATAAAACGTGAAAAACTAGAATGGCGCGAAGCACGCAAATAAAACAAAGAAACCAAGAAGGTTCCAAATTTAAATTTTTTCACAATTTAAAAAGTTCTTATCATAAATTTGGCACCATAGAGGTTACATTAAATAGGTTTAATGACGTTTTGAATTTACAATTATATTGAGTACTCATTATATGTGATGTTCTAAATTCAAATCTACTTTGCCGCTCAAGCGAATAAAATAGAATTTTCCAGCCAGATTTCGAAGCGCAAAATTACACTTTCCGAGGTGGTGGGATGAAAAATATATTGATAAATAAAGCCTATTATACGTTGATCGATTATCTACGTGACCCTAGCGTTTAAACTGATTATGATAATCATATCATAATCAGTTTAAACTGATCATAAATTCGATTCAAAGTCTCGTTGTGAATGGACGTGTGAACGGTGTTTCTGTTTGAAATTATTAAATTGTGAAGTGCCTTGGGGCTTCGCCCTGCCTTCGTTTTGTGCTGCTGCTGGCCTGCTCCGGAGACCCCGTATTGAAGAAAACCGCAAAATTGCATTTTGTTTAGAAGGTGATTTTCGAGGGGATCGAACCGTTGTCGCCGGAGTGGATACCGGCGATTTGACCGCTCGGCCACGATCGCTGGAAGCGTAGCGACGAAATTACATATCCCTACAAGCAACTCCCTCGTAGCTCACAACTACGAAGTTCGACTACGAGCTGCTACGGTTGCCGCGTTTTGTGCCGCACTACTCCATCGCAAAGAAAGATAGCGGATTTGGCTGGCTACACACGGAATTGTATCGCCGCAAGGACGAACACATTACCGATCTCATATTGGTCTTTTGTTCTATTGTTTTTGGGCCTAAATATTATTATATGATAAACAAAAATGAGTCAATGCGCCGCATGTAATTCGTCAATTAAAAATAGAGATCGTGACTGTTTGGAGTGTTGTTCCTGCGCATCGATATATCACAGCTTGTGTGTTAATATACCCATTGCCGAGTTAAAAAAGTTTTCAACAGAGATAAAGGAGAAATGGTTATGCCCCGAGTGCCGCAACAAAAGACCCAGAAGTGATAACTCGAATACGCCAGTACGGTCATGTAGTCCATCGGTGCTTACTGTTTCCAATACCAACGTAAACGTAACTGCGCGCCGTAAGAAAACGGAACCAACAAGTGAACCTGCTGCGGTTGCCTCCAGTGTCACTCATCCGTGTTCCTGTATAACACGTACCGAGTTGCGGTCGATTGTTCAGGAGGAAATTCGTTGCCTGATTAAGGAAGGTGTAAACGAAATAAAAAGCGACATAAACAAACAGTTAAAGGCTTTTAGTGGCGAAATACTTTCTCTTACAGAGTCAATTAATTATATGAGCGAAACCTTTGATAAAATCAAGATGGATATTACTGCTTGCAATACCAAAATGGCATGTATAACTAAGGAGAATGATTTTTTTCACAAGACAAAGTACTGAAAGTGCTTAAAAGTTTGGATAAATCTAAGGGGGCTGGACCGGATGGAATTCCACCCTTGTTCGTTATCGGTTGTTGCGAAGTGTTGTCTTTGCCATTAACTGTTATTTTCAACGCATCTTTAAAAACTGGTGTTTTTCCATCGGCCTGGAAGGAGGCAAGAATTGTACCAATCTTTAAGTCAGGTGAAACAGCTTTAGTTACCAATTACAGGCCCATATCGATCTTGCCCATTTTTGGCAAGGTTTTTGAGACTTTGCTACATCCTGTCTTATCTTGGCAAATCAAACAGTTGATTTCGCCTCAACAGTCTGGCTTTCTGTCATCTTGTTCCACCGCCACTAATCTTGTTTCTTTTGTGTCATATGTCTCTGAATCTCTCGATTCTCGGTTGTCAGTGGATACTATTTACACAGACATCAGTAAAGCTTTCGATACTGTTGATCATAAAATCTTGCTTTACAAAGTCTCTCTTTTTGGAATCTCCGGAACTCTTTTAAAATGGTTTTCGTCATACATCAGTGAGCGGAGGTCAAGAGTTGTCCTCGGTGGTTTCTCCTCTGAGCCTTTTATTTCATTATCTGGAGTTCCCCAGGGATCCCACCTTGGTCCAGTTCTTTTTAACATATTTATTAACGATGTTGTATCCGTCCTCAAACATAGTACATGTTTCCTTTACGCAGATGATATGAAAATATCCATGCAAGTGAAGAATGGTAACGATTCGCTTTTACTACAGGAAGACTTGGACAGACTTGGGCAGTGGTGTACCAAAAACAAATTGCATTTGAATATTGACAAATGCAAACACATCAGGTTTACTAGATGTAAAAATATCCCTGTACCGGTATACAACATCGATGGTCAACCTTTGGAAGAAGTAGAGTCAGTCCGTGATTTGGGGGTGATTCTGGATAAAAAATTGCGTTTTCACAAACATATCGACCATATTGTCACTAAAGGTTTTCAAATGTTGGGCTTTGTACTACGGAACTCGAAAGAATTTAAAAAGCCCTCTACTAAAATTGTATTATTTTTATCACTGGTGCGTTCGATTCTTGAATATTGCAGTCAGGTTTGGTCTCCACAATATGAAGTGCATAATAAACGCATCGAGCGTATCCAGAAGCGTTTCTTGTGGCATCTCTCTTATCAAACTAACAAAGCAAAAGAACTTCCATCATATGAAGAACGACTTTTTTATTTCAAAATGGACAGTCTAAAAAATCGAAGACTCTTATTGGACAGTGTATTTTTATATAAGTTAATCAATGGAGTCATTGACTGCCCATTTCTGCTTAATTCCATTCGATTGAACATTCCCAACAAGTTGCCCCGCTCTGGTAAATACGTTCCGTTTTCGGTCAAACGTAGCAAAAGTAATCTAGGTCACCATTCTACAATGAGTAGATTACAAAGACAATACAATGTTTTTGTGAAAAAGTGTAACGTCGATATCTTTTCAGACAAACCAGGAAAGTACAAACACGTAATTAAATCTTCTATTAAGGATATTTGAATAGGTTTTTAATGATTTTGTAACGTGTGTATCTCGTTGGTTATGGAAAAAAAGTTCCATTGTAATAGGTAATTAAGTATTATATTGGGGATCTTTTGCCCTCCTATTGAAATTTTATCAATTTCTGTGTTGCCTGCTAAGTTAAATTTGTAATAACTGGATTTCCTTTCATATATGTCATTAATATAAAACCGTTTGTGTCCACGTTTGCATGCCGTGGCAGCCTGTAATTAAAACTGCACTTAGATATAATATATTATGTGTCGCGGACCGGTTTTCTATGCACGGGAGGAGACGAGCGGGAGGGGTCCGACGAGTTTACCACCACCTTCGCGCCCGCGGCCGCTGCCGCCTCACCACTACACATTCGCTTGGGCTTCCTACCTCACGGTCGCACGTCACCGTCTAATTAACACCACGTCGAGGAGTCATATTATTGTAACACGGCTAATAAACCAGCCCTATTGTAATAAATTCCACTCATTTAAGTCCCCATTAGGACCCTTTTCATTGGTCCTTCTTCGCGAAGAAGTCGTGTACAACAACATTAATAGTACCGGACTGCCGACGTACGCAAGAATTTCACGAGCTCTTCAGGGCGGTCTTCAGCAGCGAGATTTCTTCGGGAACCTAACAGGTCTTATCCCAGGTGAAGAATCCACGCATCGCAACCACTCAAGCTCAAGAAAAAAGACTTTTTTTGACGATCGATCAGCGACTTGGACTTTGGACCCATCGAACGTTCGACACGTGGCGAGGAAACAAACTGGGATCACAAGCCGGTTTGGATATTTTGTGAGTTCGCTCCAATTATTTCCTTCTTTTTATCCTTTTTTCCGCTATAGAATTGCTAATAGCCCAATTTAGTAAGTGCATTTTTTTTCCATGGATTGCAATTTCAAATCATTTTTTGTTTCAACCTAAATCTGTTGATTTTTATTTTTATCATCGCTTAGACAGTTTACATATCAGTGCAAATATTAAATAGCATCCATTCAATAAATTACTTGCATATCTATAACCACGCGGCACACATAGCAGCCGATCGCACAGCTGTCCTTTTGTTCTGTTTATCGCACTGCCTGCCTGCCGCATGCTTTTGTCCCGTTAGTTGGTCTTGACATTGAATTATTTGTAATTTTCATCATAATTTATTTTTCGATATTTAAGTTTTTTTTTTTGTCTTTTAATATGGCCGAATCAAAGGAATATGAACGACTAATTAAAAAGCGTACCTGTTTAAAGTCAAAATTAACTATTTTTAATAATTATATTACTTTAGTTAAATCTTGCACTGAACTTAGTCAGGAACAATATTTAGACCTGGAAGGGCGCTTTAACAAATTTGATGCCATATACCCTCTTTTTGACGAGTTGCAGTCGGACATCGAGTTGCGTTCGGAAGATTCCGCCGCTGAGATTAAGGAACGCGAGCTGTTTGAAGACCAGTACCACAAGCTGGTTGCCGCCGCGCGGGGCTTGCTTAGCGCGCGTTGCCGCCAACAGCGCGATAACAGTTCCGTATCGATCTATGATGATGTACAGGCGAGTAATTCTAATTTGCATAATTGCGTTCGATTGCCTAAAATTGATTTACCCGCTTTCCATGGTCACTATCAGCACTGGCTTAAGTTTAGAGACACTTTTATTTCTTTAATTCATTCAAGGCAAGATATGGATAATATAAATAAACTTCATTATCTTCACGCTTCTCTTAAAGGCAGCGCTTTGCTAATAATTGATAATTTAGATTTTAATGCAGATAATTATGAAGCTGCTTGGAAATTGCTATGCAATAGATATGACAACAAACGATTGCTAGTGAACAACCACGTTCAAGCGTTATTTAATGTTGAACGCATGCAAAAAGAATCTTTCATATCTATTCGCCATCTTATAGACGTAACTAATAAAAACTTGCGGGCATTAGCTTCTTTAGATCAACCCACTGAACATTGGGATACTTTAATTATTCATATGATGTCTGAAAAATTAGATAGTGTCACTAATAGAGTTTGGGAAGAGCACAGAAATACATTAACAGATCCTCCCTCTTTAAAAATATTTATTACGTTTCTATGTAATAGAGCAGACTTATTAGAGACTATACAAGAAAAAGGTAACATGCATAATAATTCTTACAAACAAAACTCAAATTATCTAATTCAAACTACAAACAATAACAAAAATAGTAATTATAATTATAACAATAAATCCAGTATTTACAATAATCAAAACTTAAAATCTAAACAAAATATTTACAATCCAAAGTCTTTTAAATGTTCTCTTTGCAATGAAAGTCATTATTTATTTAACTGTGAAACATTCAGGTCCCTTTCAGTTGAGGAGAGAATTAAAAAGGCCAGGGAAACAAAAGTGTGTCTTAATTGTCTACGTCCTGGTCACAATGAAATGAAATGCAGTCTTGTCCCTTGTCGGTACTGCAAAAAGAGACATAACACACTATTGCATCTACATGAGCCAGAACCTATTCCTATACCCGCCATTCCAGTCAATGTAAATCATTTCGCTAATGATTCAAATGGTCTTAAACAGTTTACTACCTCTACGCATGTGTTACTATCCACAGCAAAGGTGCGGGTGCTCGACGGCAACGGTGCCGCGCACTCCGCGCGCCTCCTGCTCGACAACGGTAGTACCGCGAACATAGTGACGCAATCGTTGTGCGGTAAGCTGGGTCTGTCGCGCCGCGATGCGTACTCCACGTTAACAGGTATTAACAAACATACTTCTCAGTGTACACAGTCTTGCAGTCTTACTATAATGTCAAATCACGACAACTTTAAATTTACTGTAGATTGTCTTATATTACCTGATATTACCAAATGTTTACCGTCTTCCTTAATTGATATAGATAATATTCCTATTCCCAAAGGAATTCAACTTGCTGACCCTACCTTTAATATACCATCGGTTATAGATATATTAGTAGGGGCAGAAGTCTTTTGGTCCGTTTTGGGCCATAATCAAATTAACTTGGGTAAAAATCAACCCAAATTATATGAAACAAAACTGGGTTGGTTAGTATCAGGGCCCGTAGCCCGTCTTAAGCAATCTTCTCCTTCGCGCGTTTGTCATTTTTTAAACGAGCAAACCAATCCAGACCTAACTCGTTTCTGGGAATTAGACACTGTAGCAGCCAAGCACTCCTTATCACCTGAAGAGCGTGCCTGTGAACAAAGCTTCCTCTTAAACACCAAGCGCAAAGATGACGGTCGTTTCGTTGTTACTATGCCGCTGAAAGAAAACCCTTCAGTCTTGGGCGATTCGTTTCAACAAGCCAAATGTCGTTTTCTATCCTTAGAACGAAGGTTCAGTAGGGATTCCGTATTCAAAGGCATGTACATAGATTTTATGCTTGAATATGAGCGCTTAGGTCACATGACTGAAAATAAGCATCCTTTAGCTAGCTGTCTTCAACAGAGTCATTATTTTTTACCACATCACGGTGTACTTCGTGAGTCGAGCACGACCACTAAGCTCCGACCAGTCTTTGATGCTTCAGCCGCCACTACTTCCGGTTTGTCTCTTAACAACATATTAATGGTAGGTCCCACTGTACAAGAAGATCTTTTTTCGATTTTAATACGCTTTCGGCAGCATAAATATGTCGTAACAGGCGACATCGAGAAAATGTACAGAGCAATTGAAATCGACCCTACCCAACGTCCCCTTCAACAAATTATTTTTCGCACCGATGTCAAAAAACCCTTGAAAACATACACTCTCAACACGGTCAGCTTTGGCACTGCTTGTGCCCCTTACTTAGCCACTAAATGTTTAGTTAGTTTAGCATCGAGTGCAGATGATGAGGAAGTGAAACAGGCTATTAAGCGAGACTTCTATGTAGACGATTATTTAGGAGGTTCATCCTCAATGGAGGAGACGGTAAGAATTTGCAAAAGCGTCATATCCATCTTAGAATCTGCAAAATTTCATCTTAGAAAATTTAAATCAAACAGTCAACAAATTCTAGATCAAATTTTCCCATCTTCCTCTAATTCAACAAACGTATTAAACTTATCTGATATTGATTTAAATTCAAATTCTAAAACGCTGGGATTAAATTGGATTTGTAATAAAGATTATTTGTCCTTTTCCATAAATATAATTTTAAATAATAAAATAACCAAACGACACATACTTTCTGTTATAAGTCAGATATTTGACCCTTTAGGTCTTGTAGGGCCATGTATCGTTGAAGCGAAGATTATTATGCAAAGATTATGGGTAGAACAATGCACATGGGACGAGGAAGTTTGTAACGAAATAAGACAATCATGGATAGCCTTTGCAAATACACTACCCTTTCTTAATCAACTAAAAATACCACGTTGGATTCTTACAAATAACTCCGTTACACATGAAGTTCACATCTTTTCAGATGCTTCAGAACGAGCGTACGGAGTATGCGTATACATACGTACAATTGACAATTTAGGGTCAATAGAAATTCATTTGCTTACATCAAAAAGCAGAGTAGCACCTATCAAGCCCCTCAGCACTCCTCGATTAGAGCTTTCCGCTGCTTTACTGGCCGCAAGACTGTGTACAAAAGTATTAACTTCCTTAACCATACCTATTAACAAATGTACATTTTGGTGTGATTCTACCATAGTTCTTGATGGTTAAAAACTCCACCTAATGAACTTAAGAGTTTCGTTCGGAACCGTGTTCACGAGATTCAGGAGAGCACGGAAGGTCACACGTGGAGTTACGTACCGTCGGCCGACAATCCGGCGGATCTTGTTTCCCGCGGGCTGAAGGCCGATCTTATCGGCGGTTCTAGTTTGTGGTGGTCAGGGCCCACTTTCTTATTACGGGATCAAACCCATTGGCCTAAAAGGCCCAATGAGAAACATGATCTACCTGAGTTAGTTTCTTCAGCAGTAGCGCGCAGTAAGCAACCTAACGCAAATGTAGTTTCTGATTTAGGCGCTTTAGTAGATAGTTGTGTTGATGACGTAGTTAGTTCTTTTATTAATAAAAAATCAAACTTTAAATCATTGCAATGTTCAATGGCATATTTATTAAGATTTGTACACAATTGTAGAAATAAAAATAATAAAATAGTCGGTCATCTTTCGGTACAGGAACTCCAAAATTCATTAAACTTAATTATTCGTAAAGCACAGATTGAAATGTTTCCAGATGAATATGCCATTCTGAAATTACAAAAATCATTACCTCATAAAAATAGATTGCTTTCTCTATCCCCATTTTTAGACTCTTACGATATTATTCGAGTCGGTGGTCGCCTAAATAATTCCCCCTATACCTATGATGTTAAACATCCAATCTTACTTTGTAGTAAGCATCCTCTTACTAAAATTATTTTTAATTATTTTCATAAAAAATATTTACATGCAGGCCCCCAACTCTTACTCGCAAATATTAGGCAAAATTATTGGCCGTTGGGAGGCCGCAACTTATCCAAAAAATGTGTGAATGAATGTGTTCGGTGTTGCAGATATAAAGCAAAAACATTTCAGCCTATTATGGGTCAGTTACCATTATCTCGCACCGAACTAGAGTTTCCTTTCTTGCATTGTAGTGTTGACTACGCTGGGCCAGTGCTAATAGCCGATCGAAAGGGGAGAAATTGCAAACTCTTAAAGTCATTTTTAGCTATATTCGTTTGCAACTCAGTAAAAGCCATACACATCGAGCTCGTTACGGCCCTGTCCAGCGAAGCTTACTTAGCCGCTTTAAATCGTTTTGTGTCACGGCGTGGCAAACCTCAAAGCATCACGTCTGACAACGGAACTAATTTCGTTGGTACATATAATGCACTTTCAAAATTTTTACTTCAGTCCGATCTTGAAGGTGTAATTGCTCAGGAGGGCATTGACTTCAAATTTGTTCCAGCGTATAGCCCCCACTTCAACGGTTTAGCTGAGTCAGCTGTCCGTTCTACTAAGCACCACCTAAAGCGGCTGTTAGAAGTCACACATCTTACTTACGAGGAAATGTCCACATGCCTTACTCAAGTTGAAGCTATGCTTAATTCGCGTCCCTTGACCCAGCTCTCCTCTGATCCTTTAGACCTGTCCCCCCTTACTCCTGGTCATTTTTTAATTGGACGACCACTGTTATCCATACCGCATCCACAAATCAGAGACGATCACATCACTCGCCTTGACCGCTATAAAAGAATTGAGCACATTAAGCAGCACTTCTGGCAACGATTCTCGTTGGAATATATTAGCCAGCTGCAACAGAAGCTAAAGTGGCAAGCTTCAAGGAGCGAGATAAAACTCGGCGCACTTGTCCTCATCAAGGACAATACTCTTCCTCCGCTACTGTGGTCGTTAGGAAGAGTCATCACAGTCTACCCGGGTGGTGATGGCATCGTCAGAGTCGCCGAATTGAAGACTAAACGAGGGACCATTCGAAGGGCCTTTAATAATATCTGCCCACTTCCAGAGTTTTGAAGCCTTCGTCAGCAGACTTCAACCCGGGGAGCATGTCGCGGACCGGTTTTCTATGCACGGGAGGAGACGAGCGGGAGGGGTCCGACGAGTTTACCACCACCTTCGCGCCCGCGGCCGCTGCCGCCTCACCACTACACATTCGCTTGGGCTTCCTACCTCACGGTCGCACGTCACCGTCTAATTAACACCACGTCGAGGAGTCATCTTATTGTAACACGGCTAATAAACCAGCCCTATTGAAATACAGTCCACTCATTTAATTTAAGTCCCCATTAGGACCCTTTTCATTATGAATAAGTTTAATTTTGTAACAGTTAGTGTAAGTTTTGTTGGTTGTCCTAAATAAATAAAATAAAATAAAAATGATTATTATGTGACATTTATTTAATATTAATATTTCTAAAGTGTGTTTTATATTACATTCTTTTGATTCTTATATGCATAAATCAACTTTGCACACCCTTCGGGTAAGAATACAGCGCTGAAATCTTGTGAGTCGACACCAATTATTGTAAACCTATATTTATATCTATAGCCACGAGTTAATAGGTTGAGCAATCTTAGTAAACGTGTTTTATACAAATATTAGCTGATCCAGCCACATAATACAGTGGCTCAGTTGTTATATGTTTAATTTACAAACTAACCTGTGGATAATGGTGTGGGCTTCACTATTACCTGACTTTTTGTAATAATTATGATTTTAATATATATTGCGAACGGTGTTTGTTATCCCAAATGAATAAATAAATAAATGAGTATATTATAATTACCTATTCGATATATTGAAACCATTTTATGCTTATCTTATTTTAGTTGACAACAGAACTCATATTTCATGACATTACTGTTAAAAATATTGCATTTTTTTTTGGATTATATCCTATGTCCTAAGTTGGAACAAATGTAACAAAATTAAAAAAAAATCATAAAAGTCGGTTAATTAGATTCCTTGGTTTGTTTTATTTTCATATATAATATTTTTTTATAGCAAATTATAATCGGGTCAGCTGGCAGATATAGACATACATACATCACAGATTACCACTTTCCAATCTCTTTAATTAAGTACGTACTATTGACGTGGCCTTTTTTCAGGACATCCCCTATTTATAGATAATTTATATAGATATATGAATATATAGTACTCACCAGTTCCAGTGTCCCCGTATGCACGGTCACCGGTATTGTGTACGTAGTTAGGTTAGTATGCAGGGTGATGACGTCACGCAACGGGGGCGGGGGATGGGAGCGGGCGCGGGGGCGCACCTCCCCCACCACCGCCTCCCGTCCAGCCCCCACCACTATTGGCGCCATAGACGTACACTGGCAACATTAAAAAACATCATTCAACACCGAGTCTCCAAACTGTTTAATATACGGAAAGGTACATGATGTTTGTTGATGGAATGTGAGCGGAATCGTCACCGGTAAATTTCACTGATCATTCATCATATCATAGATCGGCTCTCATAATCAAATGAAGTAAAAAAATAACGGAAGACTAGCCTGCATGGGCTATATACCCTTTGCCTGCCCTTATTAAACTTAACAAAGAAAAACACAAGACAATTGAACTTTGTAATTTATTGAATGTGAATCTGCACAACGTTGATTTCTTGAGCAACTTCCTAGGTGAGCCTTCTCAGAGGCAGTTAAAAGTATTGTCAGCTTTGCTATTAATAGCCTTAAGTTGATTTAGTTAATAAGATTAGAATAAGATAAAGCTAACAATGCAATGATCGATCAAAGCTGAAAAAAATGCACTGACCACAAACACGGTACAAGTGGATGTTACAAGTTTTTATCAATAATTGTTAAGTTTCATAAGGACAGGCAAAGGGTACAAAGCCCATACAGCCTAGGCTTCAGTTTTTTTTTTTCGTCATTAGGTGATGAGAGCCGATCTATAATGCACGCTTAGTTGACCACAAACACCGTCTAAGTGGATGTGAAAGTCTTTTCCTTTGTTGAGTTTAATAAGGGCAGGTAAAGTGTAAGTTATGTTATTTCTTAAATAAATGATGAGAGTCGATCTATAAATGACAGATGATCAATGAATGATGAATGAACAGTGAAATTTCCCTTTCCGTAGGTTTCGTTAAAGATGTGGGGGTTTTACTGAAACCTCCCCGTGGACTTGTTAAGAGAACACATAATCCACAAAAAGCAATATTCTATTACCCTAATAATAGTAGTGTCATGGTTTCATCGTTGATTACAACAAAGTCAACAAGTTTTGACTAATAAACGACAAATTTAAGAAGGCAACATAAAGATATTAAGTAATTGTGGTCTATACTGGTAGTATATTTTTATAAACCAGACCTATCTCCCGAGGCGTCATGCTCGTGAACGTTTACGAGTATGACGAATGATGCAGCCATCGCTTCGCTTTAAAAGAAACGCGATAGTGGGATGCGTCTTATTTACTTAGACTATATATTAAACGCTAAATATAATTTCGAAAAGCCACAAAGATAATTTATCGCCACTTACAAAACAAATAATATACATAAATATTAGACAACTCAAATACATTGTTTTGAACCCAAGTAGCTAAAGCACTTGTGTTATGGAAGTCGGAAACAATGATAATACTACAACACCCAGACCCGAGACAATATAGAAAAAATCGTATTCAACATCGACCCCGCCGGGGATCGAACCTGGGAACCTAAAAAACTAACTAAAACGCTTTAAGCATAATTATATAGCAAAGCAGCCTGATTTAAATAACAAAAAAAAACCTTTCTAATAATTTTAATAATAGCATAACACTAGAAAAAATCGACTCGGCTCAAAATTTGTTCTCAGGCGGGACAATTTGTAAGTCAATTAACTTTTTCTAGTATAATAATATTAAAAAATACATCATGTAAATGACAAATGAAATTACGTTTACGTATGCAAAATAGCACGGTCGTTGTGATGCCTCCTCTCAAGCTTTGTACTACGCATGCGCACACAAACGCGTATTAACACACGTACATAATGCTTCCTATCTCATTATCTCCTACGTTCAATCTTATGAATTTATGTCGGTCTCTTTTTACTGTCGCTTTTTCGTTTCATCGACTTTCAAATAACAACGATTCCAAAGAAAAAAGAGTAAAATAGCGCTTATGCATATAATTTTAAAGACACAAAGAAACAGCACAGAACAGTAAACGCAAGAGCAAGTGAATCAGTGAATGGTATTCTCTCGTCTTCTCATCCAGAGACCACAACTTCTCGATGGGAAATTCATAATTCATTCATAATTTACGCTAAGCAGAAGGGTACATAATAAAGATTATATTTCGCAAAACATTATTGCTAATTGATTGATTAACGGCGAGTATATATTAATGACCTTATCGCAATGCACAAAATCTCATTTATTTAATAGCGATTTACGAAGATATTTCAACTTCACACTAAAATTTTATCATAACAACACACAGCATTAAAAACTATTTAACACAAAAAACAGTATTTGCCTAGCGTTAAATTTTGAAGCCATTTCAGTCTGTTTAGCGGCACAGCTCAAATGTAAGAAATTATAAAGAAAATCTGTTAAATTTAGGGAATCATTGTAAAAAAGAGTAACTTATCTACCTACCTATCCTACAGTGAATGATAAACAAATAAAAATATTATTTAAATAACTATGTTATAAATAGCTTAATAATTAATTAAGCTCTGTTATTTAGCGTCATCATTCTGCACATAATAAATACTTGTTATTTGAGTGATCTTGATCTTCTATAGAGGATTATTATTAAATTATGTCAGTCATTGATAAATTACAAAGGCCGTGATTAAAAATGTTTGCAATCGCTTGAGACATCATTATAACGCAACAACTTAGCAGCGCGCGAAGCGTTAATAACATGCTAATTCTAGCAAACTGTGTTCTGCTATTTCGTATTTATTTATTCATAAACAACAGTCAATTTTGGCATTTTTTTTACGTTATTTTATATCGTTATTACAAATCACAATTAAAATGGTATCATAATTATATTAAATGAAATAAAATATTTAATAGTAGCGTGATTTTTTAACACGAGTCAAGTTCCACTGTAGGAAAGAGACGTCATCATACACGGCGTATAGCGTTGTCTTCCTTTATAAACTTGCTATATTGGTCGAGCTGATAATCCTACTCCATCTAGATACGTTTAGCTACATTTAAATCAACATAATTATATACAAATAATTAATACAAACACATAAAAAAATGTTAATTTACCAAAAAACAACGACAGCACCAACAACCCTCAGATCCGAGTCAATTAAAAAAAGTGGTTTTCCATATTGACCCGGACGGGGATCGAACCAGAACCCTCAGAGTGCCAATCACCATAGAAACCTGTATACGATCCATTCGACCGTGGATCCAATGAAATGAAAAAAATCCACTGAAAAAACGACTGAAGTAAAACTTCTTTAGCTCCATCTATATGTATGTGTATACTAATGTTCCTCTCAACTTCCGTTCGCCTCGCCCTTACACACTTTTCGTAACGCTCTCGTAACGCATTCACCAGCTTACTCCCCAAGTGAAGCGTGCGTAAACAGGATTTACTTCAAAAAGTACTTTTCACGTTAGTGTAGTTACCTCAAAGTGTTGCGCCAACTGCGACCCGCAATGCATCTTGTGCAGATGCACCGGTACGGGGAAGTCGTTCCTCGCCCTCACCTCCCTCACTCCCAGCCCCTCCCCCTGGCCCCCGGTCACGATGCTGAAAACGGAAAATTCCTTTGCTACACTACTTGGTAATGCTAATTGTTAAATTTTAGCAATAAGGGAGTCAGGATTAAATATAAATTATTCGCAAAAAAACCCTCAAGTTGTTTTATTTGAACGTGTAATGTTCGGAGTTTATGAACTGAAAAAAATTGCAAGTCTATCAATGAATAATTTGAGGGAAAAAATCTGAATGTCTGCCAATTCATAATGAAAATGAAAATAACTTTATTAAAATGTACTTAAAAATGAGTTGTTTTGAATTTTGTTTTGATTGTTTTGAAGTCCAACATTTTTACCTAGCACCCATTCAAATCTTTTAACTGAATGGGCGCAAGAAACTCGTAAGCTTCAACAGAAGTAACGACATTTAACGTCGACACCACACACAATCCACAAGACAACAATAATACTCTGTTATCATAAGGTTAATGCCTAATGCCTAGCGTTCTGATCACATGACCTAAACTAAATGTAAATAAATGATGATTTGATTTGATATTAAAATAAATAAATACTTTGAGGACAAAATCGAAATGTGTTCCGAGCTACGCCTTCCGAGGCGCATGCGATAATTAGTAATGAGTGAACAAATAAATAATAGCTGTATGTACTGACTCCAGGTCCGGTGGGTGAAGCGAGAGCGTGCCCTTCAGCAGTCGTACGCTGTAAGGCATGGCTGCCCCACCTGCGACCACCCATCCCGAACACCACGCCCCCTCCGTCGCTTCACCGTCATGATTGCCCTCGTACGACGCCCACAGCCTCTCGTCTGATCATAGACAACGTACTTAATGTACCTGTGTGTCTTTTGAATATATCACTTGTTGATAACTGATAGAAAATGATATAAGTTACTGGTTCGGTAATTCAATTTTGAGAGCGTTGGACCGGCCTTCCAAAGGTTGCGGGTTCGATTTCCGCGTAAGAATTCACTTCTGAGCCGAGTCCATTTTATAGGGTTTTTCTATTTATAATAATTTATCTTTCATTATGTGAGATATACATGCGTGCCGTGTCAAATAAACTAATTTATTATTGTTAATTTATTACAAAAAAGCAATGGTCTTTTCTCATCTCAAAAAATTTCAAATGCGCCTAAAGAAGTTATGACTTAAAAAAACTTAGCAAGGCAACTTCATTTGAGTGCAGTGTGTGAGTAGGTAAAGATGATGGGTACTGACAGTTGAGAGTGAGATGCAGAGCCCCGACTGGCTCCTGGTGTGGTGGAAGCGACGCCAGGACTGAGCGAACCGTAGCGCCCTCTGCCCTTGCGCCTGCGCATACAAAAAAAAATACAAAATATTTTATTTAAAAAAAATTACTATAATGTTATGCATACAAACATTCTCATTACACCGATGTTTGTATTAATATTTTTTTACAGATTCTGCGTATAATTTATTTTATACTAGCTGACCCGGCCACGCTTTGCTGTGTTATAAATGAAACCTATCCTATGTCCTAAGTCGGAACAAATCCAGCAAAAAAAAAATCACCAAATTCGATTGTGCAGTTTCGGAGTTCATCGGGGTCAAACAATGTGCGATATTATAAATCAATTTGCTTACATCGTTTATTTAAATATAGTAATTTGCTTATTTTTTACCCAAATAAATAAAAAAAAAAGATTTTTATACATCATATCATTTAGGTCATAATACATATTTGATAACTCTAGAAAACAATATTTAAATAAAACTTTATTAATTGCTTTATAATAAATATTTCTAATTTATTCTTTTTTCTTATATTCCCAATATAGATCAATTAGTCCAGAGTAAGCATCTTAACGCTTGCGTTATAAAAACTATGTTAACGAATACACATATGTATGTGATGCGTTAATATTTTATATGTAAATAAAAAGGACTCGGGTACAAATGCTCGTATAGAACTCAAACCCACGATCGTCGACGCTAAAAGCGTCGCTATTGTCGCACTAAACGACCTTCAATTAATTGTGTAAGCCTGCATGTATTTTTAAAATAAATACATAGGAAGCACTTTTCTCATATTTTTTTAATAGTGCAACATTATACGAGAAAACAAAATAACACAACAGAGTATTAAAATTGTTGACCAGCGCACCAAAAACCTATGAATATATTATATTTAATGACACATCTATGTACTACACAATAATTAAAATTATTCAAGAATGGCCAGTAGATATTAGATACAAGATTTGGGGCTATCCATAAAAGCTGTGTGACGTCACATATTAAAATGTATAATACTAAAACGCAAAATTAATATGTCAATATAAAACTAAAAACTTACGAACTCGATCTACATTTGGTAATACTTAAACACTTGAAAAATGAAAAACTGTTTAATGTGTGACGTCATATCAGGGGGAGGGGGTTCTAAAATGTGACCACATGTGACTAGGACAGGGGGAGGGGTTAAAAAGTCCTAAAATATGTGTGAAGTAATTTATGGAAGCCCCTAAATTATATCTATATATTATACGTTATCGCTATAATCAATTATTTATAACAAATTGATGAATATAACATTTTCAGATAGAGATAGTTACCGTTGGCGCGGGCCGGCGCGGAGGCGGGGTCTGTGGCGGGATTTGTGGGCGGGACGAGCGGAGGGGGCGGGTGCCTCGAGCACCTCGCCCCCCAGACCGCCCCCTCCAGCTCCACCGGGGTGGCGCCACTGTTGCCCGCCGACACCTCCCACTGACATATTACACTAAATTATTCAGCTGCAGCTGGGGTTGTCAACTTTAATTACAATAAAATGAAAAATATCTTTATCCAAATGAATTAAAAAATAAGAGTTTGCTTTAGACCACACGAGTGAAGAAAAACTTCTTAGCTCCATCTATATATATTAGATATACCAAACGTAACTGGCTCTAAGAAGAAGAGAGCGTGAGTAAAGAAGTTTTACTTCAATAAATTGTTTTGAATCGTCGAACATTACCACCTATTAAGCATGTTTTTTAATTAACAAGAAGAATGGACGCAAGAAACTCGTCAACTTCAACAGAAGTAACGTTTTTCATAATATTTCACGTCCACACAAAACAATATATTCTGTTATCACAATAAAAGTGTGTTATAGAGTTATTCACTGTATCGTTGATTACGACATAGTCAACAAGTATCTGTTTTAAGTATCCTTAAACATTGCAATAATATACAATATACAAATTTAAGAAATGAAACGACAAATATCATGTATGTATGGAATTTTAGCCCAGACAGAGACCTGTAGCCTTTCGGTATTGAAAAACCAAAGTGAAATAATTTACCTCCGCCCATTAGGCAGTGCGGGACCAAACTCGCCTTTAAGGGCAATCTCAGAATACTCCTTCTTAATATCCAACGCAACACATCACGAAATTGCTTAATACCGACGCCGTTGTATAGAATTAATTATTTTTATTATCTTCAATTTAACTATCAAATAAATACATTTCTTATATTGAACTAGCTGATCTGGCCCCGGGTTGCTGTGTTATATTTCAAAATAAAAGCTATCCCTTTAAAATCATCGAATTAGATTGAGCAGTTTCGGAGTTCATCGCGGTCAAACACTGTTATAGGGAATTTATATAGATATATACTTTAAGATTCCATTATATACTTTTTAATAACATTTTTTTGTAATTCACTGCTTCATTCTTAATCAATTATTTAACACAATTGTTGGGCATACGACTCCGTCGCAAAATGAGTGCATGTGTGCACAAAGAATTGTGTCATACCGATTTTATGTGTACACATATACAAAAAACCTTCGTCTGAAAAACAGCAACACGACGTCAGTGTCATCGCCTCGACACATACGCTGTGCCACGGACTTTTTCAGTGTAGCGCTGCCTACTTTTATTTCGTTTCACTGTTTTTGATTTTTTATATTATCATTCAATTGTTTGTATGCAATGCAGTGTGTGGAATAAACAATTCCTTATTGTTATATGAGTAATATTTACCGTGGCCGGTGGATCCCTAGAGCCCCGAATGCGTAGCCGAAGCTGTGGGGGGGTGAGGTAGGCGCCCGCGCCCGAAGCCACCGCCTCCACAGCCACCACCAGACCACCCGAGCACCCGCCCACCATGTCGCCTTTTATCCTACATCAATAAAAAATGTATATGGCAACATTGAAAGGTACAATATGAATGAGTAAATAGTATCGAAACTTAGGAAAATATATGGCTTTACGAATTAAAAAGAAGTGCTTAATATAAAAATAATTATAATTTATTGCCTGAAATTTCAAAAATATAATTAAAATTCCAGAAACTCAGCATATTTCGATAGGTCCGACATGCAAAACAAAACAATTCAATAAATTGTTATAAATATGACAATATTCATCCGTAGCATAGTCCAAAATAAGTCTTAATATTTCTAAGAGTACAAATATTGATAATTCAGTTATGTACTAATAAAAAAGAAGACAATAACAATTATAATCAATCGAACGGTAATATTCCATATAATTTTTTTAAGTTAATATAATATTTACACAAGCCATGTTTAAAGTTTATTTCTAAATTGATTTATTGGCAACTCTCTTATATTCTGAGGGACTAACTCCAAGGGGAGGTTTTAATAAAACCTCACACCTTTAGCAAAACCTAGGAAAAGGAAAATTTCACCGTTAATTCATAATTCATTGATCATCTATCATTCACAGATTGGCTCTCATCAACTAATGAAGAAAACAAATAATTGAAGACTAGGCTGTGTAGGCTTTGTATCTTTATGGGAAAAATTAACAAAGAAGCAGGATAACTTCAAAAACGCTGTATTCGTAACTCAGCTCTGAACTGGTTCAAATATTCAGATTAAACAGACATGAACCGTTGATCTGTAGCTCAACGACAAAACAAACAACTCACGGCAAGGTTAGATATATTCACCCACAGTCAGACTCGCAAGTATTGTAATCGGTGAAAGAACCGCGGATGGCGAAACAAAGCGTTTAGATACATAGTACTTAGTGAGCTGATATGTGAACCGTGAGCTGATCAGCGGCTCACAGTTTTTTATTGTGTCGACCATGTCTAGTCCACCTTCTAGCTCGTAGACGGTACTGACCTAATGTAGGCGGGTCTCGGCCTGTCCGCGGGCGGGTGAGGGGGGCGAAGTCGTAGCTTGACCAGCGGTCGCGACTCGCGGGGCGGTACTCGCCACGCCTCCCCCGCCACCGCTCCCCCTCCCCCTGCGGCGCCATCGCCCTCCCCCTCTCCCCCACCCGTGTCAGGCAGGGATAGGGACACCCATCCGCCAGACGAGTATACCTCGCTCACCTGGTATATCATTCTTAGTACAACGCTTATATCTTTAAAAAGTAAATATAATATACATATATCTTTTAACATATTTTTTTTACAGGTGCTACCTTTTTAGAAGAAATTGTAAATGCAGAATTTTAGAACGTGAACTAACCAGTTGGCTTAATTTGAAAGAGCTTGCTGGCTGTTAATGTATAAAAAAATACCTAACCTAACCTAACCTGCAATGTATAATATGTCAATTTATGCCTCTTGATTAGTATGCCCAGTGTCTTTATGTCCCTTTATGTCAATTGAAATAATGTGTTATGAATGGTTCCCATTTTTTTATAATGAATCAATAAATTTATTTAATCAAGTAACAAATGAACTTGAACTATGTAAGTACATTCATAATGTATGTTCGGGATAAACTCTAAAACTACTGAACCGATTTTGACACTACAAACTTCGTAACTGTTATTTGTTCTCACTTAAAAGATAGGATAGGTATCATTTTAATTTATAACAAAGCAACATGTTACCGGGTCAGCTAGTAATATTATAATTATCAAATTAATAAATAAAATCGAATATTTACTAAAATTGCAAAACAATTTTAACGGTTAGGTTTAAGGTAGTTACGAAATTATTTCAAATACTTCGTTATAGCATAAAACATTTACCATTTGATTAATGTATATAAAACAAGCTGATTATTTCACGCTATATAACAAACCTATCATGTGTTATATATCATATGTCCTAAGTCGGAACAAAACCAGCAAAATGAAAAAAAAAACAATATTGGTTGCATTGTTTCAGAGTTCATCGCGTTATTTAAACAATTCCGTGCACTTTCAATCACGTGGCAGAACATGTTATTTTAATTATTTTACAAATAATTTCTTATAAAATAATATTAATTTCTAATCACCATTGCTTTTAAAATGAATACTTTTATGTTAACAACAGATTCATCTGCATTTTTATTATTGTAAAATACACTATTGAACTCATTTTTGATATTATTAATTCCAATAATCACAACGATTAATTATATTAAAAGTGCAAGTCAATAAAAAAATATTTAAATTAAAATCAATTACAAATACCTAAAAGTAAATACTTCTATGCCTACCCAACATCTTTGTATTCATTACATCATTTTATGATAATAAAATAGCTTTATTATATTCCACAAAACAGTAGTGACGCATTAATAAAATTAATAGTTTTTTTATATCGTTTAATCTGAGCGAAATCGGGGTGAGACAATATCTTATAAGTTGCAAGGGTAAGTCCAAAGGAAAATGTGTTTGGGTATGAGGGTCAAGGTCAAGGCGTCCTGACCTGCACTGGCTGGTCAGTAGGGTTGTACAACTCCAGGAGTGGTTCCAGGGACGCGTCAAGTGGCACGCGAAGCCCCACCAGAGGCCAAACACCCCACTCGCTTGCCACGCCCTCTGCCGACACCTGCCAAGTGGTGAAAAGATAATATAAAATTATAACATTTAAATAAAACAACTTATTTATGGTTTTTTGCGCTTAATTTAATCCTGACGTTTCGACTCCTTTACAGGAGCCGTGATCACAGGATGACTAAGACAATGGTCGTCATATATTTTCCACTACCATCACAATATTTGAACCGGTCACGTTCTAACTGTTACAATTTAAATAATAAAAAATCATCTTATTTTCCATTTTATTTAGATATTAAATTTTCACTATTATTACGGTGCATGGATAAAACTGAGTCTACCACCAATTTGGAAATTGGGAGGCCCTTCCGAGAAGAACTCGCGATAGTAACTCGGGCACGGGGACCGACCTCCATCTTAATTTTTCTATTTGCAAAACGAGCTAACTATATCACTAGGTTGTTTTATTTAACTACTAGCTGCCCGTCCCGGCTTCGCACGGGTGGACAAAATTCTTTAAATTTTTTCTAGCATTCAATATAGCCTATGACACTCAGCAATAATGTGCCTTTCTATTGGTGAAAGGCGTGGAATTGATGATTTTGTTTTTTATCTCTTTTATCATCTTTTTATAAGAAGCGCTTTTGTATTTTCTATCTTGTGTTTATCATAACAAACTTTGAGAATACTTATTTAAAACAGATACTTGTTGAATTTGTTGTAATCAACGATGTAATGCAACCACAACAGTACTATCATTGTGACATCTGATGACATATATTATTATGTATGGTGACGTTTAATATTGTAAATGTCGTTACTTCTGTTAAAGCTGACGAGTTTCTTGCGCCAATCTTTGTGTCAGTTTACAAACGTCGTAGATAAAAGATGTTGGACAAATAAATAAAAAATGTTTTATACCGTTATATTTTGCAGATGTAGACAGAGATCACAGATTTTCACTTACCACGACCCTGACATCTCTCGCTTTTACATACAAACTCGTCGGTTAAGGTTACTTTTGACTTGGCCTTTTTTCAGGAGATCTATTTGGTCCCTGATAGTTCTTGGCCTTTACCGACGTGCCCACGTTTTAAAGCGCATTTAAATAGATTCATTTTTATTGGATAAGGTGTTTCTATTAATCCGTTATTATCAGAGAGATTTATTTAATACTGTATTTCATGTAATTTTAACGAATAAATAACTATATGACTTTAACGTTTTTGCATTTAAAATTTTAAGTGAAAATATCGGCTCAGCTCACAAGAAATAACTTGAGAATACTCAGGCGGGCCTCGAATAAACAACCTTTGGATATCCGGTCCACTGCTCCCCCAATTGAGATACCGAGCCTTGTCAATCGAGCTGTGGACCGGACGTTCGAAGGTCGCATGTTTGAGTCCCGCAATAGAATATCTCGTGAGCCAAATCAATTTTACTATTAAAATATATCAATGTCAGTACTGTATAAAATTACTCTCTTTGTAATAGTACATTTTCCTCCTTCCGGCCAACAAAAAAAGTTTTTTTAAGTTAAAAATACTCCTTAACAATAAGAGGGACAAAAAAATCACCTGCCGAGTTGTTTTAAATCTTGGTACTAAGGACGCAGGAGCTATGATATCATGGCGGAGGTGTTGATAAAAAATTTTGGTTGTCTATAAAGTCAGTTGACGGACGAAAATTTAATGTGATAGCATCATAAGAAAAATTGCATACTTTTATGAATTGAATTGAATTAATATCACTGAAATATCATTATTTTGTATAATACAAAGAAGGAGTGAATTGAATATTCTTTTTTTTTTCGATAAATTAACTTTTAGTTGCTGTAATAAACAATAGAAACGACATTAACTTTTCACTTCATGAAGTGGAAGAGAGATAAATGCGCCACAAGTCGAATGCTTAGGCCGATCGTACCTCTTTATCCCTTGTTCCTCGCTCTCGCTTGCACGCTCGGCTCCAGCGGAACGTTACACTTTTTCTTGCGTGCAGCCGGCGTACATCGATTTATAAGACGTAATCACGTCAAAATAATTTGATTTTATACAAGTTCTTAAAAATTAATCAATTCGCCATAACATACTGTAACATTAACTATAACTTTAATTTATAAACTTACTGTTATACATAGCTTCGATAATAATCTATCAGTGTACTTAAAAGTAAATAAAAGTATTTTAGTCGAACGGAATGTCAGCTTGGTTACTTATTTTCTTTTTATCCATTGACTCTGTTCGGGTTTCGTCACAGTAGCAAACTTTGCTTTGGTTATATTTTTAACAGGGATATTTATGTTTCCATTCTATATTTAGATTTTATGGGGAAACAAATTGTTCCTTGTCCCATTTTTTCGTCACGTGTAAATGTACGAGCAATATGACGTACACACAGAAGAACCGGGTCTACCTCTTTTCGCAAAAATTGAACGGCATTATTTTAGAACGCATTCTAATCATTTGGCATAATTTGAAATAGCTTGGTGGCTGGGAATGAGTAAAAAAATACCTAACTCAACCTGTAACGTATGTCGATTGTGATGCCTTTTGATTAGTACGCCTAATTGATAAGTGACTGTCTGCGCAACAAGATTCTGCCAGATAAGGGGAACCCCAGTAGGCCCGTGTCAGATTAAATCGGCCGAAATAATTGAGCCTCTCGTGTTTGGCAATGTGAATCTTGAAATGAGCCACTCACCGGGTATTTGTGGACGCCGAGCGAGGTGTGGATGTATAGGTGGGCAGAGACTGGTCCCTCGCGCCTTCCCAGGTAAACCACGCTGAAGGTAGTGTTCCCAGCTGGCGGGAGAGTCTATAACACAAACATGAATTTACTCGCACCTTAAACCACGTATGCATTATTGGATCAGCTTCAATGACGAAAAGTGACGCCATAACTCTATGAGCTGTAAGCCGATTTTCTTCTTTGTTGTAATGAATCGAACCAACGGTTATGACAAGAATACACATATTTATTATATGTGATAAACACGAAAAAATTCAAATTACAGCATATATACACCGATTTCTCTAGAGCAGTGGTTCCCAATTAGGTTTTTTTACTTACCACTTCAAGAAAGACCTCAAACTTGCGTACCCCGTATTGCAGGAATGTTAAATAAAAATGAAATCAGATGTATTTTATATTTTTTTAACATCAAATGAAACATGTGTTCTATCTCATTAGATTCTCACATTTTTCACATTAATGAACACATGTTTTATGAATGTGACAAATGTTGACATTATTGTTTTGTGAGGATTTAATATTTTAGTCTAGAGATTGCTGCGCCTACCCCTTTATGCAATCTCGCGTACCCCTAGGGGTACGCGTACCACTAATTGGGAAACACTGCTCTAGAGCTTATATTTTTGAAACCACTAATCCCCTCCGCTCCCATATATGGTGCTAGCGAAGCTTTATACTTAGCAGTCGCTCGACTGCATCGACCTAGCCATTGTATAAAACTAGCCAACCCGGCCACGCTTTACTTTTTTTCAGTTGTTATAATTTGCAGTAAAAATATTATTTGATATTTGATAAATATAAATTAAACCTAACCCATGTCCTAAGTCGCAACAAATTCAGCAAAATGAACAAAATCATAATAGGTTAAGTAGTTTCGGAGTTCGTCGCGGGCAAACACTGTGACAGGGAATTTTTATATATATATATATATAGACAGATTATTACATGCAAAAGTTATTGTCTTATGATATATCGCTCCACTTTAAAACTTAACACCAATGCCATAGGCTTTTTCAACAAGTACGCGAAAATGCAACACAAGGCCTTTTTTTAGATCCGTTTTAGGTTACGAATGGAACCCCGCGCTAATTTAAAACGTATTTGAAGAATAAGCTCATGTCCAAAGTTTTATTACAAGGTCAACGAGTATTTAATATCGCGATGCATGGAAGTAATATGTGTCGTTTCAATATGACAATTTATTACTGGTAGTCCTCCAACTACCATGCTCTCTTAATACATCTGGTGGGTGGTATCGTGGTGGCAAGTGGTGCGTTCTCTAAGATATGGTTGAGCGAAGCGATGGCTGCATCATGCGCCATGCTCGCGAACGGGTGCTGCCTTGGGAGATAGGTCTGCTTTAACCTTCTGTATTGTTGACTTATAATAAACATACATCTTGTTGCTTTCATAAATTTGTCGTTTATTCCCTGTATGTTATTGCAATCTTCGGGGATACTTACTTAAAACAGATACTTGTTGACTTGTTGTAATCAACGAAATAATGAAATCATAACACTGCTATTATTATGGTAACAGAAAAAATATGTCTTTTCCTTTGGGAATTATGTATGGTGACGACGTATAATATTGTAAATGTCGTTACTTTCGTTAAAGCTGACGAGTTTCTTGCGCCCATTCTTCTTCTCAGTTAAAACACGTCCTGAATGGGTGTATTGTATATGCTTTTGGTATTTTATATTTTGTTATTCGTATGTTTGAGTTTTGTGTGGTACATATTTGTTGTTTCGCTGTTTTGTGATGTTTATTTTATGCCATAATCGATTCTGTCAGCTAGTTTGGACAGATATCCATTCCTGATGGGGCATAGATCTGATGGATGTTTTTGCTCCTCATTTTTACTGTCAATGGTGCAACACAAGCTCGGCCACGTACTTGACATTACGCAATCAGCTTGACAAGTGATTAAAGCATCATCATGCATTTTGTGTACACTACTTGTACGGGATATCCGCGTACATTTAGAAAGAAGGAATAGATAAATTTAAAGTCAAGAATAATCTAAAAGAAACACTAAATTTTATTATCAAATCACGTAAATTACTAGGTCGATGCTTCGCTAGCAATGTTTAGTAAATTTTACAATTCCATAAGAATGAAAACTTTCAAAAAGTGCGCGCTTTTTGTTTCAATGGGAAATCCCATAGAACCGCTTTTTGGTCATAACTTTATTTTTGCGAATATCAAAATTTGGGCTCCGTCAAAATCCTATCCTAAATGTGTTGATTCGATTCCACACAAAAAATATTAAAATCGGGAATTTATGGCGTTACAAATGCGACATTGAAGCTGATGCATGGGAGGCCCGCTCCAAAAAACAAAAATAAACTATGGTAATATTAAAATAGAGACGTTAAACTAAAATGGAATGTTTTTGGGATGGTAATGGAGTACACGCGATAGGTATGATGGCGAATGCGTAACTGGTTGAAGCAACTATAACTAGGTTAAATGCAACGCGATGCATAAAATGCTTATAGTGCAATTCATACGCAGCGCTCGGAAGTTCAATGTACGTGATTCGTACCTTACTATTATTTTTTTTTTTAATTCGTATAATCTTTTCATTCTGACGCAACATGCGCTATGTGTTTAGCTATTGACCTAATAAAATGGATATATTATATACACTGATTAAACAGGCTCGGTCAATTGGAAATCAAATATTTTATTGTTATATTTAATTTAATTATATTTGTATTTCGTTGATTTTTTTAATGGGTTCACTCTTGATCCCAATCAAGCACAGGGACCTAGACAGGATCCACGATGGAACGAGCTAACCCAGAAGGTGCGTTTTCACCCTAGCCTTGAAACGGACGGGTTATAAGCACTCGGAAATCCAGACGCAGGGAGGGAATTAAACTCCTTTGCTGTGCGCATTATGAAGGATGTTGAGTAGCGCTCGGTGCGACAGGTAGGAATAGCAACCAAGAATAGGTGGTAGCCGGTATGCAACTCCTGAGCACACTCTCCAAAGTACATTCTTTAGAAGATCCACAGACAGGCAACTTTGCGGCGGTGAGCTAAGGTATGAAGCTTGCTCTTCACCAACTGCCTATCACCAATGAGATAATATTAATAAGAAGCATGTTTTTTAAAATTTTATACATTTTAATGCCATCTTATATAATCAATTATTATAATAGAAAAATACTAGAAAAAATCGACTTGGATCACATGTGAATTTGCAGGAGGGAATCGAACCCGCAACCTTTGTATGTCCCGTCCAATGCTCTCCCAATTGAGCTACCGAGCCCTGTGAACATCCGTTGAAATTTTCTAGTACCTTTCTACTTTTTACGCTGTAGGCCAGCGGTGTCTCATCAATGAGAGGAACGTCCTCTCCTATTCTAAAAGAAATCATTTTTACAAATGTTTGGACAATCGATCAACATGATACGGCTATTTAGTTCTATAATTTTTATATATTTTTTTTGCATTTTTCAATGCTGTACTATACGATAAATTATTTTAATAGAAAAATACTCGAAAAAATCGGCTAAGCTCACAAGTAAATCCCTTTTTTCTAGTATTTTTCTAATTATCTCATTTGTCCCATAAAAATGCTAATAAAATAAATTATAAAACCATTAAACAATATTAACAAGGTGTCAGAACAGACATTAACAATAACATATAAACTTAAAATAGGCTACAAACACGATATACCAACATCCTTGTCACATTTTTAGAAACCCCTGTGACGACACACATTTTAATAAATTCATGTGGTGTCATTCCGGTGAGACCCTCCCGGACTCGGAGATGTGTGACGTAATTAAGGTATGACCCCTTTTATCCTGGATCAGCTGGACCTGTATGATGTCGACGACATGCGCCAGGTGTAGCGATGGCGATCCTTGCGCCGGAACGCAGGAAAAGTTCGAGCTTGACTACCACTCTTGAGAACGTCAAAATGCGAACTTTTCCCGCGCCCCGGCACCGGTTGTGACAACTTCTTGACTGTCGTATTCTTGGACGCTGTCTTCGTTTGTTCGTCTATTCGGGCCAATATGCTGGTTCGTAAATTTGCACGATGTACTACACAAGTCGAAGTTTTTGAATGAAACTATTCTACGCACGCTTCACTTGAAAGTAAAAAAACAAACATACTTGTATTGAAGGTAGGATACGTCCCTCGATATAATAAACCGCAATACAAGGATAATCTGGTGCAAATAAAGTCTAAATCAAAACCACATAGTTCCGGACCATTATTCAATGTCCATAAAAGTTTATAACAAATTAGCAGAATATTTAAAAGCTGAGGCCAATATAAACAAATTTACAAATACTTTAAAATAGCTCTATCACAAAATGTTATTAGTCTAACGAAGAATACTTTAAAGATAAATTTTAACGAGACGTCTGCTGCCCCTATCCTCCTTGGTGCTGTGCCTATCAAGGTACATGCGATTGTTTAGAACCTAGAAGAAATATCGCATGTAATGCAATTATAAAAAAGGAACACAGGCTTAGACGAGGAGCAGGTTACACTGTACAGAGAGTTATGCCAAGCATTTAATACCTGCAAACTGAGTCAAGCTCACCAAATAATCATACGACCCCGTTTGTTTGTGTGACGAATGCGAGTATTTGTACCTGAGTCATGGGTATTTATATATATTTCTATAATATCTATGTATCATATATCTCTATCCGTTACCCTAGTATCCATAACACAAGCCTTACAGTCGTTACTTTGGGTTAGGCTACTTGGTGTGAGCGTAAGAAATATAAATATACACATATGTATAGCTTAGTCAATTCATTTAATGTACACGAAAGATAATGTAACATATCAACGACGTTGATGTTAAGATAGTTCTAAGCTATTTTTACTTGCATTGTAAACATAAACAGTATTGTCTTGCAACGCAAGCGAAGACGAAATGTTATCTTCGAGTCCCGGAAGGGGCAGATGTTTGTGTGATGAATACGAGCATTTCTACTTGGAATTTAAATATTTATAATGTATCAATTATACCTTTACAATGCTTTATTTGGGCTAAGACAATTGGTGTGAACGTAAGAAATATTATTATTTATATATAAAATAATCCCTGTCACCCTGTCAAACTAATCAAATAAAAACAGATTTTAATGTTTTTCTTTTATTTCGTTGGATTTGTTCCGACTTAAGACATAGGATAGGTTTCATTTTGATTTATAACACAGCAACGCGTTGCTAGAGCAGCAAATTATTATTATAAAAATCAAGTTGACCGTAAAGTGACGTGCGTAGATGCATAGAGTAGAAGAAGAGATAGAAAGCCACGCCAGCCACGCACAATAACACCAGTTAAGGTACCAAATCTGACGCTTAGCATAGATAAAGAGGCCGCGCGGCGATTGCCTATATGCGAGCAGCCGAAACGTCCCTACAAAAGCTTCGATTCAAAAGCCTTTATATAAAGAACAATTGTCATAAGCATAAATATCAAGGGCGTCCCGCCTTTTTACCTAATTGTCCGGCTATACTGGCTGGCAACCCTATACGTGAGTAATCCAGGGAGTTTAGCGGTATCCGAATAGAGTGTTCTGAACACTGTTTTTCATTTCTGTTTTAAAAGTTAAACAGAAAGAAATTGTAACACTTTGAATCTGTTTTAGAAAATACCGGTTCATAAGTGTTAATATCTGTTACAGTCAATAAGGTTCACATTGGCATAACTATGCGACAGCTCATTAATGATTTGGGTATTTTGAAATGCCTATGTTGGCGTACTGTGTGTACACATAGATAGTTAAACGTAAAACAGTTTCTAACAGATTGGTAACAGAAAACATTATATCCGTTACACTTTTATAAGTGTTCGACTCAAAACAGGTTCAAAACACCCAAATAAGTGATACAGGAATAATTCTGTAACAGGAATAATTCTGTAACAGATTCAATGTGTAACCCTTATGAAAGTGTATCCTTATAAAGGTGTTTTTGAATCCCTGGAGTAATCTGTTAACACCATAGAGGCGAGCAGAAGGCTAAGCGAACTAAACAATAGAGCTTTGCCAGAGATTTCATCAGCACAACTCCGAGAAATAATAACATTAACTGTTCAATTAAACAAAGAGCCCTTGTTCAATGAATTTTATTACTTCGACTTACCGAGCGCGTTCTAGGAACAAATAATGTAAACAAACCAACGCTATTTTCATCTAAATATATCAAAAATCCCTTTCACAGTGTTTGACCGAGATGAACAACTACTTAAATCATCCAAATGGATATTTTTTTTCATTTTGCTGGATTCGTTCCCACTTATTTATTTATTTATTATATGGACAACAAAACAGATTACAATCACAAACACATTTAGGAATACAATAAATTGTTATGCGCTAGTTTGTAACCCTAACTATGTTCACACATCATTTACAAAGTAGGTAATAACAAGTAAAATATACTCTTCAAAAACGAACACACAATTATAA
Source organism: Calamotropha paludella (assembly GCA_927399485.1). NCBI lineage: Eukaryota > Metazoa > Arthropoda > Insecta > Lepidoptera > Crambidae > Calamotropha > Calamotropha paludella. Next base: position 161,382 of record OV656803.1, on the reverse strand, counting down.
ATTAATTAAAATTTAACAATATTTTGAACTACTTACCAGCAAGATATGGGTTCAGGCGTAGGATGGAACATCCATTTGATTCATAATAAAAAATATTTAAAACTAGCTTTCCGCCCGCGGCTTCGCCCGCGTGGAATTCGGTTATATTGCGGTATAAAGCACAACTATAAGAAAACTTCTCATTCCCACGGAAAAATCTAAAAAGCGCGATGTAACGCTGGATACAAAATTCATATAATTCATTCCACTTCTTACGTATCTTAAAAAAACACTTCGTTACCACGTTTTAAAAAACACCGAGTCCCATCTTTCGCATACCTCTAGAACTAAATAGCGTAAGCTATCATTCCACTTCTTACGTATTTTAAAAAACACATCGTTACCATGTTTTAAATAACACCCAGCGCTATCTATCGCATACCTCAAGAACTAAATAGCGTAAGCTATCATTCCACTTCTTATGTATTTAAAAAAACACATCGTTACCATGTTTTGAAAAACACCCAGCGCCATCTATCGCATACCTCAAGAACTAAATAACGTAACTAATACTTATACCAATTAGTAATTCGTTGACTTTAGTGATTTCAGGATAAGTAGATGTAAAAGAAACAATTTAGACGATAAAACAAATTGTACGTCATCCCTCGAGAATTCCTCATTTTCGAGGATTCATTTTCGTATCATTTAGCTTCAAAATTTACATGTTCATATTCGTTTGCAACATATAAGTAGATGTAAAAAAAACAGTTTAGACGATAAAACAAATTGTACGTCATCCCTCGGGAATTCTTCATTTTCGGGAATTCATTATCGTATCATTTAGCTTCTAAATTTACATGTATATTCGTTTGCAATATTTTACGTTGTTTTAAACGACACACAGCGCCATCTACAATCCATCCATCAAGCAAACAATATTTTTGTTTTTCCTCGGGAATATCAATTTTTTTCCAGGATAAAAAGTACCCTATTATTTAATCCGGACTTTTATCTTTACGTCTGCAAAATTTCAAAGCAATCGATTCAGTAGTTACGGCGTGAAAGCGGAACAAACAAACAAACAAACAAACTCACTTTCCGATTTATAATATTAGTAAGGATTATAATAACTGAGCTATAGCAACGCGTGTCCGGGTCAGCATTTGAAGTGAACATTTCTTTAGCGTCGTTGTGGTTTGAAAGTCGATGAAAAGAAAAAGACACAAACACAAATTCATAAGATTTAACGTAGGAGAAAATGAAATAGGAAGCATTATGTGCGTGTGGTATTTTGTATACGTGTACGTATAATTTTAAAGGTTTCACTTCTACCACGTGTGTATTGCACTCATGCTTTTTTATTTTGAATGGGTTCGCTTTATTAATATAAAAAATAATATATAAAACTGTATACAAAAAGTCAGTTTAATTTGGAATTTCGCACATCGCAGAGAAAATTAAATCCAAAACAAGAATTAATTTCATTACAGTAATTTTGAAAAACTATGAGAATTTTAATGTCATTGTAATAAAAGCGCGGGGTGCTCGACAACGATTGTTGAATTTTTTTAGTTTATTTATTACCAAGATATCTTACTATTTTTATTTCAAAATGCAGAGTTAGTGTAAGCAGAATGTCAATCACTTAATTGTCATATTTACCTTAAAAGCGTGTTTTCTTATTTATTAGTCCTTACCAACACTTTCTATGACTTCCTTATAAAAAGGTCTTAAAATAACTCGTGGCCTGACTCCGAGTCACGCTACCACGCAATTAATCCATTTATATTTCACACGTTTCGTTTGTGATTGTGGAAGAAAACAACTATTGTTATATTACGTATTTGAAATGAGCGTAAATAAAAAAAGAAGCGAAGTTCTATAGTATAAAGCGAAAAATAGAAAGAGAAGGCCACGCCAGCCACGCACACTGACATGAATGAAAGCGAGACAGAAAGCCACGCGCACTGAGGTGGCGAGACTAGACTGGTAACGGTACTAAATCTGACGTTCTCGTGTAACTGTCAAATCTGACGCCTAGCACGGATACAGTGGCCGCGCGGCGAACGCCTAAACGCGAGCGACCCCAACGTCCGTAAAGAAGCTTCGCTTCAAAATACATACAATCACAGATTTCCACTAACCACGATTCTGACATCCTCCCCGTGACTTGCCCATTCACATTTGCCTCATAAACTTGTTCTGGCAATCTCCTTTCGTCCATCCCCTCTACACGTCCAAACCGGTAAAAATCAATGTTTGTTTGTTCCCTATACGATACGAAACCATTGATCAAATTGTATTGAAACCTTGTTAAGCTGTTGTACGCATGCCAACGGAGGTTTATATGTATAGTCAGCAAAAAAAGAGCATTGCAAAGCAAACCGGGTGCAGCTAGTAAATAAATTAACATAGAAACAGGCGCCATCCGGTAGATAGCTCCGCGCAGATAACCTGCAAATTTATGGTTCTAATTCACTTTGCTTCTATGACACTTCCTTCCGATTTCATAAATCAACATTGATAATGTCGGTAAACAGATTATTTTATGCAGTTTATTGACTGCGGGTCACCACCCTTTCTTGGTTGCTATTCCTACCTGTCGCACAGTGTGCTTCTCGACATCATTTATAATGCGCACAGCAAAGGAGTGGAACTCATCCCTGCGTCTGTATTTCCGAGTACTTATAACCCGTCCGTTTTAAAAGCCAGGGTGAATAGGTACCTTCTGGGTTAGCTCGTTCCATCGTGGATTCTGTCTTGGCACAAAAAGCGCGCGCTTTTTTAAAGTTTTCCTTCTTATAGAATTTAAAAGTTTACTAAACATTGTATTTTTTTAGTTTTACGCTCCACTCTAATACATGGTGCTAGCGAAGCTTTATGCTCAACGACTGCATCGACCCAGTTATTTTTGAATACACAGCGCCACGAAATATTGGACGCTGACTGTATCACTGTACGTAATTACGACAGGATAATATTATGCTTGTCACCACAATAAACTTCAGTGTAAAATTATAAGTTATAATACTAATCACACCTACATATTGTTTGTAATCTCAGAGGCCAGTGCCCCCCTGAAAAATAACCCTAGATACGCCAATGGAGTAAGCGTACAATTTCTGATCTGATAGCCTTCATGTACCGTGTACTTAGACCGTTTTTTATGTGTTAAACATTTAAGTTGTAATGAAATCATAACACTACTATTGTGATAATGATAACAGAATAATATTGTTTATTGTGGATTATGTATGGGGACGATTATTATTGTAAATGTCGTTACTTCTATTAAAGCTAACGAGTTTCTTGCGCTCCATCTTCTTGGCAGTTAAAAAACTTCCTGAATGGGTGGGAGATAAAAATGTTGGATAATTCAAAACATATTTTAAGTGTATTTGAATAAAGTCATTTTTCATTCATTTCATATTCATATGATTACCAATGCCTTAAGTTAGCCTGTGACGACTCACGCCTGTGAAGGAGTCGAAATGTCAGGATTAAAAAAATGTATGCTTAAAATACCCTAAATAAATTGTTTTATTCAAAAATTCCTTTGCTTCTGTTCTTATAGTATAAGTTTGATAGGGGGGTAAAAATCCCGGGGCGTTGGTAACGCTAAAACCTACATTGTGATCACAGCAATTACCAGTTTCACTCACCTTGGACTCGAAGAAGGATGCATGAAAGTCTGGGGTGGTGCCGGCTACGGAGGCGAGGTGGACAGTTGTGTTGGCTGTGTTGGTGAGGGTAACGGTGAGACGGTGGGCGGCGGCGAGTGGGGCTCGTCCGAAAGACAACGATGCTGGTGAAAGACGCAACGCCTCCAAAGACCCACTCGACCCACCGGTCGATGACTCCTTACCCCATTCCTGCACAGAAACACCCTTGCTTATAAAAATACGCAACCGGTAGCGATATTACCTTTCGCACCAACAGTTCTCGGTTCAAATCCCGTAAGAAGCAGATGTTTGTGTGATTAAAACGAGCATTTGTATTCGTCATGGGTATTTGTATATCTATACTAGCTGACCCGACCACTCGTTGGTTTCAATTGAATCCTATCCTATGTCCTAAGTCGGATCGAATACAGCAAAAAGAAAAAAATCAAAATCGGTTGAGTAGTTTCGGAGTTCATGACGGTCAAACATTGTGACAGCGAATTTTTAAATGTATATCTATGTATATATTAGGACCGGCTTAGGACATAGGATGGGTTTCATTTATAACAGCAACGCGTAGCTATATATAAATTTCCTGTCACAGTGTTTGACCGCGATGATCTCCGAAACTGCTCAACCGAATTTGATTATTCTTTTTTCATTTTGCTGTATTCCTTCCGACTTAGGACATAGGATAGGTTTCAATTAAAACACAGCGAGGCGTGACCGGGTCAGCTAGTATTTCTATAAATATTACAAATCCATGTATCATTTATGTATGTCTATCCGTTACCCTAGTATCCAGAACACAACTCTTATAGTGCTTTCTTTGGGCTAGGCTAATTGATGTAACTTTAAGAGGGCCTGGCTCTCAACATGTACCGTCAAAAACAAACCGTGAAACTAAAAAATAAAACTATAAATATCAGCAGCTTTCATATAATTTTAGTACAAACTCAATACACAGATGGTATGACGTTAGAGAATAATGACGATCACAGATTAGATATGAAGATAACGTGACCTTACTCTGTTTAGTTTGTGGTTTTAATAGGTTTTAAGGAAACATTAAATAATATTATTTTAAACAAAAGATACTAGAATAAAATTTACTCGGCTCAAGTGAATTTCGGTCCAATGCTCTCCCAATTGAGCTATGGAGCCGTCACACCCGTCGAAATTTTCTAGTATGTACTACATTTGACAGGACTTCCTAAGGTTATAGGTTCGATTCCGGCCCGAGAATTCACTTATAAGCCGAGTCGATCTTTTTCTAGTGTTTTTCATTTAAAATTTGATTTAATGACAGCCCATTTTGTAATGAAACTATTATACTATACAGTCCTGTTATATTATAAACAAGAATTTCTACATATTATCAAGAGAAATCAGTGAAGGTTCGGCTAATGTTTCTTGGTTAGTTAATAATAATATAATCTTTCTTGCATTCACACCAATTAGCCTAGCCCAAAGTAAGCACTGTAAGGCTTGCGCTATGGATACTAACTACGGTTACGGATGGACATACATATATGATGCATAAATACGTAATAATAATAGAAATATACATAAGTACCCATAACTCGGGTACAACTGCTTGTATTCATCACACAAACATCTGCCCCTTCCGAGACTCGAACGCAGTGCCGTCGGTGCGAAAGGCAGGATCTCTACCGTTGCACCAAACGGTCCTCATTGCATAAAGAGAAATAGATAAAGTACAGAATTAATATTACATTTTTATTATCAGTTATCACCAAAGGAAATGCGTCAACCAGCACTACAGGCATGCGTATGTGGTTTTAATAAACTATGGGTGATTATCAAAACGTGCATTAGGCCAGTCCAAGCTTGAGAATCTATTAAAAGTTCATGTTAAATTTATAAAAGAATTATTTTTTGGAACAGGATGTCATCATGAGTATTATGCGCTATTGTATTCTGTGTAACAAAGCAAAGGCTATTTACAATATTTCTAAAGGCGAAAGTCTTAAAATTTTAGTCAATATATTTTTTGTCAAGCAGTAAAAAGAGGCCAAAAAAATATCATCTTCTTTCTAAAGACAACAATGCATTAAGACTAAGGTTACCTATATTTAAAATGAAATTATAATCAATTAGCTAAGATCTAGAAGTATAGTTTTTTGAGTCACATGAAAGCTTTTACTAAGACAAAACATTTATAAAGTATTTCTAAGATTTTATCTAGCTTCATTTTATTTATTATAATTGAAATTATTATTTTTAAAAGTTTTTTTATAACTTAAAGGTTTCCTTATGCTCGCAGTTGCCTCTATTTATTGCTATCTGTAGCAAGCTTTTATTAAGGCAGTATTGTTCATTTTCTAACAAAAAAAAATACCAAATTTATTTGTTGACAATTTCTTTCGCATAACATCACAAAGAAAATTTACTTGGTAAGAAAAAATTATAAAAAACTATAATAGCAATATATATCACTAATTTGACAGCATTCAAAATAACTTGTGAGTTCTAAATCTACCACTCATCCAATGCTTTTATTCTAAACATTGCTATAGCTGCATTGTCAAGATCACAGGGATGCTGCACAATCAATGAGAATGAACAATATTACAATCAAAGCTATTGGATTTTTCAGAGAATATTTCAGCCCCTTTATATATATTTTATAACTTAAATGAGTTTCATTAATAGCTTAATATAACTTGTCTATCAAAATTTTCACTTCTTACCTTTGGAATTTCTCCTATTTTATCTACTTTAGACTGGAATGGAAGAACTTTCCAGAAATGAAAAAATAAATGTACCAACATATATATTTGTCTAAAGTCTTAATACCTAGTTCTGTGGTGCTAACGGAGGAGTGCTGGGTGTCTACGACCTTTGTTATTTTATTTTAAGCATCTATAGATAAAAATGCACCAAAGTAATCACAAATTTCGATATTCACCCTTATTATAAGCTCTTGACATCCGATACCAATCATTGAACTATAGTAAAGGTTATGGTTATATCTTTTGGTACTAATAATTGGATCTCCCGCAAATGCTTATATTCAATTCAAACCTATACTTGGTTCCAATCCGTAATTATAAGATTCTCAAACAGAGTTAAACCTACCATTTATTGAAAAAAGAATCATTATAAACAAGTAGTACTTACATCTAATGATACACTTAAACTATATTTGTTTTTCCAAACAGAAATACCAAATAGTTACCAACCTTTTAAATGTAACAGCTACAAAAAATTAAGACAACTCATTAAATTTTATATATTATACTCAATGAAAAGACAATTTTTTATTTATGTAGAAGTCAAACAGGAGTAAATTTTAAGCAGATCATTAATATTTTATCTACATAATTTAACTACCACTTTAACATAATTTTTTGCTGTGGTTTACAAATGTGATCGTCTGATACATTACCCTGAAAGGGTGTATGTTTATGTTAATAAATTAAATGACATAAATAATCATGTATTTCTGAAGCACCATATCTCTGATCAAGTAGGAATGCTGTCACATAAATGGCTAAAAATTATTTACATCATAAATAAAAAAAGTATTTACCTGAAATGTAATCCCTTCTATAAGGGAATCATGCACCGAAACATCTGAAAATAAAGAAATATAATGAAAAGTCAATTCCATTGTTACATGAGAACAAAGGCTTAATTACAAAAATGCTATTTTAAGCTTAACCAGGTTTAGACTAAGCTATTATATAGATAAATGTGTTCGTAATGTGCACGCACAAAATAGAATAATTATCCCACCTTACTTGCCCTACTAATTTTAGAAAAAATAAAGTTTAATTTAACATATCCAACATCTTTTATGCATAGTCACACGTTAGTTAAAAGTGACAACTCAGAGGAATTCCAGAGTCTAGTTCCTCTTTACTGAGACCAAAATACCATTGGGCAGTGAAAGAAAATCGAACAACAAGACTGCCGCGGTCGCAGTCTAAAATAACATCGAATGACCGCAGCTCGGCACGCAATGCCAAATAATTAAAACTGTTTTAGTGCAAAATGTTGATAATACCCGTATGGGTATAATGTATATTACTAAATGAGCTAAGCAGTAAGAGGAGGAGCATCTTTCTAAAGAGGAGAATTGCAAATCGATTTTACCATGGCTCTTTCCCTGCGCTGTCAATCTGTTGTTGAGTGAGATATCCAATAAAGTCAATAGAAAGACGTAACACTGTACTGTTTTTCTATACATTTTAAGTAATAGTATATAAACATTCACTATTAAACCACATTTCTCAAACTCGACACTAAAATTGAATAAATACCAATTCTTTTCGCTCACAAGACATACGATCACGCGTTAAAACGTCTTAAGAAACACTCATCGCATCGTACCACTCTCGGCGCAGGTTAAAATAAAAAAATGACATTTTACAAAGCCAGCCGTGATGTTTTCGAACGGAAGATTTGTTTATGAAGACAGTTTTGAGCTGCGTTTATTTACACCTCTGATTTCATTTCAAAAATAACTAATATTATTGTTGCAGATATAATAAGAAAGTAGTATAAACAATTTTAGTTATAAAAATGGTAGAAAGAACGACAGTATAATATTATTGTAATATCTATAAAATATTAAATACAACTAGATTTGTAAACAGATCTAAACAAATACCACACCACAGCACAATTTCTACATCAAGAGAAAATAACGTATTCGTATCTATTTTCTCCTCAAGGATACGATAGTTCAACCAAGACAACACAGGCCGTCAAGATTTCGCTTCTACGAGAACTGCTGAGGCGGATTATGGAGGAGAACGGTATATATATTTAGAATTATGTCTTATCATTTGTCGACAATAAATGCGCATTGTCTTTGTTATCAAAATTTTTGCTTCACGTGTTATTTACTAATGCTTTCGTTACCAAAAATCGAATTGTTGTGATGTAGAGTTAACAATATAATTACTGATTCTAGCCATGGTTTTGGTAAAGATTGTAATCTGTTTGACTTTTCTATTAGGCGATTCCGATGACGACCACCATGAGTCGGACAGTGATGAAAGTGAGGGCCGCTATAGGGGGATAAGGATCATGGGAGCGCGTCACTCCCCCTTAAACACTCAAGACTCTGACTCCAGTGGCGACGACGAGGAACAGCCATTTGATATTACACTGCCAGCCACACATTCCGTAAGCTCATCTATTTTATTTATCACCACAAATCAGACATTATATTCCACAGTTTTATATTCCGACGACCGTTTGGTGCAACGGTAGCGATATTATTTTTATTTAATAGTTATAAATCACTGTTAAAAAAATAGAGATTAATCCCATTCAATTAAATTATAGTCAGTATTTTCCTTCATAGCTTTTTTAATAATAAAATGCATTAAATGCTTTAAAAAAGCACCAAATTTTTAAAAACTCTTTTAATTTATTGAGGAGGTGATTGCAATTTTCTTAACTGAGGGTAAACGAATATTAGGGAGGTATGCATACACACACACACCTGCACACACATTCACACTTTGTTTAATCGATACATTTTGTTAAGATTATTGTTGATGTACCCAGTATTTTTATAATATTGATTGTAAACGTAATGAGTTTCTGTGATTGGCTGCCAAACTGAATTACATTTTTATATAATTTATAAGTATACAAAAGCTGTAGAAACTTTGTTTATTAAGAAATGAATAAATTATATATTTTTATTGACTTATTGTGTGGAGAGTCTGCAACTTATTAGAGAAAATTTAGAATTGGATTAGTTTAACTTTGATTTTATTTAATTTATAATTTGATTTTATTTATTTGGGTAGTTCTTCTTTTACCAATTATTGTAAAAGTCCCCTCCATCACTACATTGTTATGCCCCACAGGGCTTATTAAGGTCATTATTTTGTAACATCTTATTCTGCTTATGGAATGCAATAAACGAATTGAATTGAATTGAATGTCCGCCATAAAAATAAACAATTCACAAAATAATATTACTTAAATTGAACTAAGAATTAGAATTACAATATATAACAAGGTCAGGTTATAATAATACAATTTATGTGAACACGTACATATTTGGAGTTTATAAAAAGTGTTGAATTTTAATTGATATATTAAAAAACTGCCTGATAGCGCAAAAACGGTTTATTAGTTTTGATAACTTCAAAAAACTTTAAAATAAACGTACTTTTAAAATTCCAATTCCGTCAGTAAATTCGCACTTTGCTACCAGATTTGGCGACTCAGTTACAGTTCGTGTTTACAATGCAACGGCAAGAGCTTATGACATAAGGAACTGTTCTGTCTCAGAAGCAAGGAAAATTCTAAGCAAGCAGCCCTGCTTGATAATTCGTACATTGAAACTGAAGCTCTTCTCGGTCGATGTTTCTAAGTTACTATTTGTAAACGATTTTGTAATTTTTTAATAATTTTTTGTTACATTTTTTCGATTTGTCTCCGAATTGTTTTTCACTTGATAACGTCTTATAAATCGATTAACGCCGGCTGCATGCACGAAAAAGTGTAACGTTCCGCCTGAGCCGAGCGTGCAAGCGAGAGCGCGGAACAAGCGATAGAGAGGCACGATCGGCCTAAGCGTTCGACTTGTGAAGTCTTCCACTTCATGAAGTGAAAAGTCAATGTGGTTTCCATTGTTTATTACAACAACTTAGTGTTAATTTATCAAAAAAAATAATCTTTTACCTCCTTTGTATTACACAATATAATGTATTGTTATTCAATTCATAAAAGTATGCAATTTTTCATCAATGTTTTCTTATGATGCTATCACGTAAAATTATCGTCCGTAAACTGACTTTGCAGACAAGCAATTTTTTTTTGTCATAATTTGTTTCTTTCAGTAGGCATTGGGAATCGGGGTCGCAAGGCCAAGTGATCGGTTAACTGGTCTCCCGAGACACAGGCACTGCCTAGTTTGGAGACCTCTATTAAATGTATTGACTCAATTTGCCTGTGCACATGTTAAACTAATATGTATTTATACAGTACATGGGTTCGGGTCTGGAGGTGTTGAGTGGGCGCCAAGTATTGGAAGCAGGGTGGAGGGGAGCCGTACCGGTTCTGGCCCATCATGGGGCGGTGTTCCCGGGCGAAACCGTTCCTCTGTTGATACCGCGAGCTGCTGACGCCGACGCCCTATCCACCGCCATCCGGGAGAAGCGAATGTTCGGCCTGCTCTGCCCTGAGTGAGATCTTCACCTTTTTTGTATTCATAAACTATTATTTTAATATCTCAAGTGAATCCTCAGGTGGGAATCGAATCAACCTTTGGAAGTCCGGTCCAATGCCCTCCCAATTGAGCTACCGAGCCTTATGAACACCCGTCGAATTTCACTTTTGAGCCGAGTCGTAAAATTGCATTTTTAATGCAAATAACATATAAAATTATATTACAATTACCATTTCAAATACATTTAAATGACTATTCAATTCAATTTTATTGATTTTACAATAAATTATAACAATTTTTGTTTTACGCATATTAAATTCAATTCAAACATTCTGAATTATATTCCTTTGTTAAAAATCATTTACTCGGTAAAATCATTTGTCATATATCTATATATCTTTATTAGCTCGGACTCAGATGTTGCGAATGAATTTGAAAAATTTTTTACTCGAATTCCAGTAGATTTGACAAGCTCTTTAGGCTCTTCCACCCCCATTGCAGAATCCTTGTTGAAAGAAAATGTTCCTTGTTGTAATACTGTATTTAAATTTAATTATGTTACTAAACGGGACATCATAGACACTTTTAAATCGTTGAACATTAAAAAAACTGCCGATCTTTGGGGAATATCTGTATATATGGTAAAGAATGTTATTGAAATAGTTGCTACACATTTAGCCTTAGTTTTCAACAACTGTATTGATAGTGGTGTGTTTCCTGATTTGATGAAACTTAGCAAAATAACTCCATTGTTTAAATCTGGTAGTACTTCAGATCCCTCTAACTTTCGTCCAATATCCGTACTATCAACATTCAGTAAAATTTTTGAAAAAACCGCGCTTAAGCAATTACAGAAATATTTTAGTAATAATAACTTACTACACATTAAACAATTTGGTTTTACCCGCGGACGGTCCACGACTGATGCTGGAATAAAATTGTTAGAATCCATTTATGAGGCCTGGGAGGAGTCGCAGGATGCCTATGGTGTTTTTTGTGACTTATCAAAGGCTTTTCACTGTGTCCAGCATCAGACGTTAATCAGGAAATTACACTATTACGGTATCCGTGGTACCGCTTTGGATTTTCTCACTTCTTACCTAAGTGACAGGATTCAAAAGGTGGTCATCAATGGAGAGCAGTCGCCTGGATCATTTGTAACAATGGGGGTGCCGCAGGGCTCAATATTGGGTCCATTTCTATTTCTGGTATATATTAATGACCTCCCTCACCTTGTAAGACGCGACCATGAGATAGTCTTGTTTGCAGATGACACGTCTTTAATATTTAAAGTTAAACGTGGACAAATTAATATTGACGAAGTAAACATTGCACTCTCCAAGGTCGTTCACTGGTTTGGCGCCAATAATTTGTTGTTAAATGAAAATAAAACAAAATGCATTAGATTCACTATGCCAAATGTTCAATTAGCTAAAGCCAAAGTCCGGGTTAGGGATGAGGAAATAGAGCTGGCCAATCAAACTGTATTTCTGGGTATAACTTTAGATTCTAAGTTACAATGGGGTCCTCATATTGAATGCCTATCGAGCAGACTCAGTTCTGCAGCATACGCCGTAAAAATGATTCGTCAGTTAACAGACGTAAAAACTGCACGCTTGGTCTATTTTAGCTACTTCCACAGTATTATGTCGTACGGGATACTACTGTGGGGAAATGCCGCCGATATTGGCTGCATTTTTGTGCTGCAGAAGAGGGCTGTTCGGGCGATCTATAGGATGGGCTCCCGAGAGTCTTTAAGAGAAAAATTTAAAGAAATTGGTATTATGACTCTACATTCACAATATATTTATGAAAACCTACTGTATGCGCATAAGTGTAAAGATATTAAATTCAGAAAAAATAGTGACAATCATAATTACAATTTAAGAAATAAAGACAAGCTAGCAATGCCCAGGCATAGGCTCCATAAAATAAGCAACTCCTTTACAGGTCACTGTATACGAATGTATAACACGCTGCCATGTAACATGCATGACTTGTCAATAAATAAATTTAAATTTTTAATTAAAACTCAGTTATGCAAAAAGGCTTATTATAGTGTTAAAGATTTTTTGAATGATAAGGCAGCGTGGACCTAAAAGAAATGAATTGCTCGTTCTCTGAATCGTTTTGTAATATGCACAATTTGTAAGACATTTGGCGATTTTATAAGAGTTTTGGCACATGAGTTTCTTGCCCGATTCTTCTCATGTCAGCCCCTACGTTCGGAATCGGGTCGCTCGTGGCGATTACATGCGCGGCATCAACTCCGCGGATGTACTTGCCGCTAGCGCACGGGCTATCTTTATTGTAAAAGAATATTATCTTGATTCTTCTATGTAAAATTGACGATTTTAAGTGCCCGCAAGGGCCTATGAAATAAAGTTATTTTGATTTTGATTTTGATTTTAATTGAAGTGAAAACATCTTTAGCATCGTTGTGATTTGAAAGTCGATGAAACGAAAAAGCGACGGTAAAAAGAGACAGACACATAAATTCATAAGATTTAACGTAGGTGGAAATGAGATAGGAAGCATTATGTACGTGTGTTAATACGTGTTTGTGTGCGCATGCGTAGCACAAAACTTGAGAGATGGCATTACAACAACCGTGGTATTTTGTATATGTGTACGTATTATTTTTGAAGGTTTCAATTCTACCACGTGTGAATTGCACACATGCTTTTTTTATTAATTTATTTGCAAGCAAACACGGTACAAAAGATGTGTAAAATTGCATTACGTTCGCGTGTTGCACCAGCTCCTGGCACGCTAACATTAAAATGCAAGAAGCTAATATTGTCAATTAATTCAGAAAATATCACTAAAAAAACCCCAATATTTTCACAATTAAATATTGATCATTAGTATAACAATGTCACAAAAAAATAAAATAATAATAAGCAATGTTAATAAAAATACTAGGGTACAATAGTAGGGACAAGAGAGAAAGGTGCGAGCACGCATTTCCCCTCTCTCTTTCTCTCATAGCCAGATGGAGCTAAAGAAGTTTTACTTAGTTGTGTGGTCTTAAGCACACTTTTTTTCTAAGTTCATCAGGTATATTAATGTCTGTAAAAGTTTATAATAAATTACCAGAATATTTAAAAACTGAGACCAATATATATAAAGTTACAAATACTTCAAAAAAGCTCTTAATCACAAAATGCTACTACTCCAACGAAGAATATTTTAAAGATAAACTTAAACGAATTGTCTGCCCCTCTTTCTCTTTCTTGTTGCTGTGCGTATCAAGGTATATGCGATCGTTTAGAGCCTAGAAGAAATGTATTTAGTCTCCTATAAATATCGCATGTAATGCAATTTATATAAATTATTAAATAAAACAATTTTAGTATGTATAAATGGAAAATGCTGTCGGGTATCTCATATTAAAACAAGTTTGGTTTGTTCTAGTGAGACGGGTAATCTTGCTTCTGGCTATGGGGTGCTCTGTGAGGTGTACGAAGCGGGTGGAGCTGATCGGTGGTTGTCTCTAAAAGCTCGTGCTAACCACCGTTTCCGGTTCGTGGATATGCCCAGGCAGCCATTGCCCATACATCACTTCGGTGGGTAAGTCCACATTTATTGTTGTCTCGCTTTAAACTAATAATGACTAGGTCGATGCAGTCGCTAAGCATGAAGCTTCGCTAGCACCATACATTGGAGCGGAGGGGATTGGTGCTTTCAAAAATATAAGCTTTAGAGTTTGCTGTGTATATATGCTGAAGCTTGAATTTTTTTTTGCTCATCCCATAGAGACATTTTTTTCTGGTGAATCTGTCGAATTTCAATCTCCGTCATGACCTAGTCCTAAACCTGTTGGTTCGATTAATAACAAACAATACAAAAATCGGCTAACAACTCATAGAGTTACAGCGTCACATACATCTCATAATTGAAGCTGATCCATGGGAGCTTCTTTCGCTCCGCTCCAATAATAATAATAATGAGTTATAAAATACCAATTAAAGAAACGAACGTTTATCTTATTTGGCCTCTCTTGTGTTTATACTGAGGATGCGGACGATGGAGGTGGAAGTTCTACGAGAGGTGTCGGCGATCGCTCCGATGCGGCTGGCCAGACTGCATTCGCTCGATTCACGCCGGAGACCACAGTCAGTGAACCACACAGTTTATTTTATTTATTCATTTAAAGAAACGAACGATTGGAGAGAGAGATAGGTGTCTGTTAGCTAATATAAGTGGATAAATGTGTGGTAAAAAAAAAATCTTTTTCTTTACCACACCACCAACCACCAAATTTGACATACTCAATGCAAAATGATAGTGTAACATTCATTAATATATAGTTCAATATTAAATATATTATACATTACCGATAATCTATAATATAAGATCACAGTGGTTTGTGTGTTTGTCTGTCCGCTCTTTTTCCCACTCTTTTTTCCATTGTATAAATAACGTTACCATAGCAACTCATTAACTGCAAGTAGTTCATCTACCGGACGCTAGATGGCGCTAACGGAAAAATATTTAATAATAGAAAAATTTAAATAATGTTGTCCACCCGTGCTAAGCCGGGACGGGCCGCTAGTAATCTCTTAAAATCTTATTTCTTTCTTATAAAGTAAGTTCCGTGTGTTGTCTTCCAGTCTAGTTGGCGGTTTATGGAGTGAACGTTGACGGATCGTTCCCGTCGCCATCTTGTCTGCCATTCGAAATAGTGTGATGTATTAACTCGGTGATACAATAATTTTCCGTTGTGTGAATTTGTGTTTTTTTCTAAAATAGCTTCTGTTTCAATAGTAGCTATTGATTTGTGTCGTCATTACATTTGATGAAATGTGTACAGTTTTAAAGTTGTCGACCCTTTTTCGCAAAACTGTAATAACAATTTTATCAACAACTGTATCAAGTGATCATTTTTGTGAATTCATTTATAAAGTAGTGTAGCCTACAGCGTAATAATTAAAAAGGTTAGATGGCATCTCAAAAGGCTCGGTAACGGACTCAATTGGGAGAGCAGTGGACTCGACATCGAAAGGTTGCGGATTGAATTTTCTTTAAAAATTTATCATATAAAATATCATTGGAATACAGAAATAAATATAATGTCCAGGTTGCCCGCACCCCTTCGACGGATGGAGGCGGCGGTTACCCCGTGGCCCTCTTTCGTCTACGACATGTTTGACTATGGCCGCATGAGAGATGCCATACACCAGTTCTTCTACTCGATCAAGCTAGGTGAGTTACATACACGCACGCACGTAAATCCGTAGATATCCGATTATGTCTTAAAATCGAATATAAGGCATCTTTATATTGCAAACAAGCACGTGGGCACGCACGCAAATACACACTTATTCCTATTTCCAATTTGTATGTACCGATCGATTTCTGCAGCATCGCATCTTTATACCACACACTGTCACTTATGCAAAAATGTTGTTTTTCAGGAGAAGCATTTAAAAGTTTGACACCTCACAAAACGCGCGATTCGCGCCAAGACGACAATGACACTCACGCCCTCATACGGAAACTATGCGTACTACAAAGTATCGTTATTGCACCAAGTCAAGGGGTGCTTTAGGACAATTTCTAAATATTTAACTCATTTATGCATTTTTTGCAAAAGTGACAGTGTATTTATATTTTCGTAGTTCGCTTCACCTTAATATCGATAAAGCTCCTACAAAAGAGAGGGTTGCTTCAACTTTATTTACTTAATTCAAATTGTTTACGTAATTTTTTGTTTATTTGTATTTACTTACATACTGGACTTTCTGTTAAATTTTTCATTATATTAAGTGCATTATTATTTAGAGTACCTGCACACTGGATCAAGGATTCGATTAGTAGTTAGCGATGAAGCGTCATACTCATACTGTGTAAATTTTGTGTTTTTTTTTAAAGTCAACCATGGTCGATATCCGGCACATCACTAGAGTCTATATATATAAAAATTCCGTGTCATCGTGTTTGACCGCGATGAATTTCGAAACTAAGCCTATTTTGGATGATTTTTTTTTCATTTTGCTATGGATTTCTTCCGATTTCATAGGGGAGGTTACATTTCAATGAATAGTATGAAATGATCGATGAATTTTAGTTAAGTGAGCCACAGTAACGCGTTGCCAGTTGTCAGCTAGTTGATATAGTTGATGTTGAGCTGATGTAGAACCCTCATGTGGACTAATAGCAGACAAGGTGCCCACCGAGCCGGTGGCGCTCTCCTTTTGGGTGGCATCGAACATGGCACTCGCGCCCCGCGACCGGCTCGCGCTGCTCGTCGTCGACTGCGCGCTGCAGCGGCTGCACATGGCGCTGCGGTTCATACAAAAGGTGAGAGCACACACAAACATACACACGCATTAACACGAAACATATTCATAAACACACATTAACACAATTTCACACAAAACACATAAATTAGCACATACATATATACACACATTAACACAAAATACAGCACATAACGCAACCTTAGAATTAAAGTGACCTATATAAAAATCAAAGGCACTGATTTAAAGAGGCAGTTGTAAATAGCAGTTTTGGTAAGTTAAAAATTATAAATGGCACGTTTAATAACTAGTTCAGCAGTGAAAACTAAGCAGTAAAGTAAACAAAAATGAGAAAGAAAATATAATGAAATACTGGAATACGACAAATATGAAAAGCAGACAGAAACCCAATGTTACAATGACCGAAAACTAGATTGACACATAACGTAAGCTTCATAGATACATTCGAAATTCAATATATATATATTATTTACTAAAAAAGGTCAGCTTGCCAGCCAATTCCTAACACTGACCAACCCTGTGATTCCGCCACTTCTCTTCTCAATGAATTTGAGTTCGGGTGTCACCGCTCGCTATGATCTGCCGAACTATTTATCGAACCGCTCATTCTGTTATTGGGCTGCTCAATTATTTTTCGAATTGACATTGTATGATAAAATAACCGACTTATTAATCAACCGCCATTAAATTAAATAACTGCTCAATATGTTTTCCAACTGATCATAATAACATCTCGAATATTTAAACAACAGCTCAAAAAATTAGTTCCCAAAATCAAAGACCTACATACAAAATAGTTTTGAAGTGATAATTAAAATACAAAATGCAAAATTAGTATTTCCAAAGTACATCATACTTTTTGAATTATTATGCTGATTGACATTTGTTCCATAGATTTCATTTTATTTTTTAATTTATTTATGTAATATGTTATTGTTGACGTCAAAATTTGGCTAGAACATCTAGCCTAAGAGGATTTTATAAATTAAAAAAATATGACCTAAATGACTTGATGTTGTTGGACTTAAATTTTAAATGAAATCAATAATGCATAATAATAGATGAATAATGACACTGTACTTCTAACAATTGCTTATTTGTGGGGTACTTATTTATATTTATGCATTATTTTATATAAATTGCATCACATGCGATATATAGAGGAATCTAAATACATTACTTCTAGGCTCTAAACAATCGCATGTACTTTGATAGGCACAGCAACAAGGAAGAGAAGGGCAGACATTTCATTAAAATTTAAATGTAAAATATTCTTAAGATATTCTTCATTGGAGTAATAGCATTTTGTAATGAGAAGATTTATTAAAGTATTTGTAAATTTATTTATATTGGTTTATTTATAAATATAAACTTTTGACGTGACAACGTCTTATAAATTGGTTTGCCGGGTGACACTTCAAGAAACTGCGTTACGCTCCGCTCACGTTATGCGCTTACAATGAGAGCGAGTGAGAGGCACGCGTCCCTTCCACTCGGGCATGGTTAGCCCGCCTAAGAGCGAGAGAGACAGACATAAAAAGTGGAAGGGACGCGTGCCTATAAATTAATGTTTTAAATATAATTCTTTGTATAAATAAATGTTTTAAATTGTTACTATTATTTCATCCTTCTTCCTACTATACGAATGAATATTCACAATAAAATTATTTTACCACTCAAAGTCGTTGTCACGTAAAACTTTCGCCCGTATACCGACTTTACAGGCAACCAACCAGTTTTATAGGCATGGAATATGGTCCGGAACTATGTAGTTTTAACTAAGACGTTACTTGCACAAGATTATCCTTGTATCGTGGATAATTATATCAAGGGACGTCGCCTACCTTCACATACAATATATTTTGTAAACATTCTATAGAACCACAATTAAGACAATAGGAATAAATTAAACCTCTTTAGATGGAATCAGTGTTCTTTATAATATTAAAGATATATCATATTAAACCACCATATGAAAATACTCTTTCCACTAATGCACTAGTGGATTTTTAATCAATTAATAATATCGGTTCACAAAAATAACCGTCATCAACTTAAATAGTGAATTGTCGTACTGCTACGCGTAAGCGACGTCGATTCCACGGCGCTTAAGACGTTTTACTCGTGGACTAACTTATGATGTGTTGAGTGACAACCGCACCTGCTTTGTGTACAAACAGATAATAAGACTGTATTTGTTTCTAACGTTTTATCCATTATGAATTGCGCCGGCTGCGATAATCGTTTGCTCGATAACGAGAATCTAAAATGCAATACTTGCGCTTCTTTTTTCTGTCTTGCATGTCTGAATATTAATAAAGGCAACGTCACTGATATTGACCATAAAAAACTTGCCAAACTGAAGTGTCCTTCCTGCAGCAATGTTACAAAACGCCATAACGATGACAATTCACCTGCGCGCCCAGCACATATAGGAGGTATGCTGAAACCTAGTGTGACCACTAACCAAACCAAAAAGGATAATAATTCTACCCCGGTGCAGCTTACTCAAGGGAGTTACGACGCAACTCAGCATGCTATCTTAGATGAAATAAGAAATTTGAGATATGATATGAATAAACAATTCGAAGCTCAACAGGCCAACCTTGATAAATCGAATGCTATTTTGTCAAGTTTACAGAAGGAAGTTTTGGATCTCGGAACCAGATTTTCTTCCATGCGGGTTGAACTAGATGGGGCTATTGAGTCTATACAGTTTTTATCTAATCATCACGACAATCAATCCAAAATCAATAGTGAAACTAAGACCACTGTTTCTAAATTGGTTAAGGACAATATGATATTGCAATCTCAGGTGTCGAACTTAAACGCTAAATTGTCACAAATGGAGCAGCAATCAAGAGAATGCAACATTGAGATACAGTGTGTTCCTGGATCACAAAAATGAGAATCTGCTTACTACTTTTCAACAAATCCTGAAAATTACATCCTGTGACCTACCTAACACTGACATCGTGTCCTTTCACCGTGTAGCCAAAATAAATTCCGAATCGGACCGCCCCAGAAATATAATTGTAAAATTATCGAGCATCCGGGCGCGTGATCATGTGTTGGCTGCAGTTAAAGTTTTCAATAGACAAAACAAGAATAACATGTTGAATACTTCCCACCTTGGAATTGCCTCCGAAAAGCGATCTATTTATGTAACGGAGCATTTATCACCTTTAAACAAGCAACTACACGCCGCTGCAAGGGTATTCGCTAAAGAAAAGCTGTATGAGTTTGTTTGGATTCGAAACGGACGAATTTTTATTCGAAAAGACAGTAAACACGCTCCAGTACTAGTGCATAACATGGATTCTTTAAAAAAAATGTAATATGTATGTACTTTTAATATTATAATTAAAATAAATTAGCATGATTATTTAAGTTATCACTACAAAATTAAATCTCAAAATTTATTACCAAAATGTTAGAGGCTTGAGAACAAAAATTGAAAACTTGTATTTATCTACTTTATGTACCGAATATGATGTTATGGTGCTGACAGAGACTTGGCTTAATGATACAGTGTATGATCGGGAACTTTTCGATGACCGTTATGACATTTTTAAGCGAGACCGATTTACTTCATCTTCGCACACATCAAAAAAAGATGGAGGTGGTGTACTTATTGCTGTTCTTAAAAAATATAAAGCCGAACGTAAAATTAAATGGGAGTCGACTTGTGAAGAATTATGGATCTCTATAAAACAAGACAATGTTACTTACCTACACATTTGTTCTTTATACATTCCCCCGCCACCCAGTCCAGAATATGTAAATCTGTTATTAAACAATATAACTCAAATAATACAAAATCATACACTACAATTATCCACTACAATAATTATGGGTGATTTTAACATGGGCGGTATTGTTTGGACGGTAAGTAAAGACCTAAAAAATAGTTTCTTGACCCCGTCGACTTCATGTAATGCGATTGAGAATAATTGAATTGATATAATGTCTTTTGTTAACTTATACCAATGCAATTCAATTACAAACAAAAATCAACGAATTCTGGATTTAATATGGTGCAATCGACCCGAGCATTTAACGGTATGTGAAGCCGATGATCGCTTAATAGATAGGATTGATACTCATCACCCACCCTTAGTAATTCGGTTTTTAAAGTCTAGTCACAAAACGGTGAAACCAAAACGTATAAGAAAGTTAATCTTTACTGCAAGTAAATACGAAGAGATCAATAGGGATTTAGGTTTATTGGATTGGTCTAAAATTTGGGAAAATGTATCCTCTATTAATGAAATGGTAAGTAATTTTTACGACAGCATTATGCCAATCATATATAAACATACACCTTACAACACTCAACGTGACACACGTTATCCAATCTGGTATAGCAAGCCACTTATAAAGGCCTTGAAAGAGAAAGCGAAATACCACCTAAGATACAAAAAATATAATAATGCTATGGATAAACTTACTTTTAACATCTTGAGAAAGCGTTGTGACATTTTAATTAGGGAAAACTATGCTAACTTTAAGATACAGGCGAGAGCTAATTTACGTGACAGGCCTAAATATTTTTGGAAATTCGTAAATGATAGGAGAAAAGGTTGTACTAATATTCCTAATGATATGATCTTTGAGTCTGAATCTGTTAGTGGAGGTCAAAATGTTTGCGATCTGTTTTCTAAATATTTTCAAACAGTTTATAATAAATATAACACCTCAGATTTATCTCGCTGTCATAGTACATTGCAAACTGATCATAATGCATTTCCCCTTGGTAGTTTCTCCATCACCGAGGATGAAGTTTTGGATTATCTTTCAACATTAGATTGCAATAAAGGGGCTGGACCTGATTTGCTACCACCTCTTTTCTTTAAGAATTGCGCAAAGCACTTATACATACCGCTATCTCAGATATATAATGCATCCTTACAAACAGGAAATTTTCCTGATTTTTGGAAAGTTGCACATCTTACACCAATTCTCAAATCGGGTGACCTGAATGACGTCAGCAACTATAGACCTATTTCTATTCTTTCGGTGGTGGGTAAAGTATTTGAATTGATTGTCCAAAAGAGAGTCTATAGTCATGTAAAACTATCATTACACATAAATCAGCATGGATTTTCGCCTAAAAAGTCAACAGCTTCTAATCTGGTAAGTTATGTTAGTGATATATATGAAACATTAGACAAACGGGGAGAAGTTCATGCTGTTTATGCTGATTTCCGGAAGGCCTTTGACCTAGTTGACCATGATATGTTAATTTTAAAGTTGTAAGGCGTCGGTATTCATGGATCACTGCTCAGGTGGTGTGAATCATATCTAAGAAATCGCTCACAGCTTGTTTCCTTGTATGGATATAAATCAGTAGCGCAACTGGTGCCATCAGGAGTACCTCAAGGCTCCCACTTAGGACCTTTGTTTTTCGTAATATTTATTAATAATTTATCCACTTGTATCAATTCAAAATTTAAAATGTATGCTGATGATTTAAAAATTTATCGCGAAATCAATAGTTTTGAAGATATACATGCTTTACAATCAGATATTAACAAAGTTCATGATTGGTGTAAGTTAAATGGCATGGTGCTGAATACTAATAAATGTTTTGTGATTCGATTTACAAGGAAACTACATCCAAACAACTCAACCTATTTTATCAATGAAGTTCCCTTAACTGAAGTTTCCAGTATTAGAGATTTGGGAGTTATTATTGATAACAAATTGAATTTCAATCAGCACATAGATGTTATTATAAAAAAGGCCTCTAAGCTCAGTGGTTTTATCACGAGACAGACGAAAATTTTAAAAGATCCACAGATTACAGTTATTCTCTATAACAGTCTAGTCCGCAGTATTTTGGAGTACTGTAGCATCGTATGGAACCCCGATTACCAGGTTCACTCAAATAGATTGGAGCGTGTACAAAAACGCTTCTTGTACCATCTTAGCTACTCCGACAACATGTGTCGTAAACTGCAGTCCTATGAAGCACGTCTCTCTAATTTTGGTTTGACTCCATTGTACACCCGTAGAAAAGCTTCCGATATACTATTTCTCTTTAAAGTCGTTAATTGTCACATCGATGCCCCGGATATCTTAGAACGCTTGCGATTTGCAGTACCACGTAGTGCCATGTCGAAAAACTTTTGCAATTCCATCCTGCAAGACACGACTCGGTCAGCACTCTCCGTTACATCGCATGTGTACATTTTACAATTCAATGCGTTCGGTATTTGATATTTTCATTGGTTCTCTCGTCACCGCCAAGCGTCGTATTAATATGGCTCTCTCTGATTTTATATAACATGACATAAGTAAGTTGTTATTAGGAAATTTATATATGTAGAAGTAAGATTTTGTTATTAAGGTCAGTATTATTTGCTTTATGGTAGTTTATATTGTTTTTTATTATGCATGCTGTGCTTACATCTAGCTGGGTAAATCTTTGTAAAACGATACAATGTAAGTTAGTTAAAATATGTTATTTGATTGTACCCAGTTTTGTAAGCCAAATAAATTAAAAAAAAAAAAAAAAAAATGCAGAACTCGGCAGGCAGCTGTCGCATTTTAGAAATAACCTATTAATTGTTGGATATGTGTTAAGATATTTGTATAGCCATATTTGTAAGTTGTAGCAATCGCAGTGGCCCTGGTGGCTTTTTGTAGAATCGCTGAAGCATCGCTGAAAAATTTGTGTGGTAATTGTTGGCGACACTTGTAATTTTTTCCTCCGAGTTCGGGTTTAACAGTAAATGAGCGGCAATAGTGTTTAACACTTACAATAATTTTAAGCTGGAAAACATGAAATGAGTAAACCTTGAATTTATTGATACTGTTGGATAAAGTGGTTAAAAATAAATGCATTTTACTCGTGTTATTTTTTTCTCCAGCTTCAATTCCGGATGTTTTGAATTATTGAAACGCATCGTTAAATTTATTGCTTTGTTATACCGATTTACGAATTGCCTATGCGATCCCTGTGTTTTTTTCAGATTGTGTGGTTAAGAAACACCCTTTGCTTTACTCCAACCAATTATTGTACATAGGTTGATTACATTTTTTAAATGCGACTTAGTGCATAAGGTATGGCTTACTTATATGTTCATTTTTTATTTATTAAAAGGGTAATATTGATATTGTTATAATAAAAGAACAAAACAACTCATATCTTCTTTAAATTGACGTTCCTTATCCTTTTTCGTTCCAATTTGCAACTTATGAGAATCATTGTTATGTATCAATGAAATGATGGTCATGCAATCATCTGCTGCAACACCGTGCGTAGCGTGATTGTGACACCAATCGGTAGTTTTCCTCGGATAACTTTGTATACCCTTAACTTAATATTTTAGTACTGGGTGATATTAAAAGAAAAAAGACTTGTTTCGTTACTTTCTTCAAAGAATATGTTATATAATTTGGATGGTGTTTATAAAACGACCCGGTATAATAATATGTATTATTAATCTATAATCTAAGATCACAGTGGTTTGTGTGTTTGTCTGTCCGCTCTTTTCTCCCCCGCTCTTTTTCCATTGTATCAGTAACGTTACCATAGCAACGCGTTAACCGCAAGTAGTTCGTCTACCGGACGCTAGATGGCGCTAACGAAAAAAATATTTAATAACAAAAAAAATAAAAATTTTGTCCACCCGTGCGAAGCCGGGACGGGCCACTAGTATATATTAATAAAGCTACGCAATTATGATATTTTTTTCATAAACTGTCAAATAGCCAATTAAAGGACTAAAGATAACTCTTGTTATATACACTAATAATGTTGTGTTTTTTGCATTTTGTAGTTACTTATATATATATATATATATTCCTTACAGAGGTGTATGCTGTGCTGTGCATCATGCCTGACCGAGATAGCCCGTCGAGAGCACATCTTCGCTATGTCCAGCGATGGAGTTCACTCCAACTACACCAACCTAGGTGATCTTTTAAAAGACATGTCCCTTCCGCAACCTTTGGAAGACCTCTAATCTAATTCAATTTGGAGAGCATTGGACCGAACCTCCAAAGGTTGCGGGTTTGATTCCCGCCTGAGAATTCACTTGTGAGCCGAGTCGATTTTTTCTAGTATTTTTCTATTGAAATAATTTATTAAGAAACCGGTTTTTATTTTCTCATTTAAACTTTGTTGGTGATTTTTATAGTAAAAAAAACATCAAAGAGTATTTTATGTCAAAACGAATAATTTGAGAAGTCGAATAGTCGTTGACTTTGGCATAACCTTTGGAC
Organism: Calamotropha paludella; assembly: GCA_927399485.1. Classification (NCBI taxonomy): domain Eukaryota; kingdom Metazoa; phylum Arthropoda; class Insecta; order Lepidoptera; family Crambidae; genus Calamotropha; species Calamotropha paludella. The sequence goes on along the minus strand of OV656803.1, from coordinate 136,075 downwards.
GTGATCTTATTTTTCACATATTTTTTAATTTATACGACTGGTGGGGGATGCGTAAAGGTATTAAGTCCGCAATTTGTATAAATAAATGTTTTTTTTTATATGCGGGTAGGTGGGTTCATGCACGACGTAGTGACAGTGTCGCAGGCGGACAACGTGGTCCCGGATGGAGGTGCCTCCGCCGAGTACTCCTGGTTCCCAGGGTATACCTGGACTATCCTCCTATGTCGAGCTTGTGCCGCACACGTCGGATGGAGGTGAGATACGAATTAATCGGTAGTGGACTATCGATAATTAATCGATTGTGGAACATCCATAATAAATAGATTAGAGTATCGACAATTAATCGATTATAGAATACAGATAATTAATGAATAGTAGAATAGAAAGCAGGATTATCGATTGTAGTATCGATACTATCGATAGCTGAAAACGTGTCCATACTATTAAAAAAGTGTAATACTATCGCTAGTATTGTTGCTCGTAAATAAAGAACTATCGATGGTATTAATAGTATTGGTAGAATAATAATAATAATATTTGTTACACTCACACCAATTAGCCTAGCCCAAAGTAAGCATTATAAACGAAAAGTCGTGGGTTCGAATCCCACCTGAGGGTTTGAAAGCGAATTTTTTTTACAAGCGTTTTTTTAAATCTGTCATGGGATAGGTTTCATTTCAATGTACAACACGAGTTATCTAGTGGCAAATATTTATAACGTCGTCAGGTTCGATGCCATGAAGCGCAAGCTCCGTCCGCAGCAGTTCTTCGGCCTGTGCCGCAACCAGGTGCAGCCTGCCTCGGTTCCAGCTGACCTGCAGCAGATCCTCGCTCTAAGGGAACGACTTGCCCGAAGGCACTAGACCAGTATACAGGTTCCAAGAAAACATCTCAAATTGTTATATTGATTCTTTATTTTGCCATGAAAAAATCGCATAAATGTATGAGTAACCGTGACGTCACTAACTTGTAAACAAACTTTGAGCACTCAATAGTGATATGTAAAACTGTTGTGATGTGTGAAATACCCGAAGAACCGCTTAAGTCGCTTTTGTGAAGGTAACTCGATGCCGTGACGTCACTAACTTGTAAACTAACATGTAAAAACATATCTATTTAAAAATAACGTGTGTGCTAAATAAGTTAAAAAAATGATAGCTATTAATTTTAATTTTAACCAATAATTCTCATACGTTATTTTGTAACATATATGTTTTTATATGGAAAATTAATCTGTGTTTTAACTGTACTCAAATACCATATTATTTAAATTGTACACCGCCATTTTGAATTTCTTCATAATATTTGTGAACACGACTATGCGTCTTTGGTCTTGCGTGTGTATGAAGGGTCTACAGTGATGTGCTACTTTTATTATTTATCATTTTTGACGTTTTCTTTCCTTTTTTTTATTAAGTATTCGTGAATGGTGAACGAACGTCAGTGATAGAAGCACACACCAGGGGCCCCCTCCCCCTGGTGTGTTAGTATGTAAGGCTAGGTAAAGGTGTTGGTACCATCACTTTACCTATTTGATTTAACCAAATTCCATACTAGGAGCCTCCGCTTTGAGATTTCAATATTTTCAAATGTCGATGGAAACAATTTTCTGATGTTATTCTTTTCTTCAGCGTGACCTACCGATAAAGGTTGGTTCTCATTTGTTCTATGTGGACTATGACGTCATAGTACACAAAAGTAATTTTTCCATGTTTTTGTTTTATGGAACTGAAGTCTTTGATATTGATAGTAAAGTTGTCATTGTTAATGTAATCGAAAGCTATTATAAAAGAAATTAGAAACAATACTTTGACCGTTTTGTTTGAGGAAATCTTGTTCCATAATACAAATGAGAACTATTGTGTTGATAAAAGTGGATCGCGTAAAGCATTTATCATACATTTATCAGCGCAATCTATTTACTTTAGATCACGTATTTTTATATAAGCAAACATTAAAAACATAATACAACTAACATTCATGTTTCAGTAGAAGTGACAGACGAGATTTCGAATTCATGTCAACTCAGTATCATAGATGAAAGACAACCAAATTGATATATCTAAGTAGTTTGTATGTAAAATCATTACTTTAACAATTGTGAACGGCTATTTATGATGAGTCAGTGTATTAATATAATGTTTTACACAATATTTGCCTTTCAATGGCTATATTCCGAAATATACATATACTGGCCGGTAGTAATGTCCTTTCAAATAATCCGTGAGTAAAGTGTGACGTATCACACTTTTTTAAATATGGCGCCGAGCTCTGACGTCAAATTAACAGTCGCGTCGATGTGTGGCGTCATTACCGCTGACCAGTAGATGTACATATCGGAATACAACCAGTCTAGCCATACAAAGAGTTAGATATGTCACAGTACAATGTTTAATTAGATTTATTATATTATATGTAAATGGCACTTTCGATTTTGGAATTTAATAACGGATGAAAATTATACGCATTCTTCTTCTACCCTTTACTCTATTAAGAGTAAAGGGTATTATTAATTTCTTGAATATTGTTTCCATTTCGACATAAAATGTCTGTTTAGATATATATTTTTAACTATTTACTAAAAGGGGTATCAAAGGGCGCCTGGGGGAGGCGCTAACTAGGAGGCCCAAAATAGGAGAGTGTCTACCGTTATTAGGGATAAGCGAATGTAAAGTTTTTACTTTTAGTTTAAAGTTTACATTATTTGATTAAATGCAACACTCATATCAACATTGTTGTTTTCCTATACTTTGAGTATGGGTAGAATATACTTTTTAGGAATGCCATTACATTTTATGCCGATTGTATAACTCCAAAATGAATCATTTTCAATTATTACCCAATAAAACAGAAAAGTCGCTTTTTAAATAAAAAATAATGGAAAATTGTATGAATTTATCAGAATAAAATGATAAATGAGAAAAATTTTATCCAGCCTTTGAAAAATTCTACACAAAGATCACAAATGTATGATTCCGTAATTGTAATCTTTAATTAAAACGTTTTAATAATAAGGATTAGATTCAATTTATTAGATTATTCTCACTTATTAGTAAGCTAAATAATTTGTAGATTAATCTTTTGAATTTAAAAGTTTCACATTGATTCGTATCCATATTTAATGCTGTTAGCCGTAAGTTATTTTCTTATAAGAATTCAGGCAGGTGCTCTATGGGTGTAGCGAGTAAAATGTATATTTATATTTGATATTAAATGAATACCATCGAAACAATATTACACTGTTCTTCACTCCATCATACTTTTTGCTGTCGCACAAAGATGAACTATTAATACTGTTTTCAGATTGCTTGTTTTAGAACGAAACTGTCAATTGCAAAAGAGGTTTTACTAAAACTGAATTATTTTAATAGAAAAATTCTAGAAATAACTACTCGGGTCACAAGTGAATTCTCAGGCGGTCTATTTTTATTCAAATAAGTTATCTTACAAGATAGCATTGAAAAATGCAAGAAATATATATTAATTATTTAATTTTACTAAAACTGTTAACCATTCCTTTTTTAATAATAAATACTTTGGAAAGTTACTTTTTATACCTGTAACTCCCTTCCTAGTCTTCTGTGATCAATGTGAAGTAGCGCAACTACAAAAATGGAATCTTAATTTTGGAGCTTTAAATCTATTTTAATTTGAAGAAATATGTATCTAAATTAATTTAAATTATTACTATTAGTTTTTTCCAAAATACAGTTCATCTAGTCTCGCACGGTAACAATCTGTTTTTATTGTAAAAATCAGCTGAGGTTAATAAAAAAAACCATAGATAGAGTAATAAAATATTATCTATGGTTATAAAATTTACTGCTATAAAAGTTTAAAAAGTTACACCCTGCAGAGCGATGTAGACAATAATAATCCTGATGTTGACGAGTTTTGAAATTAATATTTTAATTAGTTCTTGATTATAATTTTCAACCATACGAAAAAAAAAATGTAACCACCAATATGTCTATGTTTTGAAATAAAAAAACATTTTGTCAACTCAAGGATTAGAAGTTCTGCCTGATTTTGCTTGAAACTAAATGGATTTATTAGTGAAACGTAGGAACCTACGATTTCTGTTACCCAAAATATGTGTAAACGAAATAAAATATTGATTGTTGTTTATTTTTATCTTTTATTTTTCCAAACAATCCAACTAAATACAAGAGTAATTCCAGTGTAATTAGTGTTGCCATCTGCCTCTGATTTAAACCCTGATATAGCCCAAACATTCTCACTTAAACTTTTTTTTCAGATATTTATCTCAATTTTAGGAAAAATTACTAGAACTAGATTTTTTCTTTTTTTTTTGTTGAAGCAAAGCTAGTCAGCGTAAAAAAATGAAAAGTGCTAGAAAAATTTCTACGATAATCGTTTATTTCCAAGAATATGGTAGTAAATATAGGTGACAAACAATACAAAGCCGGCATATTCTGCTTTTGATCGGCGTGGAAATCAATAAATTATAAAACATTAGTTAATATGATTTTTTTAATTTCCCGCTCAGCTATAATTCTTTTCTTTTTCTTTATCTGTGGCTTGCATGATTTGTGCATTCAGCCAATGTCAAGTAAGTATATTTGCCAGTTCTGGAATAATTTCTTTTCTTAATTTCATGAGGATGACTGAACAATAAAATATATTTTCCCCCCTAGGTTTCATCACATAAAAAATTAAAGTAACTACCACAGACCAAAAGGGCAGATGTATATTAAAAGAGCATTTAGCTCATTGTCATAGAGATTCAATGAAACAATTCCATGAAAAGTGGAGTAGATTAATTTTATCTAATTAGCGCAATGACAAGGAAGATGGATGAAATTAAACATGAAACTATTATTACTAATCAATATATTCTCACTTAACATTTTGTTAAATAATACATTTATTAGATCTATGATATAACTTATTAACATCGTCGAAAAAAAAATGATTTTGTCTTGGAGGTCAAGAATGACTTCAATTCATCATCGTAAATTTTCTTTACGCTCTTTTAGCTCTCTGTAAAGTGTAGGGTAATGCACAACATCAGAATAAAAATAAATAAACAGTGCCGCCTAGGGACGCCCGAAAGAAGCGAAGCTTTTATTTATATATCCGTTAAGTTACGCTTAGTTCTAACGCTTTGGAACTAAGCGTAACTTAAAGCATATATATATTTAAATAAAAATTCGCAACGCAAAAAACCACAAACATAATATAACTAGCGGCACGTAACTTTAGCAGTGTAGCCAACTCCTAGAAGTTCGAGTCGCTAGATTCAACATCAAAAGTCGCTAAAACTAATTCTACCGGAAGCGGACGCAGGATTTTGTATGGGAGAGGCAGAAGAGACCACCGGCATGCAGTGTGAAAGGTTGGAATATGTGAAAAAAAATAAAAGTAGGTACATAAGTAATTAAATTATAATTCAAATACACATCGTGTACAACATAGGTACCTACATTTAAAAAAAATAACTTTTAATAAAATTTTATAATGATTGTAACATTGTTGATTGATTGTAACATCACATAAATGTACTAATAGGTTAATGTAAAACTTAGATTTAGAAGAAAATTTAAATGTTTTGATTTGAATATTTTTTTAAAGAGACTTTAATTTAATAAGGTTTGAATTTGGTGCGTTTGTTTTCCATAATGTATCTCTTGGCACTCTATCTATCTATTATTTATAATTTTATACCTACTGCAAAAGTCGCTAAACAATTTTTGTGGTCAAAAATTTTTTTAGTCGCTAAGAGTTAAGCAAAAATCGTCGCCAAATTGGCAACACTGAACTTTAGCGCTGAACGAAACGTGGAGGGGATAGCTGCACATGGGTACGGTCGCGCACGCAATACAAATTAGTAGTTCAATTAGGACTTAATTAATAATAGTAAAATAAATGTTGATTACATTATTTAATGTAATGTCAAATGGTAAGTCTAGCGGTGAACAAAATGTGGAGGTTAGCTGCTAATATTACTTTAGTAAATATTAGGTTAAATTTAAATCGGTTAAGAACTCAGGAAGTTATGGCGTAACAGACATTCCGTCATTGAAGCTGATCCATGGGAACTTCGCTCCAACTAGGCGATGCAGTCACTAAGCATAAAGCTACGCCAGCACCATATATTGGAGCGGAGCGTTATACCTAAAAGAAAGATTTTTTTTGTTTTGATGGGAATTTTTGGGAATTTTAAAATTTGGATTCGTTACAATTTGGTCATAAACTTGTAGATTCGATTCCACACAAAAAATATTAAAATCGGCTAAGAACTCGGGAAGTTATGGCGTAACAGACATTGCGCCAATGAAGCTGATCCATGGGATCCACTCCAATTAAGTCTAGCGTATGAGCGTACTTGTATTATGAGGGTCAGGGATACCGCCTGGTACAGACACACTTTGACAAAAAATTGGAAAAGTTCTTAAAAACAATACGCCACAATTGCTACATTGTCCTTTACGAGATTCAAGAACAAATGGTTTGCTTGCATTACACCACATGAAAATAAAACATTTAAACATGATAGAAGTCAAAATAACTAGAGCCTAGGTTGTATTTGCTTTGTACCCTTTGCCTGCCCTTATGGAAACAAAAAAAAATAAGCCAAAAGGAGTGTTATGGTTATGATGAGTGTATGATATCTCAGAACAATAACTAAAGCTAATGAAATGAAGTCAAATGATGGTAGGTACGTACACTATATCAAAAAATGCGAAGATTCTTCGAAGAGTTGTAGTTGATCCTAAAGACTTATTTTACTACTTCGGATCGGAATCGGGAAGGGTTTTAGAAAGGCAATCACCAATAACCAGAGCTGACGTAATTGTATCTCAATATTTTGCTGAAGAAGTTCGTACCGTTATTGTTCTAGATGGATATATCCCGAAATAATAACAATATTTCAGTCATATAAATCTACATTGCCTTCATCTGCATCAGTAGAACGCTTTTTTCTTTTGTCACTGATAAACCTGCCAAAGTACCTATCAAATTGTCTTACATGTTTAAAGAATAGTAGTTATGAAATCTAATATTAAGAAATAATCACAATTACTGTAAAAGCCTGCTTATTAAAACAAATAAATAATTCACTAAAATACCTATTCCTTGTTTAATTTATTAAACAAAGAATAAAATAGACATTTGTATTTTTGTTTGAATAGTTAAGGTTATTTATTATCAGTTATAACAAAGGAAATGTTTATTTATTACAGGACAAATGTTGCTCGAAGTTGACAGAAGGTCCTCTACACAGTTTTTGTAAATTACAAAATATATTATTGATTTGTTACAATACAAACTGTGTGGATTACGATAGACTATTCACATACATAGCATAGACTCATTGAGTGTGCCATAAAAATCATTATTTTTTGCTGAACTGAACACTCATTCATCATTCAGCAACTACCTCAATACCCATTTCATGATCAATTTTTTCCCCTGACTTCATATTCAATTAGTCAACACACTTTCACACACACACAACACACATTCATATTTAACACACATCTCTGGAACTGCGTTGATAGCTCACAGGAGAAGGGCACGTCATGAATTAACAGTGGATGTACAATCAAACAAGTGCATTGTGGTCACAAAATTAGGAATGAGTGAGTAAAAAATGGTGAAAAAATCATTTGTGTGCAGAAACGCTCACGCTGTAAGCCAGAGGGAGTCAAAAGGATATAAATATTAAACTTCTGGTACACACCAAATTAACAGTTCAGGTATAGAAAGTCAACTGGCTTCATTATAAAATACCCTCATTATGTTCTTAACTACCCACCTTATATTCTGTATCTATCTATTTCCAAATAAAATTACAATATGATTGAAAGATATTTATTAACAAAACCATACTAACCAAATACTGTTTCTAACAATATCACAAAACAAATAGCAATCATATAAAATATTTTACAATCGGAGGTGAAAACCATCTTAATAATTTGGAATAACATGTGATAAAGGATAATTTATTAGATCACTTTCAGCTCGGAATTATTACTGAATATTGTTTAAGGATACATTTATTTATAAATACAGTCTTTTTCTTTTTGCTATCTACTATGTTCATTGACTACTTATTATAATAGTTAAGAAATAGTAACACAGAAAAGCATATAAATCGTAAAAAGGTGACTATATTGAGTCATATGGATAGTATGGTGAAGTAATAGAATTAATAAAAAAGTACATGAGTAGTTCATGTTTTACTCTCTTAAAATCAGGTAAAAAGAAACATTGACGAAGTGCTTGTATTTTAAATCACTATCAGGTTGAATAACAATTAACAGTCACATAAAAATCAAATATAATTAAGCTAAAATACTAGTTTACAATTCATAACATCTAAATCACTAATAGTTTGTACGTACAGTGATAGAAATATGTTACATTACTATTATTGACTAGCTTTTACTAACTCTAATTGGGATTCTGTACGCATTTAAATTTGATATCGCCTGACACTTTTATGCGAAAATTACAAGTGCTAGTGGCATATACAAGGAGGTTTTAAACAAATATAAATACAATATAAACCAGAATCAACTTGTATGAGTATAGCTATTGCTTCACAAATTGTGGGTATTTAAAATTAACTGTATCGTCAAATTTTGTTAATACTCCTTTAATTATTATAATGGGCTTTATACAAACCAGAAATAGTTTATTTCAACTATCAAGAGAAAGAGAATACCCGATCATTCTCACTTTATAAAATAACTGGGAAAAAACCATAAAACTGTTATTTAAAAAGTACCTACTTTTAATCACAGCACATGCATAAAATGACCTTTTATCTAATTTATTAATTGAAACATGCATAATCACACAATTGCAGCAAATAGTTGCATGTAAAACTAGCTTATTTATTCTATATGGGGCTCTCTGTTGATGTGATACTCGATACAATCGACATTACAATTTATGGCCAGTTGGCATCTATTACAAAAGGCATTGTTATCCCATGCATAAGTAAGAAAATTATCAATAGTTATATCTTCATCCTTTATCAATTCCTCAATAGTATCTAACCAGTCGATATGTTCGTCTTCATCAATATGCTCCAGAACAGTCTCAGTTGAATTGTTGAAGAAAATATTACAAATTTTACACCAAATCAGATTGGTGTTATTAATGGGAAAAATACCGTTTACAGGCCTAAGATACTCAACGAGGTTTTTTTTATGATGAACACTATTTACATGGGCCTCAATGTTTGGCAAACTGCAGAGAAAAAAAGACAGGCACACCTCACAGTGGGCGTCGTTCGCATCAGTTGACAAAAACGCGTCCAGGTCGATGTACTCACCCTCAGTGAGCTCATCCACTGCAACAAGCCAGTTTGTATGCTCATCACTATGAATGTGCTCGCTCACAGAATCCTGCTCTGTCAGCTCTAAGGTGCAAGCTTTGCAGTAAAACGCGTTGTCATTGTATAGTATACCATTTTTTTTCATTAACTCCAAATTTTCCTTGTGCTTTGCCCCATTAGTGTGCTGATCGATGCATTTCTTCGCCTTAGGTACAAAGACTCCGCAAATTACGCAGCGCACTCGCGTTTTAGAACTAGCAACAATACCGAAGAGAATGTCTGTCTCCATTTTGGATTGAATTTGTTTGGATTTGAAACGACTGTTAAATGGGACTATTTTCCTAAGGACGTTCCTCGAGAATTTGATTTTTTTGATAACGGTAGGGATCCAGATCCAGATAACATGTTTTCTTTGATATGTAATCCTATGAAGAGAGGCAAGTGGTACACAGCCCATACAGCCTAGTCGTAATTTCTGAATGATAGATAATCAATGAATGGACGAACCCTTTCCGTAGATTACATTATTTTAAATCGGCCGCAATGCGACTTAGTATATAATCTTAGCTCTTATGTTTAATTTCCTCACAATCCGTAAATCCGGTTAAGCTATTCGTTCGCGCGGAACATTAATCGTTGATGAAGGAGAAGAGATAAACTTACATTTTATATGTTAGTATGTGTTTCACAATTGAAATGCCCTTATTTTTTGAGTAAAGCTAATAAACGTGCTTACAAACTCTAGTACTTTAGATCTTTGAAGGTATGATTGTTTTAAGATAATTGATGATAGCTTGTAGTACAAATTGAAATCATCATGTTTTCAATAATTATTCTTCAATTATTTATTTCACCGTCGTACTAATGAACATTAAAATATATTTCTGTTTTACAATTAATTATATTGGACAACTTAATGGTAATTTAAGGTATCCGTGTCTGCGGTTTCTGTACTTATTTGCGGACAGGCAGATTTTGCTTGGATTTTGTAAATATATAGGCGGCCGCTCTATCCGTGCTAAGCGTCAAATTTAACCGTTATACGAGAGCATCAGATTTAATACCGTTACACGATATACATATAAAGAAGCCAGCTGCCTCCCCACCTCAACAACGAAAGGGCCAAACCCATCTTCCGCGCCAAAGACCTCGTGGTCTGCGGCCTTTCTGGCATTAGAGCCGAGCCCCCCAACAAGCGTGGGTATCCTGGGCAGTGTCACCGCTGCCAGCTTTACGGCCATGCAGCGGCGAACTGCAACGCTTCACCGAGGTGCGTCAAGTGCCTCATTCCACACCTGACCAAGGAGTGCTCTCGCACGAGAGACTCCCCCACCCCTCCCGACTGTGTGCTGTGTGGCCAATCCGGCCACCCAGCTAACTATAGGGGTTGCTCTCGCGCCCCTCGCCCAAAGCCTCCCAAGGCTAAAAAGCCTAACCGGGGACCAAAGGCATCTTCTTCTCAGAAGAAGAGGCCTTCTGGCCCCCCGGCCCCTCCTAAGCCTTCGCTGGCAAATTTCCCACCCCTACCTAAAGGGGCGGGACAGCCGGCTACCACCACTCCAGCCCCCCCCATGCCGGCCTCCGGACCGGCCTGGGGACCAGCCCCTCCGGCACCGGCCCCTGGGCCGGCCTGGGGCCCAGCTCCCAAGGCGACGCCGCCTAAGGCGTCACAGCCGAAGGCGGCTCCCGCCTCCCAAGCCCCGAAGTCATCCCTTATGGATGACTTCTCTATCATTTTCACCACGATGCAAGGCATCAATATCAATGAGATATCGGCCTTGGCATCCAAACTCAGGATGGCCCAAAACGCCCAACAACGGCTTCTAGCTCTCTGTGAGCACGAAGCCCTTCTCCGGTCCCTTAACTAAGGTCCATAATGCCAGGAAGGATCCCATCTTCTTCTTCTTCTTCTCCGACTGTACCAGTCGCTCCTCTCACCGGTCGAGTGAAACCTAGAGGTGTTTCGCTTATCTCTTTCAATACCCGCTCCCTGCGCAAAAACATTCCCGAGCTAAGGGTGTTTCTGCGCGAAAGGGACCCCGACCTTGTCCTACTTCAGGAAACATGGCTCAAACCGTCTATACGGAAAGGGCTATCGATTCCTTCATACTCCCTAGTCAGAAATGACAACTTCACCCCAGCGGACCAGAACCGCAGGGAAATTGTCTCTGGTGGCACGGCGATCTATTACAAAAGATCGCTTCACTGCTCACCAATCCCCACTCCTGCTCTCTCTAACATGGAAGCCACGGTATGCAGACTGGCTATGTCGGGTCACAGAACACTGATCATAGCTTCTGTCTACATACACGCTGGCACCACTCCATTGCGGAGCGACTTCGAGTCCCTTCTGTCCTTGGGCGACTCAGTCATTCTGTTTGGAGACTTTAACTCCAAGCACACTGACTGGACCTGCCGTAAGACAAACACCGGCGGGCGGCGTCTGCTTCAGATCACACATGATCTCGAATTAGACGTCTTCAGCCCGTACGAACCCACCCACTACCCAGACAACCCACAGAATGATCCCGACGTACTAGACTTCGCTCTAGTCAAGGGAGTCTCCCTCCCATTTAGGACGATTGAGACCCTCCAAGACCTCGGGTCCGATCACAGGCCGGTTTCCCTCATTATGGGAAACAAAGAGCCAACCCCTCCCTCCTTCAAAACCATTACTGACTGGGATCGGTTCAGATCGTCCCTCAAGTCGGCAATGGAAGTAGACAACCCTTCGCTCTCTATGGACCCCGACTATTACTATAGTTCGGAGAAAATAGATGCAGCCATTTCCGAACTTACCCTTTTGGTCCAAAGAAAGACTGCGGACAGTGCGAGGAAGGTACCTGTGAAAAATCACAATGCCATTCCTCCCACCCTCCGCAACCTGATGAGGGCCAAAAACGCAGCTCTCCGGAGAGCTGCTAGGTACCCGACCCCTGAGTACAGAGCCAGAGCTAACCGTCTTCAACGGTTAGTAAGATCTCAGTTGAACGACCTGAGGAATAACCAATTTGGTGACCTCATGGCGGACATCACTCCCTCCCATGTAGCCTACTACCGAGTGGCCAGAGCCCTCCGTAGTGACACCTCAAACTTCACACCCCCTCTCCTCCGTCCCGATGGCTCCACAGCCTTCGACGACGAAGAGAAGGCGGAGTGTTTTGCTGACAGCATTGCTTCACAATGCTCAGTCAGCACTCAGATTTGCGACCCATCCCACCTTCAGTCGATTGAGAAGGAGCTCAGCGAGCTGAACTCCAAACCTCTAGACTCTGATCCCATCACAGTGTCCCCTGATGAAGTTCATTCCTTCATCAAGGGCCTCAAGACCAAAAAGGCCCCTGGCGCCGACGGCGTCTCCAACATGGCCCTTAAGCACCTACCATCTCAAGTGCTGGTCTTACTGTCCCTTTTATTCAACGCCTGCTTCGATCTCTGCTACTTTCCAGCAGCCTGGAAGGAAGCAATCGTAATAGGCATCCCCAAGCCGGGGAAACCCTTAAACCTCCCTGCGAGCCACCGCCCCATCAGCCTCCTCAAGGCAATGGGGAAACTCTTTGAAAGGTGTATCCTCGCCCGCCTAAAAGACCATCTCTATACCAATGACCTTATCATACCCCATCAGTTTGGCTTTCGAACCAAACACTCATGCCCCCAACAGGTTCACCGCATAGTCGAGTACATCTCGAGCGGCTTTTTCCCTAGGAAATATAAGACCGTGGCGGTTTTCTTTGATGTAGCCAAGGCCTTCGATAAGGTCTGGCACGCTGGACTAACTGTCAAGCTGTACAGACTTAATCTGTCAGTGAGACTGGTCCGGCTAGTAGCATCATTTCTCCAGCATCGTACCTTCCGTTTCAGATACGAAGGTACTCTCTCAACTCCGCGTAACATAACAGCGGGCGTGCCTCAGGGCTCTGTCCTGGCTCCTCTGCTGTATGTTATATACACAAATGACATTCCCGTCCCAACAAACGGGGTACAACTGTCCCTGTTTGCAGACGATACTGCTCTGTATCTCAAGGGCTCATCACTTAGGAATATCCTCCCGAGGCTTCAGACCTCCATCAACTCCTTAGGCGACTGGTTCCGCGAGTGGCGTATCGATGTAAACCCGGATAAGTCATCCGCTGTTTGCTTCGACGCAAAACGCACGCGTGTACCGGCCCGCCACAACCCACCCCGACTCCAGGGGAAGCCCATTCCATGGCAAACCACTGCCAAATTTCTAGGCGTCACCCTTGACCAAAAACTGACATTCTCTCCTCACGTCAAGAGAGTGTCTCGTAACGCGCGGTTTTACTTGGGGCGTCTCAACCCTATGTTGGGGCGTCACAGCCGCATGTCACTTCGAAACAAGCGAACACTTTATAAGGTTTGCATACGACCGGTGATGACCTACGCGTCCCCGATCTTCTCACATGCAAAGGCATCAGTCCTTAATAAATTGCAGGTGATTCAAAACCTATTCATACGTAGGGCCTCAAATTCTCCCTGGTATGTCCGCAACGCGGACTTGCACAGGGACTTTGAACTCCCTACTCTCCAACAATATTTCATAAAGGCCTCTGAACGTTTCTTCGAAACAGCAGAGAGCTACTCTAATCCACTTATCCGGGGCGCATCCAACTACACTCCTTCCTCATCCACGAACCCTCTGTCTAGGCGACCTAGGTCTGTCCTGACAGACCAACCCAGTCAATTGTCAGCTGACCTGAACCTCCTCTTAGAGGCACAGGAATCAGCCAAACGTAGAGCCAATACAGACCCATCAGGTCTACCCCAGTCCTCTCAGATGCCGACTGGCCCCCCTTCTGGGAGCCAGCCGACTTAACTTCATTCACGACTGACCCCCCTTCTGGGAGTCAATCGTTTTTTCTATGCGCTCTCTCACCTAGGTGAGTAGCGCTTGCGCCACCCCTCTCTAGAGGGGTGGTCGCCTCAGATGACGGCTTATGACCTTCTCCGGGTGCAAGCCAATCCCAGGTGGTGTTTAGTCAGTACAAGTCTGACATAACTATCGGGCCGGCCCGAAGTATCCATAGAGGATTCACCACCTCCCTCCCCCGTGTCCGGAGGGTGCATTTTGCATAAAAAAAAAAAAAAAAAAAAAAAAAAAAACTCCCCACCTCAATGTGCGTGGCCTTCTGTCTCGCTTTCACTCATTTCAGTATGCGTGGCTGGCGTGGCTTTCTATCTCTTTTTCGCTTTATACTATGAAGCTACGCTTTTTGCAAGTAATGCAAGTAATTTTACTCATTCAAAATACAACCGGCAAATGGGTCAAATTTAACTTGCAAGAATTCATTACAGACACCGGGAAAGGAAACTATGTCGATGCAGTCTCTAAGCATAAAGCTTCGCTAGCCATATTGGAGCGGAGCGCAATTGTAAACATTAAAAAACGAAAAAATAAAAAGAAAACTATAATGTTTAGTGAATTTTAAAATTCCATAAGAATGAAAATGAATTTGTTTCAATGGGAAATCCCATAGAGCTAATGTTTTTAGGTCATAACTTTTTTTGCGAATTTCAAAATTCGGGCTTCGTCACGATCTAGTCTTAAACCTGTTGGATCGATTCATTAAAAAGAATACGAAAATCGGCGCCACATATATTTCGTCATTGAAGGTGATCCATGGCAGCTCCGCTCGCTCCGCTTGCTTCGTTGTTGTGCGCCGTTTAGTTAGTTCTCATTTCATTCAAATTCTGTGTCAGAGTCATCTTTCCGGAAGATACCTGCCCAATGCAAGACTTTGATACTATTTTCTGACAAAAAAAAATATTTTAGGTTATATTAAAAAAAAAAAATGGCCAGCAGAAAACAAAAGGAAAATGGAGTGCTATTCGTTTTTATTCAGTTAATGTTGGCACAAATATAAATAAGATAGATACGGAACCAGAAAGCATAAACAATAAAAATTGTTTTAATTTAAATATTATTTAGTTAGGTAATTAATAAGTTATTATATTGTGAAGGTGTCGAAACGTCAGGATTAAATATAAAATATATTATGCGCTACATCCGTTAAAAGAAATGTTTTATGTTAATAGAAAAATACTAGAAAAAAACGACTCGGCTCAAAAGTGAATTCTCAGACAAGAATCGAACCCGCAACCTTTGGAAGTCCGGTCCAATGCTCTCCCAATTGAGCTACCGAACCTTGTAAACACCCGTCGAAATTTTCTACTTTTACGCTGTAGGCTAGCGTTGTCTCATCAATGAGAGGAACATCCTCACGTTTTCAAAAGAAACATTTTCTCAAATGATTAGACAATCGATTAAGATGAAACAGCCATTTAGTTTTATAATTCCCGCCTGAGAATTCATTAGTGAACAGAGTCGATTTTTTCTAGTATTTTTCTAATAAAACGATTTATCTTAAAAGAAAAAAAAATGCAAAATATATATTGCAAATAAATAAATATAGCTCGGAAGTGTATAAACCGAATAAATACAATTATATCGATACATACACCAACATTGTACATTTTCTTTTCTCTAGCCGTGGTTTTAATCAACTGTTATCAAAACTGTGTACTTCAAAAACTAAATTAAGGCATATCTTCCATCGGAACAGAAGTATTAGGCTTAAACATGAAAAGAAACGAGCGAGCTCTAGACCACTTGGCTGAAGTAAAACTTCTTGAGCTTCACATCAGACGCACGAAGTGCAACTGGCTATCAGAGAAAGATAATGTGTGCTCGCACCTCTTTCTCTTGCCCCTGCCTCTCTCTTTCTATCTCCACTAACTTATATCTCCCTCTCAACTTCCGTTCGCCTCGCCCGATCACACTTTTCGTAACGCTCTCGTCACGCATTCACCAGCTTACTCCCCAAGTTTTACTTCAATCAAGTTATAAGTATCAAAGGATCTAGCCGGTTAAGCATATGAAAACTGCACTCGCCTCTTATGAATGGTTTTTACCTCGTTTTTATAGATTTTCATCTGGAATAGCTATACGCTTAATATTACACCTCTAACCCCTATAGTAAGGGAATAATAGGGGTAACAACCCTGAACGTAAATATTTTTTTTCTCAGTACCTATTAAAGGTATCTTCGTGAAATTGCAACTGTACATGACTATTAATAAACTAATTAGAATATATATATATATATATATATATATATATATATATATATATATATACAGGGCCATTTTATAAACACCATCCAAATTTATATATTATATTCTTTGAAGAAAGTAACGAAACAAGATTTTTTTCTTTTAATATCACTCAGTACTAAAATATTAAGTTAAGCCTACACAAAGTTATCCAAGGAAAACTACCGATTGCTGTCACAGTCACGCTACGCACGGTGTTGTAGCAGATGATTACACGACCCCCGCCCCGCCCTCCCGTATTTCATTGATACATTACAATGATTTTCATAAGTTGCAAATTTAAACGAAAAAAATAGGAACGTCAAATTGAAGAAGAGATAAGTTTTTTTGTTCTTTGATTATAACAATATTAATCGATAACACTTTTCATAAATAAAAAATGAACATAAAAGTAAGCCACACCTTATGCACTTACGTCGCATTTTTTAAAATTTAATCAACTTAAGTTGATTAAGTTGGAGTAAAGCAAAGGTTGTTTCTTAACCACAGAATCTAAAAAAACACAGGGATCGCAAAGGCAATTCGAAAATCGCAAAAAAAAATGCAGTGCCAAAACCTTAGTACCTACCTACCTAAGTTATTTTTGTCTATTTTTCACGATAGGATAAAGAAATGTATAATTAATAGTTCAAAAATATTTTTGTGAAAAATTTCACAAGTCTTAGCCGCCCTGAACACATTTTGCTTTACTCCAACAAAATAATTAATTAAAAATCCAAACAAAATACACTTACATGAAGTTTGAAAACAATCACTTTACCTTAAAGTGTAGGTAATTTCTCTCTAAACAGTCTTGCACGTTTATGAACATTGTCTTTAATTGTATTACTTGTTTTTTCACTTTGTCACTTCGTTAAATGCACGGATTATATTCATATTTAAGTTTTCGAGGCTTTGGGCCTTCTTCACATAAACCCGTCGTTAAATTTCGCCCTCGATTTCAATTGCAAGTGTGAAAACATTTCGTTAGGTAGATAATTATGCGACGTAAATGCGTGAACGCAACATTGTACATCGCGGAAAGTCCGCGGGTGACTGATTTCATTGCGCCGATGTCGTTACAACTTGCGCGCGCAGCTCGGTGGGGCGCTTCGGGCGGTCGGTCGTTCAACTGTAAGTACCTATTTTGCCAGTAACCAGCTGTTGTAATAATTCGCTCGGACAAAATTTTTTTTTGCGGAAATTTTACCTCCCAATTTTTTTTCATAAATGAAGTGTTTGAATGATATCTTATGCCTAGAAAAAATTTGGATGGTGTTTATATAATAACCCTGTATATATATATATATATATATATTTTATTTTTATTTTTGCAATATTAGAAACTGTAAAATATTAGAAGTATATTTTTTGGGGGTGGTATTTTATACCAACCCCCAGAGTGACACCTAACAAAAAATATAACTTTTTTGTTAATTAGTTAGCTATTACGTGTTAAAGTCACAAAAAGGTCGAATTGGTGGAACATAGCTAAAAAAAATAAAAATCAGTTGCAGATATGTCGTTATATGAAATGTGTATTGAATAATCAGTCATCGTCATTGTTTTCTTCCACAATGGTAGTTATACCAGTCGCACATCGAGTGCAGTTTGCATATGCTTAACCGGCTAGACCCTTTAATGAAATAAGAACCAGGTTTAATAATGTAAAAAAAAATCTATTGCTTCACTTGTTGATTCCAGTTCACTGTCAGATGGTTCGGTAATTGTTATGCGTATATTAGCTTTATTATAAGCATTTATTTCATGTTTGTATACATTCGTGATATGGTTGGTTTGCGACCCGTTTTTGACGTGATAACGTCTTATAAATTGGTTGCGGCTGGGAGTCACTTATGAAAAAGTGTAACGCTCGGTAACGTTACGATGAGTCACCGAACGAGAGAGAGGCCCGCCGAATGCCTTGCGTCTCTCTCCCACTCAACTATGATCGGTCTGCCGCGCGCATTGTGCAATTTAATTATATTCATATCAATAAATATTCTACCGAGAAAAAGACGTTGTCACGTAAGATCTTCGCCCGTAAAACCGACTTTACAGGCAAAAAAAAAAAAATATATATATATATATATATATTTTTTTTTTTTTTTTTTTATAAGACGTTATCATGTCAAAAAAAAAAAAAAAAAAAAAAAAAAAAAAAAAAAAAAAAAAAAAAAACCGACTTTTTTTTGTTCCGTGCAAGAAGCATACTCGGCTTTTTACTCGGCCTAAAAAAAATTTTACACTAACTTTTCATAGGTTTATTCGAATTAAAATTTTTCTTAGTGGCAACATTTATTTTTCCAGTCAAATTGGCCTCGTTGACATTACACTGTTTGAATGAGACCTTTTATTAGCTGGCAAATTAAAAATGATTGCAAAGTAGACCTATTTTCAGTGCCGGTTTCAGCACTACCGACGCCACGGGCGAGATTTCTTCGGCACCCCAGACTGCAAGTCAAAGCTATAGGAGTTATACACTATGTAAATCTAAGTGATACACGTTGAGAAGCAAGAACAAGCAGTGTAATTACTTTGACACTTTAATCACTTTGGCTAATGAAACACAGGAACTGACGTTCGAGTTTCTCATGAGTCTCCTACCTAGAGTAGGTTAAAAGATACAGAACCGAACAGTTAAAAGATTTCAGCTCAGTGGACGGTCGCCACTATTTAATTGTTCTTATTAAAATTTTTAGGCGTTAAAGGAGACACGTCCGTCTTTGGGATCGCTTGTTGCTTTATTAATTAGTGTCGTCTCCTTCTAACATATGTTTCCATTCTTAGTTGATCACAATTTTGGTGTTTAGGGTTCCGTACCTCGAAAGAAAGGTAGTTTCTTGTTATTTCTGTACATACCAGAGTCTGATGAGTCATCACTATCTGTCATAAATGAAATGTCTCCTTGCTCTCCAGAATCACCATTATTACTCTGAATAAAATGTCTTCTGACGTAATTGTAAGCACTTGCGACCGATCCCATCTGATGATCGTTCAAATTGAAATGTTTCAATGCATTTGCCATAGCGAGAGCATTGAGACGGGTATCTGAAAGTCAAACATTACAAAACATATTATATTATTTTTATAAAAAAATATATAGGATATCTTGCGCATAATTTACATTTAATATTTGACAAAAGTGAATTATTAACTGTAAATAAAACTTAATAAAACACTATAACAAGCATAATGAAGCCGCTGAAATCAGTTTCCTTCTTCCTTAACCTATCTACAATATAAACATACTTAACATTCATCATAAAACTAAAATAAAAAACGTACAGTAGAATCCGGATAGGGGCCATTCATTTATTACGTAAGATGATTTAGGGGGGGAGGGGGGTCGACCATGTCTTATTTTTTCTTACAAGCGGGTGGGAGGGAGTCTCTATAGTTCTTACGTAAGATCCCAAAAATGCGCAAAGTTAAAATTATACTTTTAAAAAGCGCGGGCAACCGTGCAAGTGCCGAGGTTCGTTCGGATGCGTATAGGTAAAAACTACGGGATTTCTTTCGTTGACATAATGTATTTATTTCTAAAATAGTTTGGCATATTGCTTTTTGCATAATATTACTTTGTCATAATTAATTTTTAGCAATATATTGTAATGTATACTAATATGTACCTGTATGATCTCCGATTTTCATTCATAACATTCGTTAAATTGTATATTTTATCATTCCATTTTGCATCGTCATTTGTAAACGTTTTAATCTCTGTAAATATATATATATATACAATAATATTTTACCCAATAATTTCTTCATTGCTGAAAAGAAACACTGAATTTTCATATAGAGCTTCGCAACCACTCAAAACTTCTATTCAGAATGCTACACACTTACCGGCATTGCTTGTTATTTTAACCTGTCTTTTTGTTTAATCTATTCCGTTATTATTTTTCCATTTTATAACTAAAAATGTATATATTTAATTTATTGACATATAAACTTTTTCTCCGTTGCCATGGCTACCCATGACACGATCTTTCATTTATGGTATTCAACCTCCAAAGAAAACCAGATTTTATTCTTTTTATGTCTTCTCGAAGACAATCTGAATTTAAATGGCTCTGGGCCTATAAAAGACCGAGCTGACCTGCCAAGTCATGCAGTTCTTCGGCAAAAGTTGCCACGGTAACATCTATAGCTCGCTACCGAGCTCTTCAAAATTCTTAAAGGCCTTATCCGGGGCCGGCTGCCCCGGGACTCAAGAAAAGTCCTCAACGCCGTAAGGCAAACTTTTGGCTCAAGAACGTACACTTAACTTAGCCACTCTCTACCACTAACGTTGCCTGACCACCAGCGGTGCAGGCCATCCATCAGCAGCGCCGCCCAACCTACCTGCTACGCCGCCCGACCTACCAGCGCCGCCCGTCTACCAGCAGCGTCGGCAGAAAATCGGTGCAGGCCGTCCACACCAGCAGCGCCGCCTAACCTACCTGTCACGCCTCCCGACCTACCAGCAGCGCTGCCCGTCTACCAGCAGCTCCGTTCGACGTCTGCCCCGCTACCTGTCTACCGGCAGCGCCACCCTTCATCCGACGGTGTCACCGCCTCTGGGCCCTAAAGCCCAGGGCCTCAAGCCGCCTATATAGAAGATCGCCGACGACCCACAACCACCTACTCACATTTTCACTGTACACTACTCAGACTCGCCCTCACTCTTCTTATGTCAAAATAGATAAACTGTACTTTACCCTGATCTTCCGTATTTACTTATATATTTTGTCCCTTCACGACAATATGTACTGTGGCATAATTATAATTAGATCTAAATATATTTATGCATAATTATAATTTGAACCAAAAAATTCGTGGCCGTATTTTAAATATTGAAAAAGAAAAAGCTTTAAGCCATATATTCAAGGTGAGGCAAAGTTTTGTGCCGCGTCGGAGCCGATGTGGTATGGGTGAACGTTGACGACGTCACAATCCTGAATAACCAACAAGAAGCAACACCTATTATTAGAGATGTTCCAGTGTCAGATCCACTATCCGAGTGGGTTTTGAGCCTCTGGATTGAAAATCTTATGTAGGTAAAGATGAATAATTAAAATCAAAGTTTATTCTACAAAAAAAATAAAAATTATTAGTACCTACCTTTGTAAGTACAAATAAACATTTCTAGAAATTGTTTTTTTGAAAATTAAATATTAAAACAAACCAAACATGTATTCATTTTTGCCTTTAGATTCTTACGTAATTAATATTAAATAGGGGGGGAGGGGGTCCGCCTACTCAAATACTAACGAAAATAGTCTTACGTAATAAATGAATGGCCCATAATATATTTTAATTCAAAAGAGAGATGGTGCTTCTTTTGAAATAATAGTGGCTCGGGAAGACTGTGTTTATTGCAACTGCTTATTTGCCGAGACAGAAGGAAGTGCACAGCACAGATCTTTCAATCACGAGGAGTGGTAAATGTTGCTGGTTCTTATTCACACCATTAAATTAAATCTGTTTTTTTTTCATTTCTTTATCTTTAATAAATTTCATGGAATATACAAAAATGTGTGCAGGACGTAAAAATAGTGTGAAGGGGAAGGCCCGTACTGCCGTCCGTTATATGGAACTAAGCTAAGCCACAAATTCCTTTTTGAGAAATGGGCGAAAAACGCGGAAATTTTAAAAAATGTGCACGTATAATAGTTTTAGCAAAATGTGTTTTTGCTAAAACTATTTCAAAAGCTACAAGTAATTGCAATAAGATTTCTACACAGGTTGAGAGTTTTTTTTAATATATGCTGGCATTTTAATCTCAAAATAGACCTAACAACGTGGCTTAGCGACCGTTTGACTAACGGACGTATTCGACCGTTTGGTGCAACGGTAGCAATCCTTCCATTTACACCGTCCGTTCTGGATTGGAGTCCCGATTTGTACCTGAGTCAGTCATGGGTTCTATTAATATTACTTATTTATGTATGATATATGATAATAGTCAGACTATTCATTACCCTAGTATCCATAGCACAAGCCTCTTACAGTGCTTACTTTCAACTAGGCTAATTGGTGTGAATATAAAGAGATATTAATTATTATATATATATATATATATATATAATATAAACACCCATGTTAGATACAAATGCTCGTATTTACACAAACGTCTGCCACTTCCAGGACTCGAACCCAGGACCGCTACCGTTAGGCTAAACGGCCGCAATTTGATAATAATATCTCATTATTAAATTAATGGAATTATCAATAATCATGTTTAAACTCCAATATCAGAGCATTAATTTATCAGAAACTAAAATGATAATTATGAATATATTATTTATTAAGGTTTACGATGAAACACAAAATTAAAGTCTGTTCATTCTAACTTGTCTCATTTGGTAAACAATCTTTGCACAACTTTTTTTACAAAGTCACCCATTTAAAAATAAAATAATAACAAAGTCAATAATCTTTTACAATAATTTGTTATTTTAGACTGAAACCCATTGAATCTAGTTATCAGTTGATTTTTAATGCTGCATTTCCAATAAAAAGGAATGCCAAGATTGTTTACCAAATAGGACAAGTTAGTATGAACAGACAGTATTTTCTTCACGTTCTGACCTAATGACCAAATATGAAATTTTAATCAAAAATAAACTTTAGTACGAAAATAGAGGAAAAATTAAAATTAAAGGTAAAAATGAAAGTTTCAAATATATATGCATAATTTATTCCTATTTCATTGTCAAATCAAATGTCACTATTTCATTTAATTTAAAATTAATCTTTGTTAATGAATTCTCCAGCTTATTCCCCAAGTCCAACGTGTGTAAACAAGTCTTACATAAAAAAAATATTATTTTCATTGTTTCAATTTTAAGATGATTCAGTTTTTACAATATACCTTACTATAGACAATCGCGCCATTTTTTTACCGAACAAACATGACAATTGACCGAAACATCTTCACAGTAAATGGTCACGATAAAAAAGGTACAAATTTTGAAAATTTTAAATCCAGTATTAAATGAACGTTACAAATAAACCTTATACTACAAACCGTTCATCACTTATTTTTCTATAAAAAATATACTTCTTATATAGAGAAAGCCTATTTATTGCATTTTGAAGTTCTAAAGCTAACGAAAATGGTCGATACGAAATTTAACTGCTTACATGAAATAACTAACTTTAAAGTGAACAGTTATAAATACCCATTTTTTTTGTTAAGGCAAAGGCTTCACCGCCTTTTCAGTTTCAAAAGGGTTATCGTCAAACGGGATATTATCTTAGAAGCTATTCATAAATTACGTTACACGAATTTTAGGACTTTTAACCCCTCCCCCGTTTTCGAGGTTGTCACATTTTTAGATTTTCATTTTTCAAATGCTATAGTATTAACAAATGTAGATAGAATTCGTAGAATATTAGAATTCTTTATTCACATATAAATTTCGTGTTTCGGTATTTTCCAATGTGTGACGTAATTTATGGATAACTTCTTATTCCCAATGAGATCGACGGGTCAAATGAGATTTTTTTTTCCTTCGACACTTCACGGGTAAATTTTTTTTTGTAAAATTTATCTATATTGATCGTCCATTTCGCGCCTTATTTGAACTTCAAAAACTTTTTTTCTTAGGTCTATATTAACTTAAATTAAGAAATCTATTTTAAATGCCATTTCTGGACGATATTTCAGGGTTACTATTTTTTTCATACTAAGATTATAGGGGTTCGGGTCCCGTCTGAAATATATATAAATGTTGTCGTTAAATGTTTGAATAACAAAAAAATATAATTAAAAAATGTTCTCCATGAGACATTTGAATCAAAGTAATTGTTGTTTAACGTTTTTTTAAATAATATTCAACTGGATCGTCCATAATAATTTTTTTATTGTTATTGAAAATGTAAACGCACGCAACTGAATTATTGAAAGTTTTTATATTAAAAGTATTGTTAGTTACAAATTTAAAACCGATCTACATACCTTTTTTTGTTAAAATTTACTGAAAAAAAGCCTAATAAAAACAAAGAAAAATATAATATTAAACATCAAAATTTTGTTGCCTTAAATAAATATTACCAAAATAAAAATTTTACCATTAACATTTTGGTAATTCCATTAAAAGATAAAATTACCAGATAAAATTAATTTCTTTAAAAAAAACGAATAAAAATAATAATGTGTAAGACCTTATTTCCTAGAATATATTGCAAGTCAAAAAAAACATATAAAACTTAAAAAAATAAATGTCATTTAACAGAGGTGGGATATATTATGTATTTCTTATAAACTAATCTTTATTTTTGTACTAATAATTTATTTTAGAAATAATATGGCACAGAGAATCTTTGTATTCACAAGTTCTTTTGTCGGTCAGCTTGTCTTTTGACTGCGGTCTAAAGACTTGCTGAATTTAACTTATTGAATTCGAGACTCTGTCATTGCACTTGAAATTGGGAATCTCACCGTAAGACGGCGAAGTCTTTTCAAAAGACCAGCACCGAATCGAATTCGATGCGAATAAACGAATATTTATTTTCACTTATACTAATTGATTTCAACTGCAGTTCATATCAGAATTGTAATATTTTTCCTTAATTTTATTTTCGACTTTAAATCGAAGAAGAGAGCGTTCAATATTCTGTGGGTCTGATTCTCGTGACGTAGACGACCATCAGTTTCTATATATTAAACAACTTAATTTGTTTTTTTTACAAATCTGTCACAGCCCTTTTGAAAGACCGCGCTCTTTACTGGAAAGTAAAAGGTTTAAAACTTTTTTTATCTTGAATACCAGTAAAGCCGGAATTGTTTTTTTTCCCAAACACTTATGTATAATCCATTTCAAAAATAATCTATGTAACTTAATTTCCATTGATAACATTATTAAGAGTTTTAGTTCGTAATTGAGGTTTTGCAGACTTTATGTGAAGTGAACTTCTATCCTTCAGCAAAAACATCGCTGAGCCCCAAAAAAATGTATATGAAATTAAATATTAATATTTTTTTGTTTTGCTAGAAATATTCCAAAAACTACAAGTAATAGAAATATGATTCCAAAACAGATCGGAGATTTTTTTTTAATTGCTATAATTGTACTAATCTAGGATGAAATAAGGTTTTTAATACTAACACGATTAATTTTGAATTTAATTTATTTAATCTCGTATTACCACTCATGGGATCGCTATGAAGCTCGACGACTTTTAAACTAACGAATTTCAGTACTATTAATTAAATTTCACAATTCAAAAGGGCAAAACATTTATATGGATTATTTTTTTAGTGTCACTGTCTTAAAGCAATCGCGCCAATGTTTTTTATGGTGTGTAGAAGACGGTCGTGATGCAGATCTGTATTTTTTTTAAAGAGTCCTTGTGTTTCGGATCCAACATGGCTATGTATCCGGTGGGCGAACACAAGTTTGGGAACCGCTGGTAAAAGGCGCGGTAGCCTTCGTGTAAGAGGTATACCTCGGGGTAGTGGAGGGAGGGGTAGTTCTCTTTATTTCTGTCGCGGTCCGATGAACGGAGGAAGCGGGATCTGAAAAGAAAAAGAAATATTATTTACAGTCTCAAAAAACGTAATTTATTACAATTTAAAGTCTAAAAAAATTACAAGTTACAATACTTATAGAAAACATGCAGCAAGAATTGAGAAACGTAGTAAATCACACCTTATGATAACATTACTTGAAAATAAGAAATTACAATGACACAAGTTTTAAATGTTATTTTTAGTAATAATAATAACTATTATTATCAAAACTTTTAACTGAACAAAATCAAATCATTAAATAACTCACATACAGTGCATACTAGTTATTTAGTTTGAAACTAAGCAGATCTAGTACTGTGAATTCTAAGAAACGGATTGAAACAATAATAATGAAATAAAATTAAGTCTGTATGTCAAAACAAATACTTAAATAAACAAAGTTTGTTCGTTTGTGAACAGACAAACGAACAAACTTTGTTTATTTAATCCTAATCGGCGAAACGGATGAACTATTTTTAATAGGACTTTTATTGGCAAATAGCTGTTGTTATAAGGAGCAAATTTTAGAAAAATAATTAGTGTTTTATGTAAAATAAATATAAAATCGTAACTTTTAGATAATATTCTTCAATTAAATATAACTTACAGCTTAGGCCCCCTCTTTTGTGAGAACTCGCAGTGGAACACAAGTATGTTCCTGTTTTTTCCCGGTTCGGTTCTCGGTTCGGTGATCAACGCCTGCACTTGATCTGGAGTGTATAAGTTTATGGCACCCACGATATGGCCTCCCTCGAACTCGTAAGGATAACGACAGTCTATCACCTGCAAATAATAAGGACTTTTAATAAAAATAAAAAAAAATATATATATATACATATTTTTATCGTTCCATATATTGTTATAGTTAATTTTACATTGAAGAAGTAAAGAGTAAAAATCTCGAGGGTTTTTTTTTGCAAATGAGTGTTTAATTATTTTTTTTTTTTATCTGAGCACTAAAGAGGCAATAAATTTGAATAAACGAAGGTAATTGAAAGAACAGTTTGTTGGTTCAAAAAATCCCACATCTTAACTAGGATTTGTTTCATTATTTATCCATATTTTATTTCTATCATACATAAATCAGTTCGAATTAATAATCATCATCTAATTTTAAAAAATAATAACAGTAGTCTAGGCTGTATCCTCTTTGAATCTTTTGCCTTCTCTTAGGGCAAAACTTAAAGAAAAGTAAGCTGGTTCTAAATTTGATATAGCAAAGATTTATTTTTTCTTTTTTAATAAAATCTTTGATGAGTCCTGGAGCGGCCAGCAGCTTGTGTGATGAATACGAGCATTTGTGCCTGATGAGTCATGGGTACCAATACCAAATATCTATGTATCATATATGTTTGTCTATCCGTTCATGACGACGACAAACATATTAAAAATTTTGCTTAACTATAGGCATAAGTGAAACCTTACCGCGATGAATTTCTAGCACAGCGCCATCTAGTGGCAACTCAAGAAAAATATATACAAACTGTACACCCTAGTATCCATAACACAAGCCTTACAGTACTTTGGGCTATGCTAATTGGTGTGAATGTAAAAACATTATGATTATTGTAAAAGAAAAAAATATCAATGACTAAGACACAAATGGTCGTATCCACCACAACAACATAAAAGATGTTTTTGTGGTGGATACGACGATGGGATGTTTTTTCAAGACTCAAACCCAGATCCGTCAGTGCGATACTTATATGTATGCATGTATACATGTATGTGTGTGTATTTAGGTGTATATACGTTTGTACGTACGTATATGCATGTATGTATAGTATATAGTGTATGCCTCACCTGGAATTTGCCTATGGCGTGTGAGTATTGTCCATTGATGAGATCTGCCAGAGTGTCGCAGGAGATGCTCTTCAGGTCTGCATGGGCTCCCCCGGTGAGGGGGAGGGCGAAGGGCGCAGAGAAGTCGCCTATAAGGTCGGGCTCCGCCTCAGCTACGAGGAGAGAC
The DNA here is from genome assembly GCA_927399485.1 of Calamotropha paludella. Taxonomy (NCBI): domain Eukaryota; kingdom Metazoa; phylum Arthropoda; class Insecta; order Lepidoptera; family Crambidae; genus Calamotropha; species Calamotropha paludella. Next base: position 108,175 of record OV656803.1, on the reverse strand, counting down.
AGTCGACTTTATTACGTGCTAATATATATTTTTATAACTTACTAGCTGCCCCAACCACGCTTTGCTGTGTTTTAAATTAAAATCGAATCTATCCTATCTTTTAAGTTAGATCAAATAACAGATAGTTACGAAGTTTGATCAAAATCGGTTAAGTAGTTTAGGAGTCCGTCGCGGACTAACAACGTGACACGTAATTTATATATATTAAGATGATTAGTTATTTTAATAGAAAAATACTAGTAAAAGCTGATTCTGCTCATAAGTAAATTCTATTGGGAGAGTATTGGACCGGAAATCCAAAGGTTGCAGGTTCGCTTCCCGGCTGAGAATTTACTTGTCGGAGTCGTATTTAGTCGTCGGCGGAGTCGTCTTTTTCGAGTATTTTTCTATTAAAATAATTTATCTTATACGCTAAATTTATTATAATAATAATTCAATTATAATAATAATTATAAAATTAATTTCATATTAGTAAAATTATGGCTCTGTTAAGGCATTTGTTTGTTTATACATATACACTCGGCGTCAAAAAAATCGCACCTCTAAGAAAATCACGTTCAAATGGCATTAACTCTGGATATGCACATGCAGTCGTATTAATTATAATTTTATTTAAAAGGTTACTTAATTAACTTAATAAAAAAACATTATTTTTCATTATCAAATAAAACCTAAAGCAACAAATAAAGGGTCACAAAAATTCTAAGGAAATTTTGCTGCTCGGGAGAGTCGCGAGTTGCGCTAACTTTGTGGGTATAAAGAGGTCAACACGGGTTCAATGTGGGTCATTCGCTATTAAACCGTTGAAGGGGACACACGCACTGATTTTACTGAAGAAAGAACATCTGGAAAATGGACACTACAGCTGATGAGGCCGCTCAAGTGGTTGCACTACTGCAAGCAGGGGTGCGGCAGTGTGATGTCGCCCGGCAACTGAATCTGAGCCGTTTTTCGGTTCGTAGAGTCTACCAGCGCTTTTTAGAGACCGGTGGCTATATCCGGCGACATGGGTCCGGTAGACGTCGCTGCACTTCGGAAAGAGACGACCGGTTCGTTGTGTCGTACTCTTTGAGAAATCGCTTCTCAAACGCTGTTCAGCTGCAACAGGAGCTCCAGGCAGTTCGCAGACGCACCGTGAGTGTATCCACGGTTAGAAGAAGACTGAAGGAGAAGAACATAGCAGCCCGCAGAGCTGCTACAGGTCCAAAATTGACTGCAGCGCACCGACGAGCCCGCTTGCAGTTTGCTCGCGACCACGTCGATTGGACCATTGAGCAGTGGGGAGCTGTTCTCTTCTCAGACGAGACACGAGTGTGTCTTTTCTGCAACGACCGACGAAGAAGAGTATACCGGAGGCAGGGTGAACGTTTCGCTCAAGCCTGCATCCAGGAGACGGTGGAATATGGAGGCGGATCCTGCATGTTCTGGGGCGGTATGTCGGCTGCCGGCAAAACCGACCTGGTCTGCGTCTCCCGGACCGGAGGTGCTCGCGGACAAGGGTCGCTGACTGCGCGCCGCTATATCACAGAGATCCTGGATGTGCATGTGGTCCCTTTTGCCGAATCTTTTGGCGAGGGGTTCACATTAATGCACGACAACGCTCGCGCACACACTGCAGCCATCGTGAACGACTTCCTGCGGAGGTCCCAAATTCCTGTGATGCAGTGGCCAGCGAGAAGTCCTGATCTGAATCCGATAGAGCACCTCTGGGACCATCTTAAACGTAAGGTTCGATCTCGGGATCCGGCTCCTTCGACTCTAGAGGAACTCCAAACCGCGGTGATTGAAGAATGGGGTCTTATCCCTCAAGAAGAGCTCCTGAAGTTGGTGAGGTCTATGAGGGACCGTATGGAAGCCGTCATCAGGGCAAGGGGGGGTAACACTAGATTTTGAGTTAATTTTAAGACACTTTTTGTACATTTTTTTTGTAAATTATCGATTATTAATTAGGACTTAATTAAGATTTTTTATTATTTTTCAAATTTTTATGCTTTTTGTATAATTTTAATTAAAAAAAAGATTGCACTTAATTGTTGTTTGATGCTCCTTTTTGTTACCTTTCTAATGATACCTAACACTATCCTCTATATAAGGTTTAGGAATTTTTGAATAAGATTTTTATAAGGTGCGATTTTTTTGACGCCGAGTTTAGTTTGAAATATCATAGGAAGTGAACGTTCCACGTATATGCTTGCACCTAAAGCCATAAGTAATGTAGGAATGCGCCGCGTAACAAATAATAACAGTTCAAATGTGTGTGTACGATGCAAGCAATGTTGGGTTCTCTAAGTACATTTTATGAATAATAAAAAAATATATCACAATAATTATTTAATCCGAAATAAAGGTGAAGATATGCCTGTACCAGGATTCTAACCTGGGACCTTTGGTGAAGAAGATGGGGTCACTACCATTTCACTGGACGGTTCGTCTTCAATAATATCTTATGTGATATTTATTTTTAGTAAAATACTGGATTAAAAAGTTGACTCATTCTCTTGAAGAAGAAAAACTTGTGACCGGAGTCGAGTTTATTTGTAGTATTTTATAGAAATGTATTACAAAAAAAAATACAAGTATTTTCAATAAATAAATGCTTATGATGTATTGTTAATTAATATTACATTAAATTAATTATCAATTTTATATTTCATTCATTTTTCAATGACATATTTTTTAAAGAAATATACTAGAAAAAGTCTACTCGGCTCACAAATTATTCTCAAGCGGCAATTGAACATTTTTATTTTTTTTAATACAAAAAACTTTAAACTAGTAAATTTTTATATCTAAATATAAAACCAAAGCTATATAATAAATAACCAAAGCTATTTCATACTCACATCTCGCCAATGCCGACATGATAGAAGCATTATTTTCGGATACGGCCCGTGGCAACAGTGGCGTCTTCGCCTTTTCCGCTTCCGGATTAAAAAGCTCTTGCTTCCTCCGTTTGTTCGCTAATTCCGCATCCTCACTTCTCTCCGCTCGCTTCTGAGTTTTCTTCTCCGGGTTCTCCAAAATGGGAAACAATGACACCTTTGCTTTAGAACTAATCGGGTTGAAGCTCGAACTCCGAAGCGAAGGTGGCCTCCCAAAAGTCGTGTCCGTTAAAATATTGTCTTTGATCGGTCCACATAGAAGCTCGTTGAAATTTGCCATTTTTGGGGAACTCGATGCTTCGTCGATATCCTCCAATAATGGTTGTTCCAATTCACTTATAAAACCGCTTTCCATCGATGTTGATTCTAAAGTAAATCTCGATCGGTTCGAGGCCGACGATGAAAATGAGCTCATTGAACCGATGCTTGAATCGCTACGTTCATGTCTCAGTGAGTCTATTGTTGGAGTTTCAGTGAATTTGAGAGTTTTTTTTACGGCCGTCAAGTTCGGTATCACTCTCTTTGCAGGCGGTGGCGTTAATTCAAAACTCTCATCTTCGGAGCTCAATATTACCGTTTCGTTTACATTCGATGTGTTGAATGAGGTAGACTGTTCTCGTAGTGAGTCTTTTGTTGCAGTTTCAGTGAATTTGAGAGTTTTTTTACGGCCGTCAAGTTCGGTATCACTCTCTTTGCAGGCGGTGGCGTAAATTCAAAACTCTCATCTTCGAAGCTCAACATTCTCGTTGCGCTTACATTCGATGTGTTGAATGAGGTTGACTGTTCTCTTTCAGATATGGGAGCACCGAATACAACATTTCCCGATTTCATTTTCCTCGTTGTAGAAGTCCTTTCCCTGGATATGATATTGGGACTGTCCGTTGAGATTATTTCGTATTTAGTACTCACATCGAAATTGTCGTTTTCAAATTCTTCTTCTAAATCGTGTAACGTTTCTAAGTCTTCGTCTAGATCCATTTCTTTCTCAGAAACATATACGTCCTCCTTAGCAAGATTATTTTTTGAAGGTTTTGATGGCAAGGTACCAGTGAAGTCCAGCTGGAATGAAAAAAATAACATGAGCGAGATTCATTTTCATATAGACTTTATTACTGAGTGAATAAAGAGCGTACCGGTTTTCATGGTAAAAGAATTGAGGTCCCGGATTCGACCCCGGCAAGGTCAAAGTACTAAACGAACCTTTCTATTTTGTCTCTGGTGTTGATGTTGTAAATTTTTGAAAACAATAACACAAGTGCTTTAGCTATTTATAATTTAGGCCAGTTATTCCTTTCGAGATTTTAAACCCATATAACACGAAATGAAACAATTAAACATAGATATCATTTTCTAAGCAATAACAAGGCTTACTTTTGCCTGGTACAAAGTTGGCAAAGCAAAGTTATGTGTTTTTATATTTTTTATATATTTTATGCATCATATGCATGCGATCTTATAAGATAAATCTCAACTCAACTGGGAGAGCATTGGACCGGATTTCCAAAGGTTGCGGGTTCGGTTCCTGCTTGAGAATTCACTTGTGACCCGAGTCGATTTTTTCTAGTATTTTTCTATTATAATAATTTAAACTTATGCGTTTCTTTGAGGCGCCCAGCTGACAATTAAATTAAGTTTAGGTCTGGGTAAAACAAGACACAATGAAATACTGTTCTAGGCTAATCGGCCTGCTTTTGTATGTATGCTAGTTTAATTAAATGTATCCTTTTACCTTAGTCACTGGCCATTTGCTGGTCCTGGCCGACTGGAAGGTTTCACCGAACGAGCAGTCTCTTGTCTCTTCTTCGACATCCAAGTTCACGAAGGTCTCTTTTTCTTCATTCATTTTAAATTTTGTGCGCTCTTCGAGTATCCTGGTTATTTTTGTAGTCGACCGTTTGAACGACTTGCTAGTTATCGGTGATAATGTATTTCAATTGTTGGAGATTCTTTTGGTCGGAACAAAGGAGAACCTACGTTCTGAATTTCTCCAAGTATTCTGCGTTTTGAGGGTGTCGCTATGGGTGACGGTGATTTGTTGAAATCCCGTTTGCGTTTTGTTGCACTGCTACCGGAGTTAATCTTGAAAATATCAGTGATCAACCTGGAAAAAAAGAGATTATGTTATCATTCGTGACCTTAGCAGTTTTAATCAATCTTTTAAATATGTCAAATAATTATTATTTCGGATTAAAATACAGATTTGCCCACAAGGAGTAGGAAGAGATCTAGAAAGAAAGAGACAGAGAAAAACGCTAAAAAATAATCATTTTTAACAATTAAAAATAAATATTTTTTTATGTTTTTTCATGAGTTGCGGTTACGATGCCCGCATAAGAATTTACTTGTGAGCCGATTTGATCTTTTCTAGTGTTTTCTTTTAAGTTAAGATAGCATTAAAAAAAGCAAAAAGTTATAGAATTATTCATTTGTGTTAATAACTGATACAAGTACAAACAGCAACACTCTTAACTGCCCGTTCGAGACGCAACAGACAGAAAGGTAGATATGAAATTATTTTTCTCATGACACCTTCATAACTAAAACTAAAGCTTTTATGACGCAATATCTATGTGTGTGCGGTGTGTGACTCTTGGCGCCAGAGAACTGTCACTGCTTGACGCAGAGTCTTGACATGCTCCGCTTCCAAACAAAGAGAAACTCAATTTAATTTTACTTATCCTGCATCCATAGACTTAGAAAGGTATAGATGCAGCAAGCAAATAATAAGAAAGATTTCTTACACTTGCATATATAAAAAATTATTATTAACATTATATTACTCAAATTAAACATATACTAACTTAACATATAAACAAATCGAAATAGCGCATAAAAATTCAGATTTTTTATTACACAAACATTTCTCCTTACCGGGACTCGAACTCAAAATATTTTCTGATTATGTTAGTAGGAGCATTGCCAAACTCGACCTCATTATGTAGTTTGTCCTTAGCCCATATTCCACCACGCATTTGGTTGCCTCCGTTGCCAAAACTATTATTTCTGTTATTTAAAATATGAAGTAATAATTTTATATCTGTGACAGCGTGTCTTTTTCTGTTCATAAACCTCGGTGTTCGTAAATGCAAAGTTTGGAATGGTTTTATTTTAAGGTTCAAAATGTGTCTTGCTTTTAAATTTCAGGTTAACGAAAGCGAAGAAAGTAAAAATTGCAATTTATGTAGTGCAATATGAAATAATATTTTATTAAATATACCTATTCTTTTGCTATAATGTTATAGCGCGTAAATAATTTGTTCGTCAGTCTGAATAAAAGAACAATAAAAAACCAGCACTTTTTATGTAACAATATATAATTATAAATTTTAAAAACCAATACGCTTTTCAGTAAGAATATATTATTACCACTTCATAACAATGTTATAACAATGTTCAAACATTGTTATGAAGGACCAACCGTTTGTGCCTTTTGCCTTTTAAAAATCGCTATCATGCAAAGATAACTGGGACCAACAGTAAAAAACGAGAATCGCCTTTAAAAGGCTACGCGAACGGTTGGAAAAAAACAATCCTTTAATAATTCCATATAGTGGACCCCATTTAATCTACCCCCCACTTCCACGAGCTCCCCTGGACCCATAGAGCTCATCCAGCCCCATAAGCCTAAACTAATGCGTCCAATTGACCTATTAGGCAGAATGTTTGCTTCGACATATCGTTCATTTTGGCGGCGATATAAAAATTGTTTTGCCGTTCTTGTCCGACTTAAAAGATTTTTCGTCGACAAATATTACGATGTTATCCGTCCAATCAAAAGCGAGGACGGTCTCGAAGAGCCTCGTCACCACTTTCTTCGAACCGCTGGATCCACTGGCTTACCCGCCTTCGCTACAAATAGATACAATTGGTGTCTACAAACGTTATTTCTGTGTACGGAAAACTATTTTAGGTGATGTAAAATTTACTTACATGAATACCTAATTGCCACAAGATCTCCACAACTCCCATACCGATTAGCCTTAAAGTGACAATTCTAACCCTCTCAAGGTAAGATAGGCGAGCCGGCATTTTTTTAAAGAAATTAAATTTTCTTTTGAAAGGAAAGAACTAAAACAATAACATAAAACGAGCGACTGGAAAATATGAGAATGATTGTTCTGACATTAGGTACTCTTATTATTGAATAGAAACAATCCCAATTTTTTGATGCAAAACTCATTTGGGTCTTAGAAAAAAATATAAGTTTCAGTTATTATGGTTCATTTCAAAAATCTATAACGTTACACACACATCTACAATAAAATGTCATTTTTGAAGACGTCATACACCTATTCTCACTTTCTTTAAAAAAGTTGGTAGTCACGTGACAGGGGCAGTGAAGAGTGTTGCTGTTTGTACATATTACACTTCAATTACATAGTAATGTTTGGTAATTGCAATAGTCCAGAATTAACTGTGGATATTGCACATATCGGCATACCAATCATTTTAATCATTTGTTTATTTGCTACAAACATGATAAGTTAGATGGTAGACAATAATAATTTGTACATCATGTTTCACAATGTTGTGTGAGAATTATTAAATGTCTTAATAATATATATAATTACATTTAACTTTAAATACATAGTGCCAAAAATGTGCTCACACAATAAAATTACAATTTATTTAAGTAAATCTATTAGTCAAAAAATCTTTAATATCATAAGGATTTTAAAGGGGATTACTTTAAAGAGGATTCAGACAACTAAACACAAAATAGAAGTAGATTTCAATTTTGGTTGCTGTAAATTTTACTTAATTCTATAAAAAATTACAAAATACCTACAATAAAAAAAATTAAGAATTCCCAACTCAAAAAACACCAAAGAATAAGAAATAAATTGAAAGGGTCTTCATATCAACCCTTGCTTCAATTACGGCAATATTAACTCAACGACTATATAGATAAGACCCAAAATACAACAATCTTTAAAAATTAAACTATAAAGTCTCAAGATAACAATAAAAGTGTAACATTGTGAACTTTAAAATGTAAAAAACAACATACGACACGAACGACTGTTAAAATTGTATTACTAGTTTCCCATGTGAACACTATATTAGAAGTAAATTGCATTAACACATGATTGCCAACTTAATTTAGACCGTTAAACGCATGATAACTTTATTTATTAAAGCACGGTAGATATAAAATTACATGATTCAGCAAAGCAAGGTAAAAGCGGTAGGCGAGTGGATTCGATTCGCGCGCTTTGTTTTTTTTTTTTTTTTTTTTTTTTTTTTTTTTTTTTTTTTTTTTTTTTTTTTTCCTAGACCAATGTCATTTGAAGTTTCGTTCAAAAACAAGCTCTGCCTATCATCTGGTTTATGAATATCGGCAAATAAATTGATTTACAAATCAATACTATGTGACTATGTGAATAGCTTAGACAGATAAAAGTTTATTAAGTTTATTAGGGGGACATTGTGTCGTATATGCGCATTTAGTACAATAGTTAGGTTAGGTTAGGTTAGGTTAGAACCAAAAGGTTAGAACCAAAAGTTGAGAGAGGATATGGCAGCTGTCCGTCGCGAGCTAGAGCTTGTTAAGGAGCAGCTCTCGAAGATGCAGGAGGCACCCAATGGGCCCAGCCTCTCGGATAAAAGAGCACGTCACCCACATAACACGGTGGCCAGCATGACAGTGGAGGATCTCCAAAGGATGATCGTGGAGCAAGCTGGTACGATGGTGAGCGCCCGGATAGAGGGCCTACGCCACCGGCTACCTCCTGAAGAGCGGATACGGCCGCCCCTGGCCGCTGATAAGAAACGGCGAGCGGCTGAAGCAGTGCCACCAACGGCGCCAGCTTCACAACCTTTACAGGAAGCCTCTACCTCTGCCAAGGGGAAAAAAGCTAAGAAGACCAAAACTGTCAAAAAGACGAGCAAGACTGCAGCGTCCACTGCAGCGCCTACGACAGGAGTAGCAGAGAAGTCGGCACCCGGACAAGAACCAACCTCCCATCCTGATAATGAGGGATGGGAAGAGGTAAGGCGCAAGAAAAAGAAGACGACAGGTTCATCGCCATCCACGAAAGGACCATCTGAACCAACCAGAGGAACACCTCAGAAAGAGGCAAACGCCAAAAAGAAGAAGACGAGACTACGCCCGCCCCGCTCAGCTGCAGTAGTGGTCAAATTGCGGCCAGAAGCAGCAGAGCAAGGAATAAGCTATGCACAAGTGCTTGCCGGGGCAAAGGGAAAGCTTGATAGCGATATTGTGAAAAGCGGACTGACGTGCAAGGTGGCAGCTACTGGCGCCCGTCTTATTGAAGTGGCGGGCGACAATAATAACGAAAGAGCTGAAAAACTGCTGAGCCGACTGCAAGAGCTCTTTGACCCCACAATAGTTGAAGTGATCAGGCCCATGAAAACTGCGGCATTCCGCATTTCGGGCCTTGACGACTCGGTTGGGGTGGCGGATATTCAAGAAGGCGTTGCCAAAGCAGGAGGATGTGCAATCGACACTGTTACGGTAGGCGAGATCCACCAATGCCGTCTTGGTCTAGGTACCGCCCTTGTAAGGTGTCCTGTGGCGGCCGCCAAAAAACTATCGGATGGCGGCAACCGAAAACTACTGGTAGGCTGGGTCTCGGCGACGATAAACATCTTGCCGCCGAGACAAATGCGATGTTTCAGATGTCTGGAGGTCGGCCACGTCCGAGCAAAATGCACGGGCGTGGATCGAAGTAGGCTTTGTTTCCGGTGCGGTAATCCGGATCATCTGGCAAAAGAGTGTGCTGCGGCGTTACGGTGTGTTGTGTGCGCTGCAGCACAAGTAAAGGCGGACCACATGCTTGGGGGGAGCTCATGTAAACCCCCCATGCCTAAACGTGGAAAGAAGGCAAGCACCAGCGCCACATCTCCATCTACTGCGAGCGAGGCGATGGATGTAGCTAGTTGCAGTAGCAGCGAAGTAGTGAGGTTGGAAGTAGAGGCAACAACTCAAAGTCCTTCCTCGCTGTGAGAACCTGGATGGCGGAAACGGGGAGCTTCCGTCACCCAATTCAGGGTCCTCGTGGTGGAACGGCGCGCCTTGTGTTCCGGCGCACCTCACCAAATATGGGAGCTGCAGAGCTCAAAGAAGTCTTGGGTCCGTCTGGACGACCGGCGACGGGCCGCGGTCGCAATTTTTACTTCCCGTGGCCCGCCGCAGTAACGGCTGAGGAACACCCAGGGGGTTTTAGTGGGTTCAAGCCCCACATAACCCCTCTGTCTCCCCGTGGCAGGGGGGTTCGCGAAGGCATTTCCCCCTGGACAAAAAAAAAAAAAAAAAAAAAAAAGGTTAGGTTAGGTTAGGTTGGGGTGCAAGGTCGGATAGAACCTCCACGTGTGCCCGGCCTTTTGTAGGTCCCACTTCATACGTGCGGTGGGAACGACAATGGGTTCGGGCCGGTGCACTCTGGGCGCCTTCGTATATAATCCCTTCGGGATTGCATACGAAGGTGGCTAATAATCCGACAACAGGGGGGGAGCTCGGCTGGCTGACCCGGGTAGCCTGGGTAACGGCAGCCGAGCAGGGGTATACCGTAACCCCGTACATTGTGCGGGGCCGGGGGCTGTCATCCTTCGGGATGGGGGCCGCGAGGAAGAAAACCTCTATAAAAATTACGAGAGGGGGGCCTATGGGCCCAGCTCGCAACGCGAGCATGTTGGGGGCGTGTTCCGGTCCGAGGACTGGTTCCGGCCCACCCGCAACCCTGTACGTGGTGCAGGGAGTGGGGGCCGCCACTTGGGTGGGGGCCACGTGGAGACAACCACTCTAAAAAACATCAAAGTCCCGGCGTTGAGAAACGTGATGTCGGGGCGCCCACGCCCACGCGTGGGTGGTTGGCGGATTACGGTCAACCCGCTAGCGTCACCCTCGAGTACCTCCCGCCCCTCGAGGCGTACCTAGGGTTACCCGGGTAAGGGTCCTCTGCCCGGGCGGACGTTTAGTTGACACCATTCTCGTGGGAACAGCATGGAGACATTAAATTTCAAAAAACTTTTTAGTAGTGAAGATAGGGACGAGAAGTCCGGCGAGGTGAAGAAGGGGGAAGGAGTGAAGGAGGCCGCTTTCAAACAACCGGCGGCTAAACAGCCAGTAGTACGCTTGACACGGACGCCTTTACCGTCTGCGTCCACGTCTGTGTATGAAATGCGAAGTAGGAGTTCGTCCCGTGAGTCCTTGGTTATGGACACAACTATACCACCAAGTCCGAGACGGAAACGTTCAAGGGAGCCAAAAAGCGGTACTGGCTCAGATGATGAAATCGCACCAAAAGTGAGTGCGGCCTCGGAAAAACGAGGTAGAGGTCGGCCCGCTACAAGCGGAGAATACGTTGGTCTTGCAAAAGCCCAGGCTGAGCTGAGCGAGTTCCAGCGTCGAGACTTGGAGTTCGAGGTGGAGCATGAGCTTTCGGAGGCAGTGGCAAAACTTCATCCACCGCCAAAGGAAAAAAGTTCTAAGAAACCGGAGGAAAAGGAGAACCCGAGGGCCCTGGCGAATTGCGAGGTCCTGAAACGCGGCTTAGATGGCGTCGCCGTTGTATTAGAGGTGGCTGCCAAATCAGGGAATCTGAAGGGCACCAGTGTTAGGGCCCTCAAAGACGCAGCAACCCTTATAGAAATAATGATGGGCGAAATGTACGATCGCAACACTTCTGACAGCATGAAGCGTATAGACGAACGCCTCTTAAAAACGCAGGCGGATCTCCATCGCGCGACCAGCGAGAATGCCCGTGTCTCAGCTGAGAACCAAAAGTTGAGAGAGGATATGGCAGCTGTCCGTCGCGAGCTAGAGCTTGTAAAGGAGCAGCTCTCGAAGATGCAGGAGGCACCCAATGGGCCCAGCCTCTCGGATAAAAGAGCACGTCACCCACATAACACGGTGGCCAGCATGACAGTGGAGGATCTCCAAAGGATGATCGTGGAGCAAGCTGGTACGATGGTGAGCGCCCGGATTGAGGGCCTAAGCCGCCGGCTACCTCCTGAAGAGCGGATACGGCCGCCCCTGGCAGCTGATAAGAAACGGCGAGCGGCCGAGGCAGTGCCACCAACGGCGCCAGCTTCACAAACTTTACAGGAAGCCTCTACCTCTGCCAAGGGGAAAAAATCTAAGAAGACCAAAACTGTCAAAAAGACGAGCAAGACTGCAGCGTCCACTGCAGCGCCTACGACAGGAGTAGCAGAGAAGTCGGCACCCGGACAAGAACCAACTTCCCATCCTGATAATGAGGGATGGGAAGAAGTAAGGCGAAAGAAAAAGAAGACGACAGGTTCAGCGCCATCCACGAAAGGACCATCTGAACTAACCAGAGGAACACCTCAGAAAGAGGCTAACGCCAAAAAGAAGAAGACGAGACTACGCCCGCCCCGCTCAGCTGCAGTAGTGGTCAAATTGCGGCCAGAAGCAGCAGAGCAAGGAATAAGCTATGCACAAGTGCTTGCTGGGGCAAAGGGAAAGCTTGATAGCGATATTGTGAAAAGCGGACTGAAGTGCAAGGTGGCAGCTACTGGCGCCCGTCTTATTGAAGTGGCGGGCGACAATAATAACGAAAGAGCTGAAAAACTGCTGAGCCGACTGCAAGAGCTCTTTGACTCCACAATAGTTGAAGTGATCAGGCCCATGAAAACTGCGGCATTCCGCATTTCGGGCCTTGACGACTCGGTTGGGGTGGCGGATATTCAAGAAGGAGTTGCCAAAGCAGGAGGATGTGCAATCGACACTGTTACGGTAGGCGAGATCCACCAAAGCCGTCTTGGTCTAGGTACCGCCCTTGTAAGGTGTCCTGTGGCGGCCGCCAAAAAACTATCGGATGGCGGCAACCGAAAACTACTGGTAGGCTGGGTCTCGGCGACGATTAACATCTTGCCGCCGAGACAAATGCGATGTTTCAGATGTCTGGAGGTCGGCCACGTCCGAGCAAAATGCACGGGCGTGGATCGAAGTAGGCTTTGTTTCCGGTGCGGTAATCCGGATCATCTGGCGAAAGAGTGTGCTGCGGCGTTACGGTGTGTTGTGTGCGCTGCAGCACAAGTAAAGGCGGACCACATGCTTGGGGGGAGCTCATGTAAACCCCCCGTGCCTAAACGTGGAAAGAAGGCAAGCACCAGCGCCACATCTCCATCTACTGCGAGCGAGGCGATGGATGTAGCTACTTACAGTAGCAGCGAAGTAGTGAGGTTGGAAGTAGAGGCAACAACCCAAAGTCCTTCCTCGCTGTGAGAACCTGGATGGCGGAAACGGGGAGCTTCCGTCACCCAATTCAGGGTCCTCGTGGTGGAACGGCGCGCCTTGTGTTCCGGCGCACCTTACCAAATATGGGAGCTGCAGAGCTCAAAAGAAGTTTTGGGTCCGTCTGGACGACCGGCGACGGGCCGCGGTCGCAATTTTTACTTCCCGTAGCCCGCCGCAGTAACGGCTGAGGAACACCCAGGGGTTTTTAGTGGGTTCAAGCCCCACATCACCCCTCTGTCTCCCCGTGGCAGGGGGGTATGCGAAGGCATTGGACAAAAAAAAAAAAAAAAAAAAAGGTTAGGTTAGGTTGGGGTGCAAGGTCGGATAGAACCTCCACGTGTGCCCGGCCCATTGTAGGTCCCACTTCACTCGTGCGGTGGGAACGACAATGGGTTCGTGCCGGTGCATCCTGGGCGCCTTCGTATATAATCCCTTGGGGGATTGTATACGAAGGTGGCTAATAATCCGACAACTGGGGGGGGCTCGGCTGGCTGACCTGGGTAGCCTGGGTAACGGCAGCCGAGCAGGGGCAAACCGTAACCCCGTACATGGTGCGGGGCCGGGGACTGTCATCCTTCGGGATGGGGGCCGTGAGGAAGAAAACCTCTCTAAAAATCACTCCTCTTGGGCGGTGTCTGGTTCTTCGACCAGCTCCGGCCAACCCGCAGCCCTGTACATGGTGCAGGGAGTGGGGGCCGCCACTTCGGTGGAGGCCACGTGGAGAAAACCACTCTAAAAAACCTCAGAGTCCTGGCGTTGAGACACGCGGCGCCGGGGCGCCCGTGAGCGGGAGGCTGGCAGAGTGTGTCAGCCCATTAGCGTCACCCAAGGATACCGCCCGACCTCCTTGGTGTAGTTAGGGTTACCCGGGTACAGGGGGCACTGCCCGGGTGGACTGTTTAATTCCCCCACACTCGTGGGAACAAGATGGAAACCTTGAATTTTAAAAACCTTTTTAATAGTGGAAGTAGGGACGAGAAGTCCGGAGAAAAGAAGACGGAAGAGAAGACTGAAACTGCTTCTAAGCAGTCAGAAGAGTCACCAACACCTGTGACGAAACAGCAAGAGATGGAGCCTGTTTTTAAAGAACCAGAAAATAGGGTTCCTGTAGTGAGATTGACGCGCACGCCTATCCCAATGGCGGCAGCATGCGAGAACGCAAGGGCAAGCAGGAGCCGAAGCTCATCCTGTTCATCCCAAGCTTCGGTTGGTTCCATGGATGTGGAAGTAACGAGCGGTCGTAAACGCTTACGCTCAAAGGAGCCATATAGGTCGGGTGATATTGGCTCTGAATGTGAAGAGACACCAGCCGCCAAAGTACTGGCGGCAGGAATGGGAGGAAGAGGTCGACCGGTATCTGCCAGCGGTCTAGCAAAGGCGATGGCTGAAAAGCGGCGGCAGTTAGAGCCCGATGCGGAGGCGGAAATTGCCAGGAAAGCAAGCAGACTGGCAAAAACAAGGATGGACTGGCGGGAAGTCCCAACAACAGATATTTGCGAGCAAATACGGGACAACGCCGATATAATTACTGAGGTTGCGACCAGGTCCGGCAACTTGAAGGGGACATTCGTACGCACACTTAAGGATGCTGCAGAGCACATTCGTACAGCGATGTCGGAGATCCCTAATCGCAGCGAGTCAGAGGACTACAGCAAGATGGAGCTAAGTTACAAGTCCTTAAAGTCGGAATTTTCAAGATTGCAGTCGGCATACTACCGTCTGCATGCGGATAATGAGAGCATGAGGGAAGAACTGGGGGCACTCAAAGGCGAGGTAGCATCCCTGCGCAAAGCGTCATCCTCGGCCTCATGCTCAAATTGTACAGGAAAGGGCTCAAGATCACAATCCATTGAGACGGAAAGAATCCTTGCCATAATGAACGCAAGGTTTGAGGGCCTGCAAGATCGGCTGCTGCCGGAACCTCGTCGGCGCCCACCTCTGGCATCGGACAAAATGAACCAGGGGGTTCAGCCCACAGCAGCTACATCCCGGACTACAAGAAGTGCGGCGGTAACACAACCCGTACAAATCCCCGACCCAGGCCCACAGGAAAGGCCATCGGCGAGTAAGAAGAGGAAAAAGAAGAAGAAGAAAATCAGCGCGGCGGCCGCCGAAGCAGCTGCAGCTCGAACTCATGCCACTCAGGTACGAGAAGAGGTATCACCTGCACTGCCACTATCTACCGACGGGGAATGGATAACGGCTGACAGGCGAGGTGCTAAAGCAAAAAAGACGCAGGAGACGCCTAAGGTAGGAAAGGCGAAAAAGAGGGAAAAGGCGAAAAAGCCGAAGCAAAGGAAATTGCGTCCACCTAACTCGGCTGTTGTTGTCCTTAAGCTGCAGCCTGATGCCATCAGCAAGGGGGTATCATACGTGGACGTTCTTGCAAAAGCGAAGAGTCGAATAGATCACTCCATTGTAGGATCTGGCCTAAAAATAAGAGTTACCGCTACAGGTGCTCGAAAAATCGAAGTCGCAGGGGAAAATAACACTGAGCGGGCCGATAAACTAGCGGAAAAGCTAGCAGAAGTAGCCGGTCCAGACGTGGTCCAAATCTCAAGACCAACAAAGACCGTGGAACTACGTGTCTCCGGCCTTGATGAGGCGGTTACTCCCGAAGAAGTGCGCACGGCCGTGGCTGCAGCTGGAGGTTGCATAGAAGCGGCTGTATTCGTTGGCAGTATACGACATAGTCATTTCGGCCTTGGATCTGTCTTGGTACGATGCCCCGTGATGGCTGCCAAGCAGCTGACTACGGGCAGCAAAAGGCTGTTAGTTGGTTGGGTCTCGGCGGCTGTTCAACTTTTGCCGCCGAAGCCTATGAGGTGTTACCGCTGCCTAGAGGAAGGGCACGCGCAAGAATTATGTTGGTCCAGCGTCGACAGAAGTGGGCTCTGTTTCAGATGTGGCAAGCCCGATCATCGGGTTAAAGATTGCACGGCCAAGCCACATTGCGTATTATGTGCGGCGGCCCAACTGAGCGCTGGTTACACTCTGGGGGGCAAGTCCTGTAAGGCCCCCCGGTCTGCACCACCGAAGACACAACAGGCGTCTATCGCCCCGCCGGTTACAACTGAGCCAGAGGAGGTGATGGAGGCGGCCGCCACGTGAGGCGGCCGCACTGTAGTGGGGATTGCTGGGACAAGCGTCCAAGCGATCCCTGCAGAGAGGGCCGGGCGGCAGAAACGGGGAATTTTCGCCGCCCGCGACAGGGCTCTCGTGGTGGATGGGCGCGTTTGTGTTTCGGCGCGCCCACACCGTAGGAGGGAGCTATAGAGCTCCAAGATGCTGGGGTCCCACCACTGGACCACCGGCGACGAACCGCGGTAGCATACACCATTCCCGTGGTTCGCCGCACACGCGGTAGACGGAGCACCCTTGGGTTTTTAGTGGTCACACCACATAACCCCTCCGTCTCCCCGTAGCGGAGGGGTATGCGAAGGCATTTTCCCAAGGTTAAAAAAAAAAAAAAAAAAAAAAAAAAAAAAAAAAGGTTAGGTTCCCGTGTGCAGTTTCTGGTCTGCCATCGGGCGCGTCCCCCGGGTGGTGGATAGGGGAATGGCCCCCAGATATGGGGGCTACCGGATTCGGCGTGAACCAAAACCAGTGGCGGGCGGCGTTCTGCCGCAGAAGCTCGTAACCCCGCACATAGTACGGGGCCGAGGGCCGTCATCTAATGATGAGGGCTGCGAGGAAGAAAACCTCTCTAAAAAATCACTGGCGAGGGCCTCTATGGTCCGGTCCGCTTTGCGGATGACGTAGGCTCTGGGTCGGCGTCCCAGACGTTTCTGGGTAGCGGCGACGCGGTTCGGGCTCGGCTGGCGTCCCGGATAGTCCGGGTAGCGGCAGTGCGAGTGAGGGCGACAGGTTCACTTGTCTGTGGTGGGCACAGGCGGTGGATAGGCAAACTTTGCTAACTGTCGGTCAACCCGTAACCCCACGTTGAGCGGGGCCGGGGGGGCTGTCCTTAACTGGGTGGCCTCATGAGGAGACAACCTCTCTAAAAAATCCCTAATCCCAAGCGAGCTACGCGGCGAGGGGATGAGTGGCTGTTGGGTGAACAGTCGCAAGGTAGCCTCTGGAGCAGGGGACCGGCGGACCCCCTGCTTCACAACCCTACGCTTGCCCGGGTATGGTGCCTCTGCCCGGGTCGACCGTTTTTGCAACCCTACTCGTGGGAACAGTTATGAGTTCTAAATCAATTAAATTAAAAATACCCATTGATGTTGGTGGGCCTAGCTCGGCCGGAAGTGAGCGGGGACAAATGCCTAGCTCAGGCGAGGTAAACGAGCAGACGCCGTTGGCGTCCGACGCATTTTCGGCGGACGAAGAAGAGACCATGGGGTCACTCTCGGGAAGCCGTATTAGTCTTGCGGGTGCTACGAGGAAGCGCCCTTGTGAAACAGCGGACATTTCAGAGTCTGATGACTCGACCGAGGAGCTGATTGGCTCCGCAACCCAATCAAAGATCGGATCGGCGCAAAGAGGGCGTGGGCGACCAAAAGCCACAGCAAAAAAGGTTACGCGCCCTGAACCGGCGGCAGGCTTGACAGTTCCATCAGGTCGGACAGTCGCATCTATTGAGGCTGAAGCGGAACGACTTGAAAAGGAGGCGATGTTCTGGAGCGTTAACCCTACGTCGAGACCAGAAACGCCCCCCGGATGTGACTCAATCAGTGCGGAAACCCTGAGACTGAAGGCTCAAGAAAACCTTAGGGCTATCAGTGAAGTCTCCCATAAATCGGGAAAGCTCAAAGGCACGTCGCAAAAAGCACTCAAAGAGGCGACACGTAACCTAGGCGAAATAGTGGAGTCCTTGACAGCCAGGACCACAGACGACGAAACTCGGCGCCTAAGCAAGGAGCTCGAGCATCTTAAAGAGGAAATGAGGGCTTTGCGTCAAGCATACCATGCGGATCGCAGTCGTGCTGCAGCGGAACCCTCATCCGCAGTCCTTGCCTCGGTCTTACAGGCGGAAGTGATCGAGGAGTTAAAGCGCTCCCTGATTGTCTCAATAGGTGAGATGGTCAACGTGAGACTCTCAAGCATGGACAAGAGGCTTCCTCCTGCTCCAGTTCTTAGACCGCCGCTAGCGGCGGACAGCAGAAGGAATGAGCTGACCACCTCTGCTCAGTCTCTCCCAGCATCGAGATCGGTGCCAAAACCAGTGGCGAGAACGGCTCCGAAACCAGCGCCAAAAGCGGCGCCGAAATCGGTGCCAAAACCGACGCAGAATCCGGCGCAGCCACAAGCGCCTAGAAGACATCCAGTTCCTGCAGCGACTCCTTCCACCTCAGGCGTGCAAGCCAACAGCACACGGACAGGGGCCATAACCTCAAATACTCCTGATGAGGGCGCATGGACTGACGCCGCATCAAGGAAAAGACGGAGGAAGCTCGCAGCTGCTTCAGTGGCTGCACAGGCGACGGCTGTAGCTGCTGACCAGGTCACAGCGAAAAAGGCCAAAAAGAGCGGGAAAAAGAAGAAGAAGGCCAGCCTTGCCCCTCCCCGGTCAGCAGCTATTGTACTGACCCTTCAGCCGGAGGCAGCTGATAAGGGGATCACCTATGCCCAGATTCTGGGCAAAGCAAGAGCTGAGATGCAGCTGAAAGACTTCGGCCTTGAGGGTGTACGCTGCAAGCAAGCAGCGACTGGAGCAAGAATCCTCTCTATCCCGGGTGCTGCAAACGGAGAAAAAGCTGACGCGCTAGCAGCGAAATTGCAGGAGGTGCTTACCGGAATGGCAAAGGTCGTCAGGCCGACGAAATGCGTAGACTTGCGCGTCTCGGGGCTTGACGACTCAATCACAAAAACAGACCTTCAGACTGCCATTGCAGAAAAGGGTGGCTGCTCCCCCGATAAAGTCAAGGTCGGGGAAATACGCTTTGGGCCCAGCGGTGCTGGCACTGCTCTTGCGAAATGCCCAATAGAGGCAGCCAAAAAGATTGTGGAGGGCGGCAGACTACTTGTTGGATGGAGCTCCGCCCAAGTGCGTACGCTGGATCCCATGCCGATGCGCTGTTTCCGGTGTTTGGGTCTCGGCCATACAAGCCAGCGGTTTCCAGTGGAAACCGACCGTAGCCAGCTCTGCTACCGTTGCAGCAAGCCAGACCACGTTGCGACGGACTGTAACGCCGAATTCCACTGCGCTATATGCGCGGACGCAAAGCGCCCAGCCGGACACAGGATGGGCGGCAGAAAATGCAACCCCCCTCAAATCAAACCAAAGGAGGGACGTGATGTGCGCATTGCCGTGAGGGCGCAGAGTGCGTTGGTGGAGGTTGAGATGTCGGAACTTGATGGATAGGTCTCGACATCTCAACTTCTTTCAGTGCAATATAAACCACTCCACCAGGGCACAAGACCTACTGGCGCAGTCCCTTGTGGAGTGGCAAATTGATCTAGCCGTAGTTGCAGAGCCGTACTATGTGCCACCCCGGCCAAATTGGGTTGGGGATCTCAACGGTTCTGTAGCAATTACTACAAACGCGACCTCACGTCACCCTCTTGTCGTCAAGGAGCGAGGGTTGGGATACGTGGTGGCCACTTGGGGGAAAATAGCAGTAGTTGGAGTGTATTTCTCCCCTAACACGACGGTGGCTGAGCTTGAGGCCTATGTCAATCTGTTGGGTCTCGTTGTTGGCAGATTGTCTCCTATGCAAGTGGTGATCATGGGGGACCTGAATGCGAAGTCCGCAGCTTGGGGTTCCCCCGTTACCGACGACCGAGGCAATATAGTCGCACGGTGGGTCGCATCAATGGGGCTCTGTGTCTTGAATCGCGGTACAGCTTTTACGTGTGTGAGGAGAGAAGGAGGCTCCATCGTAGACGTCACTTTTGCGACCCCCGCCCTTGCATCACGCATCTCCGGTTGGTGCGTTCTAGAAGAGGTGGAGACTCTCTCCGACCACCTCTATATTAATTTCGAGGTCTCCAACACCACTGCGGCGGGTACGCCACCAAGTCTCGAGGGGCTCACTTTCCAAGATGGGCCCTCACCCAACTGAATCGAGATCTGGCGGAGGAAGCGGCAATTGTGGCTAGCTGGGGGTCCCCCGATATAGAGATAAGGGGAACCATTAACGAACGAGCCTCTGAGTTCAGGAACGATTTGACGGCTATCTGCGATGCGTCTATGCCTCGCTCCAGAGGATTGCCTCCAAACAAGAAGGCTGTCTACTGGTGGTCCTCAGAGATCGCGGCCCTCCGTGTTGTCAGCAACCGAGCACGACGAGCTCACAAAAGGTGCCGCCGCCGAAGACATACCGACGACGAAGAGCAGCTCCTACACGACGCCTATAAAGAGGCAAAAAGAGCACTCCAGAAGGCCATTACAGAGGCGAAATCAAGAGCCAGAGAAGAGTTCCTTCTGGACCTCGACCGGGATCCGTGGGGGCGACCTTATCTCACAGTTCGAAGCAAACTGAAGAGTTCTGCGCCCTCAACGGAAAGTTTCGAACCGCAGCTCCTGCAAGACGTCGTGTCGGGTCTGTTTCCGAGGAGAGCCGCTTTCATACCACCAGCAATGACTCCTCTGGCAAGAGAACCCGAAGCCAGCGAGGTGATCCCACTTATATCGGAGGACGAAATCGAGGGGGCAATAGATCGTCTTCGGGGGAAAAAGAAAGCTCCCGGCCCCGATGGTATACCTGGCTGCATCCTAGTCGCAGCGTCCAAACATATCGGTGACCGACTTATGGACTTATTTACCTCCTGCCTTGAGACTGGCAAGTTTCCAAGTATCTGGAAGGACGGCAAACTGGTATTGCTCCAGAAGGAAGGGCGTTCTCCTGACACTCCATCTGCTTTTAGACCCATCGTTCTTTTGGATGAGGCGGGTAAGCTTTTCGAACGCATACTCGCTGCCCGTATAGTACAACACCTTTCTACTACGGGCCCGGACTTGTCAGACCATCAGTACGGCTTCCGCGCCGGACGGTCTACCGTAGACGCAGTCAAAGAGCTGAAGCGAACTTGCACTAGGGCGCAATTGAAGAGGGAAAAGGTGCTGGCGGTGTCTCTAGACATCGCAAATGCCTTCAACACCATCCCCTTTGAAAGTATTTTGGAGGCCCTAAAATATCATCGGGTCCCGATGTACCTACAAAGGGTAATAAAGGAATATCTCCGAGGCAGGCGGGTGAAATACGTCGGACCCAACGGGGAGATGCACAGTCGGGAGATGAGTTGTGGTGTTCCACAGGGGTCGGTGCTGGGGCCGCTCCTGTGGAACCTTGGTTTTGATTGGGTGCTGCGAGGAACCTTACCGCCCCGGGTGGGTGTCATCTGCTATGCGGACGACACACTTGTCACCGCCCGGGGCAGCAGCTACGAGGAGGCGGCACGTCTGGCCACTACCGGGGCAACGTTGGTTGTGGAAAGAATTCGGCGTCTCGGGCTGGAGGTGGCCCTGAATAAAACACAGGCTATCCTGTTTCACGGGCCTCGAGGAGGACCACCTGCAGATGCCTTCATTGCTGTAGATGGAGTAAGAATTAATGTGGAACCCACAATGCGCTACTTGGGCCTCACCCTTGACAGTCGTTGGAGCTTCCTGCAACATTTCAAGTTGCTAGTTCCACGGCTTGTCGATGCTGCGCTGGCGCTCGGACGCCTTCTTCCTAATATAGGGGGCCCTGACATGAGCTGCCGTCGACTCTATGCCATGGTCGTCCGTAGCATGGCTATGTATGGAGCACCAATCTGGTTCGAGGCTCTTACTGTCAAGATCCGTGCGCTCCTCCGAAGACCACAGCGCACTATGGCAATAAGAGCCATAAGAGGATACCGAACTGTTTCCGGCGAAGCCGCTTGCGTTTTAGCGGGCACCCCGCCCTGGGAGTTGGAGGCAGAGGTGCTTGCTGAAGTGTACCAGTTCCGGACAGAAGCTAGGGCGCGCGGAGACCGCCTAACCCGGGAAGAAGTTGAAGGTGTAAGACGCGACGCTCAGGATGCAGTGATGGACCGCTGGCTGGAAGCCTTACAGTCCCCGCAGTACGGCGCTCGCACCGTGAGCGCCATACGGCCGATGTTGCGCGAATGGGTAGCGCGAAGGCATGGCTCGCTGACCTATCGTCTGGTGCAGGTGTTGACCGGACACGGTTGTTTCGGCGATTACCTGCACCGGATCGGCAGAGAAGCGACACCGATTTGCCACGACTGCGGTGCTGATGAAGACTCGGCGCAGCACACCTTAGAGGTGTGCGCGGCCTGGTGCCGCCAGCGCCGCAGCCTAGTGGCCGAGATTGGGAATGACCTCTCCCTGCCCAGCGTGGTTAAGGCCATGCTGGACAGTGACAGGGCATGGGAGGCAATGGTCTCCTTCTGCGAGGACGTCATGTCGCAGAAGGAGGCCGCGGAGCGGGACCGTGAGGACGACGCCTTTGCGGATCTGCTCAGACGCAGGCGGCCGGGAGGGCGAAGGCGGCGGTTTGCCCGCTTTCTCCCCCCCTAACGAGGTTTGCGGGTGAGGATAGGGTAGTCCTTCACCCGCGTTAATCAGCCTCGTACGACTAAGAAGACGCCCACGTGTGCTCGGGCGTGTTCTGTATCGCCAGCAGTGGCCCGGATAGCTGGACCGGCCGGGACGGTGTGATGTTGAATCCCAACAAGGAGCCCACACCGTCACAATCCGGTAGGAGAGAGCACAAAGACAGGTTTTAGTGGGTATGCCTTCGAGCACCCACTGGACTTCCCTGTCGTCGTCGAGTGGGTGCACGAAGGCGAGCCCCACATAACTCCGTCGCCTGCCCAGCGACGGAGTATGCATAACGAGCATTTCCTGTCTATAAAAAAAAAAAAAAAAAAAAAAAAAAAAAAAAAAAAAAAAAAAAAAAAAAAAGGTTAGGTTGGGGTGCAAGGTCGGATAGAACCTCCACGTGTGCTCGGCCCATTGTAGGTCCCGCTTCACACGTGCGGTGGGAACGACAATGGGTTCGTGCCGGTGCATCCTGGGCGCCTTCGTATATAATCCCTTTGGGGATCGTATACGAAGGTGGCTAATAATCCGACAACTGGGGGGGCTCGGCTGGCTGACCCGGGTAGCCTGGGTAACGGCAGTCGAGCAAGGGTATACCGTAACCCCGTACGTAGTGCGGGGCCGGGGGCCGCTATCCTTCGGGATGGGGGTCGCGAGGAAGAAAACCTCTATAAAAAATTACGAGAGGAGGGTCTACGGGCCCAGCTCGCTATGCGAGCAAGTCGGGGGCGTGTTCCGGTCCGAGGACTGGTTCCGGCCCACCCGCAACCCTGTACGTGGTGCAGGGAGTGGGGGCCGCCACTTCAGTGGGGGCCGCGTGGAGATAACCACTCTAAAAAATCCTCAAAGTGCGCGGGTGGCTGGCGGAGAGCGTCAGCCCGCTAGCGACACCCTCGGGTACCTCCCGCCCCCCGAGGCGTAATTAGGGTTACCCGGGTACAGGGGTCTCTGCCCGGGTGGACCGATTAATTCCCCCATGCTCGTGGGAACACTATGGAAAAATCTAATTTAATAAACAAAAACCTTTTAGTCGTTGTGGAGAAATGTCCGGAGGCGGAAGCTGCCGCCAAAACACTTCTCGGGGACGAAACTCTGAGTCCGGGAAAAAACAGAGTAATTGAAGAGACTTCGGTCACTGTCGTTGGAGAGTTTGTGACGGACTCATCACTGGGACCAGATCAAAGTACAATGGAGAAGGCAGTAGAGGAAGCTGGGTGTATTCCAGCCGTTCTTGTTACTTCGGCTGACCAGATCGAAGGCAGCGGGCCTAGTTCACAGGCAACTGAGTTAATGGGGGATTCTGACTCCTCCGTTTGCAGTATGGAAACAGTAGTCGGCGAAGAAACTCCTGACAAATTCTGGCAAAGAAGGAAACGCAACCGCGAGACTCCAGATGATGAATCCGGCGAGGATTCGATGCCCTTGCCAAAAGTTGCGTCCCAAAAACGAGGCAGAGGGAGGCCTCCGACGTCGGGTAGATATGTGGGCATAGCTGCCGTTAACAAGGAAATGCTGAGAGCCAAGAGACAGGAACAAGAGCTCTTAGCCGAAGAAGAGATAGCTAAATTAACGGCAAACAGGTCCAGGTCGCTACGCTTGTCGGAATCCTCAACTGGCGAATCAGAGTTGGATTCGGAAGGACCACTAGCCTTCCATCTAAAAGCGCAAGTGGACTCCAGTATCGCTGTCATCCGAAAGGTTGCCGAAAAGTCGGCACACCTCAAAGGCACGTTTCAACGTGCTTTGAAAGAGGCGGCCTCAGCAATCTCCAAGGCAGTAGACGCTATGCAACGGTGTACAGCTACCGAGGAGAACAAAAAACTGCAGCAGGACAACACCCGCTTGCAGAAAGAGCTAGCGGAACTCCGAAAGGAAATAGTTGAAGTCCGAGTGGAGCTACAAAGAGCGACGACTGCAGCTCCAAAGCGACAAGAAGAGAGCGACCAGGCTCTGAGGCGTAGCATTGTAATGGAGGTTGGAACAATGATTAACGCGAGAATTGAAAGCCTGAGAGAGTGCCTCCCGCCACAGAAACGACTTCGTCCACCCCTGGCAGCGGATAAAAGTAGTGGCGAACCAACCTCCTCACCTTTACCGGGCCCGTCAAATAACACAACGGCAATGAGCAAGGCTGGAAAAGGCGCGAGTGCTCGAGTGGAAACTGCAACACCGGCTCCCGCTCCTAATAAACAGAATAAGAAGAAGAAGGGCAAAAAGAAGCAGAAGGACGTTCCTCTTCCAAGCACGAGTAAGGGTAGCACTGCGGTTTCAGGCCCATCGCAACCCCGTTCGTTGCCAACAGTCGCTCAACCGGAGTGGGGGCCGCCACTTCGGTGGGGGCCACGTGGAGAAAACCACTCTAAAAAACGTCAAAGTCCTGGCACTGGGACTCATGGTGCCGGGGCGCCTGTGAAGGTGGCTGGGGATCACATCAGCCCACTAGTGGTCGCCCTGGGGTACCTCCCGACCCCCCAGGTGTAAGTAGGGTAGCCAGGGTACCGGGATCTCTGCCCTGGCGGTCCAGTTGTTCTCCCATGCTCGTGGGTTTAAGATGGAAGTTTCTAATTATCAAAACAAAAAAGAAGTTGAACAGAGTGGGAGGTGTTTGAGGTCAGCTTCTGGCCTTAAACGTGTAACGGACAGCGCACAGGGTCCATCCAAAAACAGTGCCAAAAAGACGAAGGACTTCGAACAGTCCTCTGACAAAGACGGCGAAGGAAGTGCTCATGTCAGGTGTAGATCCGTCAGCGATGACGACTTAACTAAATGGCACAACTTTAGGGAGAAGGCAGCAAAGTGTGTGAAGGAAATTAGTGGTCACGTCCACAAAACTTGCGGGTCGCCAGCGCGGGATAATATCATTGAACCCCTCAGAAATCTCGCGAGTACATTTCAAGAACTGACTGAGTGGACGAGGGATATCCTCGTGCTCGACGATGATTTCTTTAAATTACAAGATGAAAACGCCCAACTTCGGAAAGACGTGGAGAAACTCCAAAAAGAGGTGGCGGAGTTGCAGAAAAAGGATTGCCCGAAAAATCCACCCAGTGGGCCCAGCCAAGAACAACCTAGGCTGACGGACGAGCAGCTGCTGCAAGCGATGCAGCGGATGCTGGATGAGCGTCTGGAAGGTCTAGAACGACGTCTTATTCAGCCACAACTGCCGAGTAGGGAATCACACACCCCAGGAACGAAGAATGCTGCCAAAGCGTCCCCTGCCGCATATCCTAGAGGGAATCAAACTGGAGTCGACATACCTCGCACTGCTCCCCAGCCTAACGCTTGGGTCGAAGCAGTAGGGAGGAAAAAGAAGCGAAAGCAAGAAAGACGACCTACAGAAGAGGTGGCCACCGCCCAGGCCCCAAATATAATAAACCTCGCGGAAAAAACCAAGAAAGCGCCGACGCGAAGAAGAAGAACAAATCTCACCCCACCCGAGACCGCAGCCGTTACCATCTCCCTACGGCCAGAGGCTGTGCAACGCGGAGTGACGTACGCCCAGATCATGGCAAGGGCCAAAGTAGAAATTTCCCTCCCTGACGTAGGACTAGAGGGCTTCAAGATAAGAGAAAGCCAGACGGGAGCCCGCGTACTTCAAGTACCGGCCACAAGCGGGGCCAAGGCCGATTTATTAGCTGAAATGCTCCGCGGCGTTATTGGCGAAGACGCATCCATCGGGAGACCCGAAAAAACGGCGGACCTGCAGATTTCAGGCTTAGACGACTCCGTCCTAGAGGAGGACGTTATTGAGGCAGTAGCAACAAAGGCTAACTGCGAACGTGCGGTTATTAAGTCGCAAAAGATCAGGGTCGGCCCGGACGGAATTGGCCGGGTAAATATTAGATGTCCGGTAGCCGCTGCAAAGGCGGCTTGCAATGACGGCAAGATCAAGGTTGGCTGGAGCATCGCAGAGGTGAGGGTCCTAGCGCCTCCTGCTCTGCGATGCTACAAGTGTATGGGGGTGGGGCACACCAAGCCCAAATGCCCCTCCAACGTCAGCAGGGAGAGCCTGTGTTTCCGATGCGGAGTCCCGGGACACAAGGCTACAAACTGTAGTGCAGAGCCGAGATGCTCGGTCTGTTCCGCTAGTGGGCGGCCGGCTGGGCACATTATGGGAAGCCGCAAGTGCGAGCCCCCTGCAACAAAGGGCAAGCCGCCTGAGGGTCAGGCTGCCACCAGGGGTGCACTCCAGGAGGCGCCAACGGAGGAGGGAATGTCAGATTAGCTGGCATCCCCCAAATTCGCTCCCCATCCCCCTCCACTGGAAGGGCAATCGGGACGCGAATCCGCTTATGCGGTTTATGGCAGGGGGTTGTGCAAGTGCACCTCCCTCTCCCTCCCAGCATCGCCAGCGGGCGCTGGACTGGCAAGCCTACGCCCGCCTTGCACGGCCTTGCTTGACTTGGGGGACGCCCAAGTGTGCCGGGCATCCCCCAAATAAGAGGTGGCCTGAGAAATCGGGCCCGCCGGGGTAGCGCGGTTGACCTCCAACAGGGACCCCGTGCCGCCACACACCGGCTTCGAGGCATGCCGCAATGTTTTAGTGGGTAGGCCTCTTAAACATTTAGGGGATGACCTCCGGGAAATCTTTGACTTGTGCCTACAAAGCAGCAAATTCCCGAAAGCGTGGAAAGAGGGCCGACTATGTCTTCTGCGTAAAGAGGGACGGCCACTGAACTCTCCGTCTGCGTTCCGGCCAATAGTCCTGTTAGACGAGGCGGGTAAACTGCTAGAGCGCGTGATCGCTGCCCGCATCTTACAGCACTTGAATGCGACAGGGCCAGATCTATCAGACCGACAGTTTGGTTTTAGAGCAGGGAGGTCCACTATTGACGCGGTCACAGAGCTCAAACGCGTATGCGAGCAAGCGCTTGAACGGGGGGAGAGAGTGTTGGCTGTGTCATTGGATATAGCCAATGCATTTAACACCCTCCCCTTCAGCTGCATCCTAGAGGCCTTAAAATACCATGAAGTGCCTGTCTACCTGCGGAAAATAATAGAGGACTACTTACGCGACCGGAAAGTCCTGTTCATAGGACCGGACGGAGGAATGCACTCCCGAGATATGACCTGCGGTGTCCCTCAGGGATCTGTGCTCGGCCCTCTCCTATGGAATATAGGCTATAACTGGGTGCTACGTTGTTCGTTACCATCAAGAATAGGGGTAATATGTTATGCGGACGACACCCTAGTCACTGCAAGAGGCAAAACATATGAAGAGGCTGCCCGGCTAGGAACGGTCGGTACCACGCTTATTGTCGACAGGATCAGGCAACTTGGCCTCGAGGTGGCCTTGAGTAAAACGGAAGCCATCTTCTTTCACGGCCACCGTAAGAGACCGCCTGCAGGAGCAAACATTGAAATAGATGGAGTCAGCATTCCGGTAAAGCCAACTATGAGGTACTTAGGCCTCACACTAGATAGCCGCTGGTCCTTTACGGAACATTTTAAAGAGCTGGCCCCTAAAGTGGTAGGTGCTGCATCAGCACTCGGACGCCTTCTACCAAATATAGGCGGCCCCAGTGCAAGTTGCCGCAGCTTGTACGCTGGGGTCCTGCGCGCAATGGCCCTGTATGGGGCTCCAGTCTGGGCCAACGCCCTTACTGTACGGAACTGTGCACTCTTAAGACAGCCCCAACGTACAATCGCAATCAGAGCCTGCAGAGGATACAGAACGATATCAGGTCATGCGGCCTGTGTACTTGCGGGAACCCCACCCTGGGAACTAGAAGCGGAGGTGCTCGCTGAGGTCTACCGCTACAGGGCCGACACTAGGGCTCTTGGAGAACGCCCCGCCTTAGAGGAGACAGAGAGATTGAGACAGGCTGCAAAAGAAGCCCTTATGGAGAGGTGGGCGGAGAGTTTAGAAGCTCCAGTTTATGGTGCTCGCACAATAAACGCCATCCGCCCAGAGTTGGACCGATGGGTATCGAGACGGCACGGGTCGCTGACCTATCGCCTGGTACAGATCTTATCTGGACACGGTTGTTTCGGGGACTACCTGTACCGGATAAGAAGAGAAGCGACCCCAAGATGTCACCACTGCGGTGCGGCAGAAGACTCGGCTCAGCACACCTTAGAGGTGTGCTCAGCCTGGAGTCAACAACGTCACGCCCTTGTGGCCGAGGTAGGAAGAGACCTCTCTCTGCCCAGTGTGGTCAAAGCCATACTGGACAGCGACAGGTGCTGGGAGGCCATGGTCTCATTTTGCGAAGAGGTGATGACGCAAAAGGAGGCCATGGAGCGAGTCCGCGAGGAGGATGCCCAGGCGGACCTGCTCCGACGCAGACGGCGGGGGAGACGGAGGCGGCATTTCAACCACCACCTACCTCCCGTAGGAGGCTAGCAGGGTAAGAACGGGCAGTTCTACTCCTGCTTTGCACAGCCTCCTATGTCTAGGGAGATGCCCAAGTGTGCTCGGGCACCTCCCATACGCCACGTGGAGGCCTAGATAGTGGGCCAGCCGGGACGACCTGGTCGATTCCAAACAGGATCCCAATTCGTCACAATCCGGCGATGAGGGCACACCGAGTGGTTTTTAGTGGGTAGGCTTTCGTGCCCCCACTCGGTGTTAGCCTGGGTGGGTGCACGAAAGAGAGCCCCACATAACCCTAACATGCATAAGGCGCATTTTCCACTCGTACAAAAAAAAAAAAAAAAAAAAAAAAAAAAAAAAGGTTAGGTTGGGGTGGGGTGCAAGGTCGGATAGAACCTCCACGTGTGCCCGGCCCATTGTAGGTCCCACTTCACACGTGCGGTGGGAACGACAATGGGTTCGGGACGGTGCATCCTGGACGCCTTCGTATATAATTCCTTTGGGGATTGCATACGACGGCGGCTAATAATCCGACAACAGGGGGGGAGCTCGGCTGGCTGACCCGGGTAGCCTGGGTAACGGCAGCCGAGCAGGGGTATACCGTAACCCCGTACATGGTGCGGGGCCGGGGGCTGCCACTTCGGTGGGGGCCGCGTGGAGATAACCACTCTAAAAAATCTTCAAAGGCCCGGCGTTGGAGTAACGCGGCGTCGGGCGCCCGTGCGCGGGTGGTTGGCGGAGAGCGTCAGCCTGCTAGCGACACCCTCAGGTACCTCCCGCCCCCTGAGGTGTATTTAGGGTTACCCGGGTACAGGGGTCTCTGCCCGGGTGGACCGATTATTTCCCCCATACTCGTGGGACTAGCATGGAGAACCTTAAATTTAAAAATATGTTTTTGTCGGAGGAGGAGAAGAAAAAGGTAGATGAGAAGGCTGTGTTCAAACAACCGGCCGATAAACAGCTACATGATTTGGCCAAACAGCCAGTCGTTGTTTTGTCGAGGACACCCATCCCGTCCTCAAGCGGAGTTGATACTAGGAGTAGAGCTGGCAGCAGAGCCAGCAGCAGAGCTGAGAGTGTTAGGGAGGACCGAAGTCGGAGCTCGTCCTGCTCGTCTCAGATGACCATCGGAGAGGACTTCGATCCCCTAAACCAGGAGTGGACACCTGGCCGTAAAAGGCCACGATCAAATGACCCTGAGTACCGACACGATTTTGGCTCAGAAGAAGAAGTTGTTGTTGTTGGTGATGCGAAGCGTGGTCGCGGCCGAACGTCTTCTGCTGGTCGCCACGTTGGCCTGTTGCGCGCCCGAATGGAGCTTGCTTCTAAGCAACAGTCAGATGTAGCAGCTGACGAGGCGATATCGGCTAAGGCCAAAATCCTGTGCCCACCTCGCAAAGCCGCAGAACCCCCAAAAGAGGAGAATCCTGACGAGCTTGCGAGATGTGAGCTTCTCAAAAGAGGCATGGATGGTGTGTCCGTGGTTCTAGAGGTGGCTTCTAAGTCGGGGCACTTAAAAGGAACGAGTGTAAAAGCTCTCAAGGATTCGGCAACCCTCATCACCAAAATGATGAACGCCATGTACGGGCGTCACACCAACGACGACATAAGGAGACTGGAGGTTCGTTTGGTAAAAACAACGGAGGAACTTGCTCTCGCCAGAAGCGAAAACGCCCGCATCTCTGCGGACAACATGCGGCTGAGAGAGGAAATGGGTGCCATACGGCGTGAGCTAGAACTGGTCCGCGAGGGGCTAGGTAGGCAACACGAAGCACCTCCATCGGATAAGAGGCAACGTCGCACAAAAAAGACAGTGGGCGATATGACAGTGGAGGAACTTCAAAGGTTTATAGCGGAGCAAGCGGGCACTATGGTGAACGCCCGCATTGAAGGCTTGAGCCGGCGACTTCCGCCTGAAGAAAGAATACGACCGCCCCCCGCTGCGGATAAAAGGAAAGAATGCGGGCTCGCCACGGCTTCTGTGCCTGGCTCATCGCAACGCACAGCTGTTGACTCTCTTTCCTCTTTATCTTCTGCCAAGGGGAAAGATAAGAAGAAGAAGAAAAAGAAGTCGAGTGCAATCGCAACCACTGCACAAGAGGTAAACCCCAGTCCAGCAAAATCGGTTCCCAGTCCTGCAGAAGGAGAATGGCAAACCGTAGGGAAGAAGGGGAAAGTCACTAAGGATCTTTCTACTCCAAGCAGAGAGGAACAGAAGAAAGGGCCTTCAAAGAAGAAAATAAGGCTCCGCCTTCCTAAAGCAGCTGCGGTTGTTATAAAGCTGCAACCTGGAGCAGTAGAAAAAGGCACGACGTACGCCCAAGTGCTCTCATCACTTAAGAGCCACATCGACTCGTCGATCATAGGAGAGGGCTTAGCCTGTAGAGCTGCCGCCACGGGTGCCCGTAAAATTGAGTTGCGAGGAGCGGACGGTGGGGACAGAGCCGATCGGCTTCTTTCCCGCCTAAAAGAGGTGATAGACCCAGAGGTAGCGGAAATCTCTAGGCCTACGAAATTTGCGGCGTTTCGCCTATCAGGCCTAGATGACTCAGTGTCGGCCGCCGAAATTCGGGCAGCCGTAGCAAGGGTTGGGGGATGCCCTGAAGAAATGGTTTTGGTGGGTGAAATCTATCAGAGCCGTTTTGGAATGGGGGCAACCTTAGTGAGAAGCCCAGTGGAGGTGGTGAGAAAGATTGTCCAAAGCGGGAGGAAACTTCTGGTTGGTTGGGTCTCGGCGTCGGTTAAGATTCTCCCACCGAGGCCCATGAGATGTTACAGGTGTCTTGAGAAGGGGCACGTTCGTGAAAAATGCACGAGTGATGTGGACCGTAGCGAGATATGCTACCGGTGCGGCCTGTCCGGCCATAAAGCTGGAACATGTTCCGCCTCTCCTCATTGCGCTGTCTGCGCAGCAGCGGAGGTAGCCGCGGACCATGTGCTCGGGGGCAAGTCCTGTAGGGCCCCCGCATCAAAGAGGAAGGGACGAGCGCCGGCGACCACTGTTCCGAATCCTGCCCAGCCAAAACCTACGGCGGCAGACACGGACTTAATGGAAGTGGCCCATGAAGAGCTGCCAAGCGGTGTGAGGGCGGAATAAGGGCAAACGTCCGTGTCCGCCTCCGCAATGAGAGTCGGGCGGCGAAAATGAAGGGCTTTCGTGGTGGAAGGCACGCAAAGTGTTCCTGCGTGCCTTTTACAGTTGGTGGGAGGTTTGAGGCTCCCAACAAGAGATTGTGTCCGATAGGATGACCGGCGACGGGCCGCGGTCGCAATTCCTGATCCCGTGACCCGCCGCAATACGGCAGAGGAACACCCAGGGGGTTTAAGTGGGTTCAAGCCCCACATAACCCCCCTGTCTCCCCGTGGCGGGGGGGTATGCGAAGGCATTTCCCCCTGGTAAAAAAAAAAAAAAAAGGTTAGGTTGGGGTGCAAGGTCGGATAGAACCTCCACGTGTGCCCGGCCCTTTGTAGGTCCCACTTCACACGTGCGGTGGGAACGACAATGGGTGACGGGCCGGTGCACTCTGGGCGCCGTTGTATATAATCCCTTCGGGGATTGTATACGACGGTGGCTAATAATCCGACAACAGGGGGGGAACTCGGCTGGCTGACCCGGGTAGCCTGGGTAACGGCAGCCGAGTAGGGGTAAACCGTAACCCCGTACATGGTGCGGGGCCGGGGGCTGTCATCCTTCGGGATGGGGGCCGCGAGGAAGAAAACCTCTATAAAAATCACAAGAGGGGGACCTCAAGGTCCAGTCCGCAAGCGCGGACGCGTCGGGGCGTGTTCTGGTCTCGGGACTGGTTCCGGCCCACCCGCAACCCTGTACGTGGTGCAGGGAGTGGGGGCCGCCACTTCGGTGGGGGCCGCGTGGAGATAACCACTCTAATAAATCTTCAAAGGCCCGGCGTTGGCGTAACGCGGCGTCGGACGCCCGTGCGCGGGTGGTTGGCGGAGAGCGTCAGCCTGCTAGCGACACCCTCAGGTACCTCCCGCCCCCTGAGGCGTAATTAGGGTTACCCGGGTACAGGGGTCTCTGCCCGGGTGGACCGATTAATTCCCCCATACTCGTGGGTCAAGCATGGAAACTCTTAACTTTAAAAAATTATTTAGTAGCGATAGGGACGAGAAGTCCGGGGAAAAAAAGGAACAAGAGAAACAGGCCGGAAAACAGACTGAGGAGGTTGTTTTTAAAGAACCGGCACCGGTTAAAACACCTGTGGTGAGACTGGCACGACTATCATTGCCGTCAACACCACAAAGCAGGAGCAGGAGTTCATCTTATGACTCCAGCGATGAAATGGCTGTAGACCCAATGCTGGGTCGAAAGCGAACTAGGGAAACAGATGAGGATTCAGCGCCGATGTCTAAGGTGAGCGCATCAGACGGAAAGCGAGGAAGAGGCCGTCCTGCTACAACGGGCCATTGTGTAGGGCTTTCTAAAGCCCTAGAGGCGCTTGACGCGGCTGAGAGATGGGATCGACAAATCCAAATGGAGAAAAGAGAGGAGGCTTCCAAAAAGACTCGCCCCTCGTCCAAATCTATGAAAACCGGATCACAGGAGGAGAATATTGAGGCAATGGCCAACTGCGAATTGCTCAAGCGTGGCATGGAAGGCGTCGATGCTGTGCTGGAGGTTGCTGCAAAGTCTGGGCACCTAAAGGGCACTAGCGTCAGAGCTCTGAAGGATGCAGCGGCGCTTATCAAGAGAATGTTCGGTGAAATGCACGGTCGCAACACCAGCGAGGATACAAAGCGGCTGGAGGAACGCTTTCTCCAAACGCAGTCGGAGCTCAGTCGTACCAGCGCGCAAAACTCACGTATAGCCGCCGAGAACCAGCGACTCCGGGAGGATATGGCGGCGCTCCGACGAGAATTGCAAATGGTACGAGAAGAGCTGACCAGATATCGGGAGGACTCATTGCAGCCTCTCAATACCGAGAGAAGACAACGTCCCCACCAAACTGTGGGAGACATGACAATAGATGAGCTGCGGCGACTTATTGTCGACCAAACAGGGCCAATGCTTAATGCCCGTATAGAAGGTCTGGCTAAACGGCTGCCACCGGAAGAACGCATTCGGCCTCCATTGGCAGCTGATAGGAGGAAGATAACGCCAGGACCAGCCCTGCCGACAGAGGACACATCCGGGTCTAATCAATTAGCCCCCACTTCATCCAAAGGGGCGAAAAAGAAGGGAAAAGGCAAAAAGACTAGCCTAGCTGCTGCTGCTGCGGCTGCAGCTAGATCCGAGGGCCACTGAAATCCAAAGGAGGTCTCATCTGCACCCTTACCTTCTGAAGATAGTTGGAAGACTGTCGGCAAGGGGGGCGCCAAGTCGAAGCCGACAAATGAGGCCCCAAAGTCGACCAAGAAAAAGGGAAAGCAGAAGAAGAAGACAACAATGCGTCCACCCCAATCGGCTGTAGTAGTCATCAAGCTGCAGCCCGATGCTATTAGCAAAGGGGTGACGTACGCCGATGTTCTAGCGGAAGCAAAAGGGAAGATCGACCGTAAAATAATAGGTTCGGGGCTCAAAATCAGGGAGGCTGCAACGGGCGCCCGTAAAATTTAGATCTCTGGTGAAGACCACGGTGTGAGGGCTGACGAGCTGGCTGAAAAATTGGCACAACTCGCAGGCCCAGAACTGGTCCAAATTTCCAGACCAACCAAGATGGCTGCCCTTCGATTGTCCGGTCTTGACGACACTGTCACGATCGAAGAAATAAGAACGGCTGTGGCAAAAATGGGAAAGTGTCCCGAGGCGGCGGTGTCTGTCGGGGCTGTACGCCGAAGTCGTCCTGGTCTCGGCACTGCTTTAGTGCGATGTCCGGTGGTCGCCGCCAAGGAAGTGGCATCAGGTGGCAATAAACTTCTGGTAGGATGGGTCTCGGCAGTTGTCCGTCTGCTGCCGTCAAGACCCATGAGGTGTTTTAAGTGCCTCGAGGTGGGCCATGCCCAGGAAATGTGCTGGGTTGGTGTGGACAGGAGTGGCCTCTGTTATAGGTGTGGTGTCTGTGGTTTGTTACAATCCTTCAGCTATTACTTATATACTATTGTGTTGTCTTATTCTATTTATTCTTATATCTATATTACATTTATATTATTGTTATCCTACTTCATCTATTGTCTAACAATTCAATCTTTATGTGTTATAACGCGTATGTATGCTAATAGATACATATTTGTTATGCTATTTGTTTGCTAATCTTATTTGGTACTTTTACTTTAGGGAATTAATATAGTTTGTTCGTTTTATTTTTCCGTTCCAGGCTTTTGTTTAATTGTTAATTATTTTATGTCGTTCTATCTTGATTTATCTAAGTTTGTTACGTGATTATTTTTATAACGCCTATATATACTTTATTTATATATAATTGTTATATATTAAATGCATTATTTTTTGTTTATCTTGTTCTGTGACGAATTTATTTTTGGGTTATTATTTTCCTAGCTCATCACCGTTGTTAACCAACTGTGCTTTGCTGAGTGTTTGTCAAGTAGTTGTATTTGTGTTTTTGTATGTGTCTGTGTTTTGTGTAGTCTGTAGTGCTTTGTTTAGTGTCGGTTGTTCGCTGGGTGGGATACTAAGTATGTCATCCAGCGAGCGCTTGAAGTGTGGTGTGTTACGTGTATGCTGTGGTGGATCGTGCCAGGTAGTCCCATTTCTGTCGCACGGGGCATTCGTCACTGAAGGCGCTGTGTTCGCGATTTTCTAACTTGGCTTTGGTACAGTTACTACATTGTGGTGCCAATCCGGCTTGTCTATCTGGACAATCTTGTCGCATGTGCAGGCCGCCACAATGGCCGCACTTAACAGCGTCTTCAGTGCAGAACCTTCTGCCGTGCCCGTACGCCAGGCATTTGGAACATTGTATGAGGGGAGACTGATCCTCCACTCTGACCCTCTGGAGGTCTACGTGGAGGAAGCCAGCCCCGGTCATACGCCGCCAAATCCTTGGTTTAACTTGTATGACGACGTGAGCGGTTTGAGGGTTTCTGGTTTGCTTTTTATACTTTATAGAAAGCTCACGTTCTTCCTCCGTGGCGTCCTGGAAGATGGTGTTGTTCTGGGCAAGAATGGCCTGGATCACCTCCTCGTCATTATTGTCCAGGACGACGTCTCTCAGGATTATCAGTGGGTCTTTGTTTTTGATGTCTGTGAACTGGAGGTCCCTTCCTGCCGTCTCGATCTTGGTCTTCACTCGTTCGAGTTCTTCCTTGGTTGTGCATCCAACTATGACCTTTTGGTCCCTCGCCTTTCGCACTCTATCTATCTTCAGTCCCTCTTTTTTAGCATTTACAACTTCTCTGACGACTCCAATTACCTCGTCATTTGTAAGCATTGGGTTCGTGGAGGTGATGACGATAGAGTGCAGGGCCGGCTGTTGGACACAATGCCTAGCTGTAACGTTGGCATACGTTCTCTTGGTGGTCTGGGTTGGGTGTGTGTATTCGCGGGCCGGTCGGTCATCTGTGGGGGAAAGGGTTTCCAGCACTTCTCTGGCTCTCTGCAGCTCTTTTTGCATTGAGACTTGATGGCTCTTGAGCTCTTGGAGTTGATCCGCTTGGTATTTAATTAGTTGCCGGAATTCTTCACCGACGGCCCCGCCGCGCTCGTTGCTGTTCGCCTCATTGAAGCGTACTTCGACAAGCGCCCGTAGGTCATCGACTTTTCCCTCTACTCGATCGACCCGCTGTCCACCTAGTTTGGTACCCTGTTTAGTCCATTTTGCTGCGGTGGTTTCTGTGGCCTTATCTACAAAAGTTTCGAGGCCATGGAATCGTCCCTCTATGACCTCTTCCAACTCTGTGATTCGATCAATTATAGTCTGCTGGGATGAGAGGCTTGCGTCATGGCGGGCCGCAGTTGACTTTGCGGCTTCTTCCTGTTCCTTTATCCTCTTCCCTATCTCGAAAAGGATTTTTTTTTTTGGGGGTTTTTTTAAATTTTTAAATTTGGGGGTTGCCACTGTCAATTTTTAAAAATAAAGCCTTAAAGTTTCTAAGTTAATGTGATCAGCAAAAACCTTGATATCTCCGGTTTGTGTGGTCCGTTTTTGATTCTTGAAGCAGCCGATGACTCGCCGTGAGAAGCTCTCCAACGACGTGGTAGTTTGGTCCCGCTCGTCCCACGGGAACACTGACCACGTGCCACGTGGTTTTTGATTAATTGCTGGTTTCGACCTGAATTCCGGGTCGAAAAATTCCGGAATTTTTGTCCGATGTAGGGGCCGTCAATCCGCTTCTTTTGACACTTCAAAAGCCGGTGGTCGCCGATCTCGTTTGGGCAGCGTAGCCGCCCAAAGGTCTAAAATTTGCCGATTTTGAGGTTTTTCGGGTGTAACTCCCTCGAACCTTCACCGATCGCCACCAAACTTTCACTGAAGCACAGCACTCACTAAGACGCGTTTAATGGTGTATCGCACAGCGAGATCGGGCTAATTTTTCCCTTTTTTACTATTTTTCGAGCGCGGAGCGACGTAAAAACGTGACGCTCGGGGTTACGGATGCGGCGCAACTGGGTTAGGTTAGGTTAGGTTAGGTTAGGTTAGGTTGGGGTGCAAGGTCGGATAAAACCTCCACGTGTGCCCGGCCCATTGTAGGTCCCACTTCACACGTGCGGTGGGAACGACAATGGGTTTGGGTCGGTGCATCCTGGGCGCCGTCGTATATAATTCCTTCGGGGATTGCATACGACGGCGGCTAATAATCCGACAACAGGGGGGGAGCTCGGCTGGCTGACCCGGGTAGCCTGGGTAACGGCAGCCGAGCAGGGGTATACCGTAACCCCGTACATGGTGCGGGGCCGGGGGCTGTCATCCTTCGGGATGGGGGCCGCGAGGAAGAAAACCTCTATAAAAATTACGAGAGGGGGGCTTACGAGCCCAGCTCGCTACGCGAGCATGTTGGGGGCGTGCTCCGGTCCGAGGACTGGTTCCGGCCCACCCGCAACCCTGTACGTGGTGCAGGGAGTGGGGGCCGCCACTTCGGTGGGGGCCGCGTGGAGACAACCACTCTAAAAAATCTTCAAAGGCCCGGCGTTGGAGTAACGCGGCGTCGGGCGCCCGTGCGCGGGTGGTTGGCGGAGAGCGTCAGCCTGCTAGCGACACCCTCAGGTACCTCCCGCCCCCTGAGGCGTAATTAGGGTTACCCGGGTACAGGGGTCTCTGCCCGGGTGGACCGAATAATTCCCCCATACTCGTGGGTCAAGCATGGAAACTTTAAATTTTAAAAAACTTTTTTCTAGTGGTAGGGACGAGAAGTCCGGCGATGCAAAGAAGGAGGAGGAGAAAGAAGCTGCTTTCAAGCAGCCCTTAGGAAAGCAACCTGTAGTACGTCTGACGCGAACACCTTTACCGTCAGCATCGACAGCTTACACTGATAGGAGTAGAAGTTCGTCTCGCGAATCGAGAAGAGACGATATGGACATGACTATACCTCCAAGTCCAGGGCGGAAGCGCTCAAGGGAGCCCAAGTTGCCAGGCGAAGGAGGTTCTGACGAGGAATCCTCACCAACCCCAAAAGTGAGCGCTGCTACCGAAAAACGCAGCAGAGGACGGCCGGTTACAACCGGACAGTAT
This sequence comes from Calamotropha paludella, assembly GCA_927399485.1. NCBI lineage: Eukaryota > Metazoa > Arthropoda > Insecta > Lepidoptera > Crambidae > Calamotropha > Calamotropha paludella. The sequence goes on along the minus strand of OV656803.1, from coordinate 69,690 downwards.
GTTGGGCTACCCAATGCCCAAAAGAAGATAAGCGAACCTCGGCAGTTTGATTCAGAGTCTGAGGTAGAGCTAGAACTTGCAGAGGCAGCAAGCAAAGTACGCCCTCCGGCAAAAGGCCGGAAAATTAACAAACCACAAGAGGAGGATCCACGGGTATTAGCGAATTGTGAAGTGCTAAAACGTGGCATGGATGGTGTCGCGACCGTCGTGGAAATTGCATCGAAATCGATGAATCTGAAGGGCACTAGTGTCAAGGCTCTCAAGGATGCGGCGGCAATTATCCAAAATATGATGTCCGAAATGTATGAGCAGAACACATCGGACAGCACAAAAAGGCTGGATGAGCGACTTATGAAGGCGCAGACGGATCTCGATCGCACGAGCTCAGAAAATGTACGAATCTTAGCTGAAAATCAGCGGTTACGAGAGGAAATGGCGGCAGTCCGGCGCGAGCTCGATCTCGTCCGCGAACAACTCACCAAGTTGCAGGAGGGGGACAACCAACCACCCTTCCAAGATTCAAGAGAACGTCGCCCGCAAAGCACCGTGGGCAATATGACGGTGGAAGAGCTCCAAAGAATGATCGTGGAGCATGCTGGAACGATGGTGAGTGCCCGTATTGAGGGCCTGAGCCACCGACTACCACCCGAAGAGAGGATACGGCCACCCCTGGCAGCTGATAAAAAACGGCGGGCGGCTGAAGCAGCGCCGCCAACAGCGCTTGCTTCTCAACCATCACAGGAAGCCTCTTATCCAGCCAAAGGGAAGAAAGAAGGAAAGAAGGCCAAATCTGCCAAGAAGAAGAGTACTACTGCAGCGTCTACCGCAGGAGTAGCAACACCGACGGCACCTGAAGGTAGAACAGCCTCCCAACCCGCGGACGATGAGGGATGGGAAGAAGTCAGGCATAAAAAGAAGAGGTCGAAGGGTCCAGCGGCGTCTGCGAAGGAACCATCTGCACCAGCCAGTAAGACAACGCAGAAGCTAAAGACCACGAAAAAGAAGACGAGATTACGTCTGCCCCGCTCGGCAGCAGTCGTAATAAAGCTGCGGCCCGAAGCAATAGAACATGGTGCAAGTTATGCACAAGTGCTTGCCGGGGTCAAAGGAAGGTTAGACGGCGATATTATCAAAGGTGGACTAAAATGTAAAGTTGCCGCCACCGGCGCTCGTCTGATAGAGGTGGCAGGCGAAAACAATGACGAGAGAGCCGGCAAACTCTTAAGTCGGCTGCAGGAGATTTTCGACTCAAACGTGGCGGAAGTATCCAGGCCCATGAAAACAGTGGCATTCCGCATCTCAGGCCTGGACGATTCAGTAGAGGTAGAAGATATCCAAAAGGCGGTCGCAGAAGCGGGAGGATGTCCCGCTGACACCGTCATTGTCGGTGAGATCCACCAAAGCCGTCTTGGTCTAGGGACTGCCCTGGTGAGATGCCCTGTGGTGGCGGCCAAAAGATTATCGGAAGGTGGCAACCGCAAAATCCTAGTGGGATGGGTCTCGGCAGCGATTAACATCTTACCGCCCAGACAAATGCGCTGCTATCGGTGTTTCGAGGTTGGACACGTCCGAGCGAAATGCACGGGCGTCGATCGGAGCGGGCTTTGTTTCCGTTGCGGAGCTCCGGAGCACTTGGCAAAAGACTGTGTTGCGGCGTTGCGGTGTGTTGTGTGTGCCGCAGCACAAGTAAAGGCGGATCACATGCTAGGGGGGAGTTCATGCAAACCTCCCCTGCCTAAACGTGCAAAAAAGTCGTCTGCCAACGCCATATCGCCGCCTGTAGCGAATGAGGCGATGGATATAGCCACTAACAGTGGCAGTGAGGCAGCGGGACTGGAAAAGGCGGCAGGCCTGAGACCTTCCGCGCTGTGAGAACTGGCTGACGGAAACGGGGAGCTTCCGTCACCAATGTAAGGGTTTTCGTGGTGGAAAGGCGCGCCTAGTGTTCCGGCGCGCCTCACCGATGAGGGGAGCTGTAAGGCTCAAAAAAAAAAGGTTTGGGTCCGTTAGGACGACCGGCGACGGACCGCGGTTGCAATTTCATGACCCCGTGGCCCGCCGCAGTAACGGCTGAGGAACACCCAGGGGGTTTTAGTGGGTTCAAGCCCCACATAACCCCCCTGTCTCCCCGTGGCAGGGGGGTATGCGAAGGCATTTCCCCCTGGCCAAAAAAAAAAAAAAAAAAGGTTAGGTTAGGTTAGGTTGGAGTGCAAGGTCGGATAGAACCTCCACGTGTGCCCGGCTCATTGTAGGTCCCACCTCACTCGTGCGGTGGGAACGACAATGGGCTCGGGCCGGTGCATCCTGGGCGCCTTCGTATATAATCCCTTCGGGGATTGCATACGAAGGTGGCTAATAATCCGACAACTGAGGGGAGCTCGGCTGGCTGACCTGGGTAGCCTGGGTAACGGCAGCCAAGCAGGGGTATACCGTAACCCCGTACATGGTGCGGGGCCGGGGGCTGTCATCCTTCGGGATGGGGGCCGCGAGGAAGAAAACCTCTTTAAAAAATCACTCTTTCTGGGCGGTGTCTGGTCTTTGGATCAGCTCCGGCCAACCCGCATCCCTGTACGTGGTGCAGGGAGTAGGGGCCGCCATTTCGGTGGGGGCCGCGTGGAGACAACCACTCTAAAAAACCTCAAAGTCCCGGCGTTGGGTAACGTGACGTCGGGGCGCCCGATTGCGGGTGGCTGGCGGAGTACAGTCAGCCCACTAGCGACGCCCTCGGGCACCTCCCGCCCCCCGAGGTGTAGTTAGGGTTACCCGGGTACAGGGGTCTCTGCCCGGGTGGACCGAATAATTCCCCCATAATCGTGGGACTAGCATGGATGATTTAAACTTTATACAACAAAAAAAACCTTTCGTCGTAGTGGAGAAATGTCCGGTGGCTGATGCTGCTGCTTCATTTCTTGGGGACAAAGCTCAGTGTCCGGGAGTAAACAGAGCAGAACAAGATGTGACCTCTACACCAAACGAGTCAGCAGTTGAGACTGTCAATTCACAAGGTCTAGATACAGATAGAGGAATGGTGGGAGTAGAGCCTGCTCCAAATATCATAGAGGGAACCGATGGTACAACTATTTTAGTACCTGAAGAGGCTACTACTATAAGAGTTACTCGTAGTACCACTCGTCGTCAAGCTAGTCAATCTACGACGGTGACGACTCCTGCAAGCTCTTCTCCTTACAAAGGGCTTTTCCAAGATCTTCCCGTGGAATCCTCCTCAGATGAGGAAACAATGCAAGTGATTGAGGAAATGACAGCGGAAATCTCTGACGCTGACCTGACGTTGCCAGCTGATCCAGTATCAGCGAAACAAACTGAGCAAACGAGTTTTATAAAGAAAAGGTTAGAAACTGCCGTTGCAGATGCTTTATGTGCTCAAGCGGCAGAGCAGTTAGAGTCAATCTTGTCTGTATCGAGGAAATCTAAAAACCTCAAAGGTACAAGCCAAAAAACAATCAAGGACGCCGTTTCCTCTATAAGGCAAATAATAGAATGTCTGTCGGCTAGAACAACGACAGAGGAGACACGTTGTCTACAAGCAGACAACATTCGCCTAAGTCATGGGGTTGAACTGATGAGAAAAGAGATGGTTGCGCTTCGCAAAGCGCTAGCAGAGCGATGCACACACCAAGAGGTATCAGTTCATCAACAAACCCTACCCGGAAATGCTATGGAGGAAATCATGCGCTCCATTACACTACTGAATGCCCGCTTGGACGGCTTGGAAAGTCGGAATCTATCGACCACAACGCGGCACTCACCGTCAGCGACAGAAGAAAGCCGGATGTCAGATGCATCACCCTTGGTTCTGCAAACTGTGCCCACGCCTAAGGAACCAACCAAGGAAGTCGAGACCTCGACAGTAACCGACAACAAATGGAAAGCTGTGGGGAAAAGGAAAAAGAAAAAGAAGAATAATAATTCAGAAATACCAGCACTGCAACAAAAAGCTGGGCCTAAAGCGACAGCAGCAAAGCCAAAAACGGCTACAAGTAAGCCAGCCGGTAAAACATCGGTTTCGAAAGCGACTGCACCGAAAACTAACACAGTTTCATCACCCGGTGCTCAGCCCCCTCAGAAACAAATCGAGACGGCACCCCACCGCAAAAAGGCTGCAAAAAAGGCAAAAAAGACAAAACTTACTGCGCCAAAGTCGGCAGCCGTAATCGTCACATTGCAGCCTGAAGCTATAGAGAAAGGAATCACCTATGCTCAAATATTAATCAAAGCCAGGGAATTGATCAAGCTGCCAGATTTAGGTATCGAAGGCATGCGCTGCAGAGAGACAGCAACGGGGGCTCGTAAATTTGAGATTCCCGGGGCTTCTAGCGGAGAAATAGCAGACAAACTTGCGGACAAGCTGCGAGATGCACTCGGAGACGCGGTTCAAATAGCGCGACCCATTAAACTCACTGATATTCGAATCACAGGATTAGACGACTCCATTCAAAAAAATGATGTAGCTATTGCAATAGCTGAAAAAGGAGGGTGTTCAGCTAATCTAATTAAAATGGGTGAAATCAGGATCGGCCTGGGGGTTTCCGGTTCAGTTATAGCCCATTGTCCTGTGGTAGCGGCCAAAAAGTTAGTAGAAACCGGCAGGCTTCTAGTAGGCTGGAGCGCTGCTCGAGTCTGGGCATTGCAACCGCTACCAATGAGATGCTTTAAGTGCATGGGCGTGGGCCACACCCGCCAGCGTTGTACTGTGTCTGAGGATCGAAGTAAACAGTGTTTCCGTTGCGGCAAAGAAGGCCACAAGGCCATGCAGTGCTCAGCTACACCCAAATGCGCAGTATGCGAGGCTGCCAAAAAACCATCTGGACATATTATGGGGGGAAGGAGTTGTGCTCCTCCAGCGGTGAAAGTAAGAGATACCCCTGGGACCGGGGTGACTCAAACGGCGATACACAGTGAAACGCCAGCGGAAACAAACACTGAACAGAATGAACAGACACACACTTAAATTTTTGCAAGGTAATCTCAATCACTGCGTCGCTGCCCAGGATATTTTTATGCAGTCTTTCTTGGAGTGTGATATAGACATTGCAGTCGTCGCGGATCCATATAGTGTGCCTCGTCGCTCTTACTGGGCTGGGGACATGAACGATTCCGTTGCCATTGTCACACGTTCTGCTACTCCATCTTCTTACATCTCGGTTAAAGAGAAAGGTCCAGGGTATGTGGCGGCTATTGTGGAAGGCATTGCAGTCGTTGGAGTATACTTCTCACCGAACAAAAGTGTGGCTGAATTAGAAAGCTGGATAGAAATCTTAACCGGAGTTGTACGGCGCTTGGCTCCATCCCAAGTCATAGTTTTAGGGGATTTCAACGCCAAAGCCATGGCCTGGGGTTCTCCAGAGACGGAAGTAAAAGGAGAGGTGGTTCTAGAATGGGCTACAGCGACTGGTTTAGTTATTGCGAATCGGGGTAGAGTAAACACCTGCGTAAGGCGGAATGGAGGGTCCATAGTGGATTTAACGTTCACGACCCCAGCCCTTGCCTCCCGTATTCAAAACTGGAGTGTTCTTCAAAACACAGAGACCATTTCTGACCATCTATATATTCGCTTCAATGTCTCTTCGACCACTGATATAGCTTCATCACTACACTCCGACAGACATACAGCGAACTTTCCAAGATGGACAGTAACTCGCCTGAATAAAGAGCGCGCAGAGGAAGAAGCAATAGTCAGAAGTTGGTGTACACCTTCAACTGATGGGATCGGGGTCGATGAACAAACTGCCCAACTCAACTCGGACTTAACTGCAATCTGCAACGCGGCCATGCCACGCAACCATAAACGCCCCGCCAAAAAAGAAGTATACTGGTGGACGCAAGAAATAGCGAACCTTCGCATCAACAGCAATAGAGCTAGACGTGCGCATAAACGCTGTAGGCGACGCAGACACACTGACGAAGAAGAAGAACGTCTCCATGAAGCTTACCGTCAGGCTAAGAAAACGTTAAAAATAGCGATATACAAGGTCATTTTATAAACACCATCCAAATTTATATATTATATTCTTTGAAGAAAATAACGAAACAAGATTTTTTTCTTTTAATATCACTCAGTACTAAAATATTAAGTTAAGCCTACACAAAGTTATCCGAGGAAAACTACCGATTGCTGTCACAGTCACGCTACGCACGGTGTTGTAGCAGATGATTACACGACCCCCGCCCCGCCCTCCCGTATTTCATTGATACATTACAATGATTTTCATAAGTTGCAAATTTAAACGAAAAAAAATAGGAACGTCAAATTGAAGAAGAGATAAGTTGATTTGTTCTTTGATTATAACAATATTAATCGATAACACTTTTAATAAATAAAAAATGAACATAAAAGTAAACCACACCTTAGGCACTTACGTCGCATTTTTTTAAATTTAATCAACTTATGTAGAATATTGGAGTAAAGCAAAGGGTGTTTATTAACCACAGAATCTAAAAAAACACAGGGATCGCAAAGGCAATTCGAAAATCGCAAAAACAAATGCAGTGCCAAAACCTTAGTACCTACCTACCTAAGTTATTTTTGTCTATTTTACACGATAGGATAAAGAAATGTATAATTAATAGTTCTATATTTTTGTGAAAAATTTCACAAGTCTTAGCCGCCCTGCACACATTTTGCTTTACTCCAACAAAATAATTAATTAAAAATCCAAAAAAAATACACTTACATGAAGTTTGAAAACAATCACTTTACCTTAAAGTGTAGGTAATTTCTCTCTAAACAGTCTTGCACGTTTATGAACATTGTCTTTTATTGTATTACTTGTTTTTTCACTTTGTCACTTCGTTAAATGCACGGATTATACACTCGGCGTCAAAAAAATCGCACCTCTAAGAAAATCACGTTCAAATGGCATTAACTCTGGATATGCACATGCAGTCGTATTAATTATAATTTTATTTAAAAGGTTACTTAATTAACTTAATAAAAAAACATTATTTTTCATTATCAAATAAAACCTAAAGCAACAAATAAAGGGTCACAAAAATTCTAAGGAAATTTTGCTGCTCGGGAGAGTCGCGAGTTGCGCTAACTTTGTGGGTATAAAGAGGTCAACACGGGTTCAATGTGGGTCATTCGCTATTAAACCGTTGAAGGGGACACACGCACTGATTTTACTGAAGAAAGAACATCTGGAAAATGGACACTACAGCTGATGAGGCCGCTCAAGTGGTTGCACTACTGCAAGCAGGGGTGCGGCAGTGTGATGTCGCCCGGCAACTGAATCTGAGCCGTTTTTCGGTTCGTAGAGTCTACCAGCGCTTTTTAGAGACCGGTGGCTATATCCGGCGACATGGGTCCGGTAGACGTCGCTGCACTTCGGAAAGAGACGACCGGTTCGTTGTGTCGTACTCTTTGAGAAATCGCTTCTCAAACGCTGTTCAGCTGCAACAGGAGCTCCAGGCAGTTCGCAGACGCACCGTGAGTGTATCCACGGTTAGAAGAAGACTGAAGGAGAAGAACATAGCAGCCCGCAGAGCTGCTACAGGTCCAAAATTGACTGCAGCGCACCGACGAGCCCGCTTGCAGTTTGCTCGCGACCACGTCGATTGGACCATTGAGCAGTGGGGAGCTGTTCTCTTCTCAGACGAGACACGAGTGTGTCTTTTCTGCAACGACCGACGAAGAAGAGTATACCGGAGGCAGGGTGAACGTTTCGCTCAAGCCTGCATCCAGGAGACGGTGGAATATGGAGGCGGATCCTGCATGTTCTGGGGCGGTATGTCGGCTGCCGGCAAAACCGACCTGGTCTGCGTCTCCCGGACCGGAGGTGCTCGCGGACAAGGGTCGCTGACTGCGCGCCGCTATATCACAGAGATCCTGGATGTGCATGTGGTCCCTTTTGCCGAATCTTTTGGCGAGGGGTTCACATTAATGCACGACAACGCTCGCGCACACACTGCAGCCATCGTGAACGACTTCCTGCGGAGGTCCCAAATTCCTGTGATGCAGTGGCCAGCGAGAAGTCCTGATCTGAATCCGATAGAGCACCTCTGGGACCATCTTAAACGTAAGGTTCGATCTCGGGATCCGGCTCCTTCGACTCTAGAGGAACTCCAAACCGCGGTGATTGAAGAATGGGGTCTTATCCCTCAAGAAGAGCTCCTGAAGTTGGTGAGGTCTATGAGGGACCGTATGGAAGCCGTCATCAGGGCAAGGGGGGGTAACACTAGATTTTGAGTTAATTTTAAGACACTTTTTGTACATTTTTTTTGTAAATTATCGATTATTAATTAGGACTTAATTAAGATTTTTTATTATTTTTCAAATTTTTATGCTTTTTGTATAATTTTAATTAAAAAAAAGATTGCACTTAATTGTTGTTTGATGCTCCTTTTTGTTACCTTTCTAATGATACCTAACACTATCCTCTATATAAGGTTTAGGAATTTTTGAATAAGATTTTTATAAGGTGCGATTTTTTTGACGCCGAGTTTATTTATATTAAGTTCTCGAGGCTTTGGGCCTTCTTCACATAAACCCGTCGTTCAATTTCGCCCTCGATTTCAATTGCAAGTGTGAACACATTTCGTTAGGTAGATAATTATGCGACGTAAATGCGTGAACGCAACATTGTACATCGCGGAAAGCCCGCGGCTGACTGATTTCATTGCGCCGATGTAGTTACAACTTGCGCGCGCAGCTCGGTGAGGCGCTTCGGGCGGTCGGTCGTTCAACTGTAAGTACCTATTTTGCCAGTAACCAACTGTTGTAATAATTCGCTCGGACAAAATTTTTTTTTGCGGAAATTTTACCTACCAATTTTTTTTCATAAATGAAGTGTTTGAATGATATCTAATGCCTAGAAAAAATTTGGATGGTGTTTATAAAATAACCTTGTATAAGGCCAAATCGGATGCGTGGGATGAGTTCTTGTCCGACCTGGATCAGGACCCGTGGGGTCGCCCTTACCGCACTATGGTGAAAAGATTCAAACAGCAGGCTCCACCTACTGAAACCTTCGAACCAAGATTGTTCACCGAAATCGTTTCGGGGCTGTTTCCAGCTAAGGTCCCGGACCAACAACCACCACAGCTACCTCTGTCAGTCCAGGAAACGTCGGCAACTCTGGATTTTCCGCGCATCACTCAGGATGAGCTTGGAAGAGTCCTGGACCGTCTGCGTGGTCGGAAAAAAGCACCTGGTCCCGATGGTGTCCCTGGACGAATAATACCACTAGCTGCGAAATATCTTGGAGATCGTTTTCTGAGCCTTTTAAATTCTTGCTTGGCTACCGGTAGATTTCCAAAAGAATGGAAGAGCGGCAAATTGTGTTTGCTTCAAAAAGAGGGTCGCCCACCAGACTCCCCGTCTGCGTACCGTCCTATAGTTCTGCTAGACGAATCGGCTAAAGTCCTTGAAAGAATCCTCGCAACCCGCATTAGCCAGCACTTAGAGACGGTGGGACCAAATCTGGCGGACAGCCAATACGGTTTTCGTACTGGCCGCTCCGCAATCGATGCAGTTATGGAACTACGCCGGTTATCTGATCAAGCGGTTGAACAGAAGGAGAGAGTGCTAGCGGTATCTCTAGACATCGCGAATGCGTTCAACACTCTCCCCTTTGATAGCATAATCGACGCTCTCATATTTCACGAGGTACCTGTTTATCTCCGCCGTGTGGTAGAAGACTATTTGCGAGATAGATTCGTTTTGTTCCTGGGCAGTAATGGGTGTATACAGTCCCATCCTATGACACGTGGAGTTCCACAGGGGTCGGTCCTTGGGCCACTTCTGTGGAACTTGGGGTATGATCGTATACTTCGAGGCCAGCTTTCACCAAAAATAAGCCTAATCTGCTATGCTGACGACACCCTCGTCGCTACCCGCGGCAAAAGCTATGAAGAGGCGGCGCAATTGGCATCACAAGGCTCCACCAATGTAGTAGAACGAACAACAGAGTTAGGACTTAAAGTAGCTTTGCCTAAAACACAGGCTATCTTATTTCACGGCCCTAGGGGAAGGCCACCAGCTGGAGCACATGTAGTTGTGGGTAGCGAAACAATAGTATTGAGCCGAACTATAAAGTATCTTGGACTTATTCTACACGGTCGCTGGAAATTTGATGACCATTTCCGGCAGTTGTCGCCTCGTCTGGTGGCTACAGCGTCCGCCCTGAGCAGACTTCTTCCAAACATTGGAGGTCCAAATACCAGTTGCCGGAAGCTATACGCCGGGGTGCTGCGTAGCATGGCCATGTGGGGTGCTCCAGTATGGGCTGACAAACTCAGCGCTGACAACAAAGCTCTTCTCAGGGCTCCGCAAAGAGTTATAGCGACCCGTGCCATTCGAGGATATCGTACCGTATCGTGGGCGGCGGCATGTGCGATTTCAGGAATGCCTCCATGGGAATTAGAGGCACCTATTCTAGCTGAAGTATATCGCTATGGAGCAGATATTAGAGCGCGCGGGGAACGTCTAGCTATGGAAGAGATGAGAGCGGCAAGAAATCTCGCCCAAGAACCACTAATAGAGCGGTGGGCGGAACAACTTCTGTCCTCTACAGCGGGCACTCGTACGCTAGAAGCCATACAACCAGTACTTGAGCGGTGGTGTGACAGGCGACATGGCTCCTTAACCTTCCATCTGGTACAGATTCTGACAGGCCACGGCTGTTTTGGTGGTTATCTGCACCGGATCGCACAGAGAGAGGTCACCACACAGTGTCACGAGTGTGGTGCTGTGGAAGATTCAGCACAGCACACACTGCAGTATTGTCCAGCATGGAATGAGCAGCGTTGCAACCTAATCGCTGTAGTGGGAAATGATCTGTCCTTGCCCAGGGTGGTTAGTGCCATGTTAGGCAATAACAGGGCATGGGAGGCCATGATCTCCTTCTGCGAAGAGGTTATGACGCAGAAGGAGGCAGCTGAAAGGGTCCGCGAGAGTGATACTCAGGCGGACTCGCGTAGGCGCAAGCGGACAGGAAGAAGGAGGCGGCGATACAACGCTCTCATTCCTTCTTAACTTAGCCAGCGGGCGAGGACTGGGCAGTCCTACGCCCGCATTGCACGGCTTCGCTGATTTAGGGGGATGTCCAAGTGTGCTCGGACATCCCTTTCAAGTGTGGGGGCCCGTTTAAATGGGCCGGCTGCGGCTACGTGGATAGACCTCTGAGGGGGATCACACGTTTTGCCGCTCAAGGCAGAGAGGGCACACCGTAGGGTTTTAGTGGGTAGGCCTTTGGGCACCCACTGGACTTTGTCGTCGGGTGGACATTCTGTTCAGTGTTTGTTTCCGCTGGCGTTTCACTGTGTATCGCCGTTTGAGTCACCCCGGTCCCAGGGGTATCTCTTACTTTCACCGCTGGAGGAGCACAACTCCTTCCCCCCATAATATGTCCAGATGGTTTTTTTGGCAGCCTCGCATACTGCGCATTTGGGTGTAGCTGAGCACTGCATGGCCTTGTGGCCTTCTTTGCCGCAACGGAAACACTGTTTACTTCGATCCTCAGACACAGTACAACGCTGGCGGGTGTGGCCCACGCCCATGCACTTAAAGCATCTCATTGGTAGCGGTTGCAATGCCCAGACTCGAGCAGCGCTCCAGCCTACTAGAAGCCTGCCGGTTTCTACTAACTTTTTGGCCGCTACCACAGGACAATGGGCTATAACTGAACCGGAAACCCCCAGGCCGATCCTGATTTCACCCATTTTAATTAGATTAGCTGAACACCCTCCTTTTTCAGCTATTGCAATAGCTACATCATTTTTTTGAATGGAGTCGTCTAATCCTGTGATTCGAATATCAGTGAGTTTAATGGGTCGCGCTATTTGAACCGCGTCTCCGAGTGCATCTCGCAGCTTGTCCGCAAGTTTGTCTGCTATTTCTCCGCTAGAAGCCCCGGGAATCTCAAATTTACGAGCCCCCGTTGCTGTCTCTCTGCAGCGCATGCCTTCGATACCTAAATCTGGCAGCTTGATCAATTCCCTGGCTTTGATTAATATTTGAGCATAGGTGATTCCTTTCTCTATAGCTTCAGGCTGCAATGTGACGATTACGGCTGCCGACTTTGGCGCAGTAAGTTTTGTCTTTTTTGCCTTTTTTGCAGCCTTTTTGCGGTGGGGTGCCGTCTCGATTTGTTTCTGAGGGGGCTGAGCACCGGGTGATGAAACTGTGTTAGTTTTCGGTGCAGTCGCTTTCGAAACCGATGTTTTACCGGCTGGCTTACTTGTAGCCGTTTTTGGCTTTGCTGCTGTCGCTTTAGGCCCAGCTTTTTGTTGCAGTGCTGGTATTTCTGAATTATTATTCTTCTTTTTCTTTTTCCTTTTCCCCACAGCTTTCCATTTGTTGTCGGTTACTGTCGAGGTCTCGACTTCCTTGGTTGGTTCCTTAGGCGTGGGCACAGTTTGCAGAACCAAGGGTGATGCATCTGACATCCGGCTTTCTTCTGTCGCTGACGGTGAGTGCCGCGTTGTGGTCGATAGATTCCGACTTTCCAAGCCGTCCAAGCGGGCATTCAGTAGTGTAATGGAGCGCATGATTTCCTCCATAGCATTTCCGGGTAGGGTTTGTTGATGAACTGATACCTCTTGGTGTGTGCATCGCTCTGCTAGCGCTTTGCGAAGCGCAACCATCTCTTTTCTCATCAGTTCAACCCCATGACTTAGGCGAATGTTGTCTGCTTGTAGACAACGTGTCTCCTCTGTCGTTGTTCTAGCCGACAGACATTCTATTATTTGCCTTATAGAGGAAACGGCGTCCTTGATTGTTTTTTGGCTTGTACCTTTGAGGTTTTTAGATTTCCTCGATACAGACAAGATTGACTCTAACTGCTCTGCCGCTTGAGCACATAAAGCATCTGCAACGGCAGTTTCTAACCTTTTCTTTATAAAACTCGTTTGCTCAGTTTGTTTTGCTGATACTGGATCAGCTGGCAACGTCAGGTCAGCGTCAGAGATTTCCGCTGTCATTTCCTCAATCACTTGCATTGTTTCCTCATCTGAGAAGGATTCCACGGGAAGATCTTGGAAAAGCCCTTTGTAAGGAGAAGAGCTTGCAGGAGTCGTCACCGTCGTAGATTGACTAGCTTGACGACGAGTGGTACTACGAGTAACTCTTATAGTAGTAGCCTCTTCAGGTACTAAAATAGTTGTACCATCGGTTCCCTCTATGATATTTGGAGCAGGCTCTACTCCCACCATTCCTCTATCTGTATCTAGACCTTGTGAATTGACAGTCTCAACTGCTGACTCGTTTGGTGTAGAGGTCACATCTTGTTCTGCTCTGTTTACTCCCGGACACTGAGCTTTGTCCCCAAGAAATGAAGCAGCAGCATCAGCCACCGGACATTTCTCCACTACGACGAAAGGTTTTTTTTGTTGTATAAAGTTTAAATCATCCATGCTAGTCCCACGATTATGGGGGAATTATTCGGTCCACCCGGGCAGAGACCCCTGTACCCGGGTAACCCTAACTACACCTCGGGGGGCGGGAGGTGCCCGAGGGCGTCGCTAGTGGGCTGACTGTACTCCGCCAGCCACCCGCAATCGGGCGCCCCGACGTCACGTTACCCAACGCCGGGACTTTGAGGTTTTTTAGAGTGGTTGTCTCCACGCGGCCCCCACCGAAATGGCGGCCCCCACTCCCTGCACCACGTACAGGGATGCGGGTTGGCCGGAGCTGATCCAAAGACCAGACACCGCCCAGAAAGAGTGATTTTTTAAAGAGGTTTTCTTCCTCGCGGCCCCCATCCCGAAGGATGACAGCCCCCGGCCCCGCACTTCCGGCAATTCCACTAGCCGGGCGCCAGTAGCTGCTACTTTCATGGCCAGACCTCCTGTTAAGCCAAACTCCTCAAGATTTAAGTTGCGCTTAGCTTCTAGCAACACTTGGGCGTACGTCACTCCATTTTTTTCCGCTTCAGGCCGCAGTTTAATGGCCACGGCAGCCGTTTGCGGAGGACGCAGCTTACGATCTTTTTTCTTCTTCTCCTTTTTTGTTGCTGGTTGCACCTTTGAGAGTGTTGTCCTTGGCGCGGCTGCGGGCGTCTTGGTTGAAGGAGCCGTCACCTGCTGCTGCCCAGCCTTCTTTTTACGGCGGTAGCTTACCGTTTCCCATCTTCCCTCCGCAGACGCAGAGGCCGGTGGTGTGGGACGCGGTTCATCTTGCGCTGCAGGCTGAGCTGGAGCCTCTTTGTTTCTTTTAGTCCGTTTTGGTTTCCCCCTTGCTGCTGGCTTGGGGATGGGTGCTAGACTCAGTGGCGGGAGTTCAGTCCCTCGGCTCATCTGGTCAGTTACTGGCGGAGAACATTGGGTTGACTCCGACAGCAGCTTTTCTTCTAGATTTACTAGCCTGCTGTTAATAGAAGAGAGTACCTTTTCCATTTCATTTGGGCTTGTCCCGCTTCGTGCTTTCGAGCAGTTTTTGCAGGATGCCGGAGCAGGTACTTTCTTAAGAGACGCCAATTCCCTCTTCAAAATCTCGACCTCCACTCTGAGACCCTCATTGCTACTGCGCATGAGGAGGTATTCTGCTTGCATCTTTTGCAGTTCAGCACGAGTAGATTTGTATTTCTCCCCGAGTTTTACAAGTTCCTCATTTTCAGTTCGGAGGGGAATTTCTGCCAAGCCCTGCTTGATTTGGGCCGCAGCGTCTTTAAGCGCTCTCACAAAAGTTCCCTTCAGGTGACCCGACCTATTTGCCACGTCCGTGATAGTATTTGCAGTGCTGCTGATCTTCTCGCAAACATCTGTCACTGGCATACTTCTCCAGTCGATGGATGCTGGGGACAAACCAAGCTCGGGTGACTGGAAAAGTTTCCGCGCCTTCTTGTTTTTCTCTGCTTTTCTTTGTTCTGTCCTAGTCTCTTTTGTTGACGGGTCATCGTCGCCCGACATCGATGACCCTTGGGAGCATAGTCGTTGATGCTCTCGCTCTTCCAGTGTTTCTGACTCCAGATCTTCGTCCGATCCAGAAGCCGTTAGTGAGGACCAGGATGAATGTAGGTCTCTGGCCTCTTTACGCTCTTTTCTCTTTTGTTCTCTAATGCGAGACACCGATGGTGTACGTGACGTCCGCAGGTCTTGCAGTCGCACTACCAACCTTCTCTTAGGTGTACTTGGCCGTTTGAAATCGGCCTCTTCCTTCGGCGTACTCGGCCGTGATAAAGCGGCCTCCTCCTTCGTTACACTTCTGGTTTTTACTCCGTCCTTCTCGGACCCATCATCAAGGTTTTGATTTTTATTTAAAATTTCATTCTCCATATCTAGTCCCACGAGTATGGGGGAAAGGGTGGTCCACCCGGGCAGAGACCCCTGTACCCGGGTAACCCTACTTACACCTGGGGGGTCGGGAGGTACCCCAGGGCGACCACTAGTTGGCTGATGCACTCCCCAGCCACCTGTACAGGCGCCCCGACACCATGTATCCCAGTGCCAGGACTTTGAGGTTTTTTAGAGTGGTTTTCTCCACGCGGCCCCCACCAAGGTGGCGGCCCCCACTCCCTGCACCACGTACAGGGCTGCGGGTTGGCCGGAGCTGATCCAGGCTGGACCAGACACCGCCCACACCCCAACCTAACCTAACCTAACCTAACCTAACCTAACCCAGTTGCGCCGCATCCGTAACCCCGAGCGTCACGTTTTTACGTCGCTCCGCGCTCGAAAAATAGTAAAAAAGGGAAAAATTAGCCCGATCTCGCTGTGCGATACACCATTAAACGCGTCTTAGTGAGTGCTGTGCTTCAGTGAAAGTTTGGTGGCGATCGGTGAAGGTTCGAGGGAGTTACACCCGAAAAACCTCAAAATCGGCAAATTTTAGACCTTTGGGCGGCTACGCTGCCCAAACGAGATCGGCGACCACCGGCTTTTGAAGTGTCAAAAGAAGCGGATTGACGGCCCCTACATCGGACAAAAATTCCGGAATTTTTCGACCCGGAATTCAGGTCGAAACCAGCAATTAATCAAAAACCACGTGGCACGTGGTCAGTGTTCCCGTGGGACGAGCGGGACCAAACTACCACGTCGTTGGAGAGCTTCTCACGGCGAGTCATCGGCTGCTTCAAGAATCAAAAACGGACCACACAAACCGGAGATATCAAGGTTTTTGCTGATCACATTAACTTAGAAACTTTAAGGCTTTATTTTTAAAAATTGACAGTGGCAACCCCCAAATTTAAAAATTTAAAAAAACCCCCAAAAAAAAAATCCTTTTCGAGATAGGGAAGATGATAAAGGAACAGGAAGAAGCCGCAAAGTCAACTGCGGCCCGCCATGACGCAAGCCTCTCATCCCAGCAGACTATAATTGATCGAATCACAGAGTTGGAAGAGGTCATAGAGGGACGATTCCATGGCCTCGAAACTTTTGTAGATAAGGCCACAGAAACCACCGCAGCAAAATGGACTAAACAGGGTACCAAACTAGGTGGACAGCGGGTCGATCGAGTAGAGGGAAAAGTCGATGACCTACGGGCGCTTGTCGAAGTACGCTTCAATGAGGCGAACAGCGACGAGCGCGGCGGGGCCGTCGGTGAAGAATTCCGGCAACTAATTAAATACCAAGCGGATCAACTCCAAGAGCTCAAGAGCCATCAAGTCTCAATCAAGTCTCCTATCTATCTTCAGTCCCTCTTTTTTAGCATTTACAACTTCTCTGACGACTCCAATTACCTCGTCATTTGTAAGCATTGGGTTCGTGGAGGTGATGACGATAGAGTGCAGGGCCGGCTGTTGGACACAATGCCTAGCTGTAACGTTGGCATACGTTCTCTTGGTGGTCTGGGTTGGGTGTGTGTATTCGCGGGCCGGTCGGTCATCTGTGGGGGAAAGGGTTTCCAGCACTTCTCTGGCTCTCTGCAGCTCTTTTTGCATTGAGACTTGATGGCTCTTGAGCTCTTGGAGTTGATCCGCTTGGTATTTAATTAGTTGCCGGAATTCTTCACCGACGGCCCCGCCGCGCTCGTCGCTGTTCGCCTCATTGAAGCGTACTTCGACAAGCGCCCGTAGGTCATCGACTTTTCCCTCTACTCGATCGACCCGCTGTCCACCTAGTTTGGTACCCTGTTTAGTCCATTTTGCTGCGGTGGTTTCTGTGGCCTTATCTACAAAAGTTTCGAGGCCATGGAATCGTCCCTCTATGACCTCTTCCGACTCTGTGATTCGATCAATTATAGTCTGCTGGGATGAGAGGCTTGCGTCATGGCGGGCCGCAGTTGACTTTGCGGCTTCTTCCTGTTCCTTTATCCTCTTCCCTATCTCGAAAAGGATTTTTTTTTTGGGGGTTTTTTTAAATTTTTAAATTTGGGGGTTGCCACTGTCAATTTTTAAAAATAAAGCCTTAAAGTTTCTAAGTTAATGTGATCAGCAAAAACCTTGATATCTCCGGTTTGTGTGGTCCGTTTTTGATTCTTGAAGCAGCCGATGACTCGCCGTGAGAAGCTCTCCAACGACGTGGTAGTTTGGTCCCGCTCGTCCCACGGGAACACTGACCACGTGCCACGTGGTTTTTGATTAATTGCTGGTTTCGACCTGAATTCCGGGTCGAAAAATTCCGGAATTTTTGTCCGATGTAGGGGCCGTCAATCCGCTTCTTTTGACACTTCAAAAGCCGGTGGTCGCCGATCTCGTTTGGGCAGCGTAGCCGCCCAAAGGTCTAAAATTTGCCGATTTTGAGGTTTTTCGGGTGTAACTCCCTCGAACCTTCACCGATCGCCACCAAACTTTCACTGAAGCACAGCACTCACTAAGACGCGTTTAATGGTGTATCGCACAGCGAGATCGGGCTAATTTTTCCCTTTTTTACTATTTTTCGAGCGCGGAGCGACGTAAAAACGTGACGCTCGGGGTTACGGATGCGGCGCAACTGGGTTAGGTTAGGTTAGGTTAGGTTAGGTTAGGTTGGGGTGCAAGGTCGGATAAAACCTCCACGTGTGCCCGGCCCATTGTAGGTCCCACTTCACACGTGCGGTGGGAACGACAATGGGTTTGGGTCGGTGCATCCTGGGCGCCGTCGTATATAATTACTTCGGGGATTGCATACGACGGCGGCTAATAATCCGACAACAGGGGGGGTGCTAGGCTGGCTGACCCGGGTAGCCTGGGTAACGGCAGCCGAGCAGGGGTATACCGTAACCCCGTACATGGTGCGGGGCCGGGGGCTGTCATCCTTCGGGATGGGGGCCGCGAGGAAGAAAACCTCTATAAAAATTACGAGAGGGGGGCTTACGAGCCCAGCTCGCTACGCGAGCATGTTGGGGGCGTGTTCCGGTCCGAGGACTGGTTCCGGCCCACCCGCAACCCTGTACGTGGTGCAGGGAGTGGGGGCCGCCACTTCGGTGGGGGCCGCGTGGAGACAACCACTCTAAAAAATCTTCAAAGGCCCGGCGTTGGAGTAACGCGGCGTCGGGCGCCCGTGCGCGGGTGGTTGGCGGAGAGCGTCAGCCTGCTAGCGACACCCTCAGGTACCTCCCGCCCCCTGAGGCGTAATTAGGGTTACCCGGGTACAGGGGTCTCTGCCCGGGTGGACCGAATAATTCCCCCATACTCGTGGGTCAAGCATGGAAACTTTAAATTTTAAAAAACTTTTTTCTAGTGGTAGGGACGAGAAGTCCGGCGATGCAAAGAAGGAGGAGGAGAAAGAAGCTGCTTTCAAGCAGCCCTTAGGAAAGCAACCTGTAGTACGTCTGACGCGAACACCTTTACCGTCAGCATCGACAGCTTACACTGATAGGAGTAGAAGTTCGTCTCGCGAATCGAGAAGAGACGATATAGACATGACTATACCTCCAAGTCCAGGGCGGAAGCGCTCAAGGGAGCCCAAGTTGCCAGGCGAAGGAGGTTCTGACGAGGAATCCTCACCAACCCCAAAAGTGAGCGCTGCTACCGAAAAACGCAGCAGAGGACGGCCGGTTACAACCGGACAGTATGTTGGGCTACCCAATGCCCAAAAGAAGATAAGCGAACCTCGGCAGTTTGATTCAGAGTCTGAGGTAGAGCTAGAACTTGCAGAGGCAGCAAGCAAAGTACGCCCTCCGGCAAAAGGCCGGAAAATTAACAAACCACAAGAGGAGGATCCACGGGTCTTAGCGAATTGTGAAGTGCTAAAACGTGGCATGGATGGTGTCGCGACCGTCGTGGAAATTGCATCGAAATCGATGAATCTGAAGGGCACTAGTGTCAAGGCTCTCAAGGATGCGGCGGCAATTATCCAAAATATGATGTCCGAAATGTATGAGCGGAACACATCGGACAGCACAAAAAGGCTGGATGAGCGACTTATGAAGGCGCAGACGGATCTCGATCGCACGAGCTCAGAAAATGTACGAATCTTAGCTGAAAATCAGCGGTTACGAGAGGAAATGGCGGCAGTCCGGCGCGAGCTCGATCTCGTCCGCGAACAACTCACCAAGTTGCAGGAGGGGGACAACCAACCACCCTTCCAAGATTCAAGACGACGTCGCCCGCAAAGCACCGTGGGCAATATGACGGTGGAAGAGCTCCAAAGAATGATCGTGGAGCAGGCTGGAACGATGGTGAGTGCCCGTATTGAGGGCCTGAGCCACCGACTACCACCCGAAGAGAGGATACGGCCACCCCTGGCAGCTGATAAAAAACGGCGGGCGGCTGAAGCAGCGCCGCCAACAGCGCTTGCTTCTCAACCATCACAGGAAGCCTCTTATCCAGCCAAAGGGAAGAAAGAAGGAAAGAAGGCCAAATCTGCCAAGAAGAAGAGTACTACTGCAGCGTCTACCGCAGGAGTAGCAACACCGACGGCACCTGAAGGTAGAACAGCCTCCCAACCCGCGGACGATGAGGGATGGGAAGAAGTCAGGCATAAAAAGAAGAGGTCGAAGGGTCCAGCGGCGTCTGCGAAGGAACCATCTGCACCAGCCAGTAAGACAACGCAGAAGCTAAAAACCACGAAAAAGAAGACGAGATTACGTCTGCCCCGCTCGGCAGCAGTCGTAATAAAGCTGCGGCCCGAAGCAATAGAACATGGTGCAAGTTATGCACAAGTGCTTGCCGGGGTCAAAGGAAGGTTAGACGGCGATATTATCAAAGGTGGACTAAAATGTAAAGTTGCCGCCACCGGCGCTCGTCTGATAGAGGTGGCAGGCGAAAACAATGACGAGAGAGCCGGCAAACTCTTAAGTCGGCTGCAGGAGATTTTCGACTCAAACGTGGCGGAAGTATCCAGGCCCATGAAAACAGTGGCATTCCGCATCTCAGGCCTGGACGATTCAGTAGAGGTAGAAGATATCCAAAAGGCGGTCGCAGAAGCGGGAGGATGTCCCGCTGACACCGTCATTGTCGGTGAGATCCACCAAAGCCGTCTTGGTCTAGGGACTGCCCTGGTGAGATGCCCTGTGGTGGCGGCCAAAAGATTATCGGAAGGTGGCAACCGCAAAATCCTAGTGGGATGGGTCTCGGCAGCGATTAACATCTTACCGCCCAGACAAATGCGCTGCTATCGGTGTTTCGAGGTTGGACACGTCCGAGCGAAATGCACGGGCGTCGATCGGAGCGGGCTTTGTTTCCGTTGCGGAGCTCCGGAGCACTTGGCAAAAGACTGTGTTGCGGCGTTGCGGTGTGTTGTGTGTGCCGCAGCACAAGTAAAGGCGGATCACATGCTAGGGGGGAGTTCATGCAAACCTCCCCTGCCTAAACGTGCAAAAAAGTCGTCTGCCAACGCCATATCGCCGCCTGTAGCGAATGAGGCGATGGATATAGCCACTAACAGTGGCAGTGAGGCAGCGGGACTGGAAAAGGCGGCAGGCCTGAGACCTTCCGCGCTGTGAGAACTGGCTGACGGAAACGGGGAGCTTCCGTCACCAATGTAAGGGTTTTCGTGGTGGAAAGGCGCGCCTAGTGTTCCGGCGCGCCTCACCGATGAGGGGAGCTGTAAGGCTCAAAAAAAAAGGTTTGGGTCCGTTAGGACGACCGGCGACGGACCGCGGTTGCAATTTCATGACCCCGTGGCCCGCCGCAGTAACGGCTGAGGAACACCCAGGGGGTTTTAGTGGGTTCAAGCCCCACATAACCCCCCTGTCTCCCCGTGGCAGGGGGGTATGCGAAGGCATTTCCCCCTGGACAAAAAAAAAAAAAAAAAAAAAAAAAAAAGGTTAGGTTAGGTTAGGTTAGGTTGGGGTGCAAGGTCGGATAGAACCTCCACGTGTGCCCGGCCCATTGTAGGTCCTACTTCACACGTGCGTTGGGAACGACAATGGGTTCGGGCCGGTGCACTCTGGGCGCCTTCGTATGTAATCCCTTCGGGGATTGCATACGAAGGTGGCTAATAATCCGACTCAGGGGGGGAGCTCGGCTGGCTGACCCGGGTAGCCTGGGTAACGGTAGCCGAGCAGGGGTATACCGTAACCCCGTACATGGTGCGGGGCCGGGGGCTGTCATCCTTCGGGATGGGGGCCGCGAGGAAGAAAACCTCTTTAAAAAATTACGAGAGGGGGGACCTTACGGTCCGTTCTGCACGTCGCCCTCTGATTGCAGAGGGTTGCTACGTAGCAGGCATAGGTAGGCCTGGGTAGGCCTGGGTTACTCAACCTAGCGGGGGCATACCGCAACCCTGTACATGGTACAGGGCCGGGGGCCGCCATCTTTCGGGATGGGGGCCGCGAGGAAGAAAACCTCTATAAAAATCACTAGTGGGGGACCTTACGGTCCGGTCCGCAAGCGCGGACGCGTCGGGGCGTGTACTGGTCTGAGGACCAGTTCCGGCCCACCCGCAACCCTGTACGTGGTGCAGGAAGTGGGGGCCGCCACCTCGGTGGGGGCCGCGTGGAGAAAACCACTCTAAAAAATCCTCAAAGTCCTGGCACTGGGATGCGTGGTGTCGGGGCGCCTCGTTGAGGTGGCTGGCGGAGGACGATCAGCCCATTAGCGGTCTCCCTGGGGTACCTCCCGACCCCCCAGGTGTAGATAGGGTTACCCGGGTACAGGGGTCTCTGCCCGGGTGGACTGTTTAATTCCCCCATTCTCGTGGGTCTAGTATGGAAGTGACTAAATCAAAATCAAACAAACCGAAGGATAAGGGTGAGAGGGACAACGCACAGAGTCCGGGTATAAACTGTGCCGACAATCGTTTTGAGGGGTTGGAGATGGACGCAGGGGCGTCAGTCAATGAGATGAGAGAGTCATCAATTTACATAGGTCGGAAGCGAGTGTCGAGGCGGTTGATAATAGATTCCGACGACGATACAGACGTGGAGCAGCCGCTAGTTTCAGCATCTCCCAAGATTGGGACAGCACGTCGAGGGCGTGGTTCGCAGCGGGCGTCACCGGCGCCAAGCACGATTGGTGGCTCCATTGGAGCCAGGAATGATCTTAGCCGACAGGAGCTTGCCGAGTTTGAAGCGGCTATCGAAGAGCAGGAGAGAGCTCGCGAGTGGGCCACTAGGCAGTGCGAGCTTCTTCGAAGCGGATCTACGGACAGGCACAGCCCCAGCTATAACGAACCTGGAGCGGCAATGAGAGCCTGGGAACTTTCCGGACTTGAGATCCCAGCCGAACCAGCGGAGGAGGAAGCGCCGGACTTCGTGAGGGACAGTGCCCTAAAGGAGATCGACAAGATACTGGAGGAGATCACGAAGTCCAAAAACTTAAAGGGCACAGTGGTGAAGGCGATTCGGACCGCGACGACATCGCTGAGGAGGGCGGTCTACAACTTAGCGGAGCGGTCGGTTTCGGAACAGAATCGGCGGCTCGAGGAGGAAAACGCGCGATTGCGAGGAGAGGTAGCGGGTTTACGCGCTGAAGTGGAGAGCATCCGCGAGTCTCTCAAAAGGAGGCCACCCGCGATAGAACTACCTGTTTCTGACCGAGCACAACTCGGAATAGACTTAGAAGAGCTTAAGCGGTCCATCATAACGTCTGTGGGCATGCTCGTAAGTGCCCGATTAGAGGGCCTCGAGAAGGACGGCCGACTACTCCCATCTGCACCGCGACGACCATCCCTTGCGGCGGACAGGAGAGCGTCGACACTAGAACCGACAGCAATGACGTCGACGGTCCAGAACCCAAGGACCTCGGCTGCTAGAGCCAGCCATTCACAAACAACGGCGGGTCCCAGCGAGTGGAGCACTGCCCGATACCGTAAGGGCAAACTGAGACCAAGACAAGAGGCACAACATCCTGCCTTACAGACGGTACAAGCAGCAAGACCTGCTGTGAGCGCAACAGGAGGACCAGAGACGCAACGTCTTGCAGAGATGGACACCACGCCAGCCCAGAGGACACGGACGGCGAAAAAAAAGAAGAAGAAGAAGGAGAGCAAGCTCAAAGTCCCCCGTACCGCGGCTGTAGTCCTTACTTTGCAGCCGGAGGCAATGGATCGGGGCGTCACTTACGCTCGGATAATAAAGAGGGCAAAGGACTCCTTCTCCCTCCACGATCTAGGGATAGACGGCGTCAAAATAAGGGGCACCGCGACAGGGGCTCGTAAGATAGAGGTGTCCGGCAATGAGAATGGCACAAAGGCCAATCTCCTTGCCAATAGGCTAAAAGAGGTGTTGTCGGACGTGGCCCGTGTTGACAGGCCCTCCAAAACCGTAGAGTTGCGGATTTTAGGGCTTGACGACACTGCCGTTTCTATTGAAGTAGCTGAGGCAATAGCGGCGAAAGGTGGCTGCCTACCTGGCCAGGTCAAAGTGGGTGCAATTCGTCGGGGACAGGACGGTGCCGGTTCGGTGCTTGCCCGGTGCCCAATAGAAGTGGGCAAGATCTTCGAAAAGGACGGCCGCCTCCAAGTAGGGTGGAGTATCGTACAGGTACGGGTACTAGAACGCCGCCCAATGCGGTGTTTCAAGTGCATGGGCGTAGGCCATACGCGGTACATGTGCCCCTCAAGAGTTGATCGCAGCGGACTCTGTTTCCGCTGCAGCAAGGGAGGGCATAAAGCGGCTGACTGCAAAAAGGCAGAGCCGCACTGCGCTGTTTGTGCCGAAGCGGGTCGCCCGTCAGGGCATGTGATGGGAGGCAGGAAGTGCGGTCCTCCGAAAGTAAGGGGGAAGGAACCCGAAGTCCAGATTGCCCAGCCTTCTGTGGTGCGCGAGCCCGCGGTGTCAGAGTCTGAGGGCGAGATGTCGGAGTGAGACTTCGACCAAGCCTGACATAGAGGGCGCGCAAGCGAGGCTTTTAGAGGGGTCCGGACACGGATGCTTACCGTCGGGGCCACGGTAGCGTTCTTACTTCCCGTGGTTGCTACCCGACCGCTGGCACACTCTCGAATGACCCGATGTCGTTAGAGAGTCTGCCAGTGAAAGGTTGATGAGGGAACGCCGCTGTGTTTTAGTGGGTATGCCTCCGTGCACCCACCAGGCGTCCCTCGTCGGGTGGGTGCACGGAGGAGAGCCCCACATAACCCTGCCGCCCGCCAAGTGGCAGGGTATGCGTAAGGCATTTCACAGCGTGAAAAAAAAAAAAAAAAAAAAGGTTAGGTTAGGTTAGGTTAGGTTAGGTTAGGTTAGGTTAGGTTAGGTTAGGTTAGGTTAGGTTGGGGTGCAAGGTCGGATAGAACCTCCACGTGTGCCCGGCCCATTGTAGGTCCCACTTCACACGTGCGGTGGGAAAGACAATGGGTTCGGGCCGGTGCACTCTGGGCGCCTTCGTATGTAATCCCTTCGGGGATTGCATACGAAGGTGGCTAATAATCCGACACAGGGGGGAGGAGCTCGGCTGGCTGACCCGGGTAGCCTGGGTAACGGCAGCCGAGCAGGGGTATACCGTAACCCCGTACATGGTGCGGGGCCGGGGGCTGTCATCCTTCAGGATGGGGGCCGCGAGGAAGAAAACCTCTTTAAAAATTACGAGAGGGGGGACCTCACGGTCCGTTCTGCACGTCGCCCTCTGATTGCAGAGGGTTGTAACGTAGCAGGCATGGGAGGCGGCGAAGTAGCCGCGGGACCCTTCTTTGGGTCAGAGGAGCCAGGTGTGGCTTCTAAGACGGGCGACCTTTTTAGGTTGCGGTTTCGGGTCGGCGTCCCAGACGTTTCTGGGTAGTGGCGACGCGATTCGGGCTCGACCGGCGTCCTGGACATTCCGGGTAGCGGCGGTGCGAGCGGGGGCGGCGGGTCTGCTGGATCGCTAACGCGACCAGTGGACAGGCATTCGATGCCAACCGTCGGCCAACCCGTTACCCCACGTTGAGTGGGGCCGGGGGGGGCGTGCCCTTAATTGGGTGACCCTGCGAGGAGAAAACCTCAATAAAAAATCCCCAACCCCAAGTTTGCTGTCGCGAATTGGCGAGGGGGTGAGTGGCTGGTGGGAGACCAGTTCCTACACGACAGCGGAGCAGGGGACCGGCGGACCCTCTGCTTCGAGAACCCTACGCTTACCCAGGCATGGGGCCTCTACCTGGGTGGACCTACATTGTCACCATACTCGTGGGAACTATATGGACACATTAAATTATAAAAACATGTTTGGAGGAGGAGCAGGCGAGAAGCCTAAGAAGACGGAGGAGCCGCGAAAGACAGCATCAAAGCTGTCCGCGGAAAAGGAAGAGAAGGAGGAGCCACCAAAGGCTGTCTTTAAACAGCCCGTGGAAAAACCGGAGAAGAAGGAAAGGCTGAAGGAGCCAGTCGTCAGGCTCACTAGGAGTCCCGCTTTAGCGGCGATGTTAGCTGAAGAGGAGTTGGTCCCGATGAGCCGAAGCCCGTCGTGCTCGTCCTTTGTCGACTCCGATGACGACATGGCTGAAACTGTACCTGGACGTAAACGTTTACGGTCCCGAGCAGGAGATAAGATCGGAGACCAAGATGAAGACTCGGAGACGACCCCGGCGAAAATAGCAGCCGCCCGCCGTGGCCGCGGCCGCCCCGCTACTACAGGCCAGTACATCGGCGTAGGAAAAATGAGGGCCGAGCTTGCTGCTGCTAAAAAGCTACAAGAGCAATTAGAAGAGGAGGTAGCCGCGGCGGCCACCCGGAATAGACCGCCGCCAAAACCCAGAGTCGAGACGCAAAAGGAGGACAGTAACATTGAGGAGCTGGCCACCTTTGAGCTCTTAAAGAGAGGGATGGACGGAGTGAAAGTGGTACTAGAGGTTGCCAAAACATCCAGCAACCTCAAAGGCACTAGTATCAAGGCCCTACGAGATGCGGCAGACCTGATCGCGAGAGTCATGGACGGGATGGTCAGCCGCAACACCGTGGCCGATACGAAGAGGCTAGAGGACC
The DNA here is from genome assembly GCA_927399485.1 of Calamotropha paludella. Classification (NCBI taxonomy): domain Eukaryota; kingdom Metazoa; phylum Arthropoda; class Insecta; order Lepidoptera; family Crambidae; genus Calamotropha; species Calamotropha paludella. The sequence goes on along the minus strand of OV656803.1, from coordinate 43,535 downwards.
GGCTGGAGAAAACAAGGGAAGAGCTGTCGCGAACTACGGCGGAGAACTCCTCCATGCGACAAAACAACGCTGCCCTACGGGACGAAGTAGCAGGGCTGCGACGCGAGGTGCAGTTGCTGCGAGAGCAGTTGGAAAGAGCGCATGTTGGATCCAACGTGCGCACTGTCAACACTGTGGGCACCATGTCGGTCGAAGAACTCCGCCGACTCATAGCGGAGCAGGCCGGCACAATGGTGAATGCACGCATTGAGGGGCTTCAAAGCCGGCTCTTGCCAGAAGAGCGTCTGCGGCCGCCACTGGCATCGGATAGGAGAAAGGCTCCAGCACCTGAGCCGACATTAGAGACGGGCACTTCTGTCCCTCCCAAGGTCATCACGACCACACCTGCCGGAAAAAAGACCAAGAAGGATAAGAAAAAGCAGATGAAGAAACACGCGCAATCTGGTACGGCGCTTGCGGGACCAAATCGGACTGTAACAACTGCCACAGCCACCGGCCCTGCAACAACGACAGAGGAGCCATGGCAGACGGTGGGCAAAAGGGGCAAAGTCAAGAAGCCCCAGAAGCTGCCCCGGCAGGCAAAAAAGGTGAGGTTGCGCCCCCCACAAACCTCAGCGGTGGTAATAAAGCTCCGGCCTGAGGCGAAAGAAAAGGGGGCGTCATACGCGGAAGCACTGCTGGGGGCCAAGCAAAAAATAAACCCCCGAGACTTCGGATGTGAGAGGGGATTCGCCATCAGGCCAACCCAAACGGGGGCCCGAAAATTTGAAGTGCCGGCCGGCGAAAGAGGAGAAAACGCCGATAAATTGGCGGAAAAACTGAGGGAGCTGCTGGACCCGTGTCTAGTAGAGATCTCCAGGCCTAATAAGTGTGCGGAGTTCCGCCTGACAGGTCTGGACGACACCATCTCAGCGGAGGATGTGAGGGCGGCGGTGGCAACAGCCGGTGGGTGCCCAGAAGCGGCTGTGTTCGTCGGCGAAATTCGCCCCAGCCGTTTCGGAATGGGTGCCTGCCTGGTCCGATGCCCGGTGGTTGCCGCTAAGCGTATCGCTGAAGGCGGCAAAAAGCTTTTAGTTGGTTGGGTTTCTGCGGTGGTCAGTATTCTGCCGCAGAAACCCTTAAGGTGCTTTAGGTGCCTAGAGGTGGGCCATGTAAGAGCCATGTGCGAGTCGGCTGTGGACCGGTCTGATACCTGCTATCGCTGCGGGAAGACCGGCCACAAAGTAGCAGAATGCTCTAACTCGCCACGCTGTGCGATATGCGTGACAGCTGGTAAGGCGAGCGACCATCCTCTGGGCAGCCAAGCCTGTCGGGTTGCCCAGTCACGAAAGAAGGCGACTGACAGACTAAAGAAGAAGCCGGCCGTGCCACCGGCCCCTAGCGCTACGGCTGCTGATGGGCCTGAGGCAATGGACGTAGCAGCCGCCTCTACAGCGGCAGAGTAAAGCCGAAATGGGGTGAGGGCGAAAGGCCCAGACCCCGTTGTTGGTGAGAGTCGGGCGGCAGAGATGGGGAAGCTCTGTCGCCCACTGCAGGGCTTTCGTGGTGGATGGGCGCGTTCGGTGTTTCGGCGCGCCCACACCGAGGGAGGGGGCTTGTGAGCTCCCAAAGAGGGGTCCCAAGGACCGCCGGCGGCGGACCGCGGTAGTATCTTAGCTTCCCGTGGCCCGTCGCATAACGGCAGACGGAACACCGGGGGGTTTTAGTGGGTATGCCCGTCAGCCTTTAACTGACGGGTGAGTCCCACATAACCCCGCCGTCTCCCCAACGGTGGGGTATGCGTAACGCATTTCCCCCCGTAAAAAAAAAAAAAAAAAAAAAAAAAAAAAAAAAAAAAAAAAGGTTAGGTTAGGTTAGGTTAGGTTAGGTTAGGTTAGGTTAGGTTTTTTTTTTTTTTTTTTTTTTTTTTTTTTTTTTTTTAATTCCATTTCTCCCCAGACATAAGGTCCGGGACGTTATTCTTCGAATTACTCTTTCATTCCATTTCTCGCATTTGCTACCTCTCGTACTTTCATTCCGCATACTACACTTTCATTCATCTCTTTCTTTCTATAACGGGGTAGGTTCGCCCCGCCTATTTTATCTTATTTATATTTATTTCCTTTTGTATTAACAATGGGTAAATAACTAGACAAACAACTTATTTTTACGTACATTTCTTATGTTTGTTTTATATACAGTTTCATTCTTATTCCAGTATTATTTTCATTATTCTTATTCGTTTACTGCGTGACTTTATTTGTTTACAGTTATGAATATATTTGTTCTCTTACATTTCTATTTCTTATTCAATTTTGATTTCATTTGGTCAATACATCATCGGTACAGCATTACTGCCACTTTCGTCATATATTGCTCTTCTTACACTTTGTCATATACCTACAGTTACCATCAAATTTATTTCTACAATTTCTATATCTATATCCCGTATTTTACATTAACATTTTGCCACTCTTATTACAATATATTCCATTAATTTACATTACCAGTACTACATTGCTTTCGCTACTGTATAACCCTTCCCAACTCTACAGCTGACCTTACGACGGCTGTATTACATTTCACATTTGTACATTGCTTCTTTCACAATACAACAATATCACTTATCCTTTACTTTTGGTTATACAATCTTAAAATATTCTATTTGTGTATATAAGTGTATACAGTGTCTTGTTTGAGTCTTAATATTTAACAATTTTTTAGTCATATACATTTCTTCTTCTTCTGTCTTACATAAAGTTATTTCCATCATTCCATTGTACATTACTAGTCCATAGATTATCGTCATTATCTATACATTTTAATACAATTTTCATTTACATTCATATTTTCATCGCAATATTTTATTATACATTCTACCTTATCCTATTAAGTTTTCTATTTCTATCGCTGTATTACATTTCACATTTGTACATTGCTTCCTTCACAATACGACAATATCACTTATCCTTTACTTTTGGTTATACAATCTTAAAATATTCCATTTGTGTATATAAGTGTATACAGTGTCTTGTTTGAGTCTTAATATTTAACAATTTTTAGTCATATACATTTTTTCTTCTTCTATCTTACATAAAGTTATTTCCATCATTCAATTATACATTTCTAGTCCATAGATTATCGTCATTATCTATACATCCTAATACAATTTTCATTTACATTCCTATTTTCATCGCAACATTTCATTATACATTCCACCTTATTTTATAAAGTTTTTCTATGTCTATCGTACCCTAAAACCTTTTATGTTACCTATTGCCCTATCTTTTGAGTTATTCCTATTCTATTTTGTCCTATTCCTTACTATCACTTTGTTTATTATCTTTTCTGCGTATTCCATAAATCTTATTCTAGCCTTTTTGTTTTTCATTATATTTTGCATGTTATCCACCGTTATTTCCATTTCCATTGCTTGTTCAACCTCACGTCTTTCTAACTCGTATATTGGGCATTCAGTAATAATGTGCTCTACGCTTTCCTCCGCCTCAGGCTCACAGAGGCATGCCGGACTCTCCTTACACCTGAATCGGTTCAAGTATGCTGAGAATCCGCCATGTCCCGTGAACATTTGTACATTTTGGGGGTTCAGGTCTAACTTCCTTATGAGTCCATATGCTTCCCTAGCGTCCGGAAAGAAGATTTTGGTGGTGGATCCTGTCTCGCTATTTTTGTATCTCTCGTTCCATTCGTCAATCGTGTTCAGTCTTAATTGACGCTTGACGAATGAAATGGGGCACATATCATAGTGTGGCTTTGTTTTCATTTTTGTGGCCGCCTCTTTCGCCAGGAAATCTGCTCTTTCATTTCCCTCCAATCCCGCATGTGCCTTTATCCAATACAATTTTATTTCTTTATTCTGTTTTTTTATGTTTACTAAATTTTTGCGGATTCTAGTCACAATTGGGTGGAGGGATGCCTCATCCTGAATAGTTTGCAAGGCCGACCTAGAATCGCTGTATATTTTAAAGTTTCTCGCTTTATCTTTTAGGACAGTCTCCGTAGCTTTTTCTAGGGCCAACAATTCCGCCTGGTAGACGGTGCAGAACGACTCCAGTTTAAATTTCCGGTGGACCGACTCCACGCCGTCCTTCCATAGGGTCAGCGCGGCGCCGACCTTCCCTTCCATTTTGCTTCCGTCCGTGTATATTTTACAGTTATCGTTTTCGTTCTGGAGAAGCTCTGCCCCGTCCACCACACATTGGAAACTGTGGCCCTTTTGTTCAGCGGGGTGTGGTACCTCCGTTACTAAAGTTGGTGTTTCTATGCTTCTATCCTCTACTACTCGCCGCGAGTGCCCCCGCTTTATTTCATACAGAGATGCCGCCTCCATTATCCTCAGATCCAGCGGGAGCATTCCGGCCAGCAGCAGAGCCGAATTTAGGGAGACTGTCCTGTATGCCTTAACTATCTTTTGGAGTAAACCTCTCTGTACGCTTTCCAGCTGTTTTCTAACTTTTATCTTTTTTGCAGCCGGTGCCCATGCGCTCGCGGCGTACAAGATGACAGGCTCCACCACCGCGACGTAAATGGTCCTGATTACCTCCGGCGAGAGTCCCCACTGCACCCTTGCTGCCCTCGACAGTCGACGATGGAGTCCAGTCGCCTTTAGGCATACGTCAGTAACATGTTCGTTAAATGTGAGTCCATCGTCGATCGTCAAACCGAGCAGCTTCAGGTGTCTTTTGGTTTCTATGGGGACCCCATCCAGCATAAGTCTAGGGGTATCGAACTTTAATTTATTCGTGACGATTATTACATTTGTTTTTTGCGGGGCAAATTTAAGTTTATTTATGACTCCCCAAGACTGGACCCTACTAAGGAGCTCATTGGCTTTTTCCTGAACTTCTGTTCCCGTGTCCCCTGAAACAGCCATCACCACATCATCCGCAAAAGCCTGACAGAGTACTCCCTCCCCATCCAGATCCTTAAGAAGAGGGTCCAAGAGGAGATTCCAAAAGATTGGCCCCCCAATCGAACCCTGTATGCAACCCTTTGTGGGATGTCTGGTTACCTCCGCTCCTGCATATCTCAAGTGAACCGTTCTGTCCCTGAGATAGCTGTCCACCAAGCGTCTCAAGTTCACCGGACATTCGGTCTCTGCCAATCGGCATTTAATTGCTGGCCACCATGCGTTATCAAAGGCCCCTTCTATGTCCAGCGATATTACAGCTGTTATCCTTTTTTTCGACCTTTGTTCCCTGATATGTCCTATTAGAGCATAGAGGGAGTCTTCTGTACTTTTTTGTGGTGTAAATCCATATTGCTTGTTTGACAATTTGGCTTGAGTATGCCACCTGATTCTCCTTATCATCATCTTCTCGAGGATTTTCCCCATTACCGGTAATAGTCCGATCGGTCTGTGTGATTTTGGGCTGGTGTACTCTAACTTGCCCGGTTTTTTGAGCACTACAACCACGGCCTCCTTCCACTTGGCGGGGAAACAAGAGAGCGACAGGCACTTATTTAGTAGGGACAGGACCAGTTCGGGACTCTGGTTAATTGCCGCACAGCATATATCCGCCGTCAAGCCATCCGCCCCCGGGGCCTTCCTCGGATTGAAGGTAGATGCGGACCACATCAGCTCGTCCACCGTAAAAGGAGGATCCCATACCTCGTTGTTGTATGAGTTGTTGATTTCCTCAGCCTTTGATCTTATTTCTTTGTGGTCCGCATTGTCGTCCTCAGAGTTATCGTCTGAGAAGAAAGACTCAGCCAGCAACCTTGCTGATTCTTCTCCCTCGAGAGCTCTACCTCCTTGTACCATGGGCATATCCTCACGTCTTTCAGTTGTGCGGCCTATAATTCTATAGATGCTGTCCCACATGCTCTCTCTGTCCTGCCTCCCGCAGAACTCCTTCCAACTTGTGGTCTGGGCTTTTTGGGTCTCCAACAGGTATTCTGTTTTGGCTTCAATGTATTGATTCACTACCCACTCTCGTCGGACCGGCGCAGCGTTTTTTATCCTTCTTTTCCTTCTAACTGTTTCCTTCTTAAGTTCTGTTAACTTCTCGGTCCACCAGGGCAACTCTGCTCGATTCGTCTTTGTTTTAATTTTTGGTATACTTTCTAAAGCGCTTTTTTCCACCAGGCTTATATACTGTTCTATCGTATTTTCTAGTTTATTTTTGTTGTCGATTTCATTTATGGTATCAGTATTGATGTTGTATATATCGCACTGCTGAGTTAAACTCTCTCGAAACCGACTCCAGTTTGCTTTTTTTGTATAGTACATCCTGGTGGTTCTTTTGATATCTATACCTATAGACTTTTGTAATCTTATTTCGAACAGAATCGCCCTGTGGTCCGAGGAAGTGACGCTATCATCTATTCGCCACCTACCGATCCGTCCGAGAGTGGCCGATGAGCACAAGGTGATATCCACACTGCTGGAGTACCTTTTCCCTCCTCTTATAGTGTCAAAGGTGGGTTCAGTGCCTCTGTTGAGTATGTGCATGTCCATCTCATCTATCAGTGCATGCACACTCTCTCCCCTCTCGTCGGTCTTCTTGCTCCCCCACCAAATGTTCCAGGCATTGACGTCTCCGCCAATTATCAGGTTGCTCATGCCCACCTCCCTCGCCGCTTCCCTTATTTGGTGCAGGTATGGGTCTATATCCTTGTCCCCTTCCAGGTAAATCGACATCACCCCCAATTGCCACGCTCCAGTTCTTAGTTTTACTACAGTAATGTTTTTTGTAGTGAGCGTGGGACATTGGGTGAAATCGATCGTATCATCGAAGAGGACGACTGCTGCCTTGACTGGCTGGTCCGGTGTTCCACCATTACATTGGAGAATTCGTGCTCCGGGATAATTCTTCATTTCTCCCGTCGCACCAATGTATGGTTCCTGGACCAGCGCGAATGCTATTCCCCTCTTCGACGACTCCTTCATAAGCTCATTCGTAGCGAGTTTGCAGCGCTGGAGGTTTGCCTGAACAACCCGATACCGCTTCTGCTCGTTACCTGTTTGGGTGCCGCGGCTTGTCTGTGCATCATCTGGGGTGCCCTTAGCAATAAGTAACCTTTTCCCTGGCACGCGCGTCCCATTTGGCTCTCACAGGACATGTCGGGTCGAAGGCGCCGTGGTCGGTGCTCCCCAACTGTGCAGTCTCGCAGTTACAGCATGTCGGCTTTTTACCGGTTTTCCTCTCTACACAGGTCATCTTCAGGTGTGGTCCTCCACAGTGGCTACATTTGGGCTCGGTCTCTTTGCAGAATTTTCTGGTGTGTCCGTAGCCAAGGCATAACGAACATTGGACCAATGGAGATTGGTCATACGCCCTTACTCTCTGCATGTCTACATGCATATGACCTCTTCCAACTATTCTGTGATACAGAGCCGGAGACAACCTCAACACTATGTGGCTTGTGTGCGGGTTCCTAGTTTTCCTTCTGTACTTTATTTCCAAGCGGTCTTCGGCGGGGTCCAATCCTGCGAACACTTCCCCATTTTGGTTCCTGAGTGCCTTAATTATATCCGCATCATTATTGATGGCCAAGACATCCCTGAGAACCACCATGGGGTCGTGATTTTCTAGTTCCTCCACCTGCAGTTTGTCTGCCGCTATCTTAAGCCTCTCCTTGACCTTTTCCCTCTCCTCCTTAGACCTACATCCCACCACCACTTTCCTGTCCTTTGCTTTTCTCACCCTTTCCACTTTAACCCATCCGTCTTTAGCGTTAACTGTGTCTCTTATCTGGTTCTGTATCTCCTCTCCGGTATCATTCTGGTTCTTTGAGGACACCACTATTGAGTACAGTGTGTTTTGTTTTTTAGCTTTACTTGCCATCTGTTGTGTCATCTGTCTCATCTCGCTGCCAGCTACAGCCGCACAGGTCTTGTTTTGCAGCTCATCAATTTTTTCCCTTATAGAGTCTCGCGCTTTCCTTTGTTCCTCTATCACTTCCGTCTTTTCCACTCCGTGTATATTCCTATTTTCCAACAAAATACTCTTAATCTCCTCTATTTTATTCTCTAGTATCTTGAGACTCTTTCCATTCCCCCATGAGTCCTCCTCGCTGGTGAATCTTCCAGTGTCCCCTTGCGGAAGGCCCCTTGCTACCTTTTTTCCCGCGCTTTCCAGCTCCTTGGTCCTGTTTATAAGTTCCAGAACCAGACTCTGGAAGTCGTCCATACAAGATTTCAGGACTTCCTTGCTGTCTTTCGTCACTGATTTGTTGCTGGTCAGGGCTTCATTGGCTCGGTTGTGTATCCTCTTGGCGTAGCCCTCCATATCCTCCGTCTTCATTCCTGGAAGCATGTCTGCCATCGCCAATCTCGGAGTACTGGGTTTCCTTGCTGCCGTATTTTCCCTTCTAAGCTCCATCTTGGACTTCGTTTTTGGCGGCGATATGTAGGTCACGCTCTCCTCAGAAATGTTGGATTTACGAGTGGTGGAGGCCGACGGCTTGCTCATTTCAGAGAATCGGCACCAACACCTCCAAGACAACCAGCCAACGACAATTCCCGAACGGACAGTTACGGAACCAGAGGACAAAAGCAACTATAATTAACCTACAAGTATCACAGAATATCAGCCTATCACGTCAACACTTCCAACCGAAGACCATATCCAGACAAACTCAATCCGGACACAACAAAACAATGCAACCTAACCTAAACAGAAGTGTATAATTCAATAAATAATTACGTAGTTGTATAATTGTATGTATTATTGGGGATTTATTATATAATTTATGATGTCAATGTATAATTACAAACTAAAAGTAAAATTAAAGTACCTACTAACCTATATAAAAGTGTATAATTGAGTGAATAATTAACGTAGCTATATAGTTGTATGTATAATTAAAAGTTCATCATGTATATATATATATGTATAATTGTCAATGTATAATTAGAATTAGTATTATGAATGTCAATGTATAATTACTTAAAGTTGTAAAATGTTATTAAAAGTCATTCCCTAAAACGCACACAACACCAATAAATGCTCAACTATCGCTACTGAACTATAAGGACTAGTATAATATTATCACAGATCTATTGCAGAACTCTGGATGGGTTTGGGAGCACCTACCTATTATTGAGGCGTAACTGCACGCTACGGCTCTATACTCTGTATGTATTATATGAAGACACCCCTCTCTGCTCGAACTAAAGTTATATCAACCACAAAATATCGGGAGATGTACATGTAGCGGTTGGAAGCGCAGCGCACACTATGTTGTTACTAGGGAATAATATTTCCCCTTGGTCAATTTCAACTTATCACTATGTTACTTACTAATTAAACTTATCTAAGGTAGTTGCACCATCTAAACAAGGTAAGAACCCGATTATTTAATTCAAATACAAAACTACAGAACCCCTGTGGCAGTTTTACGGGCAGGTCTCGCGGGGGATTTTTTATTTGTTATAACCAATCAATTATACGTATTATTTTATCGTTTTATAGCTAAAATTATTAATTCTAAATTAGACCTAGTAGTTGCACCCAATTTCAAATTCCTAAAAGTTTTCTCTTAGCAACTTGTTTTAATCACTATTTTCAGGGACACCTGTATATTAATTATATGATTAACTTATTTTTTAAATTTGTAGCGGCTCGGCGCTCGGAATTGTTTTATTTATAGTTTATTTTCTTTTTAGGAAACCTAGATCAGACCATACGGTGTCTATTGTAGAAATTTTTCTGATTTTTAGAATGATATCTTTCAATTATTTTCACTTACAAATTTAACGCGGTCAGTTCAGTAAACTCGTACGTTATTAAAGCCTCGAAAGTGGGTATTAGTTTAATTAGACTGAATGATTAAGTAACAACCATATTATATTTCATTCAATTATTTGGTCTATTTATTTCTCGTATAAATGGTTCCCTTAGGATTCTATTATGGATTTTAGTTAACTTATTTTAATATATAATAATTAATAAGCAATTTTATCCTTACTAATATCCAAATTTCCTATATTTTTAGTCTAATGCTATTTGATCTATTCAGTATTATATTTTTTATATTATTTAACTTTATCTTTACAACTTGTTTTAATCACCACTTTCATGGATACACGTATATTATCTATATGATTAACTTATTTTTTAATTTTGTAGCGACTCGGCGCTCGGAATTGTTTTATTTATAATTTATTTTATTTTTAGGAAATCTTAAATCAGGTCATAGGGATTCTTTTGTAGAAATTTACTGATTTTTAGAATAATGTCTTTCAGTTATTTTCACTTACAAACTTAACACGGTCAGTTCAGTAAACTTGTACGTAATTGATAATTTGAACGTGGGTACTAGGTTTAATTTAACTGAATGATTAAGTAACAACCATATTATAATTCATTCAATTATTTGGTCTATTTAATTTCTCGTATGAGTGGTTCCTTTAGGATTCTATTATGGAGTTTAGTTAACTTATTTTAATATATAATAATCAATAAACAATTTTATCCTTAAATAATATCCAAAATTCCTGTATATTTAGTCTATTGCTATTTGAACTATTCAGTATTTTATATTTTATATTAATTTATATTATCTTTACAACTTGTTTTAATCACCACTTTCATGGATACACGTGTATTAACTATATGATTAACTTATTTTTTAATTTTGTAGCGACTCGGCGCTCGGAATTGTTTTATTTATAATTTATTTTATTTTTAGGAAATCTTAGATCAGACCATAGGGTGTCTATTGTAGAAATTTACTGATTTTTAGAGTGATATCTTCCAGTTATTTACATTTACAAATTTAACGCGATCAGTTCAGTAAACCCATACGTTGACTAACTTGCACAAGGGTGTTAAGCTTAATTTTGTATATTTAATCAACTAATGATTGATTAACATCTATATTTTAATCAAATATTTAATTTATTTGGTATTCTAGGTTTATATTATCAAATTTTTTCCGAAAAAAAATTTTTTAATAATAGTTGCTTTTCAGTTCGGTTAATTTTACCACGATAATTATGCCGTTTAGGCCTAAATGTTTTATAGCTATGGGACGTTTCTAATTTCAATAACTCGAAGTCCTTTACACAAAACAATCCGTCTTTTTAGTATATAGCAGAGGAGACTTCAGAAAAAGTTATCATTTAAAAATTTTATTCATTAAACCCTTATTTATTATTTATTTTAATTTTTCCCGAGACTGCGCCTCCGCCCAGGGACCGCAAAAAGGTGGTTACCGCCCCTACAAGCGCTGTATTTAAGTCCAAAACTTTTCAGAACAAAAACTAATGCATGAAGTCCTATAATAGTGTTTTGTTATTAATATATAATTTGGTTGCTTAAATAAAGTTAATTCTCTCCCATTCAGTCCCAAAATTGACCACCAAATCTTCCTATACTAAAGTGTTCAACGTATTTTTATAGAACATTAATCAGTGTCAATGTAGTCAAATTTGGGCTATTTTTAATTATATTCCTACAATGCAATTATCAATAACTATTGTCCATTAGTTTATTAATGTATTTATATTTATATTTATATATTTAATTTTTAATATTGCATATTCCTACTCAATGTTCTAAGTAAGTACGTTGTATTCAACGTATTTTTTTATGATATTTAAGTTAGTGTTAAAGACGATAAGGAGCTAATTTATTGTAACTATTTATAATTAGAGTAGTTAAAAGTATTTTCTATTTGCTTTTAGAGCTTCTGTAGATTTATTTGGTTTTTTATACTTTTTTAACTCCGTTAATCTTTCCAGTAATTTTTTACAATAATTTTCGTTTTACGAATGTTTAACGTTTTTTAGTGAACTTTGATCGGTTCCCGTATATCAAATTCTTTACTTATGACTATTACTTGGTTACACAAATCATTTTTTGGAACCGTTTTATCCACTGGACTACCCTTTCGCCCAAAATTTTTGGAAACAAAAAAGTCGATTTAAAATTCGCGATGTTTTACCACGTTATCTTGGGAGTTTAGGCCTAATTTTAGTCAAACTTTAGGACGTTCGCGCTTGGAAAGTATTTGATGGAATGTAAATGTTTAACTACAATTAATTAAGATTTTACTATTTCTTAATACACTGAATTTTTTGGAATTTTTTGTAGCATATATATTACTTATTTCTATTCACAAAAGCAATTTAAATTCGTAGACTAAAGCGAATAAGGGTTGCCCTCGCCAAATACTTATTTATATGGAAATAGTTTCTTTACTAATTAACTGGGGGGCTTACCCTTAGTCACCCCTGCCAGTTATAATAGGGGTGTGCACCCCCAACCCTTATATTTTGGACTACAAATTCCCTCGAATCGGGGATCCCACCGAACTGTTATGCTTATATCTATGGTGTTTAGCGGCACAAAATTCCGAAACTTTGTGTGATTATTGCTAACAATATTGCTGATATTATTAACTAATAAAATGTTTATGTCACCGCTGTAAATTTTTTACAATTTTATTTTGAAGTTTCGGGATTTTATGCCACCTTTCCAACCTTGATTTCTCCTGATCCAGTGGTCCGATCGCGAAGGTCGAAGTGTCCACTCGTAGAGGACTTTGTGCTCTATCCTGCCGTGCCGCTAACTCCCGGCTGCTCCCTCGGGAACTGGTACCTCGTTGCCAGGGGGTTTTGATTAAGGGCGATTCTGGCCCTTATCCCCGTTCCAAAAATCTCGGAAAAAGTGCCGTTAGAAGCAGCTCCTCGAAATGCTTCTTTTAGCACTTGAAAAAGGTGTTGTCACCGCTCCCGTTTTTGCAGCGTATTTGTCCGAAGTTCCAGGAAAGCTGTTTTTCGACGATAACTTCGTCAATTCCAATCCAATTTTGATGGCACTTTCACTGTCACATAGGGCTCGACGGCCCGCACAATTTGGTGTATCGCACTTGTGGTTTCGCGCGAATTTTCGTATTTTAGCAATTTTTCCACTACGGAGCGACTTAAAACCGTGGCGCTTGGGTCGGGGGGTGCGTTGCAACTCCGGTTAGGTTAGGTTAGGTTAGGTTAGGTTTTTTTTTTTTTTTTTTTTTTTTTTTTTTTAGATCCGTTTGGGTTACGGATATAGTTCCTCGCTATCGATGTACGAGCGAACTCTACCGTATTTATATATATAAGTTGTTGTTATTTTTATTATTTTCTGTTTATATTTGGCACATAATTATGCTTTTGAAGTGTCGGATAGTTATTTATTTGAGTTTATTTGGTGTTCTAGTTTTTAATGGTTTAGGATTTGGATTATTAAGTTATTTTGTTTTTGTACGGTAGGTTCTATAGGTAATTGAGTCATGTGAATATGATTTTAGTTAGTGCCATAGTCTATTCTGTCGTTTAGTTTGGACAGGTAGCTATTTCTAATGGGACACTGGTTTGATGTGGAGGAATGATTCGGGTTAAGTTTTTGCTCCTTGTTTTTATTAATTTGTTGGCAATTGATGCAGGTGGCTGTTTCTGGTTTTTGTTTGTTGGGGCAGTTCTGGAATGTGTGGCCACTGTCTGCACAATGACTACAGTAGGTTTCATTATTTGTACATTTTTTGCTAGTATGTCCAAACTTTTGGCATTTCAGACATTGTAGCAACGGGGCGTGTTCGGCTATGTGAATTCTTCTGTGATCGATGTTTATTTTATCTAGCGATATTGCGCTCTTCCACACCTCCGGGGTGGCGCGGAAGATTGCATTGTAGAGTTTTGGGTTCCTGTTCTTTTTAGCAAGGCAGGCTGTTAATTGTGCGTTAGGGTTATTATTTAAGGCAGTTTGGATGGGGATATTTTGAGTTATTATATATTCTTTAAGTTCTTCGAATTTTATTTCTGTTGGTATGCCTTTTATGACAAACATTGGCTGTAAGAGACGAGCCATCTCTGCAGTAATATTGGTTTTGGTTTTGATTTTATCTATTGTTTCGGTGCATTGGGCTTTGTTCTCAAATTCTACTTTTACCTTGTTTGTGGATATGGGCTGGAATTTTAGAGGTGCATAAGGCACATCTTTAAAGGAGAAGCTTTTTTGCCACTTATTTGTGGCTTCTTGTCTATTGTTAGCGTCTGTAACAGTTACGATTATGGCGGGTTTTGATATTTTGTGTACAGGTTCTAATTTTTTAGGTTCGTGTTGATTATTGATTTTGGTGACTGTAGCGTATGATCTTTGGTTTTGTTTTTGTGGGGTTGGTTTTGGGTTGAGTTCTTCCTGTATTGTCTGTTTTATGAATTGTTTGAGATTATTTAAGTCAATGTTACAGTTATGAGTTGGTGTTTGTGGAGTGTCTAATTCTAGGGTATTTGTTTTTTCTGTTTGTTCATTATTGGGTATTATTTTGAGGATTTCATTTGCGAGGTTGCGGATTTTTGTGTTTATTTCAGTGTTTTGGAAGTTTTGGAGGGGTTCGACAATGTTCAAGATTTCGGCTGCATATTGTTTGATAAGAAGTCTATTTATGCTGGGTTGGTAGTCTTCGGTTTCAGACTCTTCTTCTGCAAGGATTAGGTTGTCAGGCAAATACTCGTCTTCGAGATATTCGTCTGCAATGGTATTGACAGATTTTAAAGATGTTGTCGGAGTTATGGTTCTAGAAGATCCGGAGCAGGTTTCTTCGTCATCAGAGTTATCGGGTGTATTAGTCTTTGGAGTTTTGGGTTTAATGGTTTTGGTTTTAGAAGTGGAGGGTTTGGGAGACTCGGATTTCTTTTTGGTTTTCGCGCCGGAGCGCGTGGTTATCTTCCTCATGGTAGGGGAGGAAGGTGGCGGATAATCTAATTTTAAGCTAAGTCTTTTTGACATAAAATGGTGTTTACTTAAGTTTTATTGGTATTTTTGTGTGTTGATTATACACACAAGTTAGGTTTAATTATTTGTTATTTATTTGATGTACTATGCAGGTTGAAAAGTTAATAAATGATTTTTTATGTAAAAAAGAAAATATATGTAAAAAGTTAAAAGTTTGTAACGGCGTTAAAAATAGAAGGCGCTGTAACCTAACCGGTTTTTATTAGTTAGTTGGATGCGCAGTGTTGAAATCTATGTTCTGGTCCAAAAAAGTAATCTAAAAGTGGTCAATTCGATTTTTAATCGAAGTTGAAATTTTTAAAGTTTGGAGAATTTAGAAAATTTCCAGTAAATCGAGTTATGATCCGATTTGCTTCGAAAGAGTTTTATTAGATTGGGTTCGGCGAGTTTAACAGAATTACTGAAGAAAATTTAGAAAAAAGTTAAAGTTTGCGATTTTACGCAATGTCGGAAAATGACGTAAAAATTTGAAGTTAAGTTGAGGTTAGGTTAGGTTAGGTTAGGTTAGGTTAGGTTAGGTTAGGTTAGGTTAGGTTAGGTTAGGTTAGGTTAGGTTAGGTTAGGTTAGGTTAGGTTAGGTTAGGTTAGGTTAGGTTTTTTTTTTTTTTTTTTTTTTTTTTTTTTTATACTTCTTATTTATTAAGATAGAGAAATTTATCCAATAATGTTCTTAAGTTTGTTTCGTAAGGGACTTGTTGTAGTGTGTAGTTACTGTCGAGGGTTGAGGCTAAAGATACCTCTCGCCAGGAAAGCAATTACAGAGATAGAGAGAGTTTGTAGGCAGAGAGAGCCTACAAACTGAAAAGAAAGAGATAATAGAAGAAAGAAAATATAATGAAAATAAGGTGAGGCTTCTATTGAAGCTTAAAGTTGTTGTCTATGTGTAGTTGTGATTTCTTTTGTGAATTTGTTGCATGATTGGTTTATTTAATTTAGAATTGTTTTTGTATGGTTTATTTGTTTAGCAGTACTTGTGTAAAATGGTGTAACTGAGCTAGGCATTCTAAGCAAAACGTAATTAATATTGAGATCCGAATTGTCTGAGAGAGTGTTGATACAAACTACTTTAGTGTAGTATTAGTTATTAGAAGTCTAGTGGTCAGAGCCATAATCGACTTTCTCCTCGATGCGACGCTGCATAGCCCGAACTCTGGGACAAGATTGTGCCAAGGCAGAATGCTTGCAATCCTGCGATAGATTAAATTTGGTGTTATGAGTTGTGCAGTTGTAGCAAATGGGAGCCTCATTTGTTAATGGACAGGATTCTAGGGGATGGGAGGAGCTGCCACAGTGGGAGCAGAGCCTCTCACTTTTGCAGTGTGATTGAGTGTGGCCGAAGCCAAGGCAGCCTCGACACTGTTTAAAGGGAGAAAAGTGTTCTAAGTGGACCCTTTGAAAGTCTATTCTGACGCGGTCCAAATTAATCAGTGTCCTCCAAACTTTGGGGGATACCGATAGGACCGCGTTAAACAAATTGGGGTTTCGGTTTTTCTGGGTAAACCGTAAGTTTAGGTCAGCCTCGGTGCAATTGTCCAACTCTGGGTTGCAGAGTAGGATGGTGGATGTTAGGTCTTCCTTATTGGTGTCATTGGATATACCCTTGATGATCACCATGGGTTTGATCTTTCTTTCCTCCACCGCGGTCACTCTCAAGGAGGGTGAGGCGTTATTGATCCTGTCCAGGGCATCTTCCATATTGAGCCTATTATCAAACTCAACCTTGGTCTTGCCCTTGGACAGGTTCGTCACCTTGGCGGCGGTGTACTTGGTGTCTTTGATGTTAATGATTTGTTTTAGCGCCTTAATCGTTTGCTCGCGAGGGGCACCCTCCGCGTCGCATGCGACAATTAAGGCCGGTCGTGTGGGTTCGGGTTTGCGGCGTGGTGATGGTCGCTTATTTGCGGCGGCTATCTGTGCATAAGAGGGCTTTTCTGTTGTGGTTTGATGTTTTGTCGGGGCCACTCTTCCCAGCTCGGTCCTTACCGTTTGTTGGACGATTGATTTTATTTCGTCAGAGGTAATGCCGGGGTTGCAGCATCGGTGCTCGGTTGGAAGTTGCTGTTGTTGTTCACAAGGTGGAGTGTGGTCTAGGTTTTTAAAAGTGTCAATTATTATGTTCAGGCCTTTTAATGCATTGTCAATGGCCTTGGTTCTGTTATCGCGCGTGACGCTTTGAGTGCTCTGTAACACTACTGGTATATCGGAGAGGATGGAGTGTATGTTTAGGATGGTATCTTTGAGTGGGTTATTCTCCCAGCCCGGGTACATCACCTCCAAAGGATCGGTGTGAATAGGAGCAGACACTTTGCTCTTTGATTTTTTGGTTTTTACCGACTGAGTGATGGACAAGTTTTCATTTATGTGTTTATGTGTTTGTGGAGTTTGTGGAGTTTGTGTTTGAGGTGGTGGTGCTTTATTTATTGGAGATTTATACGGAGATAATGAATTCTGGGTTTGTGGGTGTGGCGAGGGTACATAATAGTAACGAGACTGTGAAGACCCTGACGGGTTTAATATGGTGTCCATTTCGGCATCAGAGTCAAGGTCTGCTTGAACTAGATCGTTGATGGCATCGTCTATATTTCTAGGTATTCCATCATAGTAGGAATCCATCTTAATTGAGTGTTAGTACACTTTAAAATATGAATTAAAAAAAGAATATTAATTAAATTTTTAGATGAAAATTTTAGGAAAACTATAGTATTTACAAAGAAAAGTTACTAGAATAATATGTTAATTAGGCTTAAAGCTAACAAAAATAATATATAAAACAAGTAAAGAACTTATGCTTATGATTTAGGTTGGGTTTGAAACTTAATAAATTTGTGTATTGAAAAAGTGAAATTTTAATTGTCGATAAAAAGTTTGTTTATTGATGGAATGTTTTGGTGCAACCGTATGTTATAGTACTGAAAGAGTACTGATATGTGATTTAAACCGGTTTAAGAAAACTTTTGTAGTTGATGAGATTTAAGGTATTGTTTTATTCGAAAAAAGTGGTATTATTTTGGTGATATTTGGGGATAATTTTCTTAAAAACTATAAAAGATATGACAAAAGTTTGTCTAAATAAAAGATAAAGATTAACAAGATCTATAAAACTAAGCTTTATAAAGAAATAATAATGTGAAGTTTTTAATTTTATGAAAGTTTAAAACTAAAGAAATTTTTGAGTAAAAAAATGAAAATTGAATTGTCGATAAAAAATTTTTCTATCGATGAATTTTGTTGGTGCAGCAATATATTGTAGCCCTAATAGAGTACTACAATATGGTTTAAACAGAATCACAATATCTCTTATGGTTCAGGAAACATAAGGTTTTCTGTGATGAGCAAAAAGGGGTGTTTTTTTAGTGAATTTTAAGAATTTTTATCTCGAGAAGTATAAGAGATATGGAGAATGTTTATCTAAAAGAAAGTTAGGAATTGATAAGATCTACAATAATACGCAATCAAATTGAAAATCGGTTAAAATGGAAAAAAGTTGTACGTGAAAAAGTGGTGAAATTAAGTCAATTTTTGAGGAAAATTTGGGAAAATGCTTATTTTTCGGAAAATTGTTGATGAATTTTCAATTAAAAATATGAAAAAGATGCCTTAGGGGCCCTGCTAGCTATAATCGAAAACAAGATCAAAATCGGACAAGAAATGAATTTTTGGCGAATTTTCTAAAAATTTGGGGTCGGCTGATTTCACTCAAAAATCCACCTAGGCTCAGAGGGTCCCATACAAAAGACATCAACGCTCGGTCTGCTGGCTCGGCAACATTGACTTTAGTATGGGGAAAAATTTTTGGGAATTTATTTTGGGAAAACTATTGGAGGGATCAATTTGGGGTCAAAGGGGGGTCGATAGAGGAGGTCGAGAGCTATGCTTGGGAATTTTTTCGAAAAAGTTGGGAAGTATTTAGTAGCAATTTAAGGGTGGTTGGTTAGGTTTTTTTTTTTTTGGTTAGGTTAGGTTAGGTTAGGTTAGGTTAGGTTAGGTTAGGTTAGGTTAGGTTAGGTTAGGTTAGGTTAGGTTAGGTTAGGTTAGGTTAGGTTAGGTTAGGTTAGGTTAGGTTAGGTTAGGTTAGGTTAGGTTAGGTTAGGTTAGGTTAGGTTAGGTTAGGTTAGGTTAGGTTAGGTTAGGTTCCCGTGTGCAGTTGCTGGAACTGCCATCGGGCGCGTCCCCCGGGTGGTGGATTGGGGAATGGCCCCCAGATATGGGGGCTACCGGATCCGGATCCGGCGTGAACCAAAACCAGCAAAAGACGGACCCATCTGGCGTCCCGGACGTTTTCCGGGTAGCGGCAGTTTGGGTCAGAAGAGGGACGAGGATTTTCCTCGTATTTGGTCGTGGACCTACTGGTCCGATTCGCTTCGCGAATGTCGAAGGCTCCGGGTCGGCGTCCCAGACGTACTCTGGGTAGCGGCGGCGCGGTTCGGGCTCGACCGGCGTCCCGGATAGTCCGGGTAGCGGCGGTGCGAGCGGGGGCGATGGGTCCGTTTGCTCATGGTGGTCATGAGCAGCGGACAGGTGAAATCTCACCAACCATCGGCCAACCCGTTACCCCTCGTTGAGAGGGGCCGGGGGGGGTATGCCCTTAATTGGGTGACCCTGCGAGGAGTAAACCTCAATAAAAAATCCCCAACCCCAAGTCTGTTGTCGCGGATGGCGAGGGGGTGAATGGCTGGAGGGAGTCCAGTCGTTACACGACAACGGAACAGAGGACCGGCAGCCCCTCTGTTTCGATAACCCTATGCTTGCCCGGGTATGGTGCCTCTGCCCGGGTGGACCTCTTATTTGCAACCACGCTCGTGGGAACCAAAATGAGACCTATTAAACCTAAAACAAATAACCCTAATGATGTTAAAGACGGGCCCTGCTCGGGCGGAAGAGAGCGTGCCCTTAAGGGCGGAGAGCCTAGCTCAGGCGCAAATGAGCAGTCGGACGTAACTTACGTCGCCTCGACGGAAGAAGGAAGGGAATTTTCTATTCCCGAGACCCCAGGGAGCTCTAAACAGAAGAGCATGACTGGGATTCGCCTTAAATACGGAGGTAAACACACGCGCTCCTCTGTAGCAAGTGCCACAGAGGACGAAATGATGTCGGCTGAGGAGGAAGGAAGAGGTGCCTCACCCGCACCCTCACTTCAAAGCAGCATTGCTGCGGAAGATACCAGGAAAAGACCAATTGAGGCGGTGGAATTCTCTACTGGACTATCATCTGGATCCGAGACGGACACTGCAGCTTCTGCCAACAAACCAAAGGTGGCAAAAACTCGTGCAGGACGCGGTGGACGTTTGGTCACCACCGGAGAACACGTCGGCTTAGCTAAGGCCAAAGAGCAATTGCGAGAGTTGGAAAGAACTGCGTATGAGGCGGAAGCAGACCGGATGCTCGCGGAATCGCAATTCTGGTCCATGGACGGCGACCCATTGCGTAGATCTGCTCGCCTCTCCCAGCGAGCTACACCACCGCAGAAAGGTAGACAGGAAGAGGAACCAACTGATGCTGCTGAGGACCTACAGTCGTCAGATCCCACCTGCACAAAGGCGTTTGAAACTATCGATGCCATTCTGAGAGTGGCGCGGACCAGCAAGAACCTGAAGGGCACATACCAGCGGACCCTGATCGACGCTTCAGATAACCTTCGGAAGACAGTCGAAACGCTTGCGGCCCGGACCACGACGGAACAGATTCGACAGCTGCAAGCGAACAATGAACGCCTCAGCCATCAAGTCGAGTTGATGCGAAAAGAGATGGCGGCCCTCCGCAAAGCAAACTCGGAGAGGTGCTCATGTGCACGGATCAATTCGGGGAGCCCTCAACACGAACGCCCTGTACTAAACAGCGAGGGAATCGAGGAGCTCAAGCGATCGATCATGATCTCTGTAGGCACTATGATCAGTGCAAGAATAGAAGGGCTTCAACCCAGGCTTCTACCCGACAAGCCGATTCGGCCACCCCTGGCGGCTGACAGGAAAAGAGAAGCACCGTCTTTTGCCAATGTGACGGCCTCCACACCGGCGGGGACACAAAATCCCTCTAGAAGTGTAAAGGGCAAGGTCGCTCCAGCAGTCACGAGGGCACCAACCAACCCGGAACAGACACCTGAGGCAGAGTGGTCTGAGCAAACGAGCCGGAAGAAAAGACGTCGCGCCAGGAAACTAGCAGCCGTGGCTGCAACTACTGCGCCCAAGGCAACACCTGCAACCTCGCAGGCAAAACCGGCACCAGGACTTACGAGGCCCAAAGCGGGCTATACCGGCACTTCAAAAACGGCGCCCAAAAAGAAGGCACGTAAAAATAAATTAACCGCGCCACGAACATCTGTGGTAGTGGTGACTCTGCTGCCAGAGGCCGTAGACAAGGGTGGTACATACGCTCAAGTCATGACCAAAGCAAGACAAGAACTTGACTTGCAAAGCCTGGGTATCGAAGGCGTCAAAATCAAACAGGCCGCGACAGGAGCAAGGCTGATGGAGATTTCAGGGCCAGAGAATAGCTCTAAAGCTGACCTGCTCGCGGGAAAGCTCAAGGCAATTTTAAAGGATGCAGCAACCGTAGCACGTCCAACCAAGTGCGTTGACCTACGAATTACTGGTTTGGACGACTCGATCGAGGGTGGCGACGTAGCGGCAGCGATCGCTGCCAAAGGCAACTGCACGGCTGACCAGGTGAAGGTTGGCGCTATTCACACTGGTCCTGGAGGAACAGGATCCGTGCTAGTACGGTGCCCAGTATCTGCGGCCAAAATTATTACAACAGCTGGCCGACTACTTGTGGGATGGAGCTCGGCTCATGTGAAGGCGCTGGAACCCATGCCAATGCGATGTTTCCGCTGCATGGGAACGGGGCACACCCGCCCCAGGTGTCCCGCGCAGAAGGATCGAAGCTCGTTGTGCTTCCGCTGTGGAGGGGAAGGCCATAAGGTGGCAGACTGCCCGGCCAAGAACCCGAAGTGCGCAGTATGCGCAGACGCTGGGCGTCCATCCGGGCATATGATGTGTGGACGGAAGTGCTCACCACCGGTGATGAAAGGAAAGGGGGCTCAATCGACCCGAGCCCCAGCCCCTACAGCCAACAACCCGGCAGCGGAGGAAATGGATATGCAAGATGAACAGACAGCGCCTTAAAGTTCTTCAATGCAATGTAAATCACTGCATCGCTGCCCAAGATTTATTTATGCAGCACATGGCAGAATGGTCTGTGGACATTGGGATCATCTCAGAACCATATAGGGTGCCAAATAGTCCAGTCTGGGTTGGGGATACAGCTGGGACTGTTGCCATCGTCGTGTCGTCGGGTAGCAACTCCATTCCTCTCCTGCTCCGGGAGAGAGGCCGCGGCTACGTTGCTGCTACTTACGGGGGAGTAGGAATCATTGGAGTCTACTTCTCTCCCAATGAAGGCGTAGCTCCAATGCAAGACTGGCTTGATGCTCTCAGTGGAGCCGTGGGAAGGCTATCTCCAGCGCAAGTTCTCGTGGGGGGGGATTTCAATGCTAAACACTCTGCATGGGAATCCCCCGTCACTGACGCGAAGGGCCTTATTGTTGCGGACTGGTACGCGGCGTCTGGTTTATGTGTGCTGAACCATGGTGGGGTCTTCACATGTGTGAGGCGGCAGGGGGGGTCGATAGTGGACCTGACGTTCGCTACCCCTGCCATTGCCTCACGCATTCGTGATTGGAAGGTGCTGGTGGAGCCTGAATCCCTCTCCGACCACAGGTATATTTTGTTCAGCGTGGCCGGAAACAATGACTCCTCCAACAGGAACAATGCTGCATTCCGCAGAGGCGTCAATTATTTCCCAAGGTGGGCCGTCAAGAAGCTCAATGTCGAGCTAGCCGAGGAAGCTGCAATAGTGGCTGACTGGAGCTTCTCGCCCGATGGGGGCGGACAAGATGTGGATGCACAAGCGGAATACCTTCGCTCCTCATTGACTGCAGTTTGCGATTCGGCAATGCCGAGATCAAGGCCGGGCAAGGGTAAAAAGAGTGTCTACTGGTGGTCACAGGACTTGGCGGATCTCCGCGCCGCCAGTATAAGGGCTCGTCGAGACTACACTCGCTGCCGCCGCCGTAGACACACCCAAGACGAGGAAGAACTTCTGCACCGAGCCTATCGCGAAGCCGCGAGAGCACTCCAAACCGCTATCCTCAGTGCGAAGAGCGCAGCGTGGGATGAGTTTGTGGGTCAACTCGACAATGATCCGTGGGGGCGCCCATACCGCTCGGTGCGGAACAAAATGCGCCAGCAGGCACCTCCCACGGAGACATTTGAACCCGCACTTCTAACAACTGTAGTGTCTGGGCTCTTCCCGGATCAGACGGAGGAGGAGCATCCCATTATGGCCCCTTATATTGCAGGAACAGCAACCACCCTCGAGTTTCCCAGAATCTCTGAGGAGGAAATCCAAAATGCCTTGGAACATTTGCACACGTGGCGTAAGGCTCCTGGGCCAGACGGTGTGCCGGGGAAGATTCTTCCCCTAATCCTAAAACATCTAGGTAACCGTCTGTTGGAGCTGCTTAACCACTGCCTGGAGTGCGGGAGATTCCCCAAAATTTGGAAAAGTGGCAAACTCTGCCTGCTTTGTAAAGAGGGTCGGCCGCCAGATTCCCCATCGGCGTTTCGCCCAATAGTCCTCTTGGACGAAACAGGCAAGCTGTTGGAGCGGATATTGGCTGCTAGACTCACAGAGCATCTCGAGACTGAAGGACCGAATCTATCGGATAACCAATATGGTTTCCGACGTGGCCGATCAACCGTAGATGCAGTCCTCGAACTGAAAAGATGGTCCGAAGATGCCACCAAAAAGGGAGAAATAGTCGTCGCCGTATCGCTAGACATAGCGAACGCTTTCAACTCCCTACCCTTTGGTCGCATAATGGAAGCACTTATATACCACCACGTGCCAGAATATTTGCGACGGTTAATTGGGCAGTATCTCGAAGACCGCTGCATCCTATATATCAATAGAGAGGGCGAAATGGTTTCCAAAACCATGCAGCGCGGGGTTCCACAGGGGTCAGTTCTGGGACCACTCCTGTGGAACCTCGGGTATGATTGGATACTCCGCGGGGCGTTATTACCCAAAATGAAAGTCATCTGCTACGCAGATGACACTTTGGTCGTGGTGAGAGGCCAAGATTTTGATGAGGCGATACGACGTGCGACAGTTGGCACTGCATTAGTGGTGGGGAGAATAGAGCTACTGGGACTGAAAGTGGCTCTATCAAAAACGGAGGCAATAACATTCTATGGCCCCGGAGGCAGACCACCAGCCAACGCCCACCTAACAGTGAACGAGCAAAGGGTGCCTATTGGCCCCTACCTAAAGTATCTAGGTCTTGTCTTGGACAGCCGTTGGAAATTTAATGAACACTTCCAACGGCTGTCCCCCAGATTAGTAAAGACTGCTACAGCGCTGAGCAGGCTTCTCCCGAACCTAGGGGGACCGAATATTAGCTGCAGGAAACTGTACGCGGGGGTGGTGAGAAGTATGGCGGTGTACGGCGCTCCGATTTGGGCAGGATCGCTGAACGCGGAGACAAAATCCCTCCTTCGTAGACCCCAGCGCATCGTAACCACTCGCGCAATCCGGGCTTATAGAACGACGGCAGGCGCCGTAGCTGGTGCACTGGCAGGTATGCCTCCGTGGGAACTGGAAGCAACAGTCCTCGCGGAGGTATATCACTGTAGAGCGGAGGCCAGACAAAATGGAGAACGCCCCAGTGCAGAAAGACTAGTGCACACCCGGCGCAGAGCCGAAGAGGTCCTGCTGGAACGTTGGAGACAACAGCTGGAGACATCACCTGTTGGCAGAAGGACACTGGACGCTCTGACGCCAGTTATAGACGAGTGGAGAAACCGCAGGCGCGGGACCCTCAGCTACCGTTTGGTGCAGGTGCTTACCGGACATGGATGTTTTGGTAAGTACCTGCACCGAAGCGCGAGACGGGAGACAACTCCAATGTGCCAGGAGTGTGGTGCCGCAGAAGACACAGCTCAACACACTTTGGAGCTGTGTCCTACTTGGACGAGGCAACGCACAATTCTAAGAAGAATAGTGGGCCAGGATCTCTCGCTCCCGAGCATAATATCCGCTATGCTTAGGAGTGACAGAGCCTGGGAAGCAATGCTTGAATTTTGTGAGGACGTTATGTCCGGAAAAGAGGCAGCTGAACGGCTCAGGGAAAATGACCCTCTTGCCGATCCATGCCGACGCCGTCGAACCGGCCGGAGGCGGCAGCAAGCTAACCGACTCCCCCAGCTGGACAATACAGGAAGCGGGTATGACTCACCCGCATCCCGCGGGGGCCCGCAGGGGCCGGGCTTGGGAGGCCCGCCCCCTGCACTGCACAGGCCCTCGCTGACGCCGAGCGTCCCACATGTCCCGGGACGCTCCGTTATTCTCCGATTCCCGGTCATAGGAGAATATAGACGGGTCCGCCTAGGGCGGACTTCCACCGGCGGGGCCGCGGTAGTGTCCGCAAGGGTTCCCGTGACCCCGCCTGGTGCCATTGCTCCGTCGAACGACCTATCGTCTGACGATGATGGGTGGTTCGACGAACCAATGGCACTAAGGTGATTGAGGGGACGTAGTGGAGTTTTTAGTGGGTAGGCCCCTGCATACCAATCTGACGATCTTTTATCGTCAGATGGGTATGCAGGGGAGAGTCCCACATAACTCCCGTCCCACTCCCAGCGGCGGGAGTATGCGAAAAGCATTTTCTCCACTTAAAAAAAAAAAAAAAAAAAAAAAAAAAAAAAAAGGTTAGGTTAGGTTAGGTTAGGTTAGGTTAGGTTAGGTTAGGTTAGGTTAGGTTAGGTTAGGTTAGGTTAGGTTAGGTTAGGTTAGGTTAGGTTAGGTTAGGTTAGGTTAGGTTTCCGTGTGCAGTTGCTAGTCTGCCATCGGACGCGTCCTCCGGGTGGCGGATTGGGGAACGGCCTCCAGATTTGGGGGTTACCGGTTTACCGGCGCGGACCAAAACTAGCAACGGGGGGAGCTCGGCTGGCGTCCTGGGTATCCCGGGTAGCGGTAGCCGAGCTAGGAGGGTTTGAGATGATGCCAGTTCTGTCTGGCGTTGTCATAGGAGCTCGTAACCCTGTACGTAGTGCAGGGCCGAGGGCCGCTACCTTCGGGTGGGGGCCGCGGGGAAGACAACCCCTCTAAAAAATCACCCGTGGGGGCCTTCGGGCCCAGATCGCAGCAGCGAGCAAGTCGGGGCGGTGTCTGGTCCTAGTACCAGCTCCGGCCAACCCGCAACCCTGTACGTGATGCAGGGAGTGGGGGCCGCCACTTAGGTGGGGGCTGCGTGGAGATAACCACTATAAAAAATCCTCGAAGGCGCGGCACTGGAGTAACGCGGTGTCGAGCGCCCGTGCGCGGGTGGTTGATGGAGTGCATCAACCCGCGAGCGACCCCCTCGAGTACCTCCCGCCCCTCGAGGTGTAGTAGGGTTGCCCAGGTATCGCGGGATCTCTGCCTGGGTGGACCGTTAGATCTCCCGCACTCGTGGGTCTATTATGAAGTCTGATAAAAACAAAACTAAGAGTAAAAAAGGAGGGAGTAAGGTGAAGGACGAAGCACTGTGTCCGACCAAAAACAGTTGCGAAAACATGTTGACAGAAGTGATGGAAGAGTCCGGAAGAGACATGGCGCAAGGATCGTCGGCGGATACCGTTGAACTATCCCGAGAACGCAAGCGCCAAAGATTGGATTCGATACAAGAAGAGCGTCGGCCCTGCATGCAGACATGTATGACGCTGAGGTTCCCGATTGAGACCAGGCCGAAGAGCGGCGAAGATGAGGACGAAACAGACGATGATTCCTCTACCGCTAACATCCGCCAGATTAGCGATGATCAGGTCGCCGAACTAAAGCGGTACCGCGCAAAGGCGAGGGAAACCTATGAGAGGTTGAAGGTCGAATTGGAGAACTCTGGATTATCGGGGGACTCAAGACGGAAAATAACAGAAATAGGCCGGGAACAAGTGGCTCTGTTGAGTGACTTCAGGGCATTCACCGCCCAAGCCCTCGAGGACGATCCAGAGTTTTTTGAGCTTCAGGAGGAGAACGGTCGCTTAAAAGATGCAGTCCGTAAACTCAAAGATGAGGTAGCCGGCTTAAAGGCGGAGGTAGTGAAGATGAAAGCCGAAATGAAGCCAAGAGGAGAGCTGCCGACAAGGGAGGACCTGCGGCAGATGATACAGCAGGCAATGGACGAACGATTTGAGGTGATGGCGGAACGTCTGGCCGTGCCCTCAAAGCCTAAGGAGACTCTCCATACAAAATTGACGACTGGAAAAGGGGCAGTACAACGCCTCAACTCCGAAAAAAAGGTGAAGAATGCACCGCCCCCTGCCCTCCTCCAGGGTGATGCCTGGGAGGTGGCAGGAAGCAGAAAAAAGAAACGCAGTGGGAGGACACGCGCCACTGAAGAGACAGCCAAGGCTGTGGCGCCGATATCGGCAGGCGGCCAGAGTGGCACGAAGAGGAAGAAGCGTGGAAGACTCATCCCGCCACGAACGACGGCCGTGACCATCACAATCCGGCCGGAAGCAGAGGAGTGTGGTGAAACTTATGCCCATATTATCAAGAGGGCCAGGACGTTGGTGGCCCTCTCTGAGGTAGGCATCGACTCCGGTGTAATGGTGAGGAGCACAGCGACGGGGGCGCGCATTATAAAGGTGCCAGAGGTGGACGGCGCAAAAGCGGATGCCCTCGCCGAAATTTTGAAGAGACGGCTCGGGGATGTCGCTATGATAGGCAGGCCTGAGAGAACAGCAGACGTGCGAGTCTCAGGCCTGGATGACTCCGTCGAGATGCAAGAGGTTGTTGAAGCGGTGATGGCAAGGTCAGGCTGTGCCAGGAGCGCCATCAAGGCGCAACCGATTAGAAACGTCCCAAGCGGAATGGGGCACGTAATGATGAGGCTGCCGATCGCTGCGGCGAAAGTATTAGCCGATAGCGGAGAGAAGCTCCGCGTAGGTTGGAGCATGGCAGAGGTCAGGGTACTCGCCCCCCGACCTCTGCGGTGCTACAGGTGTATGGGGGTCGGGCACACGAAGCCCAAGTGCCCGGCGAAGGAGGACAGGAGCGGCTTGTGCTTCAGATGCGGAGCAGCAGGTCACATAGCCGCTACCTGCAAGCAAGACCCGGCGTGCTCGGTGTGCGCCGCCTTCGAGCGGCCGGCCGACCACGTCATGGGCAGTCGCAGGTGCGACCCGCCGGCAATGAAGGGGATATCCCCTGAGCCGGCGGACCGCACCAGCGACTCCGCAGGAGAGGCGCGAGCGCGGGAGGCGCGAGTCCAGGCGCCAGAGGGGGAGGGGATGTCCGAGTAGTCGGCATCCCCGAAGGTAGGGAGCGCTCCCGCCCCCCTCTCAGCTGAGAGGGAGACGGGATGCGTTCAGGATGGGAGTGCGGCTGCGGGAGCCCCTCGGGAACATTTTTTCCCGGAGGACTCCCGCAGGCGCAAAGGTCCCATGACGGCTGGACGTGGGGGAATTTTTCCCCCATCTTCACCCGTGGAGGCCAGCGGATGCTGGGTTTGGGAGACCATCATCCGCATTGCACCGGTCTCCAGGCGATGCGGAGCACTCAGGGTGTCACGGGGTGCTCCGCAGCTCCGTACGGAGCAGAGGAGGGTCCGCCTAGGGCGGACGCACACTGGTGGGGATCGTGGAAAGCGTCCTAACACGATCACATAATCCCCACCAAGGTGTTAGAGGGACACCGCGGTGGTTTAGTGGGTAGGCCCCTGCGCACCAACCTGACGAGCTTTTATCGTCAGGTAGGTCCGCAGGGGAGAGTCCCACATAACGTGTCCGCCGTTCTCCCAAACGGCGGCGTATGCGTAACGCATTCCCCGCGTCAAAAAAAAAAAAAAAAAAAAAAAAAAAAAAAAAAGGTTAGGTTAGGTTAGGTTAGGTTAGGTTAGGTTAGGTTAGGTTAGGTTAGGTTAGGTTAGGTTAGGTTAGGTTAGGTTAGGTTAGGTTAGGTTAGGTTAGGTTAGGTTAGGTTAGGTTAGGTTAGGTTAGGTTAGGTTAGGTTCCCGTGTGCAGTTGCTGGAACTGCCATCGGGCGCGTCCCCCGAGTGGCGGATTGGGGGGCCTCCAGATATGGGGGCCACCGGTTTAGCCGGCGCGGACCAAAACCAGCAGGGGGGGAGCTCGGCTGGCGTCCTGGGTATCCCGGGTAGCGGTAGCCGAGCTAGGGGAGTTTAGGCGATGCCAGTTCTGTCTGGTGTCGTCGAAGGAGCTCGTAACCCTGTACGTAGTGCAGGGCCGAGGGCCGCCACCTACTGGTGGGGGCCGCGGGGAAGACAACCCCTTTAAAAATCACCCGAGGGGGCCTTCGTGCCCAGCTCGCGTCAGCGGGCATGTCGGGGCGTGTTCCGATCCGAGGATCGGTTCCGGCCCAACCGTAACCTCGTACGTGGTGCGGGAGCGGGGGCCGCCACTTCGGTGGGGGCCGCGTGGAGAAAACCACTATAAAAAATCTTCAAAGTCCCGGCACTGGGATTCGTGGTGTCGGGGCGCCTTTTGGAGGTGGCCGGCGGAGTGCAGTCGGCCCATTAGCGGTCGCCCTGGGGTACCTCCCGACCCCCCAGGCGTAAGTAGGGTTACCCGGGTACAGGGATCTCTGCCCGGGTGGACGTCGTTTCTCCCATACTCGTGGGTACAAACATGAATGTGACCAAAAATAAAAACAAAAACCAAAGACGTGGTTCAAAACCAGTATCTGGTGGAGAACGGAGGGTGGACAGCGCACAGTGTCCGGGGCTAAACAGTGCCAAAACAGCAGCACCTTCAAGAGAGGGTAAAGCGGAGAGGGAGCGGTCACCCGTTTCTTTCGTGCAGGACAGAAAAATGGAGTTGAGGCCTCGCCCCACCCGGAGGGAACAGCCCCCCCAAGAGACCATGTCGGAGGAGTCATCAGATGACGGCTCGGTTGACGAAGAGAATGAGGCCCTCAACGAAGCCTTCTTAGAAGACGAATGCGTCCGAAAGGAAGATCGCGAGATGTGGACTGAACTGCGGGAGGAGGCCGCGAGGCATGCGGTCAATATCCAGAGCACGTACAAGGACGGGCATTGTACGAATGAGAGGTTTGTGCTGGACGAAGTAACCGAGGTGATGAACTCGATGATCAGCATGTCCAACTTCGCGAGAAATATCCTCACCCGCGAAGGGACAAAGATAGCTGCAGTGGTAGAGGCGAACCGGAGGTTGAGCTCGGAGTTGGCGAGCCTGAAGCGAGAAGTGGCCGAGCTGAAGCAGGCTGCGGCGGCAAGGCCATTGGAGATTGCCCAGGAGAAGCCTGCTAGTGACGA
Organism: Calamotropha paludella; assembly: GCA_927399485.1. NCBI lineage: Eukaryota > Metazoa > Arthropoda > Insecta > Lepidoptera > Crambidae > Calamotropha > Calamotropha paludella. Next base: position 13,481 of record OV656803.1, on the reverse strand, counting down.
GATGTTGCTACATGCAGTACGGCAGGCAGTGAGCGAGCAGTTGGTGGCCTGGGAGAGGCCCACAAATGAGGCGACGCTGTTAGAGGCAGTACAGCGGACGGTCGACGAGCGACTCTCAGCTTGGGAGAAGCGAGTCATTCACCCTCTGAATACAGCGGGCGGACAGACAGGCCCAGCACGTAGGGAACCAGAGGCGCCGGTTGCTCCAACACCCACACATGGCGAGAACTGGACAGAGGCGGTCGGCCGCAAGAAGCGGAGGGCGGAGGCAAGGCGTATGGTAGCAGAGGTCGGCCAGGCTGCACGAGCGGAACCAAGAGCGGCAGAGGCCAAGAAGCCGAAACCAAGACGGCGAGTGGTGCTCAACCCACCGAGGACTGCAGCGATTGCTCTAACGCTGAAGCCGGAAGCGCTAGAGTGCGGCGAGTCGTATGCCCACGTGATGAAGAGGGCCAAGGCAGCGGTTTCCCTCCCTGACATTGGCATCATGGCCGGACTCAGGACGAGGGAGACACAGACGGGCGCACGCCTCATAGAGGTACCGGAGGGAAATGGGCTGGCGGACAAGCTGGCGGAAAAACTCCGAGAGGTCGTCGGTGACGTAGTCATGGTATCCAGGCCGGAGAAGACCGTAGAGTTGCGGATCTCTGGACTGGATGACTCGATTGAGGAGATGGATGTGGTGGACGCCATGATGGCCAAGGCGGGTTGTCCGAGGACGGCCATTCAGTTGAGGGGCTTGAGACCTGGAGCCGATGGTCTCAGTTGGACGCTGGTGAGATTGCCTGTAGCCGCCGCCAAGGCAATAAGCGAAGACGGGAAGCTGCGGGTCGGTTGGAGCACCGCAGAGGTGAAAGTGCTAACCACCCTCCCTCTGCGATGCTTCAAGTGTCTATCCCTCGGGCACACGAAACCCAAGTGCCCCGAGGTGGTGGACAGGAGTGGCCTATGTTTCAGGTGCGGGGCGCCTGGGCACATGGCCGCCTCCTGTAAGCGGGAGCCGGCATGCTCGGTGTGCGCTGCCTTCGGGCGGCCGGCCGACCATGTCATGGGCAGTCGCAGGTGCGACCCACCGGTGGTGAAGGGGAGGCCCCCTCCACCACCGATGGACCCCATGGAGGTAGGGGCACCCAGCCCGTCGGGTGCCCAACCCCCCCCGTAAAAACGCTCGGGGGGGAGAGAGCCTCTTCCACCCCTCCCTCGCGGGAGGGGCGTGAAGATGCCGGAAGCGCGGGCGCGAGCGGGGGTCGCACGCGGAGCGCTTGAGGAGGACCCTCGGTACCATCTTCCGAGGGTAGGACCCCCACTCGGAAACTACGGGTGATACCGGAGTTTTCTCCGTTATCGCCCGGCGTGGCCGAGAGGGGGCCCGATGGGATGGCGGCCGCGGAAGCCCTCCGGGAACTTTTGTTTCCGGGGGGCTTCCGCGGACGCACATCCCGGTGAGGTGGGGGGGGGAAGGCCGTTAGCACACCTCGGCCGCCTCCGGCCTGCGTGGGGCGGGGCAACCGCGCCGCCTGCGGTGGCGCCTGGGAACTTGTTCTTGGGTGATCATCGCGGGCGCGGGAGTCTCGTCCCTTGCGGGTCGGGGGTCGGTCGGGGGGTGTGGTTTATTCCTTCCCTCACCGAAAGGGGGCCAGCGGCTGTCGGGGCGGGAGACTGGCAGTCGCATTGCACTTGGCCCTCAGGCGTGCGGGGTGTTCAGGGCGTCACGGTTCACCCCGTTGCTCCGTCCCTCACGGAGCATAGGCGAGGTCCGCCCACGAGCGCGGACCCACACTGGAGCGGGTTGCGGTCGATTCCGGCCAAGGGCCCCGCGACCCGCTCCAATGTGTATTGGGACGCCGTAGTTTTTAGTGGGTAGGCCTCCAAGCCTTTACCGGGCACTCGGCCGGGTAGAGGCATGGAGGAGAGTCCCACATATCCACCGTGTTCTCCCGACACGGTGGAATGCCTAATGCATTTTCTACGAAAACAAAAAAAAAAAAAAAAAAAAAAAAGGTTAGGTTAGGTTAGGTTAGGTTAGGTTAGGTTAGGTTAGGTTAGTTTTTTTTTTTTTTTTTTTTTTTTTTTTTTTTTTTTTTTTTTTTTTTTTTTTTTTTTTTTTTTTTTTTTTTTTTAATTCGCTGTTCCTCTAACGTAATCAGAGACCTTGTTTGCGGTTCTGTTTTTACAATTGTTGCTTTACTACTCTTTCATACTAGTTCTCGCTTGTTTTCTTCTCGCACTTTCATTCAACATACTTGTTCTTTCTTACATTCATCTCTTTCTTTCTGTTAACGGATGGGATGTCCGCCTAGTTTCTATCTTTATTTCTATCTTTATTTCTATCTTTATATCTTTATTCATTATTCGGGTAAATAAAGGGTGACTCACTTTTTAAGATTTTGTTTTTCTTACATAGTTTCTTATGCTTATTTGTTATGCTTGTGAGCTTACATTCATAATTTCTATTGTCTATTCTTAATTCTGTTACATTTATTTCACAGTTTTTACTTGTTTTGATAACATTTTGTCTTTAACATATTTTTATTTATATTGTTCTCTATTATATTGTTTTACACAATTATGTTCTTATGTCTATATCTTAGGGGCTATTTGTTACATTGATTACATCTTGTTTTAAGTTACATATAATTCTGTGTTATTATTTCTATCGTGATATACTAATACACAGTTCATTATTACTAGATGTCTATGTAGGTTGTATACAATATCGTCCTCTACTTATAGTTGTTATTCTATCTTTTACTTATTTTAACATAACATCTGTCAGTACAAAGTTCAGTTGTTCTTATTCTATTATTTTATCTTACTATGTATATATATTCTTATACTATATTACCATTACATTAGTTGTATCAATAGACTTAAGTTGTCTTTTGGGTTTATGTCTATGATGTTATAATCCTAATTACTTTTTGCCTGTTTGTTTTGCCATAATATTGATTATAACGCGTATGTATGCCAATGGATACATATTTGTTATACGTTTATTTTACTTCTTATTTTCTACTTTTTTGTTCAGGGGATTATTTTTAGTTTATTTTATTTTATTTTATCTGTTTTGTCAAATTATTGTTTGTGTTGTTTTTTATTTTATGTCACTATATCTTTTAGTTTATTTATAATTATTGCCTAGTTTCTTTTATAACGCCTATATATACTTTATTTATATATAATTGTTATATATTAAATGCATTATTTTTGTTTATCTTGTTCTGTGACGAGTTTATTTTTAGGTTATTATTTTCTTAGCTCATCACCGTTGTTAACCAACTGTGCTTTGCTGAGTGTGTTTGTCAAGTAGTTGTATTTGTGTTTTTGTATGTGTCTGTGTTTTGTGTAGTCTGTAATGTTTTTGTTTAGTGTAGATTTTCGCTGGGTGGGATACTAAGTATGTCATCCAGCGAATGCTTGAGGTGTGGTGTGTTACATGTAAGCTGTGGTGGATCGTGCTAAGTAGTCCCACTTTTGTCGCACGGGGCATTCGTCGCTGAAGGCGCTGTGTTCGCGATTGTCTAATTTGGCTTTAGTGCAGTTGCAACATTGTGGTGCTAATCCGGCCTGTCTGTCCGGACAATCTTGTCTCATGTGCAGGCCTCCACAATGGCCGCACTTTTCAGCGCCCTCAGTGCAGAACCTTCTGCCGTGTCCGTACGCCAAACATTTGGAACATTGTATGAGGGGAGACTGATCCTCCACTCTGACCCTCTGGAGGTCAACGTGGAGAAAGCCAGCCCCCGTCATACGCTGCCAGATTCTTGGTCTCACTTGAATGACGACGTGAGCAGTTTGGGGATTCCTTGTTTGCTTCTTATATTTGATGGAGAGGTCTCGTTCTTCCTCCGTGGCATCCTGGAAGATGGTGTCGTTCTGGGCAAGAATGGCCTGGATCACCTCCTCGTCATTATTGTCCAGGACGACGTCTCTCAGGATTACCAGCGGATCTTTATTTTTAATATCCATGAACTGGAGATCCCTTCCTGCTGTCTCAATTTTGTCTTTTACTCGTTTGAGTTCTTCTTTGGTTGTGCATCCAACTATGACCTTTTGGTCCCTCGCTTTTCGCACTCTATCTATCTTCAATCCCTCTTTTTTGGCGTTTATTACTTCTCTAACGACTCCAATTACCTCGTCGTTTGTGAGCATTGGATTTTTGGAGGTAATGACGATAGAGTGCAGCGCCGGTTGTTGGACACAATGCCTTGCTGTGACGTTGGCATATGTTCTCTTGGTGGTATGGGTCTTGTGTGTGTATTCGCGGGCCGGTCGCTCTTCCGTGGGGGAAAAGGTTTCCAGCAACTGTGTAGCTCTCTGCAGCTCTTTTCGCATAAAGTCTTGGTGGTTCTTGAGCGCTTGGAGTTGTTCCTCTTGGTTTTTGATTAGTTGCTGGAATTCCTCTCCGCCTATCCCGCCGCGCTCGCCGTTGTTCGCCTCATTGAGGCGTGCATCGACGAGCGCACACAGGTCGTCGATTTTTCCCTCAACTCGGTCGGCCCGCAATCCTCCTTGTTTGGTACCCTGCTTAGTCCATTTTGCCGCAGAGGTCTCCGTCGTCTTCTCTACAAAGGTCTCGAGGCCATGAAAGCGTCCCTCTATCACCTCTTCCAACTCTGCAATACGATCGATAATGGTCTGCTGGGATGAGAGGCTTGCGTCATGGCGGGCCGCGGTTGACTTTGCGGCTTCTTCCTGTTCCTTTATCCTCTTCCCTATCTCGAAAAGGATGGTTAGCCCCTTGTCGGCTGTCTCCAGCAGGAACTGTTTAACGTCTCTCCGCAGTCCCGTGTAATCGGCAATCCTTATTGGAATCTCTTCCATTGCCTTCATTAGCTCCTGCAGGAGACAGTCGTCCGTCTTTTCTTTTATCCCCGCCCCGGTCCTTATAAGCTTCTCCATTAGGCTGAGTGAACGCCTTTTCACTTGTGGCCTCTTGATGAAAGTTGTGCCCGAGTCTTGATTAGGAGATTGCTCCGGGGAGACGGAAGATGATGTGCCAGCTTTCGGCTTTATCGGTGGTGACCTGACCATCGACATGTTATTTATATTTATTCTCTTTTATGTTGCAGGTGGTGCGGGAGTGAGGTGTCAGCTGTGAGGGTGCGAGTGTGTGAGTGGTACGTGGGAACAGCTCGTCAGTAGTACGATAAAATGTAAGTATTAATTCTATTGTGCACTCTCAAAAGAGGTGTGCACATTTGTGTGTATTTTAATGCGTTAAAATTTAATTTTATTTGTTTGCAGGTGCGGTCCTACTTGATGGGGTGCAAGGAGCAACTACGTCTTTTCCTACTTAGGTGGGTGGCTGCTCGTATACTGTCGGAAACAGTAAGGTCGACCACGTTTGTCACTTGTAGTGAGTCTTAGGTTAAAACTAATATACACCCTCAAAAGAGTGATGCGTATATATGTCAATTAAGAAGCTAAAAAATTTTTTCCTTAATATCGCGTATATTTTTTGTAATTTTCTCCCACTTGCAGGTAAGTTACGCCGCTGCTGTTGGGTAGGTGTAAGTAGAAAAATTTTTAGATGATTTTTAAGAGGAAAAAATTTTCTCAAAAAATTATTTTTTGTACAATTTTAAATTTCTGCCGGGGCAGTTTTGTGTACTTTTAAAAACCCTTTAAAATGAGGGGTCGCACTCCCCTGTAGGTCCAATATCTCCGGAGATATGGCGCCTTGAAAATTCGGGGGTGGGGTACCGGGGGTGCGGGGGGGTGAGGTGGGGGGGGGGGAAGGTTTCGTGGGGGTGCGATTGGAGGGGTCGGGGGTCAGGGGGGTCAGGAGGGGGTCAGGGGTTTCAGGGGTGAGGTGCCCTTACCTCCCAGACAGAACAGAACCAAAAAATGAAATAAAATTTACAAAAAATATACAAAAAACTTTTTTGGGGGACCCTTACCGCCCAGGTACGAATGTGGCAAGGTGCCCCTGTACTCCTAGGCACGGCAAAAACAAAACCAGAAATTTTGAGTACAAAAAATTTGCAAAAAATCCTTTCCCCGAGGTGCCCTTACCTCCCAGACGCAACAAGACCAAAGTGGAATAAAATGACGTTACGAAAACTACAAAAAATTTACAAAAAATACAAAAAATACAAAATACAGTGTGGCAAGGTACCCCTAGTCACAACAAGAAACAAAAACTAAAGAATTTAATACAAAAATTTACAGAAAAAATTTTTTCCTCCGAGGTACCCTTACCTCCCAGACGCGTCAGTAAAATAATGAATAAAATAAGTTACGAAAATGCACACGATAAAGCCGGAACAAATTTAAGTTAAACTGCAAAAATTTAACAATTTTTTCAGAATTTTTTGGGTGCCCTTACCACCCAGACACTATAAAATATGGTAATTTTAATGATTATATAGAAAATTTAAGATTAAGGTTAATTTTAATTTGTCTTAGGTAGTGAACTTACGATAATTTATTTAATGATTAATCGGCCAAAATTTAATAGAGATAAATGTAACGATAAATTTACTGACGGAAAACTTAACAACGGAGACCTGGTAACGGAAATTTTATCCGGTTGTATTAAAGTGGGGCAAAAAGCGGGTTAGTCTATTAATGCATTTGCCTGCAAAGTTATCTCGTAATTTTAAGAACTTTCTGCTGTGCATTCCCTATCCTGTAATTCTGGAGGGTTTTATGTTATCAGGTTGTTCCGTGTCTCCCCGGGTTGCTTAGGGGATGCCCCACGCCTGGATGTATAATTTTGGTTAACAACCCCTAAACTTTGGTCAGGGGGTTAGGCGGGGTTAGGATTAAAGAACAGGTGCAGCTACAGTTTGTTGTTGTTTTTGTTGTTCCCTAAGCAAAATCTTTATTTTTATTTCTATTCCTAGACCAGGTCACTACCGCCCAGCTTTACCCTAAGTTTGGTTCCAGGGGGTGCCAGGGTTAATTTCTTATGAGGGTTTATAATATTGCAAATTTCGAAAGATTTTACACAAATTTAAAGTCCAATTGCTCCCAAACTACTATACCTAAAATTCTGATTTCTGCTCTAAAATCGGTTTTGGAGCAGCCCCTATCCCTTTCTGTCCCTAAAAATTTATTTTTCAAAATTTGGGGAAGTCAATTTCCAAGTCGCGATCTCCGACCAACTTGATGTGCGGTTGGTATCTCGACCTAAGAATCTTCAGAGTGCCAGCGCTCGGAGTCTGTTCAAGATATTCGGATTTTGGTTTTTTACTCATATAGGGCTACTGCTCAACTTTATAAGGCATAAATTTCAGAATTTTTTAATATAATTTGAATTTTATAACAAGCTTTACAATTTTATGTCCCGTGGACCCAACTGTTTTTATCACTTCCTTAAAAACTATACGATTAAAAGCAAACTTTTTTATAGTAACTACTAAGAAACCAGTCCTACTTTACTATCTTAACTTATATATTGGGGTAGTAACCCTCATCCCTTAGATTTCGAGCAGCCAATGTTTTGACCTTAGGGTCCTGTCGGGTTAGCTGCTCGATATCTCCGGTATTTCCCGGCGAAAATCCCTGAAACTTTTTATGTGTAATCTAAAGGAGGTAATTGAATTTATAAAAATTTAAAAAGAATATGCTATCGCTGAAAATTTTTGACAAAAAATTTTTAAAGTTCGGGGATTTTTTCCGGGAATTGTAACCTTAAAATCTCCGTGGGTTGTGGTCCAATTTTCGCTTCCAAGGTGTCCTGTGACTCGGGGGGATGCTGCCTACACGCTGGTGCTAGTGGCTCCCGGCTCCTCCCTCAGGAACACTGACCACGTGCCACGTGGTTTTTGGAAAATTCGTTGTATCTTCTTAATTTTTCGCAGGAAAAATCTGGATTTTTCCCAGGTTGTAGAAGATGTCTCGACGCTAGTTTCTGCAGTACCCGATTGTGCGGTCACCGATCTTGTTCTCGTGGTGTTGACGTCGGAAGGTCGGGAGCACGTGGTTTTTCCGGTTTTTCGGGGAGAACTCTCTCAGTTCTCACCCGATCTCCTCCGTTTTTTCACTATTGCACTCCACTCGTTAATACGCACACAATGGTGTATCACACGACACAATCCGGGCACTTTTACTATTTTTGCTGATTTTTCGGCCGCGGAGCGACTTAAAAACGTGACGCTTGGGTCTGCGGGTGCGGCGTAACTGGGTTAGGTTAGGTTAGGTTAGGTTAGGTTAGGTTAGGTTAGGTTAGGTTAGGTTAGGTTAGGTTAGGTTAGGTTAGGTTGGGGTGCAGGGTCGGATAGAACCTCCTCGTGTGTCCGGCCCATTGTAGGTCCCACTTCATACGTGCGGTGGGAACGACAATGGGTTCGGGCCGGTGCATCCTGGGCGCCGTCGTATATAATTCCTTCGGGCATTGCATACGACGGCGGCTAATAATCCGACAACAGAGGGGGAGCTCGGCTGGCTGACCCGGGTAGCCTGGGTAACGGCAGCCGAGCAGGGGTATACCGTAACCCCGTACATGGTGCGGGGCCGGGGGCTGTCATCCTTCGGGATGGGGGCTGCGAGGAAGAAAACCTCTATAAAAAATTACGAGAGGGGGGCCTACGAGCCCAGCTCGCTACGCGAGCATGTTGGGGGCGTGTTCCGGTCCGAGGACTGGTTCCGGCCCACCCGCAACCCTGTACGTAGTGCAGGGAGTGGGGGCTGCCACTTCGGTGGGGGCCGCGGGGAGAAAACCCCTATAAAAAATCGTCAAAGTCCCGGCGCTGGGATTCATGGCGTCGGGGCGCCTGCGAAGGTGGCTGGGGATCGCATCAGCCCACTAGTGGTCAACCTGGGATACCGCCCGACCTCCCAGTGTATGTAGGGTTACCCGGGTGCAGGGGGCACCGCCCGGGTGGACAGTCCTTTCCCCCATACTCGTGGGACTAACATGGAAAAACTTTTAAATAAAAAACAAAAACCTTTGAAGAATGAGTCCGAGAAGGACGGAGCTAAAAAAACGCAGCAGGCTGTTTCGAAGCAGCCGGTGACGAGGGCATCTGTCGCAAGGTCTAGGACAGTGCCAATGGAATCAACCAGCGGGTTGATGGAGGAAATTGCGCTCCGAAGCCGGAGCTCATCTTGTTCGGATATGTCACTCGAATCCGAATCACCAGCGAGGGAGAGCAAGCGCCCAAGGACGGAGGAGTTATGTCCTTCGGGTGACAGCGGTTCAGAGCAAGAAGAAGCAACAGAAAGTCGGGCAACAACATCTGCTGCTAATCCAAGAGGGCGAGGTCGGCCACCTACCACCGGACAGTTTGTGGGAATGGCCAAGGCTAAAGCAGACGAGAAAGCCGCTCGAAAGCTAAGCATAGAAGAGCAGACGGAGTGGCATATCATGGAACACGCGAGAGTAGTCTTGCCACCAAGAGGACACGAAGAAGTCGCTCTTAATCTGAGAGAATTCTCAACCAGCGACATCTGTAGGAAGGGGAAGAGGATAACAGGTGTTATCACAGACTTGGCCACTAGATCTGGCAATCTCAAGGGGACGTATGTGCGCATACTGAAGGAGTCTGCTGCCCGTTTAGCAGAGTGCCTAGAATTCATTGGCACACGAAGTAGTTCAGAGGAATGCGCACTTCTCGAGGAGAAATATAAAAAAGCCATGACGGACTGCCTATTTCTGAAGAACACGTGTCAGAAAATGGAAGAGGACAATGAATCCCTCCGAGCTCAAGTAGATGCAATGCGGATTGAGCTGGAGGTACTGAAGAGAGCTCCTGCACCCACTTGTCGAAGCTGCACAATTGGGAACGCAGCAGCGGGAACCGAGCAATCGTCAAATATGGTAGAGGCTCTGGAAAATCTGAAGCGTTCGCTGATGATTTCGATCGGGGAGATGGTGAACACCCGTCTAGAGTCACTGGAGAAGAGGCTACCTGCTTCACAGCCTTTGCGGCCGCCCCTGGCGGCTGACCGGCGGAGGGCGGCGCAAGCGGCACCAGCTGCTCCGGCCGCCCCAGTCACCCGGAAAAGTCTCACTGCGGTTCGCCGTACCAGCGCCACGTCAAGGCCACCGCAGCCACAACCGGAAGCGAGCACCAGCGCAACTCCAGCCATGGAGGATGGTTGGATAGAGGCCAAAAGTAGGAAGAAGAGGCGGGCCAAACAAAATCCTGCCCAACGACCTACTCCAGAGCAGCAAACCAAGCCGCGCACATCTACGGCGAAACAGAAGAAAAAGAAAGTACGGTTGAACGCTCCTCGATCGGCAGCCGTTGTAGTGACACTCACTCCGGAGGCCGTCGAACAAGGAACGACTTACGCCAGCGTGATTCAGAGGGCAAAGGCGTCTTTTAACATCGCCGATTTAGGCATTGAAGGACTGCGCGTTAGAGAGACCGCTACTGGCGCTAGGAAAATAGAAATACCAGGCGCCTCAAGTGGACCGCTGGCCGACACCTTGGCTAGCAAAATCAAAGAGGTGGTGTCTGACGTAGCTCGAGTCTCACGACCGATAAGAAGGGCAGAGCTACGCATATCAGGACTGGACGACTCAGTCCAAATGACGGACGTGGCCTCAGCCATCAGTACGAAGGGAGAGTGCCCCGAAGACCAAATCAAGGTCGGGGACATACGCTTGGGTCCGGGTGGTGCACGTACTGTAATAGTTAGTTGCCCAGTAACAACGGCAAAGATCTTGGTCCGGGCTGGCACAATACAAGTGGGATGGAGTACTGCAGATGTACGCGTCCTGCCTCGCCAGCCAATGAGGTGCTATCGCTGCCTGGGTACAGGTCATGCCCGGCAGTGGTGCCCATCTGAGGTAGATCGCAGCAGTCACTGCTTCCGCTGCAGCAAAGAAGGCCATAGAGCAGCGGAATGTAGAGCGAAGTTCTGGTGTGCGGTGTGCGCCGAAGCGCAAAGGCCAGCAGGCCATCGAATGGGAGGCAGGAGTTGCGGCCCTCCTGTAACAAGGGGGAAACCCCCCGAAACCACGACCGCCCTGAGGACGCCTGACGAATACCAGGCGGAAAATATGGATGAATAGGCGCTTCATATGGAAGTGACTGTCGAGGCCAGCAGGCGGGGATTGGGTAGTCCCTTGCCTGCATAGCACTGGTCTCGAAAGATTGAAAAGGGAGATGCCCAGGTGTGCTCGGGCATCTCTCTGGAGTACGCGGAGGCTCAAAGGGGCCAGTCAGGTCAGCCTGGTTGATTACCAACAAGGAGCCCAGGCTGTCGGTTTCTGACCGTGAGGGCACACAGACAGGTTTTAGTGGGTATGCCTTCGAGCACCCATCGGACCTCCCTGTCGTCGTCGGGTGGGTGCTCGAAGGAGAGCCCCACATAACTCCGTCGCCTGCCCAGCGACGGAGTATGCATAAGGCCGCATTTCCTGTCTCAAAAAAAAAAAAAAAAAAAAAAAAAAAAAAAAAAAGGTTAGGTTAGGTTAGGTTAGGTTAGGTTAGGTTAGGTTTTTTTTTTTTTTTTTTTTTTTTTTTTTTTTTTTTTTTTTTTTTTTTTTTTTTTTTTTTTATTATTTCTATCTTACTTCTGACAAGAATCAGAAACTTTTTATATCGTTGTATTTTGTGTATCGTATCGAGTTATTTATATTACTTAAAGTGTATGAAATGTTATAGCAAATTGTATTATTTTATTTTAAGCTGTTACGGCAACAAAACCCGAATGATTTCAGGTTTCAGGTTTTGTTCCGTTCGATCGCGTCTTTGATGATATTAACTATAAACACTAAGAATGGACCTCTTATGGTTTTGTCCGCTATTATATTTTTGAGTCTACTTATGTTAATTTTAGTTTTTATTTTTGTTTCTAGGTCCATTCTCTGCAGTTTGTATTTGGAGCATTCTGTAATCAGATGAAGCGCTGTTTCTTCAACACCAGGCTCGCAAATACACTCTGGCGTGTTTTTTATTTTAAAACGGTATAAGTAGTGGGAAAATGCCCCATGTCCGGTGAGTGCCTGACAGAGGAGGTGACTCGGTTCTATTTCCCGTATTGTTTTGTACGCTGTGCGTATATCCGGGAAGTAGACCTTGGTCACCGCGGCAGTTTCTGCTTCTTCGTACCTTCTCTGCCATGCACTCAGCGACTTTTCTCGAAGCAGGCGTTTAACTTGTGAGATTGGGCACCTGTCATAATCCGGTGCAGTCTTTTTATACGCCGCTTCCTTGGCTAACGTATCCGCCCTCTCATTGCCAATTGTGCCTATGTGTGCTCTGATCCAGAGCATTCTTACTGTTTTGCCGCTTTCTTTAATTTGTTTGATATTGTTTTTTATCATGACTGTAAGTGGGTGTAAAGATTTTGCATTTTTCAATGTTTCCAGAGCCGATTTGGAGTCACTTAAAATTGTTATATCTGTTTCTTTTCTACGTATTACTGTTTCTGTTGTTCTAAGGATTGCATACAATTCGGCTTGGTAGACGGAACAGTAGTTGGCTAATTTAAATTTGCAGGTTTTAATTTCCTGGCCGTCTTTAAATACTGTAAACGCAGCACCGACCTTGCCCTCTATTTTGCTACCGTCCGTGTAATATTGGATGTTTGATATTTTGTTAAGTGTTTCAGGATCGGCTGCTTCAAGGGGTTCAAAGTCGATGCTGGTGTTTACGGAAGGGTGTGGATGGCATAGGTGGGATTCTCGGATTTCCACTTCTCGTCCTGGCAGCTCTTCGTAGGTCCGTGTGCGTTTTGCAGTGTAAATTGCTGCAGTTTCTCTGATCCGTAGATCAAGCGGTAGTAGTCCAGACAGAACGAGAACAGAGTTTAGAGAGGTCGTCCGGTATGTTTTGCAGATCTTTCTGCCAAAACCTCTTTGCAATGCATTTAATTGTTTTTGAGTCATAATCTTGTCTGCAGCTGGTGCCCACACACTTGCTGCGTACAAGATTATGGGCTCTATGACAGCTGTATATATTGTCCTGACTACTTCAGGATTTAGTCCCCAAGTTGTTTTAGCCATTTTCGCCAGTTGCGCATAAATGGTTGTGGCCTTTTTGCAGACATTAGAGATGTGTGTATTAAAAGTTAATTTATCATCGAACGTTACTCCTAGGATTTTAATTTCTTTTGATGGTTTAATTTCGATTCCCCCCATACGTAAATCTGGATTATTATATTTTAGCTTTTTAGTGAATGTTATTGCCTGTGTTTTTTGAGGTCCGAATGTCAATTTGTTTTTATGTCCCCATTCATAAATTAAATTTAAAGTACTATTGGCTTGTTTTTCTATTGCTTCGGCGTTTGTTCCTGTAAATAGAAGTACTATATCGTCTGCAAAGGCTTGTACTCGAACTCGTTTATCATCTAGCTCCTCAAGTAGCGGATTTAATATAAGATTCCAGAAAGTGGGTCCTCCTATAGAGCCCTGGACGCAGCCCTTGGTGGTCGAAATCTCCACTTTCTGGTTTGCGTAGGTGAGGCTGATATGTCTATTTCTCAGGTAGTCGTCTACTACTTTTCTGAGGTTTGGAGGGCACTTTTTCTGAGATAGTTGTATTTTTATAAGAGGCCACCACGCAGCATCAAAGGCT